>OY755060.1:10000000-14800000 GCA_963576755.1 Noctua janthina | reverse complement strand
TAGATCTTTAAAACTACGCAACGAATTTTGATGCGGTTTTTTTTTATAGATAGAGTGATTCAAGAGGAAGGTTTATATGTACATATTGCACCCGTGCAAAGCCGGGCGGGTCAGTAATTATAAATAAAAACAGGTAGATATCGCAATAGCGCGCGCAAATTGTTGCAGACAAATTCAGACAATTGTCGTGATTTAAGTACTTCAGGCGCAATAGCTCTTTCCGTATCATACATTCCGTATTATTTATCGCAGTCGCAACGATATTTGAACGCCGCTCAGTATGAACGTAGCGTATCTTTCTTTATAATATCATTGTCATCATTATCATGCTCCTGTCCTTATCCCAATTCATTTGGGGTCGGCGCAGCATGTCTTCTTCTTCCATACTTCTCGGTTGCTGACTATTTCCTGTTTAATCTTACTTTGATGTCTAAACGGTGATTAATACATCAATAAACTAATCTTACACTTATCTTCAACTTCGAATGGCCTATTGAACATTCCTACTCAAACTAGATGTGAGACAAAAATATAGGTTGCATCAGGAAGTTCTTCCCGTATAACATGTAGGAGTTAATTGAAGTAGAACAGGTTTCCACCTGCTGCTAATAGGCCATGGGCTAAACCTGTCACTATGGGTACAGGTCTGCAGGTTTAGATATTAATTTACTAACGTGTGTGGTTTAAATGGAATCAGAAGTCGTTTTGTATTACATTTTCTTATTTGTTTCGACTAGATTGTATTGCTTGATTCTGTGTCCTTTTCGAGATGTTGTAAGCATTTTGTTGAGTTTAGAGTTACTGCAATCAAAAGAGTAATTTCATCGCAAACTATATTGACACCTACATTAAATAATCTATTAAACATGTGTAACGCAATCCTTCATAGATCATTCAAATGTCCTCTCAGGATCCTAAACCAACGGTGAAAAGGCAGACACTAGAAAAGTTTAAATGTGTGAATTAAGCCCCTAAGTAGTACCACTAAGGGTGATTTTTGGAGCAAGAGAGAAGTTTGGAAGTTCCCTTAACTAACTTTTGCATTTTCCACGATTTAGATCGTGCTTTAAGCCCACAGAAGATTAATAATTATTAAAAAAACACTACAATGTTTAAAGTAAGTTTAATTTCACAACATTTTAGCTTAATTACAATCGTCAAACAAAAATCTCACCTAATCCCCAACCAATAATCATTTCTTATAACATTTACAAATAAATTACAAGATTCAATAAAACCAAAATGCTGTATGATTTCATCAAAAGTGAACCGTACGTACGCTTGGCTTGTAAAGGCGAAGTGATCTTTAAATTAGACGGTAACACAGGAAGTGGCTTCTTAGGCCGTCAGTGTAGCGGTGATTAGCGATTGCCGATCACCGATCGCCTATCACATCTAGTGAGCAGTTGATCACTGACGGTTGAGTGCACGTAAAAAGTTTTGGCAGAGATTATTAGCTTGGTTTATAGACGTGACAAGATTTTGTTCTGAAATTACCAATCAGTTTTGGTGTTTTAGTGTAGAATTGCGAAATCCTCATTATTAACAGTGGCCTGAAAGTCTGAAAACTAGTCTTACCCAGGGGTACCGTATTACCCAGTACTAACTGGGTTGTGGAGCTCATTCAACTTCATCTGGTTATGGAAGCCGACCCCAATAAAGTTGCGAAAAGGGCGCTAGACAGGTGATGAGTATAAGTGTGAGAATTGCGTACTGAAAACTTACTTAAAAAAAATAGGTGTATCTACCTGCTTCCTACTATCTAACATACATGAGGCCGTTATGCAAAATATACGTTGTACAAAAATGCTCAGTTTTTTTTGTTTGTTACAAATCAGGTATTGTCAAACCAAAATAAAAGGAAGAGCGTAAAACGTCGTCTTCAAATCGTAATCGTCGTATTGAATTTTCCCGAAGGATATTTAACTCCATGCTGCAGGAATAACGTCATCATCATCATCATCCACAGCCCGAACTCACCCACTGCTGGGTATAGGCCTCTCTTTTATTGTGCCAATCTCCCCGGTCCTGTGTCAGCCCCATCCAGGTTTTTCCCCCTATGGCAACTATGTCATCTGCCCATCTCGCCGCCGGACGACCCACGTTTCTTTTGATAGTTCTTGGACGCCATGAATAACGTATCTATCACGTAATCTATTAAAAATTATTGTTTATAATGTAATAAAGCTTCGAGTATCAAAAAAGGGTTGACAATACAACATTCGTCTAGTTTACTACCTACGAACATAATTATTTAGGCCCAGTCCAATAGTGTTAAAAATACATAATAACACATAAAATACATAATAACACATAAAATACATAATAACACATAAAATACATAATAACACATAAAATCACGCCTGTAATCCCAGACTGAGGTGTACCTAATAGTATACCCACATTTCGCCAGTCCTATGTAATGGGGGGCGAGCCTGTGGCCGTTAATCGGGCACAAATCCAGCCTCCCTTTCTGCCCTACCTTGGGATCTAACCCAGGACCTTATGTTCAACAGTCGCGCTTGCGACCAACGAGGCAGTCTCTCTGTAACTAAAAGCTACACCCTCTGCAACCAACATGGTCTATGCAAAACCAGTAAGCTCGCGGTGTGTTTAAGTATGGCACGATAATTGAAGATATGCTCGTATCATACCGCGGAGCTACTTCCACAGACCTGACGCCTGATTACTTTGTACCCAGCTCAATGAGATTACGGTTTTGGCCATAAAGTAAGTGGATTCCTTAATATTTATCATCATGTGTTTGTGATTTATAAGTAGTACAAGACATTTGAAATAGTTTTGCTGCTAGTTTTTTTACTTATGTTGGCTGGAGAAATGATTTGTTTTGTTTGGTTGGTAAGCAGTGTTAATAATCTCAATATTTGAATAACAAAGATTATGAAATTCAAATGAATAAGAGGTCTATTAGATAATGTTGAGTGTGGATAAATAGCAAAAGAAGGCTGAAGAGGTGATCTTAGTTGTCAATTTTAAGGACCTGTAATATTTAGGAATTTGACAGAGTATTTTAGTACCTTCACCTCAAAAAACACAAATTGCTTTCACACTGCTGTTTAGGGGCCTCAAAGTTTTCACATATTTTATCCTATCTCAAGTAATCAAGTTTTACTGACAGATTTTTCAAGTTGACGATTTTTAAAAGTAGTTTAATCAGAAATTGATTCAATACCTTGAGACACAAAGGTCGTTAGGGATATTGCCTATCAATATCGCTCTTGGATCCCTAGATTATTAATTCCAACCAAATGTGCGTATGAGCAAGTTTCTTTGAAAATAACAAGATTACACACATTTTTTTTTTTAAATAACTTTGCCCCACACTAGTAATTTCTCCTGTATCGTGGGTGCGTTTACAAACATTTAAATTCACATACACAAACAGCCAGACCCGGAACCTGTAGGCCATACAAATATTTGTTCCGTGCGGGAATCGAACTCGCGACACGAAGCGCAGCAATCAATCGCTCAGCCACTGCGCCAACCGTGCCGTCTGGCTTGCTTTGTTTTTCTTCTGATTTTTGCGCAAAATTGCAGCTTTTTCGCACATAATAATTATCTGAACGTTTAATGTGATTCTTACTCAAACCACCACCGACTCAGGCTCTTGATTTCTTGAAGTTGAAATACAGTTGGCTAGGTCACGAATGAGTTGGTGGATGAACAAGTAATTTTCTAATGATTTTAGTGTAGAGTGTGAGGAGCCCAAAAGATAACAGTCTAGCCAAAGTCTGATGATGACGATGTCAGACTCATAGACAGAAACGATACAGAACACATTCTAAAATTATACCTCTTCAAAAGACTGCACCTACATTACGCACAAAAAGGCGTTTAAACGAAACGAGAATCGCGATTAACGAACATATCGAATGGAATTAACAATATCATCCTGCGCCTGAGTTGTGAAGTAATCAAAGAAACAACATTCGTTTTTTTACGCTCGGTTCCCGGTATAATCATAATGTACGCTCCTTGTGTTGGCCAGGATTCTGTGAAATTTAGGACATAGATAGTAATAAAATATTGATTTTTGAGCTCTATTTATTTGAATTCATAAAGTCTTGAAAACTTTCCTGAAAATAAACACTCACATTTCCTCACTTAAGTTTGAGTACCATGTAATAGGGGGCGAGCCTATTCCCATCAACAGGGTACGAATACAGATTGCTATTGAAAACCCGGGCTGCTTCTTTCTTCTGGGAAATTCCAGATGGAAAAACCCAATAACACTTTGCCTGACCTGGGAATAGAACCCTGGTCTTCATGTTCACCAGAACTATTTGCGACCACAAGACTAAGCATTGTTTATTCAGCTCTGTTTATTTGTTTTCGTATTTTGGTAAGTAACGTAACGTTAACGTAACGTAAACGACTGAAAAAAAAAATGTAATAGATTCAATAGAAACTTTTTTGCAAAGGTCTCAGAGCTGCTTTTTTAGAGTCGCAGGCCTCAGGCAAAGCAAATAGAGTGATGAAATCACCTTTGGCCAGATCTATGAGGTCATGGATCAGAGAAAGGAGGAAAACCAAGGTATGCAATAACAGACACCATGATCTTATTTTTTCATTATTAACTGAACATGGTAATTTATAACAACGTTAGCATTGAGAGGAAAATAAATAATTAGTAGGTAGTATGTGACTGTTAAACAATCTTTTGTAGAATTCTAGCCTCTCTTCTTAGCGAACTGTATTTATTTTCCCGATAAAAATTACCTAGTTCTTGGAAGTCGGAGGACAGGTATATAGCTCAGTTTGGAAGACGCATATTATCTTCATTATCACCAACAAGCTAAGTGGAACTTGATTTAAAAAAATTATCCTTACCTTAAATTATCCTTGAGTACTAACTGGGTTGTGGAGGTCAGATAGGCAGTCGCTCCATGTAAAATACTGATATTCAGCTGCATCCGGTTAGACTGGAAGCCGACCCCAACATAGTTGGGAAAAGGCTAGGCAGATGATGATGATGATCCTTAAATCAGATGATTTAAGGATGATTTTTTCAACAACACAAAAAACGATACATAAATTGCCAATGATTATCGAGTAAAATATTGGTAGAATATCCTAACAGAGGAGCATAACAAATCCTACAGGACCCCAAACGCATTGTCATACTGTCACCGTGATTGTAATAACTGGGAGCGAGATGGGCCGCGCTAATGTCACGCCCCGGGCTCACTCGCTATCGGTAGCCATCCGATGCTGCAAGCGACGTGCCGCTACACGCAACCGACGTTCTAACTGAGGAGTTGTTAGTGAGGAGTGATCTTTCCTTATTCTCTATGGTTTCAAGTATCTGAAAGATAGATTTTGGATTCGATCATAATTAGATGGGAATTCTTATTTTTCATTGAGTAATATGTTCCTTAGTTATTTAATTGACTGATTGACTGATGCTCAATAATGCAGTTTGATCAGGCTCAATAGCTAAAATAAATGAACTTCCACGACTCCTTACCAAATTATCTCCATGGTCAATTACGAGGAGCAGTTGACACTTCGATTTTAGTTTCTAATCTGGCTAAATCTCTGAAGAGAGAGAAAAGTTACCAAGAACATCAAAGTTTTTATACCGGATAATATTGCACCAGAAGAATTTGAGCTCTGCCAAGAGAAATAGAAAGAATGAAAAAAACCGGTCACGTGCGAGTCGTACTCACACGCACACAGGGTTCCGTAGCACCTAACAATATAATAAAAATATTTTGAAGGCTCATCCATGTGTTTTATTGTATTCAACAGCAAAAGTTACTGCAGCAGTTTGATGAAAAAGTTCCATATCTCAAAAACTAAACATCAAATCTTATTCAAACCAATTTTCGTTAAAAGTTTTTTAATGTTCTACAATCCTACATTTTTTCTTATTCTCTTACTTTAGAAATTAGAGGGGGAACACACACATTTTACCACTTTGGAAGTGTCTATCTTTCAAACGATTGACTTTGAGAAAAAATGGTTTTAGGAACATCATTGTCATAGGTAGGTGTTGTTATAGGTGTTTTTTTTTTAAGTTTCTGTTCCATGTATGGGGAAGGGTCCCCTTAATCTTTTATTTTTTGAATAAAAATCGTAAAGTTCACAGAATACATTTACCTACCAAGTTTCAACTATGTAGTCCTAATAGTTTCGGAATAAAGTGACATACGGACAGACATGACGAATCTATAAGGGTTTCGTTTTTGCCATTCGGCTACGAAACCCTAAAAAGCAGCAACCAAAGAAATAACAGCAGAAACCTCCTACTACAAACATGTAGGTTTATGTAAGGTACTGTTGTTTGTTCACTACAGGAACTGATGCACACTACCGAACGCGCCAAACTAGTAGCTTAGTTCTGGGCTGACACAATTTAGATTGCCATCGACACGCTAAGAAGAACATAGGAAGTCAATACTTGCTACGTTGAAGCAATGATGTACATCATTGCACCTAATGCATGCACGCATTACGCACTCGTTTTCACACTACGATCATAATGAGTCTGTATTCAAGTAAGTAAATGGATACTAAGTCGAGTCATAGACTTAATAGCTGGCTTAAGAGATCACACTTAAGACGTCTTGTACTTAATCCGTGGATCCAGTGTGTTAAGTGTGATTAGATTTTCTGTTACAATATTGCGATCTAAAAATGTACTTAGGTGTGGGAAATATAATCAATTTTATGCCAACTGCCTCGTTAATAAAATGTTGACAATTGCTCAGCATGAAGTCTTTGGTTCGAATCTCGAGTATAAAGACGGTTTTTCAATCAATAATTTCTCAGTCGCAGTTCGGAATTTGTGCTCAGTTGATGGCATTAAGCTCGTTCACTATAACATTGAACTTTAACATAACCGGCAAGATGTATATGTACTAAACAGGGTGTAAACAGACCCTTCACGAAGCCGTTAACCAAGCATTCTGTACATCAAACTAAGTAACTTTACGCAAAAATTATTGTTGGGAAACCACTTTTTTTTTTTTGGGGTGAAAAATTACGTTTTACGGTAGGATTCAATGAAACGCACTCAAAGCGTTATGCTGATGGATGGATTGAATAGTATGGGGGTCGTGGAGGTGTTTAAAGTACATATCTTACATTAAAAACATGTATTTAAAAAAAACTTGTGAAAACTTTGGAAATTTGACCCCCAATATCTCCGTAACTTGAAGGTTCCCAGGTATAGTCTATAACAAAAAAATAATCGCAAAGACGGGGAGAACAAGTGTCTTTCGGCTACATTAAGGGTCTATTTACACCCTTTATATGCACACCTCTGTCTAACCTTAAGAGATAACATGTGTAATGTTATTTTCAGAAAAGTTTTCAAAAAATTCTACAAAAGTAAACACTTTTTTTTTATCAAGGCTGCTTTTGTCGTATAGCTTGTGCCACCAAGGCAGAAATAATGTCTGAGAACAAAACGTTATTATTTTGCTACTTTTAAATTCGAAATCAATAATTCGGTTGCCATATTGCTTAACAACAAAAACAAATTGCCCACTTTGCCCAACTAAGCTAAAAATTCGAGAATCCCTTCTGGCCATAGTGGCCATGTGTTTACTTCGTAACAAAATAATATGACAGTCGATTTGAAGACATTGTATAAGAGTAAAAAAGCTATTATTCCATACAGTAGCCCTTTCGTTCGCCCTGCGGAGGAGAACACTGCAGTATTGTACAGACGGGGAGACAAGTACTTCGATTATGTTTGCTTGTGATATGAAAGTCTTTTGTGGCATAAAGACAATGCTTCTGACAAATGCATTAAGAATATTTTGCTGTTTTTGGTTTATATCGAAGTTGGTATTAGTTTAGACATTAAGATGTACGACTGCAGTACCGGACATAACTAGCACTTCAATTTAGTAACGCACTTTTCTATCATTATTCAAAGAATTTGTGAAAAAATTCGTAATAATGCTTAATAATTTTGAAAATCACCGTGCTATAAAACACGGATTTTTTTTAACTGTACACACTTTATGAATGTAAATAATTGTCAATTATTGTATTCACATTTACATTCACAAAGCAAGTATATGAGCACACGTTGCTCAGGTAAATTAGAAGACACTTCCTTGCTGTTTTCTAACAGGTTATAAAACTCTTGCTAATATTTTAAAGCAGTACCTACTCGTAACAAGCCAATAAAGCTTCCAGTAATTTAATATGATCACAACCGGATCCAATCAACGGTTATCATAATAATGTCCACACCTTCAATCTTTAACCAGACGAAAAACATATTAATAGTCGCGCCAAATTGCGAAGCCCATAACTGGATCATGTTATTAAAATCTATTAGACTCAATAACACTTTAGTACGCGCCTGTATCGCTGTTCTGTGATTATTACCAGTTTTTGTGTAGTGTCCAGACACGTGGAGCGATGAAATTATGGTAATCACAGTTGGTACCAAAGCAAGCCACCGGTTTTTAGGGTACCTCTGGTGTAAATTCTTTAGGAAATTGTTATTGGTACGTGGTCGTGCGGGGCGAGATTCCAGCCGTTTAGTAAATCAGAACACGGATATACTTAAATCATTTTGAAGATATTTAAGAAACTACTGAATTCATTTTAAAATCTTGTTAATATTTGCGTACAGAAATAAAATTCAGATTTAAGGTGAATTCCATCAACGACATTGAACGCGATCAACACAATCTAATGCGGGTTCACGATCTGTTAGCGTCAATATTCCATAGCAATGATGAAACTGATAGTTCTTGAACGCAGTTTATTGTCCTGATCGCGGTCTGCTTTATCGGTAAAATTCTATTTAGTCAGTAGTAGTTAGTTAGCAGTGGTAGTTTTATTAGCATTAGTTTTTTAGCATTTATTTCAGCCAAAAAGAACAACCAAAAAAAAAAAATCCAGCCATTTCAATTTGAAAACGTCATCATTATGAAACGTGAAAAGTTCGGGGCCTGTAGCTCTTTAGTCAACTGATACCACACAGGCTGGACCCGCGGGTCCACTTGACCTAATGCATGTTTGAATTGGTCAACTGGACCCGTTGACCAATTTTGTGATTTGTATAGTTAAGTAGAAAAGTTTTCCTGATATTAACTATATATATTATTTGTAACCATTTTTATTATGTGTCCCGTAGACACTCGAAAGCTCATTTCAAACTTATTTTCTTTTCTCATTACGGAACCCAACCGCAACAAACGAAAACAGTGGCACAAGGTAATAGTAGTTTTTTCAAAACAATAATTGTCGCCGACATTCATCAACATCTGGTCTATTTGGACCATCAACATCACGCATACGTTTCAGTATCACCAACTTACAATGAGGGAAAGTTAAGACCTTAGTGAGGTTAGAAGAGCGATTTAAAAAAAGTTCTGACGTTAAAAATGTTATTTCCGTCGGTTCATTATAATTGAGTAGTTAGTGTACCTACCACTGCTTGTCTCTGCATCACACAAAGGTAAACTCCATGCCCTGGAGCTGCATTAGGGAGGCACTCCGGTATCACCGGGTGCCGACCTACCTTCGTCGTGTGGTCGGGGACTACCTGACGGATAGAGCCGTCATCTACCCTGGTCGAAGCGGAGAATGGAACCGGCGAGAGATGTCGTGCGGTGTTCCACAGGGATCGGTTCTGGGGCCGGCCTTGTGGAACATCGGTTACGACTGGGTGCTGCGCGCCGACCTCCCTACCGGCGTCAGTGTAGTTTGCTACGCTGACGACACGCTGGTACTGGCACAAGGGAGGTCGCACGAGGCGGCGGCCGAAAACATGACACGCGGGGTTGCGATAGTCGTGGAGAGGAGCCGGCAATTGGGTCTCGAGGTGGCACTGCACAAGTCCGAGGCCATGTGTTTTCATGGGCCTCGGAATGCGCCACCGTCGGGATCCCTACTGACGGCAGGAGGGGTTTCCATCGGCGTCGGGTCGACGTTGAAGTACCTAGGACTCGTCCTCGACAGCCGGTGGAACTTCGTGGAGCACTTCCGACGTTTGGCTCCCAAACTGGAACGGACAGGGGCTGCCTTCAAGCGGCTCTTGCCCAACCTGAGGGGTCCAAACGCCTCCTGCCGGAGGCTATACGCGGGGGTCGTGCGGTCCCTGGCAATTTACGGGGCCCCGGTGTGGGCGCGTTCTTTGAGGTGGCAAGCCGCCCACTACCTGAACGCGCCCCAAAAGGTAATAAGGCTAATCCGGGGGTACCGCACGATCTCCGGCGAGGCGGCTAGCCTCCTTGCCGGATTGCCGCCATGGGATCTGGAGGCGATAGTCCTCGCACGCCTGCACGAATGGCGCGCGGAGGCACTACGTCGGGAGGAAACTCCGCTGCCGCGGCAAATTGCTGTTCAGCGGACAGACCTCCGGCGTGATCTCATGGCGACATGGAGAGAGCGACTGTCGCAACCCCGTGCAGGGCACGCCACCATAGTGGCGATAAGTCCCCTCTTTGAGGAGTGGCTAGAGAGGCGCCACGGCGCCCTCACTTACCGCCTGACGCAGGTCCTCACCGGACACGGTTGTTTCGGGAGGTTCCTGCACCGAATCGGGCGGGAGGAAACGCCCGGGTGTTTCCACTGCGAGGATCGTCCGGAGGACACGGTGGAGCACACCGTGGAGGTCTGCCCCGCTTGGGCGGAGCACCGCCGCGTCCTCGTAGCGGCGATTGGCGGCGGCGATCTCTCGCGTCCGGCCTTGGTTCAAGCCATGGTCCGGAGCGAGAGGGAATGGGAAGCCGTCACCTCCTTCTGCGAAGCAGTCATGCTAGTGAAGGAGGTGGCGGGACGTGAGAGGGAAAGAACCTCACGTCCCAATCGCCGCGGGAGACGCCCTGGGCGTTGGGGGTCACGTGGTGGCTCCCGGCCACCGTAGGCGCGGGCCTGTGGACGGCGAGTTATGGGCCAGCTCGCCGTCCGGCCGTCTTATGACGACAGGCCGTGTCGACGGCGCGTTCGTGTTCCACGTGCGCCTCAAAGAGATGTCAGCAAATAAGTAGGGGTCCGCAAGGGCCGATGCCTGCCAGGGCTGCGGGACTGTTCGAAAGAGATACCGTGGCCCTGGAACACAAAGGGCAAAGAAGGAACATGGATGGGTTTTAGTCAGTACAAGTCTGACACTCCCTTCTGCTCCGCCCAGAGTGGGGGGGGTCATTTGATGATTTCCCATCCGGAAAAAAAAAAAAAAAAACGTTAACTGGTAGAAAATGCCTATGGCATTAAGTCCGCATCTGTACTTTGCGCTTGAAGTGTTAAATAAATTGAGAGCAGATTACTAATTATGCGGGTAAATTTGAATATTCGTGCGTTTGAACCGTTTATTAGCCTTCTGTGGAACCCACTAAGAAACTAGCATGAAAATTTGTATGCTATAGTTGGAAAATGCGTTACAGGAACGAAAAGTTATAGATGTTCAAAATCATTTCTTTACGCAGATTAGATTAAAAGGTAAGCTATGTAAATCTGATAAACAAAGTCGCCAGTAGCGTAGCGATGGACATGACAGTATTAATTTAAAACTTGATTACGATTAGAAATAAACGCGATTATTTATTTTGTTAAATAAAATACCTATTTGTCTTATTGCGTTTACGAAGATTGATCATAAAATGTTATTAGCACCCGATCCAATATCCACCTTTATTGAGGTGTTTTGATTTTACTTGATGATCTTGTTTGATTTGACCTGTCCTGACATCAAGCAATTGACAATATTGTAAAAATCATAATTCAATTAGTTTATAAGGTCTCTTTTGCTTTAAATTACAGAAGGGTTTTGGCTACTTTGGATTAGTGTTTATTTTGTGTTCATTTGATTTAGTTGAAAAAAAAAATTAAAAAAAAAAGATTATTCGATCAAAATTGTTGAAAATTACTATTATATATAATTATAGTCCGTGAAGAATTGTTCATTTAGTTTTTATGCAGTTACACATTATCGCTATCGCTTATGGCCGTGACCTCACCATAACTTTAAAAGCGCCGATACTAAATCGCCCGTCGCCATACACGTATGTATAATTAAGAAAGAAATGCTCTATTCGTGTTTTTAACTCAAAACAAAGTGTTTTGTCGCAAGAATTATTATTTGTGCGACACAAAGGTGGGAAAGAATATTCCAATTTCATATGATTTTTTTGAATAAAAGTCATTTTAGTAATGACTTACATGCTTTAGTTTTGATGGTTAATGTATAAAGTAACTGTTTTTAATAAGATGCCAGCAATTTTATACCATTTTAGCTATCTTGCTGTATTCTTGTTGATCTAGAAAACAGTAAACTCATTATTTTATGTCCATATTCTTAATTGCAGTGATATTAAATTTGAAAAAAATATGTATGTAAATTGTAACAGGCCGATGTCCGTAAATTGAAGATATTGAAAAAAAAAATATATGGGGGTCTTTATTAGACAAACAGAAGCCAAAATAACAGTTTTTAGAATTTTTGTCTGTCTGTCTTCCTGTCTGTATGTTTGTACGCGCATCACACAAAAACTACTGCATGGATTTGAACGCAGTTTTCACCAAAATATAGGCTACATTAGATATAGTTTTGGACCCGATAGGTGGCGCTGTGCGAAGCAAGGGCGGATCGCTAGTTAAAAATAAAGAAAACAAAATAGAGATTGTCTGAATGACTTTTTGCTCTGCAAAATAACTGCTGTAGCCAGAAATATAGACAAATATAGAATATACGATATGCTGTAGATAGAATACTGCAGGACTTGCATCGCCGCGACTGTACATTATCATCTGCCCATCCTTTTCCCAACTATGTTAGGGTCGGCTTCCAGTCTAACCGGATGCAGCTTAATACCAGTATTTTACCTGGAGCGACTGCCTATCCGACCTCCACAACCCAGTTAGTACTGAGTAATACGATACCCCTTGGTAAAACTGGTTGTTCGACTTTTGGGCCACTGACTACCCGCAACTATGGCCGCGATTGTACATAATAAATTAAAAATAATTAATTAAATATTGAGTCAAGGACCTCAAAGTGCAAGCGGTCATCTACAAGACTAATGAGGCAATCTATCAGTTATTCCCATAAAATAAAAAATCAATTCAACATTGTCGCTTAACTTAAAAGGCGGTATCTTAGGATTATCTTGAGTGTAATTAAAAATTATTGGAACATAAAATCGGAAAGCTTTTTAGATTTTAATAGAACAAGTCAAAATGCTACTGTTTGTCAACCATCAATCATTATGCTTTCAATAAACTAGCTTTTAGCCGTGACTTTGAGTGGTTTATTTAATTTTGTAGAGGCTTTAAGCTGTCCAATTATATTTAAATAACGCACTAAAAGCAGGGAATATAAAAGAAATTATAAATAAAAATAAGTTATACCTAGTGCATTATTTGTATGAATCTAAATATTAACATGCTGAGAGCTCTCTGGTGGCGCAAAAATTAATCCCAAATCTATAAAAACAATAAAATTAAAAACCCCAAAAAATACCCAAGAAACCTGAGAAATTAACAATTTCTCAGGTTTTGGAAAAGATACTATAATAAAGTCTCAAGAAGAAAAGAACACTATTATATGGAGACTACTAAAAGAGACTATTATCTATTCTCTTTTCGCGAGAAATTGTAAAATAATGTTAAGTACAAAAACAAATATTTTGTCACTTTGTTCCCTAAGATAAGAGTGGATACTAATTAGTAGTTCATTCACCTTGAGAACTAAGAAAAGGCAATACCTTTCCAGAGCACCAGCAAATAGCAAAACTCCATAAAACAGCAAATACAAGTAATTGTAGGAAGTGCATTTACTCACAATTTCCTGGCCCTAATATCGCCCACCACACAATCAAGCCATTTATATATTTACTTAGCTAATTGGTTGTAAATTCGACTCGGATTGTTCAAAATGGTCGGCAACGATTTTGTGTAGTAAAACTCATAAACCTCCCTACGCGACCGTTGTCGGTTAATGGGACGATGATAAGGCCTGTATGGTCTAATTGGGGATTCAAAAGTAGTTCTCGGAACATTTTTTGTCTCAATCATTATTAATTTGAACGGCAATTAGTCAGATGAGGTTCTGTTTTTGTTTGTTATTTATGTTGGTAGTGAGATGTGGATGCTGCAATTGAGTGGGTCTTATCTTGGCATTTACTGATCAAATTAGAAATGAAAAAGGTATTTTTTTCTCTCCAAGTCTATGATGCAAAATAAACGTACAAATTCTTCCGGGGCTGCGGGACTGTTCGAAATAGATACCGCGGCCCTGGAACACAAAGAGCAAAGAAGGAACATGCATGGGTTTTAGTCAGTACAAGTCTGACACTCCTTTCTGCTCCACTCAGAGCGGGAGGGGTCATTTTATGATTTCCCATCCTAAAAAAAGGTACAATTCTGAAGGTGGCCCTCAGCAGCAAAGGCCCCTATTGCTAGGGTTCCCAAATCCATAATAAGTTTTCCGGAGAGAATTCCGGACATTTGAAGAATTTCTTTCCTTTGAATTGTTCAGTAATTTTATTCTGCGATTTTTTTGCAACAGAGAAATAATTTTATCAATAGAGAAAGTTTTGTTGCTGATAATTGCCGGGTGCTTATTAATAAAAATCATAAACACCACTCACATTATATGCATGTAACTATTCAAGTGATACTATTGATTCGTATGTTGATTTAATTAAATTGTATTTTTATTTTATCATAATGTTTTCATTTTGATAAATTTCGAACGTTTCAGAATCGCCCCCTGCATTCAGGACACTGAGATCGATTAAATTCTGAACTCATGTATGGCAAGTATAGCAACCATACCTATGGCAAACTACAGCGATAAAGCGTAAAACCTCAATGACAGACAGTAGCAACAGAACTATGGTTCAAACTGTAGCAGAAACTGTTGCATTTAGAATAGAAACTGTTGCATTTCGAATAGAAACTGTTACATTTAGAATAGAAACTGTTGCATTTAGAATATAAACTGTTGCATTTAGAATAGAAACTGTTGCATTTAGAATAGAAACTGTTGTATTTAGAATAGAAACTGTTGCATTTAGAATAGAAACTGTTGCATTTCGAATAGAAACTGTTGCATTTCGAATAGAAACTGTTACATTTAGAATAGAAACTGTTGTATTTAGAATAGAAACTGTTGTATTTAGAATAGAAACTGTTGCATTTAGAATAGAAAGTTAATTAAGCCCGCATGCTGTTCTCTGCCCGCAAAGTCGCCAAAAGATTGTAAGCTATGCAGTTTAACATGATAACAATTGAACGATGATTGGATGTAGCTTCAAAACCCAGAAGGCTATATTTATATTCTTTATTAGTTTACACCCACTATGAGTGCAAAGAACTCTCCTCTGAACTTCACCACCGCACTCAACGATGTATTATTATTACTTCGGTAGAATCAATCACCAATAAACAGGATCCTTACTCGTCTCAAATTTTTCATAACCTAAAGCATTTTGGTTACAAATTTATGGGCCACGGGACCAATTTACCATTGGACAAGGGTATAGTAAATCGTCAGCGCATTATTACGTCATTACCATAATGCAACCGAATTTTGGTTGTATGTTATGAATAATATGACCATTTGTATGTATGAGTTTGTTACAACCTAACTTAATAGTTTAAAAATTCTGCGCACGATTAGTTTTTTGTGAAAATGATTTGGTGGCATATTATGTAGTGGTATGGTATGGAATTGACAATGGTCCTTAAAAATTTAGTTTTTGTGAAAAACTTGTGATATTCTCGAAGAATCTAAAGTGAGTAAGCAATAAATTCTCTAAATAATAGGTTCTACCAACCCGCACTGGGCCCGCGTGGTGGATTATAGCCCATTTCCTCTCATAGAGAAGGAGGCCTGTGTCCCAGCAGTGGGAACATTATAGGCTGCTGCTATGCTATTCTATGCTAAGCAATAAATTATCAAAGACGAATGCAAGTAGCACACAAATATAAATTTAGAATTTCCGATCAACGTGTTTGTCAAGAACCGATGATCATTTAAAAATATTTATGCTTCCGGAAATTAAATCAGGCTTACCGGTCCTTCCGGACCAATACAATATTAATATGCACCGTCTGCTACTTAGTTAGGAGCCTGCTTCTAGTCTGACCACTAGTTTATATGGACGACGCCTATCTGGCATCCACAACCACTTGGCAATACTGGCTGTAAGACTGACAACTGATAGTCTGACCCGAATATTCAGTGATTACTTGCATATTTTCAGATACAATGGGACAGAGGCTTAATATTGACATTGATTTTAAAGTAACGATTACCTAATTATAATAATATTTATTCATGTTCGACCTATTGTAAATCACAAATCATAAAACAATTGTACTTATTTTATTTAATTTATGAGTGACATCTGAATATTTGTACACCATAAGTTGTGGTAGAATGAGGAGCTCGTGGCTAAATAATAACAGCCGCTCGGGTTGATCTTTAGGTTAAGCTGTGCTTGCCTAGGTTGGTCTGTGGATGGGTGACCACCCGTTACTTACCGAGTTTCCTCCGTGCCTCGGAAAGCACGTTAAGCCGTTGGTCCCGGCTGTCATTCATAGATCATTGACAGTCGTTACAGGTAGTCAGTGGCTCAAAAAGTCTGACAACCAGTCTTACCTGGGTTGTGGAGGTCAGATAGGCAGTCGCTCCATGTAAAATACGGGTATTCAGCTGCATCCGTATCGACTGGAAGCCGAGCCTAACATCGTTGGGAAAAGGCTAGGCAGATGATGATGATGATGGTAAGACTGAATGCTGACCTTAACATCGTTGGGAAAATACTAGGCTGATGATAACGGTGGCATCATAATACTCCTTCTGTAGAAAAAAAAATGCAAGTACACAATTAGATTTTCCAGTGTAAACTCAATCATGAATAGATCTCATCGATAGGACCTATTCAATAAGCAAGAACGTTATCAGTCTTGTAAGAATGAGTAGCAATATGACTGAACAGGTTTTCGTTCAGTAGCCAGGGATGGATCTAAGATTCCCAATAAGCATTGCATTTTATTTGTATCCTATCTCAAACCCAGCCCTGTATGGTGGTTTAAATTGTAATAAAGCACAATATTGACGTTTGCATTAAAAAAAACAATTCATCTTCTTCTTCGTTATCGTGTGGTTAGGTTAGGTTTGTTGCCTTACCTAGTGTTAAAGTTTTTATGATCCCCATTGGCCTCTGACTTGTCTCACAAGTGATACTTATTAGTATTAATGTCTTGGGTACGAACTAGAGACCTACGACTTGTCAGACCACTATGTTAGAATAAGTAAAAAATAGTAAAACTTATTAATAACAGCTAATCAGTGAAACATCTTTGCCATCTTTCATTATTGTGATTTGATTAAGACACAATATTGATATAATCGGGCGTCAGAGCATCACTTTCTTTTAGGTTTTTGATGCTTTATAGTAAGGACAAAATATTTATTAATTACAAAAATAAAAGCTTGTTGTTAAGCTATTGTATTTTCAATAAATTGATCTTATTGAACCTTCGTAGAATAAAATAAAAACACTTCGTACATCCACATCTCCGTGACCATCTCCAGTTCGTCCCTGCACAGGATATTACCCGAGTGTAATTATTGGGAGGGATTCATTATGACGTTACGTGACAGCCACTGAGGTTCATTTCATCATCGTATGCAATTTGCTTCGAACATTAAATTACAAGATAGGCCCGAAGACCATATGACTCTCGCCCCTGATCGGGAGGCAATACAGTCTATATTGATGATCAATTTTGACGAATCCTGTCATTACATCGTTCTGGCTTCTGTGGACTGTTTCTGTAATGAAATGTTTGTTGTGGCAATGTTAGAGATAATGCTGGATGTAATGATTTTAAAAAGATTTGTTTTTATTCTGTGTTGGGTGGGTACGTGAGGGAATGTAATTGGTATCTGCGACAAGGACTGTACACATGTAGTGCATTTTACCTGAAAATGGCAGCTGTCTGTAAGGAGGTCTGCCAATTGTAATTGAATGTTCAATTTAATACGTAAATAGCTACACCCGGTATCAAAGAATAACTATTTTAATTACGACACGGCAAGAATTTGGTCAACCTTAAAAACTATGCCAGGAAGAGTCGAAAAGCAAAGACGCGGAAATATTCTAGACTGTTCTATAAATGAAAGAAAGACTAGACTACTATTAAAAGAGGAAGCAGGTTATAATAATAACATTCCAATTCTTTCATATCAATACAATTACATCAAAGAAATAAAATCCAATCGACCAGAACAAGTTCAGTTAATAACGCGAATAAATAATTCGCGGTGATCTTCAACAGCGTCCAACGATGTCAAAACATTTAACAGCTAATGCAGTTATGCTATGTTCTAGTCTAGCAATAAAAAACATAATAAAATACAGAGAGGAAGTATCTAATAATGACCAAGACGCAGTAAGCTCGAGGCGAAATTGTTAAAGCTCTTATTAATCGGAAACTGCCTTAATTTTGGTCAATGGTTTTGAGAATGCAAATGCTACTGGTAGTCCCAGTCAAAGTTCTACCTTATCTGAACAAGATGAAAGTTTATTTTTGGTTGGTTTAAAGTTTTAAGACACGTTATCCGGTCACCGAGTTTCGCTAGAGGCAGTAATTTATAAATGTTCGTATGGCTGCTTTGATGGCACAAATTAGACAAAGGTACATGGAGGCATCACTACGGTCTTCATTTTTAACTGAATTATGACGGTATTGAGATGTGGCGGGATTTTTATGGTTACGGAAAATTGATGATTAATAGTTTCTATAAAAATGTAAACATTATGATTATGGCAATTTCAAAAGATATTGCTTTACGTTTTGATTGACTTTTTGTCAATGTAGTCCTACATTTTGTGGTAGTCAGGTAATCAAAGTGGTTCACTCATTTATTTTAGATAGTAAAATGTTTTATTTTGAACATTAAAAGCTGCACTGAACAGCTAAATAAAACTTTAAAACCATTAATGTCATTATGAAAACGATTCGAACTCCTGTTTATTTGCTATAATTATAAAGAATAATAGTAAACATTATATTAGTTCTTGTTTCTTTTATGAAATGTGTATCTATAGATGCTTGTTGTCGCCATCAGTCAGTTGAGTTAAAATTTCATTATATAGGTTTTGATTCTTGCATATTTCTGTGTAAATAATAAAGGGTGTAAATAGACCCTTAACATATCCGAAAGGCACTTGTTCTCCCCGTCTTTGCGATTATTTTTTTGTTCTAGACCATACCTGGGAACCTTCTAGTTACGGAGGTATTGGGGGTCAAAGTTCCAACGTTTCCACAAGTTTTTTTTTAAATACATGTTTTTAATGTAAGATTTTTAGTTTACACACCTCCACGACCCCCGTACTATTCAATCTATCCATCAGCACAATGATTTGAGTGCTTTCCATCGAGTCCTACCGTAAATCGTGATGTTTCACCCCAAAAAAAAAGTTGTTTCCCAGCAATATTTTTTGCGTAAAGTTACTTAGTTTGATGTACAGAATGCTTGTTTGACGGCTATGTGAAGGGTCTGTTTACGCCCTGTATGTAGCGACTGTTGGAGATGCAATAAATGCATAAAAAAATCATCTCTCAAGATTTCTTCATGCCAGTCATTCTTATCGACAGCCAGTATTACCTCAAACCTGATCTATTTTGGGGTCTCGGTGGCCCATACGAACCATATAGTAGGTATTAATTATGGCCTACCTTATCCCACAATCTCGATCTTAACAGACAGGATAAAACTCTTAAGACAAAAAGCCCAATACTTATCCGCCTACGTACATCGAAAACGACCATATGGTCGAACCTATAGTTACAAAAAAAAAGAAAACTAATAAATAGACTCCGAAATCAGCTCCCAGCTATTACGGTAAAACAGTAATGTGGAGATACGAATTTTTTTATGAACACACAATGAGTAGTTATTACTGAGAGATGAAAGCCGATACTTGGGCACGCGCCAAGACTTAGAATTATTTCGGAATGTACGCACGCCAGATGTTATCGGGTACGGTCTTTAGAATTATCGGTTTTGTTTTAATGTATGGTACGGTATTGGGGAACAAGTGAGGAGTGGTTCGATTTTTGGGAGTATTAAATGAAAGGTAGGTAATGTATTTTCTTTGGGAAAGTCTGAAAACAGTTTTATTCGACAATAAAAGCTTTTGAAAGGACCATAAAGATCACGAGTCAACATAAATTTTGATAGAAATCCTATGAAATTCGTCCTCCTCAAATTTTGACATTTGTATACGTCAAAATAGAGCAACGAATTTTAGTTCAACAGATCCTTAAACATGCACGTTTTACTCGCAAACATTTTTACCGAACATATTTACCATTGCACAGTCATGTTAATTTGTTTTAAAACAACTACAACAATTTTTCTAACTTATGCCAGCCATCCACCATTCGCTCATACCTTGCGTGAACCGCCCGCAGTCTTTTACATTTCTACAGAAATATACAATAAAAAATGTCAATAGGAATGGCATATAAACAATGTTGGTAGTACAAGTATTATTTAAACTAAAACACTATTGCAAGTAACAATTTGGCCCGTAGTACCGTTGTGGCTATAGATCAGCTCAGGTGTTGTCGGCCTGCGGGCGTTTTGTGTGGTGCAAGTTAAAACATTACGAGAGTTGAAAGGTAACGTCAAGACCAATGATATTATAAAGAAAGATACGCTACGTTTATACTGAGCGGCGTTCAAATATCGTTGCGTTGTTACGACTGCGATAGAAAATACGGAATGTATGATACAGAAAGAGAATAGCTGAAGTATTTAAATTACGACATTTGCCTGAATTTGTCTGCAACAATTTGTGCGCGCTAGTGCGATATGTACCTCTTTTTATTTATAATATCATTGGTCAAGACGGAATTTCTCTGTTTACAGCCTTCGGGTCCGTCCTCACGTGATAGATTCAAATATTATTACATTCTTCAAGTAACATGAAAATGTTACTTACTTAATTATGTAGAGGATTTTTTTACAAAGTCAGCACTCTTTTGCGCGATTCACAGTAAGCAGCGTTGCTAAGAAATGTTATAAAGTATACCCTTTTTACGCATTTTTAATTTAACACAAAATTCAGGACAAGCATTTGTTTATCAAATGTTAAGGATGTATCAGAACAATAAGATACCAACAAGACATTTCTGAGATTATATTTAAATTACAGTCTTTCGGCGTTGAAGAAGGAAACCGTAATTCTGTGTGTATTGTGTGTGTGTATACTGTGTGTGTGGTAAGGTAATTTGAAGAAGTTTTTATTGAAAAAGTGTAATGTCTATGAGTGCTTCCCGGGCAATCAAAAACGGTAACTGGTAAGCTTATCATCTTTTTACAAAAATTAACATTTTTCTACCAACTTAGCAACTTGCTTTCCCAACTTTTGGATCGTGCAAGTACACTTCCAAAGCCGCTCTCCATTTACAACGTGTACCATTTCTTAACCAAATGGCAGGTGAGATCCTACCTTATAGTAACCACCACGCCCGTCCATATGGAAGAATAAATTTGTAGTTGTTGGCTAAAATATTGGTAGTTACGGTTTACGATGCCCACACTGTCAACAGATTTATAGGTATATGGAGATGTATTTATGAAGCATACGTCTGAATGTCCGTATGTATATTAATCGTTAAGATCAGTAAAAGGCTCAGAATTTGAGCCCAAATTAAGAGCCAAAAGGTATCGTATACCCCAATACTAACTGGGTTGTGGAGGTCAGATAGGCAGTCGCTCCATGTAAAATACTAGTATTCAGCTGCATCCGTTTACACTGGAAGCCGACCCCAATAAAAAAAGGCTAGGCAGATGATGACAATGCTTTGTTTCTTAAATGCTTCAGCGTAACGATTTAAGCTTAGCTCTTATAGCACTAAACAGTGTGTAAGATAAGGCGTTGCTACACAGGTCGGGACGGCCTGACTCAGTACAGTCCGGGCCACAAAATATACATTGAACTTCGTCGTCTGGCCTGAGACCAAATTAAAATGTGTATCCATCGTTACTTTGGTCATTTATTAATTCATTTATAAAAATTAACTAAAAATTTTATTCAAACGAAATACAGTATAAAGATTTAAAATTAAATAACTTAAGTGAGATTTAACTAGAAAATCGACCCGAGGTTGGGTGACCAACTATTACATATCGGGTTTTTCTCTGGGCCACGAAAAGCGTTGTTACACAAGTTGGGATGGCCTGATTTAGTACACGGGGCGATAAAATATACACTGAACTTTGTCGCCTGGCCTGTGCTAATAAATTTCAATCCGAACATGTGATTACATCGTTACTTTGGTCATCAAATATCAACAACACAATTAATTAATTAATAATTATATCATCTGCCTAGCCTTTTCCCAACTATATTGAGGTCGGCTTCCAGTCTAACCGGATGCAGCTGAATACCAGTATTTTATATGGAGCGACTGCCTCTCTGACCTCCACAACCCAGTCAGTACTGGGTAATACGATACCCCTTGGTAAGACTGGTTGTCGGACTTTTTGGGCCACTGACTGCCTAACGACTGTCAAAGATCTACAAATGACAGCCGGGACCAACGGCTTAACGTGCTTTCCGAGGCACGGAGAAAACTCGGTATGTAATGGGCGGTCACCCATTTACAGACCAACCTAGGCAAGCACGGCTTAACCTAAAGATCTACCCGAGCGGCTGTTATTATTTAGCCACGAGCTCCTCATTCATTAATTAATAATAATAATTAAGTAAAAACAGTTTTCAAACGAAATACAACAGAAAGATGTGGATATTAAACTGAGAATAATAACAACAAACATCTCTTCAACCTACAAACGGCTAACCTCTTAGCAACTTAATTACTTATTAAACAAGCACGATAATCATTAAAAATATAAATTACTTGTAAAGTTTAATTTCAATAACGAATTTGACTTTTAAATAAAAATGCCAATGCAGTTGCCGACTAGCCCCGGTGCGGATGGGCAGCATCCGTTCACGAGTTTGACGCATGAGTCAGCTCTTCTCAACTATATTGGTTTTATAATACTGATGTGCGTTATGATTTTTTGTTTTTATGTGGGCATCAGGATTTTTGTTGATCGATATAAAATTACCTGTGTGACTCAAAGAACCGATTTTTTTAAACTTGGATTGGATTTTATAGCTCATGCCGTTTCCACCACATTTCGCCAGTTATGTTGCAGTCTCATGTAATAGGAGGCGAGCCTATTGGCATCAACCGGGCACGAATTCAGACTCAATGGCTACTACTGAGAAATTCTTGATGGAAAAACCCAATAGCACTTTGCCCGTCTCGGGAATCGCATCCAGGACCTCATGCTGATCAGTCGCGCTGGCGACCACCAACTTGACCAAATATTATTCTGATATGGAAATAAAGTGATCGTTATTACGTTATAAATAATGAATGAACTCTAGGGTCAGTGTAATGTAAATATTAACATTATTAACATGTCCCTTTCTCTTATGTTGTATTGAAGCAAGCCAGTAGATAGTTTTGTAAATAAAGTCTTCAGCACGTGGTTCTTTGTAAATTAACCAATAACAAGATGATACCATCATAAAAATTACCCCAAATTGTTTATAAATTAATAGGCCCCAACATTAATTAATAGACCTATAAGTTACGATCAAACATTCAAATAATTGAACAAAAAAAGTTTTAATTGATTCAATGCCGGCGCCCATCTTTGATGATCAGCTTTAGAAATCAATTAATTGAATGAAAATAATTCGCGTAAAATCATTATTACTGATAGTTTCAATTATAACGAGAGTAAGATGAAAATAGATTCCACTTTCGTTTATTTATAGAATAGTTTTTTTTTAATGTTCATATTGATCAGAAATTCTTGGCTGATGGCCAGTAATTTAGTGACCACCTATGAAGGATTTGATCGTTTAAGTATTTCTGAACTTGGTAAACCGATTATATCAAACTCAGAGTACTGTTTATTATTTTGATTTCTTACGGTACTCGAAAGATGGCCCATTTCATCGTCTAAAAATGTGATGTGTTTTTGCTAATAATGTTAAATAAAAGTTAACAAGCATAACGGAATTGCGAACTGGCATCATAGAACAGTGTTTGAGTAGCAGCTGTCGAGAATGGAATGTCCAATCTAAAACCACAATCACTGCTGAATATGGGCTTCTCCAATTGCATACCAGAGTCTGCATTCTCAGCTATTCTCATTAATCTATTACCAGCCGAAATAAAAGAACGTCGTACCACGTGCTAACAATATTACAACTATGTAAAAACCGAAAAGTGTGGTGTCGTGTTGTGTGTAGCGGTGTAGCAGCACTAAAAAGAGTACTACAGCAACATAGCACAAAAAGTACTACAGCGCCATCTATGACACAGACGATGAACTAAACATCGAAACAGGCCGAAATCCTACATCGCGTAAGTAAAGTTATCTGCGACTTCAGACTATATGTATAGAAGAACCCGACAACAACTGTCGGGCAGTCCACCGCCCATCAGACACCCGTCTGATCAGAGGATCCTCGCTTTACTATGGAGGATGAAGAACTTTACACCCCAGTACTTCATACCCCCAAAGCGGTACCGAGCGAGTAAAACGCACAAGGAAGAGGGTAGATCGATTTGTCTGCTCAACAACACCCACCCGCAATAACTTCAGTTTATCCGAGACCATGGTGCTTGCAACAGCGCCGAAATATCGGAACCTCAAAACAAATAATAAACATGGTAAATAGCCCGGTTTTAGTTTTAACAATAATATTAGCATAGTTTTCTTTCCCGACATCATGCAGCAACACTAGAGCTAAAATGTGACGGTATGGAATATCCACCAAGCCACACTGGGCCCACGTGGTATCCACCACGATGACCTTTCCTCTCACAGAAGGGAAGCCTGAGCCCAGCATAAGTATATTTTTATTTTTTAACAAAATATCATAAGTAATTATAATTCCCGAAGAATTAGGCAGAGGTATTCCCAATGGTACACCCACATTTTAGCAGTTACGTTCATGTCATATGCAATAGAAGCCGATTCTGTAACTAACAACGAGGTAAAAATCCCATAATAGTTTACGTGACCTGGAAATCCAACCCACTCAGCAGTCGTGCTCACGACCTCTAGACCAACGAGGCACTCGAATATTATAAACTAATTATGCTATGCACCAATGTCGTCGCAATGTGAACGACCCGACACTATCAATTCCTGAAATTACATAAACGAAAGCACACAGCCACAAGTAACTTAGTCACTAACGTTTTTATTATACCACTTTTAATGCAAAGTAATAAATCAATAATTCTTCTAAGATAATCGGAGCGGTAAAATTCCGGTTGTGTTGCGTAGGCAGCCCGTAATTAAGGAAAACGTTATATGAAATCGATCACGGTGACGCCGTGAGCTTGTTTCGTGTGTTTACTTTTATTATCATTTCTTTGACGGTGATTAGGAAGTGTACTTAGTTGTGGGTGCCGGCTAAGATCCGCCGCTTTTCGTCTTGCGTAAGCTAAATTAGAACTTCGTGAACAGTGTGACTTCGTGATGTAGGTACTGCTTTCGTCTGTCCCTCGGTTTCATTAAATTATTTACAGCTCCTTGTAGTGCTACAAGGAGCTCGTGGCTTTATAATATCAGCCGCTGGAGTCGATTGTTAGGTTAAGTTAGGTTAAGCCGTGCTTTTCTGGGTTGGCACTTGGATGGCACCACCCATTACATATCGAGTTTTCTCCGTGTCTCGGGAAGCGCGAAGCCGTTGTTCCCAGCTGTAATTTGTGCATCTTTAACAATCGTCAGACATAGTAGATAGTAAGTGGCCAGAAAGTCTGAGAACCAGTCTTACCAAGGGTTATTGTATTACCCAGTACTAATTGGTTTGTGGAGGTCAGATAGGCAGTCGCTACATGTAAAATAATGGTATTCAGTTGCATCCGGTTAGACTGGAAACCCCAACATAGCTGGGAAAAGGCTATACAGATGACGACTACAAGGATTTTCGTTTTCTGCCGGAGGAACGGTGTTGGTAAACATTTATTTTCTGTGGTATTGTAAAAACAATATGGCGGCGTTAGTTCCGATTTTGGCCACACGACTTAAGTTTCTTGTGCAGCCATACAGGACTGATCTCTCGTTTGGTTTACACACAATTAGTATGGAAAATCTGTCAAAAATAAGTGACCACTGAAGCCAATTAATATAATTAGGGCCTTCTTGAAATTAATATTTGATGACTGGTTTTGGAAATGTTTCTAATTCATTCATAATATTTGTATAAATGAATACGAGATATTTCTTAAAAATCTAATATTTTTATTAATTATCTTGTGTGGCGTAGGAAAAATATTTATTTCACTTATTTGGAATTTCTTCGATATATGACACGCGAAATTACTTCAATTTAAATACTTGGAACATTTTGGTAATAAATTTAATTAATTTATAATGATATTATAAATTGGCAGACTCACATACATACAAAGACACGGCACGCTAATATAGTTCATTTACTAATTGAAATAATTGATTAAAAATAATTACAGTTTACGTCAAATAATTTACAGCTGTCTTACTTTTCAAATGCGCTCATTAAATCGGCATAATTAAAAAAAAATCTAGACCGAAAAAAAACTGCAATCTAAAATAACGACCCAACAAATCGTTTAAAAGATATTAATTACAAATAAACAGTAAATCATTAGCGGGAAATAGGCGAAAAGGTGTTGTATACTAATAAAATAATTATCGTCTACCTCCAGATCGCTTGAAGTATGTATCATTTGGCAGGCGTGGCCAGTTCACACGAATGTACAATTTATGTTACTCTTAAAACTATTATGAAACCTCAAAAATTCATGAACAAAACGATACAAAGAATGTCTGCAAAATACATCGCTGGCTCACAAAGATACCACTTAAAATCTTTTAAACAAAACCGGCAATGGATGGCGAAAGTTCTCGAGATAAAGTATCGCTTTGAAGTGACTGTTTTAAGGTAGCTTTTGAGTTGGTAGCACTCAAATGTTGTTCTGATTTATTTTTTTGCTAAGAAACAATTTCCTGTCGGAATCAAAGAAAAGAAATGGATCGTAAATTATATTCGTTTGTACAATATCGATTTTTTATATAGCCTGACAATTACTTAGAATATTATTTTGCAATTAAAATACTACTGGGTATTTAATCTTCTGGTCAGATGTTCTGGCAAGGCATTATAACTATAGACTGACCGCTTTGAGGAGTCCTCACGAAGGTATCAATTTAAATGGAATATTCTGAAAGTTGATCACGTATTGGTTCAATTAGTATCCCAACTATATACCTATTATATACCTTCGTGGACTATGATTATTTTAAAGCTTTGTGGACGCTTAATGTGCCTTTGATAGGGCAAGGTGGAGGACTCATTAAAGCGGTCGGTCTATAATAATTGATTCTGCAAGGCTTCCGAAAAAGTTACTTCAATTAAGTACAAAAAAAATATTATTTGTGAAAACCATTTTAGTAACAAATATTTTTAAGCACTTAGGGCACATACAAGTCAATGAAAAGAAATCATGTTATGGTTACACTTCCTCAAATAGAAAAACTAGCCTATGTAACTCCAATCTCCATATTATGGCCATAAATGGTGAACGGAAAAGCCAAAAAAGTTACCACAAATCTGATATCAATCATGTTGAAAAACATTGTAGAAATAGATACTGATTTGCCCAACAGTGCGATGACGCAGGTTTACACTAAGCCTGCGTCATCCTACTGTTGGGCAAAGCCCTATTACTTCCAGTTGTTTCGATGGATCGAAACAACTGGAAGTAATATGGCTTAATGTGGTTGGTGTGGTGGTTAATTTTGTCCCGCTCGTCCCGCCGTCTTCTAACTGGTCTGCTGCGACGTCTTCTGGCTGTTTCAGAAATTCTCCTACATAAGACTTTATAACGCTTACAATTACCACCCAAATTACCAAAACACTTGTCCATCACATCGACAGGTTACAAAACACCATTCAAGTCTAAAATCCAACAAAAAAGCCGAACTAATCCATCTTTCACCACAATGGGGCTAATTGTACCACTGTTCAATTTGTACCACTGTTCCATTTGAACCACTGTTCGCTACCATTCCGAATAAAAGGGTGAAATAAAAAACGGGACAAAAGGTGTTATAGAGTAAAAATTACCAGACTGTTATGAATATACATGTATCATTATGGTACGGAACATGTGCACGACACATGTTCAATGGACCATAAGGTCCCTATTGATACGAATATTTTATTTATTCATCGCGTGATAAAAATCGTAGGTTAGTTTTTGCTGGGAATGAATTATTGGATATATTTTTTTAATGTTTTGAAGGTAGCATATTGCTGTGTTTGTTTAAGATTCTATCGGTCTTGGGTAAGGTCAAGAATAACAACATATTTTTGAGTTTGCGCCATTCTTCTTCGATAGATAGCAGACTGTAGACGTTCAACTATGGTCAAAATAAGTAGTACTTGCGAATCTGAGTTCAAAATCAAAGATTTTTTTAAACATATGCTCTTTATTTTTATAGAGATAATAGAACCCAAGTGTCGCATGATTAGGCAATACTTTTAAAATGATGATCATGATGATGTTGGCTGGTGCACAATGTGTATCACGCATGACATGACACGACACGCAAAAATTTCGTTTGTCTTATTTTTAATATTAAGTTAACTTTTTATGTATTTTTTTTTTATATTAAATAGGCTTACTCTTGATCTCAATCTAGTCCTGAGGACAGAGATGAGGTCGACGTTGGAACGAGCTAACCCAAAATAAGCCTATTAACTCGCGACTTAAATAGATTTAGGTCATATGGACTTGGGAACACCGACTTTATTGTTAATTTAATTTAACCATATTTGTTTTATCCAGTGCGAGACTCTATACTTTTCTTTCTCTCGTACATGTCATGCACTGTATTTTTCAATATCTAGGCGAGTTAATTATGCTTCATTTAGGTTTGGGTTGAATAATTGATCTGGTTTCAGATTAAAGGATCAAAAGACATAGAAAATTTGATCCAAATCTATCTATCTAATTTAAGACCAAATCCCTGTTCTTATGATTCTGTCGTTCGTTGGAAAACCACAAAACTATTTCAGTATCGGCTGGTACTTTACTTTTTTCTCCACGGTCGGTTGGATGCTGGAAGCGTGCGCACCCCGGCCGTGGTCCGTCACGCAGCCGCGTGCGCAGCTCCGCACCTTGCTGTGTTTCCAGTTTTTTGTTTAGTAGATAATAGTGTTGTTTTTGGAGTGGTTCCGTGGATTTGAAATTGTGATGCTGGAAGGAAGAAAGTTTGGGGCTTGTTTGTTGCGAGATACTGATTCTTGCCTTATCTGTGTGTCACCTTTTTTAAACGTAGCAATAGATCTCTGGGATTTATTTCATTTGCTGCTCGACTCATTTAGATTATCTTCTATCAAAACCTTCAGAAGAACTGTTATCAATCAATCAAATCAGTCTACTGCTGAAGAGAGACCTCCCTCAAGCTGCATCACAACACCCTGTCCTCCATCTTCTGTTTATACAAGCCAGGTCATCGTGAGAGCAACAGGAAAGTTGATACTGAATACTTTAAGTATGCCGAGAAGTGGTCCTTTCACCCACGACTTACGGAACACTAAAGATCACCCATTGAACGGTGACGAACGGAAATTTTGTGGTCCTGGCACGAGCGGCGTAAATGACTCGGAAAAAAAATCGTTACGCCGTATTCCGGACACCAAAAAGATCGTGGTTACGATTTAATTTGATTTTTGTTGAATTCATCGCTTTGTCGTAGGTCTTTGGCTGAAAAAACTGTGACTATATCCGATCGGTTCGGTAGAGTATCGATGATTAGGTGCATTTTTTGTATTTTTTTCAGTTCTAAAAATAACCTTAATCTAATAAGCGAAAATATTGACTTCTAAAGTTAAAAACAAAAAACGGAATTACTAAAACTTTTGTAAAGTGCATCATCATCAGCATAGCCTTTTCCAAATTATGTTGGGATCGGCTTCCAGTCTAACTAAATGATCATCATCTTCATGCAGATGAATACCAATATTTAACATGAAGCGAGTGCTTACCTGACCTCCACAACCCAGAGGCTGAGTAACACGATACGCCTTGCTAAAAATTTCATAAAAAGCATTTGCAAAAATTACATGATGACTAAAAAAATTACTTGATGAAAGGAGGGTCAACAAAATAAGCCTTGAGGTTTTGGACAGTTGGTGCATCCGTTACGAAAGGCAAAGGAAGCTTGCCTCTAATAAATTATCGAGTGAGCCACTTGTTCCACCCCATTGTAATTCATTGACTGGTGTTTGACCGCGACGTGGCTCGTGTAGTTTTTGTTTCGTATGGAAAGTAGTTGACGAAAGTAGTTTCAGTTTAAATCATTTTGAGTATCAAAATGATACCGAAAACTGAGGGTCTTCACGATAATGATGATGGAAATGGCGTAAACTATCGAAATACTGATGCTACCCTGGTTAAAAGTTGTAGAAATATGAAATCCTTGAAGGCCATTACTACTTACAATGATCTTCTGAACAAATTATGCAAATTCAGCTAACTGCTTGTTTTCATAATGTCACTGTGATCCTTCGGTGGAAACCGCGTGAATAGAATAGAATAGAATATAAATAATTTATTTGTATTGAATGTAGGTACATACATGAGTTGTTACAGTGTAACAGACTTTGATGATAATCTTATCTTTGACTGATAAATTAAGATAAATTAAAATAAATAATTTCGACGGGGTGGTAAAATGTCTTTTCTAAATGTCATCATCACTATCCTTGTAACTTTTTATCCCACTTCTGATCCATTACATCTCTGCCGCCACATACGAACTGCACAGACAATTTCTGCGCAATTAACATAAATGCGGGAACACAGCAACAATAGTCTGGCAGTAGCCTACCAGACAATAAGATTAACTTTCCACCCTGTACGCACGAGGACTAATCGAGCTATGAAAACTAGTATAAGCTGATCTCTCATTTATTTATTATTTTATTTAACACTTCATGCACAAAGTACAGAGGCGGACTTAATGCCATAGGAATTTTCTACCAGTCAACTTTTGGGTGATGCAGAGACAAACAGTGGTAGGTGTATCTATCTGCAAAATAATTGATTAATTACAAAGATAAACTACAAGGATATATAAAATACAATATATCGAAAAACTATAAATATATATCATTGTACGGAAAGTTCATACAAAGCGAAGTCAGGTTATACTGGATACGTATAGCTTGAAGTGTAGCCGTGTGTACCTCTAAAATTTCATACATCTAGCGTTTGCGGTAGATTACAGTCATTTATTCAGTGAATGTACCAGTGAAATAATTTACATATCTTTTTTTTTTTTTTTTCCGGATGGGAAATCATCAAATGACCCCCCCCCACTCTGGGCGGAGCGGAGGGGAGTGTCAGACTTGTATTGACTAAAACCCATCCATGTTCCTTCTTTGCCCTTTATGTTCCAGGGCCACGGTATCTCTTTCGAACAGTCCCGCAGCCCTGGCAGGCATCGGTCCATGCAGACCCCTACTTGATTGCTGACATCTCTTTGAGGCGCGCGTGGGACACGAACGCGCCGTCGACACGGCCTGTAGTCATAAGACGGCCGGACGGCGAGCTAGCCCATAACTCGCCGTCCACAGGCCAGCGCCTACGGTGGTCGGAAGCCACCACGTGACCCCCGACGCCCAGGGCGTCTCCCGCGGCGGCTGGGACGTGAGGTTCTTTCCCTCTCACGTCCTGCCACCTCCTTCACTAGCATGACTGCTTCGCAGAAGGCGGTGACGGCTTCCCATTCCCTCTCGCTCCGGACCATGGCTTGAACCAAGGCCGGACGCGAGAGATCGTCGCCGCCAATCGCCGCTATGAGGACACGGCGGTGCTCCGCCCAAGCGGGGCAGACCTCCACGGTGTGTTCCACCGTGTCCTCCGGACGATCCTCGCAGTGGAAACACCCGGGCGTTTCCTCCCGCCCGATTCGGTGCAGGAACCTCCCGAAACAACCGTGTCCGGTGAGGACCTGCGTCAGGCGGTAGGTGAGGGCGCCGTGGCGCCTCTCTAGCCACTCCTCAAAGAGGGGACTTATCGCCACTATGGTGGCGTGCCCTGCACGGGGTTGCGACAGTCGCTCTCTCCATGTCGCCATGAGATCACGCCGGAGGTCTGTCCGCTGAGCGGCAATTTGTCGCGGCAGCGGTGTTTCCCCCCGACATAGTGCTTCCGCGCGCCATTCATGCAGGCGCGCGAGGACTATCGCCTCCAGATCCCATGGCGGCAATCCGGCAAGGAGGCTAGCCGCCTCGCCGGAGATCGTGCGGTACCCCCGGATTAGCCTTATGGCTATCACCTTTTGGGGCGCGTTAAAACGCGCCCACACCGGGGCCCCGTAAAGGGCCATGGACCACACGACCCCCGCGTAAAGCTTCCGGCAGGAGGCGTTTGGACCCCTCAGGTTGGGCAAGAGCCGCTTGAAGGCAGCCCCTGTCCGTTCCAGTTTGGGAGCCAAACGTCGGAAGTGCTCCACGAAGTTCCACCGGCTGTCGAGGACGAGTCCTAGGTACATCAACGTCGACCCGACGCCGATGGAAACCCCTCCTGCCATCAGTAGGGATCCCGACGGTGGCGCATTCCGAGGCCCATGAAAACACATGGCCTCGGACTTGTGCAATGCCACCTCGAGACCCAATTGCCGGATCCTCTCCACAACTATCGCAACCCCGCGTGTCATGTTTTCGGCCGCCGCCTCGTGCGACCTCCCTTGTGCCAGTACCAGCGTGTCGTCAGCGTAGCAAACTACACTGACGCCGGTAGGGAGGTCGGCGCGCAGCACCCAGTCGTAACCGATGTTCCACAAGGCCGGCCCCAGAACCGAACCCTGTGGAACACCGCACGACATCTCTCGCCGGTTCCATTCTCCGCTCCGACTGGGGTAGATGACGGCCCTATCCGTCAGGTACTCCCCGACCACACGAAATGTACATATCTTCATTACAAATAAAGAAAGAAAACTCAACCATTACAAGAAGACTTGCTCATAATGACATAGTGCTTAAAATGATAGGTAGCGAATATTTGCACATGAAAATATCATTTTAATTTCAGACTCCATTGCAATACGCTATTCAGATAGTTTAGAATCTGGAGCAGTCATTACAAAATTTATAGACATGACAAATCTTAGAATCCGTTGGAACTTTTTCTTAAATGAAAGAGCGTATCCAAAGTGGTGGTGGGTTTTGCAGTAAATAGCTGTTAAATGGGCGTTGTTATGCTCTTCGTGGCTTGAAAAAGGGTGTATATCTTTTCATACATCATTAAAAAGGGAGAGGAAAAAGGATCCTTCGTTTTACTGCCCAACGCTTGTTTTCGGGCTGGTATACAGGGTGGAAGGTACACCAACGCAAAAATGGTTACCACATAAATTCAGTACATCATTATACACATTTGTATTAGTTTATTTTATTTGTATATAAGTATTAGTATCATTATAAGTGCCTATATAAATTTTTTGATAGCATGAAGTTATTTTTTATATATTTATTTTGTACCCTATCACAATGTTTTCTTATATAACCCAAAGGTTGACTGGTAGAGAATGCCTTGTGGCATTAAGTCCGCCTATGTACCACTATTGTACATGAAGTTTAAATAAATAAATAAATAAAATAAAAAAAAAATATTTAAAAAAAAAACAGCTATTTCCTACAAAAATGCAATACCTACACGGTCAAAATGTATGGAACAGCTGGTTTTTTATTTTAATTCCAGTCCTTATCTAGTGGATTAATCTGCTTGGGCAATACAGAATTTTGTTTGATGACAGTGTGATGTGTTTGTAATGTTTCAGATGTCAAAACAGTACATCGATTATGGTGGTCACCAAAAACATCCTAGTAGTAACCAGTCTAAAAGCCAACAGCTAAAAGTAGACGCTAAACAAGAAGAAAGTCTTCCTGGTAGGCTCTTGAAGAAATATTTACAAAGAAAACAGTCATATTTATACAGCCACTCTTGTTCAGACTGAAATCCAACCTCGAAATTTTGAAATAAAACTGAATTGATAATGCAAATGCAATCATTGTAAAGGTCAAGAATTAATCTTGTTTCCTACCAAAACTTAATAACCGACGTCACTTAAATCTTTCTGTCAATGACGATAACTCGACCAGACGTGTCGCCTCTACAAGTACTACCAATTTAATCTCTCCAGCGTCATAATGCTAGTAGCATTAACGACTGCTCCACATTCGCGTTGGGCAGCTAGTCGGCTACAAAAAACGCGAAGGCGTGCAGTTAAGTAGATAAAACAACAGTGCCCGTCAAATTTCCTCCAGACATTAATCACACTAGTGAGTTCGGTAAGCCGGTAGTGTGGCCATAGCTTTAACTTTTAAGAGACTTAAAAAAAAAATTACATTGGCACGTAGAAAAGTTCAGTAAAGAAATTAATCTAAACTAAGTCAGACCGTTTTCAGAAATGGTGGAAATTTAATAGACCAAGTAACTGTTTTTATTTTAATGTAGCAGAAAATCTATCACAAATATACCTATCATATTTGATACAAGGTAATTTGAGGGCTTTGTGGCTATCAATATTACCTCAACTTTTTTTTCAAACAGTAAAACTTCTAGAATCCTCATACCTTAAATAATATGGGAACTCAAGTGAATCAGCACGTGCCCGATTAGGAATATTATACCTCACCCCTCACCCCTTTTTCGCCCCTTTATAAGGTGGACTTCCTTGACAAGGACGTTATGGGTGGTTGGGTTTACCGTGCCCTAGTTTTAATAAAAAAGCAGTACCATATATAATATGTCAAAATGACCAACATCTTTTTGATTATTTAATTGAATTCCAAATACTCGCAATATCATGCTTAAAAATATTACTTTTCGTTATCGTCTTTTGAAATATTTCTATATTCAAACAAAATACCTTTTAAAAACTTAAATATGTTGACAAGTAAAACTACAAAACAAATTACGCAGAATATAAATTAATTAACTAAAGCAGCTTTCTTCATTAACAACTTTCATTATCGGAAAGAGCATCACACTCACAAACTCACACAAATATCTATATTTTAATTGTAACATCGTAGTCACAGTATTCGCGTGCCGACGCGGTCGCGCACTTTCTACTGCTAACGGTCGGCGCGTGCGCAAGGCACCTGTCCCGCGACCCCGGCCGTGTGGTTAACATTATGTTGTTTCATTACATTTGTAGGTATTGAAGCTTCTAGTCGGTTCTTGTTGGCCTTGTTATGACTTCTGGTTGTTTCAAGAAATCATTGGGAACCCTTTATAATTTAGAAAACAATTAAATTAAGGCCTCGTCAAAAGCACGTGCTAAACCAGCTTAAAATATTAAAACAGACTTCGAAATTTTTTAGATGAATGTGCTATTTAAAACAGCTTTTATTATTCTTTTGACACAGTGGAGCACTCCACAGGGTTCAATCTTGGGACCGCTTCTGTGACGGCCCAAGTGTTAAGGAACCGATGCCGTCTACAGTCAAGCTGTCTCTGCAACTGTTCAGAACTGCCTAGTTTTGTATATAATAAAATAAATATGGGAGTTTTGCTACTAACATCATCTAAAATAATAAGTACGCATTTCTTATTAGAGGCACTTTGAGACAACGTGAATGGTGAACAGATAACGTAACATCACTCATGTAATTCCCAAATGGTTAGGCAGGAGCGTACCTAATAGTACTCCCACATTTTGCCAGTTATGTTTAAGTCTTAAGTAATAGGGGGCAAGCCTAGTGCATCAACCGGGCACAAATCCAAACTCCGTGGCTCTACTGAGAAAACTCTGATGGAAAAACCAAATAACACTTTGACCGACCTGGGAATCGATCCCAAAATATCGTGCTCAGGAGTCGCGCTAGCGACTACTAGACTTAATAGATATTAGGATAAATAGACTACTTATAAATAATAGTAAAAAGGTGGAAACACGCTATGAAACGGGAACGTGAAGAATCGAGTGTTGTGGTGTAATTTGAAAAAAGGAGCCTAACTTGTTCAACAGACTGCAATAGGATTAGTAGAAAGGTTAATTCAAAACGGAACAACCTATCAAATGCCCAGTTAAAGAAGCGAGCAGCAACAAAGAGGTTTCACGCGCGTTTGCAACGAATATAAATCGCGACTGCATGAAATAGTAACAGTAGATAAATAATTGAACTTAATATAGAAGATAATTCCACTGCATCCAGGCTTTTCATATCGTTCGAACGAATCCGAAATTACGATAAAACCACAATCGAATTTCTAACACGAAAAAATATTCGATCTAAATGGCGTATAGATACTGAAATTAAAATGACCTTTGACACTTTCAGCTAACGTAATTTTTTTAATCCAATTTACAGTTTAACCGTTATTTCACGGAGCCATTTTCCCGATTGATTGCAAAGTCGAATGGATTCGCCCGACCAATTCAGCCTTTCAGAGTCTCTGAAAGCCTAAAATTTGGTTTTTTATTGCAACAAATTCAATTTAAAAGAGAAACCATCTGGCTATTGATTCGATTTTACAGTTCACGTTGATAGAAAGCTTTAAATCGTGAGATATATTTTAAGGTAGCAGTCTCTTCTGTTTTGAAAATAGAGCCTTTTTTTTTGTCATTTTGAGGACTATTGAAACTAAATGCTTTGCTAGATTCTTTTGTTAGACTTTAATACTTGGACACGAAGTTAATAAAGATCGTGTATCGTCATTACCGTGTGGCCTGTGACTCAGAATAGGCCACTCCCTCTTTTATTGACGATATTTTAACGAGTACGCAGGCGCCATCTGTCAAGCGGGTTAATTACGGTTTAAGACTTTCATTACTAAGAATTCCGTAGTCTATCATAGAACTTGCAGTTCCTTATTTAGCTGGATTAGGATACACACACGCAACGTTTTTCACCTCAAGTTAGGAAGAGCATGAATCGCGGAGCATGCAAAATTAAGTATAAATCTGGATACACACTAAAAAATAACTGCAATACATCCTATTGGACAAATCTACAAGATACTCGTCCATTACTAGGCGCCATGTTGAAAGGCGGCGGTCGTATCCTTGTTCCGATCGCGCTCCGGACGTTAGTCCATATGCCCCATACAAAAGATTTCAACGCAAAGGTATTAACCTTTGCGTTGAAATCTTTTTCGTTCAAAATAAAAGGTGCAAATGAAAGAGCATTATTATTTTGTCCAAAATATTGAATACTGAATTGATTTTTATGTTCACGTGAAGTTTTATCATTAAATTTTTGATAGGTATTAAGAGTACTAAAGGATTTTTGCAAAGCAGAACTATACCAGTCAAGAAAACTCGAAGGGTAATCGAAAACAACCTTATTATTTTTGGTTGACATTCAAAAATTCCTCAGAATCCTGCTTTCTTCAAACCTTTATGTATCTTCACTCAAAAGCAGACATCGTCAAAGTAACCAAAACCGTGACATCTGCAACAAAGCATAAAACATCTATCTTTAATTTTACAATCATTCGCCTAAACAAAAATCATTACCACCTTTTCCGGTCACCCTTTCATTGATAATGAGACGTTACGTCAATGTATCCGAATTACTTAACGGTCGCGGGGGTGGGGCAGAGGCGCGGGCGCAGGTGGGAGGGGGGGGGGGTGAAACAGGTGACTACGCACCTGCCAACGGTCGGTCGCTTCCTTTATGCGACTGACATTACGATGGGTAGATTAGACTTATGGATCTGTATAGCTAAATAGTGGGGAATGCTCCTTTTTTTGCTCGATTGGTTAGTCGGTAGTGTAGATTCCGATAGTGTTTCTATGTATGGTTTTTGTGGGGATATGAGTTGTATAATGTATGGTAATTGGAGTAATTAGGTTAATTGGTGGTTACTAAAGAATTTTAATAACTTGATGAACCTCCGACAGCTCGCGTTAGTTTGAATACCAAAAGCTGTTACGAGTTGAAACATTATGTTAATCGAAATACCTACTGGACGTGTGGTTACAATCCCTTATGCTTTTTAAGCACAAAGTTCTTCCTATGATATGACTTAAGACCGTTTGCACCATAAATTAACTAAATGTGTTTTATGAAAATGATTGAAAACACCATTCTGTCGTCTTTCAATGATTGGCAGAAATAGAAACGTTCGTAATTTAAAATCGTTTCCGTAAAATTCCTTTAATGACTTGTTGGGCAAGTGGACCTAGATATAATAACCACAATAAAACTTATGAAATCTTTTTTCAGGATCAACAATCTTCGAAGTCCCAAATGCGGAAGTAAAAACAAAACATTCCAACACTCAGTATCCTCCAATTCTTATATCATAAACCAGAACACATGATCGAAGGTACACAAAGAAAATAAAAGGCTGCAACAGACACCACTTGTAAAATAATCAGTACTACAAACAACGATTCGAACGTGAGCTATCTCCTCGACAATCCATCAGCAAACTTGCTACAGGAAACTCAAGCTTAACACCTTGGATTAACGATCACGGAAGTGCAGGGATATCGTGGTGTTTTCCTCCAGCGAAATTGTTTTTGCTCTGGCACGCGTCTCCTAACCTAGCCTACTTCAGGGTGATCAGTTCATAGGGCTGTGCTTTCTTAGCTATCGAGTTTTTTTATAGTGATGTCGTGACTGTCCATTTTTACCCAACTACGTGACAGCAACGACAGAGTTATATTTTTCACGCGTACCTATATTATCTATGTATCTTTTTTTAGATCAAAGAAACAATGGATGGACTGTGTGAAGGATGATATGGCTGGAAAGGAAGTGACTGCTGAGATGTCGAGAAATGAAGAAGTATGAAAGAAGAAGACATGCTGCGTCTACCCCAAATAAATTGGGATAAGGGCAGGAGAATGAAAATGATCTATATATCTTTTTATATGACATTCTTCATACTCGCGAATTATCAAAAAGGTGGATAGATGATTTTAATATATGAAATGTCAATCAACTTGTCTTGCGATGGTTATATTATGTAGGCTAAGTTTTATTGAGTGGTAGCAACAATTCTGAGAATTAACTAAAATAACCGTCATGAAAGACTGCTTAAAAAGTTTTTTTTATTTAGTTGTAGTTGTTATCATTTTTTCTGTCTTTGTCTATGGTCCCTGTAAAAATGGAGGTGTTTTAATATGCGGAAAGATGGTAGTGTTATATAGACACTTGTAAATCGAACCCTTATTGAAATGTGGGCTTTGAAACAGATGCAAGAATCGGTTAAGAGGTTGCTCATCAAGGTGCGTTGGCTTGTAATTGTGGATGAGGGTCTTTTAAAAGCCTCATCATAAGTGACGATACTTAAGTACTTTCGGGAAACACTCTGGGTTCGCACAATTTTGCTGAGAATAGCGTATTTTAATTAATCAAAACATGTACTACAGTTTTTCAGCTTGTGACATAAGATTCCGAAGAGAAGACAAGTTTTGTGACACCTAAAACCGCGTCGGTCTCACAGACCGATATGTATATAGTACGGTCATGAACACTCATTATCTGCCTAGCCTTTTCCCAACTATATTGGGGTTAACTTCCAGTCTAACCGGATGCAGCTGAATACTAGTATTTTACATGGAGCGACTGCCTATCTGACCTCCACAACCCAGTTAGTACTGGGTAATACGATACCCCTTGGTAAGACTGGTTGTCAGACTTTTAGGCCACTGACTACGACTGTCAAAGATCTACAAATGACAGCCGGGACCAACGGCATAACGTGCTTTCCAAGGCACGGAGGAAACTCGGTATGTAATGGTAGGTCACCCATCCACAGACTAACCTAGGTAAGCACGGCGTAACCTAAAGATCGACCCGAGCGGCTGTTATTATTTAGCCCTAAACACTATTTGCACAAATACACATTTCGTCCTGAAATGATCGTAGCACTAATCATGCAGCTAAAAGGAAGTACAAAATGCCATCATTGACAATAAAACAAAAAAATCACGTAAGAGTGTTTTATCGGTCTCACAGACCTGGTATAGGAACTATGTGAAGGTTTAATTCATGACTAGCTTCAGAAGTCCCTTCGAACTCTTCACAACCCTATTTCAATAGTGCTGGAATGATTGGCACGGTGAGGCGATGGTCAATCGTAATAGTTTTTGTTTCAGCATTAGATGAAATTACACCTCCATCGTATTTGCTTGTGGTACAAATAATATTGATCTACCTTGTCAGTAATACCTCGTATTGTACTCGATTTTGTTTGTTTAGTGTTAATATCTGGATCGGAAGCAATTTTGTTTGGAGATTGATTTCTTCTTTTAACATCGTAAAAAGGGTAATAAATAATGCGAGAAATTGTACTGAGAAGTACGTGGTTTGGAGTGTTTAATGTTTTTGTTTTAGAAACATGATCATTGCGGAAAATTGTTAAGTGTGAAGGTGCCTAAAATTCAAGCACAAGATATGTATATTTTTTTAAAAACCGTGACGACTGTGACAAAGCTCGGCCGCAGAAAAATGGTGCATTTGTTTACACTTGATTTTGTTTTTGTAAATAACATTGATTGATTTGAATAATTTAAAAAAAAGTTCACTCTTTACATCATTATTTACAGCTACACGATAAAACTAATATAAAACATAACTTAACATAACGCCGGTAATCACCGAAGGGTTAGTCAGAGGTATACACCCAGAATTACCTATTAGTACAACCAGAATTCGCCTATTATGTGTAAGTCCCATGTAATAGGGGGCGAATCTATTGCCATCAACCGGGCACTAATCCAGACTCCGTGGCAGCTACTAAGAAATTCCTGAAGAAAAAAGCCAATAACATTTTGCCCGACCTGGGCATCGAACCCGGGACCTAATACTCAGCAGTCGCGCTTGCGACCACTAGAAGCAGTCTAATAACTAGTGAGATCTGTTCAATAACGATGTAACAAAACTAAAGATTTTTCTCCTATCCCTACATCAAACTAAGCATGACAACTACAACAAAACATTAACGAAGATACTGCTTAGCTACTAGCACTTCTCAACGCATGAATAAGTCACACAATTAGGTCCCAACAGCCTCCCAAGCCCGGTTCTCGCCAACATCATAAACAAAGATTGCAGCTCATTCCCAACTTATGTACCTTAAGCACGCTATCCTCCATATTATTCTCGAACGATAAATTTATATCTTCGCACCCTGATGCTGCTTTGTGCAAATCGAACACCGATGATTTATGAACAATTATCGATTAATTCAAGCAGCGGTCGTAAGTTTAATCGGGATTATTAAGGACTTGGTCCGAGTGAGCAAAACGACGGCGTTTAAATCATCTGATCGGTCCAAAGCTTCCTCAATTAACACTCCGCTAATCGTTTTATGGTGATTTGAATATGGATTTTGTTATTGAATTTCCGTTTTCTACTGGGTTTTTTTATCCAACATGTTGGTCGGTTTTCCACCTGATGAGAAGGAGTTGCAGCTGATCATAAAACCTGAACGCGGATTCGAAAATCGGTTGTTGCTTACCAAGGCAAAGTTGACGAATCTCACCTGCCTGTAGTTACACTTGAACTTGAAGTCATGTCCATTCTTCGATGCGTGTTTCTAATATAAGACATCCAAGACAAGGGGGCCTAAAATGACCGCTTTAGAAGAATCATAACAGGATAATAATATGCATCACTTTATTAAATTTTTCCTAAAATAAAATGGGCACAGACGCAGTTTATATTAAACTGCGTCTGTGCCCATTTTAAAAATCCATGAATTGTCACTTTCAGACCATTTTACGAATTGTAACGTGGTTCTAATTATTATTCTATAATGATTCTGCTAAAGTTGCCATTTTAGGCCCCATATTCTACGTTTAATATTTAAGGATGATCACGGCAATGCCATTTGGTATCTACTTAAGTTCTGAATAATTGCACCACCGGTTCACCGAAAAATACTGCCCCGCTTTTTGTCACGACCTGAGGATGTCAGATTTCTGATTCGATTCTCTTACTGTTTTAATGCAGGACGTTTTTACGAGAACAAGTTTTTCTGTAGACCCCAAAACCACACAACAGCGCACTACTGTATCTGTACCCACCTACCCAGTCATAGTAGGTGCATATACCTCATCGATTGTTGCGGCGACCGATCAGTTTTTTGTCGACCAAAATGGGAGCAATACTCATCAGATAGCGTTACAAAAAGCCGATGACGGCCGAGCACAAAGCCGCCACCGTCTCACCTCGATTATGGTCTATGACAACGCAGTTTGTTCGGAACAACACTCCATATTGATCCAAACATCTCTTCTATTTTGCTTTAGCTTTATTACATTTTTTGTTCAAGCGATAGGACTGTGTAAACGTCTAGTACCTCCTGAGCCATCATTGCTAACATTCAGTTCGCAAGTACAGGCCTTTTTACGGTGGGTGGTGCAAGTAGTGGGTACACCGACTCCCGTCGTGCGATCTATGGCATTGTACGGCCGCGCCTATCTCAATTGTTAGTTTAATCGAGCTTTTTGTAATCACCGTTTGGATAGTGAATGCAATACTTCTAATGATCGCCTTAGGTTCGGTAAAAAGTGAAATGGAATTTGGGAAAAAAATGTCTCTTGCTCAAGTTTGCGACTTGAACTTTAGATTATAATAAAAAAAAATTAAGACTCTTTTCCGTTGCTTTTCGAAAAGTTGATTTTTGTCCAAAGCTTTTAATTGCGAGTTGCGATGGTACGCAATGCTTCAAACAGTTTATGATCATCATCAGCCTACAACAGTCCACTGATGGATGTATGCCTTCGTCAGCTCTCCTCCAGTTTCTACCAGCCACCCTGCGAAGATCGTCGCTCCACCGAGCCCGAGGGCGTCCCACCTTACGCTTGCCGATTCTCAGTCTCCACTCAAAAACACGTCTACCCATTGCCATTTCAGCTTACTTATTCTGTGAGCTATGTTGACAACTGTGGGTCTCTGTCTTTTATGATAGTCAATAAAAAATGTAGTACTAAATAAACTTGCAAAATAAGTGAAAAGTTCAATACATGGCTGTTTTGAATCATTACAGTTAGTAATAAAGTTCAGTGTCTTAGATTTTTATCGCTAAATCTACCATCAACACTTGAAGGCAGCTAAGTACATAAAATCAGCCATTTAAAGTAACACAAACAAAAAAAAACAACTTCATAAAATTAATAAGACAACCCACACAAAATGAGGCAAAGCTTTCAAATTATATTGTACTAATAGTTAATAAGAAAGAGTTTAATATAACATCGTGATCATTTACTGGTTCCAAGCATTTTGGTGGTCTAATAGGTCCAATAAGCAACGGACCACCCGGCTGTTTTAAGTTAATAATTGTATCATTATACAAGATTTATAATGATACTGATTGACGTGTCTTGTTGGATCAATCGCCGGTTATATGGTATGTAGAACTAAACTAGAGTTTTAATTATACTAAGTTTGATATTTCTCGATTTCATATCGAGAGCAATGTCGTTGGATAGCGGATCATAGGGCCCGATTCTCACAAGAATGCATAAGGTAGGTGTGATAGTTTAAGCACTAAGTAACATCTACATAAATGCATAGTTAAAGTTACGCACTAACCGAAAGTTGAATCCAACACTGCGCGATTTTATGATGCGTTCCTTTGATGTGGACCAAAATGAATGCCTAAATTAAAACGCACTGCCCATTTCCACTAACACTAAATAACAAAACAATACACGGAGCGTAAACAATTGTCGGCGAGAATATTTCGCCAGTGACGCTCCGTGCATGGCACGCGACGCTGTTAGTCGGTGACGGAACTGCGTACATAGTCTTATACTTTTAAATACAAAGATTTTTTTGTTTTCCGGATACTTTCATAGCACGGTCTTGCTATGGTACGGTGTAGTGGGCACAGTCCTTTAACGGGTGAGCAAATTAAGTTAACAATTGGCAAACAGTTATACCACTATTAGGAATCATCAACTCGTGAAACAAATGACATCTGTTTTAAAAAGTTTACTTTTGAGCTCGACGTTGGAAAAGTACACTTAAAACAAAAAGTGAAACACTATTTTTCCAAATATAATCATATTTATTTTACACAAATACCAGGGTTAGAACATACGATACTTTTATTCCGGTAGTACATTATCTTGTGATAAAATACAAAATTTACGTGAGCGAAATTGCAGAAGCTAGTGCAGAATATTTATAAGTGCATTTTCTAGTTCTGATTACTTTGATCACGTCCAAGATCTTCACCAGGCAATTAAAGGATTTCTTAAAAAAATCTGTAATAGCACAGGATTGCAAATTCGAATGGGCAATGGGCTCGCCCACAATCGCATTGAGAACTAATACTGATTCAACCGTACGGTGGGCGTACGAAACTACCTCCACATTCATAATGCCTACATTAGCATGCATCTTTACTAATCTATGGAAGGCACTAAAGATAGGTACACAGAAACTGACTTGCAGCAAAGTAAGTTACGCTCAGAATAAAATATGAATTTGCAATAATTATATCATATTATTAGTCATGAGAAATAAAACGTTTCAACTGGATTGACGTAAAAGTTGTTTTTTGGTAGCTTTTGTCAATTTGATACATTGTTTAAGTTAGAAATTCAACTCATACTGAACAAGTTTAAATGTATTTTTGGATACGAAGGAGTAAGTGGCATAATTATACAAAAATATATTCAAAACATTGAATGTACAATTTTGGTATAAGTATAGTGCAATCGAAATCTGCCAAAGGAATAGACAAAACGATAAGCATCCTACTTTTTTCATTGATGACTAATGCAACCCTGCAGTGGCGAAGTTTCTATACAACTCAATTCCTACCGGCTTCACTTTGAAAACTGGCACAGTCAGTATTTTATAGACAAATAATAATATCACATTAAAGATATCTACACCGGCTTACCACTTACAAAAATTGATCCTTCGCTACTGCAACCCTGCAATTTCTTTTTTAGAGTCTTTAATTTCACTGCCTCGTTGGTCGAGTAATCGCAAGCGCAGCTGCCGAGCATAAGTTCCTGGGTTCGATTTCATCAGGAAGATCTCAGTAAAAGCCACGGAGTCTGAATCTGCCCCCGCTTGATGGGAATAGGCTCGCCCTATTACCTTGAGCTTAAACATACTTTTAACTAACGAAATGTGGGTTTACACCCCTACCTAACACAGGCGTAATTATATTGAATAAATTTCTCTTGTTTAACCAAAATGGCGACTGGTAGAGAATGCCTTAAGTCATTAAGCCCGCCTATAGTACGATGTGCAGTGTATACATAAAGTTTAAATAATTCCTGGTTCAAATATTATACACGCTGTATAAATTCACGAAAACGAAGCTGCTCAAGTCAATAGCATCTATCATCGTCATTAGAGAATCGTTATAAATAAATCAATAAGTTTAATTTATGAGTTTTGACTGAGTGAAAGTTAAATGATTATGTCAGTCACTATTTACCAGACCGAGTTATGTAAAACATTATATTACCAACCAATTTATATAATTAATTGAGATTCCGCTACTTGTGCAATTAGTTTTTTTTGTTAGCAAATATCTTGAGATTCTAAGATGGATTTAAAAGTGTGTGAAATCTTAAGGTGTCATGAAATTCATAATTTTAGGAATATCATTGACTTGTACAGACTTCATAAATAGGAAGAATAACTGTTCGAGTCATGGCTGGCCAAATAACTAACTATAACGGATTTTTTCAAAGAATCGACTAAATCGAATCACTTAGTTGCGAACCTGCAACCGCCTTTCATACACCACGGTGATGATGACTGTATTATCATTTATTTAGCTCTTTGCAACGTGATAGACAAAGATTCGGGCTATTTCACTACACATCTTCAGTCATGTTTAAGAAGCATTGCTATAATATATATATATATATTTATTTTTACATCACTAAATCATTTCGAATCCGGCGCCTGATTTCTGATTTTCATATTATCGATAATATCAACCAAAAAGTCTGGCCTAATTTGTTAATCCTGACTCACAAGTCAAAATGCACACTTCGCCCCAAAGCATGAATCACACCGTACAATCGCAAAACCAAATAAAATCGAAGTAATAATAAAATCTAACAATAAATAACGTTCAACATTGAATTTCCTCGCCAATGAAATGTTGGTATGGCTTTTATCGAGACCACGGTTCATGTAGCGTCCCACAAGGCACGGACACTCCACGGCAGCAACAATTAAGTCTTAATACACTCCACTGGAGTTGTTTTATGCAAATCAGTTGAGGGCTTGCGTGTACAACGCCTACTCGCTTCGAGAAACTTCTAAATATAAAGCGGATAGTTTTAAATTGCGATTAGTTTTGCCGGTTTCACGCTGGTTGACATGCTCCCCACCATATGTACAAGTAATGATGTACAGATGATGATGTTACTAAGTAATATTTTATAGGGTTCTGTGAATTGGATGTCTGGTTCGATGGAGACAGTTTATTGTCCTGTCTAAATCGATTGATAAGCTGCCTGTCGTTTATGGGGCCCTGTTACGCCTCTTCGATGCTTTGACCAATGCGTGTACCTGTCTAGGATTATTTATCAATGTATATAGATGCAGGGTTTATATAAGCCGTCATTTAGTTGTTCCTGTTGACCACTTTTGGTTTATTGATCCTTGGATTGTTTCTGGTACTCAGTTCAGTAGATACTTACTTCTGGCTGTGGATCATTTCTCCTGCAACTTCGCCGGTATTTTTTGCTTCACAGCTTGGGGTCACAGTAAAGGAGGCGCTTTTAAATTATATTTACTGAATATTTCTTTAATTTGGATTATATTGAGTGACATCGTTAGGAAACTGGCATGTCCTAGAACCAAAAATTCGAAGACATGTGACATCTACCAACCCGCACTGGACCCGCGTGGTGGATTACAGCGCTTTCCCATTCATAGAGAAGAGGCATGTGTCCCAGCAGTGGGAACATTATAGGCTGATTATGCTTATGCTTATTCTTATTCTTTATTGAAAACAAAATAAAAAATATGAAAAAAAAATCTGTATCTTATGTTGACTGTTCTGGTACCACTACGATTATTTCATTACTCCTTTCATTTTTAGACGTATGATTTTACTACTTGGTATATTATTAATGTATACTAACTGTTTGATATACAGTTTGTAAGAAGTATAGGTACATATCTTTCAAAATGGAAAAGAGCGAGGGGTCTCGCTAACAACGTCTTCAGGTATCATCTAGATTTCTAAATCGTTTTCAGAAAAAATACAGCAATAGTATTGTTTCCTCTTGAGAGGGTTTATGAATTATGCGTTTTTAAACAAGTTGGGGTTTCTATGGATTAGATGCATGAGTGAAGAAATAAAATCCACATTATTTTATAGTAAATTATTTATTGAAATACTTATCTAAAAATATAAATAATATTCATAATTTAATAATTCGTTGCGTGTAAGCACCTTTATTCTATATTTACAATGAAATGGATGGAGACGTTAATCACGACAGACGTACTCAATGTAGGTATATCATAAGCCCTTTTTAATTAATATTTACAATTACAACTAATGCTACATAAAACTATGTAGTAATGTCTGATACTTTATGGGTTTCAGCGTAACCAGAAAAGATGAAATCATTTTGAAATTGATCAAAATGATCGATAAAATGATCGCTCCGCTAAAATTGCTCACTCTTAGGGCTCTAGGCGCCTGATCTAGCAACATTTTTCGAGGGAGTGCTATCGCACGCGGAAGCATCGACGATGCGTTCAGCAGCCCGTTCTGTTTCTCGCTCTAGCAAATGACGGTTCTAAGCCACAGAAGGGGATAGGAGCATGGAAAAATGTGATTCCGTGCTGATAGATGAGGCGCAACCCTTAAGTCTTTTTTTGATTTGGTACTTAACTTTTAGACAGATGAACCTAATTATCGGAGCGGTAATTCCATCGTCACTGTTTCAAAAGACCAATCAATATATTGAAAATATTATTTCATCATTCAATCAGTGTCTTAAATAAAATGTCCGTTAAATAAATAATTTTGACTTTAAACATTATTTTTGTTTTTAAAATGATAGCAATAGTTTATCCTACTGATATAACCGCTATTCTAGACACGTATTCGTATATTGATGTTGCTTATTTAATTCTTCCAAAATAGGTACTAATATAAATTAATTTAAAATACTTTACACCCCAAAATTTAAGTCCATAAAAACCGTATAATAAAATCGAATTTATATACACGTATAAAAACCTTAATCAATATAAAAAGCCCCCAAATATTCAGTTTTTGTAAATCCCTTATTTTTAACATTAAGTAAAATAAGCAAATCATAAATACAACTTAATTAGATAACACTTATGAACTAATTAGTCTAATATCACACTTTTATATTTTGTAAGACGTAGAGAGTCTTAAATGTATAAAAAATAATGTAAGTATACATCTTTATGGATGTAAAATGTATACATAAACTTAGTTCTGAATTCAAGTAGCATCCCTGGCACTGTTCCTTTGATGTTTAGCTGTAACAAAAGAAAACAAAATATTAAAAATCTCTTTAGAAGGATCTGTAGTTAAGGGGTCAATTCAGCTGAACTGTATAGCCACATTCGCATTACATCAAACTACGCGTCGTTTTTTTTTGTATGAGAGTCGGCCTTCCGCTTTATTCTTGATTGGTGGATTCATAGTGTTAATAACTACATCTATCTACATCATCCTACATCTACCAACTTATATTGAGTATTTGAACATCTCTTAATCTTCATCAGCACTTTTACCTTCCTTTTCTCTCATTTCAGCTAATTCACAGACCTTGTGGAAAAAATATACAGGGTGTAACGGACCCTTCACTAATATATTCTTCGCCGTCAACCAAGCTTTAGCTTGGTTGACGGCTAAAAAAAAATTACGTTTAGATTAATTTTCGTTTAATTTTCACCCAAAAAATTACATTTAGCTATAAACGTAATTTTTTGGGTGAAAATTACCTTTTACGGTAGGACCCAATGTAACACACTCAAAACATTGTGCATATGGATTGATTAAATAGTACGGGGGTCGTGGAGGTGTTTAAAGTAAAAGAAATACTTTAAAAACATGTATTTAAAAAAAAAACTTGTGAAAAAGTTGAAACTTTGACCCCCAATATCTCCGTAACTAGAAGGTTCCCAGTATGGTCTAGAACAAAAAATAATCGCAATGACGAGGAGAATAAGTGCCTTTCGGCTTCGTTAATGGTCACATCCTTATAATACAGGAGAGCTAAAACTTACCAGTATGCAAGAACAGATGGTTCTTCAGGTTGGTGTGCTTCGAGAACCCTCGGGAGCAAATGTGACACTTGTACGGCCAGGATCCGCTGTGGACGTACATGTGAGACTTGAGGTCCCCAGGAGTCGGGAACGACTTGGAGCAAAGGCTGCATTTGTGGGGTTTCTCCTGTGGAAGAAGATTAGTGGTTAGTTTTTATAATGGTAACAATTTTGGTCAGTCGATCTTTTCCTTGAACATAAATCTATAGAACTGTAATTTTTTTTGGTTGTTTAGTCTCATAGAAAAAGCTGTTCTATTGTTCTTCATAGTGAGTACAACAATAGATTTTCTAGTTTAGGATAAACGATAAAGTCAAAAACTAATGTTGGGTATTTAGCTACCAACTACCTATAAATAATGAATGAAGAAATTAAACCTTACAAAGTAAGTATGGCATGGAGTATGGTTGCATAAATAAATACCTAAAAACAAACAGAACGCACATTCATCAATGATAGACGGATAAGTCAATACACGAAGCATCTCTTGTCGATATAGAATGACTGCTAAGAAACATGCATGTCCGAGATCGGGGTACGTCCTTCATACGTGCAGGAAAACCATTAGATGAAATGCAAGTCATAGGTATGCGTGATGCTGGAAAGGTTTCTCAGGAAGTATGCAAAAGGATTGTTGTCAATCATTATGCAATAAAAGTTGTGTAGAAAATGTACTTTGGAGTAAAATAATACATTATGTATGGACATGTGATGAGAAGGGATGGAACACGTGTAACTAATAGAGTGATGAATATAAATGTTGATGGATGGAGAGGTAGAGGAAGACTAAAGATAAGATGGATGGAGTGTGTGAGGAATGAAAGGAAAAAGGAGTAAATGATAGCGTGACAATTGACAGTGGAGATTGGAAGAAAAAAACGTGTGGCGCCAACCCCAAATATCATGGGACTATGGCGGGAAAATGACGACATTGTTACGATAAATAGTACATGTATATCGTAGAAATAAATGGGGAGACTACGTAGACGACGACTAATGGAAAAGTAAGTATGCAATGGAAAAAACGACAGGAGAATATTTGTAATGATACTTTCTGCAGAATGCAGATTTTGAGCGAGGTCTACCAACAAAGGTAGACCTCGCTCAAGATCCACATAGTCTGTGTAGCTTCGATCAATAATAAATTAGCTAGTTCGTAACCAGCAAGAGATACCTACTTAAATACTACTGTAACCGCTTCAAATCAATACATCTATTTCAGACTCTGACTCACAATAATACTGACCCAAAAAAAACGAAAACCAATACTTTTAAACAATAAAAGACCTAATAACACTCATCAGAGGCAATAATCAAAGTCATGACATCGCACATTGCGCGCAAATGAATTTATAATGAAGGATGCTGGCTCAAACCTGTTGGGTTCAGCCGATGTGGTTCAATGAGTCTTGATATTTGATAGGCATTTAATAAAGATCGACTATCAATGGTGAGGTAAAATAAACATTTTCTACATATACCTTTTCCTCAATATTAAAATTTCTTTGTTTCAATTATGAATGATCAATCATTACCATCATCATCATTTCAGCCGAAAGACGTCCACTGCTGGCCATAGGCCTCACCCAAGTGTCGCCACATTGACCGGTCCCATGCGTGAATGATCAATGTATCAAAATAATTGGCTGTTGTAAGGTTTACATCATTACTACATACATAAGCCCACGCCTTCCATGCCTTCCATGGGGGTAGGAAACAGACACAGAACGCCACCTGCTACGATCCTCACATACTCCTTTCACGTCCACGTTCATACATATCTGGTCATACACGCACGCCGGTTGCGAGTAGTACCTGACCTTTCTGAAGAACCTCACCAATAAGGTCAGTGTACCTATGTTTTTTTAGGGTTACCCGGCGGTTAAAATAATACATGATAGTTAGTCACAGCTAAACTATAAATAACCAAACGCAAGACTGCTGAAATTAAATATAACTGTAGGTTCCAAAAGACTGAAGGAGGAGCTCGTGGCTAAGTAATAACAGCCACCCGGATCGATCTTTAGGTTAAACCACGCTTGCCTAGGTTGGTCTGTGGAAGGGTGACCACCCATTACATACTGAGTTTCCTCCGTGCCTCAGAAAGCACGTTAAGCCGTTGGTCCCGGGTGTCATTTGTAGATCTTTGACAGTCGTTATAGGTAGTCAGTGGCTCAAAAAGTCTGACAACCAATCTTACCAAGGGGTATCGTATTACCCAGTACTAACTGAGTTGTGGAGGTCAGATAGGCAGTCGCTCCATGTAAAATACTGGTATTTAGCTGCATCCGGTTAGACTGGAAGTCGACCCCAACATAGTTGGGAAAAGGCTAGGCAGATGTGTGTGTAGGTTCCAAACGTCACTACTGTAACTTTTAGCTATAACACTGCTACTACACAACTAAACACTTTTTGTATCCCTCATAATGAGCCCGTCGCTAACCGCACCGCATTAGTCGCAAGTCGCCAGTATGCGCGCGGCCTAACACGCGTTACGAGTCAGTCATTACGTGACATTAGGCGCGGTGGTAATGTGCGCACGAGCGACGCGATTGTCGCCACATGACATTCGTGAAAGAAATGTAAAGAGGTAGGTTCTTGTTTATGAAGTAATATAAATCTAATTTTTTGTCGCAGTGTTGATGATATGCTTTTACAATGTAGGTTCAATACCATAACATAACATAACATTACGCCTGTATTCCCAGAAGGGTTAGGCAGAGGTGTACTAAAATAATTAGTATACCAACATTTCGCCAGTTTTATTTAAGTCCCATGTAATAGGGGGCGAGCCTAATTCCATCAACCGGGCACAAATCCGGACTCAGTGGCTGCTACTGAGAAATTCGTGATGGAAAAACCCAATCACATTTTGCCTGACCGGGGAATCGAACCCCGGACCTCAGCAGTCGTGTTTGCGAGCACTAGACCATCGATGCAGTCAACAGGTTAAATAATCCACTGTAAATATTGTATGTCCCATATTTGGAAAGTGTACTATTTAGCTACACCTTTGCCTAACTGTTTGAGCATAACAGGCATAATGATATGCTATGTAGAATAAATTGAGCATTCCAGAAAAAGACCACAATTGCAGAATCATGTGAATATCAAGTCTTGTCTGTTAATTGGTCTAGCATAATTAATTCAAGATCTCCAAAAGGTTCGTGTTAGATAGTGTTGTGCAATATAAGTACAGTCACGAGCACCAATACGTAAACATTTAACAAGTTTTAAAAATGTTTTTCTCCCAACTGTTCTGATTAAAACTTCATGTTCCTACGAACTAAGTATTCTGGAACTCTTGTTTTTATCATAAAGATCCTATCCCGTTACAATAGTTATTTCTCACGAAAATTGCTCTTAAATTTAGAAAAGTGTTTACATATTGGTGCTCGTGACTGTACACCTCTGCCTAACTCTTGGGAACAACAGGCGTAATATTATGTAGTTATAAAATACCATCAAATTATTATAAACAGTAGTAAACCTCCAGTCATTAACACTAAATTACTGGCTTTTGAAGCACTCTAGACGAAAACAACACGAAAAATATAATAACCCCTTTCAACTTAGCCGCAACAAAATAAAAAGACTTCAAAACAAATCACACTGCTGATGACCCGTAAAACAGTGAGCGTGAAGAATAAATTGAATACCATATCGTTATTCCATGCTTCCCATGGTACTAAATGAGCATTTGTTTTTATGGGAGGAACGGTCAAAATAATTTGTGGTCACCAAAACATTTAATTTGAACGTTCAAAATCCTTTTAGGCGTGGATTTGTGGATGGGTTTAATTTTGTGGTTGGACTGTCTGATGCTTTCATGTGTTGCATTCGTCTGAAGGATTTTATTTCTTCCGGTGCGGTAGTAACATGATACTTTTTCGAGACATTTTCAAAGTTATTGGACTTTTCTTAGGCCGCAGTTTGGGTAATGCTTGATTGATGGAAAAACTGTTGCGGGAAGCAAGCGTTTTTCGTGGGACTTTAACATAACTGGTTAAATGTGGGTAAACTATAGATACACTTCTGCCCAATCCATCGGAAAAATACGGGCAATTAAGACCACTCACCAAACAAATTAAAACGATACTTATAAAAGTCCAAAAATCCATACCTACTAGAAATAATAGGGCCATTCACAACAATTCGATACCGTCTCAAACATGATTATCTTGTAAGTCAAATTAATTAATGACGAATGATTTCCGAATTGGTATAAAACATCTAAACAAGACTTTAATTACCTCTTTCTCAATTTGCTACGTTATCTCCTCATTAATTGCTCCAACATTTTGTAATGTATAATTTTAGAGCATTTGTCACGATATTTAAATAGAAAGTAGATTATACCGATACCACTTTATATAACAAAATTTTAAGTAACTGTATTTAAAATGCAATCAATTAATTTAAAAATCTAAAACAGCTTTATGACTGGGAGCTTTATTACTATAAACTTAGTTGAAAATAAATCATTATAAAACTCAATGTTCGCACGACATACAAATGATCGTGACTAAATAATATCGCTCTAGATTGGTCAGTCGTGAAATGTAAAGTTTGTTTGCATTTGTATTTATTTGTTCGCAGGGTAAACAGGGTCATTATTATTTAAGTAAAACGAGAATGTCTAATGTGTGGATTCAGGATCGAAATTTGGCACTTTTGATTGGTGGAGCATCAATTTTTTTGTATCTGTATTTATATTTTTGATTTTTGTATCGTGACTAAATGCAACTTTTCGGAAAGTTGCACTTGGTTACGAGCGAGGTACACGAAACAAAAAAAAAAATTCGAACCTACTTTTAGTCCTCTTCCACCGTTCAAGGTACAAGTTTTTTCAAAGAGTTGACGTTCTCCATCCTAGCGCATAACCGTAAAAGTCTTGATTTTCTACCGCAAATTATTTCAGTCTCACCGAGATATATGATTTCAAATCATAGGACTATTATGTGCCATAAACCTCAGCTACCACACACCCAAGCCATAAAATCTTTTTGTTCCAAACTTTATTATCATCTTTCTAAAACAATATATCAAAAAGTTTAATTAATTTTAAAATAATTTCCTGTTCAAAAAACTTAATAAAGTTACATCCTAGAAGCGTTCCCATTAAAACTTTACTCGCTAATTCACACCAATCTACGAACCCTATAATTTTGATTACACGTCTAAATTATAAAGACTACGATGGGTTTGGCTGTATGGGATCGAAATAGCCATCTTCTTGTGGGCGGATTATGCAGTAGCTCAATCAGGCGGGTAAAAAAACGAGTACCGATATAATATCAACCCTTCTCGCTACCGAATATTGCAACATATAAATCAATAAACAAAGAGCCATTAGTTGTCTGACAATTTCCTTTGGATAAATCACGATGTTGGCAAAAAACCGGCCGTCTCATCTGAAGTCCGATAATGAAGGAGCAGGGATTATTTATGACAAACGATATTGGTACGATACTATAAAATAATATTATCTGTGGTTGGTAAAAACAGTAAAAATATTTTGATGGATTATTATGCTTCCTTTTCAGTTATTTTAGGCGATTATCTTTATAAACCACGATCCTGCCCAAAATGCACTGTGAGGTTTAACAATTAAAATGGTTAATTTTTTATTCGTAAGTCTCACAATTTTATGAAACTCAAAACTTTGTTAAATTTGTTCATTTTCGCTTAAATATGTCACATGAAAGCGACTAATGACAAAACCATTCATAATTATAATGACCATGAAAATGACAAATGATTTCCAATCATCCTTAAAAACAAACATACACACACCACACCGTGACAAAATAAAATTAACAACGTTTCAATACCGTAAAATTCTCGGCGTTCCGAATCGCACAATCGATCAAGCAGTTCGTACGGGCTGTATCTCGCGGTAACAGTGACGTATGGCCGTTCGATACGCCTGTGCCGCGTTATGGAAATCGAATGCAAATACGCTGCTGTGGTTAATTTAGCTAAAATAAATTGTTGCGAAATAACCTGAGAAGGTATTTCGGTATTGATCTCGTTAACGTTTAGTTCTCGGTAGTCAGGATAAGCGTGGGTGCGGAAAAACTGCATTTAAAAAGCACTTCGACAAAATTCGTAGATGGGAATTTTAGTGGTTTTAATGGTCGTTCGTTTTTCCTAATAGGATTTAATCCCAAATTAAATGTATACCTCCTAATTGCTAATCATTTAGTTCGATTTGAACCCCTCTAATTATAATCTTATTTTAATAAAAAGACAAGATCTTTCCCGGCCAATATATCTCACTTATATTGAACTCAATGCACAGAAGCCATACCGGTCTCGTATGATTTACCACTAGACGATCAATTCCCTAATCGAATAACCCAAAGCAAAACCCGTTTCAAAAATGAACTAACCAAGTTATGATCTCGGTACTATCACTAAATTACTTATAAATATTAATATATTCAAAAGGGAACTAATTAATAACCACATAGCCAATTATCTGGAGCTTCAGTTAATCAATATTGTGGTGTCGGCCAAACCGTTGTCAAGACAAGAAGTTAACTAATTGGTACATAGTATATCTTAGAGGGCTCTGTTATTATGACTCCCTTATTCTTGATTCGAAACGGGTTCACTTGGTTTATTGCAGACGGTTTTGGGTTCCGCAAGTGTAACTTAGATTTTAATGATTGAGAAAATAATTTTGGAAATTGAAAATTTATATTAAGAGAGAACTTGGGAAGTGCCCGTCAGTCACAATCATTTTTGCAGATATGTTACTACATTGTCATACTACACATATTGTATTTATTTATAATAAGGATCCAAATCTTTATTCTACAAAACTACAAAGAAACAAAAGCAAGTAAAAGATAGATTTTTTGTTCTAAAAATGCCAGGATCAATGTCAAACTTAATCGAAGCGCAAAAAATAACTGGTTTATGTTTATCGGGTAACGGTTCACCATTCACACAATTCTCGAAAGATTTTATCACACACCCTCACTTAAATAGTTATCAATCTCCAACAGGTGCAGAACCCTTAAGCCTTATAATCCTTTAACCGTTTCATTTCTAAATAGCGTCCATTAATTTAATACAGGCTATTAATTGACAATGTATGCATATTTATTGGCGGTGCGGCCATGATGTGCGATGTTGCTGTACCTAGGGATGCAGGACACTTGCATTTTGTATCGATACTCACGTAAGTATCCTGTTATTTCTCTAAAAGTATAGATACAAGAAGAACATTCCAGAAAGAAAGAAAGAAAAAATATTTATTAGACTCACACAGGACAAAACAAAACAAAAATGGATGAGATTACAATATTACAAAAATTATATAAAAAAGAAAACATAAGTAAAAGATAAAACAAATTCGATTTTGTGCCCTCTTATGATTTGAACTCTCTTGTTTTTAATTGACTGACATGCAATTTTAGTACAATTTTTCACGATTAAAATATATATCCGATACCGGTACCGGTCCTTTCGTAACGATCCGAAGTTTATTTTATAAAGAATAGGTTCCTTAAGAACTAGAAGAAATATGCGCGGGTTTGTGAGAAATGTAAGGAGTGGAGGGAGGTCTTTGCCCAGGAGTGGGCAAGAGCAGACTGGCAAAACAAAAACTATACGGATCCTAAATATCGGAGTATTGCATCCTGTTGTATCGATACTGTAAAGTATCGTATTGGATCGTGCATCACTATTGTATGCGCAATTGTGTCTTTGCGTGTTCATAACTTGACGTAATAAGGTACACTGCAGGCCATGATTAGTGGCTAGAGTAATGCTACTATTTATTAAGTTTACTGTTAGATTATGTACAAAAGGTGATTTAAGCTGTTTATGAATGAATGGGGTGTTTGAATGGTCATGGATTGTGAGTTAGTTAGTATTGGTTTATTCTGTTAAGTTGTCACAGTTTCCGACCAAGTTTTCTTAATGTAGTTTCAATCACTCATAATCTTGGAACTTTATGGAGAAATGTAGTGGGCAACTATTCCTTTAAGCCTTACCTAAATGAACTGGGATTTTTAGATATAATACAGAACTTATTATTTCCCCTTTATTTATTTTCATACAAATCTTATACATTTTTAAATATTTTTTAAGCTAAAAACAATATTGCATAGCATAGTAGCAACCTATAATGTTCCCACTGCTGATACGCAGGCCTCCTCTCTATGAGAGGGAAAAACAATATAAAAAACATATAAAAATATAAAAAATTGTAGCCCACCGGTATCGGGAACAGGGTCCAAGCGACCGGCGGTCAGGGCTCCAGAGAGAAGAACCTCCTAACAAAACGAGCCGTGACCAGGAGTACCGCTTTCTGAATCAAGCCCTTGATCCAGCTGCCTAACGAGAGCCTTATTATTATTAGTATTAATCAGCCATTTGTGTCCCACAGCGGCCCAAAGGCCTCTCTTCCCTCTTTCCACTTATCCCTATCCAGTGCTGTTGTTTGCCAATCCTTTTGAAAAGAGTCGAGTTCGTCCCGCCATCTCCTTCTGGGCCGCGTTGCCGTTTACTGCTGTTTTGGGACCCATTGTGTGGTTAGTTTAACCTATAGCTCCTCCGGCATGCGACAGTTGTGGCCAGCCCAGTTCCATTTAAGCTTGGCAGCCGTGTGACCTACATCGGCAATTTGAGTTTTGGAACACAGTATCGAGTTCCTTATACGATCAGTAAGTTTAACTTCAACTACTGCGCTCCATTGCTCGCTGAACTTAGAACAGTTAATTAATACATCATAAAAATAATTGCGAAACAAAAAAAGTGTTCTTTCCACCCCGTATTCTCATACGGGGTGGAAAGAACACTGACGTAAAAAGGTGACCACGTATTCTAAATACGTGATTGCCATCAACACGCTAAGAAAAAGAATACGTGGTAACCGTTTTCGCGTCGGCGTCCCTTCCACCCCATATAAATTACCACTCATTTTGTTGCTATAGTTTTATTTTATCTATTGAAGCTGTAAATATAGCAATATGATCGCAGTCGCGTGAGAAAGTAACTCTCAACCACCTCAATGTGAATCCTCCCTAACCAGGCTATTTCATTAAGTCACCTCCGTGGAATAATTTAATCAGTACAGTCCACGGCAAAAGAACGATAAAGAATGATTGATAGTGCAGACGGTCCACAGATGCAATCTGCCGCTGTGCTGGTCCCGCGTTATTTTTCTTTTTAAACATGAACGTTTAATCTCTGGAATGAATGGACTTGTTTATGTACGTGTATGGCGCATAGGGTAGGCAGAAATGACGGTGGAACTAGTTTTGATCGATCTGCGGTAAAGCCAAAAGGGATATGACAGGTATGGATGTAAGCAATCTCTGGATTTACTGAAGGTAGGTTGAGGAATATCTATCGATTGCTGATAGTCGTGCTCAAGTAAGAATTTTTGAAATCTCTATATTTTTAATTTTTTTTTTAATTTATTTGTTATTTTTTATTAGTAAATGAAAGTGTACAACTAGCCAGTAGCCCAACAATAATTTAACACTGCGCTTCCCAATAAATTAATATCTAGCTCCATAATTACGACATCAAATAAAAAGAAGATCGATACATGCGTGGGCGGCTGATAAGGGCTGTTTATCAAATATTTACAAACAAAATTCAGCTTCAAGAACCTCAAGTTAAGACTGAAATTTGAGGAGCAATTTGTCCCATATAAATCATTTTAGGCACGTCGAATGGCAGCCAAAGGTATTAACAAGTTCTTGAATATTCATTTTGGAGTTGTCGTGTGTTATCTAAAGGCGAGACATACACGTGGTATTATTAATTATTAGCATTTTATTAATAGTGTTGGTGATTGAACTGGTCACACTGGTCGCAGCACTACGGGACTGTTACAAAATTTAATTTAAAATAATTTGTCGTAACATCAAGGAAATGTATAAATAAGCACTATGCCACATTACGTTAATTTTCTGCATTATTCTTTGAATTTAGGTACTCACGAAAAAAAAAACTGGACGTCAATTTGCTTCACAATGAGTACTTGATTAAATAAACACGAGTCCCAACTATATAGGATGACCGGATCTGGTCCCGCCATAGCAAATTCGCATATAGAGGTCATTTACTAATTATTGTGCCTTATTTTCCCTAGCTAAAGTTTTATAGTTTGGAAGATAATTATGTCAATTTTTATACTTTATTAAGATTTTTTTTTTTAACCCTTTTGTGAGGGAAGTATCGACGTAATTTAAGCTCAAATGTTTATGACTACCATTAAATAATAAAAAAATACTAAAATAATGAAAAAAACTGAAGATGAACGCTTGAATGTCAAATTTTGAATAAATCTGAATAAAATATAAAATTGACATATCTTTTACACTATAAAACTTTAGTTAGGGAAAGTTAGGTCTAATAATCCTCTCATGCGAATTTGCTATGGAGGGTCCAGATCCAGTCACCCTGTATAGAGATAAAATTTATATTATGGTTTTACCAGTCAATGCTTAATGCAATGTTATTGCAAAATTGCCAACAATGGCAAAACGGAAAAAAAAAATTCTTAAAATGAGCCACTCCAGTAATGATTGCTGAAATTAATTACCTACCAAACAAAGCAGTAACTCATCATCTCTTAGCTAATACAGATACGGATGCAACGAAGATCATGACGCATGACGTGACCTTAGCTGATCATGTACTTACTCCACATTATACAGTAGCAATTATACCAGCAACACCCAAGAATACACTACATTAGTAAATATCAATCTACCGTGATATCATAACAATAGCCCATAATCACTAAATGACATTACAAGGAAAATCATCACCATAATTGACACATCTGCAAAAGGTTTTTTTACACACTCAAGCGGAAAATATTAGCTGCACGCATTTCTTTACACTATAAAAAACCTAAGAAATCCAAGATGGCGCACGTGTCTGTGGTTGATTAAAATGAATTATGATTGTTCGTTACAACATTGGGTCAATTATTTGTAAATCAAGTGTATTGCTGGCTGACAATTGTCACGCGATGTACGCCGGTTAATGTGTACACTGTAGTTCAGAAAAAATGCACACGGATCGTTTGTGTAATTATAATGTAAATGAAATGAGCTACTGATGATCGTAAGGTGAAATTGTTTTGAACATCTGTTATTTGATTTGTTTTTTTTTTACTTGGATTTTGCCATGTGCTTTAATGGAGGTGTATAATTTGGATTAAGTTTTGGCTGTACCTACTTGATAATTTGCTGCCAATTTATGTCAGAAGCATGGTTTGTATGATGTATTGAATATACTTAAATACCACACTTTTTAAATTGGGAAATCATAATTACTAAAAAGAAAATTTCACATAACATAACATTACGCTTGTCAATTTGTAATCACTGAATGTTTTGCCGAGGTATATTTATAGGACGAGAGCAGCAGTGGCCCAGTGGTGGCGGTCCCGACTTACGAGCAGTAAGTCATGGGGTCGAACCTAGGCACATTACTTTGTGTAATTTATTTCATCACCACTGCTCTCAAAACGATGAAGGAAAACATCGTGAGGAAACCGGCATGTCCTAGAACCTAAAATTCGAAGACATGTGGCATCAACCAACCCGCACTGGGCCCGCGTGGTGGATTATAGCCCATTCCCTCTCATAGAGAAGAGGCCTGTGTCCCAGCAGTGGGAACATTATAGGCTGCTACTATGCTATATTTATAAGACTAAAATTTAGCCAGATATGTGTAAGTCCCATGTGGTAGGATTAAGCCTGTTGCCATCAAACGGAAACGCATTCTAACTTCGGACTGCTAATGATAAATTCAAGATGGCAAAACTCTAGTAACACTTTGTTCGGCCTGGAAATCAGGCCCCTGAACGTAAACCTCTGCAGGATAGCGTATGACTACTTGCTTTGCAAACTAGAAAAAGAAATCGATACTAATAAATAATATTGAAATGTCTGTTTGTAATTTCAAAATAACAGCTTTTTACTGAATGCATATGAAAGTACACACCTACGGTATTTATACGTTTTCCGAAACGACTAGACCAATTTTTACTGGTAGATAGCTGATGTTATAAGGAGCAACTTAGGCGACTCTTATTTTAGAGAAAAGATAAGGGTTCCGAACAAAAAATAAAACTCTTGAAACTGTTGTCAAAATCCGATTGAAAAAGGGCAGTAATATTTTCATAATAATTTAACATAATATTGTATAATCATCACTTGCTTCGGTGAGGGAAAACATCGTGAAGAAACCAGCATGCCTGAGAGATATTTCTACATTAAGCCAAGTCAGAGGCCCATGGGCGGCATAAAAACTCTGACACTAGGTTAGGAACTAACCACACGATAAAGAAAGAACAAGCGAGAAGCGAAGGTCGCGGGCAATAGCTAGTATAAAATATAAATAAAATAAAATCTGCGTCTCCAGCGACATTAACTGGACACTCAAGAAGGAAATCTTAAATGGGAGCCATTTATTAATACGGTACTCCAAGCGGTACATAAACAGAAAAGTACCGAGATCATAGGAACGCGATAAAACCCTAGTAATACATAAAACGACGCGACTTTCCTATGACATCAAGCGCGCTGATTCAACGAATATCGCTGCGAAGTATTACTCCACTTTGCCCCACCAAGTTCGATGATTTTTTTTTATGTCAATTTTGTTCCAATAAGCGATTTATTACACAAAGGTTGATAAGTATTAGATTTAAGACCGATACTTAACGTAACATAACATCACGCCTGTAATCCCCGAAGGGTTAGGCAGAGGTGTACCTAATAGTACACTCTCATATCGCCAATTAAGTTTTAAGTTTCATCCAATAGGGGGCAAGCCTGTTGTCACCAACCGGGCACAAATCCAGACTCCGTGATTGCTACTGAGAAATTCCTGAATTATCTGTCGTTCATTGTAGTACCGTGAAATACAAAAATAAAATACAATTTTAAAAAAATACGACATTTTTTCATTGTAAATGACTTTTCTTAAATTTGAATGTATTTTTCAGAGATCATCAACATTTTATTAAAAAATCTCTTAAATCCGAAATTAGCCGACCTTGTCCCATTTTAATCATTTCACTTTGTCCTATTGGAGGAACAACTACAAAGTGCAGAGTGGAACAATCCAACCCGAATACCCAGTTACTCATAACTCCGACCATTCTATTATACTCACCAACAAATCGTAAACAATCCTATACAAACATGGCCTCTTTCATTTTATAAAACATTAAAATGTATAAGCTAGTTATTCTGTGATTACAACGATTTTACAATTGAACTATAACTTTGGTGATCTTTTGACAAGATAATACTGGGACGGATGTGGTCGCTGAAATATGGAAGTAGCTTGTGTAGTACAGGTGCTGTTGAATAGAGATACTTTTGAATCAAATGCTACAGTTTATAATGATGGAAATATTGAATAACCTCTCTATTTCAATAAACCTAGCTAGTGGTCGTAAGCGCGACTGCTGAGCATGAGGTCCTGAGTTCGATTCCCTGGTCGGGCAAAGTGTTATTGGGTTTTTCCATCAGGAATTTTTCAGTAGCATCAACATTACACCACGCCATCCTCGAAGGGTTAGGCTGAGGTGTACCCATTAGTACTTTATTTCGCCAGTTATGCTTAAACACTGTTTCAAGCTTTCACGGTTTACAACTAAACTTATAATACAACACACAACAAACACGAACAATCACAGAAGAAATCCCGTAAGTGACAGTATAAGTTTAGTTATGCTTAAGTCCCATGTAATAGAGGGCGGGCCTATTGCCATCGACTGGGCACTAATCCAGACTCCGTGGCTACTACTGAGAAATTCCTGATGGAAAAATCTAATAACACTTTGCCCGACCTGGGAATCGAACCCAGTACCTCATGCTTAGCAGTCGCCCTTCCGACCTCTACACCAACAAGGCAGTTAAGTGATAACGAACGTACAATAAAAAAGCTTTTCTTTAAATATTACCGGCGACCACTAATAAATTATGCCGTTCTCGTTTCAATTTCTAAGAAAACGAAATTTACCAGCTGGCAGCTGATGAATAAATCCGACCAATCGATCGATACACATCGATTTTAATGTAGATCAAAATCAATTATCGATAAAACTCGTCAGTTTACATCGTTTTCACAAATATATACGAAGAAGTGTGTCAATAAAAACACTCTACTACACTTCTATGATACCGACGACGTCGCCGAATAAATAGGGATTCGAATAAACTATCGATACTTGAATATGGAAATCGATACTTAGTTTGCGAAACACAAGACCTATTCAATCTGAAATTTAGATCTGTTTAAATTATTTCACGGATAATTTCATACATAATAGGATTTCACTTCTGAATTTATCGTATAGATAAAGCCTGCATCCAATTACTTACTTTGCAACAGGTCTTTAAAACACTCGATTCCTTATCCACTCGAGTAGTATCAACTTTTTAGCTAATTTCACTAACATTCAATGTTAAAACGGCAAATCTTACTAATCTTACTTCTTACTAATATTATTAATACGAAAGTTTGTGAGGATGGATGGATGTTTGTTACTGTTTCAAAAACCACTGAGTGAATTTGAATCAATTTTGGCACAATGATAGTTTATAACCTAGATTAACACATAGGATACTTTTTATCCCTTGGGACAATTACCAAAGCCCGAAGCTATTTATTAATAATTCAGTCTCTTAGAAAATAATTAAGAAAATTAGGTATGGGTCCGAAATGTCTCCGATTATTTAAAAATATTCTTTCAATCTTTGACACTTGACAATTTAAACCTACTCGATAATATCTAGTCATCGATACATTTTCGGTCCGGATGAGTCTCAACAAGAATTACGACAGAAGTACAATATTTATTAAGATGTTTTACTCTAACGGTTCGCTCCAAAGCTTGTTTTAAATGCATGCGGACAAACGATTGGTGATTGGACCCCAATTTCGAAGCTATATAAAAAAACTGTACCAGTTTAAATTGTCAACTTGCTGCCTTGTTAATTACTTGAGTAGGCGCGGAGACGGTTACATGAAAAACATGTTATCGGTGTAATCCGTCAAAGATTAGTAGGTGTGTGTTTTGGTGTTGAGAAAGGGCTATGAAGTATGCGTATAGAGGCAACGTTTTAGAAATCAAGATCTGTGACAGCGGATCAGACAAATAAAAAGAAAAAAATCTAGCAATTTTACTGCGAAGATTTGAGAACTAGAATGGTAATTGAGAAATTCGTTACATAAATGAATTAGCATACTTTTTTGGTAATGACTTGGCATAGCTAGATACAATGATCTACCTGCTATCACTATTTAATTTGCAGGCGTGGTGTTCAGAGCGAAAATTACCTTTTTAATTTAATTTAATTGGCAAAACCCCCGTTTAAAAGCATTAAAAATCAAATTAAGTAAAAACATTTATCACTTATTTAACATCGTAATTTCTGACGCCCCTGTCTCTTGATCTATAATATATTCAGTTGAACTGGACGGCGGCCGTCAAAGTGGACAGATATAGACATAAACTAGTCGTCATATAACGCCCAGATTTCATTATTCGAAAGTCTTTGGTAACCAATAAAAATTCATTAAACCGACTTCCTGTTAAAACAAGTGGAAATTATGGTTTTGATACTTGTGTATTATGTGGGCCTAATTATGTTGTCGGAATGTTACTCTCGCCAAACTAATGTGGCTTGTTTTCAATTAACTAAATCATATTTTTTTTACCGTTCGATTTTGATTTTTGATGTGTCAGGTTATGATTAAATGGTTGAGTTTTTTAAATTTTTTTGGTGTCGTCTCATATTTCACTTATTTTATTTGGTTTCTATTTTCTTTATTGACAGCAAAAAATTCATAGTATTTCACACAATTAAAGGTAATTTAAAAAATACTGCGAAATCTATTTCAAGATCTTTGATCAAAGGTAAGCAATACCCGCATGTAATTAATAGTCATCGCGTGTTGTTCTAGTAAAGGAGCAGATGCCCTGATGTCACAATATTTTGCTAACACTAATTTAATAAGCAATAATATTGGTTCCTGTCTCTGGAGCCCTAACCACCGGTAGCTTAGACCCTGCTCCCGATACCGGCAGACCACTGTTTATATTTTTAAATGCTTTCTTTTTGTATGTGTTTTTTAAAGAAATATTTAAAAATTAAATGATTGTGTTTGAAAGATGAAATTAATAATTTTAGAAAAGGGACAAAGAAATGCTGATTCTTGAAAATATTTATTTTCACTGCTTTTAAATTATGGACGGCAGTCACCCTGTACAAGAATTACTTTGCAATAGGAAAAGCGCCTTCGCAGACCTAAGAACAAAGCGACCTAAAAACCCGATAACAAAAAAAAATTAACACTAAAATTACTAAAAACGAAATGTCTTTCACTATCTAACCCGTAATTGCACTGGGAGACCGTTTTTAACCGATTTTTAAGACCCTTATTAGGGCAGGTGCATTCGACAGGCGACCGGCGCACACGCACACCGGCCACCAATAAGTTTTTAATGAGATTATAAAAGCAATATGGTATCGTAAAAGCTTGTATCAATTTATTCCGGATAAATATATTTTATTCGACAATAATACATTATGTCGTATTGTTAGAATAATTTATTAGAAATTAGACAGGATGCCTGCTAGTTAAAAATGGCTTAAAAAAATTAACAGCTTTATTTGGTACGATTCAGCAACATTTTTATGACAGATATTAATCTTAATCCTTATTCTTCTTAATTATTTAATTTGATGAAGTAAATTGATTTAAAAACCTGCCGGTCACCTAGATCCGTTTGTTGACCAGTTTCTACCATTGTTTATGTTCTAAGATATATTGCAGTTATTAAATGATACAGTTGGGTTTTCTTTTCATCTACAAGATTCGATTAATCTATATTATTTCCCACGCCTCATAATCACGCAGTAAGTTTTTTTAATACGACATCTCTTAAAAATTAATCAACGTGATATTATATATTTCTTTTACTTTTCACTAAAATTAATCTTATTTCTCAAGCTTTACACAATAAGACTAAACTTTTTACGAAAAAAAAAAATCACATGGATTAGAAATAATTTCTCAGAATAAAAATCTCTAAGATTTTGTATCAGTACCAGCTGCGGGTAGTTCCATGTCGTAAATGTCTAACAGGACTAAACCACCTGTCTCTATTGGGTACAACTTTGTGGCACTCGCTTGGTTGCTCTGCTTTTCTAATATCAGACTATGTATAAAGACTAATTAAACGACATTATTCGATTCCCGGATCGGGCAAAGTTTTATTGGGTTTTTCAATCAGGAATTTCTGAATCCACGAACCGAGCCACACAGTCAGAGTCAGTCAGTTCTGAGCCACGGAGTCTGGAGGACTTAAACATAACTGGCGAAATGTGGGTGTAAATTAGGTACACTTCTGCCTAACTCCTCGGGGAAAACAGGCATAATGTTATGATATGTTATTCATGGTGCAAAACGTCAACAAAATCCAAATAATTATAGTCACTTTCATTATTTTGTTGAGCAAAAACGGTTCTTACTTGTTTAAAATTCGCGCCCTGCTCCTGACTTGGCAACATCGAGATTTCTTTATTATTATTTGTTAGCTTTATTAATGTATTCTACATACAAACCTTCCAAAATAAAAATATTCTATGAGATTCTGAAACCTGTTTCAAAAATTATGTTGGAAAATATAGAAGGCTAAAGAGGTCATATATATGAAAACAGTGTTTAACAATTATTTCATTTAAAATCATCATCGTTTCCCTGCACTTATCTTAATTTATTTGGCGTCGGCGCAGCATGGATTCTTCTTCCATACATCTCTATTAGTCGTTATATCTCGATTCACTCTCAATTCAGCCATATCATCATTATATTTTCCTTATTTTTACTTTAATTTATAAATTTTACTTTTAGTTTTATTTTGTTAATAATCACTGTATACGACCTTTTTGTATAGTAAAACGAAAATAACACACAACAACAACACAACACAACTCTGATCCCAAGATACGGACTAATGTCTAGTTTGGGGATCACCGTTCAAATTTCTATGTTTAATGTACATGATTAATAATAAATAATTTGAATTTGAATCTTTCACACAGTCCACCCATCGTTCCTTTGATCTTCCTCTACTCTTACAGTCATCTCATATTCATAGGTACTCCAAACAATGATGGCAAGCAGGTAAAATTGACAATATTCTAAAAGTGTTGGAAAATTTAAACTCTATTTATAGTTGTATAGGAAGTATAATTAAACGCTTCTCCAATAAAACAAAGTGTACAATGGCTGACCAAGTGTCAGTCGGTGGGGGTACTGACAAACGCAAATCACATTCTGATTTGAGACAACCACCAATCTTATTGGCTCCTTGTTACTCAAATTGTGTGGTGCAAGTTGTGAAATATTTGCGGCAATTGTACCGGAACAGTTTTTTAAATAACTGGTCGTTAGGTCCACAAGCAAGCTTTGAAGGATTTATACAGATGATTTTTTTATTTCATATACACGATATCTAAGTAGAACACTGGTTCTTTAATTTTTCTAAAATATTTTATAAACATGGTACTATGGTCACTTAGGGGTTTATTGAAAAACTCTGTTAAATGTTTAATTGGATTGACGACCGTAACTTTTTAGTCGTCTTTCAACGGCAGCCAACTTCATGTATCCAACGACTACTAAATATTCATAAAAAAAGGTATTATGAGATTTTAATAATTTGTAATAAAAATATTAATCAGTATTATGCGCAAGACATAGTTAAAACACCCTGTTGCGAGCCATGACCTACTCGACTCGAGCGCTGGATAGGTATGTTCTCCCGTTTGGCCATTAAACATCATTAGCAGGATGTTTCATAATTTAATTTTATTGTGTTATTTGTTTTTCTTTGTACCTATTATGGTAGATAAAAAAAAATCGACCATCTTTGTAGACGACTAAAAAGTCACGGTGTTTAACTATACATATTTTAGCATTTTAACTTTCCTTGCGGTTAAACCACTTTAGACATGGCTATTATTTGGTAGGATATTCTACTTTCAATATGTCTTCGGCAATAATTGACGACTAGGTTATTCAATGCAGCCCTGAGCACAAAAATTTCGTGTTTCCTTGGACCACATATTCGCCTCTTTGTGTGGCAACCAATTGTAGGGACGCAACACCGTGACAGACGAACAGACAGACTGACAACAAACAAATAACGAACCTCTAACGAGTGGAAAAGTGTCAAGCGCACGCGCAGATGACCACTGGTTGGAAGGAAGGACCGTTTTACCCAACGACGGTGAAGAATGGGTTAGGTATGTTTTTGGAAGTTCGTTAGTGGTTGTAAACGAAAAAATATTTTTTTGTCAAATTAATTGCATATGGATATTTTGGCGCATGGCCATTATCGCCATCTTGTTTTTTCAACACAATTTTTACAGAAAATTTCAAAAATGTTTTCCAACAGCGCCAATGTCTTTCAAGATTGTCATTTGTTTTAATGATAGAAGGCGAATATTTGTCTAGATCTGCCAAGTGTAGTGCCACCATTAGATCTGTGCAGAACGGTACCTCCCATTTTTTTTTGTTTTCTAAAAACTTAATAATTTTTCGCTCAAATATTATTTGAGGACGACTGTTTTTTAACCGAATGTCCTCAATATTCGATTTCACTTTTTTTTGGTCTTCACCGTATCATCATGTTTAGGATTCGTCACTACGATCTCAAAGTCTGTATATCACAGCTAATAAACCAATGAGGCGACAATCTCAAAGTTTTTTAGTAAAAAGGTGCTGTCGGTCGCCGAGATATTCGTGTGTCAGCCATGACAGGTGATACGACTTGCCGACATTCTGACCACATTACACACCTTTAATATTAATGTGATGGTTTGTCCGTTTCTCATTCGTCTAGTCACCTTTAATTACCAAGGCGTTTTCTTTTTTACGAAATTTCTTTAACTATGCCAGAGGTCCAGAATAGGGAGAGTGTATTTATTTATTTATTTAACAATTTATGTACACACTAAATACAGAAAAGAAAATAGTACAAAGTTGATGCTTATTTCTAAAGAAATCTCTTTCAGCATACCTGCGAAAGGAGATACTAAAAAAGAGATGTAGACATAGTGTGTAAAAGAAGAAGAGAAAATGGAATACATAAAACGTAAAGCAGAATTATTTACACATAATAATATAAGAATATACTAACATACGTATAATACAAAGAAAAAACATAACAATACTGTAAATACAATAAAATAACTAAACGTATAAAAAAAACGCGCGTGTATTTGTCTAAACTTTAAAGAAGTTAGTAACATGTGACCATGTATTCTGTAGTTTTCATTATTATATATTATTTATTTAATATTTTTAATACTAGCTGTGCCTCGCGACCTACGTCCGCGTGAAATTAACGGTGTGAAATATACTCTACGACCTATTCTCATACCTGCCAAATATACATAAAAATTAAATAAAAATCGGTCGAGCCGTTTCGACCACAAACACCGTGACACAAGATTTTTATATTTAAGATAAATTGTTATGTAACTCGTTGGTAATCATAAATAAATAAATAAATCTCACTTCTTACTCTTACTATAATTACAAATGCGAAAGTTTGTGAGGATGTATGGTTGTTTGTCTCTCTTTCACGCAAAAACGGTTGAACGGATTTGGTTGAAATTTGGCTCACAGATAACCTGTATTAACATATAGTATTCTTTTTATCCCCGTAGTACGATCCTATGGTATAATTAACGAACACGACGCGGGCGAAGCCGCAGACATAAGCTAGTAAATAATTAAAAGTGTATAATAACTCCCTCTACTTCAATAATTCGACAGATTTGTTTAGTAACTTAACAATTATTCCAGGATTTTATAGAGTAGAATTATCCTACACGTATTCCAATCTTTGAATCACTGATTCGATATTGATGTTCAGTGCGAATTTCATTAACTGTGACTACATAGCTAACGATTTCCTTCTTTTAGTATTAAGACAGAGACTGCTGTAACATTATCTAGCTTTAAACAAAACAATACTCTAACTGCAGAACCTAGTACTTCAAACAACTTCATACAGTAAGATATAAACAAAATCCTGAAAGGCCCATACATAACATCACATAACTAGCCCATAAAATATACCTACCAAACTCCTGGCTATTGTGTATCACTCGATTCCATCAGGGTATTGTGAAAGCTGCATTATTATTTAGCTTTCCTATGCTTAACTAGCCGTCCATACTGTCCACTTTAATTCTACGGCTCAGGTCTTTGACAGCTGAAAAGATCCATTTTACGAGGTAGAATGGCCGATCGATCAAAGACGAACGAATAAAGGATGGACTATCAATTTTCTTTACTTGCAAATGTTCAAATACACAGTTAATCTAGATTCGAATAAATGGGCTGGGAATCTAATTTTATACAGAACGATTAAATAAATTATTGTTAATCGGTCTCTAATCATCTGTTTATTGATATTGGGAATGATTAAGGTGAATTAGTTTTTTAAATGGACAAATTAGTGAGTTTTTTATGGAAATTGTTTTGAATTTTATTGTGATGCATAATTTATTTATTTTTTGTCATTTTCTTATGGGTTAGTAATTATCCACTATAAAATCGTGTAAAATTGACTTTAATTTTTACGTCTGTATTTTTGATTTAATTAAATGCTGCTGCAATTTTGGCCAGGGATGTCACTTCAACAAAATCTCAAAAAAAATAAACGTAACAAAAATATCGTAGAAAACGTTTTTAACAGACATCCAAAATTTATTTTCCCATGAGTTCACGGACCGTATCGTAAGCAAAAGACGTTGCCGAAGACGCCACGCGCACCAGACCGTGGACATATGGTTCACACGATCGTATGTGAACCTATAACACACTACCGTGTCAAAAAGACGTAAGTGCGGATCCGAAATTCACATTTTTGAATAAAAATCGTAATAATAAAATACTGAATCTGAAAGAATTGACGTCATTGTTTAACATATTTCAGGTTAATACACGGTGTAGGAGGTATCGACGTGCTGACTATTACCACGAATTCGGCGCCTGATTTGAAACCTCCTTGAATACAAATATTTTCCTTGAAAAAAAAAACAGTTGTTTCATACAAATGTGTTGTTCTATTTACAAATCACAGGAATTGTAACTTATGTCCTTTTAGATAAAACAACTGTATACATCAAAACACTACCGAGTCTTTTGTTTACGAACGCACGCATGGTTTTATTACGAGATCTTTATCTGATATCAAATTAATTATTGTGTTTTTTGACGAATCTCGGGTATTAAGATAATAAAGCTTTAGGGATACAGAATAAAAAAAAAGGTTTTAAGATGCTTGAAACTTCCTAACTTAGAAAACAAAAGATAATTTAAATAATTATGTTTCTGAAAATTTTCTGCATTAAACATTATGTTTATCAATACTCTGTCATCTAGAAACAGTTTCCGGTAGCAAATCAAAAATATTTTTGCACTCAAACAATGATCAAGAAAAACAAAAACAAATCAAAGAAAGTATTCCATCCAGCATAATTTATCCGATTGCCTTTAATGCCTCCAGCATTGTCTCATATCGTCGATACATCACTGAATGCGTCACACTCGATGACTATAGCAGTTCCCACGTTGACCTGCAATTTATTGGCCCTTACTTAACTGTAACTACCTGTGACCGCAGGTGCGTCTTGAGAAATAAGGGATGTAGATCGCAGGAGTGTTTCTTTGTTTTGTTTTTATTTCTTTGAGTTGTTTTTATTTATTGTGATGTATGATTTTTGACCATGTTTTAAGGTTTTGTGGTTCCTAAAACTTTTGAGCATTATTTTCAATTTTTATAGTATTTTTGAGCAGCAAAATACTCATATTTTTTTCTGTTTATTCGGTTGGTGTTGCAGTAGTTTAGTTTGTATTGAATCTTATTGTATGCGGGCTGCGGGACTGTTCGAAAGAGATACCGTGGCCCTGGAACACAAAGGGCAAAGAAGGAACATGGATGGGTTTTAGTCAGTACAAGTCTGACACTCCCTTCCGCTCCGCCCAGAGTGGGGGGGGGTCATTTGATGATTTCCCATCCGGAAAAAAAAAAAAAAAATCTTATTGTATGTCATATTTATATATTGTCTGCATTTTTTTACAGTAATTAAGGACTGTTTAAAACCGTCAACAACGGTAAACAATAAACGATTTGACTTGACTTTAATTGAAAAAAAAAATACTAAGAGGTACCCTCGTACTTTTTAATTTACAATATTTATATATTATATAATACTGTACGCAGAAAAAACCTTTTTTACAGTAAGCTACCTTTATTGCCCTCACTCCATTCGCGACAGCCCTGTGCCCAGTGACCGTATACACTTGTGTGATTTTCTTAAGTCGCGGACACATGAGGTCATAGTTAAATAAGTAAAAACTTAAGGTGGGGCGTTATGGGAACTGAGCACGGTAACTCCACAGTATAAGGCTTTACCGAACCGTATAGTATAGCACTTTGGTGTATCATCATCACTTAGAAACTATACTTAATTACGTCGAAGGAACATGAACGTTTTCTTGTCGTAATTGGAATGTTTAATTCATTGTGTGATTTGTTATGGTCTGATTTCTAGTTAAGAATTGGATTAACAAATATTTCTAACAAGAGCTTCAGCACTAAAAATAAACTAAAAAATTAATGAAAAAATAGGCAATGCTTTCATGTTGAAAGTTTCCACAGCTACGTTTTCCACAATCTGCCTGGAGCGTCCCCTTAGTTTTTTCAGACATATTATTCGTTCGCCTAGGCATTGCCTGGAAAGGCTTATAATACTGGACCGGGCTTAAGGTAAACGCAGGCTCAGCACCGGCAAGAAGGGTGTTGGAGGCTGTACCAGCGGATACTCAGCAGTGAGAGAAGGATGAAGAAGAATAGAAGAACCGCAGCCTCTTCATTTTTAGTTACATAATTATAAGAAGGATTTATTTCCATATTTTTTCTTCTGGATTCGGCACCTAACCTAACTACCACATAACTTGGAATAGACAAAAACGACCCCTATCTAAAGTAAGTTTACAGTCCCAACTCAATTGAGTTTAGTCAAACCTAAGCTTCTCCTAACTTTTCACAAATAACACAAAAAAAAAAATCGAAACGAGAACTCTTCAACTCAAGTCAACTTCAGATTGAAGATTAAAATACATCTACAACCAAGTAACCACACCATTGTTGCCACAATTACGGAAACCTACATCGATTGCAGAGCATTTGCGAAATCCAATAAAAAAAATCGTTTTATCCTTGAGATCTAAACAATGAGGTCCATTACAGTTTTTCTAATGATAATTCACATGAACGCATCCTTTTTCATTGCGTTGTATCTCGGTGATGGATTTAATTGCTAGTTTTTTTTTTTTTTTACTTTGTATCTTGCATGCAATGTTGTGGTATCCATCTTGGATAGTTCCGTGATATTAAGTGGTGTAATGCTCTTTATGCACAATAAAGTTATTAATAAGTAATTGTTGTTGAAAGAATGTTGTGCAGAGTTGTACTTGCTTGTTTATATTGTACTTAGGTAATTTTGTCTGTGCCTCGTTGATGCATTGGTGGCAACCGCGACGGCTGAGCATGAAATCCTGGGATCGATTTCCACGTCAAGCAACGGGGTATTGGGTTTTTCCATTAGAAATTTCTCAATAGCTTGAGCAAGGCCTCCACACAATGGGTGCCTACAGATGGACGATGGGTCCGAGGGCGGCCCAGAAAGAGGTGAAGAGACGACCTGGAATTATACCGCGAGGGCTTGTTCGAGGTAGCGCAGGACAAGAGCTCTTGGAAAGACTTGGCAATGGCCTCCCCGGCCTTTCTCCAGCAGTGGGACAGTAAGAGCTAGACACAAGAAAGACAGATGACAGACACAAGAATTTAAATAATTGACTGATCTATTAATAGGTCTTTACCTATGTAATTGGAGATTTAATAACCAGCATTTTCGGATTTAATTATCTGTGGATTGACGCGCAATTTGAAATTCAAATAAATTTTATTCGAAAGCCGTGTTCTTTTAAATTCAAATTCAGTCATTTGTTTTTAGATAGTTTTTTGTTTTTGTGAAATTGTGGTAGTTTTTGGCGCCATGGATAAACTGAAAATTCGTACAATTTTCGAATATGAGTTCCTACGTGCACATACCGCTGCGCAAACAACACGAAACATTAACAACGTGTACGGGCCTAACACTGCTTGCATAAACACGGTCCATTATTAGTTCAATCGTTTTAAATCTGAAAATTTTGATTTGAAGAATGAGCCTCGCGGTCGGCCGGTAACCATTGTCTACAACGACGAATTGAAGGCGGTAGAGGAAACGGATCCAACTGAATCTACGGCTGAGCTTGCTGCGGGCCTTGGAGTTAGTGTCAAAACGACATTGAAGGACTTGCGTCAAATTGGAAAGATAAAAAAGCTAGATAAGCTAAAATAAAAAAATTAAATACAAAAATTTTTTGTTTTTTAATTTTCATACAAATCTCCAATTTCATAGGTAAAGACCTAATATTATAATAGGTCTTCAACTATGAAATTGCCGTTTTTGTCTCACATTTTGTTCTGTCTGTAACTTTGACGGATAGTTATCATTTTTCCTAATTCCATTTTTATTTGATTAATTGTTAAATTACGTACCTTTTAGAATTTAAAAACCGTACTAGTAATTGCATACTAACTCATAGGGTAGTGTGGCAAAATACCTGTTTCACTGTGTTGTCAGTTTCACTATAACTTCAAGTAGGTATATTTTTGTCATAGACTGTGTTTTGAGAATTTAAGGCTCACAGTGCAGCACAGCTTTTTTCACTGTACAGTTTGCAATTGCATCATACATAACCGGTTCAGACGTTTCCAAGAAAAAAAAATATGTCAGTATAGAAATATCACTTTTCACGAAATCGTTCATGCAAATCGGCTATTTTATACGTTAACCCCTAATATATATTTAACTCTTAGATTTTTGCTTATCTGATAAAGTAGATAGACGTTGTTGATGCATGCACCTTGTCCTTCAAAATTCTAAAACCTGTTAACTTCAGACTTTGAGGTAAGGTAAACAATACCATTTGACGTCAATACACACAAAAAATATGTTAATTTAATATAAACAACCCATTGTTAGGATCACATTTAAGTGATTATAAATTATTATAACAGAAATATTATTATATCTAAGTAATGTATGCTGACACTTAATTTATCTGTCATTGAAATGATTAAATATATTATTTACTTGATTATCTTTGGTTTAAATCTTACTGAGAATTATAATATAGGTAAGTTTTCGACCACCTCAAGCTATAATTTAACAATCATCTCCACGTATAAACTATTTAAGATATTTTTTTATACTTACTCTTAGGTAGGTACATAATATTTTGAAGAGTAGAAACAAAGACAAAATATTTAAATTTATTATATATTTTCTAGAATAGCATTTTAAAAAAGGATGCCTATTTTTAACTACAATTTTTATAATTACACGATAAAAACACGTTTTTGTAAAGGCTTATAAATAATTATGCCAGTTATTATATTAAAAAAGTGAAGGACAGAAAAGTACAGACTGCACAAATATTGCACCACAATCATCATCTGCCTAGCCTTTTCCCAACTATGTTGGGGTCGGCTTCTAGTCTAACCGGAAGCAGCTGAATACCAGTAATTTACATGGAGCGACTGCCTATCTGACCTCCACAATCCAGTTAGTAATGGGTAATACGATACCCCTTGGTAAGACTGGTTCTAACATTGCACCACAATAAACAATACTAAACGATACATAAACTTCTAGACCAAACATCACAAATTAGTGCTAATTTCTAGCGAAATCGAACGTGTAATCATATAAAAACTGGTGTGATTTCCATGGAGTGAATCAACGCGACCTCCGACCTATTCCCACGGGTATGGTCCGGTGGGCATGACTTCAACGGACCAATGCGCACACGCACAGAGATGTGTGTGAACTATATAACATGAGACCGTAACAAAGGATGGGGTTTACTGATCTGGGAATAAAATTATAATCTAGGAGTCGGTGAATCTCTAGAATTAGATGAGAGGACTAAAAACTGGGATTGGACAAATGCTGCGGGAGTACGCAATTCTTCATATATTAATAGTAATTTGTGTTAAAATTGGTTTGAACCCAAATTACAGTTATTTGTTTACATGTTTTGAAACGAAATCTTTCGTTATTGAAAAGTCATAAAAATCTTGTGTTTTACGACGTTTTAACAACCAATTATTTTTCTGGCGTTTCTATGCACTCAGGCAAAAGGGTTCCTGCCTAACCTTCCGTTCGCGCATGTTAGACATGAATTTTTTTTTTTATTATATTTTTGTTTCTTTCAGCTCACTCATTTTATAGTTATTTGTGGTGCAAGCTGGCTTAAAAATATAAGGTATTATTAAAAAAAAAAATGAAAGCAACCTACCTTTATGTGAGTCATTCGATGGTAGTAAAGGTTGGAGCTGGCAGTGAACCTCTTCCCACAATGCTGGCACTGATGAGGCTTCTCTCCCGAATGGATTCTTCTGTGGGTGTTCAGGCTGCTTGAAGTACTGAATCCTTTGTTGCAGACCATACACACGTGGGGCTTTTCACCTAAAATTAAAGAGATGGTTCAGATTTTTGTTGGGAGACACGTAGGATTTACACACTTTGGCGATGAGCCTAGCATGGGGATTCCAACATAACATAACATCATGGCTGTAATCCCCGCCTGTAATGTAAGGGCTAGGCAGAGGAATACAAATACTTTTAAAACTTAACAAGTTTTAAAAGTATTTTTCTCCTACTGTACTGATTATTTCATGTTGTTACTAACATAGTATTTTGAATCTTACAGTTTTATTAAAAAGATCCTATCTTCAAGTTACAATCGTTATTTCTCGCGAAAATTGCTTTTAAATTTAGGAAAGTGCATATATATTGATGCTCGTGATTCTACCATATAGTACACGCACATTTCGCCAATTATGTTTCGGTCCCATGTAATATGAGGCGAGCCTATTGCCATCAACCGAGCACAAATCCAAACTCCGTGGCTGCTACTGAAGGAAAAACCCAATAACACTGCCCGACCTGGGAATCTTTCCTAGGACTTCATGCTCAGCAGTCGCACTTGTGAGCGCTAGACCAACGTGGCAGTTACACGACTATTCCAACAGTGCTTTTTTATTTAGAAGTCCCAAATTCAAATTCAAATTCAAATTCATTTATTGCAAATATGGCTAGTTATACAGGTGGGTTTTTGAAGAACAGGAAAGTTGTTAGTGTCACCATATTCTGCACTAGGCATGCAACATTTAGTTCGGAACGTGGTTAGTCCCTAAACCAGACCGGACCGGACCGGACTGTGGTTCCTAGTCCAGGATACCGACTAACCAATCGCGTTTAGTTTAATAATAGAAGTTAATCTAACACTGTTTTAAGCTTTCACGGTTTATAACTAAACATTCACTGTCACTTAGGGCATATCTTCCGTGATTTTCAATTATTCTGAGCTCCCGATATTTTGACGAACAGCGTCGAAATATCGGGTGCGATCGCCATGATTGCAGGATGACTCAAGAAAGAAAATGAAAGTGAGGTTTGGGAAGATATCCCGTAAGTTACAGTTTATGAGTTAATCGGTTAAGTTACCGGTAAATATTTATGCTTTATAATTTATGACTTTGTGAGGAGACTTAGCGCTGGGAAATAGTAAGTACGTCTGCACGCACAATAATCCACTTTGAGGACTAAGTGCGGAAACCAAAACCCTTAAGGCGCAACCTCGAAAATAAATCATAGCTCGACTGATCTACTAAGCGAGTAAAAGTGATTCAATTACTTTTGAAACGCAAAAGAATAGATGGCTATGTTGTGCGTGCGCTCGGAATAAAACGACGTATGTGCCAAAACGAATTTACTCCTTTTTAACAAAATAAATAAACTTAATTTAAAACTGCTTTGAGTAAACTTTGATATGATAATTTTCTATGTTTTAAAGTAAGTTCCATTGAATAAATCTTAAGCGTTACGCCGTGATGTCGAAAAAAGTAAAAAAATGATATAACTTTGCAATTTTTTTGTTTCTAGAAAAATTCATTGAATCGTATATTTCTTTTACAAGATACTCGACGAATAAGTAAAAAACATATACCAAAATATTAAATCCCTATTCCACATACTTAACAAGTTACACGATTTAGAAAAAACACATTTTTTTTTCAATATATCACCTTAACATAGAACATAGTAAGTACGTATCTATAAATTAATATTTGGCCTGTTTTTTTTTTATTTATAAAAAAATAATATTACACTGCATTTAATAAAAAAATACCCGACATTAACGCTAGTATCAATTAGTCAAGAATACTGACTGATTAGAAACGCTGACAGCAACACTAACAGATTTGCATTATGCCGCTGTTTCTCAAAGAGCAATAAAGTTGCAAAAATATCAAGCTCTCGAGACGAAGTTATAAATAAAATGTAGATGTAATAAAAGTCAACAAATCTTGATTTTGTTTATGTAACCAGAAATGACATGCTAGTATATTACAGTAGTCGAAATGTACGTTAAAATTTTATTTACGATGAATCCATACAGATTTGATTATTTTAATTAAGGATTGAGACAATTTATGGTCAAATTATTAATTTATTATATTTCTTAACAAGCTTTCGTCTGAGGTTTGTCTTGATGCAACTAGAAAATCTCCATCTTCAAAAAAAGTAGGTCCATTTCGAAGTTTTTTTACTCACAACCAACCATTTATATTCTAGAAAATTCTATTAATAGTACTAATTAATCCAATATTTATGCACGTTAATCAATTTAATTATTCAGCTTTAACTTATGTTTTAGAATTGGTGCAAATAAAATCAAAGTAGACGTGAATACATAAGTAGTTGCCGTAAAGTTTAAATGAACAACTTGTTATTACGTCTAATGTAAATGGATGGATTGACAACGTCAAGTGTGAGATAAGTCTCGATGGTTTGGGATACAAATTATAAAAAAAAAAAAAAAAATTGTGTTAGATTATTAAGAAATTATAACAATTGGACAAAAGTACAGATAGCCACACAAGCAGACGCAAGCACATCAATCTCCTGCCACTGTCAAATTTCTTTAATAGATTTTCTACTTTGTCTCTAACCGCTAAAGCATTAGGTTCAAGGAAAAATTTGACAGGTTCGGGTAGCATGATGTGCTAGCATCTGTACATCTAGGAAAGGAACAACAATTTATGGAACATTTAAAGTAAATTTGACTATAACGACAAATGCCTTTCCTCTTCCCTTGCAAAAGATATTATAGGTGCTACAAGGATAGTTTTGTGTTTGAATTTCATTAACGAGGTCTGGGCCTGGGCTGGTGAATTTTTATTTCAATACAATGACAAATCCAAGATCGTGGTGTAATTTCCAATTTTGGCCAAAAGACCTTGTGCAACTGTAGTTATAAGATAAAAATATTTACACCAGCAAACGCTTGGTACAAAGTCGAAAAAAATTGTAAGAAATCTTACCAGTATGTGTTCTCATATGACGTTTCAAGAGCGAAGGTCTATCAAAAGCTTTCCCGCAAACTTCACAGGGCAGCAACGCTCTTTCAGACTTGGCTGGTCTTCTTTGGATTTTTGGAGTCATATCCAGGAGTTCGTTTGAGGAACCGGCTGACGATGACGTGAGGGAGTCTCCTGATACAGATTTGTGTTCATCTTCTGCACCTGAAGGAGGTGAAATTGGAAGAAGGACTCTTGAGAGGAGGGATGTGGATAGGTCTAGAGGTGAATCTGTGAAAGAAAGATGGTGTTCAGTGGTAGTCACGGAAAAATAAAATAGAATTAATAGAGGTACTTTGTAGTTCACACAGGTTATCGTTTAAAAAACTTGCACTATATGTAATGAGAGCAAAGCTATTCGAGCTCACGATCTCTCAATCGTCTGTCGATGCTCAAGCCATTTGAATCCAATAATAAGAATAACGCACCAATACTTTCTTCAAACTACATTTATCGACGCACATCAGTTAAATTGAAAATTATTTCAACGAACAGACAGACACGATAGCCGCTTTATTTATGGAGCTTTATGTTTCTCACGAAGGGTGAAGGCATTAAACAGGTTGGTACGTCAACAACAATCAATTTTATAGATATCACTCAATCTGGCTTCATTATCAGATATTAAAATATATTTTTATGCTAACAAGCAACAAATCTTCTAAACTTGGCTTCCTAAGACATTTCACGTCGTAATTCATAAATTCTTCACCTCGACACACAACATCATAATTATCATTCTTCAAAATTGAATATTTTCTCTTTATTGATATTAAACAGTTTCTCGAAAAACTACCATCGATAAAATTCCGAACGAATTTTACGGTGATTAGACGGTCAGTGGGCGCTTTTTATAATTCAGATCAAATGTTTTTATATAATTCCAATCAAGCAAAAATTTTTAATGAACCAATTTTATTGACAACCGTAAATTTCGCTATGGATCTTTGGACAGTTTATGTTTATGGAGAGCCGTCTTCTTTCTTTGATACGATTTAATTGGCGTCCCCAATTCCAACTTTTACTATTGAAGGTTGATCTTCAGTTGTTCACATTGAGGTTTCCGTAGAATTATAATGGAATGGATTGCAATAAATCTCGGATAGTGACGTGGAATGGCATGGATTAATTAGCGGCATGTTTGTGTTCTAGATCAAGGATAGGTTGTTTCTTTATCCGTTGTAAGGGTAGGTGTATTTCAAGATGGAAGGATAGAAAATGCTAGATATGGAGCGGCAAACGGACAGATGGGGGGACGATAATATCTCTCGCTGGTCGACTGTCTACGCTTCGTTTTGCCTACTTTATTTGCGTAGTGATGTACAGCCTTATAGGATTTTAATTTATTTATTCAATTACGCGGTCTGCGATGGAATATTGTGGGGTTTTTATAGAATACGATAAGGTGTGAATATAAAACGAGGTCTCTGGATTTGTAGATAAGTGTACTGGGTGTACTTTATTCTGGAATAAAATTAAAAAAAATCGATTCAAAGTTCGTCAGTTTACGAAATGAAAGACTGACATTCAATTTTTTTTATGACCAGCTTTTTTCTTCCACATACTTGTAATAATGTACTTAATGTAATCATTTTTTTTTGTAAAGAAGTGTTAAGAAGAGACACGTTTTAAAAAATACTTGTAAGCGCCTCTTAATCTGTTATATTTTTTTTATTACTCTGTACCGGCTCCTAATTATCACTTTTAAAAAAACGACCAAAAGTCACAATTATAACTCAAAGATTTTATTTAGATCAGTATTCATAATACGGTCTTGTGCGATCTGATCAATATAGGGACAAACGAAGCCGCCGCGTTATCAAACTGTATGTAACTTAACTGGTCTTAGGCTGCGTTCATATTGAGAAATATTCATGAAAATGTATTCGATATTTCTGTAATAGTCATGTTAGATACTAATAACGTTTGGTTGCTAGTTAGACAATGGAAAAGTTAATCTTGAATTTTATTTTTGATTTCCCGTTTTAAATTATTACAAAGTGTAAAGTAACAAAATGAAGGAGAAAGGTCTTTTTCAGAGTGAGACCGGCGCCGGTTGCGTGCGCCGGTCGGGCGTTTCGATATCCATAGACTGGTATGATAGAATTCTCTGTTCAAGGTGCGCCAGTCGCTAAAATCGCACGTAACGAAAAGCCCGACCAGCGCACCTTACCGGCGCCAGTCTCGCTCTAAAACTGGGCTTCGCAATTTAATGGTGGTAAATATTCGGTCTATAGGTATAATAACTACGGAGGTCATTTAATCAGACTGTAAACGTGTCCACTGCAGGATCACAGTCCTTTTGTCCATGAGAGAGGGTGATCCATGGTCCATTTCCGGCCGGTTGGTTGCTGTAGTGTCTTTGAATTTTTAGTTACAAGACATGGTGGTCCAATTTTGGAGGACATAATTAAGGTGCTTACTACAAAAAATATCGCAAAACGTGGATCATTCACTATTCTAAACAAAACAACCCATTTACCAATAAACTTCGCAGCTACACCAACATTGGCCATACAACTCAACCCCCCAAATACCGCGTAACTTTTATAAGTACGAAAGCAACTTATTTCAGCACAATGTGTACAGCTTAACTATAAAAAAGCGATCAGGAGTGCCGACTACCGAACCGCGACGCGATCCAAGTAGGAATTCCCTTTGATGTGCCGACTGTATCGCGCTTTGGAATAATGTCGCGATATCGTGTTTGTGTGTGTGTGTTTTATGGAACAGTTTTGAAATAATGCTGCGTTTACGTGTGTTTGGTTACGTGGTGATTATTGAAATATTTTTGTGTAGTTAGGTCAATTACATGCGGTCGTGTGCAAATATTTCTGGGATCAAAATATCTGTTTTGCTAGATATTCTGCTATATTTTTAATTTTAACAGACAAAAGTAAAATCAGAATTAACTTTTCTACTGCGATACCTACGAGATAACTTTAAGGGTTTTATTAATTTACAACAGCAAGAATTAAACTTGAGTTAAATATTAAGTAATTGGTGTCAACAAAACGTTCTACTCAATTCAAATTGTAAATATTACTAATCTGTGAAATCACACTTAAAAGTGACATTTAGCAATAAGTGAGCAACACTCCACACCGATACATCTCTAATTTTATTACATAAATAAAATATAAATTCGTAAAACCTAACGAGACGCGTTAATTTACAATCGTGTGAAAATGACCACTTAAATGACTTAGTACTGTTTTTTAATTAAGTTAAAACTTAACATTTCACTTTGACGTCTTTCTGTGAAGATTGCTGATAGATATAAAGTGTGTGCATATTGATTTATTAGGTTGATAGTTCGCACGGCTGGTCGGGCGACGACCTAACAATCTATGCATCATATTATTAGACACACTGATATGCCTGTGAAGTGTAGACTAACGGGTTTGGCAAATTGCAATTAATGGTAAAGCACTGTTTGTAAAATTACGGTAAACTAAGCAACATACATAAACTCAGGACTTTTTCCCGTGGGGTGTAGGCAGAAACTATAGAACGCTACTTACTTATCCCACTAATATTATAAATGCGAAAGTTTGTGAGGATGGATAGATGTTTGTTACTCTTTCACGCAAAAACTACTAAACGGATTTAGATGAAATTTAGCACACACATAGTTTATAACCTGTATTAACACATTGGATACTTTTTATCCCGGTAGTATGATCCAATTCCGTGTCCGTGTGACTAATATCAAACTCCACGCGGGTGAAGACGCGGGCATAAGCTAGTATGCTATAAAACTTAACAAGTAAGGGAAAACTGTGCCGCGATCTTTAAAAGAAAGATAGAAAATGTGACGAGTCATTTAAGAGCTGAGCAATGACAGGTTAACATCACACTGAATTTTAGTAACAACTTCAAATAAACCTAACATAATAATACGCCTGTAATCTCCCAAGGGTTAGGCAGATGTGTACCTAATTAATAGTAAGTACATTCACATTTCGCTAGTAATGTTTAAGTCCCACGTAATAGAGGGCTAGCCTTTTGCCATAAACCATGCACAAATCCATACTCCGTGGCTGCGAAGAAATTTCTGATGGAAAAACCGAATAACACTTTAACTTCAAATACTATTTAATTATTAGCACATTTTCATACCACAATATTTATCTGATTTTAAACTTTCATGGTCACTAAAATTATTATAACTAGAAGACGGGATATTTACCAAAGCTATTTGAAGCTATTGAAATCACCAAATATAAGAACTTCAATCGGGAGGATGGGTTTCAACTGTCGAAAGCATGGAAACCAGTGGTCCAGCTGTGTAAAAAGTGGAATAGTGCCGAAAAAAGTTCGCGAGCAGACACAGTGAGTTTCGTGTGTCGGGAACAGAATCGAGTTGTGAGTGACAGTGGTAGCGGTACTGAGTGCAAAAAACGAACAAGAAAGAGGGTAGACCGATTTGTCTGCTCATAAACACCCACCCGCAATAACTTCAGTTTATCCGTGATCATGGTGCTTGCAACAGCGCCGAAATATCGGGAACTCAAAGAAAACAATAAACATGGTAAATATCCCGTCTTCTAGTTATAATAACAATATTTATCTGTCATAAATGCAGTTACGGCGATAAAATAGTGCAACAAAACGGAACAAGGTTTAATAACTATAGACTAGAAGCGGCAAAACTAAATTAACCGGGAAAATCTATTAAAATTCAAGTAATACAATGTTAGTTCGAACGAATTAATATCTAAATCGAGTACCTGTAATAATAAACTATGTAGTTCCGTACAAATAATTACGAGCAGTATGAAAATTGTATTTCTAAATTACATATTTTATTGTTTAACTGGCTTTTGTCCGCGGTTTCTCTTGCTTGGTGGTAAAACCAGGTCTATCCGTACGCGAAATTTCATCGAAATACGTGAAGCCGTTAAGGCGTAAAGGCATGACAAAAAAACAAACTCACTTTGACATTTAAAGTACTAATGTTAGTTAAGATAATAATTGCTTAGATGTAATTTGTAGTAAACAGAGTTTAATATAAGACGTAAACGCTTGTTTTATAGATTATTAAAAGATAATTGGAACGACTTTAGTAGGGTGGCCATTAATGCAATTATTGTTTCAATTGTCATTGTATGGCTGTCAGGATTTTGGTTGAGTTTGCAGCAAAAATTACTTTCCTTCTCCCAGGTATAATTAATTTTACTCAATCAATCAATCATTTATTTTGTTAAACATAGGTATGGTTACAGATAGTATATTGTCTTACATATGTGCACTGTTTTTCCAATATATGGCGTGCAAAATGGCGTACATGCACATAGCCCAAAATATCTACAAAGTTGTAATTTGAGAGCGAAAATCTATCCATACGATTTCTTCTTCAAAATTAATTAAAAAAAAAAAAAAAAAACTTTTTAATATTTACAAAACAAAGGATATTGCTGCAGTAACACATGAGTTTTTTTCTGCGCGGCATGGTAATCCTACACAAATGAACGACTCGGGGAAAGCTGAGTGTGTCCACTATTCATCGGCCTTGAGTGCAAAATTGAGTTCTAGATCATAAAACCCTAAGTAATACGAAATGCAATTATATTTTACTATTTATGTGTTTGATAACATTATCATATCTATATTGGCAGTTTAGTTTTATGAGAATTTGATGGCTAACTATAATAATTATAAACTAAGTAGCATTGAATGGTTAATCTAGATAATGTAGTTTTTTTATGTTAAAAAACCGACCCAGTGCGAGTTTTACTCGCGCACCGAGGGTTCCGTATAAACTTGTAGGTATTTTTGTTAATAAAAAATTCACAGTGTCCAGATTTTTTCGTTTACATGTGCTGTAAGACATTGCTTCTTGCCAAAATTCATGATTCTTGGTCAACGGGGAGTAGGGATAGGGAAGGGATCCAAAAGGGTCCCTTGTGAAATCACAAAATATGCGACATTCATGTCGATTTACAAGTTTCATTTTTTCACTGTTCCAAGGAGTAGTAGACTTGAGTATTTAATTCTGATATTAATTTCAGTTTGATACCTCCACGCGTTCCTGAGAAATAAGACGGACAGACAGACGGACAGATAGACGGACAACAAAGTGATCCTGTAAGGGTTCCGTTTTTCCCTACTGACGTACGGAACTCTAAAAAGGGATAAGAATTAAAACTAGGGCTGGTTTAAGGACTGCGTGGTAAGTGAAGCGCTTCAGTCTAGACGCATTCTTAAGACTTCTTCCGCTTTAGATATTGTAGATAATTTTCGCATTTCGTAGATGAGACGTAGATTGCTATATTACAAAGTAGTACAAAATTAATGCCTTTATTATATATTTGATTTATTCATTACTCAATAAACATTGAAAATCTCATTTTTATTTGAATTTTATATGATTTTTCATATTATTTACGCGAACCGAAAGATGTTGCGTTGCAAGGCCTCCCACTAGGTGGACCGATGACCTGGTTAAGGTTGCGTGGATCCGCTGGATGTGAGACGCACGGGACCGGTCAATATGGCGACACTTGGGGGAGGCCTTTGTTCAGCAGTGGAGGTCTTTCGGCTGAAATGATCTTGATGATGAATATTTATTAAAAGTAACTCGTATTATATTTGTATTTATTTATTATTCACAAAATCCACAGCTCTTTGAAATTTTATCTTAAAATATCACTTATCAAAAAAACCTATCTTTAAATATTATTAATCTTACAGCCAATTACGAATTTACAATATAATAGCTATACGATACATTGCTAAGCGTACAGCGTGGATGAGTGTGTAGGAGTGTACCTGAGGAGTTGCAGATGTGATGGCATCGTTGTATGGCCTACAGGTAGTTGTACCGGGTCTGGCTGTTTGTGGATGTGAGTTAAAATTTAGAAGTTTAAGTGTTGGTAAATGCACCAACGGTACAGAAGATTCCTAGGATGGGGCAATGTTTAAAAAAAAGTATATGTCGGATCCGGTCATTAGTATGGACTTGGAATGAATCGCAATTGGTGACCTCATGCGACCTACTTACAAGTCTACTCACACTACAGCGTGCTTCTACAGAGCTCTGATGTTCAGTACAGCTCAAGGCGAGGGCGACATTCAATGTCTGATCACGGCGGATTTGAGACGTTTTGGAACTGTGCCCGATTCATTCTTGTGTTGTTATTGTGTTAAGTTGTAATCTCAAGTCATTAGTTGGTTTTGCTAGAAATTATAGAACACAACCGAGTGTGTTTTTTATAACACGAAACCCATCTTCTGCCCACATGCTGTACAAGCCTAACGGCATAAATCCTGACAATCCGGCAAGTATATGAGTATCAGGGGTTCGCTCTAACTCAATAACATTTCTGAAACTGTAGGTAATTCTATTTACATACCAAATAACAAATAACATTGTAGAATCCTACCAAATTTTTAACACTCAGCATATACCATGCTCAATTGATGAGAAAAAATATACTGTATTAATGTACATAATATTTTATAAACCGTGCGTCATAATAACTGTCCCGCCATGATTTATGGTTACCACGATGTGTGAACCGATTTACACACACAAACTCACTTTCGATTTCATTTGAACTTACTGATTAATCAAGAATGATAAAATCTTTTTTCGATAATCAAAAGACTTAGTAAAATATTAAATAAACAGATCCCGTTATATCGTTCATGACCTTTATTTAAACTATTTTTAGTTTTAACAAAAAGCTAATTAACAAAAAAAATGGAAACTATGCATACCTAGGTCTCTATAGTACTTTTTCATAAAACATTGTTTTACAACAAGCTTCTTTATATTTTTCCTTCTCTGTTTGAAGTCAGTTTAAAAACATACATACAAAACACCACGCCTGTAAACCCTGAAGGGTTAGGCAGATGTGTCCATAACAGTACACCTACATTTCGCCAGTTGTGTTTAAATTCCCTGAAATAGGGGGCAAGCCTATTGCCATTAACCGGACATAAATCCAGACTCCATGGCTGCTACTGAGAAATTCCTGATGAAAAAACCCAATAACAATTTGCCTGTCCCGGGAATCGAACCCAGGACCTCAAGCTAAGGAGTCGCAATTGTGACCATTAAACCACCGAGGCAGTCTCCAAAAACATTCAAAAAAGAGGTTTGGTGAGGACACTACTCCACTGTCATTCTTTGCCAACGAATTTGCTTAATTTTTCACCAATTCAAAATCCCTGAAGACTTCTTACCAACCGCAAAATATAGCTATTTTGTCGTGTGATGTTACCTTCTAATATTGAGTCCATCGTCTGCCTATAGAGGTTGTTCCTCATCTTCACAAAGAACATCTCCTCAGGTCTCTCAGGGAGGTAGTAGACTACCAGTTCTGTGTGTGTAGACACTGGCTTTACTGCTTCGTAGACCGGCTCACCCTTGACCTTCGTGCAGACTAGGTTTACCTGGTGGAATGAAAACCAGTGTCAATATCTAAAAAAAAGTTTAACCAAGTTGGATTTAATACTCTAAGTTTCCACAACTAAAGTTTAGATTAGATTAGGTGCAGATGAAGGTATGCGAAGTCACGAAAAGGTATATTGGACTTCCAAAAAAACAAATATAAGTTTAGTGTAAAATTTTATCTACACACAAATGAATTGTTTCATTATTTATGTATGAATGTTTATAGGGCACTTACTTGTGGTCCATAATTGTCTGACACCCGCAGGAATCGAACCCAGTTGCAGTGACGGACTTGCACTCCACCAGACGTGCATACTTCATCGAACAACCCGAAACGGTGCCGGATCTGATGACAAATGAAAGACCTCGGTTAATACAAGTTTTTGAAAATAATACAGAAATAGATAACAATTTCACGATGATTCGAATTTTTTAAATGGTATTTGATTTCTTAGTTTGTTTTCCACACAAAAGATCATTTTATTGAAACCCTCAATTGGTCGCGCCTTAGCCCTGATCTTATAAATGAAATACGAAATACATGCAAAATCACAATTATGTTCGATACTTGATCATAAAGAACACGTGTTTTTAGAAAGCTAACGGGAACTTTAGCGCGCAAAATTCAGAATTAAAAAAGTCCAATGCCTTCGAAGATGCTCTGGGGTATGTAACACCCTTACGTGACCAATCAAGGGGTCAAGGACCAAGCAAGGTCACCTCATTAGAATGATGAGTATGCATGATGAATTGATAATAACAAATAGTCCTTCAGTCTTAATACCTTGGAAACATAATTACAAGCAGAAAGTTCTAACTTCTACCGAAGATCTGCCGTAATCATAAAAGTAGCACAAATTCCATTAACCCATAAACCGCTACTCCAATCCAACCTTCACAACTAAAACAGGCGTGAAACATAAACCCGATCCTACTAAGGCATCATAAACAAAAAAAGGCTAGAATACTAAATTAAACTTTCTTCGCATCTAGCCTGGATTTCAATTTAAGATAACCGTCATCTATATCAGAACGCATTAGTAGTAAAATGTTCGGAGCGCAATACTCCTAACCACATTATCATAAAAGCAATGAAAATTGCCCGTGCATTTCTCTAATCCTATGTGTCAAAGATTAAAACTTATTAGTGTAGATACGACTGTAGTTAAAGACCTGATGCGGGGCTGGTCCAGGTTATTCCAAGCATTATCTTTGGAGTTAGATACTCTTGCGGGTGGACTGGATAGTAAAATAAAACCTGTTGGATAGTTCTTGATTTTTACGAGGTTATGAAAGAAAAACAAATGTAAGGTAAAGGTCTGAAACGAGTATATTAAGATTAGGCTGAATTCTAAATTATTTAAGCTTATTCAAATTAGGTTTTTTTCTAGATATGAATTCATTTATTTTTATTAGCATATTCTAATCCACTGCTGGGCAGAGGCCTCCCCCGTTCCGTTACAACTCTTCCGGTGTTTTGGCTTGTCTGGCCAATCAGTCAGGAGCGAGGCCAATTCATAATACGCCTTTTGTAAAACATTTTATGATTTTTTAGGCTCCAAAGTTGGTGTAAACATTATTTGAGAACAAAGTTACCAGACGAAGCCATAGCGATGTCATTTCCAGTTTGTCTTCTCAGATTCAAATACTGTTCGATAAAGAAATGATATCATCATATAGAGAGAAAGATATGATTAATAACTGATACATACATTTGATAAATTATTATGAGTTGAGTCGTGACTAAATTAATTAAGTTTGCGGCCTAAAATTGTTATTTATAATCTGTGACTTAATTAAAGGTTGTGTGTCAATTTGGTAATAGTTTAAAACTAAGCAGAGTGAAATTCTACCATTTTTTTTTAACATAGTCATTAACAGATGTGTGGTATTTCGTAGATGTCAATATTGGATGGTTATTAATTATATGCTAAACTTCAACTGGATGGGTAACATTTATTATATCAGGGGATAAACGTTCCATTCCATGAAACTTTTAAAATAATATGATTGGTTATGTTTGATAAACAAAAGTGTAAAAATAATCTTAATTATCAACACTATTAAACTGATTAAAATAATATTACTCACTGCTTTTACGGTTAAACGTTAACTAGTCAACTACCAGCGCAACATTTTCAAAACAATTCAGTCAACATCGCAAAACATGCGTGCAGACACAATCTTAAATCTCGAATCAACACCGCGATAATCGTGCTGAACTATCAACTACTTTTACACTGTCGTATCTGCTCTATTTGTTCTATGTTCGCTTTCAACAAACCGCCAACGCTACGTTATGCGTAATGACGTGAAAATTACAACAAATATGAACGCTGGCGCATGCGCGGAGCCGCAAGATTCAATCCGCCATGTTGCAATTAACGGACCTGATAGAACCAATGAGATAAAGTACAGTTGGCTGCGTGAAATTAGTTAATTGAAGAGATATTTTTGTGATAGTACGGTGCCTATTTTTAACTTGAAATTTCCTTTTTTGTCTTTGTGAAACACGAATTTGCATTAAAAAAAAACCATTGTAAGTACATTGTTTCTAAATTGCTATAAAATATAATATCTTGTCAGGTGTGTAGGGATTTTTATTAGTAAGACCTAAATAATAAGGAATTTTAATGAAAAGAATTAAAAAAAAAAAAAAACAAATTAAAAACCTGTAAATAGTTAAACAAAATGTCTCAGTCATACAGTAAAAAACGATAAATTTTCTCTTCACCACACAACTTTAAACGAAATTGACTTTTATTTACAATCCCTAACGACATAGTAAAAATATAAATGACACGTAAACAACATCGTTTTATATTTATTTAGCCACAATTTATTTAACTGTGATAAGTTTTTATGGCATTAATAAGTATGAATATTCAGCAGGCAGTACTTAAATTAGATATGGCCACAAAATAATTATGCTAAAGTACAATAAATATGTAAATTTATGCTGATATTGTACTCGGATCGGTCTATTAATTTTTAATATATGATTTTGTATATAAATCTCATCAGATCGAACGACAACTGTTGGTTTTTAATAATGTTTATCAAAAAAAAATTGATTGGTGTTGATTTTTTTATGGAAAAATGATAATAAATCGATTTATGAGATTTTTATTATTTCTTTGCCGATCTAGGATTATAAGAAGAGACATAAAAAGTGTTTATGATCCTTGTCCGTGGAAGCAACCGTTTCATTTAGTACGAAACCACTCACTGCGAACACGAATTAGCTCGTGACAGTTTTTTTTAGTTAGTTGTTTCATTAATAAATAAATGCAAGGCAAGGTGTAACCTTTTATACTTTTACCATAATATTATTTCGTTTAGAAATTGGGTATGAAGTTTTTTTTTTAACAAATGTAAATAATAACACGAAGTCTCATTGATTTATTGACAAATTATTTACAAAAAATACAGCAGTACAAAACCCACATTATTTCAGTGGCAAGAAAACACAAAAACTTCAACTTATTAAACACCGGATTACAGTACGAAAACAAAACGTCAATCGCTCTCGTTTTTTGTCTCAGAATCGCATAGTGGTCCCCATAAATCTGTGGTCCCGTTATTTTAGAATAAATTGCAACCGTCTGCAGTCCTTTGTGACGTCGGGTTTTTGTCCATGTGATGCACGCCTAACACACTGGGTATGGGAAGCAAATAAATACAGGGTGAAATTTTGGCCACACTCTTTTCAGCGTGACTCAGTGGGCAAGTCGATTGTAGAAGAAAGTGCATCTATGGAGTAGAATTACTTTTATTTTTACCTCATCGCCTGCATAGCCTTTTCCCGACTATTTTGGGGTTGTCTTCCTCTCTAATCGGATTCAGCTGAATACTAGTATTTTATATGAAGTGACTGCCTATCTGACTTTCACAACTCAAGTATTGGGTACTACTCCTTTGGTTTTCGCCAATTTCGCATTAATAAAATACTTGATTAAAAAGAAAGCAAGATTGACAAGTGGAAGAAAAAGATGGCTACCAATGGGTACCTAAATAAATTATGAGAACACCAAAGTATGTAGCTACTTACAAAGAAGATGTGTTAATCGGTTTACTAATTTATGTAAAAAAGTGTATGAATATTTATCATAGTCAACAGCAATGCATTTATCAAAAAGAAATATTACTTCCAACTGTCGAAAGTCAATAGGGCTTGCATGGAAATAGAAATTACCGTTAACTCACTCCAAATCAAGTATTTGGTACAAATATCAAACTCAATCGAGTAAAAGAAAACAAGTTTACTGTTTCAATCGATTTCTTTGCTATATCAATTAGTGAAGAATAAAAATAGTATATCGAACCTGTGAATTATGATAAATACTGTTAGTAACAACATTATAAACCTTAGATATGGCTATAAAATAAACTTTATTAATAAACTACGCCCTACGAGTCGTTATAGAGCAACTTAAAATTCCGTACGTCTCTTCGTCTGTCGATCCGAATTCATTACCGATAGCCGCAATCGATTTCTGTATCGATTTTTAATCAATCTCTTAAATGGTCTCTATCAAATTTAATTGACGTCAATCGTGAGGGAGTTAAAAAGCGTTCGTATACTGATCGGCCAGGAATAGTCATTGGGAAAGTAATGAAAGTACCTAAAGTTATTGTGTCTTGGTGACATCTCTAATCGATAATGTTTGTGACCGTTTTTTTAATCGATTCCGTTTTTGATGATTTATGGTAGTCAATAAATTTACTTAGAGTAAGGTTACCTAGAAGAAATAGTTCGGTGTCAGTTTTCATTGAAACCTTGTTTTATTTAGGAAATAAATTCACACATCAAAATATACCTAAAAATTTTGGCGAAAGTCATTGCCCAGCAAAAGGTTACAGGCAGAAACGGAGTTCAGTCTATTCGAGTCATGGCCGATTTACAGTTTTAAAATTCATGCCCTTATACTTTTCTAATACTGAAAATGCAGTTCCTTTTTAAATCCATTCACTTTAATTTTACCCCAAAAAACTTCTACCCGATACCTAGGTATACTTTATCCTAAACACCCAAATCCTCAATAAACAATATCATAATTTCGCTGTCACATTACCGTGCTGCTATTCTCACCTCGCAGTCGGGAGCGCAGGCGCACCGCGAGCGATCACGATCGGATCTACAGAAGCGGCTGCGCCTGAGGCGTCAAATCGTTCGCCGTTTGCGCACGCTCCGTATGACGTACCGTTCACATGGAACGGACGGTAGCTACGATTTTATCGGCGGGATGAATTTTAAATGGGATGTGGTGGTCTGTTTTGAAAATAAATTGAGTTTTTATGACACTGGAATTGTTGAGTGGTCTGAGGTGTTCTGTACAGAAAAAACTTTGACTTGACGATATTTTAATTATCTGTAAAGGAAATGGTGAAAGAGGTGTGATCTGATCTTGTTTGCGGGGCAAATATGGTCAGAGATCGCACAATATAGAGAAGTTTGGAAGGAAAAAGGTGAGGCCTATGCCCAGCAGTGGGAAACAAGTAAGTGTTTGTGTAAGCTGCTATGAATTTCCGGTCTCGACTTGACTGCGATAGATTTTCAATTCAACAATATTTTCATGATTTACGCTAAAAGCTTTCACCGTTTTCATTTAAGATCGAATTCTCTTTTTCAAATTTTTGTATACTTACACAAACTTAGAAAAAAGTATTTCTGTCTGTTTAAGTTTTTGATACAAAAAATAAGCACATAAAAAAGCCATTGTACAAGTCCCTTAACAAATAAATAGCATAACAGATGTGTAACGTCAGTAATGTCAGCCTCGACTGTTCGTACTGACTTCTTATCGCAGTAACGACTCTCATTCACTACTGTTTTAAATTTTAAATTCCGAATGCTAACCGTGAACCTTTTAACTAATAATTGCTCCGTAGCTTTGAACCTATGAGCATCACGACTTTCTGTTTGATCGGTTTTTGTTTTTAATAAGGATTTGGAATAAGAATGGAAGAAGTGTGAAGGTTTTGAGGGTTTTTAATGGCCAATAATGATAAATACTGGCAGCACACATTTTGATTACAGTGCATTTTTTAAATGTTGTGAAGACTTTTTTAAGAAACCGTTATTACAAATTTAAGATTAATTCATATTCTGCCTGGCCTTTTCCCAACTATGTTAGGGTCGGCTTTCAGTCTAACCGGATGCAGCTGAATACCAGTATTTTACATAGAGCGACTGCCTATCTGACCTCCACATCCCAGTTAGTACTGGGTAATATGATACCCCTTGGTAAGACTGGTTGTGAGACTTTTTGGGCCGCTGACTGCCTGTAACGACTGTCAAAGACCTACAAATGACAGCCGGGACCAACGGTTTAACGTGTTTCAGAGGCACAAAAGAAACTCGGTATGTAATGGGTGGTCACCCATCCACAGACCAACCTAGGCAAGCACGGCTTAACCTAAAGCTCGATCCGAGCGGCTCTTATTATTTAGCCACGAGCTCCTTCCATAGAAATTTAAGATTAATTAAAAACCTTGAATTATGTGACCTTAAAAATAGTTCACGGTTGATTTTTAAACCCCTGCGGCAAAAAAAATAATAAACATGTATATTGTTTACGTCCTGTTCGTGTAAGGGACTCCTCTCGACATTTAGTTTCCTCTCAACCAATCAGTAATTACTTCCAGTAGCTCACGGCATTTTTTGTTATTGGTAAGCCACTCCAATATAAAAATATGCATGAACTGCATATATCAAAAATAATACACTAATTTCAAAAGAGTTCTTAAACAGAAGCCAAAACGCGCGTCCGTGCCTCGGGCGCGCATTTCTGACAGCACATGTTGGGCACTTGGGGATAAGGTTGGGTCCCACTATACGAGCCTGTGGTCATGAATATTCAATTGGTTGTGCAGCTACGTTTAACGATGGCAACCTGCTACGGCAATGGCCAGCAACGACCGCTGAAATGAATCCTGTCCAATGACCATGGGTTGCCACGTTAATTTTTCGTCCATTGGTTGTTGATTTTACTGCCTTTTTGGTGGAAGAATAGTCCATCGTCTGTACCTTATCTATAGCCCAGCAAGGACCATTTAATTTGTGACCAACACTGATGCAAAGTCATCCATTTAAATCCATATTAGCCCTTATTTATTTATTCGTTGTGGTTAAACAGTAGCTCATAAGTGCCAGAGTTATGCCAGTTGGTCAGTGCATTCAGAAGCCCACATTTCCTTTTTAGTAACACCCGCATAAATAACGAATTTATTACCCACACGCTCAGTAAGAACCATCCTTAAATAAAGGCATGATTGCACGCGCGGTCGCCCGTAGCGATTATTTGCCGCACGCCGACAAAATTGCACGCCAATGCGTTCGTGCGCACAAGTCATTATATCTAAAGAAAGCATGTAAAAAAGCTCGTTAGACTATCAAATGATTTGAATTTCAAAATTTTTGAAGTTAATGGATTGCGTTCACGCGTTTTCGTCGAGGTAGGTAGGATTATGGCGGGTTCTGTTCCAAATTTAAAGATTTTTTTTTTTTTTTCAAGATTATCGTAAGAAAATGATGGTTTTGTCTAGGGTGTATGCACATCATTTGTTCGCGCATTGAAACTCCAGGGTACAATCACAAAAAAAAAAAAAATCATTTCTTTTGAATTTATTTTAAATTGGTTAGCAAAGTTTTTATATATTTATATACGTGGTAAGTAACCCATCTCCTTGTAACGCTTATTATATTTTAATACTTATATGGCACATACTAAAAAAAGTGACGTGTTCCTATTCTGTATTATTACATACCATACATAGCCAATTCATTGTACTCCTATCTCTGAATACATGCAACAAAAAGCACAAATTGCTATCCGAATTGAAACTTAGACAGACTTTTGTTACTTAATAGCACTGCAGGACTCAAATTATTTACAGCCAGTTTTTTACAATAACTTTAGCCAAACAGCCATTTGTCTGTCACTTAGCACGTGGCTGTACATAGTTTTTATAGACAATTCAGTATTAGAAAATAGGTGTTAAATAAAAAAGCTATGAAAAACTAAGCGTCTATTAAGTGTTTCAAGTGTCGTGTTCACAATGAAAGAAAAAATAAAGTGTTTATGATAAATAGTACCTACCTAAACATCACATCATCATCTGCCTAGCCTTTTTCTCAATATGTTGGGGTCGGCTTCTTTTAAATATGTATAAATTCCTTTATAAAAATTCCAACAAACCGTGTCAAAGAGCGTCCTATGCAACCTGAGAGCTGAGAAAGGTGACAGTCGCCTTCAAAGGAGTTTCTCATTCTCATTTCCTACATTATTTTTCAGCATGATAGACATACTTAAGCTTTCCAGTAGCTTGTATGTCAGTCCAACAAATTTTCGAATTTCCCATCATCGTTATCATCCATACCATCAAAGTCACTTTTTCTAGCTCCGCTCTGGGCAGTTAGTTTCAGTCCAAAAATCGATGACGTTCCATCTTTACACCTCAGTTCATGCCAACACGCAGATGCAGTGACTTATTCTTACCAACAAACTACTACGATACAAAAACTTGAAAGTTCAAACAATTCAAACGCACAGTTTCAAGGAAAACTACAATTTAAGAGCGGATAGCGCACGCCTAGGCAAGCACTGGAAACAATTTGCGAAAATGGTACAAGTTCGTGAAGGCCGCGGGTGAACTGTAATAACATCGTATTACTGCAACTGGACATAGGGACTGGCTGTGGTGCAGGTTATAAGCGGACGAAGTAGCGGGTTTAGTGTTTAAAGTAGAATTTCTGTACACGTTATGTTTTTGGGATATTTAAAACTATAAATGAAAATTCCATCTTGGAAGAAAGGTCTATCTGTACCAAGGAGTTTATTGATTGATTTGGAAGATTAAGCAATAATGAAGAAGAAGATATTATGGTATCTCATTTGCTCCCATATCAAACTAGAGCAAGAAGTTGTCAACAACACTTCTTATTTTATGCGTTTTTCCACCGCTGATAAAACATTTTGACATATTCTACAAATGAATAACCCCATCAACTTAATAAACCATCATTATCTGCCTAGCCTTTTCTCAATTATGTTAGGGTCGGCTTCCAGTCTAACCGGATGCAGTTGAATACCAGTATTTTACATGGAACGCCTGCCTATCTGAACTCCACAACCCAGTTAGTGCTAGAAAATACGATACCCCTGGTAAGACTGGTTGTCAGACTTTTTGGGCCACTGACTAATACTTTTTGAACGACTGTCAAAGATCTACAAATCATAGCCGGGACCAGTGGCTTAACGTGCTTTCTAAGGCACGGAGGCAACTCGGTATGTAATGGGTGGTCATCCATCCACAGACCAAATTAGGCAAGCATGGCTTAACCTAAAGATCGATCCGAGCGGCTGTTATTATTTAGCTACGAGCTCCTTGACTTGATAAACTAGATTATGTAATTTTCTGAGGAAGATCATTGCCAAATCTTGGCACTAAAATGGGATCCTTGTCACCGTTTCTCGCGAACTGTTGTTCCTTGCTCCACACATAGCCTAAAGGCTAACACTGAGGTCCCAAATGTTACAGTCATGGTCTCAAATTGCATCTCATTTCGTCAGTACCACCGGTTGCAATGATTGTGAGCTTGCCACTTTGTCTGTACCACTTTCGACAGTTTTAAAATGACCTGTCTCTGATATGAATGATACCACTATTTGCGGAAAGTGGTATGCAAGACAGGGATGCAAGATGGAGATTGATAGTACCCATTACGATGGTGCTGTGTAATCTTCTTAGTAATATAATCATCTACACTTGATTCTGGTAATATCTAGGGGTAATAAAAGGTTTGTAAATGGCTGTGTTTGGTACATTTGTGACTAGTAATGGCTGTGGTTGATGCATCCATAGCTCAGTAGCATTTAACCTACACATAAAATTGCATCGAGTTAAGTAGCTCGTCGATTTGCATTCCTTGAGTCAGGACTGTGTGACATGATATGAAGGATTTTTTTTACTCGTCTGCATCGTGTCCCACTACTGGGCAAGAGCCTCTCCAACAACATGATTAGATCGCCACCGGTATTCCCTACCCCAACTTCGTGGCGGTCGACTTCGACGACGCTGTCTTTCCTCAGACGTCCAGTGTGTGACGATCTTTCCCCATCTCTCCGGGTACATCCGTGCAATGTGGACTGCCCTCTCCCACTCCTACGAAGGACTTATGAAACCGAATTTGTACTGGGTGAAATTAGAGTCAGGTATTATTACGTACTTAATAATACTTCGGTAAAGTCCGATTAGATAGACAATTGTATTTACATTGCTTGCTTACACAGTAGCAAGAAAAATTTAATTCCCTCACACCAAAAAACCGAACACCGTATCATAAAAGTCAATAATTCAATTAAGTGTCTATAAAACACGCAATTTGCTTGTTAACACGCGTTACAGGCGTTTACACGGTAATCGCGTGCCGTACCGACCGTGACAGAGGCGTATCGCACGCGTGACGGAGCGGTATCGTTGCGGTACGCTACTGGGGTGGGCGGCAGACCATATCATTGTTGTCATCATTGCTTATCATTAGCGTGTTGTTTAGTAATTAATGTGAAGTTTACCATGATAATTAAATTATGGGTGATTTACTGGCAGTATTTTTATTATTCAGTTCTGTGTTTTGTAAGTTTAATTATTGGGCGTATCGTCATAATAAACAGGATTATTAACAGTTTAAGCATGAGGAGCTCGTGGCTAAATAATAACAGCCGCTCGGGTCGATCTTTAGGTTAAGCCGTGCTTGCCTAGATTGGTCTGTGGATGGGTGACCGCCCATTACATACCGAGTTTCCTCCGTGCCTCGGAAAGCACGTTAAGCCGTTGGTCCCGGCTGTCATTTGTAGATCTTTGACAGTCGTTAGGCAGTCAGTGGCCCAAAAAGTCTGACAACCAGTCTTACCAAGGGGTATCGTATTACCCAGTACTGACTGGGTTGTGGAGGTCAGATAGGCAGTCGCTCCATGTAAAATACTGGTATTCAGCTGCATCCGGTTAGACTGGAAGCCGACCCCAATATAGTTGGGAAAAGGCTAGGCAGATGATGATGAAGCATAATCAGCCTATTATGTAACGATACAGGCCTCCTCTCTGTAAGATGGAGAAGACCACAATCAAGGTCACATGACATGAATTGTAATGTAATTGATTTGCAGTGCCCTTACAGGGTTCACGTTTGAAACTTTTAGATTATTTCAACCCCTGTCCAACATGTTTGCAATAAACTGATTTGATTTCTTTTGATCCACCACGCGGCTGTTGTTCTTTTAGCCAAGCCTATATAGCGTATGTCTATAAGTACGCCAAGGAAAAACGGTGCTAATGTCATTGTGACAGTTCTACTAAATTACATCTTCTATATATATAAAATGGTAAACTGACTGACTGACTGACTGGGTGATATATCAACACACAGCCCAAGCCACTGGTCCTAGAGACAGGGAACTTGGAGGGTGTGTTCTTTGTGAAGAGTAAGTATGCATTAAGAAAAGATTTTTCAAAATTCCACCCCTTTTTTTTTTTTTTTTTGGATGGGAAATCATCATATGACCCCCCCCCCCCACTCTGGGCGGAGCGGAAGGGAGTGTCAGACTTGTACTGACTAAAACCCATCCATGTTCCTTCTTTGCCCTTTGTGTTCCAGGGCCACGGTATCTCTTTCGAACAGTCCCGCAGCCCTGGCAGGCATCGGCCCATGCGGACCCCTACGTGGTTGCTGACATCTCTTTGAGGCGCGCGTGGAACACGAACGCGCCGTCGACACGGCCTGTCGTCATAAGACGGCCGGACGGCGAGCTAGCCCATAACTCGCCGTCCACAGGCCCGCGCCTACGGTGGCCGGGAGCCACCACGTGACCCCCGACGCCCAGGGCGTCTCCCGCGGCGGCTGGGAGATTCTTTCCCTCTCACGTCCCGCCACCTCCTTCACTAGCATGACTGCTTCGCAGAAGGTGGTGACGGCTTCCCATTCCCTCTCGCTCCGGACCATGGCTTGAACCAGGGCCTGACGCGAGAGATCGCCGCCGCCAATAGCCGCTACAAGGACACGGCGGTGCTCCGCCCAAGCGGGGCAGACCTCTACGGTGTGCTCCACCGTGTCCTCCGGACGATCCTCGCAGTGGAAACACCCGGGCGTTTCCTCCCGAAAGCGGTAAAATAGGGGATGGAAGTTTATATGAAAATCCGTTAGTTTTGAAGATAGGATCTTCAAATTTTGTGTTTAGGCTGACGATTGAAAATTAATTTATATGTGTCACAGCGTTTTTGATAATTCCACCCCCGAAGGGTTAAAAAGGGGTATGAAGGTAAGTAATCGGATATATTTCGACATCCACGCAGGCGAAGCCGCGGGCAAAAGCTAGTCGTCTATAATGTTTGTAAACACGAGGAAGGAGTTGTAATATAATAACATAGTTATTTTTAAAAAGGTATTTGTTTCGCACAATGATTCTTCATACTTTAGTTACTGAAGGCTGAAAACGTACTGCTATAAACAGCTATCATAAATAAGCTCTTTATCCACTAATAACTCAATATAAATTGCATGGTATACCGATCCGTGACGAAGGGTTACTCATATGCCACGCTTCGGTATGCCACGTGCTATATCGTACTGGGGTGGGCAGTAGACCATATCACACCTGTTAGAGGTAAAGGACGTTCAAAGGGTAGGTCAAAGACGACCCTCGTAAGCCAGAATGTGATTTTTATAGGTTTTAAGGCTTAATTGGTCTTTTGACGTGGGTAAATTTTAATTAAAATAACAATGATTACTATTTATTATCCATTTAAATGTACATCATTTTAGACTTTCCATACGATAGGAAAGCGACAAATATGAACGGAATTTTCACATGTTTTGATCCATCTTAGCAGGTTAAAATCTTTGAAAAATGCCAAATTTTAGCAGAAAAACACGAATATTGGCTTGCCTTTTAAAGTTCCCTGCCTAATAGATAATAAATACTCTGTTTGTCTTGAAAAGCTAATGGAATAATACCAAAACAATAACTACCAGACTTATAATGTAATTAAAAGCTTATCCAAAAACAGATGAAGCCTTAAATGATATCGAGTGCCAATATACACCAGAACAATACTGGCAATAAAATAGCCAAGCGTGTCGAAAGCAGGCATACGTCACGGTTCGGTCATACCACGTGCGATATTGTAGAAGGGTAAGCACTAGACCATGTCACACCTGTCAACACCTTTTAATTTAACAAAAACTTGATGCTACTGTTTGTAAAATGATTGTAAGGGGGAGTTTCATTGTTATAATAAGGTGATGGAAGTAAATAACCATAGCAGTTTTATGATGACAGTACAATTAATTAATATCTGGTCTTACATGATTGTTGCTGAACTTTAATTGGACAGTTTACTTCAATTATAGGTATTAGATGGATAAAAAATATAACTGGAAAGATAACACTTACTGTACCTAATTCTGTATAGACTGAGGCATTTTAAAAGACTATCATTAACACTGAAAACGGAATATTAACTGTTTACCTCTTGTTTTGTATTTTGTTTTTCAGTATTAATGAGAATGTTAGTGACCATGTGTGAGTTTAAAAACCTATATTTAAAAGACTATTGTAAATTGTAGGAAATAGGAATTTATGACAGTACTACTGTTGTTTTACTTGTTTGTTTTTTGGAGGTTAGGCAGTCGCTCCATGTAAGATACTGGTATTCAGCTGCATTCGGTAAGACTGGAAGCCAACCCTATCATAGTTGGGAAAAGTCTGTGCAGATGATGATGACTGTTCTTTATCACTAATTCAGAAACAAAAAATATCCTAATCACTTCTTACGGCAATTTGAGATCAAAAATTACTTGAAAAAAGTGCAGTCAAAGCAGCCTCAGGTTTTTCTTCTTCACAATTCCTTATGAAATTGCAGGAAACTTTATCTATTGAAGACCGTTAAAATTGTGTTACAAGTAAATCTATTTGTGGTCTCACGTTTCGATCTCCATCGAGTCGTGATTCTGTCTGGGTGCGCATTTACAAAAACGATGTAAAGACTTGTTGGAATTTAATTAAATATAGCTGTCATTTCAAACGGTTCTAGTTATTGGGTATTATCTACGTTAGTAGCTGGGAGGAGCTCGTGGCTAAATAATAACAGCCGCTCGGATCGATCTTTAGGTTAAGCCGTGCTTGTCTAGGTTCGTCTGTGGATGGGTGACCACCCCATTACATACCAAGTTTCCTCCGTGCCTCGGAAAGCACGTTAAGCCGTTGGTCCCGGCTGTCATCTGTAGATCTTTGCAGTCAGTGGCCCAAAAAGTCTGACAACCAGTCTTATCAAGGGGTATCGTATTAACTAGTACTAACTGGGTTGTGGATGTCACATAGGCAGTCGCTCCATGTAAAATACTGGTATTCAGCTGCATCCAGTTATACTGGAACCCGAACCCAACGTTGTTGGGAAAAGGCTAGGCAGATGGTGACTTGTATTGGTCAAAAACCTCCATTGTTGGTGTCAGTTCCAGTACACATTAGATATTAATTTGAAGACACTCGACCTCTTTTCTCGAATCTTTATTAAATTTCTGTAGTTCTTAGATCTTTGACAGTAGTTACGATTATTCGGAAGCCCGAAAGTGGAACAACTGGTAAAGACCAATAGTTAAAATTCTAAGTTATGGAGCTCAGATAGGCAGACGCTCCATGTAAAATACTGGTAATCAGCTGCATCTGGGAGTAGAAACTTACGTAGTTGGAAAAAGACTAAGTGATGGTGTGGTTCTAATGACGTTATCCCTGTACCTTGATGGGCAGGAGGACTTTTCTCAGATGATGAATCTATGCGACGCAATTTTACTTAAAAAAAAATCTAGTGGTAAAACAACAGCTTGATGAAAAAATCCTTCCTCGCGTTTTAATATAATATTAAATCCGTTCACAAAATGCTCCAGTTTAATTCTAAGACTCATCCCGTGATATATCTGCTACCGGCCAGCCCAGCCCACCAATTACGGGATAATTACAAAGCTTACGGCTTCGCTCGAAATTAAAATACTCGGCCGCTGTATACTTTTTGCTGTTGCATATTTAACGATTTCGCATTCTTTGCAGTCATGTAACACGGGGAGAGAGGTGTGTAGTGTTAACGTCCATTCATTGTTTGTGTTTGATGAACTTTGTTGATTAGCAATTGTTTTGTTTTCTGATTAAAGTTCGTTGCTCTTATCTCATAGTGCATCGCTCTTGAATAAAGAGCAAAGGTATTTTGAGCAGATTTGTTTTACCGGGCTAATATGTTATCGACTTACTGGGTTTAAGAGATCAGGTAGGCTGCATTTGGTTAGACTGGAAGCTACCCCCAACACAGCTAAATTAAATCAAAAATTCAATACTTTTTCTTTATTGCCATAAAAACAGGTTACCGAAAAATATGAAACCTTGGCTCCAGAGCTAGGTTAAAGTACCTGTATTTCAAGAGTCATTAGCTAGGTTAAAAACTGCTAGGCAGATGATAATGAACCATCATTATCATCTGTTTTATGTTGGTTTTGTCTACCAGTAAGAAGAGACGTAAATAAAAGAGTATGCAAAAATAAGTATACTCAGAAGCATTTATTACTGCTGATATTAAAATAATCCCCAAAACATCCGACAATATCCTCAAGATAATCTATCCACGAAATATAAACTAAAAACGCAATTCAAAATACAATAGACAGTACCACATAAACCCTACACACACGAACAGCATCCCAAGTCAGTGATTTGGCGCAATTATTACGTCGCGACGGAATCCAAAAGTGAAAAAAGCGATAGAATTCGCCGAGGCTCTGATTAAAATTGTGACAGCTTGATTGTTTAGCTTCAGCGTTCCCTTTTTTGGGTGAAATGCTTCCAGTAGTTGAGATAAGATCAAATTGGACCATATATTACTGATTTGGACCTGGAACTTTATGATTGTGGTCGTTTTTTTTGGATTATGGTACCTGTTGTGAGTCGCTTCGTTAAGGGATGTTGTTTCAAATTAATTGTGCTATATAAGTGAAGTTGCCGCAGGGCATGTTGGGCTACCGAAATATTGATTGGTATTAGAGCCTTTATTGTGGAAGGCGGTCTAATGAAACAACTCAACGGCACGGTTGGCGCAGTGGCTAAGCGATTGACTGCTGCGCTTTGTGTCGCGGGTTCGATTCCCGCACGGAACAAATATTTGTATGGCCTACAGGTAGTTGTTCCGGGTCTGGCTGTTTGTGTATGTGAGTTTAAATGTTTGTAAACGCACCCACGATACAGGAGAAATTCCTAGTGTGGGGCAAAGTTTAAAAAAAAAAAAAAAAACTGCGAGTCGGACTCTCGCATGAAGGGTTCCGCACCATCATAGTAGGCCCCCTTTAAGTTTTAATGCATTTTTATTATTTGTAGTTATAGCGACAACATCATCATATGATGATGATGATGATGATAGCGGCAACAGAAATACACATTCAGTGAAAATTTGAACTTTTTACCTATTACAGATCACGAAATATAGCCCGCTGACAGACAGGCGGACGGACAGCGGAGGCTTTGTAACAGGGTCCCGTTGGTTACCCTTCGGGTACGGAACCCTAATAAAAGCTTTGTAATGATAGAAGGGAGAAAGAATTGTAATGCATTTGTAAACTTATTTTTTTTTCTTGTGATTTAGGATACTGTACTGGTTTTTTATTTTATTTTTCATTTACTGCACAATGCACGCACACTTACAGGCCAAACTGAAACTAATGAGCACATGGTTTTTTAAGAGAGCAGCTAATTAACCTAAACCTAGTAATTATTTCAACATATAACATCACGCAAATCCCCGAAGGATTAGGCAGAGGTATACCTAATAGTACACCCACATTTCGCTTCCAGTAATATGGGGCGAGCTTATTGCCATCAATCGGGCACAAATCCAGACTCCGTGGCTGCTACTGAGAATTTCCTGATTATTTCAACATATTCATCATCATCATCATCATCATTATTCAGCCGAAAGACGTCCACTGTTGGACATAGGCCTCCCCCACGAATTCAAGTGAGTAAGTGTGTGTGTGTGTTGTTTCAACATATTATGTATTGCATAATGAATCTAATACATATCAAGATAAGAGCTCTTCGTGTTAGAGATTGATTAAAAAAAACCTACTTTTAAAATAACTGTACTTAACACTAAATTCATAAAAAGTAATGACTACTACTACATTATATAAAAAATAATCTAAACGTGATATATGTGTAATAGGAAACGATTTTTAAAAACATTATCGCCCATCAAAAAATCATGTGAGCGTATAAAAAGTGCGCCAGTTAGTCAAAGAGCCGTTATTTTTTAATAAACAATATAGACATTACATGAAGTAATTACATGTCGGTTAGCAAGCCGACGTTAGCTCTATGCTTATTACACGATCTATGTTTGGAAAATAGAAGACTACACAAGTTTAATTTGAGTTCTTTGAATTTTTTAAGTAAATTTTATTTTAAGTAGTTATATTTAAAATGATGTAACTATAGAGGTCTCAAACTCCTTTTTTCCGCTCACTATTATTCGTTCGAATTTATTTGAAAAATGGAATTAGTTTTTTTATAAATACTTTTTGTAGAATAGAAAGCTTGTTAAATTTGAGGAAAAGTTTTATTAATTTTTTTCATGATTTTGTCAGGTTTCATTTTTTTTTAATCAAAATACTTGTTCTCTTTGTTATTTCATTAAAAGAAAAATGTCTTTATTTGCATCTCCAAGTTTATTATAATAATATTATCTGCAAAAACATCAGAATTTACGATCAATAATTTAGTGCTAAACGAACATGTAGTGCTAAGCGCCCATGTAGTGCTAAGCACCAGTCGTTACATTGCATAAAGGACAGTTAACATGTACCAAATCTGGTACAAGCACAATTAAACAGGAACTTTATTGGTTTATCCCTTTGTTTAGATGGAGGGCCATGTAAAGAGGTTTATTCACTTATATTATGGATGTTTTAGTGCAATAAAGTAAACATAAATTTGTAAAACTAGCACTTTACTCGCGGAATTGACCGGTATTTAAATTCCCACACAAACTTTAACACTCAAATTGGCTAAAAACGTCAGATCGTATGTTTTTGTTTTTTATATAAGGCCCCATTAAAATAGATCGGTAAATTTTAACACAGCGTTCAATACGTCTAACAAAAGATATCCAAGCAAAACAACACTGATTAAAGCGATTTTATTTTGACCTAAAATCATTGGGTAGCCATCTTTTCGTTAGCTAATTTGTTTCTTGTAAGTATAAATAATGCGTTTTTCTTATATATTTTTTTTACCATTGTCCTTGTTTTGGTGGTCTAAATGAGTTCTAAAAGTTTGTCCATCTATTTTAATAAAACCATATATATGTTTTTTCTAAAACTATACATAGCGTTATATGGTTAGCCCCAATTAACATCATTTGTAGCTACCAACATCTAGCAAAGTAGCCACAGAAGCAACCCTTAAAAAAAAGGCGATAAATATTAGAAACCCGTTTAAAAACCAATTTTAGCTTTGATTGAATAAATCATAATTTTCTGCTACCGAAAATTAACGTTCAATGATACGCACAAAAAATACAGGTATCGATTTAATAAACCTTGTAGGTGTACCTAATGGACCAAGTTTTAGTGTTAATTATTTGGGTTATCGTAAAACCACCGTAACTAAAATAAGTGGATAAAATTAATCAAACGTGTCCTGACTGCAGATAATAAAATGGAAAGAAATAAGAGACTAAAAACTGGTGGGACTAATTATAGGTTGGTGTTATTATTATTTGTCACAAAATAATAAAATAAGTGGTGTAAAAATACCTTTAACGAAGCCGAAAGATACTTTTGTTCTAGATTATACCAGGGATCCTTCTAGTAACGGATACATTGGGGGTACCAAGTTTTAACTTTTTCGCTAGTTTTTTTTTTTTCAAATATAACTTTTAAATGTTACAACTTTACTTTTAATACCTCCACGACCCCTGTACCATGTGTAATCCACCAGGATAGTATTTTCAGTGCGTTACTTTGAGTCCTACCGTAAAACGTGATTTTTCACTCCAAAAACGAAGTCGATTCAAAGCAATATTTTTGCGTAGAGTTACTTAGTTTGAAGTACAGAACGTTTGGTTTCCGGCTTCGTGAAGGGTTCGTTTACACCTTGTAGTTTCATACACACTACATTACTAAACTGTGTACATTATTTTGTTTGGATACGTGCAGAAACACCCAGTAACATAAGTAACACACCGTAAGCAGTTTTCTCCTTTTCCTGTCCCATCCACAGCTTCCATACTAGCTCCTATTACATCAACACTCATAGAAGGCATGCAAGATAAAACCAGACGCAAGTACAGCGACGAGTTTCATAGATTTGCTTATTAATAAGACCGACAAAGAATTCGTAACGGATAACGGTATTATGTATGCTAATCCGATCGGTACATCGGGTAAACTTTATCTGTTAGTAAGGTTGCCACTTCAATGGATTAGTATGGGTAGCGCATTCGGAAAATATGTTTGGTCAAAGTGTTGAAAATTTTGCTTGAGTCAATCGTTTTATTCATTAATAAAACGATTAACAGACATATTTTTAAGCACTAACATTTTAGTGCTCTAAAATATGTCTGTTCTTTCGAATAAATAGTAGTGACTGAAGTATATTAATTAATAATCTATTACCAAGATAAATACCCCGTAACCTGTAGTCAAAATTGGCATTCTTTGACGAATGTACAATATGTAATTTTTAACAACTTTTTTCCCTGACGAATACATGAGAAAATTGCAGCGAAAATCTACTAAAGATGGAGTAAGTTCCTAGATCTGACAAATATTGTTGGTGTTTTCACATTGTGTGGAGGTCAGATAGGCAGTCGCTCCATTAAAAATGGTATTCAGCTGCTTTCAGACTTTTCCCAACTATGTTGCGGTTAGACTGGAAGCCGACCCCAATCATCTGCCAAGACTAGGCAGATGATGGAAAAGGTGTCAGCTACCATCAACATCCAGCAATCAACTAAGCGCTACGCATATGATTTAGCTTTAAATTTTCTCATGCGTGACAGCCCTAATTCCAAGCAGGCGCATGCCTAGACAAGTGGTGCATGCCTTAATACGTTGTCTGTTTATGCGTTCATAATTAACACGGAATGTAAATCAATTGCGATCGATTTTCGGATTAGTTTCTCTTTGTATGTTTGTCTCAATCTAGTTTGATTTTTAGGGTACCTCAAAAGGTATAACAAAACTCTTATGGCGTGACTTCTTTGTCCATCTGTCTGTCTCTCAAGAGCTATTTTGATAATAGAATTTACCATAGGATTACAGGATCAAAGTTCGTAAAATTTATTATTTATTTTTGAAATTCTGGATGACTAGAATACTCGTCATCAAAGAGTGATTCAGAGACTTTTTTGTGAGAGATTTATGGAGGCTATCTGTATTGGAGCTCCGAAACTAGTATTCTTAAAAGCACCATATTTCTTTACCTTTTTATTTTTATAAATATTTTCAACAAATTAAACTTTAGACAAATGACTGCCATTTTTTCAGATTCCTAGACTAAAATCTAATAAAAACACTCCGACAAACAAAAAAACATCTATAAAATAACCTAAAAAAAAAAAAAAACAACTTTAATTGCATCCTTATCAGTAAAACTTCACCCAAGGAGCGTAAATGATAGTCTCTTAGACTAAAATAAGAATTTTAAATAAACAAGGTGACTCGAATGAAGTCATAAATAAAGAGGAGCGGCACTTTTAGTCTCGGATCTAACAAATTAACAGCCGATTAAGCTACCGATTCAGTTAAGACTTTGTGACATTGAGTTAATGTGAAACAACAAATAACTTTGATAGCGGTGTTACTGGTGGCGACAGAATTGTAATGGAGGAAAAAGGAATAAATAAGAAATGTGTAACAGTTGTGGTAACAGTACTCAAAAATGTCTTTTATATTGTTAATTTTCGTGAGGAAACCAGCTTGCCTGAGAGATATTTCTTGACGGCATGTAAAGTCAAGTCAGAGATGGACCTCTGACTTGGCTTTACATGCCATCAAGAAATATATTCTAGCCCTTGGGCGGCATAAAAACTTTGACACCAGGTTAGGCACTAACCACACGATAAAGAAGAATAAGGCATTGTGCCTACATCACACTTTAGACAGTTGGAAAACTGAATGAAACGCGTTTCATAGAATTATTATTTTCACACAACTCTTTGTCTACGAAAAATACAGACATTGGACCCATAATAATTTATTACAAAAAATCTAAGTTAACAATTATAATTTTATTTCACTCTTGATTTTACTTTCGATTTATTGCACAATCATTTTAGAACAAGGCAACATTTTTATTAGAATTTCTAATTGAAAAGTGTTTTTATTTACATACTTTCCGACTCCAAATCATCAAAAAACAATTATAAAAAGCGATAAAATACAGCCGCAGGCTCAATCCAGTTTGTAAATTCAACCAATTTGAAAATGTAACATTTAGAGCAAAATTACAAGTCAGTTTCGTTTTTTGAGTTCAAAAATTGATTTAGAAAAAGAAAGTCGGACTTGTCTTGGCGACTGTACCAATAAATTGTTTAACGTTAATGCAGTTACGCGGTTCCTTAGATGTTGGTAACAGATAAACGAAATCCGAATACCGTCAAAATAGTAATCAATTTTATCAAACTGTTTAGTTAATGGCCGTTTCTGTTGGGTTAAATTCATGGTTAAATTCCGAAACTACTGTTTGAATTGCTTGATTCTATCTTTGGGAGAAAAATCACGCTAGTTGTCTGTAATGAATTAAATAGGGCGATAATTGATGTTCTAAAATTGCTTCGGAATGTTTCTTACGTAATTTATAATTGAAAACAAATTGTTTTGTCAGTTCACGGCGAGACATGGTTATGAGTTGAAATGGCTTTAGGGTTTTTCTGTGACACCAGAGGGGCCTAAAATTGCCAATTTAGCGGAATCATAATAGGATAATAATGTGAATCACGTTAACATTCTTAAAATGGTAACAGATGCAGATATTATGAATTGTCTGTGACCATTGTGACCATTTTGCAAAAAACAAAATTAAAAAAAAAAAACAAAATGAGCTGTTTTCTTAATTCGAATATTGGGAACAAGATTTATGGTAAGTACAGACTGCTTTACTTAAGTCTAGAAATAGGTACCAGCTTTGTAATTTCTCCTAAATAGATGAAATGGCCAATTCTGAACTAAATTCGATTCGACAAATTCAATTTTTTTTTTTACACAGATGATGTGTGTAAATTAATGACTTGTTCAACATTTTGCCAGTTTTCCATTTACATCAGGAAGTTAATTAACAGATGTGAATCTTAAAAGTTAAAAACTATCAAATTAGTATACATTCGTTAGTTGTTAGTATGTGAACAGAAGCCTGTTTTTGAAATAATATTATTATGAGGTATGGCCTGTTGACGTGTGTTTTTAATGCTTTCTCACGCCTTCGTTAGACTATACATAGAATCGTCGTCATAAATCTGTTTCTAAAGACTGACTTGTTTCTTAATTATTTATTTGCTAAAAACATTTTTCAGATTTTTTTTTGTAAATGGTACCTATGGTATGAACAAAAATATTTGAGATTTAGTTTGTCTTTTAGTTAAACACTTTATAACTTATAGTAAGTAAATGTAAGTATGATTTAGAAATACATAAAAGAAGTGTAGCGCTCCCAACTGGTGCACATGTTTGATGTATTTACATAGACGAAGCAAATGACTATATACTACATTCCTGCCTACTACTCCACGGGACAAAGCCATGATTATAAAATGTATAAAATAACTATAAAAAGTAAGTAGCCACCGTATTAATTCAAATCTTTCGATCTCACAATTATGAATGAAAGCAGAAAACAAGAATAAATAAAAAATAAAAAAATCTAGTTTCGCGACCATTTTACAGATGTTTCCTGTATATAGATAACACTAATTTAATAGGGTATTTTTTATCTTTATTCTCGTTTACGTCAAATATTCAAATTAATTACCTAATCAACTTGCTTAGGCGCCTTGTTGAATATCTAACGAGGTAATGTAGTTAAAACAAGGCATATTATCTTGCTAATCACTATGGAAATCACCATTCAGAAAACCTCAAAATACCGACTTTAGACAATTTTTTGTATATTTAGTTTAACTAAAATTAAGAAAAAACAACATAACCACTTGATTGTTATCAAGAGAATAAAAAAAAAATATATTAAACAAAAACACCAATCCATTTTTTAAAATCTATAAATATATAGTTGTAAAACCAACTAACACATTATATTCAATAATCGGCTTTCACACAAAAAGTCGAGATTCGGATTCATTATAATAAATCCTAGAACAGACAATCTGAGTCAATAATTCATTGGACGACAAAAACCTTTTCTAGCGCCGAATTTAAACTAGAAAATAATTAATAAAAAAACTTGTTAAAGACCCACCGACTTACACTGTGTTAAAACACAGAGGATATTGATAAATTATTTTATCTACAGGTCGCCCACTAAAGAGATTATAAAGCAGTAAGTCAACTATTTGAAATCTTAAAAAGAAGTGATAAATTCTGAATAGATTATTTTTTTATCTGTGTCCCACACTATCCGAATATTTCTGTTTATCTTTATGCTGTCAAGCATGATCTTCAATGTGGGTAAGTGTGATAAAGGAGAACGCCTACTGGTATACACTTTTGCAGATAACAGTATTAGTTATTTGTGGAGTGTATGTAATCTGAATTACAGATCATTTTCCTGAGAAGGAAAGTGGAAGCATATTTTATCAATTTTTTCGGCTTCTTTTCGTTAGTGTTAGCTGAATATCAAATAATTTTGTGTATTTAAATAAGTATTTAGTGCTGGAACTAAAAAAATAAAATACTTATCTTGGCAGTAACAAAAAAAAGATCAAGTTATAAAATGTTACTTAGAGCGTAGTTGGGCTCACACTTTCTCTGTCACTGTCGCACACCTCCACCACAACATTTTTATCTCGGCGTTAGTCTTTCACAAGGACATAGCCAACCTAGACTTCTAGCTCTCACCTGTATAACACTAGACTATTTCTTTTATGTCACCGCCAATATAAGTCTCCAACTTATTTATTTCAAAATTTATGAGTTCGACATTTATTTCGCCAAATGGCTATATTGCCAAATTGGATATGTTTTATATGAGCTGGTTTTGCACAAACGTTTTACAGTTAACGAATGAAATATTGTCGTTCCGTATTGCAAGTGTCGATGCGATATTGATGTGTCTGCATGTTTGGTGTTCAAAACATTAAAAAGGTGTTGATTGTTTTGAAGTTTTAATTGGGAAAAGAGAAAACGATTAGATGTAGAAAGAAACGTTTAATAACTAATAGCTTTGAATGATTATGTAAGTATGGCAGCTAAGTTCTGGAGAGTTTATTTATCGTTTATGTTGTAGGTGATGTTGTATCGGCCTAAAATATCGTCATTTTATTCACGTTGCTGATGACAGAGATGGAGAATGTGTAGACAATTAACACATCCTTTCTGACCTCTAAAACCCAATACTAAGAATACAGTTAGTACTGGGTTGTGGAGATCAGATAGACAGTCGCTTCATGTAAAATACTGGTATTCAGCTGCATCCGGTTAGACTGGAAGCCGACCCCAACGTAGTTCGGAAAATGCTAGGCTGATGATGATGACAGGGTTAGAAAATGTGTAGAAAATGTTATTTATTAATTGTCACTGACCTAATTCCGACATCTGATTTATAAGAAAGCCTTGGCACGTACTGAGTTAGTTTGTGTTCTTTTTATCATAATAATCCCTGATGATTTGGTGAAAGACATGGCAATCCACTGGATGCAGGACTCTTCTTTGTGGCAATCTTTTAGGAACAAGGATCAAAGTCTATCAGCAGATATGTTCGTCTAATATTACCTACAAAAATAAGTTCGTTTTTTTGCACAGACTCCTAGCGCCCTTCCCAAAGACGCCTTGGTACTTTGAAACATTTCCTTTTTTGAAAAATCATTTATTTTTCTTTTTTGTGTGGCTAACCTAACCTAACCTAACCTGGTGTCAGAGTTTTTATGCAGCCTGTGGGCACAGGCTGCATAAAAACTCTGCCACAAATAATGTTTTATTCTTAATATTATTCTTCTTTAATCAAAACCAATTAATTGAAAAAAAGGTGTTAGTTTCCATTGGAAATTCTTATCAGAACTAATGCGGCACGGAGCGTATTACATTAACCGGTAGTTAGATGCGTTCGAGCCCAGGTTCGATTACCGGCCGCAATATTTACGGGCAGACACGTCACGACTGGAGTCTATTGAAAATTACTAGTTTTTAAAAGCTATTTTATTACTGGTTGAATATTCAGTTAGCCGTTATTTTAAACGGTTTGTGTTTTGAATTTAGTTTGGTTATAATGTAAGTGTATGAAGTGCTTATGTTACCACCCAATTATAAGACTGAAAGCTTCGAGCTTTGGTTGTTAAATCTTGAAATTAAAAAAAAACGTGTTTTAACAAAATATAATCAGAGTGCAACAACGCTGCATAGAGAGCGACCACAGACAAAATATACAATTATTAAAAGAGGATACTTTTTTTAAATGGCATCTCGCAATTCAACCTGAGGCTGGCTTCTGTTTAACCAAAATATCCTACGGGTGCCTTGAGTGTAAGGCCTCCAGCCAGGGGCAAGAATTTATAAACTAAGTGACAGCGCGCTAAAGGCACCTCCTGTGGGGTTCGAGCCTCGGCTTAGAGCATCACTGGGGATAGGCTGGATCTGCGTGAAAGTTAAGCATACTCTAAACTACATGTACTTACATTATCATCTGCCTAGCCTTTTCCCAACTATATTGGGGTCGGCTTCCAGTCTAACCGCAGCTGAATACCAGTATTTTACATGGAGCGACTGCCTATCTGACTTCTACAACCCAGTCAGTACTGGGTAAAACGATACCCCTTGGTAAGACTGGTTGTCGGACTTTTTGGGCCACTGACTGCCTAACGACTGTCAAAGATCTACAAATGACAGCCGGGACCAACGGCTTAACGTGCTTTCCGAGGCACGGAGGAAACTCGGTATGTAATGGGAGGTCACCCATCCACAGACCAACTTAGGCAAGCTCGTCTTAACCTAAAAATCGACCCGAGCGGCTATTATTATTTAGCCACGAGCTCCTCACACACTACATGTACACACATCACAACATCATCATCGACATACATCATGTTCATACATCATTTGCACTATTTTTATATAATATAAACCAACACTTAGAAAATGGTTTGTTAGTCACAATTTCAGAAGATTTTAGTTTGTTTGAAGTCTGTAAGATTATCCGCTACTGTTTTCGAACTGAAAATCTTTATCATCATTCTCTTGCCCTTATCCCAATTTAATTTGGGGTCCACGCAACATGTCTTCTTCTTCCATACTTCTCTATTACTCGACATCTCATCAGACACCTCCTTTCTTGCCATATCAATCTTTACACAGTCCATCCATCGTTTCTTTGGTCTTCCTCTACTCATATACCCATCCACATTCATACTCAAAACTTTCCTCACGACATTTTCCAAACTGAAAATATTTTGGACAAATAGAGTCATCATCTTAGCTTGATTTTAAAGTCTTATCAAAAAATGCCAAGTACTTATCACTTAAAACTTAATAAGGACATCCATAAAGGAAGTTGTTATACTTATAATAATTATGATTCGTGAAGAGGCGCCCTCGTGTTTAAAGATCAAAAATAAAACAATATTCAAGCTACTTACCAAAATTTATTTAAGCTGTCAAAGTTATACCATGTTTACAGTTTTTAGTTTATACAAAAAAACAGTTATGAAACCGTTTAGAGGGTGAACAAAAACACTGATAGACAGATGAACTTCTTATTCTTGTTACGTGTAATAGTAAAAGATTATGCTATTATTAGACTTCCTATTTTTGCGGTTTTCTTGATCGATTGTCTTGGTATGGGAATGTGGATGAATCGCATGTGACTAAAAGAGTGATGAATATAAATGTTGATGGATGGAGAGGAAGACCGCAGAAACGATGGATGGATTGTGTAAGGAATGATATGAAAGAAAAAAGGAGTAAATAATAGCGTGACGGTTGACAGGGGAGAATGGAACAAAAAAAAACGTGTTGCGCCGCCCCCAAGTAACTTGGAACAAGGACGGTAAGATGATGATTTTTGCGGTTTTGCCTAAAATGGTTTAGAAGTTCTTCCAAGATAACTGAGGCCTATTTAACAACACTTTAAAGCAATAATCCTATTTTTTTATGATTCTTTCGTAGTTTTCTGTTCTGAATAGTAGCTCCTGACCTATGCAATAGAAAATATGATGCAATGTCATGTTTAAAGTCATAAATCATTAGCTTCTAAGTTTCGTTTAGCAAATCCAAAAATGCTTTTAGCGCTAAAAATATTTATGTAAAACAGTCTTCTGTTTTTGTCAATCGCTTTAAGATGATAGAGACAGAATTATAACTTAAATAAAATGCATTTAATTATTTGTGATACATACAAGCTTGAATGACTGTGTTATTTTTATAGATAGTTAATGTTTAGTATAACACACTTTTGGTTAGGTCAATGATCGATTATAAGTTCAAATTCGATCACGGACGATGTGAAGCGATCGAAAATTTAACAAATTAGGGGGCGTCCACGTCAAAGTGCAGGAGTTTTTAACGTATCTAACGGATAGATGACTTTTGCTTATTATTTTGGAGTTATTTATTATTTCAAGTCTAGGACCGTAACGGCTAAGACTTGATAAATCAAGCTTTTAGTCTGCAGGATAATTAATTACGCATGTGGAATGAAATACGTAATACACAATTCTTGGGACTTGAATTTTGTGTTTTTTTTTGACTTGCTATTTTTGCGGTTTTCTTGATCGACTGCTTTGGTATTTGCATCTAATGAGGAGGGACGAATCACTTGTGACTGAAAGAGTGATGAATATAAATCAAGCATCTTTCTTGGGAAAGAAAGTCATGCTGGATGGTCCTAATTGTACGGCCCAGCTTATATTTTCGACCATTTTAAATTTTTTGGGCCCAGTATGTGCTCAAGAAATATACACAAATGCTTAGGTGGCAAAGTATTAATTTATTTTTGTATTAATTAATACTGTCCAAGTACAAAACAGATGTGCATCACAAGTGATTACGAGGGAGTCTCGTATGTCACGAGTATAGTTCTGCGGTGAAATTCAAGTACTGACTGCGGTGGGATATGAAAACGAAAAGGTTACGAGCGAGGATGAGCAGCCAAGGGGATAGGATCGTGTTTTACTTGATTGGGAACAAAAAATGGATGATTTATGAGATATTGTTGGTTGAAAGCAGGGTATTTTAAACGCTTGTAACCTCAGAAGGGTTAGGCAGACGTGTACCTAATACTACACCCACATTTCACCAGTTGTGTTTAAGTCCCATGTAATAGGGGGCGAGCCTATTACCTATATTATTTTACATAATGTACCATCTCAAAATGAATGATGTAACCAAGGTTTTGTTAAAGTATTCTGATTTAAAAGAGTGTCCATGGAGTTTCTTGCCCGTTCTTCTCCATAGAGATCTACGTTAGGGAATGGGCAACTACAGTACTTTCACAGTTTTTGTGCCTTGTGACTGGGACTGTAGCTTTATTTTACTGTTGCCTTTGTTTCGACAATTCAAAAGTGCCTGTAACTGGCCTACTCGAAATAAATGCTTTGATTTTGACCATCGATTTGGGCACGATTCCAGACTCTGAGGCTGCTACTGAGAAATTCTTGATGGAAAAACCCAATAACACTGCCCGACCTGGGAAACCAAATCTAACCCAGGATCTCATGCTCAGCAGTCGCGTTTGCGACTACTAGACCAACTAGCTAGACGGTCAAAAATTCTACATAAATACATAAATACAAAACTTTAATACCCATTAGTGTAGACAAAAACTACTAGTTAGCACCTGATTCAATCATAACGTACTCTATTCATAACGAATTCTGGACTTGAGAAATAGAATAAAGATCCGTCAAATTCTGAAAGCGTTATAAAACTTTCCTCTCGCAGGTCTGCTGCAAAAAAATTCTCAAGAAATAAGCCTTATAATATACCTTTGCGCTCTTCTATGTTAATGTAATGTTCTGTTAAGTATTTTGTTTGTACATAAATAAATAAGTAAGAAATGATGGCAATAAAAATAACTTTAAAAAAACATAATTAGGATCGTTGGTGACAGAAAATTATAAACTGAGAAAATATAAAACAATATTCACGAGAGTTTAGTCCCAAATTTAGAAATGTAGATTTTCATATAACAGCAAGAGTGTTTCCTTTATTCAATAAGGTGTAAAAGATACATTACACTACAAGGAACCCGTGGCAAAGCAAAAAAAAACTCAGAAACGTAAATGGCATGTACGCCGTACAGCGCAAACCACTTACGCACAAATCTAAACACCAATAAACATTCATTCAGCAACCATCTGCTCAACCATTCATCGAATAGAAATAACCGACCGGTAACCAACAGCTAATTGGCCTTAGTTACCTTGTTGCTCGAGAGATTTCTCTTAATTGCCAAAGCGAACTGTTAAAACAAACGTTTTGGCACCGGTCTTACATTTGGTGGACCCGTGGAGAGCGCGACGCAACGAGTCTATCAATAAATACTAGTGTCCGACCGAAGATCGATTTCTGAACGCCGACGCCGAAACCGAAGTCAATGAATCGGTTATCGCCACAACTTTCGGCCGTAGCCGAAGCCGGAGGTTTAATAACTTCGGCACTAAAAGTGACTCATATAATGTTTTTTTTAAATTTGAAATTAAATCTTTATGTTGGATGTAAAAGTACCCCTAACAAAGCCGAAAGGCAACTTGTTCTCCCCATCATTGCCATGTTTTTTTTGTTCTAGACCATACCGGGGGAACCTTCTAGTTACGAGATATTGGGGGTCAAAGTTTCAACTTTTTCACAAGTTTAAATAAAAATACAAGTTGTAGTTGTTGTTGTTGTTGTGTTGTTGTTGTTGTGTTGTTGTTGTTGTAGTTGTGTTGTGTTGTGCAATGTTTTGAGTAGATTATCTAAAAAAAAAGTCATCTCTCAGCAACAATTTTTACGTAGACTTACTAAGTTTGACGTACTGAATACTTGGTTGACGGCTTTATGAACGGACCGTTTACAAAAAAATTAAAAAATTATAAACAAATTAACGAGATGATAAAAATTACTTTGCTTTGAGAATTTCTGCGATTGCTTCCTTCACCTTCGGCTTCGGCCAATCTGAGGCCCATTTTGACCGAAGCCGAAAGTTTGGCTGAAAGTGGCCGAAGCCGAAGGTTCGGTCGGTCACTAATAAATTCCGAAGCCTATTGGCGCTGTTGATCGTAAGTGAGGATGTGTGTGGGCAATAAAAGCAGAACTGGATTGTGTACTAGCAGTAATGGTCGTTTGGTTGACTTCCGTTCGTAGGGTTAGGTGGTATGTGCTCTCGATTTGAGCTGGTTTGGTTTGGTAGGTGCTGTTTATTTTTAGAAATTGTGGACTGATTAATTTTAATGGTTCTTTAAGTTTTTTGTTTTGATGATGTCGGCCTGTTGGAAGGCCTCCTACTGGGTGGGCCAATGACCTGGTGAAGCTTGTGGGTATCAGCTGGATGCGAGTCGCATGGGACCGGTCAATGTGGCAACACTTAGGTGTCCAGCAGTGGACGTCTTTCGGCTGAAATGATGATGAGGATGATGTTGGTCTGAATTGTGGAATTTTCTAGTCAAAATCTATTCGATGCGCCACCAGTGACAAGTGAAAAATTGAGAAGGATTCAATAGGAAAACCTGTTCGGGTGGAGATTCATAGACGACTCTACCCTCGAGTGTAAATGTGATGTTGCCCCACAAACGATGGGACTCTTCATATTATGTCCAAACAACAGGACAGGCATGTCCTGTTGTTTGCACATCACAGGAGCTGATGGACGCTACTGAACGTGACAAACTCATCGCCAAATTTTGTGCTGACTCAATTTAAATAGTCATCGACACGGTACGGACACTGAGTAATACAGCTGTGTACTGAATGGTTCCTGAGACTGTTACGTGCGGATTTTTTTGGCTGGCATTGTTGGCATATCCACCATCACGTGTTTAAGAAATTTAAAATAAACTATAGATACCTAACTGATCAATATTTACCAACGCTCAATTACAATAATTATATCCACCTAAAGTGACACGTTACAAGCATTTAAGTTCAAAATATTAATTAATCTAATTTATTAACGAACACAGCAATAATTTTCTCTCACAAAAACAAAAACTTGTATATTTGACAAGCCATGCTAATTAGTATGTTTACCAGTTCGATAACATGAGAAACAGAGGTCATTAATTTATGGGATCCCATGCTGTCATTTAACACTTATCTAATACGGTAAAATGCTAAAATTCACACATTTATCAACATTTAACGAGATTTTAGCTTCCGACGTACGGAAAATTCAAGAAAAGAAATTAAATTAATGGTTCATAAAAAGTAAAAGTTTGTTATATTTTAGGCCTTTTTAATGGCGACAAAGTAACGTTTCCATCCATTTTGTGTTTTCGAGTTGCCGATAAATATTTTCTGGTTCTGGTTCTATTGCGTTTTTATGGTCTATTAAAAATAATATTGACTTTTTGATGTCTTGTTTACGTATGCAAGACGCTAATTTAGATCAACTTAATTAAAAACCATTTAATAAGTGTCGACATAAACTTCTAAAATGATCTTTCACTGTCTCAACTTCAAGCGTAGTTAAATAATAATTATTATTATTTATTTGCATCAGACACAACGATCCATAATTTTGTTAGTAAGTACACTTAAAAATAATGTTAGTTTTAGAAGTTTCAAACAATCAGAGTAAAAAACACACCACACAATAATATTATAACTAAATAAAGAAAATTATAAATAAAATTACAGTCAAAATATTTATAGCCAATGCTAAATCTCTCTTCAAAAAAATTGCTACCAAAAACGATTCTCAAGCTACCAAAAGTCGGCCAACAAACACCAATAAAATTGATTAATAAAGGTTTACACAAATGTACTCATACCCGCTAGGTGGCTAATGTATTTGACCCCACATATACTCGTGTTAGCATTTGAACTCCTAATGCTCAACCACAAATCACCTTAGAACCTTTTCCCATCACCTATCACCCGTCAGTCACGACAAATTGTATTAGAATTAACAGCTATCTATCAATTGACACATACATTTCTCTATAACACAACATCCATTACCGTTTTTGTTTGTTCAAAGAAAGATTCAAGTGGTTACGACACGTTATTGGTTACCAACTTTATAGGAACGTTCGTTAACATGATTGATGTGTGGTGGAGGCGCCTGTGATGTATAAACAGCTGTCTATAAAATCGTTCGTTGTTTCACAATTAACAGGCTATATTTGAATATATTTGCGTCAATTTTATATAGGAACAACATAAATCGAATTATCAAATTGATTATAAAACGCTTTTTTTTATATATGATAGTCCTAATGATATAAATGGGATATGTGCTGAAGATGATGCATCAAAATATGAAAGTTAATGATATCGAATCTTCTGAAAGCAACTGTGTCCTAATTTTTGTTACTAACTGACAAAATAGTTCGAATATAAATCATGCACATCATAAAATTCGTATTTTTCAAGTCATCATCATCTGTCTAGCTTTTTCCCAACTATGTTGGGGTCGGCTTCTAGTCTAACCGGATGCAGCTGAATACCAGTATTTTACATGGAGCGACTGCCTATCTGACCTCCATAACCCAGATAGTACTGGGTAATACGATACCTATTGGTAAGACTGGCTGTCAGACTTTTTTGGCCACTGACTACCTAACGACTGTCAAAGATCTACAAATGACACCCGGGACCAACGGCTTAACGTGCTTTCCGAGGCACGGAGGAAACTCGGTATGTAATGGGTGGTCACCCATCCACAGACCAACCTAGGCAAGCACGGCTTAACCTAAAGATCGATCCGAGCGGCTGTTATTATTTAGCCACGAGCTCCTCTTTGATTTTTCAAGTCTGTAAAACTACAGACTTGAAAAATCAAAGAGGAGCTCAATTAAAGAGGAGGAATTAAATTAAACAATTTAATTCTAAAAACATTACTTTTTTTAAATATCTTCCTCACTTAACAGTTTTTATCAGGTGGAATATATTATGGAATATATTAGCTGTTATTAATTGAATAACCACTTAGGAATACTAATAATTTTTCTTATGATGTTTAATGTCTTGATTAAGTAGTTTTTTTTAATTCTGTACTGGTTCCTACGGTACCGCTAATGCTTCGCACATGATTTCTTTACTTGGCTAGGATTCGTATTAATACAGTATTTATGCTTATCAATACCAAGATGGTGATTGCAGAGCTACATTTATAACAACACTGCATGATGAATCTTCTTCTTTATCGTGTGGTTAGTGCCTAACCTCGTGTCAGATTTTTATGCCGCCCATGGGCCCTGACTTGGCTTTACATGCTGTCGAGAAATATCTCACAGGCATGCTGGTTTCCTCATGATGTTTTCCTTCACCGAAACAAGTGATAATTATATAATACGCACATGAATCTGAAAAATCAGAATTTCGTGTCTTGGATGCGAACTCGAGACCTGTGACTCGGCAGTCCGACGGCCATACCACTAGACTGCTTGTGCATGTCACTGTTTCCGCATAATTAATGACAACTAGCCATTGTCTACGAGGAAAAACCAGCTACTCCTGCGCTCAGTTATATGAATTGTGCGAAAGAGAGGCAAATACTTTTTCTCTCACTCCCTTACAAACTTAAATGGCCCATTAATTATTATTTTCAAATTACACTGCTTCCGATGGAAGCCTACGGTAAGCAAAATTACACTCATAAATACCTTTAAATAGTTTGATTTGATTCGATAAAAACGGGCCCAAATTCACATCAAAATCTTCCCATAGACTTTAGAAACTCGACTCCAGTTGATATAGAATCATTGGAACGGACGTCCTCTATTAGTACACAAGGGATATTAGCATAAATTACTAAATATATAATTTATATGAATATATTTGCATATTGGATGTTGCCTGTTATAGACAAGAGGTTGAGTTAGTTAAATCATTAAATCAGTAGATTCGTTCGATATGAAAAGACCCGCTCATATTTTTAGAGCAATCTTTAATGACGGCGGTAGTAAAATAGATACCCATTTCTTTTTTGAAACCTCTTCTAATGTATCGTAGTTAGAGATATAAATATTTAATTTTCATAATATAAAATCAGATTGGCAGTCAGTTGGGAAATATTTGATAATAAAGTGTCATCTGCGTCAAAATAAATTGGCTCGATCATTTATCAAAAATTTATCAATACACTTTGCCATTAAATAAATCAGGTAGATAATAATAATCTTTTATATTTCACAACTGTAGCCAGCATCGTTAACTAAAATATTTGTGTAACTGCATTCTTTATTACGCCAAATGTGCGCATAATAATAAATTGTTCTTCATAAACAATCAAACAGGTTGATAAATTATCGATGAAGTTGAAACTGTTTCGTAAACAGAAGTGAAATAAAGGAAATATATATAAATATATAATATAATATATCATCGCATCGCAATTCAAAACAGGTACCTCATATTGATTGGTTGGTACAGTTTGCAGCATCTAATTCCTATTAAGAAATCATTATTGATGGATGTACTCTTCACGAGAGCAGCGGTGGCCCAGTGGTGGTGGCCCCGACTTACGAACAGTAAGTCGTAGGTTTGAGCTCAGGCAGGCGCATTATTTTGTGTAATTTATTTCAGCACCACTGCTCTCAAAACGGTAAAGGAAAACATTGTGAGGTAACCGGCATGTCCTAGAACCAAAAATTCGAAGACATGTGACACTACCAAACCACAATGGGCCCACGTGGTGGATTATAGACCACTCCCTCTCATTGAGAGGAGGCCTGTCTCCGAGCAGTGAGAACATCATAGGCTAATTATGGTTATGTTATTCTTCACTACTCAAAAAGGTTTTAGTTGGTCTCTGCCAAATATGCTATGGTTTGAGTTTGTCCAACTTATGACAAAAACCGTTTGGCTTGCAGACCGGCCACAGCGTGTTAAGAGGCCCTTCTGCAACTTATCCTATTTTGACTGGTTTCTTTAAGAATTTTGTCTTGAATCCTGCATCGAAATTAATCAGAACAAGAACAGCCGCGGAGTAAGAAAAAAGATAGTTTATATTTCCCTCCTTAATAAGCAAGAGGTATTATAAATTACGTATACTTTTCTACATTGCATCATTTACTTAAATTCGAAGACATTCCACCTCAAAATACTGCATAATTTTTTTCACATAGACCATCCTCCCATAACACAGATATGAGACATGATATCCACGAGATCGTAACTCAAGCCGTCACGGTCAGCCTCCCATAGCTTTCCCATCAAGGGTATCAATATTTACAGTCAGATGAACGTATCGTATTGCCGAGTGAATGAAATTGTAAGAATTGTGATACGATTTGAAGTGTGATGTGTTAAAATATGGGTCAATGGTCTCGACTGTGTTTCGTATTTTTTTACGCTCTGTGGTTTAAAGGGATGGCTATAAATGAGATAAGTACCTAACTGGTATATTTATTTATTTAACACTTCAAGCACATCGTACAGAGCCGGGCCTAATGCCGTAGGCATTTTTTGGTAGGTATTTTTAAGTATATTATTATGGTTTAACTTGTTGTCACCATAGCCTATGTTTACGTGACTAAAAGCACTGTAAGTACTATATTGTAAGAGCTGCTTTTAAAGTTTTGATATAGTAAAAAAAAAATGGCGAGCTTAACCCAATTCTGGGTGACAACAATGGCGAGCTTACCGTAAGCTATATTATTGCAATTTGTATGTATATTTGTTATTTTGTGTGCAATAAAGAATAAGAATAGTATCACCAAAATGTTGGCTGGACGGGTTATTAAAAAAAAATGTTATTGGTCAAATAAGTTACTTATTTTAAATCTATAATTTTGCGCTAATTCTAGCTCCGTAGCTGTAATACGTATTACTGATGTAAGATCACTACGTAGCGCTGTGAAATCGGCCAAAATTTCACGGGTCTCGTAGGTAGTAAATAGTCATTTATTTGCTACTATACTTCGTGATTAATTAGAGAGAAGCTGGTTCTTGCTTACAGAAATTATTCATGATAATTTAACACAAAAAATAGCAATCATTAACTGAACATTTGGAATAAATTTCTACTAATTACTCTTCCTTTCTTTAGTCTTGTATAAAAAGACTGCACATTGTTCCGAATGTCTTTTTTTCTAGACAAAAAAATACTATTCACCGGCCTCAATATCGCGCATTAGGAAGTTTTTTTTTATCCTCATGTCAATTCGTTCGCCATTGATATATTTTTTGCCCACTAAGCAGGTAATTCTTGAGGTTACTTTTTTCAAATTTGCACCTTCACATAATGCACCTTTTTTATGGTTTTAACGCAATTCCACTAACGATGCGTTTGATTGTACACTTCCGGGCACCTTTGTAAAACCTGTTCAATATGGTTTGTTTTTTGCTTCCATATGTTATAAAGCAACAAGGATAATCGATGGAATAGATATTTTTAAATTATTCTCGAATCGATATTTCGATAATGTTTGCACGTGAAATGGCTGTAATAAGCTATTAAGATATGAAGCTTAATAACTTATTTTACAAACATAAAAACGAGCATTATTGATAATGTGAATCCTAATAAATGATTGCTTACTTAATTTAATTTTTATTCAGCTACTCATCACGACTTTATCGAAAAAGCAGCTTTAGCACCTTAAAATAAAACCTGAATTAGTTTGTTCAGAGAAAACATTAAACATTTATAACAGTGCTCCGGTACGCCGTTTCTGATGACCACAAATCACAATTTCAATAGTGCAAAGAACAAATTGGTTTCCAGCAAATAATTATATTTTATTGCAAACATTTCTACCGATAGCGCCGAGAACATAACTCTGTGGAACTAACTAACTAGTCTAACGAGTAAACTGTACGTGTGAGGTATGTCTTTGTGTTTGTTTATTGTTAAATTTATAATAAACAGGGTATTGAAATTGTAAGAATAGGGCTCGTGGAAATTGTGCATTATTTACATTATTATGGATAGTAGCAAACTAAAGTAGAGAGAGTGAGACTTTCTTTACAAATTATTATAACGACTTTAAAAAAAGTTCTTAATTCTTCTGAATCTATTTTACATGGACCAGGTCCTAGTCGGCAACAAAAACGAATTACAAACAAGCTAAGTCGACTCCTGAAACTTATTTTCTTTACTTCAAACGTTATTTTGCACTTTGTGGTGCTTTTTCTGAGTCGATTGATTTTTTACGTTTGATTATAGCAAAACTAAAGAAGGGTTAGATAGAAAATCACTTCCTTTTCTGATTTTTAGTAGGCATCTTTATTTTATTTAAAAATTAAGTAAGTAAGTAACAGACGAAACTCTCATCGTCCTTATAAAAAAACTGAATCAATTAATATAATTAATAAATTATGCAAATCTTTTTATGCCATAGAAATTGGCAAAGTTTTGCTTGTCATGTAGCTAATATGACTCGTAATATATCACTAATGAAGCATTCACTGCAATGACCGAGCTGTAATTTAATTTTATGCTAACATACGAGTAGATGGGCTTGAAGCCTGTTTTTTTTCAAGATTTTCTAGCTAACTTTTAGTTGCGGCTTCATTCACTTGGAAGTCGGAAATTATTATACTGAAATAAAATGTAATCCTGTGACCTAAACAGGAATAAGGACTATTTAATATGTTTAAAATTTTGTTAAAATCCTTTCCGTCGTTAAAGCGTCAAAAGGTAAGATACTCAGAAAAACAGAGTTTATAATATAAGTATGGAATTGTCTAGTACTTACTTTTTCAATCTCCCAAATTGAATACTTTTCTCATTTAAACAAACAACTTAATCAGTCGCACAACCAGAGAACATAAGTTCAAGAATGAAATCAAAACGTTACATTTACTGCTCCAATATAAACTAGAAGACATATTAACATCTACTGATTGATGACGTGATAATTTCTAAATTCAACCGCGCCTAAGCGGGATTTAATTTACAATATAACAAAACGCTCGAAGTTTTTGGCTATAAATAAAGCATAATGGAGCACTGTGTTTAGCTCCGAGCGACTTTTTAGTTGCCCAATATCCGTGTTTAACCATATTATGTTCCCACGCGTCTTAATCTGTTATTTTTACTGCTTTCTCATTAATAATAGAAACAAGTTATTTGCAATAGATAGAATAAAAAATGGCCATAAAGCATTATTATTAGTGTTTTCGAACGATATTTTACTTCATCGGTCGCCATCTGTCTTTACGCCTGCCTTTTTGTGGATTTCATTAAGAAATAGCAGTTACTTTGATCCAGTTTTTATTTTATTTCAAAATTACCCTCATAACCATTAGTTTGACAACTATTTCCCGCCTGTTTTAGAAAAATGTTACCTTTACTCATCGGTAGTTTTTATATCAGCCTACTTTATTTACTTATCAACTGTAGGTAGATGGCTAAACGCAATGCTTTTTATTAGAAGACTAAACATTTTACAATCTGTAAACCTTTGTTATGTTGCTCACCTAGTAACATCAAAGATCTCTAAACACATCTATAAACATAAAAATCACCAATAAATCATCTAAACTAACATTGGACAACAATCCATGACTACCGCACGGAAATCTTTCTATTTTATAAGCCTCTATGCGCCGACTCTAATAGCTCATAATATTAGTAAACCAATAAAAAAACACTGTAATCTTTGGTAATGAAATTCGAATCGTGATCTAATCGCTCTGAGAACTTTGAAAAATGAGACATAATGACTAAAATTTATATGATTCCAATGAATTTTCGTATAAAATGAACGCTATAAAGAGCCAGTCTCTTTCATTCGCTTATTTACGATGTTTGATGGGTCTATCGCAAAATTGCTTTGTTTTTATTATTTTATGGCACCTGAATTAAAGGGGATATGAAATAGTATTAATAAATGTCAGATTTCATTAATTCTGGTTTGTTTTTTTTTCTAGCGTTTTTGCGTGTTTGAGCAGTGGGAATTGGATTAATAAAGTCTTTGCGAACAGTTATGATTCTTATGATGCGTGATTTACGACTTTTTCACAGCTGTTTTGACTTTTCTCATAATTATAATTTTCGAAGAACTCAGGTGATAATTATTAGCTGTCTAATTAGATCGCCTCTCTCCTCAAAAAAAACCTTTTTACTCCAGAACATGAAGTTATGAAATTTATAAGGAGAAAGAGAGGCACCTACATTAATTACCAAGGAACCATAAGGCATTAAACGGTTTAGATCAAGTTCATGGACCGTAACATTATTTTTAATAAATCTAAAATAATAATACAATAACATTACTATATGATTTCAAAAGTTAAACAAATATCAATAAAAAAACAATTGCAAACCATACCATACATTCCCTTTTCCCCTCATATCTTTTCAAAATCTCTTCTTTTTCTACTTTCTCATTGTACTAAAGAAAGCGAAATATAACTTTATATTAACACATGATGCTTACAAGGTTTTTAATTGTCCTTATTTGTGACTTTACGAACAATAGGTGATTATGGCATTGTAGAAAGCTGTGGCACCGCGGGGCGATCATTGTATTTATCCGACGAAGCCAGGCTATCGATGGATTTACTATCTTTTCAATTAAAGATATCGATACTGTATTATACACAGGCTAACAAGGAACCATCTGTTTTCAATTAATTAAAGCAACGAATAAAAGGAGTTCAGTGCAAGTCAATCGTTAAGTGTTTTTGTAATTGAATGTAAAGGTTGTAGACGATTATTTATTAAACTGTTTTGTGGAACTGTCATTTGTTGAGCGACGGATTAATTGAGTGTCTGGTTACATTATTTGAATCACGTTAGAAATGTTTCAGTTATCGCACGTGCCGTATTTTTATTATTTTTAAAGAGATTTTTTCGTCGCAGATCAGATGATGATTGATAAGGTAAAACGGCGACGACTTATTCGCAGTGGTAACTAAAAGTATACGCGGGAGGCCTACGACCGGATAAAGTGGCGTGCAACGTAAATTCACTCAGAATGGAGATGGAGAGGATACATGTTAAAGAAGAAAGACAAGAGAGAAAAACGATTTAGAGCTTCATTGATGCCACTAATGATGTAATGTCACTAAAACCCTTTTAAAAACGAATAATTTTTAGATCATAACCACGTTAATGCCCACTGTGCAGTTTCTGCAATCAGCCGGCAAGTGTATCTACAATTCTGCAGTCTAATATCTAATCTACGTACGTTATGCAGGCAACCGAGTAAACTGAATATGAAACCGCAGGTATAAACAAGCGAATATATTGGATCGTAAACATAAAATGATAATGTCGACCAGTACAAGTAGATGGACATGGACTCTACGCGAAACTTGTCTAGGAAACGAAGGAATACGGTTAAAAATAATTAATAATCGAATCAATATTTTACAAAAAGGTTTCGTCCTGATAAGGAAATATTGTGCCCACTGGGGTAGTTTTAAGATATATGAAGAAAAAGTTGTCAGTAAAGGTAGTTTCTGCCAGGGCTGCGGGACTGTTCGAAAGAGATAGCGTGGCCCTGGAACACAAAAGGCAAAGAATGAACATGGATGGGTTTTAGTCAGTACAAGTCTGACACTCCCTTCCGCTCCGCCCAGAGTGGTCATTTGATAATTTCCCATCCGAAAAAAAAAGGTAGTTTGAAAAATTCTGGTATAATAAGAAAACATTCACAAATCAATGCGAATAAATTACTTTTAAGGCTTAGATGCTGAACAACTAATCACATCAGCTTGCGAGAGAGTTGGTAGGATTTATCAAGGGATCAGACTTTCTGAAACACTCTGTGTTTAATTAAAGGCAAAAAGGTACCTATAGGTCCATAGGGAAGCTGCAATTATTATTTTTAGTACCAATTAATACAAACCCTCCGGGTTCCATATTTATATTGCTATTTTTCTCAGACAATCGTTGCTAGCGTTGCATAATTCCATTTCCTCTACCATCAAAATGCTGAGAAAACCACAAATCTGTGAATAAATAATATATTTAAATGAACAATAAATTTTTAATAATTTAATTTTAAATAATATTCTACGTTGAGCTTCATCAAAATTAATTTTATATTTAAAAATACTTTACCACGAGTGTAAACAAACCATAGCAGTATTTTATCAAGCTACTCGTAGTTATTATGCAAGCCTATAAAATATACGATAACAACAGCGTTATGGGCTTAGACACCTATCAGCAAACATCTAATCACCGAGCCCAGACGACGATTGGTTATTCAAATGTTGGAATACCCTGCGGGGATGGAACTGCTTCATGCGTAAGCAAATCAATAAATAAATTATTCAGCGAATATGAATTTTAGTAGGTGTAGGTTAAGGTGTTAATTTATAATGAGCAGTATTTTAGATGAGAAAAAACAAGGCCTGAGCTAGTAAATGCATCGTATTTTTTAAAATTTAGATTTACCTTTTCCCATCAGTGTGCTGTGTTATCATGCACGGTGACAATAACAGCTTAACATTAATGAGAGAAAATCACAGCGTGATTTTTAAATGATTTATGGCAATGATATTATAAATAAAAACAGTGTAGATATCGCACTAGCGCGCGCAAATTGTTGCAGACAAATTCAGACAATTGTCGTAATTTAAGTACTTCAAGTGCAATGGCTATCTCTTTCTGTATCATACGTTCCGTAGTCGTAACAACGCAATGATATTTCAACGCTGCTCAGTATGAACGTAGCGTATCTTTCTATATAATATCATTGATACATGGGTTATGACTGCAACTATTTCTGTTGCATATTGAATTAATTAATTCTTCAGAGGCGATTAATAAATCGTGATAACGGTAAATCACCTGCGTCTTACTGATCTTGATCTTTTATTTTTATTTACAACGTCATCTGCTTGCCGGGAAGACAGTTTCCGATCGGCCTTCCGTAGCAAATAAACTTTGGACCATCGCCCTCGTGACTTATGAATCCATTAGAATAAATTATAAACCAAAAAGATAAACGATATAACAAGCATGTTAATTGCAATCTAAACGACAATTCCCACGATTGATAATGGGAATTATTCTAAATTCTTTTCGATAGACATATCCGATTTTCTTTCTCCGATAGCGTTTTATCGAGCGATGAATATGCAGGCTTCCGCATTGATTTAAAATTTATTAATCTCGCGTGATCTAAATGTTAATGGTTATGTTCAGCATAGCGCCATCCTCATGAATGCTAAGAAGTGGACACTTGGACCGCTCCTGGCTTCTTTTTCAACAACGCTTTCCATTCTGAAAGCCCGTACCATAAACTCAGAGTGATATGTTATTGTATTATGCAAAACTGACTTGTTTATAGAGTCAGCTGTTTATGGATTTCTACATAACATTACAATTTTAAATACTAGACTGGTAGTAGATTTTTTAATTAAATTTTATAGTCGCCCGCGGCATGAAAACGTTGAATAACTTTGAAATCTTATAAAATAACTCCAAGTTTTATTGGTATGTAATATTTTGCGCTGTAAGTGCTTTCCGTAATTGCGATCAATATTGAATTAAATAATTAACGTCCGTAGTAACAATTATTATTGGTTTTTGAATGCGTTAGTTCATAAAGTGTGATTGGAATCGGAGAACACACCTTAGAATTTAGAAATAATCGTATCAAATCAAGTTGAAATTTTTGAATAAGTGCCAATTGGTTTAGTGGTGCATTAAATAGAGAGGGTACGTCACGTTTGGTAACTTTCCCGTTTCGCCAATTAAACAAACGGCGTGCAAAACAAGTGAAAAAAAGTCCCCTTTCGTAACTATTTTAATCTTCATACATTGATTCCCGTTTCGTCAACTATAAATTTCAACTGTTTTTTCTAAGATACAGTCAGCTCCCTAAGCTACAAGGAAACTTTTCATTCATAGAATCACGAAGCCAGCTCCGGCCGGACGGCCAGCTCGCCGTCCGGCCGTCTTATGACTACAGGCCGTGTCGACGGCGCGTTCGTGTTCCACGCGCGCCTCAAAGAGATGTCAGCAATCAAGTAGGGGTCCGCATGGACCGATGCCTGCCAGGGCTGCGGGACTGTTCGAAAGAGATACCGTGGCCCTGGAACATAAAGGGCAAAGAAGGAACATGGATGGGTTTTAGTCAGTACAAGTCTGACACTCCCCTCCGCTCCGCCCAGAGTGGGGGGGGGGGGGTCATTTGATGATTTCCCATCCGGAAAAAAAAAAAAAAAAAAAGGTTAGACCGATTTGTCTGCTCATACACCGCTATAACTTCAGTTTATACGTCATCATGGTGTTTGCAACAGCATCGAAATATCGGGAAACAAATAGTACACATGGTAAATATCCCGTTTTCAGTATTAATAATAGTATCCATAGAATCAGACGAAGTTCAATGCAAGAGAAAAATATAAGCCCCAGATTTATTCAACCTGTTCATCCCACTAGAGACCTACCGTGAAGATTCATGTATATTCAAAATCACAAAAGTCTAGTATTGAGGGGTAGTCTCATTGTAATATTGAAATTTCACCAAGACAACGTAAATCCTCGAGGGCCATTTAAATAAATGTGAATGAAATGAATCTTGTACCTCGCATAAATCAGTCATAGCTTGACAATGGGGCAAGCTGAAGACTTAGTCACAAAATGTAGTGGTGACCGGCATCTGTCAGTATCCAACACACGACTATACACTTTATTTTTACAGTTATACGTAATATTCTAGCTTGGAATCCAGGCTGAACTTAAACCTGTTTTTTTATTTTTGCAAAATTGTAAGAAGTAACGTAAAAGGTGGTCACTATTTTAATGATAATGAAGGAGTCTTTCTAGAAATTGATCTGACTGTTTCATCGCACAATGTGGTAGGAATACTTACTTATATAGTCTTTGAAGCATACGTACGTGAAAAAATGAAACTTAATTAAAGAATAATCAATGAACTAAATCAATCTGCAGATATTCTAAAAATAACGGCATGTCTGAACACCATAGATTTAAAGACATGTGACTTACTGAACCCCTGGCGTATTCTGACCCACTCCTTTTTTCAGAGAAAAGGCTATGTCACAGCATATGTGATTAGCTTCAGCGCGACTACTGAGCTTGAGGGCCTGAATTTGATTCTCAGGTCGGGCAAAGTGTTATTGGGTTTTTTTTAGCAGGAATTTCTCAGTAGCAGCCACGGAGTCTAGATTGTGCCCGGTTGATGGCAATAGTCTGGGACATAAATATAATTGGCAGAATGTGGGTGTACTAATGTGTACACCTCTGCTTAACCTTTCGGGGATTACAGTCGTGATGTTATGTTTAAGCACAAGTTATGCCAAATTGTATAGGAAGTAAAGAATCTGGGGTATGTATCACAAACCCTGAACTTGTCTTGCTAGAACTTATTTGGTATCTCCCTTATGAGACTATCCATATCGCTTTCCTTACAAAGCTCACAGTTAATTAAAACTACCATAATCATACTCCCATTCAAAACTCTCACTCCATTACCAAAAGAAACCGTATCGCCAAATGCATTACTAACTTTACCAACCTACTCATAAGTTACATATCAAAATTGATTGACTTCAGCCACGCACGAACTAACTTCTATTTGTATGGTGTTCTCTTGGCCAGGGATGGCGAACATAAGCAAGCTTTCTACCGGTAGCCCGTTATAGAAAAATTTGAAGAAATCACAAATGTGCTTTTTTTCGGATTGGAATGACCCCTTCCCGCTCTGAGAGGAGTGGAAGGTAGTGTCCGACTTCTAATGACTAAAATCCATCCATGTTCCTTACTTCTTTGCCCTTTGTGTTTCAGGGCCGCGGTATCTCTTTCGAACAGTACCGCATCCCCGGCAGGATCACAGCAGTTCTTACTTCTTTTTTTAGTAGGTAATAATGGTGTAGAAAACTTTAAGACATTGTTTATTATCTATTTGTGCCTGGCACTGTCCCTTCATTGGGATATAAAATAGAATGATATCCTAGATTGCAGAGATCGGTAATACGTCTAGGTTATATTCAACGTTTCTTGGATAAGTTCAAAAGTCGCGGATGATGAAAAGGTTTGGCATCCCTGCTGTAGATCATTCAAAATACATACAAACATTTCAAACAAATCACTTTTTCGTGGTCTATCAATTAGATGTACGTCAATAATTATATGGCTGTGTTTATGGGCACTTTTAATTATAATCTGAATATGAATTTCTAATGAGAACAGTTGAATGATGTTCGTATTAGTAAAACTTATTTTGTGTGGATAATATATCATTTAAGCATGATTGACGGATTATACGATTTTTTTTCCGTGGTTTATTAGTTTTAACGTCTTTATTTATTTCTTGTTCAGTTTTTGTATTTACATTTTTAATTAATTATACCGAAACTGTTTTGAGATAAATATTTTAACCGGCTGTGGATTAGGCATTATGAAAGCTTGTCTAATTTTTAATTATTTCCCCGTTAAACTAAAGCCTTATTTAAAAACGACACCAATTATTCCACATCTGCTACTATCCTTCTAACATTTAACATGTAGCTAAATCTTCTGTTACTATCATCAACAACAGCGAACTGTCTTGAAATTTACTTGTAAATTAAATTAATTCACGTCTCTTGTCTCTCTCGTGGCCATCAGAACACCGGCATGGCCGCACAACGCCATCAGCTTCTATCCTAACATACTCGTTCCGTCTGGTCTTGAGATCTTTCTGGTGTTAATCTTTCTGCTGATGTACAGGCGCCAGCTCATCAAGCTACCCGAAACTGTCATTTTTTCCCATCAACCTTGAACCTAATGCTTTAGCGATAAAGTTGAAAATCTATTTAAGAAATTTGACAGATTGTAGTAGCTTTTTTTTTTTTTTTGGATGGCAAATCATCAAATGACCCCCCCACTCTGGGCGGAGCGGAAGGGAGTGTCAGACTTGTACTGACTAAAACCCATCCATGTTCCTTCTTTGCCCTTTGTGTTCCAGGGCCACGGTGTCTCTTTCGAACAGTCCCGCAGCTCTGGCAGGCATCGGCCCATGCGGACCCCTACTCGGTTGCTGACATCTCTTTGAGGCGCGCGTGGAACACGAACGCGCCGTCGACACGGCTTGTCGTCATAAGACGACCGGACGGCGAGCTAGCCCATAACTCGCCGTCCACAGGCAGATTGTAGTAGCTTGATCTAACGTCTGTACAATTTTCGTCGTGAAAAGTTTTTATCACCATCAAAAGCCGCCTGTTAAAAATACAAATTCCCATCGTCCCACGCAACTTATTAGCTGACCTAACACGGAAATTAAGAAAAGACAATCGCCTATTGCGAACTATGTTTTATCATACACCTTCATACACATAATACGAGGTAAAAACAACATTACCACACTAGAAGAGAGTGTTGAGCTCATTGTTCGAACACAAAAGCGAAAGTTCATTCATTCGCTATGAGATAATTAGGTGTTTCACCCTATTGCGTCACACGACAGTTTTTCACCGATTGTTTGGACACTGAACTTATGTGTATGGAAAAAATTGCCACGCGTGCCATTGTTGTGTGATCTGTCGGAAGTTTTTTTTTCTAATCATCGTGATGAATGTGTTGACGGTACGGTGAGGGAACTGTCATTGTGACAGCTGTCAAAGCGTGTTCATCTTTCTGTGCTTTTGAATTCGGAATATGTTTTGCCGAGCTAGGCTGTAGTCAGCCTGCATTTTTATGATTAATTATTCGGTTCCTGATAGTTATGTCTATATTGTAATGATCTTATATTCACAACAATTTGAAATCTGAATTTGTGAAGCTTAGATCCTTTTCCATCTTGTCTGAGGAGAACTAAAAACTCTGTTTTATAATCATCATCATCATCATCATCCACAGCCCGACTTCATCCACTGCTCTCTTTGCTTGCCTCTCTTTGCTTGTGCCAAGCTCCACGCTCTTGTGCCAGCCTCATCCAGGATATTCCCACAATGGCAACAATGTCGTCTACCCATCTCGCCGCCGCGCCGGACGACCAATAATACCAGTCAGAAAATTATAACAATGTTTTCGTTGCAATCAGTTGATAGAAAGTCAAGCAATATTATAAGAATTCATTATAACAAGTCGGTTACTTCAACTGCCTTGGTCACAAGTCATAAGGTTACCCATGCAATGTCAACGTCCGCAGAGATAATTGCTTCATTTTTGTCACTGCTTGTATACAGACGTTGTTCCCACGGTTCGCTCGTCTTTTGTCTTTTTTCATTGTTGCAATAACGAAGCGAATCAAATTCGTTTCCTTATGTGTGTGCTATGATTTACGTTGATTTCCTTTGTTTGAATTAAAAGATATTTTAGTTTTTTATATATTACTAGCATAACGCCCACGACTTCATCCGCAAAAATTGTGATAGCTCAGCTAATATGCTTGATATATATACAATTTATAGCCTATAGCACCCACGAATAATGTAGCTTTCTGCCAGTGAAAGAATTTTTAGAATTGGATCATTAGTTCCGGAGATTACCCCTACATACAAACCTATATATAAATTTTACCTATTTAAAATATTAGTAGGTATAGATGAAATCCTTTAAGGCTTTGAACTACAGAGTTGGTCGTACAGACATTAGTTTTTTTTTTCTATGATATTAGCCTACAATTCAAACTCACTTCACCACTGCCATTTGAGACTATCAAGACATTTCATCACAGAACAACCATGGTCCTACTATTTATCCTCATAAAGAATGCCCTGTGCAATAATCCGCGGGCATATCGAACCTCCAATCCAAATGAATCAGCAACCAGCTTTCAGCTTTAATTATACCGTTAACCGCCTCACAATTAAGAACTCCATCGTACAAGCAATCATACAGCCTAACTATACAGTATGTTTCAGAAAACTGTGATCATATTTAGGAATGTGGTATTATAGAACATAAGATTCAAAAGAAAAAGTAATTAGTGGTCCCGCACAGGACAAAACAACAAAACTAAATTGATTAAGTAATTTTCTCCATAATCTCGAAAAAATATTCGGATGTTTCTTGCAAAATTCTATTAACATGGGACAGCTGCTTTTTTTTTGTCGGTGATCTTTAATACACTTTGTTGATCCTATCCAGCCTGTCCCTTGCTGTCCTCCCTCAGCGACAACAAATGCCGATAAATTGTTAAGATTTTATGTCCTGGCTGGAGACCTTATACTAAGATTAAGGAGCCGATAACCTCCTAAATCGACGAGAGAGATACCATTCATAAAAAAATTATACATGCTGTAGACTTATTAGAACTCGATTTGGAATAATTTCGAAGTTTCATGCTCCAATAAGTTTGGTATAAATGCTGTTATAAATTGGTGTTGTCAAAATATATGAAACAGTCGTAATTAGCCTCTTGTATCGAACAAAAGTGGTATAGTTAATAAAGGCGCGTGCGTTGAAAGACACAAAAAGCTACTAGTTTGTGTGGTGCAAGTTAGGAGCGGAGTTACTTTATTTTATGATGTTGGAAAAGTTGGTTATCGTTCCGAGCTTAGAAAATTATAGAAGCTTGTAATAATGGAAAGTTTATAAAACAGACGAAGGAAGAAAAACCGGCCAAGTGCGCGTTAGACTCGCGCATAAAGGGTTCCTTACCATCGTATTACTTTAATTTTTAATTAGTTTTTATTATTTTTTTGTTATAGCTGCAACAGAAAAACATATTCTGTGAAAATTATTATTATTATTTATTTATTATTAACTTACACACACTATCTTACAACAACAATACAACAACAATTCTAATTACAACTGTTTATTACGGATCATGAGATACAGCTCGCTGACAGACGGACGGACAGCGGATGCTTAATAATATCGTCCCGTTGTACCCTTGGGGTACGGAACCCCAAAAATGAAGATAGAAGGGAAGTTGGAATTGAAATAACGAACGTATGAGGACATCATTAGGTTCGCTAAGGAAGTTGCCAGTTTGTCCGTCTGTCCAAGACACATTGAATTGATCCTATACTAAGCAAGAATTAAGCAAGATGCAAAGCAAGAATCAAGATGATTAAAAACAAGTAATTTCGCTCTTTGTTTATACCACATTCTCTTTAACCGAGCTCAATGAACGCTAACGAAGTTAAATTAATTATAAACACAATGCGTTATCAATACCAACATCTGCCATTACCAGAGTTAAGCACGATAATATTACTATTGGGAATACTTAATATTCTACGTACTACATGCTTACTTGAGTTTTCCTTAAAGAGATTGTTCTTGTACTTTAATTATGTCTTCTAAGGACATTAGTCTGCGAATACAACAACATAAACTGTTACAACTCATTAGTTTTTCATGTGTTTCCATAACATAACATCACGCCTGTAATCCTCGAAGGGTTAGGCAGAGGTGTACCTAATAGTACACCCACATTTCGCCAGTCATGTTTAAGTCATGTAATAGGGGCGAGCCTATTGCCACCAACTAGACAAATCCAGACTCCGTGAAATTCCTGACGGAAAAACCCAATAACACATTACCCGACCTGGGAATCGAACTCAGGACCTCATGCTCAGCAGTCGCTTGCGACCACTAGACCAATGAAGCAGTCTAGGCAGTTCATGTATTTCCTTCATCCTAAATTGACTAGTAGGAAGTACTTTCCATAATGTAGGTTCGATATCAAAATGGCCAGTAAAATTATTCTTTTTGAGATACATTATTTTGTATAAAAATATGAAAAGTTTTATGCCGCCTCTGACTTGGCTGTACATTTCAACATGAATTTTCATGATTTATTGATAAATTATATTTTTTCTGTTTTTTCGAAAGCTTTGATATCATGTAGTTAGCACTTGTTCTTGCACTCTTAGCTCAGTTTTTATAGAACACAGTATCACATATTAACAGCTAGCAAACAAACACTGCAATTGCTTTTTTACAATACACGGCACGGACTCGACGCTAAACCAGTCCGAAGTGAAAGTTATATTTGTGCATTCTAACACTTGAGTTGAGTGCGAAAGCTTCCGGTCCAAGACTCGAGGTATTTTTCTATATAATTACTAATATGAAATAATTTTCTATTAGGTAGACGCTTAATGCCGGAATCGCCGAATGTAATGCGATAAATTATGTAGTTAATCGATCTAGTTTGGTTTGAGTTTCTTTGAAGGGCGTGGTTGAGTAACTTCCCGGATTTGAAAATTAGGTTTGAGAGGTAATAGTGGTTTAACTGAAAATACATGTCATTAAATTGAGAGGATTTGTCAACATAAATGGCCTCGTAGATGACGGCGGTACGAGCTGGACAGAACCAACGACCAGAGGTTCACTTAGCCTTGGATTGAAGTAACTGGATAGGGTTCTGGTCATGGAGGGAGGCTTTTGTTCAGCAGGTGGTGCAGGCTATCAGTATCAGTATATGACCTACTGTGAATCTACAAGTTGTTATAATGTGCCACTGCAGATACATTGCTGAGAGCTTTTGGTGTTTTGAGAAAAGGGTTTCTTTTTTAAAATCGATAACAGTGTTTGAACGTTATATTATCCATTGCTGAACTAAATACAGTTAAGAATATTCACTAAGTACATACTTATATAACATTACACCTGTATATCCCCGAAGGGCTAGGCAGACCTAGTACTGGTGGAGCACACACACATTTCGCCAGTTACCTATGTTGAAGTATAATGTAAGAGGCGAACTTATAGCCATCAACCGGGCACGAATCTTGACTCCGTGGCTAATACTGAGAAATTCCTGATAAAAAAAACCAATATCACTTTGCCCGTCCCGGGAATCGAACCCAAACCTATGCTCGGCAGTCACGCTTGCCATCTAGGAACCAGGCAGTCAAAACAAATATGGAGGAATCAATAATCTTAGTAAACAGATAGCCATTTTATCAATTGATCTAGTGTACATCCAGGATATGCCGTCAATAACTCGACCACACCAGCGACCAACCAATGACACTCCCAAGAAGCTAATTCCGAGCCCAACAAGAACTGTTCATAACTGCAAATCCTCGATCACGTACCAACCCTACAATGGGGAAAGCGTACAGTCATGCGGTTTATGTTCTGATATAGTTTTTGTATCAATTGTTTATAAAAACCATCATCTGGTAACCGACGGTGTTCGTGACTGGCCAGTATTGCGTCTAACTGGATACCTAGTGGTTTTGTAACTATGGTCTTGGATGGTAATATAGTTATTTTTGTATTTGTATAAGGTGTAGGTTTTTTCAGTGGCTTGTTTGGTTTCCATTTATTTGAATGATAGATAATAATCAAATTTTCTTATGGGGTTAAAGGCGTTACTTCAGAAGCGCGTAACTGCATCATTCTGTTCTAATAAGTTATTTTATATGTTACGGCTATAAGCCGAAGTGCGGCTACCTAGTTTTAGCCGGCTAAACCTAGGTACAGCCGGTAAAACTTAGATGTATCCTACTTATCTTCGGTTAGAACATGCAACCAATTTGGACGCCTTTATATCACAGTTCTAACCTAACCTAACCTAATTCATTTGGTCGGAGTGTCCTAGCAATAAAAAAGATACACAATTGTTACCGGCCGCACCTAGGTTTAGCCGGCTAGAACTAGGTGTAACCGTACTTCGGCTTTTAGCCGTAACATATATATCTAAAATGGGAGATGAGAGCGATACAGGATTTCTTGGAAACTGTGAACTATTATGTTACTAATTATAGTAATAATGATTGGTAAACTTAAGTAGATGATATTATAATAATTTGATTACGAAAGCGACGGTGTTGCGCCTGGTAAGTATTGCGTCCACATTGGGTTGTATTAATCGGAGATTTGATACTCTAACATTACAACTAAGTACTGAACCATGCCGCGACAAATTGCCGCTCAGCGGACAGACCTCCGGCGTGATCTCATGGCGACATGGAGAGAGCGACTGTCGCAACCCCGTGCAGGGCACGCCACCATAGTGGCGATAAGTCCCCTCTTTGAGGAGTGGCTAGAGAGGCGCCACGGCGCCCTCACCTACCGCCTGACGCAGGTCCTCACCGGACACGGTTGTTTCGGGAGGTTCCTGCATCGAATCGGGCGGGAGGAAACGCCCGGGTGTTTCCACTGCGAGGATCGTCCGGAGGACACGGTGGAACACACCGTGGAGGTCTGCCCCACTTGGGCGGAGCACCGCCGCGTCCTCGTAGCGGCGATTGGCGGCGGCGATCTCTCGCGTCCGGCCTTGGTTCAAGCTATGGTCCGGAGCGAGAGGGAATGGGAAGCCGTCACCTCCTTCTGCGAAGCAGTCATGCTAGTGAAGGAGGTGGCGGGACGTGAGAGGGAAAGAACCTCACGTCCCAATCGCCGCGGGAGACGCCCTGGGCGTTGGGGGTCACGTGGTGGCTCCCGGCCACCGTAGGCGCGGGCCTGTGGACGGCGAGTTATGGGCCAGCTCGCCGTCCGGCCGTCTTATGACGACAGGCCGTGTCGACGGCGCGTTCGTGTTCCACGTGCGCCTCAAAGAGATGTCAGCAAATAAGTAGGGGTCCGCAAGGGCCGATGCCTGCCAGGGCTGCGGGACTGTTCGAAAGAGATACCGTGGCCCTGGAACACAAAGGGCAAAGAAGGAACATGGATGGGTTTTAGTCAGTACAAGTCTGACACTCCCTTCTGCTCCGCCCAGAGTGGGGGGGGTCATTTGATGATTTCCCATCCGGAAAAAAAAAAAAAAAAAAAAAAAGCTGTGCAGGTGGCAATATACTGGTTGGATATCATTTGAGTCTTACGACACGCAAAGAAGAAGAATAAGGGGCAACCCTATCGGCATCAACCGGGCACAAATCCAGAATCCGTGGCAGCTACTGAGAAATTCCTGATAAAAAAAACTCAATAATACTTTGCCCGACCCGGATATCGAACCCAGGTGCTCATGTTCAGCAGTCGCGCTTGCGGTTACTAGACCAAAGAGGCGGTAAAGGTATCTAATACCTTTATCCTTCAAATACTAATAATTGCAAGATGTAATGATTAATTGATTACCTACTACTGTTGGTGACAGTTTGCCAGGCAGTTACATAATATCAATTGAATTGGTAGATTATTGAGGCTCTATCCACAATTTGCTTTAATTGATTTAATCAAAATATCTGCCTCATTGGGCGAGTGGTCGCAAGCGCGACTGCTGAGCATGAGGGGCTGGGTTCGATTACCGGGTCGGGCAAAGTGTAATTATGTTTTTCCATACAGGAATTTCTCTGAATCTGGTTTTATGTACGGCTGATGGCAATAGGATCGCCCCTGTTACATGGAAATTAAAAACATACTGGCGAAATGTGGGTGTACTATTAGGTACACCTCTGCCTAACCATTTGGGGATTGCAGGCGTGATGTTATGTTATGTTGGTAACAGCTTGTTAGACAGTTACATAATATCAAATGAATAGGTAGATTATTATAGCTTTATCCACAATTTGCTTTAATTGATTTCTAAGCCATGCTCAGATCTATAAAATAATCTGCTTATAAATTCCACGATTTTCTTTCATAATATTAGCAGGCATGTAATTATATCTTTCTTTTTTTAATAAAAGTATCTTAGAACTCCCTTATGATGTTCCTAAGAGTCTTAGCAAAAATTATTTCCATAGGGATCTGCCTGTTATCTAAATTTTAAAATGCAAAGCTTTTATGATAATTTGTAAAAAAGTCGTTTGCAGCTGCACTTGTGTTTAAAAATTTTATTTGTATCTTTTTTTGGATAAGTGGTGACCTAACTTAATGTTATTATCACTAGAAACGGGATATTTACCATGATCACTGTTTTCTTTGAGTTCCCGATATTTGGACGCTGTTGCAAGCACCATGATCACGGATAAACAGAAGTTATTGCGAGTGGGTGTTTATGAGCAGACAAATCGGTCAGGCATTGGTTGGCCATTGGATGTTAGTGACCATCATCATCTGCCTAGCCTTTTCCCAACTATGTTGGGGTCGGCTTCCAGTCTAACCGGATGCAGCTGAATACCAGTATTTTACATGGAGCGACTGCCTATCTGACCTCCACAACCCAGTTAATACTGGGTAATACGATACCCCTTGGAAAGACTGGTTGTCAGACTTTTTCGGGCCACTGACTACCTAACGACTGTCAAAGATCTACAAATGACACCCGGGACCAACAGCTTAACGTGCTTTCCGAGGCACGGAGGAAACTCGGTAAGTAACGGGTGGTCACCCATCCACAGACCAACCTAGGCAAGCACAGCTTAACCTAAAGATCGACCCGAGCGGCTGTTATTATTTAGCTACGAACTCCTTTGGATGTTAGTGATTGGATGTTAGTGACCATGATAGTTTAATCTCTTAATCTTAACTTAATGTTGCCTATCATTAAAGATTCTTTATGTAATTTTGGTTTATGTTCCCACTGCTGGGACACAGACCTCCTCTCTATGAGAGGGAATGGGCTATAATCCACCACGCGGCCCAGTGCGGGTTGGTAGATGTCACATGTCTTCGAATTTTAGGTTCTAGGACATGTCGGTTTCCTCACGATGTTTTCCTTCACCGTTTTGAGAGAAGTTTTGGTTAAAACAATGCCTTTGTTTTATACAAATATATTATGATAGCTCTAAAAACCCGACAACAGTAAAATGATACTTAAAAGTTTAAAATAAAGATTAATTTCTGTTCTTATCTCTATTATGTTTTCAGTTCCAGTTTATTTCAGAATCAACATCTAAACATAACCCATTACTCATATCTGCTTTTAGAACAAAATTTACCTTTATGTTACTACGTCAATGTATAAGTTACATAACTGAGAGAAAAAACAGACTAACACCCACAGTACAGAGCTGAATTCATACCTCACTGAGTTTTCTCAGCATTAAAAAAGCCTGTGAAATTAGCATAACAATGGACGTGAAACTTATATCTTATATTAAATATATTATATTCATAATTTGAGAAGACGTCATCAGAATCAATTATATTTTATATTTGTTTGTTTTACTACCCTATTATATTTTCCCATAAGTATAAAATGTTAATATAATACCTAAAATCTTTGTAATAAATAATATTCAAGTGGCGTGACGGATTTATTTGAGTAATCTATTCGATTAGCATTAAGTTTTGTCAAAAATAATTTTATTTTTATGTGAAATACCTAAATCAATTTCAATATTATATGGCTGTTGTGATATATTATGTGTTACAACGGAGATTTAAGATTCTTTAATTAATTTAATTCTGTGAATGGAGATTTTAAATCTTAAATGAATTCAAATACCAATAAAATAGGTAAACAACTAGTTTGAGAAATTATGTAGTTTTTCAAAGCACCTGTTTCGGTAAAATTAATTTAAAAAGTAGCTGACTTAATTAGGTTCATTAATTAAATGCCTACAAATTAGAAGTCCCAGGAAATAGGCTTTTTATTACATTTGTGATTTAGATTTCTAAATGATGTCAAATCACAAATATGAGAAAGAAATGAAATCTTACCTACTTGTAATGTTTGACTTTGACAAAGTGGTGTGAAAAATGTTTTATTTATTTAATACTTTAAGTACACAAAATGAACAGAGAAACATTCAAAATACTTTACGATAGCTGAGTAGTTCTAATTACCCATAAAACAAAATTCCATCTTATATTTCCTAGACATTTGTTTAAAATGTTATGATCTAAATATTGGTTTCCTAAATCATGTACTTCTTACTTGGTTCTCTAAAAACTAAAGTGAACCATAAACACCATACCAACAATGTTCAATGAAGTCCATCGTTTTAATTTTTTAATTAAAAATCATAATAGAATGGTTAACCCTTGCTTTTATCATTGCATGTAAGGTGTTAAACCCTTCGCATGCAATCAACCACTGACATAAACTGCTGACCATATAATAGTTTACAAACACTTGATTAAACTAACATAGTTATTTTATTTATCAAAACAATCAATGATACAATGATTTTAATCCAAAATATTCAAGAATAAGTTGGTGTGAATTATTTTAGAAGATTACTCAAATTAAAAACATAAAACGAGCTGAATTGTTATGAAAGTAGTTGCTCAAAGGAATCGGAAGAGAAAAATTACTTAAAAATATTACTTACATCATGATCCGGAACATATGTGTAAACATGCAGCTTATCGATCCTTATTGTACCCTGGAATGGATACAGCAGCGACCCTCGAGGAAGTTCAGCAGAGGTCCACACGCTGACTGAAGCTTCACGGCCCCTCGCTCCACCAGGCCTCAAAGCCAGGCTCAAGTCTTGCGGAATCAACACCAAAGTCTCCATCTTCAAAACACTTCAGTCTTTCTCCAAAGTTCCACACACAGTCACCACATAAATAAGTTATATTTAAAAATGTGACCGGTCTCGTCCATCACACTTAATGAGGATAAAATAAATTAGTATACGAAAAAAAATGTCGGGACGTCGGTTCGATTATCGGTTGACGATGTCGCCAACGAAATATCGGCGGTGCGTGATCGATCGCCCGAAGAAATGTCGTTATGTATTAATCACTGCGCGTGAGTTTGTATAGTGTAGCACACACTCAAACGAAAAAATGTTCTAAGTCCAAAAAAATGCGCGAACGAAACCAAGAATCTGTAGTAAAGTCCGGTAATTCGGTACAATATTACATTACGGCTCTGGGCGGGTAGTGTTCGGCGCATGCGCGGTAGGATGCGCACGCGCTCTTCTCTGAACGTGCACTGAAGGAAGCGCTAACATTGACCTTAGCCGCGGCCGTGATCGCGTTTACAGTTCATTTTTTGTTCGATAAAAAGGAGAGGAGTAGAGCCCTACAAGAAATATTTTATCCAAGCTGCGCTAAATTCAATCTTATTCTTGGTTAAATAAGATACGTGGGAAGGCAAATGCAAGTTTGTAAGGTGTATAGTAAGGTGCTCCCCTCCAAAGGCGGCACCTGCTTGACCGTGCGCCGCCCGTCAGAGTGGCGTAGAGCGCGGTGCGGCGCGCGCGCACCTGATCCACCTGTACATTATAGACAAACCTTTTTTTGGGTCCAATTAGATTTTTTTCTATACAAAACCTCGTGATAGATGCGGCACTAATTTTAGTAGCATTTCGTTTTAGTATGCATAGATTTTTTTCTTTCTGAAATAAATGATATTAAAATTATATAACGATTCGAAATTTTTGCTGAACCCATAAATCATTAAATTAATGCATAAATTACCAATTAGTCTGATCATGTAGGTACAGTCAGTTGCTACAATTTATTTTGCAGTCTTTGTGTGAAGATTTTTTTTATTGGAATTTTAGTTTACTGCTAACAGGGTAACCCTTATGAGGTTAATTAATTAATAGTGTAGGTAAGTAATATGTCTGCATTTCAAATGCCATGTCTCAGATGAAATAGAACAATATTTTTTTTTTGCTTTTATTACAATTTCGGTGGGATTTACCGCATAGAATGCATTTAAACTCTATGAAAATCAAAAAACTAGCTAAATAAAGACTATTGTATTTATAAAAAATAAAAATAATTTAATTTTTTATAAAGTCTTTAAAATAATAACAATAAACATTTATTTCAGACTAGGTCCATATTTTTTTTTATAGTATCTATTTTCTTTATTGCCTAAAAAGAAAACATCATTCTTTTTCCACAGTTCTAATTATGTATTAACATTCAAAAAACCCGGAATAAAACACAATCATTCGTCGGCACCCATGTTTGTCTGCGTGACTTTTCTAAATGACATGTCAGGTGTATTATAATAAAAAACCTCGTACTTACTGCTTTATGACTTCGCACGCTTACCAACGGCATTGTTCAGCATCGTCATCAAGTTCAAATGTCTTCATTGTGTATTATAGTACGGAAAAAATGTACGCAAACATCAATGTTTTATCTTTATGGCAACTGAAAGTTGAATAAATTGGATTAATTAAGAATTGTTCGTTATGTAAGTCTGTTTTTAGTGAACGAACCTACAATTTTATCTTTAATAAGTAGATTAGAAGATTATAATGTGAGAGTTAAAGTTTAGTATTGGCAGATTTATATTAATTTATGTATACCTTTGAACTAATAATGCCAGGCAGTCGGAGTTGCGAATTCATGTTAAGCAGCTTTATACTAGAAAACTGAACAAAAGATATTTAAATGATACATTATGAGGGTAAAACAACCGCTGTTATGTTTATAAGCTCATTATTTCAATAAATTGTAGGTAAATAATTGTAGAAGCAACTGTTTTGCGTCCCTCTACCCAAAAATACCCTTTGATTATTAGGGTAAAGTAAAAAAATATTCGAATCAAAACCATAATTTCATCAATTTCTACTTGACACAACAGATTTAGAAACCATCAGTTATCTCATATTTAATTACATCGACGAGCTCGCTGTGGCATTTTCAAAAAATAATCAAATGAAATTGATCGATATTGCCCACAACCGTGGTGTTATGATATCGGATCCTCCTCATGGAAGACCGCAGGTTTGACACTGAAACTGCCTCCTCAGCAAGTCAATTTCAACCGTGGGAATGAAGCAACAGAGTTCATTTTAGCGGTTGTCTAACAACCACACATGATACGAAATGTCGACGACCTGAACACACCTGCCGGCAACCGCAATCCCACTTGGACTATATTAGGTATGTTATAGGAATTTAAAAACGTGTTACTTACCAGCATGCAACGTGACTCCTGGGCATTTGACATTTTTGAAATAAGGGTTGTTTTTAGAATAGTTTATTGACACTTTACATTATAGAGTTGATGTTGTAAGTAGAAGGCGCATACCAAACTAGGGCAAAGGGTTAGCCGGCTTTGCGTCAGCCTATGTTTTGTCGAACCCCACAGAAAAAAGAAAAGAAATTAAAGATGAGTTTGTTTCATTTTTTTCTTTTACTTTTAATTGTGTTACTGTTATATCGTCGCCAATTAAATGTAACGCAAAGGAAACTTAACAGATTGGTAAAAACTAAACTAGGTAAGAAATAAATTTATGACGCTGACTGTATCTATTTATAAATTCATGTAATGAGTGAATTTATGACTATGGTAACTGGCTTGTAATTGATGCCATTATTTCATGGCAATTTAAAATATTACAACATATCCATTTTAACATAGATATCTACATAGTAGGTAAACCAAATATTTCGACAAATCGTAATTATTTTAGTTTTTTTTTTTTAATTAGAAAGTACTTCTAAATATTTGTTAAAGAATAAAATCCCTAACCTTAAAAATCATAAAACCCAAAAATAATTAAATTACCATAAAACCACAACCCACAAAAATCCTATCAAAAAATTGAATATCCGAATAAGTTGCGCGTACGCAGCGGGGCGGGGTTTGGGGCGTGGCGTCCGAAGTCCCGCCTCGCGCCGTGCGTTACCGGTGCGCAAGACCTATTGTTAGCGCGATCGACGATTTTTATTTGTCAGTCAGACTTGTGTTTGTTTTAGAAGCTTTTTGACGTTTCAACTGTAGGTACTTAGGTACGCCTACTGGATGTGATTGGGTTGTAAAAGTGTTTTGTTTGATTGAGTGTTAGGTACAATTTTGTGAATGGAAATTTATAAAACGTTTATAATCAGAAAATATAGTAATTCCGCATATAAAAAAAAAATAGCTTTTCAAGTAGAAAAACTAACCTATTTTTACTTAATTTTTAAAGAAGATTTCAGTCAGGCTCAGTTTTTTTTTCATGATAAATCTGAAAACAACTTTATCTCTTATAATAATATAATAGAATTAATTGTACGTTTAATAACTTAAAGTCTTAAAGTGTATACTTATCAATTAAAAATATTTACAGCACAAAATAAGAGAAAGGGCCGACTTAATTGTGTGGTGCCAGCCTATAGTTCCTCTACATACCTACTATTAATTGTACGTATTAGAATTTATTAACCAATATTATTAAAACTTATAATCATTCATATGAAGAATTTACTTATTCGTCATTTTGTTATAATACCCGTCAAACGTCTTTAGAAAACATACGGCAGCTTATTCTACATTTGCACGTGCAGCGTTCTAGCAGCTTGTCGAACGTTGCAACTGGTTGCTACTAAATCCCGCTTTTCATTCATTTAGAATTTTATCAGGATATTCTTACCCGACTGCGGCGAAGAAGGTTATGTATTTGACCTGTGTGTATGTATACCATTTTTATAATTGATAAGTTTTGTATTCAAATGGGACCCGCCTGCTTCCAACTTTTATTTAATTTTAAATTTGCTTGTTTTCAGCTTTTGTATCGCAGTCGCGTTTTTAGTTTTTTTAATAACTTTTATTGTTCAATATCTGGATTTTTTCACTGTCGGCAATAAAGTTATCAATAAAGTTTTGACTGCATTTATTATAATTTGAATTCGTAGCAGAAATCGTATAAGTCCACGTAAGAGATAAGTTCTTCAAGGAAATAGTCATTTGATTACCTGTACGATATTGAACATCCTTTACGGGTAAGCGCTCTCCATATCTATGTGCGGTTAACCCACTCACAATGACAACATTTTGAAGATGTTACCCTTTTTATTTCAGTACCTGGTAAAAAGAGGAAATTATATTTATCCTACTCCTCCGCTATTCTTTTCTGACTAATTTCGCTGCAGGATCCAAGACAGTTAAGCTGTTTCTCTCGGACATCATCGAGCTTCATTGTCTCGGCGCTTTTCAGGTGGTCGCCACTGTTAATTCTGGGTTTTAGGAGTTGCTGTGGTTTGGTATTAATGTGGCGAGCTTGCCCAAAAAAAATAAAAATAACCCCTCAAAAAAAATGCGTTTAAATAAGGTACCTATTAATGATGATGAATAAACTTGTCATAATGGTGAGGTTGGAACATTTGGAAAAACTAGCATCACCATCGGCGTTTAGCTAAAGTAAAGCGTACACGTCGGAACTCCCACTCCGTATATTCCAAAACCGATGATCCCGCAACGAACAGACACTAAGCGGGCTTAACCCGTCACGCGTCCATGTGGCTTAATTGTCATTAAATTCAACTCAATTTGTGTTCCAAACGCAGATAAGTTGGTGTAACACGTCGCCTTCGATGCGGTATTGTACGGTGTTATTATAGCCTTTTTAGTCTCTTTATTCGGCTTAAAAGAATTTATTTTATAATATCGGAGAGGTGGGTCGGTAAAATTGACGGGCACTTTTGATCGAGCCACCCGCTTTGGAGGGTTAAGTGAGTGAAAGATTTAATTTTAGTGTTGTGTTATTTGTTTATTAAACCTGATTTTCTAGAAAATATTTTAAGTTAAATTGTTATTTAACAAGACTTGCTAGGTATTTAAGTACCTAATATTTTAGGCGTTGGTCCTGCGCCTGATCTCTCTCCGGTCGTGTAGCGGTTGATGCGACGTGATGCCGTTTCATCGGGCTATAGGAGTAAATGAACAGAGAGTGCACTTGTGTCTGCGCACATACTTGTGCACTAAAATATCTCTAGCGTCGATTGCCAATCTCCGGTACGATTGGGCGCCGCCGTAACCAAAAAACGGCTAGGTCTATTTTATTATTTTAAAGAGTCCCTATTTTTTTTTTAAATCAATGTACGATTTGCTTATGAAACAGTCAAAGTACACACATAGGTATTGACGTTTTAATAAATACATCAACATAAGGGCATGCAATCCCCAAAAAAAGCATCAAAGCATAACGTCCAAACAGTCCACGCCGAAATCGGATTGTCTCTAATCTGTATCAAAGGTCCGGCGACAAGCCGACATGTCCCAACCACTCCCGAGTCGCTCCGATTTTTATTTTAATACATCAAAAGATAAATATCTTAATTTTTTGACGTATTCACTGAGCTGTCTGTGGTTTACAATTGACGTTCTGTCGGTAATAGAACCTAGTTATAATTTGATTTTGAGTAATGCGCAAGCGCAGGTGTCGTGTTTCGTTGGTAGGTAATGCTCACATTGCTTATGTCTTGTTCTTGTTTCGTGGGATTAATTTGTAGTTGATTAGTAGGTTATATTTGGAGAGCTAATATTAACTATTTCCACTTGAATACCTGAATAAACACGGCCTATTGAAAGCAGGAATTCCGGCCGTTATCTTTGGTGCTACAGTTCCAAAGCAGTAACTATCAATCTCAATTTCTTAAAACGAAACAGCTCAGGTAAAATGAATAAACATCTATGAAATTTGTAAAAAAAATGAAGGCCTTTTAAGCTGTAATTGCAAACTTTAGTTGCAAATCAATTTCAGGTTGCATGGAAGTCTCTTTCTTTCGCTAACTGTCTATTTTTAGTGGCGAGAAATAAAACTTTAACGTATTAATATCTTACAAATAAGGTGGTGTTTAAGAATCCGGGGTAAGTTATTTAGGCTGCCAAGATGCAGGGAAGCACGCTGTGTTTCCTTTGTTACGATCAAGTGGAAATTAAGAGTCACTAGGAACTTCTCCAATAAAAATAACGATATCATAACATAACATCACGCCTGTTATCCCCGAAGGGTTAGGCAGAGGTGTACCTAAGAGTACGCACGGCGGCCAATCAAGCTATGCAAAACCAAATTAAACTGATCTCTCATCGTACGGGAAGCTCATACTAAGCGAAGTCAGGTTATACTGGTTATTAGAGCTTGATGTGCCGCCGTGTGTACACCCACATTTCGCCAGTTATGTTTTTTCCATGTAATAGGGGGCGAGCCTATTGCCATCAACCTAGCAAAAATCCAGGCTCCGTGGCTGCTACTGAGAAAATGCTAATGGAAAAATTCAATAAAAATTTTCCCGACCCGGGAATCGAACACAGGACCTCATGCTCAGCAGTCGCGATTGCAACCACTTGACCAACGAGGTAGTTTTCAGTCAAAAATTACGAAAGATATTTTACTGTACTTATCACAAAGATTACTTTGCTCTCTCTCTACCCAAGACATGTCTACTGTAGCGTGGAGACACACATCTGCCTATCCTTTTCCCAACTATGTTGGGGTCAGCTTCCAGTCTAACCGGATGCAGCTGAATACCAGTATTTTACATGGAGCGACTGCCTATCTGAGCTCCACAACCCAGTTAGTACTGGGTAATGCGATACCCCTTGGTAAGACTGGTTGTCAGTCTTTTTGGGCCACTGACTGCCTAACGACTTTCAAAGGTCTATAAATGACATCCGGAACCAACGGCATAACGTGCTTTCCGAGGCACGGAGGAAACTCGGTAAGTAAAGGGTGGTCATCCATCCACAGACCAACCCAGGTAAGCACGGCTTAACCTTGTAGCGTGGAGACACACAACAACAAAAGAAAGGCAACAATACAACGCGACGGAACAGCTCCTGCCATTACGCATACCTACATTAGCATGCAACGATCGCCTCCCACTAAATTTAGAGTTTTCTTCCGGGCCTGAGGCTTAGTCTCGACGCATTCCTTCACGCTATGTTACGTTTAGCGGTTGGAAGGCAAATTTTGGGACGATGGCTGGTAGATGTTTGGCGGTTGTAATGTTATCATCAGTATTGGTGAAATGGACCGAGATCCCATTAATCACAGAATACGTAATCTAGTAAAAGCTGAAACTTTTTCCGTGGAACTAACTTACTAGAATGGGTGTAAAAATACCCTAACGAAGCCGAATCGGTACTTGTTCTCTCCGTCATTGCGATCATATTTTACCCCGATGGTTCGTCGGGCAGTAGCTAATCAGACACAACACCCGTCTAGTCACTGGATCCTCCCTCTTTTATGGAGAATGATGAAGTTTACACCCAGGTCCTCATACTTCTCCTTAAACTGAGCCTGTAGAAACGAGGTAAAAACCGACATCAGTTCACATACATACATACAACTTACATATGCAAACAGGGCAATTCGTTTCGCCATATGGCCAATACATTGCGAGAAGGGAATTGCCCCACATGCTGTCTCCTTGTAACATTAGTATAAAGGCACTTAACTGAATGGCAAGCTGTTGGTTTTTTTTTTGCAGTTTTTGGCAAGGTTTTCTATAGATATGAGTCCAGGCAATTTAAAAAAAAGGTTATAATCACTTCACAACCATAGTCACTTCATAATCACAGTCACCTTAAAATCATAGTCACTTCATAATCATAGTCACTTTAACCGGAAGAAACTGGAGTTACCGAAATTGATAGTAAAGTAAGCAAACTGAAGTTACAGTGTGCCACCCCAGTTGGTTCTGGAGAATCGTGGAGTGCAGAACTGGAGACTGGATGCGTATTCAAAACACACGAGAGCGTGTATAGCTGCTAGAGATAATCGTTTTCTTCTCTAATCCCCATACAATTGGATTTTCTGGAATCAAGAATCAGGTAATTTATAGAGACACATCTCTAATATAAAATTAAACTATTCTTGTTACCACCTAATAGTAATTGACAGGACCAACTAAACCAGCTACATCTACTAACTACTTAATTGCCGGAAGGGTAACAGACATTAAGACCGTCAATGTACCAGCATTATTCTAAATGGTCTCTCACAAAAAACCATACGGGCCTGTGGCCTGTTCTTATGAACGACCGTGGATTTAAACATTTAAATTTGTTCCCGAGGCGATGCAGGAGTCTAATTGTTCGGCCGGCGCAAATTATAAATTCATTAATGGGAAGCTGGGACCGGCGGCCATGGAGATTTTTCATCTCTGTACCGTGTAGTTTGCGTACGTAGTTTTACAGAAGTGTGGGTGTGTATAACAGCTTCGCCACAAGCTACAGGCACACGAGCTGTGACAGTGACTGCGGAAAAAACAAATGAAAGAAATTGCTTTGAGCATGCGACTCGTCACCGCAACGCGTTTTGTGACGCGACGGCACTTAAATAAAACAAGTGACACACGCGCGTGTAGTTTGACGTTCGTAAGTCGTATCGCCCGAAGTCATGAACAGATCATTAGTGTACTTTCGGTCAATTAATGTGTGTGGTGTATGTGGGCGAATGTCAAAGTGGTCCAATAATAAACTGTCAAAATATGCAATTTGTCCAAGTTGTAATAAATTTCAGGAGTTGGTTTAGGTTCTGATTGGTTTTTTAATTGAATTTGTAGTTGCTTGTAATAATAGAGCGACAACAGTTATTGATTGTTATCATGATTTATCAACACCTACATCATCATCATCATCTGCCTAGCCTTTTCCCAACTATATTGGGGTCGGCTTCCAGTCTAACCGGATGCAGCTGAATACCAGTATTTTACATGGAGCGACTGCCTATCTGACCTCCACAACCCAGTTAGTACTGGGTAATACGATACCCCTTGGAAGACTGGTTGTCAGACTTTTTGGGTCACTGACTACCTAACGACTGTCAAAGATCTACAAATGACAGCCGGGACCAACGGCTTAACGTGCTTTCCGAGGCACGGAGGAAACTCGGTATGTAATGGGTGGTCACCCATCCACAGACCAACCTAGGCAAGCACGGCTTAACCTAAGGATCGATCTGAGCGGCTGTTATTATTTAGCCACGAGCTCCTCACTCCTCCTCCTTATCAACACCTACATATTACAGATTTTTTTTTTTTACTTACAAACACCTGTCTACCTACCTACCTACATATTTTTACGTCACGCGTCGTATATGAAAAGAAACACCACCCACCAGGCTTCTCTCTGCTGGCAATAACTCGCCCGTAGGGCCAGTCTGTAGTTGGGCAATGCATGATGATGACAAATCTGGTTGTCAATGTATGCTGACGGGATAATTATGTCCATGGTGATCTTATAAATCTCTATCGTTCAAAACAAAGTTCATTAAACTAGTTAACCACTTGAAAGATCGATTTTGACTACACGTTTTTGCTTTTTCATCAAACTGTGAATAAAAGACATCAACGAGTTTATCAATCAACTTCCCAGTTTGTATCGACCCAACCGTTTTGTACTCAAGTCTGTCTCCACTTTTTTGGTTAACACAAAGTACTAACCAGTAGTATCTGGATATCCAAAATCTTTATTTATGTCAACCTTATTATTGCTTCGTTCGGTTGGTCTAGAGGTCGCGTGCGAGTATGATGGCCTGGTCGGGCAATGTTTTATTGAGTTTCCATTAAGAAACTCTCAGAAGCAGCCACAGAGTCTGTACTCGGTTGATAATACATGGGACTTAAGCAACTCCTAGTTTTTGTTTTGCATGTGTTAATTTCCAATGGATGTGCTCTGCCGACGGGCCATGGAAGGATCTATCAGACTCCTAATGACAAAAACCACTCGGTGTTCTTCCTCGTCACTTCTGGCTGGGGTGCGGAGACATAAGTGGATTCTCCACAATCACCCCTGCAGTACCTGCCCTAACCCTTCGGGGATTACAAGCGATGTTATGTTATCAACGTCACCGTAAGACGTTATTAATGGAACCAAGATTTCGAGAGCTGTGAGCAGGATGCGATGGTCTAATTGGTTACGACGTCCGGTGTACTGAATCGGAAGGTCGCAGGTTCAATCCCTGCTCGCACTCGATTTTTTCTTTCCATATCAAAACAGATGTTATGTTATGTTTATTATGATTGCTATCAAAATTCACAAAGGAAGGCGTTAAAACCAAAACACCACATTTCATAGCCCAATGCACAGATTTCACGTCTCCTTATTCCAATTCATCACCACATACAGAGAGCAATCGTTTGTTGTTCAAAAGGTCAGCGACCTTACGGTAGCAAGAACATTTCTAACAAGATATTAATTGTTCAGCTGACGCCTAAGGCAGTCTTGTTAAAATAATTGTCGGTCTACTTGAATCTATTTTTCAAACCATAGTGTACGGGGCTTGGCTCATTAAAATCGTATAGGAGCTGGTGATTAGATTTGTCGGAATGGTGTACTGGCACGCGTTTCTTGTATAGTTTAATGAATGGGTGTTGCTGGTTATAAATGGTGGATTAGTAGGCGAGCAGAGATGATGACTAGATGAAGTAGTAAGGAAGCGTTTGCTTTATAAAACGAAAACTAAATGTGTTCTGGCTTTCAAGATGTTAGTATTCTGAGGATGACTTTGATCGAACTGTTAGACCTTGAATGGCACCCGTATATATAAACAAGTCAAAGTGATTACTTGACTAAATTAAGATTCGATTTTTATTCCGTAGTTTAGTAATTGCTTGAAGTTAGAACTGTCAAAGTTATAATTCTCAGCATTGCTTTCTTTGACGGTTCTTACTTCATTCATATTCTTGTAGATTGCATAAATATGGTTGCATAAGTAAGTACTGAAAGTCTTATCTTGCAATTTTTTGATGGTTGACTATTTTTCTACACCTAAAACGTTTAGCTGTCAATTTTTCTTTGTCGAGGCGCAACTTTTTCACGAATAATAGTTTGTTAAAATTTGCTTAGAGAGGTTTGTTGCTGTATGCTGGAATAGTGATAAAAACCAAAAGATTGAGATTATAAATATTATTAGTAGGTTATTAAAGTGGTACTAATATCATTTTAGGAGGAGGAGATGGTGGGACGAGCTGGACAGAACCAACGACCAGTGGTCCACATTGGCTCTGGATCGAAAGATTTGCAGGTCATGGGGGATGGCCTTTGCCCAGCAGTGGGATCACACAGTCTAACAGTAATGTAATTTAAGAGTGAATAACGAGTCTGTTTAACACGTCACGATATCAAAGTCGAAGTTGTAACTTAGAAAACTCAGAATTGCAATCTGAAAAAATTACCAAACTCATGAATATTTTCTTACTGAATCTTTAGTAAACACCATGGTCTTAAAATCCAATCGAAGATGAAACCATATTTCAATCAGCAAGTCGTGACTAACAAATAAAACTTATCTCTCTAAATGTGAATATGATTGTAAGTTAACATCCTCTAGTATAAAATTAGATCTCCAGTTCCCTCAAAATGGCCGGTAGCCAAAGGAAAGGATACATTTTGATCTGTAATGAATAATTCTTTGAAACAGACGTAAACGTTTTGAGCCCAGGAGGGCAGAATTCTAAATATTTGTGCTAGAGGCTAGGTCCTGAGATTAGCTGTGTGTGTTAGTTTGTAAAAAAAAATGTTCCGTCCACTGCTGGCATGGATACAACAAGTAGCCAAGGTTCGATTTACACTCTTCTTTCTTGTGGTGGTTTTGTTATTTTTTTTCATGTTTTTCAAAAATGATGCGCTCGCTCTGCGTTGGTGGTTTTCATTGACTTCGGATTTAGCCTAAATTTTATTATTAGGAGACCTAACGATTTTGCCTACTTCCCTAGAGCAGACCTTCTTCGACTTATCGGAAAAAATACTTGTGTGTTCTTTCATTTATTAATACACTTTTTTTTCGGATGGGAAATCATCAAATGACCGCTCCCGCTCTGGACGGAGCGGAAAGGAGGTCAGACTTGTACTGACTAAAACGCACCCATGTTCCTTCTTAGCCCTTTGTGTTCCAGGCCGCGGTGTCTGTTTCAAACAGTCCCGCAGCCCTGAATTTATTGATACCCTTGAATAATAAAATTGCCAACATGCATATTCTCAATAAACTTTCACTTTTACGAATTCAAATTCCAAACTTCTAAACGATCCCCAAAACCTTAAAACGAGAGCCTATCATTCGAACGTTTACAGAATTCCATTTGGCGTTTCCAGACGAATATTAAGTTTGTATGCAATTTGAATACCGCCTACGGTTAGAGAATGGCAGCTATCATTTAGAAGCAATACCATGATGACTACTGTTGCACGTATTCGTAATTGACTCCATTTTGAGGAAAAATAGAGATGGGAAAAATTATGGCTGGAATCGATAACAGCTACAAGTATAATTATCTTGTTTTAAGCTTTCACGGTTTATAACTAAACTTATACTGTCACTTACGGGGTATCTTCCGTGATTTTCCATTATTGTGAGCTCCCGATATTTCGACGCTCTTGCAAGTGCCATGATCGCGGGATGACAAAAAACAAGACACGGAAGATAACGCGTAAGTGACAGTGTAAGTTTAGCTACAAGTATCTTTACAACGCTGCTGGTAGTAAACATTGTGTTTTCTGTAAAAATGGTTTTGTGTATTGTAAAAAAACCAAGACCCAGATCTAAAAGGTTTCTAACATTCAGACACAAAATAGGTATACTTGAAACATTTAATGGTTATCTGACAATTTCTAAAGAAAAATTCTATTCGAAACTTTTGTCATAAATAATGCCTATAAATGAATGAAAAGTATTAAAATACCTTTATGTAGGTAAATGGTTTCTGTAATTACTTTTCAACTTCAAATAATGTTATTCGTGTTTTATGCAACTAAACAACAGCCGACACAAAAAAAAAAACTCTTAACATAGTTGGTAGTAATTTACAACAACGCAAATCGACTCATAGTAGGCATAACGAATTGAATTATAATCGACTAGTAAACAAAATTGGCCTCCTCTATTCGTAATGGGCAATCAGAATCGAAAAAGGAATGAATTTGAAATGCAAACTTTTTTTTTAAGAATAAATAAGGCAATGTTTTAGTATTGGGCGTTGCAAATAAATTGATATGCGTGAAACGGAACGGTGAGCAGGAGTCAATTTCGGAATTTATGTATGGATGGATGTTTTTTGTTTGTAGTTAGAATTCTTCGTTATGTTATTGAATAATCACTTTTTTTTTAAGATATTATCATTTATTAAGTAAACTAACTATAATTATACATTATTAATTAAAAACTAATAAATAAACTAACAACAAACTATAAAAGGGTATCGAAAAACTCCTCCTCAACGCTGTCAGCTGGTAATGTGTCCAAGAGACTGGCGGTGTTGCCACGTTGTATGGCAACACTTAGCCTCATGGCCAAGGTAAAAGCCAGCCCTTGGGTCACGGAAAGCGTCAACTACGTGTTTCGAAATTTCCTTGAAAAGGCTATCAGCAGGCAGGCAGCACTCGGACCCACGGCCAAAAATTATCAAAAAAAATTTTTTTAGTTATTGCATTATATTCCAGCCAACCGTTGATGACCTGCAATCAGAGCAAATAATTCAGTAGAATTATATTTATACAAATGAAACAAAGTGGGTAACTATTGAGGTCCAATAACCAGGGCAAAAACACTAGGGTCATGGGGTCCGAGTACCCACCTAGTATTTCAAGAAATCGTCAAACGAATGGTCGACTCTTCAAGTGACCAGAGGGATGGCCTATATTCCGGCCAAAGCATTCAGCATGTCCATCCAGCGTGGCAATGCTGCACGCCTTCTGGGCACTTTTCCTATTGACAGCGATGTGGCAGAATTTTTTGACGCCCTGTAATGCTTTTCCCATTTTGATACTTGTACATATTTTTATATCATAGATCTATTTGTAGTTTGTATATAATGTACATACTGTTACAAGAGAAAAATGAAAATTGATTGTTTATCGGTTTTGGCCAAATCGGCTAGATTTACTAAAACAAACATTGGAAATCATAACGCCTGTTATTTATATGACAGCAACCTGCCTCTCACCGAATTATTGAAGCAAATAATTATAAAAGTGATCTGCAGGTCAGAATAAGAATAAACTAAACAAATTGCCAAGGACTGGGATTCGTACAAAAAGCTGAAGGAGGCCTTTACCCTAAAAGGGGTCCATATCTCAAAGGAAGACTAAACATACTAACAATATACAATAAGTAAATTTACTAACACCCTACTAACAAAATTTGGAACGAATATTATGTATATCTAGGAAATAAGACTAACCATACTAAAAAAAACAATAAGTTAATTTACTAACACCCTACTAACAACATTTAATTTGAAATGTATATAAAATATAAGAAATAAGACTAACCATACTAAGAATAGACAATAAGCAAAAATACTAACACCCTACTAACAACATTTGTATTTGTAATCTAATCTACTGAAGACGGAAGAAACAACATTTTTATTTTTATTTTTTTATTTAAACAAATTGTCAAACTTCATTCATTCTAACTTCATCTAATTATCCTGCACAGAGTTATCCTTGCTCTTTGATAAATTGGTACCTCTGTGGCGATCTTATTCAGACCAGGACTTGATGAATACATCGATATATTTTCATCCAATTATAGGAATTATTCAATGTTCAATTATTTAGATTTATTCCAAGGATGGCAACGATTGTGTGTGTATTGGTCGATTGTGTAGTACTGATCAACTGCTATTCGGGATAATTTTCAAAATAATGGTCTTTGTTTTAGTAATTTGAGTTTCTGATCCTAACCATAAGTAATGTGTACTACATGTATTTGACAAAAACTGCTGTTTCGTGTTTTCATACGAAAGTTTCTAGTTAGTTTTCCCCTAGAGGGAATTTCTATAAAAAAAGGAAAATCCTACCAGGCGTGTACCCGTAATTATTATGCTAATTTTAACATCAAGTATCACTAGTTACATTCAAATTCACGACCTCTCGACAGTCTATTTGACGTTTGAAACTAAAGGTAGTATATTAATCAATGTTTGAATCGTTAAAGCAAATTACTAATACCAGCGATAACAAACAGAATGTCCAAATAAAATCGCACAGAAGACTTTAAAGGTTCGATCCCCGCACGAAACAAGTAAATATTTGTTTGACCTACAGATAGTTTTTCCGGGTCTGGCTATTTGTTTATGTGAGTTTAAATGTTTGTAACTGTGACCCATGATTCAGGACAAATTCATAGTGCGGGGTTAAGTTTTTTTTCTAAACTTTGCTTAATGCCGAGAGATAAAACGCCATCTGTGCAATCGTTATTAGGAATTAATTTCGATTCCTTGATGTAAGTGAGCTCGGGCACCAGTACACAGATTTTCTTAAGTACTAGGCTATCAAGAACCGCAGGAAGTAAAACCAAAGGTCCTGTATGGTCTCAAGCTATTTACATTAAACCTTTTTACACAATTACCAACACAATACCCGTACTCAAGTCTTCGACTTTAGCCGTATATCAGCCTTTATAATTCCGATATTCTTTAGAAATTCACTTAGGTACTACATGGGGTGCTAATTGCAAGCAAAATGAACAGATAACGATGCCTATTCATAGGACGACACGGTATAAAAAAATGTTTTGACAAGGTTGTAGCTGATGACCATTTATATCTGCGGGACTGTTCGAAAGAGATACCGTGGCCCTGGAACACAAAGGGCAAAAAAAGAACATGGATGGGTTTTAGTCAGTACAAGTCTGACACTCCCTTCAGCTCCGCCCAGAGTGAGGGGGGGGGGGGGGGTCATTTGATGATTCACATCCGAAAAAAAAAAAATACCATTTATATGCGATTAGTTTAAAACTGTTTCATTTTCATTTATTTAGGGACCTGCAGTAAATCCAGCAAAAAACTTGAACCATAACATATTATCATCGTTCAATTGTCGTTGTCATACAAAATAAATCATAGTTATCATTCTCCGGCCCTTATCCCAATTTATTTGGGGTCGGCACAGCATATCATACAAAATAAATTTTATATAATATTCTTTTTCAGGCAGTCGCGCCATGTAAAATACTGCATCCAGTTAGACTGGAAGTCGACCACAAAATACTTGTGAAAAGGCTAGGATAATATTCTTTTTCATCATAAAAAAATCTGATGTAGTCAAAACACATTTTTAATAACTTTTTTTTTCATAACTTAATTAATTTGGATGAGGTAAAAAGAACTGTGCATAAGATTTAAATTAAACTAAATTCATACCCAGTCACTGATGCAATTCCACGCCCATAGACAAACATTTAAATATTAACCCAGCCAGCGTCGACGACAAACCATCCGAAACCTGAACAGCCCACCTTATGCGAAGCGGGGCCCTCTCTCAGAGATAAGGCGGACAGGGAGCAAAGACTAAAGAGATCCGCCAAAGATATACCTCGGCTAACAATTAACAATGAGACATTATATTCACGAGTAATGCTGCCGATAATTACCAGGCCGGACGATTTGCACAAGCAAGTTAACTTATAGCATCTTGTTCTATCGTACTAATTGATGGTGCTTTTTGAGAGTTTGTTTTTTTGTTGGTTCTTTTTAATACTTATACCTAAGTATAGGAAGCTCGTGGCTAAATAATAACAGCCGCTCGGGTCAATCTTCAAGACCGCGTTTGCGTTGATTTTTCGTGGATGGGTGACCACCCATTATATGCAGAGTTTCCTTCGTGCCTGGGAAAGCACGTTAAGCGGTTGAGCCTGGCTGTCGTTTGTAAATCTTTCACAGTCGTTACATACAGCCAGTGGCCCGAAAGTCTCACAAACAGTCGGACCAAAGGTCATCGTATTACCCAGTACTAACTGGGTTGTGGAGGTCAGATAGACAGTCGCTTCCTGTAAAATACTGATATTCAGCTGCAACCGGTGAGACAGAAAGCCGAGCAACATCGTTGGGAAAAGGCTAGGCAGATGATGATGACCTAAGTATATTATCAACCTTAAAACACACGGTATAAAGTACGATACGACGATACGAACGACGACGCGTGACGGTACGATGTACAGTGAGTTATAGCAATTAGCTGACCCACCTATGCATAAATGGTTGAGATTTTTTAGAAAACAAATCGATAGAATTTTGTAATTCTTTTATGTTTAATTTACTTTGTTCAAATAAATAAAATATGATGCAAAGGTAGGTCAGCTAATTGCTATCACTCACTTATATCGTGATTTGTGACACAACTAACGTTTTCAATACATGAGTCTACATACATTTAAAATTTTTGTAGGCTATTAAAACCAATTATTTTGTTCTGTAAACAACTTTAAGACTTACATGGTCCAAATGTAAGGGAAAACCAGTTTTTTTTAAAATAACAGTTTAGCAATTTCGTTGCTAGGTTTAGAAGATAATTGTAATTGTATTTCACCTCAAAATTTTGATTCAAAATTACCTCTTATTAAATCGCTTCGAGAGGTATATTCAAGTTGCAATTTATAAACAAAAAAAAAAAATCAAAAGTGTGACTAATAAACGGCATAATAGGAATTAAAGATTGGTTTATTTATCAATACATTGGTGAATTTGATTTACTGCTGTCTACCATTTTGAACAAAATCATTCATTCACTTTTATGAGGCTATCATTCATTGAAATGATAAATACTTATACTATTAAGCACCATTTAATATTTTGAATTTTCGCGACGTTTGCGCGCTGTATCAATACACTACACAACGCTTGACTACTTTTTCTTATACTGATGGGAATATCAATAAATTGTGTTCAAGCTGTTGACAATACCAACCACGGCAGGACCCAATAAATAAGAAAAAAAAAAAAACATAACTCAGTTTTCTTACTCAAATATTTAGGCTACATTATTAGCACATAAGTTCACGCATGTAATCCCGAAGGGTTAGGCAGAGATGTAACTAATATAACACCTAATTTTTTTTTATTTGAATAAGTAAGTGTAATTAAATGATAATTATGTGTTTATGGTTGACAATTCAAAAACTTGACTTATTGATTGTGTTCTGTATATTTATTGTAACAATGAATTGTATTGTAAATGTTTTTTTTATAAAAAAAATGATTGTTTATATTGAAATTTTTGTTAAATTGTATGGTATATCGATTTTAAATTCTTATATTGTTAATTAGTGTATGCACTAATGGGTAGTTTTTTTGAGTTATCGTAACCTAACTATAAGACCGACTACTATAAGTATCATTTAAAATCACACTAATAAATACTTTGACTTTGACTTTTTTTATCACATCGAGGTTTTATATTAATAACACTAATTATAATACTCGTCTGAACCAATCTATTAAATAATCTATGATAGTGTTCAGCTTTACTATATTATCACAATTCGTCACGATAGTTGAAAATACGGCAATAAAAATGTCGCTACAATCATAGAAATCAATAATAGGGTTTTTCTGAATAATGTTTTCCATATTTTTTATCAAAAATACGTAAATTGTTGATTAATAAAAACCTTATCTTAAGAAGTTAAATGATATAATCAATGAAAATAAAATGGCAAATCTTTGAAATATTTTTTATTAGTCAGTAGTAAATCGTAGGCACTCATGAAATAGTTACATTAATACAATTTTAAGATAAAAATGAAGTCAATATATTTTATTTACTTAGTATCTATATTTATAAATAAGAATTCAGTTAGTGCACATTTAGATATATCAGTCCCTGCTGATAAACAAGTGTTCGATTTAGATCTCTATGAATCTGTGTTAGATCCAGATCTGTGTGAAGAACAGATTCGATATATCCAGCAAGATGATCAGCAATTATTACTTGAATGTGAGTTTAATATTTATTTACCTATCGTCCACGTTTAACCACTGAAATATAATCTGTAGCAGTTGTTTGTTTTCGCTTTGTACAGCTTTATTTCTCATTGCACTCTATCTCTATTACACCATCACATTTTTGGCAATTTTCTCTGACACGTAATCCATTCATAGATTCCTTAGTGTTCCTCTTTTCAACCATTTACGTTCTTAGTTTTACACTATTTAGTATTTTTTTATCATATTTCTTTATCACGTGGTTAGTGCCTAACCTGGTGTCAGAGTTGTATACCGCCCATAGGCCTCTGACTTTGGCATTACATGCCGTCGAGAAATATCTCTCAGACATGCTTCCCTACGATGTTTTCCATCACCGAAGCAAGTGATAATTATACTTCTATACTTATCGTATACTTTTATCATTATAATGGAATTGTGTTTAACGTTTAAACACGTTTCTTAATCAATGTTTTAAGCTTTCACGGTTTACAACTAAACTTATACTGTCACTTACAGGATATCTTTCGTGATTGTTCATTATTTTGAGCTCCCAGCACCATAATCGCAGGTTGACTCTCAATAATGAACAATCACGGAAGATATTCCGTAAGTGACAGTGTAAGTTTACGTTTCTTAATTCTTACAGTTATTGATGCTGGCATCCGTGTACCGACTGGTATAATGACAGGCAACGTGTTACACCTCGGAAACTACTACCAATGTTTGGGAATCAACAAGCAAACACCAGACTCAGTAGTCGAAGGCAAATATTGTATGATAAACGTGCCTTTGAACCAAGATTGGCCAGCATTGCCCACTTTACCTGAAGGTATACCTTTGCCTGATTTTAACCCGAACAAATTGAGGTTGAAAGAAGATGTTGTCAAGCGACTTTATCAGGCAAACGTATGGGCTGCAGGTCTCGAAGATCTCATTGGGACAGGAAGTAATGTCAGCAGGTAGGTACTCATCATTTTCTTTCTTGAATTTTACTTTTTACTACTTTTTAACGTTCCGTAGCCGAATGGCAAAAAACGGAACCCTTATAGATTCGTCATGTCTGTCTGTTTGTCCGCGTATGTCACAGCCACTTTATTCCGAAATTATTAAGACTACACAGTTGAAACTTGGTAGTTATTTGTATTCTGTAAACCGCTTTACGATTCTTATTTTTATATATTGTTTGGTGCTGCGGAATTCTGAGTACGTGTGAGTACGACTCGCACTTGGCCGGTTTTTTTTTTAATTAAATATTTTCTTGAAAAACAAATAATTTAAAAAAATGTTCATTTAATATTATTTATTTATTTATTTAACACTTCATGCACAAAAGTACAGAGGCGGACTTAATGCCATAGGCATAGTCAATATAAAATTAAAAGACTCAATGACAATGGATGGCTATACCTAAGTCAAGTTAGACAGTGTGGAAGGGAAACCGATGCACAAACGGTTACTATATATACAGAACATCATTCAGTAAAACATTGAAATTTTCAATCGAAAAAAAAAACAGCTGTTTCCCACAAAAGTGCAATACCTACACTACACGGTCAAAATGTATGGAACAGCCGATTTTTTTTTTTAAATACCGGTGAAATTTTTTTAAGGAAAAGTTAAGGCAGAAAATGTTATGAGAGCAATCATTTACAATAAGGGTAGAAGAATGACTACATTTTTGTCATGAACTGTTTTTTTATTACCAGGGTTGCTGGCAGTCCTCTCGCCGCTCTAACTCTTCGCCTGGCTATTTGCATACCCAAGCCATGCACAACAAAAACGGCAGTTAACTCTTTCTTCAACAGCTCAGAAATAACTTCGGCCGTTAACTTTGAGGAAGCGTTCTGTCGACTTCCAAATGATAAGCCTTGGGTGGCTGGGGACTATGTTGCAGTGTAAGTATTGATTGCTTTATTTTTTACTGGCGGCCCGTCCCGGTTTTGTACGGGTACCTATATTATTCAGGGATAATGTAGCATTATATTGGTGAAAGAATTTTTGAAATCGGTCCAGTAGTTTTTGAGTTTATTCGTAACAAATATACAAAACTATGTTGATCTAGTGATCGCACGAGTGCTCATTTTTGGTCACCAAGCTGGGCAAAATTGTTGTTGGGTTTTGTCTAGTTGTAGTTTCTTGTAGTAATGATTTGTGAGATATACATATATACCATAACTGGCGGTAAGAGATATAAAAAAATCTTTTAATAATCTTGAAATTCTATTATTTTGAATGCCCCTATTCTCAAGTGTATCGCAATTCACGCCTGTTCTCTTTCAAGCCATACCATACTGTCCTTCACCTTCTGTTCTGTCCATTCCAGCCGGTTTAGCAAAGAGATTGTTTTTCATTTGTGTCCAATTTATTTTCAGATCAATATTTTCTTCCATCGGTCTTCTCGTTCTGTTGAGTACGGCGTACGACCTTTACCACAATGTTTTCCGCTACAAAGGTAACTCTTTATCTACTTAATAAAATCTAATCTTAAATAGGCATTTATTTACGATAATCTCTATCAACATTCTGGAATTAGGGTACCTACATGGTTGTATTCGAAATGTTTTCAGCCATTTCATCTAATTGAAGTGGGCAGTTGGTTGAAAATATCATTTTAAACAAAGAGCCAATCAACAAGATTTTATTTTATGTTCACGCGATTTAAATTTATATTTGATTAAAATGTAGTCAGCAAAGTTTTAAGTTTGAATGAGGATAGGCTGTGTTAAAGATGATTTGAGTAGAAAAAAGTGAATGAGATAACAACTAATAGAGAAGTAAGGAAAAAGACCTGCTGCTCTAACCCCAAACAAACTGGAATAATAGTGGAAAAATAATGTTGATTGGAATTGTTTGTTGCACAAATCGAACCGTGTATTTAAATTGTGTTTCCATAATAGAAGATTGTCGTTCAATAAAGTATGAACAGAACCAATTGCAAGCGAATGCGACTTCGTCATTGAACAATTTTACAAATCGCGTGATATTGAATTGAGTTTGTTGTGATTATCACGTTTATTTCGTATGTTTACATATATTTTTTCAGATAGGCGATAAGCCTGATTTACTGTTTATAAGACCGAATTTGCTATATTTGAATAATTATCTTTTTATCTTGACAGTTTTACACCCACTGCTGGACTATTCCGTTTCTTATAGATTAAATTGATTATATCCGTATTATCGTTTGATCCCTTCCGTACTTTTCGACGACACACACACTAGAGTTTTTCTTTAGATTAAATTCCTATGTACTGACATAAATCTAGTGAGCAATTTACAAATTGAAGTAAGTTAACAAAATGACTATTTTAATGACAGATAATATAAGATGTATTATCAGTTTAAATAGACGTTGAATTTCATAAATTTCATAAATTTCATTTTAGAGTTAAGGACAAAGATACGAATAAACAGCCAAATATTACGGCAATAACCCAATTTTATTTAGTTATTTAATTTTTGTCACACAGATCCTCAAAAACCAGCTAAAGTCAACAAGCTACTCCTCGCGTTCTCCGTCTACACGAACACTCGTCGTCTCGTCACATATACTCCAGTTCCGGGCGCCTTAGAATGTCTGGACGGCATCAGAGCCTTTGCCATGATGTGGGTCATCATTGGACATTCGTTTGGAACTCAACCTGCGAGCGGGCTTATTTCTAATATGATCGATGTTTTTGAAGTAAGTGCTTTGCTCTTCTACAGTATCCTGTATAGCAGCCCGCTCATCTTCGTTGATAACCACAGATATAGATAGATGATAGATATACCTAGATAACGCAAAAGCTAGACTTCGCGTACGCGGCTTAAGCATTTTATGCTTAACGTGGCTACAGTCGCAGCAAGGTAATTTGTTTAAAACAACATCTTTGAAAGTAAAGAATTTGATTTTCGATATTTAATGAACAAAAAGGTAGTCTATTTTGTATAGTAACTTGTTGGTATAGTTACTAAATAGTGCTTAAGACGTCATAGTAGGTAGTCCAAAAAATGCCACTCTTGGTTTTCATACGGATCGTGATACATGAGTTATCTAGGTATATCTACGGGGTGTAAGAGACACCGACGCGTAAACGGTTACCACGTATTCAGTATATCATTCTGAGCCCCGCTATATGGAAACTTTTATTTATTTATTTATGTACACACAAAATACTCAACAAGACATAACATTAAGATAGAAGAGCATAAAGGTACTGCTTATTTCATGCGAAATCTCTTCCAGCAGACCTGCGAGAGGAAAGTAGGATTAGAAATGTAGACACAGTGTGTAGAAAAGACTTTTCATCGGTTATTAAAAAAAAATCAACTGGTCCTTTCATTTTGACCGTGTAGGTATTGGACTTTTGTAGTAGTAGTGTTTTTTTTTGATTACCGATGAAAAATTTCTGTATAGCGGGGTTCAGTATGATGTTCCAAATACCTACGTGGTAACTGTTTTCGCGTTGGTATCGTATAACCGTGGTGATAACACTTACGCCTTTTTGTTGGCCTAGCGTAGAACGAAGTCTCAATTAAGGCTTGCTTAGACGGATTATGTTATAACTGACGTGTGTCTGTACCATGAACCTTTGATTACTCTTCATTCTGTGTAAGAAAATAATATTACTTTGACAAGGTCAAGCAGACAGGCAAGGTATGCCAAGCCAATGTCAAGGTGTTAACATGCTTCTGTATGGAACGATCGACTGGATACAAGTTACAAGCAAGCACAGAAATACTTACTGTTACATAACAATATGAACTTGTTCACCTACCCAATTAAAATTTAAAAAAAAATCTTTTCAATGTTGTGTAGCTGTATGCAGCTAGACAGTCTACTTCATTTATTCACAAGCTCTTTAATTCAACATACCTACATAAAGAAAACACCAGAACTATAATAGACCGACCGCTTTTATGAGTCCTCGTGAAGGTATCAATTTAAATGGAATATTCCGAAGGTTGATCACGTATTGGTTCAATTAGTATCGTAATACCTACGTAGATTATGTTTTTTTTTAAGAAAATAAGCTGTGCGATATTGATAGGACTTTGTAAACGCTTAATGTGCGTTTGGTGGGGCAAGGCGGAGAACTCATTAAAGCGGTCGGTCTATATTTTATTTGATATTGATGATATTTATGCTGTTCTTGCTAAAATTGACCTTGTATCATTTCCAGTGGATGACTGCTTTAAAGTCGGTATGGATTACTGCTGCTCCAATCACAGTGGACACTTTCTTCATGCTGAGTGGCCTTCTAATAGTGTACACTACAGCTGGAAAATTAACTAGCAGTAAGTACTTATTATAATATAATTCAGGGGTGTCCAACATAATTTTATGGAGGGCCAAGTTTATTATTTTTGTAACCGCAGCGGGCCAAAAGAAATTTAAAGTGACCTCTAAATTTGGTGAGGTAATATGACGCGGGAATAACTGACTTAGGGACATTTTTAAACAATGTTTCCGCAATATTTATTGATGTCTTATAAAGTTTTAAATAGCTCGCGGGCCGGATGAAAGACCTATGGGGGCCGATAGGTGGCTCGGGGGCCGTATGTTGGTGAGGCTAGAAATGATTAGTTCTGTTCAAACTTTATGGTTAGCTGCGAGTGACGCACATTATACAATCAAGATGATGCGTCCTCTGCGCCCCGCTGATACCTAAAACGGTTCTGCGCAACTTTACGTTAGATGTTCCGAGCCGCCATAAAGTTTGAACTGACCTATATCCAAAACCTTTTCAATTATCTTGTGATACAAACGCGTACAAAATCGTTATATACTTGCAAGAATACTACCTACTTGTGCTGTCCGTACAAGTGTAACGAGTCGAACTTGGCAATTATTTGGACACAAGGGATTACATTTTGTCAATAACATTTCTGATAGTATCGTTAATTGCTTTGATAACACCAAACTTCTAAATAGGAAAGGGCTTGATTGCAGTAAAATTGCAAGGAAACTTAAACCTTATCTTCAGTATAACAACAAGCAAAGTCCACTTTTTAAAGCTATGACGTCATAGTTGACTCATTACTCCTCTTGAAAATCTACATTAATCGCTACTGTTCGAATGAATTCGCGTCTGTTGTTATTCTACTACTTATGTACCTTATAATACTAATCTTTATGATGCGAATCCATTGAATATTCTGGGAACAGCCTGCAGTACCTACAGCGATGAGGAGGAATAAATGAAACCTCAACCGTCGTTCTCCTTTCGTTGCAAGCCCAGCATGTCTACTTTTTTCTTTAGCAGTATCCTATTATGATTCGGCTAAAGCAACCATTTCAGGCCGCCGTAGTCATGCCCTTATCATCACATAGACTTTATTTTTCTGTCAATTTCTTTAATCTTTCCCCATTCATGATTAATTTAATTTGTTTCAGTAAAACTACTCAAGAATCTCCATCTATACTACCTCAACCGTCTCCTACGAATGTTCCCCGTGCTTGCTACGGCAATTCTCCTTCAAGTCTCTATTTTTAACCGCATTGCCGATGGACCTCTCTGGAACGTAGTCATGACGGAAACACACAGATGTCGAGTGTACTGGTGGTCTACACTGTTGCATATCCAGAATTATGTCAATCCTGCGCATGCGGTAACATTAAAATATTTAAAATTAGAGGCGATCTTTCTAATTTACGAATTAAGGACTTTTGTCCGTTGCAACTATTGATATGAAAAAATAAACTTCTGGAAAAAGTTTTTCAAATTATTCGTAAGCTTTCATATAATATAGCCGATGGTCCTGCGCCTGATCTAAGAAGCAATACTTACAGAGTAAAAGAATAGAAAATGCAAATATGTTATCGCACTGTAATAATTATCAACAGAATACTTGGCTTGCTTGGCATTGAGGTTGACCACCGTGACAGAAATTCATTCGCGAGGAATTATTTTTTAAGCAGGACTATCCTCACTAAATCATCTTTCTTATCCTTATTTTATTTTAATTCCAGTGCCTCGGCCACTCCTGGTACCTCGCTATAGACGTACAGCTCCACATCCTGTCACCCCTCGTACTAGTGTGGGTGCTGACAGGCAAACGCCGACTTGCCTGGTCAGCGCTCGTAGGATCACTGATAGCTGTACTTGCTGCGTCTACCACATACAACTTTATAAGGAAGTTTCCTCCTGGTACTAGTGTACCAACGTGAGTATTTTTGTTTTCGGTTTTTTTTAAGTATTGTACCAAAATGATTCGTATCAATCCTAAGTGCTCGGCCACGAACTACACTCTCAAAATACACGCCTGTTGCTATAGCGATAGGGAGAAATTACTTAGAGCATGGTCCGTGACAAGGTGTATTCAAACCGGACATGAAACTACGGACTGTCTGCCGACTGTGACATCTGTCAAATTCTGTTATCGGTACCCATTATTTGTCCAAGTCCAGACTCAAAATCCGGTGTCCAAGTCCGGTGTCCAAGTCCGATGTCCAAGTCCGGTGTCCAAGTCCGATGTCCAAGTCCGGTGTCGTAGTCCGGTGTCGTAGTCCGGTGTCGTAGTCCGGTGTCGTAGTCCGGTGTCGTAGTCCGGTGTCGTAATCCGGTGTCGTAGTCCGGTGTCGTAATCCGGTGTCGTAGTCCGGTGTCCTAGTCCGGTGTCCTAGTCCGGTGTCCTAGTCCGGTGTCCTAGTCCGGTGTCCTAGTCCGGTGTCCTAGTCCGGTGTCCTAGTCCGGTGTCCTAGTCCGGTGTCCTAGTCCGGTGTCCTAGTCCGGTGTCCTAGTCCGGTGTCCTAGTCCGGTGTCCTAGTCCGGTGTCCTAGTCCGGTGTCCTAGTCCGGTGTCCTAGTCCGGTGTCCTAGTCCGGTGTCCTAGTCCGGTGTCCTAGTCCGGTGTCCTAGTCCGGTGTCCTAGTCCGGTGTCCTAGTCCGGTGTCCTAGTCCGGTGTCCTAGTCCGGTGTCCTAGTCCGGTGTCCTAGTCCGGTGTCCTAGTCCGGTGGCCTAGTCCGGTGGCCTAGTCCGGTGGCCTAGTCCGGTGGCCTAGTCCGGTGTCCTAGTCCGGTGTCCTAGTCCGGTGTCCTAGTCCGGTGTCCTAGTCCGGTGTCCTAGTCCGGTGTCCTAGTCCGGTGTCCTAGTCCGGTGTCCTAGTCCGGTGTCCTAGTCCGGTGTCCTAGTCCGGTGTCCAAGCCTGGTGTCAAAGTCCGGTGTCCAAGCCTGGTGTCAAAGTCCGGTGTCCAAATCCGGTGTCCTAGTCCGGTGTCCTACGGCGATAATATAGAACGGCAATAATAGAATATGGCATAAAGTACAATGTTATGAATTTATGAAGCCATTTAATTTAATTTCAGGCGTATAGAAGATGCTGCAGACTACGTACAAAACTACTATGCGAACACGCTGACCAGAGCCTCACCGTTCTTCGTCGGGTTGATAGTTGGGTACATTCTTCATCTTAATCGAGGAAAAAAAATTGTCATACCTTGGGTATGTAAAGTTACTTTTAGTCTGCATTATCCCACTGTTGGGCAAAAGCCTGTTCCCGTGACGTTTAGGTCTTTCCATCGAAGGCTTATGTGAATCACTGGTTGCTTGTTTTTTCCAACTCTTCGTGACATCTTCTACTGACTGTTCTCTTAGTTTCCATCGCAAAAAGCAAGACGCATAAACTTAGGCCCGGCGTCCATTGGCGGCACGGCATGGCAAGCGTGGCGACGAATAAAAATATAACTTAAAAGTATGGAAATAAAGTTGAACTATAAAAACAATACCGTGGTATTTTTAATATTTTTATACGCAAACCCTGCGTAGGGAACTACAGCTGTTTTGACATAGACGTCCGGTGTACTGAATCGGAAGGTCGCAGGTTCAAACCCTGCTCGCACTAGAATTTTTCTTTCCATGTCAAAACAGCAATACCGTGGTATGCTTAGGCATGCCGTGTTGGCACCCTTCGGAACACTTCGGCATCACTCCGGGATACCGCGGCAAGACAGCGCCCGCCTGAAACCCGCGGCCCCGCACGTACCTTCATTAGCTTAGCATCGTGCCGAAACGTGTCCTTGTCGAACGTACCTAAGTTATTTATTGTGTTATAACTATTGCGATACTGAAGACAAACGAATCAATTTAGTCGCCTCGGCATGCTTATGGACGTCGCGGCATACTTAAGAATGCCACGGCGTAGTTACCGCTAGTGTGCACTTACATGTAGGTATGATGAAGGATCCCCTGCCGTGTCGTATGTATCTAAAACAATTTTTTTTTTCAGTTTCTAGTAACTATTATATGGATCTGCGCGTTCACAATATCTACGCTAATCGTATACACTCCATACCCTATCATGCAAATGGATTGGGAAAATGAAGTTGCTGATGGCATGATCAATTCGTTCATGAGGCCAGCATGGGCTACTTTTGTTGGATGGCTCGTATTCGCCTGTGTGCATGGATATGGCGGTACGTGTAATTTGTAACAACTGTTAAAATATTATCTTTATTGATTGGTCTATTTGATTTAATAAATGCATGTAGTTTGTTCGTGCAAGACTGCGTAATAAGCGCGTATTTGAATTTAGGCCATTCAAATACATTTTTCTGACTGATCTTGTTTCCAAATTCATTTTTCTTCTAGTTTATGTCATAAAAAAGCTGCAAACAAGCTTAGTCAACGGCTCTTATACGGTCTTGCACGTTCACGTGTCAAAGTTGCATTATTTAATGATGTTTCATTAATCTGATTGCTTCCAGGCCCTATCAACTGGGTGTTATCGCTACGACTATGGAAGGTTATCAGTCGACTATCATATGCAATGTACCTGCTTCATTACCCTATGATGTTCCTCGTCAACTCTATGCCAGTCACTCCTAAATATTTTACGTTTCAATTCGCTGTAAGTAGTTTTCTTATATAATTGCTGAAGGTGACTTGTGCTTTCTATAATTATTATAGTAGTCTCCAATACCTACTTTAGTAACTTCGTCTTGTCTTACATCTTAATTCAATGTATTTCGTATTTATTTGTGGTTGTCACACATTAAGGATATTTCTTTTACCACAATAAATTACCTAAATCACCCGACATAGATGGAAAAAGAAGTAATGTAAGAATTCATATTTTTTACTTCTTTTCCTTCAAATCCGTCTTTAGTGTACCTACTCCTATTTTCTCTTACTTGCGAACGTTGAATTTCATAAAATAAGGCGGGATGTTTGTTTTGACTTTGAACGGTGAAAACAAAACTGAACGTTACTTAAAGCAGCGCACCCTCTGGGGTCTACACCAAACTATTAAAGTAACAAGTTTAAACTGCTCTAGTTCGCTTTCCCACTCTTTGAATAGTACGCGTCTTGTAAACTAGATGTCGCTGTCGCATTGCCATAACTGAAAATTGTGCACTTCCCAAATATATTTTCTTTTCAGATATACCAGTTTTTAGCTGATTTATCACTGGCAATACTAGTAGCTTTCTTAGTAACTGTTATGATTGATTCGCCGTGTTCTGTTATAATAAAACATTTTATGGGTGGGGGTAAGTTTTTCTCAAGTTGTACAACCATTTTTATTTTTCTTCATCTAAAAGAAGTTGAGAAAGACGTTTTCTAACAGTCTAGAACAGCTCAGGCTAAAATGCAGAATTGAACAAATCAAAAGACACAACAATAACCAAAATAAACAGAAATCAAAGATCTAAAGCTGCGTCTATACTAGGCGAGCCGAACACGAGCGGAGCACAAATTCCCTTACCGGTAGCGCTCGGTCGACACTTCTAAATCCGTCGACGCTAAGCGAATTCGTGCTCCGCTCTTGTTGGGCTCGCCTAGCGTAGACGCAGCTTTATGTCATGTTAAAACAGTTGAGGAACAACATTTATTAGGAAGAAAAATAACAATATTCTATTTTTTACAGGAGCCAAGAAGCCTGAAGATAAGAAGTAATAAGTACGGCGGACAAAAACAAGAAAGAAATTCCTGAATATTGCATTGAAATGCTAAATATTATATCATGACATTATCATATAAGAGAAAATTTCTATACTAAAATCAAATCAAAAGTTTATTTGCTAAAGATACTTTGTTGTTACAAAGTGAGATCTTACAGCCTGGGTCAATGTCAATGTACGAGTATTACACGTTGCAAAGACTATTAGAAAAACAAATGAGAGTAGGCACATTGCTACATTTGATAATGGTCATAATAATTCAGCCTGTGTTGCTAATCCATCCTGTAGCTTACATCTATATTGTGTAAAGCTAAGTAAGCAAGTGCAAAACACGTGATTTGGATTAAAAGACTAGACTTAAGATGATTATTGTGATAAATAAAATAACTTGAGAGTATTTTACACATGACTTTTATTTTTGTTCATTCTTCATACGTGTGTTACGTAAATGTTGCACAATTTCAATCCTTATAATCCATACGATTATTTATGAATTACTTGCTTGTGAATTACATAAAAGCATTTGACTGTCCTAAACAGTCGATTTTTTTAGAACGAAAACATTGATTTGATTAATTACTTCTTAACATAAATTGTTTTTAAATTCTACAGTAATAGCTTTATCACTGTTAAATAAAGAAAAAACTCGCCATTTCGTACATAGTATCTAATTAGGAGTACCCCAAGGGTGTATTCTGTTCCCTGTACTAAATTTCGTCAGTTAATAACGAATTGTGTAAAATCTTTACGTATAAAACTAATCATAAAGGATTACTGTGTTACTACATCACATTAGAATGAAATTAATTTGTAATCTGAACACAGTCAGATTTAAAATAAAAAAAACGAGACTCGTGCGTGTATACCATGCACATTGAAAGGATGCGTAGCTGGGATGATCTTTTTCTTTATCATAAGGTTAGTGCCTAACCTGGTGTCAGAGTTTTTATGCCGCCCATGGCTTTAACATGGCGTCGAGAAATATCTCTCAGGCATGCTGGTGTCCTCACGACGTTTTCCATCACCTAAGCAAGTGATAATTATACAATAAGCACATGAATACCAAAAATCAGAGGTGCGTGTCATGGGTTCGAACTTGAGACCTATGACTTGGCAGTCCAACGGTCACACCACAAGGCTACCAGTACTTTGTCGGGATGATTATTTACGCACACACAGTATTGATTTTATTAGCCCCAAAAGTAAGTTAGGTTTTCAAAGTCATTCTCAAATAAACTGTGAAAAGACATATGTTTATGCTCCAATAGTCTCAACGTGAAATGGCTGTGTGCAATCCAAATCACGAATAAAGGTTCTGATTTTGCCATTTGACTGCAAAAAACACAGTATCGCTGAAAATGAGCTACTAACATTGACATTATTTTTTATCTTTTTGTTCTCGAATCCTTTCATTGACTTGATTAATTCGGTTTCATTCAACGCTAGCTCCATATGATAAAGAAACATTGTTTAAGCGATTAATTAAATAACAATTATTATGGTATCGTTCGTTAGATAATAATACTTGTCTTATTGTTTTGAAATGACAAAGGATTCCAAAGCCTTTGGTTTTGCAGGATCGATGATCTTTGCTGGGTGGCAGTTAGCAGATGGATTGGAGAGTATTAGAGTTGCCGAGAATTAAAATGAATGGCGAAAACATGATTAATTATCATATAACTGTATGAATTGCCGTTAATTTGTCATATGATTTGAAAAAAAAATCAAAGTGAACAAGAGATTTAGCATATGGAAGCAGAAATAATTATATAAAATTTATTAAGAAGTTCTATAAAGGGTGTAAAAAGACCCTTAATGAAACCGAAAGGTACTGGTTCTCCCCGAAATTGCGATATTTTTTTTTTTGTTCTGGAGCATATCTGGGAACCTTCTAGTTACGGAGATATTGGAGGTCAGAATTCCAATTTCTTCACAAGTTTTTTTTTTTTTAAATAGGTACTAGTTTTTAAAGTTATAACATTACTTTAAATACCTCCTTGCCCTGTTTACTTTTCAATGCATCCATGAGCACAATTTTTAGAGTGTGTTGCATTGAGTTTTTCCGTAAAAAAAGGCATTTCCCAGCAATATTTTTGGCGTAGGGTAACGTGGTTTGATGTACAGATTGCTTGATTGACGGCTTCGTTAAGGGTCCGTTTACACCCTGTATGATTGACTGAATGAGGAATAAAACTAACCATTTCTGTTTTATTATGGCCGATCGTCCATACAAGCGTTGTTTTAACAACGAATTAACATTTTTTTAATCTCTATTGACATTTGAATTCTTGATAAATCTGTCAAAGACTACTAGTTATTAATCTCTTTATCGTAGTACTTGACTAATGAATTGATAGTACAATCTTATCAAAATTATTGACTAAGCGGAGACAATCAATAAAAAACAAACTACTCACATCTTAAAGTAGTTCCTCAGTGAAGAACAAGAGGTCTTCAGTTACAGTTAAAATTTAAATTATTATGTAAAAAATCAAAAATGAAGACAACATATTTATTTGTTTTAATTTCCATATATGGGAACGTAGTCAGCGGAAACTTAGATTTGGTCGTTCCCGATTATAAAAATGTTTTTGATATGAATCTCTATGAATCTGTGTTAGATGAAGAATTATGTGAAGAACAAATTAGATATATCCAGCAAAATGAAACTGAACTTTTGATTGAATGTAAGTAGAAAATATGACTGCTTAATTTAACTTAAACCATTGTGGTGAATAAGCGCCAAAAACCATGTTGGTAAGAATTATTTGGTAAACCAAGTTGGGTTTGACGCCATTCTCCCGATTTTTGTTTGTAAGTTTATCTAGCTGTACACATCATACCTATGAGACCAAGTAATTTGGTAAGAATTTTCTGATCTTCATAGCAAAATTCAATATCGATAAGTAAAAGGTAGGTTAGTTTTGAAATAGCTTAATTTATTGCAAAAAAAAAATATTGTGTAAGTCAGGAATTTAACGGGTAAATTGGTGAGTGAAATACAATGAGGTTGACTATGTAGTCTAAAGAATATCTTAACGTTGTCAGTGACGAAATTGAGCACTTTATTCTAGTTTAAAATCAGTGTCTTCACATTTTTATTTGCTAGTTCAACGAAGTAGATGCTAGAGACACTCATGACCCTGGTCAATTTCAATACTTTTTCTAAATTCGTTGGTTGTAATGATTCATCGAATCGCAAAAGTCCGATCTTAGGGTTTTCCAAAGAGCTATGGGGCGCAGTATGGTAGGTGTAAGGAGAACAGCACGGGAAAGCAGTGATGCGAAGGTACAAGACGGTGTGGAAAAAAGAGTACCTACTCGGACGGACTTCCAAAATAAAATAGCCATGGAGAAAACGCCCGTGATACTAATTATTGTCAGCATGTGAAATTTTAAGCACATTTCTCATGTTAAGGATAATAGCAGTACCCAATTTATTCCTTACTTCTGTATTAGTAGTCATCTCAGAATTCACCCCTTTTCCCGTCATATCATCTTTCACACAGTCCATAACATCGTTTATTTGATCTTTCCTACTCCTACATCTGCTCATATTATGTGAAACTGAATTTTGCAATTATAATTCGTCTGTTTCTTTTCTATTCAGGTTATATTCATTGTTTCACTATTTTTGCGCCATCTCGAAAGACTTCTATTTCTATTCTTCTTCTCCTGTTAATCGTTACATGCACCTCAACTAGATTCTCACATCTTTGGTCTATAGCATAGATTTTATCTATGAATTTCTTCATCCTGTCAATAAAACTATGTTTCTCATTATTCTTTACCTGAATAACTCTGTAAAATTCGTATCACATGACTTTGTTCCGTTTTAAGTACTGGATTAAAGATCACACTAATTAATAATTTTGAATGAACACGTTTTTCAGCTTAATCTGGATTACAAATCCAGATAATGTCGTTGCGTTGTGCAACCGAGTTTTAATACCAAGATAAATCGTATGTTATAGGGATTGGTTTAATCCACAAGACTTCTCTAATCGTTTATTTCAAAATTGCAGTATCTTTTCACTTCTTGCATAATACGATTTACCTATAACACTATTTGTCTATGTCTGACTGGTCTAGATGATGTATGTCCGTCTGTTTGTTTGTAACGATTTCAGTGTTAAGCCATCTTTCTAATTTATGTGTTATAATGTGTCCTACATATACGTTTTCGGAAAGACGAACTGAATACGTAGTAAACGTTGGTGCGTCGATGTCCCTCCCACTTTGGCCAATAAAATCGCAAAGTTCTAGTATCTTATTAGTTTTTCTTTGCAGTTCTCGATGCTGGTATCCGAACACCGAGAGGAATACTGACTGGAAACGTAATAGATCTTGGAAACTACTACCAATGTTTGGGTATACACAAGGAAATAACCAACTCAGTTGTTGAAGGAAAGTACTGCATGATACATGTGCCGTTGAACCAAGACTGGCAAAGTTTGCCATCAACACCAACATGGCCTGATTTTACTTTGCCTGATGATTGGCCTGATATCACATGGCCTGAAGAAAACCTTATGAAGTTTAGGGTTCGGGAAGACATGGTAAACCGTTCAAGACAGTATGAGCTAGCGACAGCTGGGTTTGAAGCATTTAATGGAGGTGTAAATAATGATAAGAGGTAAAGTAAATAATTATGTATGTAATTTTATTTAAATACAAAGCCAACGACCAGTGGTCCACATTGAACCTGGATTGGAACACCTGGAAATCATGGAGAGAGGCTTTTGCCCAGCAGTGGGAAGACACAGGCTAATAGTAACAGTCACAGTAATTTACTGGATAAAAATTAATTATCAAGCAAAATTGCACAGACCTAACGATGTCTAAAATTTTCTTAGCATATTCAAATTGACCTTGTAAATGAATTTAAAAAAAGGAAACGATGGTTGGATTGTGTGAGGCATGATATGAAGGAAAAAGATGTAAATGGTTGCGTGACGGTTGACAGGGGAAAATGGAAGAAAAAAACGAGTTGCGCCGACCCCAAGTAAGAAGGGACAAGGACAGGAAGATCGGGAGACGCCCCGGGCGTCGGGGGTCATGTGGTGGCTCCCGGCCACCGTAGGCGCGGGCCTGTGGACGGCGAGTAATGGGTTAGCTCGCCGTCCGGCCGTCTTATGACGACAGGCCGTGTCGACGGCGCGTTCGTGTTCCACGCGAGACTCAAAGACATGTCTGCAACAATGTAGGGGTCATCAAGGGTTGATGCCTGCCAGTGCTGCGGGACTGTTAGAAAGAGATACCGCGGCCCTGGAACACAAAGGGCAAAGAAGGAACATGATGGATGGGTTTTGGTCAGTAGAAGTTTGACACTCCGCTCCGCCCAGAGTGGAAGGGGGGGGGGGGGGGGGGGGGCATTTGACTCATTTGAAAAAAAATAAAAAAACAGCAGGAAGGTAATAATGATGATATGAATTTTAAAAAAGAGATACCTAAAGTAGACTTCTTGATTTAACCTCTGATTCATATATTTTACTTAAACCTTGTGTTTATCTAAATTACCAAGAAGTTCACACGGATATTACGGGCAAAGCATTATCTACATGACACAGTATTTTTAATTAGTAGATCTTAATCTAGGAAATCCAAATATTTAGTCATATTTTAACAGTCACGTACAACCTATGAACAAAGTCCGTACCTAGTGTGTACCGTAATCAGTGTTCAAAGTCTGTACCGGTGTAATGCTTCGTCGCCTATTTTCAGGATGATAGGCGAATTATTATAAACTGCTGAACCCTACACTGAGTAATTATTGTGTTGGTTTAATTAATGAATTTCTTCATATATTTTATTTAAGTTAATAACAATGTTATTGGTATCCTAAAAGGACTGTTTAACATAAAATTAAAAAAAAAAACGAATACCTCTATCCACTTTCGCATTTCCATTCACCCCGTTTTACGGTAAACATCGCAGTTTAAAGTTTGGCAGCTAAAATTGTTAGCTAACATTCAGCAACACTGAAAAAGACAATATTATGTTTATGATGTTTAGTCACCAGCGCATCAAGTTACTAAATACTGTCAAATCTAGTTCGATTTAACAAAATATATATATTTTTTTTTTTTATTTATTTATAACCAACTTATACTTACAGTTTACACCACACATACAAGTTATTGGTTGAACATAAAAATCAGAATAAAAAATAGTTATAAAATTATTAAGTAAACAATATGCTAGGCGCGAAGAATAAACATTTTAGTAGAGAGAATAAACACAATAAAATAACAATAAAAATGAACAAAACTCGTATCATCATAAAACTATATATTTTTATTCTTATATTTGATTCATCAAACATTAAAATGTTATTAGTATGGTTAACAGCTAGAAATAGTGGGATTATCGTAAGGGTTACGGTGCTGGTTTGAGGAATCGAAAAAAAAAAAAAAATATATATATTTATTTCAGACCAATGGATCCATAATATTATAATGTTAGTATGAACTTACACGCTGTTAGTAAATAACAAATAACAATAACTTAAAAATACATTCAAAAATAAAAAAAATAAAAATTCACATAGGCCTATATGGGCACTTATAAAACGTCGACAAAAAGGTGCACGGTTCGGGTTGGTCGTTTCCTATGGAGAAGAACCGGCAAGAAACTCCATGGTTACTCTTTTCAAATCATTTGTTATCACGATATTATCATGGATACAGCATTTGTTCTTAAGTATGGGGGGACAGCGTAGGCCGACAATAAGTCGTTGCAAAAGTTAACAAGCAGCTGGGAATCTACAAAGCCTACAATGTTCACACATTCACAAACAATTGATAAAAAAGAATCTATACAAAGGTAAAAAATATATTGTAAAATACTAAATTAAACAAGTGACACAAATATTGTTATCAGTGCTGTAACTATTCTGAGCAAGAGATGTATTAATGATTTGAAAACTGTTGTAAAAATCTGATTCTAAAGAAGAGAAAAAATGAGATTGAGAATAGTTAGAGACATTTACATATTTGTGCCGTTTATGAGCTACCAGGGAAACCGCATGCGCAGAAGGAACTAAAGTCAAACTTGTTTATCTTCAATGCATGCATTAATTGGCTACATGAACATGGTCTGACCACATGTCTGCCAGCCCAGAGTCTAATAAAAGATCCGTCAACCTTGTCCACCAGGGTAGCTAAATACTGTTGGCCACTTCTGAATCGCCACAACATCGATGCACACTTGAACTTAACCATCAACATTTTATGGTTTAAAATCATTTGGAGAAATTTGACAGTTTGTGGTAACTTGATGTGCTGGCGATTGTACTAAGAAAAGATTTTACTTTTAAAATTTTCTTGCAGAATCGCAGACACACCTCTTGCTGCTCTTACCTTCCGTCTTGGTACTTGCATACCCAAGACATGTACTCCACGCACGGCACTAAAAGCCTTGTTCAATAGCTCAGAGATCCAATCTATTCAGTTTGAGGATGCCTACTGCCGTTTGCCTAATGATAAAGTTTGGGTGACTGGAGAATATGTTGCTTTGTAAGTATCTTCATGAGATATTTTCTTCGTTATAATGGTGGATTTTCAATAACTGACGATCATGACCAATCAATCTATAAAAAACCAGTATAAGCTGATCTCTCGTTTTAAGGGAAGTCTATACAAGCGAGGTCATGTTATAATGGAAATGGATAGCTTGATATGACTGTGTGTACATGGATATTCAGTGTATAATGTTGAATACCTATTCAGAAGGAGATTTTCGCATTTAGAAGCATAATTACGCATTTCACAACGTTTTATTTTCCTAAAACTCTAGAGATGAATATTATCAATTTTCACTAGTAGGCTCTCTGTGTGAAAATCTCTGCATAATCAGCCTCTAATTTTCCCACTGCTGGGACACAGGCTACCTCTCTATGAGAGGGAATGGGCTATAATCCACCACGGGCCCAGTGCGTCTTCGAATATTTAGTTGTAAGACATGCCGGTGTCCTCACGATATCTTCCTTCACCTTTGCCTAGGTTCGAACCCACTACTTACTGTTCGTAAGTCGTGGCCAACACCACTGGGCCACCACTGTTATCTAAAAAATCTCCGGTTGCATTCTCATCGTAACCTTTGATAAACAAACTCGAATACGTGGTCACGGGTGCCACGGAGCGCCGGTTTTCCGAACAGATGAGTGATATAATACGACAATCGCTTTGGTTACGAGGAATTTCGCTTAATTACCGAGATGTTGTAGTGTGCAAAAGCAACACATTCACCATCGAATATAATCTGTTTTGATAACCGTGTAATACTGGAAAAATACAGGTTGTTTTATCTTTTTCAGTTCAATATTTGGTTTCTTCATACTACTCGTCGTGTTAAGTACGGGGTACGATATCCGCTATAATGTGTACCAAAAAAATGGTGAGTTTTAGTTAATTATTATGAAAATGTTCAACAAAAGAGTAACCATGAAGTTTCTAGCCGGTTCTTCTCCCTAGTAAATGTAGCGGCACAGTTCGGTTTGGTCATTGACTATCTTTTGACATTTCATAAGACGTGCCCGTGTAGGTTTATGTGAAATAATTATTTTTTGATTTTGGATGAGCTCGTGGCTAAGTAATAACAGCCGCCTTTAGGTTAAGCCGCGCTGTCCTAGGTTAGACTGTGGATGGGTGACCACCCATTACATACCGAGTTTCTTCCGTGCCTCAGAAAGCACGTTAAGCCGTTGGTCCCGGGTGTCATTTGTAGGTCTTTGACAGTCGTTATAGGTAGTCAGTGACCCAAAAAAGTCTGACAACCAGTCTTACCAAGGGGTATCGTATTACCCAGTACTAACTGGCCTGTGGAGGTCAGATAGGCAGTCGCTCCATGTAAAATACTGGTATTCAGCTGCATCCGGTTAGACTTGCAGCCGACCCCAACATAGTTGGGAAAAGGCTAGGCAGATGATGAATTATTTTTTGATTTTGAATAAACCGCATTGCATTGCAAAAACCTTCCTGGATCAGTCTAACCATCGTAAAATACAGGCCGCACCACGCTGTTTTGGTTTTCGCAGCGGCCTGAAACAGTGGCCCCCGGTCATCGCACTACTTTTCGACAAGCGTGGCAATTCGAAAGGTGCACTGTGTGATATGATAATCATAAAAAAACCAGAGTAGTAGAAAGTTTTGTCAGTTAAAAAGACAATACAAATAGTCGATATCGTTCAATACCCGTGTGAATTCAGTTATAAGTTTGTATTTCCGTTTTTGACGTTTTATCGTAAATTCGGAACTTAAATATTATTTTATTATAAAACGATAAGCTAATCAAGTGATCAATCCTGAAATCATACCTTTAGGCATAATTATGTTGCTATGAAAGACAAAAGAGTGAACTGCATTTTTTAAGTATTTTTTACCACTGGCGTCACCCCTGTATATTTTCTTAGATGAAATCTAAATATATTCTAAATATTGGCTTACCAAATTGATTCTCTAAAACAGAAAATGGAAAGGCCAACGTATAGGTGCTTTGTGATAACTTCACCTACAGGGTTACTTCTTTAGCCCTGAAATCAAGGATACGGAGATAACTCTTGCCTTTAAAATAACGGTCGCAAATCGTAGGTATTGATATAGTAAGAAACCTTTCGAGTCTAAGGCCCAAATTAGACAGAAACGGCGTAAGGTGAAGGCGCGGCACATGCACGATACCGCTTCAAAACGTTTTCATACAAAATGTGCGTAGGCGACGTGTCGTGAATTACACTCAAGCGGCGCGCAGCGCAGTCACGCCGTTCTTTCGTTTCTGCGCTGCGCCTGCGCCGCGCCTTCGCTTTACGCCGTTTCTGAATAATTCCAAACAAAAGTCCTGCATTCCAAAGGAGTACCAACACCGTACCTACCAATTCCTGCTACAAAGCAACGCTTTACAAGTAGGACTTGCTACAGAAAGTAAAAAATATTTGTGGTGGCTTTACGATTCATTTGTAAAGGGGCCGGCCATATTAGCCGTAGAACCAATGACCGTTGGGGTATTGTATTCTCTTGCCCTTATCCCAATTCATTTGGGGTCGGCGCAGCATGTCTTCTTCTTCCATACTTCTCTATTACTCGTCATCTCATCAGACACCTCCTTTCTTGCCACATCATTCTTTAGACAGTCCATACATCGTTTCTTTGATTTTCCTCTACTCATATACCCATCCACAATCATACTCAAAACTTTACTCACGACATTTTGCAAGTATCTTACGGAAAGCCTATCCCAATACATTTATCGTAGAGCTGTGTGCAAACAATGACAAAATTAAAATTCGATTAGTAAAGTCAGTCAAAAAATCAGATAAATATGAACGTGTGAATGTAATTGCCACTTTTTTTTTTTTTTTTTTTCCGGATGGGAAATCATCAAATGACCCCCCCCGCTCTGGGCGGAGCGGAAGGGAGTGTCAGACTTGTACTGACTAAAACCCACCCATGTTCCTTCTTTGCCTTTGTGTTCCAGGGCCACGGTATCTCTTTCGAACAGTCCCGCAGCCCTGGCAGGCATCGGCCCTTGCGGACCCCTACTTATTTGCTGACATCTCTTTGAGGCGCGCGTGGAACACGAACGCGCCGTCGGCACGGCCTGTCGACATAAGACGGCCGGACGGCGAGCTAGCCCATAACTCGCCGACCACAGGCCCGCGCCTACGGTGGCCGGGAGCCACCACGTGACCCCCGACGCCCAGGGCGTCTCCCGCGGCGGCTGGGACGTGAAGTTCTTTCCCTCTCACGTCCCGCCACCTCCTTCACTAGCATGACTGCTTCACAGAAGGTGGTGACGGCTTCCCATTCCCTCTCGCTCCGGACCATGGCTTGAACCAGGGCCGGACGCGAGAGATCGCCGCCGCCAATCGCCGCTACAAGGACACGGCGGTGCTCCGCCCAAGCGGGGCAGACCTCTACGGTGTGCTCCACCGTGTCCTCCGGACGATCCTCGCAGTGGAAACACCCGGGCGTTTCCTCCCGCCCGATACGGTGCAAGAACCTCCCGAAACAATGTAATTGCCACTTCATATCTTGGCGTGTCAGTGGATTCCCAAAGCAATCAATCTTTCTACATTAACACCTGTGCATAATCTTCGCACGTGGTATATCGTCGATAGATTACAATAATTAATTTAATTCATTTGTAAACGAAAACAAAGTTGTTGTGATAGTAGATACGGTCTTTTGGGCATCATCTGGAAAATTGTGTTCCTGTGCGATATATTATAAGGCCCAGATGCAAGCTTTTTTTTTTTTTTTTTTCGGATGGGAAATCATCAAATGACCCCCCCCACTCTGGGCGGAGCGGAAGGGAGTGTCAGACTTGTACTGACTAAAACCCATCCATGTTCCTTCTTTGCCCTTTGTGTTCCAGGGCCACGGTGTCTCTTTCGAACAGTCCCGCAGCTCTGGCAGGCATCGGCCCATGCGGACCCCTACTCGGTTGCTGACATCTCTTTGAGGCGCGCGTGGAACACGAACGCGCCGTCGACACGGCCTGTCGTCATAAGACGGCTGGACGGCGAGCTAGCCCATAACTCGCCGTCCACAGGCCCGCGCCTACGGTGGCCGGGAGCTACCACGTGACCCCCGACGCCCAGGGCGTCTCCCGCGGCGGCTGGGACGTGAGGTTCTTTCCCTCTCACGTCCTGCCACCTCCTTCACTAGCATGACTGCTTCGCAGAAGGAGGTGACGGCTTCCCATTCCCTCTCGCTCCGACCATGGCTTGAACCAGGGCCGGACGCGAGAGAGCGCCGCCGCCAATCGCCGCTACAAGGACACGGCGGTGCTCCGCCCAAGCGGCGCAGACCTCTACGGTGTGCTCCACCGTGTCCTCCGGACGATCCTCGCAGTGGAAACACCCGGGCGTTTCCTCCCGCCCGAGCCAGATGCAAGCTTAAGATTTCGTTTAGGTAGGCTTAGGGTTTTCGAGAATTGCTGTGGCAAACACATACCGATATAAGATTTTTAACTATCATGGTCACTAATTGGCCCAAAAAGTCTGACAACCAGTCTTACCAAGGGGTATCGTATTACCCAGTACTAACTGGGTTGTGGAGGTCAGATAGGCAGTCGCTCCATGTAAAATACTGGTATTCAGCTGCATCAGGTTAGACTGGAAGCCGACCCCAACATAGTTGGGAAAAGGCTAGGCAGATGATGATGGTCACTAATATCGGGAACTCAAAGAAAACAGTAAACATGGTAAATATCCCGTTTCTAGTGTTAATGATAACACACACCGATTGGAATAGGGAAGTAATATTTTTAAAATACTTGTTTTTTCACGAGGATGAAGGTCGCGGGCAACAGTGGTTCTTAAATATGAACACACCTCTCTGATAAATGTGGTGGTCACCCATCCACAAACCTACCTAGGCAAGCTGGCAAGCACGGCTTAACCTAATCATCGACCCGATTGGCTGTTATTAGTTACCCACGAGCTCCTGTTTAACCGTAGTCGTGAATACGAAAATATTGTTTTTTTGATTGTCTCTCTTATATTAAACAAAGTGCTTTGAAGCTAGTAGAATGCTGCCTTCTTTTTCCAAATATCTTGTTTACCATTTTATCCAATTTACATGACACACAAGTTCCTACCATTCCACAATAATATCTACTTAGCTAGACAGCAGTGATTGAAAACCTGTATCTATGAATTAAGTCTATTTTGGACAGCCTTATCGTAGGCAAATCTCTAATTACGATTTGTTTTTCCCATTTTTATCTATTGTTACAATGATAATCGACAAACGATCACGGATATAATTACTATGATTACTTTAGTAGTAATAAATCCTATTACCAGTCTTCGTAAAATAGTTTTAGGCTGGTAAGACAAGCGAATGTGAACTTGTACTACAAACGCGTAATTGTAAACGATATTTTTCGCGGCCCGTACTAATTCACGCTAAATACACACGTATAATAACTGTGTTTTATTTGACTATATAGTTATTATAGTTTAAGGTATTTTTTTATAATGTCCAATGTCCAATCATAGAACGGTAATTAAGCACATCACACGTCCAAATAATCGTAGTAACTGATTATTTTTTTGTATCTGCTATATCATTATGGCAGTAAAGTTCTTGCATTTAGTATGAAAAAGAAGAAATAATATCCTTAAAAGTAAATTTACCTACCAATTCATTAACTAAAAATAATTTTACCTTTCTCAGATCCAAAGAAAATCAACAAGCTATGCGTAGCCTTCTCTGCCTACTCCAATACTCGTCGTCTGGTCACATATACTCCGGTTCCTGGTGCTTTGGAATGTGTGGACGGTATCAGGGCCTTCGCCATGATGTGGGTCATCATTGGCCACACGTTTATTACTCAGACTTCAAGCCAGATTATGGCGAATCCTGCTGATGCTTTGGCTGTAAGTATCCTGCCATACCTTCTTTTTATTTTCAACCATCTTCAGATTGATCGCAACAAGTACACCTGGCGGCACATGAATTACAGATTCATGTGCCGCCAGGTGTACTTGTATTTCCAGTATAACTTGGCCTCGTTTTGTATAGATTTCCTATACAATGAGAGATCCTCAGAAACTGGTTTTGTAAAGCTTGAATTACCGTCGTGCGTACCTTCTCTAACCAAGCTTCCAATTTTCTCTGTCAAGCTCTTGACTCAACTTTGTATAGAAAGCCTCCAATGAAATGCCATTTTCATTTTTATCAGCCGTAATCTTAATTATTCTTATTTCCTAGCCATATTATCTTTCATACTATCTAAGCATCCTTCCTTCAGTCTGCGTCTCTCCTCTGTGAAAGATATCTCATCATGGAACGTCTTTCCTCCAATCCACATACATATTATTACAATCATACCAAAGAAGCGGTCAAATTCCATCGGAGCGGACTGCGGACGGGGTATTCCTCAAGGCGCAACCAACTAAGCCCAACTAAATTAATCCTCGAAAAACTTCACAAATTCCGATTAAAAATATTATATGTTTATCTATTCCTAAAAGCGCAACCATGATTGAACAAAAATTAATGAATCCGTCATTCCCCTCTCTATTTTTCATCAATAGGAATACCCTTGCGGACTGCCTGCTAATACTAGACTTACCTTTAATAGATATCACAGTCCATTTATTTCTCTAGGAAATCCAGCGCTCGGTGTGACCGCATCTTAAAAGACTCATTTTACGGTGCACTAACCTTAACATTTTATGTCGTCACAGTGGATGACATCCATAGAGTCAATTTGGATTACTGCTGCTCCAATCACAGTGGATACTTTCTTCATGCTGAGTGGCCTTCTACTAGTGTATACTACAGCTGGAAAATTGTCTAGCAGTGAGTAATCTTCCTTCATTTTCTTTCACCATAAAATTTGAGATTTGCCGCCATGTCCGAAATTCTGTCTGAAAGCTGATTGTCAACTGAAGATCGTGATAAACGACACAGTAAACATCGTTATTATTTATTTTTGCATTCATAATTCCTCGTGGCTAAATAATAATAGCCGCACAGGTCGATCTTCGAGGTAAAGCAGTGCTTACCAAGTTCGGCCCGTGGATGGGTGACCATTACATACCGAGTTTCCTATGTGCCTCGTAAAGCGTGTTAAGCCGTTGGTCTAAACTGTCATTATGTAGATCTTTGACAGTCATTGCAGGTAGTCAGGCAGTTGTCCGAAAGTCTGACAACCAGTCTTACCAAGGGGTATCTGATTACCCAGTGGTAACTGAGTTCTGGAAGTCAAATAGATAGTCAATACATGTAAACTACTAATATTCAGCCGCATCCGGATAGACTGGAGCCAACATATTTGTGAAAAGGCTAGGCAGATGGTGATACTCATAATTTTGATATTTTAATTTTTTTTTTCAGTGAAATTAATCAAGAGTCTCCATCTATTCTACCTCAACCGCCTTCTCAGAATGTTCCCTGTGCTCGCTACAGTGGTTCTTCTACAAATCTCTATATTAAGCCGTGTTTCTGATGGACCGTATTGGGCAGTAGCGACGGCGCATACGCACAGATGCAGAGTATTCTGGTGGTCTACTCTGTTGCATATACAGAATTATGTTAATCCTAGCCATATGGTAAGTTTGAAAAATCTTAAGACTTTGTTCCCCATAAAACAATATAAGTAAATTATTTATGTATCTGTTTCTAAGTTAGTATAAGAACATGTAAGCAGTTTTTTTTATAAATTTTACTTCAAAAACCCGCACAAGGAGTTGATATCTGCTTAAGGGGGAATACGAAGATTAAGGTACCTCTGTCATTGTTAGCATTGACATCTAGATTTAAATAACCAAGTCATGTTTATGAAAAGGCTTCTATAAAAAAAATTGAATCGTTAAGCATATGCATAAGCATAATCAGCCTATTAATGTTCCCACTGCTGGGACGCAGCCCTCCTCTCTATGAGAGAGAATGGGTTATAATCCACCACGCGGGCCCAGTGCGGGTTGGTAGATGTCTCATGTCTTCGGGCTTTAGGACATGCCGGTTTCCTCACGATGTTTTCCTTCACCGTTTTGAGAGAAGTGGTGGTTAAATAACTTACACAAGTAATGCGCCTGGCTGGGTTCAAACCCACGACTTAATGCTCGTAAGTCGAGGTCTCCACCACTGGGCCACCGCTGCTCTCTCAAAATCTCTAAATGTTTTGCGTTGTTCCCGAACTTGATCGTTTAATGATATCAAAGCATTCTTTAAATAATTTGTTTTCCATCCAGTGTCTCGCTCACTCCTGGTACCTCGCCATAGACGTCCAACTGCACATCCTATCACCTCTCGTACTTGTATGGGTGCTTACTGGCAAACGGCGACTTGCCTGGTCGGCCCTCGTCGGTGCGTTGATTGCTGTACTTGCTGCTGCTACTACTTACAATTTTATCAAGGAGTTCCCTTCTGGACCTGTTATACCTTCGTGAGTATTGAAGCTTGATATACAATTAATAATTTCTAGTTATACTTCTTTGACAAACATACTTCTTTCGGCAAACGGAAGGTGGGCCGACCTCAGACTCGGTGGTGTGACGATGTGGTTGGTAACAATTAGATGAGAGTTGCAGAGAATCGAGTTGAGTGGCGTGCGATTGAGGAGGCCTATGTGCAGCAGTGAACTGCTGTAGGCTGATGATGATGATACTACTTTGTATGTTTTGATGGGCATATTGTTCTAGGTGAATAAAAAATAGTGAATTCTCACTATGAAGGTAATCCTTCATAGTGAGAATTCTTTACCTTGTGGATCTATCCTATTACGTTAAATTTCGGGACTTACCTTCGCCTACCGAATGATATATACATATTTTTTTAAAAAGAACGAGCTGATGAACGTTCATTCTCATTTAAGTTTGTCTGTCTGATTCACAGATCTGTGGTCTATTCAGATTATTCAATTTAGTCATCATCATCATCTGCCTAGCGTTTTCCTAACGATGTTGGACCGACCCTAACATTCAACTTCCAGTCTAACCAGATACAGCTGAATACCAGTACATATTTTACATGGAGCTACTGCCTATCTGAGCTCCACAACCCAGTTAATACTGGGCCCTATACCATACTCCTTGTTAAGACTGATTATTCACTTGAGTAAAGCATCTAATATCAGCTTTACCTACTTTATATGTATTTTTCAGACGCCCACAAGATTCAGCGGATTACTTAACTTACTATTATGTAAACACGTTGACCAGAGCCTCGCCGTTCTTCGTCGGGTTAATATTTGGGTACATTCTACATCTCAATCGTGGAAAGAAAGTTTCTTTACATTGGGTAAGTTTATTCCTTTTTTTACATTTATGATTTTTATACAGTCTGTTCAGATGAGTTGCGAAACACTGATTTTATCTGATATATGCCCCACATAACAAAGTAAATCATCGAAATGTACGAAGAAGAAGTGGACATCTGCATCTTTCATCTTTTTATTGAAAGGACAATGATGGCTGCAACTTCAGGTGTACTAAGCACTCTCTGCTGAATAAAAGAATATGTCATGATGAATTAGTACTCCGAAAATCGTTTTTCTTTACCCCTCCTTTAATAGCCTCGTTGGTTTAGTAGTCGCAAGCGCAACTTCTAAGCATGAGGTCCTGGGTTCGATTCCCAGGTCGGGCAAAGTGTTATTGATTTTTTCCATTAAACATTTCTCAGTAGCAGCCATGGAGTCTGGATTTATGCCCGGTTGCTGGCAATAGGCTCGCCCCCTATTACATGGGACTTAAACATTAACTGGCGAAATGTGGGTGTAGGTGTTATTACCCTAGGTACATCTGTGCCTAACCCTTTGGAGATTACAGGCGTTATGTTAATAGTACCCGATTATTTAATCGAGTTAATTGTAGTTCTGGAAGCAATGCAATATTATTATAAGACGATTTTTTGTTAAAATGGTAATTATTTTATAATTTTTCAGATCTCAGCATTTCTGATTTGGATCTGCACGATAGTAATCGCCTTTCTCACCGTTTACTCGTCCTACCCTATCATGCAGATGGACTGGGACAACCAAATCGCTGACAGTATGATCAATTCGTTCATGAGACCAGCGTGGGCCCTGTTTGTAGGATGGCTCATTTTCGCTTGCGCCCATGGATATGGTGGTATGCGTTATTTTAAATTTTATTTCCGTTGGATCACAAAGATACAGATAGATCTAGACTGTCTTTCCATCATCATCATCTGCCTAGCCTTTTCCCAACTATGTTAGGGTCGGCTTCCAGTCTAACCGAATGCAGCTGAATACGCGTATTTTACATGGAGCGACTGCCTATCTGACCACCACAACCCAGTTAGTACTAGGTAATACGATACCCCTTGGTAAGACTGGTTGTCAGACTTACGGATCCAAATTCTAGTTACATTCATTAAAAATCTGTTTACTGTTTGTCTGCCTGTTGACTAAACAAAACTATTTCTGAAACTTTTGGGACCACTTGCACCAAGTATTGCTTAACAGATTTCGGGCTTGTTTAAAACATAATTAGTTGGTATTGCTTGGTTGGTCTAGTGGTCTCAATCGAGATAGCTGAGCATGAGGTTTTGGGTTCGATTCCCGGTTCAGGCAAATTATTGAGTTTTTTCATCAGGAATTTCTCAGTAGCAGCCACGGAGTCTGGATTTGTAGCTGGTTGATGGCACTAAGCTCGCCCCCTATGACATGGGACTTAAACATAACCGGAAGACGTTGCGTTGGAAGGCCTCCCACTAGGTGGACCGATGACCTGGTAAAGGTTGCAGTGATCCGCTTGATGCAAGACGCACGGGACCGGTCAATGTGGCGACACTTGGGGGAGGCCTATGTCCAGCAGTGGACGTCTTTCGGCTGAAATGATGATGATGATGATGAAAGATAACTGGCGGAACATGGGTGTACTATTAGGTACACCTCTGCCTAACCCTTCGGAGATTACAGGCGTGATGTTATGTTATGTTATGTTAAAACACAATTCTGTCTCTAATATCTTAAAATAAATACTGCCTTAAAGCTCCCAAGTCATGAACTTCTTCACTGTTTTTCAGGCCCTGTCAACTGGATTCTTTGTCTTCGAGCATGGAAGGTGTTGAGTCGTCTGTCATTTGCGATGTACCTTGTGCACTATCCTCTCATGTTCGTCATTAATGCTATGCCAGTCGTGCCTATCTACTTCAGCGTTCGGTTCTCGGTAAGTAATTGTACCTTATTTTTTTTCATCACGAGCCTCAATTACTCATCATTCTTCTGCCCTTATCCCAATTTATTTTCGGTCGACGCAGAATATCTTCTTCTTCCATACTTCTCTATTACTCGTCATCTCAGTAGTCAACTCCTTTTCAGCTATACCATCCTTCACATAGTCCATTCATTTTTTCTTTGGTTTACCTCTACTCTTAAGTATTCATGCTCAGCATTTTCCTCAGAACATTATTCTTATTCCTCCGCATCACATGACCATACCACAGCTACTATTAAAAAACCTACTTCTCCAAATTCCTTCACACCGCACTGGATTTATGTCAAATTCTTACGCTATCTCTACTATAAAGCTCTGGAACGCGCTACCTTTGGGCATTAAAAAAGCTGAAAGCAAATTCAGTTTTAAAAGAAAAGTGCGTAACCACTATTTAAGTCAGAATAAATAGCTCTCTCTCTATTAGAAGTCGAGTCATGGTAATTATTATTAGGTTTCTCGTTTTTAATTTTAGTATTTGTTAAAATATGTATTAGTTTATTTTATTTGTATATAAGTATTAGTATCATTATAAGTGCCTATATAAATTTTCGATAGCAAGAAGTTATTTTTATATATTTATTTTGTACCCTATCACAATGTTTTCTTATTTAACCTAAAGGTTGACTGGTAGAGAATGCCTTGTGGCATTAAGTCCGCCTATGTATCACTATTGTACATGAAGTTTAAATAAATAAATAAATAAATAATAAATAAAAAAAAAGCAGCCAGAACCCAGTAGCCTGTAACAATACACACGCTACATAGTAAGATAGCAGATTTATTAAATATCAAATGCAAAACAAAAATAAATCGATGAGGTTCTATGCTGCTATATCACTCAATATTGTCAATTCAGCACGTTAAGCCTTTTTCAATAAAATATCTATTTTCAATGTCTTATCCCATCGTCATTGGGTAAAATAATGAGTAATTAGCATATTTTGAGTATTTTCAGCTCAATTTTATTAAGCGCCCTCTATTAAACCTTAACGAAACAAACCTGTTGCGTTAAGCTCAACGATACTAAGTTTATTCAATTTACCATAGATGTCGCTATTGTAAAATTCCATTTTCAAAACTTTTATATTTTTTTTATTTTTCAGTTGTTCCATTTCTTAGCAGACTTCTTACTGGCGGTGATAGTTTCGTTCATAATAACTATTCTAATTGATGCACCGTGTACTGTTCTCATCAAGCATTTTATGGGAGGTGGTGAGTTTTAACTTATCATTATTTTGATGCCGTTTTTTTAATCTTATTTGTAGACAATAACATAAACAACACAATCATAATAGTGTGTAAACTTTTGATACTCAATGGACGGGCAGAATTGAGACATTCCGTGGCCTTGTCAGCAGGCCCATTGATTTTGTTTAACATTTAAATCTAAACCTCATGTACAGTGTACACAGTCACGAGCACAAATATGTATACACTTTCCTAAATTTTAAAGCAATTTTTGCGAGAATAACGATTGTAACTTGGAGATAGAACATTTTTTATAAAAATATGACGTATGATGTTCGTCACAACATGAAATTTTAATCAGAACAGTAGGAGAAAAACAATTTTAAAAGTTGTTAAGTGTTTACATATTGGTTTTCGTGACTGTACAGTAGTGGTACATAAGTGAACTTAATGCAACATGACATTCTCTACCAGTGAAAACTTTGGGTGAGCTATGTTATTAAAATAACCCTATATTTATTATTTCAGGACCAAAGAGACCTCCGCCAAAACTAGTGGAACCGGAAAGTATAGAAGAAAAGAAATCATATTTATAAATAAACCTTATTCTAGTATTTATTAAGTAGGTTTTAAGTCTGAATGGACAGCTGTTTGTCCTAGTAAAAAAATCGCAGTCTATCGAACCCTACAGTTTCTCCCTGAATTAGAAGCAGTATTAATCTCATACTAGTAATTGGAGGAGCTCGTGATTAAATATTTATAGCCGCTCGGGTCGACCTTTAGGTTAAGCCGCGCTTGTCTAGGTTGGTCCTTGGATGGGTGACCACCCATTTCATACCGAGTTTCCTCTGTACCTCGGAAAGCACGATATGCCGTTGGTCCCGGCTGTCATTTGTAGATCTTTGGCAGTTTTTACAGGTGACTACCTGTGTGACCCGAAAAGTCTAACAACCATTCTTACCAAGAGATATCGTATTACCCAGTACTCAATTGGTTATGGATGGATGGTAAAATACTGGTATTCAGCTGCATCCAATTAGACTGGGAGCAGACCCCAAACATAGTCAGGAAAAGACTAGGCAATTTTATTGATGACTAATAATTGTCGCAGTCCAATGCGTGTCTTATTACCAAATATTCGAACCTGCTCTGGGCCCGTGTGGTCAAAAAGAGGAAGCCTGTACCTCACCAGTCAGAACTGGCTATTGGCTTATCATAACACATTAAATCACGCCGGCTATCTCCGAAGGGTTAGGCAGAGGTGTACACCCACATTTCGCCAGCTACGTTTTAAGTCCAATGTATTAGAGGGCGAGCCTGTTGCCATCAACCGGGCAGAAATCCGGACTCCGTGGCTGCTACTGAGAAATTCCTGATGGAATAATCAAATAACACCTTGCCCGACCTGGAAATCGAACCCAGGACCTCATGTTCCGCAGTCGCGCTTGCGAATGATAGACCAACGAAGCAGTCGAGGCGTGGCTGATTATACGTAAAGAAATAGATGTATAGTGTAAATTACATTAGTTTACATAAATATTTTTTTGTTGGTGTACAGTTTTATGTTATACTTACTAAAATAAAATCAATGTTTTGTCTAAAAATCTTTATTATTATTACCCCAGCCCAGCCAACGGTTTTATAAAGTATCATAATCATAACATATTAAGTAGATATGAACTTTCCATATTTTAAACAATACAGGGTGTAACGGAAACGGTATAGTCCTATCAAAGGATATGCTGCTGACCATCAAACTGAACAACATCCTCCATGGGTCCAATTTCGTAAATGCGAAAAAATTATCAGCTCTCCCATACTAAATTTCAATACCTATAATTTTACCGCCCCATCCGACACCCTCCCCCCGCACCCTCCTCCGCCTTTCTTCTCCCTTGTTTTTTTTCCCTTTCTTTTGCACCCCGTAGATTCATTTCTCTTCTAAATTAATTATTAGACTTTACAAAATCATTTTCCACACACATTGGCTTTATCGCACGGTATCAAACCTACATACATTCATCTCACAAACTGCATTTCAGCATGTTTAGTCTTAAATCTATTTGAGCAATGCTAAAGTTTAAAAAATGCAAAAAATATCTGTTTGTCGGGTTAAAACAATGGTAAAAAACATGTTGTGTTAGTTGTTTACATCTACAACAAGTTGGAAAGACTACTTGTATATGTTACGGCTAAAAGCCAAAGAGCGGCTACACATAGTTCTAGCCGGTTAAACCTAGGTGCGGCCGGTAACAGTTGTGTATCCTTTTTATTGCTAGGACACACTGACCAAATAGATTAGGTTAGGTTAGGTTGGAACTGCTACCAAACGCGCGACATCCAAATTGGTTGCATGTTCTAACCGAAGATAAGTAGGATACACCTAAGTTTAACCGGCCACACCTAGGTTTAGCCGGCTAAAACTAGGTGTAGCCGCACTTCGGCTATTAGCCGTAACATATACAAAACTAGTAAACGAGTGATCAGATTGGCTTACAGTAGTATCGAGTACATTGATAGTCTGCCAATTTTCACCTTTATGTACTAAGTTATAAGATCAGATAGGCAGTCGCTCCATGTAAAATACTGGTATTCAGCTGCATCCGGTTAGACTGGAAGCCGACCCTAATATAGTTGAGAAAAAGCTAGGCAGATGATGATGTACTAAGTTATAAAGTTGAAAAGTGATCAACCGTCAGAGAACTTTTATACGACAAATTTTGATAGATTTTTACTAGATTTTTAAAAAAGTATAAGTCGTGTAAGTGTACTTACACGGCTTATACTTTTTTAAGGGTATAAACGCGGGATTAGAAAATGACACGAACAAAGGAATAGAATCTAACAGGGAGGAAGGGACACCGACATTAAAACGGTTACCACGTGTTCAGTACATCATTTCAAACTCAACCACATAAAAAATTTTCATCGGTAATTATTTTTTAAATCAGTCGTTCCATACATTTTGACCGTGAAGGTATTGCAATTTTGTAGGAAACAGCTGTTTTTTAATAACCGACGGTAAATTTCCTTGTGGGGGAGGAAAGGTTTGGTTCAGAATGATGTAGGTACTGAATACGTGGTAACCGTTTTAGGGTCGGTGTCTCATACACCCTGTATACAGCATTATTGTCGTCTCCTTTGCATTATGTTTGTCTGTCATTAAAAACTTAACAAAAAAGTGGTTCTAAGAACTATTTATTTTTAACTATCACAGATAACCTCAATACGTCATTCTTATGTAGGTTACAGTCAAGACTATTTCTAAGTGTGATGTTCAGATTAATTTCAGAATAACTATTTCGAGAACATAAAATAAAAGGCTGTGCATTTATTAGATAGTGTGGTAACTCAGTCAAGTTTCTTAGACATGTAATTGTAAATAAGATACTTAACATTGCCTTGTCTGTTGTTCTTGCTAACTACAATACTGTTGCACAAAGTGGTCCTTACATTTAACTAAAGATACCTCTTAAGCATTCACTTTTTCAATCGCACGATTCTTAAAGAATATTGTGGCAAGATATCGTCGCATTACACGATCATATAAAATGATCTTAACATAAATAGTATCAATTTTACGCTACCGTATTTTCATCTACAATAATCAAAGATTTAAATTCCTTATCTATGCTTCAAAAATTTACTAATATAGCACATGAACTTATTCGAAAATTCAGCGGTCAGGCGATATCTTAGAGCTAGGTACGCCAACAACCTGTAAAAAATAGTAAACGCTAAAAGACCAAGTACCTGGACACCAAAACTATCAGTTTCCATTCCCAAATCTCTTAATAATAACTTCGGATCTGAGTAAAGGCAGAAGTCCTCATTGCACTCCATTAGTTTTCGGTTCTGATAGAGGGAGAGAGAGAATCCTGTGACTCCGTAGCGAAGGAAAGAGGCTGACATAAGTACTTTCATAACCCCTTCGATGGTGGGTCCGAAGCCCATTCCGTAGCAGGATAGGGCGAGAATTGGAGCTGCCGAGGCTGGGGCTACTATGGACCCGTTCTAAAAGAAAAATAAATTGGATGTTGAAAATGTGTTTGGTGGTAGGAAAATCGTGCACTAAATGTGGAATATACAAGCTTTGAGTTGAAAAATTAATATTTAGAGATGAAAACATTAATTTCCGGATTCGTTGATGATCTGATTTGTACATCTTTGAAGTGACTTTGTTTAAACATGGGCTGATTCTGAGGGTCTCGAGTGGCAATCAATCTATCAAGAGAAATGTATGGGACTGACATAAGGTAACAAAAAACTTGTCAATGTCGTTGAATATTGCTGTAGAAAATTAAAACGCTGATAAAGCGATTGTCACAAGTCTATGCCCTCTGATAGCCCAATCACAATGACTCTAATTATTTTAGCCTTAAAAATCTAACCATCTATAAATCCTACCCAATGCAATGAAGGTCATATAAAACAATACAATACTTACAGTTACACTAAATGCAGAACCAACAGCTAAGCCAAGTCCTTCAGAACACATCGCTATGAGAAACCCGCTGACCACAAACAGGAGGAACCGGTCCAATTCCAACATCTGTCCAGACATCAGATACGCGACAATCATGAAGATCAATCCAAGAATGAACTGTAACAAAACAAAATAAGGGTTATAGTTGCAACTCCAAATAGGTGCAGCAGGACTTCATAGAAAATAGCCAGAAAAAGAGATCAGTTAGGTTAGCTAGCAAAAACGAGGATTGCCCATTGGTTTACTGAAAGGAAGTTTAGAAGGTTATTTTAAAATCTGTTAACTGTGCATAGTGTTCACTTTAGTCTGACGCAAAAATCACACACAACAAAACATCACATGAGAACATTTTCGAAATGTCTTTTTAAAAAAAAAAATAATTGGAAATTTCTGTTTCCATGGAAAATTTTCGATTTTCGAAAATGTTCTCTGATAACTACTGCTTATGCGTATGAAGTTTCATTAAAATCAGTTCAGTCATTTCGAAAAAAAAAGGACTTGAAAGTTTCTATGCCGTAAGTCGTAAACGTTCTTAACCATGAGTGAACAGTGAAATTAATATACTCCTCGGGTACACTCCTCTCACCGAGAGGTGTCCTGAGTTCACAATCAGCTGTTCCCCAGCAGTGGGAACAGCTGATTGTGTGATTAATCGACTTACCATGCTAGGCAGACTGGAGAGGGTTAGGGCTGCGTAGTAGGCCTTCAAACTGTACCACCGGTTGAAATATTCTCTCCGAAGTAATCGTACTTGGAACGGAACTGTAATGAGAAAAATATATTGATAAATTATTGTGGAAAGCGTCATCTGACGTGATACCCTAACCCCTATAAATATGGGGAACAAGATCATTGCAAAAAGGATGGGATAAGTGACGTTTCCATTAGTGAATTCCAATTCTGGATTCCCATAATTTTATATGATTGTTACTTAATTTTTTGTTACTACAACTAATAAACTTAGTACATATATCAGTTTCAAATCAGCTGGGCTATAGCTAAGGGACGGACAGTCTGTTCCTCTGAATCTACATCACTGTCTAAAACATAGTGAACCTTATTTCTGTAACAATATAATTGCTTTTGACTTGTTGCTACTGACAAATAAGACAACATTATAATGATCTTCATTATAATTGTCGTGACAATAATGTTGCTTTTTGGTTATGTTCAGAGATAAAAGGGCTGTTAAAAGACCACAAACACACAATACTCCTAATCTCTGCGTGGGTAGTTCTAGATATAATGTGGATTATGTGAACGACCCGGAGCCCTTCAAAAAGATAATTCATTTTAGCATAAGAACTGATAGCCGATAGTAGGCATTGATAGCCTAGTGGTGTGACTGTCGGACTGCCAAGTCATAGGTCTCAAGTTCGAACTAAAGACCTCTGATCTTTCGAATTCATGTGCGTATTGTTTGATTATCACTTGCTTCAGTGAAGAAAAACATCATAAGGAAACCAAACCAGCATGACTGAGAGATATTTCTCGACGGCATGTTATGCTAAGACAGAAGCCCATTGGCGGTATAAAAACTATGACATCAGGTTAGGCACTAACCACACGAAAGAGAAAGAAGTATAAGATCTTGCCATACTTACATAGCAGTACAGGTATCATAGTATAAGTATACATGAAGAAGACGAGACAGCTGAGACAGAACTTGAAGTTGACAATGGGAGTGGCAGCATTGTTGCCAACATTGAAGAATATGCTGCCCAGAAGAATAGCCGATATTAAATGGTGGGCCAGTTGGATCCAGAGAGAGGTCTAAAATTGAAAATAACAGTTAATTTATAGTACAGCTAAGAGTGGATACGTTTTTTTCTGTAGTATGTGACGAAATTCAGACTGCGACTTAGTTACAGTTTAGTTACACCTAAGGCTTAAATATTTAGATTCGCCCTTTCGCGTCAAGCATGTGCGCGTTCGTTGCGTTGTGCGTTTCGTTTAAATAAACGAAAGAGTTACGCACATATTACTAATACTACTACTACTACTACTACTACTAACACATACATACACACACACACACAACACACACGCACACTACATTACTGTTACTAATTTTAGTACTGTTCGCATTCATACTTTTATGTTTATTTTTCAACGAGGAATGTGCAACCTCACCCTTGTTAGTGTAAACATCTTTTGACAGTTTTAAATAATAAGGTGTAATAAATCTTTACATGTATAGTTAGTGAATGCCTCGTAGGTCTAGTGGTCGCAATCGCGACTACTGAGCGTGAAGTCCAGGGTTTGATTCCCGGGTCGGGTCAATTGTTATTGGGTTTTTGCATCAGGAATTTCTCAATAGCAGCCACGGAGTCTGGATTTGTGCCCAGTTGATGACAATAGACTCGCCCTCTATTACATGGTACTTAAAGTCTCTTCGGGACAGGCGTGATGTTATGTTAAATCTTAGGACAGATCGATTTGGGGAAGGAACTCAAACTTCACATTCATATGTCGTGCTAGGCCATTATCTCACGTAAACCTTTAAATGTGCAGGAACACAATAAATACTTGGAGTGATGACTTACCGAATTTCTTATATTCTGTATGAACATACGGTTGCTCAGAATGAGGAATTGAGACCAGAATGTTGTTGAGAACTCCACCTTTAACGACTGGTCTTTTGCTACGTGTTCTGTGAATATTCTCTGTATCGAGTCGTCTGAATGTAGCACCGGTTTTCTGAAATGATGAAAATTAGAAATTAGTTTAATCAAGTATTCTGATGTATTAGCTATAAAGGGTGTAAATAGACCCTTAACAAAGCTGAAAGGTACTTGTTCTCCCCGTCTTTGCTATCATTTTTTTGTTCAAGACCATACCTGGGAACCTTCTAGTTACGGAGATATTGGCAACTTTTTGAAAGTTTTTTTTTTTTTTAAACATGTTTTTAATGTAAGGTTTTTACTTTAAACACCTCCACGACCCCCGTACTATTCAATCCATCCATCAACACAATGCTTTGAGTGCTTTCCATCGAGTCCTACCGTAAAACGTGATTTTTTTACTCCAAAAAAAAAGTCGTTTCCCAGCAATAATTTTTGCGTAAAGTTACTTAGTTTGATGTACAGAATGCTTGGTTGACGGTTATGTGAATTGTCTGTTTACACCCTGTATAACTGTTAATTTTAATTAAAATCTGTTCAGTCGTTTTTACGTGAACGAGTTACAAACATCCAGCGCTCCGCACAAAGTTTCGCATTTTAATTTTTTCGCAGTTAAAAGTAAAAGTGGGTAGTTACTAACCGTCCCCCTCTAGCCACCATGCGATCAAGTCTTCTGCATAGCTTTCCATTCTGGCACAACTCTGACAGCGGAGCCACGGTTTCTATATCAGTGACAACAGTTTCCAATACAAAGTCTGCAGGGTTGTGAGTTTTGGGACATATATGACCAGTTTCGGCCATATATGGCACTAGAAGTTGTGGTGCACCCTGGAAAGATAGAAAAAAAATCGTTAAATATTTTATTAAATAGACCTATATCATCATCATCAGTCTCTTGCCCTTCTCCTAATTTATTTGGAGTAAATAAATAAATAAATAAATATATTATTCACATAGATTCTGGATGGTGTCAAGCAATATTTTACTAAATGATCCAAATAAATAATAAAACATAATTAAAATATCGCTTTAAGCGATAAGTCCACCCATAGATATAACAGTATAATATTTAAGTTAATATGATATGTCATTATTTAACCAAAATATGTTACCTCAAATAGCCTGAAACACAGGATTACATAGTTCAGGCAGAAATCATGGGTAAATTGAAAAACTATATTCATTATATTTTTTGTTTTATTTTTAGTGAAACAGCTGTGTCAACAATTTTGGTGTTAAAAAGTAAAGGTACTCGATCTATCTATCTCAAAAGGTACGTTACGAGACTGGGCAGCGAAGTCCACTTGCCTGCCAACAAACAGCGATAGACAATCAGTCATAGTAACTTTAAGTTGGGATTCTCGCCCTTACGACCTTTCGTTAGGCCCGTGTTTAGCAGAGGACGGACCCTTGGGACATAGTTGGTGAAAAGGGTCCATAATCTTCTACCTGTGTCCCTCTCATAAGACCACTCCCCATCTTTCTACACATATTATAAAACAAAGTCGCTTTTGTGTTTGTTTTATCGCGTTGATCTTCGAATTCATGTAACGGGTTCAGCTGTGGTTTCCACCATGATTTTAAGAATTTATTCTGAAAGGTTTGTGTATAAGACATTATTATATATAATATAGGTAACAAATACAAATAGTTGAATACAATTTTCTCTTCGGTTTGTGAACCGTTTTTTTTTATGTTGAGTAGCAATTGACGAGCTTTATCAAAAAAACTGGAGTTAGTATATTTTTCCGTAACTTCGACATCCATTGCTGAGTTTCGGTCGAATTGTAACCATTGGGCGAGCACTAGTTTATATTAAACTAACTATTGCCCGCAACCTTCACATAACATAACAAAACATAATCAGCCTATAATGTTCCCACTGCTGGGACACAAGCCTCCTCTCTAAGAGAAGGAATGGGCCATAATCCACCACGCGTTCCCAGTACGGGTTGGTAGAAATCAAATGTCTTCGAATTTATGGTTCTAAGACTTGCCGGTTTCCTCACGACAATCGCAACCTTCCGCAACCTTCGTTCGAGTGAAGTTATTATAAAAAAATATTACTTCCCTTTTTAAATCGAATTTTGTGATTAATTTCAAGGGTTTTATTTTTTTTGCACGGAACCCTAATAATTTTTCTTAAATAAAAGTAGCCTAAGATAGACCTTATAACATATTTAGCTATCTGCCAGTAAAAGCCTCGTCAAAATCGGTCTAGCCGTTTCGAAGATTAGCCGGAACAAACCAGCAGACAGACAAAAACTTGAAAAAAATCTGTTTTTATTAGAAGTGCCGTATATTTATTTTCATATTATGCAGTCAGTAAAATATTGGAATTGGACTGTATGATCTATTAAATGATTTGATTTGATTTGAAAAAGCTGTTATGTTGATATTACAAACCGACACTCCAATTTTATTTATTTTTATAGATGTATTGATGAGTAAGTAATAATGTCTTTGACAATAAGTTGCAAAATCCGTGCGAAGTATGGGCAGTTGGGCACGGTATGGGTGGGTCGCTAGTATCTACTCGTAGGTAATATTTTATCTAATAACTTAGTCAAGTTTATTTCAAAATGAAAGTTTTTATTGCAGAATCAAACTTAATCCATGAACATCAAGGTACTTAAACACTCGTATGAGACATTAAATACTTAAAGCTATTGAAGAGTTAAACAGTTTAACCCTTCAATGTCGCTGCAAAGTCTTGAAATTAATGTCTTACTAAAATTAAAAGTTAGGTACTTTAGAACTTTCTTCTGTGGTGTTTGGACTGCAATTACCTACTTGATTTCGCAAAGACCAATAGCTAAGTAGGGGTCCGCAAGGGCCGATGCCTGCCAGGGCTGCGGGACTGTTCGAAAGAGATACCGCGGCCCTGGAACACAAAGGGCAAAGTAGGAACATGGATGGGTTTTAGTCAGTACAGGTCTGACACTCCCTTCCGCTCCGCTTCCGGCTTCCGAAAAAAAAAAAAAGGACCAATAGCTTGTGACAAAAAAAATGTGATGAATATAAATGTTGATGGATCGAGAGGGAGAGGAAGACCAAAGAAAAGATGGATAGATTGTGTGAGGAATGATATGAAGTAAGAAGGGAGTAAATGATAACGTGAAGATTGACAGGGGAGAATGGAAGAAATAAACGTGTTGCGCTGACCCCAAATAACATGGGACAAGGGCGGGAAGATTATGATTATTTTGTTTTACATTTTTTGTATAGTAAGCAACGACTTATTGTCGGGCCTACGCTGTCCTCCCATACTTAAGTACAAATGCTGTATCCATGATAATATTGTTATACCAAATTATTTATTTATTTAAACTTCATGTACAATAGTGATACATAGGCGGACTTAATGCCACAAGGCATTCTCTACCAGTCAACCTTAACCAAATGATTTGAAAAAGGTAACCATGGAGTTTCTTGCCGGTTGTTCTCCATAGGAAACGACCAACCGTGCACCTTTTTGTCGACGTTTTATAAGTGCCCATCTAGGCCATTGTGAAATAAAATATTTTGATTTTGATTTTGATGACATCGCACGGATAATTTTGATATTCTTTTATACCTTGCACATAATTATAATTTTATGATACCAGAATGAAGTGAAGTGTGTGAAGTGAGAATACGTACACCATGATGTGAAATGTAATCGTAAGTAGGAAATCAAACTGGTACTCACTAATTGGGTTTACGTAACCCAAAGGATATTAATGTGATACCAAATTGTAGAACGTCGCTTAAATTACCTACTAGTATTAACATCCTAACATAATAAGACATCTCGCCTGTAATCTCCGAGTTTTGTGTCTAAAATTATACCCAGATTTCGCCAGTTATTTTTAAGTCCAATGTCATAGAGACTGAGCCTATTACCATCAACTTTTTTTTTATTGCAATATGGTGCTGCTCTTAACCTCGATCACGCCTGATGGGAAACGATAGATGAGGTTTATGATGGTACGAGCGTGCCCAGAAAATGCCTGTTCACTCTTGATTTGAAGGCTGACGGGTTAAATGTGGGAGGGAACACAGCTGCCTGCAGAGAGTTTCACACTTTGGCTGCGTTCAAGTTCCATCTTACGGGCATAAATCTATTATATTAGAATGAATTTCGCTAATATTAACAGGTACCTACTAGAAACTGTTTAAAATCCATAATATTCAACTTAATATTTCAACCAAAAAATAAAAGGTAAATAATCCATCTCAATCCGAGTGACGAAATCACAAAATCAAATAGAATTTAAAGAGTAATCGCCTTAAAAGCGTTTTATATCTGAGCCATTACTCACGTGGGGGGTTAAGTGAAACACTCCGGAGTTATGACAGACTATTATCGAGACATCATTTTAGGGTTAAACACGTCTCTTCGCTATAAAGTTTATGTCGTCGCCAAAAACTCATTATGTTACCTAAGTAAATATTATAGTCGTAGGATTTGCATGAGATGTTGACCTTTAGGGATGTTACCCTTAAGTGCTAGTTTGTTAGTTCAATTTAGGCTTTGTATACATGGGCATACCACACACATTGCCTTGATATTATCACCATTCATCATCATCTGTGTGTGTGACCGTCGGACTGGTCTCGGTCTCGAGTTCGAACCCAAGACACGCACCTCTGATTTTTCGGATTAATGTGCATATTCGATTATTATCACTTGCTTCGGTGAAAGAAGACATCGTGAGGAAACTAACATGCCTGAGAGATTTTCCGCTTTTAGTCAGCCTTTGTACAGTTTTTACTTGTCATTAAAGTTTTAATAAATAAATAATATTTCTCGACGGCATGTAAAGCCAAGTCAGAAGCCGATGGGCTGCATAAAAACTCTGACATCAGGTTATTCACTAAACTCACGACAAAGAAGATCAGCCTAGCCCATCCTCAACTGTGTATCAGTCGTGCTTAGTCGTGTTTAGTGGGCGCCTTCCAGTCTAACCGGATGCAGCCGAATATCAGTATTTACATGGAGCGACTGCGTATGTGACCTCCAGATCTTAAGGGAAATTCCAGTTATTTTTAGGAAAGTCCTCATTAAGTAGCAATCTGCCAAAAATAACTTTAATTTAGAGACTCACACTTTTGTATATTTATAATTGGTCATCGCTGTGATGAGATTGCGACGAGATTTTGAAAGTTAATTACAAGAATAACTTCTGAAGTTGTTCTAAAAGTTTCATCTTATTCTAATTGGTTTACTTTAAATCAGGAAACTGTACCAATTTATTGACTGTGGAGTTAAAATAGGACGCTTCTCATCATCATCTGCCTAGCCTTTTTCCAACTATGTTGGGGTCGGCTTTCAGTCTAACCGGATGCAGCTGAATACCAGGATTTTACATGAAGCGACTGCCTATCTGACCTCCACAACCCAGTTAGTACTGGGTAATACGATACCTATTGGTAAGACTGGTTGTCAGACTTTTTGGGCCACTGACTACCTAACGACTGTCAAAGATCTACAAATGACACCCGGGACTAACGGCTTAACGTGCTTTCTGAGACACGGAGAAAACTTGGTATGTAATGGGCGGTCACCCATCCACAAACCAACCTAGGCAAGCGCGGCTTAACCTAAAGATTGACCCGAGCGGCTGTTATTATTTAGTTACGAGCTCCTCTCTAAAGACGCTTCTAAATATAAATTAAAATTAGTAAGTCTATATGGATTCATTGTCTAGTTTAATAGTCTGTACTTATCCTTTAAAGTCTAGCTGGGTATGATGAACACAGTTTCTTGAGAGTTCATAAAATCATGATCCAGGTCAACGCTTAGCAAGTTATCTTCGTTATATACATATGTATACTAGCTTATGCCCGCGGCTTCGCCCGCGTGGAGTTCGATTATTGTCCCACGAGATTGTACTACCAGGATAAAAAGTATCCAATGTATCCAGTAATCCAGGTTACAAACTATATGAGTGCCAAATTTCATCAAAATCCGTTCAGCAATTTATGCGTGAAAGATTTTCGCATTTATAATATTAGTAATATTAAACGGATAAACTTCACCTATTCCATGGTACTGTAAAAGTGTAGTTCTCATCTATTTTTCGAAGTTATTTCTAGATTTATGATACACATTACTTGACACAATACTAAAAATATCTGACTCTAACTTTAGCTTAGCTTTAGTTTAACTTTAGCTTTTAGCGATAAGACCGCCCATTGTGTTACGATAAGTGAAATGTTTTCTTTTATGAATGTTTGCTTTTACTTGTATGGTAATACGAAAAATAAAATGATGACCGTAAATTCTGTCTTTTAGTTTTTTTTTAACCATTATATGTTATTACTCATCAGTCCAACGCTACATCGGTTAACAGTAGTGAAGAACGTTAACCCTTTGACTAAAAACGTTTGAGCTCTGAACGATGTCAATTACAGCTTTGATCCCGTCATTAAATTCACAGTCGGTTGAGAGGCAGTTTGTCAAACGATTTGCGACGAAATTGTACGCCGTGTAGTGAAATGGCTCGTTTAGTGTTTTATTATTATTATTAGGTGAATTGAAAGGATTTAGATAGTTCAAATTATTCAATCATTATCATCATCGGCGTAGCCTTTTCCGACTTCTATTTTTCATGGAACGACTCAAAACTAAAATCAAAATATTTTATTTCGCATAGACCTACATGGGCACTTATAGAACGTCGACAACAAGGTGCACGGTTTGGGTTGGTCTTTTCCTATGAAGAAGAACCGGCAAGAAACTCCATGGTTACTCTTTTCAAATAATTTGGTATTACAGCCTATCTGAACTCCACAGTCCAGTTAGTACTGGATAATACGATACCCCTTGGTGAAACTGATTGTCAGACTTTCGGGCCACTGACTACCTGTAACAACTGTCAAAGATCTAAAAATGACTTATAAAATACTTAGGCAAGCGCGGCGTATAACTAAAGATCGACCCGAACGGCTGTTATTATTTAGCCACGAGCTCTTCAATTCAGTATAACGTGATGTTTTTGTTTTAGGTGAAAGAATTGATAGGAATATTAGCCTGGCTTAGCAGTGCATGAACCGAAAAAAAAAATCAGAGACACAGTTGTGTTTAAATTATTTTTTGTCACTATGGCAATTATTAATTGTCATTGATTGCGTCGTATACAGGGTGTATTCAGTACTTAATTCTGAGCCACATAGACATTTTTCATCGGTAATTTAAACAAAATTCAGCTGTTATTTGACCGTTTTCAGACATTTTGACCGAAACATCTGTATTTTTTTTCAGCGATGGTGTCCCTTCCACCTCGTATATTTCTTTATGTGTTCCAGAAATAAATAATCAATGTGTGTAATACTTTCATACCGTGTACAGGAACAATATAAACAAAAAGAAATAACTCCACGTATTGACATAACTTTGACAAGGAAGTGGAATACTAAATCAGTACCTCATAAACAGCTTATAAACTTCAGGAGAAAAATATAACAAGTGTTTACCGAAGTTTTGCCTCTTAAATATCGGTCGTGAATGTATCAGTTCTTCAAGTGTAGTAAGATCCTCTCGAACTCCTCAAACTTTTATATGATAAAATGTAAAATAAAAATAGCACATTTTTGCAAACCGTTTTACATTGACAGTTTTTCTCTTTCCTCGTGTGTTAAGTGCCTAACCTGGTGTCAGAGTTTTTATGCCGCCAATGGGCCTCTGACTTGGCTTTACATGCCGTCGAGAAATCTCTCTCAGGCATGCTGGGTGGGTTTCCTCACGATGTTTTCCTTCACCGAAGCAAGTGGTAATTATACAATACGCACTTGAATCTGAAAAATCAGAGGTGCGTGTCTTGGGTTTGAACTCGAGACCTATGACTTGGCAGTCGCCTTTTTCTCATAGCAGAAAGACATTATTCAAACCAAACGTATTGTTGGCCGTTGACTGTGAGCGCGCGTTAGCAGTTTATCGCTTTTCCATATATTCTAACTTTTCGTTCATACCGAACCGACTAGACGCTATTACGTAGTGCGTTGTCGATAGTGAGCATGGCGGAATACGTAGGCATCGTTCGCATGCCTTAAGATGATTTTAGTAGTGCAAGTGCTAACACATGTAAGGTTGACTGTACCTATTACGTCAATGCTTTCAGTTTGCTGCGTAATTGTTTGAAACTGAAGTTTTTATGAAAGTGTTGGTGGTGAGACAATTATATGAGAGAGTTGTTGGAACATTCTATGACATTACATCACGCCTGTAATCCCTGAAGGGTAAGGTAGAGGTGTACCTAATAGTAGGCTACACCTACATTTCGTCATTTATGTTTATGTCGCATGTAATAGAGGGAGAAACTATTGCCATCAACCAAGCACAAATCCAGACTCCGTGGTTGCTACTGAGAAATTCCTCATGGAAAAACCTAAAAATATATTGCCTGACACTGACGTCAGGCAATATGTTTTTGGGTTTTTCCATCAGGAATTTCTTCAAGTATAGTAAGCATCGAATTTCAGAATTACATATCTGAATAAGTAATTTTGAAATTCGATTCTTTTGGCTTAAGTGAGATCCTCAAGTAAAATAATACTAATTTCTAATAACACACAGACTTTGAAACCATCTGAATTAAAATGACGAAGATGTAATACCCTGCCCAAAGATAAAGAGAATCAGTAAAGAGATTAGGACTAAAACTAGTAAAGTCTAATAAAAAACTATTGGGCTTTTAATTTACAAAATGGTTGGTATCAGGTGCACGAAGCTCTCTTGTGAATTCTAATGATTCTCCAAGAAAATGAAAATTTTAATTAATTTTTGAAAGTTTTTGCCAAAAATAACTCAGATTATCCAGTTAGATTAACGTTACGGACATAAGGCTCAATAAAGTTAAGGTATCATTAGAAAAAAAGTGACTGGCCTATGTTTTTGGCAATGCCTTACTAATTATCACCATTTTTTTTAAAATAACGCCTGTAATTCCTGAAGGATACACTCACATTTCGCCAGTTATGTTTAAGTCCCATGTAATAGAGGCGAACCTATTGACGTCAACCGGGCACAAATCGTGCCGTGGCCGGCACTGAGAAATTCGTGATGAAAAAATCCAATAACAATTTGCCAGACTCGTGAATCGAACCCAGGACATCATCAGGATAATTTTTTATAGCCTTGATATTAAATTACAATACAAAATAATCATGCAATTTCAACATATTTCTTTTAATTCAATCCTTGCTTAAATAGTCCTCGCGATTGCTACATAAATTTTAATTTTTGTTCTATTTTTGTTTTTTTTCTTCTTTTTTTTTCGATCGATTTTTCGACTTTTCAATTTTGTTTATCACGTAATTTAATTATTACTGAGTTTTTAAAATCAAACTCTTTTTCCTATCGCGAGTGTGTTAATATTAAGGGTGAAATTTACGAAACAAATACTGCAAACTCAACAAGTCTTCACAGAACTCACCGGAGCTCTTTAGAAAGTGAAGACAAGCCAATTAAATCGGTGGGTGACGTAAACCAAAACGCGACGATTTTAATGAATAAACCATTTGATTTGGGTTTAAGGCAAGTTTGAGGTGATTGACATCTTTCCTGATAGGAAGTTAGTTAATTAGTTTCTCAGACAATCTAAGTTTGCTTATGGTATGGCTATTTGTAAGCATATCGTGTACGTGGTAGAAAATTCCGACTTTTTGTTCGTCATCTTCGTGTGACTACTAACACCATCATTATCTGCTTAGCTTTTTCCCAACTATGTTGGGGTCGTTCCAGTCTAACCGGATGCAGCTAAGTACCAGTATTTTACATGAAGCAACTGCCTATCTGACCGCCATAACCCTGTTAGTACTGGATAATGCGATAATCCTTGGCAAGACTGGTTATCAGACTTTTTGGGCCACTAACTGCCTCTAACGACTGTCAAAGATCTACAAACAACAGCCGGGACCAAAGGCTTAACGGGCTTTCCGAGCCAGTTTACTAAAAAACTTCCCCATTGTATGATAATTTTATTTGGCGTTTCAAAACATATCTAACGTGTCAGTCTTTTAACTCGAAGCAATACTAAATTATTTAGGTAAACAACTAAACAGTCGAATAACACATCACCAACTTTTGTCATGCTAAATCTCTGAAATGAGCATTTTGTCATAGATATGTTGTGTAACTTTTTCTTTAGTTCATTTCCTGAACAAAACGACCATCGTTCGTTTACTTACGGTTTCAGAAGAGAAGCATTACTTTGGAAAGCTCTTCAGAGTTAATTATATTTTTAAATTTCTGCATTTTTTTTAATCGATTGCTGCTATTTGGTAAATATTAATACCTAGCTTAAGCCCGCGGCTTTGCCCGCGTGTATTTCGATAATTATCCCACGGGATCGTACTACCGAGATAAAAATCCAGGTTATAAACTATCTGTGTGCCAAATTTCATCTAAATCCAGTCAGTAGTTTTTGCGTGAAAGAGTAAGAAACATTCAGATATCTAGACAACCATGCATCCTCACAAACTTTCGCATTTATAATTAGTATTTCCTTTATTTATTTTTATACAAATCTTCTACATTTTTAAATCATTCATAAACTAAAAACAATATAAAAAACATTTAAAAATATAAAATAATTAGTATTATTATTTCCTTTATTCATTTCATCATCTTATTTAAGTACTATAATTATAAAAGGATAAATTACCTGATAACAGCACATTCCTCGTGCCAACACGAATATCCTGTCGAAAAGTGTGAAAAGTGACGCTGATGGTTGATGGACCGTGCACACAATGGTCCTGCCTTGACGAGACAGCAGACGTAGGAGAACTACCAGTTGACGGATGGAGACGATATCGAGGCCACTGCAATAAATAAATGAACATAGGTTAAATGCATAGCTATACATCATAACATCACGCCTGTAATCCCTGAAGGGTTAGGTAGAGCCGTACCTAATAGTACCCGCATTTCGCCAGTTATGTTTTAAGTCCCATGCAGGTAACAGGCGGTGAGCCTACTGGCACAAATCCAGACTCCGTGGCTGCTACTGAGAAATTCCTTGTGGAAAAACCCAATAACTCTTTGCCCTACCCGGCAATCGAACCCGCCTCATGCTCAGCAGTCGCAGTAAAGGGAAAACAGAAAGCAAAAGTACTAAACAACTACTAATTCGTAATTGTTCCTAAGCAGATAAAAGAAAGTAAGAAAAAATATTTATTTATTGCAGGGACGTGACGTGCATACAAAACGACAAAAGATAAACATACAATGCATCACAAATATTCTTAAATACAACAGGACGGAACTAAAAAGTTGATAGCTTGCACGTCGTGACTACGACAACTCAACATGATGCTGTAGTATGGGCGGTCCACACCTTAGATAAAACTTTCGGTCTTCTGTTGATACTGTTGGCTTACATCATCTGCCTAGCCTTTTCCCAACTATGTTGGGGTTGGCTTCCAGTCTAACCGGATGCAGCCGAATACCAGTATTTTACATGGAGCGACTGCCTATCTGACCTCCACAACCCAGTTAAGACTGGTTGTCAGAGTTTTTGGGCCACTGACTACCTAACGTTGGCTTACCCTTACCCATAAAGCATTATTTAAATTATGAAAAATTATCTAGCAGATCCTCACACTAATAAATGACCATTGTTTTATCATCCTAAAATTTTATGGTTTGTTGACGCTCCTAAACAAATAAATTTGAGTTATGACCCTATAAAGTTAAATACCGTTAAAATTAAAGCCCTTTGCAAAATTTAATGAGTACCGGAATGAGCGGAATTAGTAATTTTTGAGTTTCCGAATTGGTATGGAGTGTTATCCATGAATTTGATAAATAATATCACAAATCTGCTGCAGGTGACTTCAAAGATATTTAGATTCTATGAAAAATCTAAAATCGGTCTAATTTAGCTGTAACACTATTTTTCGAAAATATTCTCTGATAACTTTTTAGACTTTTGTATCCTGCTTATGCGTATGAAGTTTCATTAATATCGGTTCAGTCATTTCGATAAAAAGAACTTGAAAGTTTGTATGAAATGTTATAAGTCGTAAACGGTCTTAAAGTTTCTAGCAAGAAGAGGGACGAATAGAATGACTGAAACATTCATTCCGACACTTACAGTTTCACCTGAATAATTTAGTAGCCCTATACTAGGAATTTCTCCTGTATCGTGGGTGCTTTTACAAACATTCAAACTCACATTACAAACAGCCAGACCCGGAACAACTACCTGTAGGCCATACAAACATTTGTTCCGTGCAGGAACCGAATCGCAGATTGTAATTTTATCCAGGTCCTCAGTATTATTATACGGTATACATCAATAACTTCACGGAAGTACCAAAGTCCGGTTATTGTAACCACGGAACAGTTCCAAACAAAATACTCTAAACCACAAACTTTTGGTCTCAAAGTCAATGAAGATTATCTGACCCGATTGATACGGATCCTTCCAGGAAATGTCCTTCAATTGGCTTATATTATGTTCTTGGAATGAATTATGGTAGCGCGTAGGTAGCACGGGTTGCCTTGCCATGTTGCTATTAAGTTGTTACGTTATTGTTTACCTAATATTGGTCGATCGCTTTTAGTTTTTTTATAGCAATTTTAAGTTGAGTTTTAAGTTTATTTTTCTTCTTCCAAAATCTTTGTGAGTTATTAAAAAAAAACTAGATGTTACTAGCGAGTAGTTTTGAATTTTATAGAACCATACAACAGTACGTATAAAAATTAAAATGTAATTTAAGGATAACACTAATATTTTTTTTTTTTAATTTAAGCTTTAATGCTAAGTTTAGGAATTTTTCAAAATAAAAATAAAACCGAATAAAAAAACCGGTGTGATCAAGAGTGAGTTCTTGGGCCTGAATAGATAGCAAATGACCTCTCCATTCGGCCAATTCAATTTGGCAAACGATGGACCAAACACCCTGTATTTCTAGAATAAAAGAATTATGTGATGCGGAGGAATGAGGAAAATGTCGTGAGGAACATTTGGAGTATGAATGTGGATAGCTAAGAGTAGAGAAAGACTAAAGAAACGGTGGATGGACTGTGTGAATAATGATATGGCCAGAAAGGTCAGAAAGGTGGTTTTTGATGAGATGACCAGTTATAGAGAAGTCTGGAAGAAGAGGACACGCTCCGCCGGCCCCAAATACATTGGGATAAAGTAGGAGAATGATGATGAAAGAAATTATTCAAGTGAACTTCACACAGGAGGCACGCTGGTCATTTGTTTTTTTTTTCGGCAGAAATTTGTATTTGTTAGGACGATACGCGTCTATTTCAGCCAGTTTGAACGCCACAAGTAGTTGATACAATCGGCACAACCGACTTTTGTCCCATATCCCGTGGAAGTTTTGCCGAACTTGAGAATTTGGATGGGTGGGGATGTACAATCATCTTCTAACGCTATTTTATTTCTTGGCCAAAAAGCAATATCACTTACGAGTGGGCAAACAAAAAAAAGAGATCACGAATTTAACGTCACTGTCGAGATGGATTACTTCAATTAATTTGTGGGTACTTCAATGTCACCCTTACTTAATTTAACCAACGAAAACCGGAGTTCTTGATTAAACGCTGATTGTCCAAAATATAATTTAATTTATTAATTTGTGAACCCTTTCTTTGAGCGTCAGCGTTATAATTAAAACAACGGAAATCAGACCATTCGGAGACATTTTTGCAAGACTATGTTCAATGGTGATGAACTATTACATTTTTTTAGACAGGTGAAAAGTGAAATGAACAAGCAGGATGTGGAACAAATTAAGCTAGCACCGGTTGTCAACAAACGGAGGTGATCAAATTTTCACAATCAAATGGGAGACTACCTATCTAAGTATCTATACTTATATTATAAAGAGGTAAAATTTAACCTTATCATTAACTCTAGAAATGGAAAAAAAACGGAACGGAAGGGGTAAAATTTCTTTGTAAGTCTGTATGTAGGGGATAATCTTCGGAACCATTGATCCAATTCTAAAAGTTTTTTCACTTTTTGAAAGCGACATTATTTGTGGGTGCTTTAAGCTATAAATTATATTTATACCATGTATATTAGCCGAGCTATCACAATTTTTGCGGACAGTGTCGCGGGCGAAGTGCTAGTAACTTAATACTTTAAACGACTGTGCGACGTGTGTCGTGTCCCGTGTGGGACTCGCAACAGTGTTACCAGAGCTTTTAGGGAATAAACATAATATTATGCTTACATTATTTTTACACTGATCTGTGTATATTCGTGTTTCTGTTGCATTGAAGATCTACTAAATTAATACTTTGTTTCAATATATAAAAATAATTTCAATAAATATAAATAATTAATTAAGTTTTGCGTTTCATTTACACAATAATTATTTATGTATTTATTTATTTACAAACTCTTACCTACAACTACCATTAGAGATCTGCGATCCAATGCGATAGAGTGGCCTAAGAAGAGAGAGTGGATTATGAAGGTACCTCAAAAATTCTTAGTCAGAAATAATTGCATTTCACGTAAAAACCACAATTTCATGTGCGATATAACTGAATACCTCTTATCAAAAGATCGTTAGCGGTTAGCACGCAAGAAATATTATATTAAATCACAGGGATAACATTGTATGAGTACTTATTAGATTTCTTGCTAATCTCGGTCACATACCTGTAATTATTTTGGCCGTGAGCTATTAAAGGTTACGTAATTTATAGTAGTCGGAGACCAAAGGTCGCTTTGATTCAAAGACTAAACTTAGATACAAATGAAGTTCTTGTGATATTAGCAGCAAAAAACCCTTTGAATACCGAAAGTTGCACCAACAAAACCCACTTGACCTCTGGTCGATGGTGACATTGCAGCAGGCAGGAAAACTAATATCAAAGAAAATCAAGGATGAGAAACATCCAATTACATACAAGCACAGTATTCATTTTGTTTTATTGAACTCGATCGGACATGACTGTATCCTCAATCAAACTGGGAACCGTAAATTACACGCGGTACCAACATAAAGAATAATTAGTGCATTCTAGATGAATACCTTAAAGTATAAATGCACGTTATAGAGCGCTATTCCAAAAAAAACTTAATTTGTCTTTTTTTTTTCGCTGTCAAAATGAGCGACTCTCTGTATGCAATGTTTCTAAGGGCCAGCACTCAATTGCGAAACCACACTCAATTGCGTAATAATTGTTAAACAAGAATAAAAACTTATAAGATTTTAAACTTTCATGGTCACTAAAATTATTATAACTAGAAGACGGGATATTTACCATGTTTATTGTTTTCTTTGAGTTCCCGATATTTCGGCGCTGTTGCAAGCACCATGATCACGGATAAACTGAAGTTATTGCTGGTGGTCCAGCTGTGAAAAAAGCGGAATAGTGCCGAAAAAAGTTCGCGAGCAGACACAGTGAGTTTCGTGTGTCGGGAACAGAATCGAGTTGTGAGTGACAGTGGTAGCGGTACTGAGTGCAAAAAACGAACAAGAAAGAGGGTAGACCGATTTGTCTGCTCATAAACACCCACCCGCAATAACTTAAGTTTATTCGTGATCATGGTGCTTGCAACAGCGCCGAAATATCGGGAACTCAAAGAAAACAATAAACATGGTAAATATTCCGTCTTCTAGTTATAATAATAAAGACTTATATTTTTTTTTAATTAGTATTACACGTTATTTTATTTATACTCCAGAACCAAAATTGAAGGACCAGGACACGAAATTAATGCAACACAAAAGGGATCACTTCAAAACGGTCCTACAAATCAGCATCCGGGGTCCTACGGGCAATTTTTGTCTAAATAGCCTCTCCTGGATTAAGTACATGCCGTGATTCCGTGAACACGCTTCAGGTTAAACGTTCAATAAAAGGTAATGGGTGGGACCTAGTGATTAAGCCAATTACCTCCCATTGTACTTATGTAATTCTGTTTAGGTTTCCGATTGGGACGGACCTTTTGTGCAATATATATTAATGAATTGCTCCAAAGATTTCGTGATTTCGAAAGATTGTAATTCAGCTAAAATTCGGAGAGAATGTAGATTAGAACTGTATTTAGTTGCTGAATGGTTTCTATTTGAAAGCGTTTGTAGTTAAACCATTCTGGGGTATTGTCGTAACTTTTCATAGTTTCATTCGATGTGCGTATAGATAAATGAGCCTTTACCTATACGCAAATTAGCTTTTGTCAATGCGCAAATGAGCCTTTGTCTGTACGTAGATGAGCTTTTGTCTATACGCTAATGAGCCTTTGTCTATAAACTGAGCCGTTGCATAAACGCACAGAGACAACTCCATGTCCCAGCTGTACAGCTTATACTATAGGCAAATAAAAGTGCCAAACTGCCAAACATAATCATGTTAATTAACCATAAAAAGTAGAAAAGGGAATCTTCGTGGCCGGAAAACATGCATTCCACGTGAAGTCTATTCTTAACACTCCCAATTTTTTCACTCCACTTTGCTGAAATGACGAGCAAGAAAACACGGTTCCGTCATTACGAGATTAGGGTTAAATTAAATAACGCCTTTTTCCTTCCTCAAAAGAAAGCAGAAATATGCTATAACACGAACACACGAGGGCAGTCATAATGACACCAATTACTCTTGCTTAATCCGTGGATTATTCTTTTCCTCAAACGTGCAGAATAATTCTGTTATGGCCGCTGTCTCTAATTGTTTTTTTTAACCCTCCCCTTGTAATGAGACAAACGTCATCGTCATAGAAAAACAAGGGATGTTTTTGGGTACCTTTTGTTCTTGACAGTGTTAATGAATTGCGGTGTTTTTATTCACAAGATTCTGTGTTTTTAAGAGAAGGTTAATTAATTTCGTTTTAACTTGCTACCCTGGCTAGGTGATGATAACATTTATTGTGATACTTGGTTAGTGCAACCAAGTGTGTGGTGCAACGCCAATACATAAAATAAGAAATGAGTACATAAGACGAAGTCTGAAAGTTTTGCCGGTAATTGAAAAGTTGTGTGGTAGTAGTTCGATGCGGAGGAATGAGGAAAATATGGTAAGAAAAATGTTGAGTATGAATGTAGATGGCCGTAAGAGTAGAGTAAGACCAAAGAAACGATGGATGGACTGTGTGAAGGATGATATGACAAGAAAGGAGGTGACTGCTGAGATGACGAGTCATAGAGAAGTGTAGAAGACGAAAACATGCTGCGCCGACCCCAAATAAATTGGGCAGGAGAATGACGAAGATTATTGCGACCAGCTAAGACCAAATTGTTTTAAAAATCATGATATTTAAAACTATCACCGTGCTGTTTACAAAAGTAGGTAGAAAAGATATATCAAACTCACGTTGTAGGTTCATCCAAGAAGATGATGGGTGGATTGTTGACCAGCTCTAAGGCCACTGACAGCCGCTTTAGTTGACCACCAGATAGTTTCTCAACCATGGTGTCCTTGTGATCCCAGAGGCCAAGGGTTTGGAGAATTTCTTCTACCTGAAAAGATAAAATTGGTTGGGTTTAATACAATTATACATATTACACTACCTAAGGATCTAAAATGTATGGGGACAGTAGGAATAAATCAGAATCAGTGTTATTATTTTAGCTTTCTCGACCTCGAGAAATTAAATTCATAAAAAAATCATAATTACACAACATTTAAATTTAACAGTTTAAGTTTAGGGTAATATTTGAATTGAAAATAGCTCAACATATTATTGTTAAAAGAAGGCCAAGATGTTTGAAAATACAAGGATCTTGGAAATAAAATATAAATCGAAAACGAACGAAAATTTCGAGAGCTGTGAGCAGGGTGCGATTGTCTAATTGGTTAAGACATCCGGTGTACTGAATCGGAAGGTCGCAGGTTCAAACCCTGCTCGCACTAGAATTTTTCTTTCCATGTCAAAACAGCTATAGTTCCCTACGCAGGGTTTGCGTATAAAAATATTAAAAATCAGTTTGTTTTGTTGATTAAATAAAATAACAGTCTTTATAGCTTACCATCTGTAACTGCGTGATAATTTTCTAGGAACCTTTGATACAAAGCTAAAGCCAAAGGAATGGAGTTTCTAAACCCAAAGCAAATAGCAAATTTTAATTTTAATTCTTTAAAAAATCATGTATTTTGGGTAAAAATGCAGTCTTAACAGAAAAAATATTCGTTTCATAAGTAGATCTTTACTTTTATTTTGTGCTTGCTTTTACCTAAGGCTTCACTTGCGTTATGGTCCGAAATTAAATTTTGTGTCTATGACACCCGGGGATAAAGTATTTTAACTTGGTGAAAGAATTTTTGAATTTGGATCCGTAGTTCCGAAGAATACCCCGCACATCCAAACTTACAAATATTTAAACTATACCCCGTTATAATAATACATATAAGTATAGATTTCTTTTTCTAAGTAAGCCATTAATCATTTACCTGCATTTTTATATTAAGGCTCTACCCTTACTCAGTCTTCGAAGACTGATTGCGATTGGTCACATTCAAGTAGGCAATCTAAAAGTTTTCATGGTCCAATATAAGGGAAACGTGATCTAATCTGATTTAAGAGGGAATTCAAAGGAAACTTCATTGAACTTAGAACAAGTACCTGCTGATTGTTTAATTAGATAATCTATTTCATCTTATTCGGCCCGAAAGTCTGACAACCAGTCTTAACAAGGGTATCGCATTACCCAGTACTAACTGGGTTGTGGAGTTCAGATATTCAGTCGCTCCATGTAAAATACGGGTATTCAGCTGCATCCTCATCATTGAGAGCAGCGGTGGCCAAATGGTAGCGGCCCCGAATTACGAACAGTAAGTCGTGGGTTCGAACCCAGGCAGGCGCATTACTTTGTGTAGTTAATTTTATCACTGCTCTCAAAAACGGTGAAGGAAAACATCGTGAAACCAGCACGTTCTAAAACAAAGATTCGAAGACATGTGACAGATGTCACATCTCTTCGAATTTCGCGGGCCCAGTGCGGGTTGGTAGCTCGCGTGGTGGATCAAAGCCTATTCCCTCTCATAGAGAGGAGGCCGTGTGTCCCAGCAGTGAGAACATATAGGCAGATTATGCAGCTGCATCCGGATAGACTGGAAGCCGACCCCAACATAGCTGCGAAAAGGCTAGTTAGATGATGATGCTTGTTAATTAGGCATTAATATCGTTATACCCTACAGCGAACTGCAAAAAGCTGATTGATTGCGGTAAGTACCTACGTAATTGAAAACATTCAGGTTTTTTTTTTTTAAATATTTTTCATACGCAAACCCTGTGTAGGGAACTACAGCTGTTTTTGATATGGAAAGAAAAACCAAACCCAAACCCTGCAAAACAAACCCTGCTCGCACTCGAGTTTTACTTTCCATATCAAAAACAACATTCAGGCAATTCAAAACAATGCAATTAAACACTAAATACAATAAATTAATAATTTATGTAGGTAAGTAACCTGTTAATACTGTTATATACCACATTTCAATAATTATTCCTACTTCCTCCTTATTGTTAAAGAAAATAAATAAAGAATATCATAAATAATAATGAGTGGAATGGAAGCGAAATTACCTTTCATCGATTACATATTTATAAGGACATTCGGTTTTTAAAGGGAATTTGTGGCATTTAGCGCTTCCTATATCATTTTCACGTACTTAATCACTTTTTCTGACGTTCGATCTGACATTAAGAGAGCCCATATGTTACATCCGTGTTTGCATTCTTTACCTTAATCATCAATCATCATCACACACACGATTATTTCCTTCACCGAAACAAGTAACCATACAATAGGCACATGAATCCGAAAAAAAGAAGTCTTGGGTACGAACTCGGGACCTATGACTTGACAATCCGACGGTCACACCACTGGACTATCACTGCTTAAGACCACATGCCCAAGAGATATCTCTCGACGGCATGTAAAGCCAAGTCAGAGGCCCATGGGCAGCATAAAAACTCTGACACCAGGTTAGGTACTAACCACACGATAAACAAAAAGCTCATCAATTATCATCACATTAGGGCCATGGGGTCCGAGTGTCCACTTAGTATTTCGACATATCGCCAAGTGTTTCGTACATGACTACTATAAGAAGAAACAGCCGAAATAAACTCGGAGGTCATAGTCTCTGACGTGGTTTTTTATTTTATTAAAGAACCATACAGATTTGAGTAGACCTGTCCAGCCAGTGCAAGCATTTGTCAGTGATCATGTAGCTCAACACATAATTTAAGGAGCTATTTTTTTTTTCTTTTTTTTCGGATGGGAAATCATCAAATGCCCCTCCCCCCCCCCCACTCTGGGCGGAGCGGAAGGGTGTGTCAGACTTGTACTGACTAAAACCCATCCATGTTCCTTCTTTGCCCTTTGTGTTCCAGAGCCACGGTATCTCTTTCGAACAGTCCCGCAGCCCTGGCAGGCATCGGCCCATGCGGACCCTACTTGGTTGCTGACATCTCTTTGAGGCGCGCGTGAAACACGAACGCGCCGTCGACACGGCCGGACGGCGAGCTAGCCCATAACTCGCCGTCCACAAACTCAAGTAACTCAATGGCACAAAAACCAATTCCTTGAAAAATAAGAAAAACGGCCGCAGGAAGTACTGTTTTGTTTTTGATGGTACCTATTAGCACACATGAGAATACTCAAATGCTCATCTCTTTGACGTAAACCGGAATCCACACCCGGAAGAGAGAGATGTCCTCGTTACAGAGTTCTACAGTCAAAACCCTTTGATATGCATGATAAGATTTCTCTCAAAGAGAAAACTGTCGAAAGACTCCCAAAACGCCCCGATTCAGTTTATATAGGGTGACTAGTAATTAGTGACCGATACTTAAACACGTGGTTGTACTCATGGTAACAAACATCTTTCCCAAAGAAACAATTTTAAACTCATTCGTTTTTATCACAATAAATTCTACGGAGCGGGCTTGCGAGTCGCGCGGGTGCTCTGGCTATCCACTGTTGTATGGTACGATAGTCATGAGACAGAAGGGCGTCACGCGGCTTTGTATGCTACGATAGTCATGAGACAGAAGGGCATCACGCGGCTAACAGCTGATAGGATAAACGCGCCCGCGCGCGTTTATCCTATCAGCGCGTTTCATACGGCTGTTGTGTTATTGTGATAAAAGTGAATGAGTAAAAAAAAATTCTTTGGGAAAGTTGTTTGTTACCACGAGTTGTTATGAGTTCAACCACGTGTTTAAGTATCGGTCACTAATTATATTAACAGTCGCCCTATACACCCAAAGTCAAACCATCCATCTGCCTTGCCTTTACCCAACTATGTTTGGGTCGGCATTCAGTCTAATCGGATGCAGCCAAATACCAGTATTTTACATGGAGCGACTGCCTATCTAACCTCCACAACCCAGTTAGTACTGGGTAATACGATACCCCTTGGTAAGACTGGTTGTCAGACTTTCGGGTCACTGACTACCTGTAATGACTTTCAAAGACCTACAATTGACAGCCGAGCCGGGACCTTCGGTCTAACGTGACGTACGGCGCTTTCTGAGTCACGGAGGATACTCGATATATGGTGGTCACCCATCCGCGGACCAACCTACGCTTAACCTAAAGATCGACCCGAACGAATGTTATTTCTTAGCAACGACCTCCTCTCTCCAAGTCAAACCATTTATTCAAATAACACCAATTAAAGACACTTGAATGTCAAAATTAACGTGGAAATATAATTGATTCTAGTTCCCTCAAACGCAAACTTAAATATTGGACCATCAAAATGATTGAAACGAATAATTTTCCTGCTCCAATCAATGTAATTAATTCCGTAGATACCTTTTCGTTTAATTTAACTCCTATTGGAACTTCCTCGTGTTTATTACGAACAAGTAATCTTTATTTATGAATTACTTGAAACGGGGAAAAGACTGATTTAATTTTATAAAGGGTTGATAACTAGGGATCGGATATTCGAATGCATATTTACCTTAAGTACATTTTTTTCCCGGCAAAGGGTACAAAAGTGTGGAAGCGGCTTCTTATAACATATTTTAACTCCGATTTCGCGGTATTAATTTCATAAAATAATGTACAAGTGTGTAGATATGTAGTATTCGTAAGAATAATAAATATTTATATTCTTAAAGTATGTTCGATCGGCAATTGTTTGTTTATGACGTCACTACCCGAGAAGCGACCGAAGTGCCGTCGCCCGCGTCCCTGTGTTGCCATATACGTTTCCCCATTTTAATACATTTTATTTAACTTTCACCGGTTTTTTTTTAATTTGGTATCCAAAAAGGATTACATAAAGAATTTAACCTCGATTCCTAATTATATTCCTCACGGGTCGGACAGGGTTTTTTTAACATCCTAACTAATATTATAAATGCAAAAGTAAGTTTGCTTATTTGTTACCTTTTCACGCTTAAACCATTAAACCGATCATCCTGAAATTTTACTTATAAGATCGTTGTCAGGTGTACAGAAACAGACAAAGGGTACCTTTAAATTCCGAAAAAAAAGTACTGTTCCCGAGGAAAATAACAATAACTGACTGTGTGTGTGTGTCTGTCTTAAGATAATAGATGGTGCCACGTGTCTTTCGAATCATGATTAAATTATATTATTATAGAAACTTAAGTAGCGATTTAAGAGTTTAATTGTCAAATTCTAAATAAACGCGAACGAAGTAGCGGGCAAAAGCTAGTATTGTATAAATCCATTTAAATTAAACTTCAAAACTCACAATTAGCTCCTTCTCCGCCCTACCCAGTTCCTTTCCGAGCTTCAAATTAGCAGCGATCCTCATGGACTCCTGGGCTGTCAGTCTTGGCTGCAGCAGATCATCCTGCATGATGTAGGAGCTCAGCTTCTTAAAGATCCTCATTTCTCGAGACTGGCCATTCACTGTTATTCTGCCGGTGACGCCATTTGAACTGAGAAAGAGAAAAAATACATACATTATCTTGCTACTACTATAAATGCGAAACTTTGTGATGATGGATGGATGTTTGTTACTCTTACACGCAAAATAATAATACTCTACTCTATGGAATTAGAATGGATTAACAACAGCATCCATTTATTTTCAGGTTACTTTTCCCCATAGATTTATACCTCACAGACTAACATATACATATGATATAAAATTCAAAATGTGTTAGTAAATAGAACCTGAAAACTAAGTTAGTAACACTTCACTTGAGCACTATGTCACTGTGCGTTCTTGTGGCACTGGAAGCGATGGAACACCACTCCCTGCGGCCAAAAGTCCTCCAAGACGACGTGCAGATAACACGTTGGTATTCGCACCACGAACGCCTTAAGTTGACGTTGCGGCGCGACTCAAGCAGCTGCACTCTCACCAAGTACTTGGCTTGGTAATTAGGCACACACATAGTTTATAATCTGGATTAACACAGATTTCTTTCTAACACTAGGGACCATTGCCAAAATCAACGTAGGCGAAGTCACAGGTATAACTTAGTTAAACAATAAAATAATCGTACTTTTGTTTATATCGTGTAAAATTCACAACTAGCTAGAACTCGCGAAATAAATTAAGTCGAAAAAATATAGGTATACCATCACACCTGTGATACATTTGTTTGGCAAGACAAAAATCTTTTAATTACGAATAAAGTCCGTGTCATATGATTAGGAGACACATTATCTTCCTGCCTTATCCCATGTTACTTGGGGTCGGCGCAACACGTATTTTCCTTCCATTCTCCTCTGTCAACCGTCACGCTATCATTTAATCCTTTTTCCTTCAAATTATTCCTCACACAATCCATCCATCGTTTCGTTAGTCGTCCTCTTCCTCTCCATCCATCGACATTTATATTCATCACTTTTTAGTCACATGCGATTTATGTTTATATTGTAACATACTACTTGACAAATGTTATTAGAGTGTGGATGAATATTTAAATGTTTTTTTTTTAGTATGAATTATTTTAATTTGTGATTTTATGATTCTTAATTGACATTTTATATTTGTATTTTTCAAAGTCACGCCTGATATCTCCCAAGGGTTAGGCAGAGGTGTAGCTAATAGTACACCCACATTTCGCCAGGTATGTCCCATGTAATAGGAAGCGAGCCGATTGCCACCAACGGGGCATAAACCCAGACTGTGTGGCTGCTACAAAGAAATTTCTGAACGAAAAGCAGAACAACACTTTGCCCGACCTAAGAATCGAACCCAGGACATCATACTCAGCAGCTGCGCTTGCGACTACTTGACCAACGAGGCAGTCTATTTTTCTATCTTAAACATCTTCATAATAAATATTATGACTGATCACCATAAACGGGTATTAACTTGAATAAATAAGTGAATAATAAATTAATCGGCTGGTTTTATAACACCTTGTCATTGTAAGTCTGATGTCCTGTTTTATAATAATAATAAAAAAGCGTGAATACGTTGATATTTTTATTCTAGTCGTTCAGGAATTAAAGATACATGGTTTAACCAAATTAATTCCACTGATTAGTAGTTAATATCACCGATATTCGATCATTTTTTGATGGCTCTGTCCCATTTAATTAAAACATAGAAACGAATCATGTTTTCTTGACATTAAGACTTGCTTTTTTTTTTACTGTGATAAATAAACTGTTGATTTTAATCAAGAATCTAGTTAGATTTTGGTATTCTACCTAAACTGGTGTCAGACTTTTTATGTTTTTTTTTTTATGTTTTTCTCGAAGCCAAGTCAGAACTTGGCTTCGAGAAATATTTCTGAAACATGCTGGTTTGAGATTTCTTCACGATGTTTCATTCACCGAAGCAAGTGATAACGATACAATTCGCACATGAATCCGAAAAATGAGAGTTGTGTGTGTTGGGTTCGAACTCGAGACTTACGAACTTGGCAGTGCGATGGTCTTACCACTAGGCTATCACTGCTGGTTGCGGTAACTTGACTATATCTTTGTTATTTGGAATTTAATAGAATGTTAATTTTAAATTAATCCATCCACTAATTTATTTAAATGATTAGCAGATCGATTAAAAAGTAATTAAACACGTACGTTCTTAAAGGCACTAATTAAGGCACATGTCACATCATGTATCTCATAATTATACCAAATAGAACTCGCGAAATAAATTAAGTCGAAAAAATATAGGTATACCATCACACCTGTGATACATTTGTTTGGCAAGACAAAAATCTTTTAATTACGAATAAAGTCCGTGTCATATGATTAGGAGACACATTATCTTCCTGCCTTATCCCATGTTACTTGGGGTCGGCGCAACACGTATTTTCCTTCCATTCTCCTCTGTCAACCGTCACGCTATCATTTAATCCTTTTTCCTTCAAATTATTCCTCACACAATCCATCCATCGTTTCGTTAGTCGTCCTCTTCCTCTCCATCCATCGACATTTATATTCATCACTTTTTAGTCACATGCGATTTATGTTTATATTGTAACATACTACTTGACAAATGTTATTAGAGTGTGGATGAATATTTAAATGTTTTTTTTTTTAGTATGAATTATTTTAATTTGTGATTTTATGATTCTTAATTGACATTTTATATTTGTATTTTTCAAAATCACGCCTGATATCTCCCAAGGGTTAGGCAGAGGTGTAGCTAATAGTACACCCACATTTCGCCAGGTATGTCCCATGTAATAGGAAGCGAGCCGATTGCCACCAACGGGGCATAAACCCAGACTGTGTGGCTGCTACAAAGAAATTTCTGAACGAAAAGCAGAACAACACTTTGCCCGACCTAAGAATCGAACCCAGGACATCATACTCAGCAGCTGCGCTTGCGACTACTTGACCAACGAGGCAGTCTATTTTTCTATCTTAAACATCTTCATAATAAATATTATGACTGATCACCATAAACGGGTATTAACTTGAATAAATAAGTGAATAATAAATTAATCGGCTGGTTTTATAACACCTTGTCATTGTAAGTCTGATGTCCTGTTTTATAATAATAATAAAAAAGCGTGAATACGTTGATATTTTTATTCTAGTCGTTCAGGAATTAAAGATACATGGTTTAACCAAATTAATTCCACTGATTAGTAGTTAATATCACCGATATTCGATCATTTTTTGATGGCTCTGTCCCATTTAATTAAAACATAGAAACGAATCATGTTTTCTTGACATTAAGACTTGCTTTTTTTTTTACTGTGATAAATAAACTGTTGATTTTAATCAAGAATCTAGTTAGATTTTGGTATTCTACCTAAACTGGTGTCAGACTTTTTATGTTTTTTTTTTTATGTTTTTCTCGAAGCCAAGTCAGAACTTGGCTTCGAGAAATATTTCTGAAACATGCTGGTTTGAGATTTCTTCACGATGTTTCATTCACCGAAGCAAGTGATAACGATACAATTCGCACATGAATCCGAAAAATGAGAGTTGTGTGTGTTGGGTTCGAACTCGAGACTTACGAACTTGGCAGTGCGATGGTCTTACCACTAGGCTATCACTGCTGGTTGCGGTAACTTGACTATATCTTTGTTATTTGGAATTTAATAGAATGTTAATTTTAAATTAATCCATCCACTAATTTATTTAAATGATTAGCAGATCGATTAAAAAGTAATTAAACACGTACGTTCTTAAAGGCACTAATTAAGGCACATGTCACATCATGTATCTCATAATTATACCAAAAAATGTAATAAGGGTCTGTTCACTTGGCCAAATACGTAACTTGAAAACCCAAGGAAGGAAGGGACAGGCACGTACTCAGTACTGAAAAATTACTGATGAATTACTGTTAAATTACTGTTAAATTACTGATGAACATTTTCTATACACATAAAAATTGTTCGTCAGTAATTTAACAAAAAATCTCTATAAATTTTGAGCTGCAGGGATTGGACTTTTTTTAGAATACTACAACAAAATTTCCATGTGGGGGGTTCGCTAAGATACACGAGAACGTGGTAACCGTTTGTGCGTAGGTGTCCCTTAAACAATTATTACTTTTAGAAAATGCATTTAGTAAATTATGTGACATGGTGTATGTGGCACCGAGTTACCGTGTCTCGCATACCGCTGTTAAACCAGCGATGGTTTGTGTTCTTATTTTTTATGTTTTTCAAAATGATTTGTAACGTAATGTTTTTGGAAAATAGACAATAAAAAAACTGTAAGTGATCAATAAAAAGATACAAAATACTGAGTGCTAAAAGAACTTATCACAGTTTGCTAGATAAAAATTTAATCTAACTTAATACCACATGTATGAATCTAAAAAGGCCTAATAAAACTTCGACATCACACTTTAAGTAAAAGACAACCTTGTCATAAAAAACCTATTTTAAATATTAAAAAAATAATTGTATGGTTAAATTCCATTTTTTTGTCTCTAATCAGATACGCAGTTTATAAAAACTTAGGCTTAGTTTTGTGTTTTATAAGGTAACCTACTTGGTTCGGTACATTTAATAATTTCAGTAAAAAATAATAGATATGATATTTTTGAAATTTTTGTATAAAATGTGAAGCTGATATCAAACATTTAACTTTTTTCATTTAGAATTATGACATAAGCTATGAAACGAATTAGGCTCTCAGGTTGGAGCAAATGCACGTCTTCAATAAATTGCTTAAAAATTGCAAAGAGTTATTTAGTTAATGTCATGTGTGTGTGTTATGTGTGTGTGTGTTTGTGGCTTGCTGCTTTGATTCAAACTGTAAGTGCAGAAAGTATCTGTATAAATAAATAATGATTAGTGTGTTTTTTTTTACGCAACACCAAATACATAATGGTTGAACATTTTTTTCTACTAACAATGATAACTCGTGGCCTAAAAAGATGGAATAACAAAGTTTTATGGCATTTTTAAGTGGCTTACTTCAGTAATTATTTTCAGATTCTATTTTTGTCAGCTTAGATAATCACAGAAAACCAGATATAATTCGAATTCAAGGGCATTATTTAAAAAAAGTTCTATTGTGTTCTGAAATCATGTTCATCATTATTCGTTAGTGCTCATCCAATTTAACACTGTTTACAGCATAGTTTATTATATTTCTTGTTGTCATAATTGGCAATTGGTTATTTTAATTTATAGGTGAATATAATATTGTTATGATTTGACTTAATAAATGTATAACTAAATTTGATAAAATCCAAAAATAATTATTTGTAGACTCAGATTTTAGTCCTTGTTTTAAAAATTGTGGTCAGAAATTATTATCGTTCCATTAAGTCTGACTTATGTGACCGATTACTCATAACAGGATTATGCTTTTTTTCCTCAATGATCAGGTATATATTTTTATAATAATATTTTTTTTTTTTTTTTTAAGAAAACGTTGCCCCACTCTAGGAATTTCTCCTGTATCGTGGGTGCGTTAACAAACATTTAAACTCACATACACAAACAGCCAGACCCGGAACAACTACCTGTAGGCCATACAAATATTTGTTCCGTGCGGGAATCGAACCCGCGACACGAAGCGCAGCAGTCAATCGCTCAGCCACTGCGCCAGCCATATATATAAGAACAATAACCGTAAATCCCAATTACCTCAAACACCCACTTTGATATAATTACATGTCGTGACAGATGTATTAAACAAAATAATAATTATGTTTTAATAAACTTTAACAACGCGACACCCGTGATTCTTCGTAACTCGTTAGAATAATGTGTAGCTATCATAAATAATTGTCAGTTTTTAACACTGAAGTAATAGGTAATAATAGATTTGACACGGAACAGGATAGGATCCTCTTGTTAGTTGCATACGTCTATTATATTTAAAAAAAATTGTTAACAGGAAGAGTGCTCAGAAGACTGGCAAGATTGCCACGTTGGATGGCAATGAAGAATTATTCAGAGTATGTTATCTTGGTTGATCTAAACCTACAGCATTCCACTATTTGATTTAGACCTCTCTAATCGCACGTCATTTCACTCAATTTTAAGCAACCAGCTACATCATCCAGCTACTACCAGCCACTTTGCGTAGATCATCAAGCACTTCACTGAGGCGGAAACGCGTCTACATCATTGTTAAATTCGGTCATCGGTGAACGATTTGTGATCATGTAATAATTAACTTACTTTCAGCTCTCGAATTCCATACACCGCACATCCCTCTCCTCTTTCGAAAGCTATAAGTATTTGGGTATGTCGGATTCGTTAGGTATTAACGTAACTGACATGAAGTAATCGTTATGGGAGCGCTTCTTTGGTCTTCTGAAAAAGGCGGAAACAAGGTGCGCGCCTTCAACGGTTGGGTCATGGTTTTAATGTACTCTTTCGACATACTCAGATCGAACTCGACGCCTTGGATAGGAGAATTCGTACACTGCCGACCGCAAACCGAAAAAAATGTTTAAAATGTTTATATAAAGTGAATAAAGGAATAATAACTTACTTATATCCAGCCAGTATGTTCAAGAGAGTAGATTTGCCAGCTCCAGAAGGTCCAAGAATGCAGGTCAGTTCTCCTGAACGAAATTCCCCGGAGACATTATTAAGAATCCGTTGGTCACCTGGGAAAAACAAACAATGCAATTAAACAAAGTTTATAAAAATATAGTAACATTATTATGCGTCAGTGCATAATATGTAACAGGAACACGACAGACAACATTTACGACAACATACAACGAGAACATTTCATCATCATCATTCATTCATTCATTCATTCATCATTCTTTTTTTTCATTTTTGACGAAGACATTTAAAGGTTTTTTTTTTTTTTTTTTTTAATTTTGCATCGTATGTGCGTTTATAAACCTTTAAACTCACATACACAAACAGCCAGACCCGGAACAACTATCTGCTGGTCATAAAAAAAAAAAATTGTTCCGTAAGGGGATCTAAACCGCGACACGCAGTACAGCAGTCAAACGCTCAGCCACTGCGCCAACCGTGCCGTCAGTTGTATGAAGATCTCTAGGGGTGTGGCCCAAACATAATGTTTTTTACCCGACTATGGCGAAGGCAAAAGGAAGGATTATAATTTTAGCAGTCTATGTATGTATGTATGTTTTTGTATTTACGTGTGTTCCTCCGTAGCGCCTAAAGTATTCATCCCATGGCCCGGGTAACATAGGCTACATTATAACCGACTTCAACAAAAAGAGGAGTTTATTTATTATATAATGTAATTAAAACGATATCCTATATAAAATTTAATATTTATAACTTTTTTCTTTTTAATTAATGAATGTAAATAATGCATGTTCAACTGTTACTGTTACAAATATAAGCATATATGCATGATGAAGTTGCAATGCCCTAACAGGGCCACTATGTTCTAAGAACTGATATCCTCTGTTAAGAACTTTATTTATGTACACATAGTTAGCAATAAAGATTTTGAATTTGAATTTTGAATTTGAATATTTTATCTTGTAAACCATGAACTTAATTAGAGCGTGATTTTTCAGTAGTTGGGTTTTTAAGTTGTTGTATAACCACACAAATTCTTATTTCATACAATCTCTAGGACATTCTCAAATGATATCTAGAAAATTCATGCAAGCGCCTATGATTTTTTTCGGATTTAATGATATATTTTGTGTAATAGCAGTAACATAACATAACAAAAACAAAACAATTTTAATACTATGACGTATTAAAGCAGGAGTAATTCCAGTGTGGGAAAGAGATGGCGCTAGACGACCTGCATAGCTCTGTCTCTTTCCCACACTGGAATTACTCCTGTTTTAATCTTTTGCTTTTTACGTCATAGTATTAAAATCGTAAATTAAAGCAGGAGTAATTCCAGTGTGGGAAAGAGACAGAGCTATGCAGGTCGTCTAGCGCCATCTCTTTCCCACACTGGAATTACTCCTGCTTTAAGACGTCATGGTACGCCACCTGGTCAAATCTGCTGGACAGTAAAATCGTTTTAAAAAAATACACAGGTCGAACAAAATAACTCATAAACAGTTTTTTTTAAAACGATTTTACTGTCCAGCAGATTTAATTTGCTTTAATTTACGATTTTAATACGTCATAGTATTAAAATCGTAAATTAAAGCAGGAGTAATTCCAGTGTGGGAAAGAGACAGAGCTATGCAGGTCGTCTAGCGCCATCTCTTTCCCACACTGGAATTACTCCTGCTTTAAGACGTCATGGTACGCCACCTGGTCAAATCTGCTGGACAGTAAAATCGTTTTAAAAAAATACACAGGTCGAACAAAATAACTCATAAACAGTTTTTTTTACTACGGAATCGCGTGCGCATTTCCTTGGACAACTGAGAAGTAATTGAATTGTATGAAAAAAAAAGTCATACAGATAGCACTTAAGTTATTATTAATGTAAATATTGCATGGTGTTGAGAATAACAATAATCTATGGAAAAATGTGAGTGATTAATCAATTATACATCCGACTATGACAGGACAATTGTGATACTGCAATAAATTAGCCATTTGATTAATTTATAATATTCATGAGCTTTTTATGGAAAATTATGTGCAAATCCGATGGACTAATCGTCTGCGTCACTACCTATTAGTTATGACTTTTAACTCTTAAAACAGTTAGGTGTAAAGTATCGGGTTTTCTGACAAAAAACACCATTTTAAGCTGTGCCAAATTCAGCAGAAATCAGTCCTAAATTTTTGTACAGATAAAAATAAAATAAAATAAAAGAATAAATAAGGTGGCGCCTCGGTTCAGACGTTTGGATTGAGGAGCCACCTTAAACTTCTGTAATTTTAAAAAGTTTTCCTTCAAATTTCAAGATAAGGGTTAAAAATCCGGCCAACATCAACACCATCAAGCCTATAATCGCTGAAGGGTTAGGCAGAGCTGTACCAGTTATGTTTTAAGTCCCATGTAATAGGGGGCGAGCCTATTGCCAGCAGCCGGGCACAAATCAAAAAGGTTGACTGGTAGAGAATGCCTTGTGGCATTAAGTCCGCCTATGTATCACTATTGTACATGAAGTTTAAATAAATAAATAAATCCATACTCCGTGGGTGCTACTGAGAAATTCCTATAGGAAAAACCCAATAACACCTAACCCAGGAATCGAGCTCAGGACCAAAAAGTCGGCTTACGCCTGAATAAATAATTTTGTCAGTGTCCGCGTTTTAAATATGAGGACATGGTTCCTCAATATATACGGACTTATATTGTCAAAATTGTAATGTTGCCTTCATAAAACAATGTAGGTAGACTACAGGTTTGACGGGATCTAGGCACCGTTTGATTGAAGACCAAAATCATCATCTGCCTAGCCTTTTCCAACTATGTTGGGAGCAGCTTCCAGTCTATAGATCGACCGCTTTAATGAGTTCTCGCGAAAGTATCAATTTAATTAGAATATTCTGAAGGTTGATCACGTATTGGTTCAATTAGTATCGTAATACCTACGTGGAATCGTTATTTTAAAGCAAAAAAAACCTGTGGGATATTCTTAGGACTTTGTGGACGCTTAATGTGCCTTTGATGGGGCAAAGCGGAGGACTCATGAAAGCGGTCGGTCTATAACCCGATTCAACTGATCACCAGTATTTTAAATGGAGCGATTGCCTATCCAGCCTCCATAACCCAGTTAGTACTGGGTAATACGATTCCCCTAAATAAGAGTGGTTGTCAGACTTTCGCGACACTGACTACCTGTAACGACTGTCAAAGATCTACAAATGACAGCTGGGACCATTGGCACGGAGGAAAGTTGGTATGTAAGGCATTGTCACCCATCCATTGACCGACTTTGACAAGCTTAACCTTGAAGATAGACTCGTTCGGCTGTTATTATTTAGCCACGAGCTCCTCTACTAAATAACAAGAAAACTAATTTAATTACTGTTTGTCTTTCTTAGAAGTGGTAATAAAATGTCGTTCCTCACTAATAAAATGCGACTACGCAATCACTCAAGCCCTCGTGAACTATGATCATACTAATTAACCAAGCCTATGTTAAAATATCTTGCCGCCAAATGCCATTCACGCATTTCAAACATTTCGCGCCAAAGTTGCTACAAGATTGTGAAGATGGCGTAATCGCGTCATTAGAAAGACGTGTAGGTTTAGTTGACCTCGTAATGTGTCTACCATCTTTGACAACAATCTTTCACTAAGATCAAACTATACACGGTGGTGACGACAATACGATTAAATGAAAACACTGGTACATATGGCGGCACATGATGCTGTACATTTCCAGTTTAACTTGGCCTCGCTTTGTATAGATTTCCTGTACAATGACAGATCCGCATAAACTGGTTTTATAAAGCTTGTTTGGTCGTCGTGCGTACAACTACTTCATAGGAATATTTTTAGACTATCAATGTTTTTTTTCAAACAAACAGTAGCAAAAACCTGTTCACTAATATTAGGTATAATTTGCACTAATTCGCATCAGGAAATAAAAAAGGAACGAATATGGCAATTTTTTTTGAAGTAGCAAGTTGGAAACATTATTTGTGTTTAGTGTTATTACAGATGCAGGGGTCGTCAATCTCGTCGGTGCTAACCTATTAATCAAAAATAATGTCCCTTTTTTTTTTTTTTTTTTTTTTTTCCGGATGGGAAATCATCAAATGACCCCCCTCACTCTGGGCGGAGCGGAGGGGAGTGTCAGACTTGTACTGACTAAAACCCATCCATGTTCCTTCTTTGCCCGTTATGTTCCAGGGCCACGGTATCTCTTTCGAACAGTCCCGCAGCCCCGGCAGGCGTCGGCCCATGCGGACCCCTACTTGATTGCTGACATCTCCTTGAGGCGCGCGTGGAACACGAACGCGCCGTCGACACGGCCCGTCGTCATAAGACGGCCGGACGGCGAGCTAGCCCATAACTCGCCGTCCACAGGCCAGCGCCTACGGTGGTCGGAAGCCACCACGTGACCCCCGACGCCCAGGGCGTCTCCAGCGGCGGCTGGGACGTGAGGTTCTTTCCCTCTCACGTCCTGCCACCTCCTTCACAAGCATGACTGCTTCGCAGAAGGAGGTGACGGCTTCCCATTCCCTCTCGCTCCGGACCATGGCTTGAACCAAGGCCGGACGCGAGAGATCGCCGCCGCCAATCGCCGCTGTGAGGACACGGCGGTGCTCCGCCCAAGTGGGGCAGACCTCCACGGTGTGTTCCACCGTGTCCTCCGGACGATCCTCGCAGTGGAAACACCCGGGCGTTTCCTCCCGCCCGATTCGATGCAGGAACCTCCCGAAACAACCGTGTCCGGTGAGGACCTGCGTCAGGCGGTAGGTGAGGGCGCCGTGGCGCCTCTCTAGCCACTCCTCAAAGAGGGGACTTATCGCCACTATGGTGGCGTGCCTTGCACGGGGTTGCGACAGTCGCTCTCTCCATGTCGCCATGAGATCACGCCGGAGGTCTGTCCGCTGAGCGGCAATTTGTCGCGGCAGCGGAGTTTCTCCCCGACATAGTGCTTCCGCGCGCCATTCATGCAGGCGCGCGAGGACTATCGCCTCCAGATCCCATGGCGGCAATCCGGCAAGGAGGCTAGCCGCCTCGCCGGAGATCGTGCGGTACCCCCGGATTAGCCTTATGGCTATCACCTTTTGGGGCGCGTTCAGGTAGTGGGCGGCTTGCCGCCTCAAAGAACGCGCCCACACTGGGGCCCCGTAGAGGGCCATGGACCGCACGACCCCCGCGTATAGCTTCCGGCAGGAGGCGTTTGGACCCCTCAGGTTGGGCAAGAGCCGCTTGAAGGCAGCCCCTGTCCGTTCCAGTTTGGGAGCCAAACGTCGGAAGTGCTCCACGAAGTTCCACCGGCTGTCGAGGACGAGTCCTAGGTACTTCAACGTCGACCCGACGCCGATGGAAACCCCTCCTGCCATCAGTAGGGATCCCGACGGTGGCGCATTCCGAGGCCCATGAAAACACATGGCCTCGGACTTGTGCAATGCCACCTCGAGACCCAATTGCCGGATCCTCTCCACAACTATCGCAACCCCGCGTGTCATGTTTTCGGCCGCCGCCTCGTGCGACCTCCCTTGTGCCAGTACCAGCGTGTCGTCAGCGTAACAAACTACACTGACGCTGGTAGGGAGGTCGGCGCGCAGCACCCAGTCGTAACCGATGTTCCACAAGGCCGGCCTCAGAACCGAACCCTGTGGAACACCGCACGACATCTCTCGCCGGTTCCATTCTCCGCTCCGACTGGGGTAGATGACGGCCCTATCCGTCAGGTAGTCCCCGACCACACGACGTAGGTAGGTCGGCACCCCGTGATACCGGAGTGCCTCCGCAATGCAGCTCCAGGGCATGGAGTTGAAGGCGTTGGCGATGTCAAGAGACACCGCCAAGACAACCCCGCCCCGGGACACCGCGTCCCCCGTCGTGAGGGCTCTCACGCGCATGATGGCGTCCACCGTCGAGCGCCCCTTGCGGAAACCAAACTGGTGTTCCGCAAGATCCGGCCCCATCCCTGCAAGGTGCCCGGCGAGGCGGTTGGCAATGACTCTTTCAAAGAGCTTGCCCACCTCGTCGAGCAACACAATGGGCCGGTATGCGGACGGAGAGTCCGCAGGGCGCCCTGGCTTCCGGATGAGGACCAGCTTCCCCGTCTTCCAACGAAGCGGGAACTGGCCTCTCTCCAAGCATGCGCTTAGGAGCCCTTCCAGTCGGGGCCCGAGAGCCTCAGAGGCCAGGACCCAGGCTTTGCCAGGCAAGCCATCGGGTCCCGGGGCGGTATTTCTGGCTTTCAGCCTGCGTACCGCCACTCTCAGGTCTACCCCAGTCACCTCCGGAACGTCATCGTCGTCATCGGTGTGATCCGCTTCCGGCACCGCATGCGGTGACGGAGCCATAGGCGGGGGAGGATGCTCCCCTCGCGAAGGGAACAGAACGCTCACCACGTCCTCCACGAGCTCAGGCCGGAGACTCTGCGTTAGCGGGGGGGCCCGGGTGCGGAGTTTATCCCGCACCATCTTGTAAGGGCGCCCCCACGGATCTCCGTTCAGAGACTCCAGCATCTCCTCGCGGGCCAAATGCTTGGCCCGCCGGACAGCCTCTTGGAGGGCGGTCTTTGCCGCTCTGTACCCCTCGTACAGCTCCGCCTCAATGGCTGCCGCATCCGGAGGGCGGATGCGGAGCCTGCGATGCCTGGCGTACAGGTGCCGCGCGGCAACGCACGCCTTGCGCAGAGACGTCAGCTCTTGCGACCACCAGTACACCTGACGCCGGGCGCTTCCTGGCCGAACTCGGGGCATTGCCACGTCGCAAATCTCGGACATGGCCTCCTGGAACCAACCCGCCTCGTTGTTGATGTCGGCAGGCCTGACCGGTGATGACACCCAGGCCTGCACGATTGAGGCTTCCAGGAGGAGCTCCCGGTCCAGCTGCTTCAGCGCCCATCGCGGACCACTCGGGGCGTGTAGGACCGGTGCGCTTGAGGTCTGAGTGGAGACGTCGAACCGGATGTACCGGTGGTCGGAATAGGTCTCCACCCCCTCCATGACGCGCCAGTCGACGACACGCGGTGACAGAGCGGGGCTAGCGAACGAGATGTCCACCACCGACTCGCCCCGCATCCGCACGCACGTGGGGACAGAACCCCGATTTAGGACGACTAGACCTGTCTCCAGAGCCCAGTCCTCCACCATCCTACCCCGCACGTCCGTGTAACGAGAACCTCAAGCCAAGTTCTTGGCATTGAAGTCCCCGAGTACAAGCACGGGGAGGGAATGGCTTCCGATGACGACACTCAACTCCGTGAGGGAGTTGTGGAACTCGGCGAGAGTTCGGCTCGGGGAGAAGTAGACTCCCACTACAACGATCTCCCCGAACCGTGCTGCTACGCACCCCTGACCCTTCCTGACACTCTCAAGGGTCGGGGTACCGGCGGCGGCCAACGCAATTATGGTCACCGAACCGCTATGGTCCTCCACCCAGTCATCCCTGGGCGGGACAAAGTACGGCTCAGCGACCACTGCGATGTTAATCGACCACTGCGCCATGCTCTGGAGCAACAGATCCTGAGCACAGGCGCAGTGGTTGATGTTCGCCTGGAGAAGACGCAATGGGGCCGTTACTGGCACTCCATTTCAGTCCCCTCCCGGGCCCTCTGCAAGGGCCCCGCTGCGGAAATTGCAGCAGTAACGGCAGCGGCGGTAACAGTGGCGGCGGCTGCGGTGGTGGCGACGGTGGGGGTTTTGGCGGTGGTGGCGGAGGGCCTTCCCTTGCTGCTGGCCTTGGCGGGTGTACCGCAGGCCTTGCTCCCTGCCCGGTGATCGGCTGGCTTGCCAGCTGCCACACATGCGGCGCAGTGCGGTGCGGCAGAGCAGGCCGCGGCCATGTGACCGGGCTGGCCGCAGCGGAAGCACAGGCCACTGCGGTCCACCTCCGAGGTGCACCGGACCGACACGTGGTGCCCTACATGACAGCGGAAGCACCTCAGAGGTCTGGGCTCCAGCAGCTTCACCTGCGCTGACACCCAGCCCACCAAGAGCCTTCGGCCCTCCACTATGGCTTTCGCCGCCGTCACAGGGCAGCTTACCGTTACGGTTCGCATGCCCGACAGATCCGGACGTAAGGTGCCTGCCTTGACCTGCTCGGCAGGACACCCACCGGTCCTGGTGATGGCGGCCACCACCTCCTCCTCGGTCACCGAGTCGTCCAGACCCAGGATGCGCAGGTCTGCGCATTTGACGGGCCTGGACACTCGGGCCTCGTCCGCATTTAGGGACGCTCTGAGCTTTTCGGCCAGAGCGTCAGCGGACGAGCCACGGGTTTCGCCGGGGATCTCTAGCACTCGAGCCCCTGTTGCGGTCACTCTAAGCCGGAGGCCCCCGGCGATCCCGAGCTCTCTGAGATCCACCGTCGCCTTCGCTTTAGCGAGCACGTCGCGGTAGGTGACGGTGGGGATCTTGCGAGCCGAAGCCAGCTCCCCCTCTGACGACGACTCTCGGTCGCCTACCGGCCTGGATCGCTTGCGCAGGAACTCCCTGTTCCCCGCAGCAGCATCGGGCCTCCCGCGCCGGGAGCTCTCTGAGCCTCCCGCGCTCACGTCGCTGGATGCGGCGCCGGACTCCGACCCCGCATCCCTCTCCTTCCTTCCTTCGCCGTTATCGGCCGTATTTTGGGTAATGTCATTTTCCATACTGTTCCCACGAGTATGGGGGAAATAAAAAGTCCATCTGGGCAGTGCCCCCTGTGCCCAGATAAGCCATAGCCAGGCCCGGCAGTGGTTCGCACTAGCGACTGATTTTCCATAGGAACCCGTCAGCCATACATCTCCTCGCGGTGCGCCGCCGCTTGAGATTCGGGGTAACTTTTTATAGAGGTTTTCTACCTCGTGATCCGGGCGGTTAAGCCAAGACCCTCGGTCCCAATCGAAGCCGCGAGACGTGTTCCACGACACTTCGACGGAGGGATTACGATATCGACGGGGACAGTGAAGGACTGTGTCCTTCACTGTCTGCTCGGAGGCAGGGTTAGTGCACACCGAGCCCGCCCTTGCTCCTCCGCTGTGCCCTCTGCTTTTCAGAGGGTCACGCGGAACAACGCCCCCTAGGCCCACAATGGGCCCCTCCCATGTCAGAATATTAGCCATGGACAGTAACATTCCCCGAAGAATAAGAATCTCTTCTCATTCCTCGGGGAAGGATACTGCCCACGCCCAGGGTGCACCGGCCCAGCAGCTGCTATTTCCTCCAGACGTATCGAGAGGGACCGGCAGCCATCAGGCACACGAGGAGGAATTCTGACAACACACCCCAGGAGGAATTCTGACAACACACCCCAAATAATGTCCCTGTGACTAAGCTACAAGATAAATTCGATTAAATTTTTGTATGCCGACTGGGAACGTCATGCGTTAGGTATACTCAGTTTTATTTATTGTTGTATTGTCGGCGCCACCCTGTATAATTAACTATCTATATAGACTATGTTGTTATGACTCACAAGTTACATTAAACCTTAAGATAACCAAATAGGGTTGACTTCACCTATAATTGAATTGGAGCCTTTGTTTCGATTCTCAGCTCGAGTGTTACGAGGTTTTCAATTAATATTTTTTTAGAAACAGCCCGGCGATTGGATTAGTGTCCGGTTGATGGCAATAGGCTAGCTCCCTATTTATTGGAACTAAATCATAACTGGGGACATGTGGGTTTACTACAAGGTGTAAACGGACCATACACGAAGCCGTAAAACTAATCATTCGGTACATCAAATTAAGTAACCCTACGCAAAAAAAAATATTATTGGGAAACGACTATTTATTAAAGTAAAGTTATAGTGTTCCTGCATGTTACTACCCTATGGGCCTTGATGCCTGACAGTAAAATATTTTTATTTATTTTATTTATAACCTTAAAAACTAGTATTTAAAAGAAAAATATAAAAACTTGACCTCCAATATCTAGAAGTTATTAAATTAAGGTATGGTCTAGAACAAAAAAGATATCGCAAAGACGGGAACAACAAGTGCTTTTCGGCTTCGTTAAGGGTCTATTTTACATTCTTAGTAAACCCACATTTTGTGAGTACATTTCTGTACCAGTACGTTTCTAGTACTTTTTTGATTTTCGAAGATTACTTCAGGCATGAAGTTACGTTTTGACTTTTTTTTTCAGTTAGAATAGGAGGTCGGCGCAGCGGGGCTACGTCGCCTCGGTTTCATGTAAATAAATTGCTATAATCATTAAAAAAAGAGAAGCATTGTTTTAAAAAAAAACAAAAACTTTTTTGCAAAAACAAGCTCTTCTGCACGTCAGAAAAACAAAGAAGACGAATCTACAGTCCCAGACACAAGGCATAATAACTTGTGAAAGTACTGTAGTTGCCCATTCTAAGGCTTAGATCTCTATGGAGAAGAATGGGCAAGAAATTTCATCCTCCCTTAACATTTAACCAGCACCTCATGATACCAAGTTCCTTAGAACACTGTCGAAATATAAAAGCACGTAGGATCAGATTACATAAATGGGAAAGCAGGTCGGATATTGCAAAGATAATGTAAACACACGAACTAGTAAATACACGACCAACGCGAGTCTAATGCACGATTGCACGCTCGTTAGAATGACACTGGATGTTGCTTTATTCAAAGATTTAACATAACAATACACCATGCCTGTAATCTCAGAAGGGTTAGGGGCAGAGGCGTACTCATTAGTTGATGCACATTTCGTTAAGTCCCAGTCGCGCTTACGACCACTTGTTACTGTACTGCCGATGCCTGTACATTGAAGATATTGAAACAAAAATTATATGGATGGTCTTTATTAGATGAGCAACAGAAGCCAAACAACAGTTTTTAGAATTTCTGTCTGTCTGTCTTTCTGTTTGTATGTTTGTACGCGCATCACGCAAAAACTATTGCGTGAATTTGAACGCAGTTTTCACCGCTCTACTGCTAGATACTTAACTTATAATATAGGATACATAAGATATAGTTTTGGGCCCGATAGGTGATGCTGTGCGAAGCAAGGGCGGGTCGCTAGTTTAATTATAAAAATCTTTGGATCCGTTATGTTATTCTGTGAGAAAATTCCGCCAATGGTTGTAAAGGGTGTAAATTTACCCTTAACATAACCGAAAGGCACTTGTTCTCCCCGTCTTTGTGATATTTTTTTTTGTTCTAGACCATACCTGGGAACCTTCTAGTTACGGAGATATTGGGGGTCAAAGTTCCAACTTTTTCACAAGTTTTTTTTTAAATACGTGTTTTTAATGTAAGATTTTTACTTTACACACATCCACGACACCCGTACTATTCAATCCATCCATCAGCACAATACTTTGAGTGCTTTCCATCGAGTCCTACCGATTTTTCACCAAAAAAAAAAGTCGATTCCCAGCAATAATTTTTGCGTAAAGTTACTTAGTTTGATGTACAGAATGCTTGGTTGACGGCTATGAACGCATAAAAGGTTTGTTTACACACTGTATATATCAGCCTAATGTCTAACTGAATGCAAGCATCTATATGCGTCAACTACATCCACGAATCGAGTTGTAACATTTTATTATATACCTACCTTGGTTCAACTTTAGGGTTGGATGGTAGTATTCAAGAACACACATAAATTTTAATGACTGAACCCCACTTTGTCACCATCAACACCATTTGAATAACGTTCGTCTTCAAAACGCCTCACAGTATGTTTCCACCGTGAAAATTCATGCCTGGCTTCACAAGGGCTATGTTGTAAATGCATTCCGGCAAGGCAGCAGCATTTCACCACGGATAATTCTGATTATACAGCTTGCATTAGCGGCAAATTGCCTTACCATGATAAATATAATTTAAATCCCGGGTGATGTCGGTAATTTGTTTAGCATAAGAGGTGGGTAGGTGTTGGTGGGTTATGTCTATGTAAGTATCTACAGGTGAAGGTCTACTGGTAAACATGTATTTGTTTTTGTTGGGTGTTTTGTAACATGGATGGGAGAAAGATCCTAGAAAATATTTACGCACTAGCTCATGCCCGAATTTCAATAATTGTCCCACGGGATCATACTACCGGGGTAAAAAGTTACAAGCTATCTGTGTGCAAAATTTCATCTAAAGCCGTTCCGTAGTTTTTGCGAGAAAGAGTAACAAAAATCCATCCATTCGTCCATTCTCACATACTTTATAGCATGTATAATATTAGCAGGATAGCAGGTTTCGAAAAAGGCTTTTGAAATATTTAGAACTCAAATATAATAGAAAGAAAGAAAATAGGTATATTTGGCACTTACCACAAGTAGTGTAATAAAAAAGGAAAAAAAAAAAAATCTTAACAAAAAAAAAGAGGCAATTATTGTGTGTCTCACGGCTGCGCCAAATACGCGAAGTTCAGCAAAATGCCGGGCAGCTAGACTACCCGACGCTAGTGTAATCTACCATGCGAGCCACGTGTCTGTTGGTTGGATGTAACATGTCTTCGATTATTTCGGTTTTCGGGCATGATTTCCTTCACCGTCTTAAGAATAGTGGAGCGGTGAAAGTGTCTGTCTTCGAAATAACGGTCGCAATCTGTCGCGACTGTTTTGGCTGTTTGCACTGAGCCACCGCTACCATCATAAACTAATCTTTTTTTCCTGATCTGTTCTGTCCCCCTCCTGGGCAAAGGTTCCTCTCTACTCTTTCCACTTCTCACGGACCCGCGCTTTCTTTTCTCCGTTATGACTATAATTGTAATAGACCGTTTTAAACCAAAATCCGTGGTTTTAAAAAAAAAAACAAAATTAAGCCATAATTAAACAGTTACGTTTGGTTTTAAATAGTTTTAAACCGCAAAAACGGTTTAAAATCAATTAACCATTTGGTTTTAAACAGTTTAAAACCCGTTTTGAATCTCTAGTTGTGGCGGAATCTATCCAGTTCGACCTGCTATCTCCTTCGTGGTCTGCCGCGATCCCGTCTCACTGTCTGAGTTATGCACTATTTTGGCCCACATTTTGTCTAAATTTAGATACAGCTTAAGTAATTCCAATTAGTGAAATATTTCTAAGGTTACACCAAGGTACCTTGTGGCTAATAACTTTGCCACAAAGAACTAAGTTTATGGAAATATAAATTAACTTAATTGTAGCGAAATGTTTTGAAACTCGATTATAATTTGAATTAGGTAATTAGTTCCACTGTAGAAATTAATATAAAATTAATGCAGAATGTTATCATACCCACGACGTCTATAATAGAAAACTGTGAGTCTATTAGTACAATATACACATAATAATATATACAATATATAGTAAATAATTATATTTAAAAAGCTATCGAAATCTTGACTTACGGAACGCAGTCAAAAAATTTGAATGGCATTATTTTGTATTTTAATCAGTTACAAACTGTTTGTGATGACATATTCATACACGCCAATATATAATACTACTTGTGTATAAGTAGATGAGGATGTCGGCAACTAAAGGAGCCATTTGTGAGACTGGTTTGGCTAAGAGATATTTACGTCTTGTTTACCGTCAAAAATATTTTATACAGTCGAGAAGCTCTAAGATTCGTACTGAGATACACAGTTCCAAATTTTTCACAAGTTTAAAATAAAACAAATTTTGATGTTTAGCTTTATTTTAAATACCTCCACCACCCCCGTGCCGTCCGTTGCATCCATCGGCACAACGTTTTAAGTGCGTTACATTGAGTGCTACCGTAACGTGATTTTGCACCCCCAAAAAAGTTTCCCTGCTGGCCATAATCTTTCAAAATCAAATTTATGTTTATTCGTGACACAAAGGTAAAACTAAGTACATGGTGTTATTAATAAATTTATGTCTCACTATGTGCTGCCTTGCAAGGCGTCCAAATAATGTCCACATTTTAAGAATGTAGACTGTAGTTTTTATGAGTATAAAAACTATTTTTATTACAGCTAATTACCTAATATTAAAACTTTAATAGTTATATTGTTTAAAATTTGTTTTTGTTGAATGTATAAATATACATTAAACAAAAACAGACAATATAACTATAACTATATTTTTTTGCATTGAGTTACTTAATTTGATATACAGAATGCTTGATATTTAGCTTGAATAGACGCAAAACCTTGAGAAAATGACTAGTTCTTCGGGTCAAAGACATTTTCTATACAAGCATTGTTTAGTTTAGTGTCATCAGAGATTATGCAAAATTTAATTTGAAAATATATTAAATGGTGAATGAGAAACTTCCCGTCTGGGATAATAAAAACTTAAATCCATTTAAATGGCATGAATTGACTTAACAAGAAACATCAACAATGTAAAAGATCTTTTGTTTTTTTTTTTAAAAAGAAGTCTTATTGTCTTATACTACACAGTTTTAAAATTGACATTACAACTACTCTGACGCTATGCCCTATAATTTGTAATTTCATTAACAACATTGTAAGTTATTTCTTTGTTTATGTTTACATAAGATTCCGGGTAAAAGTGGGTGTCTATTTGTTTATATTAGATAATGATATTTTCCCCGAGTTTATTAACATTATTTGTTGCTGTTATCCGTTCGTTTTCTTCTAATCAAGCAAGATTCCGGGAAGTACTCCTTTATTTCATGTATATCAGGTATTTTTTTTTGAACCTGATATTTTTTTTTACGACCGATATGTTCTCGGTCGTGAGGTTCGGAGTTTTGGACCTAAGCAAGCCGTTTACTTTCTGTTATTCATGTCGCCACCATTGCTAACAAATCTATGCATGAAATCATAATGAGAAAGCTGACTTGTCCCAGAACCAAACATTCGAAGGCATGTGACATCTACGAACCCGCACTAGGCCCATATAATGAATTATGACCTGCTCACTCTCTAAGAGAGGAGGGCTGGATCCCTGCAGTGGAAACGCATCAACACAATCAGGCTATAAATCCTGATAATATTTATACCTAAGACATATCTAAACTAATACTATAAACCTGAAGAGTTTGTTTGATTGAACGCGCTAATCTCAGGTACTACTGGTTCGAATTGAAAAATTATTTTAGTGTTGGATAGCCCATTTAACGAGGAAGGTCAAAAGAGTCAGAAGCGGCAAGTGAAACCGCGGGGCACAGCTAGTGAATGATAAAGGGACAATAATTTTACGACACGGTTGACGTAGTAGCTGAGCAAATTAACTGCTGCGCTGCGCGTCGCAGATGCGATTCCCGAATGCAACAAATATTTGTATGAGCTGTATGAAAGCCTGACCCGGAACAACTACCTGTTGTAGTTGTTCCGGGTCTGGCTGTTGGTATATGTGAGTTTAAATGTTTGTAAAACGCACCCACGATACAGGAAAAAATTCTAGAGTGGAGTAAAGTTAGACAAACAGGTTTCTATACATCTTTGTTTACATTAAAATAAATCCGTTAACTTTCAATAAAATTAACCCTAAAATGACGCAGCGATCGAGGAGCAAAGATTGAATATGCGTGGGCTATCCTTTGGTCGACGAGTAAGGGTTGTGCGGTAAAAACGAACTCCTTATTGATTGCCCTACGTCTGGACCCTCCTGAATAATTAATGGACTGAGCGAATGTATATTTTAAGACGGTTGAAGTTTTCGTTTAGTCACAGTTTGGGATAGATTTCTGATGTCTAGAAGTTGCCAGTCATAAATTATCATTTTGTATTACTGTATGTTAATTCACAACTCGTGCTCCTCAAACGATTCTAATACTATATTTTACTACATCATTATACTTTTAATCCGCGAAGGGTTAGACTGAGGTGTACCTATTAGTATACCCACATTTCTCCAGTTATATTTAAGTCCCATGTAATAAGGGGGCGAGCCTATTGCCATCAACCGGGCACAGATCACCACACCGTGGCCGCGCCTAAGAAATTCCTGATGGTGGTGTCAGTGAGCGAAGTTCGCCTGGCTATATACGCATAATTGAAGTCATTATCCATCGATACGCCAAGAAAAAACGCAACAGTCAGTCAACATATTCATTCCTTTCCACAATAAAATGAACCAGTCAACAAGAAAAATAAAACTTAACTTAAAAGGTACCTTACAAAAACCAGTAATAAGGATATTTTTCCTCAAACATAGGAAATTAATTAAAATTTCTTCGCGTGTACAAGATAAATGGGTAAATGCAAACAAAAGAAATTGCAACGCTTGCCTTGACTCGGTCATCGACATAAATGAAAGTGGTGTTGCAAGTCTGAGTCCGATTTGAAAGTGAAGCTGCACTCACTTTTACGTCTACCGCGTAACTCGAGTGATGCATTGGAGATTGCAGTTTGAAATACGTTAGTGTTTTTAGCATTTTATGATGTAATTAATTAAGTTAATGTCTGCGTGAAGTGAAAGCAGTTCATTCTGAATGTTTTGGATGCATAACATACAAGGTGACATGTAATTAGTAACCGATACTTAAACACGTGATTGTACTCATGATAACAAACAACATTCCCAAAGAAACATTATTTTATACTCATTCAATGTTATCACAATAACACAAAAGCCGTATGAAATTCGCGCGCACGCGCCTGTCACCTATCAGCTGTGTGACACCGTTCTTTCTCATTACTATCGTAACGTGCTACAGTGGGTAGGCAGAGTCAATCGAATGTGGAAAAAAAGGTTTCTTTGGAAAAGTTGTTTGTTATCATGAGAACAATCACGTGTATAAGTATCGGTCACTAATTACCAGTCACCCTATATAAGGATCTTATTTCTATAAATCGACAATCTAGTTCAGAAACATCTGGTTTAAATTTTTTCTTTTCATATGGTTAGTGTCTAACCTAGTGTCAGAGTTTTTATGCCACCCATGGGCCTCTGACTAGGCTTTACATGTCGTCGAAAAATATCCCACAGGTATCCTCACGCTGTTTTCCTTCACCGAAGCAAGTGATAATTATACAATACGCACATGAAACCGAAAAATCAGAGGTGCGTGTCTTGGGTTCGAACTCGAGCGTGACCTATGACTTCGCAAGTCAACGATCACACCACTAGGCACAACAGTGATAGCACTGCTGTTTTCAAATGGTATTAAAGTATTTATTTAACACTTCAAGCACAAAAGTACAGAGGCGGAATTAATACCATAGGCATTTTCTACCAGTCAACCTTTGGGTGATACAGAGACAAGCAGTGGTAGGTGTATATCTGAAAATAATTTTAATTAATACTAAGATTAACTACAAGGATATATAAAATACTATAAGTATAGGGTATAACTATTCATACACGAAATATTTTCAGGGAATCATCTAACGGCTAGAACAAAGCCATTTCAAGGGATTTTTTTTTTATCTGAGTATATTTTTTTATAAAAATAAATAATTTAAAATTACTTGACCCACAAAATAAATACTGGCTCCTTATTTTTAAGCATCCATTACGGTTGTTTACTACGTCGTATTTACCCACTGTCATTGTTAGAATATGCGAGTAAAACTTTTATGCATAAAGTCTCAAAAAAATTTAGAATTATAATAATTTTGTAAAAAAAAAACAGTCAGATATTTTTTTTTTCGTTGCTATGGCAACTTTACGACTTATAGAAGTTACTCTTAAAATATTTCGTGTATGAAAGATAGACTTTATATATATCAAAATTTACATTAATGTAAATAGACATCAAGTAAGTAAGTAGTAGTAGTAGTTGTGTAAGTATCTACGATGCAAAGAAATAAATTATTGTTGTTACGAAAACTGTGAGGACACAAAACACATCCCGTGTTTTGTGTCCTCACATGTATCTGACATTTAGCAGGTGAAATAACTAAACAAATCAATTGAGTACCTACCTACAATGCCCTGTTTACAAACATTCGAGGCAGAAGCGCATTGTAACATCAGAACAGTTTTTCGCAAACGGAGGTTCTTTTGTCACATAGATTTCTTATGTACCTTCATCATGTTATATATTACAACCAACCTCTTTAACCAACCTCTTTTGTCAACCTCTTTTTGAAATATCAATCAACATAACTAATGCCATTAATTATTCTTGACGGAATGCTATTTTTCTTTGTTGATTTATATTTTTTTTTGTCTAAAGCTATTAATTGTCATTGTTTGCATGCTAATTGTTATGATGATTTTGTAATATTGCATTATTAGCATTGCAAGAGATAATAAAAATGATAAAAAAAGATGGTCAAGAGTGTGTTGCACATTTGCATGCTAAAGCTCACATTACACAGCGTTTATTAAAAAAGCAGCCAGTTAGGTTTAAGTCTCATGTAATAGTGGTTGACCCTATTGCCATCACACAAATCCAGACTCCGTGGCTGCTACTGAGAAATTCTTGATGGTAAACCAATAACTGGAACCAGGAGCTCATGCTCAGCAATCACGCTAGCGACCAGTCGACCAATGTGTAGATATTTAAAAAAAAATACATTTATTTCAGACGACAAAAAAAAAATGATTGAAGTATAATCTTTGTACCAATCAATTTTTTTTTTTTTATCGTAAATCTTCATAGACGTGGGGGGTATCGATATATTAGTACATAATAAAACAAATATATAGGGTCTAATTATTCATACACGAAATAATTTCAGGGAATCATCTAACGGCTATAACAAAGCCATTTCAAGGGATTTTTTTTTATCTGAGTATATTTTTTATAAAAAATAAAATAATTTAAAATTACTTGACCCACAAAATAAATACTGGCTCCTTATTTTTAAGCATCCATTACGCTAGTTTACTACGTCGTATTTAACTACTGTCATTTTTAGAATATGGGAGTAAAAATTTTATGCAAAAAGTCTCAAAAAATTTTAGAATTATAATAATTTTGTAAAAAAAAAACACTCACATAATTATTTTTTTTCGTTGCTATGGCGACTTTATGACTTATAGAAGTTACTCTTAAAATATCGTGTATGAAAAGATAGACCTTATAAAGTAGGAATTGACAGACAGGTATTACGGAACCCTGAAATACTTAGCAGACTAAAAATACGTTAAGGTTTCTTCAGTTTCCTGTTGCCGTGTGATAAAGATTGATATCAGGTCAATTTCATTGTATTCGTTGTTTTTACTACTTGAATAATAATACTAGGTACAAAAGGTAGCTCAGAATAATTGATAATCACGGAATATATCCCGTAAGTGACAATGTACCTACCAGTAGCGAAGGGTAAATTTTTGTAAGAGGTAAGCAGGAGTACATATCTTTAATGTGATTATATTATTTAGCTGTAGTAAGGAATTCCGGTTGGAATCGAGTTGCATGAAACTTTCGCCACTGGTACCTACCTAAGTTTAAATAGTTATAAACCGTGAAAGCTTAAAACAATGTTTGAATAGGTAGATACGGAAATGGTTAACATTTTTGGATTCATCCGTTATCCTAACTAATCCTAAATAATACCTATAATATAAGTAATAACAAGTTAGTTTGTTACCTTTTCTCGCCTTAACCACTGAACCGATTATCCTGAAATTTTACATAACACGTTGTCAGGTGTACAGAAACGAACATAAACCTTTCCTACTGTTCCTACGGAAAACAACAATAACGTTCTTATGATAATAGATGACGCCACGTGACTTTCTAATCATGATTGAACAAGCAGAGTACAACCCGAATTGCAAAAGCTAGTAGATAATAATTAAAAGCAAGTTTTATTTAGTTTATTTAGCATACTTGATGGCATTTATCTCGCATTGGTTTTTAAATTGTTTTTACCTACATCTATTTTGTTTCGACTTGGGCAGGCTGAGGAAAATCATTTACGGGAAACACGCTTTCATCACTCATGCCGCCTTCTTAACCACTTCCACATAACACCATTCTGCATAATACCTGCATACCAGTGGCGAAGGTTCCATATACGGATTCCTATCAGACTCCCTTTGAAAAATGGCACAGTCAGCGTTCTATAAACAAATAATATAATCACATTAAAGATATGTACCCCTCTTACCTCTTACAAAAATTGACCCTCCACTACTGCTGCACACATCACAGACACCACTACTGCCACCTTGCAGCCTTTACCACCAGGAACTTTGTTTCCAAGCGAGCAAATGTGGTAATTTGCTTTTGGATTTTTTTTAAATTCTTCTGTATGTACAAAGTGAACAACAGAACATTTGAATATCTCTCAGAATATTGTGTCGCAGTTCAAGGTAATTCTTATCTTGTAAGGACGCGAACGAATTATGATAATAGCCTACATTACACCCTAGTAACAATAATAAATCACTGTGTAATATGTTCCCATATTAACAGACATAAAGAATTAACCAGCAAAAAAATAAGAATAGTTTAACATTAGATCTAAGCAAACCAGTATGTACCACGAAATTCGTTATTCATGATAGTTATCTATCCTAACCTAATATAACAGGAAACATACATCTACAAAATTAAACCGGTCGATTATTACTTAGTCATAAAATTTTATTACCTACTTAAATAATTATACGGTTAAATACATATCCTATGTCATCATCATTCGTCGCTATATGAATACAAATCAGAAAAAAAAAAACAATTATCATGATACTACGGGTGTAAGATTTTTATTGTATAAAAGAAATTGAGAACCTTCACTTTTTTTGAAGTCGGTTGATAATTGAAAAAAAAAATAACAAAAACAGCTAATTAATATACGAATTATCTGAACTCGGATTAGATTTTTGCTTAAAAAACTAGCGTTAAATAGTTGTATTACAATAAAATTTAAGGTACCCTGTACGTACGTATGATTAATTTATTTAATCTTTGGTCTAGTGGTTCGCTTCCCGGGTCGGGCAAAGTGTTATTGGGTTTTTCCATTAGAAGTTTTTCAGTAGCAACCACGGAGTCTAGATTTGTGCCAACCGGATACAAATCTAAACTACGTATACTGGCAAAGATGGCATAGGACTTAAAAATAACTGGCGAAATGTGGGTGTACTATTAGGTACACCTCTGCTTAACCCTTCAGGAATTACAGGCGTGATGTTATCTGCCTAATATATACTTTTTATTTCTTGCATTTATAAAAAGTTTACATGCATCTTGGACTTCAAACTACGCCCCACAATACTGTTTCCACGGCATCTTTTTGAGAACAGGTTAGCTTAAATAATAAAACGTTGAACTTATCAAAACACACTCAAATATTAAATAGGTACTAAGTTAAATTAAGGAAAAATTAGATAACTCGTTAGGTATCTTATTAGTAATGCAAAATGACTGCAATTTATTTAACAGACACAAACATTATTTGATTTTCCTCCTTTGCGAAAATCTAATTTCCCGAGGACATTAAATAACACGAAAATTCATTAAAAGAACGGCCTACTCAAATTTTAATAAATTAAATGCTTTTTGCTGGATGACCTCCATTTAATTTTATTTTCGGAAGTTCCATTTTAAAACTGTGTTAAAATTCGCCAAGAAAACGAATTCTAAGAATAAGCTACTTGGGAGGTAAGACGAACCGTTTTCAAGCTTCATTAAGTAAGATGACCACTGAAAGCTATAAAATATTATCTTTTCTTTGCTGTATAAAGTTAAAAATAACTTAAACATCAAACATTTTACAGTTATATTTTTAAGGTTGGTTTACACCGAATGAACGAATGTACAGCCAGCGCATCAAGTTACCACAAACTGTCAAATTTTCTCATTCGATTTTGAAATTAACCACTTTCCACTTTTGTATGATTTGAAATCATTTGAAGAAGACAGTTTGTGGTAACTTGATGTGCTGGCGACTGTACATGAGGCCATTCTACATCCTCTTTACCTAACTAAGCATAGTGTAAACAGGAATGAAGCAATCTTTCATTGGTCTATCTATCAATTTCATAATTTCAAGAATTTCAATAAAATTTTGCTTCCTTGTTTTGGTTGTTAGTGTATTTTTTTTTTCTTTTTGTTTTAAAATCTGCAATCGACTAAGTCATAATCAGATGTTTTGGCTTTTTCATACTTGTTCAAAGAGGCATTTCTGTAAATTTTCTACCTCGGCTTTCCCATAATGGTGTCTGGCTTCTATCATCTTTGGTCCAACTGTAGTATTTGCCATCTTTTCAGTCTTGTAGTGTCCTTGTTGGTGAGAATTAGATCTCTAGCGAGTTGGTTTGTGTGGTTTCGCAGTCTCTTCTTGTATTTAGCACAATATCTGCTTACCTCCTCCTTGACCGTTGGCATTTCCAAGTATTCATGTATCTCTAGCAAACTATAGTGAATGGGTTTATGTAATTTGTTGCAAAAACTGAGGGTAATTATTTTTATTAAAAAACAAAAATATCCCTAAAAATTCGTTTGACAATGAAACGTTTTTACCTAAAAACCGCGTGCAAACAAAAACAAAATGCTTTGAATGATAGCAAAAGCTTTGATGTTATGCATTTGGCGTAAACACTTTGTGTCGTGTTACTCGTTTTTATGGTAAAAAATAAATCTAAAAGTTCACCAGCATTTTAACGCTTCACTTTTATGGATGTTTTTTTTATCCTGTTGGCATTTTTTATAATGTTGCATGTAAGCATACCTAATCTTATGTAAATGACTTGAAACGGTATCTTGCTTCTTTTAGTTACGAATATTTAATAGGTATTAATGATATCAACGTCAGTGCAATACTCTTGGCGTATGGAGAACATGGTGTAAAGTTCTTCATCACCCATAGAAAAGCGAGGATCCTCCGACCAGACGGGTGTTATGCCTGGTGGGCTACTGCCCGACAGTTGTGGTCGGGTTTTTCTATATAGATTCAAGATTCAAGATTCTTTATTTTGCATGAAATATGGTACATGATGGTCTTATAAAATAAGAGGTTTCACACATTTCGCTGACTTCCTTCAGCATGCAAACTTAAAATTAAAATACCTAACACAATGTACTCTTGGTTTAGGTACCTAGAACTAGTTAAAAATTTAACAAAATGTAATAAAATTAGAAATATATAGTCTTAAGTCGCGAATAATTTTACTTGCGCGGTATAGGATTTAAGCGTATTTCGCTGTTTAGTTCATCGTGTGTGTCATAGATGGCGTTGTAGTACTTTTTGTTCTATGTTGCTGTAGTACTCTTTGTAGTGCCGCTACAACATTATTAACTGTTTTTTTTTTCTTTTATCTAAAGTCAATAATTGTAACATGAGTTTTAAACATTCTGAAATCGATGGCTAAGCCTGGATTAAGCAGACTTTAATTATCATAATTACTGAACTTTAAGCAGCGTATAAGAATAAACGCCAAAAATGCATATTTTAACTCCATCTTAGCTTAACGCGTAGTCTCGACCTCTGATTGTTCTGATTCAATTGCGTATTGTATAATTATTACTAGCTTCGGTGAAGGAAAACACCATGAGAACACCAAACATGCCTGAGAGATATTTCTCGATGGCATATACCAAGTCAGAGGCCTTGAGGTTTTGTGACTGGGACTGTAGCTATATTTTACTGTTATCTTTGTTTCGACAATTCAAAAGTGCCTGTAACTGGCCTACTTAAAATAAATGCTTTGATTTGATTTGCCCATAGGCTGCATAAAAACTCTGACGCCAGGTAAGGCACTAACCACGTAAAAAAGAAATAAGTAGCCTATCGCTTCGCTGTGCACAAGCATTTTCCAAAGAAAGCATATTATTTTCGGCAATAGTCGTAGAGATTTTCCGAGATATACGACCTACATTACCGGCCGTGTCTCTCCATTAGACGTATAGCTGGCTTCCTGATACTTTCGGACCATTTTGCAGCGGTCCCCTAACGGAGAACTCGTTTTGTTTTCATTACACTTCTAGAAAAAACACACAAGGAGTTTTACCTACATTTTGATTGATTCTGAAAATTTTTCGGGGTTCGATGTTTATGAAAATCCTAAGAAAAAAATACTGTGTGTTTTTCAACTGAACTAAGAAGTTTAGGTTATGATCAATTCAAGTGACATTAATAAATGTCGACTCTGATGTTCGGCTTTATTTTATTACATTCGGTTATTTATTTGGTTTTATTTCGGTTATTTATTGAACAGACCTCACGTTTGTTAGTGCTTGTAAAAAACCTGTACCATTTCGTATGTAAAACGAACTTCTTCTTGTGTTCTGGTAAAACCAGATAATTATGTAAGATTAAAATTGTGTGGCATTTAAAAAAAAAATTCTATTCATCGGAATATTAGCAAAAAGTTTAAAAAATTACAAAAAATAAAACTAACTTTAAATGAGCAGAAAAATCTGCACAGTGGGGGTATTTGAACATAATGACGATAAAACAAAACAAAAATAGCTTTATGGCTTGTATCGTTATTCGCTTGTAAGTTATATATAAATATATAATAAATTTATTTATTCAGGTAATATACACCCATTGCCATTTATCAATAATACAATCCAAAACACAAAACATTACAATTTAGTTAAAAAAATTGCAATACAAATAGAATTGATTCAATTATGAGTTGTATCGTTAATAACGGAGGAGCTCGTGGCTAAATGATAACAGCCGCTCGGGTCGATCTTCAGGTTAAGCCGCGCTTGCCTTGGTTAGTCCGTGGCTGGGTGAGCACCCTATTACATATATCGAGTTTCCTCCGTGCCTCCGAAAGCAAGTTAAGCCGTTGATCCCGGCTGTCATTTTCAGATCTTTGACAGTCGTTACAAACAGTCAGTGGCCCAGAAGTCTGACTCCCAGTCTTACTAAGGGGTATCGTATTACCCAGTACTAACTGGGTTATTACTCGTACCTGACTATTCTGAGCAAAAATAGCCGAAACAAACTCAATGGTCTCTTAAAGTTCAGACATAATCTTGGTCAAGTCACATGAAGACTATGCAGATTAGTGTCTGAGATGGTCTTTTGAAGAAAAAACCAAACAGCTTTGAGTGGACCTGTCTAGTTAGTGTGAGCCAGTTAGACTGGAACGCGACCCCAACATAGTTGGGAAAAGGCTAGGCAGATGATGATGATCGTTAGTACCTATCGATAGCCTTCGCATCTGTGAAACACTATTTTAAACTAATATTTTTTTTGTCTTTGACATTTTTTTTCCCTAAATTGTTTTTTTTTTAGTAATAATCGCATTCGGTTGAGAGCAACCGAATACGATTATTAAAAAATTGGTTCACCTAGAAACTATTTTAAAATGTTTTCTTTAGGTCTTCGTTCAAAAATCACAAAACAGCATGCAATTTCTAAGATGATCTCTGTAATGATTTCACTTAATACCTCGTCCGTCTATACCATTATCTATGAAAGAAAATTGTAGGCAACAACCTACTTTCTAAACGAGATCGTCATCTGCATCTGGACCGCAGAAAAAGTCAGACTTTCATATCGACTTTCACAATCCAACCACGGTTTTTCTCATACTCCCAACTTTCTACCTAAATCAAACTGAATTAGCCACGGACTTTTAACCCTACTCTGTGTTCAACTCATGTTCTGTATACGGAATTATTTCCTTATTATTATGTAACATACAACATAACGTTTCACCATGCTTCTATTCCTCAAAAGGTGTTAGTAGAGGAGTACTAACAAATTCTCATGTTGCATGTGATGGCTTATCCTTATGTAGGTACCTGTATGAGAATATCTGACTGTCAACAATATTCTAGAAATGCAACGTCACCATACGCCAATGTTATTTGATATTCTGGCAGCCGACGTTGCTACATTATATTATTAAATACTGAGAGTTGTTAAACAACTAGATATTCTCATATACATAAGGGTATGCCATCACATGCATTACCTAGACTACAAATGGTACATCAGAATGTCATGACTGGCTACTGCTAGTAACCGAGCACAAATCTAAACTCCGGGCTATACCTACTTACTATAAAATTCTCAAATGATAAATTTCAAAACCACTTTGCCCAATCCAGGGATTAAACTCCGAACCCAACACTGTTGCAGCCAAAAGACTAGTGACAATGAGGTACTCATCAACGTGTAAGTACTTAATGTATGTACTTATACAAGGTGGAAAAGACACCGGCGTATAAACGGTAAACGTATTCAGAACATCATTCTGAAACCCCTTTAAAAATTATTCATCGGCAATTTTTTTTTAAATAGCATTTGTTTCCTACAAAGAGCAATTTATTAGTAATTGATTTTTTTGTTGACAGCGCACTCTGCTTTTTTTTAACAAATCGTCATCCTTTATTCTTGTACTGACAGAACACGGTCAAAATGTATATAAAAGCCGACTTAAAAAAAATAAAAAGAAAAGTCCGGAATGATGTACTGGTAACCGTTTGTGCGTTGGTGTCCCTTCCACCCTGTGTAGAGCCAAAAAAAAGAAAAAATCTATAGAATACAGCTTTATATTTTTACGACTACCTATTTATATACCCAAAGAAACTAAAGACATCACAAGATCTAGGATACATAACACGTTTTGTCAGAAAATTGGAGCCGTGAACCGTAGCCATGACCTCGGAGAGAAACTGGCGCTATTCGATCAAATCCGGTACGATCAGTATAAAAAACAAACCCAAATCAATCAGCGAGTCCAAGATACGTATTTTATCACTCTTATTATATACTAGCTGAATTCCACGGCTTCACTCGCTGATTCTCTTTTTGCTCGGCTTCTAATACCAGTATATGGTCAAGTTAAAGTAATAACTAACTAACTAATAATTTATGCAAACATTTTTATGCAACAGACAAGGATCTAAACGAAGTAAGAACCGCGAAGTAAGAAACGTTAAAGAAAGCATAATCATCATCATTTTCCTACTCTTATCCCAATTTATTTGGCCAAGGAGCCAAGCCAGACGCCCATGGGCAGCATAAAAACTCTGACACCAGGTTAGGAACTAACCACACGATAAAGAAGAAAGATTTAGGGCCGGCGCACAATGTCTTCTTCCATACTAGACTTCTCGTCATCGCAGCAGTTACTTCCTTTCTAGTTAATATCATCCTTCAAAACCGTCAAAGAAAGCAAAGGTATAAATTCTAACTTTGGACTTACTAAAAAAAACTTAAAACTTAAGTTCAAGCTCAAGTTCTAACTTCAAGCAATTACTAAACTACAAAATAAAAATCATATCTTAAATAATTATTTTTACTCAAGTAATCATTTTGACTCGTTTATAGATACGGGTGTAAGTCGTAGCGTGTGACGTTAACGCCTATAAACTTGCTCATAAATTGAGCTATCAAATGCATAAAGATTGTTCCAGAGATAGAGAGGTAGTTCAAGAGATTAGGGCGTTAAAACAAACACACTCTTCCGCTTTATTATATTACTAGCTTTTGCCCGCGGCTTTGCTCGTGTTTATTTAGAATTTAACTATCAATTCGGGTTGTACTCTGCTTGTAATAATTTGATATTTTAAATCTTTTATTTAGTTAAAATAAATATTAACACATTTTTTTATAATAAACATCGTAAAAAAGGCATTGCGGCAAAGGAAACGTCTTAGGTTCGTGTTAGGTTACTTCAAACCCTGCAGCTAGGAATAGGAGCCCCGCCTAGCGGGGCTAGGTCGACTCCGCCTATCACAAAATATTGTTGTTTCCCATGAACCTAGCTAACACCTAGCTGAACCTAAGTCTTGGTGAATTTAAACACTAGAAAGAGTCTATTCCACCAAAAAAAAACAAGCTACGGTTGTTTTGTTGTTTATATGTAGTGGCTATAGTTAATTTATAATTCAATCATGATTCTAAAGACACGTGGCGCCATCTATTATCCTAAGAACGTTATTGTTTTTTTCTTTGGGAACAGTACTTTTTTTCGGGATAAAAGGTAGTAGGTGTCCGTTTCTGTACACCTGACAACGTAAGAGCAAAATTTCAGAATGATCGGTTCAGTGGTTTAGGCGTGAAGAGGTAACAAACAAACTTACTTTCGCATTTATAATATTAGTTAGGATTAAAATAGTATAGATTTACTTTCTGCGTTATTACATTCTTCGCTGTTTCATTTTAACTTCACGAGGTCACCCTGATAAGAAATGATTTGAATTGGAATTAAAGGCGGAGTTTTGTATTTTTCATTGCTTTGTTCATCTAATGGTCGCGAGCGGTAATGCTGAGGATGTCACCTGGGTTCGTTTCTCAGGTTGGGTTAATTTTTTTCGATTTTTTAATCAGGATTTTTTCAGACAGGCGTGTTGATGGCAATGGTCACGCCTCTCTACGGTGATATGTGGGTGTAGGTACTGTTAGATACACCTCTGCCGCGTCTGCCACATTCAGGGATTGCAGGCGTGATGTTATTTATTTTGTATGGTCCTTAGAAACAAAAGATCAGCCTGCTGGTTGGTATTTGAAAAATGGAATTATGTTTACGTAACCGAATTTTATAATTGGAGACAACAAACAAAAAGTAAGGCAAAAAATTGCTATAATAATCGAGATTTTAATTACTTGGCTAAAGAAAACCTGTTCTTTTAATCACATATATATTCCTATACAAATTCGGTATCGAGTTGTTTAGTAACTTCATTGTGGATGTCGAATGAAAATGGGTACAGTGTAAAACATAAATATTGACTGCATTGGGTAAGACTAGATGAACCCCAACATAGTTGAAAAAAGGAAGCAGATGGTGTACCTTATACGACATTGACGGCACGGTTGGCGCAGTGGCAGAGCGATTGACTGCTGCGCTTCGTGTCGCGGGTTCGATTCCCGCACGGAACAAATATTTGTATATCCTACAGGTAGTTGTTTCGGGTCTGGCTGTTTGTGTATGTGAATTTAAATGTCTGTAAATGCACCCATGATGCAGGAGAAATTCCTAGTGTGGGACAACGTTTTAAAAAAAAAACAAACAAACATTCAAAACTGAATGATATGGTCGTCGGATCCGGTCATTAGTATGGACATAAAATGAATCGCAAGTGCGCCGGTGGTGACATAACGCGACCTACTTACAAATCTACCGTCACCACAGCGTACAGAGCCCTGATGTTTAGCTCGAGGCGACGGTGACAGTCAATGTCTGATCGTGGCGGAATTGAGACGTCTTGGAACTGTAACAGTTTCATTGTGCCCTATGTTATTGTGTTAAGTCGTAATCTCAAATCATAGTTTTGCTAGAAACAGTGTATCGAACCCAGTGTGTTTTCATAGCACGAAACCCATCGTCTGTCCACATGATGTACGAGTCTAACGGAATAAATCCTGACATATCCAAAATGTATATATTCGTGCTCCAACATCACGCCTGTAACCCACGAAGGGTTAGGTAGAGGTGTACACCCACATTTCGCCAGTTATTTTTAAGTCCCTTGTAATAGGCATCCGGGCACATCCAGACTCCGTGACCGCTACTGAGAAATTCCTGATAAAAAACCCAATAACACTTTGCCCGACCTGAGAATTGAACCCAGGACCCCATGCTTAACAGTTGCGCTTGCGACCACCAGACCAACGAGGCAGTCATTCCATTCAATTCGCTTCTCAAATCAATCTCCCCAAAAGATTTGTTTCATGTCAGGGAAAGTCTATGTAAAAAAATATTGGCAAGTTGGCAACACAGTCGATATTAAGGATAGACTGGAGGAAACGGGTGTTTCACGGTATGGCCAGAACAAATTACACCAATTTCCATTTTGTTACGTTTCTTGCGGCTTCGTTTTGCCATTTGCGGCGATTGATGACGTGTTACTTATGTGGGTGTACCGTGTATATTTATCAAGTTGAATGGGCAAATAAATTTGGCTACGGAGTGCGTTAAGAACGGTTTTTATGAATTTTCCGGGAGGTAGAAAGCTTCCGATGTAAAACTAATATACAACATCGTTTGCTTAACCTTTTTGCCTAACTATGTTGGGGTCAGCTTTCAGTCTAACAGTATACAGCTGAATACCAGAATTTTACATGGAGCGACTGCTTATTTGACCTCGATAATCCAGTTAATACTTGGCAATACGGTACTCCTTGGTAAGACTGGTTGTCAGAGTTTCAGACTACTGACTACCAGTAACGACTGTCAAAGATCTACAAATGACAACCGGGACCAACGGCTTAACGCGCTTTCCAAGGCACGAAAACTCGGTATATAGTCACCCATACACCTGAAGAGAGACATGAGCGGCTGTTATTATTTAGCCACAAGCTCCTAAAACCAAAGTACATAATCAGCGTAAAATGTTCCCACTACTGGTACACAAGCTTTCTCTATGCAAGAAGGTATGGGCCATAATCCACGAGGGCCCAGTGCAATTTGGAAAATAACACAAGCCTTCGAATTTCCGGCTCTATGACATGCTGGGAAATAATTTACGCAACATAATGTGCATGTGCTGGAACCTACGAACGGCTAACAATAGGTACTGTTAGTGTGATACTGCTCTGTAAAACCAGTCTCCACTGACCTATCACAAACTACAAGTCCATGTGAAAATTTTCTTGCACGCATTCAGCCATAAGATTTCGTAGGACCAACATCAAGCAGCTGCCTAAATAATGTGCGATGCTGATAATGTAGGATGATCTTAGTTTCGGAGTTTTGGAGTTTCTTAGTTTAGCTTCGAGGACCTAGCACGAGCGCGCGACGTAAACGTAACGTAAATACGTCGATTTAAAAATACTATAATAATAATTATATTTTCATGATTTTAAAAATTTATTCGTATCAGAATTTATGGATGATACTGATTGTGCTGATTGTGCAGACAATTCAACTAAAATGCTATAGGGTAATTGTATTTTCGATTAAAAAATCGACATATTTATTTAACTATTTATTTAAACTTCATGTACAAGAGTGGTACATAAGCGGACTTACAGTCACAAGGCAATCTCTACCAGTCAACCTTTAGGTCAAATAGGACAGCATTGTTAAATACCATTTTGTTAACATAGATTGATATACATAAACAGGTACATACTAATACACAAATATACAGCAAAATGAAATAAACTAATATATATTATGCAGCAGAAGCAGGTTTTTGAGAAGTGGTGGCCCAGTGGTGGCTGCCTCGACTTAAGAACAGTAAGTCGTGGATTCGAACCCAGGCAAAGGCGCATTACTTTGTGTAATTTATTTCATCACCACTGTTCTCAAAACGGTGAAGGAAAACATCGTGAGGAAACCGGCATGTCCTAGAACCTAAAATTCGAAGACATGTGACATCTACCAACCCGCACTGGGCCCGCGTGGTGGATTATAGTCCATTCCCTCTCATAGAGAGGAGGCCTGTGTCCCAGCAGTGGGAACATTATAGGCTGATTATGCTTATACTGTTATTATATTTTAATACATACAAATAGTCCAAAATACGAGAAACCTTATAATAATTACAATGACTACTAATATAGCTTGCAATCTAACATATTAACGTTACGTTTATACCGCGCGCTCGTGCTAGGGTCTCTGATCATTGCATTATTCTGGTATATTTTGATTTTGTGTGCTTGGTGTTTCTAGTCACGTGAAAGTGAAGTCATTGTGCATTTTTTTTACATTAGTGTGTACTATCCCGCTGCTGGGCAAAGGCCTCCCCCAATTCCTTTCATATTTTCTTTCTTTTTTCTCGCGCCACCTTGGACCAGCCCTCGCGGTAAGCGTCCAAATCGTCTCGCTGGTTCTAGGCCTAAAATAATTATGACATTATAAATTACATCTATCTCATTAAATGCTTCATAGAAGAGATACAGCAAAAAGCGAAAAGCGAAAAGTTTAAAAATAAACTGCATTATCAAACGAATATTGTCACATGCAAATTCAGTTTACACCTATCATTATCAGGGTAATCATGTTTTTTTGTTTTGTTTTTACGACCTTGTCTTTTATCGCCGAAAAAAATTAAGCTCTTGATTTTTTTATTGAAACCATAACTCAAATTTGGTTAATTAGACCGACAGGTGGCAAACTGGTGTTTTAATATTTTTTTTCAATATTAATAAGTCTAAGCCAGGTTGGTTAAAAAAAAATCTAATTGAGAGGAACTATAAATCATAAAAACAGACTGTGTGCACAGTTTTGTCCGTCATAAAAAATCTAAAATTGTTGTCTATAGCTGCGTTGCGACACTTTTAAGATTTTTACCGTTCAAAATTCATATTATCATGCTATTATGATTCTCTTAAAGGATAGCGTGACAATCTTTCTAACACAATCCACAGAATTTTTAAAAGGAATTCTTGTGCTTGCCTAAGTAAATAACGAAATAATTGATGTAGAATTGTGACACAATTACTGCAAAGGTTTTTCAAGTCATTAGTTACATTTTTATCACTTTTGGGGTTTTTTTTATTGCATGTTACTATCATTGACTTAGAAAAGGCGGTCATTATCATCTGCCTAGCCTTTTCCTAGCTATGTTGGGGTCGACTTCCACTCTAACCGGATGTAGCTGTTCTTTCAAAAAGTGGTAGTCTGTCTAACATTCAGTTTATACCGAGGCTGCTCAAAGCTTAAGGTTAATATAAAACTAAACCTGTTTTATCAAATATCCTTTGGCTTATTCAAGTTTTGAATAATTATCTAAATCATAATTATTCTAATTTGAAATATTAAAGCGGTTTTTGTAGCGTTGATTGCTAATTGTTAGTCTTCAAAGCGATAACGTCATGGGTAGTTCTATAGACAAGAACTTTTTGCAACAGATAAACATCTGTTACAAAAAAGTTCTTGTCAACTTACACAGTCACTATGACGACATGATAAAATATGCATCGAGTTGTTTAGGCTAGAAATATAATAATTTTCCTAATCAAGTAAATTGCCAGAATATGGCAATGCACATAATATTAATTTGCCTAATCTGAACATAAGAAGGGTGTCGATACAGATCGATTATATCGTGATAAATCAACATGGCGCCTACATTATTAATTTGTTTAGGCACCTACCTGACCGATATATTTTCGCACGTCTTTTTTTTTTTGTCAGCCACATCGTTGATCGTTGTCTCTGAAAGATTATTCTGTTGTATGTTTAAAGGTCGAAGCTTGTAATAATTCAGGTAAAACCCTAAACTGACTGCCTCATTGATCTAGTTGTTGCAAGCTCGACTGCTAAGCATGAGGTCCTCTGTTCGATTCCCAGATCGGGCAAAGTGTTATTGGGTTTTCCATCACGAATTTCTCATTAGCAACCACGTAGTCTTGATTTGTGTCCGGTAGATGGCAATAGGCTCGCCCACTTTTTTTTTTTTTTTTTTTTCCGAGTGGGAAATCATCAAATGACCCCCCCCCCCACTCTGGGCGGAGCGGAGGGGAGTGTCAGACTTGTACTGACTAAAACCCATCCATGTTCCTTCTTTGCCCTTTGTGTTCCAGGGCCACGGTATCTAGGCTCGCCCACTTACATGGTACTTAAACAAACTGTCGAAATCTGGGAGTTTAGGCGTGATGTTATGTTATTGTTTATATTCAGGTAATATAGTAAAACTAAAATATGCGTCAATAAAACCCTCAGCAGTTTTAATCCATACTTTTACATACTAATATTATAAATAAGAAAGTAACTCTGTTTGTTTGTTACCTTTTCACGACTAAACCGATCGGATCGTAATGAAATTTAGCAAGGAGATAGATTACATTCTGGGGAAGGACATATGTCTATTTTTCTCTCACTCATACACATCAAAGTTCCCACGCGAACGAAGTCGCTGGGAATAGCTAGACAAATATAAAAGTGAATAAAACTGAAGATGTACATCAAGAACATCGTTAAAAACCGTGGTCCAGACATTGATTAATTAACAAAATATACATCAACTTTGCACACTCCCATTTCCATATTTTAGCGTTCCTGTAAGATCACCAATGTACCAAAGTTACTTCAACATTTTGAGAAACTAATTAAAACCTTACCACTTTAAATTGTTCCACGTTGATTCAAGAAATTCCAATTTGAAAACCTCAACTTGTTAAGAATTGGGTAGAATTAATTAGGATCCGTTTCGTTAAAATTAGTCTGTGGAATATTCGAGAAGAGGTCCGTCTGCTATTATTTTATTGCAACCGAGAATTTTATTAATGACTATCGACCCGCCCCGGCTTCGCACGGGTGCAATGTAGATAATATATATATATCGGATATGTCAGGTTTTACTCCGTTAGGCTCGTACATCATGGGTTTCATGCTATGAAAACACACTGGGTGCGATACACTGTTTCTAGCAAAACTAACGAATTACTTATGATTAAAACTTAACACAATAACACGGGGCACAATGAATCAGGTACAGTTCCAAGACGTCTCAACTCCACCGCAATCGGAGAATGAATGTCGCCCTCCCTCGAGTTGAACATTAGGGCTCTGTAGGAGCACGCTGTGTTGTCGGTAGACTGGTAAGTAGGTCGCGTGATGTCACCACTGCACACAGGCGCGCTTTCCAATTCATTGTATGTCCGTACATACATACATATCATTATACATAACCTTCCTCTTGAATCATTCTATCTATTGCTGAAATATGCATTAAAATTCGTTGCGTAGTTTAAAAGATCTAAGCGTACAGACAGCGGAATTGGCTTTGTTTTATACTATTCTATTTGCAAGTTTATAATGCAAGAGAAGAGCGGAGCCATCAACTACAGGCATTTTCTATGCCTAAATGGAGACTGGACGACATGCAATGTAAGATAAAATTATATAAAATAATAATAAAATAAATAAAAATATAAAAAATAATACGAAAACAATGCTTGTACAGTCCTTAATTTTTCCTATCATCGATTACGGTGACGTGTGCTACTTTGACCTGAATCCGGATCTCCTCGACAAACTTGACCGTCTTCTAAATAACTGCATTCGATTCGTTTTCAATTTGCGTAAATATGATCATGTCTCCGAACACCGGACTCTTCTTAAGTGGTTGCCTATACGTCAGCGTAGGGAGCAAAGGGCGCTTACCACCTTGTTTTCTTTTCTTGTTTCTCCCACTTCCCCTAGTTACCTTGCTCCCCACTTTCAGTATATTTGTGCCAACCATAATAGGAGCCTGCGATCATCGCAAAACCGTATGCTTCAATGTCCCTCTCACCGCACTGATTTCATTCACCGATCTTTCTTTGTCCAGTCTATTTCTCTGTGGAATGCGCTTCCCCAGGAAATCAGGATGGCAACCAATCGCTTATCTTTTAAAATTAAAGTTCGTGAGTACATTCGGAAGAAGCTGGCAGTTTCGTCACAACGGTAATGTTTTCCCCATGGTTTGTGTTTTTATTTTGGTATATTCGTGGAAATGTTTATTTACATTAATTCAATTTTGATATATATTTATAGTACTTGATATATATTTATAGTATTTTATGTATCCTTGTAGTTAATCTTATTATTATTTAAAATTATTTTCAGATTTACACCTACCACTGCTTGTCTTTGCATCACCCAAAGGTTGACTGGTAGAAAATGCCTATGGCATTAAGTCCGCCTCTGTACTTATGTGCTTGAAGTGTTAAATAAATAAATAAATAAATAAAATAAACTTTTTTTTTTTTTTACTATGTATAGAGTAGCGTGTTCGTGTGCATGTTGCACGTTAAGCCGTTGGTCCCGGCTGTCATCTGTAGATCTTTGACAGTCGTTACAGGTAGTCAGTGGCCCAAAAAATCTGACATCAGTCTTACCAAGGGGTATCGTATTACCTTGTACTAACTGGGTTGCAGAGGTCAGATAGGCAGTCGCTCCATATAAAATACTGGTATTCAGTTGCATCCGGTTAGACTGGAAGCCGACCCCAACATAGTTGGGAAAAGGCAAGGCAGATTTGCGTGTTCGAGGTGGTGCGAAGAAAAAGTTAGTGGAGGGAATAGGGGGAGGGGAGGCCTTTGCCCAACCGTGGAACAGTATAGGCTAATTAAAAAAATGGGTTTTAAATTTTATTTTAGCCATCCACTTATCCCTATCCAGTGCTATTCGTGGCCAATACCGTTTTTAATTTTATTTGAAATTTTTAATAATATTATGTCGTGATAGAAAAAAAAAAATGCTTAGCATTTTATACACATAACACAAAACAAAACTAAAACTTAAGTTAGAAACGGTCAAGCAAGGGCAGTTAGTAACCTAAACTCAGCCGTCTTTCCTAACTACAGGGCAATGCCATGCTGTTCTTTTTTATTATATTTTGTTTCGTTTTTATTTGAATTAAGCAAGTCAAATCAGAGGCCCAAGGGCGGCATAAAACTCTGACACCAGGCTAGTCACTAACCACACGATAAACAAAGATCAAGCAACATTTTATTAATAGAAAACCTATTAATTATTATAAAAGTTTTGCTTAAGGCCAGGGTCAAACTTGGGCGGCAAAAATAGAGTTACTGAACTGAAGAGTAAGATGGAGGTGTAGTATTAGTACACTCACATTCCGCCAGATATGTTTAAATCCCAAGTAATAAGGGTAGAGCTTATTGCCATCAAATGGGCACCATTCTGGACTCCATGGCTGTAACCGGGAAATTCCTGGCGGGTAAACCCAATATCACTTTGCCCGACTTGGGAATTAACCCAGGACCTCACGCTCTTATATATATGTACCAAGATAAGTTGTACAAGTTTCAGAAAATAATTATCGAGCATTTTTCTAGTTCTAAATGTTAACTAATATGTTAATATTAGACTTAGATTTATGAATACGATGTTAAATATTTTGTTATCATTGTCTTGAAATTTAATGTATTTCTTTTGAGCTGTGATTTACCTAATTAATTTAATAATTTGCTGTGTCGTAATGTATTTTAATCAATTTTGTTAATCAATCTGTTTTTTAATTTTTTCTGTTGAATATTGTAATGTGATTTTATTTATTGATGGGGATTATTGATAGATTAGGTATTAGCAATAGTGCATGTGGTGTTTACCTGTAATTATTTTTTGCACTTACAAAACAATTATGGTTTTAGCTACATTTAGTATCTAAAACCGTAATTGTTTTGTAAAAGTATTGTGCAAAGAATTGTTGGTCAACCAAATAAATAAATGAATAAACAAATGCTCAGCGTTTTCGACTACTAGACCAAAAAACTTGTTACAAAACTCACTTATGACTATTCTGGTTTCTAAAGCGACATTCAAGTGACCTCAAAAATAAGAAGTCGTAACCTTAAGTAGACTTTTTCTACAACTTGGCTTGGTGTTGCCAACGGTACCTATATTTTTTGCTATTGTTTATGATTGAGACTTCTCATTCTGTACAGTTAGTTTGCAATAACCGTTACAAAAATTGCTAGATATTGGCACGTTTGTGATTTATCATCAGCTATAAAAATAAATAAAATTGAAGTGTCTGTAATTTCAAAATAAGAGCTTTTTACTGAATGCATGATGCAAGTATGTATAGCAGGCTGCGTACGCTGGACTTTGAAGAACAGGGTGTAAAGTTCTATGGGGTTTCCACGGGGGTGGGGGGGGGGGGGGTCACTCGTGTAACCTCTGGCTGGTGAACAGTTTTTGCCGGGTTTTACTATTTAGTCTTAAGTCGCGGATAACTTTCATAGCACGATTCAGAATTTTGATGTTAATTCATTCTTCATTTGTGTCCATAGATGGCTTTGTAGTACTTTTTGTACAATGATGCTGTAGTAATTTTTGTAGTGCCGATAATGTACTATACAAGAACTATCGAGAGTCTGGCGTCCGCAGCCAGTCCAAAATTTGCCCGAACTCTTAATCTAGCGATTTAAATAATGGTTACCTACCCTTGACATGTTACTGTCTAAAAAGCGCTGGCATTGACATAGTTGTCTGGCACTTTTATTAGCAACGCGGCTGCTTATCTATCATCCAAAACTTGTATTCATGTCCAAAACTTTTTTGACACCTATTTAGGTATCGAAAAATGAAACGGGATGACGTTATACTGCTAAAAGCATTGAACGGATTTAAATTAAGTTTTTTTACCAGCGGATATAGTGTAGTAATAAATCATTTATTTTGTTACCACTGACTTAAAATAAAAAGTATTAATTTAATACAATGAGTCACACCAATGTTTTTTGTTATCAGCATACCTAAATAATAGGTAACTCGAGAAAAAATAATCTGTTTTTTTTTTTCATATCTTCAAAAATTACTGAGATATTAAACGTTAAAGTACGGCCTCCGCGGCAAATTCCGACTGACGTGTGACGTCATGCTGCGAGCTGCGTGTCGAAAAATAATAAGTCCAAATAAAATTTTATGAAGGTAAACACTCCGCATTACCCGCAATCAGACATAACACTCGTACTGTGACGTCAACGGAGTAGCGCAAAGAAACGCAAATTTAAAAAAGCGCTGAAACTCTTCTAATGCTTTAACTTTGGAAATCCTGGCCCGATTTCGATGAAACAAAAACTATTATTATTTGCACGTGTACGTGCATTAAATGCACAGTTTAATTTTCATGTGTTGGTTATCAGCTGTCCTATATATTTTTGGTCGAGTAGGTTTTGCAATTTTGTATGGGACTGCTGATAAATTTTTCGCATTTACTATATTTTAGCCGTGGAGAAAGTTTTTCAGTTTGATGGTCTGCAGCAGTTTTCTTTTGTTTTTTTTTTTTCTGTCACTCCTAGTAACGGTGTAGTTTGATCATCTCTAAATATTATAAAAAGCACGAAAAAAAATAACTGTCTGTAGGTGTATGTATGTTTTATTCACAACTTTGAGCGAATGTGCAAATGAAATAAAATGTGAATGCTTTAGCTGTTTTGGTATGAGTTTGTTTGATAAAAGCAGCCCAGGTAGCCAGTTTAGCCTGTTTAGTGTCACTATTACTCTATTTTCAACTTCCTTTGTATGGTAATGCTTGAATAAAAAAACCAGTTCAGTGATTATTCAGCTAGTTTTTTGTTGTTTTTATGTAAGTAACCTCGATTTGGCACTCCACTTGGTTTGGCAGCTGAAGTTTGGGCAAAACATATTTAAACATTTTTGCCATCAACACGCTAAGAATTCGCTCCACGTGTAAGATCATACAATGTCATTGAAACCTTCATTAATTGCAATACTTAAAACTCATAGCCTCCTTATAAGCACTGCAACGAATTGGCTTCACCTCACTTCACCTCTTGTTCTTGAACTTGTTCTTGATCCGAAGCGATGCCGATACCGTGCTTATAACCCTCCGTTTACAAAGCGTTCAAATGTACATTTTCTTTGCAGTATAATTTTGCGATCACGTCATGGCAACTCCGTATAGTATTTATTTTGTTTTAAAACATAAGAACATTGGGTTGATTGATTTAACAAAATACTCGATGTAATAAAAAATGAGACAATTCCACTTTTTAAAAAGAAATTGACAGAACTATTAATTAATAAATGTTATTACTTAATTGACGATTTTTTGACTGATAAGAATTTAAATTGATAATATGACATCTCTGTATCCCTGACTGAAATGATAAATGTAATTAACTTAAATTTTGACGTCATAATGTAATGTATGTAAAGTGTCATTTGTTTTAATTTTTGACATCCCAAATTTATTAAATTCTAATTTTAATTATAACATGTACTAGTTTTGCACACCTGTTAGGGTAGGATATGGTCCTGAGCTATATTTGTTATGTTTCATCCTTATGTGTACCCATATTCAAGCAAAATAAATTATTTGATTTGATTTGAATTGAAGTGTGTTCCCAACTTTTAACTGAAAAATCGTGTGATGCGGTATGGAGTTTCATAGAAAAAATCCCGAGTGGCGTAAGCTGAGGCAATGCTGACATGGGGTCAGCATTGCTTGTGCAGTGCGCTGACCTTAATATTTATCAACAATCCACACCCCGGGAACTACTAAGAAGTCATTATCATTAACACTAGAAACGGAATATTTACCATGTTTACTGATTGATTTGAGTTCCCGATATTTCGGCGCTGTTGCAAGCACCATGATCACGGATAAACTGAAGTTCAAATCAATCAGTAAACATGGTAAATATCCCGTTTTTAGTGTTAATGATAAGGTTAGTACCATGGCAGTTTAAAATATTTTATTACTAGAAAGTCAGTTCCACTATGATCTAGCTGACAGTTTAATATTTTACTACGGCCATGAATTGCGTGGTGGATAACAGCCCACTCGCTCTTACAGACAGACGGACTGTCTCGAGTAGTGGGAACATAATATTTTTATTATGCTGTTTGAGCTGTACCGATGTGAGAGGAGGAGAATCATACAAAACCGACCAAGTAAGAGTAAAACTTGCGTTTCTGTGACAAAAAATATGAGGTGAGCTCGTGCACTAACGTAGTGTGCCACTGCACATTTTTGTAACATGTATACCCGTTAATGCTATTTCCTTGCGTGTGCCCTTATATGACTGGCCAGACCGGATTTGCTCTGAAATTTCTTCTTATCTGTGACATAAAACATATGACAAAATTTCTTTTTCAGGTTCCTTGTCGATTCTTGAGTTTGGACTTAAATTACCCATTTTATCATACCGATTAGTTACACATTTTGGTTTAAAATGTAGTCGTCATATGACACACAAACAATCAGACATGCAAACGGTGCGTGTTTTAGTAACCACTGGCTCCTACGGAACCCTAAAAAATGTTCGTGTGGACACAAATCGTCCTAATGGATGGAAGCAGATCATAACATTTTAATTGTTTATGTACTGCTAATGGATTTCTTACAAAAACATATCATAATTTCATGTAATAAAGGTTGCAATTACATCGACATTCAGTAGACAAGACTGTCGCTTTAACAATGGATTAAATGACCCGTTATCAGCTTCCAATCTTTTAATAACCCTTAATTAAAACTCTGAGATCGTCCATTAAAAATCTTTTAGAGTTCCGCATTGCAATTTGCGAAATGGAACAGTCACGGAGTTCCTGTGGATTTCGTGTACAAGTTTTGTTTTACTGGCAAACATATTTGCCGGGGAAACAAAACAAACCTTAGAGATCCAAAGGAAAAAAAGACATAACATAACATCACGCCTGTAATCCTCGAAGGGTTAGGCAGAGGTGTATGTAACAGTACACCCACATTTCGCAAGTTATGGTTAAGTCCCATATATTAGAGAGCGGGCCTACTGCCATCAACCGGACACGGATCCAGACTCCGTGGCTGCTACTGAGAAATTCCTGATAAAAAAACTCAATATCACTTTGTCTGACACGGAAATCGAACTCAGGACCTCATGCTCGGCAATCTCGGTTGCAACCACTGTACCAACGAGGCAGTCTATCTAAAAAAACAAGGTTATATAAATCACGTTGTATGATATCTATATAGCATAATGTGGCGAAGGATTACAGTAATGATAGATATAATTTTATCTTGGTAAAATTATTACCTATTCGAAAAAAGAACACGTATACGAGATCAACGCTCTAATGAAGTCAATAACCATTTATCTGACGTGGGTAATACCTATCTTTTAAACTGTTAATCAATAAATAAACTGTTCGCATAAATGCTTATACTTTTGCACATTTGAGTGGGTTTTTCCTTTAATTGGAAGAATAACGGTAAAAAGAATATTTTGACAGAAGACTATGCGGCTAAATAGAAAATTGACAACCGCTGTTTTATCAGAGCCATAATAGGGATATTAACAACTTAAACTGTTCCGCTCGAGTGCATGTTTGCCTTTCTATCTTTCACTTGACAGACCTGGCTTTACATGCTGTAGAGAAATATCTCTCTCTCTACACATCATCATCATACGCCTAGCCTTTTCCCAACTTGACGGCACGGTTGGTGCAGTGGCTCAGCGATTGGCTGCTGCGCTACGTGTCGCGGGTTCGACTCCCGCACGGAAAAAATATTTGTATGAATTACAGGTAGTTGTTCCGGGTCTTTGTGTATGTTTTAAATGTTTGTAAACGCACCCACGATACCAGAGAAATTCCTAGTGTAAAGTTAAAAAAAAAAAGTCTAACACTCCATATAAAATAGCTCTATACCCAATTTTCCAGCCAGACATTATCTACAAACATACTAACAAACAAACACAAACACGAGTACAACATCAAAAATAAACGTGTTGGTAGTAGAATCGCGGCGCGAACACACAGAATCTCTGTCACGTCCGGAGTATATATCGGCCGGATCCGGATAACTTGCCGAATATCGCATATTCCTCCGGTTGCCGCGAAACTGCCAAATTGCATATCGATATGGATACACGGTTTGCGAAGATGTGGCGTGGCTAGAAAGGGCACGTATTCGTGTAAAGACGGAACCCACCGCGGTGCAAGTCGTGCACGGGCATTTTTTTTTAAATATTTTCTTGTTTTTATAAAATATGCTCGTGGCTAAATAATAACAGCCGCTCGGATCGATCTTTACGTTAAGCCGTGCTTGCCTAGGTTGGTCTGTGGATGGGTGACCACCCATTACATACCGAATTTCCTCCGTGCCTCGGAAAGCACGTTATGCCGTTGGTCCCGGGTGTCATTTGTAGATCTTTGACAGTCGTTAGGTAGTCAGTGGCCTAAAAAGTCTGACAACCAGTCTTACCAAGGGGTATTGTATTACCCAGTACTAACTGGGTTGTGGAGGTCAGATAGGCAGTCGCTCCATGTAAAATACTGGTCTGCAGCTGCATCCGGTTAGACTGGAAGGTAAACCCAACATAATTGGGAAAAGGCTAGGCAGATGATGTATGATAGTCTATAAGATATGAAATAAATGATATATTATACTATATTATTATTTTAGCTGCGTGGATTCATTTGTTTGACAACGTGGGTCTACATTTCCACAGCAATATACGCTACACACCCACAACTAAGTACAAATGTAGCGTGCGTGGCCCACCGCGGCAAAATCGTACTCGTGGGTTAATAGTCGTGTATAGCGTGTACCACGTGCACAGCGTGCATGGCGTTGACAGCGTTGAGCTATGTGAACGCCTTATTCGAGCAAGTCACGCATGTACTAATGACGTCATTTGATGCATAGCGTGTCCGTGGTTTGCAGTGGATACAATCACATACATTTTCTAGCAAAGCGAAGCTTAACACACGTGCGTCACTGGTAAGGAAACGAACCAGCGAACAACACCACAAGCTGTGGCTGGACCATGGCGAGTGCAGGCAGGCCAAGGAAGCACTTCCTACTATCGATGGCCGCCTCACCAAACGAGCGCTTAGGCTGTCCAAACTACAGCTGCGCACACTCACAGCCGCCATCACTGGACACGGCTCTTTTAATAAACACCTCTTTGTTATAGGAGTCACAGACAGCCCCCTGTGCCGAGCCTGCATGGAGGAAGACGAAACAGCAGCCCACGTGCTTCAACATTGCCCAGTGGTTGCAACATACAGGGCAAAGTACTTCGGTATCCCAGGTACTCTCCGCGAGATTGTCAGCAACACCAAGGCGCTGCTGGCCTTTCTCGGGGAGTTAGGGTGGATCGAATAGATTTCCCACCCGCACGCAAAATACGCGCTTTGACGTGGAGTTGCGGACACCAGCCCGTTATACAATACAATACAATACAACACACGTGCGTGGCCTTTCCGTGCGCCGCGGTGGGTTTGCTCCTTAACAGTTCGGTTTCACTTGTTTCTGTAGAAAATCGAATGTTATATTGTTACACAAGCTGTTGCACGCGACTTTCGTCTGCGTGAAATTATTATTATAAAAGTATACTCCCTTGTTTGGATTTTGTTAACAATTTCAAAGGTTTTAATTTTCGTTGCACGAAACCCTAATTCTTTTTCTAAAACAAAAGAAACTTAGTCACTTCTTATTACATCAGCTATCTGCCAGTAAAAGTCCCGACGAAATCGGTCCAGCCATTTCGTTTTGGATATTCGAATCTATGATCACATATTATTATTGATTCTAATATAATTCGAGATGCACAATATGCACTTTCTATCTCTGCTCTATTTCTTTTTGTAATTTAGTATACACTATACAGGAGTTGAGGATTCGTTGGTTGCTCTTGCGCTTGTTCCGGTTACTTAAGATTGTGATAAAACCAGAATTTACCGGTTCTCAACATATAAACTTGATTAATTTAATCATAGACTCTTTTAGGCTAATACGGAAATAATTGAACTCGCGACCTCGAATGTAGGAAGGAGCTTCTACCGCAAGACCTCATATTTTAAACATAATATCGCATCAAATTACTATGATTACAGATTCCCCTCTATTTGTAAGTTTAAATCTTAGGGAAATAATTAACATAATCAGCCTATTAGGTTCCCACTATTGGGGCAGTTCTCATCTCCGTGAGTGTGCTGTATTCCACCACGCGGACCCAGGTCGGGTTTGGAGAATATTTTAGGGTATGCCGGTTTTCTCATAATGTTTTCCTTTGCCGTTTAGAGAGCATGTAGTGATGAAATAAATAATAAAAAAATACAAGGTACGTGCCTGCCTGAAGAACTGTTTGAAGGATGATATGCCTAGACAGGCGGTGACTGTTGTCATATGTAGACCATTTTTTTTTCTGATTGGAAGTCATCAAATGACCCCCTTCCCCCACTCTTGGATGGAAATCTTGGATGGAAATCATCATATGACTCTGGGCGGAGCGGAAGGGAGTGTCAGACTTGTACTGACTAAAACCCATCCATGTTCCTTCTTTGCCCTTTATGTTCCAGGGCCACGATATCTCTTTCGAACAGTCCCGCAGCCCAACAGTCCCGCAGCCCTCATTTGTAGATCTTTGACAGTCGGTACAGGTAGTCAGTGGCCCGAAAGTCTTACAACCAGTCTTACCAAGGGAGTACCGCATTACCACATATCCAGTCGCTCCATGTAAAATACTGGTATTCAGGTGCATCCAGTAAGATTTTAAGACAAGCACAATAAACTTGGGAAAAGGTGAGGCAGATGATAATGTCGTGACTGCTGAGATAGCAAATATGGAAGAAGAAGATAAACCCAGGCGATAAATCTGCAAAACGTCCGTTGCTCAGGAAACGGATCTTGATAATTATGTTTACGAGAGTAATTATTTACATTGCATGAAGTTATCTAGCTAATGTTATGTTGTTGGCTTGCTGCACGCTTTGGTGCAAAATTTATGTGCAGCAAGTATCTGTATAAATAAAGAAAATAAATACTGCGCCGACCTCAAATAAATGAAGAATGATGACGATACCATTATGATGTTAGTGCCCGAGTTCGATCACACGTCCAACGATACGGACATCGTAGACGTTACCACTCTGTATCTACTTCAATCTTTGGCCCCCAATTTTTCAGTGTAGGTCTCTGCCAAATCTCTCCACTTTTGGCGGTTAAGTTACCACTGCTTTCGACTAATTTTTACCATGTCACAGAGTTCTATTCTGCCAGTTTACGCTATCACTTCTAGCGCTGATACTTCCGTGTGTCCGCTGAACTCATTCGGATGTGACTACCGTCGGTAGCGGTAGGTTTTATTAATTTTTCCACACATAACGAGGTGCAAACTGTACGCGGCTCACAGCAGATTTATACTACAAATTTTAATCCACCAAGCAAAGGTATTTGAATGTATCAGTTATGGATATGATATTGAAGTATGATAAAAAGATTCTTCGCTTATAATATTTGAGTTAAGAATTTAATAATGTAAATCAATGGAATCTTTCGGAAATCTGACGTCAGAGGTTTTTTTCTACCGATTTTTTTAAAGTAGTTAAAATAATCGGTAGAAAAACCCTTGACGAAGAGGTTGGAGAAGAGAAATATTAATATTATGGAATGTAGAATATTTTCGTAAGACAACCTTTAGCTTTCTTACCGTGCTAATCTGATAGTAGACATCGCAACTGATTGCCCAGAATGCAACTCTAGACAAACGCTTATTTTTAATCCGTGAAGGTTGTTTTACATACCACGTTGAAAGACTAGTAGCGATGCAACCAAAATAAGCAACCTGCTGACCTCCACAACTTAGTGTCTCGGCTACACAATATCACTTAGAAAGACTGGTTGTCAGACCACCGATCTTCAAAATATTCGTAATTCTGTCAAAGACCTACGTACGGCAGCTAAGACCAAAAGCTTAATGACGGGTTAAGTTACCGGCCAAGCCCGATTTCAGGTCAATCTATTTCGTCCTAGGCCAAACCGGTTTACTGATTTACCGTGTCAGCAGGATACACTAACATAAACAAAGCAATTACACTGCGCCCAACTTGGATGCTGCGCTCGCCGACCTCAGCCGCGGGACCGCTCGTTACGCTCGCTCGGCTCGCGCGTTGTTTGTCACAGTTCTAACCGAACCTAGCTTATTTAGATCGAGTGCTCTATGATCGTCCTTTTGTGATGAGCCCTAGTTTGACTTAGGATAAATTAGATTAGCTGGAAATCGGGTTTGGCCGGTAACATAATTAAACATAATAAACAATTCCAAAATGTATCCTACTTGCACCAATTTCCTAAAAAATGCTGCAATCTATAAATCCACATATGGCTTGAACTCTGACATTCAATTAGCATACAATGGAGACATTAATGACTCGTAAAATAATTTACCTGCACGTGTTTATGGTTTTGCAAATAAAATGTGCGTATGTTTTAAGTTTAAACAACATAATATTTATTCTCTTAAGTGCATCAATGTTTGTTATTATTAGACAATAATGTTGAACTAGGATAACCATTTTGAAGGGCACTGGCATCATTAACATTGTCTGACAGACAATCATAAATAATAATATTAAATTAAGCAGTGATAGCCTAGTAGTGAGACCGTCTGACTGCCAAGTCATAGGTCTCAATTTCGAACCCAATACCAGCTCTAATTTTTCGAATTCATGTGCGTTTTGTATAATTATCATTTGCTTTGGTGAATGAAAACATCGTAAGGAAACCCTGCCTGAGATATATTTCTCGACGGCATGTAAAGCCAAGTCAGAGGCCCCATAGGCGGAGTAAAAACTCTGACAACAGATTAGGCACTAACCGCACGATAAAAAAAGAAAAGATAGTAAATCATCTTGTCAAATATGTACTTTAAATCATACAAATTGAACCGGCAGTAAATGTCGAAAAACTCTGCAATAATACCATAAGTTCACGGTGATCACGTATAGTGGTAATTTTGACTCATTTCGGAGATCTAAGTTGCGTGTAATAAACTATTTGGATTGCTGATTTAACGTAAGACTGACAAAAATTGGGCAATCCAACCCTTTACCACAGGCTGAGCTATAAATGGTCTTAATGTACAAGTGTTTCTACATCGTTCTCACCTATATGTATAATCTCAACATGAATGATGTAACCAAGATTTTGTTAAAATGTTTAGATTTAAAAGAGTGTCCATGGAGTTTCTTGCCCATTCTTCTCCATAGAGATCTACGCTTTGGAATGTGCAGCTACAGCAGGCCTAGCCAAGTTACAAACGTTTCTTATCGAATCTATTTTTACAATCGTTGACGCCTCGGCGTAAGCGATTTGAGAAAACGCTAAGTTGATAGCCAACTTGACACGACTCAGTCGATCGCTCGTTCTCCAATGTTTGTAGAAAAAAACCCATACTTTAGTCTATGGTGAGCGTTCCCACCCACGTCAAACTAACGTCAAAGTCACAGTTGTTTACTTTGTGCGCGGGCTAAACTTTTGTTTTAAATTATTAAGAAAGGAATAATTCTTTTAATTGATAAAAAGTAAGCGAAATAAGGAACAAGTTCTTCTTATAATTGGTTTATTATAATATCACAGTGCGGAATGTAATTTTAAACATTACTGTGACTCGAAATGATATGATGTGATCCTGCATTTAAATGAAAGATACCATAAGTGAAATGATAACTTTTATAGGATGGAATCTAGATCTCTAGGAAGTTTGCAGCTTTATTGGAATTCATACAAAGGTACAAAAATGATTAGTTATTTCTTACACACCTGTGTTATTCGAAACTCTATCATACTCGGGCACTTGAAAGTTTGAAACATAAACAATGACGTGATACACAACACAGCTGAATCATATAGACGCCTATTGTTATCGTTAACTCTTGGGTCTCGGCGATCGCTCGGTGGTCGTTCAAAATTCAATTTTTTTTTTGTTGTAGACCATACCTGGAAATCTTTTTAGTTAAGGAACTATTGGGGGTCAAACTTACAATTTTTTCACAAATTTAAAATACATGTTTTAATGTAAGATCTTTATTTTAAATACCTCCACGACCCCCGTACTATTCATTTCACCCATCAGCAAAATGTTTAAAGAGAGTATGACTTTGAGTCCTACCGTAAAACGTATATTTCACCCCAAAAAAAAGTCGTTTCCTAGCAATATTTTTTTGCGTAAAGTTACTTAGTTTGATGTACAGAATGCTTGGTTGACGGCTTGGTATAGAAAAAAAAAAACCCTGATTGAGTTGTAAAGTTAAATACGACACTTAACAAATATCATCATCGTCTGCCTAGCCTTTTCCCAACTATATTGGAGTCAGCTTCCTGTCTAAACGAATGCAACTGTACATACCAGTATTTTACATGTAGCGACTGCCTAATTCTGACCTCCACAACCTAGTTAGTACTGGGTAATACTAAACCCATTGGTAAGACTGGTTGTCAGTCTTTCGGGCCACTGACTACTTGTACGACTGTCAAAAAATCTACAAATGACAGCCGAGACAAACGGCTTAATGGCACGTCGGCTTGTAATGGGTAGTCACCCATCCACGGACCAACCTAGGCAAGCGCGGCTTAACCTGAAGGTCGACCCCGAGTAGTTGTTATTATTTAACCACGAGCTCCTCCAACACCTACCTAAAGTATAAACTGGTGGCCTACCATGACGTCTTTAAGTAGAAGTAATTCCAGTGTGTGAAAGAGATGGCGTTAGACGACCAGTATAGCTCTGTCTGTTTCCCATACAGGAATTACTCCTGCTTAAGACGTCATAGTAACCCTCCTGAACAGTTTTAAACGTCATTTGTGAGAATACAAAAGTGAAACAAAAGAGAGATGACAGTTATAAACAAGTCAATGACCTTAGGAAAGTCGTGGCAAAGATGGAGATGTAAATTGGCAACAAAGTTCACCTCAGTGCAACTACATTCCGGTTCTTTTATAAGGTAAAAAAGATGATTATAACAAGCACTCAGCCATTTTTCTGCTAGATTGGATCTATTTAACAACATTTTTGCACGCTATTTGCACACTAGAGACTTATTTAAATGATGGTAAGATAATACAACTAGTTTAAAATATAGTATTTAGAGGAGATCGTGGCTAAATAATAACAGATGCTCGTATCAATCTTCAAGTTAAGCAACGCTTGCCAAGGTTAGTCCGTGGATGGGTGACCACCCAACACGGTACGTGTTGGGTGGTCACCGTGGACTTTCCTCCGTGTCTTGGAAAGCACGAGTCAGTGACCCGAAAGTCTTCCAACCAGTCTTATCAAGGGGTATCATTTTACCCAGTACTAACTGGGTTGTCAGATAAGCAGTTGTTTCATGTAAAATACTGGTATTCAGCTGCATTCGGTTAGACTGGAAGCCGACCCCAACATAGTTGGAAAAAAGCTAGGCAGAGGATGATGATAAAATACTAATAGAATACGATGTTTTTGCTAAACTATTAAACCAACTTCGATAAAGCCAATTTGGTTACTCGTTAGTACGGAACATCAGGCGCTTTTCGTCTCATATACACGTAATTTATCGCCTGTTGTCCTGGAAGGCTACTCCACCCACATTCACCAGCTTCCTTTAAATCCAATGTAACCAATGCCTATTACCACCAAGCGGGCACAAATCTTGGCTCCGACACTGCTTCCGCTACTGAAATTCTAGATAGAAAAACCCATTAACATTATGCCCGACCCGAGTATCGAACTCAAGACCTCACACTAGCAGTTGGCTCTTGCAACCAGTACACGTCTCAAACATGGATAGCGGTCCAATAGTTTCTTTTAAGGTTTCCTAATAGAGTTGGGCTAGTAAGACTAGTGTAACAGTTTCCCCGAAAACAAATGGAGTGCAACAGTCACGCACTGTCTACACATGCGTGACAAATAAAAATGTTTGTTTCGATATATAAGAACACAAAACAATAAAAATCACAAAACAATCATCATCTGCCTAGCTTTTTTCCAATTGTGTCGGGGTCGGCATCCACTCTAACCAGATGCAGCTGAATACCAATATTTAACATAGAGCGACTGCCTATCTGACCTCAACAATCCAGTTAGTACTGGGTAATACGGTACCGCCGCTTGGTAAGGCTGGTTGTCTGACTTTCGGGCCACTGACTACCTTTAACGACTGTCAAAGATCTACAAATGACATCCGGGACCAACGGCTTAACGTGCTATCCGAGGCACGGAGGAAACTCGGTATGTAATGGGTGGTTACCCATCCACGGACCAACATAAGCAAGGGCGGTTTAACCTGAAGTTCCTGCCGACCGGCTGTTTATATTTAGCCACGAGTTCCTCGAAATAAATAAACACTATTGTCTTAATAAAATATTATAGATGTTGTTGTTCAAACAATGATTTGTTACAACAATATGGGGTTTAATGTGTGTACTGTTGAATGGATTTCCGTATGAAGCTGTTCAATAACATTGTTACTAACACAGTTTCTTGTTACTGATACATATCGTGGATCTTATTACCTTTGAAGTCTATACCGTTTAATGCCAAATTTATACGCCGGCTCTCTTAGCCCCAAAAGAAGCAGTTGCAGTGGCCTTAACGCTGCCATTGTTGACCTCGTGGAAGTGACGAAGTTCTGGGCTAACAATATCTATCTATTTAAATAAAATCAATGTATGTTCGTTTGTTCGCACCTTAAGACTTCTAAATTACTGAACCGAAATTTTGCACAGTTATTCTACATACGCCAAGGAAGTTGAAAAAAGGCATTGCAAAGAGCACAACTATTCTTTACAAATAAATAAATAAGAAGTGTCTGTTTGTAATTTCAAAACGACAGCTTTTTACTGTAATATGATTTTTTTTATCTGTGTGTCAGTTTGTTACGGCTAATCTCCGAAACGGTTGTGCTTATTTTGACGGAACTTTTACTGGCAGATAGCTGTTATAAGGACTAACTAATATTTCACTTTAATTTAAGAAAAGGGATTACGGATCCGTGCAAAAAAATTAAGAACCTTAAAATTGTTAATAATTTTACGCGGACAAAGGTCGCCGGGTACAGGGTACAGAAGAAGATCACGACAGAATTAATGTGGAAAAATGAGATCGGGGCAAAGGCTCTCCAGAACAATACAGGCTAATTACTTAGTTATCTAATCTATCAAAAAAGATCTCATATTCTTACGGCAAAGAAAAAGACTCTTTCAGATTTGAGTCCTCGCACAAACGCGCGGTGTTAACTTAACGTAAATTCGTCGATGTTTGAATCGAAAATACAATAGGCTGTTATAAAAAAATGTTGGGCACGTATTTTTTCTTTTGTTACATAACCAAAAAATGACGACGATACAGTGCATCTAAGTTCAAGAGAGGGGGCTTGTGACGTCACTGGAAAGTAAAAAGTAACAGAAATTGTGACGTCACGCGAAATTTCACGCGCTGTATTGTGTTCATTTTTCGCTTACATGACAAAAGAAAAATACGTTTTTCAATATTTTTTGGTAATCTAACTGACAGGCTAAATATTTTTTTTTTCGATGTTGTCAAACACCCTATTGTATTTTCGTTAGTCAAATACACTATTATCCTGTTAAATTGTTTGCAACAAACACGATCTGTATCATCCAATATGAATACATTCTTAAAATTATGATAATATTTTATGTAAAACGAGTATTTTTTTAATTTAAAAACCGACGTTTTTACGTTACGTGTACACCGCGCGCACGTGCTAGCCTCAGACCTGAGTAAAATAAACCTACTAAGGTTAAAGTACCGACTTTACTACGGGGCAAAAGTCGTTACAATTACCATTGTAATTGTACAATTACAGTAATATTATAATTTTACTTAAATAACTTCCCGATAGTTATCTAAAAACAATTCTAAGATTTATTCCGTTAGGTACATTTTCTGTTAAGGTGCATCGAATTGGCTAGCAGCCGAAAACCGAAGTGCCGAAAACCGAACAAATACATTCAAAGACTTACGCGTAAAGGCAATTGGGAAACTTTATTCATTAGTTATCGTCAAGTACTTAAAGTTGAAAGTTGCTATTGTTAGTGAAGGGTATAGTATTAAGGGGCCTTTTGTTACTTTGGTGATCAGGGTACAAAGAAAAATATGGGGATGCCATTTTAATTGGAGTGGATTTCCGAGTAATCAATAATAATGGTAAAAGGTCAAATTAAATAAGTTAGTGAAAATCTTCAAATGACATGGGTAAACATGATTAAATAAAAAAAATATTTTAATCCGATCCGCAGGTAACTTACAGTTGAATTTAAAAATTTAACACAACAAAATTATCATCAATTCGTTATTTTTCTTTTATGAAACTGGTTTAATTTAACCCTGTATATAGTTTTATTTTACGTTAGGTAGTCAGTGGCCCGAAAAGTCTGACAACCAGTCTTTCCAAGGGGTATCCGTATTAACTGGGTTGTGGAGGCAGATAGGCAGTCGCTCCATGTAAAATACTGGTATTCAGCTGCATCCGGTTAGACTGGAAGCCGACCCCAACATAGTTGGGAAAAGGCTAGGCAGATGATGATGATAGTTTTATTTTACGAAGCTGCACTCCAATGTAAACCAAAAAGTAATTAGGTTATTACACCTGCGTAATTAATCACTGAAATGATATGAACTGACCTTACTCAACAATTTTTCTATTGTAAAAATATTATAGTAAGCATTCGATAACACCATATAATATATGCATATATTATATGTGTATATTTGTATGTATGTTTATTTTATATAGGTATAACTTTGTTTTAAGTTCCAATTTCAATTTTCCTGTTTTGTCTTTTCTACACACTGTTTCTACATTTCTAATCCTACTTTCCTCTCGCAGGTCTGCTGGAAGAGATTTCGCATGAAATAAGCAGTACCTTTGTGCTCTTCTATGTTAATGTTATGTCTTGTTGAGTATTTTGTGTGTACATAAAAAATAAATAAATAAACACCGTAGTAATGACTAATGGCTATTTAATCAATGTTATGACCTTTCATTCTTCTTTATAATGTGAACTTGTCACATAGACACGCCTCCTACAATGCTGTCTGTATTAATAAAAATATCTCTAAGTTGATTTCAATTAGTAAAACCTTAAGTTTTTATAAAAATGTTTTCAATAAAACATAACATCACGCCTGTAATCCCCGAAAGGTTAAGCAGAGGTTTGTGTAATGGTACACCCATCATTTTGCCAGTTATGTTTAAGTCCCATGTAGGTAACGGCAGGCCAGCCTATTGCCATAAACAGGCACAAATACAGACCCCGTAGCTGCTACTTAGAAATTCCTGATAGAAAAACCCAATGACAATTTGCCGACTTGGCAGTCAAACCCAGGACCTCATTCTCAGCAATCGCGGTTGCGACCACTAGACCGACGAGGCAGTCATTTCATGTTTTTAATCTGTATTTCTTTTATGTAGTATTTTTTTTTTCAAAACAAATATCGTATCAATAAATATCAAGCAACGATCTCTGAAAATGGCAGCCATTCATTATATCCTAAGGAAATGTCATTTGCTCACTTTATGATGCGTGTCAGTCTATTAATTTGTCTATGTATTTAACAGTTAGTTTCAGACTCTCATTACATAGATACTGAGTTTCCTCCGTGCCTCGGAAAGCACGTTAAGCTATTTCTCCCGGCTGCAATTTTTAGATCTCTGACAGTTGTTACGGGTAGTCAATGGGCCGAAAGTCTTACAGCCACTCTTACAAAGGGATTCCGTATTACCCGATACTAACTGGGTTATGGATGTCAGATCCGGTCGCTCCATGTAAAATACTGGTATTCAGCTGCATCCGGTCAGACTGGAAGCAGTCCTCAACATAGTTGGGAAGAGGCTAGGCAGATGATGTACCTTACAGTTAGTTTCATATGTGACAGTCAATTTCATCATCATCATTTCAGCCGAAAGACGTCCACTGCTAGACTAGGCCTTCCTCAAGTGTCACGATATTGACTGGTCTCGTGCGTCTCGCTTCCAGCGGATCCACGCAACCTTCACCAGGTTATCGGTCCACCTAGTGGGAGGCCTTTCAACTCAACGGCTTCCGGTTCGCGGTCATTACTCCAGAAATTTTCGGCGCATCGGCCATCCGTTCTGTGAGCAATGTGCCCTGCCCACTGTCACTTAAGTTTGGCTATTCTTCGGGCTACGTCGGTAACCTTGGTCAATTTCAATCAAACTTAATTGTTTCAATTTATTAGAAACTAGCTTTTGGCTTCGGCTTCGCTCGCGTTAATTTAGAATTTGACAATCAATTTGGGTTGTACTCTGCTTGTAATAGTATAAATCAATCATGATTCGAATGACATGTGGAGCCATCTATTATCATAAGAACGTTATTGTTGCTTTCCTCGGGGACAGTACTCTTTTTCGGGATGAAAGGTACCCTATGTCCATTTCTGTACACCTAACAGCGTATATGCAACATGTCAGGATGATCGATTCAGTGACTTGAAAATATAACAAACAAACTTACTTACGAACATGGTATAATAATATACTTCGCCTGGTATTATCTTCCCACGATGGCCCAAGACTACGTCACGATAAGTGTTACCATTGATTGTCCTTTTCAGTAAATTTAGGGACTCTCATTTAGTGAAAGAAAATAAAATAAATTACTAACTAGCTTAACTATTTAGTAACTCGTGTGATTCATCTATTTAGTTTTAAATTAATTTACATATTGCATTATTAGTTCATAATTGCTTTGTTAAGTTAAAAAATGCTTTTTGCTCGGGTATTTCAATCACACACCGTGGCAACACATCGACAGCATCGCAACTGATGACGTATTCTTGGGCCAATCACGTGACCCAGCTGTCACGGGAAGAGAATACCAGGCGAAGTATATTATTATACCATGCTTACGCATTTATAATATAAGTAAGGATGTTTGTCAAAGATGGTAAATCAATAACAAAGTTCACTGTTCCTACTAACTTTTCTGTCTAGTTAGATACATAGACAGACAGGTAGGTGACTAACCTGTAATTGTCTGGGTCACGGTCTCTAAGTTTACAGTACAACTATGCGCATACGCAGTACTCGGTTACCTTGCCTGTGTTGTTCTAAAAAGTGTTCTACTAAGTCTGTAGCGATTGCGTCTATGATTTTTATTTGTGGTTGGGCTAGCCTAGGGCATTGCAGTTGGCTGAAATTGTGCCATTCTGATTAAAAATGAAAGGGGTAGTTTTTAAATCAAAACCATCATCATCATCTTACTATCCTTTGCAAGTAACACATTTTTTTCTTAAATCCTCCTGTCAGCCGTCACTAAATCATTCACAAGTAAATCTTTTTTTTTAAAAAAAAACGTTGCCCCATACTAGGATTTTTTTCCTGTATCGTGGGTGCGTTTACAAACATTTAAACTCACATACATAAACAGCCAGGCCCGGAACAGGCCTTACAAATATTTGTTTTGAGCGGCAATCGAACCCACGACACGCAGCTCAGCAGTCAATCGCTCACCCACTGCGCCAACCGCGCCGTCATTTATATTTTCTCTATTATATTCCATCCATCTTTTCGTTGCTCTTCCTGTTACTCTCCGTCTATCAATATTGATAGTCATAACTCCTTTAGTCACATGCAATTTCATCTTTCCTCATCAGTCATGGCCTTGCCAAACTAAAACATATCCTTTCATGTTTTTTGTAACTAGGGCACTTTTTAACTTACGAATATTTTTTTAAGTACCCATGTAGTAGTATGAAGAACTGGGTGTAATGTTCTTCATCCCCCATAGAAAAGGGAGGTTCCTCCGACCAGACGGGTGTTATGTCTGGTGGGCTACTGCCCGACATTTGTTGACGGGTTTTTCTGTATAGTTTTAAGTCGCGAATAACTTAAACCGCGCGATTTGGAACTTTGACACTTTGAGTTACTTCATTTGTGTCATAAATGGCGCTGTATTACATTTTGTAATATGTTGCTGTAAGTACTTTTTTCCCTCTCATAGAGAGGAGGCCTGCATCCCAGCAGTGGGAACATTAAAAGGCTGATTATGCTATAATAATAATAATAATAATAAGTCACTTATCTTATAGACATAGCAGTTCCAAACACACATAACTTGCAAAAAACAATAGGTGAGAAAATTAGTAAATATGCAGAATTAAAAGAAGAGGTTAACAGAATATGGAGACAGGAAAAAGTGTACGTAGTACCGATAGTAGTCTCCACTACGGGTGTTATACCCAATCACCTCCACCATAGCCTCAAATTAATAGACCTCAAGGACTCTATCTACTTAACACTCCAAAAAGCCGCAATTTTAAACACCTGCAGAATAGTAAGGAAGTTCATGCAAATCTACGAAAATGAAATATCACACAACTCACACACACACACGCTACGTTGACTTGGTTAAGGCCCGTTAACGTAGCTTAAACTAGCCAAAGAGCTAAGAAACAGAACATGTTTTCCAAAATTAATAATAATAATAATATATCATTTATTTCAGGTAACAAAGACCCATAACATATATACCTTATAGACTATCATACATATTTTATAAAAACAAGAAAATATAAACTATTGTACACGAAGTGACGGCGTCGTGTTGTGCTGCGTGGTGTCGCACAGCCTTCCGCGGAAACGCCGATATATGACACCCTTCGGCCAAAACTCTTCCTTGAGGAAGGTCTCAATATGATGAGTCGGAACTCGCACCACAAACGACTTGAAATTCGTGTTGTGGCGCGACTCTAACTGCGCTATGCTAATGCTAAGTACTTTTTGTACTGCCACTACAGTTTTGCACGCATAAACAGAGGCCCATGTATATTTAGTCGTAATGATGTTATTTAGTCGTAACTTCGATATCTAGTCAACCGCAAACAGTCAGAGCGGTTGCTCTTAATGATAAACCTTGACATTGTTGTCTTGTCTATGTTTCATCAACTAAAAAGGAAGTTTTTTGCTAAGATGTTTTATCTTAATTCATTATTGAAGCAGGTAGTATAAACACGACTTACTTAATCCAATGTCAAAGGATCGAATGACAGAGGTAATGACTGCATGGAAAAATTTAATACTAAACCCGAAATACAAGGACAAGCTCCTTATATTTCAGGTTTAGTAATATATTTTTCCACTAACTTTTGACATTGTATCATAACAAGTTCTAATTGGTGGGTGACACGATGTCATGCAAGCTACTGCCATATTTTTTGCCTGTTATCAACATAATCTATTACATCATTGCATTTTGCATATAGTCCCATTAAAATAGAAGGACAAACTTTTAGAAATCATTCAGACCACCAAAATAAGGACAATGGTAAAAAAAATAATAAGAAAAACGCATTAGATACTTACAAGAAAAAAAATCAGCTAACGAAAATACTCTAAAAATGTTGGTTACCCAATGATTTTAGGTCAAAATAAAATCGCTTTAATCAGTTTTTTTTTACTTGGATATCTTTGGTTAGACGTACTGAACGCTGTGTTAAAGTCCATCTAGTTTAATGTGACCTCATAAATAATATTTGAACTATTAATTACACCTCTGCCTAACCCTTCGGGATTACAGGCGTGATTTTATGTGTTATTTTAGTGTACATTTTTTTAGAGGAGCTCGTGGCTGAATAGTCACAGCCACATGGGTCAATCCTTAAGGTTAAGCCGCGCTTACCAAGGTCGGTCTGTGGGTTGGTGACCATTATTACATACCGAGTTTCCTAGGTACCTCGGAAAGTACGTTAAGCTGCTGGTCCCGACTGTGAGTAGATCTTTGACAGTCGTTACAGGTAGTCAGTGGCCTGAAAATTTGACAACCAGTCTTATCAAAGAGTACCGTATTACCCAGTACTAGCTGGGTTGTGGTGGTCAGATAGATAGTCGCTCCCTGTAAAATACTGGTATTCAGCTGCATCCGGTAAGACTAGAAGCCAACCCCAATAAATTTGGGAAAAGGCTAAGCAGATGATGATAGTTTTTATTGATTCATTTTTGCCCCTGGCAAAGCCTAGTTTTGTAAATAAATATTACTTTACTTATTAAATTATAGTATCTAATACTTATAAGAATACCTACAAATGTCACACAAGAAGGTCTTGCATTCTTTTATTTTTAGGTAAACCGGTTACATTACACACATGTAGGATTCCAATGTTTGTTAGACTAAGAGCATTTGTCCACTACAAGGATTTTTACTGTCCGGCAGTCCGATTTTTTTACGGTCCGATATGGCACGCCATAAATGTATATACTAGTTTGTGCACTATACGTAATTTTACCGTCCGACATTTTACTTTTCCCCATTACGGGCCGTTTTAAAAAAAATCAAAAGTAGCTAGACATCCGATAATAGTTAAATTTAATTCCTTCGTCCTGCCTCAAGTTATAGCGCGGACAGCCGGACAGTAAAATTCCATGTAGTGCACAAATGCCCTAAGTCACAAAAAACTGCACAAAAAATAATGGTATTATTGATGATGGTGATAATTTATGTTTTAGTTTTATGGTATTGATATTCACGACTTTTACACGTGTAACATTTGCAAGATAATAACACAAAATGCGTCACTATCCAGATTATCTAGATGTTTCATACATAACTTTAATACGTACCGTGCAGGATGTAATTGAAATAATTTCAAAGTCAAAACCACAAACTATGTATGTGTTTCAATGTAACAAATTGATACAACAAATAATTATACTGCTGTGTTGGCTAGTGGTCACAAGCGCGACTGCTGAGCATGAGGTCCTGGGTTCGATTCCCGGGTCGGACAAAGTGTTATTGGGTTTTTCTATCAGTAGCGGTCACGAAGTCTTGATTTGCGCCCGATTGATGGCAATAGGCTCGCCCCCTATTATGTGACTTAAACATAACAGGCGAATTGTGGGTGTGGCTCTGCCTAGCTCTTCGGGGATTACAGGCGTGATGTTGTGTCATGTATATTTTAAAACAACACCAAATATTACAAATATCCGTAATCTGTAGGTCTATTTTGTTCTAATCGTTAGCAATTTCTGTAACTAGCTGTACCCCGCGCTTTCACCCACTGCTTCTGGCCTGTTTTCGTTTTGCTCGGCGTAATGTTTTATAGCCTACAGCCTTCCTCGATAATTGGACTATTCAACACTAAAAGAATTTTTGAATTCGAACCAGTAGTTCCTGAGATTAGCGCGTTCAACCAAACAAACAAACTCTTCGGCTTTATAATATTAGCATAGAAATATATATTACATGAAACGTCTATAGAGGTTAACGGGAAGTTATTTGTGGGCTATTAATCCTGCAATTTTTAGACCAAATCAATTAAAAGTCAAATGCAATCACAATATTATGACTTAACGCGTGTTTGATTACGCTTTGAACAATGTTTATGACATCTAAGTTGCGCATCGCTGATTCCGATGAACGAAACTAGCAGTTTCATGTAATTGTTTCCGTTCCATTTCAAGTGAATGAATGAATGTTTTTCCAGTAGGGACATGTATGAAGCTATAATGCGCCTACTGTCATGTTCGAAAAAATATACAGCGTGTTAGGGACAGCCCTTCACAAACTCACAGGGTGCATTCAGCTCCTTATTTTGAATCTATTCCACTGGATTTTTTCTCCGAAATTTTGTTTTTTTTTTTTAAAGATTTCAGTTACTATTCCGTCATTTCAATAAAAAAATTACAATACCTGTAAGCAGCACTCCATTTATGTAAAAAATACGGCTAAAATAAATATCCAACAATGGATGTTGAAATAATCTAACGAAATTAAAATAAAATCACAGAGTTTATCGAACTCGCCGTCGCGCTTGCCGTTCGCTACTTGCGTTTTGCTATGGTAACGATACATTGCGTATGAGAAAACAAAAGAAATCGATTCCCATAACATTCCTGAAATAATTTCTTATATTTTAGTATGATAATTATACTGAATTCACCCCATCAGTTTGTGGAGGGCTGTCCCTTACACCCTGTATTATTATCTATCAGTGGGGTGTACACAATACACAGCTCAGCGTACCATCAAAGGTTTTGAACATTTTCAATTCTGAATTTTGCGCGCTGAAGTTCCCGTAAGAAACGATTTTTGAAGGATAATCTCGTAAGTAGGTTTTACAGTGGTCAAGTTGAGAGCTTGTCAAAATCTACTTTAGCATTATATCTGAACATAATATCTTAACAACAGAAGAAATTTTGAATTGAAAAGACCCTTTCTTTTTTTTTTCTTCTTCGGATGGGAAATCATCAAATGAGCAGAAGCGGAGTGGAGTCTCAGACTTCTACTGACTAAAGCCCATGTTCCTTCTTTGCCCTTTGTGTTCCAGGGCCGCGGTATCTCTTTCGAACAGTCCCGCAGCCCTGGCAGGCATCGGCCCTTGCGGACCCCTACATATTTGCTGACATCTCTTTGAGGCTCGCGTGGAACACGAACGCGCCGTCGACACGGCTTGTCGTCATAAGAAGGAAGGACGGCGAGCTAGCCCGTTATTCGCTGCCCACAGGCCCGCGATTTAAAAGACCCTCAAGTAGTTTTTGTAAAGTTCTCGACTTCAAATTCTCACAAAAACTGAGTTATGACGACGAAAACATTGCGAAGAAAGCCGGAATTTATTGAAAAAAAAAGAAAGCTCTGTCATGTGGTTGTATATACTATCACCAATGTTTCAATGGTCGTTTTTTCTCTCTTTGAGCAAGAAACCTTAGCACTCCAGCACGCGTAGCATGACCACAGTAGAAACGGATTTTATTCACGGTAGGATCGGCAAAATAACAGATTTCTTTTGTTGATCTGTCATTTTGTCGATTCTTCCGTCGACAAAACCTGTGTCTACGGTAGTCATGCTACGCCAGGTGTGGGAAAATTATAGGCTTTAGTACCTACCTACCTATTACTACAACTGATATATAGTGTTATGGCTTTTTCCATAACAAATAAATATGTATTTAGAAGGAGCTATCACAGACATACTATAATGATGTAATTATTTGTTGAGATTATGACGTAGAAAAAGCAAGAAATATTTAATGGTAATGACAGACCGTAAACAATAATTTATTTATCCAATTATTCATTGTAAGTCATATAATTATGTTGTTTAGGTTTCTAGATTTTTATCTGTTTTTAATAAGAGGAGCAATGAAATGATTCACCGTTTAAATATTGGGTTGACAAGAAAAAATTGCATTTTGACATCTCACAATGTTTTTGTCGACAAACGCACTACTTGATTAACAGATAAACGAAGTCCAAACCAAAAACTGACCAATTTACTATGTACCTATTTTACAGACGCCAGCACATCAAGCTACTACAATCTCAACTTTATCACTAAAGCATTAGGTTCAAGGTTGATTGGGAAAATTTGACAGTTTCGGGTAGCTCGATGTGCTGGCGTCTGTACACCATAATTTGGTCAGTTTAATTTAAATGACTTTTGTGTTTAATTGAATAAGATACAGATCAATTAGGACTAAAGTTGCTACAAATCAATTTAGAGAGCGGCCTCAAATTCAAATTCTTATTTTGCTGATGAATTATGATATTCTTGACGATGGATGGGTGAAAGTTTGTTACTCTTTCACGCCAAAACGGCTTAACTGATTAGGATAAAATTAGGCACACAGATAGTTTATAAACTAGATTAGCAAAGGATACTTTTTATCCCCGTCTATGCAGACAAAATTACGGGTAGAAGCATTATAATTGGAATCAGACCAAAACCTCAATATTTAGCTTTCCATTTAGATCACAGCCTTTTTGTAATACTAGATTATTCGTACTTTGACTAAAAAAGCCTTTGAACAAAATCTAATTAAATTAAACACATGATGTGTTGTGAATTTAATTTATTTTCTGTAACATAACCGCAATGTCACAGTTCATTGGGCAACACATTTTATTATTAACATATTTATTTTTGAGGTTTTGAATAAATTATAATTAATGAAAATTTATAATAAAATAAATCATTATTATAAACTGAACAAAAATTGATTGCTTTATAAGTTTTTAAACGATCATAGTCACTCTCTTTTCGGTGATCATGGTACTTGCAACAGCGCTAAAATATCGGGAAATCAAAACAATCATTAAACATGGTAAATATCCCGTTTCTAGTATTCATGATAATTGATTGCCTTTTTTACACTATTGAAATTAATTAATGTTGTAGTAAGAATTATTAGAATACCTTGCATTTTAAGATGTAGCAGTGATAACCTAGTGGTGTGACTGTCGTACTGCAAAGGCATAGGTCTCGAGTTCGAACCCAAGACACCCACCTCTGATTTTTTTATTCATGTGCGTATTGTATATAATTGTCTCTTGCTTCGGTAAAGGAAAACACCGTGAGGAAACCAGCCTGCCCTGAGAGATATTTCTTGACGGCATGTAAAGCCAAGTCAGAGGCCCATGGACGGCATAAAATTCTGCCACAAGCTGAGGCACTAGCCACACGATAAAGAAGAATAAGATTTAGAGCAAGGCCTAAAATCGTCTATTCTCTTGCAATTTATGAATTTCCATGATGAGGAGCAGCGGTGGCCCAGTGGTGGGGATCCCGACTTACGAGCCCATTCCCTCTCATAGAGAGGAGGCCTGCGTCCCAGCAGTGGGAACATTAATAGGCTGATTATGCTTATGCTTATGCATGATGAGGAGTCGTCTACTCGTCTTATCATATTAGAAAAGTTATTTAGACGTGTTGTAACACTACAGGATTCTGTTGTTTCTTTAGTAACGGAGAGGTGGTTATAACTAAGATCTATTTATACAGTAACTGTCGGGGTTAATCTTTTCGGGTTTCCCAATAACCCAATCGATGTCGTTTTTCAGTCATTTGTGGTTCTCATAATATTGAAGTTAACCATATATTTTGAAATCGAAAACTGGTTACCTACTACTAAAAACTAAAGAATTCAGCCCCTGAAAACTATGAAAAACACACATAAATCCCCATTCACAATAAATTCAAGTAAAGATTACTATTAAAGAAGTTTCCTTTAGGAACGGTTGAAAGTTTTCATATGAATCTCACACAAGAGTGCAATCAAAGGTGGGCAGAGGCAGAAATAGTTTCTGCCGTTTTATTGTGAAGACGTGACCGTAGAATTTTTTATAAGTCGGACCTAAGTTTTGTATGAGTAATGGTCTATTACTTTATGTATAACTAGTTTTAGACCGCGTCTTCGCCCGCGTGGATGTCGAAAAATATCCGATTACTTACCTTCATCCCCCATTTTAACCCCCGAAGGGTTAGAATTCTCAAAAACGCTGAGACACGTATAGATTAATTTTCAATCGTAAGCCTAAATACAAAATTTGAAGATCCTAACTTCAAAACTGACGAACTTTCATATAAAGTTCAATCCCCTATTTTACCCCTTTAGGGGTGGAATTCCCAAAAATCATTTCTTAGTAGATACTTACTCTTCACACAGAACACACCCTCCAAGTTTCATGTCTCTAGCGGTTTGGGTTGTGCGTTGATATATCACCCAGTCAGTCAGTCAGTCAGTTTACCATTTTATATAAATATAAGATAGATTGTGTAGTCTTACATTAGTAGCACTTTAAATATGTTGTTAGCAACAAAAAAAAAATAGCAAAAAACAAATATAATCGTTGGTTTAGAGTAATTGAAACCGCACAGCTGAGTTATTGGGTTTTCCCATCAGGATTATTATAAATACATTGTAGTGGTGTTTACTAGAAACAAATTAGAATAAAGCCTCCAAATTATCAGTAAGTAGATGAACTACTTTAAGGGTACGTGCACTCGCTTCCCAGGATAAGTGAGGACTAGTTTACACGGAACCGTAGAGCTCACGCTACGTTTATTAGTATATCACATATATGGGGTGGAAGGACGCCGACGCGAAAACGGTTAACACGTATTCAGTAATCATTCTGAACCCGCCACATAGAAATTTTTCAGCGGTTATAAAAAAAAACAGCTGTTTCCTCCTACACGGTCAAAAAGGTAATATAATAATAATATATTTATTCAAAAATTAGAATTGGCACAGTAAATACAATTTAAATCTTAGATAATGTTGGAATAACAAAGTTCGATGCCTGTAGTAGGTTAAACCTGTATCACAGGCAGCATGTTTCTAATAAATACTATTTGGACAATGGATTTCTTTTCTTTTCTTTTTTTGGTGTATGGAACAACAGTTTTTTTTTAATAACCGATGAAAAATTTCAATGTAACTCAGAATAAATACGTGGTAACGGTTTCGCGTCGAGGTCCACCCCGTATAACATAAATAAGCCACTGGAATTTTTTAATTTTTTAACACTAACAACTCATTTAACGTCACCTAAAAACCTACTAATATAATTGTGATTAATGTTTGTTTGTTTGTTCAGACTAGAACTTTGACACTTGAGGTTTTTTTTGTCTAAATCGCCGAATTAATTTATGATCGGTGTTAGAGTTGATTCACAAGGACTCAAATGACGCATGATTTTTTTAACACTTTAATAACAGGTACAAAAACCAAGCCGTGTTGCTGGTTCATTCGATTTTTTGTTAAGTACCTATGTATCCAATTATTGGATAATTCCGAGTAAAATATTTGCGATAAAAGCACATGAGGGTAGGCAAAAACTATAGAAGGTCATCTGCTATGATTCTTACACCTGACTGAGCTAAATACACATAACATAACATCACGCCTCTAATCCCCGAGCGGTTAGGCAGAGTTAGTACGTAATAAGTAAACCCATATTTCGCCAGTTATGTTTTTAAGTTCCATGTAATAGGAGGAGAGCCTACAACCGGGTACAAATCTAGACTCCGTGGCTGCTACTGAGAAACTCTTGATGGAAAAACCCAATAACACTTTGCCCGACCCGGGAATCGAACCCAGAACCTCATGCTCAGCAGTCGCGATCGCGACCACTCGACCAACGAAGCAGTCAAATAAAAAAACAAAACGAGGTCGAGGTAAATAACCTAACAAAATACCTATTGATTTCTGAACGACTTTGTAGCTAGTAGTATTGAATCGTCAACACTGAAATATTTGTTAGTTAATTTATGGAAATCTTTTAAAAATATCAAGATTTTTTGAAAAATGTAGGCGTTCCAATAAGACCGGCCGACATTAAAAAAAAATTAACTGATTTAATGAAAATATTTCAAAGTTTCAAATTGAGGAGCTCGTGGCTAACTAATAACAGCCGCTCAGGTCGATCTTTAGGTTAAGCCGTGCTTGCCTAGGTTGGATGATCTGTGGATGGGTGACCACCCGTTACATACCGAGTTTCCTCCGTGCCTCGGAAAGCACGTTAAACCGTTGGTCCCGGGGGTCATTTGTAGATCTTTGACAGTCGTTAGGTATTCAGTGGCCCAAAAAGTTTGACAACCAGTTTTACAAAGGGGTATCGTATTCCCAGTACTAACTGGGCTGTGGAGGTCAGATAGGCAGTCGCTATATGGAAAATACTGGTATTCAGCTGCATCCGGTTAGACTGGAAGCCGACCCGAACAAAGTTGGATAAAAGTTAGGCAGATGATGAGGATGATTTCAGAGTTTCAAATCAAGATACCTTCATAATTCTCTAGAATACGGCTTAGGTGTTCTATAATTCGGTGCTAGACCAACAATGCAAGTACTCAATTACAATACTAAAACGTAACTAAATTCTAGGCTCGGTTTCCCGCCCGCGCGTGCGACCATGCGACCAATTGCATTGGCTCATCGGTCGCAGGCTGCACATTTGTGGTTGCGACCACAGTCTGCGCCATTATGACATGTTAATTTTTAATCAACTACTCATGTATAGAGGTTGGTCGTGTTTCATTTTGAGAATTTTAAGCTGGATTAAAATCATTAGCTGTTTGAAAATGATTCGCTAGATTTGAAAGTGCAGTGCAGAGCAAATTCAACTACAAGAATTTTGTTTTAGCAGACGGGAAAAATTACATATTTCTTTAGTTCATCATTATCTGTTTAGCCTTTTCTCAACTATGGTCGGGCGTGACATCCAGTCTAATCGGATTCGGCTGAATATCAGACCCACAGTTTTTCTTTTTTTTTTTTTAATTCATTTTTTGCCATTGACATTATAACTTGTTCTTGTTTTAAACTAGTTTTATATCCAATATATTTTATATCGGAAAAAAACATAATAAGCTCATTACCAGATATTAAATTAATAAAAATAAATAAATAAAAATTAGGCATGCCATGCAAATTCAATCAATTCGTCATTTAAACGTGTTAATTCAATTGAATTATCACGTTTAAATGACGAATTGCACATCTACAAGCCAATTTGTCTTACCAAAAAACTAATTTTGAATCCATAAACATATTTTATCTTGACATCTTCATTAATTACTGGTGTCTCTTTATAGTGTATAAAAAAAAAACATATTTCTTGCAATGATTATCACACTCACTGTCCACGAAGTAAACACATAAGTTAAACAATCGCCCTCATTCATTATGTGGTTAATGGGCCAGATAAAGGTTTAATAGATATCTGTTGGACCCTGACTACAGTCAGCTATTAATTATTTTTTCAATCAATCATCCCAACATCAATAATTATAATTAAATTTTATAATTATTAATATTTTTTTATTATTATTTTTTTACTTATTGACTGCTGTTAATTTCATCACTAAAATACGTTTAAATATTATATCAAGAAATACGTTTATAATAAATAATTGTTTTATTCTTTACTTTTAAAACAAACGGACTAAAAACTTGAGACTTACGCGTTTGGATACGAGCTAAAGCGTCAAATCGTAGTCGGATGCTCGTGTAGTTCATTTATTATTTTTGTTGTATGATTTTTGTTTTTATCAAGACAATTATAGAAGTATCATAATTCAGATGATAATTATCAAAGTATCATTATAAAGATAATTATCACTTCAATCCTTTTGCTAAGCGTAGGAGTCTGTTAAAGTTAATGCTGTCTTATTTATGAATCCTTATTCCAACATCTGAGGACCTAGACAAGTGACAATCGCTGTCAAAGAGTTTCGTATTTCTGCAATAACTTTAGAACTGACATAAACTTTTCGATAGCTTGTGTCAATCAAATGCATTGTTGACGTTATTATCGTTTTATCGGTGATAGAATGTCATTCCAATTTGGCCTTCGAGGTTTGTCCGGTTCACGGTCCAATCGGATTTTTTCCACTACGATATTAAAAGCTGTTGTTATGCTATGGATAGAAAGGATGTAACTACTGAAATTACAAGTAATAGAGCTAAGTATGGAAGAAGACATGTTACGTCGACCCCAAATAAATTGGAACAAAGGCAGGACAATGATGATGACATTACATATTTTTTGTGTTTGCTTTTAGGGTTCCGTACCCGAAGGGTAACCAACGGGATCCTATTACTAAGTCTCCGCTGTCCGTCCGTCAGTCCGTCTGTCCGTCAGCGGGCTGTATCTCATGATCCGTAATAGGTAGACACTTGAAATTTTCACAGAATGTGTATTTCTATTGCCGCTATAACAAAAAATAATAAATTAAAAATTACTGCGAAGGTACGTAACCCGTCATGCGCGAGTCCGACTTACACTTGGCCGGTTTTTTTTATGTAGATGTTGTATTTTTTGCAAATAATGTTTTTTTTTCTATAGCTTATGCCCACGGCGTCGCCCGCGCCGTGATAAAAATATCATATATATTAATCCAGGTTGTAAAAGTATCTGTTTGCCAAATTTCACTCAAATACGTTCAACTGTTTTTGCGTGAAAAGGAAACAAACATCCATTCATCCTCACAAACTTTCGCATTTATAAATAGTAAGAAAGAAGATTAACGTTATGAAAAAATACGATTCGATGTGACACAATATATTAGTAGTATAGCTACTATTATATCGTGTGATATCGAATCGTGTTTCTCTAGCACAAGACCGGTCGATCATTAAAAGATAAAATTGAAGCAATAAGGATTGAGATTTTTGCTTAAATAAAACACGTGAAGGAACTATGCTAAAACAATTACTTTACAAAAATAATTAATTTGAATATAGTTAATAAAAAACCTGATGTTACACGTGTTTAAGTTCTAGGTCACTATCGTTTTCTAATACATCATTTCCAATAATGTAACCACTCAATACGGTTTCTGTTTTAAATATTTAGGAATTAATTTAATGCGTCTATATACCAACAGAAAACAGTCCACATTAGTTACTTGAGTATGCACCAAAACAAGTACAGAAATTAACTACAATTCAGAATACAGAGAAATCAAACAAGGCGTTCCACAAGGAAGTGTGTTGGGCCTCTGCTATTCATCATTTATATAAATTACCTTTCCGAAGTAACGAATCATCCCACTAATCTTTCTGCTGATGATAGTACTGTCGTTTTTACAAGTAAGGACAAGTTATCCCTTGAACAAGATATAAACAGCACTCTAAGTGATATTATAAAATGGCTAACTAATAACAATTTTAAAATAAACTTTGACAAAACTAAAATTATGATATTTCGCAATCGTAAAGCCCAATTTACTGACATTAATATAGATTGGGACATTAATTAGAATAGGGAGAGAAGCGGTGGCCCAGTCGTGGGTTCGAACCCAGCCAGGCGCATTACTTTGTGTAAGTTATTTCATCACCACTGCTCTCAAAACGGTGAAGGAAAACATAGTGAGGAAACCAGCATGTCCTAGAACCAAAAATTCGAAGACATGTGACATCTACCAACCGCACTGGGCCTGCGTGGTGGATTATAGCCCATTCCCTCTTATAGAGAGGAAGCCTGCGTCCCAGCAGTGGGAACATTAATAGGCTGATTATGCTTATGCTAATATAGATTATACAGGGAGCAAAATAAATGAGATAGCTAAACTCTAACTTCTAAATTCTTAAGCATGTCAATTGATTGAATTGGAAGACACATGTTGATACTTTAATTCAAAAATTAAATAAGCAATCATACGCCCTAAACATGCCGGCAAAAATATAGACACTTCTCTGTACTTGCAGCATATCATGGCTACGTGGGATCCTTGATGAAGTATGGTATTATATTCTGGGGTCATTCCACCAATAAGGACATCGAATTCAAGGGCAATATTAGGGGTATGTTTAATATCTACCAGATTGATAGATGCAGACCATATTTTATCAAATATAATATACTGACATTTCCGTGTGTTTACATTTATGAGATTGCAAAACATCTTTTTGGTAAGTACAGAAATAAGCGGCATAGTGATATTTTTTTTGCAAATATAGCAAGACGGCCTTATACACCAGAAGCATTTTCAGAATGCCACCGCCTATATACAATCACTTACCAAAGTTTATATTACAAATCCCATCCATCGATGAATTTAAAAAGAAATTAAAAATATTCTTGCTATTTAAATCTCCTTTATTTATTTTTATACAAATCTTATACATTTTAAATATTTCTTAAACAAAAACATTTAAAAATATAAAAAATTGTAGCCCACCGGTATCGGGAACAGAGTCCAAGCTACCGGCGGTCAGGGCTCCAGAGAGAGGAACCTCCTAACAATACGAGCCGTGTCCAGGAGTACCGCTTACTGAATCAAATATTAATCAATCTTTATTTAAATATTATTATAGTATTCAGGATTACTAAACAGAGAATATAAGGACATATTGTTCTCTGAAATATTGTTGTTGATGTGACATGTGATTAATGCACTAATTAATTATCTATTATTATTATTATTTTAATATTTACTTACAAATATAATATCTTGACATTCTCAATTATTCCATGACATTTTAACTTTGAATTATTCTAGTGACATTATTATTTGCTAATGTTTCATTATTATTTGCCGCGGTGAAATTACCAAAATTGTGTTATTTATTATAAATTAATGATGCAAGTAATTGTCTAATAATGTTGTGATATAGTAAAAGCTTGAGATTTGCATGCCTCAAGGCTTAATATGGTTGATTTTTACAACTTTATTTAATTACCCATATTAGCAAATAAATGATTTTGAATTTGACTTTGTAAAGTTTTATTTTTAGTCTCTACAACTGGTTCCCCTGACCTCGGCTGTGGTCACTGTTGTTAAAAAATTATACGTTGACATTATAATTTTAATTAATTAAAAACATTAGCGAATAGATTTAGATCTTTTTATAATCATTTTTTGAGTACAAAAAAAATGTTTTTAATGTTATATAACACCGGCACGGTTGGCGCAGTGGCTGAGCGATTGACTGCTGCGCTGCGTGTTGCGGGTTCGATCCCCGCACGGAACAAATATTTGTATAATCTTTAGATAGTTGTTCCGGGTCTGGCTGTTTGTGTATGTGAGTTATAAATGTTTGTAAACGCACCTGCAATACAGGAGAAATTCCTAGGGTGGGGCAAAGCTTTTAAAAAAAAAAACAAAATAAACTATAGTCTTCCTCGATAAATGGGGTATCCAACACTGAAAGAATTGTTTAATTCGAAGCAGTAGTTCCTGAAATTAGCGCGTTCAACCAAACAAACAAAACTCTTAATTTTTCGCTTTCGTTTTTATTTTATCCTTCATGCGCAGGTAGGTGTTTTATTATTATAAAACAATTCCAATAATAACTGTTGACAATTAAAATAATAATTATTTTTGTTATGGAATCTTTCTTAAAAAAAACCCATATAAAAATGGCGGTTGTAAAGAGTTGATGAGGTATACTTCGACCATTAATCGGTTTTATGTAGGACTGGTTTCCCAAGGATTTAATGCCCCGGAAACGTGATCTTAGTAACTTCGGCTTCTAAGTGAGGTTTAGAATGACGTCAAATATAACATAGAATGTTAATTTGAAATCAATAACCCGGCTCTTTAAATTATAATTTGAGCAAAATAGTAATTGGCCAAAGTTAATTTATTTTTGCGTGGAAAGTTCCCAGGACAGGTTATGGAACCTCCTGATTCTGTCCAATGGTAAAAATCATGAAATTAGTGTAACGTAATTTATGGATGCCCCTAATAATTAAACCCTTCTAATTAGAAGCAGCAGATTCATCTGCCTAGCCTTTTCCCAACTATGTTGGGGTTGGCTTCCAGTCTAACCGGATGCAGCTGAATACCAGTATTTTACATGGAGCGACTGCCTATCTGACCTCCACAACCCAGTTAGTACTGAAGCAGCAGATTATGGCTCTATTAACATCACGCCTGTAATCCCGAATGGTTAGGCAGAGGTGTAATTAAAAGTACACCCACATTTCGCCAGTTATGTTTGCTTTTATCTATATCCGATATAAAACATCCTGACTATGTCGCTGTTCTAATGGCTGCAAGCGCAACTACTGATCATAATCCTGGTTTCGATTCCCAGGTTGGGCAAAGCGTTATTGGGTTTTTCCATCAAGAATTTCTCAGTAGCAGCCACGGAGTTTGAATTTGTTCCCGGTTGATGCAATTGGGTCGCCCCCTATTACAAGGGACTTAATCATAAATGGCGAAATGTATTGGGCACACCTCCGATTAACCCTTCGGGGATTACGGATGTGATGTTATGTTAAAACCTCCTGATTTTATTCCCACCTAATGGAAAATCGGCTTTATAGACTTCAGTCAAATAACCACATCCTACTGGTATTACTAATGTTCAGTTGATTTATTATTTTAACATGGAAAGATAATTTATGATGATTTTTGATTTATTGTATGCATGTAGTTTAGTTTATAAAATTAATTAATTTAAGTAACAGAATGTAATGTTAATGCTCATAAGTATATCCTCTTCAGCAAATCTCGTTGTCAAAATTTGGTTTGCAGCAAGAAAACTCAATTTTGGGTTAATCTCGCCATTGTACATAAGTTATATAATTGCAATTTGTATGTATATTTGTTGGTCCACAATAAAGAATAAGAATGATTTAATAACAAACAAAACCTGACTACTAATAATATTGACAGAAATTTAAGATGGATTTGTTTTGATTAAGTGAAACATTGTATTGTTCTTAGTGAAGCCGACATGAAATAGAGAACTATATGCATTTGTATTAAGATGATCATCTGCTTAGCCTTTTCAAAACTATGTTAGGGTCGGCTTCCAGTCTAGCCGGATGCAGCTCAATACCACAATTTTACATGGAGCGACTGCCTATCTGACCTCCACCAGCTAGTACTTTGTAATAAGATACCCCTTGGTAAGACTGGTTGTAAACACTTTCGGGCCACTGACTACCTGTAACGACTGTCAAATATCTACAAATGACAGCCGTGACTAACGTCTTAAAGTGCTTTCCGAGGCACGGAGGAAACTCGGTATGTAATAGGTGGTCTTCCATCTACGGACCAACCTAGGCAAGCACGGCTTAACCTGAACATTGATCCGAGTGACTGTTATTATTTAGCCACGAGATCCTCCTAAGCAATTCTTCATGAGATAAAATAATAAAATATCTTGTCCAAATGCAAATTTGATAGCTTTGGTTCACGTCAACGTCGGCGTCCAAGAAACATAATAATATCCTATTATGTCATTAAGTAATAGTGAAGCTTTTCGATTTTTTTTTGCTGGCCTGCTGTGTCCTACTTCTGGGCAAAGGCCTCCCTATACCTTATTCATTTCACGCGAACCCGTGCGTCTTCCATTTAAGTTTTCGTTTGAGAAAGATTTTAGAAATCTCATTATGTGATTCGGGGAATACCTCATATAAATAAATGGTAAAGTTTGAAAGGGATGTACCCTTTCAAACTTTACCATTTATAATATTACTATAGATAATATCCTGCTCAACGTTTGATTTATAAAAGTAAAACACACTTTACTAAGAAAAGTAGCGCAAAACAGAAAATAATCTCTGGTCAAATATTCTCGGAAAAAACCCTCAAATATAAAATTCGGCACACGACCGCCGTTAAACCCGCGGTGGTTTGTATGTTTCTTCAAAAATGAGTTGTAACAATGTTTTTTGAAATAATAAAAATTAAAAAGAATAAAAACACATACCTTTATGTGAGCTAACACTGTAGTTGACATCCTCAAAAACGATGTGCACCGGTGGTCGCTTAGCCATGCGATTCAGTGCCTTCAAAGTGGATCCGGCCCTTTCCAGTGCAGCCGGAGTCCATTGATTTTCCTGTCCTTCCTCAAGAACAACGGGGTTGGGGTTAGACGATGGGGCGGCATGGGCCATCGCTGCCCCCACAATGGCTTTACGAACCAACGGTACGGTTGCCATTTTTGGAAAAAGTTTGCACTATTATGACATGTAGTTTGTCACTAATTGTAAACTCACTTTTTGAGGAAAATATTTATAACAAAAAATATACTTCAGAAAACTTTTTAATCATTTACAAAAAAAAAGTACTCTTTCAGTGTCTTAGTTTAAAAAATCACATTAAAATGCATAAAATCAAACTCATAATATTATTTAAAAAAATATCAGAATACTTTTGCTATCAGCATAAAATTCCCCAATTAATTCATTAATGAAATTCGAATTTCGATATAAACTTCGTGACCGTTGCGCAGGAGTCGCGATACGGTTCGCGCGTGCGCAGTTCAGCAGTGGCGTCGCACTACTGATCATAAACAGACGGCTTTACAGATTATGCCGATGCAATTAAGCTGAATGATGAGAATTATCTATCAATTAAGATTAATTATTTATAAATCGTCTCCAATATTTTTTGGATTATTTTTTCCTGTTAAACTTTAAACCTAATAGGTTTTAGATTTAAGGTTAATTAACTATCGTATAATCTGGGTTATTAATAAACGTATCTGTTATTTAGAATATCATAATAATTTTGTCATTTTTCCTTGTGTATTTTTGTTTTGTTGTTTAAGAATCAGAAAGTGGATAAACGTCTCGGAAAGTAAAGTGAGCGCGATTTTTTGAGTTTAATTTGTAACTTTTTGTATGATTTAGTTTTAGGATTTTGAAAATAGTGTGGTGGTGTGGGAGCCCAGAGGGTATTTCAGCATGAAAACTTGATAGCTGAGAAAGCAGGGCAAAATGAGAGGATGCCCAAACTATATTTAAAGAGCCCTTTTTTCATTAGCTCTTTGGGCAGTCTTTCGATTTCCATAAACTAACAACGGGCTCATCAAGGCCGTTGATTATCATCTCGTTTTATTGGAACTGAACCAAAACGGCTTGAACACAAACAGTCAAAACTTCTCAAAGATATTGTGGCCTTTCGCAAAATCTGAAGAACCAGATTCCCTGTATATATTTTAAAGATTAATAGATACTACCTACTTTGTTTTCGAAAAAAACAAAAAAAATTGTTAAATAATATTTTTTCATTTGTATTTAAGAATAAGAATAAGAATAAATAAATGTATTAAGTTGTAACAAACATTTTCTTAATCTAACTTAGAGCTACTACGATATAATCGTAACAAATAGAAATTTAACATGGTAATTAGTAAACAGAGGTCCCCAAACTAGGCTGCGCCTGGTTCTTGGGGGCCAGAGTTGCGTTAACTTAAAATTAAAACACATTGTGTATGTCGGATTTATGTAACAATAAGTAAAATCTGTTTTGTAACTGTATTTCCTACCCCTATGTTTAATGCATGCCGTGTGAACCTTTAATTAAGGTTACACTATAAAATGTAAAAATAATATGAGTACTATAACATTTATTTTTGGTGTATACTTTGTTGGTTGTCCTTAAATAAATAAACAAAATACAAAAACGTCATGAATTACCGCATCTTCTTTGTAACTACAGTAATTACAGATTTAATCTTTGTTTTTAAATAGACATATATAAATAGCGTCACTCTTACGTCAATTGCATACGTAAATAAACTATTTAGCGTCATAATAACATCTCTACATAACGGATATAAATAAACAAACGTTTTTAACTCAAAGGCTCTTCATGTTACTGTGTCTAAACGTTGTAGGAAATGTTGTCTTAGTATGTTTTAGAATTTGGTCCTTTCGTTTAAAACTTGCAAGAAATAATGGCCCTAAGAGACTCCCCCATAATAATTGGCACGGTTGGAAATGTTTTGTTTTTGTTTTTTTTTTTTTCAAAAAAAATAACGTTGCCCCTTACTAGAAATTCCTCCTGTATCGTGGGTGGCTCAGATACACAAACAGCCAGACCCAGAACAGCTATCTGTAGATCATACAAATATTTGTTCAGTGCGGGAATCGAACCCGCGACACGCAGCGCAGCAGTCAATCGCTCAGCCACTGCGCCAACCGTGACGCCATCTGTAAATGAATCGGTAAAGAAACTTTGTTAGGGATATTATGGATCATAATCGAATCATATGAGAGGAAATCTTCCATCTTGGTATGGACATGTAATGTGGAGGGAGGAAACGCATGTTACTAAAAAATTGATAGATATTAATGTAGATGGATGGATAGGGAGAGAAAGGCCAAAGAAAAGATGGATGGATTGTATGAGGAATGATATGTAGGAGAAAGGAGTAAATGATGCCGTGACGTCTGACAGGGGAGAATGGAAGAAGAAAACTTGTGGCGCCGACCCTAAATGGAATGGGGGAAGGGCTGGTGATGATGATGATGGTGGAGATGATTTGTGATAGTCACATTTTAACCCACGTTAAACCATAGTAACTGCCTGTTCGTTAACTGGTAGCTGGTATCAACTCATATCTGTTTTCAGTGAGCTACACATATTTTTGATCTACGACAAGCAACTTAATGTAAAATTAAATCTTTAAAACTGGCCCAATTTAGCAAATTTATAAAAATTGGTAAGGACCAATTTTTAAAAAAAAAACAAATTTGGATCGAGGCTCCAATACGGATTTGAGCCTAAATAATCAAACTTGGGGCGTTGTTTCGTAAATAAGGAAACATTTTGCATTCATCTTTTATAATGTTTTGCTTTTTTCGTAAAAACAAGTTCCTTAAGAGGGTACCGATTGTGATCTTTGAGCTAAAACTTTTTATTTTTATTTGTGGTGTCTAAATGGAGGAACTCGTTTAGGTGCCTTTTGTCATCAGTATATTAAAATGAGCGTTAGGCCTCTTGGTCACATGACGTTTTTTATGAAAAAAAAATCTACGGTTGGTTGGCCGTGACTAGGACATGTGTTGCCAGTGTTGTATGGAAGCTTGAACTCTGACAGGACGGCATTATGGCGCGGGTAACATGCCGCACGACGTTAAGCAATAGGAACAGCTACAGCACAGACTGATTATATCTCAAAAATTTTAACGAGATCGAAGTTTCGTATTCTCATTTTTTCTCCTCGAAAACTGAGCCGATTCAATTATTTTTGACATTAAAATTTTAAGAAAGAGTATGTCTAGATTCCTATCAATTTCTCTTATGTTTAGAATTTGTCTGGTAGTCCTCTAATCATGGCCGTAAGAATGGGGATATTTTGGAGGGTCATATTTTCTTTACTTATTAGTTGCTGAAAACCAGGAAATGACAGGGACGTGTCTAGAGTAGACCTTGATTTTATGAAAAAAGAAAAATGATTGCTCTAGAGGGGCCTCCCTTGTTTCATCAAAAAGAAATTGACAAATTATCAGTTCTCAAACAATTTTCCGCATAATTTCAATTGTCAAAGTATTACTAAGCAAATAAACTCTTCACTAATAATTGTATCGCAAATCGAATGTTTGTCAAGTGAACGTTTAAACAATAACTTGCTTACCAATTAGTAATTTTACTAATTTTAATGTAGCCAAATATTTCAGTTACTATAACATATTTTACGCAAAATAAAATAAGCCAAATATTTTGTATCGTCAGTTCTAAATTTACTATTTCTATTCAGTCAAGTGCTTGGTCAATGACAAAAGATTTGCATATTTTTGACGGTTGCAGAGATTATACTAATTAAATTAAATTATAATGCGTTTTGTTATATGTGGGTAGATGGTAAATCATAAATGACGCTCAATGTCGGTTAATCACGCAAAACACTATCACTGTGTTGTAGTGGAAGTTTCTTGTTACAATATATTATTATTTATTATTATTTGACGGCATTGGTAGTACTGAATCGTCATTAAAAGGCAGGACTATCATATCTCGAAAAAAATTTTTTTGTAATAAATAGATGATTATATTAAAATAAAAGTGCATTGTTTAATTATATAATTCCCAAATTTATTGTCTAAAGATTGTTTGCTGAAATAAATCATTTGATTAAAGACCAAATGCCTTAATGACGTTATCCTTGGTAATATTCTGTCTAGTAAAAATTTGTCCAAATGAAAATGTGCGTACTAAAATAATTCCAAATATATATATTGGTACAAAAAAAAGGTTGCTAAAATTTGTTTGGATAATGAAATTATGACAAAATCATTTTGGCAAAACGGCATGATCCCACTCTAGAGGCATTATTCAGAAGTAAAATAAGGAATACATTAGTATGGAGAAACGTAGCCCCTGTTCGCTCTTAAGAATCACAAACAATAAAAATATCGTCCGATCCAAACTGAAAGTGCATTCACTTTCTTGCGTTTAAAGTGCGTTCGCTTTCTTTTTACGGAAATTCGGATAAAACATTGCAAATAAAAAGTGTTACGTCTGCACATGATAACTGTTTGATTAAACACAATCACAGATAAAGGTAATTATATTTCTTTTGTTTTTAAAATTCATATGCAATGGTTATTTGAACTGAATGAAGTTTATTTATTGGCAACTGTTTTGGTATCATGAATTTTATTATTTCAAGGTGGTGGATTTTTCTTTTCAGGAATTATAATAGTTGACCTGAGAGCCTAGATAAGTGGCAATGACCTCATCAACAGAATTCAAGTCTTACAGGGGTTTGAAGAACAGAGTGTACAGTTTTCATAGCTCATAGACAAGGGAGGATGTTGTTGTGAGTTCGGGTGTTGTGTCTGGGTTTTTACTATATGTTCTTAGGCCGTGGATAACTTTAATAGCGCTATTTAGAATGATGTTAGTTCTTCATTTGTTTCATAGATGGCGCTGTAGTAATTTTTGTACAATGTTGCTGTAGTACTTTTTGTAGTGTATTTCTCTGGAAACCTTTTTATATAAATTTATTCTATTTTACAACTATTTAGGACTTGTTCAGAGTGCGCATTACAGGTAGGACCAGTAGGGAACCTCTATGGACCGACTGATTGACAAACAGGTAATTACTTTAAAATAACCTGCCAATCAAAATATACGTAGTACCAACTTCAGTTGACTCTAACGTCACTGGCACAAGAGTACTGACCCTGCGGTCACTGACCTGCTTAGCAAGTTGGATATACGCACATTTTGGAGTAGGCTTAATCCACTATCCTATCTGTACTACTGTCACGCAATATATTGGTCCAAGTAGTTGCTATAGACTTAAATACACTAGACTAGAACTCGTTGCTATAAAGGGTGTAAATAGACCCTTAACGAAGTCGAAAGGCACCTACCTGTTCCTCTGTCTTTGAGATCATTTTTTTGTTCTAGACCATACCTGGAAACCTTATAGTTACTATGTAAAAATCATAAGGTTATTATAGTAAGATTTTTACTTTAAACATCTCCACGACCCCCGTACTATTTAATCCATTCATTAGCGCAATGCTTTGAGTGGGTTCCATCGACTCCTACCGTAAAACGTGATTATTTTATTGTGTAAAGTTACTTAGTTTTTTTTTTATGTACAGAATGCTTGGTTGACGGCTTCGTGAAGGGTCTGTTTACACCCTGTATAATATAATAACAGCCGCTCGGATCAATCTTCAGGTTAAGCCGCGCTTGCCTAGGTTTGTGTGTGGATGAGTGACCACCCATTACTTACCGAGTTTCCTCCGTACCTCTGAAAGCACGTTAAGCCGTTGGTCCCGGCTAGTGTAGATCTTTGACAGTCGTTACAGGTAGTCAGTGCCCCGAAAGTCTGACAACCAGTCTTACCGAGGGGTATTGTTTTACCCAGTATTGCAGGCTGTCACTCCATGCAAAACACTATGCGAATGATAAGTTAGCTAGCCACTTTTTAGCTTTTCTCTTTATTACCAAAAGCGCGATTGGCTATGTTATATATTCTGTGATTATACTCCTTAATTAGGACTTTATTCTTATTCAACACAAAATAACAAATATACATACAAATTGCAATAATATGGCTTGTATACAATGGCGAGCTTAATCCAGAATTGGGGTTTCTTACAGCAAATCCAATTTTGACTGCGAGATTTGCAGAAGAGGATATACTTACCTACGTAAATTAATTAATTTTACAAACTAAACTACATACATACAATATAATATACGTAATACATACAATACATATATATAAATAAATAAATAATAAATAAATAAAAATTGTTTATTTTCTCCACAATATTAATCTTACTAGTTACCTTATTTCTACGGTGACATATAGGACGGGCATTATATTGTGGGAGACTGGTGCCTAAACTAGGCTCGAGGCCTGTATTTCAGGTCACCAGGACTCCTCCATTTAAATTTAACAAATTATTTTATGTACTCGTACAAACTGTATTCAGTTAGAACATGTTAACATTTTTTTTTTTTTTTTTTTAAAGATTATTGATTATTAGTTAGTATGGTTAGTATCAGGGTATGAGTGAGGTTGAGTGTGTACTGCGAGTATGTGTAGTTAGAGAAGTGTGTTCAGTGGTTGTGTGTGTGGGGGGGGGGTTGTGTGTGTATATTTTGTTTGTACACCTAAATACCTATAAAATCCTATATATATATATATATACATACATACATATTGCTGAAAATTTTCCCTTGTTCCTTTATTTCTTTAGTTTTATATCTATTTGAGGATGTACAAATAAAAAGATTGCACTAATTGTTTTTTTATACCTACTTAGGTAATTTTCCAAAAGTACTGAAAAATTTTAAATTTGGTCCTATCTTAAATCTCATAACTTCTTCTCATTACTGTGTTAAATATAATTGGTAATGAATGTGATATTCAATAAATACTAAGACTAGACGGTAGTGCATACTTCCATCGGAAAGCCATTGTTTCTCTCATTAATATCTATTTGTTTTGTTAATTATCGTCTATTTGTCGGACTTTAACTGGTGCTTTTTATTGGCTTTGGGCTAATAGGAAACAGGATATTTTTGTGTTATTTTATATTAGTCACTTATTAATAAGTTATTAATACTCGTCAATGAATACTAAAGATTATTAGCACAAAATAAAATATTGCACATACTGATAATACTGCCGTATGGTACTTTCAAAAATTTTTCGTCTTGTGTAAACCTTAAAAATTAAAACTAGTCCTTGTTTATTTTTATCCCCAATGCAAATTCGCGCTTCGCGTCGCGGGTTCGATTCCCGCAGGGAACAAATATTTGTATGGCCTACAGGTAGTTGTTCCGAGTCTGACTGTTGGCGTATGTGAGCTTAATTGTTTGTAAGCGCACTCACGATACGGGAGAAATTCCTAGTGTGGGGCAACATTTTTTTTTTTAAGAAAAATGTAAAAATATTGCAAGAATATAGCGATGAGCGGTAAATAGTAGGTACTTACATTACTCACTTATACCTAACATTTGGCAACATAAAAAAAAAATGGAAATAAAATTTAATTGATCGTACGAGTAGGTATCGTGCCTATGTGAGAATGTATAATTGCAAAAAGTACGGTTGTTTTTTTAAAGGAAAAAATGACCCACAAGCTTGTATCGACTTGAAGAGGTCTTCAACCTCCATGTTGGTTGTCGAATATTATATCGATATTGTTTTTTTGAGCAAAGGTTCTTTCTCATACAAAGAAGTTGAGAGACGGTTCACTTCCCAAAGAAATAAGTTTAGGTAGGTTATGCTAATAGGGATCCGTAGCCTAATGGCAAATGAAAAAATGTCAAAAAAAAAGGTCTGTCGGTCTGTCCGTCCGTACGTCACAGACATTTTTTTCGAAACTATTAGGACTACACAGTTGAAATTAAGTAGGTAGATGATGTATTCTGGGAACCGCTTTACGATTTTATACAATAATAAAAATAAAAAAAGATTAAGGGGGGGTTCCCCATTCATGGAAATAAAACTAAAAAAAAAACATCAAACCTATACGTGTGAGGTGTCTATAGACAGGTCTTTAAAAATGACATTGAAGTTTTTGACACCATTTTGTGTCAAGTCGATCGTTTGAAAGATAGACACTTCCAAAGTTGTAAAATGTGTGTGTCTCCTCTAATTTCTAAAGTAAGAGGAGAAATATTCTGAAAAAAAATTATTATTGTAGAACGTAAAAAAAACTTTCAACGAAAATTGGTAGAAATATGATTTGATGTTTAGTTTATGAGATATGGGACTTTTTCATCAAACTACAGCAACTTTGTCTTTCGCTAACATACTATGAAAAACAAATCTAGTTTTGCTGTTGAATGTAATACAATATAACTATGAATGAGCTTTCAAAATATTTTTATTATATTGCTTGGTGCTACGGAGCCCTGCGTGCGTGTGGGTAGGACTCGCACTTGGCTAGTTTTTTTACTTCACCATCGGCTGGTTACGTGCAAGATGTTGGTCCGGTTTGACAACCTTTCGCTTTACTGCAAATACCATTATCATGACATGTCACTTTTCTATTAATGATTATCAACTAGTTATTACAAAAAAAATAGCGTGTAAAATTGTTTGTAAAAACCAATTTACGGAATTAATATAATTTATTTAGTTCTTGGCTAACAATCCAAGAAAACCAAATGACTGATGACGACTTATTTATTACACTATTATACAAACACATAAATTACCAACACAATACCTCCATATAAATGAGAGTATTATTATACACATTATTTATATAAGAACACCATAAATGCATTAAACAATGAATAAATTGATAAATACATTGTGATAAAGTTACACGTTTACCTCGAAACAGAAGTCAGTGCATTATATTATTTATAATTATTTACGGTATAGGAGCTCGTGGCTAAACAATAACAGCCGCTCGGGTCGATCTTTAGGTTAAGCCGTGCTTGCCTAGGTTGGTCTGTGGATGGGTGACCACCCATTACTTACCGAGTTTCCTCCGTGCCTCGGAAAGCACGTTAAGCCGTTGGTCCCGGGTGTCATTTGTAGATCTTTGACAGTCGTTAGGTAGTCAGTGGCCCGAAAAGTCTGACAACCAGTCTTTCCAAGGGGTATAGTATTATCCAGTAATAACTGGGTTGTGGAGGTCAGATAGGCAGTCGCTCCATGTAAAATACTGGTATTCAGCTGCATCCGGTTAGACTGGAAGCCGACCCCAACATAGTTGGGAAAAAGGCTAGGCAGATGATGAATTATTTACGGTTCCCACTATTTTCCAATTTATCGATTATTAAGGGCTGGGTCGAGGTCTTCTTGGATATTTTAAAAGTAATACCATCACCATTCTTCTGCTCATATACAAATTTTTTTGGGCTTGGCGCAGCATGCCTGAGAGCAGCGGTGGCCCAGTGGTGGAGACACCGACTTACGAGCAGTAAGTCGTGGGTTCGAATCCAGCCAGCATTACTTTGTTTAAGTTATTTCATCACCACTACTCTCAAAACGGTGAAGGTAAACATCGTGAGGAATCCGGCATGTACTAGAACCAAAAATTCGAAGACATGTGACATCTACCAACCCGCACTAGGCTCGCGTGGTGGATTATAGCCCATTCCCTCTCATAGAGAGGAGGCCTGCGTCCCAGCAGTGGGAACATTAATAGGCTGATTATGCTTATGCAGCATGTCTGTAAAGATGATGTTCCTATGGTTTAATTGCCAGAGTATAAACGATCAATAATTATCATAAAACTCTACGGAACTCTATAGGCTCATCATCTTTACTTCGCCTTCAACATTTACAATGACAAGGAGTACCCATGAAGCTGACCTTTACAAGTTGGGTCGCTGGGTATAACGGGTTAGGTGTAAAAGTACCTTAACGAAGCCGGAAGGCACTGGTCCTCCCTATCATTGGGATATTTTTTTTGTCCTACACTATACCTGGGAACTGGGAATGAGTTCGTGGCTAAATAATAACAGCCGCTCGGGTCGATCTTTAGGTTAAGCCGCGCTTGCCTAGGTTGGTCCGTGGATGGGTCCCCACCCATTACATGCCGAGTTTCCTTCGTGCTTCGGAAAGCACGTTAAGCCGTTGGTCCCGGCTGTCATTTGTAGATCTTTGACAGTCGTTACAGGTAGTCAGTGATCCGAAAGTCTGACAACCAGTCTTACCAAGGGGTATGGTATCCCAGTACCCAGTTAGGGTTGTGGAGGTCAGATAGGCAGTCGCTCCATGTAAAATACTGGTATTCAGCTGCATCCGGTAAGACTGGAAGCCGACCCCAACATAGTTGGGGATAGCCTTTTGCTAGGCATATGATGAGACTATACCTGGGAACCCTCTAGTTATGGAGATATTAGGGGTCAAAGTTTCAACTTTTTCACAAGTTTTGAATGTTATAATTTTACTTTAAATACCTCCACGACCCCCGTCCTATTCAATGCATCCATCAGTACAATGTTTTGAGTGCGTTACGTTGAGTCCTAGCATAAAAAGTTATTTTTCACCCCAAAAAAAAGTAGCAATAATTTTGGGATATAGTTACATAGTTGGACGTACAGATTGCTTAGTAACGGTATAGTATATATCTATAAAAGATTTGTTAACAAGTTTGTTTAGTGTGACCTCCAAAAAGGTTTTATAGGATTATTATAAGAAAAGATAAAAATGTATGTATTTTTTTTCCGTTATGGTGTATGTTGACCTCTACGAAAGTTTAAGGTTTTTGTGAAGGTTATATATACTATGACATAATTATTTCGATTTATACATAACATAATCACGCCTGTAATCCCCTAAGGGTTAGGCAGAGGTGTACCTAACATTACAACCACATTTCGCCAGTTGTGGTTTTTCAAGTCCCATGTAATAGGGAGCGAGCCTATGCCATCAATATGACACAAATTCAGATTCTGTGACTGTTACTGAGAAATTTCTGATGGAAAACCCAATAACTCGTTGCTAGGGAATGCGGAACCCGATTTCGGTCCCATAGTAAACCCCGGAAAAAAACCGGATTTTACTATGGAACTGAACCACGGTTTCGCAGTCCCTACACGTTGCCCAAACCGTGAATCGAAGCTAGGACCCCATGCTCAGTAGTCACGCTTGTGACCACTAGACGATTATTGCTTTGTAGTGTCGTGAAACTGTTTTATGTAATTAAGTAGTTTAACAAAAAAATCTTATTATTAGATGACTTAAACAAAAAAATAACGACACTAGGAATCTCAAGGTAGCAGAAGTTATTAACAAAAACTAATTACAATAATTAATTAAAAAGATCTAGAACTGTAATTAAATATAATGACTAATATGTATTCTTAGTAACTGGGCCAATCATTTTTATGACTTATGGAAATAAAGTTATTACTAAGATTTTGTTTAATTAAATAAAACTAACGAAGCATGTGGTCTTCTGATGCTGCTACTTGCTTACCTTAGTACTTGTGTACAATTACGTTTTTTTTATGTAAACCCTAGTTGTGTCCAACTTCTGGGTAAGGACTTCATTTTTATATTTCCAATTTTTTCCTTTTTTTTCTACTTATTATAAATATACCATACCATATTATGTTATCCCTTTTATAAATATACTCATATATACAAAAGAAAAAATGAGAAATTAAAAAAAAAGTACGTATGATGATTTTATTGTAATCAGTTTCTCACGGGAAAGTTATTTTAATCGAAGGAAAATTTCACTATATTGCAGGCAAAAATATATATATTTTTAAATAATATTTTCTTAAAAGACATTTTTAAAAAATTATTAATATTCATAATTATCATAATATCAATATTGTGAAACACCAACCACTCCAACAATTTATTTGTCTACCTCAAAAACCAGTTCGCGATAAAACTTCAATTACTTTAACACTTACCATACCAAAACATGAAAAAAGGGTGGCAATAAAACCTTTAAGAAAAACGTCCTGATTTAGTACCGGAACACAAGGCAAACATCGTAAATTATCAAATCAAAGAGAGTAAGAAAAAATACATTTAGCAGAGAAAACCGTGTGATTTTAGACGGTGCTTTTCAGCACAAGTCGTATAACACTATGTTTTGTGGTAAATGGTCCTTGGAGAGAGAAATGAGTGGGTAAAAGGAAAAAACTGCTTTTCACTATCACTGGAAATCGCAGGAGTCACCCTAGCGCTAACCTTAAGATTATTGTGGAAATTTTCGAGGAAGGAAATGCAGCTTTTAATGCCTACACTTTACGAAATGATTTGCAAAAACGGCATCATAGTTTAGTGTGATGGCGTATTGTTGTTGAGGTGTGTGTACGGAGAGAAATTAAATGCGGAATTTACTTAATTGATTTTATTCACTCACTAACATATTTCGTGGACGTACTTGGTTAGTATTAATATGCGCGTCTATAGGTTGCGACGGTGTTGGACGAACTGCCCGTTCGCGGGGCGCTGCACATGGTTGTGAATACAGAATGTCTGTGTCAGCGTTCCTACAATAGTATTGATAAATACGTCGCTTATAATAACCCTGATCTTATTGGTCATGTTTTTTGTAGACGAGGCCAAAAGCGTAGCAAGTGGCTTCTGTTGTCTGTGCCTTTGGAAAAAGACGTGAGTTTATTTTGAAAAAACTTAGCATAAAAATCTTGTCACATGAATTACTAGCAATGAACCATTATGAAGTGTTGCAGTTACATTTGTAAAAGTTTAAATGGAAACAAAACTGTCGGCAATTTGACACAATACATCAATGCGCAGAATATCCGTACATAATCTCAAATCATTATCGTCATCAGTAGCCTACAGCAGTCCAATGCTGAAAATAGGCGTCTTCAATCGCACTACTTAATTCAATTCTCGCCGACTCTAATCCAGTCGCTACCAGCCATCCAGCGAAGATCGTTGCTCCACCGAGCTTGAGGGCGTTACACCTTACGTTTGCCGATTAACGGTATCCACTAAAGAACACGTCTACCATAACGGTCATCGGTTTTGCAGTTGATATGGCCAGCCCATTGCCACTTCAGCTTACTTATTCTGTGAGCTATGTCGACAACTTTGGTTCTCTGTCGGATCACCTCGTTCCGGATGCGATCCCTCAGAAACACTCCAAGCATAGCCCGTTTCATAGCTCGGTGTGCGACTTTGAGTCGAGTCCAAATATTATGAACTAAAATACAGCACTACATTGTTTTAAGAAACCTAAACTCCTTATCTTAAATAAAATAACAGATCTACGTAATTCCTTTCTCCGGCCAGAGTGCACAATACCGTTAGACCGTTACCTATAAACTGGACAACCACTTAACTTTTTTATTGCGACCGTACGTACAAAGACACGGTTTTATGACTGACAGACCTAAACGTTACGTGACGTGTTGTAAAACTGAAATGGAATTCCTTTCAAGGTTGTTAGGGAGTTTTCATGATAAGCAGTTAAGGATTTTCAGGTTAAGTGTATTTGTATGATGTATGTATGGGTTATGGTAGGTTAGTAATACAAAGAATATGAGGGTATCTTGTTTATCTGTAAACTTGTTCTCTTCTAACTTTAACGATTTTTTTAAACGAGTAAACAGGAATCAGCCGTATATCATATTAGTATAATAATTATCGTGTTCGAAAAACAATACTTTGCTCAAAAGGTTGCCCGATTCAAATGGGACTGAACAGGTCTGCCGCATGCCGAACAAGCAGTATGCCAAAATCGCATTGCAGGGTCGCGGCGGGCCACGAAGGAGATGGCGGGACGAACTGTACAAGTTTCGTCCGAACTAGAAGGAGAACGCGCGGGTTCGCGAGAAGTGGAAGGAGTGGAGGGAGGCCTGCGCCCAGGAGTGGGACAGAGCGGGTTGGGAAAAAAAAAGCATTGTCTGCCTCTTTGGTTGAGCGGTTGCAAGCGCGACTACTAAACATGACGATAATGATGATGATTATGAGGCCCTGGGTCCGATTGGTGGCGCAAAGTGTTATTGGGGTTTTCTATCAGGAATTTCTCAGCAGCAGTCACGGAGTCTGGATCTGTGCCCGGTTGATGGTAATAGACTCGCCCCCTATTTTATGGGACTTTAAGCATAACTGTCAAAAAGTAGGTGAACTATTAGGTGTGTCCCTGCCTAACCCTTCGGGGATTCCAGGCTTGATGTTATATTAAGTAAAAAAATGTCACGGTAATTTGAAATTATCAGTTAGAATCTTGGAATGAGGTCCTGCCGCAAAATTTAGTGATGAGTGACGTAGGACTGGCAGGACGCTATTCCTTGTGATCATTCCAAATTACCGTGAATGTGGGACTTTAGAGGATGTAAAGCAGCACACTATTGTTTGCTAATAGGTCATTTCTACAGCTCTTAAAACTGAATTAAAATAACTTGAGGAAAATTAAAACATCCTGATACTAAAAATTCCAGGATTTGTAACACTTACCAACCCGCATTCAGATAAAGAAGAGGCATCAAAATCAAAAAATCTAAATCGGTTTATTAATATTTTTTTATTAATAAATTATTTTTAATTAATATTTGTAACTATCTAATTATTAAATTTCAAATATCTTTAAATTATTTTTTTTTTAGTTTAATGTAAATAATATTGCTTTTTTTAATTTATCTTGCCTGAAATAAATGTTTTTTTTTTTTTTAATTTTATTTATTAATCTTTAGAAACAAAACACATTGTGTCATATATAATCGGTGAGCCACAAACAAAGCATCGATTGTATCTTGTGGCTCGGGTGACCAGCATTGGAAACATCAGAGGTACTATACTGTATACGTTGTTTAAGTTACTCATCATCTGCCTAGCCTTTTCCCAACTATGTTGGAGTCGACTTCCAGTGTAATCGGATGCAGCTGAATACCAGTATTTAACACAGAACGACTGCCTCTCTGACCTCGACAACCCAGTTAGAACTGGGTATTACAGTACCCTTGGTAAGACTGGTTGTCGGACTTCCGGGCCACTGTAACGACTGTCAAAAATCTATAAATGACAGCCGGGACCAACGGCTTAAGGTGCTTTCCTAGGATGAAGGAAACTCGGTATGTGCTGATTGTCACCTATCCACAGACCGACCTTGGCAAGCGCGGATTAACCTTGAAGATGGACCTGTGCGACTGTTTTTTTTACTATTACCAAAGAATGAGTTTGTGATTGGTTTAAAAGTCTGACTTTTAAAAAACATTTTCTAAATCCTCCAAAACACCTTTTTTTTTTTTTCGGATGGGAAGTCATCAAATGACCCCCCCCCCCCCTACTCTGGGCGAAGCAGAAGAAAGTGTCAGACTTGTACTGACTAAAACCCATCCATGTTCCTTCTTTGCCCTCCAATACACCTTTAAGTTTTAAATATTCATACAGTACCCAAAGCCCTCGGTAATCCGATCACCGAAGAGTCCGTACTTATAGCTTTAAAGGTTCACAGTTGATCAAATGGACATAAAGACCAAGTTGACAAGGACGTTTCTATTTTGGTACAACTTCCCGTTCCATGTGATAGACAAGTTTGACTTTGAACTCTATTGGCAGAATGTTTATTCCATGATAAAATCAATAACGGTGATTTCCTATAAAATTGTTGACTATATCTTTTTTATTCGTTATAAAAAATTAATTCGTAGGTTAGTTTAAATAGTTAACGTAAGTTTCTGTAAAAAAATTAACTGACTTCGTACTTAATCGCATGTTGTTTATCAGCCATCCACGTCATGAGAATCATTATTTCTATTTATAATTTAAACAATATTTATCTTATAGTGCGAGCAGGGTTTGAACCTGCGACCTTCCGATTCAGTACACCGGACGTCTTAACCAATTAGACCATCGCACCCTGCTCACAGCTCTCGAAATTTTCGTTCCATTAATAACGTCTTATGGTGACGTTCCCTACGCAGGGTTTGTGTATAAAAATATTAAAAATATTTATCTTACTTGCTAACTACCTAAGAGCTAAGAAATGCCTGTAATTCTCGAAGGGTTAGGCAGAGTTAGTACACCCACATTTCGCCAGTTATGTGTAAGTTCCATGTATTAGGTGGCCAGCCTATTGCCATCAACCAGGTACAAACCTGACTCAATGGTTGTTACTGAGAAATTCCTGATGGAAAAACCCAATAAATGTAGTTGATGAATATCCATTTCATTAAGCCGACTCAGAAAGAAACATATAACAGAGAAAATCACCATATGTGGCAAGGAAAGTCTTAAACTTTGTTTATTGTTGCCTCTATGAGCAGACATGAAGACGCACTAAAAATAACGTTAACAAAATCGTAACATAACATCACGCTTGTAATCCCCGAAGGGTTAAGCAGAGGTGTACCTAAAAGTACACCCATGTTTTGCCGGTTATATGTACATATTTAAATCCCATGTAATAGGTGGCCAGCCTATTGCCATCAACCAGGCACAAATCCAGACTCCGCGGCTGCAACTGAGAAATTACTGAAGGACAAACCCAATAACACTTTGCCCGACCTGGGAATCAAACCCGACCTCATGCACAGCAGTCGCGCTTGCGACCACTAGACCAATCAATCAGTTGGTTGAAATATATAGATAACGTAATCATTTAGTTTGATACGCCTTATAAGTAATTTAAGCGGCGGGAATTTGTCAAGATTTACTTTACAGGTTTGCTTGTGGGAAAAAATTGGACAGGGCATTTAAAACCTGAACCTGTGCGACGATTTAGATATCGAGAGAGAGCGTAGGGCGCTGTCTGTTCGAAGTAATATGCTGGCTCGTAGGTTTGCACGGTGTTCTTACGACGTTAAAATGACGCTTTTTCGAGCCTACTGTCAGACTTTTTACACCTGCAGCCTTTGGGTCAATTGTACGCAGAAGGCATACAGCGCCCTGCGTGTACAGTATAACAATGCTTTCAGGATGCTTGTGGGGCTGCCGCGGTATTGTAGCGCTTCGGGTATGTTTGCCGATGCGAGAGTGGATGATTTTTATGCCATCATTCGAAAACGATGCGCTTCTCTCCGGTACATAACAGATATCAGCACCCACGGCATGTTGAGAGCATTGAGTGACCGGTGGGACTGCCCGATGCTTGGTCGATGGGTGAGACTGCACACACAAATCGGCTCTAGATAGCTGTACGTGCATTTAAATTTATTCCTTTATGTCATTATTGTTATTATGCCTTTTTGTGATTTTTATGTGTGTGTTGTGTTATTTTTATGTTTTGTGATTCGTTTATATTATGACATTATTATGTAATTTGTGATGTATTTTGATTATGTTATTTTTGTTATTATGCCTATTACTTATCTATTTCTATGGACTTCAACGTCTGCGAATAAATGATTATTATTATTATTTCCTTTATTTATTTTTATACATATTAAATACATTTTTAAATATTCTAATATAAAACAATATAAAAAAAAAACATTTAAAAATATAAAAAATAGTGGTCCGCCGGTATCGGGAGCAGGGTCCAAGCTACCGGTGGTTAGGGCTCCAGAGACAGGAACCTTCTCACAATGCGAGCCGTATCGAGGAGTACTGCCTTCTGAATCAGGCCCTTGATCCAACCGCCTAACGAGAGCCTCGAAAGATGGTCGTCGAGGCTCTTGGCTATAAGGCCATTGGCCGTCACGACGATCGGCACAATGATAGCCGAGTTCACATTCCACATGTCGACAACCTCGTGTGCTAAGTCGAGATATTTAATTTGTTTCTCTTTCTCAGCTTTCACGAGGTTCTCGTCATGCGGAATGGTAACATCGACTATCATTACACGGCGCGCTAATCGGTCTATCACTACTATGTCAGGTTTATTGGCGACAATAGTCCTGTCAGCAATGATAGACCGATCCCAGTACAACGTGACATGGTCTTTCTCGAGAACTGGGTCGGGCACATACTTGTAGTACGGTACCTCAGATTCCACAAGTTTATATTTCAAGGCAAGTTGTTGGTGAATAATCCTGGCTACTTGGTTGTGCCTGTGCAAGTACTCGCCGTTAGCCAGACGAGAACAACCAGAAATAATATGTCTGATGGACTCACCCGGACGGTGACATGCCCGACACACGTCAACCGTCCCGTCCTTCATTTATTATTATTATTATTAAAAGCTTAGAGGGCAAACGCTTACAAAGAAGATGTTTCATTTTTGTATGGGACTCCGGCCATAATCTGAACCTTTCAGAAAAGCTGGGAACTAAAACCCTGAATAGCATAAAGTAATATTTTTTACATAATATTATATAGTTTTTGTGCACACATTAAATAATAATAATGTTTGACGTTTGTCGTGAGAGCTATGACAGCCATGACAAGTTGTAGAGATGACATTTACGTAACCTAGAAATTGTTATCTTTACATAGTATGTACATAGGACAAAATGTCATTTTGAGTTTTTCGTTCAGAAGTACACTCCAGAAAAGTAGTAGGTAGGTACCTTTTATATTTTTTAACGATGAAATCATCACACTTGCATATAATTAGTTGAAAATTATGTAAAAGAGAATTATAATAATAATTAAATTATTGTATTTAATTATTATTATAATTCTCTTCATACACATTCTTTTCATATTTAACGTCGACGTGATATTATAACATATTTAACGTAAGCAGACTATGCAAACTGTAAGACGCTAAGTTGTTGTTTTTGCGCACAGTAAATCAGGCTTAAATTCACTAAAGAATATTTTTCCTTAGTTCGTGGTATTTTTTCCTCTTTTTCAATGAATGTACATCTTATGGCCGTAAATAAAACATCTCCTATAACGATGTATGATCCCACGTGCCTTCTATTTACATCTCCTATAAGCACATCCGCGCAAAACCCACTAGTTTTCGACAAACAAGGATTACACAATACTGAAACTGTTCGAAAGCGGTCACTAACTCCCAAGCCACCGGTTCACTAAGAGCTAAATTACTATTACGCCGCATTATTAAATTTGTACAGAGGAACTATAATTTGAGTTCACTAGTTTGCATAGTTTGTAATATCAGTGTTGATTACAAAGTGCTGTTGGTTATAAACAGTGGTTTTAATCTGTTACTTTACTGGCAGTAGAACAAAAGCTAAATGTTTTAAAATAAGACTTGAGTCGTCTTTTGTTTTTGTTTTTTTTTTTTTCACACAGATTTTTGTTTTTTCTTCCGCTGATTATTTGCAAGCGGATTTTTAATTTATTATGAAAGAAAAAGGAGTAAATGATAGCATGACGATAGACAATGGAGAATGGAAGAAAAAAACGTTTTGGGCCGGACCCAAATAATATGGGCAGAAACATGATGACTGATTGACGTCAGATGTTTTTTTTATGATGCATACTTTAATGTTGGCTATGCACTTTATAAAAGACTTTTTCATTCATAATTTTCAAGGTCGGAATAAATCGAACATAAAATCGAATCTTTGCAAAAGTCCAAGGATTTTAGCCAACCGTACCTCTTATTACAAAAAAACCTTATGGCCGACTGTCCGGCTTTTTTCACAAGGACTCCTGTTATAACCGTTCATGGAGTACGGTTGATAAAAAGGGACAAAGGATAGTGGCAAGAAGACCCCTGATAACCCTACTTTTGCTGCCTTTTACAGTACCCATGAGATACACAAAGGTTTCCTGTAGCGAATAATCAACAATATTGTCTGTGTAGCAAGGTTTTTATTGCTATGGTGATGTGGAACTTAAAACAATATGATTACTTAATATCGTATCCGTTTTTTGCCTTAATAAAAACATTTTTGAATGTAAACAGAACTATTAATTTTAACAAAAAATACCTAGATACAGTGTTTTGAAAATAAACTTAATTGTGTTTAATTATGGACTGCTAGAATGTATATTTCTCTGTTTTTAAAACGTATTTATGATGCAATAAAAAACTTCAAATTAATCGCACCTTGACATAGTGTGATATATCACATCCTCTGTCAAAACACCATTCTTATTGTATTTTTTAAGAAATATTAAAAATAACTTTATGAGTTTATGAGCCATTGAGAAAATTAACACTTAATTAACTCAGCTAAAATTAACTGTTCAAATAGATTTATTTAAACTTGTTTGAATAGTTGTTATTACTTAATAAAAATACAATAAGATATTTTTGATATTATTGTATTAACAACCTATTATGTTTCCACTGACTCGTTGGTCTAGTAGTCGCAAGCGCAACTGCTGAGCATGAGGTCCTGGGTTCGATTCCCAGGTCGGGCAGTGTTATTGGTTTTTTCCATCAGGAATTTATTAGTAGCAGCCACGGAGTCTGTATTAGATGATGGCACTACACTGTCAGGCGAACAAGGCATCGTTTCACCTCTTTTTATACTTTGGTTCACACCGCGAAGTACCGGAATGGAAAGAACCGAACGAAGTATGAAAATAACCTCGCCTGTCTCGCTCGCTCGCTCGCTAGCTGGCGGTCTGGCCTGCGCTTCAAACATAACTGGGCGAAAGAAAAAGAAAAGTGGAAAAGTGTGTGTAGCTACACCTCCGCCTAACCCTTCGGGGATTACAGGCGTGATGTTATGTGAGTATGTATGTTCCCACTGCTTGGACACAGGCCTCCTCCCTGGGAGAGTAGACCGTAATCCACCACGCAGGTTCTGTGCGGGTTGGTAGATGTAAGTCCTCGAAGTTTTAGTTCTAGAATATGCCAGATTTCTCACGATGGTGTCTTTCACCGTTTTGACAGCGGTAATGTTATAAATTACACTAAATAATGTACCTGCCTTTTTTTCGGTTGGGAAATCATCAAGATATGACCTCCCCCGCTCTGGACGGAGCGGAAGGGAGTGTCAGTCTTCTAAAACCCATCCATGTTCCTTCTTTGCCCTTTGTGTTCCAGGGCCACGGTATCTCTTTCGAACAGTCCCGCAGCCCTGGCAGGCATCGGCCCATGCGGACCCCTACATAGTTGCTGACATCTCTATGAGGCGCGCGTAGAACACGAACACGCCGTCGACACGGCCTGTCATCTGCCTGGGTTCAAACTAACGACGTACCATTTATAAGACGGCATTATTACCGCTGGACCACCACGGCTCTCACTGAAATAATACCTAATAGAGACAGTCTTAAAAACAAAGAGAGTGCCAAATTCACTGCGAGCTAGATACGTTTTCCTCTTCTGTTTGTTCATATTTTCGACAGCATCTAAAGCCAAGTCAGAGGCCCATGGGCGGCATAAAACCTCGGTTAGGAACTAACTACTCCATACAAAAGAAGCGCGTCGATGGTAAAAAAAAACTAATTCAGCTTAGCGAACTCCGCTCACTGATGCAGCCATAAATAAGGTCATCAACTGAGTAGGTGCCAAGAACTGCGTGAAAGTTGGAAGGTGGGCCATTGTCTGTGAGGCCTGAGAAGATGCCGTATATTCATTTGAGGTTTAAGTCTCCCATGAAGCTTATATCCACTTACTTTTTAATTTTTTGAGTAAAAAAATAATTGCATCGGGGTAGCAACAATAAATGTATGTGTACCTCTTCAAATGATTATCTTCTAAATTTCATACCTCAATCAAACACTTGAATATCGTACAGCAGTAGGCCGATCCTAAACAAACCCCTGGGGATGTTTATTACCCTACTGAAAATTATTCACCATGACCTCGTGCTTCTACAGAACCGTGATGTTAACAGCTCGCGGCTAGGACGACATTGAGTGTCTGATCGCAGCGGAATTGAGACGTCCCGGAACTGTACCCGATTCATTGTGCCCCGAGTTGTTGTGTTAAATTGTAATTGTTAGTTTAATAGAAACAGTGTATCGCACTCAGTGTCTTTTCATTGCACGAAATCCATCTTCTGCCCACAGGATATACGAGCCTAACGGAATAAATCCTGACAATGCGACATACACATTATGATCGTAGTACCTACATTCGAAACCATAACTAATGTGACATCAGTAAATAAAAATACCCTTGGGGACGAAAGCACCCCAACTGAAAACAATTCCTACTTCTGTCCTTCATAACTTTGTACAAATTCGAGTATTTTTTTTTTCACAATCTGTATTACTGTCGTAAAGTGTCTCTGTTTATGTAATGCCCGATAATGGTATTAGTCAGTTTATGTAAATGACTGGGGGTTTCTCCTGGGAAATAAACGTTTGGGGGGACTGTGGGTGATGCTTGTATATGCCTGGTTATGTTTATGTCCCGTCTGTTATGTAGTATTATTGTATTTGGGTGCTTGGTTACGGTGAGCTGAAAAATGATTTCCATGGTGACTCGATTTGCTGGTGTATTGGGCAATCTGTTTAAGGTTAGGTTACCTTAATTATATGGGTTTTTAATCGAAGAGTTAAAGGTGCTTCTAAAAATTTTGATAATGTTTTAAACGATAAACGATATATGTTTTGCGTTTTGGTGAAAATTAAAGGAATCAGTTTTAAAGCAAACAGGGCCTCAAGTCTGCTATTACAATAGTGTCAGAATGGTCTATCATTGATTCCATAATTGTTGATTTTGACAAGTTTGGTAATCTACTAATATAATGGCTTCATTATGACTTTCCAATGATCAACCACTGACACTCCATTGAAAGAAATGGCACAAAATGGTAATCTCGTACATAATGACAAATGAATGACTGACTTAGGCGGTAATCTGCTAAAATTTTGACAGTTCCTTTGATCAGTGACCTACCATTAGAACGTAATTGTGCAGTCATTGCTTTTAATTCGTTACGGGTATAGTAGTGTTTGTGAAAAATTTAATGAAGAACATGTATTCACTACGAGCAAATATTCTCGAGCTAGCCAACGTAGTGGATGCTAGAGAAAGAAGATGGGCGGAAAACAGAAGACGTCGTCGAGCCCGTCGCTTGATGAGAATTAATACTAACCCTTTTATTGATGTTCCCGAGGCGGAATTTGTAAAAACGTTTCGCCTTGGAAAGGACTCAGTAAGGGAGTTAATTAAAGAACTCATTCCCCTTATGGCCAGACCGCGTCGAAATGATAGCGTATCGGCAGAAATGAAGGTGAGAAAACTGAATTTGACATTGATTCTAAATCTATAAACACGAAATAAGTTAATTAATGTAATATTTTTTATTGCAGATTCTAATAACACTTGCATTTTATGCATCAGGGTCCTACCAAAATCTGATTGGACAGAGTGCCCTCCATAATGTTTCACAAATTACTGTGTCAAGATCAATTAGAGAAGTAACAGAAGCATTAAATAAAATATACCACAAATATATTAAATGGCCTGCACAATGTGATGAAAGGAATCTTATAAAGGCTAAGTGAGAAATGATATAGGTATTACCCTGATTGTTTTGTTTGTATTGCCTGTTGTACCTAAGCAGAAATATTTAGTTACTAAAAACTTTTCAGGTTCTATCAGAAATTTGAATTTCCTGGCGTCCTGGGTTGTATTGATGGCACACATGTAGCAATATTAAGGCCGCACATACATGAGGAACGGTATTATAACCGAAAGGGCTTCCATTCCCTTAATGTTATGATAGTAAGTATTGGGTAGAAAGTAGAAATGTCTACCTACTGCCCAAATTTTGACTAATAAATTATATATTGTCTGTAATGTAATAATAAATAATTATACATATTAATTCATTTACAGATTTGTGATGCTGATTTAAATATTTTATGTGTGGACGCAAGCAACCCAGGCTCCTCGCATGATTCTACTGTATGGCAGAGTCATCCACTCAGCCACCACTTAAAAGAAATTACTGAAAATACTAATGAACAAGTATTTTTATTAGGTATTACAATATTTTTTTGATGAATCCTATGACCTTTATCATGCTCATGTGTTGGTTTTTGTTGGAAAAATGATTATAATTTTCAGGTGACAGTGGGTATCCACTTAGAAAAACAATGATGACCCCAATCCTCAATACTGTAGATGGGACACCACAACATCATTATTATGTTAAACATGTGACTGCACGCAATACAGTGGAGCGTTGCATCGGGGTATTAAAAGCACGTTTCAGGTAAAGAGAATTTCTAGGCAATTGTTTTACATACTTAATAACTATTTTTATATTGAATGAATTTCTTAGTTTAGAAATTTAGATGCAATAGTTCTTGTATATGTCAAGACCAGTAAGTATATAAAAACTAATCTATTAAGAAATTTAGTTAAATGGGGTTGTTTAAAAGTAAATTGATTTTTTGCAGGTGTTTGCTTGTAGCACGTGCTTTGCATTATAGTCCAACAACTGCAGGCAAGATTGTAAATGCATGTGGCATATTGCACAATATTGCAAACATGGCAAGAGCACCATTGCCATGTGATGAAGTTTATGCAGAAGCACTTGGCTTGCAACAGGTATATGATTTCTATTCCACTATTTTGGAATACGAAATTTTAAATAATACTACTATGTTAAAACAATCAACATTTAAATTACTCTTTATTTCTCATAAACTAAATATTTATTTAACAATATTAAACTTGACTTCCAAGCCAATTGAAAAATTTGAAATGTAAAAAATACTACATAAAACAAAAAGACATTTTGTCATTTAAATAATAAAACAAATCCAAGTTACAATATCTAATGTAATAATAATAAATAATCAAAATCAGTCTTCATTAATCACTAATCAGTCTTTTAATTTAGGAGCAAAATAATTATGCAGCACCTAATTATCAAGACCATCGAAGGGTGAATCGGGATCTTCTTGAAGGTCGGGCACTGCAGCAGGCTCTTGTTGACAGACTGTGGAGAAATGCATAAATTAAATTAGCAGGTATGTAATGTAAACCCATCTCAATATTCTAGTAAAGTATGAAAATGCTCTTCTTATTATTAAAATGATTTAACTCTTTGTTACAGATCCACAGTATTACACAAAATATGATTTAAAATAAATTTCTACTCTTTTTATAAACACTGTTTCATTTAATTATTTATCATTACAGCCATTTGGAATACACTGCTCGACATAGACTCCTCCTAAAATAGATTTCATTTATCTTTTAATAATCTGACAAAATTACCTCTTGCATACTAAAGAAAACTTTAGTCAGACTCAGATTCTGGTGACATTATAATTTTGCGGAGTTTCTGTGAAAACAAAATTAACTTTAATACAAAAGTTGCATCTTCATATATAGCATGTGTAACCTAGCGCTTAGTATCAGGGTTACTATCTAGATGTCAAATTCTAGCCAATGTACTACTACTGATGTGAGCCTACACCTAACACAAGCTTTTAAGCTTAGCATGAGGGGTTACAATTGCTCCTTAATACTTATTGTGGGTATGCTTGTAGCACACACAATGAGTAGAAGTTCCAATTTTCTCCTTTATTGAAACCATTTCATAAAGGTGAATTAGCTGTAAATCAACAGTAATTAGTAATTACCTTTTTTGGCACACAGTGGCCTATAAGGTCCACCATTTTTTCTGTGGTGGAGCTCAGTCGATCAATGGCCGCAGCCAAGTTGTTGATGGCCTGAGCCTGTTTTAAAGTCGCTTCTGCGTTCCTGGCTTCAATAGCGTCCAGCCTTGATTGAGCAGCTTCGAGAGCTGTATGGTCTCTATCTACAAAAAAAATGTTACATCAGGCGACATACTTTGCCCTAGAGTGGGGTGTTAATGGACAAAAAAAAAATAGCATGATCATTACCTTCCGCTGCGTTACGCCGTGCAGATCTTTGGCGACGGCGTCGCTTTGGAGGCTGGTCGATGCTGGATGGCCGACCTTCTAAATTTTCCTGTTCCAAGCTGAAAAATAATCAATTACAATGACATTAATCTACATGTTATCCTATTTATTTAAAACCATCTGCAGAAAGTTATATACCTTATTTCTTGTGTTTGTACATTTTCCACAAGCTCATCTGTGACAACTGTAACAGGCACTTCATAATTGTCTAATAGTCTGTAAAAATAAAAACAATGTTATCAAAATAGTTAAGATACTAGTTACTTAGGTCAAATGATGAAAGCTAAGAAAATTAAGCACAGCGTACCAAGTTAGTACCACTTACGAAAAAGAATTGTTCTCAAATTGAAAATTACTACTAGTAGTAGGACTAGCATCCACCACAGGAAGCATGATAGTTTGCTATTTAACAAAAAAAAAACACAGTTAATAAAACAAAGCTAGCAAGTCAACAAAATGTGACAATGAACAAATAAATAATATAGACAAGCATGCAAATAAAAAAGTACATAATATAAAACTATGACATATTAGGTTTGTTAACAAGTTAGAAGTACATCCTAATGTGCAATACAACAGTTAAGAATGATAAAAGATAAAACCAATGTTCTAATGCTTACAGTGAGTGGGTTATGTCGGACACCTGGAAGTGGCTCTCCTACATCTCGCCCTAATATAGTATATAAGCGCTCTTGGAGTGGGGTTAGTGAAATGTTTTTTGCAGGACCACCACCTTAAATGCAAGTTATAAAATTATTACTATGTATGTGCTTCCCACTATAATTCTGAAAGGCTGCCAAAAGAAAGTATTGCTTACCTGTTGCACTTATTTCACTCTTCTGTGATTTTATTTTTTTCAACATTTTGCTTTTATATTCATTGAAGAACTAAAAAAAGTGTAAAAATTACAATAATGACACATTTTATCATTTTATAATGCATACCTACCTAATTATACTGTGTTTAGGTACTTACTGTCCGCCACTCTGCTGGCGTTTTATTGGGGCAGTCCACCGACACTGAGTTTAAAATTTGGGCGCACTCCATCCAATGTCGTTTTAATAAACTTCGCCCTTCATTGGTGCGGCTGCAGTGGCCAAGCGCCACGTCTTGGTGGTTTTCCAAATAATCGATTAGAGCCGAAATTTGCTCAATTAGCACCATTTTATATAAAATCAATAAATATACGCTTCTCAAATAAAGATAATTTAAATACAAAACAAACAAAAATCACCGGCCGCTTGAAATAAAAACAGATAAACGTCAGTAAGCAGTTATGTCACATTTGACTTTGACAGCTAAACAGATAAAATATTATTGAGTTGTATAGTTTTACATTTATCCGCGGTACACATTTACTGTTTACGAATTTCTTACTACTTCAGATTGCATATAACAGTAATAAATAATATGTAAAACAATATATAAATGAAATCTGGCATGAATAAATGTTCAAATTTATAGTAGTTTTTCGAAAATCATTTCTACTAACGGGTTTTATAATAATGGCAATACGACAATGTCATTATAACACAATTCTATTACGAGACCACTGACCGACCAATGATCGACCATTATGAATTTAGCAGATTACGAACTTTTAGCAAAATGACAATGGGATCGTGTTGGAATGACGAATTTATAAAAATAACAGACTTGGGCCCCAGTTGGTAGTCAATGGCCCGATAGTCCTGAGAACCAGCCTAATCAAGGAGAATTGTATTACCCAGTTCTAACTGGGTTTTGGAGGCCAGATCAGTCACTCCTTGTAACATACTGGGTATTCAGTTGCATCCGGTCAGACTGGAAGCCGACCCCACCATAGTTGGGAAAAGGCTAGGCAGGTGATGAAACTATTGGTCTAACAAATGTGCCACACAATTACAATAACATTCCATAGTATTTTGTAAAAACCGATTCTGATTTAGTATCAGATTGTTTGTCTATAATAACATTGACCCAATTTCATAACCTACTTTCCATACATTATTATGACTGTTTTCAATTCAAACGAGCACTGAATAATACTGAAACTGCAGTTGCACTTACACAAATCACTTTTATCACAAAAATATTCTTGATTTACATCTACTTTTAAAGTTATGTAAACAACATTATTCTATAGAGACTACTAGACTAGGATTTAATTTCTTAACATCTTACATAAATTATATATTTTTGAAAAAATCACTTTATTAATACCCATATTAATGCCACAGTCAAAACAAACTAACTTTTACTCACCCTAAACCTATATTTAGGTAGTTAGTTTTTTTTGTAATTTTCTTGTTGCATAAATTATAAGTACCTAATTATATCTGAGGTAATCTGAAACAACATATTATTTTGAATAGAGTTCATGTTCCAGGAGCTCGTGGCTAAATAATAACAGCTGCTCGGATCGATCTTCAGGTTAAGCCGCGCTTGTCAAAGTCGGTCCGTGTTACTGAGTTTCCTCCGTGCCTGAGAAAGCATGTTAAACCGCTGGTCGCGGCTGCCATTTCAAGATCATTGCAGTCCTTACAGGTACTCAGTGGCCCGAATGTCTGACAGCCAGTCTTGCAAGGCGGTATCGTGTTACCCAGTACTAACTGGGTTATGGAGGTAAGATAGGCAGTCGCTCCATGTAAAATACTGGTATTTCAGCTTCATCCGGTTCGACAGAAAGCGGACCACAACATAGTCGGGAAAAGGCTAGGCAGATAGTGATCTTTTACTCCAACTTCAAAAATTACCACTTTATATTTTATTGAAATGAAAATGCAATTGGAAACGAGTATTTCAATAGACTTTACTTATCTGCAATAAACTTTCGCCTTCAAGGTTTAAGTTTACTCAAAGTTACGGTTGTCAATAGTTAAAACGTTTTAATGGAAGGTCATTCATAGTACAAAGTATAAATATTAGTAAACAAGCAAAAGGAAACTTGAATAAATGTCAACAGCATTGCATAATCCTAGCTGGTTTCCGTATTTCTTCGTTTAAGAGTAAAATAAAGCCATCAGTTTCCTTGTGAAATAAGACAAAAACAGCGTTGAAAGTACTAGGGAAATAGAGACTTAGGGAACATTTCCGCTGCGTTAGATTTCCAGGAGTTTGTAGTGTATGAATATAATCTTGCTAACATTATAATAGAACTGCCTTCATTAAACACACCTAATACAATCCACGATGGGTTAGACAAAAGTCTTATAGTTCAATACTAATTTTCCTGACCTGGGAATTACAGTAACTACCTACTGTGATGCAGTCGCGATTGGGATCACTAAGCCTTTAGGTGGTTTTTTTTTTAACTAAATAAAGGTTTTATTTAGTTTTGTCGTCAGGTAAGGAATTTGCAAGAAAATGCTACGCAATATTATCTGTGACTAATAATGTCAGCGAGAATTTAGCGCCTGTAAGAAAAACTACACCAAAACCGGAGTAATGCAACTTTGCTCCAGCGCCAAATGGAAACACTTACAGCAATTACAAACTAAAAAACTACTAATTTATTAGCAGTTTTACTGTTTGGAAAATCGATTATTAAACCAATGGTAAGTAGCCCGCTATTACGCCTAGAAATGTTGAATTTAGATATTAGACTACTAATATCTAAATTCAACATTTTACAACGAAATTATCACTAATATGGAATGCCGTATCAACTTTAGCTCGCTAATAGCGTGTGGCGTAAAACCACAATTAAGTAGTTCAAAACTACGAGTATATTCAAAATGCTGAAATTCATAATTAATTATACATAACGTGGTTTTGTTACTCGTTATTTATAGATTTGAAACTAGGAAGCGGTAGACTGTGGGTCAATGCATTAATAAATAAATTTGATGATTTTGTAACAGTTCGCTGCATCGTTGGTGTAGTGGCCGCAAGCGCGACTGCTAAGCGTGAGGTCCCGGGCTCGGTCCCCGGGTAGAGCAAAGTGTTATTAGCTTTTTCCATTAGACATTTCTGAGTAGCAGCCACGGAGTCTGGATTTGTACCCGGTTGATGGCAATAGGCTGGCCACCTATTACATGGGACTTAAATATGTACATATATCCGTCAAAATGTTGGTGTACTATTAGGTACACCTCTGCTTAACCCTTCGGGGATTACAGTCGTGATGTTATGTTACGATTTTGTTAACGTTATTTTTAGTGCGCCCTCTTGTCTGCTCATAGAGGCAACAATAAACAATGTTTAAGACTTTCCTTGCCACGTATGGTGATTTTCTCTATTATATGTTTCTTTCTGAGTTGGCTTAATGAAATGGATCAACTACATTTATTACGAGATGACTGATGCCATGATGCAAAAAAAAAGCGTGTAACACGACACTTAACGAAGCCGAAAGGTACTTATTTTCCCCATCATTACAATATTTTTTTTTGTTCTAGACCATACCTGGGAATCTTCTAGTTTCGGAGATATTGGAGGTCAAATTTCTACATTTTTCAGAAGTTTTTTTTTTAAATACTGGTTTTTAAGATAATAACTTTACTTTTATTACCTCCTTGACCCGTTTAATATTAAGAGTTTCCATCAGCACTATGTTTTAAGTGTTCTACATTGAGTTTTACCCTAGATCATGACATTTCACCCCAAAAAAAAAAATCTGAAAGAAATTTTAAAGGTGTTTCAAAATGAGCCTGGTTGCCATTGAACGTTCCGTCAAATATAATTTCTGAAGGACCAGCTTATAATAAGGTTAATCCTAATCTAGGCCTGAAAGAAATTAACCCTATTATAGTCCAGATAAGTGACCCAAAGGCACTCTCCCAACACCATTACATTTAACAACACAAAACCTTCTGTGAAATTTATTATTCCATTACCTAGAGAGGTCTAATATTGATCAAGTTATATCCACGATAGGCAGTGGGACCACTAAATTGGTCTGAAACCGGTTCCTAATCTACTAACCGGGTTCAGTACGTCGTTTCCTAAATGAAATTTAAACTTGTAACTGTCTATTAATACTGTGTGAGCCGAGGTTCAGTTAGGTCAAATAGGCTTGCTAAAAGGGACCTATGTTATAGACATTGATTTTGACTTGAAGGTATAGCCAGTATTGGTTTTCTTCGGGACTGTAGTTTCTAGGAAAATCAAATTTTGGGGATGCTAAACAACGTTCTGAAGATTCAGGAGATTATTTGAAAAGGACACGTAACATTGACACCGCGCCAGAAGGCTGTCTAGACGTCTCACGAAGCATTACATATTTCTCCAACGACATAATTAACTGCTTTTCGGCAGCCTGTCATAATAGTATTTATTCTAGGAGGTTTATGTGTGTCATGTGTCGTCGCACACTAACTAACTTGAATATGGCATATAAATCTCTTGAGGAGCTCTTGGCTAAATAATAACAGCCGTTCGGGTCCATCTTTAGGTTTAGCCGTGCTTACCTAGGTTGGTCTGTGGATGGGTGACCGCCCATTACATACCGAGTTTCCTTCGTGCCTCGGAAAGCACGTTAAGCCGTTGGTCTCGGCTGTCATCTGTAGATCTTTGACAGTCCTTACAGGTAGTCAGTGGCCCAAAAAGTCTGACAACCAGTGTTACCAAGGGGTATCGTATTACCTAGAACTAACTGGGTTGTGGAGGTCAGATAGGCAGTCGCTCCATTTAAAATACTGCCAACCCCGACATAGTCGGGAAAAGGCTAGGCAGATGATGATGATGGCATATAAATCTCAAAGCTGCATTGAAATAAACCCTTTAAAGAGCGTAAGAAGAGAGAACTAAAGAACACAATGACATTAGCGTCTTTGATTCACTATTCGGTAACTAAGCTGATTGCGTTACTTACTTACTAAGAAATGACTGCCCTATGAACTAGGGCTGTGAAAGGGACTTTAGAAAACACCAATAGACTAATATTAAATCTTAGCTCGGCTTACTTTAGCTTGGCTTGCATAAAAGTGTTGACAGTACCTTCTCTGGCAGCTTATGTGTTGTCTGAGTCTTAAGATCCTCACCATCGCAGCTTTGGTGAAAAAACTAGGGCGATTATCATACCAAGCGGTGAGCTTGGTCAGAGCAAGGGTTTTTAGAAATCTCTAATGGCAATGCGACCTAGCAAACTATGTTAACCAGCGAGAGATCACAGCCGCCAAATTAAAATGGAACTGGGCATTGGGTTCCGAACAACAGAACCCGGTGACGCGGTAGGCCCAGAAGGAGATGGCGTGACAAGCTGGACTCTTGTCTAAACGATTGAGCCCAAATAGCCAAAGACAGAGATAAATGAAAAGAGTGAAGGGAGGCCTTTTTCCTGCAGTGGGACACATCACGCTCATAAAAAATAAAGACGTAAAAATTAGATGAGACTGGCACAGAAGCGTGGATTTTAGCAGAATCAAAGAGGGGCTTATTCCCAGGAGTGACTGAAGACGTTAACATCTTTAATTAGTAACCTCTAACCCACCACGTTTTAAAAAAAAGTTTGCCCTACTTGGAATTTCTCCTGTATCGTAGGTGCGTTTACAAACATTTAAACTCACATACACCAACAGTCAGACCTCAGTGCCTTAAAATTCTATCCACATTGCATCCTCGTACATGGCAACAGCTTCAAATCGCTATTCATCTTAGCTTCGCTCCGTCGCGTCGTACAGGGCAATATTGAATCTAGCTTGTTACTACTTGTAGATACAAAGAGTATAGGCGAAATCATTTGTTTGGAATTACACAGTTTGTTTGTTATACTGATGGACCTAGGTGAATAACGCTTGACACAAATCCAATACATACGTAAGTAAAGATGCGTCGCAGGAAGGGAATTGTTTAATCAAAGCAGGCCTGCCTTTTCTGTATACAAGGTGTAAACGAGGATCCGTTTACACCTTGTATACAGAAAAGGCAGGCCCTAAACCGAACCGAACCGAACCTTAAGAAGCCCTAAACCAAACATTCGGTACTTCAAACTTAGTAACTCTACGCATACATGATTGGTGGGAAGCGACTTATTGGGGTGAAAAATCACGTTTATGGAAGGACTCAATGTAACGCGCTCAATACATGTGCTGATGGATACATTGAATAGTACGGGGGTCGTGGAGGTATTTAAAGTAAAGTTATAACTTTAAAAATCTCTCTCCTCTCTTCATACCTTCCTGATACCATGCATGTATAAACAAATATGTAAGTACAAATACATAAACACGGTATTTTTTTGTGGAATCTTTGTCAATATCCCTCGTCAAAACTGATTGCCTAGAGTATTTCAATATCAGGCAGACTTTTTGGTAGCATACTTGGTACACCTTTGTTCAAAGAAACATAGCTTCTATCGAATTAGGTACTTTAAAATTTTACAGAGCACAAAAGCTAAAAGCCTCACAGTGTAAAACAAGACAAAGGAACTTTTGCCTGCTACATTTTAATTACACAGAGCAATGGTCTTAAAATGAGGTAGGCAGGACCTAAGGTCGGTCTGGAGGCAAAGAGAGCGAAATGAAAGCGACCAAGAAAATGCGGGTAGATGGAAATTAATTTTCTCATTGATGAAAATGTTTCGAAATATTTTCTTTCTTGTATATTATATGGCTTTGTTGTCAAAGGTTAAAAATATTCTTGAAAGGATATTTTTAAATAAATCATGGATTTATAAAGAAATCTTTTATTGCTTCTTTGAATTGAAGATCTTGTTGGTGTTTAACATTTATAATATTTTACTGATTGGATTTTGTTATAAACTGTTTGGGTTTAGTTTGGTTTGTTTAAAAGATTCTTTTAAATCTAAAGATTGATTGGTTTGTCTAATATTCTTGAATCAGCTTGCTTTCTCCATGGGTCCAACATCGTAAATGCGAAAAAATTATCAGCTGTCCCATACATTTGGGCCGAGTAGGTATTGAAATTTTGTATGGGACAGCAGATAATTCTTCTATCATCATCATTCTTTACACCTATGTATTTCATTTTCAGTGTATTTCCCATCCAGCTTGAAATCTCGGCCTGTTTTGTTAGGGGACTGTGTCATTTGGTTTTTCCATCAAGAATTTTTCAGTGGTTGCCACGGAGTCTGGATTTGTGCCCGGTTGATGGTAATGGGCTCGCCCCATACTACATGAATCTTAATAATATAACTGGCGAAATCATTGTGCCGATAGTTGTATCAGCCCATGGCTAAATTGCCAAGAGCCTCGACCAATACCTGAGGAGGCTCTCGTTAAGCAGCTGGATCAAGGGTTTGATTCAGAAAGCGGTACTCCTGGACACGGCTCGTATTGTTCCTCTCTCTGGAGCCCTGACCGCTGGTAGCTTGGACCCTGTTCCCGATACCGGTGGGCTACAATTTTTTATATTTTTAAATGTTTTTTATATTGTATTTAGTTTATGAAATATTTAAAAATGTAGAAGATTTGTTTAAAAATAAATAAAGGAAATAATAACTGGCGAATATGTATTATTGGGTAAACCTCTGTCTAACCCTTCGGGGATTACAGGCGACATGTTATGTTTGATTGTGTATCTCCAATATTACTGTTCTATTATAAAGTTACGGTTATACTACAGAACTCAAGTTTGATTGTCCCTTGAGTTGCGGGTAATCCTATACAAACACAGTTATTTGTTACCTCTCCCATGAGGGTTCCGTCCCATGGATATTGTAACTTGCCATAATTTAATGGCGTATCTGTTTAATGGGATTTTGTTGTTGGTAGGGAATCGAATACAAGCAACGAAGCATTTTCTATTATTTACGGTATGGTTAATAGCTGTGTAGGATTTCCTCCTTTTTGAATAAGCAACGAAGTCACATTTACGGTTATAGTTAAGTAGGATTTCCCTCTTAACTTTATTTACCTTATTTTTGTCAATATTAGGTACAAACACTGTAATCCAAGCCAAAATTCTCAATTATTTAAAATAACTAAATTTACAATAAACTTAAACAATGGCTGTTTTTGATAGGGAAAGAAAATTTCGAGTGCGAGCTGTGCTGCCCGCACTCCAATTTTTCTTTCCATATCAAAAACAGCTGTAGTTCCCTACGCAGGGTTTGCGTATAAAAATATTAAAAAAATAAAAAATGGCGTTAAAAAACTCCTCCTCAACGCTGTCAACTGGTAATGTACCCACGAGACTAGCGGCGTTGCCACGGTGTATGGCAACACAAAATAAAATTGTTCCCTCGTTAATGTGTTTTTTGTTAAAAAAACTCAATCACTAAGCTTAAATGTTTGTTTCCAATTTCAGATTCCACGAAAATTGCTACTGAAAAACAACTTAAAATTTGTATTTTAAGTTGTTTTTCAGTAGCAATTTTGTGTGTTCGATTTTATTTTCCTTTCTTGTGAAAGGAAAATAAAATCGAACACACAATAGTCTTATTGGCGTAGACATTTTCATCCAGGGGATACCTTCATTTGTGTACAAAGCATCGATGTTACAAGATAATATAAAGGTTTTTTACAGATTTCCCAAGAGATACGGGCCTACGCATTTACATAAACTTGTATGGTAGAAATAGGATTGCTTACCAATGTACAAACCTGGGGTGTCTGCTTCAAGTATTGACATACGACTATTAGATTACCACAAGATAGTGTGTAGTTGTAATCCAAATCAAATGAGAGAATAAGTTATTCATTGGATCCGTAAATCCATCTTTACTAATAAATAAAATTGAAGTGTCTGTTTGTAACATCATAATACCAGCTTTTTACTGAATGCATATGAAAGTACACAACAAATTAAAAAATATATAATATTTTTTTTTTAATTTTTGTCTGTCTTTTTGTTCCGGCTTATCTCTGAAACGGCTGGACCGATTTGACGGGACTTTTACTAGCAGATAGCTGATGTTATAAGGAGTAACGTAGGATACTTTTATTTTAGAAAAATAATCAGGGTTCCGTGAAAAAAAAATTAAAACCCTTGAAATTGGTAACAAAACCCGATTCCAAAAGGAAAGTTATATTTTTACAATAATTTCACGCGAACGAAGGTCGCGGGTAAAAGTAAGTTTGAAATAAAAATGTGATAATATTGTTGCATCACAAAAATAATGTTCAAGTATGGGTTCAGGTGTTATTAACAACAAAATACTACGTAACTGTGGATCATAGGCTTTCTTGCTTTTCAATAGACTCATGGAAAACAGGAACTACCTAAGCTTACTCCGTCAAATAACTGGCCTTACCAATACGTATCATCCAACTACATTCAGTTAGACTAGAAGCCGACCCCAACATGAATGTGTTATCAGCATTATCAGTCTCCTGCCCTTATCCCAATTTATTTGGAGCCGGCGCAGCATGTCTTCTTCATCCATACCCCTGTATCACTCGTCATCTCATCAAACACCTCCACCACCATATAATCCTTCACACAGTCAATCCATCGATCCCTTGGTCTTCGTGTAGAATCACTACTGCGCTATGATCTCGTAATGTGGGGTAATAGCAGCGATCTGGATAGAGCATTAATAGCTCACAAAAAGTGCATCAGAGCAATATGTGAACTTCAACCTGATGACTCATGTCGACCAATGTTCAAAAAGTTTGGTTTGTTACCGTTCAGCACCATCTCTGTGATATTTTTGAAATATGTCTGTACGTAGTTAGAAATAAAGAACTATTTAAGACAGCAAACGATGTCAATCCTCTGAACAGACGCGATCCTTTTATGTTAGTATTGAATGATTTACCAAGATTTGCCAAATATAATAAAAGCTGTCTAACAATGTGCGTACGTATTTACAACAAGATACCAAAAAAATTAAAATATTAAATTAAGATTATTAAAGATTAAATTGCGCAAGTGGATAAATGAATGTAATTTCTATAGTCTAAAAGAATGTATGGATAAAAAATGTTGATGTCTTGTAACATTTTGCTTAACCCTAAAATTTTGCATGCTATGTTCTATCTTAGCTAAACATGTTTGAACTATTTTAATTTTATTTAACACCATTGTATACCATGTTTTTTGCAATTAAATGATTTATTATTATTATTCCTCTACTCTCCCATCCACATTCAGACTCAAAACTTTCCTCACGACATTTTCCTCATTCCTCCACATCACATGCCTGCACCAAGCCAACCGATTACCACACAATTTTTCAGTCAACGGCGCCACTTCCAGACTTCCTCTGATATACTCATTTCTTATTTAATTCATTCGCGGAACACTACACATCCCCGTTAGCATTCAACATATGTACATATTTGGAGAAAAGACTAAATAGATTTCAGGAGGTTTTATTTGTGAATGAGAACCTATTATTCTAGCATGTTCCAGCTCTATTTAGTCTTGAAACCCAAAAAAGAGAAATGGAGGCAAAAACGATCATCCGTAGGCCACTCCCAAAAACTGTTTGTGACCCCAATATATTAATTGCTACAAATTCCCCGCTACCAAAATGAAAATACATAAGACTATTTCCACACTCCAGTTACCAGGGCAACAGACAAACGAAATAGCTTGCGCCATCTGGTAGCATCGTAAATAAAACGGCTTTATCATGTGGAGCCAGTGACCTATAGGCAGCCGAGACTTTAGAGAATACTCCACTAGATTACATATACCGAAAAAATAAAATGGAAAGCGTGAAAAAACTTTTGGGAAATAAATGAATTGAATAATGGATTATTTGTCTCCTCGTAAGAGTAAGTAATGGAAAAGAAACTTTAAGGATTAAGCAAAAAAGTCGGTTTGTGTGTGGCTGCTGTGGTTTTTCTTTTGCAGGAAGTAGGGAGGCGGGGCTCGTGTGGGAATCAATCATTAGCTGTCCTTTTAATATCTAATAGCCAAATGTGTTGTTTTACGAGAATTCCCTATATAGGGATATTAAGGACTGAGTTTTTTTAGGCTGTCCGGGGCGTGTATATCGGATAAACATATTTTAAGTGAAGCACGTGTATCTTTTTTAACACTATCAATGTCCACACTGCGCTCCATAACTCAGGTTGCAGATGTTGGGGAAAATTAAGCTAAAGTGGGAGTGAGCTGGCCATGCAGTGCGAATGCACCCAGAGAGGTGGGCACGGACCGTCACTCACTGGACAACTGATCGTGGAAATCGCCGCCGAGGTGGTGTGACGATCTGATCTTGTTTGCAGGGTGAACATGGCCAGAGATTGCACAAGATAGAGAGGTTTTAAAGGAGAAAGAGAAGGCCTTTGCCCAGCAGTGGGACACTTAAAAGGTTAGCCATAAGAAAGAATTGTCCAGAAAGCAGAACAATCGCCCAGAACCATAAACATGTGGTTCATGGAACGGGAAATGGCCATGACGGGCAAAACAAAATCTATCTCAATAAATAATATCTTTGACATTACAAGTAAGTACTCCTATCTCAATTACCTCCAACCTAATTCAAACCTTAACATAATCTAAATTAATTCGATATTTTAATAACACTACCCGTTATATTAGATTGGTAGTTTGAAACCGAAGCTCATTGGCTGTAAAATGCTTTGTTTATGCCAGCGCCATCTGGCGGCAAGAGCGAACAATTGCCACTAAGCAGTTATGCGCGACAATTGGGTATCTTTGATATTGATATTGTTGGTGAATGTGTCTTTTGATACTGGCAATATCAAATAGTATGTTAGAGGTATATTCAGGTTCTTGCTTGAATTGTATTTTCAGACAAAAGTTAGGTGAGAGCTGTCTTACAGCCTTTGTGGATCTAGAAATTATATTTTATTTGATTTTGTGAACCCCATTTCACACAAATACTTATACCTACAATCCTAAATAAAATGTATACATGCCTTCTTACTTTTTTATGACAGCCTGCTTCATCCCACTGCTGGACAAAGGCCTCCCCCATGGTTTTCCAATGTGTTTACAATTTGCCTTCTCCGATCAATCCATTACTTTATTACTAGTCAGATATTTAAGTAATGAGATCGTTTGTGAGATTTTAAAACGAAAATTTTAACACAACAGACCTCGCATCAATATAATCATGTTTGTAATCCCCGGAAGGTCAGGCAGAGGTGTACCTAATAGTATACCCACTTTTCACCAGTTATGTTAAAGTCCCATGTAATAGGGGGCGAGCCTATTGTCATCAACCAGGCACAAATCCATACGCCGTGGAAGCTACAGCATTTTCATTTATTGTCGTATTGTCGTCGCCACCCTGTATACAAGTACGGCTCAAATAGTTTGGTAAAACGATAAAGTTTGCTTCACCGGAAATCTCCTTTATTAACCGTATGGGATTATCCTGGGCCATTGTGTAGGCACCATTAACCGTGGTGTAGCAACCCATTGTCCTTACAATGTTATCTATATGAAGGAGTGGCTTGATTTATTAAAGTGGGTATTTGGGTGAAGTACCAGTTGTGTATGTTGTTTGAAGTTTCTTGAGTTTGATATGAATTTAATGAACTCTGAATTTGAGGTAACTCAAATACTCACGAGGAATAAAATCCTTGTTTGTAGTCGGATCTTAGATCACCATCTCAGTCTATTCGACAGTTGCGAGTTATGTTTGTTTTTGTTTTTGTTTTTAATTTTGAGTCCTTACGATATTTTTTTTCACCGTTATGAGAGCGGGGATGATGAAATAATTAACACTTATTAAAGCCTGCTTAGTTCCGCTGGACCATTACTGGATTTTATTGACTGATTTCAGTATTTTGTTTCGATTTCCGTCATCTACTTCGAAGTTACCTTTAATTCAGAGATTGAACCGTCTATTAAACGGTATAAGCGATCAGAAAATAATCTTACTTTATGAGGCGCAGTTGATTATTTTATATTGATTCGTGGCCTAGACAAGAGGCAACCGCATTCAAAGCGATTCGTGTGTCAACAACTTCAAAAAACTTATCTGTGCAGGCCGGAAAACACAGAACTAAAATAAATGTAGCAAGTTTGACATACAGATGCATTATTTCTTACCAAGCAGCGTCACCTTGAACTGCAAACTTAAAGTGGTCTTACTGTACTTCCCGGTTGGCTGACGGTCGACCACTTTTCAACTTTATTACTATGCGCTTAAGGGTGAAAATGGCAGACCGTCAGTGAGCAGCATATCAAGCTACCCGAAACTGTAAAATTTTCCCAATCAACCTTGAACCTAATACTTTAGCGATAAAGTAAAAATGTATTAAACTTTGACAGATTGTAGTAGCTTGATGTGCTGGCGTCTGTACATTGACATTCAACAGGGTTAACATAAGGTATTAGTTAGGTAATGTCATCATCATCATCATTTCAGCCGAAAAACGTCCAAAGCTAGACATAGGCCTCCCCCAAGAGTCGCCACATTGACCGGTCCCGTGCGACTCACATCCAGCGGATCCCTGCAACTTTCACCAGGTCATCGGTCCACCTAGGGTTGCCACTCCAGAACTTTTCGGCCCCATCGGCCATCCATTCTGCAAGCAATGAGCCCACTGCCACTTAAGTTTGGCAAATTATTCAGCATAAGATTATATCAAGGTTTATAATAATCGCGGGCCTATGGACGGTGAGTAATAGGCTAGCTCGCCGTCCGTCCGTTTTATGACGACATGCCGTGTCGACGGCGCGTTCCTGTTCCACGCGGGCTCAAAGAGATGTCAGCACACAGAAAGAGGTCCGCAAGGGCCGATGCCTGCCAGGGCTGCGGGACTGTTCGAAAGAGATACCGCGGTCCTGGAAAACAAAGGGCAAAGAAGGAACAAGAATGGGTTTTAGTCAGTAGAAGTCTAACACTCCATTCCGCTCCGCCCAGACCCTGGGAATCATTTGATGATTTCCCATCCGAAAACAAAAATGTTTATAATAATGTACTGTTTTTTAATTATTTATCATCGCATTCACTGCAGAATGCCACTGTATCACGATCCTCAGCTTTACTGGGTTAAGAAAAGAACGATCCAATAAATTGCAAGAGTTTCAACACCATTGTACTAAACAGTTATTGTTATTTTCAAAGAGAAAATGTATTCTTCAAACGATACAACCCCGGTTGGGCAGTAACTCATGTCTAGATATTTCCCTCCGATAGTAAAAAGTATTCAGATTTTACGTAGTCGAACTCCGTTTCTACCTGTCCGTAGAAAAAAACTATCTGATCGTACAGTTATAGAAGTAAATGGTAATACTTTTAAGATTTTTCTTCTAGATTTTTAACACTAGCACGCGTAGCATGACCACCGTAGAAACGGGTTTTGTCGACAGAAGAATCGCCAAAATGACAGATCAACAAAAAAAATCTGTTATTTTGTCGAATCTTCCGTCGACAAATGCTGGTCAATACTCTATCTAAATTTTTTTAGTAGCAGAAGTTTCTTCTTTTTTGCGTAAGATTTATAACTTCGGTACTACGGTCCAGTGTCGTCATCGGAGAGTCCGTGGTGTTTTGTAATTTGTTTTAAATTACAAATAATCAAGGATGAAAAGTTATTAATGTTGAAAGGAAAGGTTGCTGTCCTCTCCATGTCCCAGTCTCTAAAATTTCTTTAACAAAACGATTCAGTGGTACAGCCTCGAAAAGATAATAGACAGATAAATATAGATTCAGAAAGGTCAGGTGAGTAGTACTTGCAACCGTCGTGCGTGTATGACAAGATGTATGACCGTGGACGAGGCAAAAGGAGTATATAAGGATCGTAGCAGGTGGCGTGCTGTTGTTTCTGCCTAGTCCCATGGGAAAAGGGCGTGAGTTTATGTGTGTATGTTTTAGACCTACTTTTGCTAAACAAATTATTCAATTATCCTCCTTGTGTAAAGACCTTAGTGGTAACATCATCAAGTAAGATTGCTATGTTCCAGTTTCAAAAGTTTGTGCGAGCGCATAAGACATCAATTTCCCGTTCAATTTTGGAAACGGCTTCTTTATAAAATACTATAAAAATGTAAGTACCTACTAGGATGCTAAGAGTAAACGGCGATTGCATGTTATTATTTCATACAACGCGGTTAAGCGAAAAAAACAAAAGAAAACTGCAAATCATTTTCGGAGGCGTCGAGCCAATATCAATAAAACCTTATGTCCTTGAACTTAGAAATAAGGATATTTCTTTACATAACAAGAAGGCGTAATAGCCATTATATTGCGCTGTTTCTTTCTTACATAAATACTGTAAATTAACCGACATCGAGGGAAACATACCTAAATATAAGTAGTGTTTTCTATATAAGGTCTATCTTTTCATACACGAAATATTTTAAGAGTAACTTCTATAAGTCGTAAAGTCGCAACGAAAAAGAAAATTATCTGAGTGTTTTTTTTTACGAAATTATTATAATTCTAAAATTTTTTGAGACTTTTTGCATTAAACCTTTACTCCCATATTCTAACAATGACAGTAGGTAAATACGACGTAGTAAACTAGCGTAATGGATGCTTAAAAATAAGGAGACAGTATTTATTTTGTGGGTCAAGTAATTTTGAATTATTTATTTATTATAAAAAAATATACTCAGATAAAAAAAAAAATCCCTTGAAATGGCTTTGTTATAGCCGTTAGACGATTCCCTGAAAATATTTTGTGTATGAATAGTTAGACCTTATTCATTTATAAATTAAAATAACCTGTATTACCTAACTAACTCAAAGGTAAACTTAAAAAATGGCGTCAAAAAACTCCTCCTCAACGCTGTCAACTGGTAATGTACCCAAAAGACTGGCGGCGTTGCCATGTTGTATGGTAACGCTAAGTCTTTGGCCTAGGTAAAAGCCAGCCTTTGGGTCACGGGAAGACTCAACTAAGCGTTTTCTATTAAAAGTAAAGTTTTAGTACTTACCAACCTAGTAACTAGTAACCTAGTAGTAGTTAGTTTCCCGCATAAGTATAGTTTCTATCTAAATTGCTTATGATAGAACTATCTCATATTTTCATTCAGATATAGTCTTGTATTTTTACATCAAAGTAGGTTTTGTTGGTTCAACCTACCGAAAGTGATAAATTCATGAACACACTTAGAAAATTATTTTAATATATAAAAATATTACACATTCCCTTCCCCAAACCCTGTCTTGTGACCGTGAAAAAACCTCCGCATTTACCTACAAAATATAACTTCATTCAGTTTCACGGACGACGTGTGTTTTAATATCACACCGTGTATATTTATAGGTCCTATAAATTGCAGACACTTAACACACTTTCCCTCTAAAAGGCATGTATTTCGGAACATTCTCCGGAGGTCATAAAAATGTTTAGCTAGGTACTAAAATATGCTTTTAATAATGGTCCTAAGGTTCGGCTATTAATCCTGGTCCTTCGGGCCGGATGAAAAAAATTACACGGTGTAATCATAGCGATTTATGGTAATATATTCCTTGGTAACATTTATTATACTGTTATGTGAATTTGATCATGCAGTGGGAATTATTTTTTAACAAACTTATAATATTGAAATGAGTATTGAATCATTTGACAATATTGTTGCCGAAAAAAATTTTACAAACATGGTTTATATTAAAATTTATATATTTTTTTTAATTTTTGTATTGTGATCAAAAATTACGCAATGGAGGTGCTGCAATCTAAAGAAGGGTACCAAGGTATTGTCAGTTGTAATATCAATTAATGGAACCGCCAAAATGACAAAATTGAGTTAAATATAAAGGGTGTTAATAGACCCTTAATAGTTTGATGTACAGAATGCTTGGTTGACGGATATGTGAAGGGTCTGTTTACACCCGGTATAGTTCGACTGCAAATTATCTGCTCTATCGAGTGGTGCCTTTAAAATCTCAATATTTTGAAAATAAGGCGATTACGTTGACAAAATCAGACCAGTTTTTTAATCATTTCAACTCGTTTTTGTGATGTATAGCACATTTCATGAGAATGAGCAATGTGTGGATTAATGCAACGACAGACTTGGTATTACTTTTTTATGTATTGATCCAACGTGAAACAAAATCTATAAAGTAAGTCATTTTTCTAAGAAATACTCCTACATTACTTATTTGTTTTAATTTTACCTTATATTAAATCTCAACTGTAATTCAGGTTATAAAAATAACCTGCGAACAAACGAATTAAAATTTCAAGTATTAGAAGGTATGTATAATTAATAAAAATCAAAGCACTCCATTTCTAAGCGGCACTACGAGTACAATTTGAGTTCTACAGTATGTTTTCTGACCCATTTGTTTACATTTTTATCAAATCATTTTGAAATGGACACGTGACACGTGTTCCATCTTAACCGGGATATTACGTTCTTATTTGGTATAATATATTGTTTCGGCTAAAACGTCCACGTGGGCTTGAGATCCGGGCGCGAATTATGAGTGCCATAAAGCCTGGCTGGTTTTTGTCAAATACTAATATTAATAATAGTATTTGTAAAGAAGTTTTTTAATAATATTATAATGCTATTTTGTATTGATAAATATACTAAATAATAAATCTATTTAATTGATGCAGGAAATGTCGCGTGGAAACTCATCAGAAAGTGGTCCTTCTTCGTAATATTATACATATTATATTACATAACAGGGCCCTTAACGAAGCCGAAAGGCACTTGTTCTCCGCGTCATTGCGATCATTTTTTTGTTCTAGACCATACCTGGGAACCTTCTAGTTACCGAGATTTTGGGGGTCAAAGTCCCAATCTTTTCAGAAGTTTTTATTTAAATAGATGTTTTTAATGTAAGATCTTTACTTTAAACACCTCCTCGACCCCCGTACTGTTCAATTCATCCATCAGCACAATGTGCTGCCCCAAGAAAGAAGTCGTATCCCAGCAATAATTTTTGCGTAAAGTTACTTAGTTTGATGTACATAATGCTTGATTGACGATTTCGTGAACGGTCCGTTTACACCCTGAATAATTTTTATTTTTGTCCTGATTTCAGTTTGCATCAATATCATATCAGCCCGGAGTCACCCACTGTTGGGTATAGGCCTCTCCTTTCTTCTGCCACACTTCCCGGTTCTGTGCGTTCCTTATCATCCGTTTTCCGCGATCTTGACGATATCGTCAACTCGACGTGCTTTTGGACGGTCCTGCTTTCTTAGGCCCAAACTTGGCCACCATTTGGTCAAAACCTTTCTCCCTCGGTCACCTCTGCGTCTAGTTAGATGCCCAGATGTTAAGTTTAAACTGGAGCCACAAAAAAACGATGTATACTTTTGAAGACAACATGAAATTCTTCTCAAAGTAAATTAAATTCTTCTCAAAGTAAACTTATACTGTCACTTACGGGATATCTTCCGTGATTGTTCCTAATTTTGAGCTCCTATTTATTTTCCATTCACTCGCATTCTCCAGTCAACCCTCAATCATGGTGCTTGCAGCAGCGTCGAAATATCTGGAGCTCAAAATTACGAACGATCACGGAAGATATCCCGTAAGTGACAGTATAAGATTAGTTTTAAACCGTGAAAGCTTAAAACAGTGTTTTTCTTCTCAAAGCGTTGCCATTCTCAAATACGGTTCGCGAAGCTAGCAACACCTCAAGTCAGGTGCGGTTCTGTACCAACTGGAACCGAACATTCCACAAATACAGAGAAACTTCAAGCAAATGAAATGTTACTTGTTTACTTCGAAAGTAAATGTGTATTTCTAAGCAGTTTAGAGTTTACTCCCAAATGGATTTTGGTTTGTGTAACTGTATTGTTGTTTGAGTAATACGGTTTATGATTTTGAAACTAGGAATGTTTATTTATTAATTTACTAGCTTTTGCCCGAGACTTTGCTCGCGTTAATTTAAATTTTGACAATCAATTCGGGGTGTACTCTGCCTGTAATAATATAATTCAATCATGATTCGAAAGACACGTGGCGCCATCTATTATCATAAGAACGTTATTGTTGTTTAACCCGGAAAACAGTACTTTTTTTCGGGATGAAAGGAACCCTATGTCCGTTTCTGTACACCTGACAACGTATATACACAATTTCAGGATGATTGATTCAGTGGTTTAGGCGTGAAAAGGTAACAAACATACAAACAGACTTTCGCATTTATAATATTAGTTAGGATGGATGAGATACAATTATTAATCTGAAATTGAAACTGAACTTTATTATCATGTAGATATTCAGGTTAGCTAACAGTCGTTAAGTAGCCAGCCCGAAAGTTTGACAACCAGTCGTAACAACGGGTATCGTATTACCCAGTACTAACTGGGTTGTGGAGGTCAGATAAAACTTGATCACTTTTGGCTACCAGGTTTTCGGTTTATTTAAATACATCATAATATGTTTCAAAATATTACTGTTGTATTAAGTCAAACCGGTACCTGTGCCACGATAAAACAATCGAAAATGATTCGTGGATCTCTGAATGATTTACTTACGATAACTATGTATAAGTATTTGGTATCAGAATGACAGTCATTCAGGAAATATCTCTAGGTCAAATCTCAGCAACTCAGAACACTGACAGAAACTATCTAGGACTCCAGTCACACAATTTCGACAACACTGTTCTTTTTAAATTCAACCAGTTCCAATTTACAAAATGAAATATTCCTTTCTTGCACTGGTTTTGCAGTGTTTTCAAACGGTATTTTCCTCTAGAGCTATAGCTTTTTTGCATAAATTTGAATATGTGACACGCTCGCATTCGGATTATTGCCAACGACTCCCTGTTTATTTCGTTGAGCTATCGTCAATTTTTAAGGTAACTGGGAAGTTTTTTTTTTTTTTTTGTTCGAGGATCTCGTGGCTAAATAATAACATTCGCTCGGGTCGATTTTTAGGTTAAGCAGTGCTTGCATAGGTTGGTCTGTGCATGGGTGTCCGCCCATTACTTACCGAGTTTCCTCCGTGCCTTGGAAAGCACGTGAAGCCGTTGGTCCCGGCTGTCATTTGTAGATCTTTGACAGTCGTTAGGCAGTCAGTGGCCTAAAAATCTGACAACCAGTCTTACCAAGGGGTATCGTATTACCCAGTACTAACTGGGTTGTGGAGGTCAGATAGGCAGCGCTCCTTGTAAAATACTGGTATTCAGCTGCATCCGGTTAAACTGGAAGCCGACCCCAACATAGTTGGGAAAAGGCTAGGCAGATGATGATGATGGGAAGTTTTTGTTCGTGTTTGTGATTTTATAGTCCTTTTTGGTCTTTAAGGACTAAAATAACATAATTAAGTAGGCAATATTGATTTTGGTAAAACAATGTAAGGGTTCTTAACGTTTTGACCGCCAGAGCATGAACGCACGCGCGTGCTTCCACGCCAAGCCACGATTTCACCTACCATTTTGTACCATATTTTTGTCGTTTGGCGTACAGGGCACGCGCTTGCTTGTCACTATGGCGGTCAAAAGGTTAAGGTTCCGTCAATTAGCGGACGTGGCTAAAAACACTGGGCTCAGACGGATATTAAGGTACTGAAGTACGACGAATGACTCCGAATAACGTTCACTGCGAAGTGCCAGTCTGCAATCTGTCTATACCGATTTAACCGTACACACGGCGACGTACAAGCTATACATTTCCCGTACGATAACAGATCCGTTTATACTGGTATTGCATAGCCCTATATTTGTGCACTGGATTTCTGTTCACCTTAACGGGAATAAAAAATGACGAAAGAATGCACCTTTGTTGTTGTTGTTGTTGTTATTTTTGAAGACTAGGGTACCTATACATACTCGTACCTCGCATGTTTTTATTTTTGAGTAATTTTATTGTTATTTTTATTGAATGACTTTTATTGATTTTTGTAATGTAATGATTTTAATGACTTTTTAATGATATGTTTTTTGTATGATTTTCTACTTTACTATTTTTATTCAATCTCAATTTTTTTTTTTTTTTTTGTTGTTGATTATGGGTATTGAAACACAATTTATTTATTTTATTTTATTTATTTTTATTTATAGCTTGATTTGTCGCTGTACCTCTAAAGCATTATATTAGTGTTTTCTAGCTTTTTAACTTAAATCTGAGTTATTTTCATAACAAAAACTATTTAATCGATCGCCTAGTAACTGATAATAACATCGCTTTATAGGCCTTATTTGCTTAGCTCATACTGTAAAACATTAAAAAAATCGCTCCTTTTCGTTGAAACATAAATATTCAATTTAATTTTCTTACTATTTCATAAATCACCTGTAAACTCAAACCATCATTACGCTACCATCATAACACGTATATGAAAAGCGTACATTATGTAAATATATCCCCAGGATCATCCATTGTAGAGGTGGTCCGTGTCCCGTAATGGACATCTCAGGGCAGATATTGATGGATGCAGTATAATATAATTTACATTTTGCCTGCATTTACGTCCGGAGGCTCTTGAATTAGAAGATTGATGAACTGGTAGATGATATATATATATATAGTATTATCTTGTCGGGATTTCGAGATAGCTATACCTGAGTGTTCTAATTAAAATACATCGAATTTGACATCGCTAGGCATGAACACGCGGTGTAAAACGCAACGTATCCGAACGATTTTACAATTGAAAACAATCGTTACACATATATTTTCTCTATTTAAAAAATATATCCATATCTCTGGGTGATACTTATTTACCTTCATCACTGCCTAGCCTTTTTTCAACTATGTTTGGGTCGCCTTCCAGTCTAACTGGATACAGCTGAATACCAGTATATTACATGGAGCGACAGCCTATTTGACCTCCACAACCATGCCACTGACTACCTGTATCGATTGTCAAAGATCTACAAATGACAGCCGGGACCAACGGCTTAATGGGCTTTCCGAGGTACGGAGAAAATTCGGTATTCGCGCGTAGGTTCGGTTTGCGCGCTTTGCCTATTTTTGTCCGTGGATGGGTGACCGCCCATCCACGGAGAAACCTAGGCAATCGCGACTTAACCTGAAGATCGACTCGAAGGAGAGGAGCTCGTGACTAAATAATACCCGGCTGGTATTATTTAGTCACGAGCTCCTCTCCTCGGATACTAATTTAGCTTGCTGCAAAAAAAATATAGTAGTAATTTTCGATTCAAAAATCTTTCGTTTTACGTTATGTATACACCGCGCACTCATTTTTGTCCTCCTCTAACTCAGACGACAGTTTTCGCTATTTAATCTTCAGTTTTTACTGTTTTAAATGTGGTAAAAAGTAACTGACTTTTATGAGTCTGTGGTTAAAAACAACAACCCCGACCAAATCGTATCGCAAAGCTTTTGTATTCGTTCGTTTTTGTGAAAATATACTTAAACTCGTATTATTAAATTAAAAAAACTATAATAAAGTAGAATAAGACGTTATTCTTCCAAGTTTTTCCATTTTCCTGGAAAAAGGTTGTAATTTTTCACAAAGATATACAGCATGCTCCGTTTACGAGATGAATTTATTTTCGCTTGGCATCTAAACAGCTGAATGCATTTTGATGAAACGAGAATATGACGTGCTTAGATTTTTCAAGTGACTAGGATATATTGTTCTAGAAACTATGTTGAAACGAAGAGAATTTTCTTGAATTTATGTTTAGACCCTAGTAAAGAAATGAAGAAATGGTTATTAATGTTCCTAACAAAGTGGCAAATAAATCTGTCCATTTAAAAACTCAGTTAACAACAAGAGCGATTCTATTTTTAGCAACAAAACATGTCTATGGTAATTAAATCCACCTCTGCACATGGCTTGCTGGAAATTAAACTTTGTTTGTTACCTATTTACGCCATAACACCTGAAGGAATTTCGATGAACTTTCGCAATCAAGAAGAGCATGACATAGGGTACTCGTACCTTTTATTCCAGCAGTACGTCCCCATAGAATAAATACCGAACTCTGCGTGGCCGAAAGCACGGGCAGAAGCCTATGGTTTATAAATAGTTTTAACAAGTTTAGGTTGCATTATGTTTATTCTATTTATCCTCATCCATGGTAAAGGAAAATCTTTAAGATGGTCAAAGTAAAAACCTATCAGAGTGCTACCCACTCATTTATAAATCGGACTTCTGTTAGAGCCCTTTTAGATAAATATGTTTACCTCTTTATGCGTACCTTTTAAATATTTAATAAGTTTAATATTACCGCAGAATACGGAAAAATCACAGAATAAGAAATATACGTAAATATGCCGAAAAGGTAAGGCAGAGTTGTGCCATGTTGTTGTTGGAACACCCAAATTTTGACAGTTATATTAAAATTAATTATTGTAGCAGATTAGTTCGCACCTGGCACAAATTTTGGCTCCAGGTAGCTACTGATTGATTCCTGATAGAAAAACCAAAAAACACTCCAGGAGGCTTGGGAATACAAAATAACCAACTAAATGATAAATTTCCACTCGGGAGCACACTCAGTAGTAAATAAAGTTAAATTACTGTTCAAGTTATTCATCGATTCATAACAGCTGCATTAAGAATTAATCTGTTTATCCGCATTGAGTTAATATTATTAAAATTTTAATTATAGCATGCTAATAATGTGCTTCCATTAGCGAAATCGAATGTTAATTTATGTGTTTGTTGATGTAACTTTGTAAATTAGTATTTTAATTATGTTTAGTATTCAGCTCCGAATAGGAGAACTGATTTTAATGCATTTGAAGTGCTACCTTGTCACAACACAAAATGTCGCCTGTGGAAAAACAGTGTCAAATAAATACATTAATAAACTCCTGTTGAAAAACAGTGGTGGAGTTTCAATAAAGGTATATACGGTGACTGGTAATTAGTGACCGATATTTAAACACGAAACTTTTTTTTTAATACATATACACACTTTTATCACAATAACACAACAGCAACAGGAATTTCGCACGCGCGCGCCTGTGACCTATCAGCAGTTAGCCGTTTAAAAAAAATATTTCTTTGGGAAAGTTGTTTGTTATCATGAATTCAATCACGTGTTTAAGTATTAGTTACTAATTAACAGTCACCCTATATAAGTTTAAGTGGTTTAACGGTGTGTATGAAATTTGCATAGTCCGATGGGGGTACTTCGAGAATAATGTGAGTGATAGACACACAAACGATGTCCTACTATCTTGCTCTTTGTATAACTCCTATACTTTGAAGATTTTGTCCGAAGCCACGGATAACGCTGTCGTTGTGGCAGTTGAAGCTTATCCAATACAAACAAAAGAATTATCGAGACTGCGAATGCAAAAAAATACCTACTAGTACAAAATTTTGTTCGCTGAATAAAGTTGTACGCACAATTCATAAACATCAAACATTTTAAAGTCTTACATTTATCGATGAATAATGTGCAGAAATGTTCCTACATTGAATCTTCTACTGATCTTTTACACACAATGTTTTATAATCAGATAGAATTTTAAAATGCATACAAGATTCAACTCTAAACGGTATCGATATTGATATTCCACGTCAGACAAATAACCTCTTAACTTCTGTAATGCAGAAGCGTTGCGGGCGTGATAAAATCTTTTATTTATGTGCTAGCCTTCGCAATAGACTAAGAATGAATAGAAGGGAATTCTCAAAAACAAAATGACGAAGCTGCAGTCAAGGTATAATAACTATAAAAGTACTGTAGTTGCCCATTCCATACCTTTATAAAGAAGAATGGGCAATACACTCCATGGACACTAAGTTTTTCATAAAATTCAATAAACATCAAGAACACAAATATAGTAAAAAAATGTGGAAGCGAGAACGGAATTGAGGCACATTTGAATCTAAATATTTCATTTTACATAGGCCTACATGGGCACGTATAAAACATCAAGAAAAAGTGCACGGTTCGGGTTGGTCGTTTCTTATGGAGAAGCACCGGCAAGAAAGTCCATGGTTATATTTAAAAAAAAATAGAATACGTAGCCAGCCTGCCAACGTACATGAGTTTCGCATCTCTACACCTTTCTTATTCTATGCCCTCACTGAGCACCTACCTTTTCACCCGCTTTGATACCCGTTCCTTGCTATTTTTCTCAGCGTAGGTACGGAGTAAATATCGGGCACAGTTTAACTTGTCTGAGGGGAAATTGCCCGTGTTTAAGTTTTCGATTTTAGTATGTTTACAACAGTTCTGTGTTAGTGTTTAGGAGTCTATTTAGCTTCAGGGAGTGGTTTATTCTAGCAGGTAGGTTTTCTGCTTCAGACTTCAGTTATTTAGAGGGACGTAGTGCTCATAGCATTTTCCATAGCATTTTTCTGCTCATAGCATTTTTCTGCTCATAGCATCTTCCTGCTCATAGCATCTTACTTCTAATAGCATCTTGGCCATTTGATTAACCGTTACAATAAAAGACAGGCATAATAATCATCGATCACAATATTGTTGGTAAAACTTACTAATGTTTGTACTTATAATATGTATAGTTTCATTCTGTTTCACAATAGTTTTTTTTTCGTTTGCATTTTTTTTTTCCATTTTCTTTTTATTGTAGGATTCATTATATCACCCTATATTTTTTTTTTAATTACTTAAGGCTAGGTTATCCAGATAAACGTCGTTTTGTATTGTGTTTTATTCCTATATAGCACGGATTTAAATTCTGGAAATAATATATATATATATTCTGGGAATATTACATATTTTACACTTCGATCTAGATATTTCGGCACAGCGATACACGATTACTTGCACTTTGTTGCATCCAATTAAATCGCAAAGACAAGTCTAAATGATGGTTTTTAATATTACTTCATTTGAGTTATATTAGATTTTTAACAATAAAACTTATAAAGGTCGTAAAAAATGTGACAGTACACGGCGATCATAATTTGAAATATTAAAAAAAAACTATACCACCATTTCCAAAATTTGCTGTTTTCATCATTTCATACTCGCATCGCGTGCTTCAGTCCCGAGCGGAACGCGTTGGAGGTCGGACGTGTGCCAATTTTTCGAACCCGCCACCCCACCCCCGCTAAGTTCTGTTACGAACTGAGCCAAAAATAGTTTGTAAAAAATAATACTTAGTAAACACCGAGCCTAAGTTTATTTGAAATGTCATTTGTTCACAAAAGTACAGTAGGTACCTAATAGGGAACGTAGTCAGAAGGTATAAGATAAGAGTTACGCATTAGAAAGAGAGGCAGCTTCTAGGAGAATATAACTGTAGATAATTAGCGCTGCGCGGCCTGAATTGGACTTTATTGTGTCGTTGCAAAAGTCGCTATTTATGATTTTGCAATATTATTTATAAATTTCGGTAACTTTGGAATGGGCAACTACAGTACTTTCTCAGTTATTATGCCTTTTGAATGGGACTGTAGCTTTTTTTTTTTTTTTTCCGGATGGGAAATCATCAAATGACCCGCCCCACTCTGGGCGGAGCGGAGGGGAGTGTAAGACTTGTACTGACTAAAACCCATCCATGTTCCTTCTTTGCCCTTTATGTTTCAGGGCCACGGTATCTCTTTCGAACAGTCCCGCAGCCCTGGCAGGCATCGGTCCATGCGGACCCCTACTTGATTGCTGACATCTCTTTGAGGCGCGCGTGGAACACGAACGCGCCGTCGACACGGCCTGTAGTCATAAGACGGCCGGACGGCGAGCTAGCCCATAACTCGCCGTCCACAGGCCAGCGCCTACGGTCACCTTGCGGGGATGGGGCCGGATCTTGCGGAACACCAGTTTGGTTTCCGCAAGGGGCGCTCCACGGTGGACGTCATCATGCGCGTGAGAGCCCTCACGACGGGGGACGCGGTGTCCCGGGGCGGGGTCGTCTTGGCGGTGTCTCTTGACATCGCCAACGCCTTCAACTCCATGCCCTGAAGCTGCATTAGGGAGGCACACCGGTATCACCGGGTGCCAACCTACCTTCGTCGTGTGGTCGGGGACTACTTGACGGATAGGGCCGTCATCTACCCTGGTCAGAGCGGAGAATGGAACCGGCGAGAGATGTCGTGCGGTGTTCCACAGGGATCGGTTCTAGGACCGGCCCTGTGGAACATCGGTTACGACTGGGTGCTGCGCGCCGACCTGCCTACCGGCGTCAGCGTAGTTTGCTACGCTGACGACACGCTGGTACTGGAACAAGGGAGGTCGCACGAGGCGGCGGCCGAAAACATGACACGCGGGGTTGCGATAGTCGTGGATAGGATCCGGCAATTGGGTCTCGAGGTGGCATTGCACAAGTCCGAGGCCATGTGTTTTCATGGGCCTCGGAATGCGCCACCGTCGGGATCCCTACTGACGGCAGGAGGGTTTTCCATCGGCGTCGGGTCAACGTTGAAGTACCTAGGACTCGTCCTCGACAGCCGGTGGAACTTCGTGGAGCACTTCCGACGTTTGGCTCCCAAACTGGAACGGACAGGGGCTGCCTTCAAGCGGCTCTTGCCCAACCTGAGGGGTCCAAACGCCTCCTGCCGGAGGCTATACGCGGGGGTCGTGCGGTCCATGGCCCTTTACGGGGCCCCGGTGTGGGCGCGTTCTTTAAGGCGGCAAGCCGCCCACTACCTGAACACGCCCCAAAAGGTGATAGCCATAAGGCTAATCCGGGGGTACCGCACGATCTCCGTCGAGGCGGCTAGCCTCCTTGCCGGATTGCCGCCATGGGATCTGGAGGCGATAGTCCTCGCGCGCCTGCATGAATGGCGCGCGGAGGCACTACGTCGGGGGGAAACTCCGCTGCCGCGGCAAATTGCCGCTCAGCGGACAGACCTCCGGCGTGATATCATGGCGACATGGAGAGAGCGACTGTTGCAACCCCGTGCAGGGCACGCTACCATAGTGGCGATAAGTCCCCTCTTTGAGGAGTGGCTAGAGAGGCGCCACGGCGCCCTCACCTACCGCCTGACGCAGATCCTCACTGGACACGGTTGTTTCGGGAGGTTCTTGCACCGAATCGGGCGGGAGGAAACGCCCGGGTGTTTCCACTGCGAGGATCGTCCGGAGGACACGGTGGAGCACACCGTAGAGGTCTGCCCCGCTTGGGCGGAGCACCGCCGTGTCCTTGTAGCGGCGATTGGCGGCGGCGATCTCTCGCGTCCGGCCCTGGTTCAAGCCATGGTCCGGAGCGAGAGGGAATGGGAAGCCGTCACCACCTTCTGTGAAGCAGTCATGCTATTGAAGGAGGTGGCAGGACGTGAGAGGGAAAGAACCTCACGTCGCAGCCGCCGCAGGAGACGCCCTGGGCGTCGGGGGTCACGTGGTGGCTCCCGGCCACCGTAGGCGCGGGCCTGTGGACGGCGAGTTATGGGCTAGCTCGCCGTCCGGCCGTCTTATGACGACAGGCCGTGTCGACGGCGCGTTTGTGTTCCACGCGCGCCTCAAAGAGATGTCAGCAACCGAGTAGGGGTCCGCATGGGCCGATGCCTGCCAGAGCTGCGGGACTGTTCGAAAGAAACACCGTGGCCCTGGAACACAAAGGGCAAAGAAGGAACATGGATGGGTTTTAGTCAGTACAAGTCTGACACTCCCTTCCGCTCCGCCCAGAGTGGGGGGGGTCATTTGATGATTTCTCATCCAAAAAAAAAAAAAAAAGCGCCTACGGTGGTCGGAAGCCACCACGTGACCCCCAACGCCCAGGGCGTCTCCCGCGGCGGCTGGGACGTGAAGTTCTTTCCCTCTCACGTCCTGCCACCTCCTTCACTAGCATGACTGCTTCGCAGAAGGAGGTGACGGCTTCCCATTCCCTCTCGCTCCGGACCATGCCTTGAACCAAGGCCGGACGCGAGAGATCGTCGCCGCCAATCGCCGCTATGAGGACACGGCGGTGCTCCGCCCAAGCGGGGCAGACCTCCACGGTGTGTTCCACCGTGTCCTCCGGACGATCCTCGCAGTGGAAACACCCGGGTGTTTCCTCCCGCCCGATTCGGTGCAGGAACCTCCCGAAACAACCGTGTCCGGTGAGGACCTGCGTCAGGCGGTAGGTGAGGGCGCCGTGGTGCCTCTCTAGCCACTCCTCAAAGAGGGGACTTATCGCCACTATGGTGGCGTGCCCTGCACGGGGTTGCGATAGTCGCTCTCTCCATGTCGCCATGAGATCACGCCGGAGGTCTGTCCGCTGAGCGGCAATTTGTCGCGGCAGCGGTGTTTCCCCCCGACATAGTGCTTCCGCGCGCCATTCATGCAGGCGCGCGAGGACTATCGCCTCCAGATCCCATGGCGGCAATCCGGCAAGGAGGCTAGCCGCCTCGCCGGAGATCGTGCGGTACCCCCGGATTAGCCTTATGGCTATCACCTTCTGGGGCGCGTTCAGGTAGTGGGCGGCTTGCCGCCTCAAAGAACGCACCCACACCGGGGCCCCGTAAAGGGCCATGGACCGCACGACCCCCGCGTAAAGCTTCCGGCAGGAGGCGTTTGGACCCCTCAGGTTGGGCAAGAGCCGCTTGAAGGCAGCCCCTGTCCGTTCCAATTTGGAAGCCAAACGTCGGAAGTGCTCCACGAAGTTCCACCGGCTGTCGAGGACGAGTCCTAGGTACTTCAACGTCGACCCGACGCCGATGGAAACCCCTCCCGCCATCAGTAGGGATCCCGACGGTGGCGCATTCCGAGGCCCATGAAAACACATGGCCTCGGACTTGTGCAATGCCACCTCGAGACCCAATTGCCGGATCCTCTCCACAACTATCGCAACCCCGCGTGTCATGTTTTCGGCCGCCGCCTCGTGCGACCTCCCTTGTGCCAGTACCAGCGTGTCGTCAGCGTAGCAAACTACACTGACGCCGGTAGGCAGGTCGGCGCGCAGCACCCAGTCGTAACCGATGTTCCACAAGGCCGGCCCCAGAACCGAACCCTGTGGAACACCGCACGACATCTCTCGCCGGTTCCATTCTCCGCTCCGACTGGGGTAGATGACGGCCCTGTCCGTCAGGTAGTCCCCGACCACACGACGAAGGTAGGTCGGCACCCCGTGATACCGGAGTGCCTCCGCAATGCAGCTCCAGGGCATGGAGTTGAAGGCGTTGGCGATGTCAAGAGACACCGCCAAGACAACCCCGCCCCGGGACACCGCGTCCCCCGTCGTGAGGGCTCTCACGCGCATGATGGCGTCCACCGTCGAGCGCCCCTTGCGGAAACCAAACTGGTGTTCCGCAAGATCCGGCCCCATCCCTGCGAGGTGCCCGGCGAGGCGGTTGGCAATGACTCTTTCAAAGAGCTTGCCCACCTCGTCGAGCAACACAATGGGCCGGTATGCGGACGGAGAGTCCGCAGGGCGCCCTGGCTTCCGGATGAGGACCAGCTTCCCCGTCTTCCAACGAAGCGGGAACTGGCCTCTCTCCAAGCATGCGCTTAGGAGCCCTTCCAGTCGGGGCCCGAGAGCCTCAGAGGCCAGGACCCAGGCTTTGCCAGGCAAGCCATCGGGTCCCGGGTCGGTATTTCTGGCTTTCAGCCTGCGTACCGCCACTCTCAGGTCTACCCCAGTCACCTCCATGGGACTGTAGCTTCATTTTATTATCTTTTTTTCGACAATTCAAAACTGACTGTAACTGACCTACTAAAATCAAAACATTTATTCCAATATTTTTTTTTGTAAGGAGTTCTAATAAAGTTTTGTAGGGAGCCCGGTAAGCCGAAGATTATCGAGTTCGACATGGGCAGAAAAAGAAAGTATGTAGGGGAGAACGAGATAGAATGAGTAATGGTCGATATCGTATTTTGTACGCACGACGACCGATCAAGCTGTACAAAACCAGTTTATGCCGATCTCTCATTGTATAGGAAATCTATACAAAGCGAGGCCAATTTATACTGGAAATGACAGCTTCATGTGCCGCCGTGTGTACCTACTAGTTTTTTTATTTTGTTGACTTATTTACATATTAAAGATAAAATCACTTTAATTTTTTTTATTTTACTTCCTCTGCATTTTATGCTTTACTTTTTTTCGGTTTAGTCGTCATGGGTGTCATTTTCATGGTTTTCGGGGCCGATGATAACGAAAATGAGGACAAAATGAAAATCCAAGGTGGCGCCAACAAAAATTTTTGGTTTAGTCGTCATGGGTGTCATTTTCGTGCTTTTCCCGGTCGTTAATAACGAAAATGAGGTCAAAATGAAAATCCAAGATGGCGCCGACGAAAATTTTCGGTTTTTTCGTCATGGGTGTCATTTTCATGGTTTTCGGGGTCGCGGATAACGAAAATGAGGTCAAAATTAAAATTCAAGATGGCGCCAATGAAAATTTTCGGTTTTGTCGTCATGGGTGTAATTTTCATGGTTTTCGGGGCCGCTGATAACGAAACTGAGGACAAAATGAAAATCCAAGGGGGCGCCCACAAAAATTTTTGGTTTTGTGTCATGGGTGTCATTTTCTTGCTTTTCGGGGTCGTTAATAACGAAAATGAGGTCAAAATGAAAATCCAAGATGGCGCCGACGAAAATTTTCGGTTTTTTCGTCATGGGTGTCATTTTCATGGTTTTCGGGGTCGCTGATAACGAAAATGAGGTCAAAAAGAAAATCCAAGATGGCACCAATTATAATTGTCAGATTTGTCGTCATGGGTGTCATTTTCGTGCTTTTCTCGGTCTTTAATAACGAAAATGAGGTCAAAATGAAAATCCAAGATGGCGCCAACAAAATTTTTTGGTTTTTTCGTCATGGGTGTCATTTTCATGGTTTTCGGGGTCGCTAATAACGAAAATGAGGACAAAATTAAAATTCAAGATAGCGCTAATAAAAATTTTCAGTTTTGTCGTCATGGGTGTTATTTGCGTGCTTTTCGGGGTCGTTAGTGGACGGGGTTTTGTATGTATGTTGGTGTCTTGTTATTTCACTTGAAAGTGTCAGAGAAGCCAATCAGTATAAAATCATTTAAGATCATTGCTAGATACACAGAATACTATTTATTTTACAAATAACAAGTATAGACAATTTAAATTTACATGTTGTGGAGTTCACTGCTGGCTTCTCTGTTGTGTAGGTAAGCGTGGTCCACCCAGGGCCGCATCCTCGCTTCACATGGCGAGTTGCGGCTAAACGCAAACCTATTAAGGCGAGGTTACCCCGAGCGCCGTATGCATCAATCGCTTACCCCAGCCCTCGCACGGAGAGGCGATACGTAACAAATTACGCGGCGCGAAAACACGGGCGCTTAGCGCACTGGTCATAAGTTCACGAACTCGGATACTGTACAAGTGTTTTGAATACCTACTATCAAACTGGACCTACTGATATTTTGGACTAGTCCAAAATTGGCGGTTTTTTGTAGGTTTACAATATTAAATATGTAACAGCAACTACTTATGTTTTTACTAAATTCTGCAATTAAATAGTATCTATTATTTACAGGAAAAGTTTTTTTTTTTTCGTAAACTTACGAACTACTTAACATAGGTGTCCGAGCCTGAAATTTAAATAGATATTTTTCTATAATCATTGTATTTATTTTACTTGTTGACCAAATAACCACATATAAATCTATTAATACATATTTCAATTGATAGATTATTATCAAAAGAAAATTTCACATAATCCACAATCTCAATAATAGGTCGATGTATGTTATTCACTTAAGGAGCTCGTGGCTAAATTATAACAGCCGCTCTGATTAATCTTGAGGTTAAACTGCGCTTGCCTAGGTTTGTCTGTGGATGGGTGACCATACAGAGTTTCCTCCGTGCCTCGTAAAGCATGTTAAACCGTTGTTCCCGGCTATTATTTGTAGATATTTGACAGTCGTTACAGGTCCCGAAAGTCTTGACAACCGGTCTTACCAAAGGGTACCGTATTACCCAGTATAAATGGATTGTGAAGGTCAGATAGGCAGTCACTTCATGTGAAATACTGGTATTCTGCCGCATCCGATTAAACTGAAAAACCGACCCCAACATAGTTGGGCAAAGGCTAGGTAGATGATGATGTATGGTGTGCACTTGTATGTTTTATTTGTCTTTAATGCACTTTGTTATTTTAAAGTTGCAGACAGAGTTCAGAGGCAGATTGTTGATTGATTGATTCAGCTGCTGTGGACGCCGAAAACTTGACAGTGACTTCAATACATTTTATGTTTGAGTAGGAAAGTAATATTTGCTATAATGTCGGTCGAAGGTCACGAGCAACATCTAGTAATAAAATATGATAAGAAATTCCTAATTATAGGAAAATATGGATGCTGCTGACGCTGGAGAGCAGCGGTGGCCCAGTGGTGGAGAACCCGACTTACGAGCCGTAAGTCATGGGTTCGAACCCAGCGAGGCGCATTACTTTGTGTAAGTTATTTCATCACCACTGCTCTCAAAACGGTGAAGAAAAACATCATGAGGAAACCGGCAAGTCCTAGAACCAAAAATTCGAAGACATGTGACATCTATCAACCCGCACTGGGCCCGCGTGGTGGATTATAGCCCAATCCCTCTCATAGAGAGGAGGCCTGCGTCCCAGCAGTGGAAACATTGATAGGCTGATTTTTCTATCTTATGCTGCTGAAGGCGACAAACTCGTAGCGTAGGTTGCCATCCATACAGCAGCTAAGAAGAAAACCGGAACGGAAACTTACTGCAACATCAAGAACTGTTGAGTTAGTAGCAAAGTTGTACCGGCACTACCAAGTAGTACCTACTACAGCAACACAGTACAAAAAATAGGTATTACAGCTCCATTACACAACATCACACAAATGAAGTTAGACTGTGAGGTGTTAGTTCTTCATCTACACAAATCAAGAACTAACATAAAAATTCTAAATCGAGCAGTTAAAGTTATCCGCGACTTAAGACCATATAGAAAAACCCGTCAACAACTGTCAGGCAGTAGCCCAACCTGGATGAAGAACCTAAAAAGTCAAAGAAATTAGCTTTTAACAGAAATTTTACAGGCACTTATTAAACTTCAAACTAGGACACAAAAATGATGATGTAGTGACAGAAATAATATTGTATTATTACGGAACACTTTCCCTAATCTTTGACAAGAAACTCTTCAACTACTAATTTAATCAACCTACGACATTTCTGTACTACTCAAAGAACAGCAGCCTTACAAACGCCAATTTTGTCTGTAGTAATATATTCAGTGAGTATGATCCTTCATAAATGAGTGGGTTCGTCTGAATACCGTCTTGAGAGCCTTGTGCAAGACTACTGGCACATGAGATTCCATATAAAATTCATTCGCTTATTCCTGGAGTTCCTCAAATGTATCTTGTTCTGCGAATTTAGCTAGTAGGGATGTCTTTTGTGAGAATTTAATGATTAGGAGGAAATTATGCGGGAAATTATAAAAGCTACTTCTAAGGGTAGTTCTTTTTTTAAACATTTTTTTTTTGTTTAAATCAGCTTATTTAGCATGCAGAATTCTAAAATATACGATTTGTTTACTTCTTGAGCCTTTCTTATGTTCCATAAGTATTTGATATTAGTGTAAACAAACGCTGTTTGGTTTGAATTACATGTACATAACACATTCCTCTTTATTAATAAGGTTTTAAGTTTGCCTCACCATGCGTTTTTTTTTTAGAATGGGAAATCATCGAACGACCGCTCCCGCTCTGGGCGGAGCGAAATGGAGTGTCAGACTTGTACTGACTAAAACCCATCCATGTTCCTTCTTTGCCCTTTGTGTTCCAGGGCCGAGGTATCTCTTTCGAACAGTCCCGCAGCCCCGGTAGAAATCGGTCCTTGCGGACCCCTTCCTGGTTGCTGTCATTTCTTTGAAGCGCGCGTGGAACACGAACGCGCCGTCAACACAGCCTGTCGTCATAAGACGGCTAGACAGCGAGCTAAAGTCTCACCACGCCTGGCAATTATTGTTGTTTATAATGATAAATTAAAATTTTGAACGAAAAATCGTTGAAATATATTGTAGGGAATAAAAAAAGTCAGTTGCCCAATCAAACACGATTTATCTTTACGGGTGATTCAGGATTAGAATTGCGGATTTAAGTACCTATTCAAAATTCTAATCAAGTTACTGAATTTTGAAGTGTGCATTATTAATCGAAGGATATACATTTTCCAAGCAATCGTATGCACGACCATCAATCAAGCTATGAAAAACCAAATTAAGCAGATATCTCATTGTACGGGAAGCTCATACAAAGCAAGGTCAGGTTATACTGGATATGTATACCTTGATGTTTTGCACGTGTACGGACGTATTCTGATCCATTTGTTTACATTTTCAGCATAAACTTTTGAAGGGAGAGAATCAACAAGGTACGCATTCACCTAATTAGAACCACGTTTGTTCCTAATAAACTGAATACGTTATTTCGAACTGACTGACAACTGTGAGTTTCTATGAATTATAATTTATGTCACGTCTTCAATAATTAATGTCACCCATGTCACTGAATACAGAATTCTAGCTTTGTAGAAATGTGGTTTCTGTATCTAGGTCTAATTATTCGTGTTTTGATTTCAAATTAACTCAGTTCTGTGTTTATAATAATTTTAGTGTGAAGAACTAATAATTAGATATATGCTACCTTACATAATTATGAAATCTAGTAGCGTATGGCAATAGTCCTAAGCCTACCGTTTCCTTCTCGAATGGTGACAGGAAAACCGATGAAAGAAAGAAAGAAAAAGTATGTATTAGTCCGCACAGGACAAAACAAAAAATAATATTACAAACCTACGTAAAAAAGTAAACATATGAAAAAAAATAGAACAAACCCTATCTCAGCATTGTGCTGAAACATTTAAAAAAAAAGATGATGATGATGCGATGGTGAGTAGTAATAAATCATTAGCTTCATTCTTTTAGTTATAACGTCAAAATATAAGAATGTGAGGTTACCTTAAACCTCATATTCTTAACAGAAAATTTGTCTAAACAAGCCTAAGATATAGCTTAAAAAACGCCTTCATGTTAATTATAACACTTCATATTGTATGCAAAATGACATTATCACATGAGAAAAATCGGCTTACAAGTATACCAAGCCCCTGACTTCAAAACTCTCGAAGCACACTGAGGACATCTCCGATGAATAAAAATACGAATCTCAACTCGATCCAAGTTGGCAGACAAGCTCGCTTCTAACTTAAGAATACAATATTTCCTCGCCAACTTTATTTCGCGGTAAATATCCAAAATGAACAAGTTTTACAAGAACAGTCTGCGAAGGTAATAAACTTTTCGAATTTTGAAAATTAAATCCGTGGTCTCAGCTCCAAACGAAATGTTGGCCACCTGAAATCCGAGAAGGTTTTAATCATAAAAACTTATTGCTGAGCCACTCTTGTAATTATGATTAAAAACTGTTCCTTTCAAATTGTTTACAAAAGGCGTAACGAGTATTTTTAATGCATCGAATTTAAGTTCGGGGTCATCCTTTAATCACGTGAAGTTTGAACAGAAAAATCACGATTAATTATGATGGGGGAGGTAACGTGATAATCACGTGTATTTTTTTCGTGGGACGAAAAACATTAATAAATTGTATGTGACGTGTTAAATATACATTACCAATAATTAATTAAAAACTTGAAAGTGATTTTTGGTCTCAAAAACCCAAGCAAAAGATTTTTTATTTAAAAATCCGAACGAAAATATTTTTTATTTAAACACATTCTACAACTATTAGATCTTTTCAATAATACAAAATACACGTGATGCTGTGAGGGGGGAGGAGCCTAAAACCTCACGACGCATCACTAAGAAGGAGGGGGCGCTATAAAAGTGGCCTAAAAAACCTCACGTTATTAAAAGATGGACCACGTTTATTTCACGTGTTTAAACAAGACCTATAGATTAAAACACACCGCGGTAATTAATTTTGTAAATGATTCAGTAAAGCAGCGAGAGTTTGTCTACGCGAATGGAAATCCAGGAAAGCGACGAGTGACACAGTTGCCGTTATTAAATAATGAAATATTCAACGAGTAATTTTCCGCTTTGCAGTGTATTTATCATTTACGATTAATATGTAATAAATGGTAATGTAAACGTTTGGTGCGTGAACGATTTTAACTTTTGTGGGATTAGTGAATGAAACGGAAAACGAAGTTATTAATTTTATTTTGCTTCAAAATGCATGCCGTGATTCTTGTTTTGTAATATCACATAGATTAAAATTGTTATAGCATCGTACCCAGGTGTCACAGAATACTACACTGAAATAACTATGAGAATAAAGTAGGACTAGGTAGGTAAGAGTTAGTATTGGATATTCAAATCAAATCAAATCAAATCAAAGCATTTATTTCAAGTAGGCCAGTTACAGGCACTTTTGAATTGTCGAAACAAAGACAACAGTAAAATATAGCTACAGTCCCAGTCACAAGGCACAAAAACTGTGAAAGTACTGTAGTTGCCCATTCCCTAACGTAGATCTCTATGGATAAGAACGGGCAAGAAACTCCATGGACACTCTTTTAAATCAGAATACTATTATCACCAAATAAAGTGTTAGTGATATACAGGGTGTTTGGTGCATCGTTTGCCAAATTGAATAGGCCGAATGGAGAGGTCATTTGCTATCTTTTCAGGCCCAAGAACTCACTCTTGGCCACACCGGTTTTTTTTATTACAACTTTCAATTTTTATTTTAAAAAATTCCCAAACATTAAATTATTTACATTAATGCTTACATTTAAAAAAAAGCTATTAGTATATTCCTTAAATTACATTTTAATTTTTATACGTACTGTTGTATGGTTCCATCAAATTCAAAACTAGTGAAATGCGAAAACTAGTGTTTTATCCTGAAAATGGAGTAGCTTGATGGTGCGTCCCAATACACAAATTTAACGAATTAGCGAAGTTATTAAAAAATTTTTTTAGCATATTGCATACCGTTGGAAAGGGGACAGACTAGAAAACTTTTTAAAAGAATTCGAAGATCTCGATCGCTTTTAGTTTTTTTTTATAGTAATTTAAAGTTGAGTTTTAAGTTTATTTTTTGTTCTTCCAAAAGCTATGCGAGTTATTAAAAAAAAAAAACTAGAAGTTACTAGCGAGTAGTTTTAAATTTGATAGAACCATACAACGGTGCGTATAAAAATTAAAATGTAATTTAAGGAATATACTAATAAATTCATTTAAAATTTAAGTTTTTTTGTTAAGTTTGAGATTTTTTCAAAATAAAAATAGAAAGTTGTAAGAAAAAAAACCGGTGTGGGCAATAGTGAGTTCTTGAGCCTGAAGAAATAGCAAATGACCTCTCCATTCGGGCAATTCAATTTGGCAAACGATGCACCAAACACCGTGCTATGGAACGGGCAATGCTTGAAGTCTCTCTGAGTGAACGCATCCGGAACGAGGTGATCCAACAGAGAACCAGAGTTGTCGAAAAAGCTTACAGAATTAGTAAGCTGAACCGATGACCGTTGGGGTAGACGTGTTCTTGAGTGGAGACCGCTAATTGGCAAGCGTAAGGTGGGATGCCCTCAGGCTAGGTGGAGCGACGATCATCATAGGGTGGCTGGTAGCAACTGGATGAAAGTTGCCGAGAATCGTGTTGAGTGGCGTGCGATTGAAGAGGCCTATGTGCAGCAGTGGACTGCTGTAGGCTGATGATGATGAAACGACTTATGTATGGTGTATTTGCGTCTAAAATACCCATAATTTTGCACTGAAACATTTATTTGTGTTTTATCTAGAATCGTGCCGTTTCGTAAGAATAACTAAACAAACATTTTCTTTGTCCATTACCATGTTTGAAATGTCGATTGTTTTCCCGTAAATACTCTATAGGGAGGAGAAAACAGACACAGACTAAATTGAGTTTGTGGAATAGTACAGGTGAAAACTTGCTTTACAAAACGAAGACAGTGTTCTGTAAACATCGAAGTATCGATAGTTATGTACTGTTACCTGTGTAAAGGGTTAGTATAGACGCGCCCAAACGACAAAAAATAATGTCGCCGTGTAGTTACAATTGGAATTATGTCGCTGTAGGTGTTCAGAGTTGCTTCTATCTCACTCTTCTTCTCTCTGATGTAAATTGCTGTTGTTGCTGTGTTGAGGTACCTACTATAATAAAAGTGCTTTGAGTATGTAAGTCCGTGAGCACGATATCAATGAATTGAAAGTCGAACGCGACTGCCAATCTAATCAAATGGCGTTTTATTCAATTTAATTAGACTGGGAATCAGTAATTATAATGAATATAAAAAAATACATAAGACAGTCTCTCAAAACAACCACCCTGCGCCGTTATCAAATCTGTAGCGGCTAACACTACAACAACATAGTACAAAGAGTAATACAGAGCCATTTATGCCACAAAAGAAGAACAAACATCAAATTTCTAAATGGCGATATTAAAGTTCTCCGCAAGTTGAGAAATATAGAAAAACTCGACGGCAACTATCGGGCAGTAGCCCATCAGACACAACACCCATCTGATAGGAGGTTCCGCCCATTTCTATGGGTGATGAAAAACTTAACACTCTGTTCTTCATACTTCTATGAATCTTTTAGCTGGAAAAAGAAGGGACAGAGCAAACTCCCCAGCAATAAACAACTGCAAACTGTATTTGACGATCGACATGTCTATTCCTAGTGCAGCTAAGTTAACCATATTTTTGCACACGAGTCATCTTCTGTGAATGGTTCTAAATGCTTGCATGCCTATTACGTAGGTGCATCTTTGACGCAGCGACGTGGTTGTGTTTATAACAAGTCTGAACATACCCTTAAAAGTAAATAACTTAAATTCTCAGCACTTTTCTCGGACGAGGGAACTTGTAAAGGTGTTTGGAGTAAACTAATTAATGATAGCGTTTTATTGTTTCTTTAGCTTTCGGGCAACTGGAGTGCAATTCGTGTTAGCATTGAGTGTATTTTATTGGAGGATTTTGTTCTAGCTTCGACGTTTTCGTGTAAAAGGTTTATTTTAAACTAGCTCAGTTCGATAAGTTGCGCCAATCAGCGCTCAGTCTTGTTGTCATTGTTAGCTATTTATCTTAGATAAGCTGATTTCAAAATCCTGATATGAGCTAATATTACGAAAATCTTTGTTGTTTCCATTTCATTCATAGAATTACGAAAGTAAACTATTGCATAAAAACTTAGTCATCATCTGCAGAGCTTTTACCCAAATATGTTGGGGTTGGCTTCCAGTCTAACCGGATGCAGCTGAATACCGGTATTTTACATGGAGCGTCTGCCTATCTGACCTCCACAACCCAGTCAGTACTGGGTAATACGATACCCTTTGGTAAGGCTGGTTGTCAGAATTTCGAGCCACTGACTACCTGTAACAACTGTCAAAAATTTAGAAATGACAGCCGGGACCAACGGCTTAACGTGCTTTCCGAGGTCCGGAGGGAGCTAGGTATGTAATGAGTGGTGAGCCATTCACAGGCCAACCAAACATAAAAACTTAGTATGTCATTATTAGTATTTTTTGGCAGTATTTCAGCAACAACCAATTTGTAATTCTTTTACATCTGTACTATGAGGAAGTTTTACGATTTATAATAACAGTCAACATCAGAATGTCAGTAATTTCAGCCGAAATTTTTCTGAATTTCTCGTCTTAATAAACACTACTTCGAGAAGACTCGACTCGAGTTACAGTGTGTATAGAAGCTCGGTACAACTTTAATGGAAGTAATCTTCCACAAGGATTTCAGCTTCTGTTTCAAGCTTTAAACAAGAACATCAAAACACTATTACTCGCCATGTTTTATTTTACACCTCAGTGGCAAATAACATTAAATCTTTACATTTCTCATGCGCAAATAACCGTATTGAATAGTACATTCCAAATGTAGCCGTACAGTAATATTATGTACATACACTATTCCACCGTATAATAGAACAAGGGATCATAGAAATAGGAAAATTTCTATTATAATATGAACGTATTGCCTTTTGGGGAACAGGAAAACTCACTTTTGGCATATCGGAGTATCGTTGGGAGAAACTCCTTACATTATATCGAATTTGAAATACGGCAAGATTTCGTATTTGAGAATTTTAAATTCTTTCAATGTTTGAAGGAGATTTCGTTTCGCAACGGATGAATTTTTAGTAGGTAGGATATTTGTTTTATACTGGTACTAAAGTCAGAAGTGGGATATGATCAATTTTGTTATGAACCTTGAAATGTAAAACATGAATCATCAAAATACATGTTTTTAATGTAAGATTTCTACTTTAAACACCTCCACGACCCCCGTGCTATTCAATCCATCCATCACCACAATGTTTTGAGTGCGTTCCATTGACTCCTACCGTAAAACATGATTTTTTACCCCAAAAAAAAGGTCGTTTCACAGCAATAATGTTTGCTAAAGTTACTTAGTTAGGTGTACAGAATGCTTGGTTGACGGCTTCGTGAAGGGTCTGTTTACACCCTGTATGAAGACCAACTTTTAACTGACGGCAAGGTTCGCGTAATGGTTGAGCGATTGGCTGCTGCGCTGCGTGTCACGGGTTCGATCCGCGCATTGAACAACTATTTGTATGGCCTACAGGTAGTTGTTCCGGGTCTGGCTGTTTGTGTATGTGAGTTAAAATTTTTGTAAACGCACCCACGATACGGGAGAAATTCCTAGTGTGGGGCAACATTATAAAAAAGTATACGAATACTAAATACATTGTAAATAATTTACAGTTTACTTTTATCGTCGAACGATGTTAGTCAAAGCTCTGAGAAGGATTATGAAGTACTTATACCCGGGAAAATTAAAACTATTTTCGCAATTCATCCCGAACTCATATAGGTCGTGTTTTTTTTTTTAGGGAACCCGTATCGAGGACAAAAGCTCTTTGATTTACTATCAAACATCAACGTCTTCGTTTCAAAACTAACTTCAGTTCAAAATTAACGTTGATTAACCAATTATTGGTCAATGGCTAAAAGACCATAATTATCAAATTGATTCCTGACTACAGCGAGGGAACAACACTGATAATTGAAGAATGGCAACGCATTAATATCCAGATGCATCACACCCAAGACTAAGAAACAGGGTGCCTAACAATGGCCCTAAGCTTCATCAGCTTCCAATAATTATTATTGCTCTTCATCGCACTAGAATTTCCTTGCACCGTGGTTACAACAAACACAAACACCTATACCCGGAACAACTACTGTCCATGCAAATATTGGTTCCGTACACCGATAACCAATTATAATTGCCTACAACCGAGCTCAAACATAATTCAACCCTTCAAATCGATTTCGACAAACGGTACCCTTGACGGACGTCAAGATAAGCGTAAAATAGACGCCTGTCTGTCGCGTATAACATCACGCCATATTGGGCTATTGAAGGATTTATTGAGCAATAGATAATTCTCATAGTACGAGAGTCGTTGTCAACTTTATGGGTATCGAGTGTGCTGCAATTTTCTTTTTTATGAAACTTTTTGATGTTCTGACGTTGTGTGGTTGCCAGGATTATTTGAAGGGGCCTGTATAACGCTGTTGGTCTTTTGTCAACAAATATTACGAATGTGTGCACCTCACGCTGATTAGTCGGTAATTAAAAATTATTACAACAGTAAAAATAATGTGGTGAGTTTATGTATCTATGTGTCGCGTATAACATCACGCCATATTGGGCTATTGAAGGATTTATTGAGCAATAGATAATTCTCATAGTACGAGAGTCGTTGTCAACTTTATGGGTATCGAGTGTGCTGCAATTTTCTTTTTTATGAAACTTTTTGATGTTCTGACGTTGTGTGGTTGCCAGGATTATTTGAAGGGGCCTTTATAACGCTGTTGGTCTTTTGTCAACAAATATTACGAATGTGTGCACCTCACGCTGATTAGTCGGTAATTAAAAATTATTACAACAGTAAAAATAACGTGGTGAGTTTATGTATCTATGTGTCGTAAATATGTCAGGATTTCTTCCGTAAGGCTCGTACATCATGTGGGCAGACGATGGATTTCGTACTATGAAAACACACTGGGTGCGATACACTGTTTCTAGCAAAACTAACGAATTTCTTGAGATTACAACTTAACACAATAACACGGGGCACAATGAATCGGGTACAGTTCCAAGACGTCTCAAATCCGCTGCGATCAGACATTGAATGTCGCCCTCGCCTCGAGTTGAACATCAGGGCTCTGTAGAAGCGCGCTGTGGTGTGGGTAGACTTGTAAGTACCTAGGTCGCGTGATGTCACCACTGCGTACTTGCGATTCATTTTAAACCCGTACCAATGACCGGATACAACATAATTATGTATGTAAAAACAACAAAATAATTTAACTATATTTGCAAAAGAAAAAACTTAAAAATTATCCTCGTACCCTTTTTACATTACATTCTGACTTAGTTTCAAGTTCCTGCAAGTTTTAGGCTGCGTTATTTTTTTTTTTTTAAGTGATTGCAGCTTGTAGCCTACCTGTTATTTCAGGGTGAGGTGTATCAGAAGGAACCAGGTTATATTTACAGTCGGCAGGATCAATAATTTTAAACCACTGACCTTTTATTTATTTTTTGATTGGGAATTTATCAAATGACCGAGGGAGTATCAGGCTTGTACTGACTAAAACCCATTTATGTTCCTTCTTAGCCCTTTGTTTTCCTCTTTCGAATCAACAAAATCCCGGAAGGCATCGGCCATTGCGGACCCCTTCCAGTGTGCTGACATCTCTTTGAGGCGCGCGTGGAACACGAACGCGCCGTCGACACGGCCTGTCGTCATAAGACGGACGGACGGCGAGCTAGCCCATGACCTGACAATTATAGGTACTTACTTAATAAATATTATTAATGTAGCTCAAAAAGTCAAAATTAGTATAAATAGAATAATTCTGCTGCTACTAGTATTTCTAAATCAAAGCAAATACTGTGTAGGACGGATGGACAAGACCTAGTTTCTCAAGATGATGAATTATGTAAACCAAGTCAGTATTAAATGGTAAGTAGGGCCGTTTTCGTCCAGACAATTCAATAAAAAAATATTTGGGTTTGATGATATTCCAATATGTAGTTTTTTATTACCGTATTGGTTTTCAATAATTCATACGTTCTATTTATAACGTTTAGAATAAGGTCAGAGGCGTACCTACCGAGTGGCTCCAAGGTCTGGGAAAAGAATGTTGGTAGCCCCCGGCCAAGAAAGAGGGGTGTTATGTGTAACTATGTATTTGTCTGTGGCATCATAGCTCCTGAATGGGTGAACCGATTTTGATTGAGTTTTTTTCGTTTACATTTTCTTCTTAAAACATTTCTAATGTATCTGAAATCTGTTTGCTCACGTGTTACCTGAAGAATTCAAACATACATTTAACAAAACCGACACAATATTTCATCCCACACTCAAAGTAACTTCTTCACCCGCAGACAACCTTGAGTGAAAACTTTTCACTTGAACTTCTCATGTGGGTAGTAAAGTAACCCTTGTAGTAGGTACTTAAGTGTTCAGCCAATCAAGATGCACGAATACTTTCTTTTATTGAGGATTCATTGACCAGCTTTTGCTTGACATTGATGACGTAAATATATATCAATTCGATACTCTCAAGTTTCAAGGCGATTGAAATTGCAATTGATTGCAACTGAGCTTAGTGGTGAGTGCAAGAAATGGTGAATTGGGTTTAATTTTTTATTTCAAAATGCCATAAAATAAAATAAAAAGCCATAAAAAAAAAAAAAAATGCTATTTTTGTGATGCTATCATGGTCCTGCGACAAATAAATATTTTTTCTTTCTTTCTTTCTTTCCATAGATAGCGCTACACTTTCGTCTTTTATTAACTTTTCTGTACTTTAGATTAGTGGTGGTTACTATAGCTTCGGGTATTCCCCGCAGATGTGGCTGAGCATAACACTTAGCTGCATCTGCCTCGACTGGAAGTGGTCCTGAAAAAACATAGTCAGGAAATGTGTAGGTACAAAGCAAACCCAAAGCTGTTAACCTACTGATGGTAACCTAGTTATAACGAGATTCTTTCATTTGAAATTATGAGGGCACGGTTCGCGCAGAGACTAAGCGACTAGCGACTGGCTGCTGCGCTGCGTGTCGTGGGTTCGATCTCCGCACTGAACAAATATTTGTATGGCCCAAAAAAAAATCTGCTTGCACTCAGGTTCAGAACTCTGACTCAATACAATTTTTTAATTGCCAAGTATTCAACACTAAAAAAATATTTCAGTTGAAAATACTCTTAAAGCAATTGGCCTATAATTGGAATATTTTGCATAATTTACACACAAACTTGAACATTAAACAGAATATGACTAATAGGACAATAACACCACAGTCTTGATACAATAATAAATTACGTTAGGGTCGTCCCTAATCCTATAGTTTATGACCAAGATAGTTTAGGCTGTGGTTGTCAAATGGCCGAAAGCAGAAGATTTTGATCAATTTGCTATGTTGTTTTATTTATTGCTGTCTTGTCAAGAAAACCTTTGTCTTCTTTTAAATATTATGTGATATTTTTTTTTATTCTCTTATTTCAAAGCTCAGTAATACTGAACGGGGGTTCATCATCATCATCATCATCTACAGCCCGACTTTACCACTGCTGGGTATAGACCTCTCTTTGGGGTCCACTTAAAAGTAAATAGCAATTTGTACTTACCTATTGTATATGTTTTTTTTTTTAAGTACTACGGTACTTAAAAAAAAAACATATACAGTAGGTTCATATGCATTCAGTAAAAAGTCAGATAGGCAGTCGCTCCATGTAAAATACTGGTATTGAAATGCATCCGGTTAGACTGGAAGTCGACCCTAACATAGTTGGGAAAAGGCTAGGCAGATGATGATGCATTTAGTAAAAAGTCGTTATTTTGAAATTACAAACAGACACTTCAATTTTATTTATTTGTATAGATTCTAGTTAACTTTCAGCCTAATCACCCCAATATCGTTAATCCCTAAATATAATCGTAAATAACCTTAAACTTCTGACCCACTGGACAAATGAGGCTTAACTTGAACTATCCTATCTCAATGAAAATTGACATGCAAATAAGCTGTAACCGTTATCACGACAGTAACAATTAGACGAAGGTTTAGAATCGTTATAAAGGTTCTGAAACTTATGATTATTGTGTTAGGAATATCAATTTTATGCATATTAAGGCTTTTAGTTAGTGCCTTAGGGACTAAGTATTTCCTATCAATTAACAGTGTCTAATGGTTTAGAAATAAAATAAAAATAAATAAATAAATCTATTTTTTTTATCTTTTTTTTTATAAAACGTTGCCCCACACTAGTAATTTCTCCTGTATTGTGGGTGCGTTTACAATCATTTAAAGTCACATACACAAACAGCCATTTTCAGACCAGAGTCCATTGTTTTGTTAGTATTTTAGTGTTAGTAACAATGGTGCTTAAGTAATTAGGTTAGTATTGTTAGTGTTTACTACTTAATTCTTTATTTAGACCTATGGCTATCCCCACCCAGTGTCTCTGGAAGGGGCAGTCCGGTCTGGCAACAATCATCTTCAAAATGCTACTGTCACTATCATGCAGGTGCTGTAGTAAAAACAAATGCTGAAATGCTGGACATAGACTTCTCTAATTGCCCTGAAACATTCACAGTAAAATTGTTAAGCTTCTACTTATCTCTTCTCCTGTAAACTTGTCTTTAACTTTGAAAAAATAATACGTCTATTCTATTTATTGTTCTATCATTCATTTCGTTATAAGGGTGGATGAGACACCGACGCTAAAACGGCCACTTACCACGTATTCAGGACATCATTCTAAACCGGACAAATATAAATTTTACCAACAGCATTTTTTTTAACAGCTGTTTCCACAAAACTGCAATACTAAGCTGATTTTGTAAAAATTACCGATGGATAATTTCTATGTGGGGGTTCAGAATGATGTTCTGAATACGTGGTAACTATTTTAGTGTCGGTTTCTCTTCTACCTTGTATAGCCACCGGCCAGTATTATTCATAGAAATGCTTCTATCATTACGTATTTTACCGAATACAAACGTAAAATTATATCATCAAGATAGAATAACCGATGTGATTATGGAAAACGAGCGGTTAATACGTTGGTACTTTTACTTAATAACTGAAGAAAATAAAACGTACACAAAGATTATCCCGGGTCCCGTTGATATCCAAGTTTTTAAACTTTTTAACCTAAGCTTTTCGAGAAGGCACGGGAAAAGAGCACATGGAAGGAATAGGAGGAGGCTTTTGCCCAGCAGTGGGATTGTACAGGCTAATAACAAAACCTAAGCTATATCGAATGCAGTCAGATTTTCAGAATGAGTATTATATTAATGTAACATTAGAAGAATCGAACGATTTTTTTTAAAGAATGTTGCATTTTTGTGGATATTTTTAGAAATTAATTGTTTTATCCAAACAACTGGATAAAACCACCAACCTGCAAGAAGGTTTTTAATAATATCAGGTTTCATAGAGGTAGTCGGAAGTTGAACCCAGGTGTACTTTTCAGTATCTATTGACAAACAAAATCAATACTACTTTTAAAGATTACTTCGGGTTTTTATTTACTGTGGAACCCAGTCCACTGTTGAACAAAACTGAATTTTTTTCTTCATACTATTTCGCTTAAGAACTAAAGCTCTTTAAGGTGATTTACACTTCAGTAATATTGCGTTTAATGCACTTTACCTAGTTTACGTTTATGTCTTGTGAGTTAGGGTCATTGCGCATTACATCGTACCATACTATCGTATAACCAGCTCAGAATCAGAATTTAAAAGACAAAAGAAAAGTAAAAGAAAAGAAAAGAAAAATAAAAGAAAAAAAAGAAAAGAAAGAAGAAAAAGAGAAAAGAATTGGACACAAAACTTGTGACAAGCAGGTCAAGGGACATTTTTTATTGTTGAACAGCGACAGACGGTCTAATAAGTGTGTCTATAATAAACTAGATTAGATCGCGGTTCTGCCTGCGTGGAGTTCGTTATTAATGTCTATACATCCGGGATAAAAAAACTTGTGTTAAGTCAGGTTATAAACTATCTGTATGCCAAATTTCAACTGAATTCGTTCAGTAGTTTTTACGTGAGAGAATAACAAACATTCTTCCATCCATCCATCCTCACAAACTTTCACATTCATTTATTTATTTTATAATAGTTGAAAGATAATATACCTGCCATTTTTTTAACCCGACTGCTGCGAACTTCAAAAGGAAGGTTATTTGCATGGTGTCGATACGGTTATCTTTATCGAACATTAACTTCGATACGCGTTCAGTTGACATGTCCAAATGCCCCGGCGGGTTCGGTGTGTAATCTCCATTCTATAATGATACAGTGCAGTGGGCGAACACCTTTAGAGGCATTAGTGCCTGGCCTGTAGTCAGGCTTGCGTAGGAGTATACCTACGACGAAGAGGTAATTTCATTGAAAGGTATTGCCTGCACTGGGATTTGTCTCAGAATGTATGCCTATGTGGTTTAGCTACTAACGACTGTGTCATGTGTGTACGAGGTATTGTGTCTCTCGTATATCTTAGGTACTTGTTATATGGTACCTATTCTTGGACATTTTAAATGTGGAATAGTTATTTTTACAACTCAAAACCCATTTAATATATATATGTAACTTAGACTTGCAGATACTATTAAATAGTAGATTATGAAGAATTTAAATAAAAAAATCCGAACCATTAGGAAAACATTTTTGGTGGAACTCAACAGAAAAAAAACATAAGGACACAGACAGGTAATCAGCGTTACCATATAAATTGCCTTTCAATCGAATGCAATTAATACCGTCATCTGTCAAGTCGAGTACAGGTCGACGCCTCGTAAATATACCGGCTGAAAATGTATGAGAGAGAAGTATTTTTTAATTAACCTTGGAATGTTAAATTGAAAATTCTTTTCCTGCAATTGTAATGTTAAAGACTCGTTTTTGGTCACTAAAAAGCTGTCTTCTCAAGTTTTTTTTAACACACGGATTGTTAATTCTCATCCCCGATTACATCATCAGCATCTGCCTAGTCTTTTCCTAACTATGTTGGGGTCGGTTTCCAGTCTAACCCGATGCAGCTGAATACCAGTATTTTATATGGAGCGACTGCCTATATGACTCCCACAACCCAGTTAGTACTGGATAATCCTGATACCCTTTAGTAAGACTGGTTGTCAGACTTTCAGGCCACTGACTACCTGCAACGACTGTCAAAGATCTACAAGAGAAAGCCGGGACCAACGGCTTAACGTGCTATCTCCCATAACTGACAAAAGATGTATTTTCTTTATTATAGAGCATGCTGCCGAGTGCTGCCCCGAGCTATAGCACTCCGTCTCGCTCTGTTTCTCGCTCTAGCAAATGACGGTTCTGAGTGACGGAAAAGGATAGGTTCATGGAAAAATGCGATTCCGTACTGATAGATGAGGTTGTACCTCTTTGGGGTTAACAGGCGTACCATTTTTTTTTCCGATGGGATGTCATCAAATGACCCCTCCCGCTCTGGGTGGAGCGGAAGCGAGTGCGAGTGCTTGTACTGACTAAAACCCATTCATGTTCCTTCTTCACCTTTTGTTTTTCAGAGCCGCGGTATCTCTTTCGAACAGTCCCGCAGCCCCGGCAGGCAGCGGCCTTTCCTGCTTGCTGACATCTCTTTGAGGCCCGCGTGAATTACTAATAAAATATTTGGCTAAGTAAAGATTGCTACTTTTTTTCTTTAGCCTATTCCATTCCATTCCATCATATTCGACCATACCACGTTTTTATTCCCAAAAATTAAAGAACCCAAAGTTTAATTTACCAATAACAAAAAAGAAACGATTGCTCGGAACATTCTCGAAGAAAAGCTGCATAAATAAAACGAAACTAGTCTACCTCAACAACAGATTAACAAAGCCACAAAGAACGTCGTTTAAAGGTTTAATCATACCCTTTTTCCTTGAAAATGAATCCAGAGAATTATTAAACCCTTCTCTTTCGATTTGGCTAATAGCTCGAGAAAAAATACAGGCCGAGATACATTTCTTGAAAGAATTTCAGTTTGATTTGCCGCGGAAAGTATTTATTCGCGAAGATAGAAATAAATGAGTGGCAGATTGATTTTTTTGTATTTTAATTTTGCTTAAGAGTCGATAGATAGAACAGAAAAATCGGTTCAACGGTTTTTAATTATGTTTCTGATTCTTCCTACTTAGGTAATATTATAAATGCGAAACTTTGTGAGGAAGTATGGATGTATAGATGTATGAATGTTTGTTATTCTTTCACGCAAAAACTACTAAGCGGATTTAAACCAAATTTAGCACACAGATAGTTTATAACCTGGATTAAAACATAGGATATTTTTTAGCCCGGTAATATGATCCCGTAGGACAATTATCAAACTCCATGCAGGCAAAGTCGCGGGAATAAACTAGTCTAAAATAAGGTTCGGATTACTTGCCATTTTATCAATTACCCAAAGAAAGTGCAAGTAAGGAAACACCATGTGAATTAATCATCTGTTTGTGTTATAGAAATACTAACGTCTACATTATTGAATAGTAATATCAATGCACAGAATTCAAATCAATAAAGCTCTTTGATATTCTTGAAAATAACATAACATCACGCAGAGCTCACCCATTTGGTCACTTACGTTTAAGCTCCATGTAATATTGGGCGACCCTACTGTCATCAACTGGGCATATATCCAGACTTCGTGGCTGCTAAGGAGAAATTCCAGATGGATAAACCCAACAACACTGCTCTAACTGGGAATCAAACCTAGGACCTCAAGCTCAGCAGTCGCGCTTGCGACCACTAGACCAACGAGCCATTCTTGAAAATATTGTGCAATAATACATTACACAACTACCACCTTTTAACCAAAAGTTATTTTATTTATTCCTCGTAAGAGAACATAACAACAAAAATATTTTCCACAAAAATATAAAAGTGTTCCTATCCATTCTGTCTTCGGAAATCTACGGAGTCAAAACTAGGAAATTCTTCTCTGTGAATACGAAAACTGTACTCAGGAACGGTTTCCGTTGCATGCTCACATTCACTCTTATCTTTCACGAAATGAAAAGATATCTTTTAATGTCTTTCTGCCCCGTTTGAAACCGGTATCTTTTTGGAGTGGCTCGCTACTCTCTGTCTGTATAACAGGGGATTTTATTATGTGTTTGGTATAAAATTCTGTTGGAGAATAATTTAATCTTATCTTGTCCAGCATTACATTCTTATAATAAATATGTTTATTAGAAATTCTACGACAGAAAGATGACATGAATCATTTATTCATAACATCATAAAATCTCGTCTGTAATCCCCGAAGGATTAGGCAGAGGTATACCTAATATAACACCCACATTTCGCCAGTCCCATGTTACAGTATCCAGCCTATTGCCATCGACCGTGCACAAATCAAGACTCCGTCTCTGCTACTGGGAAAATCCTGATGGAAAAACCCAATAACACTTTGCCCGACCTGGGAATCCAACTTAGGACCTCATGCTCAGCGGTTGCGCTTGCAATCATTTTTTTTTTCCTTAAAAATTCTTTTTTTGACTATTCTGTTAGTCATCGCGTATAACATACCCCATTCTACACAGTTACCACACCCCTTTTTAATAGATAATTACAGCAATAACTAAGGACTATCCCAGGTTAAAGGTTTAAGCCAATTACCTTTTAAATACTACCTTTAAGGTAACTAGTGGTTATAAGTGCGGCAGCCACGGCAAAGGTAGTACTTTCTGTTTCAATTAATTCCAAAGCATTAATTGTCAAAGCGTTTATTGTAAAGGTCCTTACCAAAAACCATCAAGGAGAACTGTGTGAACAATCAGTCGAAATCAATTACGAATGATCATTGATCTCTGTCTAATCACAAGGAAGGTCGAGGCGAATAAAGATATGTCACCTTCTACCCCTTAACCATACCGTTACATTACGGGCCATAATACCTCCTATATCCCTCCAATCGATTGATAAAGCAATTAATAAGGCCCAGGCCAGATTACCGGGCCAGGCCAATTAGTTAGGCGACCGCTATTTAGTTTTGGAAACGGCTATTACATTCCAAATAGAATTGTCCTCATTAACTACTATCAATTCTGGTGTGAAATACTATCGTTGCGGTAAATTGGGGGTATTGAGGCTTCTATGGTTTCGTGAATCGGTTAATTATAGATACGAGGTATTTATGTTGTCAGGGTCTATAGAAAAATTGCAGGCACGTTCAGTTCGAGGTCATTTTCACAGTAGATAATATTTTCCGTAAAACTGCGTTTACACTAGGTGAGCCAAGCATGAGCGGAGCAGGAATTCGTTTAGCATTGAAAAAAAAGTATTTATTTGACTCGTACAGGAAAAAGCCAAAAAACAAAATAAAATAAAAAGCAAACAAACAAAATTGGTCCTGTACGAGGCCAAAAGGCCTTATCTCAGCATGGTCCTGTAACATTAAAAAAAATGTCACCGCATAGACGGACTCAGGAGCCTCGAACAAGCACACCCATCAAGCGAATTTGTGCTCGGCTTGAACTCCACTCGTGCTCGGATCATTTAGCGTAATAAACTAATAAAATGCGTACCATTCTTTCAGCAAATGTTTTTAGAGATTTTTTGTAGTTTATTGTAAAATATCTTCTGTTCACACTGTTTGGCCGTGTAAGTATTCACTTTCAATATGAAACAGCTAATGGATGGAGATTTTTTTTAATAACCGTCGAAAAAATTATATCGTGGGTATCATGTGCTGAAACTCACGGTAACAGTTTTCGCGCAAACTGTCCCCATTTGATTTTGAACTTAACCGTCAACATTTAAGGAAATTTGACAGTTTGTGGTAACTTGATGTGCTGGCGACTGTACGTCTGACCCACTATTATTTTTAGCGTAAGCAAGATGGAGTGGAAATCTGTAGAGAATACAGAAATAGAGTAGACTACAAGCTAAGATCTGAGTGAATTGGTTTTACTAAATGATAGCCTCATGCACGAGTCTTACGGAAATAGAATTATTTTATTTTAGAGCTAGCTTCAGGCAGGCATAGCCTAGTGTTGTGACCATCAGACTGCCAGGTCTCAAGTTCGAACCCAAAACACGCACCGTTATTTTTTCGGATTCATGTGTGTATTTTATAATTATCACTTGCTTCGGTGAAGGAAAACATCGTGAGAAAACTAGCATGCATAGAATTTCTCGATGGCATGTAAAAGTCAAATCAGAGGCTCATGGGCGGAATACAAACTCTGACACCAGGTTAGGCACTAACCACACGATAAATAAAGAAAAAAATAGAAGCTACGAACTACTTCAGAGAATAAATTAAGTGTTACGTTTGAAGTCACTTTTCCAAAATATTACATTAAATGTTTATACCTTACTTGGAACCACAGCACCAGATGTCTCATCACTTCTTCTTATTTTTACTAGCTGATCTTGGTCCCAGATAAGTGTGAAAAGTAAAGAATCCAGATGTGGTCACGACCCTCAGTCATGAGGAAACGAGGAAGAAAAAGAAGAAGATAAAGAACCCCGAATGTCTCGAGTTGAAGTAATGACGAACCCGCATTGCTTATGACTGACTGTGCGTTGGTCTCCATCATAATCACATTTGGCTGCCCCGATGTTCTGGCAGGCAAGTGCCACTGCTGAATTTGGGGTCCTGGGTTCTATTCCTGTGTTAGGCCGATAGAAATTTTTTTCAGTAACACTAATGATTTTTTTTTTTTGCGTGCAATAAAGAATAGGGAGTTGGCGGTATGATACCCCCGTGTCGAGGAAAGCACGTTAAGCCGTTAGGATTGGTCCTGTGCCTGATCCCACTCCGGTTGTGTCGGATTGCCGTCCCATCGAACTATGAGAGTAAGGAACAAAGGAACAAAAATTGCACCTGTGCCTGCGCACATAATTGTGCACTATAATATCTCCCGCGTCAATGGCCGCGTTTGGCCGTCGTTACCCAAAAAACGGTCAGGAGGACTATTTTTTTCTAGCCTGCTCTGGTTGTTCCACTCCTGGGCAAATGAATCCCGCCAACCTTTCCATTTCTCGCGAACCCGCTCGTCCTCTGTCCAGTTCCAATGGAACCAATTCGTACCCAAATCTCCTTCGTGGTCTGCTGCAACCAGACCAGACCATAATAAGAAACCATAATGTGCTAGAGGGCTTCAGAAACCATCATAACACTACCTTTAAAAAAAACAAGTGAGTAACGCAAACATTTTGTGCATTATCAACTAGTTTGAGAAAGTTTCACTTACCTACGTGATACTATGAGATACTTGCTCGAGGTAGCATAATTTAAATTTCATGAGACTTTTAGGAAATGATAACTCGTCGGTGCACGCGAATTATACTGTTTATTAAACTTTATACGGTAACAAGTTTCGTGTTTTACTACCTACAAGTTGGGCATTGAAATCGGCTGTTTTCAGCACGTGTGTGTAGTTTTGAGGAAATTATGTTTTAATTATTTTATTTTATTTATTCATACTTTTTTTTATTCATAATGTAAACACCAGAAAACGTGCAGCAGATCACGATAATTGTGATAATATAAAAAATTATTGTTAATTATTGTAAAACAATATCATTATCTACAGACCTGCGTCATCCAAATTAAAATTGTAATGTAAACAAACACATTGACGTCGAGCTCATAATTAATCCAGGCAACCAGTGACTTATTAGATCTATCAGATTTATTTCATAAACACACGTTCCAGAATCTAATATCAACCCTTGCGTAAAAATTAAAACAATCTAACCTAACAGGAACATAAAAGTATGTCACGTCAAAAGGGAGTTAACATCTGTCATGCGACCCAACGCGTCCCGCGCAAAATTGAAAACAATTAACTCCTTTGATTAAAAGACTGGCAAGAGTAATATCGCTAGGCCACCGTCAGACCCCCGTCAGGCCCCCAGACTCAAAAATTTTCGTTTCTAGTTGACTTCAGTCAAATCAAATCTGTTCGGCACGAGGGAAACAATTCCCTTCACTTTGGTGAATGGAATCAGATTTTTGATTTCGGAATTGTATTAAGTTTTGGATGGTCGGCTGAAAGAAATTGCAGAGCGAAATGTTTGAGCTCAAACGAACGGGGCCGCTTTTAGCGGGCGTCGTAGATGTATAGGCGGATAGATGTGACCCTAGATATTTTTTACTGATGTTTGTGAACGATCCTGTACATAGATGCTTTGAGAATTATACTGGGTCTGCTTTTATTGCAAAGCGCTTTTTTGGAACAAGTAATCTTTTAACATTTTGAAGATTTCAGAAAAAAAACGGACTTCTGTAAAACACGAATAAAATGAGGTATCAATTAATTAGAAATATTTTACTCTTTCTTTCATTATCGTGTGGTTAGTGCCTAACCTGGTGTCAGAGTTTTTATTTCGCTCAAGGACTTCTGACTTGACTTTACTTGCCGTCAAGAAATATCTCTCAGGCATGCTGGTTTCTTCACGATGTTTTCCTTCACCGAAGCAAGTGATAATTATACAATACGCACATGATTCCGAAAAATATGACTTGGCAGTCCGACAATCATATTGCTAAAAATACTCAATGAAAATGATAAATATCAAGATTTCATTACCCCAACAAATCATAGCTACGATGAATCACAGACGCACCTCAAAGTTTTATCAATAAAACACCGAAAGAAATGCACAAAGATAAGTGGCATATTTGTCCAAACGACAAACAAAGTCACGAATAAAACGCTAGCGTGTCAAGTTCACAATTTGATTATGAAAGTTTTTACGACAGACTATTATATCCTACGGCAGACATGCCGTATTCTCGGCAGTCATTTTGTGAACATTTGATTATGTTGAGCTGGCGATAAACGAAACGTGTCAGTCTTCTTTGTCTCATAAACGTTCTTGTAAAACTCGTTATTAATAAGGAAGTAGAAAATGTTCACTGTGAGGGATACGCAGAATTTCATAATAGCAGTGTGTTTTTCTAAATTAAGAAAAGTACGGGAACACCAAAAGAGAAAGTTTAAGTTTTTTTACGTAATAAATATATTGTTTCGTCTTTTTGCAAAAACGGGGTATTTGACTCATTTTTACTAGCAAAATATAAATAATACCAGCCAGATACTCTCAGGTCTCACTTCTTTTTATACAGAGAAAGTAGGAGCAGTGATCACCACGCTAACTTGAAGCGGACTTCAGACTTATAATAACTATAATTCCGAGTTTCCTCACGTTGTTTTCGTTCAGCGGTGTCCAAGACAAACTTAGAAAGCGAAAGAATTGAAAAATCTTGTTCAGTTTTGAGCTTATAATCTTGTGCCAGAAGGTTGAGATTATCATGACAGATGATGGAAAAATATACTGTGGGTGTAAAAAAACGTCAAACACCAAAGTTACGTTAAACTATTCTATTTTATTCAGAAGAATGGAGAAATAAACAAAATTCATTTACTCACTAGCGTACGTCCGTCATTCTCTATCAAAAATAACAAACTGACCGCTTTTTCTCAAAATTGGACTCCAATAATAAAAGATCAGAAACAAAATGGCGCTTCCTGTGCATAATTGCAATCTTTGAACTGACTGTGAAAGAGCACGCTCCAACGGGTCGGACATATTGAAAGAATATTTTAGAAAAGAATGATAAGACAGATGCACAACGCGAGGCGGAAGAAATGGAAACACCCGTATTTTTTTCATGGCTTGTTGATGAGATAAGGTAGTTAGGATAATTTTTCATTTAAATATAGCCCTAAAATAAAGATCATCATTCTCCTGCTTATCCTCGAGGAGCTCCTGGCTAGATAACAACAGCCGATCGGATCAATCTTCAGGTTAAGCCGCGCTTGCCTAGGTTGGTCTGTGGATGGATGACCACCCATTACATACCGAGTTTCCTCCGTGCCTCGAAAAGCACGTAAAGCCGTTGGCCCCGGCTGTCATTTGTAGATCTTTGATAGTCGTTACAGGTAGTCAGTGCCCCGAAAGTCTGACAACCAGTCTTACCAAGGGGTATGGTATTTCCCAGTACTAACAGGGTTGTGGAGGTCAGATAGACAGTCGCTCCGTGTGAAACACTAGTATTCAGCTGCATCCGGTAAGACTGGAAGGCGACCCCAACATAGTTGGGAAAAGGCTAGGCAGATGATGATTCTCCTGTACTTATCCCCAATTTATTTGAGGTCGGCACATGTCTTCTTCTTCCATACTTCTCTATTACGCGCCATCTCATCAGACACAACCTCTTTTCTTGCCTTTCGACATGAAGGTGACTCTCTTTAGAGCATTCTTTACCACCTTCTGCACTTGCAGCTTGCGGAACGCATTATTGAATTGATTCAATAATGCGTACCGGAATCTGATGGGGTTGTAATGGCGTTGCAGTGCATTAGGGATGTTTACGGCAGCGGCGAGTAGATAATTTTTACATAATAATGCGCAAGCGCGCGGCATCTGTGGTGGCTCGCGTCATGGCCAGCCCTAACAGGGTTCTGGAAATGATTGCTGGAAGAGTAGACTGTCCTTATGTGGTGCACTGCTGTCAGTTACATGTGTCACCGTATCGTGTTGTTTACAAACACTTAGTTTTTAACGACTGTGTTACTAACCCTATATGAGCCTCCTCTCGAATTAAAGATTCTGAATTTGAATTTATCATCCTTCAAAGATATTTTCTTGCTAAATGTTTATAAAAAAACACTATTACTTTTGTCAGTAGGTCGGTAGCCTTAGCTAAGTCACACATCAACAACATTTTGACATATCATTTGCTTTGTTTAGTTATACGTAAAGTTTTCAGAGGTTTCCTCTGAGAAAGCTCACATAAACACTAGTATTTACGCTCCACATATACATCAAAATATTTCTCCGAAAATCTTGTTCCAAAAACTTGAAACCCTTTTCACAAAACGCCAGATTGTCAACATTTTCCCTCGAAAACCGGTAATATAAAGTAATCATATTTAAATCCGACATCCGAAGTACTGGTGCTCCAGGGATTACCGCGGCCGTACGTGTCACGTAATATTAAGCTTGTAAAATTCATGTTTTTAATAACCGCACGTTGAGGACCCCGATTTGCATAAGATGTGCGTGTGTGTTCGTGTAATGATATTGGTAGATTTATGCTTTTGGGGGAAGATGAGTTAAGGTTCATTAATTTTTGAGACTTTTTTTTCTGGGTTTTATGCGCCTCGGCACGAGAAAAGATCGTCTATTCCAGTAAAAAATGTAATGAAAGAAAACTCTGGTTAAATTCAGTATTTTATAAAGATGGGGTTAAATAAATTATATTGCTTCAATACTGCAATGCTTTCCGAAATATTATGGAAGTCATTAAAAAGGAATATTTAAAGCACATTGAACAACATGTCGGCCACAATTATATCGTTACTGAGAGTTAATGACCATTCCAACCGACCATTAAAGTTGAAAGATTTTTGGTGCAATTTCTGTCTTTACTTTATTGCTATACAAGCTTCTGACCCCAGGTTCGCCCGTGCAGAGGTCACAAATCGTCTACGAATAAAAAAAGTATCCTAGATATACCCAAGTCTACTCGTACCTACACCAAGTTTATAAATGAAAATCCATACAACCGTTAAGCCGTGCAGGCGTGAAAAACAAACAAACGCACGTTCACATTTATCATAGCAGTTTTTCGTACTGTTTAGCAATGAAAAGTAGACTCCTACTTAACTTATTTATATCACACAAATTTTCTCAGAAAAGCTCCACATTCAAATTGTACGTCAGCCTCATTAAAGTAATCACTTAAGTATAAGATTTCAGCCTCATCACAAAATGTTAATTGCTCAGCCTCAATGCTATCTAAGTAAACAACACTATTCACACATTCCCCAATAAATATGGAAATCTTGAACCAACACATTCAATAACTCTTCGAAATCCCCCTTCCACATAGGTACGGCCATAGAATAAGAAATAAGTATAGAAGCGAAACCGATAGAACTGTAGTGGTCTGGTCATGTCGGTCGAAAGCTTGATGGCCGATGGGGTAAATGAGCCCTGCAGCGGAGACCATCACGTCCGGAACGTCCGGGTATTTCCACTGCGAAGATCGTCCGGAGGACACGGTGGAGCACACCGTAGAGGTCTGCCCCGCTTGGGCGGAACACCGCCGTGTCCTTGTAGCGGTGATTGGCGGCGGCGATCTCTCGCGTCCGGCCCTGGTTCGAGCCATGGTCCGGAGCGAGAGGGAATGGGAAGCCGTCACCTCCTTCTGCGAAGCAGTCATGCTAGTGAAGGAGGTGGCGGGACGTGAGAGGGAAAGCACCTCACGTCCCAGCCGCCGCGGGAGACGCCCTGGGAGGCGGGGGTCACGTGGTGGCTCCCGGCCACCGTAGGCGCGGGCCTGTCGTCGGCGAGTTATGGGCTAGCTCGCCGTCCGGCCGTCTAATGACGACAGGCCGTGTAAACGGCGCGTTCGTGTTCCACGCGCGCCTCAAAGAGATGTCAGCAACCACGTAGGGGTCCGCATGGACCGATGCCTGCCAGGGCTGCGGGACTGTTCGAAAGAGATACCGTGGCCCTGGAACACAAAGGGCAAAGAAGGAACATGGATGGGTTTTAGTCAGTACAAGTCTGACACTCCCTTCCGCTAAAAAAAAAAGCGGAGACCATGTTTCGGAAAAAGTAGCGTGTGACGCCCCCAACTAGATGCAATGACGGCCCTAAAAAGGCGGCTGGGACTAACTGGATCTGGAAGTCGGAAGATAGGGTTTCTGGCACAGCTTGGGAGATGCCTATGTCCACCCGTGGATTCCAATAGGCTGAGTTTAATGATATAATAAAATCGAAATGGTCTTCCTCTGCGCGAATGCTGTCGAAATAATTACATCTTGAGCGAGTAAGTGTGTTACTATTGTACCACACCCACCTGACTGGGCTAATCAATAAGAATTGGATTAGAATAGACGATTGATGAGATCGTTGTGATAAAGACTACCAACTGTGACGTCGGCTGATCTTATGTCATATTTTTGACATGACATCTAATGAACTTTGCAAGTGACCCTGGGGTAATCCTGAATATCTTGACGTCTTAAAGCTGTCGGCATTCCGATTTTAAGAGCCGGACTATAACAAAGCCGAGACGATACGAGAGGAGAAGATATGTTGTGTTGTGTTATCCAACAATAGAACTTCGTTACTTATACCTCGTCTCCGCTTAGCTTAAGTGGAAACAGTTAAGCAGAAAGCAGAGAAGATGTCTCATAATTGCTTAGGCCTGCGCCTAGGCGGCCTTGTGTACAGCAAGCGGCATGCGGTTCACATCTCCTCTCCTCTCCGCTTTACACATCTCCGCTCGTCTCTGCTTTGGTGGAGTCCGAGCCTAAGGGAGTCCTTTGCTGCTTTACAATAAATACAGTCAGATTATTTCCATCCATGGCTTAACATACGCCTCTCTAAACACCACATTACGCCACAACACTGTTGTACCCCTCAACGTTCAGTTTAACCTAGCCACCTTTTACAGTTGATCGGTCTATTCAGCACCACTTCTACTATTACATTCTTATTCTATGTTACAACTAACCAATAATATCAAGGATTCATAGACTCTCAATCACGGATATCGATTTCATGGCCGAGTATGACACATCACGTTTCCACTGATGGATGGAGATGTCTGGACATAACGATTAGTCATACCGACGTATCGATACGCGTGTAATTCATAACTGGCAAGATTCGATGGGAGTTTATTCTGGTGAACGGCGAAGGAGCAAAGCGTTCCTGGTGCGTCGTTTTTGGGTGTTTATGAGATGGCTTGAGCCTAATGAGAGGTATTTCTGCTGCGTGTTTATTATTCGATTTCGTTAAATCGTCAATCCTGCGCCTAATCTCTCACCAAGTCGTGACGGATTGCCGTTCCATCGGTCTATGAGACTAAGGAAAGAGAGGGAGTGTTCTTGTATATACGCAACTGCTCCAAATGAACATTTTGCTTTTTACCAGAATCCCAGTTTATTTTTGGTTTGAAATAAAAATTACAAAAAGTAGGAATCTACTAATATACATAACAATGTGAACTCTTAGAGGTCTGATTGTAAATATCGATTTCCAAAAAAACAGTGCAGTATGTGCAATTCCCGTTCCAATTGCTCCTACCGAGAAAAAATCTGATTACTCTGCAAGTTCCAAAATACTCCGATAAAGCCTGATAAACGCGTGCCACATGCACGGACTTTCAGCTCCGTTTCGATGTAACAGAATTACGAATCGAATTATCCAGAATACCCTTCCACGGAATCGCAGAATAGGATAGGTATGAATAATTCAAAATTTTCGAATTGTAATGTATGTTGTTATTCGAACCTTTGAATGTTGAGTTACTGATGAGGTGATGTGGCCATAACGTTGATGTGGGTCGGTGATTTGTTGGTTATTTTCGTGTTTATCTTTTTGGTGTTATAAGTTTGAAGTACGCGTAACAAACGTGTTTAAAACTTGTTTATGGCCTTTTGTTGTTAAACCAGTTCCAACCAGCCATTCTCTCAATCTTCAGGCGCGATTGTATGCCTTTATCATACGTTCCATAGATCGATTTCAGATGCCTCATCATCATCATCATCATTTCAGCCGAAAGACGTCCACTGCTGGACATAGGCCTCCCCCAAGTGTCGCCACATTGACCGGTCCCGTGCGACACGCATCCAGCGGATCCCTGCAACTTTCAGAAGCCTCACCTGACTAAAAATAATTTTTCGCTTTTCATTAATTTTGTGACAATAATTACGGATTTTCACTACAAGTTAAAGATGAAAGATAGGAATGAACAGCTAGTGGCAGTATTATCTTAGCTTTAAATATATAGAACTACGTAATTATGTAACGAACCAAGATAGCTTATTGATTTATACAAGATTTCTGTGTATTTAGAGCCACAAACGTCTACGAATAAATATCCCGTGTAAATGAATGTGCCTACAACGTTAAATTAGCTTATTTCTAATCTAAATGTAGGCACACAAGTGGAACTGAAATTTGAGCACTAAAAGTAATGAATCGAGTCTCGAACCAGAATTAATATTGGAAAACTCATTTGGGTAGGCCGGCTGGGATGGGTAGTTACCCTTTTCGCTGTAAATTCTGCTCCAATACACACAAAAACTTAGCCTATTTACTAATCATGTGTTATCTCATGTGGAATGGTAGCAATATAATTTTATGGTTGGTACATTGTTTTAACTTTTTAGGGTAAGCCGGGATCATGCTACATTAGGTGAACTTAAATAAATAGTACTTTGTTTGGATTAATGATGCGGCTGGGTTTTTATATAAAACTTTTTGATTTCATTTGATATTAACTCCTTAGATTTTAACGCAAATAAATTGGGATAAGAGATCAGCAGGTCGTATCTCTGTTGACATTTCATACTTACGAGTTTTGATATACAATGACAGTTCTGCACGGGTAGCGTCAGTTGTAACCAACAAGAGCGGTCATTGTATATCAAAACTCGTAACTATGGACTATTAATAGAGACACGCAATGGCCTTGCAGAATGATGATGTTGAAACTAAATTAACTCCTAACAGTCTATTCAACTTTTTGTCATCAGAATATTTGCGTGTCTGTTTTTTGGAAGCTTTTTAGTGCTTTCTGTGGCCTTCATACATAAAACAGTTAAAAATCTCCAACTATTTAGATGACACATAAAAAGTAGCGACTGCCCTATTAACCATTTTTACATTTACAATTTGCTCTAAAATGATAACTTTCCATTCTACGTCAAAAAGCTAGACAACTCAGTTACCCCTTGCTTGAAACAATATTCACTCGACGAAGTCATTGAGCGTAAAGATAACTTCAACTGTAAGAAATATCTGCATTTCTGAAGTTTTGCAGCTGAAAAATGGTCGGAGATATAATAATTTTATTGCAAATATAAAGCTCACAGCACACTTATCAAGTCATAGGTCTCAAGTTTGAACAGAAGACACTACGCACCTCTGATTTTTCGGATTCATGTGTGTATTGTATAATTAACACTTGCTTCGGTGAACGAAAACATCTTGAAGAAATCAACATGCCTGAGAGATGGGTGTGTAATATATGCCATAATAACAGATAATATATTAAATAACGTTCACATGATATAATTTTCATATGCTATAAAAACAAATAACCTAATTTCATGTGATCTAATTTTACATTTCATATAAACTTCTTTTGCTCTAATAACATTTAGTATAACGTTCATCTCATATAATTTTCAATTAGTATATTGCTTTTTTTATATGACGTTCAGTTGACCTAATTTTCATATTTAATCATTTTCTGCCCAAATTCTGTAGTGAATAAGTAAATATCAGAAAACATCATACTGTTATAACCTCATCTAACCCACATGATTCACCAACCATAGAGGGGATCTGACGCAGGTATAACAATACAAAGTAGACGTTTCAAAATTATATTAAACGTTACTATAGAATTTGAATATAACTAAATATTATACTAACTGAATATTAGTTCAAATGTGCATTTTAGAAAATGTTTATTAAACCATATAAAATTAGGTAAACTGAAATTACATTAATAATTCATTATATCATTTCATCGTTATACTAAAAAAAATATATTTAAAATGAAATTAGGTCATGTGATCGTTAGAACTTTTGTTATTATGTCAAATGGTACGCACCCCTGAGAGATATTTCTTGACGGCATATAAAGCCAAGTCAGAGGCCCATGTTCGGCATAAAAACTCTGACACCAGGTTAGGAACTAACCACACGATACATAAGAAGTAGCACACTTATAACCACTTCGCTGGATCACCGTCACCTTATATGATTTTTATTAGCTAATCCATCGGAAATTCTTGTTTCGCCGATGTGGTGGTGTTACGATGCTCATAGGAATGACCATACTTAACATCACATCACACCTGTTATACTCTAAGGGTTACGCAGAGCTATATGCCTAATAGTACACCCACATTTCACCAGTTATATTTATGTCCCATGTAATAGGGGACGAGTCTGTTGCCATCAACCGGGCACCAATCTAGACTCCGTGGCTACTGTATACGTGAGCATCATCATATTCCTTGTCCTATGTTACTTGGGGTCGGCGTCATACGTTTTATTCTTCCATTCTCATCTGTCAGTATAAACAGCATAAGTACAATCAGCCTATTAATGTTCCCACTGCTGGGACGCAGGCCTCCTCTCTATGAGAGGGAATGGGCTATAATCCACCACGCGGGCCCAGTGCGGGTTGGTAGATGTCACATGTCTTCGAATTTTTGTTTCTAGGACATGCCGGTTTCCTCACGATGTTTTCCTTCACCGTTTTGAGAGCAGTGGCGATGAAATAACTTACACAAAGTAATGCGCCTGGCTGGATTCGAACCCACGACTTATACTCATCTGTCAACCGTCACGCTATTATTTACTCCTTTTATTTGTGCCCGGTTGCCCTATTACACGGGACTTCAAACATAACTGGCGAAATGCGGGTGTACTAGTAGGTACATCTCTGGCTTACCGGGCATCACAAGCGCGATGTAATATTATGTTTTCTTTCATATCGTTCCTCACACAATCCATCCATCGTTTCCTTGGTCTTCTCCAGTACGTGTGCGTTGAGCTTAAATAGGAAAACGTCTGCATATACCCGTTGCTGGAAAAAAAACCGTCTCGTTCTCCGAGTGTTGCTTTGTTTCAATTTCTTAACGTTTTCAAAGAGCACTGTAATAAAATGTTTCGCTAATTTTTTTCTTTTGAAAGAACGATAGCTGTGCTGTGACTGTTTTATGGGTTCGTTGGAATTGATTTTGATTAATTAGATATTCATGAGGAGAAAGGAGGATGTATTGTTCTTTTGTTCTTTTTTTGTACTTTTCTGATGTTTGAGCAATCACTTGTCAATAAAGATTTTATTATTTATTTATTTTTTTGTCTGGCAGTAAAAAATAAATGTTAGGTTTCCATGTACGATACTCGTCGCCATTTGACTTGTCGCTGTGGTTCTTACGTGGACTGTGTTATCGCCCTACTGTGCCTATAGCCTACTTAGCTTGCGCTTATCAATATTTTCTCATGTCAAGTCATGATCTTAAGGCTGCAAAACTAACAGGCCACAGAAATCACAGTTGGTGAATCGATGCCATGAACACACATCCCGTACTCTCAAGTTGTCTCATTCTGCACACTTTCACGTTAAAACAGTTTCATATCTAACACAACACATACAACTATACACGTTGATATTATTTAATTACCCAACCGTGAGTATACTGCCATGTTGTCGACTACAACGACACTTGTTTAGACTTCTTAATATCTCCTCCAAGAGTAGGTACACAACGTACTTGTAACTTAGACCCGTATTAAGTCCCCACACCTTCATATAAACGGCTTTTAACCCTAGCTCCGCGATAGCTCTTAAACAGCGTTGCCGACCTATTATGCGGGGTCATATATCCTTTTGGCAATAGAATAGGCGGCGACTAACTGGTATACGATGGCCGTGGCTTTGGTTACATTAGCATATGGTTACACAAGCACCACAAGCTTCGCAATGATTATTTACATAATTAGTAATACTGAAACTAAGTCAGGACTGTTTGAGGGTTAATATTGAAAGGGGAGTTTCTAGTTCTGTGTTAATATTGCGTAAGATATGTGATGCGGGGAATGAGGAAAATGTCGAGAGGAAAGTTTTGAGTTTAAATGTGGAAGGGTATAAGAGTAGAGGAAGAAACGATGGATGGACTGCGTGAAGGATGGTATGGCTTGAAAGGAGGTGACTGCTGAGATGACGAGTAATAGAGAAGTATGGAAGAAAAAGTAATGCTGCCCAGACCCTAAATAAATTGGGATAAGGGCAGGATAATAATGATGATGATTGCGTATGATTGTTCAAACTTCTGTTCTTGCAAACAAGCGATGGATTGGTATCTATTTTGTCGTAATTTAAACAAAATTATACGCCAAACCAAACCTTACATTTATTTACAATTATTAAAAGGACTGCCTCGTTCGTTGAGTGGTCGGAAGCACGACCGGTGAGCATGAAGTCCTGGGTTCGATACCAAGTCGAGCAAAGTGTTATTGGCTTTTTCCATCAGGAATTTCTCAGTAGCAGCCTCGGAGCCTGATTTGGGATTGGTTGATGGCAGTAAGCTCGCCACTTTTTACATGGAACTTAAAAAATAACTGGCGAAATGTGGGTGTACTGTTAGGTACACCTCTGCCTAACCCTTTGGAGATGTCCCAGCGTAATGTTACGTTTATTTTTATCTTTCTTTCATAGCTTCAGCAACAAAAAAAAACTTTCTATATTGCTATAACACCAGCCAAAATTATTATCATCGAACACACACAACGATACTAAATCAAAACAATTTTCACTTCCAATTTATGTAAACGAGCGAACTTCGTGTTAAGCACACAATTACAAGTAATATGTAGCCCTAAGAACAGTAATAGGTACTAAGAAAGAGATAAATAGACACGTATCCTTGATTTAGAATACAGAGGTAATTTCTCTTGGTAACATTGAGGGAAATTACCTCACCTGTGAATAGGAGGAAAGAGTGAGTGTTTTGGAAGGAAAAGTAGGTACCGTTCACATTTATTTTCTTGGCAAATATGGGTTCTTGAGGAAACAACGCTTTTAGGTTACCTGACGGTTAGACAGGTAGCATTAGCTCACATCATCATCTGACCGGGCCCACATCCAGACTCCGTGGCAGCTTCTAAAAAATTTCAGATGGAAAAACCCAATATCACTTTGCCCGAGCCGGGAATCGGACCCAGAACCACATGCTCAGCAGTCGTACTTGCGATCACTAGACCAACGAACCAGTCATAAAAATTTAATAGATACATAAAAGTATATATAAAATAACATTCAATACAATATGACAGTTTAAAGTGGTGGTAAACTGAACCACTGTTTGGGGAAGGTGTCCCAAATCTGAAGGATTAAACTTCTTAATCTTTGAATTAATCTCATACTCACCTTACTCGTATTGGTATCGTGTTACCATATAAAAATTATGGGAAGGTACATCAGGTTGCTGCATATTACAAAACAGCTTGCCAAAGAAAATATATGAATAGGTAATTTTCACGAAATCGGTGTGATTAGAGATATTGAAAACCTATTACATATTCTGTTGACGTACACATCAAAGTGATATCCGAATTTAATTGCTGAGGCAATTTTAAAATTGAAAATACTCGTTTCAAATATAATATTTTTATAATTTTAAGAATGTATTCATATCTCTGGATTGTACTGATTGAGCTCTTTACAATCAAGTTAACGAAAATGCTATGGGATAATAGTATTTTCGATTGAAACATCGACGTATGTGTTTACGTTACGTTTTCACCGCGCACTCGTGCTAGGACCTCTGAACGGTATTTTACTGCATAATTTTGGGATTATATGGTAATTCTACAGCATGTATGAGAAAAGTGTGATCATATTTTAAGTACAAAATTTCAATACGTACTGGACAAAAAAATTATGGGGCAGCTGATTATTTTTTCGCGATTACGATATTGGTCCCTTGGAGAAAGATGGTCAGGTGGTGTCTGCCTGAAATATGACCACACCTTTATACATACACCGTATGGACAGTATATTATATGGTGATGACACGTGTGGTCCCAACTTTCTTGTGAAAAATTTCTTACTGATCATGGACGTGTGAACGGGGCCTTAGTGTAGCCGAAATAAAGTTCTCAATTCAAAATTGAAGTGACGTCTTGATTTCTCGAAATGGGGATTTTGTGGAAATCTATTACATATTCTGTTCGGATACAGATAAAGATAAAGATAAAAAATAATATCAGAATTAAATTCCGCAAATGTCTGTGTAAAGAGAACAGATTTTACATCATTAAATGTTTTGCCCACTTTGCCAACTAAGCGTGTTCATTGCTGTCATGATTTTGAGTGAGATAGGTTACCAATATTGTTGAGAAGGTGGAAAGTTATTCGACAGACAGTAAGTAATTGTGAATTATGCCTGACACGGCCTGTCTACACATGTCGGTCCGATTTTCAGAGCTTGCTCATAGCCACTCATTTCTACGAATTTTAGCTACGATTTTATGCCTCATGATGGTATTGACGTTGCTTTTGTCAGCGGTTATTCATACAAGAAATTTATTAAAAATATATGATAAAAACAATATTTTACATAAAGCAGGTTTTCGCAAAAAATTGTTTTGACTAACTACACTACAGATTTTTTTAAAACAAATTAAAGTAAATTAAAATTATACTGTCACTTACGAGATATCTTCCTTGATAGTTCAATATTTGTTTTGTTTTTGATATCCCTTAAGTGACAGTATAAGTTTAGTTGTAAACCGTGAAAACTTAAAACAGTGTTTAAAGTAATTTCTTATCAATTACTTTTGTCTCTTTTGTTACTTAGTTTGATGTACCTCCATTAGCTGTTGGATTAGTGATGCGTATATTTATAACTTATAGTAATAGGTCTTTAACTATGAAATCGCCGTTTTTTTCTCACATTTTGTTGTTTGTAACTTTAACGTATAGTCATATTTTTTCCTTATTGCATTTTTATTATATTCTTATTATATTCTTATCATTTTTATTATATTATTTCCTTTATTTATTTTTATACAAATCTTCTACATTTTTAAATATTTCTTAAACTAAAAACAATATAAAAAATTGTATCCCACCGGTATCGGGAACAGGGTCCAAGCTACCGGCGGTCAGGGCTCCAGAGAGAGGAACCTCCTAACAATACGAGCCGTGTCCAGGAGCACCGCTTTCTGAATCAAACCCTTGATCCAGCTGCCTAACGAGAGCCTCCTCAGGTATTGGTCGAGGCTCTTGGCAATTAAGCCATGGGCTAATACAACTATCGGCACAATGATCGCTGAGTACACATCCCACATATCGACAACCTCGCGAGCCAAGTCAAGATACTTGATTTGCTTATCTTTCTCGGCTTTCACGAGGTTCTCATCATGCGGGACCGTTATGTCTACAATCATTGCGCGCCGCTCTGACCGATCCACCACCACTATATCAGGTTTATTGGCTACAATAGTCCTGTCAGTGATGATGGATCGATCCCAGTACAATGTGATACTGCCATTTTCGAGAACTGGGTCGGGCACATACTTATAATACGGTACTTCCGATTCCACAAGGTTGTATTTTAGAGCAAGTTGCTGATGAATAATCCTGGCTACAAGGTTGTGTCTATGCAAGTACTCTCCGTTAGCCAGACGAGAACACCCAGAGATAATGTGACGGATTGATTCGCCTGGACGGTGGCATGCCCGACATATGTCAACCGTACCGTCCTTCACAATAAATTTCCGGTAGTTATTCGTCATCATAACTTCATCCATAATTGCACAGACAAAACCTTCGGTTTCTCCGAAGAGGTCCCCGAAACGTAGCCAGGCTACGGACGCTGATAGGTCTACATCGGGCCCATGTAGGGCCCGGAAAAAGCGTCACTCCTTACTCTGCCATTCCTCCATGCGATCGTTAGTGTCAAGTACTACAGGTTTGCGCTAGTTCTCTTTAGCGAAGGAGAGCGGGGTGAGCCCCTTGTCCACCGCGACCACATCTCGATGCATCCCCACGTCGGTTTCAAGAAAATATTCCCTGAGACTGCAAATTTCGCGATTGTGGAGTCTTAGCGTTTAAAAAGCCTCGACCCCCACACCTCCGCGGGATATACAGTCTCATAACAGAAGAACGCGGGTGATGATAATAATAATAACATGATATTAATTGTTGAATTACGTACCTCTTACAGTTTAAAAACCGCACTAGAAGTTGCATATTACCTGATAGAATAGTGTGTCAAAACACCTGTTTAAATGTGCAGTCGATTTCACCACTTCAAGTAGGTATATTTTTGTCATAGACTGTGTTTTGAGAATTTAAGATACGTAGTGCAGCGCAGCTTTTTTCACTCTAACTATAGTTTGCAATACCGTCATACTCCGGGTCAAACGTCTGACCCAAGAAATATAGAAAAAAATGTTAGTATGGAAATATCACTTTCACGAAATCGTCCATACATAAATCGGCAATTTCATACTTTAACCCCTAATATAGCATAGCATATCATAGCAGCAGCATATAATGTTCCCATTGCTGGGACACAGGCCTCCTCTCTATGAGAGGGTATGGGCTATAATCCACCACGCGGGCCCAATGCGGGATGGTAGATGTCACATGTCTTCGAATTTTAGGTTCTAGGACATGCCGGTTTCCTCACGATGTTTTCCTTCACCGTTTTGAGAGAAGTGGTTATGAAATAAATTACACAAAGTAATGCGCCTGCCTGAGTTCGAACCCACGGCTTACTGCTACCCTAATATATGCATACATTAAATTAGTTAACTGAAAATACTCAGCTGGTATCACTCCTCTTTGTTAAACAGGATAACAATGGCCACACAGAAAAACTTAGCAATAGGTACTATATTAACAATTTAAAAATGGAACAGAGCCCTATTGCTTTAGAAATAATGGAACACTGGCCATTTAAAAGCCTCTAAGAATTTAAACCTTAAAATTTATTCTTTTTCTTTATATTTACGCAGTTCCACAGCGTTTAGTTTTAATAAAATGCCGGGAAAATATAATGGGACGTTTTTAAAAGAGTATCTTTTGTTAGAGACGGTCTTTTGTAAAGCATTTGCTTAGTATCGCGATGTTGTTAATCGAAGACTTGCTTTTTATATGAATCTTTCGGGGCACTCTAATATTCATTGGGTTGAATGTTTTACATATAAATGTAAAAATGTTTTTGGAGAACATTATCCACGCATTTTCTGTTGGTTATTTTCTTCTCTTAATGGTCTGATTAGCATCACAGAAATCTTAATCTACCATTAACGAAAAGACTGTTTCTCATAACGGTCTTATTACTATCCTTCTTAAGCCTGCTTTTGGAGTGTCAACGACAGCTGTTATTACAAACAACAATTGTAATATAATGACATTCAATTAATTATAATAACATTTTCCGTACACACAACCGTAGTAACGGGTAGCGCGGCTGCTGAGCGTGAGGTCCTGGGTTTGATTCCCGGGTTGGGGAAAGTATTATTGGGTTTTTCAGTCAGGAATTTCTCAGTAGCAGCCACGAAGTCTGAATTTGTGCCCCCACTCCTCTCGGATCGCCCCCTATTACATTTGACTTTAAACATAACTGGGTAAATGTGGGTGTATTAGGTACACCTCTGCCTAACCCTTAGGGGATTATATCAGGCGTGGTGTTATGATGATGACAACCGTAATAGCACAGGGAACAGTTTGTTCTCACACCAATACTTTGTCATACGGCAAAAAGTTCCCGGAACAAGCCTTTCGTATTGACAATAGTAGATATTCGCAGAAACAGAGAGTCTTACGTTACGTCATTGATGTTGTATAGTAACTGGGTTTTCGAGAACTCAGATGACACATATTTTCTGTATCATGGCGTCGTTTAAGTTCTAACACCACGTAAGTCAAAAACAGGAACTTAACAGGAGAGCAAAAAAACTGCACAATTATACCTAGGTAATGGTACAATAACACATAAACGTAACATCACACCTGTAATCCCCCAACGGTTAGGCAGAGGTGTACCTAATAAATCCAACGACATTTTGCCCTACCCGGGAATGGAACCCAGGACCTCATGCTCAGCAGTCGGGCTTGCGACCACTAGACCAACATGGCAGTCAATGGTGCAATGTCATTTTATAATTTGTGTTCAATTCAAATTAGAAAGAGACGTTGCTCATACGCATCTTTCGATTCTCTTGAAAACGGCATCGAAAATCAAAATATCAAAACCAACAAAAATTTACTTACGTGGTGTTAGAACTGCAAAGACCAAAGGCACGACCGGATATATTCTGCTTTGTTTGTTATGGTTCGTCTGGAAGCTAAAATTAGACCAACAAGCCATCCATCCAATTGCCTGGGGTAAGTATTTCACACCTAATTTAATTTCGTAAGTAAGTACCTAGATAAAAGCAATAAATGAAGGTGCGCTGAAATTTATTAGGACTACAATAAAAAAATATAGTTACTAAAGATACTTAACGGTGAATAATTAACATCATAAATTCTTCTTTTAATTAAACAGAACTAATTTTACGTAATAATTCGTTATATAAAAGCGTAGGTACTTGTAATAATAAAATACCTCTTAAGTGCGTGTCGAAATTCATATTATGTAGGTTTAACTACCAAACTAGGTTTAAGTATTATGTACCTGCCTGCTGCATGACATAAAAAGAATTCATGTTATTGCTGAAAACATCATTACCTGAAATCGTTATTGAACTTTTATTAACTTTCTCATAAATACATTATTTATTATACAGACCTAAAATAATAATAAGAATATGTACATGTATCAACCAGAAAAGAAAATAAACCGAGACAAAAAGAAAACTATTATAAAATATTGCTGTTCAGTAATACTGGCAATTTGAAATGTATGTATGATAGGCAAAGAATTCTAAATTCGAAAGAATTGTATTTAAAAAATATGGAATTCTATTTTCAATTTCAGTCATTCATTTGTTTATTGATTAGAATTTTCGTCAGTATGCACACGATTAATTCTGGAATTCGAGTTCCGTCGTGGTAGCAATCGCTCGCAACATTAACAACGTACACGGAGTGAACACTACAAAGAAACGCACGACCAGTTAATGGTTTTGACTGTCCCGATCTGAAAAATTAAGCCCCTGGTCGCCCGAAAACTAAAGTCAATAACGATGAATTAAAGGCGATAGTGGACACTGAAGACACTCAATCTACTGAGTTAGCAACAGCTTTCAACGTCAATTCGAGCGTCATACTCACCAATCCTTGCGTTGACAGCCTTCCAATACTTTTTTCAGAATTTGATAAAATTCTTAGCAGAAAAAAAAACAATACCAAGAGGCAGTATAAAATGCTTGAACGAGTTTGTTGCCTCACGTTCACCTAGTTCCTTTAAGATGGGTATTCAAAATTACCACTGCACTGGCAAAGATATATCGGTAACATTGGTAAATACTTTGGTAAATAGCAATACATAACGTCAATTATATCCGTAAAGACCTAATATTAACCGTTGAATAGCACATGAAAGGACTCTGAACTATTCAGCTATAATTTAATTATAACTAATGAAATAATTCCGTGTCTACACTGTTCGAAATATATGGTTGTGATTTTAAGCCCGGTGCTCACACGAGCGATATGAATGCACGTAAGTACCTCGTGTTTATATAGTTCGAGTGTTGAACTTGCCTTAAAAAACAAGCGGGAAATTCTTAATTAATTGGGTATCTGTTTAAAAAACACAAGGTTTTCGATGTGCGATATGTAGTCTGTAGATGTTTGTTTTAGGTTTTTGTAAGCCAATACTCATGTTTATTTAAATCTGTAGTATCATCGCAACTTTTAGCATTTTCTTTGTAAACAGCTATGCTGCTATATGTAGGTGTTCCATCAGATTTTGGATGTTAGACAGTAGAGAAACGGGAGTTATCTTCTCTTGGGTTAAATAAATTACAAGGTCACCGACACGAAAACTGTTACCACATACCATTCTAAACCGGCCACATCGAAATTTTCCATCGGTAATTTAAAAAAAAAAAACAGCTGATCCTTAAATTTTGACTGTGTATGTATTGCATTTTTGTAGGGAAAAGCAGTTTTTTTTAAATTACCTATGTGGCCGGTTTAGAATGATTGAACTGAATACGTTGTAACCGTTTTCGCATCGTAGCCTTCCACCATATATATCGTCTAGACTAACGGCAATGGTTTTTAAAGGGTTTCGTCTTTCTACAAAGATTTTTGACAGTATTGCTAGTTTTTCGCTTTTAACTTTAGCTTAACCCATTGAATGCCGACTACGGATATATCCGTAGATGGTTTCTATGCAGGACGCCGGCTACGGATAGACACGTAGGACTTCAGTACAAGTTTTATTAGAATGTACAGTAACTGGCCTCACCAATAGAGTATTTTAATATAGGATGGCATCTCAGATAAAACAATCTTTAATAAAAGAGTAACTTTATTGGTTAAAAGTAAAAAAAAACACAAAAATTTTAAAGCTTCTTTTGGGGTTTTTTTAGACTTTATAGTAATCTTTTTTTTTTTGGAATTCAGAACCAAAAATTTTGTTCGGAGAAGCAAACAACGATTAATTACTGTCGCATACATCATCATCTGCCTAGCCTTTTCCCAACTATATTGGGGTCGGCTTCCAGTCTAACCGGATGCAGCTGAATACCAGTATTTTACATGGAGCGACTGCCTATCTGACCTCCACAACCCAGTTGGTACTGGGTAATACGATACCCCTTGGTAAGACTGGTTGTCAGACTTTTTGGGCCACTGACTGCCTAACGACTGTCAAAGATCTACAAATGACAGCCGGGACCAACAGCTTAACGTGCTTTCCGAGGCACGGAATTACTGTCGCATACACTGATACAAAATAAAAAAAACTTAAAACCTACATTTTAGTAACTCAAAAATATTTTTTTTTTCGTAAACGTAATATCTAATCAGCCTTTTGTTATACTCGTAAGTACGTATATCTTGGGACTCTAATACCTAAAAAAAACTATTACAATCAGGCTACCATAAATTTAGCATCTGTGTGATTTATTTTGAAGCATTCGAGAATGCGTAAGGCCTATTTTTCTAGGCACACAGACGTCCGTAGAAGTTTCTGTATTGATATTTGACAATCCAAACAATTTTAGTAGCCTATTTTATCAGCATCACGAAATTTTAGCAGCAAATTTTTTCTTTGAGAAAATTGTTTGTTATCATGGGTACAATCACGTGTTTAAGTATCGGTCACTAATTACCAGTCACTCTATATAATGTCGTTTGCCTAGCCTCTCGGGTCGGGTCGGGTGGTTTGTATTTTTCATCACAAAATACATTATAATTTACCAAAAAAAAAAACAGTAGCTCGGATTAGCACCTTCCAAATAAATCTACAAAAGCCATTAAAACGGACACCCCTCACAAAATAATTTAAAACGTTATTAATGTTAATGCAAACAGTTTCAAGCGGCGTGCATTCCCGCTAGTTATGCAAATAAAATGTGCGGGCCAAACCGGGGGATTTAGTAACCTTATGCTAATCAAATCCCGAGACTTTGTGGCTGCATACGTAGCTTTGGGAACTTCATGCATTTTAGGCGGTAGTTATGACGTATATGGGCGCGAAAATGTCGACTGATAAGGTATGGTTGCCGCGCTGACCTGTACGTACTTTTGAAGTTCTGTAACAAAAGAGAGAAATTACAGGGCTGTAGATTTGTGTACCCCTTACAATTCCTTTTTAAGTTTTTTACCCCAGAAATGAAAGCTTACAGACAACTATAAAATATTAATTTTAAACTGAAGTCACGTTTTAATTGCATGAAACGGTTGTTTTATTTTTTACCGACAAAAAATTTCAAAGTCACCCCAATTTATAAACAATTCAAAGTGATTACTTGAGTAAAAGTAATCATTTAGAATACGAATTTTATATTTATGTTAGTTACTTGAAGTTAGAACTGTCAAAAGTTTTTAGAATTCTAAGCTTTGCTTTCTTTGACGGTTCTTACTTCGTTTAAATTCATGTCTATTTGATAAAAATCTTTGCATAAGAGATCAATTAAACTCAAGTTATTATTTTAAATTGATTATAGATACGGGTGTAAGAGTTATGTGATGAATTTGTGGCAAAGATTTGCATGTCGATGTCCTTCACACCCTATAATTATTTTATAGTTTCTTTCTTATAAACGGTATAAATACCTAATTTTTATATTTTTATACGCGAACCCTACGTAGGGAACTACAGCTGTTTTGACATGGAAAGAAAAATTTTAGTGCGAGCAGGGTTTGAACCTGCGACCTTCCGATTCAGTACACCGGACGTCTTAACCAATTAGACAATCGCACCCTGCTCACAGATCTCGAAATTTTCGTTCCATTAATAACGTCTTACGGTGACGTTAGCGCCATCTAACCCTGCTCGCACTAGAATTTTTCTTTCCTAACAAAATTCATTTTAGAAAATCTGAAGTTCACAGTGCCACAGATAATATAATACAGTACTAAAGCTTTGAATTTCAACTTACTTACATTATAAACCTTAAAATATCCTAAAGCAACATGAAAACACTAACAACGTATTGAAATATGAAACATGAATGGACTTAAGGTACTATAAGCAGCTTTATGTAAACTCCTTTTACGAACCTTCATTATGCCGTGTTTGGTTCACAGCGGTCACTTAATTACCTACCTATCTTTGGTAAGTGCTATCTCTGACTTGGCAACTGCAGGCGACTATTAGTGGCCGACATTAGTGGTCGGTGGTTTAGATGTTTATGCAGCGCTTAAGTGGCTGTATTCATTGTGTTTATAATCGGTTTAATGATGCTGATTAAATCTTATTAGCTGTCGGTGTCGTCATGCATTTTGTTTTAGCTACTCCAGCATTTTATTATTAACGGCTTGCTGGTTTTGACTCCATTATCATCATCTTCCTGCCATTGTCCCATTCTACTTGAGGTCGGTGTACCACGTTTTCTTCTTCCATTCTCCGCTGTCAGACGTCTCGGCATCATTTACTCTTTTTACTTGCTATTAGTGGCTTCATCATCATCATTGATAGCCTTGTCCGCTATCTGCTGAGTACAGAAGTATATACTCAGCAGATGGCGGACAAGGTTATCAATGACTGATTGTCTACGGGGTCTCTACTAGGTCTACGCGAGTCTCGACCAGGTCTTACCCGTGATCTGGTGACGAGTTACGGAAAAGGGAATTCCTTTTCTTTCGGATTTATCATAAATAAAATCCGTATCAAAGTCACTGCTTTGGTGAGTTAGTTCTTCTTCCTTCGTTTTAGTTTTTGGATTTAGTACTACTTTAGAGTTTAGTTCTGTAATAACTCATATTGTTGGTGAAATCTTGCGACTACTAGTACCTGTAGGCATTACCTTTGCTCATGTGTAAAAGCCCTTAAATCCGGTATTATGTTTATAGCCGCTTCATAACTTATTCGACGCTAAGAAGATCCATTAATGATGAGCATGTGGTAATGAGCAAATTTATATTCTGAGGTATTTTGAGGTGTGAAAGTTCTTTTTACAACCTGAAAGACAAAAATAAACTTTTACAACCTGAAAGACAAAAATAAACTTTTGTGTAGGATTTAAAATATTTTCAAACAGTACCAAGGCTAAAGGAAAAAAAAAGGGTTTGTTGTTCTTTATTTCTACGAACCCCTACTCGATATACCCGGTATACTCGATATTATACAGAAATCGCTAAGGTTATTAATATTAATCGAAATTATATTAGATCATTAAGACCCGATTAAAACAAACCAGATGCCTATGGGAGGCATAAAAACTCTGACACCAGTCTAGGCACTAAACAAATGAAAAAGAAGAATGCCCCATTTTATCTTATTATGTTAGACATTATAAAAGTCAAAATAAATGTGTGTTGTAATGTCATTTTGAGTCATTATAAGCATTCCAATATCTGATATTTTGTAGGAAGTATGACAGAATACTGAACGGGGCATTTAATAACTCACAGAGATTGGTAAGATTGTGTTTAAACCTCCATTTCCTTGAACCAAAAAATTGAAGATATGTGGAATTGATCAACCCGCACAGGGCCCGAGTGTAAGATTGCGTCCGACTCTCTCTAACTGAGAGAAAATCATCAATCTATAACTGAGAGTCCCAGCCGTGGAAATGTAAAAGGCTACTTTATTTTTCTATTATGTGGGTTCAAACCTTGGGCACACCTACACAATAAAATACGAACACTTTTCCCCAACACCTCAATTCCCCTAAACAGATGAAAATGAGTCCAAAAAAAGTCCCTACTTCGTGTTTCTATCACAAAGGACAATGTCAATATTGTCAGTCAGACGATCAAAGAAACTGACCTCCGAGGGACTGACATAAAGGAAAAAGGCGTTGCCCATTGTGACTCGTTCAAATTTGTACCGTCGTGTCGTGTGTAATTGCTTTCCGGATAGGTAGATAGCTATATTTTAATTAACTTTGTTATCTTCTTACGGGGTGTAATTTTTTTCTGGGTAGCATTTGTTTTTTATTATTATTTTGTTTTGGTAATGGAAAGAGTGTTTTCTTTTTGTCTGTTCGGTTTTTTGTTTGTAACTTCTAAAGCACTCGTTGAGCTTATAAATACACTTTTTAATAATTTGAACGTAGAATTTTGATGATTACAGCAGTTTAGGAGCCAGCGACTACATAAGTAAGTGATTTTGAGCCGCGAAATTCAAATTAACTTACGTTTTATTAAATTTGCCGGTCAGTGTCAGGCTGTGTGTTGAACAAAATATGATTCGTGAAGAAATGTAGTTCAATAAATTAAATCTCGTAAAGCGTAAAGTAGTTCATTTAATGCCTTTAAATGAAGTAGTCATTCAATGGGATTAAATGAACCTAGGGGGGTTGTTGATGATTTTAATGATTATAGTTCTTTAAACCCATACGTTCTACGGTCGCGAATCTCATTTTAAAACAATTTGTAAAAAAAGTAAGGAAATTTTAATTTCGCGGGGTTTCCCTGGCGCTTCCACCTTCAAACAAATAAAAAAATATATCACGAGATTAAACACCCCCCACTCTCTGACCATATTTTAAACACAATCAAGTCTTCAGAATTTACGAGCTATTGGATTTATTTTTACAAAAGTTTTAAAAGGAATTAAAATAAATCTTTTCAAATAAAAGTCACCGCAAATCTATCACCAGTTTCTAAACTAGAAAACTTCGAAGAACCCAATTGAGATAAGTAGTTTTGCTGTAAATACATGCTTATTTGAATAATACTTTCAGTTTGTCAAAATTTATACTGAAAGTTTACAGCATTATTTTAAAATTCATGAGATGAAACTGTAATAGATTGGTGTTGTTCACAAAATATTCGTTTATTTCGTAAATAAATGAGATGTTTGCTTCGTAAAAGGTTGAAAGGTATATTTTATAACTTTTACTATATCGGCAACTATGTACTTACTTTATTTTTGAGTGTGGGATTTATAAGGCCAACCTTTATAGTAACCCACTCGTGTTTTTTGTAGTAAAAAAGTAACAGGCAACTAAGTCAAGTGATTTTTTTTTTTTTTCTGATGGTAAATCATCAAATGACCCCCCCCCCCCCACTCTGGGCGGACTGGGGGGAGGGTAACTAAAACCAATCCATGTTCCTTCTTTGCCCTTTGTGTTCCAGGGCCACGATATCTCTTTCGAACAGTCCCGCAGCACAAGTGATTACGTATAGGCTTAAATTCTATCATGCAGGGCCTTAACACATTTGTTTGGTTTTACGGATAAAAAAGGGCCGAAAATCAAGCCACGGTCAAATGTACTTATATCTGATTAAAAGCTCTGGGACTGATAGGAGATATAAAAAAAAACTTATAAATACGTTTTAAGTGAAATATACCAAAGAGTCATAGTATGATTTTTTACCCCAGTGTACAAATTTTTCATCGGGAATCATACTGTAGTGCCACTACAAAAAGTACTACATCAACATAGTGTGAAAATTACGACCGCGCCATCTATGACACAAATGAAGAACTAACATAAAAATCCTTTAACTGAGCGATTTACGCTCAGTTAAAGTTATCCGCGACTTAAGACTGTATAGAAAAACTCGACAACAACTGTCGGGTAGTGTAGCCCACCAAACACAACACCCATCTGGTCGGAGGATCCTCTCAATTTAATGGGGGATGAAGACCATGTTCTTTAAAATTACCATCATCATCATCATCATTTCAGCCGTAAGAAGTCTTCTGCTGGGCCTCCCCCAAATGTCGCCACATTGACCGGTCCCGTGCTTCTCGCCTCCAGCGGATTCCTGCAACCTTAAAATTACCATACCATACAAAATTGCAATACCTACATAGTCGAGATACAGGAACAGCATTTTTTTTTGTAATAACTTAAGCTATAGACCGACCGCTTTATTGAATCCTCCGCCTTGCCCCATCAAAGGCACATTAAGCGTGCACAAAGTCCTAATAATATCCCACAGGTTATTTACTTTAAAATAACCATAATCCACGCAGATATTACGATACTAATTGAACCGAAACGTGATCAACCTTCAGAATATTCCATTTAAATTGATACCTTCACGAGGACTCATTAAAGCGTCCGGTCTATAACGAGTCATGTACTGAATTGATGATGAATGTGTCAGAATGTCCCTTAACCCATCATTCATTATCTTAACCTCATAAATACTCTTTTTAACACCTCTGAAACGAAATTAAATAAACCACAGCTCACGTCAAGTTAAGACGCTTAATTAAGCGCAATAAATCAATTAGACGGAAAGTAATTAATTTTGGTTTAGAAAACGTGTCACCCTTCCACACACATCGGTTGACGAGTTTACCATATTGTGGGTAACCTAATTTATTTAGTTTAAGTACTTGAGAAGGAGTTCATAAATAAATTGTGGTTTGGTAAAATAAAATTGTTTGACTTCCTTCGGGAAAAACAAGATAAATTATTTTGGAATTAATTATCACCATTCTCCTGCGCTCATTCCTATTTATTTGGGGTCGGCACAGCATGTCTTTTTCTTCCATAATTCTCTGTAACTCTTATCCATCCATTTTGTGTTTTTTTTTTTTTTTTTAAGTTATTAGATTCCGTATTTTTGGTGGCAAAACAAAACATTCGGAATGGTTTTCTTAAGTTAATCAATTCGTTACCAATGTTGTGCGTTAATATGTCTACATTGGATCCGGTTCGAAGGACAAACAGTAAAATAGAGAAAAACAAGTCTATGAAGGCAGCTAATAAAATATCATGTGTGACATGAAAAAAAAAACTTTAATTTACAGATTGTGCAGTCTTATTTAAGGGGTTTAAACATTTTTGTATAAAGTCTAACCGTAGAACGTCCGCCATTTAATATTATTTTAAAACAGGTTTCATGTGCATTTTGAAAATAAAATAAAATGGCGGAAATTAAGGCAGGCCATAATATTCAAACCTCTATAACTTTTAAATTGTTATTTTCTGTACGTTTTACTACATAAACCACTTATTCATCAAGCAAACACTTGAAGAAAGAGCGGTTCCTTAACAATGGAAGTCAGCTGTTAAGAACTAATTAGCACAGCTAACACAGCCCATCACAGGTTCTTGACCTGAAACAATGAAATGCATGATAGCCATTTCAACAGGCAGACACATTACTTACGCCCATTAATTTGCAAGTTTATTAAACGGAGTTAAATACCAGTACACAAAGAACCCTTGTCTCGAAGTGTATTTATTAGAAATAAAGCTAATTAAGCAGAATTGTTTTAACAGTTTTAGTGGAGTGCACTGAAGAGTGGGTTTTTTTAGTTCTTTGGTATTAATTCTTCATCGTAAAATTCAAGGAATCCATACTCAAATTTTAATATTCTTATCTTTATTTAAGACAGCTCAATTATATTAATTTTCACATTACTTAGTAATCATTTTTGTTACAGATATATTCAGAAGATAATTCGACTATAAGTTGTACTTTTTTTTTTGCTATGAAGAACGCCTAAACCCATTTTGTCTAAGGGCAAAAATATTTTCCTTCCACAATACGACCTATATAATATTTTGAATGAGGCGATAATACATTTTTAAGAGTGTGAAGAACAATATTTGGTTATACAAGACATTCACAACCTTGTAAATATTATACACCGTGTATTTTTAGTCGTCTTACAACGGCAGCCCACTTCATGTATCCAATGAATACAAAACATTAATAAAAAAAAAAATGGTATTTATGAGATTTTAATAATTTAAAAATAAAAATATTATTCAGTATGACGTAGTTAAAACACCCTGTAGTGAGCAATGATCTACTGGACTCGAGTGCTGGGTATATGTTCTCCCGTTTGACACGAAATCATTAATAGGATGTTTCATAATTTTATTCTAATTTTTATAATTATGTTTTAAATATATTTACATTATATACAGACTACAAACAGAACTAAACTAAAGATAAAAATAAGACTAAAAGTAAGAAAATATAAACATCTAAACAACGACGATAATAGGACACTTAGGCGTCAAAGTACTCCTCCGCATCGCTGTCACCTGGAAACGTGCCCAGAAGACTGGCAGCATTGCCACGCTGAATGGCAATGCAAATTCTTTGGCCAAAGAAAGAGCCAGCCATTTTTATTATTATTTTTCTTTGTACCTATTATGGAAGATAAATAAAAATCGCGCCTAGACCTATTTTATGTCGGGTACATTGAGTGGACGACCTTTGTAAGACGACTAAAAAGACACGGTGTATACCAATAAGGCCTTTATACTTTTGATAAATAAGCCGTAAAGAAATGTTTAGGGCGCATAAGCGCCTTAAATTGTTTTACTAAATTGGACGTAAGAAACATACGCACTGACCCAAATACATCAAATTGGGCATGAGTAAATTGATTTGAGTTAAATAGTCTCGGAAGTTTTGCAAAATACCTCGTGCGTGAAATTCGTGTTTATTGAATCAAACTTGCACGCTGAAAGAAGACTGGTACCGAGCGCAAAAACGAACAAGAAAGAGAGTAGACCGATTTGTCAGCTCATAAACACCCACCCGCAATCACTTCAATTTATCCATGACCATGGTGATTGCAACAGCACCGAAATATCGGGAAATCAATACAAATAGTATACATGGTAAATATATTTGTTTCAGTGTCAATGATAAGACTAGTAGGTGACAGAGTGGATTTTTGAGACTTTTTTAAACCGATGTCTCTACTGGAAAACAACTTGTTCGTCAACTGGCGAGTGTGAAACTCGCGAGTACGCGCGAGTTGACACTTTCCAATTTAACCAATTTCTTTTTGTAAAAACAAATTATTATGATTAGATGAGGTCAGTAATTTGTATCACAAGGAAGCTCCTGCTATTACTTTTACCTACAAGCGTTCGCTAAAACCGTTCTTGACCTATCCTGAACCACTAGATCCCTTGGCAACCTACCCAAACACACAAAGCCAAACGGTCACCAAAGATATTTATGTTACCCAGAACAAGATTACAAAGACTAACCGCATCCCGTAACTTGTGATAATTAAACGTTGTAGAGAGTAAAACTAGTCTGAGGCCCAACGTACATACGTGGATGTTTTAATCGATAATATGATTATACTACAGCATTTTAGTTAAATTGTTTGCAACAAGCACAATCAGTATCATTCATTATAAATATTTATAAATAAACTAGCTTATACCCGCGACTTCGCCCGCGGGGAGTTCGGTAATTGTCCCACAGGTTTATGCTACCGGGATAAAAAGTCTTGTGTTAATCCAGGTTATAAGCTATTTGTGTGCCAAATTTCATTCAAATCCGGTCAGTAGCTTTCAAACATCCAGATATAGATATCTGGATGTTTCATCATCTCACAAACTTTCGCATTTACAATATTATAAGGATTCTTAAATTTAATGAAATGTTATATTGTCAAACGAGTATTTTTAATTTTAAAATCGACGTATTAATGATTATACCACGCGTTCGTGCTAGGGCCTCTTACATAACATGATGACGTATTTTTTGTCAAAGATTGCTGCGGAAAGTCAAACAGTGATCCCATTGGGGGCGAAATTAGAGAGGGACTGCACTGAGAAATTAAAAGGTAGAACTAGACCCAGTGGAAGTAGGCACACGATTACCGGTTTACCCAGTTGAAATAAACACATAATGGTTTTTACAGAATTTAAGAGCGTTCTCTGGTTAAACTAGGATACTATCACTGTCCCTGATTTTTTCCTACTGAGAAATCTGGAAGACAGAAATGTCGGTAAATAGGATTCTGTTATTGTAATGGCACGAACTCATCATCATCTGCCTAGCCTTTTCCCAACTATGTTGGGGTCGGCTTCCAGTGTAACCGGATTTAGCTGAATACCAGTAATTTACGGGGAACGGCTGCCTATCTGACTTCCATAACCCAGTTGGTACTGGGTAATACAAACTCCTTGGTAAGACTGGTTGTCAGACTTTCGGGCGATCTGCAAATGACAGCCAGGACCAATGACTTAATGTGTTTTCCGATGCACGAAGGAAACTCGTTATGTAATGGTTTGTCACCCATCCACAGACCAACCTAGACAAGCATAGCTTAACCTAAGGATTGCGCTCACTTGCTCGCTTAGCTACTATTGCCACGAATTAAGTATTAATTGCACAAACAGTGATATTTAATATTTTCCAGTCAGCAGTTACGGTCTTTAAGAAGATATGCATTAAAATAAATAAATACTGTTAACGCATTCATAGAGGCAATGTACTGGTAGAGTATAAAACAGGCTGTTTCACGTCACGTCAACATTATAAATTCACATCTTGTAGACACACGCCTATGTTTTGCAGAACAAGTTGACCTGCCCTCAACATGTCGCCATTATGTACTACGAAACATGTCTTGATCTAGGCGTGGCGTGCCAACTTTACTTAGTCATACCACGTGACATCAACGTTGGCTGCTGCAGATCCAATCTGGTTGGATGGGGTTTAATCGACTCATCTTGAACACAATACGAGTGTGGAGCCCTAACACTTGATATTCTGCTACTTCTCTCCTGCCCGTCGTATACATAATTGCACCATCCAGGACCTGAATGACGCAAATGCCAGAAAGAAAGAAAGAAAAGGTATTTATTAGACTCACACAGGACAAAACAAAAAAGATGGTTGAATTAACAATGAAACAAAAATTATATAAAAACGAAAACATAAGAAAAAGATAAAACAAATGAATTTGATTCTGAACTAGACTAAAAGGCCGATATCTCAGCATGGTGCCGCAACATTTTCAAAAAAAAAATCACAGCGCTGGTATTCTCAGAACTGTTCAGGTCGCAACGTATTTGTTGGACAAAATCTGAGTCATAGATTTGAGAAGAAGAAAGAAGATCGCTGATCTTATACAGATGGTCAATGGCTATAAAGCATGATTGTGTTACAAATTAGGAAACGACAAGTCCGTATTGGTTTGAAAGGATTCTGTTATATTTAGTCCTATTCAATCCATCCATTAGTGTTCTGAGTGCGTCACATTGGCTCCTACCGAAAAAGTCGTTTCTCAGCAATACTTTTGCGTATTTTATTTAGTTTGATGTACAGAATGTTTTTTTTTTTTTCGGATGGGAAATCATCAAATGACATCCCACTCTGGGCGGAGCGGAAGGGAGTGTCAGACTTGTACTGACTAAAACCCATTCATGTTCCTTCTTTGCCCTTTGTGTTCCAGGGCCACGGTATCTCTTTCGAACAGTCCCGCAGCCCTGGCAGGCATCGGCCCTTGCGGACCCCTACTTGGTTGCTGACATCTCTTTGAGGTGCGCGTGGAACACGAACGCGCCGTCTACACGGCCTGTCGTCATAAGACGGCCGGACGGCGAGCTAGCCCATAACTCGCCGTCCACGGGCCCGCGCCTACGGTGGCCGGGAGCCACCACGTGTCCCCCGACGCCCAGGGCGTCTCCCGCGGCGGCTGGGACGCCTCTCACGTCCCGCCACCTCCTTCACTAGCATGACTATGTACAGAATGCTTGGTTGACGGCTTCGTGAAGGGTCAGCTTACACCCTGCATAAAATTTTGTTGCCTCAAATCTTCTACACTTTCACACAGAGTTCACTACGACTGCATGTTTTGTGGCACAAAAGGCAGGTTAAGTATTATAATTATTAGAAACATGTCACTCAACACTATTGCAAAACTATTTTCCGACAAATCATTTCTACTGTGCTGTAGGTAGACAGGAAACAAGTATATGTGGACCATGCTTTGTTGTCAAATGTTCAACCAGACACAAATAAAGAACTCTTGCTGCTTGCTAAATGATTGTTTCAGCTTCGGTACAATAATAATGGCCAAGACAAATGACAATCGCTTTCAAATCGAATTGAATAAGGCAGCCATAGATTTTGTTGTTGTTGATTAGTTACCATAGATTTTCTTGTTTTCGCCTTTGCATTGGGTTAAGGGTTGCTAAATAAAATACTTTTAAACAAGCACTTAGTAATTATTCAATTAAAATATTATACGTATGAAGTTACGATCGTGGCGCGTGAAGGCCGTGGGCGAGCGCAGCGCTTTCCTCCCGGACTCACGTCCCCCGGCGCCCGCGCCGATGTATACGATTGGTTGTCCATGGGTCCAGAGAATTTTGTGACTTCATACGTATATTTTAATTGAATAATTAGTAAGGGCAATACCAACCTGTGATGTCTAACTACTAATTAACTAACTAATTTGACAACGTAATCAATCAACTATTTATTGATTTCAAAGCAACCAAAAATCTTATTTCACACTCAGTGGAAAATTAATTGGGTTTTCAGGCCTAAAATAAATTGTTTTTAGAAAAGTTGTGCCTTGGAATGATTGGTCAATGGTGTCAACAGACTACGGACCAAGCTGTTTTGAAATGCTAATCAGATCAAAACTTATAAGCCAATATGCCTTTAGCCGGCTAATCTTAAGTTAGTTTGCCCACCTATCTTTTAGCTGTAACATAATTATAATTATACCGCATTTAACTTGTAACGTTTTAATATGAAGATCTTCCTAAAACTAGGTTTTATATTATTGACGTAAGCATCACTCATTAATTTTACTCTTCTTTTTTTTTGTAGCAAGACGGTGAGACAACTAAATGATTGTAATTGTTTATGTGAGAACTAGACATACATTATTTTCCAGAGAGTTCTGAGATATATAATCAGTTCGTGTTGTGGCTTGGATACAGTTTAATTAGTTCAACTCACTGATATAAAGGTCCTTGTGAAAATGTTTCGAAGATTCTTTAGGTAAAAAAGAAAGTTTTTTCATAAATAAATCTTGCAAATAATATACAACAAAATAATTGTAATATTTTTAGCACTAACAAAAAGTTGCCGTACAACACACCTTGGGCGATGTCAGACGATGGAGGGGTGAAATGCGAGCCCCTAACTAAGAAATCATTGGATGGAGCTTTACAAATTATGCGAGAATCATTCATAAAGGACGAGTCTCTTTGCAAAGCTGTTGGTATTCTTGATGAGCCTGGAGCTGCGGAAGAACTTCTGCAAACGTGCTATGACGCTGCTAAAGACGGTGTTAGTTTTGTGGCAGTAGATACTAGTGCTAATGAAATAGTTGGAGTAATGTTCAACAAGATTCAGGTATTTATTTCAATACTATTTACAAACCATAACATAACATTAAACACGCAATCCCCAAAGGATAAGGCAGAGCTGTACTTACAGAATACGCCTCTGTTCTCTGTGTTCTACATATTATTTTTTATTGTTTTTTTTTAATTAACACAATAATAATTTATTTGTTAACCACTGAGTGGCTATTTGTGTATCTCAGTTTAAATGTTTGTAAATGCACCCACGATACAGGAGAAATTCCTAGTGCAGGGAAAAGTTAAAAAAAAAATAATGTAATTTTTGCCCATTGCTCCTCCGACATGCGGAAACGTGACCAGCCCAGTTCAACCCAGCAGCTGTAAGGCGTAATCAACGCAGCAGGCCCAGAAGAGCTGGACTCTTTCTCAAAGTGACCTACAATCGAAGTAGATCGCGAAATGTGGAAGGAAGGAAGAGAGGCCTTTACCCTGCAGAGGGTAAATTAAGTAAATTTTAAAGATTAAATAAATAAAAAAAATAAAAAAATAATCAGTTAATTGCACGTCCACATTAGACTGTAATAGGGGTGATCCAAACGTTTTAAGTAATTTTTCAATATGATGATCAATAATGTAATTTTTCTATCCTTAGGTACGAACTCCACAAGGAGAAAGTTACTATGAGAATTTGAGAAAAAAATGCAAACACAAATCTCTAAAAGCGTTCTACGACTTTACCATTGATGTTGACGCTAAAGCTGATGTATTTAATCGCTACAATACTAACTGTCTGATGGAAATGATGTATGGTGCAACTAAGACAAATGTCAAGCAAAGGAATGTTGCAAGATTAATGTTTTCATCTTCTGATAAAATAGGACTGCTACTAAGCAATGGTAAAAACGTAAAAACTCCGATAGATATTGATGATGAAGATATTACTAACGCTAATGCTATTCCGAGTATAGTAACTGGACTGGCAACTTCAATTTATACGCAAAAAATTAGCGAAAAATTCGGCTATGATAATATTCTGGAAGTAAACTATGATGACTATACGTTTGAGGGCAAAAAATTCAGTGACCAAATAGGAGATGTGCACAAAACTTGTCGAGTTATTGTAAAACGGCTGGATGGGCAAACTGTAATTTTATGAATACTTTTTGGAATAACAAAACAATCGTTAACAATGAACAGTGTGAATATTTTAATATTAAATAAAATTCTTTTGTCGAATCTATTGAAAAAACAAGATGGTGGAGATAATTCCGTTTTTTGCAACGCTCTTAAAAATCTTCGCACAGGTAATAAGAATAGAATAAGGTGAAGGATAACAAATAAAAGTATTAATAGAAGTCCTTGTTATTACTTTTTTCTTTTTAATGTTTTATAGAATAGACTTTAATGTTAATTCCGCGAAAAATATCCAGACTTGGATGCAGGATCCAGCACGACCCTCCTGCCCACAAAAATATGCATATGCAGGAAATGCGAAAATTTGCTTGCCATGCAACCGAACTGATACTTGTCACATGTTTCGCCCTTCCACTAGGCATCTTCAGGCGCGAAGAGTGCCATCTTTTTGTCAATTTGGTTATGTAGCTACAAAATTCCGGGAAGTAACGCCTGATTCTATAACTTACATTTCTTTAATACGAGAGCCAAATTATTCATTTGCAGTATGTTGATTTCTTTAACACACTGAACCCCACTAAAAACCATTTGAATTGTTGTTTTGTCAGACACGAGTAACTCTCACAATAATTCATTTTTGGATTCTCGATTGTTTCAGACAATAGGACTTACTTTGACGTCACATATGACGCAAATTTAAAATGCCATAAGCGAATCCAATCTCAAGCAGAGCACTTTGACTAAACAAACGCTTTTGGGATAATATTATTATGAACGGGGTTTTTCCGCTTAAGCTAATAAGTCTCGCAGTATGTTATTGCAATCTTGAAACGCAAATATGTATATGCGATCTTAGGCACCTGCCGGATATTAAAAAATCTTCGAACCCCGGCAAAGTCAGTTATTTATCGTACTATTGGTTATGGTAAGCGATGGATGTGTGAGTAAAAATTGGTAGGTAAATATGAATAGGGTAGGTAAAAATTAAATAAAAAACACAAGGTAGGAGGATTTACCTCCCAAAAATTACAAAAATGCCCCATTTTTAGACTACCAGACAAATTCGAAAAGTTTTTAACATAAAAGACATTGATAGGAGCCTAGACATAACCCTTTCATAGAATGTCAAAAATAATTGAATCGGCTCAGTTTTCGAGGAGAAAAAAGTGGAATACGAGATGTCGATCTCTTCAATTTTTTTGTGAATTAATCGGTATGAGCTGCACCCTGTCCCTGCCGTACTCTACAGAGGCAGACTTGAAGAAGCGCGACGGCAATAGTTTCTACAAATATCTATTTTTCTAATCCCTCGCAGAGCATGTTCCTTCTTAATAAATGAGTACAGAAGTTGAAAAGAGAGTCCGAACACAGACATTTGGAGTAAGATGAGAAAAAAATTGGTCGGTGGCTTGTCTCACGGATTTGTCCCAGTCCTTGGGTTGAATCACCGACACTGAATAAAGAACATGCAATGAATTTAAGGAACATAATTTTGATAAGGAAGTAATATTTTATTATTCAAGACCAAGTTTCAACAACGAGTGCTCAAAAGAGCAAGGCAATTAATTACATTTCGTACATTCCTTGTTTCTTTTACACTCAGTCCGACGTACTTTATTTTATTCCAAACTTAACTTCACTCCAAACTGTTTAATTTTCATTCAACTTTAAAGTAGAATCTAAGAGAAAAATGTAAACTAATTTAATTAAACATTTGCCCGATCGCTATTGCTTTTTAGGATTCCGTAGCCGAATGGCAAATAACGGAACCCTTATAGATTCGTCATGTCTGTATGTGCGTCTTTATGTCACAGCCACTTTGGACTACTTAGATGAAACTTGGTAGGTAGTCTATGTATTGTGTGAACCGCTTTACGATTTTATACAAAAATAAAAGATTAATAGGGAATATTAGGGCTTCAATCAATCGAATGAAAGTCAATACTTTGAAAGATAGACATTTCCACAGTGGTAAAATGTGCGTCCCCCCCCTAATTTCTAAAGTAAGAGGAGGAAAATACTGAAAAAAAGTAGGATTGTAAAACGTAAACAAAAACTTTCAACAAAAATTGGTTTGAATAAGATTTGATTTTTAGTTTTTGAGATATGGGACTTTTTCATCAAACTGCAGCAGTAACTTTGTTTTTCATTAACATACTATGAAAAACACATTTAGTTTTGCTGTTTTGTTGTTCGAAACCCTCTGTGCATGGGAATACAACTCGTACTTGGCCGGTTTTTTACGTAATTAAGTCAGTGGAGCTTAGTACTTACCACGAGCGTTTTGTACCAACAATTTTCCTTAATTACGTAACATGATAGCAACTGTTTTATTCAAGATGGAATGCTTTTTCTACCCTTTTTAGAGACTAATGAATCACTGCTGAATTTGTGACGTGAATTCAAGAACATTTATCAATTAGAATTTGTAATTTGAATTTATTTTGTTCTGGAAACTGTTAATGAGATACCAAGGAGCAAAATGTAAATTCCATGAAATATTTTAGATTTGTAAAATATGGTTAAGGACGCCCTCGTCGCTCTAGTGGTCGCAAGCGCAACTGCTGAGCGTGAGGACATGGTTTTGATTCCGAGGTCGGGCACAGTTATTGATTTTTTTCATTAGGAGTTTCTGAGTAGCAGCCACGGAGTCCGGTTTTGTGTCCGGTTGATGGCAAAAGGATCGCCTTCTATTACACTTACAACTTTAAAACAACTGGCGAGATGTGGGTGTACTAATGGGTACATCTCTGCTTATCTCTTCGGTACAGGCGTGATGTTATGTGGATCTGGAGAGGTTCATAGTCCTGAAATCGAACTTCAATTAACTCAGTCAGTTGCAGTCTACTACTCATCATAAGCCTCACTCAAACCACGTCACAACACCTTGGCTTCCGGCTTCCGTATCCAGTCTGACCTGGCTATCCTGTTATGGTCGCCAGTCTGCCTAGCCTATGCCACCCAATGCTTGCCGATACGTGATCACCACTCCAGGACTTGTTTGCTCTAGCTGTCAGCTATCGGTCCGTTGACATACATGGTTTAGCTGATTCTAAAATTTTGTTTCCAAACTTTCCTAACTAAAACTAGCTTGGATATAAAAATAAATCATAAAAACCCCAAAAAAAAACCCCATCCCAAAAATCCTCCCCAAAAAAAATCCCATCCTAAAATCCAAAATTCTCTAAAATTCCATGCCGAAATCAAATTGATCACCCCAACACCTTCATAATATAATAACGAACCAAATATTCAAATTTAAGGGCACACCCTCAATAGGTCGGCATAATAAGGACTCAACGAGGCATATTCCGACATCATACAATGCTTCATACATTCAACATCGCAGGTATGATAGGAATTTTCATCTAAATGCTTCATATAGCTATTTCTATATAGCACCTTAATCTGTATATTTTTGAGGTGAGAATCCAGTGAACATTGTATTGGTACTGAAATGAAGATGGATGATAGTAATTAAGGAACATTGATGTTGAATTGAAGACAAATAAGTTTGTTCTGATTAATTATGTGGCTTAGCTTTCGAGTCTTTGATTTTATATTGAACTAAGAGGAATTATTGCATTATTTAAAGAATACAATGTACATAAGTCTGTATAAAAATACATAAACAAAAAATAAATAACGTTTCTTTTACGTTTATTCATTTTCTGTCTTAATTTTTTCACTTTAAAATATTTCTATTTAAAATCTATACAAAAAAACATTAATAAATATAAAAATAGTCTATTTTAGCAAATAAATCTGATTTTGAAGTGATAGATCGCCGAGAGCGTCGTGCAATGATTGTTGACATCACTGTCCCTCATGACGAGAATCTCGTGAAAGCTGAGAATGATAAAAAAATCAAGTATCTTGATTTAGCACACGAGGTTGTCGACATGTGGGATGTGGACTCTGCAATTATTGTACCGATAGTCGTTACAGTTAACGGACTAATAGCAGAGAGCCTTGACCAACACCTTAGGAGGCTCTCATTGCGCGGCTGGGTCAAGGGCTTGATACTCCTGGACACGGCACGCATAGTGAGGCAGTTCCTCTCTCTGGAGCCCTGACCACCGGCAGCCTGGACCTTGTTCCTGATGTCGATGGGCCATCTATTTTTTTATATTTTTAAATGTTTTGTTTACTTTTGTTTTTTGAAATATTTAAAAATGTATAAAATAAGAGAAATGATGAATAAAGGAAATAAAAACAGTAGCTTACCGGTAACTGAAACAGGGTTACACGTTCATTATTTTCATTTATTTATTTTATACATATAATTTACATTTTTAAATATTTCTTTACAAAGTAATATAAAAAAAAAACATTTAAAAATTTAAAAAATAATAGCCCACCGGTATCGGGAACAGGGTCCGAAATATCATTATTATTATTACCATGCCTTTTCAACACTTAAACATTATACTTTACAATATTCGAGAAATTTAGTAACTTAAACAAAACATTAATAATCGATAGTTCAATATTTTCCACGAGGTACTAAAACTAGTATATATATCTTCATTGCGACAGATTCTAAATAAGCTGAAAAGTAAAACCAACTCGTTTAAATTAACCGTTATTTGAATAATAAGTTGAGTACAGTGCCCTCTATTGTGCTAATAGGGTGATTAAGTGAACAAAGCGTGAAGTATTTCATTAGGGAATCGCCTAGAGCCATCAAGCAACAATGGCCCACTATCATTTTGTCCCCAACGTACAAAATTTAGTGAAATTTGCATTATAATTGGATTGTTACTGCAGTTTTTGATGTTGGGCTAAATAGTTGCAGAGTTTAGCCGAATTGTGGTTAACTTTGCTCCTATTAATGTGGAATTTGGTGGTGTAAATTATTGATAAATTGGGTTTCCGCTCGGGAGTTTTTGATTTATAGCGGAATTATGGTCAGGACCTTTGTTACGCCTCCGTGGGCTTAGCTTTTAGAATAAAGATCGTAATGATCTGAGAATGTTAAGAGTTTAATTTGTTCATATATTTTGTGTTTTATTCAGGAACTTTCTGTTGCCCGCGATCTTCGTCCGCGTGAGTTTATTATAAAAATATTACTTCCCTATTTAAATCGGATGTTGTTAACAATTTCAAGAGTTTTAATTTTTTTGCACGGAACCCTAATTCTTTTTCTAAAATAAAAGAAGCCTAAAAACTCCTTATAACATCAGCTATCTGCTAGTAAAAGTCACGTCAAAATCGATCCAGCCGTTTCGGAGATTAGCCGGAACAAACAGACAGACGGACAAACATTTTGAATTTTTTTTTGTTATACTTGCCCTATATACTTTCCAATGATATAAAAAATCTGTAGTTTTGGTATTACAAAAAGACGTTTCAATTTTATTTATTTGTATGATATACTTTTAGATAATTTTGGACACAATTCTAATCATAGAACTGATGCCCTAGCAACAAAAACTCATAATAACTTTACCTAACCTAGAAAATGAACTAATTGCCTGTACAATTATGAAGCATATAAAATAGCTTTTAGGAAATAACAGGTCCCTAAGCTACCACTAATTGCCTTTTAAACATACCAACCTCAAAGACATAGAAAGCCCATGAATATTCATAAATATTTTGGCAGTCTCCGTACTTATTCACTTAAGGGCCTTATTCAAAGTACGTACCTACTAAAAAAACAATGACACAAAAGCGACACTACAACGACAACGTTAATTGAATTAGGTACTTAATTACTGAACATTTAAGTTTAAAACTTTATTTTGAATAACACTAAAATTAAGTCTCCCTACCTGAGTAGGGGAGTTAATCTGTATTTTATAAAGAGAAAGGGTCCTATAATCATCTAAGTTAAAGTGTCGTGTCAAGACAAAACCCTTAATGCAATAATGAAAGCTCACCTACTCTTAATAAACGCAAAGGGTGGGGTGCTACAGCAGACGAGGGTTTGATTTTGAGGGTGTTGGTGATTGGTATTCAATGCTGTTTTGGGTGTATTTTATGGATCCCTAACTGAGCCGCGCAACGCATCACAGAGAGAGAGAGAGCGTGAATGTGCACGCGGTACTTGATCATTATTTTGCTGCGAAATTATAAACATTTTTAATTGACGCTCTGCTCCTATCGTTCATAGCGTGATGTTTTATCGCCTATATCCTTCCTCGATAAATGGGCTATCAAAACTAAAAGATTTTTTTAAATTGAAATCAGTAGTTCCTGAGATTAGCACGTTCAACCAAAAAAAACAAACTCTTCAGCTTATTTTGTAGGAAATGTCTCCTCTCTTATTTATGTAAATCTTTCATTCATTCACTGACAAATACCGCGCTGCTGTGTAAAGACAAATTAGTAATAAGAGTTATTTTTGCAAGAAACGTGGCACTAATAAAGGATTTTTGAAAATTCACGCTCCGTTGTGAAATGACAAAATTCCAATCAAACTGATAAGAATTTTGTCATGTTTGCTGATAGAAATCCCAGCAAGCGCACTTATGTGCCTAAATATGCACTTAGTCCATTAATAAGTCGTATTTACCAAGGATTCATTGAACAATAATGCATATTATTATTCTTCTTTGTCTATACTTAACAGCTGAGGATGGCTTATACGATGTCTCTACAAGCAATACAGTCTACTGTGCTGACCACTGACCGCCTGATATGCTTTCTTAGCCTTCAATAGACTTTTTCTAAAAAAACTTGAAGGTTTTCAAGTTTAATAAAGTGGCCGTCTGAAATTCTAGCCTCGCCTTTATTCTCTACACCAAAACCGAGATAAGAAACATAACACTAAGTTTCAATACTTGTTACAGTAGCACCTCACCCTAAAACTGCAGAAGTAGTGGGGTAAATGTACCGTTTCGCGAACTTGCCTCGTTTGAGGCGATCCGGTCACAACGGTGGAAAGTTTTCGCATGACGTGTGTTGTTACCTCAATTGTTCCCTTCTCCCCTTCAAATTAACGTTTCTGGTAGCTATTTACTGTAGCTAAAGTACGGAATCTTTGTAATTGAGGTTTTTTACGGTAGATTTCAAATGGATATTAGACTTTGAGCTGTATTGTGGTTGAGTAGTACGAGTAGTACGTTACACTTCTAATATGGATGGAAGCAGGCCCAACTCTCTTTCGTGTGGTTAGTGCCTAACCTGGTGTCAGAGTTTTTATGCCGCCCATGGGACTCTGTCTTGGCTTAACATGCCTGATGGTTTTGTGTGTGGCCAGAGAAGGCAAAACATTCAAAGATGAATGAAAAGTTACGGGCCTTGACCCAGCAGTGGGACAGAACAGGCTACCACGAAAAAAAAAACTCGCGTTTTTTCCCGTGGCAGATACCATAGAACGCCACCAGCCACCAAAGCGATCGGTCTATAGGAGATGTAGTGTTATTTGGGTGTATTTGACAGTAATAATTTGGTTATTAAAAGTATTTGGTTTTTGTAATTTATAATTTTTCTTTATTTGTAACTTTTACGTTTCAATTCAACTACTTACTTTTTCAGTTGAAACAGTGTTTAAAACGCCAAAATCTTTACAGGTACACTTTATTTTAAATCCAAAATCACTTGTTGACAATAAAACCGAATTCAAATGCATCAAATAATTTTATTTTATAGTTAATCGCTTACTGTCGGTCCGCATCCTCTTCCTCAAAGAAAAACTTTACGACACTAATTTCACGCAGTCTGCTACTACCGATTTAAGTTGGTTGCAGTCACCAAAGTCGTTCCAATCTTTACAGTGCTGTAATCAGAAAAAAAAAAAAATAATGACGGGACCGGTGGGAGGAGCTCGTGGCTAAATAATAACAGCCGTTCGGGCCAATCTTCACGTGAACCCACGCTTGCCTAGGTTGGTCCGTAGATGGGTCACGACTCATTAGATATCGAGTTTCCTCCGTGACTCGGAAAGCACGTTAACCTTCGGTCCCGACTGTCATTTGTAGATCTTTGACAGTCGTTAATGGTAGTCAGTGGCCCGAAAGTCTGACAATCAGTCTTACCTAGGGGTACCGTATTTCCCAGTACTAACTGGGTTGTGGAGGTCAGACTGTCGCTCCATGTAAAATACTGGGACTCAGGTGCATCGGGTTAGACTGAAAGCCGACCCCAACATAGTTGGGAAAAGGATAGGCAGATGATGACGAAAGACGCCAAAACTGATGATGATGATTCCGTTGTAAAATTTTTACTCACATTTAACATGTTTAGGCTAAGGCAGTGCTTCATTTTAATAAATTCACAGAATTCCGGTGGTCCATAGTTCTCGAGGTCCCCATCGAAACAATTTTTTTTCATGTCTGCCAATAGGTCTTTGTCATCCATATCTTTGGTCATCATTTCTTCTAATTTAATTTTGTCCAATTTATCATCATCTGTTGCAAAACCTTTCTTTTTAGCCATACATAGTTCGTGCTCACACTGAAAAATTTAATAAATAATGTAAAAAAAAATATCGTTTTATTATAATGGCAATACGCAGATCTAAAAGGCTTCTAGGCGACGAGACGTTGGTAGTTACGCTTTGCCTAGCTTATCGGCGTAATGTTGCCTGCCTGTCGGTCTTCTACAGACTATACTTCGGAGAGTGTGCGCAGGAGCTCCACGACCTGATCCCACATCACCTTTTTACCACCGGACTAGCAGACGCACTGCGGCGTCCATTCACACTTGGTTGATATCCCGACGAGTCTCATACTCAGCGTCATCCACGTTTTTAATGCCCACAGCCAAATTGTGAATCTCTCTGCCGGCATCCTTGTTCCCTCCGACTTTTAACCCGTCTGCGTTCAAAGCAAGAGTGAACAGGCATCTTCTGGGCACGCTCATCCTATCATAGACCTTATCTATCGCTTTTCATCAGGCGTGATCGAGCTCAAGAGCAGTACCATTTTGAAAAAAAAACGGAACTTGGTGGCAAAAAAAAAACGATGAAACAAAGAAAAGTCACCAACTTCCGAAAGTAAAGTTATTTTCCACTTTTTTTAAAAAAAGATGCCGGCCGAATACACAACCACCTCCTTTTTTAGAAGTCGGTTAAAAAAGAAAAAGGAGTTCAGCCCATTTTTACAGATGGGAAATCATCAAATGACCCCTCCCGCTCTGGGCGGAGCGGAAGGGAGTGTCAGACATGGACTGACTAAAACCCATCCACGTTCTTTCTTTGCTCTATGTGTTCCAAGGCCGCGGTATCTCTTTCGAACAGTCCCACAGCCCCGGGTAAGAGTCAAGCCCTTGGTCGTCAATTAAAATTAACAAATTAAAAAGGAGGAGGCTCTCAATTCTTCGAAATCAGCTTTTTACTTACTTTCACTGGGTCCTTGGGCAAATCGAAGCATTCCTTGAATGTATCGTCTTTCATCAGGTTTTCCCTTACCTCAGCAGATTTCTTGCAACAACGCATTGAATGCTAGAAAAATACAGAATGCATTAAAATTATATCTCATTAAAGTTAGACACAGTTGAACTACGAAAGCAACTCTTAGTGGTACAAAATAAAGTCGCTTTATCAATGTCAAATTGTTACCATGGAATTGCGGTTGGTTGTATTATCTGTTTCTATAAGTCAAAAAATTTACAATGTCACTTTATGTCTAATTTCTATACATCTAATATCAATTATTATGTATTTAAAAAATAAGCATTTCTATGTTTGGGTTCATTGTTAATTTACAATGGTGTAATTTAATCAAGAGTCGAAAAAATAACATTATTGATTATATTAGTAGGGACACATGGCGATACATCGTACATATACAGTATAACCTGACCTCGCTTTATGTGAGCTTCCCGTACAATGAGAGATCAGCTAAATTTGGATTTCATAGCTGGTTTGGTCTTCGTGTGTAAATGAGTATCGAAGGGATTACAAAATATAATTTAAAGATATAGAGATGTGAATGTGTACTTACAGGGTGAAAAAAATGCCTACAATCATTAATATCCACGGCAGCAGCCTGTCAAGAAAAAAAAACATGTTTTATGAAATGAAATGAAATTTATTTGCTAGAATTGTAGTTGTTGTTGTTTTTGTATTTAATATTTTAGTTTAAATTAGGTATGACACATATACACCTTATTCTCTTCCGTTTCTACACACTATTGTCTACATTCCTTTTTTTCACTTCTCCTTTTGCAGGTCTGCTGGCAGAAATTTCTTAGAAAATAAGCAGTACCTATGTACTCAAGTATTAAAATGTAATTTTCCTGTGTTGCATTGTGTGTACATAAACAGTAAAATAAATAAATAAATAAATATATTATAGAAGATCGATTTTTATTACTGTTGCTCACACAATTCATTATAACTAGCATGCAAAATTAAAAAACACATTATTACAAAAAGTGAATCTAATATAATTTAAAAAAAACGCATGCAAAAAATTTAAATTTCGCGCCTCACCCTGGCGTTTCCACCTTAAAAGAAAAGTAAGATAAGCTTCTAGAAGGGTAAAAACTAGCACATGATAAGATTTATTTATTCATTACATCATAGTGTATATGTTACGGCTAAAAGCCGAAATAAGGTTACACCTAGTTCTAGCCGGCTAAACCTAGGTGCGGTCGGTAACAGTTGTGTATCCTTTTTATTGCTAGGACACACAGACCAAATGGATTAGGTTAGGTTAGGTTAGAACTTTGACCTAACGCGGCCACAACCAAATTGGTTGCATGTTCTAACCGAAGATAAGTAGGATACATCTAAGTTTAACCGGCTGCACCTAGTTGTACCCGGCTAAAACTAGGTGTAGCCGCAACATGTATACACAGTTCGGCTATTAGGCCGTAACATATATACACAGTTACAGGCAAAACTTATGAGCACAAGCTCACGAGGGTTAAAAAAAAAACCATGTTATAGGGGGATAGCCTATTCCCATCAACTGATCACGAATCCAGATTTCGTGGCTACCACTGAGAAATTCCTGATGGAAAAACAAAATAAAACTTAGCCTGCCCTGCCCCCGTAGCATGACCACCGTAGACAAGGATTTCTTTGACGGAAGAATCGACAAAATGACAGATTGTGTCGACACAGTGACAGATTTCTTTGCACTATCTGTCATTTTGTCGATTCTTCCGTCAAAGAAATCCTTGTCTACGGTGGTCATGCTACGGGGGCTGGGAATCAAATCTAGGACCGCTTGCTCAGCAGTCGCACTTACAACCACACATTAAATCATCATTCATCATTCTTCTACCCTTATCCCAATTTATTTGGGGTCGGCGCAGCTGTCTTCTTCTTCCACACTTCTCTATTACTCGTCATCTCCATGGAGACACATATCCTCAAAAATATTAAAGAAACGAAACTTACCACAGCCGTGACAGTAATAATACCCAAAATCACTAGACGATACATGTTGCACCAAATGTCTAACACTGACACTGAAAAACATAATCAAGTGCATATATTTATACTTGAATAAATCTGTAATAATTTATGGCTAACTACCAGAAAATTGTAGCATAACAACCATTATTGTCACGTTCTGTGTAAAAAAAAAGAATTGTTCTGTCTGTACGTTTATGTGAACAATGGGTTTCTGATATAAATTAATAAAAGTATTTTTTCTGCACCAGTAAAAAAATGTTACCATCCCACGCCAAGCAAAGACCTCTTTTCAAAATAATTATGATTATAGTCTTATTTTACGAAAAATGTCATAGTGATAAGTAGGTAAATACTAAATGGTATTTAATACCATCTACGAAAAATAAAACAAATTTTGTTTTTTTTTGCTTCTATAGCTCTCAGGAGAGTTCATAAAATGTGTAATAAAATCTAGACTTAGAATGCTGATCTTACTAACTGATTTTCTAAGTAGTTATTACAAATAGCATTCACGAAAGCATCATTCAAACCAAGCAAATCCAAAAGTTAGAACATATACATAAGATTTAATTTTAGATTTGAAATGCATCCTCGTTTTATTACAATCAGTGGTTAACGCGGTTTTGATTGTCACATCACATTCAAATTAGGTGGTTGTTAGACCATAGACGATTAGTGATGATGAACAATTGCTTTGAAATGAGTCAGTTGTTGTCAATAATTACGTATTTATCTACCTATATATACTTGACAGTATTTAAATAGGACTCAGACATTGTTACTTGCTATTTCGGCGCAGAACTTGAATTTGACATGCATAGAAGTGCAAATCTTACCCAGTACTAACAGGGTTGTTGAGGTCAGATAGGCAGTCGCTCCATGTAAAATACTGGTATTTAGTTGCATCCGGTTAGGCTGGAAACCGACTTTAACACAATTGGGAGAAGGCTAGGCAGACGATGTGGAGTGCAAATCTTGACACAAACAAAAAGCAACCTTTAGTGTAGACCTCTCTGGCAATGGGTGAGAGACGAGTGTTGTATGATATTTTTTAAGTATTTTGTGATAAGACTAGACATGATAATAAATGAATAGGTAGGTAAGAGGACGGTTGAAGCTAGCTCAGAATAAAAAATAATCCTGAGATAACAGCTAAAAGAGATCGCGTTAACAAGCGTGCTGTTTCGTTAGGCTTCGTCACCACATAAGCATAGCATAGCATAATCAGCCTATTAATGTTCCCGCTGCTGGGACGCAGGCCTCCTCTCTATGAGAGGGAATTTGCTATAATCCACCAGGCGTGCCCAGTGCGGGTTGGTAGATGTCACATATCTTCGAATTTTTGGTTCTAGGACATGCCGGTTTCCTCACGATGTTTTCCTTCACCGTTTTGAGAGCAGTGGTGATGAAATAACTTACACAAAGTAATGCGCCTGGCTGGGTTCGAACCCACGACTCACTGCTCGTAAGTCAGAGTCTCCACCACTGGGCCACCGCTGCTCTCAAGCGGTGGTTTCGTCACCACATTGGTAATCAAATGATTCATAACGATTGTCCATAGGTTGCCTGTTTTGATTATCTTCTTCATACTTCAAACATAGGAACTGAAATAATAACTTTCTATGTTTATTTTTATCAGTAGTGGTGGATCTAGAATCAGGTACTGAGTCGATTGTACAAGGTTGTGTTATGATGTTTATTACACCGTGTCTTAAATATTGGCCAGAGGCTCACATCACGACAGTAAATTAAGCATAGGCAGAGAATGAACGGACAGACATGGAGACGTTGTGTTTTACACGTCGCCGTATAATGTGCGTAAGGATGAAAAGAATTAAGATTAAGGCGAGGTTACCCCGAGCGCCATATGCATCAATCGCTTACCCCAGCCCCCGCACGGAGAGGCGATACGTAACAAATTACGCGGCGCGAAAACGCGGGCGCTTAGCGCACTGGTCATGAGTTCACGAACTCGGATAGGTACTAAGTTGCGTTACAGGGTAGAGTGATGCAGTAAAACAACTTGAATTGATATGTATAAGTTCACTTTGTTTTATTTTTATAGAAAGTATTGGTTATAGATAGATTAGGAACCTACGTATTCTATGAACGTGAACCTAATTACTAACAATTAAAATAAGTAGATATAATTAAAAATAAGAAGGTATACTTATTTATTTTTGTGAATAAGGTGAATTTAAAATCTGACTGACACTAAGATCATGAATACGGGTATGATTCAAAACAACACGCCAGGCGCCATTCGGTTTTTAAAAAAATTATGCTTTACTTTTTTTTCGGTTTTGTTGTCATGGGTTTAATTTTCGTGGTTTTTGGGGTCGCTGATAACTAAAATTAGACCAAAATGAAAATCCAAGATGGCGGCGATGAAAATTTTCGATTTTTTCTTCATGAGTGTCATTTTCGTGGTTTTTGGGGTCGCTGATAACGAAACTGAGGTCAAAATGAAAATCCAAGATGGCGCCGACGAAAATTTTCGGTATTTTCGTCATGGGTGTCATTTTCATGGTTTTCGTGGTCGCTGATAACGAAAATTTGGTCAAAATTAAAATTCAAGATGGCGCCAATGAAAATTTTAGCTTTGTCGTCATGGGTGTAATTTTCGTGGTTTTCGGGGTCGCTGATAACGAAAATGAGTACAAAATGAAAATCCATGATGCTGCCGACGAAAATGTTCTGTTTTTTCGTCATGGGTGTCATTTTCATGGTTTTCGGGGTCGCTAATAACGAAAATTAGGTCAAAATTAAAATTAAAGATGGCGCCAATTAAAATTTTCAGCTTTGTCGTCATGGGTGTCATTTTCATGGTTTTCGGGGTCGCTAATAACGAAAATTAGGTCAAAAAGAAAATCTAAGATGGCGCCGAAGAAAATTTTTGGATTTTTCGTCATGGGTGTCATTTTCATGGTTTTCGGGGTCGCTGATAACGAAAATTAGGTCAAAATTAAAATTCAAGATGGCGCCAATTAAAATTTTCAGCTTTGTCGTCATGGTTGTCATTTTCATGCTTTACGGGGTCGCTGATAACGAAAATGGGGTCAAAATGAAAATTCGATAACACCAAAAATTATTTTTTTGTTTTTACGTCATGGGTATCATTTTCATGGTTTTCGGGGTCGCTGAAAACGAAAATTAGGTCAAAATTAAAATTAAAGACGGCGCCAATTAAAATTTTCAGCTTTGTCGTCATGGGTCAAGACAAAACCGAATATTTTCGTCGGCGCCACCTTGGATTTTCATTTTCGTTATCAGCGGCCCCGAAAACCATTAAAATGACACTCATGACGACAAAAACCGAAAATTTACATTGGCGCCATCTTGAATTTTAATTTTGACCTCATTTTCGTTATCAGCGACCCCGAAAACCATGAAAATGACACCCATGACGACAAAACCGAAAATTTTTGGCGGCGCCACCTTGGATTTTCATTTTGTCCTCATTTTCGTTATCAGCGCCCCCGAAAACCATGAAAATGACACCCATGACGACAAAACCGAAAATTTTCATTGGCGCCATCTTGAATTTTAATTTTGACCTCATTTTCGTTATCAGCGACCCCGAAAACCATGAAAATGACACCCATGACGACAAAACCGAAAATTTTCATTGGCGCCATCTTGAATTTTAATTTTGACCTCATTTTCGTTATCAGCGACCCCGAAAACCATGAAAATGACACCCATGACGACAAAACCGAAAATTTTCATTGCCGCCATCTTGAATTTTAATTTTGACCTCATTTTCGTTATCAGCGACCCCGAAAACCATGAAAATGACACCCATGACGACAAAACCAAAAAATTTTGTCGGCGCCATCTTGGATTTTCATTTTGTCCTCATTTTTGTTATCAGAGGCCCCGAAAGCCATGAAAATGACACCCATGACGACAAAACCGAAAATTTTCATTGGCGCCATCTTGAATTTTAATTTTGACCTCATTTTCGTTATCAGCGACCCCGAAAACCATGAAAATGACACCCATGACGACAAAACCGAAAATTTTTGTCGGCGCCGTCTTGGATTTTCATTTTGTCCTCATTTTCGTTATCAGCGGCCTCGAAAACCACAAAAATGACACCCATGACGACAAAACCGAAAATTTTCATTGGCGCCATCTTGAATTTTAATTTTGACCTCATTTTCGTTATCAGCGACCCCGAAAACCATGAAAATGACACCCATGACAACAAAACCAAAAATTTTTGTCGGCGCCATCTTGGATTTTCATTTTGTCCTCATTTTCGTTATCAGCGGCCCCGTAAACCATGAAAATGACACCCATGACGAAAAAACCGAAAATTTTCGTCGGCGCCATCTTGGATTTTCATTTTGACCTCATTTTCGTTATTAACGACCCCGAAAAGCACGAAAATGACACCCATGACGACTAAACTGAAAATTTTCATTGGCGCCATCTTGAATTTTAATTTTGACCTAATTTTCGTTATCAGCGACCCAGAAAACCATGAAAATGACACCCATGACGAAAAAACCGAAAATTTTCGTCGGCGCCATCTTGAATTTTAATTTTGACCTCATTTTCGTTATCAGCGACCCCGAAAACCATGAAAATGACACCCATGACGACAAAACCGAAAATTTTCATTGGCGCCATCTTGAATTTTAATTTTGACCTCATTTTCGTTATCAGCGACCCCGAAAACCATGAAAATGACACCCATGACGACAAAACCGAAAATTTTCATTGCCGCCATCTTGAATTTTAATTTTGACCTCATTTTCGTTATCAGCGACCCCGAAAACCATGAAAATGACACCCATGACGACAAAACCAAAAAATTTTGTCGGCGCCATCTTGGATTTTCATTTTGTCCTCATTTTTGTTATCAGAGGCCCCGAAAGCCATGAAAATGACACCCATGACGACAAAACCGAAAATTTTCATTGGCGCCATCTTGAATTTTAATTTTGACCTCATTTTCGTTATCAGCGACCCCGAAAACCATGAAAATGACACCCATGACAACAAAACCAAAAATTTTTGTCGGCGCCATCTTGGATTTTCATTTTGTCCTCATTTTCGTTATCAGCGGCCCCGTAAACCATGAAAATGACACCCATGACGAAAAAACCGAAAATTTTCGTCGGCGCCATCTTGGATTTTCATTTTGACCTCATTTTCGTTATTAACGACCCCGAAAAGCACGAAAATGACACCCATGACGACTAAACTGAAAATTTTCATTGGCGCCATCTTGAATTTTAATTTTGACCTAATTTTCGTTATCAGCGACCCAGAAAACCATGAAAATGACACCCATGACGAAAAAACCGAAAATTTTCGTCGGCGCCATCTTGGATTTTCATTTTGACCTCATTTTCGTTATTAACGACCCCGAAAAGCACGAAAATGACACCCATGACGAAAAAACCGAAAATTTTCGTCGGCGCAATCTTGGATTTTCATTTTGACCTCATTTTCGTTATTAACGACCCCGAAAAGCACGAAAATGACACCCATGACGACAAAACCAAAAATTTTTGTCGGCGCCATCTTGGATTTTCATTTTGACCTAATTTTCGTTATCAGCGACCCCGAAAACCATGAAAATGACACCCATGACGAAAAAAACGAAAAAAAGTAAAGCATAAAATGCAGAGGAAGTAAAATAAAAAAAAATAAAGTGATTTTATCTTTAATATGTAAATAAGTCAACAAAATAAAAAAACTAGTAGGTACACACGGCGGCACATGAAGCTGTCATTTCCAGTATAAATTGGCCTCGCTTTGTATAGATTTCCTATACAATGAGAGATCGGCATAAACTGGTTTTGTACAGCTTGATCGGTCGTCGTGCGTACAAAATACAATATCGACCATTACTCATTCTATCTAGTTCTCCCCTACATACTTTCTTTTTCTGCCCATGTCGAACTCGATAATCTTCGGCTTACCAAAAAAAAATTATTGGAATAAATGTTTTTGTAGGTCAGTTACAGGCAGTTTTTAATTGTCGAAAAAAAGATAATAAAATGAAGTTACAGTCCCATTCAAAAGGCATAATAACTGTGAAAATAATGTAGTTGCCCATTCCAAAGTTACCGAAATTTTTAAATAATATTGTGAAATCATAAATAGCGACTTTTGCAACGATACAATAAAGTTCAATTCAGGCCGCGCAGCGCTAATTATCTACAGTTATATTCTCCTAGAAGCTGCCTCTCTTTCTAATGCGTAACTCTTATCTTATACCTTTTGACTACGTTCCCTATTAGGTACCTACTGTACTTTTGTGAATAAATGACATTTCAAATAAACCTAGGCTCGGTGTTTACTAAGTATTATTTTTTACAAACTATTTTTGGCTCAGTTCGTAACAGAACTTAGCGGGGGTGGGGTGGCGGGTTCGAAAAATTGGCACACGTCCGACCTCTAACGCGTTCCGCTCGGGACTAAAGCACGCGATGCGAGTATGAATTGATGAAAACAGCACATTTTGGAAATGGTGGCATAGGTTTTTTTAATATTTCAAATTATGATCGCCGTGTACTGTCACATTTTTTACGACCTTTATAATGGTATAAGTTTTATTGTTAAAAACCTAATATAACTCAAATGAAGTAATTTTAAAAACCATCATTTAGACTTGTATTTGCGATTTAATTGGATGCAACAAAGTGCAAGTAATCGTGTATCGCTGTGCCGAAATATCTAGATCGAAGTGTGAAATATGTAATATATTTTTTTCAGAATTTAAATCCGTGCCATATAGGAATAAAGCACAATACAAAACGACGTTTATCTGGATAACCTCGCCTTAAAATCTTATTATAATGATTCTCAATCAAATATGCAACGTGAGCAAAGTCGTGAGCCAAGTAAATATAATAAAATAACATTACAATCAGTATTGACAGCTGTAGCGCACAGATTCGATCTAACCATCAATGCATTGCATGTTTTCAAATAAATACTGCATGATGCACCATTCCGTGATTCATTTGTTTTCGTTTATGTAATGTTTTAAAGACGAACGGGGAATCCCTAAAACCCGTTGGGTGTCAGAGGCAAACATTATTTATTTTGAACGGGCGTTCAAAATAAATAATGTTTTCTCTGTTGATTGCTGTGCATCGAACTTGAAATGGTACGTGATATGCCACATTTAGAACATGATGCTGCTTTTTTTAACCGGCTTCTAAATAAGGAGGAGGTGTGTGTTCTACCAGCCTCTTTTTTTTTCTTGGATGTTCGCCGATTTCTCTGTGATTACGAGTCCGATTTTCGTGATTCTTTTTTCATTTGGTAGAGGAAGCTCGCGCAGCAGTTCCATTTATATTTTATTAACTTTACTTGGGTAGTTTATGAGTTATCTTCTTCAATACGATTTTTTCTTCTTCATGACTTGGTGATATTATAATAACTTCTCGTTATATAAGTAAGTATATAATAACAATGAATTATGATTGTTTTCAAGAATTGGGAATATAAAGAAATAACCCGATTCTGGAGTAAGCTCGCCTTTGTACATAAGCTGTTGCTTTAGCAGTCATTTCCCTGTATTATGCGTTTTTTGTTTTGTTTGACTATATTAATAAGAATAAAACTGGGTATTTATTGAATTAACAAGAAGATATTCTTGTAAATTTTATTACAATAATAATCAGCAATTCATACATTTAATTATTATTATAATTGTATTTATTATGTAGTGTGTGTGTAAACTTGACTTTTATGACGCGTCAAAAACAGAACAGAGTAAAACATTCCAGTTTCATTTTATTTAAATTCCATCACCTCCTGTCCATTCACAGCACCTTTTCCATTAAAAAATAGTTTTACCACATTCTTGCACTAACCCCTTAAATTCATTGCAGGCATCGTTGTCATTCCATTCGGGACAGTTCTGCAATAAAACGTTGTAAATTAGTTAGTACCTGTTAAAAATTATTCAGAGAAAAAATAGATAGATAAACTTAAAAAAAGCTTTTATGTTTCCGCTCATAGTGTTGGAAGGTCAAAAAGTGAACTGATAACCCGGAGTTGGCCGCAGGAACCCCTTGTAGACACGGCAAAACGTCAAGCTATACATTTCCAGTATAACATGGCCTCGCTCTTTATAGATTTTCTTTACAATGAGAGATCCGCATAAATTGGTTTTGTATAGGTTGTTTGGTCGCTGTGCGTACATGGTCGATGTGACGACGCTTGGGGGACGCCAATATCCAGAAGTAGGCGTCCTTCGACTAATATTTTTATGATCATGATTTTGATTGAAGGGTTAGGCAGAGGTGTCCTACACCACACCCACATTTCGCCAGTTACGTTTAAGTCCCATGTAATAGGTAGCGAGCTTATTGCCATCAACCGGGCACAAATCCAGACGCCGTGGCTGCTAATGGCAATTTCCTGATTAAAAAATCCAATGACACTTTGCGCGACCTGGAAATCGAACCCAGGACCTCATGCTCAGCAATCGCAGTTGCGACCACTAGACCAACGAGGCATTCATATAAACCAAGTTAAAATGAATGAATGAATAGGCTTAACTTGATTTAATCTTTTGCTCTGGACGCTCTTAATGTGCAAGTCTTTCTACATCGTTATCACATATATGTATAATCTGAACATGAATGAAGTAACCAAGATTTTGTAAAAATATATTGATTTAAAAGAGTGTCCATGGAGTTTCTTGCCCATTCTTCTCCATAGAGATCTACACTTTGGAATGTGCAACGAGAGTACTCTCTCAAGTTATTATGTCTTGTGACTGTGACTGTAGCTTCGCTTCTTTTTGTTTTTTTGACATTCAAAAGTGCCTGTGATGGTCTAATTGAATTAAATGCTTTTGATTTTGACTTTAACTTTCAACGAGTTGTACTTACTTTCAACATTTGCGCGGTAATACAGAGCTTCATTTTGAAGAAGTCACAAAAATCTGGTGGTCCATACTCAACGAGATCTGCACCAAAACATTTTGTTTTTATGTCTTTCATCAGATCAGCGTCGGATGCAAAGTCCTTAGTCAAAGTTTCTTCTAATTTATTCATGTCTAATTTATCGTCATTAGTTGCAAAACCTCGCTTTTTAGCTATACATAGCTCCTGTTCACCCTGAAACAGATAACAGGAATTTAAGAAAAAAAAAAAAAAATTTAGGTAGTTATTATTAAGGTTCGAAATCTATCTATAATCTATAAATAAAATATGAAAACATCGTGAGAAAACCAGCATGCCTGAGAGATATTTCTCGACGGCTTGTAAAGCCCAGTCAAAGGCGCATGGACGGCATAAAAACTCTGACACCAGGTTAAGCACTAACCACACGATAAATAAAGAATACCTCTTATATGGATTAGCTGTAACAGCTTCTCCCCAAAGATAATCCAGAATTTTAATTTTAATTCGAAGAATACCTCTTATTCTTTATTTATCGTGTGGTTAGTGCTTAACCTGGTGTCAGTTAAAGTTTTTATGCCGTCCATGCGCCTTTGACTGGGCCTCACAAGCCGTCGAGAAATATCTCTCAGGCATGCTGGTTTTGTCACGATATTTTCTTTCACCGAAGCAAGTGATAGTTATACAATATGCAATGAATCCGTAAAATCGGAGTTGCTTGTTTTGCGTTCGAACTTGAGACCTATTTTTAGTATTTTATACGCAAACCCTGCGTTGGGAACTACGGTAGTTCCGTCAAATGTCGACTTCTATACAACATTGATTTGGCTGTAATGTCAACGTGTTGGTTTAAGTTAGTTCGATACTTTCTTAAATAGATGGAGACAATGTCACCGTAAGACGTTATTAATGGAACGAAGATTTCGAGAGCTGTGAGCAGGGTGCGATGGTCTAATTGGTTAAGACGTCCGGTGTACTGAATCGGAAGGTCGCAGGGTCAAACCCTGCTCGCACTCGAATTTTTCTTTCCATATCAAAACTGTTGAGACCTATTATTTGGCAGACCCACGGTGTCAACACTAGGCTATCACTGTTTTTTTACTAACTCTTATTGAGGTAATGCTAACTTCGGCAAATTAACCGTTGTTTTTTTCAGTCTATTCATCAAACCAACTCAGTGATGATGGAATTGGTTTAACTGACCGATTCCAATATATGTTTGGAACAAAGCTATTAGGCAGGTAGTGATTTTCTCATCCATGTTGGGGTCAGCTTCCAATCTCACCGGACTGCCTATCTGACCTCCACAACCCAGTAACTGGATGACACGATACCCCTTGGTAAGATTTGGCTGTCGGACTTTTTGGCCACCCGTTATACTTGTTAAAAATTTCCAAATGTCTCCTTAAAGTTTCAAAATTTAAGATTGGTTTCTGAGAAAACCTATCTTAAATTATAAAAAAATCTATGTCGTAGTGACCACCTTTAGCTGCTTGGACGTAAGATGAACCTTCGTCATCTTTGGCCTAAACATCGGGCATAATCTCGAAGTTAGTAGAAGACGGTCCTTCAAAAATCCTGCAATAAGAAATCAACGTACTTACTAAAAATGGGTCCATACTCATTTGAAAGCATTCCTTCAATTTTTCTGACTTCATGTGTTGATCCAGAAGTTCAGAAGTTTTCTTGCAACAACGGGTTGCATGCTAAAATAAATTTAAGCAATAATATAAGTAATAATATATTCTTCTTTTTCTTTATGGTGTGGTTAACCTGGTGTCAGAGTTTTTGCGCCACCCATGCGTCTCTGACTTGGTTTTACATGCCGTCGAGAAATATCTCTCAGGTACGCTGGTTTCCTCACGATATTTTTCTTTACCGAAGCAAGTGATAGTTATACAATAGCATATTAATAGAAACATTTTAATATTAACACAAACTACGCCTGATTTTATACTCACGGGATCAAATATCTTCTCACATTCTCGCTTGTCCACATCAGCCTGTAAATTAGTACGTAAAAATTAGTTACTAAAAATTTGTAGTTATTATACTGCTTTCCGAAAAACAGTAAACACAGTTTCATTATTTGGTAACTAAATACCGCGTACTGGCTTACTGCAAGGCATAGGCTTAACTCCCCTTTTTATCGCAATTCGGTGTTTAGTCAGTCCTTCAGTAAGAATCAAACTCATCCCACCATCGTCGCCTTGAATAGCTGCGATGGATTCTAGCAACCGGTCTTCAAGCCCATTGTCAATACCACTTATATAGATATACCTAGATAATGTAAGTATCACGATCCGTATGAAAACCAAACGTGCCATTTTTGAATACCTATTTCAACGTCATAAGCGCTGTCTAGTTACTATACAAAATAGACTACGATTTTGTTCTTTAAATGTCAGTTATTACGTTCTTGATTAGTAACTTTGTTTTTTTAAACAAATTAGCTTGCTGCGACATTTAAGCCACGTTAAGCATAAAATGCTTAAGCCGGCCGGGGCAGCCCCGCGAGGTGGCACGTGACATGGTGCTCTTGCGTTATCTTTCTAGGTATATCTACATCCGTGGTCAATAAAATTATTAAAACCAGACAACTTACCAGAGCTGTGACGAGAATAATGCCCAAAATCACTAGTCGATACATGTTGAATCGAATGCTAAACACTGACACTGAAAGATAAAATTGTGAGCATGTATTTATACGATACATTCGTAATGTTGTTTGTTTAAAGCGCCACCTAAATACCAGAAAATTGTTGCAATGTATTGAGTTGTTACAATAATATTAACACGTTCATGTGTTTATAAAAGTGTAAATTGTGCCGGCTATGTGTTTATGACAAATTAAGAACAATGGCTTATGTGCTCATCATCATCATCCCAATTTATTTATAGTTGATGCAGTGTGACTCCTCACTCGACACGTACAGACATTCAAGGAAAAGTATGCACTTCTGGAATCATCGTCAATTTTTTATAATATGAACGTGCAATGTTGAGATTGAATGAAGAGCTGTTACATAGAAGAACTGGCTTGTGTCAAAGTTATCTTTTTAGAGACGATCTGTGGCCGGAGTAGCTAATCTTTTTTTTTTTTTTTTTTTCGGATGGGAAGTCATCAAATGACCCTTCCACTCTGGGCGGAGCGGAAGGGAGTGTCAGACTTGTACTGACTAAAACCCATCCATGTTCCTTCTTTGCCCTTTGTGTTCCAGGGCCACGGTATCTCTTTCGAACAGTCGCGCAGCCCTGGCAGGCATCGGCCCATGCGGACCCCTACTTATTTGCTGACATCTCTTTGAGGCGCACGTGGAACACGAACGCGCCGTCAACACAACCTGTCGTCATAAGACGGCCCGACGGCGAGCTAGCCCATAACTCGCCGTCCACAGGCCCGGAGTAGCTAATTTCACAAAGTGAAAAATTCATACAAAAATGTGCAATGATAGGCACAGCCCAGTAAGACAAAAGTTACTTTTGGATAAGAACTCCATGGCGTGACGTCTGTGCTCATTTAGAAACACGAAGATTATTGAAGCGCACTCCTTTTCCGAACTGTATTTGTATTTAAAAATAATCAGCCATTCCATAAAAAAATTAATACCTACTCGCCCCAAATGTATCGGACAACTAAATATTTTTTCGAGGTTGATGTTGGTCCCACGGAGAAAGCTTTTCAGTTTGGTGATCTATCTCTTAAATATAACCGCACCTTTATGATAATGCTGCACATACGGGTATTTATAAGATTTAGGCGGCCATAATTCAAATTTACAAAAACAGGTAAAAAAGAATGACTAACTGAGCCAGAGAACAAGTTTGAGAACAATACCTAGCTTCTCCCACCTTTCCCCCGTGCACGTCTTACTTCCACGTGCAGTTGGAATTCGATCGCCCCGCTTGGTGTTTGTGTATTTACTAGGCGTTCGTTTGCAAACAAAAACTTTTAACAGTGAATATTTATTACATTGCGTTTATTTTTAAAGAAAACGTTATGAATTCTAATACAGCAGGTTATTATCTATTGTTTAAAATAGAATTCCGATATTTTTAACAATTGAAAAGATTAGTTTTAGTATAGCGTATTATGGAGTAGTTTTTTAGGTATCATTTTGTTTAAAAAGAATTTGTTATACTTTCAAGTTAGATCCTGTAATAATTATTGATACAGTGGAAAGATTAAAGCTTTCAGTAGTAAATAATTCAAAAATTTGCCGCGGAAAGTTGCGGATAAATACCTAATTAATAATGTTTTTTTTACGAAAACTTAAAGTCATTAGGTATTTATGTTAAGTTCATTTTTAAAGAAAGTCTATTTGTATTTGTTATAGGTTCACAAAATACCGCGGGAGTAAGAACTGTGACCCGTAAATACTTGTTTGACCGCATGCAGACCTTTGATTTGTCTAATTTGGAAGAAAATTATTATATATTTGTTTTATATTTCGAATAAATGACTCGGTGTTATATTAAAACGTTTGTTTCATTTAATAATAACCAATATTGACCACACCATAATTTTGGCCGCGTAGATCACTGAAATACCCGTATCTGTGCTGTACATTGACGTAGGTACTCTCTTGCCAAATCATCAGATAAAGGATTATCTAAACCAGACGATTAGTGATAGCTTTAATAAAATTTATTCCCATTTACACACCTTCTAACCTACCCTCAACTTGTTTTAATAACATGACAAGTTTAGTTCATGTACGTTATTGTCGAGGTTATTAGTGCATCTTACGTTTTAAATCAAATATTTTCATACCAGTGTCCCCATTTGAGCAAAGCATTATTTAATAAAAAAAAAACTACTTTTTCTTTGTTTTTTTTTCAAACTCCCTTTTTTCCACCAAACAATACAAGTCATTTCATTTTCCCGCGGCTACTTTAGTCTTGGGCGTAAATGAGTTATTGCGACTAGGTTGTAGATTACACGCAGTACATGTAAGTGAAGCCATGGGCGTAGCTAGTAAGTTACATATGTAATAATGGTACCAGGCGGTGCACCGATTTTATCTCGTAAATTGCATCGTATCAAAATCAAAGCATTTATTTCAAGTAGGCCAGTTACAGGCACTTTTGAATTGTCGAAACAAAGACAACAGTAAAAAATATCTACAGTCCCAGTCACAAGGCACAAAAACTGTGAAAGTACTGTAGTTGCCCATTCCCTAACGTAGATCTCTATGGAGAAGAACGGGCAAGAAACTCCATGGACACTCTTTTAAATCAGAATATTTTAACAAAACCTTGGTTACATCATTCATTTCGAGATGGTACATTATGTGAGAACGATGCAGCAAGATGTGTACGTTAAAAGTGTCCATAGTAAAAACAATTCAAAAATAAAATAATTAATTCAAATAAGCCGTGGCAAATAAGAGATGACCAATCACAACTGACAGCGCCGAACACGAACATGACGCATGTATCAGCACCATTCAACTCAACCATTTTGAAGGGAACTAAATGATCCGACACACGTGCCACCATCAGCGAGACTTTTGAGTGAGCATGACATATTCCTAACCGCCAGGGCACATTCAAGTCAAGAAAAGACGCAGGTTTCCAGCGAATGACAGCTTTCTAGTACATAGTACTCACACAATATGGGCTAGGCGGCTATACAATACAAAAGAGATTAAATCTATACAATCTTCAGCAGCTTCAATAATACTATTTAATGCTATCAATTTAGGCGCCCCTGTTCTTGTGGAGCAGGACCGGCATTGAGCCAAGCATTTTTATCAGTGATATAATCGTCCAACTTGTAATATGCTTTCTTACATAGTGTGCGTTTAATGCATGTTTTAAATTTCGTTTCATTCAGTTCAAGAATACTTTGTGGAATTTTATTATAGCATCTCAAACAGTACCCCATGAAAGATGAGTCTACTTTAGCGAGTCTGAAGCCTGGCTGAACTAATTGGTCTCTATTTCTAGTACTGTAATTGTGTCTGTCACCTCTTTTATTAAAAAGATGTAGATTTTTTCTTACATACATTATGTTTTCGTAGATGTATTGACAATGTACCGTCATGATGTTAATTTCCTTAAACAGTTCCCTTAGAGAATCGCGCCTACGAAGATTATATATGGCTCTGATGGCTCTTTTTTGCAGAATAAATATAGACTCAATGTCTGCAGCCCGTCCCCATATTAAAATGCCATAAAAGACATAATACTATGAAAGTAACTAAAATAGACCAGTCTAGCGGTATCTACATCAGTATATTGAGGGATTTTTCTTATAGCATACGCTGCTGAACTTAGCCGCCCCGCAAGAGTTGTTAAATGAGAATCCCATTGTAGCCTTGAATCAAGCGTAATCCCCAGGAAAACCGTTTTATCTACAAAGTCAAGTTTCTCTTTATTCAATACTATATCACAATCCCTACTTTTAACATTCGGTAAAGCAAATCTTACGCATTTCGTTTTTTTTTTATTTAACACTAAATTGTTTGCTGTGAACCAATTATGGACCTGAAGTAGGGCATTATTGACGTCATCTAGATTTTGGGCCCGTCTATTTATCTTAAAAATTAGGGAAGTGTCATCAGCGAATAACACCATATTTTGAGGTTGGTTTTTCAATAAATAGGGGAGATGATTTATATATACTAGAAAGAGGAAAGGACCCAATATTGAGCCTTGCGGTACCCCCATTTTTTACTTTTAAACCCTGTGAATTAACACCATTTATTTGCACATGTTGTTGTCTATCACTCAAATAAGATTTTACCAAACTAAGTGCAAATTTCCCTAGTCCGTAATGCTCAAGTTTCAAAAGTAATGTGTCGTGATTTACGCAATCAAATGCTTTGGAGAGGTCACAAAATATTCCAATGGCGTCTTGGGACTCTTCCCACGCAGTAAATCTGTGCTTTAATAAGGTTACACCGGCGTCAGTTGTACAACGTCCCTTGGTGAAACCATGCTGTTGATCGTGTAAGATTCTGTTTGTGTTAAAATGATTGAGCATTTGATTTAGCATTACCTTTTCAAACACCTTGCTAAAAACGTGCAACACGGATACAGGTCTATAATTATTTGTATCTTTACTATCTCCGGATTTAAACAGAGGTATGACTTTACTGTATTTCATTAAGTCCGGGAAAACTCCTTGATCTACACACAAATTAAAAATTAAAGCTAAGTATGGTGCTATAGTCTCAACTATGGATATACAAACTCTGATAGACATTCCCCAAAGATCTTCGGACAGTTTGACTTTTATTTGCCGGAAAGCTTTAATAACTATCATAGGGTTTATGTGTTTAAATTTAAATTCAGCGGGGCAGTCAGACACATTCGCCTTTAATAAACCAATTGAGACTTCAGGAGAGGAATTAAGAGCCTCCGTAGTTTTTAACGGTATATCGGTAAAGAAATTTACAAACTCATGAGCTACTTCCTGATTAGAGCTTTTAGGACCACATGCTGTATCTAATGTGTAGCTAGTGTTACGTATTTTCTTCCTGTTAGTCTCGTTATTTATGACTTTCCAAACTGTCTTAATTTTGTTTTCTGCTGTTTTGATCTTGTTGCTAATGTGCAAGGCTTTGGCAACCTTGCATGTATTTCTAAAAATTTTTGAATACTTAGCAATATACTTGTTAAAAGTTTCAGAGTTTATATAAGGCTTAAGGCCATAAAGCTCAAATAGTCTTTCCCTACTTTTTCTGATACCTCTAGTTGCCCAATCACTAAATATAAATTTAGGGCAAATTTAGGGTATGTTTTTCAAATCATGTGATGGTGCATCTTTGTTGGTTTAAACAGATGTATAGGTTAACAACAACAGTATACAGAACATTATAGTACCGAAATAGTTCTAGTATATCTTAGTATAAAAATTACGTGTCACTATGTTAGTACACGCGAACACACCAAACACACACGCGAGGACATCGTGGAGTACGTGCGCCAAAAGACAAGGTACACACCGAGGGTGCAGTTACTGGAGTCGCGACGCAACTTCAACTTCATGGCGTTCGTGGTGCGAGTACCGAGTTTTTATCTGCCCATAGTGATGAAGGTAGAATTTGGCTGCAGGACATGGTGTTCAGTCGCTTCCGCGGACAAGTTGGTCAGCCAGCACAAGTGAAGAGTGAACAAGTGAAGTGCTACTAACATAGTATTAAGTCTTATTTATTAATACAAGTTTTGTATATACTTTATACATGTTAGTTTATAAGGTATATTTCTATAAACTATTGCAGCCTGAAATAAATGATGATGTTGTAATCACCGAAACCAACAACTTGATTTCAAATTTTGGGAATGTGTATGATGGGTTCCAGCTTGATAGAACCCGTAAGATGGCGCCGTGCGAATCAGGGGTGGGTTGCTAGTAGATTATTATGTCTTTGGGTCGTACTGGACTGGTAAAAAGCGAGACATATTGGATAGCGTTGAGGTAGAAACAATTTAGACCGCATCCTAACCAAAGCGATCGGTCGTGCAAATATATAATCGTCACGTCTTACTTACTAAAAGTTATTACTTGTGCAAAAGTAAATATTATTCGTAATATTGCTTTTTTTAACTAGTTAGCTAAGTTAAGATAATATCATTTTAATATACTTTTTACATGATACCAAAAAGATCAATATGATTTGTCAAATTCAAATTCAAATTTATTTATTTCATTTGTTTGTCATCATCATTTCATTTTTTTTTTTTTGTGATTATTTAATCAATTAATGTTACCTCCAATCGCCGGAAACTCAGGATTACCTAGTTCAGGCACAAATCATGGGTGAACTTGACATAGATTTAAGAAAAACTGTAAATAATTCACCTTATATTTTTGAATACATATATATATTTTTTTTTACTTATATTATGAATGCAAAAGTCTGTTTAAAAAACAAGAAGCAACCCTCTGACGGCAGAACCACGCATTCGGATTTGCCGAATAAAATGAATACAACGTTCGCGTGTACACGCGATGATCAGCACGGTGTATACTTAGTAGTTAACCACCTCAATATAAGTAGCCATTTTTAGAAACGTCGAGAATAAAACATAATTCGAGTGCTCCAGTTTAATATAATCAATAATTTCCCTCGCTCCCCATTCATTCACAGCCTCTTCTCCATCAGATACAATTTTTACGTAATAATTTTCACACATTCTGCTATTAATCCCTTCACTTCTTGGCATTCGGCGTTTACATTCCATTCGACACAGTGCTGTGAACAGAAAATAGAATTATAGAAGTTACTGGTATGTAGTATAATGGAAATAAAGTATGACGACGGTAAATGTGGAATTGAGGAAATTAAATAAAATGATGGCGATAAAAGATCCGGTTTAACATTGAGAACAATCGTTGACATAAATGAAAATATATTTGAGAATATTACTGGCAAAATAATCGGTAAAGGGCATCGACTGTCTTGGTATGGGCATGTGATGAGGAGGGATGAATCTCAAGTGACTAAAAGAGTACGTAATCAATATAAATATTGATAGATCGAGAGGGAGAGGATGACCAAAGAAGAGATGAATGGATTGTGTGAGGAATGAAATGAAGGAAAAAAGGAGTAAATGATAGCAACCAAAAATAACATGGACAAAGGCAGAAAGATGATGATGACTGGTAAAATAATAATAATAAACACATAACACACAGCAGTGAAGTGTAGTGGTGGAGCTGTGTAGCAAACTATGGTCCACCTCCTATCTTACCCAAATCATGCAGCTGATGTGACCTTTGCGCTGCCACCGACGACGCGGTGGAAGTGGCAAAGTTCTGGGTTAAAATAATATAAAATTGTCGTGTGAAGAAGAACACATATCGTATGTAATCCCTGAAGGGTTATTCAGAGGTGTACCGATATTACTAGTACATTTCGTCATTCCCGTTTGAGTCCCATGATATAGGAGGCGTGACTACTGCCATCAACCGGGCATAACACCAGACTTCAGGCTGCTTCTGAGGAAGTCCTAATAGAAAAAACTAATATCACGCTGCCGGATTCGGGAATTGAAACCAGGGCCTCATGCAACTACAAGATCAAATTAATTATCATACATCACTTTCGAAAATGTTTGACTTACGTTTAGCATTTGCATGGAAACACAATGTCTCATCTTCATAAAGTCACAGAAATTTGAAGGTGCATACTTCTCGAAGGCTCCCTTCAGGCATTTAGACTTCACATCCGCTAGTAACTCTGGGTTAGAGCCAAAATCTTTGGTCATAAGTGTTTCCAATTTAGTCTTGTCTATTTTGTTATCATCCGTAGCAAAACCTTTCTTTTGAGCTATACATATTTCACGTTCACACTGAAAAATATGGTCCATTAATTATTTAATTAAGCTGTGCTTTTCTAAAATGTATAATTTTATTAGTGGAGGACACTGGCTCCTGCTACACAGTCTCAACTATCGCAGGAGTCAGAGAATCCCACATAACTTGTAAAATGGTTTGATGTCAATATTTTTTTTTTTTAGTTTTCTTTTTTTTCTTTTCTTGTGCATTTTTTTATATATTTTGCCCCATACTAGGAATTTCTTTTGTATCGTGGGTACAAACATTTAAACTCACATACACAAACAGCCAGACCCGGAACAACTACCTGAAGATCATTCAAATATTTATTCCACGCTGGGATCGAACCCGCGACACGCAACGCAGCAGTCAATCGCTCAGCCACTGCGCCAACCGTGCCGTTTGTGCACAAATGATTGGAATAGACTGTAAAAAATAACATGATATACTTACTGTAACTGGGTCCTTAGATACTTGAAAGCATTCACTTATGTCATCTGTCAAAATTTCCTTAAAAATGTTGTCTGAATTATTCCTGCAACATCGCATTGCATTCTGAAACAAAGGGCTTTGAATTATTTGGCTAATTACAAAAATATTTCCAATTTCTTTTGACACTTGTTAAACACAAAATGGCTTGTTTAAATATTATTATTATAAGCCTATTTTGTCCCACTGCAGGGCAAAGGCCTCCCTTCCGTCCTTCCACATTTCGCGACCTAGTGCGATTGTAGGCCAATCCTTTGCGAAAGAGTCCAGCTCATCCCGCCATCTCCTTCTGGGCCTGCCACGTTGTCGTTTCCTGCTATTTGGTATCCGCTGAGTGGTAATTTTTGCCCATTGCTCCTAAGACATGTGACACGTTGTAGTTGTTGCGACATATTGTAGATAATAAATTATTGGTAGTGTTAATTATTTATGCATTGTTCAAAAAGTGATTGAGTGTCCTTTTTTCAGCAGTTAACGTTAAAATTTTAACATTTTGAATGTCACTTGACTTACATGGCTCTTAGGACTAAAAATTGCGGCACGAATCACTTGACACTAGGTTTGGATTTTTTTTAAATAATGCTGCAATAAGAAAATAGAGCAAAATAGAGAAATAAATGAAGATAATATAATCGAAAATACTGGTCTTCTAAATATTCTTTGGGAGGTAGGATAAGTCTAAGTCCGAGGATTAAAACGTAACTTGGCACGTTTGACTTAGATATTATGTTCTCCAATTATTTATCTTGCAATTGTAATTTGTGAAAGCGACAGGAACGTTTAGCCAAAGAACTACGCACTAAGTGACGTCTTAGCATTTACGTCGGGACCGATGGAGTAAGACACCGATGTCGTATGTATACTTACAGGGTGAAAAACTCTACCACATAATTTCTTGTCCATGACGTCAGCCTGTAATGAAAAAAGAGCAAATAATTATTGTTAAATCAGAATGTTGTAATTAGTAGTAAGTAAAGATAAAGATAAAGATAAAGATATATTTATTTTGTAAAAACATGAGTGGTATGGTATGCACTACACATATCTTATAAATAAAAATAAAGTTCTACATGTTATGCCATATAGAAACGGCGTACAAAAAAAAAAAAAAAAACTACTAGGTAGTAACAAATTTAAAAAATAGAAGTTTTTACCTTAAAATATTAAATTTACGAGAAATGGCTTATACAATAGGGTATATTAATTATATAAAAGATATAAAATTTAAAAATAGGCTTAGACAATAGGGTTAAAAAAATAGACGTTATTAACTAAAAATATTAAAATAAGAAATGTCGTACCTAACTTATTTGCCGATGTACCTACTGTTTTTTACTCGTTTAAAAATTCTGATAAGCTGTAGTTAGCATTTGGCTAAAAGAATTTTTTTAAGCTGAATTTTGTATAGTCTAGTTAGTAACTGCTTAATAGGATTAGGGATTTTATTATAGATAATTGGTGCCAAATAGAAAATACTTTTATGCATCAGTGCCGTGCTCGGCCTAAAGTACCCACATATTTCTTAAAATAAAACGGCTTACCAATGCTGTACCAATAACAAAGTTTAAAATCAAAAAACGATACATTTTGATCGAAATGGTGACACTGACAAAGAAAATTATAATCGCGTGTATGTATTTATACTTACATAGATTCATATTATTGACAGCGCTACCTAAGTACCAGAAAATTGCAGTGCTTTTTACTGAATGCATGGACTGAATGTAATAAATTTCGAGTGTTTTTCAGTCAGTGTTTATGTGTATGATTTTCATTGGAAAAGACTTGGCGTTTTTCTAACATCCACATAAAGACGAATTTCATTAGTCACCTGCGAATTCGAACACATACTCATATATAGAGATCAGTACAATATTTATGCAACACAATAACATTACACCCATAATCCCCGAAGCGTTCGGCAGAGGTGTAACTAATACATACACCCACATTTCACCAGTTATGTAAGTTTAAGTCCTAGCGCAATAGGGGGTGAGCCTATTGCTATCAATAACACTTTCCTCAACTTGGGAATCGAACCCAGGGCCTCTTGCTCAGCAGTCGAACTAGCCACCACTAACCAATGAGTCAAACTCTGTCTCCAATTTGTATTTTATACAAGTTAATGACATTCAGCTCAGTTTAGTCATAGTTTAAAAATAACCACAATTTTATCTACTATGCCCAGAAAATATCCATGCCCAATAACTTCATTTACTTTGTGATACTTATTTTCCTCAGTTCTGAAAAATACATTGAATTTCATACAAATAATTGCAGATTTTTCGCCAACGACCTCACCGTACTAACAACCTTGTAATAATTGAAGTCGGAAGTATAGACTTAAATTCGACAATTTGAGCCATATCAGAACTGAATTGAATAGAATAGGTTAAAAAATAATTATTTGATTGCTCACGAAATAGGACAACTTTACATACCTAACTGCGGAGTCAATTGATATTTTAACACTGTAACCAACAAGCATTTATCTATTGTAGACTATAATAGAGCTACCGGTTCAGCAAAGTACATGATCGGTCGGGTACGTCCCGTTTGGTACCTTTCCCGTTTCGTAACTATTTTTTTAATTATTTTTATATTTTTTTTATTTTAGTGTGCCCTTTATGATTCCGTTCTCCTAGTACTTTTTTTTGGGTATTCACAAAAAAGACGATTTCAGCGGCACCAACATCTCCCTGTTGATTCTGTTCTCCTTGTACTTTTTGTCCAAATTCGAAATAGTTCTCTCGTAATAAACCTTAGTGTGCCAGGGAGAGTCAAAAAATAGGGACATCAACAAGAGACTTCCTTGTAACTTTGGGAGCTGACTGTACCGTAAAAAAAACTGTTGAGATTTAACTGGAATCCATGAATGAAGATTAAAATAATTACGAAAGGGGACTTTTTTCACTTGTTTGGCACGTCTTTTGTTTAGTTGGCGAAACGGGCAAGTTACCATGCGGGATGTACCCGATCGATCTGTATCGTGAAAATGACGAAAAAATTGAACCTAAATGGTTTTGTTTTTATGTGATTTGCAACATAATTTGGGATTTTTCAGTTCGTGTTGTTTTTTGACCGTCTTGTCTTTTAATTTTCTTGTGTTTTGGTACTTAAGGCGGTCATCGTCACTAAGACAGATTTTTGGCGTCTTTCGTCATTACCTGCCTAGCCTTTTCCCAACTATGTTGAGGTCGGCTTCCAGTCTAACCGGTTGCAGCTGAATACCAGTATTTTACACGGAGCGACTGCCTATCTGACCTCCACAACCCAGTTAGTACTGGGTAATACGATACCTCTTGGTGAGACTGATTGTCAGACTTTCGAGCCACTGACTACCTATAACGACTGTCAAAGATCTACAATTGACAGCCGGGACCAACGGCTTAACGTACTTTTCGAGGCACGGAGGAAACTTGGTTTGTAAATGGGCGGTCACCCATCCACGGACTAACCTAGGCAACCGCGGCTGAACCTTAAGATCGACCCGAGCGGCTGTTATTATTTGGGATCTTTGAATTTACAAAAAAAAATTGTCCTTTTTAATTCATTTATATATTTTTTGATCATGACTCCATGTTAAGACTCAAACCAGATAATTTTCCGATTATGACTCTTCATTACCGTAAATCAATTCGATTATTGAATGGAAAGTTAGATTAAAAAGCTTGAGAAAAAAGATAATAAAAGCCAATAAAAATATCTCCGTAATGAAGCCCTAGCTTAACCAAATAAAATTCCATATACACATAAAATTCAGATAGTTATGTAAAAAAATGGAGAATTATTCGATTTAACCAACCGCACAGAAATCCAATTTAATTTTCATCGGCAGAAAATATCGCGAAAAAAAATACTCATCTTACTTAAATATATTAATATACCTCAACTTTGCTTACAAATGGTTGAACATAATAAAAAATTAGAATTTCTAGCCTGCCTTCTTGTGATAAGGGAATGATGTCGTAAAATTCTGCGCCAGGAAATGAGGATATGACGTCATTTCTGAGAATGATCCTAAGGTAGGCTAAATGATATTAGTATAATTCGATTTTACTGAAAACTCAGTAATATTATGAGGTAAAGGTTCCAGAATTTACGATATCCTGATTTGAAATCGATGTTGAAAGAGACGTTGATAATTTTATATGCTCTTTCCTTTCGTGAAAGGTAAAGGTAAGGTATGACTTAATTTTATAAGGCTCCTAGAAGTCAAGCAAAGAAAAAAATAAATCTATTAAAACAAACTGTATTTTTGCACAAGTACGTTTTGGGATTTGAATCCATCTGTATTTTAGTAGTTTCGTAAGTTTTACATAACATCACGCCTGCAATCCCCGAAGGGTTAGGCAGAGATTTATTTATTAGTACACCCTCATTACGCCAGTCACGTTTAAGTATCATGTAATAGGGGGCGAGCCTATTGCCATCAACCGGGACCAGATCCAGACTCCGTGGCTGTTACTGAGAAATTCCTGAGGAACCACCCAATGACACTTTGTCTGTCCTGCGAATTGAACCCACGGCTTCAATCTCAGCAGTCGCGCTTGCGGCCACTAGACGAACGAGGCAGTTTCGTAAGTTTTAAATGATCAAAAATATTTTATGATACTGATATATGTCTGCAAGGAGATTCGTCTCTCTTTAGTGGTACCTAAATAAAACTCTACCGTGTATATCAAAAGGTTTATAATACCTAAAAGAAAAAGAAACAGGGAAACTAAACCCAAACTTGAAAAGTATTTATATTCTGAATTTATGTCTCATTCCCAAATCTTCCGAACTTACTTTGGAAGAAGAAAAAAAATATGCTTCCATTCCAAGCTTCGTTTTTTACTAAAAGTTTATTATTTAAATGTGCAGGACAAGCGCTGTGCGGTCAAAACTGATGAGGAGATCGTGACAAGAATACGAGTGGGGTCATGTCACAGTATAAGAATAAACAGAAGGTAAAATAGAGTAATAAATAAAACAACAGAGCGGAACACTCAATAAACACTTGAAAAGTGTTTGCAAATAGCACAAATCAATCAGCGAATATGACCGTAAGACACAAAAGTCCTGCCAAAACCACCATCTCCAGAACTACCTATTTTTATATACAACACTAGCTGTTCCCGGCATGCGTTGCAATGCACCTATCCTACTACCTTCCTACTACCTACCTACTACCTACCTACTACCTACCTACTACCTACCTACTACCTACCTACTACCTACCTACTACCTACCTACTACCTACCTACTACCTACCTACTACCTACCTACTACCTACCTACTACCTACCTACTACCTACCTACTACCTACCTACTACCTACCTACTACCTACCTACTACCTACCTACTACCTACCTACTACCTACCTACTACCTACCTACTACCTACCTACTACCTACCTACTACCTACCTACTACCTACCTACTACCTACCTACTACCTACCTACTACCTACCTACTACCTACCTACTACCTACCTACTACCTACCTACTACCTACCTACTACCTACCTACTACCTACCTACTACCTACCTACTACCTACCTACTACCTACCTACTACCTACCTACTACCTACCTACTACCTACCTAAGAACCTTCTCCTGACAGAAACAAACAGAACAAAAAAATAATAAGCGAAATTGGTTCAGCTGCTGTCGAGATTTGCGCTTAGCAACAAATTCAGGGATTAATTTTTTATATTATAGAAGATTTAATATGAACTTTACACAATAGCAATAAAGCTCAAACTGACTACTTTTTAGTTAGAAAACGTTTGTATAGGAAAAAAAAAATTGCTGTTTTAAGGGTTTTTCCGGCAATTATTCGAATTTTTCTCGCCGTAAAAACCATCCTTGAACTCCAACGAACATTTAAAAAAAAAAATTGGCCAAATTTGCGATTCATTTTTATATTATAGATTATTTTTAGTATATATGCGAAACCTGAATATAGTTTGTTCAGAATAAGTAACTGAATCGATTCCAATAATTTTTAAACCATGTTATATTTTGTCCAAAAAATATTTAACTTTGTAATTTTTCATGACACAGTTTTAAAATTTTGTATGTAGATTCTTTACATAAAAATACTAGACACGTGTTTCAGGTTTCGCATATACTAAAACTAATGTTGTATATGATTAGTAGTTCTGGAGATGTCTTAAATAATTAATTCTTTGGAATTACACAATCTAATTCCTCCATCCCCTTTCTATCATCGGACGAGCAGTATACGGCGAAGCGTCACCATTATATGGTTGAAATTCCTCCAACCCGAACCATGCGCTTTGCTTCCACATTTATACTGCTGGCTTCTCTGTTTTCCTATCATTATAATCTAAATCTCTTCATAGTTAGACTGAATCGGTTTCTTCTAAGCAAGCCTGCTCCATCCACCCTAGGCAGCGTCATTGCTTAACGTCAGGCGAGTTGCGGCCAAAGGCCTATTTGACATAAAAAAGTGTTTTTCCATCGGTGATACGCGGCGAACATCAGGTTATAGTGAAAAAGACCGTTTGATTAAAGATGATTGTGTGTGCAATGACAGACATTACTTAGAAACATAGAAGAGTCTTGCAGTAGAAGAATGAAGAAGGGTATAAAGTTCTTCATCCTCCAACTAAAAGTGTGTGTTATCCTCTGACCAGACCTGTGTAGTGTTTGGTTGAGTACATTTTCTAATCTCACTTTCTTGGCAATTTTGTTGCTCAAATATAATGCAAATTGTGTGGGCTGCTTTAACTAAAGAATGTACATTAAAGCTCCATAATTTAACATCATCGTATTTCTTTTTATTTTGTTAATATTAAAAAATATAAAGGAATAGTCCTTCTGTTCTATTCTATTGCACCGTCACGCGCGCCGGTAGTCACGCAACACGCCAGCCATCGGCGTATGCTCCAGGGCCGACGCATGCTTAATTTTATAATCAATGTTGTCTCCTACAGTCCTAGTCGTTTGCTAGCGTTATTTTGTAAATGTTTATCTTTCTACGTTCTCATTAGCAGTGCTGTGCTAGACAAAATTAATTAACAATACATTTTCTCGGTGTGTGTGTTGCAAATATTAACCAGAGGGTCTAGTTTATATTCTTTCTGTGATGACAATTATTGAAATATCAAAATTTTGTGTTTGAAAGTCGAAATAAAAACGCCGTAATTTTGTTTTAAATTGTATACAATGTTTTACTGTCAAAATATCTGTAAGGTATGTCCATCGAAATATATTAAAAAAGATAAGAGCTCTTATAAAAGGTCTGTTGCACGAGAACTTCAATTGATACCAAAAGACCGAAATAATTTAATTTATTCCGGCCAGTTGGCAAGAACCTAATAATATCCATTTAATAACGCCTACAATCTCCTTCAAACAATAGAAATCGTTGATTTCCCTCAAGTTAAAGTTAATAAACAGAATTACTTTCGAGAGAGTACTCTCCAGTCGATGGGCTCGGTCGATACCACTCGTATTGTGTGTGATGAGCCTTCAAAGGAAATCGGGAAAGGTTCCGCGCTATACGATTTATTAGATAAAAAGTATTGTACTGATGCCTTCGAAATTACGACGCTTTTGTGCATAGAATTAATGTTGAAGAATAAATGAAGAATGGAAATATCGTGTATAGAAACGAATTTTTGCTTTGAGTATACGAAGGTGTTTATTCGATGGAAATTGAATTTTTTTCGTGGCGTACATTATACTATTTCCAATGTTCATGAGACATGGGACTAACACATAACTGGCAAAATGTAGGTGTACTATCAGGTACACCTCTACCTCGCGGATTACCAGCCGTAATATTATGTTATGTAATCTTTGACGTCAATCTAATTTTCACCAACATTGGGAATAATCAACATAGGCAAGACACTTCAACTCGTAATACATTCAATTTAATTCAGGCCACAATCCTCAAATTTCCTAGGCACTCGAAATACCCCCTCGTTCACGATTCCGTTTGACTCTCAGGTATTTGCCAGGCACATTCATTAATGTCAATATTAACTCTGAAGGCATTTTCAACTACGTCTTACCTCTGCCTTCATGTGTGAATTTGAGAGTATCTCAACAGCGTTTGTGAATTTCTCGAAGTGAAATTTATGATGAATTTTTCATTTATTGTGCGAGAAGTCGTGAGGTAAGTGAGGAATGTTTTTCCTCTGGCCTCTGCATACTTCATTTAATGGAAATTTTACTGTGTTTCATCATGTTTATTTCACGTAAACACGAAGCGAATGCGATCGTTGTGTACTCGCGATGATTGTCGGAGCGTCAACAGCAGTGTCATCATCATTCATAGGCTATTTTACTCGGACAACGTGGTAATTTATCTGAAACGTGAACAATACATTAATTAATTTATCACAACTTCGGTTTGATACATAATTACTTATAAAATAATCTCTCCTTTTAAACAGAACGGGGAACTTGTCATTTGGGCTTCGAAAAATGTTTGACAAAAGATATTAGCAGATTATGTTTTTTAATAAAACGCCGGGGCTCGCGAAGTTATGAAAGTTAGCGTTATTGCGTAGCTGACACCACGCAGCGATGAATATTACATACCAACTGAAATATTATAGACATTCATTCTTTGTTTTCCCAATTTTCCTCGTTCCGCATAAATCTAATTCACAGTTTTTTTTCTGATGTCGTCGTTTTACGAATTCGCCACCTTTCCGGACTAACCTGGAGAGAAAAGGTCGATTTATTTTATCTATAACGTTACCTTTGCTCGTAAAATTGTCTAAAAATTTTAGTATGGCTTCCGTTTAACAGGCATAACTAAAATAGAGGTGTAAATCAATAGGTAACAGCGGTAGAAGTTACGACCCATAAACCTATAAGAATTTTTATGGCAGATCCTCACTTTGAAGCGTAAATATCTGATGGGTGGTTTGGCGTTCAAGAGGTGGTTTTTCATAGAGATATTACAAAGTAGTTTCGTAGAACTTCATCATATCGGTTGAGATTGTGAACAGTTTCAAAAATAGGACCCATTTTGTTTTTGCACCTGTCAGTAGCTAGATGGTTTTATGGTCTGTTTTACCTCTTATCCTTAAAGCATCTGGTTAATATTGATAAATGTGGAGATTAAAGTAGTTTAGGATAAGACCAGTCAACGTTGACGGCACGGTTGGCACAGTGACTGAGCGATTGACTGCTGCGTTGCGTGTCGCGGGTTCGATCCCTGCACGGAACTAATATTCGAATTGCCTACCGATAGTAATTATTCCGGGTGTTCTGGCTGTTTATAAGTTTAAAGTTTTAAAACGCATCTACGATACAGGAGGGTCTGGTTACACCCTTTATAGAAATCAGTTGTGTGGCTGTGGTCCCTTATAAAGCAGTTGTTCAGCTTTGGCGATGCTGGTCGGATGCGATCGTTATCAGAATTAGATATTTAAAAGTAAACTAGTTAAACTATTATTTTTACATATTCATCGCTTATTTTATATTCATAAAACTTTGTAATGTAAAAAGTGCCTTTCATTAACTTCACGCACAATTGGTCGCTCCTTGAATTTCCCAAGAAAGACTTGGCTGATCGATTATGCATGAATTCTGGTAGTCCTGAACTAATATTACTTTAGTCTCGAAGAATCTTATAGTCCAATCCTACAACAGTATTAATATTTATTGACTTTTTTGAGAATTAATCTACATGTACTTATATCGAATTTGTTTTTCGATCTTTGGGACTGTTTTTATTTTTTCTTTCTAATCATTTATTTTCTCACTGTAGGTCAAAAGGACATTTAAATCTCTTTTTCATCATAACTTCACGCCTGCAACCCAGAAGGGCTAACCAGAGGTGTACCTAATAGTAAATAACCCACATTTCGCCAGTTATGTTTTAAGTCTCGTGTAATAGGGAGCGAGCTTATTGCCATCAAACGGGCACAAATCCAGTCTCAGTGGCTACTACTGAGAAATTTCTGATGGAAAAACCCAACCACACTTTGCCTGACCCGGGAATCGAACCCAACTCCAGTAGTCGCACTTGCGACCACTCAACCAACGAAGGAGGCAAATCTCTTTTCATCCCCAATAAAATTAAATACGACCTGCTAACCCAATGCTGTTCAAAATTAGCAACAAAGCTACATACTTGATCCCTTCAACAGAAGAGCCCTTAATTACATATCGATAATACCAGCGCTACTCTACAGGGTGTAAACGGACCTTTTACGAAACCGTCAACCAAGCATTTTGTATAGCAAACTAAGTAACTTTACGCAAAAAAAATTTTGCTGGGAAATGACTTTTTTTGGGATGAAAAATCACGTTTTACGGTAGAACTCAATTTAATGCACTCAAAACATTGTGCTGATGGATGAATTGAATAGTACGGGGGTCGTGGAGGTGTTTCAAGTAAAGTTCTTACATTTAAAATATGTATTTAAAAAAAGAACTTAAGAAAAAGTTGGAACTTTGACCCCCAATATATCCATAACTAGAAGGTTCCTAGGTATGGTCTAGAACAAAAAAATGATCGCAATGACGGGGAGAACAAGTACCTTTCGGCTTGTTCAGGGTCTTGTTACACCCTTTTTGTTCTAAATCCAAACAATTTTCCACGAACAATCCAGAGTTCGTATTACGTATTACAACGGACATGCCCGCTTGAATATTAGCATAGAAATAGCTCTGTGATCCACTCTAGCCGACGGGGAGCGTGAATGCTATCAGTTGTAATTAAGCTGTCGTCGCTTGTCTAGCACTGGATAATTTTCTGGCCAAGGAACGTATCGTATCGTGAGTAGATTACAGACTTTTTGGATGGGTCTTAATGGTGATTGATAGTTTTGGGGTGGTTATTTAATTTCCGAGGTTAGTTGGATTTTATGTTAAGATGGGTTACGAAAATGTTGAATTGGGGTGGTGTGTGTATGTTAAAAGATAGTCGAATTGGTTTAGCTTCAATTCAATGTAATTCGATTCAACTTTTGATTACGCAGTTCTATGGTTATGAGAGTTAATCATAACTTTATTTCAAACTATTCTAATCCTAACTTAATATTATAAATGCGAAAGTAAGTTTGTTTTTGTTTGTTACCTTTTCACGCCTAAACCACTGAACCGATCATCCTGAAATTTTGCAAATACGTTGTCAGGCGTACAGAAACGGACATAGGGTACCTTTTATCCCGAAAAAAAGTACTGTTTCTCGTTCGGGTACAACAAATCGTTTGGTAGTTTCGGATGTTAGCGTGTAAAAGTTCTGTATTGAATTGAATAAAATATCCCATCAGCGATTCGTTAATTTATCTAGTTGCGCACTTCCTTATAGTCCACGTTTTATGGTCGGTAATTCAACCGTCTTGCTACGATACGGTACCGTTGTCTGAACGCTATCGGTACTGAGATAGCCAGGCATAGCCAGTGACTGTGGTTAGGAACCGAGAAAGTAAACGGATTTTATAGTAAGTTGAATATCAAAGGCAAGTACGAGCGCGCGGTGAAAACGTAACGTAAATAAATACGTCAATTTTAAAATTAAAAATACTCATATAGAATCATTTAATATTTTCATAATGTTAATAATTTAGTAATATCTAAGGATAATACTGATTGAGCTAGTTGTAAACAATTAAACTAAAATTCTATAGGATAATAGTAATTTCGATGAAAAAATCGACGTCTTTTAGTTACGTTTATACCACGCGCTCGTGCTAAGGCCTCTGGGCAGTGGTTTTAGAGAATCTTGGCTTAAAATTACGTTTTACTAGAGAGATGACGATTAGGCAAAATTATATTGACGGCACGGTTGGCGCAGTGGCTGAGCGATCGGCTGCTGCGCTGCGTGTCGCGGGTTCGATCCCCGCACGGAACAAATATTTGTATGATCTACAGGTAGTTGTTCCGGGTCTAGCTGTTTGTGTATGTGAGTTTAAATGTTTGTAAACGCACCCACGATACAGGAGAAATTCCTAGTGTGGGGCAAAGTTCTAAAAAAAAAAAAAAATTCTATTGTCACTGAAAAGTTTAATTACGTTAATCCAGTTGAAAGTCGTAATAGAAATACGACACGCTTTAAAAGCCCTACCATCAGTAGGTTAAAAATTTGTAAAAAGGTATAATTCGATTTTAAAACGTTTACAAAACAAAAATTACACAAAATCGATTTAGAAGAGACCTAAACTCAGCATTGGGTGGCCAAAGGTTGAAGAAGAAAAGAGGATAGGATATGGACTCATTTCTGTTTTATTTAGTCAGGAACGAAGGAAGGTAGTGTTTGTGTAAAGGATGATATGGCTAGAAAGGAGGTGACTGCTGAGATGACGAGGAATAGAAAAGTATGGAAGAAGAAGACATGCTGCGCCGACCCCAAATAAATTGGGATAAGAGCAGAAGAATGATGGAAGGTAAAACCAATTACGGATTCATCTCGAATAATCGCTTAAAAACTACCAAAATCCTTTCTTCTAACCAGAAAATTTCACAGGCTTTCCTGTGAAAAGAGGAAAATCCAATAACGTCACAGTTCTCATGATTGATGGAACACATTAGCAACAAAGAGCCGAGTGATAACTCTCGCTGGTTCAAAGCCTAGATTTTAAATTTATGTCCCGTTCGTTTCGGCACCAAAATGATTTTTTTTTTGATACCGATATGAATTTTGGTTTCGATATCAGGGTGTTAGTGACATTTTTGCCAATTTTTTACCTAACAAAATTCTAGCTTGTAAACAAGTTTTCAATCATCAATAATTGTATGAATTGTTACCTATACGGATGACATTTTTATTTTATTGGACTATATTTTTGCATTCAAATATCTTCGACCATGCATTCAAATATGCCCGGCCTTTTCCCGACCATGTTGAAGTTGGCTTCTAGTCTAACCAGATGCAGCTGAATACCAGTATTTTATTTATTTAACAAATTTAGGTTGTCACTAAATATTATAGGGTCTAACTATTCATACACGAAATTCACGAATTTTCAGGGAACCATCTAACGGCTATAACAAAACCATTTCAAGGGATTTTTTTTTTTATCTGAGTATATATTTTTTTTTGGTTGTCAGACTTGCGGGTCACTAATAGGAATATCTTCGAGATACCAATGTCTAAGGCTTTCTACCCAAAACCACGACCAAAAATTTCAATCTCAGTACCCAAGTAATGTCCTAGTTCCAAAGCGATTCTTTTGAATAATAACGATTGGTAATCTCATGCAGTTGCCAAGGCGGCATACGGCAGAACGTAGGGCGACAGTCCACTTAAAAGTTTAAAGTTTACGACTGGCTTGCTAGGGAAATATGAACCTTAAAATACGGTCTAGTCTAAATAGCTGGTAGTTTTATCGCGTGTTGTTTTTCGTAAAGTGGTTGCGATAGTGTGATGAATAAATGATGCAAGAATGTGGACAAGCAAAAATCCGAGTATTTTATATGGAGCGACTGCTTATGTGATCTCCATAACCCATGTTAGTACTGTACTGGGTAATACGATACCAGCACTGTGACTTTTTTTATATTTTGCAGCACCATGCTTTTTTTTTTTTTTCGGATGGGAATTCACCAAATGACGCCCCCCCCCCACTCTGGGCGGAGCGGAAGGGAGTGTCAGACTTGTACTGACTAAAATTCATTCATGTTCCTTCTTTGCCCTTTGTGTTCCAGGGCCACGGTATCTCTTTCGAACAGTTTCGCAGCCCTGGCAGAACAGCACCATGCTGAGATAGCCTTTTGGCCTCGTATGTACAGGACCAATATCATTTGTTTTTATTTTTTTTTTTATGTTTACTTTTTATACAATTTTTGTTGTAATGTTAATTCAACCATTTTTTTTTGTTTTGTCCTGTGTAAGTCTAATAAATACTATTTCTTGCTTTCTTTCTTTCATACCCCTTGGTAAGACTGGTTTTCAGACTTTCGGGCAACTGATTACCTGTAACGACTGTCAAAGATCTATACTTGACAGCCAGGACCAACGACGACTAAACGTGCTTTCCGAGGCACGGACGAATGTATTTGGTCATCTATCTACGAACGAACCTAGGCAAGTGTGGCTAAACTTAAACATCGACCCGAGCAGCTGTTATCATTTAGCCACGAGCTCCTCCACGGTTTTGTTACATTTCAAAAAATTATCACCACGCTTCCAAATTGCCGGAAATAACTCCCTAGCCTTAATACCATTACGAAAAACATAACAGAATTCACCGACGATATATGAAAACGATGTCGGTTATGGATACCAGCCACCATAACCATAAATGTTTCGTAAATCCCCAAAGAGTTTCACTGTACTGCCTCTGACAGTTTAAAAGCTCTCAAAAAGCGTACCGACCAATTTTGTGATGTTTTTGACATTATTCATGTTCAAGGAAGAAGGGGGGGGAGAAAGTGGTTCATGTGTGTGTATGTGTGCTGGCTCTGTTGTGTGACTGCCTCGTTTGTCGTGTGGTCGCACGTGCGACTGCTGAGTTCCTTGGCTCGATTCCCGAGTCGGGCAAAGTAATATTGGGTTTTTCCATCAGGAATTTTCTCAGTAGCAGCCACGGAGTCTGAATTTGTGCCCGGTTGATGGCAATAGGCTCGTTTATTATTACATGGGACTTAAACATAACTGGCGAAATTTGGGTGTACTATTAGGTACACCTCTGCCCAGCCCTTCGGGGATTACAGGCGTGATGTTATGTAATGTCTTGTTCAAGGCTGAATAAAATTTTACGTTTAGTGTTACATTTTCCGTTTGGCATTAAAGAAAACATACGGAACATTTCCGTCACGTATCTGAGTGTTTTTATGACTTACACATCATGTTATATGAAAACAAGCACATAAAACACTTCAGTTTCTGTAGGGTTCCGTACCCGAAGGGTAACCAACGGGACCCTACTACTAAGTCTCCGCTGTCCGTCCGTCCGTCTGTCAGCGGGCTGTATCTCATGATCCGTATTAGGTAGACAGTTGAAATTTTCACAGAATATGTAATTCTGTTGCCGTTATAACAACAAATAATAAAAAAAAAAATATGGGTTCCCTACTACGCTGGTACAAAACCATTCATGCGCGAGTTCGACTTGCACTAGGCCTATTTTAAAAAAAATTGCAACTGAAATGCGACACCTTTAGTATTGCAGATGGTCATAGGCCGCTTATGTTCGCTAGCGATTACCAGACAACTTCTGTCCCACAGGTGGGCAAAGGCCTCTTCTCAAAGAGAAGGCACGTGCATTGATCACTACAGTTTCACAAATTGAATTTGCGTATTTAGACTAATGAAAATCAAAGCATTTATTAAAAGACAACAATAAAGTGAAGCTACAGTCCTAGTCACAGGGTATAATAACTGTTAAACTCTCTCTGGAGAAGAATAGGCAATAAACTTAAATGCTTTTAAATCAGAAGGACACTCTTTTAAATCAGATAGGACACTCTTTTAAATCAGGACACTCTTTTAAATCAGATAGGACACTCTTTTAAATCAGGAGGACACTCTTTTAAATCAGATAGGACACTCTTTTAAATCCGGAGGACACTCTTTTATATTATTAGCCATACCTAATTAAAAATTTCCTTAAGATGATATTTGGATTTTTAAGTGTGCCATCCAATAATAAGCCAAAAACTATATAGACAACGGCAATTCCAGAAAAGAGTACCTAGAAAATTGAAGTGGAAGGCAGAAGTATACACAAGAGAGTGATGGAGTCGGCATTGGATGGAAATCTATAGCTCGCCGTATGAATTACGTGACGCCAGGAACCCTCGGGCACACACTATCAAGGAAACCTAAGTAGTTACTTCCGTATCAACTAAAATGGAAAATATGACCACACACATAACTTAGCATAATATAACAATCATCACGCTTGTAATCCCCGAAAGGTAAGGCAGAGGAGTAACTAATACACCCACTTTTGGCCAGCTAGTATTTTATTTATTTGATAGTTTAAACATATTCTATCAACTAATTTTGCCAATGTTTTTATTTATTTATGTTTGCATTGTCGTCTCCACCTTTTCTTTTTTTTTTCGGATGGGAAATCATCAAATGAGTCCCCCCACTCTGGGCGGAGCGGAAGGGAGTGTCAGACTTGTACTGACTAAAACCCATCCATGTTCCTTCTTTGCCCTTTGTGTTCCAGGGCCACGGTATCTCTTTCGAACAGTCCCGCAGCCCTGGCAGGCATCAGCCCATGCGGACCTCTACTTGGTTGCTGACATCTCTTCGAGACGCGCGTGGAACACGATCGCGCCGTCGACACGGCTTGTCGTCATAAGACGGCCGGACGGCGAGCTAGCCCATAACTCGCCATCCACAGGCCCGCGCCTACGGTGGCCGGGAGCCACCACGTGACCCCCGACGCCCAGGGCGTCTCTCACGTCGTCTCCATCTTGTATTTGGTTTTTTATTTACGCGACAATGTAAATAATTAAATTAATGTTTTTTGACTTACTAAATTGTAGTGTGTGACGCAATCACCTCGCAGTTTGCCAAGCATAATCGAAGCTTCAAAAACCCTCCCAAGTAAACAAATCTGTCAGGAAAACTTACTTTAAACTCAAAAGCATTAAAAAGAAACAGTAAAAAAACAACAATAACAGTGTCTCAATACCATCTTCATAATAGCTCTATTAGTAGGAAAGCACTTAGTAATGGAAGACGGGTGCCTCATTCCAACAAACATAAGTTAGTCGCCAGACGGAATGAGAGCTTACTCAATGTCGTTATTGTGAAGCGCTCTTTTGATTCAGACGTCGAAAGTCTTTAAATGTCTTTGTCTGGAATTTTTCATTTGTTTTATGGCAAGTTTTGTTTCGAGCAATATGCCCTGCCCACTGCCACTTAAGTTTGGCTATTCTTCGGGCTACGTCGGTAACCTTGGTGGAACGGACAACACGGACGGACGATGGCCGATGGGGCCGGAAAGTTCTGGAGTGGCGACCGCGAACTGGAAGACGTTGCGTTGGAAGGCCTCCCACTAGGTGGACCGATGACCTGGTAAAGGTTGCAGAGATCCGCTGGATGCGAGACGCACGGGATCGGTCAATGTGGCGACACTTGGGGGTGGCCTATGTCCAGCAGTGGCCCTCTTTCGGCTGAAATGATGATGATGATGAAGTTTTGTTTTGTACGTTGGGTCGTTGGTCTTGGCTGACATTTGTAGGTCTTTGACAGTTGTTACAGGTAGTCAGTGACCCGAAAATCTGACAACCAGTATTACCAAGGGGTACTGTATTACCCAGTACTGACTGGGTAATACAGTACCCCTGTACTGACTGGGTGTTAGGGATCAGATAGGCAGTTCCTCCATGTATTTATAATACTGCATCTGGTTAGACTGGAAACTGGATTATTATCATGGCAGGTTTTGGTAGTAAGATATCTGCTGAACCTTAGGTTCCAGGGCATTTCCATGGCTTCTAAATGTGCCTAGGTAGGCATCAAGCCTTAGGCACTTGGATCATCATATTCTTATGTCCTACCAAAGTCTTACGTGTCACTAACTTATGCAATCTTGTTCAAAAGACTTTAATATATTTTTTTTTCAAATATTTGTTATTTTTAGGTTTTATTTTTAGGAAAACATTTTAATGTTGGCTTACAAAATGTTTTGATGGAAAATTAGCCACAAATAAACGAAGTTTCCTCGTATAGTTTAATGTTACTGCAGCAAAACTTTAGTTTTAGACAGCAGTCGACGATAACAAAAGTTTGTTAAGAAAAACAGTGCACTTAGTTTCCAAGTAAAGTGCTTAAAGCATTTTAATTTGAATTTTGTGCAATAAATTCTAAAATATACTTAGCAAACAAGAAATTTAAAATTACGTGATTTCGTGCGATAACTATGCTATTAACTCAGGTGACTCATATTTTTTTATTTGGGGTATTCCTTAAAGCGCAACCATAATGAAAAATAAAGAGGTGTATGATGGATTCATATTTTTTTTTTCAGTCATGGTTTTCAATCACATAATATATTTAATTAGAATTTGTCTGCGCAACTGATAGTTGCGCTTCGAGGAATAATTTAGTTGCGCTTAAAAATAGTGTGCTTTGAGGAATACCCCATGTTTTTTTTTTAATGCGCTGCGAAATTAGGCTGCCTCATTGGTCTAGTGATCGCAAGCGCGACTGCTGGGCATGACGTTCCGGGTTCGATTCCTAGGTCGGGCAAAGTACTAATGCGTTTTTCGATCTGGAAATTCTTAGTAACAGCTACGAAATCTGGATTTGTGCCCAGATGACAATAGCTTGCTCGATAATACATGGGACTTAAACGTAACTGGCGAAATGTGGGTATACTAGTACACCTCTGCTTAACCTTTCAGAGCTAACAGGCATGATGTTGTGGTATGTAATAAGCGTTGAACAAAACGCTTGATTCCTGCGTGTTAGCGATTTTATTACCAGTCGCTCAGACTTATTTCTGACAATGCGTTTCTCCACGGTAATTCAAAGCTTAACATGAAAGCAAGCATATTCTAATAAAAAAGCAAGCATTTATAATATTGACGGCACGGTTGGCGCAGTGGCTGAGCAATTGTCTGCTGCGCTGCGTGTCGCAGGTTCGATTACCGCTCAGAACAAATATTTGTATGGACAACGGGTAGTTGTTCCGGGTCTGGCTGTTTGTGTATGTGAATTTAAATGTTTAAATGTTTGAAAACACACCCACGATACAGGAGAAGTTCCTAGTGTGTGGAGCACATTCTTTTTAAAAAAAAAAACGCACTACTTAATTACATACCCATATTTTATGACTCCTAACAAAATACACAATCGATGGCAAAAAACGGCATTTCAACCCAAATAATTAACGAACAATATCTCAGTCTGCACAACCAGAAGAGATAAATATTTCGTTTTATGACAATTTCATATTTTTGCCATAAATTCAGCGATCAACAGTTATCTGTTTCAATTTTGCGAATCGCCTGCACATAAAAATAAATCAATCTAGGAGTCAGTGAAACGTTCATTCATTTTGTTGAATGAGCATAATTTTAAATTGGGGAGACCTTAATGACACTGAAATTTTAACAGGATTTTTCTTGCTTATTCCTTTGTGCTTATTAAAAACTCTATGCTGACTATAATTATTACTCTTTTTTTTAAACATTTATTTACTATGTATCTTTTTGCCTATTCCAACATAAATGTATGTTAAGAGCATAAATAAGTATGATTTTAACTGCCTCTTTGGTCTAGTGGCTGCAATCGCGACTGCTGAGCTCGAGGTCCTGGGTTCGATTTTCAGGTCGTACAAAGTGTTATTAGGTTTTCCATCAAAAATTTCGCAGTAGCAGCCACAAAGTCTGGTTTTGTGCCCGGTTGATGGCTACAGGCTTGTCCCTTATTACATAGGACTTAAACATAACTGGCGAAACTGTGAGTGCTATTGGGGACACTTTTGCCTAACCCTTCGAGGATTACAGGCTTGATTGATGTTATGTATGTATGTAAGTATGATTTTTTCGTATCGTGAATGTAATAATGGATACATACCTAAGTTATAGCAGTCCCAATGCCCTGAAACAATTCCATCACCATACAAATATTATTTTGCCACTGCGCTGATTCAGCGCACTGGAAAAGTTACAAACGGCAAGGCTTTTATTGCGCTGCTTTTTGCTTTGCCAAAAAATAACAATTATGTCTTTAGACGACAATCATATTGACATCTTTAAACTTACATAATTATACAGGGTGGAATTTTTCAACTTCACCTGTAGGGAAAGTACTCTAAATACTAGAGATAGCAAAACTCAAAGGAAACATTCGGTTTTTAAAAAAAAAAAACTGCATTTAAATATTTTCGAAAATTCGACCGACTACAACCCGAAAAAATAACATCCTGTATTTTTATTACATCAATCGATATGGTCAATCATATGGATCAAATCTCTCTAACAATCATGATACATTAAATGAAAAGAAAACCATGAAACCTAAACTTACAAAAAAAATGGGATACGATAAAGCACTTTTACTCAAAGGTCCACCCGATTACTTATGTTCATTCTTTTTAAAAATAAAGGAATGTTTCCTTTAAGTAAATTTGCTACCTCCAGTATTTAAAGGTGAGGTTGAAAAATCCACCCTGTATTTAAAAATAAAGTTCAATTACGTTTTAACTTTAAAAACACAATTATGTAACGTCATTAGCATTATGACGCAAAAAGTCAAGTAAAATGTAGAAACAAAACCTCTAGGCACAAAGCATCGATAGAACAGGCTATTTAGTGGGCAATAGCTTAACTCAATGTTACTTAGGAGACCAATAAGTTCAGGATTAACGTGCAATTTACCAAACTGCAGCCAACTATTCGGTCTGCAATTACACAGAAGTCAAAACCATAAGTTTTGTTTTGAGTTACGTTTTGAAATAGGAACACTAAATTTTAAACGGGTTGACCCAATTACGAACAATATTTTTTATATGCCTCTAAGTCCTTTATTTGTTTTTTACAAATTATTTACATTTTTATTTAATATTAACTTAAAAAATAAATTGTAGCCCACCGGTTTCGGGAACAAAGTCCAAGCTACCGCTGACGGCCTGGTCAGGGCTTCAGAGAGAGAGGAACCTCCTAACAATACGAGCGTGTCCAGGAGTACCGCTTTCTGAATCAAGCCCTTGATCCAGCTGCCTAACGAAAGCCTCCTCAGGTATTAATCGAGGCTCTTGGCAATTAAGCCATGGGCTGATACGACATACTTACATGTATACTTTATTATAATCTTTAATAGTGAAGCCTTCGATATCGTTCGCTTTCGAGTAAAAACGCTGTTATGCTCGCATACGGAAGATTCTGTAGACTATCAATATAAGATTTTAAACTATCATGGTCACTAACAGTATTATAACTAGTAAACAGGATATTTACCATGTTTATTGTTTTCTTTGAGTTCCCGATATTTCGGCGCTGTTGCAAGCACCATGATCACGGATAAACTGAAGTTATTGCGGGTGGGTGTTTATGAGCAGACAAATCGGTCTACCCTCTTTCTTGTTCGTTTTTTTGCACTCAGTACCGCTACCACTGTCACTCACAACTCGATTCTGTTCCCGACACACGAAACTCACTGTGTCTGCTCGCGAACTTTTTTCGGCACTATTCCGCTTTTTACACAGCTGAAAACAATTAGACTATCAATGTTTATTATTATTGGTAAACCTAACTCTTTTGCCAAGTTAACATGTTTATGTACCTATCTATTGATGTTGTTTGATGTGTAAATTTAGCTCCTAAGGCACGGTAAAATGTCAGAGAAGTTTCCACGTATCTCTGATTCACTGGAAAGGCTACAGATGTCATATTCATGTCACAGAGAAGATGCCGTTGTTGACTCAACTTAAATTTATCGAGTGGTAAGGAAATGTGGGAGAGGGTGAAAATATCAAAAGATATATTCAAAACTAAGACTTTTTATTCGTAGAAAGCACATTTTTTTATACCAATTTTAAGTGAATGCTTGAAATATTACAAAAGAAATGTCTTGAATGACTTACTTTATGTTTACTTTATAAAACCATCGTCTCGGTTATAACAGTGGTTATCACATTTAGTATGACAAACGTATAATAAGTTTTAGTTTCAAAGTAAAGTTTATTTAATAAGTATTTTTCTGCACCCATGATAAAAATCTTTTGGTTGCTGCAACAATCATTTGACTTGAAAATAAGTTATTAGAAGTAGGATACTATCCTACTTCTAATCTAATAAATAATAAATGCCATGACACCGAATCGTACTAAAACATCTCATTCCATAGTTCAGACTTAGAACTCGCCAGTTTCAGTTCAGACGCTTAAAAACTTTATTTCGCAAGATAAACAAGATGTCTTCTTAACCCCATACGTTTCATTTTACAGTCTCACCCATGTTTTATGTTTATCTCAAACGTGTTTATAGTTTATTGCAAGTCGTAACTATAAACGAAATTCAGGAACTTATGTAGATAGTTTATGTGCGATTTACTGCTGTCGTGTCACGCTTGATAATATTAGGTATATTCATTAGTGATAGGCAAAGAGATTTAAAAGACTTATAGATGGAATATTGTCGTATAAAAATTTTGATCCGGAACATTTTCGAGTTTGACACACGAAAGCTATCTGACAAGCGAACGTATGACACTAGATAGAACAATTTGTTACTGAGTAGTAACTAGTATTGAATTACGATTTTCTTCGTCTTGTCCCGTCTATCGCTCGTAAATATTTTAATTGTACAGACTATTTTAAGCCGCTGTGTAAACGTATGAAGCACGGAATATCGATGCATTAGAAAATTCTATTTAAGAGGTCCTTCTGTACCTTATGCTACGTTTAAGATAATAACTGGACATGCTTTTTTATAATTATGTTCTTTTCGTTTTGAATAGCCAAAATAACAAAGAGAATTCTGAATTTAATAATATTTTCTTTCGGGCAACCCCACCCCATCTTCACACGGGTGCAATGTCAAATGTAAATTTTCACATTTACGGTATTAATGATCTAAATTATGGTGAAAAGCGCAAAGTGGAAACTACACAATGTAAAATACATTGTGTAGTTTCCACCGGGCGGACACGAAAAGCCAGTCTTTGTTTAAAAATACATAGATACCTACTAGTTAGTTACACATGCAATCAACAATATAACAAAAACCCTTAACAATACTAGATAAACGTACTACAAAACTCGCACTAATTGGTATCCAGTCTGTCGATACTACAAAAAAACCGGCTAAGTGCGAGTTGGACTCACACACCGAGGGTTCCGTACAAACTTCTAGGTATTTTCTATTTAAACCACATATTGACGGTTTTCAGATTATTTCTTTACATGTACTGTAAGACATTGCTCCTTGCCAATTTTTTTGATTCTAGGTCAACGAGAAGTACCCTAAAGTTTTGATTCTCTTGTGAAATGGCAAAATATGTGACATAAACGGTCATATCTTTTGATTGCGTTGACTTACAAATTTGAATTTTGCACAGCTGAAAGAGAACGTGTACTCAAGTATTTAATATTAAACTCAACTTGATACCTTTACGCGTTCCTCAGAAAACGGGTCTTGACAAGCAGTTGGACGGATAACAAAGTGATCCCATAAGGGTTATTTTTGAAATACGGAACCTTAAAAAACCAACGTACGTCAACTGGAAATATACTATCCGTAGGTTCATTAGTGCTACTAGCTGTGGAAGTTAATACAGTTGGTACAATTAGGCCCCAGCACTTGTGCACCTGACCTTACCGCAAACAAATTGGGCCTACGCTACGCCTAACGCCGTGTTAGCGCTCGGATACATTTATAAGCGACGACGGTTTAATTCAAATTCAAAGCCGGTATGCTGATTCGGTTTTTATTGGATTTCCGGTGATATGTGTGGGTGGGATGTCGAAATTTTAAGTGATATGTGCCATTTTTGATTTATGGAATGGTTTTATATTTACTTATTACACTGAATAGAAACTATGCAACGAAAATGCTTTTAAGTTCTTTACCCGATTGCGGCAAAGCCCAAATGGAGGATGTGTTTGACCTTTATGTAAATATTATTATTAACACTAAAAACGGGATATTTACCATGTTTACTTATTTCTTTGAGTTCCCGATTTTTCGGCGTTGTTGTTTGTTGCTAATGTTAGTGACTATCATAGCTTAAAATCTTGTATGTAAATATGTAAATGTAAATATGTATTAATGTCCGTTTCCTTGTTCCCTCGTAACTCCTAAACAGATGAACGGATTTGGATAAATTATAAGTCGTTAGATTTGTCTTAGTCGCGCGAGTGTCACTGGCTACATTAAAATAAAATAAAATAAAGAAAAATGGCGGAGTGGTCAGTCAGGTTTTTTTTCGATTTTCTTTGTGCGGTTCCGAATTGAATTTTTTGTTAGCTATCTTTTCTTCAAGTACGATCAGGGAAATTGATTGCTTATCAAATTGATACATGCTATAATATTCGTATATGTTATTTTATACAACAGTATAATAATGACAGTTATATGTACTTTTTTACTGAAAATTTGTGATGCTAATACCTAAATAAACAATTAATTCAATTTTATCAAATTATCGTAACTTTTACTTAAACTCAAATAAAGCTCATATAAAACTAGAACAGCAAAAAAATCTCACACATTTCTCGCCATCCTTTGACTCAAGTTTCATCATTCCATTCAGTTATTCAATCACTTCATTCTGTCACAGTTTCTTATTTTGTCCGAGACGGGACTTAGTAAGTGTCTTCATATCTTCAAAGGGCCGCCTTTTGTTACAAAGAATACCGGCGTACAGACAGACGCACTCGGTTCTTGAAGTTTAGCGAAAGTTTCACTGGAATCTTATCGTGTCCGTTTAGTGAAACTTGTACTTTTTATATTGTGTATATAATTCCATCTTGTTTTATTGTTTGTATATTTTTGTATATGTGTGGACTTGATTACTACCATATAAGTATTTTTTTGATATAAGCAAGTCTGTCTTTAAATGAGTAATTTATTACAATTTAGTCCTTACTATAGATATAAGTTAGCTAAGTTGGATTATATAAGCTACAATTGCTCAGATAAACTAACTCAGCTTCGATCTTGGACTGCAACCGGTTCTTTCCCAATCCAGCTGGTTCTAAACATACTTAAGCAGAGCTTCTATTGAAGGCAAAGAGCCTTCAATAGAAGCTCTGCTTAAATATAACTATGTATTTTTTAATAAGCTGATATTTATTTATTTAAAAAAAAAAAAAAAAATTATTGGTTGCTCTATACAGGGTGTAAACAGACCCTTCACGAAGCCGTCAACCAAGCACTATGTACATCAAACTAAGTAACTTTACACAAAAAATATTGCTGGGAAACGACTTTTTTTTTGTGGTGAAAAATCACGTTTTATGGTAGGACTTAATGCAACGCACTCAAATCATGGTGCTGATGGATGGATTGAATAGTTCGGGGATCGTGGAGGTGTTTAAAATAAAAATCTTATATTAAAAAAAATTATTTAAAAAAAAATTAAAATGTTGTAACTTTGACCCCCAATATCTCCGTAACTACAAGGTTTCCAGCTATGGTCTAGAATGAAAAAAATATTGCAATGACGGGGAGAATAAGTGCCTTTCGGCTTCGTTAAGGGGCCTTACACCCTTTATTGTCTACAACTTTACAGGAATAAAGCTATGAATTTAATGTTTTTCGACAGATATGTCCCACACTAGGGACTCTGAAAAACGAAACGTATTTTTCGTTCCGGAAAATTAAAAACATTACTGTGGTCAGAACATAATTATTTAATCTACCATACCAATGATTTAAAGTTCAACAAAGTAAAACTTTTCGTATATTCATACTCTGTGTGTGTCCTATTCATACGAAAATAAAGTGAATACGGAATGTGTGTGCCCTGTATTTGCATTTCTACGTTTGAATATTTTAACACACTGTGAAATGTAAACGTTTACGATCAACAGGGTAATAAATGGGCTTTTCAAATAAATGTACTAATTTACTAATTCCTGCTGGAATAGGTATTTTGTAAGCGTTAGATATGGGTGACTGCCTCGGTCTAGTAGTGGTAAGCGCGACTGCTTAGCAAGAGGTCCCGGGTTCGATTCCCAGGTCGGGCAAAGAATTATTGGGTTTTTCCATCAAGAATTTCTCAGTAGCAGCCTCGAAGTTTAAATTTGCGCCCGGTTGATGGTAAAAGGATCGCCCCCTATTACATGGGACATCAACATAAGTTGCGAAATGTGGGTGTAATATTATGCACCCCTCTGCTTAACCCTTCGGGGATTTCAGGTATGATATTATGTTATGTAGATATGGGTGAATGGTTTCATAGAGAGGTACGATAAAGTTGCATGGTGCGATTCTGCGTGAGGCATTGCAACGTTGTAGGTGAGTTAAGAAATAACACAACGACACCGCTTAGTTTTGGTGACCAGTAGCGTCGTAAGTCAGCTATATTCAGTGATTTTGGAACCGACTGTTTATAGATTTGCAGCGTGACTGCCATTGCGGAATACAAAACTGGCACCTGATTGTTTTTTCGAGGCACGGTGATGCACGGCATTACACCCCTATAGCATTTATAGTACACTAGCTGACCCGGCAAACGTTGTTTAGCCATATAAATAGTATGAAAAATAGATGTTGGCCGATTCTCAGACCTACTCAATATGCTCACAAAATTTCATGAGAATCGGTCAAGCCGTTTCGGAGGAGTATGGGAACGAACATTGTGACACGAGAATTTTATATATAAGATTAGATTTTTCGTTGATCAATCCATCTAATTGTATTAAGAAGTAAGATAAACTGTGTAACTATAGAAAGTCTGTCTGTTACCTTCTTGCCGCTTGATTTGCCATTTTATCCCAGAGTTCGCATGGTCGCATTCCCGTGAGTTAATTTCCGAGATCCACCCGGTCGAAGCGAAAGCACTCATGAACGGACCGATGGAGTGAAGTCCAACAGGCCCATAAGGACTGCTGTAACCAAACTGATGACGAAAATTATACGATGATACAGAATTTTTGTTCAGCAATACGGGAATACTACCATTTTTTTTTTTTTAAATTCGTTGCCCCACACTAGGAATTCCTGTATCGTGGGTGCGTTTACTAACATTTAAACTCACATACACAAACAGCCAGACCCGGAACAACTACCTGTAGGCCATACAAATATTTGTTCCGTGCGGGAATCGAACCCGCGACACAAAGCGCAGCAGTCAATCGCTTAGCCACTGCGCCAACCGTGCCGTCAAATGACGGTTATAGACTCGAACCTTGGTTCATGTCTCTAACCGCACACGACCCAGTTTCCAAATCATTGTTTTTCTCTTGTATTTGTTGTTAAGATAGTGCATTACACAAGAACACTTCAGTGGCTTAAACACAAAGTAGGAACATTATCTTGTAGCTTTAAGTGAGGTAATGTGCTGGCAAAATAATTCGCACCTTTTCTGTACTTTTAATGCGTCCCCAAATGCCATGTTTGAAACTTAAAACTTTTATTTTTTTTCATCAAAAAACTCGTTGAAAACAACTTGGGTTTAGGGTTCTGGAATTAAAATTTATAGTGAGAAATTATGTATAGGAATATTTTTTTTTATGTATAGGAAAGTTAATATATCTTTTAATTTTCTTCATCAAATATTAGCATGTCGAGATGCGCTGCTAACACGTATAAATTGTATAACAAATCAAGGATGGTCACTATTAATGGCATAATGGTTTAACCAAATTTTCCTTTTGTGAAATTAATGGAAAAAAATAGAATGAAAAAGAAATAAAAATAAATTATTTAAAGAACCGAACCCTAAAAATGGTAGCCGGACTTGACCATTTTAACCGCTTCGCAGAACGGCAGTTTCTAAATCAACAAAAAAGACATACTTTTTGTTTACCCTTTTTAATGTTTCATTTAATTGAAAAGTAAATGAATTTATATACAAAGTTTGTGGAGTTTGGAACATTTTGTAGGCATACGAAGGAAACTGGGTCAAAATAAATTTTCAGCACTGTCGTCTCAGAATGGCCACGTTAGCCTAAAAAGTTAGTTAGTTAGTGTTTTAACTTTTAGTGTGACGTCAAACCAGTTTCAAATCGACGGCACGGTTGGCGCAGTGGCTGAGCGATTGACTGCTGCGCTTCGTGTCGCGGGTTCGATTCCCGCACGGAACAAATATTTGTTTGGCCTACAGGTAGTTGTTCCGGGTCTGGCTGTTTGTGTATGTGAATTTAAATGTTTGTAAACGCACCCACGATACAGGAGATATTCCAAGTGTGGAGCAACGTTCTTTTTTTTTTAAAAAAAAAAGCTATATTGAATGTACAATATTAAATAACAATTAAATTTCTTGACATGCTCAAAATAAGTCTAAGATATTATGATAATTCAATTCGATTCATTTATTTAGTCAGACAAATAAAATATTCAAAATATCATACACAATATTGACAAAAAGAAAAATTTTAAACAACATATTCAAAATCAAAATACATACTAAAAAAAAATAAGACACAAATATTTAAAATGATAACAAAAAAAAAATACAAATCCGGCCAATAAAAATGACCAAATATTTTCCGAAAGCCCGTCGTCAGATAATTTCACACTTTCAAAGGGAAATAGACTATTATTTTAGCGTGACATTGCCTAACTGTGGGGAGATAAGAGTTAAATGGCCGAATAAACACAGATCACGAGGCTTTTATTGCAATACATTACACAGATTGTGTAGGAGTGTTGGCACCGAATAGTTTATGTATGTCGGCAGATGGTGGAATATATAGGGTGGTTTTTGTACGTGCCTGATCAGTTAATGGTGTACGTGATTGTTTAAAATGTAGTCTCCGTAAAGAAATATGGTACGTGAGAATTGTTTGAACGAAGGTTATTTGATTTTCTCTGAAATATTGTCAAGAATATATATATTTTTTTTGTTAGCCTGTACTGTCCCACTACGGGGCAAAGGCCTCCCCCAATTCCTTTTATGTGCTGTTTTCCCGCGACTCCTCGAATCAGCCTTCGCGGTACGCGTCCAGATCATCTCGCCACCTCTTTCTGGGCCGGCCTCGGCGGCGCCGTCCATCTTTCGGCAACCATCGTGTGGAGACTTTCGCCCAGCGGTCATCGTGCATACGGCTGACGTGACGTGATTAATATATATAACGTGATTTTTTACGTACGTTTTCGAATCAATCTTAGTGTCTTAGTTTAAGACACTGAATGACGGGAAAGTATTCTTTGCTATTTATTTGCTGCGCGAGGCGCGGCTCACGAGTGCGCTCCGCACTCTCAACCTCATTGCTGAGGACTTAGACATAATCTGTTGCACTTTGGGTAAATTTACAAAAACATCTACTTGTAGAATTTGCTATGTTAAAAACGAACTATTTCAATTTCAAGTGTGCTACAATATCACATTTGGTCTAGCCTGTAAGGATATTTGTATGTTTGGAGTAAATTAATAAACAGTGAATTTCACTAATTAAACTGAACATGATCAGTACATCTAAACGGACGTTCAAGAACTGTCAGTTCCAATATTCCACAGCAATTTAAGACACCGATAGCTTTTAAACGCGGTTTAGAAATGAAATATGCTGCAGTGGCGAATATTCCTTACAACTCGATTCCTACCGGCTTCCCTTTGAAAACGGGCACAATCAGTATTCCATAGACAAATAATAAAATCAAATTAAAGAAAAATTGACCCTTCGCTACTGATATGCTGTAAGTAAGTAATATGTTGAATTCCAGAAATTATATTATTGAAATAATACTTGGGGGAGGCCTACGTCCAGCTGAAATGATGATGATGTTGATGATTGAAATAGTGCACAGAAAAGCCCCAAACAGTTTAAAACCAGTCCAATGAAATTCGTAAGGTACTGGCCCGAGATATCTTCAAAACCACGTTTTACAAGTTAAATTTTAAAACCGTGTTCTATGCTTAACTCGAAACTAGTGACGGCCAGTTTTCTTTACGTTGTAAATAAAATATTTACTACTGACATCATATTTATGGTGTGCATAAAATTCAAACTTATTTAATGTTTACTTTTTATTAAATCGTAAGACCTAAACGCTGCGTTTTATATTCTTTAAAAGTTATGTTGCAGAAACTAGGTTTACTACAGGTTTGTAGACGTGATGTCAAACATTTATAAGACTACTCTTAGTCATAAAACGCTCTTTAATAAAATGTTCTTTAAGGTATAAAATACTTAAATCACTAACTCTTGGCGAACGAATTTTATAACCGTAGTGGTGATAGAACATCTCGGTTTATGGTACTCCAAATCCATAGACGTCTCCATTTTTTTTTATTAGCCGGTATTGTTCCTCGGCTGGGCAAAGGCCTCCTCCATAACCTTCCAGGTACTCGAACCAACCATCGCAATGCGCGTCCAGGACATCTTGCCACCTATTTCTAAACCGGCCTCTGTGGCGACATCCATCCTCAGGCACCCATTGCGTGCAGACTTTTGCTTAGTGGTCCTTAGGCAGACGGTTTACATGACCCGTCCAACTCCAGTTGATTGTTGAGGGCTGCGGGACTGTTCGAAAGAAATACCGCGGCCCTGGAACACAAAGGGCAAAGAAGGAACATGGATAGGTTTTAGTCAGTACAAGTCTGACACTCCCTTCCACTCCGCCCAGAGCGGGAGGGTTCATTTGATAATTTCCCAAAAGGGGGTAGAGAAGGCTAAGAAAAAAATGATATGGAAAAAAAATCAATAAAGATATAGTTCTCATGGTTTGAGCATAGGTAACAAACCCTTTTCAGAATCTTCTCAACCAAAATATTGACATACATTATTAATCCATCTCCATCACGACATTCACCCTATTCAAACTCGGTTATCCATGGCAAACCTGACCCACTTTTGTTGAATTTATTTATAGGTTTCAATGTATATTCAGCGTCAACGAGTGAGTCAAGGGCCAACGGTGTTTGCACACCTACGATTCCCGCCAGACCCTTCAAACTCTTGAGATTTCGGTCTATTGAAGATGGAACGAGAATCTCGTGAAGGGCGCGTATAATGAAAATTTTGTCGGCATTTTGAGCAATATTTCGAGCCTGAACTAAGTACGCCCTATTCTTGATCGAGGAATTTTTCGAATGAATTTTATTGGGTATCATTTCGATGAACGTGAGTAAGAGGGTTTTGATGAAGGGTCAGTTATTATGGCATGAAGTGTACTGAGAATAGAATGCAATGCGATTGCTCCGGTGTAGCAGACGTAGCTGCTACGTAGGTAAACAATGGGTTTTCTCTTTTATAGAAGAAGTAGCTGTACCTGCATGCATTGCAATGCTTTTTCCTACCTACTACCTCCTTGTATTTTTACTATTCGATTCACCTACCTACCACTTACCCTACCTACATACCTACACTACTTTCAAGAACTTTCCCTGGCATATGTAGAACAACTGTGCAAAATGTCATCAAAATCAGTTCGATAGTTTAGGAGTCTATGGGTTTCGAAAAGACGAACAGAAATTGATTTTTAAACAATGATTTAATATACAGGGTTATTTGTAAAACACCAACAACCTCGCAGGAGTAGATTTCTAACATCATAAACAACAACATTAGTTCCACGACTTTTTCAAAAACAGGCAAAAAAAATCGACTTTTCATACAAACCTCGATCAGCTGTTCGGACATATGTATGGAGAGTTCAATTTTTTTTTCTGTTTTTGGAAAATTCGTAGAACAAATGTTGTTGTTTATGATGTTAATAGTCTACTCCTGCGAGCTTGTTGGTGTTTTACAAAAAACCCTGTATAAAGATACGCTACGTTCATACTGAGCGGCGCACAAATATCGTTGCGTTGTTACGACTGCGATAGATAATACGGAACGTATGATATAGAAAGAGATAGCTATTGTGCTTGAAGTACTTAAATTACGACAATTGTCTGAATTTGTCTACAACAATTTGCACGCGCTAGTGCGATATCTATCACTTTTTGTTCATGATATCATTACTTTTATATTAATAGATGTATTTTTTTTAATCAGTCTTTGTAGTATATGTTCGAAGGTTCAGTACTATATTTTACACATTAAACTGTCATACAAACTTATGTTATATCTGACTTATCACCCTAGAACATTGTCCCTAATCAAATCTTCGCCGTAGTAGTTCGTACTTAAACCCGATTCTGTCAAACAGTTATGTTACAAATGATATATAACAGTACTAGTTGATTTGTTACTGGGAAACCGCAGCCTCTGACAATGTGCATAGTTTGGATATTATGAAACAGTTAAATAGACTATGTCAACGGATTTCCTTGTTCAATGTTTTGATTTTCATTTTGTTTGAGGAGATGCTCTTAAATATAAGATTGGTATGAAAGGTTATACACAATTTTTTTAGCAAATTTATTTTTGACAGTATAATATTATAAGGTTTATTCATACACCAAATATTTTTAGAGAATCATCTAACTGCTATTATGTAACGAAGCCATTTCAAGGGAAAAACAATTATCTATGCATATTTTTATAAAAATAAATCATTTAAAATTACTTGACTCAAAAAATAAATACTGGCTCTGCCTAACCCTTATTTTTTTTTCGGATTTGAAATCTACAAATGACCCGCCCACTCTGGGCGGAGCCGAGGGGAGTGTCAGACTTGTATTGACTAAAACCCATCCATGTTCCTTCTTTGCCCTTTGCGTCCCAGGGCCACGGTATCTCTTTCGAACAGTCCCGCAGCCCTGGCAGGCATCGGCCCATGCGGACCCCTACTGGGTTGCTGACATCTCTTTGAGGCGCGCGTGAAACACGATCGCGCCGTCGACACGGACTGTAGTCATAAGACGGCCGGACGGCGAGCTAGCCGGGAGCCACCACGTGACCCCCGACGCCCCGGGCGACTCCCGCGTCGGCTGGGACGTGAGGTTCTTTCCCTCTCACGTGCCGCCACCTCCTTCACTAGCATCACAGCTTCGCAGAAGGAAGTGACGGCTTCTCATTCCCTCTCTCTTCGGACCATGGCTTGAACCACCGCCGGACGCGAGAGATCGCCGCCGCCAATCGCCGCTACGAGGACACGATGGTGCTCCGCCCAAGCGGGGCAGACCACCACGGTGTTCTCAACCATGTCCTACGGACGATCCTCGCAATGGAAACACCACCTTAGACATAACTGTAAAATGTGGGTGTACTAGTAGGTACACCTCTGCCTAACCCTTCTCGGATAACAATCGTGATGTTTTGTATGTTAATAACCGAAGTCATCACCATTCTTCTGCCCTTATCCCAATTTATTTGGGGTCGGCGCAGCATGTCTTCTTCTTCCATACTTCTCTATTACTCGTCATCTCAGCAGTCACCTCCTTTCTTACCATATCATCCTTCACACAGTCCATCCATCGTTTCTTTGGTCTTCCTCTGCTCTTATACTCATTTAAATAAATGAAGTAAACAACGAAAATGAACCCACTGATCACTGTACCTAAGTTTTAACTCTGAAACATAGCTACAATATATCAATTCGTTCTTTCAACGTCACTGCAGTAACTAAAGCGCCTAGGAATTGGCTTCTAAAAAGAGCGAAGGCTTTAGCAAAATAAATGGGAACATTTTACGTAACCGAGTGGAGCCATTTCACTACAAATCTACCGTGTGTTGTGTACGAAAATAATTTGTCTGTTTGCAGGGATTTGATATTCAAACAGATACTGAATGTAGGAATTTATTTAGGATCAGTTCATGGGTATAAGAGGCACATAAAGGAATATGTGTTTTTGTTATGATTCGCTTTATAACACTATTTGCCGATACTGAAGTTTGTTCAAATATATACCTACACCGTGTTCTTCACGTTATCCATAAATTTTGGCAAACGCTTCTATAGGTTTTACAAATCAAATCTTACACCGGTAGTACTTAAAAAGGCTTCGTTACAAAGATATTTGTAATTTCAATTAATTAAATTTAATTGAGCTATGCAGTAAGAAAGGGCCTAAATTGCCGCTTAGTGCAATTAAATTATCAAATGCTATTTGCATTTCATTTGCACGTACGAGAGGAACCCGTGAACAAATAAAAATAAAATAAAAATAAGAATTCATTAATGTGTCCATAATGAAAAATGCTTATTTCCGTGGTCTGAACATCTGGTCGAAGTTTATGTATGTCGTCCGGAACACGGTGTATAAGCCCACGTTTTTAAACAAATTCCGAATTAGTATTTATGTGTGACGCGAATGGATGAAATAAGAAATGAGTACATAAGAGGAAGTCTGAAAGTGGCACCGGTGACTGAAAAGTTGTGTGGTAATCGGTTGTCGAGGTATGGGCATGTGATGCGGAGGAATCAGGAAACTGTCGTGAGGGAAGTTTTGAGTATGAATGTGGATGGGTATAAAAGTAGAGGAAGACCAAAGAAACAATGAATAATCTGTGTGAAGGATTATATGGCAAGCAAGGAGGTGTCTGGTGAGATGACGAGTAATAAAGAAGTATGGAAGAAGAAGAAATGCTGCGCCGATCCCAAATTAATTGGGATAAGAGTAGGAGAATTATGATTTATTTCATGATGGCAGTAGAATAAAGGCTTTAGTCAAGTTAAACTTTGTGATTGTCTGTGCAATCACAAACAATTGTGGATCACCAGAGGGTCATGACAATTGTTTTCAAAGCGTTTCATATTTTCTATAAGCCATATTTAATAGCCATAAGCTTTTCGGTAGCACACGTAAGTAATAAACCGGTTTGTCTTTTTCATACTTATTTTCGCAGATTTTTTTTTTTCTTGACCCTCTGTTTTTTATTTAATTTTGAACACCGTAAGCATATTAGCCTGAAAAGTGGTTCATACCCGTAAAACATTATTAACAAAACAATAAGCAACTTTACCTACATACATTCTTCATTTACCCCAACACAAGGCAAGGAATATCATAAAATATTTCCAAGTTTGCTAGTAGTTGTTATTGTTCCCATGGCAACGGAAGAATGAGAGCATATTCTGTCATGGCTGCCCGTTAGTTCATCTGTTACTTCGTATGGAAGCTTCCAGAATGCTTTTAGGTTTTTACGAGAAAATTTTCAGCTCGAGGCAAACGTACGAAAAGATTGCAAAAATGAAACGCGCTCTGGAGATAGACTTTTGCCATGAGAGGATTTCAGAAATACCAATTTCAGTCGTAAAAAAACAGTGGCCTTTCGGCCAGTTTTTCAGATGGCCCGGAGTTACCAAAGGGCTGTGTGAAGATAAAAATAATGTTTTGTTTTGTGAGACCATTTTGTCCTGCCCTGTGTTTTAAGCTCTTTCAATTTTGAAGAAAATTATAGAGTTATTAACGCATAATAATGCAAAAATTAAAATTTGGGTATGATGATTTTATTTTGGTGTGTAAAAATACCAAAATTAATATAATCACGCGTTTTTTCCCACGGAGAAACTACAGACAGTGCCCACTAATACAGTTCGTACATACTCCTTATGTTTCATCCATGTTCATACACATACGCCGACTGTGAGAATGTCGTACTAAACATAACAACATCACGCTAGTATTCTTTGAAGGTTAAGGCAGAGGCGTACCTAATAGTACCTACATCCTCATTCTGGCAGTTACGTTTAAGTCCTATGAAATAGGGGGTGAGCCTATTGCCATCAAACGGGCTCAAATCCAGACTCCATGGCTGCTACCGAGAAGTTCCGGATGGGAAAACCCAATAACACTTTGCCCGACCCGGGAATCGAACCCAGGAGTTCATGCTCAACAGGTGCGCTTGCGATCACTAGACCAACGATGACTAAACCTTTCGTAAGAACATCGCTAATGAGGTCAGTTTATGTCCTCGTCCTTGCCCGTCATCATCATCTGATAATGACGGGCAATGATGATGACATTCAAAAAGCTCGTAAAAGCCCGTATCACAATTTATTTGGGATCGACGCAGCATGTCTTCTTCTTCCATACTTCTCTATTACTTGCCATCTCACTAGTCACTTCCTTTTTTACCGTATCGTCCTTCACACAGTCCATCTATCGTTTCTTTGAGGAAAACCTCCTCTGCTCTAATACCCATGTAAATAAATGAAGTAAACAACGAAAATTTCTCTTTAAGTCGTCATCTTATGAGTCACACACACTTTCTAGTCATTTCATATTTCTACTTAATATTTGGACTATAATGTTCGTTTTTTTTTGAGGAGCTCGTGGCTAAATAATAACAGCCGCTCGGAACGATCTTTAGGTTAAGCCGTGCTTGCCTAGGATGGTCTGTGGATGGGTGACCACCCATTACATACCGAGTTTCCTCCGTGCCTCGGAAAGCACGTTAAGCAGTTGGTCCCGGGTGTCATTTGTAGATCTTTGACAGTCGTTAGGTAGTCAGTGGCTCAAAAAGTCTGACAACCAGTCTTACCAAGGGGTATCGTATTACCCAGTACTAACTGGGTTGTGGAGGTCAGATAGGCAGTCGCTCCATGTAAAATACTGGTATTCAGCTGAATCCGGTTAGACTGGAAGCCGACCCCAAAAAAGGCTAGGCAGATGATGATTTGGACTATAATGTTTCTTTTTTGTCTGTTACTGATTATTGCAGCAGTGCAGTGATAGCCTAGTCCTGTGACCGTTGGACTGATTAGTCATTGGGCTCGTGTTCGATCCCTTGACTTATTTTTCGGTTTCATAATATGCATATTGTTTAATGATCACTTGCTTCGGTGAAGGCAAAAATCGTGAGGAAACTGTCTCAGCTTGCCTGAGAGATATTTGTCGATGGCATGTAGACCCAAGTCAGTGGTCCATGGGCGGAATAAAAACTCTGACACCAGGTTAGGCACTAACCACACGATAAAAAAGAACACTGAATATTAATACAACAGCAATTGGCATTACGATCCGCTTTTCGTATTTAAGCCTATTTTGATGACAAATAGGTACGATTATAGCACGCACTTTTTATAACTGCTGACAATGAGATAAAAATACGGGGCCTATTTCGTAGCTCGTTATCGCGGATAATGTCAGCATCTGCTTACACTAATAAATCATACTTGGAATATTTAAGTACCCTGAAGTAGGCGACAAATGCTTCGTATAAAAATAATAATACAACAATCGCGCATTATTATTAGGTGTTAGGAAGAAAATTTATATTTTTCATATAAATTTTCATGACGTACAATTAAGCATCATAACATTTCGCCTGAAATCCCCGAAGTGTTAGGCAGCGGTGTATGTAATAGTATTCCCATATTTGACAAATTATATTTAATTTATGATAATGTAAAATTGTTTTCACTAATTCGAAGAACGTCCTAAATGTTTCTATGCATTAGAAACAAAAAGATTTAACACACCACACAAAGGCTATCAGAATAAATGCCATAGAGACATTTCCATGTGTTAGGTTAGTAACGTTTTCAAGCAAAACACTACACGCTACTAATTTTATTTTGACTGACCAGACGCCCTAGCACGAGCGCGCGGTGTAAACATAACGCAAATACTACTAATTTTTGATTCTAAAATACAATTATCCTTTAGCATTTTAGTTAAATTGTTTGCAACAAGTACAATCAGTAACATCCATAGAATATATAAAAGCATGAATATTTAAAATTATGACAATGTCTATGACACGGGGATTTTTTAAAATTTAAAATTGACGTATTTACGTTTACATCGCCCGCTCGTGCCAGGACCTCAGTTTAAATTTTTAAAGTAGATTATGATTTTGTTCGCGTTGCTCCGTATACAAACGAAAGGAATATATAAGTTCTTCAATGGTTCTCATATTCCAAGCAATAATTTTCCTCACAGAACTGTAACATGCCAACATTTCATGGCGCTTGTAGATAAGCTCAAATTGCATCATTTCTCATTGACATGCAGCACTTTGTTCGAAAATACAGTACACTGCGATATTTTAAAAACTAGATACTACTGTTGCCAACCGGGTGAAAATACAGACTTCGGGCTTCTTTAGACAAATGGAAAAACTTGATAAAACTACTTTCAGCAATCGTGCTACCCGACCAACTGGGCATTAGACCAGCCTGGTGAGCCAGGTGATTTCTATAAGGTAAGGACACAGAACAGAATGCCACCTGCTAGAATCCCTAAAAGGCACTCTTTCTGCTTCGTCTCCGTTTATCATCTGGTCATACACGCACGCTGGTTGCGAGTAATACGCACGTGACCTTCTGAAAAATATCACCAACAAGGTCAGTACGTACCTATATCCTTCTAGTGTGTCTCTTCCAGGTTTTTCCATTAGCATCTGCCTTTTCCTAATTTATTAGTTGGTTTTCATTAATTTGCCTATTTATCTAAGTATACTCTTTTACTTTTTGTCAGTACATCTTTTTTTAAACGGCAACGTTCTGTTAAAAAATAAAAATAAAATAAAAGAACAACACAAACATTTCTTACAAATGCTTTTAAATTTTTCAGTATTGACACCGTCTAACACCTGGAGGCAGGCTGTCTGAATAATCCTATTTCTCGAGGCTTTTGGCAAACATGTCGTATTTACTCGATCCCTGACGGTATCGAGCCGCTGGAGTTGAGGGATTTGATCACTGCTTTTACGATACTCCGAGACGCTTTTTGCATGTAAAATGTTTTTTTTTTCTTGTGAATTTTTATCAAGTCGCTTTGTTATTCTTTATTATCTAAAATAGGTATTTTATTGTTTAAAGTTTTCGTTTTTATACTTTTCAATTCTACAATGTAGACGAATTTTTTGACACCCTGTAACCCTTTTGATTAACCTAATTGGTTACGATATTGCCTCTACTTGTACATATTTTTTTAAACTTTTTATTGTAGATTTGTAGTTTGTTAAAAATGTAAATATTTTTTTAAATAAATAAAAACTAAAATGTCAAATAATGTAATGTGTGTTGTATTAAAATGTGTGTGTGTGTGTGTGTATGTGTAATCTTACATAATAAAACCATTTTTTTGGAATGCAATTTAAAACAGTACAAGCTCGAATGGTCGCCTAAATTATTTTAATAAACCTTGATAAATAAAACATCCTTTTAATAAAAAAAAACTAGCGACATGCCCCGGCTTAATATACATATACATATAAACCTTACTCTTGAATCAATCTATCCATTGCTGAAAACTGCATTACAATCCGTTGCGAAGTTTAAAAGATCTAAGCGTACAGACAGCCGGAGCGACTTTGTTATATACTATGTAAAGATGCAGGTTTTAATAATTTAGTAAACATAATATCCATTCTCGCTCATTAATTTTAAACTAAATGATCTAGGTTTATGTCTGTTAGTTTGTGCTTAACTTTATTGGGCAAACATTCATGTCAGCTCAGAAACTAGACATGAAAGTTTCTAGGTTATGACAACAAAGTCTTGGGGCACTAACTGGGATGAAGTATGTCGCGTTTCAGTGTTTATTTTCGACTTTTAACACCACATACTCGTGTAATGGGAACCTGGCCGTTTTTCTGCGGTTGTAATTTTAAACTTTTTTGGAACAGCGGGCTTCTAACTTTCCTACATACATAAACTGAAATCTTTTTTTCATAGGTGTGGACAAAAACCATAGAGGGCCACTTGTTACGATCCTTACATCTACTCCTTTTGCCTCGTCCAAGTTCATACATCTACTTACATGCACGCTGGTTTTTAAGATTTCCATCATTATCTGCCTAGCCTTTTCCCTATTCTTTTCCTATGTTGGGGTCGGCTTCCAGTCTAGCCGGATTCAGCTGAATACCAGTATTTTACATGGAGCGACTGCCTATCTGACCTTCACAACCCAGTTATTAGTACTGGATAATACGATACTCCTTGGTAAGACTGGTTGTCAAACTTTTTGGGCCAGTGACCAGTGACCAATGCCTAAACGTGCTTTCTGAGGCACGGAGTAAACTCGGTATGTAATGGGTGGTCACCCATCCACAGACCAACCTAGGCAAGCACGGCTTAAACTAAAGCTCGACCCGAGTGACTGTTATTATTTAGCCACGAGCTCCTTTTTAAGACGCTCTTTTTCGAGGTAAATATTAAAAAACCGGCCAGGCGCGAGTTAGACTTGCGCACCGATATTTCCGTAGGTATTTTGTTATTAAACTAAATTTTTACGGTGTTCAGATTTTTTCTTTACGTTTGTTGTAAGACATTGCTTCTTGCCAAATTTCATGATTCTAGGTCAACAGTAAGTATCCTGTTTTGATTTCCTTGTGAAATCGCAAAATATGCGACATAATCACTTTGAACATTTTTTAAACGCGATTGACGACATTTTTTCACTGCTCCAAAGGGTAGCAGGCCTGAGTATTTGATATTAATTTTAGCTTGGTACCTCCACGCCTTCATGAGAAAAAGGGTCTTGACAGACGGACGACAAAGTGATCCTATAAGGGACCCGTTTTCGACTGAGGTACGGAACCCTAAAAAACAGCCCTTTTGTCTTTTTGGTTAAAAACAAGTTTTGTAAAAAAAACTAACCTTTTTTGGCATCAACTATGCAAATTAACCTAAAAAGTTTAGTGACCGATTTTATTTTATTACACTCGACAAACCCCATCCGTAATTGATTCGTTTGTTGTTAAAACGTTTTACTACAGTTTTTTTTTATCCTGATTAATTCCGATGTGGGCCCAAACCACGTAAATTCCTTGAGGGCACATCAAACGCTATTGGTTGGTGTTTTTATTGACCACTAGTCTGGCTTGTAGCATTCTCTGGGGGCTAAATATACGGCTGGCCTTGCTCCGAAAAAGCGTTTACAAGACGATATTTCCCTGACGTCGTCTTTAGCAAACTGTTATGGAGTGAAAGAAGAGTTTTTAGGTTATGGGGTAAGTTTACTTAGGTGCATATAGGTTTCTCTTTTTGCTGGTGGGTAATAAAAGTACTTACAAGCTCATTCGCCAATACACTTTTGTATGCAGGATGTCAGGGACATCAACACAAAAACGGTTACCAAAATTTTTCATCGGTAATTAACAAAAAAAATCTACTGTTCCATACATTTTGACTGTGTGGGTAACATAGAAATTTCATTGGTAAAAAAAAAAAACAATTTCCTTGGTTTTCACTAAACCAAGGAAATAGTTTTTTTTTTATTACCAATGAAATTTCTATGTTAACTAAGTACGTGGTAATAGTTTGTGTGTCGATGTCGCTTCTACCCTGTATTTTCTGATCTTATTCTAGATATACACAAAGGTGTCCCTTAAATATCTACATGGATATATCAGCCGCATGTTTATTTTGAGGAGCTCGTGGCTAAATAATAACAGCCGCTCGGGTCGATCTTTAGGTTAAGCCGTATTTGCATAGGTTGGTCTGTGGATGGGTGACCACCCAATACTTACCGAGTTTCCTCCGTGCCTCGGAAAGCACGTTAAGCCGTTGGTCCCGGCTGTCATTTGTACATCTTTGACAGTCGTTAGGTAGTCAGTGGCCCGAAAAGTCTGACAACCAGTCTTTCCAAGGGGTATCGTATTGCCCACTATTAACTGGGTTGTGGAGGTCAGATAGGCAGTCGCTCCATGTAAAATACTGGTATTCAGCTGCATCCGGTTAGACTGGAAGCCGACCCCAACATAGTTGGGAAAAGGCTAGGCAGATGATGATGATGTTTATTTTGAGATGAGAAATGGGCTCAAAGAACCATCGAATGGGTCTACGATGACGGAGTTTGAGGCACTAGCAAAAGACGAGATTGTGGGCAAAAGGGGACTGGAACTGTGTGCTAATACAGCCTAATTAGTTAGATAGTATCTGCACCAACATCATTCTCATGCCATTGGCGGTCGCACAAAAGGGCGGAGGGCTATGAAGACCTCTCCTTGTGCACCATAGTCCTTCATCCACCCACTGATTACACCTACATAAGATTACATTTAATTGCAAATATTTTCAAAATCCTAGACTAGAACCAAAGAGATTTAAAATACTTATAGAGTGGACATTAGGAATATTTTCACAGACAATTTTTGATCCGGAACATTTTCGATTTTGACACACGAATGCTACCTGACAGCGGGCGTAAGAGTATAAGTAGTAATAAGTTTTGGATTACAATTTTCTTCGTCTTGTCCCGTCTATCGCTCATAAATAATTGAATGTCTTTGACTCTAACAAATATTCTAAAACTTCTAGGAAATAATTTCTTCTCCAGTATAATTCTCAGCAATATATACTTACCTAATTCCGGAACCTGTCAACACAGCAACCACCTTTAAAGCTATTGCACAATAAGTAATTTTCTCCGTCATTTCGGTACAAACTCTTTTACTTTACTACCCAGTAACTGAGCTTGTTTTGTGCGCCGTATCCAACACCTGTGACTGTATTTGATTTGGTACTACAAACGAGAAAAACCTCGCTTTGATTAGAAAAAAATATGGTTTTATAGCGTCGAGACTTTTTTCTAGTTCCAGAGCGTTGTTCGAACACTGTTTGTTGTTTTTGAAGTTGAAGGTTGAAATAGATTTAACCCTTAAGGCGAGGTTATCCAGATAAACGTCGTTTTGTATTGTGCTTTATTCCTATATGGCACGGATTTAAATTCTGAAAAAAATATATTACATATTTCACACTTCGATCTAGATATTTCGGCACAGCGATACACGATTACTTGCACTTTGTTGCATCCAATTAAATCGCAAAGACAAGTCTAAATGATGGTTTTTAATATTACTTCATTTGAGTTATATTAGGTTTTTAACAATAAAACTTATACCATTATAAAGGTCGTAAAAAATGTGACAGTACACGGCGATCATAATTTGAAATATTAAAAAAACCTAAACCACCATTTCCAAAATGTGCTGTTTTCATCATTTCATACTCGCATCGCGTGCTTCAGTCCCGAGCGGAACGCGTTGGAGGTCGGACGTGTGCCAATTTTTTGAACCCGCCACCCCACCCCCGCTAAGTTCTGTTACGAACTGAGCCAAAAACAGTTTGTAAAAAATAATACTTAGTAAACACCGAGCCTAGGTTTATTTGAAATGTCATTTGTTCACAAAAGTACAGTAGGTACCTAATAGGGAACGTAGTCAGAAGGTATAAGATAAGAGTTACGCATTAGAAAGAGAGGCAGCTTCTAGGAGAATATAACTGTAGATAATTAGCGCTGCGCGGCCTGAATTGAACTTTATTGTGTCGTTGCAAAAGTCGCTATTCATGATTTCGCAATATTATTTATAAATTTCGGTAACTTTGGAATGGGCAACTACAGTATTTTCACAGTTATTATGCCTTTTGAATGGGACTGTAGCTTCATTTTATTATGTTTTTTTCGACAAAAAACTGCCTGTAACTGGCCTACTAAAATCAAAACATTTATTCCAATATTTTTTTTTTGTAAGGAGTTCAAAAAAGTTTTGTAGAGAGCCCGGTAAGCCGAAGATTATCGAGTTCGACATGGGCAGAAAAAGAAAGTATGTAGGGGAGAACGAGATAGAATGAGTAATGGTCGATATTGTATTTTGTACGCACGACGACCGATCAAGCTGTCGAAAACCAGTTTATGCCGATCTCTCATTGTATAGGAAATCTATACAAAGCGAGGCCAATTTATACTGGAAATGACAGCTTCATGTGCCGCCGTGTGTACCTACTAGTTTTTTTTATTTTGTTGACTTATTTACATTTTAAAGATAAAATCACTTTAATTTTTTTTATTTTACTTCCTCTGCATTTTATGCTTTACTTTTTTTCGGTTTTTTCGTCATGGGTGTCATTTTCAAGGTTTTCGGGGTCGCTGATAACGAAAATGAGGACAAAATGAAAATCCAAGGTGGCACCGACAAAAATTTTTGGTTTTGTCGTCATGGGTGTCATTTTCGTGTTTTTCGGGGTCGTTAATAACGAAAATGAGGTCAAAATGAAAATCCAAGATGGCGCCGACGAAAATTTTCGGTTTTTTCGTCATGGGTGTCATTTTCATGGTTTTCGGGGTCGCTGATAACGAAAATGAGGTCAAAATTAAAGTTCAAGATGGCGCCAATGAAAATTTTCGGTTTAGTCGTCATGGGTGTCATTTTCATGGCTTTCGGGGCCGCTGATAACGAAAATGAGGACAAAATGAAAATCCAAGGTGGCACCGACAAAAATTTTTGGTTTTGTCGTCATAAGTGTCATTTTCGTGCTTTTCGGGGTCGTTAATAACGAAAATGAGGTCAAAATGAAAATCCAAGATGGCGCCGACGAAAATTTTCGGTTTTTTCGTCATGGGTGTCATTTTCATGGTTTTCGGGGTCGCTGATAACGAAAATGAGGTCAAAATTAAAATTCAAGATGGCGCCAATAAAAATTTTCGGTTTAGTCGTCATGGGTGTCATTTTCATGGTTTTCGGGGCCGCTGATAACGAAAATGAGGACAAAATGAAAATCCAAGGTGGCACCGACAAAAATTTTTGGTTTTGTCGTCATGGGTGTCATTTTCGTGCTTTTCGGGGTCGTTAATAACGAAAATGAGGTCAAAATGAAAATCCAAAATGTCCATGACGAAAATTTTCGGTTTTTTCGTCATGGGTGTCATTTTCATGGTTTTCTGGGTCGCTGATAACGAAAATGAGGTCAAAATTAAAATTCAAGATGGCGCCAATGAAAATTTTCGGTTTTGTCGTCATGGGTGTCATTTTCATGGTTTTCGGGGCCGATGATAACGAAAATGAGGACAAAATGAAAATCCAAGATGGCGCCGACCAAAATTTTTGGTTTTGTGGGCATGGGTGTCATTTTCATGGTTTTCAGGGTCGCTGATAACGAAAATGAGGTCAAAATTAAAATTCAAGATGCCGCCAATGAAAATTTTCGGTTTTGTCGTCATGGGTGTCATTTTCATGGTTTTCGGGGCCGCTGATAACGAAAATGAGGACAAAATGAAAATCCAAGATGGCGCCGACAAAAATTTTTGGTTTTGTCGTCATGGGTGTCATTTTCATGGTTTTCAAATTCAAATTCAAATTCAAATCACTTTATTTGTAGATCATAAGTGAAAAAAATACATATATGCAGATGTTAGTGCTCTTAAAATTATCGCTATGTCTTGCCGTCAGCGGCGTACAAATATTCTAATTTTAATTCTAAAATATTCTAATTACAATTACGAATTATTACTATGTCAATTTCTAATTATATTAATATGTCAATTTTCAATTACTAATTATTACCATGTCAATTTCTAATTATATTAATATGTCAATTTTCAATTACTAATAATTACATACTATGTCAATTTCTTAATATGTCAATTTTCAAATATAATATCATGTCAATGTCAATTAATTACAAATAAATGGATTAAAATAAAAATAAAATAATGAAATGTCAACAAATTAAAATACATCTTCTAAAAACTCATTAACTGTATAGTATGTTTTTGCGACTAATAAATTTAGAAGAGCCTTTTTGAAATGCTGTATGCTGCCAACATCTTTTATTGTAATGGGTAGCTTATTGTACAATTTGGGACCCATTCCCAAAAAGCTTTTCGAATAGAGCTTAGTTCTGTGTGGAATAGCACATATATCATTGCGTCGCTTTGATCTGAGCGTTTGGAACAAATGCAAGTTCAATCTAACGAATACTGCTGTCTCGTATATGTACATACATGGCAAAGTCAATAATTTATATTTATTAAATAATGGTTTACAACTGTCAGTCGTTTTCAGCTTAAACATACTACGTATACACTTCTTCTGGGCTTTGAAAGCAAGTTCTTTATCTGTGGAGTTTCCCCAATACATTATTCCAAAGCGCAACAATGATGGAATATAAGCTTTGTATGCTATTAAAACTACAGCCTCGTTACATATTTTTGCAAGGTTATGAAGTGCATAGGAATACTGGTTTAGTTTTTTACATACGGTTTCTATATGACATTTCCAGTTTAGGTGACTATCCAAGTGAAGTCCCAGAAAACGGGCACTATCAGTTTCGAGTATTTTTTGATCGTGGTATTTTATAGTTAAGTTTAGTTTTTTTGTCCTTTGTTGGAACATCATAATTTGTGTTTTTTCTAAGTTTATTTTAAGTTTATTGTTATTTAACCAATGTATAATGTTATGGATAGACTTATTTATTTCATTCTCATATGATTGAAGGTCACTACATGGTACAATAAGCGTACTATCATCGGCAAACAGGACGGTTTGGTAGTAGGTACATTTCGGCAGATCATTAATAAATATGAGAAAGAGCAAGGGCCCAAGGACACTGCCTTGGGGTACACCGCGGGTAGTATACCTAATGGACGACTTGTGAGCGACTTCTATCTTAGAGTTAGGACAAATTCTATTTAAAACCGTGATTTGTTTTCTTCCATACAGATAGCTTTTGATTAGGCTCAATATATTTCCTCGAACACCATAACGTTCTATTTTACCCAGCAGTATTGTGTGATCCACGTGATCGAATGCCTTGGACATATCCATGAGTACTGCGGCAATGGGATTTTTTTTGTCAACGTTACTAATAATTTTCGTAACCAAGTCATTGATTGCATTGTCAATATTTCTATTTTTCCGGAAACCATACTGTTCCTTTGCAAGTATATGATTTTTTTCAAAGAATGAGTTAAGAGAAGTATAAATTACTTTTTCAAAAATTTTTGATAATACTGGTATTAATGCTATTGGACGGTAATTTGAAAGGTTTGTTTTATCACCTTTCTTATGAAGTGGTTTAATTATGGTCGTTTTTAGTATGCTTGGAAAGTGACCACACTCTATGCATAGGTTAATTATAAAGCTTAGCACGGGTGCAATTACATGCGCCACTAGTTTTAGAATCTTTGTTGAGATTTCATCAAATCCCGTGCTATTGGTATTTTTTAGCGAATTTATTGTATTGAAAATCTCCATAGCATCCGTCGGCGCCATAAAAAGGGTTTTTGGGTGGTGATTTATATGGGAAATTGCATTACCGTTATCAAATTTTGTTGCAGGATGTACCGAATCTATAAAATAATCATTGAAAGCCATAGCTATGTCTTTAGGATCGTTAATTTGTTTGTCACCAATAAGAATTTGCTTCACAGGTTCTGGGGGAAAGTTTAATTTACACCTATTGATTAATTTCCACGTAGCTTTGGTTTTATTTTCTGCACTATTAATAGTATGACTATTTTGAGACTTTTGCGTCAAATGTACTACTCTCTTTAATCGTTTCGAATATTGTTTAAGTAATTGTTTGTTTTCAATGTTTGGTGATCGCCTGTATAAATATAGCATCTCTCTTTTTCGTTTGCAACAGTTTTTGATATCTTTAGATATCCATCGTGGAGTTTTCCGAGTGGAAATCTTTTTTTTCACGGTCGGGAAGCACAGATCGTAAAGAAGTTTAAACATGTCATAAAATGAATTAAAAGCTATTTCCGGATCTGTACCATTAAATACCTCAATAAAACTTAAATTGCTAATGGCTTCAATGAACTTAGATATATTCTCAGAGCTATAATCTCGACTTAATATATACCAGTGATCAATTGAACATGATTTTCTAACAGGACAACTAAAAAGCTGGGCGGTGTGGTCCGAAAGGGCCAACTCTAAAATTTCGCCAGTACCACCTCTAACATTATGCATGATGTTGTCGATGCAGGTTCCACTAGATACACGTGTGGGCTTTTTTATACTCGGTTTAAGTTTGTAGCTCAGCAATAAATGTAGAAATTCAATGGATATTCTTGCTTTTTTCAGAATATCAATGTTAAAATCACCGCAGAGCAAAACCCTTTTTTCCAAATTTCTTCCGCAATAATTTAAAATACGCTCAATTTTTTCCAAGAAAATAGAAGTAGCATCTCGCGTGTATTTAGGAGGTCTATAAATGCAAATTATAATTAACTTGTGAACTACCAGTTCGATGGCACAGCACTCTATAAAACTGGGCACACTGAATTCCTTAATGTCTAAGATCTTGAACTCGTATCTATGTCTAATAAGTATACAGGTACCACCATTCCTGGTCTTTCGTGAAGAGTATGTTGCAATTTTATATTCAGGTATATATAAGTGCATAGTATCGTCATCTTTCATATTATGTTCCGTAATGCACATGACATCCACTGCTTTCCCTTCATATAAGAGTTTATTTATACTAAGGGTTAACAAGTCTGACTTTCCTATTAATCCATTAATATTTTGGTGTAAGATATTTATTTGATTATACACGAAAAAAATCGTTGTCAGAAGAGCTTTCGGTTTGGGTGGACTGATCATTATATAACTTTTTATTACTTTTTGGTAATTGGTTTAGGATATCCGCAACAGCAGTATTTTCAAAATAATGACAAGAATCAAGACTATAGCAAGTTACTTCATTCACTTCTGCTTCTGAACCTAGATACGCAATATATTCCATTAAGTTTTTTAATATTTTAGCAATTGCTTTATTGTTTACTGTTGCAGTATATTTTCGGAACATTTCATATGTATATTCCACACAATAATTAGAATCAAAAAGATAAGCATACTCCCATAATTCATTATCTAAATACATTAGCTGATTAAACATTTCAATACGTTTATTAAATATAGAAAAAATATTACTTAATTTAAAATTAGGGGAGCAGATGACAATATTAGTATTTATGACATTACTAAGCTCCATTTTTATGAAGTCAATTAATAGTCTATAGTTTTTGGAGACTTCAAAATCTCTTTCACCTATATAAATGACACAATAATCATCATGGGTAAAGTTTTCGAGTTTTTTATCTAAATTTGAGAACAGCTGTTTTATGCCACCATTTGGTATGATATAATGGCAGAACTTATAACCTTTGAACGTACTTTTTCCAATGTCTAACATCTTATTCACATTATTACTAGAAATCAAACATATTTTTTTGTGATTTTTTTGACAGTTTTTAGATGAATTTTTGAGGAGACTGTTAGTAATGGTCGGTAGAGTTTGTATTTCCGGTATGTTATTAATATGTGGATGTGTGTCTTGAGGTTTCTGTGCATATTCCATTTGAGTATACTTGGTTGCTTTTTTGACTGATGTAGGTGTTCCCAGAGCAGCCGTAAATTTTCTTAGGTAAGTTACCTTTTTAACAGGCATTTGTTGTATTAAATGATTTGACGGACTTTTCAAGTTTAGGTTCATTTCTGGTCTCGTAATCTCGGTACATTCTAAGTTCGTATTTTTTCCAGCTGTTTTTGAGGTGTTTGCGATGTTTACCTTTTCATCGTAATTGGTTTCTTTTGTAGTCACTGCGTCTAATTGCTTCATTTCCATTGCAGGCGCTCCATGTATTTCTTGTGTTATGTGAAATTGCTTTTTATTTGTACCAGGCGTTATATTCTTGTTGTGGCTTGATTTACGTTTGTGTTCTAGTCTTGGAGTCAAAATTCTTTTATCTGTAGAATTGATGTCTTTGTATGCATTTACTATTTTTATGTATTTTTGCAAGTCCGTTTTTAATCTAAAATTTTCGGAGTTAAAATTTTCTATTTCTTGGTGGGCGCTCTGTAAGTCGTCTGATAATATTTTAACTTTTTCCTGAAGATCAATAATTGTTTGACTAGAATTTAAAGATGTATTTGGCAGACTCATCATAGTCGTGTCAAAAAGGACTGAATTTTCTTGACTAATATCGTTAACAGAGCTTGATTTAAATAATTTTTGGTTTCGGAAAGTAATGTTTTCATCCATAGTTGTTATTTGTCTAAATAAAACTTCCAAAAAGAGAGCTCTGATCGCTGGATTCGAACTTGGAGTTAACCACGCTGAACGAGTAGAATAGCTTTACCACTAAGCTATTTGAGCAGTTACGTCTAACGTTGAATTTATGGATCCTAATAGAAGTACTCGTTCTTTAAAATTGAGTGGCGGTTATTATGATTCATGCGTTAGGAATTTTTTGCACTGTTTCTTTGTTCGTTGTACTTCACAACATCACACTTTTTTTAGTGATTTTTAGATTGTTATTTCACCTGTATGTTTATTGTTAAGTTTATTTGTGTATAATCATAAAGTTTTTTGTTTATAAACACTTTAGTTACATTTATTTATTGTAGTTTGTTTACATAATTATTGAGTTATAATATAAGGTTTTTCCAGGTTTTTTTTTATTAAATAATTATGTATTTTTATTTATTATTATTATTATTTATCACTTTTTGTTTGCTAGTTAAGAATAAGATAGAGAATTGATAATTTTAAGCCGTAATATTTTATTTATGTTGTCTTTTTCCACTAGTGCTCAAGTTAATATAATAAACGTGAGTTTTTACACTTTAGTCAATATCACATTCACAAGATAACTGTGTCACAGATAGTTTTTGACACTATTTAGGAGTTTGTTCATTAACTTTGGCGGCTGGTAGAGTTCGCACGCGGACCCAGGTGCTCCCAAGAACAGAGGTGCTTAAACACAACTTTTAACAATAACCAAAACTTTGAAAATAGCAACCATCATGACAAAGTTCGGTCGAATGTCGTTTATTATAAGTTTGATTCCACTTTTACGCTATCGATCATTAACATTACCCGTGCCCGTGCCTGCGCTAGGCATTCAGACCTTGACATGGAATTGTTTTTCGGGGTCGCTGATAACGAAAATTAGGTCAAAATTAAAATTCAAGATGGCGCCAATTAAAATTTTCAGCTTTGTCGTCATGGGTGTCATTTTCATGGTTTTCGGGGTCGCTGATAACGAAAATGAGGTCAAAATTAAAATTCAAGATGGCGCCAATGAAAATTTTCGGTTTTGTCGTCATGGGTGTCATTTTCATGGTTTTCGGGGCCGATGATAACGAAAATGAGGACAAAATGAAAATCCAAGATGGCGCCGACCAAAATTTTTGGTTTTGTGGGCATGGGTGTCATTTTCATGGTTTTCAGGGTCGCTGATAACGAAAATGAGGTCAAAATTAAAATTCAAGATGCCGCCAATGAAAATTTTCGGTTTTGTCGTCATGGGTGTCATTTTCATGGTTTTCGGGGCCGCTGATAACGAAAATGAGGACAAAATGAAAATCCAAGATGGCGCCGACAAAAATTTTTGGTTTTGTCGTCATGGGTGTCATTTTCATGGTTTTCGGGGTCGCTGATAACGAAAATTAGGTCAAAATTAAAATTCAAGATGGCGCCAATTAAAATTTTCAGCTTTGTCGTCATGGGTGTCATTTTCATGGTTTTCGGGGTCGCTGATAACGAAAATGAGGACAAAATTAAAATTCAAGATGACGCCAATAAAAATTTTCAGTTTTGTCGTCATGGTTGTTATTTTCGTGCTTTTCGGGGTCGCTGATAACAAAAATGAGGCGAAAATAAAAACCCAACATGGCGCCGACGAAAATTTTCTGTTTTTTTTCGTCATGGGTGTCATTTTCATGGTTTTCGGGGTCGCTGATAACGAAAATGAAGTCAAAATGAAAATTCGATAACACCAAAAATTATTTTTTTGTTTTTACGTCATGGGTATCATTTTCATGGTTGTCGGAGTCGATGAAAAAATTTTTTTGTTTCTGTTTATTTTGCGTTATCAGTGACCCCGAAAAGCACGAAAATAACAACCATGACGACAAAACTGAAAATTTTTATTGGCGTCATCTTGAATTTTAATTTTGTCCTCATTTTCGTTATCAGCGACCCCGAAAACCATGAAAATGACACCCATGACGGAAAATCCAAAAATTTTCGTCGGTGCCATCTTGGATTTTCTTTTTGACCTAATTTTCGTTATTAGCGACCCCGAAAATCATGAAAATGACACCCATGAAGAAAAAACCAAAAATTTTTGTTGGCGCCATCTTGGATTTTCATGTTGTACTCATTTTCGTTATCAGCGACCCCGAAAACCACGAAAATGACACCCATGACGACAAAGCTAAAATTTTCATTGGCGCCATCTTGAATTTTAATTTTGACCAAATTTTCGTTATCAGCGACCACGAAAACCATGAAAATGACACCCATGACGACAAAGCTAAAATTTTCGTTGGCGCCTTCTTGAATTTTAATTTTGACCAAATTTTCGTTATCAGCGACCACGAAAACCATGAAAATGACACCCATGACGAAAATACCGAAAATTTTCGTCGGCGCCAGCTTGGATTTTAATTTTGACCTCAGTTTCGTTATCAGCGACCCCAAAAACCACGAAAATGACACTCATGAAGAAAAAATCGAAAATTTTCGTCGCCGTCATTTTGGATTTTCATTTTGGCCTAATTTTAGTTATCAGCGACCCCAAAAACCACGAAAACGAAACCCATGACAACAAAACCGAAAAAAAAGTAAAGCATAATTTTTTTTAAAACCGAATGGCGCGTGGCGTGTTGTTTTGAATCATACCCGTATTCATGATCTTAGTGTCAGCCAGATTTTAAATTCACCTTATTCACAAAAATAAATAAGTATACCTTCTTATTTTTAATTATATCTACTTATTTTAATTGTTAGTAATTAGGTTCACGTTCATAGAATACGTAGGTTCCTAATCTATCTATAACCAATACTTTCTATAAAAATAAAACAAAGTGAACTTATACATATCAATTCAAGTTGTTTTACTGCATCGCTCTACCCTGTAACGCAACTTAGTACCTATCCGAGTTCGCGAACTCTTACCAGTGCGCTAAGCGCCCGCGTTTTCGCGCCGCGTAATTTGTTACGTATCGCCTCTCTGTGCGGGGGCTGGGGTAAGCGATTGATGCATACGGCGCTCGGGGTAACCTCGCCTTAATTGGTCGCGCCTAAAAAGTTACGTTAACGGTCACGTGGGGTGCATGACACCCACAGCAGCATAAGCATAATCAGTCCATAATGTCCTCTCTGTGAGAAGGAATGAGCTATAATCCACCACGCGGGCCAAGTGTGGGTTGGTAGATGTCACATGTCTTCGAATTTTTGGTTCTAGGACATGCCGGTTTCTTCACAATGTTTTCCTTCACCGTTTTGAGAGCAGTGGTGATGAAATAAATAAAAATTGGGCCACTGGGCCAATGACACCCAAATCATATAAATAAAATACGAAATACATACAAAGTCACGATTATGCTCGATACTTGATCATAAAGGACACGTGTTTTTATGAAGCTAACGCGAACTTCAGCGCTCAAAATTCAGAATTTAAAAAGTTCTAAACCTTTAAGGATGCGCTGGGGTGTGTAATACCCCACGCGACCAATTAAGTGTTAATAGGTTTTTCTTTTGTTTTTGTGGTCTAGGTAACACGTGTGTAAAACAACGAAAGTGTACTACAAATTGTATCAGGTTTTTTTTTCCGCAAATGTTCTTTGATATTTTATAATACCTTTTAGTTGCTGGTTTAAAGACCGATAGATTTAAGGTTAATCCATTGAAGTACTACTGAAAATGAATGGATACTGACATGTGTTTCTCCTTGTGGACATTTTAGACTGAATTAGATTTAAATATCAACTCGAATGCTTGTTGAAAATGTAGGCATTACAAAATTATGTTGTGGATGCTCCGCGGTTGGTGACATTCTGGCCACCTTGAAAAATAAATTAAATTATACCATAATGCCCCCGTCCTGTACCCTATGGTCATCATCATCTGCCTAGCCTTTTCCCAACTATATTGGGGTCGGCTTCCAGTCTAACCGGATGCAGCTGAATACCAGTATTTTACATGGAGCGACTGCTTATCTGACCTCCACAACCCAGTCAGTACTGGGTAATACGATACCTCTTGGTAAGACTGGTTGTCAGACTTTTTGGGCCACTGACTGTCTAACGACTGTCAAAGATCTACAAATGACAGTCAGGACCAACGGCTTAACGTGCTTTCCGAGGCACGGAGGAAACTCGGTATGTAATGGGCGGTCACCCATCCACAGACCAACCTAGGCAAGCACGGCTTAACCTAAAGATCGACCCGAGCGGCTGTTATTATTTAGCCATGAGCTCCTCCTGTACCCTATGGTATGACAATTTTTGTCAATTTTGTTTAAATCATCTTAATTAAATAAGTTGATGATAATATTCACTTGAAGTTAAACTCATAGAAAAACGGCATGACATTTAAGTAACAGTAGATATAAAACCCGTATTAATAAGAGAATTTCACTACAAGTTTTTTCCCGCGACTTCGTTCTGCGGAAACTTTGGTATGTATGTGTGAGACCGCCTCAGTGGTCGAGTGGTCACGGGCGCTACTACTAAGCATGGGCTCCTGGGATCTATTGCCGGGTCGGGCAAAGTGTCAAAAAAAATATGTGTATTTCAATTACATAAAGTTATCACACACATGATTTGCAGATCACCTTTTAAGCGAGGAGATGCTTGTGTTAGGGGGCCTTCATTAATTACGTGAGGCAACTTTGGCGATTTTCGACCCCACGATATTTCACCAAGAGGGCAGGCCCTTGGTTAGATGTCGCGAGATTTGGCTCGACCCCGTTCCCCCCTTCTAATCTCACGTGAGATTTATCAAAATGCGTAGTTTATTATGAATACGGTAATCTGTGCTTGATTCTAAAAAAATTTTTTTAGAGAAACTTTACTTTACCTAGTTTTCTCGCAATTTTACAGTTCAAACGCCTCACGTAATTAATGGACGCCACCTTAGGTGACTCCGCTCTTCCACTTAACATTAAACAATGTATGTATATGCAATTGAAAAAATACTACAAATAATAGTGTTATTAGGTTATTCCATCTGGAATTTCTCAGTAGCAGCCGCGAAATCTGGATTTGTGCCCAGTTGATGGCAATAGGCTCACCCTCTATTACATGGGACTTCAACGTAACTTGCGAAATGTGTGTGTACGATTAGGTACATCTCTGCCCAAACCTTGGGGGATTAAAGGCGTCATGTTATGTTATGTGTGAGAATTGACTGCCAAATCAAAATGTGATAATGTACTGGTGACTACAAAAGGCGTCCTTTTGGTGCTGTAATTCTGGGCGGCAGAGGTCCGAAACCAAATTAAATGGCGTTGAGGCGACGATATGGCTTAAAAACCGGCTTATTTTGGCGCTATACAACTTTTTTTTCATAGTGAACCTTGTTGGGCGCTTTTTATTCTAATACCGTTCTCCATACAACATTAAATGACTTTTTGCGAGAGGTCTTAGACCTCCTTAATCCGGCCCTGTCGCAAAATCCATTCTCAACGAACGTCGACTAACTATAAACTACCTTCCTGCCAAGTATCAAGTTTGTAGCACAAAAAATGAAGAACTTTCATACAAACTTGCGAGACCCCTTAGACCTCTTTAATCCAATCCTGTCTCAAAATCCGTTCTTAGAGGACGTCTACTAACTATAAACTACCCCCCGGCCAAATTTTAAGTTTGTAGCACAAAAAATGAAGGACTTTCATACAAACTTGCGACACCCCTTAAACCCCCTTAATCCGGCCCTGTCACAAAATCCGTTCGTAGTGAACGTTTTTTAATTATTAACTACCTTCCTGCCAAGTATCAAGTTTGTAGCACAAAAAATGAAGAACTTTCATACAAACTTGCGAGACCCCTTAGGCCCTCTTAATCTGGCCCTGTCGCAAAATCCGTTCTTAGCGGATGTCTTCTAACTATAAACTACCTCCCTGCCAAATTTTATCTTTATACATCAAACGGTTTTCGATATTTCGTGTTTAATGAGTGAGTGACCTTTCGCTTTTATATACTATATAGATTGCCACAGAGAGACACAAAACCTTTTTAACGTACAATGCGTCTCTAGTTACAACATTGCCCACAGCAATGGACAGAAAAATGCAACCCTCGCACGATTTAAAAAAAAAACGCCCCGTGCAGACGAGCACTACAATTATTATTCTATGTATTCTAAATTTTGAATTCAGACAAGAAGCACTAACAATCGCCATTTATATTCAAAGTAACGTTTGAAAAATCGTCATAAAAATTCGAACGGTACGGAAAAATTGAGTTTGTTTTCATAACTACCATAGAACTAACGTCGATTTTTACAAAACGAAAAGTTTTTTGTGAATAAGTATTTATAATATAACACTATTTTAATGAGTACTTTGCCCGTCGCAGTCCAATGCCTGACCCTCAAAAACCTTTGAATATACAATACACCTCTGCTGCAGCAGGCAGCAATATCACCATCAACGCAGTTAAACAGAAGCTGTTAGTGTCGGTGCGGTCATTCATTGCCGTTTGCGGAGTAGGTCGTCTTCGGAATTGTACTTATATTAGTGTTGGGGCTTTTTTTTTTTTTTTGAATTGTACTTATATTAGTGTTGGGGCCTGCAACTTACACAAAACCCATACTGGGGCTACACAAATTCTCTGGGGGACACCTCATAAAATATTGTTATCAGCAACCTTTGGCTGTAAATTAAGTTTACACTCTATCCTATATTTATATTTTCCAGAAATTGCAATAAATTGTTGGTCGAGTGGTCGCTAGCACGCCTGCTGAGCATGAGGTCCTGGATTGGATACCCGGATCTGGCAAACTGCTATTGGGTTTTTCCAGGGATCAGAGATTTCTCCGTAGCAGCTACGGAGTCTGGATTCGTGCTCGGTTAATGGTAATAGGCTCGCCCCCTTTAACGGGACTTAAACATAACTGGCAAAACGTAGGTGTACTATTAGGTACATCAACTGGGTTGTGGAGGTCAGATAGGCAGTCGCTCCATGTAAAATACTGGTAATCAGCTGCATTCGATTAGACTGGAAGCTGACCCCAACAACAAAAAAAAAGGATTTTATTACCATAAATAATTGAACAAGAAACACTTATCTAAGCACTATGCAGTGTTACAGCTAGGGAAAAGAGTGGTTTTGATGGGCTCTGGCACCCAATGTAAGATTTAACTTGTGTTGAGGATGCCAGCGTCCTCGCCTATGGTTTAAACATGTAACATTAGTTATAAGTCGAACATAGTAATTCATCATTAAATTACAATAATATTTAATAACTAACTAATGCAACCAAGATGTGGCCTATTTACATACCTCTGTGTGGCTGTGTATATGTGTGGGTGTGTATATGTGTGTGAGGGAGAGATAGATATGGTGAAAACTTGTGTTTTTGTAAGTCTGTATAAATATAATTATAAACAAACATATTACTTTATTAACTACATTAGTTCAAGCAATCGATATTTGTAGTAAATCTTCAGTTTTTTTGTAAGACACTGTCAAAAGCCACTTCGTGACCCTGGTTTTGCATCCATTTAGGCACATGGGAGCAATGAAGCAGAGTTTATTAATTTTATTATATAAATGGTTTGACAGTATACCAAAATGACGCTGAGCAAGGGCCGTTCTACATCCGTGAGTTGAGCATACTTCGAAGTGTCTACGCTTTTTGGTAGCATTCGGATCGTATACCACAAAGGGATGCTTGCGCAAAATAGTACTAAGGACAAAGAGCTGTCTCACAGTGAGAACCTGACATTCGGTGTAGAGAGCCGTGGTGGGATACCCAAAAAGCTTCGAGGTCATAACCTTGAGAACAGCTCTCTGTGCTCGTTTCAGAGGCAGGAGGATTGTCTTGGTAATCCCACCCCACACTGTGATGCAATAGTTTATTATGCTTTGACACAGGGCATAATAAACAGTTTTAACCGTAAGTCTGTCCGCGGAAAGTCTTAGCTTTTTAAAAATAAATATACACTTGCGGACTCTCGATATGAGATTACTAAGGTGAGGTTTCCAGCTCAGAGAACTATCTACGTAGACTCCGAGATACTTGACAGACTCACACCTTTTGAGTTGAGGACAACCACATTGTGCAGAAGAAAGACGGATGGAACACCTGTTCCATCCGTGTAACCGTCTTCCGTCCGTAACTCATACCTATGAGTTCTGAGCACCATTGAATCCTGAGGAGTGAGGTTGGTGGATAGTAAGGAGAAAGGTAAGTATACCGTTTTATTTAAATTTAAGGTTAGGATATTACTTGACAGCCATTTCATCACTGAGTTTAGAGCAAGTTCCGCGTATTTTACTGTTTCAGCCCAGTCACTACCATGAATTAATAGAGCCGTATCATCTGCGTAAGTGAAAATTGAACAATTCATTAGAGACATTATGCATAAGTTGTTAATATAGATAAGAAATAGGGTTGGACCCAAGATTGAGCCCTGGGGAACGCCAAAACTCAATGAAATGGTGTCACTAATAACATCATTTATTTTGACGCATTGAGTTCTATCACAAAGGTAATCATGGAAAAATTTTAAGGTATGTCCGCGAATACCCGTAGCTTCCAGCTTAGATAAGAGGTGAGGAACGGACACAGTGTCGAAAGCCTTAGAAAGATCTAAGAAGATAGCCAGGCATTTCATTTTATCATCTAATTTAGATACTTCATGGTCTACCAAGGCAGCAACAGCAGTTTCAGTTGACCTGCCACGTCTAAAACCATACTGGTTGTTACTTAGTAATTTATATGACTCAAGATAGTCTACCAATCGGTTATTAAGGATCTTTTCTAATATTTTAGAGATAGCAGGCAAGACTGAGATCGGTCTATAATTATCAACACTGTGTCTGTCCCCATTCTTGAAGATTGGGTGAACAACAGCCCTTTTGAAAACCTTGGGAAAACAGCTTGTGGAAATAGAGCGATTGCAGATATGAGTAATAGCTGGAACAATTGCGGGCAGACAGGATTTTAATATTCTCGATGAAATGCCATCCCAACCAATCGCAGCATCAGTTCGTAACCCAATAATGACATTCGAGACCTCCACTTCATCTGTAGGTAGAAGTACTAGGGAGTTAGAGGGCATCGAGAAAAGATTTCGAAGTGTACGAGGTGGACAAGAATTTGTCAGCCAAGTTCTTGCCAACATTGGCAAAAAACTCGTTGACTTTATTGACCGAGGACATTTTATCCCGAGATATTCTTAGTAGCTCGTTGGGAGATTTAGCATTGAGACTAGTTCCAGTAACATTTTTAACAACCTTCTATGTAGCTTTAGGGTTGTTCTTCGCCATTTGGAACTCCTTTCTTTCATATTCATGTTTTAAATTTTTGAGAAGCTTGTTACAGAAGTTACGGTATCACTTAAATGTAACCATGAGAATGAAGTATTGAGGATCTGCCTTTAACGTTTGAGCCATGCTATCTCTATTTCGGATACAGCGGAGCAGTCCATTTGTAATCCAAGGTTTTAAAATTCGCCGTTTCGAAGATATGTGCACCGATTTGGAGTGATTGGCGATGACAGATCTAATTATGGAAACCAGTGACTCGGCGGCATTGTTTGGGTCTTGAATAGTCAATATTTCACTAAAGTCCGAATTCAACATCGTTGGGAAAAGGCTAGGCAGATGATGATGATATTAGGTACATGGCTGCCTAAACCTATGGACATTACAGGCGTAATGTTATGTTATGTTATGCAATGCGGAAAATACTCAACAACACTTCTGGTGAGCTATCTTATGTTACCCGGAATGACTTAACGCTTCTAGCGATACACACACACACACACACGACACACACACACACACACACACGACACGCGACACATTGAAATCGATTAAGCCATTTAGAAGTTATGGTGGAATAAAGAAACTCACAAACATACATACATGAACCTTGAGAACATAAAAGTTTTTTTTTGGGCAGTGGTGTAAAAAATCCAATTCCTTTGTCGTCCACTGTACTAACTCGGAATCCTTTCATTCTAAACTCCTAGTCCAAAGCTTTTAACTCCCGCATCTATTCGCTTGGGGCCAACTTTTTGTTCCTCAAACAGTATGACATCACAAATCTAGAGCACATTCTAGAACCTTTGAAACAAAGCGATTGTTTCCCCGTTTATTCTTTGGGGACGCTCCTTTTGTTGACATGCAGTGGTAATTAGATGTATGTATCACAATGCTTTACGTTTTAAATGCTTTGTTCTGTTATGTTTAAAGCAACTGAGTAATTAGTGTGAAATGGAATTATTTAGGTTTCGTGAAATTTTGATTCAATGGAAGCTTCGTTTTGAGTGTGATGAAGGATAATTTATATTTAATTTTGCACGGTATTCAATTAAGAATTGTTCGTAATCTGCTTGTGAACTCGTTGTAATACTCTAAGTTAAACGATTATTTTATTTTGAGTTATTTATTTTATTTAACACTTCAAGCACAAAAGTACAGAGGCGGACTTAATGCCATAGGCATTTTCTACCAGTCAACTTTTGGGTGATGCAGAGACAAGCAGTGGTAAGTGTATATCTGAAAATAATTTTAAATAATACTAAGATTAACTACAAGGATTTATAAAATACTCGTCGATTAATACTTAGGGACTACACAAGTAACAGACATCTATGAATATGTGAGAGGGCATTTTTATTTAGTGTCTTATCATAGATCCTTTGTTCATTAAAAATACCTCCTATTAGCGTACCTCTATCTCGACGCTCGTGGCTAAATAATAACAACCGCTCGGGTCGATCTTCAGGTTAGACCGCGTTTGCCTAGGTTAGTCCGTGGATGGGTGACCGCCGATAAGCACGATAAGCCTTTGGCTGTCATTTGTAGATTTTTGATAGTCGTTACAGGTAGTCAGTGGCCCGAAAGTCTGACAACCAGTCTTACGAAGTGGTATCGTATTACCCAGTACTAGCTGGGTTGTGGAGGTCAGATAGGTAGTCGCGCCATGTAAAATACTGGTATTCAGCTGCGTCCGGTTAGACTGGAAGCCGATCCCAACATAGTTGGGAAAACGCTAGGCAGATGATGATATGATACTGAGACTAAGTTGACCTCCTTCTAAACTAAGAATACTGCTCATCCCCTGAAGATACCTTAGCTAATTCATAAACAGGAGATATGCGGTACTTTAGTTATGTGTCATGAAGAGATAGATGTACAGCTTATTGTATAACCCGACTAAGTTTAGTACAAACATACATTATCAACTATTTACGATTGCCTATGAGCCATATATTATGCGTTTAGACTGTGGTATAAGGTATAAGAACTAGCGTGTAGATGAATACGAAATTCGAGTTCTTTACAAAATTTGCGTTTACTCGATTTTTTTTAAAATTGATAATTAGACTTATGAGGTAATTTTGTCAAAATTGATAAAATTTAAAAACATCGACGTTTCAAATCCATTGAGGGACGAGAACGTATACATTATACACATTTATTTTGTTGCTGCAGTTCTTCATATTTTGTTTACTGTCATTTTGAGGGCAGTCAAAGGAATTAATTAACTGACTAAAAGTAATTGTTAATTATATTCACATCCACACACCTGTTCATGTATGTGTTGCAGTTAAAGATGAATGTGAAAATAAACATTAGATTAGGCGACAAATAGACAAATAAATAAAATTGAAGTGTCTGTTTGTAATTTCAAAATAACAGCTTTTTATCGATTGCATGTGAAAGTTTATACGGTACCAAAAAAAGCTTTCTTTTTTAATTTTTGTCTTCTGTCTGTGTCTGTTTGCCGTTTCCGGTTAATCTCTGTAACGGCTGAACCAATTTTGACGGGACTTTACTGGGTACTTTTATTTTAGAAAATGAATTAGTGTTCCGTGGTAAAAATTAAAACCCTTGAAATTGTTACCAAAATCCGATTCAGTTTTTTTTTACAGACATCTTCACGACGATGACTTCAGTAATAATTTAGGACGAAGGTAACAGTTACTTCAAATATACATTTTTAATCCTCAACTTTCCGCTTCCGCTTATAAATTAAGGCAGTACAAATATCAGCTTTCAAAGGTAGCGTGGGGCGTAATAATGATTGATGTTCACATTACCATATCTGGCCCCTATTTATCTTATATAAATCGCAATTGACTTGACGCGATCCGTTTATGGCGATATTATATAACGGTTATGTATTAACTGTAGTACATAATTTAATATCTGCGTCGATAATCAGGTGGTAGATATATGTAAACAAGGCTGCCTCATTGGTCTAGAGGCTGAGCATAAGGTCCTGGGTTCGATTCCCAGGTCGTGCAAAGTATTATTGGATATTTCATTTCTAAAACTTCTCAGTAGAGCCACGGAGTCTGGATTTGAGCCTGTTTGATGACAATAGACTAGCCCTCTATTAATTGGGACTACAAAAAACATAACTGGCTAAATGTGAGTGCACTAATAATTAAGCACATCCAGGCATGATGATACTCAGGCAAGATGAAACGACGATCTCCGTCGGTTGGTTGGTACCTGCTGGATGAGACTAGCAGATTATCGAGTTAAGATGGCGGTCTTAGCAGACAGTATTTTTTATTGCAAAATATACAAATAGGTTTAAAAAATACGAATAAAGATTAAATGCTTTTAATTATTCAGGGTGGAGGGACACCGACGCGAAAACGGTTATCATTCAGTACATCAAAAAAAAAACAATTGTTTTCTACAAAAGTGCAATACCTATACTGTCAAAATGTATGGAACAGCTGATTTCTTTTTAAGAACGATGTTCTGAATTCGTGGTAACCATTTTCGCGTCGGTATCTCTTCCACTCCTTATAATTATAACAATCTATGATAATATCTATATTAAAAATTATGCTAATACCTACAAACTAGAGTTTTGCAAAGAAATTTTGCAGACAAAATTAACCGGAGTAATTTTAGTACCTAATTATTTTATTATTAGGCATCTACCCTAGACTCAAAACCAGAAGTTAACTAAAAGTTATTAGGTAATTATAAATCGTACTTCCAACGTAGCAAAAACAGACGTAATTAACACATAATATGATCCGATAGCAATAATTAAAGATTTATAAGACAAAGGACTTATCTCAAGACTGAAACAAAAGACTTTAGATTAGGTACTGACGCAATCTATAAAGACGTAATTTTCGTTCTCTTTTGTATTATAATTTCGTTGTACTTGTAATCAGGTTACAAAAATATGTATTCTGGTTATTCGTGAATAGGTAGTATTTTTCTAGACTACACAGTAATTTAGGAGTTCTCATTAGTGCTAATGAACACATTGATAGTTTTCCGAGTCCGACCGGCAATTGGTCGAGAAAACTTTTAGGGAATGATGTGGATAGATTTTCCGCCTTCAGGGCACTACCGGTTCTTTAAAAGTGTGTGAGTTACTATTTGTGGAGGTGATTATGTTATTCATTGTTTTTATTCATGCTGAGAAAGGAAGAAATAGAAAACAAATAAATAAAAGTGTGTTGATTGGCGTTAACATAAAAGAAAACACATTAATCCTAAAAAAATGAACAGAACTTAAATGCCAAAAGGACTTCATTTCAGCCTAATGCTAGATGGCAAGGTATACCACCTGAAGCTGGTTTTCAGCTGCAGCCCACGAATGCCATAAGCTCGAAAAGAAAAACACGTAGATCCACCATCTAATAATTTACTAAAATTCTAGCAAATGAAAATTTTATTTCATTTAATTTGACACCTAGAGAAAATTATCGATAGCTTTCTAAACATGAGCTTTGTTAACAACAAACGTTACAATGACATCATCTGCCTCGCCTTTTCCCAACTATGTTGGTGTCGGTTTCCAGTTCAACCGGATGCAGCTGAATACCAGTATTTTACATGGAGCGACTGCCTATCTGACCTCTATAACCCAGTTAGTACTGGGTAATACAATACCCAGTTAGTACTGGGTAATACAATGCCCATTGCTAAGACTGGTTGTCAAACTTTCGGGCCACTGACTACCTGTAACGACTATCAAAGATTTTATAATGACAGCGGGAACCAACGGCTTATCGTGCTTTCCTTTTTTAATGGGTGGTCACCCATTCACAGACCAACCTATTAAAGCGCGGCTTTACCTGAAGATTGATCCGAGTGGCTGTTATTATTTAGCCACGAGCTCCTCGTAAAAAAAATCAGCTTTTAATTTAACCTAAACAACAAAATGGTTCTCGACTCGACTAACAGAAGTTACATACAGGTCCTGTATAAAATAATGTATGCCAAATAATGTTTGATTATTTGAGGAGCTCGTGGCTAAATAATAACAGCCGCTCGGGTCGATCTTTAGGGAGGAGCTCGTGGCTAAATAATAACAGCCGCTCGGGTCGATCTTTAGGGAGGAGCTCGTGGCTAAATAATAACAGCCGCTCGGGTCGATCTTTAAGGAGGAGCTCGTGGCTAAATAATAACAGCCGCTCGGGTCGATCTTTAGGGAGGAGCTCGTGGCTAAATAATAACAGCCGCTCGGGTCGATCTTTAGGGAGGAGCTCGTGGCTAAATAATAACAGCCGCTCGGGTCGATCTTTAGGGAGAAGCTCGTGGCTAAATATTAACAGCCACTCGGGTCGATCTTTAGGTTAAGCCGTGCTTGCCTAGGTTGGTCTGTGGATGGGTGACCGCCCATTACAAACCGAGTTTCCTCCGTGCCTCGGAAAGCACGTTAAGCCGTTGGTCCCGGCTGTCGTCTGTAGATCTTTGACAGTCGTTACAGGTAGTCAGTGGCCCAAAAAGTCTGACAACCAGTCTTACTAAGGGGTATCGTATTACCCAGTACTAACTGGGTTGTGGAGGTCAGATAGGCAGTCGCTCCATGTAAAATACTGGTATTCAGCTGCATCCGGTTAGACTGGAAGCCGACTCCAATATAGTTGGGAAAAGGCTAGGCAGATGATGAAATAATGTTTGATTCAAAACATTAAATCGCAGCTCAACTTATGCAAACAATAATTATTATGAAAGCAATATGAATAGTGTTGAAACGTTCGGAGCAACGCAATAAAATATTGATTCCATAGAATAATATTCACAGTTGAAACGATTTATTGAAAGCCACTAAATTCAGCAGCATTCATTATTTAAATATACCTGTATTGTATATTGAATAGATATTCAATGATTTGGTTTGCCGTAATTCAATATTGTCTGGCGAAGGCCTTGTTAAAGATTTGCTTAGTGATTTTCTATCAGGTACTTCAAAATTAAGCAAAACTATAGGACTATAGACAAAGTAGATAGCAAGACGAACTGCACTAAGAACTAGAAGGAGGACGTGAGGGTTTGCTAGAGATAGAATGAATGCAGGGAGGCCAAGGAGTGGGACAGAGTAGGCGAGGAAAAAAAATAGGATTTATCATCATCTGCCTAGCCTTTTCCCAACTATGTTGCAGTCGGCTTCCAGTCTAACCGGATGCAGCTGAATACCAGTATTTTACATGGAGCGACTGCCTATCTGACCTCCACAACCCAGTTAATATGGGTAATACGATACCCCTTGGAAAGACTGGTTGTCAGACTTTTCGGGCCACTAAATACCTAACGACTGTCAAAGATCCTACAAATGACACCCGGGACCAACGGCTTAACTTTCTTTCCGAGGCACGGAGGAAAGTCGGTATGTAACGGGTGGTCACCCATCCACAGACCAACCTTGGCCAGCACGGCTTAACCTAAAGATCGACCCGAACGGCTGTTATTATTTAGCCACGAGGAAATAGTACTACTGAAAGTTATAACTCAAAAATATTTGTTAAGCATTTTTTGGCGAAGATTAGGGACTGTACAAGCACTGCCTTAATGTGTGATGGTGCAGGAAAACATCGTGAGGAAACCAAACAAGCATGCCTAAAAGATATTTCTCTACGCCATGTAAAGCCAAGTCAGAGGCCCATGGGCGGCATAAAAACTCTGACACCAGGTTAAGCACTAACCACACGTTAAAGATGAACAAGTAAAACTACGAATAAATGTAGGTACTTATCGTGTACCTTGTTAGCTCTCGGTATATTTCCATGTGGGAATACATACGTCCACGTTCCAGTCTACTTTTAGTGTCGGTTTGTCTTTTGACGGCAAGGTTGGCGCAGTGGCTGAGCGATTGACTGCTGCGCTGCGTGTCGCGGGTTCGATTCCCGCACGGAACAAATATTTGTGTGGCCTACAAGTAGTTGTTCCGGGTCTGGCTGTTTGTGTATGTGAGTTTAAATGTTTGTAAACGCACCTACGATATAGGAGAAATTCCTAGTGTGGGGATACGTTTTAAAAAAAAAAAAAAAATGTATGATCGCGTTACTACATAATTATGTATGTAGGTTTCTGACAAGAATTCGTGAATATATTTTGAGAGTTTTCACGCTGTCATGAACTAAGTACATTTTTATTTTTAAGACACACACACATTCTACATTCACACATTCTACTAATATGACGTAGTTATGGGTAGTCTGAATTCTGAACGTTATCAGTTTAAAGGGTAACTGAGTTTAGGAGGTTGGATAGGTAATTTATAATCAATCGCATTCGGTAAGACTGCTGAGAAAAGCTGGGAAAAGGCTAAGCACATGAAGACGTCCATCCGCCCGCCGTCCGCCCTACCTATGTAGCATATTATCCTTCTTGCTTACGTATCTCTCGAACCAACTAACTCTAAACTCAGCTTTTTCATGTCTAATAGTTGAGTTTTTTTTTAATACGTCCACAACAAGCGCCGCTTAGTCATAAAAGTTATCACGAACAAGTGGCATTTTTTATGTCGAGTTTCCGTCTCACGTCAGACATTTTGCCACGGTTTATAGTCGCCCTGACAAAGTCGTGGCATTGCGACAAATCCCGTTTGTTTGTCGCAGTTAGTGTTTAGTGTCCAAGTTGAGTGATTGTGTAATGAGAGGGTAGTCGTATACTGGTGATCATGTCCAATGGTCAGTGATGGTACTCAGCCGCGCGGCCTTACCATAATTATTATCAGTGAACCAATGTAATTGCACCACGCGCGGTACAACATGTGAAACAAATTTTTCTATCTGTCGGATCCCTGATGTTCAGCTCGAGGTGAGGGCGTCATTCAGTGAGATCGCGGCGGAATTGAAACGTCTTGGAACTGTACCCGATTCATTGTGCCCGTGTCATTGTGTTAAGTTGTAATCTCAAGTAATTCGTTAGTTTTGCTAGAAACAGTGTATCGCCCCCAGTGTATTTTCATTGCACGAAACCCATCGTCTGCCCACATGATGTACGAGCCTAACGGAATAAATCCTGACATATTCGACATATCTTTTATTATACCTTGTCGTATACGGTAACACGTAAAAGATTTTGAACGACCTGTAATAATACTAGTATTCTTTGAAGAACGTCGAATTCCCGAAGTTAAATTAAATGATCTCAAATTGGAACTTATTATAGTCAACATTCATGTTTTTGTCTGATTATAATTTTCGATACCGAATTCACAGACGCTGGATTGATCGAAAACAAAATTAAACATAATATTAATTTTTATTATTTTTCTCTAGATATAAATGCTTAGGAATCTATGAAAAAATCTGTACCTACAGAAAATGAATATCTACATTCTTTTTTAAAACGTCCTTCTCAAGTTTATCTTATTTAAAATTAATGAATTCTAAGATTAACTAACAGACTGCCAATTAGACTGTTAAAAGAAGGAAACTTCCTAAGCCGCCAAAGTTATTCAAAGTTATATCAACACCCACGTAACCCTTGCTAGACTAGAAAATGAAGTCTTTAACTAACTGTCGCCGGCGACCTTCGTCCGAGTGAAATTATTTTAAAAACATTACTTCTCTATTTGAATCAATCAATTACAGGGGTTTTCATTTTTTTTTGCACGAAACCCATTTTCTATATTAAAAGTTGACTGAGTTACTCTTTATAATTTCAGCTATCTGCGAGTAAAGGTCCTGTCAAAATCGGTCCAGCAATTTTGGAGATTAGGAACAAACAGACAGACAGATTTTTTTTTTTATTTTTTTTTTTTACGGTTTTGGTCCTTGAGGATTATAACATTTTTGAGGCATGATTAACGGTACAATTGATAGATTGTTGCTAATACAAAGTTAAAACATGTCGTACCTCTTTTCCCAAGGCTGTACCTCAAGCCTTATATGTTATGCTACTAAGTAGGCCGATCCTAAGAAGGCGGCATCACCATCATCATCTTCCTGCTCTTGTCCCATATTACTTAGGGTCGGCGCAACACGTTTTTTTTTCTTCAATTCTCGTCTGTCAACCGTCACGCTCTGATTTACTCCTTTTTCTGTCATATCATTCCTTACACAATCCCTCAGAAGGCGGCATACTATCTAGTTAATATGTGATTACTATTTACGATTAAGATCGTTACCATCAAAAGACAATAATTAAACTTCATTCCTCTCTTTTTCTTGAGATTGGAAAAAAACTAAAAAAGGTCAAAAAAAAATGTCTTTTGTGCAGTGTTTTTTGTAAAAAATGTTTTTGAAGGTTCTAAAACGGGTTGTATTAGGACCTTCAAAAACATTTTTTGGTATTTTTTTTTTTAATTCATTTATTTTGCATTTTTAATTAGCCATTCATTTGTGTATGTATACCGATAAATATCAGATTCGATTCAATTAATAGCAGATAAGCAGTAACACTAAGATTCATTATCCAAAAAGATACCCACCAACGTAAATATTTTGCTAGATGTTTTCCTCTGCAAAAGAAAATATTGGTATTCAGGTCAACGAAAGTATCCGCTGGGATATGTCGGTAGATATTAAAATTATGTCAATCATTTTGAATGGTTGATACCCGATAAATTTCGTGTTCGTTAAGGTGATGTCAGAAATGGCAGGTCAATAATTTATGGGGTTCAATATTTTTTCACGGGCTGACAACCAACCTGAAGGAAGAAATCTTTCGTTTTCTTTGAATTTCCTATAAAATTGAAATTATTATATATTTTTTTTGCTTTTTTTATTATTTCGATGTTATTAATGGTACGAAAATTTCGGAAGCTATGAGCAAGGTGCGATGGTCTAATTTGTAAGACGTCCGGTGTTCACAATCGGAAGGTCGCAGGTTCAAACCCTGCTCGCACTAGAATTATTCTTTCCATATCAAACAGCTGCCACTACTAAACTCCACTTCATTCGCCACGACTACAACTACGCAGCTCCATTCCTAGAATACCAACCCACCCATAATTAGCAAACCCAGACTAGAACTTCAAAGGTGTGTGGGAAGTCAAAATTCCAGGAAATTCCATTCCAACAGTCCTGTGGGTAAGAGTGGGCGCTATTTTGTTTTATTTGAATAAATTGCTCGCTTCGCGGGTGGTGGAAAGCATTTGTTTTCACTTAGAAAACCACTCGACGCTCTTGCGAATCCCCCACTCAGGTCGTGGCTGTGAAAAGAGCGGGGAAGCGGGGAAGTGAGTTTGTGGGGCAAACGTGGTATTGTGTTTTTGTAAAAGGAATGTCCAACACGCTGAACATATATTATTTTGCGAAGCTGTTGTGCCGAGGCGCACTGCATAAAAGTGTGGCAAAACGTTTAGGTAACAGCACTGGTATGGTTTTACTCTTCTAAGTTTTTAAAAGCGGTGCCACTTTCATAAAATCACTTAATAGTAATAGCACTGCGTATGATTAATTTTACAGCTTCACATAATACTTACGAAAATTCGATATAATCTTGTATTATTAACTTACTGATGACTCAAAAACATCGTTGTTGCAGAAATGTGTTGTTATCTATTTATTAAACTTGTTGTCCTTGTCGATATGTTTGCTCACAAATATTTACAACATGTTTGAAATGAAACTGGTAGACAACCTACGTTGAATACATTATCGTTTTTTAACCTAGTGCAAATGTAGGTTAAAGAATGATTTCCACCAAATGGCTCTCATCGGATCGGAACGGAACGGATTTTACCATCTTTAAACGATATTAAATCGTGTACACAGTATTTAAAGTCTAAAATCAAAGCATTTCAAAATCAAAGCATTTATTTCAAGTAGGCCAGTTACAGGCACTTTTGAATTGTCGAAACGACGACAACATTAAAAAATAGCTACAGTCCCAATCACAAGGCACAAAAAACTGTGAAAGTACCGTAGTTGCCCATTCCCTAATGTAGATCTCTATGGAGAAGAACGGGCAAGAAACTCCAATAACACAGAACTCTCTATATTACCAAGCCGCGCACAGCAGCTTCTTCCGCGACATGCTATTGAAACCGAAAGTATGCTGCGACGCGCGACCGGCTGCGTTCGCCTGTCGTCGTATCCGATCGGATCCTTTTGAAAAATTTGGACACGTCAACACGGTAGGAATGAAACTATTTAACTAGGCACAGAAACGGATACGTACGCAAGCGACGGTTCGAAGCCGATTGATCCTGCCGGACGCGATCGGCTGTCGCCGCATCCATTCGTATCCTTTCCGATCCGATGCGATGCGAGCCGTTTGATGGAAATCATCCTTAAGAAAATCTTTCACATATCAAATTAAATGTGTAAATAATTGCTTTTCTTATGGCTCCACATTAGTATTGACCGTGCAGTCAAGTAGAAGTGTTAAAAGTGAAAATTAACCCATGAAAATGTGGATTTACGAAATTATCCGACCGCCTTCTTACCCTTACTGTAACATTATTTGCTCAAGAAGTAAAGGGGTTGAAAGGGTCCTTATTTGTTGTTCTTTATTATATTCAGCGCTAACAAATGTAGGCACAGCAGAAATTCAGGTTAGTGCTTACATTATACAAATATAATTATATTTGTAAAAGTAGTGGTGGGCTTTTACATCTAGAATTAAATGCGTATTTTCAGATATTTATATTGAATTTTAACAAAATTAAAAGCTAGCTTTCTAAAGTAAATAATATTTAAGTGTGGCAACAAACCGCTATAGTGTAAAACAGACCGGCCAACTGCGAGTCGGACTCGCTCATGATGGGTTTTTTAATTTTATTTTATTCTTTGTTATAGTGGCAATAGAAATACACATTCTGTGAAAATTTCAACTGTCTACCTATTACGATCTTGAGATACAGCCCACTGACAGACAGACGGACGGATAGCGGAGGCTTAGTAATAAAGTCCCGTTGGTTATCATCTGTTACGGAACCCTAAAAAAATAATGGTGCTCTGAATTCGCACATTCTTTTATTTTAACATTCTTCACACAATTTGCAACCCCATTCTTGCGTATTTAGATTATTATTATTTTGCTTAAAACACTTTTCTTAAACCCATTCCTTAGCCAAAAACAATCTGGTATCCAATCTAGCTTCCCCCACTCCCCCCACCCTGTTTGTCACCCTGAAGAGTCTTTAAAGCCATTACAGCTGCACTTATCTTTATTGATTACCAGCTGTTGCCAAACTACTTTGTGTCAGTTTCCTGGTGCCTTAAACTTGGCTCCTAATGCACGAAGTAACACACAGTACTGACATTAGTTAGTGCTTGCAACTTAATTACTATCTCGGAAATTTATTAGGACTGTTTCTGTGACGTAGAGGAGGCCTATTGAAGGAAATCTAGGCTGACTTTTCTAACGCTTCTCAGACTTTTGTTGCGCTGAGTGAGTTCCGGTGCGTCTGTTGGTCTCTTTGTAAGAAATAAAGTACAAATCCTTAAGTGACTACTAGCTCATGATGCAGTGGCAAATCGCTATTAAAGAAAGAAGGAAAAAATATTTATTTGTCGTAGGGACATGACGTGCATCATACAAAATTACAAAAAATAAACAAACGTGACAGACAGACAACAGAGACAGACAGAGTAGAGAGTATGAAAGACGTTTGTTGTCAGTTATATTGAGTAACATAGAAATCCGTAATATTACTAGTGTCTTCGGTTTACGGTTGTTGTCCCCTTCAGCATCGTACCTTAATTCTTCTTTAAATTAATTAAACGAATTGTCTGAAGATAGTCTTCTAACAAAAAATCTGATACAGCCAAGCACTGTCAGTCATCATCTGCCTAGCCTTTTCCCAACTATATTGGGTCGGCTTCCAGTCTAACCGGATGCAGCTGAATACCAGTATTTTACATGGAGCGACTGCCTATCGGACCTCCACAACCCAGTCAGTACTGGGTAATACGATACCCCTTAGTAAGACTGGTTAGCCAAGCACTGTCAGTGTGGTTTTTAAATATTCAAACGTGAAAAAAGTCTTTACTATAGGCAATAATTAATATCAACAGACGAAAGAAATCTGGGCGACTAACATGGTTATTCAAGTATATTGATTTTGTACCGATTTCAAACGAAACTCTTCTTTAAAATCATGAGAATCGTTGTAGAATATCAAATACTGTACTAACTCTTTGTTTAAGTTCAACAGTACCCTCATCTCAATATATTACATTCAGCGTTTTAATATTTTAAGCCCACTATTTCGCCATTCCATTGGCCGTAACGATATAATATTTTCAACATAACACGTGGTACATTAAGATGTTTCGAGTCCTTTTCAAGAGTCGAGAGATTTCTTTTGTTTTATTCATAACCTCGTGAATCTTGAGTCGGAGTCGTAACAACTTGGGGACGTTTCATTCAATATTTTGACGGTAGTTTGTAGTGAAAGACGATAAAGGAGATACAGTAAGTTATTTAGGTATGAAATGTTTCAAACCTTTAATTATTTTAAACGTTGAGAGGAAAGTTTTGATTGTAAATTTGGATGGCTAGGATAAGAGTATTGGAAGACCAAGTAAACGATGTATGGAGAATATGAAAGATGGTATGGCTTGAAATAAAGTTATTTCTTTTCTTTACAGAGAGAGAGAAGTGTGGACGTTAAAAACATGTTGCGCTGGCCGCAAATATGTTGCTATGAAGACAAAAGACACTTGATGGAAATTGTGATACTTAGTAATATTCGACTCTAAACTATGTAACCTTACCTAATTCTATTGTAAGATTTAATTACTTTATCCCACAAAATTAAATAAAACTCTCAACTGGCTTGAAAAAGGCTTCATAATGAATTAAAAACGTGAAAAGTCCTACATGACACATTTAATTTTTCCTACAAACAAACGGAACAAATAATTTCAACAGGCGACTCCATTCTGAATGTGCGTAAGGGCCCGGAGAACCATGGAGTCGCGAATGCTTAATTAATTTTGAAAGGAGGTTTCAAGTTTTCAGCCACGATGTTGCTTTTTTATATGGCGTGGCTCCATCATTAGTTTGGTGTCGACATCTTGTGGTATCAAAGGGAATACAGTCTACTTTTTCATTAATTTTAATGATATTAACATGGATACTTTTGAGAGCGAGTGTGGAGATTTTGGTTCGTTAGTAGTTAATTGTTTGAGGTGTTTTGAGTATGGTTGATGAATAGTGTTTTGTGTTAAAGTTGGTTGTGATTTGTTTTAATGAAGTAGATGACGTGTATTTGTGTAGGTTTATTTTGATTTTAAAAACTTTTGCTCGAACGTATTGAATGCACACTAAGTGCTTAAAAGAAGAAAATTGAGAAATCATTGGAAGTTATTCTTTCGTGTGTGTATTGAACTATGGGACCTGACAACCGCTGTAGGATATCATTTCTTTGGTATACAAAACCTGATAGAGAGAGAAACATGGGCCTCTTTGGAGGAGACCTTTACCCGTACAGGGGTTCTTGCAGACTATAAATACTAACAAACTGACAATACTAATACCATACCATAAAGTACAAACTAACCATATTAAAAATAAGAAACAACTCTAACATTACAACTAAGTACTGAACCATGCCGCGACAAATTGCCGCTCAGTGGACAGACCTCCGGCGTGATCTCATGGCGACATGGAGAGAGCGACTGTCGCAACCCCGTGCAGGGCACGCCACCATAGTGGCGATAAGTCCCCTCTTTGAGGAGTGGCTAGAGAGGCGCCACGGCGCCCTCACCTACCGCCTGACGCAGGTCCTCACCGGACACGGTTGTTTCGGGAGGTTCCTGCACCGAATCGGGCGGGAGGAAACGCCCGGGTGTTTCCACTGCGAGGATCGCCCTGAGGACACGGTGGAACACACCGTGGGGGTCTGCCCCGCTTGGGCGGAGCACCGCCGTGTCCTCATAGCGGCGATTGGCGGCGACGATCTCTCGCGTCCGGCCTTGGTTCAAGCCATGGTCCGGAGCGAGAGGGAATGGGAAGCCGTCACCTCCTTCTGCGAAGCAGTCATGCTAGTGAAGGAGGTGGCAGGACGTGAGAGGGAAAGAACCTCACGTCCCTGCCGCCGCGGGAGACGCCCTGGGCGTCGGGGGTCACGTGGTGGCTTCCGACCACCGTAGGCGCTGGCCTGTGGACGGCAAGTTATGGGCTAGCTCGCCGTCCGGCCGTCTTATGACTACAGGCCGTGTCGACGGCGCGTTCGTGTTCCACGCGCGCCTCAAAGAGATGTCAGCAATCAAGTAGGGGTCCGCATGGACCGATGCCTGCCAGGGCTGCGGGACTGTTCGAAAGAGATACCGTGGCCCTGGAACATAAAGGGCAAAGAAGGAACATGGATGGGTTTTAGTCAGTACAAGTCTGACACTCCCCTCCGCTCCGCCCAGAGTGGGGGGGGTCATTTGATGATTTCCCATCCGGAAAAAAAAAAAAAAAAGTACTGAACCATGATTAATAAGATAAAATATAGTTTGCAGGAAATAAATGAGTTTTTTTATTTATTTTACACTAGCGAGACGCCCGGCTTCGCACGGGCCCTTCCTCAAACTTCAAACAAACTTTCTTAAACCTTCCTCTTGAATTACTCTATCTGTTGCTGGAAACTGCAGTAAAATCCGTTGTGTAGTTTAAAAGATCTAAGCGTACAAACAGCGGGAGTAACTTTTGTTTTATCGTCTTTATCGTGTGGTTAGTTCCTAACCTGGTGTCAGAATTTTTATGCCGTCCATGGGCCTCTGACTTGGCTTAACATGCTGTCAAGAAATATCTCTCAGGCATGCTGGTTTAATCACGATGTTTTCCCTCACCGAAGCAAGTGATGATTATAGAATACGCACATGAATCCGAAAAATCAGAGATGCGTGCCTTGGGTTCGAACTCGAGACCTATGACTTGGCAGTCCAACGGTCACACCACAAGGCTGTCACTGCTTACTTTGTTTTATTCTATGTAAAGATACCCTGACACTGAAACACTATAACGTGGCACGTGGAACGATCAAAACTTCCTCAATATTTCCCTTTACAAAAAATGCTACTACTGCATTTAGAATAAGGACTTTCTTTAATCCTACTGTCCTACTAATATTATAATGCCAAAGTTTGTGAGGATGGATGAATGGATGTTTGTTACTCTCTACTCTTTGTAAGTATAAGTTGGTTATAAATAAATAAAATAAATAAACTCTTTCACGCAAAAACTACTGAAAGGATTTTGATTAAATTTAGCACATAGATAGTTTATAACCTGAATTAACTTATAGGATACTTTTTATCCCGGTACTACGATCCCGTGGGACAGTACCGAACACCACGTTTACGAAACCTCGGGCTAAGCTAGTCTTTAATATTGATCAAATAGCACACACAGCTACTCTTTCAAATTCCTCCATTATCTGTAAGTAATCTGTAGTGTCTTTAGTCTTCCAAAGGATTTGAAAGTGGATTTCTTTCATTCCTTTCTGCGTTATCTTGTCTTTACTGCAAGGATTTCAAGGGAGACGTGCAGAGATAAGAAATTCTTTATTACGTTTTCTTTTGTTGTTGAAGCTAGTATGGCTTAAGGATATTTGGGACTGTTTCGTTTGAATTCGATTTTTCAAGTATGTGTACAAACATGGTACTTGAAAAATCGAATTCAAACGAAACAGACCAATTTGTATGTTTTTTTAACCTACCTGCTAACTTTCTTACGATGTTTTGGCGCAGTAGCTGAGCTATTGGCTGCTGCGCTGCGTGTCGCGAGTTCGATTCCCGGAACAAATATTAGTATGGCCTCAAAAACAGCCAGACCCGCAACAACTACCTGTAGTAGTTGTTGCGGGTCTGGCTGTTTTTGAGTTTAAATATTTGTAAACGCACCCACGATACTCGTACAGGAGAAATTCCTAGAGTGAAGCAACTTTTTTTTACTCTTGAAGGTAAAAGTATATTATGTCACATCATCATCTGCCTAGCCTTTTCCCAACTATGTTGGGGTCGGCTTCCAGTCTAACCGGGTGCAGCTGAATACCAGTATTTTACATGGAGCGACTGCCTATCTGACCTCCACAACCCAGTTAGTACTGGGTAATACGATACCCCTTGATAAGACTGGTTGTCAGACTTTTTGGGCCACTGACTACCTAACGATTGTCAAAGATCTACAAATGACACCCGGGACCAACGGCTTAACGTGCTTTCCGAGGCACGGAGGAAACTCGGTATGTAATGGGCGGTCACCCATCCACAGACTAACCTAGGCAGGCACGGCTTAATCTAAAGATCGATCCGAGCGGCTGTTATTATTTATTATGTCACATCAATCGTCACAATAAATATAATCTACTGAACGAATGACGAAACACAGAAGCACGTGCAAGAGGTCCCATCCAATTATAAATAGTCCCACTTACCACCTACACCCTCCCCAAAAAGTTAAGTAGGTGTATCACGTACCATTGAAAGGTTAAACCTAAATAATAGGCTTCAGCCACCCTCAACAAATATTTAAGGTTCAAACGAAAATAGGCTTTAATGTCCTTCAGTTGTCGAGACAATAATATAAAAATTTTAATAAGTGTTTAAAAATGCTTTGAGAATAAACTGAGTTGACAGGGTTAAGTCAGACTGACGAGCTGTCAGGATCAGAAACTTAAATGGATATTATACTCTAAAGCCTTGGGAGGAAACGATTTTATAGGAAAATATGTTTATACTGTTTCATTTTGTATCGAAAGGAATTATGGTAGTGACGAAATTACGGCAAACATAAAAATATAAAGAGAAACTTGACTCCTACCAAAAGTACCAACAGGTCTTTAATGGCATTGGACAGACGTAAGAATGTGGAAAACTCATGACTTTTGTCCTTCGGTGGGATATTCCAGGCCATAGGTTACGTACGTTACAGGCGGAAAGCTCACGCACGGGTCGATCTTTAAGGTTAAGCCGAGCTAACAAAGGTCGGTCTGTGGATAGGTGACCATTAATTACATAGCGAGTTCTCGTGCCTTGCAGAGCATTTAAAGCCGTTGGTCCATCCGTCAGTTATTCGAACGTCTGACAATCAGTCTTACCAAGGGGTATCGAATTACCCAGTGCTAAATGGGTGGTGGAGGTCGGATAGCTGCATCTTCTTAGACTGGAAACCGACCCCAACATAGTTGGGAAAAGGCTAGGCAGTTGTTGAGGGTTCGTAAATAGATAGTGGGAAATTAGTTTGTTCAGAAATTTCGCGTTTCCCAGGATGGTTGAAAGTTAGAATACCAATAATTGCTGCTTGAAGCTGGCAAAGTGCTATTAGCTTTCCTGAAAACTCTCAGTAGCAGCTCGAAGTTGTGCATTTGAGCTTGCTCGAGATGTTTATGAGACTTATGTTTATTAAAAATGAGCTAATACGACACTATAACTGTTATTAGTAGTATATAAGTGTACAGTCAGTCTTAATTGTTTATCAAATTGGCACACTACATCAATATGCCGTGTGATTCAAATATACGGACAATTTATTTAAGTTTGAAGTAAAGAGATTTAAAAGAGTTACAGACATTGGGAATATTTTCATACAAAAATTTTGATACAGAACGTTTTCGATCTTAACACACGAATGCTACCTGACAAACAGGAGTTTGACACTAGACAGACCGATTTGTTACTAAGAAGTAACAAGTATTAAGATTTCCTTCGCCTTGTCCCGTCTATCGGTTCGGTTTGAAGTCAATTTGCGCAAAATTTAATTTAACGGAATTGGCTCAAAATCAGTTAGCTGCACAGCATTAAATGGTTGCCCTTTTATGTACTCTAAGGATCGGATGTATGCTTATTTAGATATCAAATAAAACCATCTTATTTTACAAGTTACTACTTTGACGGCGAAGAGAGACAGTAGTCTCTCTAACATTTCGGATTGTAATTTCCTTTTTCTTTTACTACGTCATCCTTCTCCTGCCCTTATTCCAATTTATTTGGGGTCGCCGCAGCTTGTCTTCTTCTTCCATACTTCTCTATTACTCATCATCTCAGCAGTCACCTCCTTTCTAGCCATATCATCGTTCATACAGTCCATCCATCGTTTCTTTGGTCTTCTTCTACTCCGATTGCCATCTACATTCATACTCAACATTGTCCTTACTACAGTTTCCTCATTTCTCCGAATCACATGTCCAACGTACCTTCTAAATGACCACAAAAGTTAAGGTCTTCTCAGTACCTATCCACTATCACAATGAAAAACACACTAATAAAACTATGCAATCCAAGAACATTTAATACGACGAAATCCATACTAAACTATTCTAGAACTAACAGCCCATAAAGTACGATAACCATACATACAACAGATGTCACTAATAAACGTTTCTGTTTATTAACTGGCGTATCTCAATAACGATAGCGTAATGCGGATGTGACGTCATAAATAATACGCCGGCTGGCTATATCCATAGAATAAGACCGATATAGAAGCGATACTGTCTCTCTGGACGTATTATACGAGTATTAGTTTGAGCCGTAGGTACCAATAACGTTCTACAGAGCTCGCCGTCAGGGCCGCTATCTTCGATAATCTTCGATAATCGTCTAGATTGGCAACACTTTTTGGCTTGGATAAGTATAACAGAGGCTTAATTCAAATCAGGCAGACATACACTTCCCTTTTTGCGATGTATGTAATCAAGTCTGCTCTAAAACAGTAAAAATCTTCGTAAGGATGTATATTTGATGTTCTTCTTACTTAGCACCAAAATCGAATGAATTTAACATCTAACAAATCACGCTAGGCTCCCGTAGTGGATAACAGCTCACTCTATCTCGCGGACCGCTTCGTTGGTCTAGTAGTCGCAAGTGCGACTGCTGGCCTGGAGGACCCGGGTTCGATTCTCAGTTCGGGCAAAAGTGTTATTGGGTTTTTCCATCAGGAATTTCTCAGTAGCAGCCACGTAGTCTCTACATGTTCCCGGTTGATGGCAATGGGCTTGCCCCTTATTACATGGGACTTACACATAAGTGGCGAAACGTGGTTGTACTATTAAGTAAACCTCTGTTATGTTAATATTTCAAATCGCAGATTGGTAGTGATGGTAGGGAAAATGGTAGGGAAGTAGTAGGAGGAGATAATATGAGCAGCCACCACGGGTCATAATAAATAGGTGTAAAAAAAATAAATAAAAAAAAAACTGCAAAAATGCAGGGCTGTAAAAATTATTCCGGCAGTACCAGCGCTTCAACAAAGCCATACGAGTTTCGCGTCTACACGAATTTCTTAATCTATGGCACACACATTTGTTAGGCGACAGCTTGGTAAGTTTAGGCGTAAGTTGCGATGCGATCTCGTTTCAAAATAGTTTTAAGTTAAGCGAAATGGTTTTGCAGTAGTCACTTAATATACAATCTTGTTGATGATAATAATATTATGATGGAGCGAAGATAGAAAGCTATTTCGACTTAGATATGATTTGTTCTACTTTATAACAGTGGGGTCTAAGGGTCAGTTTCCAGCAAGAGGGCATATCCTCGCGCTTATTTATGATGTCTTTGAAATTCGACGCAGGCATGAAGCATCTCCTCGCGCGTGTTTGAGGATGTGCCAGTCCTTTATTGACTGTCACCAAAAAAGTTCGCGAAGAGCTCGTCGCTAAAGAATAACAACCGCTCAGGTCGATCTTTAGGTTAAACCGTGCTTGCCTAGGTTGGTCTGTGGATGGGTGGCCACCCATTACATACCGAGTTTTCTCCGTGATTCGGAAAGCACGTTAAGCCGTTGGTCCCGGGTGTCATTTGTAAATCTTTCACAGTCGTTATGTAGTCAGTGGCTCAAAAAGTCTGACATCCAGTCTTAGCAAGGGGTATCGTACTACCCAGTACTAACTGGGTTGTGGAGGTCAGATAGGCAGTAGCTCCTTGTAAATTACTGGTATGCAGCTGCATCCGGTTAGACTGGAAGCCGACCCCAACATAGTTGGGAAAGGCTAGGCAGATGATGACTAACTGGGTTGTGGAGGTCAGATAGGCAGTCGCTTGAAATTGCTTGCACTTGGTGAAAACTGTCCCTAAAGCGACAAATTCAATCCGTTTGCTAGTGTTACGTTTGACAATTCTGTTCTCACACAAAGTCACAACCATTCATTGTTGAAACTGACAGGAGTTCCTAATAGTCAACCGCACATCAACACAGTTACTGTGCTGAAATTGTCCTTATTGCTACGACATAAAGGCGCAGTCAATAGCAAATTGTTACCTGTTCCTCTCAATGTGTGGACGGAAATTTATTTTTTTTGTTATATATTAGCCTGTACTGTCCCACTGCTGGGCAAAGGCCTCTCTAATTCCTTCCATGTACACTTTTCTCCGAGCCGGCCTAGAAATAGGTGGCGAGATGATTTGGACGCTTACCGCGAGGACTGGCCCGAGGAGGCGCGAGAAAAGAGTACATGGAAGGAAAAGTAATAATAAATTGTATTAACCCAGAACTTACACGTGCAGCTTACTTAGTTAATAGTGATTTAAGATGCCGAAAGCAATGTTTTTCGAAGATCTATGATGATTTGATCTGTTTCTGAGATTTCTAAAGTGTATTGAAAATGTTTAGAGGTGTTTTTAATTGTATTTTTGCTAGCTAATGTAAGTTAGATGTATCTGTATCTTGGTGGTAGTTGTCATTGGCGTTATAGCTGTTAAGGTGTTATTTATGTAATAAATAAATCTTTTATTGGATATTTTAGTACCCAAAAGGAACAATGTTGCCCGCTTTATTACTAATTGGGGGACCTGGATTTCCAGTAGACATGAATTGAAGGTTGTCCTTTGATCATTTCATATCATTCTATTTGTATGAGTTTTGCTGAGACCTACCCATCCGATAAAACCTTAGGTAACCCCAACGAAACTGAAGATCAAAGATAGGTTTATTTCTAGCCTAAAATTATAAGGGATATGCTTTCGTTTCCACATATAAGCACACGTCCTTACTAATTAAGTTCTGCACGAATACACAGTTTTATCTTTATTTGAAGCGGTATGCCCTTCAGAAATAATGAGTGAGAGATCACGAGTTCAAATTCCAAGCTTTCCACTGGCATGGTGTAGTAATGCTTACTACACCATGGCCTGGTGGCCTTGGGGTTGAACAACTAAACAATCAGAAGCCCTAGCTATCGGTGCATGAAAAACCAGTTTTCTTATGTCTATTTAGCGACCTGATATGGGTAAATCTCAGAAAACGATGGATGGACTGTGTAAAGAATGAAATGGCAAGAAAGAAGGTGTCTGGCGAGATGACGAGTAATAGAGAAGTATGGAATAAGAAGACATGCTGCGCCGACCCTAAATGAATTGGGGTAAGGGCAAGAGAATGATGATGATATGGGTAAATCTCAGACTCTTACGTTTCTGTTATCAGGTACACTGACCTTATTGGTGAGGTTCTTCAGAAAAGTCAGGTCCATAGTATTCGCAATCGGTGAGCATGTATCACAAGATGTATGACCGTGGACGAGGCAAAAGGAGTATGTAAGGATCGTAGCAGGTGGCGTGCTGTAGTTTCTGCCTTGGGATTTTATGTTATGGCGTCAATGAGACTATCTCCGTAACCATAATAATAGGTACTATGAAATTGCCGTTTTTTTCGCACATTTTGTTCTGTTTGTAACTTTGACGTATTGTTATTGTTTTCCTAATTCCATTTTTATTGAATTAATTGTTTAATGACTTACCTTTTAGAGTTTAAAGACCGTACTAGTAGTTGCACACTACCTCATAGGGTAGTGTGTCAAAACACCTGTTTCAATGTGCTGTCGGGTTAATTACTTCAAGTACGTATATTTTTCTCATAGTCTATGTTTTGAGAATTTAAGTTACGCAGTGCAGCGCTGTTTTTTTCACTCTATTGAAATTGAAGACATTATTTCAAAAACCACCTTTGTCATGAAATGAAATAGTTACAGAATTAGTGACAAATTTTTCTTTTTTTTTCATAAACCGCTTTTTGCCGAAATCATAGTTAACTATTTGTTGAAGAAATATGAATTGTGACCGGAAAGCTTACGAATTCCTCTACAAGATGGCGTAACTAACTCATATCATTAAATTTTTGACAAAGTTGTTTTTTTAAATAATGTCTTCATACATAAACCTATCATACATAAACGTTTCAGACATTTACAAGAAAAATAATAAAATGTTGGTATGGAAATATCACTTTTCACGAAATCGTCCATACAAATCACCCCTACTAACCCCTACTATAACGGATGCTTGGTACTTCTTAGGTTAGACACATCAAACCTGTTTTACAAAAAGCTGGGATCCGGGGACGGTAAAACGTGCTCTTTGAGGTAAAGAGATACCCCGACGTGTAATGTTCGGTTACCCACTTCACCCAGTATCTGACCTTATCTGGACTAAGAGCTCAAATATTTTTTGTACTCTTTATTACATCACCTTGTGTACTTTGTTTTCAGCCCTCACACAGTTTAATTTTAAACGCCTGAAAAAGGAAAAAGGTTTTAAAAATGAAATGAAATGTTAATTTGCTTTTCATTTCGTGTACTTAAATAGCTTCGTAATTACTCTGTATGTTGACATCATTTAAAATGTTGATGCATAAATAAATACGTGTAATTACGATTGGCATGTGAAATATGAAAGTAGTGACGATTTCTCATGTCATTATGATATAATAAAGGTTTAAATACGGTATGATGATGTGATGGCCATCCAACGTCGCTATGCTGCCAGCCTTCTGGGCACTTTTCCTGTTGACAGCGTGTGGACGAATTTTTTGACGCCCTGTAACCCTCTTGATACTTGTACATATTTTTATTACTCTTACAGATTTCTAGTTTGTAAATAATTTAAATAAAATTTATACGAAAAGCCTCTCGAATACCTAAAAATACCTGACTGTTTTTGTTATGTTTTTAAGCAAGATTAGATTTTAATTCTTTTTTTAACTGACCAAAAAACATTTTGTTTCTAGAAGAAAATTATTAGTACATTTTGTTACAAGTGGGTCAACTTAGTCATTGCAGCGGAGTCGGAATTAACCTCCAAGACAAAGGCGAGGGTATTATGGAGCCGAGAACGAAAGTGACAAAAATGTGCATCTAAAGAAGTTTTTTTTTTTAAATTTGGTTTAAATTATATTACATACACTTAATAAATTAATAGTTTGGTTGTTTGTAAAATTATACTAAATCCAAGTACTTAATAAACTAACTAACTCCTCTGAACTAACAAACATTTAAAATCTTACTCTTTATTGCACAAACAAAATGCAAACAGAAAGCAAACGAACAATAACATTTTTCATAAACAAAGCAAAACAGGCAGGCACACAGACAGGGTATGATGAAATGTATTAAATATTCAGCAGATTACCGCTCCACAGGTTGGTATACCGTAGTCATTTATCATTGGCCAAGGTTAGTGATCATTAATTCCGATGATTCGGGGTTAAGTTAACAATGTAGGTATATAGTGTATTATTTTATCGAGGTGGATTTGTTGTAAGGTTTCTAAGGAGTATCAACGTATTGAATTTTTTCTAAGGAATTTGATGTGGGACTCCAGTTGATAATTATTTAGGTTTCAGAATAGTCTTCGTCTTCTTAACGATGTCGATGGTGAATTTTTATTAAATATTTTTGAACCAAAATTCAGCTATGCGAAGTCCGCTCGCTTGAATTTCATGAAAGGAGCCTCCCCGAGCGACGTATTGTACTAAGCCCTGATACGTCCGGCGTACCCCGGGAAATCGACTCCTGTCGATTGGCCCACATTCCTTTCACCACGACGGCAAATATAAGAATAGTCTAAAAAGCTGCAGTAGACATACAGACGGACAGGACGGATTTATAATGTGTTTTTGCCATTTAGCAACGGATCCCTAAAAAAGGAACTCCTGATTACAAATTATGGTAAATAACCCTTTCCTAGCAGTCGTTTAAAAACCTTTAATGTTTTAAATTAAGGTACCTAATCGAAGTAAATTAGGTCCAAAAAGGATGGCAAAGTATCAAAGCTAGACTTTCAAAAACTCATTAATTACCTACCCGAATTTCAGAGCATTTAAAATACATAATTATAAATCCAAACCCAATTTAACTCTAAAAGATTTTCTTGAGCCAAGAAATAATACATTTTAAATGAAGAGAAATGTAAAAAGGAACCAGGTAGGACTGACGGTGAATCAGATAAAACTTACATTTACAACTACCCTCGAAAGATTGATGATACTACAGTACCCGAATAGATTATTGTATAGAAATAAATCCTAGAAAAGTGCTCAATGATTAAGAGGGATGAAACCTGTAATATCTGTCTGAAGTTTCTATTTTTATGCTAGAAAATGAAATATGATTTTATTTTCGGATATAGAGTAATATAGCTTATGCCTGTGACTTCGCCCGCTTGGAGTTCGGTAATATCCCACGGGATCGTACTACCGGGATAAAAAGTCCTAATCCTATGTGTTAATCCAGGTTATAAACTATCTGTGTGCCAAATTTCATCTAAATCCGGTCAGTAGTTTTTGCGTGAAAGTGTAACAAACATCCGTTTATCCATCAATCCATCCTCACAAAATTTCGCGTTTATATATTAGTAGGAAGTAGGATTAGTAGGACTTAAATAAGCTCTAAACTAAAATATGTTGATTTCTGGAACAACCGTTTAAGACTGAATTAACATTTATTAAGTGTAATAATGTCTACACTATACCTGACCTGCTTGCACTAACTGGTCAGGACTACTCAAACCTGTGTGTTTCTTTTTTCAAAAGATCATTTCAGACACTAGTCCTCATGTGTGTTGCCCAAGATTATGTCTGTACCTTCAAAGATACTATACCCTCTGAGTTTGTTGTTTGGCTGTTTCTTCTCAGAGTAGTCGGGTACGAAACACCGGCCCTATCTAGTCTAAAAACAAAAGATGTGTAAAAGTGTTTCTAAAAACCTATATGCAAAATAAACGTCGTTTATCATTTACATATCACTGATTAAATTAATTTTGTTATAGGCAACAATTTTTTTTTTTTTAATAACCTTGTATGTCCCACCATCCATATCTATAACCTTCCAGGTATTCTTCTCCTACGCCACCTGGAACCAGCCTTCGTGATGCGCGTCTAAATCAGGCACCCATCGTGTTGAGAGCTTGACCAGAAACAATTTACAGGTATGAGGATCTCGTCAAGCTGCTCTATCTATCAAATTACAGGGTACCACCTGATGCCCTTAGTAAGATTGCTTGTTAGACTCTCAGGAATCTGACTACCCGTTACGACGAGGATCTCGTCATGCGTTGTGTTTATAATTATTAACATTCCCTACCAAATTGGCTGGTCTTATATTTCTTATCGTCATACAATACATCTATTAATAGATGTTTATACACAAGTTCCTGTAAGCTGTATTATCAAAACTAATACTAATTGACACGATCATGTTTCAATGCTGACAACAGGTACCTAATTAATAATTACGCTTTCTCATTATACACCGTGATTTTTTAGTCGTCTTACAAAGGTGGTCCACTCAATATACCCGACATAAAATAGCTCTAGGCGCAATTTTTTTTTTTTACCTAACATAATTTATAGGTACAAAGAAAAAAAATAATACATTGGAATAAAACTATGAAACATCCTGTTAATGATTTTTAAGTGTCAAACGGGAGAACATACCTACCCAGCGCTCGAGCCCAGTATAGCATCGCTCGCAACAGGGTGTTTTAAATACGTCATGCGTCATAATACTGAATAATTATTTTATTTTTAAATTATTAAAATCTCATAAATACCTACTTTTTTATGAATGTTTGGTAATTGGATACATGAAGTGGGCTGCCGTTGTAAGACGACTAAAAAGTCACGGTGTATAGAAAGAAAAGAAAAAAAAAATGTCGCAGGGACATGACGTGCATCATACAAAATGACAAAAAAAAGACAATTAACATACAACGATTAACAAATATTACATTCAACAGGACGGAACAAAAAAAAAAGGTACCAGCTTGCATGTCGTGACTGCGACAAGCAGGTTATCACTCAGCTGAGATGATGCTGTGCTATGCTATATCCGTTATCAAGGTAGAGAAAAGAGATGACGAATGAAAAATCATTCGACAAACGTGTGTACTTTATTATATAGTTAACTAGCTGTTGCCCGTGACTTCGTTCGCGTGACAGTTTTAGTATGACGTATGTGTGAGACTGCCTCGTTGGTCGAGTGTTCGCAAGCGCGACTACTAAGCATGAAGTCCTGGGATCAATTCCCGGGTCGGGCAAAGTGTTAAAAAAAATGTTTATTTTAATTACATAAAGTTATCACACACATGATTTGGAGATCACCTTTTAAGCAAGGAAATGCTTGTGTTAGGAGGCGTCCATTAATTCCGTGAGGCAATTTTGGGCATTTTTCGACCTCTCCCCCTTGGTAGAAGATGTCGTGAGATTTGGCTTGACCCCCTCAGCCCCCTTCTAATCTAGACAGATGTCAGATTTATAAAAATGCGTAGTTTAGTATAAATACGGTAATCTATGCTTGATTGATTGCCTTTTGCCTTGAATTCATTTAAAAATAATAATTTGTTGTTTTTTTGTTTGTTTTCCATCTTTTTTCCATATTTATATTTTAGTTGAAAAACATCTTTACTTAATTAAACCTATTTTTCTCGCAATTTTACAGTTTCTAGCGGGGAAAAAGATTATGTGATATTTGCCGACACCCCCTCTCTCTCTCGTGAGATTGAATGAGATTCGGCTCGACGCCCTCGTTTAAATTTAATTTAGTTGTATTTTCTGTTTGTTGTATTATCATCCATCAATAGTTGTTTTTTGAACAGTTAGGGTGCGAAAGCGATTATATTCCCTCAAACCGGCCCTGTCATAAAATCTGTTCCTAGCTGACATGTGGTAGTCTAATCTTAACAATATTCTATATCTCTACCAATTTTCAGGTACAAAAAGCCCAAGGATTACATATAAACTTGCGAGAGCTCTTACCAGGCTGTCACAAAATTATTTCTTAGCTAATGTCTCCTACTCATAAACTTTAGACTTGCTAAATTTAAGGTCGGTAGTACAAAAAAAAAAACAGAACTTCGAAAGCGAGAACCCTTAGACCTCCTTAATCCGGTCCTGTCACAAAATCCGTTCTTAGCGAACGTCGATTAACTATTAACTACCTGCCGGCCAAATTTCAAGTTTTTATCACACAAAATAAGGACTTTCATACAAACTTGCTAGAGCCCTTAGACCTCCTTAATCCGGCCCCTTCCCGCAAAATTCGTTATTAGCGAACGTCTACAAACTATTAACTACCTGCCGGCCAAATCTCAAGTTTTTATCACACAAAATGAAGGACTTTCATACAAATTTGCTAGAGCCCTTAGACCTCCTTAATCCGGCCCCTTCCCGCAAAATTCGTTATTAGCGAACGTCTACTAACTATTAACTACCTGCCGGCCAAATCTCAAGTTTTTATCACACAAAATGAAGGACTTTCATACAAATTTGCTAGAGCCCTTAGACCTCCTTAATCCGGCCCCTTCCCGCAAAATTCGTTATTAGCGAACGTCTACTAACTATTAACTACCTGCCGGCCAAATCTCAAGTTTTTATCACACAAAATGAAGGACTTTCATACAAACTTGCTTGAGCCCTTAGAACTCCTTAATCCGGCCGTGTCGTGAAATGCTTTCTTAGCGGACGTCTTCTAACTATAATCCACCTGCCTGCTAAATTTCATCTTTATACGTCAAGCGGTTTTCGATATTTCGTGATTATACGTGAGTGAATGACCTTTTGCTTTTATATATTTAGATAGATTAGATAGAGGAATTAATTCCTTTATCATGTCAATGCTTCGATGGTCTAATGGCTGAGTGAATGCTGAACAAGAGGTCTTGGGTTCCAATCCCTGCTTCAGCAAAGTGTCATGGGGGTTTTCCATCAGGAATTTCTCAGTAGCAACAGATCTGTGACCCTTCCTAATACATGGGACTTAAACATAACTGGTGAAAAGTGAGTGTACTTTTATTTCCACCTCTGCCTAACATGATGTTATGTTTTAATTTAAAATGAAAATTAACACCAAAATAGGAATTGGCGTGTTAAACAAAAGGATACCAATGTACTAATTTACAATCTTTTTCCTCCATACCCTGTGTTTTTATTCCATCTTCGCAATAAAAGATACGTATATTTTGTAGGGACAAAAAAAATACGCGATAACGTTTAAAATCCAAAGCATCTGGTTGAGAAGAGCTTTTGCGAGGAAATCCTTCTGTGAGACGGTAATGCTTTCCCTAAGGGATTGTGTCGGGAGTTCGTTAGGCAAGACGACGAGGTAAAATACGAGATTAATATGGAGTTACTTCATTTTTTGAGAAAAATTTTGTTGGTGTTCCGCTGGGTAATCATTTTGTTGGCACAAAGTGAAGTACTGAAATGGAAAATGATTGATACTTTTTAAAATCTGAGTTTTGAAGTTATTGTGGTGTATTTGTTAGAAGGATTTTTTATAATATTAACTTAAAAAGAAGTTAGGACAGACCGAAGTTAGTGCTAAGGACAGCTTTGTTGTTGGATTATACCTGGTTCCTAAAGGACGGATGAAAAAATTCGAGAATCGAACTCAGAGATCTCATTGTTATTGTAAACCAACGAAACAAAATACTACCAGCAATAATTTCTTTTCGATATCATCGAAGCAGTCGGTTTGTTTTATGTCATGACATGCCAGACAAATCTAGTTATGTATAATTAGCTGTGCCCCGCGACGTTCCTCCGCTTGAAATTATTATAAAAAGATTACTTCCTTATTTGAATCGGATTTTGTTAACAATTTCAAGGGTTTTAATTTTTTGTACGGAACCGTAATTTAAAAAATATAAGTAACCTATGTTACTCCTTATAACATCAGCTATATGCCAATAAAAGTCCCGTCAAAATCGGTCCAGCCGTTCCGAAGATTAAACAGATAGACAGACAAAAATTTTAAAATGTATTTTGTTATTATAACTACCGTATAGTTTCATGTGCATTCAGTAAAAAGCTGTTATTTTAAAATTACACAGAGACACTTCAATTGTATAGATATACCTTAAAACTATGGCCATCCGTATATTATCAAATCAAAATTCACCATCAGAGCATAAAATTAGAACAACCAACTAAACACTGCAAAAAGGTCACAAGCATTTAATCTTGACTGGCAAGCGTTGAACAACGTATTAAGTATTACATAACAGAGAAAAAGTCGCGTCGGTTTTATTCGTCGTTGATTTTTTTCAAAGCATACTTCAGTAAAAGGCCTCAGGCTGAGTGGCTAAGGGCACTCCTGGGAACCACAGTTCAGAAGTTGACTGCGCAAGATCAAATGGTGGCGAAAATCTAACGCTTTACAACTCATCTTGTCTGAAATAAATGTCTTTTGTGTGATGAAATGACAGTTTTTGTAGTTTTTTGTTAGTTTGAGAACCTCTATAGATATGACACGAGTTTTTGTGTAAGGTCATTTTAAGATAGGCTATTTAGGTCGTAACTGTGACATACATTTTTATATCGTTACTTTTAGGGTTCTGTACCCGAAGGGCAACCAACGGGACCCTATTACTGTCCGTCTGTCTGTCCGGCCGTCTGTCTGTCAGCAGGCTGTATCTCGTGAACCGTATTACCTACGTAGACAGTTGAAATTTTCACAGAATGCGTATTTCTGTTGACGCTGGCGCTGTAATAACATCCGATTGGCACTTGGCCGGTTTTTTGTGATAGTGTTCACAAAAATCTGCAAGTTAGAATAGGCAAAAAAACACACAGTTCTATCACAGTTGTTACCTATATCTGACCGATAGCTGGGACTGTAACTTCTTTTTTTGTATTTGTCAATTCAAAAGTGCTTGTATCTGGTCTATTTGAAATCAATACTTTGAGTTTGAGTGCATCTGACACTAAAAAGTATACGCACACTAACTTATTTTTGAGTGGTAGTTGTATAGTAAACTCGGCTTTTATAACAAATGAAATAAGAAAACTGCTCATTTATTGACCTTTTAAACAGTCATGTTATTTAAAAAAGACGGACAAAACTTCTCGATTCGTTTACCCAAAGAATAATAAATTAAACAATCGTCTATTTTATATTCTCTCGTGTTTCGAATCTCAATTTCATAATAACTTAAGCAGAGTTATATCCTTCAGTAGCTTGTCTCGTGAAAACTGACAGTCACAATGTTCAATCTATGGATCATGGATATGGGCGTACGGGACGGCCGTCCACAAACTGATGGGGTACTGATGGGAATTCAGTATATCATACTAAATAAAAATAAGTAATTATTTCAGGAATGTTATGGGAATCCAAGATATGATTAATTCCTCATACGCAATGTGTCGTTACCGTGGAAAAACGAACGTGGCAAACGGCAAGCGCAACGACTAGTTTGATGAACTCTGTAGCTAGGCAGGAAGTGAACAGCTGATTTCACGCGTCGTTCGTTAGAGTATTTCAATATCCATTGTTGGATTTTTGATTTTAGCCATGTTATTTACATAAATGAAAAATAACTGAAAAAAAAGGAAAAAAAAAATCCGGTGGAATATGATTCGGAGCTGAAGCACCCTGTCAGTTTGTGGAGGGCTGTCCCTTACACCCTGTATTGTATTGTATAAAGGGTGTAAATAGACCCTTAACATAAACGAAAGGCACTTGTTCTCCCCGTCTTTGCGGTCATTTTTTTTGTTCTAGACCATACCTGGGAAACTTCTAGTTACGGAGATATTGGGGGTCAAAGTACCACCTTTTTCACAATTTTTTTTTAATACATGTTTTTAATGGAAGATTTTTACTTTACACACCTCCACGACCCCCGGACTATTAAATCCATCCATCAGCAAAATGCTTTAAGTGCTATCCATCGACTCCTACCTTAAAACGTGATTTTTCACCCCAAAAATCGTGAAAAAAACATCGTGAGGAAACCAGCATGCCTGAGAGATATTTCTTGACGGCATGTTAAGCCAAGTCAGAGGCCCATGGGCGGCATAAAAACTCTGACACCAGGTTTGGAACTAACCACACGATAAAGAAGAAGACCCCAAAAAAACAGTCGAAATCAAAATCAAAATCAAATCAAAATCAAAGCATTTATTTCAAGTAGGCCAGTTACAGGCACTTTTGAACTGTCGAAACAAAGGCAACAGTAAAATATAGCTACAGTCCCAGTCACAAGGCACAAAAACTGTGAAAGTACTGTAGTTGCCCATTCCCTAACGTAGATCTCTATGGAGAAGAACGGGCAAGAAACTCCATGGACACTCTTTTAAATCAGAATACTTTAACAAAACCTTGGTTACATCATTCATTTTGAGATGATACATTATGTGAGAACGATGCAGCAAGATTGTACGTTAAAAGTGTCCATTGTAAAAACAATTCAAAAATAAAATAATTAATTCAAATAAGCCGTGGCAAATAAGAGATGACCAGTCACAACTGACAGCGCCCGTTCACGAACATGACGCATGTATCAGCACCATTCAACTCAACCATTTTGAAGGGAACTAAATGATCCGACACACGTGCCACCATCAGCGAGACATTTGAGTGAGCATGACATACTCCTAACCGCCAGGGCACATTCAAGTCAAGAAAAAACGCAGGTTTCCAGCGAATGACAGCTTTCTAGTACATAGTACTCACACAATATGGGCTAGGCGGCTATATAATACAAAAGAGATTGAATCTATACAATGCAAAGATAGTTATACAATCTTCAGCAGCTCCAACAATACTATTTAGTGCTATCAATTTAGGCGCCCCTGTTCTTGTGGAGCAGGACCGGCATTGAGCCAAGCATTTTTATCAGTGATATAATCGTCCAACTTGTAATATGCTTTCTTACATAGTGTGCGTTTAATGCATGTTTTAAATTTCGTTTCATTCAGTTCAAGAATACTTTGTGGAATTTTATTATAGCATCTCAAACCGTACCCCATGAAAGATGAGTCTACTTTAGCGAGTCTGAAACCTGGCTGAACTAATTGGTCTCTATTTCTAGTACTGTAACTGTGTCTGTCACCTCTTTTATTAAAAAGATGTAGATTTTTTCTTACATACATTATGTTTTCGTAGGGACAATGTAGCGACATTGACAATGTAGCGTCATGATGTTAATTTCCTTAAACAGTTCCCTTAGAGAATCGCGCCTACGAAGATTATATATGGCTCTGATGGCTCTTTTTTGCAGAATAAATATAGACTCAATGGCTGGAGCCCGTCCCCACATTAAAATGCCATAAGACATAATACTATGAAAGTAACTAAAATAGACCAGTCTAGCGGTATCTACATCAGTATATTGGTGGATTTTTCTTATAGCATATGCTGCTGAACTTAGCCGCCCCGCAAGAGATGTTAAATGAGAACTCCATTGTAGCCTTGAATCAAGCGTAATCCCCAGGAAAACCGTTTTATCTACAAATTCAAGTTTCTCTTTATTCAATACTATATCACAATCGCTACTTTTAACATTCGGTAAAGCAAAATTTATGCATTTCGTTTTTTTTTCATTTAACACTAAATTGTTTGCTGTGAACCAATTATGGACCTGAAGTAGGGCATTATTCACGTCATCTAGATTTTGGGCCCGTCTATTTATCTTAAAAAATAGGGAAGTGTCATCAGCGAATAACACCATATTTTGAGGTTGGTTTTTCAATAAATACTGGAGATCATTTATATATACTAGAAAGAGGAAAGGACCCAATATTGAGCCTTGCGGTACCCCCATTTTTACTTTTAAACCCTGTGAATTAACACCATTTATTTGCACATGTTGTTGTCTATCACTCAAATAAGATTTTACCAAACTAAGTGCAAGTTTCCCTAGTCCGTAATGCTCAAGTTTCAAAAGTAATGTGTCGTGATGTACGCAATCAAATGCTTTGGAGAGGTCACAAAAAATTCCAATGGCGTCTTGGGACTCTTCCCACGCAGTAAATATGTGCTTTAATAAGGTTACACCGGCGTCAGTTGTACAACGTCCCTTGGTGAAACCATACTGTTGATCGTGTAAGATTCTGTTGGTGTTAAAATGATTGAGCATTTGATTTAGCATTACCTTTTCAAACACTTTGCTAAAAACTGGCAACACGGATACAGGTCTATAATTATTTGTATCTTTACTATCTCCGGATTTAAACAGAGGTATGACTTTACTGTATTTCATTAAGTCCGGGAAAACTCCTTGATCTACACACAAATTAAAAATTAAAGCTAAGTATGGTGCTATAGTCTCATCTATGGATGTACAAACTTTGATAGACATTCCCCAAAGATCTTCGGTCAGTTTGACTTTTATTTGCCGGAAAGCTTTAATAACTGTCATAGGGTTTATGTGTTTAAATTTAAATTCAGCCGGGCAGTCAGACACATTTGCCTTTAATAAACCAATTGAGACTTCAGGAGAGGAATTAAAAGCCTCCGTAGTTTTTAACGGTATATCGGTAAAGAAATTTACAAACTCATGAGCTACTTCCTGATTAGAGCTTTTAGGACCACATGCTGTATCTAATGTGTAGCTAGTGTTACGTATTTTCTTCCTGTTAGTCTCGTTATTTATGACTTTCCAAACTGTTTTAATTTTGTTTTCTGCTGTTTTGATCTTGTTGCTTCTTGATTTCTAAATTTTTTTGAATACTTAGCAACATACTTGTTAAAAGTTTCAGAGTTTATATAAGGCTTAAGGCCATAAAGCTCAAATAGACTTTCCCTACTTTTTCTGATACCTCTAGTTGCCCAATCACTAAATATAAATTTAGGGCAAATACATTTTGTCTTCTTTTCAAAAGTTTTGTTACATTCAGTGTGAACTATTGAAAAGAAATTATCATACAATTGATTTATATTAATATCGTCCATATGATGGCTCATAACACTTAACTTGTTCTGTAGGGAAATATTAAACCTCTTTAAATTATTAGTAGTTATAGGTCTAAATTGAATCTGAACTTTTTGCAATGGTATGTTACACCTAAAAGTTACAGTTTGTCCGCTATGGTCAGACGGCAAACAATTTACTATGGCTTTATCTAAGTAATCACAATTGCAGAAAACATTATCTATACAAGTAGCAGAAGATGTAGTGACTCTCGTAGGTTCAATAAAAATGTTAGTCAAGTCAAATGACTTGAAAAGATTTAATAATAGACTGCTATTAGAATTTTCTTCCAAAATATTGATATTGAAATCACCACAAATAATTATAGGTTTATCACTGGCTGCAAGTTTTGCCAGGACATCTTCCATTATTGATTCAAATAAGGAAAAGTTTTGATAGTTTGGGGGTCTGTACACACACACAATTACATGCTTATCTAGCTCAACACAAGACAGTTCGACGCAATGTTCCGCCGAGAGACCTACTATGTCATTACGTTGCTTATATTTAACACAATTTTTCAATAATATAAGTGAACCTCCACGCAGCATAGATTTACGGTTAAAACAGCTACCCACCGCATAGTACTCATAATTAATAAGCATTTGGTAATCCTTTAGCCAATGTTCAGTAAAACAAATAATATCAAACATACTTCTTTCTAAAAATAATTCAATTTCTAATAATTTGGAAGAAATGCCTTGGATATTTAGGTGGAATAATTTTAAGGTGTTCTGCTGAGGCCCTTTTTTAATATTTAAATGAGTGCAAGAAGGTACCTTGATGTTGGTAGGTTTAACAAAATTGTTAATGGTACCTTCTGTTGTCTCACTTCCTAGTTTAAATTAATATTAATATCTGGAGTGAGTCCCGAGACTCCCGTGCCATCACCAGACAATAAAATCCTATTACTAAAATACCCTAATTGAGAATTTTCCATGGTGACACATGGATCCTCCTCAGTACAATTTTTGTAAACATTTATAGCACTAATGCTATATTTATTTAAGGTCGCAGTGTTAATAATATAACTAAACTTCGACATACTACTTATGTCTGAGTGAATATTAAAAGCTAATAGCCGAGCTATTTTGTGTCTACATCTAATAGGTAGATACACTTTACCCCGAGTCGACTGAAGTTTATCAACAAAAGTGTTGATATCAAGATATATAAGTTTGTCACTATAGTGACCTACTAAAAGTCGTTTCCCAGCAATAATTTTTGCGTAAAGTTACTTAGTTTGATGTACAGAATGCTTGGTCGACGGCTACGTGAAGAATCTGTTTACAGCCTGTATACAATACAATAAAATTAAAAATATAGAAATTAAATAATAATTAAATAAATACGCGCTTTGACGTGTCAAAGCGCACTTTTGAGTGCATATTTATTTACACCCTGTATAGATTTATTGTATCATCATAAACTCTCTGCTTTGGAAACAACGACAGTCAAACGCAGCGATATTGGCTCGACGTCAAAGTATCAAAGTCCTCGTCAATGCCCTCGTGACAGGCTCATAAACAACTGGGCATTAAATTTTACTAGCTATAAAATTGTTCCATTAATTACTAGGTCCTGTTAACAGATTTTATGAGCAGTAAAAATGAAAATTTACAAATCAGTTGAACATGAAATTAGTAGTCACGCTAGAATTGTTTAATTGATTGTTACTGTCGGTCTAGTAATTACTGCGTAGGTTTTATTTTTGTTTTAACATATTTTTATGTGACTGAGAAAATGGAAAAATTCGACAAAAATAATAATCACCCGTGCTAAATAATATTGTTGGACATCGTAGAAGTAAGTTTGTGAATGCAGATCTGTTTAGATCTGCATTCACAAACTTACTTCTACGATGTAATAATAATAATAACTTTATGAAATCTATATTAATAACTGCATAAAACTCGTACTATGTCTTTTCATCATCATTATCAAAATCTGCCTAGCCTTTTCACATCTATGTTAGGCTCGGTTTCCAGTCCGGATGCAGCAGAATAGCAGCGTTTCACTTGTTACTGAGAAATTAAAAAATCCTTGGTAAGACTGGTTGTCAGACTTGGGCTTCTGACTATCCGTAATGACTGCCAAAGATCTACAAAGGACAGCTGGGACCAACGACTCAACGTGCTTTCCGAGGCACGAAGAGAGCTCGGTACGTATTGGATAGTCACCCATTCACGGACTAACCTTGGCAATACTGTTTAACCTAGATGACCCTATTATATTTACCCACAAGCGTTCGTTTCATGCAGACTTTAAAAAAATAATAAATGTATTTACTTCCACAAATACAGCAGTTTTACATAACGTTAAATAAACGGAGCTTCCCCAAGGACCCGCCATGTTCATACACCAGACCGCAAGACTTGAAAGTCGACCCAGTTTTAAAAAATGATACAGTAACAAAAGAATTTATCTTTAACGTCTCTTTTGAGAACTGAATTTGGAAATTTTTCGGTAAAAATGGGGAAGTGGAATATCTATGCATTTACATTTTGTTGATGTGGTAGTAGATGAAGATATTTATGGTTTAAAATAACATTTTAAACATTCATAATAACCACTGAGTCAGCTATACGTAGGTACTATCCGGATTACGATATTCGAGTACTATATCAAGTTGTCTTTCTGTAACTACAAAACCAACTCTCAGATAAATCGTTCCACTTATTAAGCCTACTGCAGAGCGTGTTCAATATTGCACGCCATAATCAGGTTGTAATGTTTTCCACTGATGTGACACAGGCCTAATCTGTGATAAGGAATGGGCAATAATCCACTACGCGAGTCTAGTGCGAATTGGTGGAACCCTGCAACGTGGAGAACACAAGCAAAGAGTGGTAATTTCTCAAAAAAAAATGTCGGTTTTGTGACTGCATCGTTGGTCGAATGGCGCGACTGCTGGGCTTGAGAAGGTTCGAATCCTTGGTCGGGAAAAATGTTTTTGGGGTTTTCCATCAGGAATTTCTTAGTAGCAGCCACAGAGTCTGGATTTGTGTCGGTTAATGGCAATTTACTCGCCCCCTATTAACTGACAAAATGTGGCAATAGGCTTGCCCTCTTTTTCATGGCACTTACTTAAACATAACTGACGAAATGTGGGTGTACAATTAGGTACAGGTCTGCCTAACCCTTCGGGGATTACAAACGTGATATTATGTTATGTAATAAATATGTACCAGGAGTATTCTATAAAATCGACGTTCCAAAACCAGCAGTAAAAAACCAGGTCAATTGATTTCAATTACACTTCATTCCTTCCATATCTTTCCCAGCTCTTCGAGTAAAGCCGTGTGTAAAACCTACTTACTCAATATTAGGATGTTTCAATTTCCTCACATTTTGGGTTCGTTCCGTAATCACTGTCTAATACGAGTACGTTCCGAGTACGGCTTATCGAAAATTGATATCTACGCATTATGCTTATTTCTTCTCGAGTTTATATACGATTTATGGAATCAGCCGGAAATGAGGGATAAATGGAGAAAAATTAGGTATTGGCGAAATGAGGGAAAATTATTACTAATGAAGTGGAGCTATGAGGATAATGATACACGCTTACAGTATCTAAGGGCGAAAACTATCAGCTTTACCTACCACGTACTAAGCGTTTTTGCTGTTGCTGTGATGTCACACAACTGTCAAACAAAAACTAAAACGTAAGTGATGGTGCAGTTGTCAACATCCAAGGTGATAATCTCTTTATCATTCTCGTTTAAGCACTTGGTGGATAGTATGCTCAAGCCTGGAGCATCCAATACTGCATTACCGTGCTTAGGGTGATAGATCTCCGCAGTAAGCGTAAGTCCATCGATGTGTGGATAACTTTGGGTTTCATCTCGGCGGGTCTCTTGGGCGCAAATAATGTCGCAGCGAGTTTTGCGGTAGACATCGGATAGAATTTCTGATTTGTCTTGAGATGACCATTCGATGTTGACCGATACTACGCAGAAGAGGTTTTATACGTGGAGTTTGAATTGCCATCGAATAAGTATAAGTTTGAGTCGGGATCATGGTTTAGTGACGCGATAAAACTTGGTCGCTAGCCCGTATTCGATTGACTATGGAATTCGGACAAACGACCAAGTTTAAATGAACGGGGTCGAGTACGCCCGCCTTCGTACAATCTTTAGTTTCTGCCAGTTAAAATCGCAGTAGCGGTCATTGAACCACATACATTTATTGAATCTATTCATTTAAAAAACGTATAAAAACCTGTTAATAGCCCCTGAATTGACATTGATTGTGATTCTGAACATTAACAGAAGAAACGATAAGTAACACGGTTTATGGTTTCAGTTCGTGTAAAGAGATATCAGGGAAAGGGCAATGACCGCTATTGCTATCTTAACTGACAGCAACTATAGTAAGGCGCAGTAATTTTACTTCATTTAAACTACTAGTAGACGTTAGCTCGTATTCCATTCCGATGACTAGTGTAGTGAATGCTTTGGTGCTCGAATTCGAGTAAAGTCGTTCGAACACCCGAATACGGGCTAACGACCATAATATATGTTATCGTACCTTCAATCAAAACTCGCGATAAGGCGTCTCATATAAAATCATATATCGACCTTAGAGCTTAAAGAATTAAAGATAAACGGTATTTTTTAGGGTTCTGTTCCCGAACCAACGGGACCCTATTACTAAACCTCCGCTGTCTGTCCGTCCGTCCGTCGGTCTGACAGCACTGGTCTGTATCTCATAATCCGTAATAGACAATTGAAATTTTCAAAGAATGTGTATTTCTATTGCCGCTAACAACAAAAAAAAAAAAAATTAAAGGGGGCTACTACGAAGGTACGGAACCCTTCATGCGCGAGTCCGACTCGTACTTGACCAGTTTTCAACATCGAATAAGTACAAAAACACTCCATAATTTTCAATTTCATGATAACCACACCACTGGAAACTAACAATATAAAAATAAACCTTTTTACCAAACAGAAAAGCTCTCTATTTTGGCAAAAAAAACATACACACATGTTATCTTTTAATACCTTATTTTCTTGGAACTTCTAGGAATTCGGCATCTTATTAGATGCTGGTTTAGAGGTCTGACATAAAGAAAAAAGTACCTACAGACATAACAGTTTGAGTAAAAACTATTTATATCGAACATTTCCATCGAAAATTTCAATAATCTCTTTGTATTTCGATAACGCCAATAGCATTTACGACAAATATTTCCAGGGGTCCGATAATTTGGAGTTAGTATGACACAAATCCTGAAAAAACTGTGGTATTTGCTACCCCAGATCATAAATCCCCGAATCAGTCCTTAAATCCCTGAACAGGAAAACAACCGGAACTTTCTAGGGTCTAATTAAGACCATGCATCGCCATTGTGTGAACGTTAACCCATTTCTACAACGACAGATGTCTGGCGAAGCTCATTATTTTTGTACTACATTATTCATAGCCCCTGAAAGAGATAATACTGGCAACACAATATTCTATGGCCCAGTATTATGTGGCCTTAGAGACGAAAATGCCATTTTCCATTTTCTTAACTACTAGTCAACAAAGACATCTTCTTGTTGCCGCTTTCAAGTACAAACTTAATTAATTTTAGAATCGACGATTATTTTTCGTGTTTGGACTGATGTTTATTCGGTAAAATAAAAAAATAAAAAAATATATATTTCTTTTGTTTTAGGAATTACTATTAGAATAACATAACGCCTGCAATCCCCGAAGTGTTAGGCAGAGGTGTACCTAATAGTACACCCACATTTCACCGGTTATATTTAAGAAATAATTTTAGCTTTGTAAAATATCGATCATCTGTTATAACTTTTACTTGAGTTTAACAGTAACTCGTAGTAGCAGTGATAGCCGAGTGGTGCGACCGTCGGACTGCTTAGTAAAAGGTCTCGAGTACAACCCAAGACATGCACATCTGATTTTTCGGATTCATGTGCGTATTGTTTAAATTATTGTTACTTGCTTCGGAGAAGGAAAACATCGTGAAGAAACACACTGCTGCAAAAAAACAAGGCCAAGTCGATAAAATTACACTTAATAATATTTCGAAGGTGACAATGTAATCAACATAATAATAATAATAAAATTTATTTATACTCAAAACAAGGCATAGTTACACGTTAAAAATACAGTTTTTCAAAAAAAATATACTATATTTAATATACAAACGTGTGGCTGAGCACTGCTCTCCTAGCTAGGTTATGAAAACCTGTTTTAAGGAGAAGCAGTCCGGTCCCCTAAGATTTATTGATGTAGGTAAAGGTTACATAGTGCTTCTGATGTTACTGTTAGAATTTTGGATTATTGAGTTTGACAATGAAGTGGAATGCTATCTTTAGTTTAACTGGTTGTAGTGACGCTATTCACGTCTCTGCTCCAGTCTTACTCCATCCCTCTTTTGTCCGAATGACTCAAGACAATCGAACCTAATTGGTCAATCAGAGGTCGACTCAAGCTTAGGCATGAAGTGTCTAATAGCGTAGCAATGGTCGTACAAATTCTGTGTCATCAACCGTTTCGATGAGATAATGACCTAACCCTATACTTCTTGTACCTCTTGAGTATTCAAGTATTGAACTAAAACTTGTGCTGGTGATATACGAGTGAAGTTGCTGGATTCCAGAAGCATAATAAAAGTCCTTGTGACGACGTTTGCACGGCTCCTATGGCCCAGCAGTGGACAGCTTACGGGTTGATGTTATGATGATGATGAACTAGACATTATTAGACGGGACTTTTTTTAATAACTGTTAGCTAGCTAGAAATATAACCGGTTTCCATTTTCCTTCGGTAAATATTATTACATTACTTCTTCTTCGTATCGCTGGCACGACAAATTTTATATTTTGCTAGCCCAAAACTTCGCCACTTCCACCGCGTCGTCGGTGGCAGCGTAAAGGTCACTACGGCTGCATGTTTTTGGACTAACAGGCAGGATAGGTGATGGAGCATAGTTTGCGACACAGCTCCACAACTACACCCCGCTGCTGTTTTGTTGAGGTAACCCCACTTAACGAGGTTGGAGTTACATCTTTCCACTTGAGTCCGGAGGCGGTTCAGGGACTTCCAGGTGAACCACGGAAGGTTAGACCCTGCAGGAAGGTGCTCACTTGGTGGTAAGTAGTGAGTGGAAGGGGGACAGCTATTTTCCCATAGCTTACATCGGGCGTCAGCCGGGTTTTCTAATAAGGACGCTATTATTACACTAAGGCACGATAATATTTTCACATCTTCTATCGTTTTATATCACTAAAATGTATGATTCACTCTTTTGTATATATTGAAACGTAATTGCTTCTTAGGCGTATAAGAATAATGCTCTAAAAATAGAACAGTGTTTATTTGGCAGCATAAAAACAAACTTCAGAAATAATGAAAGACGAAAATATGAAAAGGTTATTTGAGTAATATTTATATTATACCAAAGTATTTTATTAAGCGAGTTTATTTTTAATATAGGTCGTGATATAAAACGGTTTTGTACATATTTTATTAAATGTCTTTGCGTTTTTTTTATATGGATCGGCCTTGGTTAATAAGTCATCCCCTTTAACCCTTTGTTGACGTAGGTACGTATAGGAGGACTCAAGGTTGACTCGAAGAGGATATAGGACGAAGAAATCCCCCTGCTTATATTAAAAAATGCCGTATCACTAGTTCATATACCTACAGAAACTTGTGTAATTATCTTATACAAAAAAAAACTCGTAATAAGCGTATTCGCCTTTTGCAAACGTGGTGATCAATGGACATAAATTCTTTGTATGAAAGAGGCAAAGGGCTTTCATAGAAGGGTAAAGGCCCTGCAGTGGGACACTAATGAGCTGATAAATACAGGGTGTAAAACGGACCCTTCACGAAGGCCTCAACCAAGCATTCTGTATATCAAACTATGTAACCCTAAGCAAAAATTATTGCTTTTAACAGCTGCTTTAAACGTTTTTTTGGGATTTTACGGTAGGACGCGATGGAACGCACTGAAAACATTTTGCTGATTGATAGATTGAATAGTACAGGGGTCGTGGAGGTGTTTAAGGTAAACATCTTACATTAAAAACATGTTTTAAAACTTGTGAAAAAGTCGGAACTTTGGCCCCCAATATCTCCATAACTAGAAAATTGCCAGGTGTGGTCTAGAACAAAAAAATGATTGCAAAGATGGAGAGAATAAGTGCCTTTCGGCTTTGTTAAGGGACTATTTACACCCTGTATAGACCCATGGTAGCTACCGACAAAATGAAGTAAGTACAAATTAGACAAAAACAATAATTATTACTAAACAACTACTAAACACGATTTCTTAAAGTGACGACACTGTAATTATTGCACAAACACCGATCTAGATGACTTCCAATTTGCACTAATTAATAACGGAGTTGCAAATGAGAGGAATGCTGCAAAGAGGAGCGCAATCCCTCTTTAACCTTTCAGAGGCAACCATTGCTAAGTCCGATCCGCTGTTAAGCCTGTTATAGTCATTTAGTCCGCTTTCAAAGTCTATTTATTCTTGAAAAAGTACTGGTTTTCCGCAGAACGGGTTACAATATAATGTCATGAATATGATATAATTTTCAGAGTAGTTTAAAGGGACAAGTATGCCTGAAAGCACCTAGGAAACTTGGTATGTAATAGGTGGTCACCCATCCACGGACCAACCTAGCCAAGCGCGGCTTAACCTGAAGATCGACCCGAGCGGCTGGTATTATTTAACCACGAGCTCCTCGAAACTCTCCTGGATAACACCGTTCGAATCCTTGCCATTGTTTATCTGACAGTTTTTAATGTCATTGTCAACACTCATGAAGCATCAAGACATGTTTATTGTTCAATTGAAGGGTTTTTAGCATCATATTATAAAAAAAAAAAAACACTTTTCCTATACAGCCAGAACATAAATTCGTTTCACCGCTTAGACCAGGTACATCAATCTAGCCCCACTCTTCGACGAACCAATTCGCGTCTAACTCACAAAATTCACCCAGTGAAGTGAAAAACGGGCGTGAAAAACAGACATAAAAAGCCCGCTTCTCTTTAAATCACTACACGAGAACTTCCACCCAAATAAATCTGTACGATTTTTAAAATATTGTACTGGAGTTGGTGAACGGTGGTCCATTTAATTACACGGTAGGTGTATTTTGGTTCGGAGCCAAAAATCGTTCTGCACATGCTTAGGTTTTGGCTAGAGCCGGCTTAAGCGCAGGCCACACCGCCAGCAGGCGGACAGACGTGTGACGCGGACGGGCATCGTTTCACCTCTTTTCATACTTTGGTTACCGAGCTAAGCTACGTCAGTGATACAAACGATGCGAACGAAATATCCGACGATTCCAGCGATGCTATTCATTCAAGTCGCCCGGTGCGAGACATAATGAGACGGAACGCTCCCCTCGCTCTCCCGTGTGTCCGTAATTTTCGGTGTGAACCCACGTAATTTAGCTCGCGTATCTTCGCGTAGTTTATATAGTTTCCATCGCCTCGCTTAGCTCGCCAGCTCGCTCGCTCGTTCGCTAGCTGGCGGTGTGGCCTGAGCTTTAATGTGGAGGCACGCGCTTAGCCCCTGTGCGGCATAAGATCGGTTTAAATAAACATTGTCTGGTTTAACTAAGGAGGACTGGAGGTTACAAAATGATGTTGTGAAAGCGAAAAAGTTTTGGTGACATGTTTTTGGTAGTTCAGGTATGTTTTTGGGATGCTTAAATGTTTTATCGACTCAAAATTATTGATGTATCTTTTAACTATTAGCTTAAAAACGGACGTTCTATTAATACGACTATAATAATGAAAATCTGATCATTGTTAAACCGGATATTCTACGAATCGTCCTTTTTCTTTCAATGGACGTTCTGCATCAAGACCACCTCAAAAACTCACTTGCTATTTTCAAAACTCAACTCAAATATAGTGATGCCTCTAACAATATCTTACTAATATTTTAAATGCGAAAGTTTGTGAGGAAGGATGGATGGATGTTTGTTACTCTGTCACGCGAAAACTACTGAACATATATGGATGAAATTTGGCACACAGAAAGGTTATAACCTGGATTAACACATAAGATACTTTTTATCCCGATAGCATGATCCCGTGGGACAACTACCGAACTTCACGCGGTCAAAGCCACGGGCATAAACTAGATATATATAAATAAAAATCTAATCTCAGTCCACAAAATCCTACTTCGTATAAAAGCCACAGTCGTAAAACTTCCAAGAAAACTACAGTCAAATGTATGAGAGAAAATTGCAGTATTTTTACAAAAATAGCCACAGGGAGCATGAATAGAAAATAAGAAAAGCTTTACACTTAAGGCTTTATCCTGAGATTTTCTTTTGTCGTGTGTGATTTTTGTATGCTGAGAGTGTCTTGGTTTCTGTCTGACTTGAGTGTCTAGTACCAAGAGATAATCTTATCGTTATTATGTGGATACTATGCTTGAAGTCATCAGATAGTATGAACTTGAAATCTTTACATGTTTTTTGAGGCTCTTTATTCTTTTTTCAAATTTATTTGAGTAGTAGGTACGTTGCTTCAGCTGCTGTTGGTCATTAAGCAGTCCTATCATTGGATTTGTAGAAATTCTGAAAGGTACAGGTTGTACATGATGTACATGAAACCTGAAAATGTAGGGCTTATACTGGTGCTGTGCTTGAGAAGGGTCGATGACCCCACTTCGCCACGCGCGCTGTTATAAAATTGGGCTTCCTAGGTTTTTACTACGTTTAACATCAAATTAAATTAAATAAATTGTGTTTTTTTTTAGGCAAAATACCCAGATACAACTATATAAATAATAAATAAAATAGTAAAAACATTAAAAGAAAACATAAAAAAAAAAACAAAAAAAACCATTGTGTGACTAAAACTATTTAATGATCATCAGTCTGTACTTACTATAAATATTTAGCGTTAAGCCCTTCTATTAGAAGATTATTATATTGTCTCGCTTTGATGGTAGAAACGACTTTTATTAATCTCCCGTTTCATGTTAGCTATAAATAAAGTAAATTCGAAAATAATTATGCCAATAAACATAACATATTTTTTATCTTCCATTATTTTTTCAGCGTATCACAAACCTCTAACCACTAGAAGCTTGATCCACGACCTTTTACACATAAAACAAAATAAAATAGTACAGCGTTGACTATAATATTTAAAGTCCCTCCACTTGGTTACCCAAGCCACTAATAAAATCATACTTTTTCTTTTATTCCCAGTACAGAACGTCGCGTAAACGTTTTCAGCGTTAAAACATTTTATCTTTGAAGTCTCTTTAATGGCCGCCATCTTTAAAAAGATTGAGCTCATTTGTGAGCTCAAAGATAATAATAATGTAATCCGTCAACAGTTGTAGTTATGACTCAAAAGTCTTATAATATTTTCTTTTATTGCTAAAATTTGAGTGACTCGGGTAAATTCTTTATGAGGTCAGGTGCGAGAATGAGTGCTTTGATACCACCATTTTTTAAGAGCTCGGTTATTGACCTCGTTTTATGAATGAAGGTTGGTAGCGGTTCTACACCGGTAGTTGCTTTGAGATATATAAACTAGGTAGGTACTTCAGATTTTCATGTCATTGGGATCTAAAATACAGTGTGTTTAGCTACCTGTTACTGATACTTTAAGGGCATATTATATACTCATTTCTATCGACAAATACATGTTTATAAATACTCCTAGCCCCACAACCCGCGAATGGCAGCCATTTTGTTTTTTTAATACCTAGTATTATAATACTTATTTCTATCTTATCGATAGAAATGTGTATTATAATATGCCCTTAAAGTATCGATAACCGGTTGCCAAACACACTGTATACATTAAGTTTGACTTTTTAACACAATGTATTGCCAAACCTCCTTGAGAAAGCGTGGCTGACCTTCTCTGTATGAGAAGCAGCATCTGTCCAGCAGTGGGGCAGAAATTCAGCTGCAATAGATTATTACAGTATTTCAAACAATAAAACCTTCCTGGAGTAAGAAAATTGGCGTCCCGCTTTCAACAAAATATGAGAAACACACTCAACAAACTTTAAAAACCGGGACAGCCTTCCTCTTCCTATTCGAGTCCCATAGAAATTTAACATTTCCTACAACCCCGATACTACCCTATTACGAGGGCAGTGCGGAAAGTTTCTAAAGCCGAACCGTATCGAGGAAATGTTTAATGAACTTCTAACTTAATATAATTCCTTTAGTTGAAGTTTTGTGCTTGGGCTCGCGTACTTACTGTGAATTTTTGCTGTCCAGGAAATTGGGCCTGACGAGTTCACGAAAGATGTTTTTGTTCAAGTTCATAGACTTTATGAAGACGTGAGTCGTTTTGAGAGTGAATGGGTGAAAGGTTATTTGTGAGGGTTTATTTACCTAGGACGTGCCTAGGACTATTTTGGTCTTAAATAAATTCTGCGACAAGTCTGCGATTCAAAAAAAGCATAGAATCAAAGACTCTTTGAATCCTTTTCAAGTCCTGAATGAATAAATAGTTCGTTGGTTCCTAACAATTATAAAAATAATCTTAAGTTGATCACTGAGAATAGTCTGAATATGAAAACGCCTAGATAAATGCACAGCTCATTGTTTTAAAAAATCGCGCAACGAAAATGCTGTCCCTAATTCGTGGGCCAAAACCTTATCAAATATGTACAAAGTAGACAAAATACTTCCTAAATTATGCAAAACCAAAATATTATTTAAATCGGCCCATTCATACCGTTGGGAATGCGATGTGCGTGAAATTTTGACAACAATTTGAACCCCAGCCACCTCAGTTGCTAACATTAATGAGAAAATAATTACTCACAAATTAAAATTGAGTTTCTGTTCATAATTTATGTTTACTACGCCAGTTAGGGGAGGTGTTGACGGGAATTGAACCGCAGAACATAATTTGTTAAGCTGTGTGGTTTTTTGAAAGGAAACGGAGGCTGTGTAACGCTGGGGAAAACTGTTGCGTTTGATCACCTATATTCATCGCAGAATTTTTGCGTGACCATGGGGCATAGTATTTTTCGATACTGTACGGTAGCACTGGGTTATGGAGATCACATACAAGCTGTAAATGGACTGTTCACGTAGCCGTATACTGCGCAAAAACTATTGCTTGGAAACGACTTTTTTTTTGGGATGAAAAATCACGATAGGACTCAATGTAGCGCACTAAAAATATTGTGCTGATGGATGCATCGAGTAGTAAACAGTAGTGGTCGTGGAGGTATTTAAAGTAAATGTATAACATTAAAAACTTCGCCGTGAGTACAAAGCTAGATCATGACCTAAGTAGGTACTTATTATAGCAGAACAATAATTTGTATCCCAGTAGTACAGATCCAGTGGCATATTTTCCGGACTTTTCACGTAGAGAAAGTTTTGAGTAAAAGGTAGTGTTATCTATAAACGTTTAAGTTTTACATGCAACAATGTATTTTAATAATTTTCTACTCCCAATCATTATTCGCCATAACAAGACGTTTCAAAACAGACATCATTTTTAAAAGTTATCAACGCAGCGATCTCAGCACTTCGTGACTTGTCTATTCTGATGGTGACAACCTTTGCTCGTTATATTCACTAAAGGGCCGTCAGTTTTATCCAGCTTAGCAGTTTTGCAGTCTATAGTAATGTATTTAAGGTTTATTTTGTTATGATTTTTAATAAAAAGATAGCGGTGGCCTTCTTTTATCATTATCATTCTCTTGTCTTTATCCTAATTCATTTGTGGTCGCGGGAGCATGTCTTCTTATTCCATTCTTCTCTATTACTTGTCATATCATCAGACACCTCCTTTCATGCCGTATCAGCCTTTTTATATCTATGATGGAAAATTAAGAAAAAATCATATCTTTTTTTGAGGCCTTCCTCCTCTCTATCCACTCCTCACAAACCAGCAATTTTTCTCGAGACTTATAATTATTATAGGGACCGGATTCTTTCTGCAGGAGTTGGAGAGTCACTTGTTCTGTAAGAAAGCAATGACTGCCGAAAACGATACGATATATACAAATGAACGTATTTATAGCAGCACCAAACAGTTTCTCAATTATTATTTGTAATTAGTGACAGAATGCTTGTTCAATGTTGAATGGAAAGCATGTTAAGCAGTTGCTCTTTGGCAGTCGTTACAGGTAGTCACTGACCCGAAAGTTTGACGACCAGACTTACCAAGGAGTGTCGTATTACCCAGTACTTAATGGATTGCGGGGGTCAGATAGGCAGTCGCTCTATGTAAAATACTGGTATTCAGCTGCATCTGGTTAGACTGGAAGCCGACCCCAACATAGTTGGGAGAAGGCTAGGCAGATAATGAGTTATAGAAAGTTTTCCTCACCAGCTGGCGTCATTTACTGCTCCCAAATTAAAATAAAAACAAAACAAGGTAAGGATGAAAGGAAATAACTCACGAAAACTCTAATCCAGACTTTAAGCTGCAAAATACGGAAAATAAACAGTTTACAGACCTACATAAAAACCGCTAATATGATATCCAGCAGAATTTTTTCGTAAGCTTTATAAAAGCTTTACCAGGAACTGGTTGCAAAAAAAGTGCGGTGAACTTGACTACTTTATTCATGAAGCGTTTACAGTAATATTATTTGTTACAAATAACTTCTGAGGACATATAAATTAGGTAATCGTTTCGTATAATCTTCAAAAACTAAACAGGATTGCTATGTTCAGCTTTTCTGTAAATTATATGTTTTTACATAAAATCACGCCTGTAATCCCTGAAGGGATAGTCAGAGGTGTACTTAATAGTACACCAACATTTCGCCAGTTGTGTTTTAAGTTCCATGTTAGAGGGCAAGCCTATTGCCAGCAGACTCTGTGGCAGCTACTGAAAAAATCCTAATGGTAAAACCCAATAACACTTTGCCCGACTCGGGAATCGAATCCAGGACCTCATGCCTAGCAGTCGCGCTTGCAATCACTCGACAAACGAGGCAGTCAATATATTTTTTTTATTACCTAAATAATAAATGCCGCCCGGCAAGCATTGCTTATGGCCCGTGTTGTCCGTGGATGAATGCCCATCTTTACATACAGAGATTCCTTCGTGCTTCGGAAATTACGTTAAGCCCCGGAAGACAACCAGTCCTACCAACGAATATCGCATTAAATAGTAACTGGGGTGTGGAGATCAGATAGGCAGTCGCTCCATGTAAAATACTGGTATTCCGCTGCATACAGTTAGACTGGAAGCCGACCTCAACATATTTTGGAAAAAAGGCTAGGTAATTTGATTGATTGAGCCGTACGGGCCAGGACCAACGTTGGTCCTGGCTGTCATTTGTAGATCTTTGATAGTCGTTAGATAGTCAGTGGCTTAAAATGTCTGACAACCAGTCTTACCAAGGGGTATCGTATTACCCGGTACTAACTGGGTTGTGGGGGTCATATAGGTAGTCGCTCCATGTAAAATACTGGTATTCAGCTACATCTGGTTAGACTGGAAGCCGACCCCAACATAGTTGGGAAAAGGCTAGGCAGATGATGAGTTTGATTGATTGAGCAGATTTGTACAAATAATTTCAGAAGCTGTAGCTTTATGTCGTTCTCATACTTGATTGACTTTTTGTTCGTTGTTATCGCTAATAAAATAAATATCACTTGATTCAGACCATCAAATCAAAATGCATAGGTATTATTATGTTCTGTTTAAAGGTGACTGACAAATTTATGAAAACACGTAATTATTTTAGAATTTGAAATCGACGGTGGTGCAGCGGCAGTGGAACAAAATGACAGGGGAGTCTAACTTTTGACGGATCTTAGCTGAGAGCGTTTCGATGTACCAAACAGAAAGCAAGAAAGACAGATTTCACAAACTTTTAAATTTTCACTCTGATCCGTAGAAAACATGGAACACAACGCGACTGGCAGTGAGAAATATCAAAGCACAAGTAACATTTAATTAAAAGGATCAAAAACCGGACTAAAAATTGTATTATGTAAGTACCTATATAATAATAGATTTGTAATCTCCATTTAATTTCCTTCATTTTGATAGCCTACTCGAAAGGTTTGGTTGAAAAAAAATATGAACGACTGAATGAATTTAGCGCCAAAAATCCGCCATTTTGTTTTTTGTTTTGAAATTTACAAAGAAACACACAAGATACGCGCGAAAAACATAACCCTCCCTTGGCAGTCGGAATAAAATAAAGTAAAAAGCACTAAAAATTCGTTCATTTCCGAATTTTAGCCACTTCACACAAAAAATATTATTCTGAAAATGATTAACATTAGTTACAAGCAAACCTACACTTTAGCCTTTGATCTGGCCTTTTTATGTCACATCACACATTAAACTTTTGACCCTCTCCTTTTTGCGTCAACGGCTGACAAACGACTTCAACATTCAACAAAAACATGGAACCAGTTTTAGCCAGTTCTACAGCGATAGTTGTTTAATCAATATTTTACGAAGCAAGGAACAAAAACTTGATGTCATGACCCAAACGAGATATACTTTACACAAGGAAATTTCGTCAAGTCACCGAAATATTAGGAGAACATTAAAATTTACTTACAGTGATGTGCAAAGTTGAACGAGAATTTTACTATAGACTCTATGCTTACAAAAATAGGGTCCAGAATCAGTTATCAGAAGTGACTTTCGATTAATTATTATTCAAGAGACGGAATGGATACAAATTCAATGTTTTGTTTTTAAATTATTTGGTGGGGTGGATGGAATAATTATTTCCTACTTTATTTGGGGAGAGGATAAAGTAAATTATGCCGTGTAATCTTGAAGGAATAGTATGAAGGAATTTCAAGAATTGAAAAACTGGTATATCTGTGGTGAAACACAAGAAACGCAAGACTTCTCGTGTGGTGTCTCAGACCATGAAACTGAACAACTCTTGTTCTATGACTTTTGGAAATTCGTAACTTTTTTTTAGTCCAACCATACAAGTTGATAAGCGTCTGTTCCTACAGGAAGTACAATTTCTTTTTTCGAATTTCAAGAACTCGTAGAACAAAAACTGTTCAGTTTCATGATCCGAGAGACCACATACAAGGTTTTGCGTTTATTATTTTATGCCTTGTATAGAAGATAACATTATTTTCTCTATGGATAGACAGGCACTGGATTTAGGAGTTACTGAAAAATTACGTTACATTCTATGTGTTACAGAGCATTACTCGTGATGGATGAAGACTTGGCCGCAGAACGTGGTGTTCCTTCGCTTCCTTGGACAAGTTCACACTAGTGAAGTGCTACTAGCATAGTCGCTAATGGGCCGCTGTAGTCTGAAATAATTGCATGGAAATTTCCTCCCAAAAAAATCAAAAATTTGTATCTAATGCATATGAAGCCGGCTTGCACTTATAACTGAACTTTATTTCCTATTCCATGGTTAAACCCTCCGTCATGCAGTTAGGAAAGGCTTTCAACATATCCTTATTTTAAAAACGGCCACACAACCCAACAATCTTATCAGACCTCATCTAAAATTTGTATTTACAACGTACTTTCCACAACTACCATGACATTTTGCGAACTATCTTTTGGTGGATGGCAGTATTCCAAACCTTAGTATTCCCAAAAGCAAGATAATAATGTGAGGGGAGTGTTATATAAAAATGTCACGTACTACCTCCCACTCTTTAGTAAGAGAGCAGAGTTACACGGACGGCCATATTTTCAAGCGGTAATAAATTATTTGATGTAAAATAAGACATCTAGTAGTCGCTTGAAATAGTTTTGAAGTTTACTCAAAGTGGTATTAAGACATCCTTATGCTGAACGCATCTATTTGACATTGGGGAATAGCTGGGCTGGCTGGCATTGGGCTGAGCATATGGTTATGTTACAAAAAAAACTTAAAATAACGCCTGTATTCCCCGAAGGGTATGTAGAGGTGTACCTAATAGTTCACTTACATTTCCCCTGCGCGACCGCTAAACTCGACTGCTTAGCATGCGGTCCTGGTTTCGATTCCCGAGTCGAGCATAGTGTTTTTGGGTTTTCCATCAGGAATTTCTCAGTAGCATCCACAGAGCCTGAATTTGTGCCCGGTAAATAGCAATAGGCTCGCCCCCTATCACATGGGACCTAACTGGAGAAATTTTGGTGTAGGTACTGTTAAGATCTCTGGCTGACACTTCGAGGACTACACGCGTGATGTTATGTTATTTGCCAATTATAACGTGTATTTTATTGCAACTCAGAGCGCTATTCGATTTTCATTCTAATATTAAATTAATTCATCATAATAGCGATTTATTTGGCAGGTATTTGCGACGTTGCCAACTTTCAGAATGCACCCTCTTAAATTAAGCCACTGGGCCTGGAAGCATGAAATTAAACATAAGAGGTGCTTGTGTAGCGAAGATAAGCACTAACGAAACATTTTCAGGAATTGATCTCTCTTCTTCTTCTTAGCGTGTCGATGGCAATCTGAATTGTGTTGACCCAGAATTGAGTTACTAGTTTGGCGCCTACAGTAGCGTCCATCAGTTCGTGTAAAACATTATTAAGTGCCCCATCGTTTGTAGCACAGCACCACATCTACACTCCAGGACAGAGTCATTAATGCATCTCCACCTGAGCAGGTTTTCTTTGCACCGACCAAACTAACCAATTGATCTCTTATAGTTGTTTAATAGGGGATAACAATGTATGGGAAGTTCCTCATTTCCAGCCATGAGAAATCTCATTGGCACACGGCTTGTAGTTTAAATAATCTTGTGAGGTATCTAAGTGTGTGTCAAGAGAAATCAATAATGCCCAGCTAATTACTACAAAACTTAAGCCAGTCAATTCTACACAAAATATTTAACTACTTATAAGACCATTCAAGGTCACTCAGCGAGCTCTGGGATGGGCTATGCTTAGAGTCTCTCTGAGGGCTTGCATCCAGGACGAGGTGATCCGACAGAGAACTAAAGTGCGACATAGCTCACAGAATAAGTAAGCTGAAGTAGCAATGGGCTGGCCATATTAGCCGTATAACCGAAGGCCGTTGGGATAGATGTGTTCTTGAGTGGAGACCGCGAATCGGCAAGCGTAAGGTGGGACGCCCTCAGGTTCGGTGGAGCGAAGATCTTCGCAGGGTGGGTGCATCCAACTTTTAGCAACTGGATGAGAGTTGCTGAGGATCGAGTTGAGTGGCGTGCGATTGAGGAGGTCTACGTCCAGCAGTGGACTGCTGTAGGCTGATGATGATAAAGCCAAACAAGGCTTTAAAATAAATCAAGCTAAAAATCTTTAATTGTGTCTCCAAACAATGCCTTATTATGTATTACCAAGGCCTACCTTCCCACACAAAGTACGATAATTTCAAAGCACACAATTTCAATATGTCGTGGATCAACTAATGAATTAATGTACGAACTTAGTTCAATCAATACTGATCCCAAACTGGAGGACTTGTTTGTCCTCAATATTAAACTAATCAAGGGCAAAATTGAGGTATTTTCACTTGGAACACTACATAGCATACTTAATTGATTTTATTTGTGTTTGTTCAACAAATAAGTTGTAAAGGTTTCTCTTGTTTGTTGTCGAATAATAAAAACTGTAACAAAAGACGATCGTAAACAGCTATTGTCGAGACCGCAGCTTGATAAAAAACTGTGCGGGATATGAATTATAAATGAAATTGATTATCATAAATATAAACTCCATAAATAACATTATGAATTCATAAATACCATTATGGTATTTATCACTCATATCTATAATATCACGCCTGTAGGTGTGTGTCGTTAGGCAGAGGTGTACCTAATAGGTCACCCAAATATCGCCAGTTATGTTTAAGTTTAAAATAATAGGGGGCGAGCTTATCGCCATCTACACGGCACATTTTTCAGATTCCGTGGCTGCTACTAAGAAAATCCTGATCGAAAAACCCAATAACACTCTGTTCGCCCTGGGAACTTCATCTATTCATACTAATATTACAAATGTGAAAGTAACTCTGTCTGGCTGTCGGTCTCTGTATGCGGCTGTTACATTTTTACGCCGGATTTTAATACAAATTGGTACGCAGGTTATATCGCAATCAAAGGTACCTAATAAAGGACATAAACGATAATTTTCAGCCTGTTAGTGCCTACGTTCTTGTTTCCTCCGTGCCTCGGGAAGCACGTTAAGCCGTTGGTCCCGGCTGTCATTTGTAGATCTTTGACAGTCGTTAGGCAGTCAGTGGGCCAAAAAATCTGACAACCAGTCTTACCAAGGGGTATCGTATTACCCAGTACTAACTGGGTTGTAGAGGTCAGATAGGCAGTCGCTCCATGTAAAATACTGGTATTCAGCTGCATCCGGTTAGACTGGAAGCCGACCCCAATATAGTTGGGAAAAGGCTAGGCAGATGATGAGTGCCTACGTTCTCGTGGAGAAATATCCGGCCAACACTCGAATGAAGTCGTGGGCGAAAAACTAGATGATAAATAATTCATCAACACTATTTTAGAAATAGGTAGGTGGTAAATTGCGTGGGATATTAGAATACATGGATTATTTCACGTGTTTGTACTCATTGAGCCGTGGATATTGAGTTAGTTTAGTTATCCTGTCTTTAAAAACAATAATGGATACAGAATATTCTAATCTAGCTAAGCTCCTATCAATTATTCTTCGTTTGTTGAATCTAGAGCTAAATACTAAATTGAATCCATTTAGAAGATCGACTAATTGGTGAGCTACCACTTAGTCGATTTTCTAAGGTCTAAGGTCGCGTCCTAACCAAACCGAACGTCGCACAAACATGCGTTCGTTGCATTATTTGGTCTAAGTACGTACGTATTCGGTTAGGGGTTCTTGGAACCACCAAAAACATAATTATGAAAGTCTCGTTAGCGTTTTGTTGGTGTATCGAAGAAACTGGCAAATTATGGAAACTGTCGAGATGACACAACTGCCGGATTCACACAACAGTCCAATCAGCGAGACTGAGTAACAACCGAAACTGACGAATTAAATAAACTGACGAGTGAAGGAAACTCACCAGTGTTACGCGGACTCGCGTGAACTATAAAAGTTTCGATATATCTTACCTGAATAATAATTTTATTTTGTAGTATTCAGATAACAGGAGAATTATGTTACATATAGGGTGACTGGTAATTAGTGACCGATGCTTAAACACGTGAAAGAAACATTTGATGAAATCGCGAGCCGCGCGGGTGTTCTGCCTACCCACTGTTGCACGGTACAATAGACAGAACGGCGTCACGCGGCTAACAGCTGATAGGTCACATGCGCGCGCGCGCGAATTTCATACGGCTGTTGTGTTATTGGAATAAAAGTGAATGAGTATAAAAAAAAATTCTTTGGGAAAGTTGTTTGTTTTCATGAATACAATCACGTGTTTAAGTATCGGTCACTAATTACCACTTATCCTACATAATTATGAAGATTCAATTCAACCTAACCTAATTTCCCACGAAGCAATATACCTAACACAAACCGAATTTATTTCCCAAAGTTCCTTCAATACATTTAATAAATCATTTAAGCAATATTATTGGTTTCGGAAGAATCGAAAAGGTTCTATAAATTGCAGGTTAAATCGATAAAACGACAGTGAACTTCCTGCTTACAATTTTGGTCATTCGATATATCATCATACAACGGTACAGAATATTCCGATATGAGTATTTGAATACGGAAATTTGTATTATGTACGAATAACGGATAGATGTTTGGTATATATTTTTTTAAAGAGGGTCAGTTAGAGAGTTTTACTGCTAATGCGGAAAAGAAATAAAATAAGCAGTTAAAGTACAAAAAAGATTTCTTATTTTCCCATTATTCATTTCTATACATAAGATTTACATTTTGATATATTCCTATACATAGCATAGCATAGCAGCAGCCTATAATGTTCCCACTGCTGGGACACAGGTCTCCTCTCTATGAGAGGGAATGGGCTATAATAATCCACCACGTGGGCCCAGTTCGGGTTGGTAGATGTCACATGTCTTCGAATTTTTGGTTCTAGGACATGCCGGTTTCCTCACTATGATTTCCTTCACCGTTTTGAGAGCAGTGGTGATAAAATAAATTACACAAAGTAATGCGCCTGCCTGGGTTCGAACCCACGACTTACTGCTCGTAAGTCGGGGCCGCCACCACTTCCTCTACAAAATAATATAAAAATATAATAAATAATAATATATAATCCATTCCTATACAAAATAATATAAAATAGTAGCACACCGGCATCGGGAACAGGTATCGTGTTATTATTTATTAAGAGTTCCACACCCCTAAAAGAAAGTAGCTCCCTTAGATGACTCGTGCATTTGTCAGTCTCTCCACCTCGGATGTTAAAATTATAATAAGACAAATAGATGGGACTACTTGTTCTCTCGATGTATTCGAAGGGATTTGGAGTAATCTTGTTTCATGAAAATCAAAGAAAGAAACCTTTCATTTGATTTGACAATCTAGGTTGTTAATGTTTTTCCACACGATGTTTTCCTTCCCCGTTTTGAGAGCAGTAGTGATGAAATAAATTGAACTAAGTATAATGCCCGGCTTGGTTTCCTTAGATCTTTTGACTTCCGGTGGAAGTGTCAGGTCAGTGTCAGGTTGTATGTTGATTAAAATATGATTCGTGGCTGTAAAAAATACGGCTTTACTGAGTTATATTAATTAAAATCATCAATACAACCCTCTAAGTTCCTTTTAATGAATGACTTTTTCATGAAATAGTTATTCAATGGCATTAAATGAAGATGAAATTGCTTGACAAATTGCAAAAAAAGTAACAAAATTTGAATTTCGCGGGCTTTCCTGACGCTTTCCCCTTACACTGGACGACCACTGCTTATATGACGACGAGACGGTCGAGATACTTTTTGCTATTTTGTAACACCTGTGTTCCATACGTAAAACAAAAGCAAGATGGTAAGTAAAGGCTTTACGTAATCGCACGTGAAACGACGTGTTTGTGTAAGTTATGTTATTCCAAGATGGCGACTCACATTTCCACCGCGTCGTACTTTTTGTTTTGCAGTCTACAGAGCTTTCACCCTTTTTGCCAAAAAATCGAGGTAAGTACTAACATGTATGCGTAGCTCGTTTTATTTTGTAATAAAAACATGGTCTTTTTTTTATTTTACTACTTACAGGTTTTTTTATCGGTGGAGGGGTTTTTGAACCTACGATATAAAAAGGAAGATGTTCCTAAGTCAAGTCAATATTTTTGCTCATCATCATCATCATCATTTCAGCCGAAAGACGTCCACTGCTGGACATAGGCCTTCCCCAAGTGTCGCTACATTGACCGGTCCCGTGCGTCTCGCATCCAGCGGATCCCTGCAACCTTTACCAGGTCATCGGCCCACCTAGTGGGAGGCCTTCCAACGCAACGTCTTCCAGTTATATTTTTGCTCATGCTTACCTATTTACGAAAGCGTGGGAGACGCATATGTTAAGTATTGGTCTGCGATAGACTGAGTTTTACATGCAGCAAGAGAATGTTGTAAAAAGAAAACATAATGTCAAGAACCAAAAATCTCTGTAATCTGTTTATTCCACATAACATAAACTCACGCCTTTTTCCAATGTGGGTAGGCTGAAAGGCCTACCCACATTGGAAAAAGGCGTGAGCATGCTCTGTTCAATTTTTGTAACTACATCTTCTTTTAAACCGCAACGTTCTCTTATACACCATACCTGCTTCGCAAGGACTACATTTATTCCGTACATAGAATTTTATTCAACTTTTACAAAACTAAGCCATTCATAATAAAGTCGCACTCCCAGCATAAAATAAACATCTATCGGGACTGTACACCTTGCTCTCTAAGCCGAAATAAACCCCTTAAGGCGAAGAACATTGTAAGCTATAGGTACCTACTTTGTACTAGTTCAAATAGGTAGAATTACGTGACTCGAGTCCCACAAAAGGGTGAACACAGACTTAGTGCTACTGGAATCCAGTTTAACATTTTCTAGAGGATTTGTAAAGGATTTGTCGGGTTCGACTCGGACGATTTATTAATTGTTGAAGCGAAAAGTCAAGAATTGAAAGTGGGATTTTGTTAATCTCTCTGTTAGGATTGGTTTTTGAGTAAGTACTTAGTTTTTTGATCGAAAGAAAAATGGTTGGGTTTAAGACAACTGGATTTATAACGTTAAGACGGAAAATAAATTACAATACGGTTTGGTTTTGAATTTAACTAAGATTAAATACCTTCTTGCTAACTGACATCCTAATGGCATAAATAATAATTGCTTGTATTTACAAGCAATTATTATTAATTAATTTTTATTGTATTTGCAAGCTCTTTGTTTAGTTTAATATTTTATTCCAGACCCTTCTAGAAATTCTACATCTGAACAAACAACGTCACATTTCGTTGAAACAGCAAGAAAATTGTAAAGACACACATTGCCGGACGTGTTGATATACCCGTTCTTTTTTTAAAACCAAAACTTCTGGAAGTTTCCATCGTGGAAATAATGGTGCTGTATTGTTTCAAGTTTTTGAAATATTTTTATTTAGTGCAGTACTGAGGATATTGTTTATGGTTTGCTTTGGTGAAATGTTTCGTTGTATTTACCATGATTTATAGAGTTTTGGGTAAGAGGTTTTATTTTTAAAGTATTGTTTTATTACTTGTATAGTAACTGTGGGCTATAGAAACGCTATGTAAGGTTCGTTGAATTGTATTAGATTATTGACAATTCTCGTTGGTCTAACATGAGGTCGTGGGTTCAATTACCGGGTCGTGTAAATACTGTTGGGTTTTTCCATCAGCAATTTCTCAGTAGCAGCCACGGAGTCTGGATTTGTGACCGGTTGATGGCAATAGGCTCGTCCCCTATTAATGGGACTTCAACATAACTGGTAAAATTTTGGTGTAGTACTAGGTACACCTCTGCCTAACCTTTCGGGGATTACAGGCGCGATGTATTGTGATAATTTTAAAGCCGGGCAATTTGTGAAGGACCTTTGTTATGACTATTGAATCAACGCCGTACAACGTTCATATACAGGGGCTATCAGAGTAAGTTTTTGATAGTACATTTTTTTACAGCAGGTTTCTCAATTTACAAACAAGTTTTCGTGAGACTTAAAATATATTGAAAAAAGTGCCAATACTCATAAAACATGGTAGCCACTGTCGTAATAGTAGTAAGTAAACACAATGTATTGTTTTAAAATAGGTAGTACCCATTTAACTCCATGTAATTGTTTATTTATTAAAAAAATTGATATTTTCTTAAAAAACACTGAAATCCCTCAAAAGTTATGACTTAACTTTTAAGTAGATCAAATTAGAGCTCTCTCGACATTTTTTTTTGCAAATGACCCCAACTATGCCCTGTTTCGTTAGATCTACGATTTTTTACTCACCCCGTATTATTATTATAACTCACTGTAGCCTTATCTGAACAAAAGGTAAATGTAATTGCTTACGGTCCTCACACTCTTTATCGCGCATTTTACGATATTTAAATATTTTTTTTTTTTTATGAGCCGTCAAGCCTACAACAGTTTCACTACCCACTATTAAAAAAAAAAATACCAGACTAATAGAATAATAAAATTAGCAGTAACGTTAGACCGGCCAAATCTTATCAAAACATAACCCTTAAATCTTTTATTACCTACCTGATAATGGCTCTCTTTACGAGTGAGAATTTAGATTGAAATCCAAACGACCTGAAGAGTTTGGTTCTGTTTTAACTGTTCAGGATTAAAGCTTATTGTACACTTATAAACATTGCAATGGATCGGCGCATTTTGACTAGAAGCACCAGCACAAGTGCGCGGCGTAAACGTTTACTAGAGGCGCGAATTATACAAAAATGGCGTAAGGTGAAGGCGCGGCGCAGGCGCAGCACAGGCGTGAAAAGTATAACGAAAAAAAAGAACGGCATGCCTGCGCTGCGCCGCTTGCGGTAATTCACGTCACGTCGCCTACGTACATTTTGTATGAAAACGTTTTGAAGCCGGCATCTTGCCTGCGCTGCACCGTCACCTTACACCGTTTGTGTATAATTCGCGCCTTACACCGCTCACTTGTGGTAGTACCTTTGATTTTGTAATCAGAGGTACTGACAACCAAACATCTAAACTACTAAATTACTACTACCTTTACTACACAACTAAACGACTGCAGCACGATTCGGATTTACGAGATTCCATCGCCAGAAAAAAATATTTGTAATTATCAGTCCATAGACTACCGTAACAACATCGCTTTGAATTGGTCCAAGGCGATGGAACCTCGTAAATCCGAATAGTGCTGAAGTGGTTTGATGATTAATTAAAGAGAAGTGATGTTGCCGCTTCTTTTAAGTTTCCTCATCTCCCATACAACGATCTTGAAATGAATTATGAAAAAGTGTAATTTAAGGACGCGCAGGTCGACGTCTATCTGCCTTAAAAGCATTTTCGACTTACGGCATTTCATACAAACTTTCAAGACCTTTTTTTCGAATTGACTGAACCGATTTTAATGAAACTTCATACACATAAGCGGAATACACAGGTTTAAAAAGTTATGAGAGAACATTTTCGAAAAATAATGTTACAGCTAAATTAGACCGTTTTTAGATTTTCCGTAGAAACAGAAATTTCCAATTATCTTTTTTTTTTTTAAAAGACATTCCGAATATGTTCTCTCATAACTTTTTAAACCTGTATCCTGCTTATGAAGTTTCATTAAAATCGGTTCAATCATTTAAAAAAAAAAAATGACTTGAAAGTTTGTATGAAATGCCGTAAGTCGTAAACGCTCTTAATAGTAATAAAAACAGAGAGTGAGAAAGTTTCAAACTCTCTTTAATTATTTTTTGTCTCCCTTCAAGGCCGATGTTATATTTCTTTTTTCTATAGCACTGTCACTGTGCGATTACCTTAAAATGTCCAAGTTAATGTCGACAGTTTAATTACTATTCCGAAATACGAACTACTTACTATTCTAAGTTTGGAATAAACCACGAAATTAATCAAGGAATGTAGGTACCGCACCATGGCTTTGGAACAGACAGCCAGCGTTGCGGAAACCACGAAGGAAATGGCGGGACGCGCTGGACAAATCAGTCTAATTTTGCATGGAGCCGAAATATCTCGGAGTCATGTGGGAAGGATTTTCACGGTTGACTGTTCTAGACGTGGGTGGCATCATTTTTGAGTTTCATTCTGTTAAATAAAACTACTGTTGAAAATTTTCAAAATCAATGAAGAATTAAAAAAAACAGCTTTTGGTTCTAAATTATACTGAAAATCCGTAATTAATTATGATAACAGTTCATTATTAACTTATTCCGGAAGAACTTCGGTGATCCTCTGTCATCTTAATAGATCTTCTGATGATCAAAAAAAAATGTGCCCAGACACCGTGCAAAGCGATGGCGAAATAGAACGTAGTGTTAAGCACAGAATTAACACTGGATGGATGAGGAATTAGGAAAATGTTGTGCGGAAAGTTTTGAGTATAAATGTGGATGGGTATAAGAGTAAAGGAAGACCAAAGAAATGATGGATGGATTGTGTGAGCGACGATATTGCAAGAAAGGAGGTGTCTGGTGAGGTGACTAGTAATAGAGAAGTTTGGAAGAAGAAGACATGCTGCGCCGACCCCAAGTAAATTGGAATAAGGGCAGAAGAAAAAAAACGTTTTGGTGATTGGTTTTTCAGTTATGATGATGAACCTGTTTTCATTTTTTTTACTTATTTGTATAGTCACTAGGCTAGGGTTCATCACAGAAAGACAATTGAGACGAAATATTGGTAGACGGGAAGTTATTAAGTATTTTCTGGAAACCAAAATGCTTTATATTAAGGGTTCGATTACATGCCATAAAATTCTATCATTTATTGAATCTCCGACGTTTTTAGTAGACGTGCCTTACGTTTCAATGTAAGGTAATAGCTAATCAAGTTTTTGGCAGATATTCAAACGGGTTTCACTGTAGTTTGGCTCCCATCTACTTTGGATCACTTGCCCAATTTGTAGTGATTTTCGACGCCGTAAATGTAATATTTTAGCTTTAAGCCAAACGTGATGTTTTTGGCAACGATGTTGTGTAAGATATTTGTGCAGTATTAGTAACTGTTTTGTTGTAAAAAGTCTTGGATACGTGACAAAGACAATTTTGCTTTAATTAACGTAGAGGGGTTAATTCGGAAATAAGAAATATCTGTAGATAAATAGACTGGGGTCAATTCAATTCATTTATTGCATCAAATATGGTAGGTACATAAGTTTTATATAAAATATTTAGTAACACATATTTGGCCAATATACCGGGTATAAACAGATCCTTCACATATCCGTCAACCAAGCATTCTGTACATCAAACTAAGTAACTTTACGCAAAAATTATTGCTGGGAATCGACTTTTTTTTTTGGGTGAAAATCACGTTTTACGGTAGGACTCGGTGGAATGCACTCAAAGCATTGTGCTGATGGATGGATTGAATAGTACGAGGGTTGTGGAGGAGTGTAAAGTAAAAATCTTACATTAAAAACATGTATTTAAAAAAAAAACTTGTGAAAATGTTGGAACTTTGACCCCCAATATCTCCGTAACTAGAAGGTTCCCAGGTATGGTCTAGAATAAAAAAAATATCACAAAGACGGGGAGATCAAGTGCCTTTCGGATATGGTCTATTTACACCCTTTATATCATGCAATAGTACAAGTTTTTACACTTTACATATTAATTACTAGGTAACTACATTTTGTCGATCTATGTCTCTACTTTACAGTTAAATATAAACATAGCATAAGCATAATCAGCCTATAATGTTCCCACTACTGGGACACAGGCCTCCTCTCTGTGAGAAGGAATAGGCTATAATATACCACGCGGGCCCAGTGCGGGTTGGTAGATGTCACATGTCTTCGAATTTTTGGTTCTAGGACATGCCGGTTTCCTCACTATGATTTCCTTTACCGTTTTGAGAGCAGTGGTGATGAAATAAATTACACAAAGTATTGCGCCTGGCTGGGTTCGAACCCACGACTTACTGCTTGTAAGTCGGGGCCGCCACCACTGGGCCACCGCTTAAATATGTCTATGCTTTAATGTATAAAATTTACAGGGACAGTTTTGAATGAACTCATCTATCGAACGTCGTCATTGATCATAATATTATAAGAGCTATCAGTGGAAGCCGGAGACCAATGGCAATCAGACCAGGCGAGTCCTTGTTCCTAAGCAAAAAAACGTAAAAAAATTGAACGTACTTAATTGTGCAGCATCGCTTTAACAGTGGTCACAAACAAGTATGTAGCAGCTGTTGCAAACCTTACCCTTCGTCAAACAAGATCGCACAAAAACTATGCCTTCTGCGAATACCCTTACCTCGCGTCCTAACCATAGCCGCGCACAGGTTCGCCGAAAAAAATGAGCGCGTATTTGCACGACTACGCTTTAGTTAGAATCCAGCCTTAACCATTATACAAGTTCAATTCAAGAACAGCACGTAAAACGTTCCCGGAACGTCATTAATTCTCGTATACAAGTTCCAGATTCTTAAGATTTGTGTACCATTCGTATGTTCGTACTACGAGTAATTTACTCCGTCGCGACAGTTCCTAGCAGTTACGACCTCTAGTTTTAAATTAATTAAAACTTCCTTAAAAGGGCTTCATGTTGCCTGAATCAAATTTAAAACTGTAATCAATTTAGTGGTATCGGTGTGGAGTCGGTTTAGTAAGTTGATGGGGTAATAATTACATGAACAGTGATTCATATTCTAGTATTCAGTAGATATTATTTTCTGGACGTCCTTCATTAATTTGTATTGAATATTTTTACTAAATATTCATAGACTTCATTAACGGTATTTTAGATATTACTACATTTATTTTATCTAAGATCCTACAATTTCTTCGTTAGCAAAGACCACATTTTAATTTTCATAAATTCACTAAATTTTTGTTCTAGAAATCAGGTGTCTCCATAAAACTTTTAGATGTCCTTCAAGATGTGTTCAATAAAATTCGTATCCTACCGAATATAAAAGACATAAAAATACCAGCATTCCCATAACTTCTGAAAAATGAAGTCGTATAAAATCTTCGACCTGAACAAATATCGGATAGCCAGAGCTATTTCTCACGAACACCGGAATCAGCATATAAATGCAACTAAAATTTTCTCTTTCAAAATAGTAGTGGAATTTCTCGCTTGTCAACTTTTGATCCGTCCTTATTCATCAAAATGCGTTTTGCATTTTACATACATAGTGGTAATGAAAAAGAGTGGCCGCAAACGTGCGATAAAAAAAAAAAAATAATATTTAATTTAACGAAATTAAATTTTTTTTTTTTCGTGTGCAAGTTTGTGTAAGGTTTGTAAACAAATTAACATAAATTACCTAGGAATTAAACCCTACAATCAACACTATATCTGATATCTAAATCCTCTTCTGATTCCTCATCATCTACCTAGCCTTTACCCAAATATACAGAGTGTCAGGAACAGCCCTCTGAAGACTGATGGGGTGAACTCTGAACTCAGTAAATCATACTAAGATGACCGGTACAAGAAATTATTTCAGCAACGTTATGGGAATCCAATAAATTTGATTTGTTTTGTTACGTACTTAATGTATTGTTACCGTGGAAAAACGCATGTAGCGAACGGCGAACGTGGCGACGAGTTCGATGAACTCTGTAGCTAGGCAGGAAGTGAATAGCTGATTTGACGCGTCGCAACATCCATTGTTATTTTTTTTATTTTAGTTTTATTATTTACATAAATGGAGTGATGCGTACAGAGAATGTAATTTTACATGGAAATAAAGGAATAGTAACTGAAAAAACGATTAAAAATGAAAATTGTCCTGAGGAAAATTCCGGTGGAATATGATTCAAAATAGGAGCTGAATGCACCCTGTTAGTTTGAGGAGGGCTGTCCCTTACACCCTGTATAGGGGGTCAGTTGAAAGTCTAACCGGATGCAGTTGAAAACATTTTACACAAAGCGACTGTCTATGTGACCTCCACAACCCAGTTATTGAGTAACATCATATCCCATAACATGACTGGTTCTCAGACTTTCAGACTTCTGACTTCCGGTAACGACCTAATTCAGATAGAATTCATACGAACTTTTTGCGGTAATAGGTCAGTCTGTTTTTTGATATATTTTAGTCAAGAATGCATGTTTTTTTTTTTAAATCAGTGCATTTGTATTCCAATATAAACTTGAAACAAAATATGAATACCTAAGTCCTAACAATAAACAGAATTGAAGTATACATTTTATATTATTCAATCGTAGTGTTTAAATGAAAGGAGCCTCTCTTAAACACTACGATTGATTAATATGAAATCAATCTTACTATTGTTCAACCAATTTTGAAAAAACTGTCAGTTATTTGAAACATCACTAAGGTTGAACTATCTAGTACTATCTAGCAATTACGATGGGTAACTACTAATATGACCACAACAACACACAGATAATTATCATCAACCTGCCAGCATTTTATGTTAAATACTTCAAAGATAAAATAAAATAATTTGAACAGAAGTGATGAGTCCACACTTATCACCTCTGTGTACAATATACACGTTAAATGCGTAAGTTCTTACACAAAGCTGAAGAATACCATTCGATTAGTGATTGACCGCCATGAATGTTATTGTAAGGGTATAAAATTAATTAGAAATGGTTTTGTAGATCGATTTCAACTCAATTTTTACCTACATACTTTATCGCTGCGCAATGCTAGAAAATAAGTTTTTATACGGTTAATAGACGATGCCACTACCCAACCACCAAATCCATTAACTCAGCAGAATCTTTTCTAATTTAAGTTACTATTCTCTTAAAAGTTACAACTGTATCAACTCAACCGAAAAAGTATTAGTACAACTTAATTACGTACAAACAGACAAACAACTATCAGCTTAAATGGAACAAGCTCTCGTGACCAACCATTGCGTGCCTCACGGAATAAACGGATCTATTACTTTTTTTTTCATAGTGCGTGCGATTTCACTTGCAAATTTAATAAACAAACCACATTTTCCGGTAAAAACTACGTGGATTTTTTGACGATTTATTTAGGAGTTAGTTTGAAATATGAGGTGATGAGTATTTCGTGCTAATTCTGGTTATAAATTGGACAGTGGACAAATGTTTTTTTTGTTTGTTTATTTAATATTTCTAGCACAATGTACAGAGGCGGACTTAATGTCGTGGGGATTTTTTGTCAGCCTTTGGCGCAGAAGATAAACAAAGTTTTTTTTTTTTAGTTGTGGGTGCAATTTTGATTTTGTTCTTTTATTTTTTCCGAAAACCGATAAAATTGACTAAAGAAGATAGGTTTGTGGGTGGCTTACCCACAAACTTATCTTCTTTGTTATTTGAAAAACATCGAAGTTTCTCTCAATTTACACAAAACAGGTTTCCTACGCACGACGCTAAAATTTACACAATGCCTGTTCTAGATACTTTGTACTTTTAAACTAGTGTAATACAATAACTTACCCACATATTTTTGCTAAAAACAACACCGTCACATTGAACTTTAAGTTATATACTCTCATAAAAGTCGTCAAAAAACCTAAAAATATATATAATTACTTATTAAAATAACTTTCGCATAAAAATTCAAAAGACGACATAAACGAAGAACGCTAGTGTGTGCCGTTTCATATTTTTGTATGAGATTTTACTGCCGCAGGGTCCAACGCGATCTTCGTTTGTTTGGTGATGATTATGCCCATTCATTGTCCGACAGACCATTGTAACCCTGCATGGTTTTATCTCATAAATAATACGGAATCCTGATTGGATGGGAGCTATGCATAACAAACCTTGGAAAGTCATCTATAACGAGTGAATATTTGCATAACTGTTTTTCCGCGGATTGCTTTTTTTATTTATTTTTACGTTTTTTCTGGTATGTAGGTGAGTGGAACTTTAAAGTCAATTCGGTTTGAAGCTGTACTCGACGTCAATGCTTTAGTTTTGCTATCCATACTCTCGTTCGCCATAATTGATTTTTTATGAACATTTTCATCTATCCTGAGGAGCTCGTGGCTAAATAATAGCAACAGCTCGCGACCCGAGCTGTTGCTATATAATGATATTATAAATATCGGAGAAGCTCGTGGCTAAATAATAACAGCCGCTCGGGTCGATCTTTAGGTTAAGCCGTATTTGCCTAGGTTGGTCTGTGGATGGGTGATCGCCAATTACATACCGAGTTTCCTCCGTGCCTCGGAAAGCACGTTAAGCCGTTGGTCCCGGCTGTCATCTGTAGATTTTTGACAGTCGTTACAGGTAGTCGGTGACCCAAAAAGTCTGACAACCAGTCTTACCAAGGGGTATCGTATTACCCAGTACTAACTGGGTTGTGGAGGTCAGACAGGCAGTCACTCCATGTAAAATACTGGTATTCAGCTGCATCCGGTTAGACTGGAAGCCGACCTCAACATAGTTGAGAAAAGGCAAGGCAGATGATGATTTTTATCTATCCTGTTTCGTAGTTCATTTGTCTTATTATTTACGACGCTGGAAACGGTTGTAGATAAAACGGTTATTTAAAGTATGACCACTTTAAGTGTGCAGTCCCAGGTACATTTATTTTAGTTCTGTAATTTCTCGCCTGCACAGATAAGTTGGTTGAACTGTAAATTGATCAAAAAAAAAATTTTTTATTCGTCATTCAGAAAGTAAAATAAGGCCATAAGTGTCAATATTACATAGTTGAGATGACAAAAATTAATGCCGTAAACGCCAGTTTAAATGCGCAGATCGCGTTCAGTTATATTGGTGAAATGCGCTCTGAGCGTGGAATTCCGAACGAAATTTTCAAACAACAAAACACAATTTTAGTTAAAACATTGAAATTACGCTTCGTACTCAGAATTAATTAAAAGTTAAAATATTAATCCGGAGACGAGTTTAGAATATTATGAATCTGTGGAAGTAAAGTATTATTCTAAATCTTTTAGTTTTAATTACAAGAAAAACTTCTACGTTCTTCAAATTGGCTGTAATAAATTCCAATCAAAATAAACAAATTTATTCGAGTGTCCATGACTCTTAGAACTATGACTGTTGACATTATTTAAGATTACGAGCCAATCACATGACAAGATTTCGAAACTTACTAAATAAACTACAACTACTGTTACTGTTAGCCTGCATAATCCACAAAGCTGGACACAGGCCTCTCCTCATGACTTCAGGGCAAATGTGGGCTTCTAGTCGTTGGTTTTATCCAGCTCATCTCGCTATCTTACATGTTACAGCACCATGCTGAGATACCACCTTAGGGCCTCGTACCAATTTAGTTCAACGTATGTCTCATTTTTTGATTATTTTATTTTTATTTATGTTGATTTTATTGTTTAGGCCTGTTCGAGTCAAATGAATACTTTTTCTTTCTTTTCTTTCTTACTTTATTTTCTTTCTTTTCTTTCTTTTCTTTCTTTCTTTCTTTTCTTTCTTTTCTTTCTTTTCTTACTTTTCTTTCTTTTCTTTCTTTTCTTTCTTTTCTTTCTTTTCTTTTTTTTCTTTCTTTTCTTTCTCTTCTTTCTTTTCTTTCTTTTTTGTTTTCTTCTTTTAGGTTTTTTTCGGCCTTTTCTTTCTTTCTACCTTCGAGGTTTTCCGTGACGACTTTGTCAAGACGCCAAATAGTCGTTATTTTGGTCCACTGCTCATGAAGCATACAAACATAGCCAGCCCCATACCAGTTTAGCGGCTTTTTCTGCAACGTCCGAAATCTGTGTTTTAGAGCTCAGAGTGGTGTTGAATGCACTGAATCATAATAAAAAATCCTTTCAACAACCAAAAAGTCATGAATAATATTCCACCACAAAGTAAATACTGTAGTGAAGAAAAAAAGAACGAAATTAATAACTAGCTTCATTCCTACCCCGTTTCATCACATTATGGTTCAATGAGCCTTTGAAAGCCATACGCGACTAACTGGAAAGTCGGGTAAAGGAATTAAAAAAAGAGGTAGAGCATCATTTCAGAGAGCTGTAATAACTCATTAGCCCTCATATATTATTCTTTCGAGTTTGTGGCTAGTGGTTTTTTCATCTTTTTAGAGTTACATTAAAAAACTGGGAATGATGTGGGAAAAAATATCATTTTTATAACTCCTTAAAATAATTAAAAAAATGTTGAAATTGGTTTTTGTATCTGTCTGTGCGCTTAGTTCTTTTTAACTACCCAACCGCGATTATTTGCGGTTTTCACCATCATTTATATATTTTCTGTAAAGGAATTTGTGCTGAACACAAAATCTCGATATTCTAACATGTGGCAAGTACATTCAAAGAAATGTCGCCTCTATGAAAATATTTTTTTCAAGACATATTTTGTATTAATATAACATCACGCCTGTAAACCCGCTTCGGGTTAGGCAGAGGTGTGCCTAATAGTACACACACATTTCGCCAGTTATGTTTAAGTAATAGGGGGCGAGCTTATTGCCATCAACCGGGCATGGATCCAGAGTCTGTAGCTACAACTGAGAAATTCTTTATGGAAAAACCCAATGGCACTTCGCCCGACAGACACATTTTATAATAATAGATACATATATCTTATAATAATCCGTTTTATTTTAAAGTTTAAGGAACTTTAAAATAAAAGGGATACCCATAGATAACCTTAACCTAAGTATACATACCTACTACATACAACATTTTTGTTAGTTTATGAATCTTGAAACTATGTTACACTTCACTTGTACGATGTCATTGTGGGTTCGTGAGCAATTTGTCCGCGGAAGCGACGGTGCACCACATCCCGCAAAAAAAACCATTATATTTGGAAACAATTATGATGTTATCAGTTTTATACATAATTGCAAACTTAACACAAAAAATTTGCTGCTAGCATGTCTGCTAAACATAAACGGTTCAACTCCAATTTTATACTTTTACAGTCACCCGAGCACGTTAAAAATAGAAAAAGTAAAGTGCACAAAGCGGTCCTCACCCACATCTGTTCCTCTTTGCGTGATACACATATATATTTTCATACAAGTACATGAGCAACGTGTATTTTAGTATGCTACTAACAAAAGGACCTTAAATTACTGGCGACCATTTTGAATTTGCAACTTTGTAGCGAGGAAACGAAAGTTTTATTTGAATAAAACTGAAGTTGTTTGGTACTGGCAGGTAATAAACCTAACAGTTTTCTACAAGCACTTTTGTGTAAAGCTGCAAAACAAAAACATATATATCGACTAAAACTGTACAAGGATGTTTTGGCGCGTGGCCTTAATGGTAACATGTTTTTAGAGTTCCATACCGCAGTCGGCAAAAACGGAACCCTTATGTTATCACTTTGTTGTCCGTCTGTCAATTTTCTTAGGAACGCGTGGTGCTATAAAGCTGAAATTAATATCAAATACTCAAGTCTGCAACCCCTCCGAACAGTGAAAATCAAACTTATAAGTCAACGTAATCAAAATATACATATTTATGTCGCAATGGAATCAAAAGCTATAGGGTACTTCCCGTTGACCTAAAATCATGAAATGTGGCAAGAAGTAATATCTTACAGCACACGTAAAGAAAAAAATCTGAAAACTGTAAATATGTAGCGTGTAGTTAAAAACAAAATACCTACAAGTTTTTTAAATACATTTCACTAAAGAATAAGCACAGATGTTCAAAAACACCGCCTCTTTGTCAATTCATTTGAACGCCAAAAATTCTTGTAACACTGAAGGTTCCAATGGCTCGTTTTGAGAACAGGACTAATCTCCGTTCAACTTTGAAACTAATCAGGCAAACTTGAAATAAATTCGTGACTGAAACAGTAAACATCCTATTGTAATTGTAAACCAAAATCAATTTTCAGAAACGGGGTACTTTGCCAATTCAGCACATTGTCGTAGTTCAATTCTATATCAACATCATCAGCCTACAGCAGTCCATTTCTGGACATAGGCCTCCTCAATCGCACGTCACTCAACTCGATTCTCAGCAACTTTCATCAAGTCGCCAGCTAACATTCTAGAAAACCATAGTCAATTATTTATTAAAAAATATGAAAACATGACTGTCTAAAACAAACAAGTGCATCTTCCTATTACTTCTTGTTCTTCATTTATTATTTCTTCTTTGTCTTCTTATTCATTCTTCCTTATTCTTTACCAAATCAGCAACTCTCATCCAGTCGCTAACTACCAATTCTATAAAACTACAGTCAATTATTTATTAAAAAATATGATAACATGACTGTCTAAAACAAACAAGTGCATCTGCCTATTCCATTTTGTTCTTCATTTATTATTTCTTCTTCGTGTTCTGATTCATTCTTCCTTATTCCTTACCAAATCATTATACCGAACCCAGGAACGGTTTCATTTTAAAACCTTCCCAAATCCCGATCCACCAAAAACTGTTACGAATTACTCCGTCAACGTTAACAACATCAATTAAAATGACAAAGAGTACCAAAAGATATTGTGGTTACGTCGGCAAAACTTTCATTAACGTTTCTTTCATTATGCAATTAAAAAGTTGATTAAAATAACGTACGTTGCACAATGTACTGGTCGAAACGCTCTGATGAAATTATAAATTAAAACCATTCCGTTTTATGATGTAATGGATTTTCCCGTGGCTTTATCTGTGTTTCCGATGGGATTAATTTTATTGATTTTAATCTCGGAACACTTCGTGTCGATGAATTTTAAAAGATTGTCGTGGATATTGATTAAATTGTTAACGTCATCATTACCATTGAAATTTATAGACCTACCCTAAGTATTATCAGGTGGACATTATCCAGCAGTGGATGCATACTTTCGGCTGAACGAATGATAATAATAATTAATGTCAAAATATCAAGTTTTGAATTTGAACTTGATATTTTGACATTAATTATTTTAGTAAGTTTAGATTTTTGTATCGCAACTTAAAATAGGTCCCCCGTTCTCCGCATACATGGCAATCCTCAAGTAAAGGAACTATATTTTCGCGTATCAAACCCATATCATAGGTTAAGGATTAATTGCAATTATATTTATATTCCTTTTGCCTTCACAACTACCAACAACTAAAACACAGGTCTTAAACTCCGTCCTTCGTAGCCAATAAAGTTTTTGTATACCTGGTTTTCAAATTAGCTCACAATTTATGTAGGTAAATATTATCCAAAACTACCGACCACCGGCGATTTTATCTGAACAAGCTGATACAGGCGCCACATTTGCATACCCTAAAGGCATGTTTTACTACCGAACAACTGATAAATTGTTCAGATAACCAATCCCCTTGATAAAATCATAAAATTAACTTGTATTATCGCAGTTAAAATAACTTCGATGGGTCCGATTTATTACGCAGATTTTGTAATATCGATGAAGATTTTATTTTGATTTGGGATTAGGAATATTAAACTTTTATTCAGGGTGTGCGAGGGAGCAAACAATAACGAGAATCCCCAAATGGAAAACCGACTGGCGCGAGTAAACTCTGCCATTGATGAACGAGGCTCTGATGACCAACCGGCCTCTACGGCGGAATAAACAACATGCATCCAACGAAGCAACCTAAATACTCCAGAGCGATGATAGATAGCAGCGTCATCATTCGGCAAAGATTAGCTCTGCGGTCAGCAACCCGTTTCAGCAACGTGGTAGGAACGAATAATCCGGAAACTGACTATGGTACCTGCTGTTCCTGGTCATGGAAGAAGTCACTATCTAGCAGGCATCTAAACATAATAGTTCCTATCTAGGTGACCTACGATAACTGCCGTGAGCCAGCGTGGTGATTCGCTAAATGATCCGCCAGAATACAAAGACATGGTTACTAACGTTATCATTAAACTAAACACGGGAAATTTACCATGTTTACTATTTATTTTGAGCTCTAAATATTTGGTACTCAAAATGAATAGAATAAACATGGTAAATATCCCGTTTTTAGTGTTAATGATATTATAAATATCGGAGAAGCTCGTGGCTAAATAATAACAGCCGCTCGGGTCGATCTTTAGGTTAAGCCGTGCTTGCCTAGGTTGGTCTGTGGATGGGTGACCACCCATTACTTACCGAGTTTCCTCCGTGCCTCGGAAAGCACGTTAAGCCGTTGGTCCCGGGTGTCATTTGTAGATCTTTGACAGTCGTTAGGTAGTCAGTGACCCGAAAAGTCTAACAACCAGTCTTTCCAAGGGGTATCGTATTACCCAGTATTAAATGGGTTGTGGAGGTCAGATAGGCAGTCGCTCCATGTAAAATACTGGTATTCAGCTGCATCCGGTTAGACTGGAAGCCGACCCCAACATAGTTAGGCAAAGGCTAGGCAGATGATGATATTATAAATATCGCCCAATTTCTTAACTGAGTAACTTATTTACCCCAGAAAGACATCCAAAACTGAGTCATGCTCAGAATCTGTTAAATTTATTTGAAAATAGTGTAGCATCTATTTTTTCAGTCTCATCATTATTGTCACAGTTTCAATGCAAACAGTAAATGTCAAATTACTCTCTAGTAGCTCATTATGTTACAATAATATCAAAGCCATTCCAAGCTTTGACAGTACACGGTGCAATATTTTGGTTTAATTACAGAAATGCCACGATAGATACAAGATGATCGTTTCTCAAACGTTCCAAGGAGATACAATTTATAAGGTAAATTAATATTATAGGTATTATCTACTGCAATATCTGGTTGCACAAACGATTGACTTAAGTTGAGACGACTGGAATTTGTGGCATCAATCCAACAATACTATTCTGTTAATGTTATCTCATCAGTTTATTTTACGAGGATTTATAATTGACTACCTCACTGGTCTAGCAATCGCAAGCGTGGCTGCTAAGCATGAGGTCCTGGGTTCGATTCCCAGGTCGGTCACAGTGTTATTAGGTTTTTCCTTCGGAAATTTCCCAGTAGCAGCCATAGAGTGTAAATTCGTGCCCAGTTGACGGCAATAGGCCGCCTCCTATTTAAACATAACTGGCGCAACGTTGGTGTACTATTAGGTGCATCTCGCATAAAGAGGGGATTATAATTATATATATAATCTTAGGGGACTATAGGCATGATTTTATGTTATGTAATAACAAACATATTGCTTCATTACATAGAGCACAAAATAAAATGGAATGACAAAAAAGGCAAAGCTATTATGGCTCTTTTAAAACATAGTCAAATACGGAACGTCTTGTCTTTTCTATACATTTACACTTTCACAAAAATCTTTACCAACATCGCACTTCTGTCAACAACATTCGAGCTCTAAAAGATCCCTGTACTTACATACTTTAGTCTTCATTGTATTTTTCAATAAAATTCAATGCATTTAATTTTTTTGTAATATTTTGAAATATTACAAAAAAAATCCAACCTCATTAAATATTAAACAAAAGATTTCTCCATTGTACCAGTCGTTTATGTAATAAATTTCACTCTCTTCAGATTCCCCACTTTTTACTGAATAAAAAATATAATAACTGATGCAAAATGTGAAGCGGTGGATTGGACATAACGTCATAACTGTCCGGAAAATGAAATTCTGAATGGAGTCGTCCTGTTATTGTAGGAAAAAACGTGAATTTCAACACGATCAATAATATTAGAATCCGATATGAAAGCGTTAAATTATTAAATTTATTATATTATACACCGTGACTTTTTAGTCGTCTTACAAAGGTCGTCCTATCAATGTAACCGACATAAAATAGCTCTCGGCGGGATTTGTTTTTATCTTCCATAATAGGAACAAAGAAAAATAATAATAAAATTATGAAACATCCTGTTAATGATGTTTACGTGTCAAAAGGGAGAAATATACCTACCCAGCACTCGAGTCCAGTAGATCATCGCTCGAGACAGGGTGTTTTAACTACGTCAAGCGTCATGATACTGAATAATATTTTTATTTTTAAATTATTAAAATCTCATAAATTCCTAATAAGTTTAAGTTTTTCTCTCCTAATAATTTTTTTATGAATGTTTAGTATTCATTGGATAAATAAAGTGGGCCGCCGTTGTAAGACGACTAAAAAGTCACGGTGTATTTTTTTTATTTTTTATTATATTTTCTACAACGATTTTTCAAATGGCATTCACTTTTCGTGTACAGAATGACCATATTAAGTGTGCAGTTAAGGTAGCGCTGCTTGTCAAGAAAAAATGCATCGATATGTCAAACTAGGTACATTTATTTTACTTCTGTGTTTTCCCGCCTGCACAGATAAGTTGGTTGAAGTGAAGTTCAGTGTTTGTGTCGCTAGTGTAGTGTGTTATTTTTTTTTGTTATTGTTTTGCCCTACGAGAGTCAAATAAATATTTTTTCTTTCTTTCTTTCGGTAACCTATATCAATCTAATTTTTGATATTTCCACACCCCGGGGGTTTTGTTCAGTACGTTTACATCGCCGCTTGTGGATTCTAGTATTATGCATTTTGGAGCAATCAGTCGTTCCTTTTTGGAGCAATCATAAAGGGTGTAAAAAGACCCGTAACGAAGCTGAAAAGCACTCGTTCTTCCCGTCACTGCGATCAAGTTTTTGTTCTGGACCATACCTGGGAACCTTCTAGTTAAGGAGATATGGGTGGTCAATGTTCCAATTTTTTTACAATTTTTTACTTTACTTTAATTTACTCCATGACCCGTTTACTATTCAAAGCATCCATCAGTACTAAATTTTGAGTATTGAGTTTTACCATAAAACATGATTTTACACCACAAAAAAAAAGTCGTTTCCCAGCAATAATTTTTGCGTAGAGTTGCTTAGTTTGATTACACCTTGTATAATGCCTTGTAATGAATGAAAAATTTCCAAAAAAAAAATACCTTAACGTATTCATTTTAAAGTAAAGTTTTGTCTGTCCACTCGAAAACTTCAGTTGTCGGGGGTCAAAGTCACCTTGGTCCTTTTCCTTTTCAGTCCTTTTGTAAGTTACCTACCCTTTGATAAATTATGTTAAACTCGTGTTCGCTCCTAAAGATGAACTATGTTTGTGTTCTACAAGTAATAGGTATAGGTAACAGTCAAAACTAAACTTTACCATACTCGCACAAGGTCTAATTTAATAAGGTAGCGAAACTTTGCAGACATGATAAGTATCGATGTTACGAGTATCTCAACATAAACTCGTGTTATCCTATGGGGGTGGCAGAAATTACAGAGCAGCACATGCAACGGCTACGGCGGCGGCGGTGCTTACTTTTTGCTTCGTCCACGTTCATACACGACTATTAATATCATTGTCGTTCTGTCATTGTACAATCGCCAGCACATTAAATTACCAAAAACTAACTTTCTTCAAATGATTTTAGATCATAAAATGTCGATGGTTAAGCTCAAAATTGAATGAGAAAATTTGACAGTTTGTGGTAACTTGATGCGCTGATGACTGTACAAAATATCTATTGTAATGCATGTCATGTCTATTCTCATAATTTACCAGAAAATTATGGTCATATTAAAATCTCAAATAGGTATCACCACCTAACTTAAAAATAACCCCACTTATCTCTGAGCATATTTACAAAAATATCAGAATACCATTTTCATATAAAAAGGAGTCCCATAACCAGACGATGCGACGGCAAAGCGAGTCGCAGTGAACTGCATATGACGCCACGAACTCGGGAAATGAAATTCTAAATCGTGCTATAATATCATTTCGACGAAATAATAAAGGATTTATAGTGAATATGTGTAAGAGAATTTCGTTCAAGCATTTTTATTTTCTGGCAGACTGATTGGGTAGTTAAAGTCTGTTGTTGGAATTTTATAGTAGACATTTGTAATAGAAAATGATGTGATGTTATTTTCAATTTTTGAGGTTATTTTTTTCCGTACAAGAATTGAATTTTGAGTATTATAATTATCTGCCTAGTCTTTTTCACAACGATGTTAGGGTTGGCTTCGGGTCTAACCGGAGGCAGCTGAATACCAGCATTTTATATGGAACGACTGCCTATCTAACCTCCACAACCCAGTTAGTACCCCAGTGCTCCGGGTATCGCATTACCCATAATACGATACCCTTTGGTAAGACTGGTTGTTAGACTTTCGGGTCCCTGACTGCCTGTAACGACTGTCAAAGATCTTCAAATGACAGCCGGGACCAACGGCTTAACGGGCTGTTCGAGGCACGGAGGAAACTCGGTATGTACCTAATGGGATGGTCACCCATCCACATACTAACCTAGGCAAGGGCGGCTTAACCTGAAGATTTTTGAGCATTATAATAAATGGAGTACAAATGATTTTATTGTGCTGAAATGTTAGTGTACTCCTATGTTTAACCCTTCGCAAATATCAGGCGTTATGTGATGTTATACTTATCCTCAATTTATTTACCTAATTCTATGGAGACATTTGCAAAAGAAACCAAAAATATTCTTTCAATGATATAATAAATTGGGTCGTAACTCAAGTTTACTCCATGTTTTTTCCTTTATTGCCAAAAATAACTCACAAATAACAATTCAAACGTAATAAAAAACATTTAGACAAACCCACGCTATTCATAACTTACGCCCTCGGCCTTAAACGGTATCACATTTAACTGAAGCCCTTGGATTACTTGCAAATTATTATAAGCAAAACTTAACAGGAAAATTTCCAACAAAACTCCAATGCCATGGAAATATTCTGTTCGACAGCGATCAAGATAAAAATACAAGGTGGTAGGTATTGCACTTATGTAGGAAAAAGCTTATTTATTTTAAACTAGCTTTTGCCCGTGGCTTCGCCAAAGTTAATGTGTGTCGTTGTATGCGTGTGATTACCTAGTTGCTAATAGATTTTAATCCATTAGCAACCTAGAAAAAAGATATACTTGTCGGATCCGGTCATTAGTATGGACATAAAATGAATCGCAAGTGTGCTGGTGGTGACGTCACGCGACCTACTTACAAGTCTACTCACACCACAGCATGCTTCTACAGAGCCCTTATGTTTACAGCTCGAGGCGAGGACGACAGTCAATGTCTGATCGCAGTGGAGTTGAGACGTCCTGGAACTGTACCCGATTCATTGTGAGAGTCTAGAATTTGACAATCAATTCAGGTTGTACTCTGCTTGTAATAAAGAAGACACGTGAGACACGAAAAACCCGTGGCGCCATGTATTATCATAAGAACGTTATTGTTGTTTTCCTCGAGAGCAGTACTTTTTTTCGGAATGAAAGATACTTCATGGCCGTTTCTGTACACCTGACAATGTATATGCAAAATTTTAGGATAATCGGTTCAGTGGTTTATGCCTGAAAAGGTAACAAACAAACTTACTTTCGAATTTATATATTATAGATATATAAGTAAGGATAGTAAGGATTGTGGGGGGTTTGGAATGACGTAGGTACTGGTAATCGTTTGTGCGTTGTTTCTTCCACCCTGTATATTAAAATTTGTGTTACATGAGAAAATCTCGGGAACAAGTTTTTTCCTAAAGTTGGTTGTTGCATTGTTGTCAAACTTCGTTGTATCTTTGTGTATCTTGCCTGAAATAATTATGATTCTATTGTAACAGGCTTGGGTGATGCCTTTGTTTTCTTCACAAACAAACAAGAGTGCAGTTTGTAGTTAATAATGTCACAGGCGCATGTACATTTTGTACAGTAGGTCTCTTTACAAACTCATGTAGCTGACTGGCTACAGCTGTCCACATGGGCAATTTTTTTTCCAGGATGAAGTATTCTTCCTATGAAATACCCTCCGTACTAACATACGTCTTCTCAATTTCGCTGTCCTGGTAGTTGGCTACAGACATAATTGCAAAACAGATGGACGCAGATACTTTTTCAATACCTATTATTGAAAGAAATTAATTTCAAAAGGGCCATCAGCTCATATTATTCTACTTAATAGAAATCTCAAATTCATTCATTGACACATAACCCCTACGGCTTAGTGAAATTTTGCAGAAACAGAAGAGTTGGTTTTATAAAGAAAATCTGCAGGTAAAATAATGAAAATTCCGCTGGAAGTTCGATACTCTTGCTGATAGAAAATCTCAACAGGCATATGGTTTCTTTGTAATAATATTAAAATGTGATAACGAAAGCAATATTCTGAAGATATTTTTTTTTTTTTTTTTTTTTTTTTTTTTTTTTTTTTTTTTGAAACGTTGCCCCACACTAGGAATTTCTCCTGTATCGTGGGTGCGTTTACAAACATTTAAACTCACATACACAAACAGCCTATTCATATTCATATTCATTAAGATAAATAAATATGACATCAGAATATTCATTACTGTTATGTCAGCAGGAAGACGTCCATTACGGAGCACAGGGCGCCCCTAAATACTGTCATAATGAATCGTTTTGGGCCTATTTCGTATCACTAACGATATCATTTTATCTTTATTAGCTACATAACAATAGATATAAATATTAGCTTTATTAATGATATTGTAAGAAGGACATCCATAACATTACGCAATGAGTTTACTTATTTTTATATTAAAAATAATATTTTAAATCATTTTAGTCACAATATAAAGCCGATATTAACTGCCCTTTATTTATGTCCCGGTTCAAAGTATAAGTTTTATTTACCTCACTTTTATATCACGCACTGCATAGACCTAATCAGTCCATACGGTTTCCACAGCTGGGATAGGAGTTCTCTCTCTAACAGGGAGTGGGCCATAATCACACACGGGCTTAAAATTTCTCAATTCTGTGTTATGCATATCATCATCCTCAACCTGACTTCAACCACTGCTGGGCATATGCCTCTCTTTGTTTGTGCCAAGCACCACGTTTTTATGCCAGCCTCATCTAGGATATTCCCGCGATGGCAACAATGTCGTTGGCCCATCTCGCCGCCCGCTCCGGATGACCAACACTTCTCTAGCAGTCGGACGCCACTCGGTCCATCTGCCATCAAAGTACCATGCATATCACTAAATAAACATATAGAATACAAAATTAACTACAACTATAATTACACTACAACCTCAACCGATTAAAAAAGTAATTTCTCCGACCAACAGTGTTCTACCAAAACACAATACCTACCAATCTTATCTTTCATAGCTCAATAATCTAACAAGGGGTATAACCACAATGAGTCCCTAGCACGCATTATTTAGCCAGATAATAATCTAGCAAATTTGCTAGTCTGGGAGGAAACCAGTTGGTGGAGGCAATCTGTAAAGCGAGCCTTGGGACCGGGTGAGCGGCAAAAAACTAGTGGTAGACCTAGTTTAGCGTAAAAAGCCCGAGGTATGTAGAATTGTAGATGGCCTTTGTTTTTTGTAATCACGAGGAGAATGTTTAAAAGGGTTTGTTATTTGCTAAGGACTCGTTTCGAGGTAATTGCACTTTATTGTTTGGTAGGCAATTTTTTTTTTTTTTTCCGGATGGGAAATCATCAAATGACCCCCCCCCCACTCTGGGCGGAGCGGAGGGGAGTGTCAGACTTGTACTGACTAAAACCCATCCATGTTCCTTCTTTGCCCTTTATGTTCCAGGGCCACGGTATCTCTTTCGAACAGTCCCGCAGCCCTGGCAGGCATCGGTCCATGCGGACCTCTACTTGATTGCTGACATCTCTTTGCGGCGCGCGTGGAACACGAACGCGCCGTCGACACGGCCTGTAGTCATAAGACGGCCGGACGGCGAGCTAGCCCATAACTCGCCGTCCACAGGCCAGCGCCTACGGTGGTCGGAAGCCACCACATGACCCCCGACGCCCAGGGCGTCTCCCGCGGCGGCTGGGACGTGAGGTTCTTTCCCTGTCACGTCCTGCCACCTCCTTTACTAGCATGACTGCTTCGCGGAAGGAGGTGACGGCTTCCCATTCCCTCTCGCTCCGGACCATGGCTTTAACCAAGGCCGGACGCGAGAGATCGTCGCCGCCAATCGCCGCTATGAGGACACGGCGGTGCTCCGCCCAAGCGGGGCAGACCTCCACGGTGTGTTCCACCGTGTCCTCCGGACGATCCTCGCAGTGCAATCACCCGGGCGTTTCCTCCCGCCCGATTCGGTGCAGGAACCTCCCGAAACAACTGTGTCCGGTGAGTACCTGCGTCAGGCGGTAGGTGAGGGCGCCGTGGCGCCTCTCTAGCCACTCCTCAAAGAGGGGACTTATCGCCACTATGGTGGCGTGCCCTATTGTTTGGTAGGCTTGGTTGGTATCTGGACACTTACGCCCGTTTTCGGTTACACTGGATGACATGGGAACTAGTTAGAACTAGTAGGAATGAACCTAAATAAATGCCAAAATAGAAGCATACTGCTAGATTTCCAAAGCAACTTGCAAAGCAGCGGATCCTTGCCAAAGTTTAAAATGGCCACAGTGCATTATTATTTAGATTTTTTAAAGTGACGCTATAGAAATAATTTTAATTAGCATTAAACTCTTACCTGAAAATTTAGTAATTTAAATATTAAAATAAACTAACTAAATATACACAACTAAATATATACAACTAAATAAATAGTAGGACGCTTAGGCGTCAAAGTACTCCTCGACATCGCTGTGATTCGGAAACGTGCCCAGAAGACTGGCAGCATTGCCACGTTGAATGGTAATGCTAATTCTTAAGCCAAGGAAAGAGCCAGCCTTCTGGTCACGCGAAGTGACGCTTGTTTTGGAGAAAACGAGCATTAATATAAACAACCATGAACTTTTTGATAAGATCAACTGTTAATATTCATTTGTAAATATTTATTAAAAAAAGGTTTGCAGTCAGAAATTACCAAGACATTGATTCCAAGCTCGCTCCTAAATATCGTATTTATTCGAATACAGAGTTGAAAATATTTTATTCAACAACAATAGCAAATTTTCTTTTCATCAACAAAACCTGTGTTCTAGTGTTAAGTCTAAATCATTTCCATAAATCGATAACAATCAAATTACTGGAAATAAAGCTTAAGTCTTTCAACGCGGGTACTTAGTTCACAGAATTTTCACTTATAATAATCCCCGATAAAAATAGTTTAGAGCATATTATTTTCTAAACAGAGAAATGAAGGTAACAGGAAAGCTATGGAGGTAGCGAGAAAAGCGGTTGAGCAGGCCATTATGTTAGTACGGCCGCAGGTGCTTCGCATATTTTCTAGGACACACTTTCAGTGTTCAGCTGAAATTAAGGTAAATTTAATATAGGTCAGGCTTAGTTCCATTAATGTTCTGGATGAATAGTTGATACCCTGAAATGCCTTTGTTATTTATGTAAGTTACAAATAAAATAAAATAGGCCTTTATTACTGTTTAACAACGGTCGGCCTGTTCGGTCGATCGGTTTTAAGAACAGCTTGTCCTTCGACAAAGTATTCCTATAAAGTTTTTCATGTCTGCCAGTCTGTCGCTGTCCTCATCCACTCTGGACCAGCCACTTTTTTGAGGACATCTTCCTATCGTTTCGTTTGACGCCCTTTGTTTCTTTTTCCATTACTGGGATACCACTCTGTTATTATTTTTGTTCATTTCTCAGTCATCTCTCTTAGCATATGTCCTGTCCATCTCCATTTTAAAGTTTTGCATACGATTTTAGTATCTTTAAATTTGATTGTATTATGTAAGTACTATACTGTCTACGACATGATCATAATATTATTGCGATCGTGTCGTGTAGGCAGTATAACTTACATAATACAACGTATGTCAAATATAATCTGTACAAATAAAGATATGAATTTCATTTTAAATCCCTAAAAAGATCAAAACCCACACTTCACAAAAGATTAGAACCTGATTCCCTTCACTGCGTCCAAACCATCACGAAAACGTTTATCCTTTTTATCAAAGTACAAAACGAATCTTCCCCCAACATCGCTCGCAGAGGGCACGATGTCTAATTTGCTTAATGCATGAGACAGCAATGGTAGGTATACAATGCGTGTCTCCAAGCAATAAAGCTTATATTTCTGCAGCAAATGCAACAGGGTTGTTAATCAGATCTGGAAACTGTTTTGCTGTGGTTTCCGACATTACTTCTGGATTTTGTTATAATTTATTATGGTGCTTAGCTTTTGTCCGCATTGCTTGTGGTAAAAAGTGACTCAAAGCGTAGCTAAGCTATGTTTTTGAGTCATAAAGCATCAGTCATTCAGTATTACCAAGGGGTATCATACTCAGTGACTTGGTTGTGGAGTAGGGTGGAGCGTCATTTTCTTATCTGGATAGTTATTTGGGGGTATGGAGAACAGGGTGTAAAGTTCTTCATCCCCCGAAGAAAAGGGAGGATCCTCCGACCAGACGGGTGTTATGTTTGGTGGGCTACTGCCCGACAGTTGTTTGTCGGGTTTTTCTATACAGTCTTAAGTCGCGGAAAACTTTACTAGCACGATTCAGGATTTAGTTGTTTAGTTCATCATCTGTGTCATAGATGGCGCTGTAGTACTTTTTATTATATGTTGCTGTAGTAATATTTGTTGTGCCGCTACAGTTACATATGATCACAAGGAATACGAAAATATTCGAACCAACTTATAGCCTTCTACCGCCTACCGCCTACTTCATTATTAAAACTTCTGCCAATTTCTGTACTTTTGTACGCAACACGTGTCGTGTCCGAATGCAGTCGGTAAGAAACATTAAGCTTAAAATCAACTAAACTATTCTACGTTCTTTATCAAGATATAGGTCCAAACCGACCCTCGTATGGCTCGTAACACGAAGAAGAGTTATCTTTACATCTTACTTCCCTGGGTCGCCGAGGTCGCTCTGTGTAAAATATTGATACTCTGTCGCATCTGGTCAAGTGGGAAGCTAAAATAGAGTTTGGAAAACGGCCTGGCATTTCACAGATGTCTGAGGGTGATAATTTTTTGGACAGCCAGAATAAATAAATCTGATTCTCTAGGGAAATAGATGTCGGAAATTGCCATCTTTTTCCAACTATGTTGAGATCGGCTTCCAATCTATCCAGATGCAGCTGAATACGATTTTTTTTTTTAGTAGAAAATTACCATAATAATGCTGGCTGATTCAGACTGTTGGATTTTAACTAAATCTCATAATTCAAACAAAAGTTATGAATCGTAACATATAACATCAAGCCTGTAATCCGTAGGCAGCGGTGTACCTAATAGTACACCCACATTTCATTATCATAGGCACCGAGCTTATTACCATCAACCGGGCACAAATCTAGACGTGGTTGCTACTGAGAAATTAATAAAGGAAAAACCCAATAACACTTTGCCCGTCCTAGAAATCGAACCCAGGACCTCATGCTCTGCAGTCGCGCTTGCGACCACTACACCAACGAAGCAGTCTGCATGGGTATTCAAATATTTAGCTATAAAAAGTCATAAAACCGTTGATAATTGATGTTTGAACGAAGCAAAAGGCTGTATGGATATATGGATCGTAGCACGTAGCGTTCTGTTGTTTCTACCCATTCCCTATGGTAAAAAGGCGTAAGTGTACATATGTATGTTTATGTATCTAGCTATAGACTACTCTGAACAAACATGGGCACAAATACATAAAACCACTATGTATTTATTTCTAGGAATCAACGCCGTAACTCATAGCACTTCATTTATCCACAGCAGTAGCTGCAGTCGTGACGTACATCATCATCACCACTACTGGACATAGGCCTCCCCCAAGTGTCGCCACATTGACCGATCCCGTGCGTCTCGCATCCAGCGGATCCCCGCAACCTTCACCAGGTCGTCGGTCCACCTAGTGGGAGGCCTTCCAACGCGACGTCTTCCAGTTTGCGGTCGCCACTCCAGAACTTTCCGGCCCCATCGGCCATCCGTTCTGCGATCAATATGCCGTGCCCACTGCCACTTAAGTTTGGCTATTCTTCGGGCTACGTCGGTAACCTTCGTTCTCTTACGGATTTCCTCATTTCGTCGTTTGTCGTTTTCGTGTGTCGTGACGTACTTTCTAAATCAAATCCATACATCAAAACATTTATAATCCTTGAAATTGTTAAAAAAATCTGATTTAAACGACTAATCTCCGAAATCCGGTTGAATTGATTTTGACGGGACTTTTACTGGCAGATAGCTGATGTCATAAGGAGTAACTAAGGTTACTTTTATTTAAGAATAAGAATTAGGGTTCCGTGTAAAAAAGTCCTTGAAATTGGTAACAAAATTCAATTCAAAAAGAGAAGTCATGTTTTTTATAATAATTTCACGTGAACGAAGGTCGCGGGCAACAGCTAGTATAGGTAAATATTTTTTTACAGAACATCTGCTATAACTCACTCAGGTTCAATTTCAGAGCAAAAAAATCTGAATAGATACGAACAAAAAGTTCGAAATAAAAATCAAAGTTAGGACATCTTTCAATATGTACCTTACAAGAATGCCGATGACTTTGCCTATGTATTCGATCAATAAATTTGGAACTTCTGAAAACCTAATATCTGTAGAGTATAAAGGCGTCACCATTCGGTCCGGTAGGGTGACCATACTATTTACGTAAACGAGGACAGGAAATGAAAGGACCGGGTATTATTACGTTGAACGTACTTATGAACTATAAGCTTGTATTATACTGACATACGATGTATGTCGTAACACCCTAATGCTTACCGCTCCATCGTTTTTCATAGTGGTGTTGATTTTTCCGGTACCGTTTTTGTGGTTACCGAAAAATTACCGAATTTATGCACGCCGATCTTAACTTTTTATTCAGTTTCGATACCCCATCGGTAAAATGGTCAATGGTCAGGTGGGTAGTACTCGCAACCAGCGTGCGTGTATGACCAGATATATGGACGTGGAGGAGGCGCAAAGAATAGGTATGTAACAATCGTAGCAGGTGACTTTCAGTGGTTCCTGCCTACCCCCATGGGAAAATGGCGTGAGTCACACAAAACACTTGATCAACTCAAACTCAAAGCATTTATTATAATATATATTAGTTTATTTGAATTTACTACATAACTTAACCTCTCTGGCATTTATTAACATAACAACTACTATTACTTATTAATTATATTTACATTATTTACAGACTACAAATAGAACTAAACTAATGATAAAAGTAAGAAAATATAAACATCTAAACAACGACGACAATAGGACACTTAGGCGTCAAAGTACTCCTCCGCATCGCTGTCATCTGGAAACGTGCCCAGAAGACTGGCAGCATTGCCACGCTGAATAGCTATGCTAATTCTTTGCCCAAAGAAAGAGCCAGCATAAGATAAGCATTATTATTATTATTATAAGCATTTATTTAAATTAGACCATTACAGGCATTTTTAAATGTCAAAAAAACAAAAAAAAAAAGCGAAGCTACAGTCAGTGTCACAAGGCATAATAACTTGTGAAAGTACTTTAGTTGGCCATTCCAAAGCGTAGATCTCTATGGAGAAGAATGGGCAAAAAACTCCGTGGTCACTCACTTATGTGATGTTTTTGAATATATTTTGCATAGTTATTCATTACTTTAGTAATTTTAAGTATTAATAAATAGTAAAGGTAGTAATATAGTCGTAAATAATGTTTTGTTTGACAGAATAACATTTTTTTTTTCTAAAATTCGAACCTAATGCATCACCTTAAGATATTGAATTAAATATCTAATATTTTGCGTGAACACATTTATTACGTATCATTGATTGCTCATACAGGAATCTTCAAATTTATAAAATATATTTTTTCACTCCACCCTAATGTTTATGCCTCTATCGTCAGAGTTACGAGTTCAGTATTCAAGCCATGCTTCCCCACCTGTAGGCTAGGTTAAATTGGCGGCGAAAGTTTAACAAAACTATCTAGTACTTTCTTTACGTTTAATGAGGGATACCATCGGAATACTATACAGATATCCCAGGCGTTTTCGGTGAATTTCAGCAGAAATTCCAATTTATCCTTTACAAGAAACCCTTAAAATATCCTGTATCGATTCGGGGAATAAGTAATTATTTATTGTAACAATATATTAAAGTACAGACTCAGTCATAAATACAATGTATTATCAAATTTAATAGACGTTATTTAATCCGGATGTGTGTTAAAACGTAGAGATATTATTATGTGGATAATCTATGGTGTATTGCTAATATACACACACATTTTTATCTGTAATGAAAGGTCGTAGTGAAAAAATAGCTAAGGCACATGCACAATTGCACATGGTCAGTGACAATGGTCTTAAACTTGCAAATATCATAAAAGGATTTTGCTGGATTTTCAACACTCGGCTACGACTACATGCCAACAGAGCAAAAATACTAGTTTTCACAAAGATAAGCTACCTATCCAGCCACAGGAATAAGAACTGTGAATGGACTGTAGTTGCCCATTCCAAAATCGTAGATCTCATGGAAAAGAATGGCAAGAAACTCTATGGACGCACTTTTCAAATCCAGTTGGAAATTATTTATTTATTTATTTGCGTTCTACAAAGTAAAAACATGGTGTTTTACAAAAGGCTTAGAGCTAAGAGCCGTTGTAGACCCCGTCGGGGCACGGCAATTACATAGCAACATCCAACATGGCAATGCTGCCAGCCTTCTCCACTATTGCTGTTTACAGTGATATGGATTTTTTGATGCTCTTTAATGCTTTTCTATAACTTATTTTTATTATAAGTTAAGTTTTATACTATGTAAATTGAAAAAATTAAAATACTTCATTACATAAAAAAAAAGTGTCCCATGTTCTCAAATCGACATGGCTACCCATTCCGACATTGATAACTTCCTTCGCCAACGCTTCGAGAAATGCTAATTTGAAGATGGCGTTACGACACTCCCGAGTTTTTTTTCTTTTTCATCGTTATATTACGCTATACTTAAAATAATCGTTCTATTATTATATGCCAGATATAAAGCACGTTTTCAGTTTGAAGTAGGTACTTAAAAAAGAAATAAATAATTTGCGATCTTATCCCCTTGAGGATGAGCAGAGATGACACGATTTATCTCAGTAATTAAATTTTTATGAAGATGAAGAATTAATTAATTATAATAGGTTTAATGAAAAGCCTTTTGGGGGTATAAATAAAACTTTTTTTTGTGAATTAAGAGAGTAATAATTAAACCTTGATCACGCATTTTTTGGATTACGTTAGAATTAAGTATTTAAAAGTCAGGAAATTGCGCTCCGCCCAGAGCGGGATATCATCAAATGATCCCCTCATTTGATGATATCCCACACGAAAAAAAAAACGATTTTGTGGCTCAGTCTGGTTAAGGTCCAACAGTGGACTACGGTAATCTTAGTTAATAAAAGGTTAAATACATAATGACATGACGTATATTATTTAAAAAAAAAGGTATTTACAAGGCAGATATGAGTAGTAACGCACACCGTGAGGGGATGTCCAAGAAGGACAAACACTGACCTTATTGGTGGAGTTCTTCAGAAAGGTCAGGTGCGTAGTACTCGCAACTGGCGTGCGTATATGACCAGATGTATGAACGTGGACGAGGTAAAAGGAGTATGTAAGGATCGTAGCAGGTGGCGTTCTGTGCTTTCTGCCTACCCCTAAGGAAAAAGGCGTGAGTTTATGTATTATTATTAAACAGGTACCTAACTATACTTTTTGTCCTATTTCTGACTGTCATTGTTCTTTAGTAGAAATATGACTTTCATTTTAATTTCTGGTACCGACTTAGCAATATAGACTAGAAAGTAGGTAGGTACTGCGGGGTTACTATGACGTCTTACAGAGCTACAGGTCGTCTAGCGCCATCTCTTTCCCACACTGGAATTACTCCTGCTTTAAGATGTCATGGTAGGCCACATCATCACCATCATCCATGATGTTATGGCAGTATAAAATTTACCGTCCTACATTAAAGCCGAGGAACATGTTCTGAAAGTAATGTAAACAGAATTTAAAATATTTTATGTCACACAACATCACGCCTGTAATCCCTGAAAGGTAAGTCAGAGGTTTATCCAAAGTATAACTACGTTTCGGCAGTTACCCTTGTAATGTGGGGTGAGCCTATTGCCATCAATTGGACACAAACCGAGTCTCGTGCTGCTTCTAATAAATTCCTGGTAAAAACTCAAAAACACGTTGCCCGACCTGGTATTCGAACCCAGGACCTAATACTCAGCAGTGACGCTTACTTCTTCCATTTTTCTAAATGTCACGTACTGCGGTTGGGGTCCTCTAAAACCAAGTTTACGTGATCTACTATACAAGGGAATGCTTTTAAAGGGTACCTAGGTCCTTTTAAGCATCTTACTGTATTGGAGAAGCTGCTTAGGGCTTGCTACTTGAGTTCATTGGTCGCACTAGACACCTACAAAACGTACATTTATAAGCAATTAGCGGTCCGCATCTGCTTTGCACGACACCAACTATCGGGTCCAAAACAATCCAATCTTTCAAGCTGGAATCAACTAAACACATTTACAAAATTTCATTGAAATTGTTCGGGTGGTTTCGGATATTGGCGTATACGAACATAGTAAAGCGTGAGGAGATTACTTTTAGTTTTTTATGATGAGAATATCAACCGTAAATAAAAAAACTCCACGGACTATACCTAATAAAGGTATAGTCATACACTTTCTCATTCCATTGGCTTGTTGTCAATTCATCATTATCATCCACAGCCCGACTTCACCCACTGCACAGTACAGGCCTCTGTTTATTTGTTCCAAGCTCCTCGTTCTTATGCCAGCCTCATCCAGGATATTCCCGTAATGGCAACAATGTCGTCTGCCCATCTCGCCGCCGGACGACCAACACTTCTCTTTCTGTTACTGTTGTTGTTTCTGTACTAGGCATCAATCCAAAATTATCATGTAACCGCAACAGCTCAGCGGTGTCGGAAACGAAATAATCTTAAATAAAAAGGTATTTGTAACGTTGATTCTTTAACTTCATGCAAACCATTGTTCCAAAAGCTAAATCTACTAACAGCACAGTCCATATATATATTTGAGTCTTGTATTTTCATCAAAACACATCAGTACCTGTACAAATACTTTGGTGACTATTGTAATTTTAATACCCGGTATTCTAACAGCTTTCCATTGCCAAACATAAAAACTGATCTTTATAGAAGAAACTGTTACCCTATGTCAATTTAGTTATTTAAAAAATTACCTAGTAAACTGAAAGACCTACCCATTACTATGTATATTCCGAAAAAAATTGTACGCCTGGTTAGTCAATAAATGTTTTTACACGACCCAGGAATACCTTAGTTGTAAGAATAGAAAATTATTATAAAACCTCACTATGTTCCTATTCTAGTGCAATAATACCTAGTTAAGTTATTATACAACGAAAATTAAAAAGAGTACCTATATGTATAGTTATGTCACCCATTCGGTTTTATTGTTATTATATTATATTATAAGCTTTTATTTTATTTTTCGTATACCAGAAATGGTTATTATGAGGATCCTTAATGTTATATTGTGTAATGTTATGCGAATAAGTTATTTGATCTATTTTTTCTTTTTTGTTAGTCTGTCAAGTGGCCCACTGCTCGGCAAAGGCCTCTCCTTTCTTCTAAACCTCTATTCTCTCTCTATCTTGTGCGATTTATGCCCATGTTCGCCCCGCAACAAGATTGGATCGTCGTACCAACTTCGCCGCGGGCTACCTCGGCGGCGATTTCCTGCAGTCCAGTGAATGACGATCCGTGCCCACATCTCCGGGTGCATTCGCGCTTCGTGGCCAGACCACTCCCTCTTTATCTTGGCTGTTTTTTCGCCAACATATCTATCAAATTCTATGTATCCTATCCTTAAGAAATGTAATGTAATGTGTGTTAAGGAATGTATTGTATTGTAATAAAATTTCTCACCGCTAATTTAAAAAAAGCTGCTATTCCATACATTTTGACCGTGTAGGTATTACACTTCTGTAGGAAACAGCTGTTTTTTTTCTAATCTTGCGGTAAAATTTTTATTTCAATGGATATTAAAAAAATTCTTAAGGATAGGATAAGTAAAATCTCAAAAAAAATATGTGGAGGACCTGTATTTGACAAGTTTTTTTACAAAGTACTATGTTGTAATTTACTTTTTATTTGTTTCTTGAATAGGTGAAAAAGTTTTATACTTAACCATTACATGGCTTATACAGACCCAACCTACATACCTATTTACTGACGCCTACTTGTACCTAGAAAAAGGTTTAATTTGGAAGTATTTGGTCAGGTCTCTCTGGAGGATTATGTGTATTACCCACGGAAACCCAGAGCCTCCTTACATTGTGTAAAATGACCTTGGCAAATCCTGCTTTGTCTCTTACCACCTAAATGTAAAACCTTATAAAAGCGACTTTGGAACTTTTAACTCTAGGCGTTGAGACGATGGTTGAAAATCCTACGGTGTAGTTTCATTAGGCAATACTTTTAAGTGTAGCGTAGTGTTAGTAAAAACGAGTATATGTAATGGGAAATTGTACCTACGTAAAGAACAATTTAGTGTAGCAGAAAACCTTCAGGCCTCATATTCACAAAATTTCGATTCGATTTAGATTTCTAAAGTCGTATGTCTATCTCGCTCGCTTTCGTAATGTCAATAGAAGATAGACACATAATTATATGACTTGTCGAGTCGAAATCGAATCAAAGCGTTTGTGAATACGGGTGCAGGTCAGATTAAAACACGTATACAAACTACACATTCTATGTAGTTTAAAAATAAGCATAATCAACCTATAATGTTCCCACTGCTGGGACACACGGCCTCCTCTCTATTAGAGAGAATGGGCTACAATCCACCACGTGGGCCCAATACGGGTTGGTAGATGTCACATGTCTTCGAATTTTGGTTCTAGAACATGCCGAGAGCCGTGGTGATGAAATGCGCCTGCCTGGGTTCGAACCCACGACTTACTGTTCGTAAGTCGGAGCCGCCACCACTGGGCCACCGCTGCTCTCTAAAAATAAAACACAAATATTATTTTTAGACAACACGTCATGTGGAATTTTTCAGCAGTTTTGTTTGATGTCCTACACAAGTAATAAAAAAATCTCTTTTTTTAAAACAAGGTCACTAAAAAAAAAAATAAGGCTACACCCAAAAATAAAACACGTAACAAATGGTCTAATTTTTTCTACTTATTTTCTCGCTTAGCAAATGATTTTGATTAATAAAGCATTTTGTGGTTCATGAAAGACCCGTATTTGTGTAATATAATTGTGTCTGGGATCCTTTTTTTGGGTCAGACATAACTTAAAGGAAGAACTAGTAACAAAAATTACAATTTTGGTCAAACACTAGTAAATTACACTTCTACTGATGCTACTACTATTGTAGTACGAGGTTTACAACCCCAGTTTAAATTTTATAACCCCAAAGCACCCTATTTAAGCCAATGCATATAAACCTTAATCGCTAACCTGAAAAGCATACCTGAAAACTTCCTAGAGGTTCATAAAAACAATATAAACACGTTCATGTAGGTTTGTATCGCAATGACTTTACTACTGAATGCCAGAGTAACCGTTTATGATGCACGTTAAGCCATGATGCAGATTTCAACAGTAGTATAAACACTCTTGTTTGCAACCGGTTTTTACTGAAAAAGCTTTCATAGAAGTTGTCATTGACATCTGTCAGAACTCGATTAAACTCTTGTGTCAAAGCACGATAAAGCTGTTTATGATCGGTTGAAGTTTACACGTCAACAAGTGTGGTCAATGTTAGCCGAGTGATGCAGCTTTTACAGGTTGCTACGCCCTAACAATCATGTAAGTCACACCGCACTACAAGCTACGCTGTTGTAGGCCAAATTTAGTCTGATTTGAAGAAGAAAAAGAAAATATTTTAGGTTTTGATATGCCCTTACCTTACTTTAAACGAGAAAAGTAGAAGACAGATCTTACCTGTCATGGAATAAAATAAGCAATTATCAGTATGAGAGACTGACATTGGAAACGGAACAGAAATATGAGCATTTTTTGACACGTCCTACCGCGTCAAAAATTGCTCTCAATCGTTGGATTCAATGCGCGTGAATCCAACGATTTAAATCTTTATACAAAATTTTATACCAATTTTAATAAAAAAAAGGTAGGATGTAGGTGATAAAGACATAGTTGGATTGCTGCGACAAATACCCAACAGTTTTAGCTAAACCTGAGCGGTTCCCACTTATGCTAATTTAACTGCTTTCTTCAAACGTCTGCCGCGCTCGAACAAGGCTTATCTCAACCACTTTCCTTAACTACATCTGTGTCTTGAATTTCTTTAAGATTAAAATTAAAAGCACTAAGTAACGGAAGCCTTCGTAAGGATTACATACAAATTGGTCTTTATTAGTTTAATCTCTATTTAGGAACTATGTTTATTCACGCGAAGTGTGATCGGCTTAGTTAACTACGCGTTAAATAGCTGCGAGGAATAATAAAGTAGGTGTAGTTTGAGACCTTGGCTGGACTTTTAGAAGTACCTAAGACTTTCAACTTGGTGTTCTATTGTATACTTTTAAAGGGTCCAAATAAACCCTTAAAGAAGCCGAAAGGCACGAGTTGTATTTTCTGTTGTTGTGATCGTTTTTTTTGTTCTGGATCATACCTCGGAACCTTCTAGTTACGCAGATATTGGAGGTCAAAGTTCCAAGTTTTTTTTTCAGTCATGTTTTTAATGTTTACAGGTAAGTTATAACTTTACTTTATATACCTCCACGACCCCCGTACTATTCAATGTATCCATCAGCACAATGTTTTGAGTGTATTACATTCGGTCGTAAAACGTGATTTTACACCCCAAAAATTTTTTTTCCAAAAAGTCGTTTCTCAGCAATAATTATTACGTAGAGTTAATTAGTTTGATGTACAGAATGGTTGGTTGACGGCTTCTTGAGGGGTTCGTTTACACCTTGTATACCTAATGAATTTGGCTTAATGAGTCGTCAACGGTATTCATTGATGAACCAAACTAGTTAGACACAATATAATTACTGAAACTCGGGCCACAGCCACACGAAAAACATGCCGCAAAACATACGCGTTCACGCACATGTATGTCGTGCATGCATCGACACGTGAGAGCAAAAACGCCCGGGTGTTCCCACTGCGAGGATCGTCCGGAGGATACGGTGGAGCACACCGTGGAGGTCTGCCCCGCTTGGGCGGAGCACCGCCGTGTCCTCGTAGCGGCGATTGGCGGCGGCGATCTCTCGCGTCCGGCCTTGGTTCAAGGCATGGTCAATGGAAAGCCATCACCTCCTTCTGCGAAGCAGTCATGCTAGTGAAGGAGGTGGAGGGTCGTGAGAGGGAAAGTACCTCACGTCTCCGTCGCCGCGGGAGACGCCCTGGGCGTCGGGGGTCACGTGGTGGCTCCCGGCCACCGTAGGCGCGGGCCTGTGGACAGCGAGTTATGGGCCAGCTCGCCGTCCGGCCGTGTCGACGGTGCGTTCGTGTTCCACGTGCGCCTCAAAGAGATGTCAGCAAATAAGTAGGGTTCCGCAAGGGCCGATGCCTGCCAGGGCTGCGGGACTGTTCGAAAGAGATACCGTGGTCCTGGAACACAAAGGGCAAAGAAGGAACATGGATGGGTTTTAGTCAGTACAAGTCTGACACTCCCTTCCGCTCCGCCCAGAGTGGGGGGGTCATTTGATGATTTCCCATCCGAAAAAAAAAAAAAAATTAGCAAATTTTTGTTACTACGCCGTTGGTTTTAAACGCTGCCACTCGCACATGCGATGACCACTGCGAATGTGCCTGCAGATAGGAGTTCATAAACGACTCAGATGTCAACTGCGTATGTGGCACCTCCCCACTGGAGAATAACTCACCTTCTAACTTGCGCCGCATGATGTGACACAAGTGTCAGAGGGTGAGTTATGAGTGCAACATTGAGGAGCGATCGCGTAGTTAAATTTTGAAACAAACATAATCGAACGTTGAAGCCAAGAACACGCTAAGAAGAAGGTGCAATGTTACGTTATGTCAAGTCCTTTCAGTATTTTGCAAGTTTTATATTTTGAACTACCTTTTCAATAACCGGCGCCGGCGATAAGTACTTACATCAATCAGAATAAAATTAATTAAAAAGATAGTATCAAACAGTTTTAATAACTGGAAATGTAAACCCCAAAAATAAATTAAACAAAATTGCAAAACCGGTCACTGATAATTGGTTTTGCCAATTACTCTTTCAATTAATTTTACTTTATTCAATTAAACAAAATACCTGCAGTAATATTAATTTAAAATTTTATTAGTAGCCTAGCTTCTGCTAGGCAAAGGCTTCCATTTCTTAGATCGGTCACGATTCCCCGTTACTTCCTAATTCTTAAGGAAGCCATCCAGGCCGTCCGCCATCTCCTTCACCACCACCTTTGGCACCAATCCAGTGTTTCACGGGCTCACCGCTCATTAGGCATGCAAGAATATAAAAATGTACATTGACAAGATACACACACACACATGATGACATCACATGATGTATGTACATACATTGATATGTAAACAAATACGAATATTTCGTAAAACCTGAACTTCTGCCTCCTCTTGACTGTACTTCCCTGTCATCATCACATTTTACTCGATCCCATCCGCCATACTTTTACAAACTCAGGTTTACTGCCCACCCTTATTAACTGTAATCATTCACGTAACAGTTTAATAGTTTTTACATTCTTTTGCGGACGTAAAGTTCTGTTCGTGGTTGATAAGGCTGATCATTCTCTCACGCAACTTCGTTTTTAAGGGAATTCATTTAAAAGTTTTTCGATTTTGTGTTTTAATAGATAGGGAGATAGGTTCGTATTGATAGAGTGTGCGTTGGTATTTTTTACCGACTTAAAAAAGAAGGCGTTATCAATTCGACTGAGTGTTTTTTTTTGTGTGTTTGTTCAGCGATATCTTCGACAATTGTGAACCTATTCCGATGATTCTTTGTTTGTTTCGAAGAATATTGTGCCACGGTGGTATTTTTTTAAATTTGGTGAAGATCTGATGCTGATCTCCGACGATATACAATGGAATTCTTCAATAATAGACAGCACATCTGTCGTGATTTCTGCAATGTATTGTTTACACAATTCCCTAACATAACATTACGCTTTTCGCCATTTCTGTTTAAGTTTCATTTTATTTTGGATAAGCTCATTACCATGCTCTAGAGGCAATTACTTGACTTTTATAGGGTGTTGTGTACTTTTAACAATACATTTTGCAGGCCATCCGTAGTGTTATGACAGTTTTCATTGTCGTTATAAATTATAATCTAACTTTTAACTAGAGGAAATCCTTTGAACTATGTAATTGCTATGTTTAAAAATAAAGTATTATTTGGTAGTCTTATGTATTCCTAATGCATTGTCACAATATCAAATAAACGTAATGTTAAATATTTTCTTTATAAAAGCTATAAAATATAAGATAATCTTAAAGCGAGAGGTGATAAATGCTAGTGATATAATTTTGTTCATAAATAACCTTTTAGAGCCACATACTTTCAAAAAGGTAAAAATAAAGTATTTTTAGTTTAAAATATATTTAAAAGCACGATAAAAAATGATGATGGATTTGAGTAACAATTTAAAAGTTTTCACTTTCGCAAATAAATTCTTCATGTTAAGAATTTTGGTGTTCATTTTTCACAGAATTTTTGTGGAGTTATATTTTTAGGACGATATGAAGAACACCTTTTTACGGTTAGTTAGACAACGGCACTTACTTTAAATGAAGATTTTTGCTTCGTAGAAAAAAAAAAAATTTGAAATTATTTTTTTTGTGATTATTTTCTCGCTAATATTACGATTTTTTGATGAAACAAGGACACACTTTTAAGAACGTAACTGTTTTTTTTTAATGTTGAATTCTATTTTTATAAATTGCGTTAAATAAATTCAATCGACGTAAATGATTTACACAAAAAGGGAAATAATTAGTCGGGCGAATAAATTTTTTATTGGCAATTAATATACTGAATGGGCTTGTACCAAGTAAGTAACTATTCATCTGATCATTGTGGCAAGGAGAATATAGGAAGCAAGAGCTAGGTTAGGTTACTATAAACCCTGCAAACAGAAATAGGAGCCCCGCGCAGCCCCTACGTCGACTACGCTTTATCTACAATCTAGTGGTTAATTGTAGCTGCCAACCTACTATTTTTGCTACCCATTTTAATTATGTTTAAAACCCTAAATCAGATTAGTTTGTCGCCGCGTTAAAAAAATAAAAATAATAATTCATACAAAAATACAGGAACCAATGAAATTACTACAATTTTATCATAGAAGATTCTGTAAGTACTCTATTTTTAAGCTTATTAATGACCTTTCCTATTAAAACAATCATAATTGTTGATATCTTCCCACTTCCCAACCATAGCCAATAAACAATCTCACCATTGAGACCACAACAAAATCCCGTTCACGTGTGAATACATTCGTAGTTTCCTTCTCAATTACGTATGCAACATCAGTCCTTGGGGCTTGGTAGTAACAAACTGACAATTGTCTTACATTCAGACCTTCCTGTTTCGTATCAAATCAATTGGCGACCCCTTAAGGGATGTTGTGGTAAATAAGCTTTTACAGACGATTAATAATTGCAGTAAATTAAAATGATGTAATTGGTCGGTTGGTGAGTGGGCTGGTTTGTTTAATAATTTTAAATGAATTACTCTAATTATAAAATTGAACTTGTCTGCCTGTTTCTTTGATGTTTGTTTTGTATTGATGATTTCAAAGGAAGAAACGAAAAGTTCTTCAGTACAAATCGTCAAAAATTAGCTTTTACCGCACTACTATTAGGTATGAACCTAATAGTAGTGCGCTAATTTCTTAACATCAATAATTACATTTTTTCCGTGCCCGATGCTGGGCAAAGGCCTCCCCCACATTCTTTCAGGTACTCTTATCCTGCGTCACCTCGAACCAGCCTTTGTGATGCGCGTCCAGATCATTTCCCCATCTCTTTCTAGGCCGGCCTCGGTGGTTCCGTCCATCCTCAGGCAGCCATCGTTTTGATATCTTTGTCCAGCAATCGTTATGCATGCGGCTCACGTAACATGCTTAATCCCTTAAAAATCTAAATTAACTATTTAAATTATTATAATTCATTATATTTTTATAATTAATTATATTTTTTTAATTAATTATAATTTTATAATTAATTATAATTTTATAATTAATTAATTATTTTTTATAATTAATTAAATTATTATAATTAGTTAATTTGTCGGCACGGTTGGCGCAGTGGCTAAGCGATTGGCTGCTGCGAAATTTAAAGGCAAAAAATAACAAACAAAAGGTACCATATGGGGAAATGAAAAGAGCATCCCCTTAAGGGATCCAAGTTAAATATTCATTATTGGACACATGGGAGTTTAGTTAGGAATACGTTTAAGATAATTTTGGGTTGTTCAAACATATATACATGGATATGGTTATCTCGGCAACCTTTTTCCCCATGGATTAAACAGTAGGTATTGGTAAAACGATTTACAAATTTCCGTGTCATTGTCCGGTATTAATGGCATAAGCGTAGCATAATCAGCCTATAATGTTCCCACTGCTAGGACACACGGCCTCCTGTCTATGAGAGGGAATGGGCTATAAACCACCACGCGGCCCAGTGCGGGTTGGTCGATGTCACATGTCTTCAAATTTTTGGTTCTAGGTCATGCCGGTTTCCTCACGATGTTTACCTCCGCCGTTTTGAGAGCGATGAAATAAATTACACAAAGTAATGCCAGGCGCATTACTTTGTGTAATTTATTAAACTTTGATTTGATTAACCACGCATAAAACCTATATCAGTGGATAGCCGGCATCAATACAAACAAGTTTTTAATAAGACAAAATGTTCTAAAGCGTAACGTTTTCGAGCTACAAGCTATCAAAGTTGTGCTGAAGATGCCATCAGCATATGGACTTCAACTTTGATAGCTCATATTTCGGAAACGTGACACTTTAGAACATTTCGTCTCATACAAAACTTTTTGTATTGATACCAGCTATCGATTAATATAGGTTTTAAGCGTGGTCGCAACTTTGGAAAAAAAAAAATGGCGTTTGGCTTCACACAAAAATCTTCCTAGCCGTTTGTTAATTCAACGAAATATACGTCCATTGCGATATCGTCACGCGAACGTAGTACGATTTCGAATGTGCTTACATAAAAATAAAGGAACCGTAGATAATATTGTTATACATAAAAGTAAAATGTTAAGCACAGTAAACCGTATTTTCCTCAGACGATACCCTTTTCTTGTTGAGGATGATAAGAAGCTAGGATTTCCAGTTTCTTTCGCAAATCAGCTTATAGAACAAATAATAAGACTGCTATTTTTCTGCTAGTTTTATTCTGCCATTTTTTTCAACTAAGATTTGTTATCATTGTTTTGTCCAGACTTTTATTCTTTTTTTAAGTCGGGTAAAAAAGGGAAGTTCTATTATTTCATGGTAAAAATAAAGTTGAAATCTAAACCCTACCAATGTATAAATTAACTATCTTTTGCTCGCAGCTACGCTCCCGTTATGCACGGAAAATAATCCACGGGAATGTTTTAAATGATCAGTAGTTCCAAAGAGGGGTAATCTTTATTAAATACAAACTAACAAACCAATTTTACCTCTTTATAATAATACTACAGACAAGACATTGATATCGTTTTTTTTTCGGTTTTCGTATAACCAGAGTCGAACGTATTTGTAATAATGACATACGAGTATGCATTTAGTAATGATGTGTGTTTCAAGATTTTGTCATAGTTTGTTTTTATTAACCCCTTGCATTCAACCCCAAAGGCGCAAAGTTGCATGTTTGTCGGTCTTTTACAGATTGTACTTCGGTGAGTGTGCCTAAGAGCTCCACGAGCTCATTCCACCATCATCCTTCTTCCATCGGGAGTCCAGACGTACTGCAGATTATCACCGATACCTTGTCGATGTTCCACACATTCGCACGAAGCGCTTTGCTACATCATTTATTATGCGCACAGCCAAGGAGTGAAATACCCTGCGTCGGTGTTCCCAAGTTTATGTGACCCTAATCTATTTAATTTGCGAGTTAATAGGCTTCTTTTGGGTTAGCTCGTTCCATCATCGACCTTATCTCTGTTCTCGGGACTAGTTTGAGGACAAGAGTAAGCCCATTTTGTATAAAAAAAAAACCTGACTTTAGAATCAGAATCAGAATATTTATTTGTGAAGCATAGGTATTTACATAAAGGTCTTAGGTTAATTATATGGGCGCTATGTTTTGATGTGCAGGTGTATAAATATTACACAAAATAAAAGCAAACAGTGAAACAAAAAAAATACTAACAGAAAAGGAAAATAAACAAATTAAACACAAGAAAAAAAAACAAGAAAAAAACAATTTTAAAAACCTGAAAAGAGACTTCTAAAATATTAAAAAATTACATCAAATGTTTATTGCCCACGAATTGTTAAAAATTATCTTTGATATAAATATAATAACTGAAAATGAACTTTTCATTCACAAACAATAATTGTTCAGTTCTGAAATATTTAATTTCGGCATGATGGCAGACAGGGCTTTCATTGGATATATTTATTTTTAAAGGCACATAATATTGAATTTTATTCGTAAATATTTTACTTTTTTAATGATTGTAGATCAAAACGTATAATATTTTACAAGGTAGTTGTTACGGCGATATTATAAAAGTTCTCTTATCATCGGAGGCCATTTACAAATATGAGGTTGCAAAATTTAAATCAGATTGAGGTTCGTACCTTCAATCACTTTGGATGAAATATTATAATGCCTTCGATAGCATTACAAATTTCTTTATTTTTTCGAATAAATACTCAGATTTACGATGTCGAAGTATTTTTTTAAGTATGTACTAGAAGATGTGGAGTTTTGAAAATAAATTTATAATACAGTCATGCGTAAAACTTAAAGTTCTTTCAAAATAATCAGACTGTTTTCCAAGATCATAAAGATTTTATAATGATGTATAATACTGGGTATAAGAGTAGAGGAAGACCAAAGAAACGATGGACAGACTGTGTGGAGTATGACATGGCAAGAAATGAGATGTCTGATGAGATGACGAGTAATAGACAAGTATGGAAGAAGAATACATGCCACAGGCTATAAGGGCAGGAGCATGATGAATGATGTGTACTAGTAACTGACTACTACTATTTCTAACAGAGAGATAAAAATAAAAAAGAATGTCTCTCATTCAGAGAAAGTTAAAAAAACAATATAATAATATTTTAGCATAACTTACTTCTTATGCTCGACTTCATTTTAATATTTCTTTGTCCGCAAGAATATTTATTGCCAATTCGAAAAATAAGAAAACGAGATATTTTAGGTACGAGTACGTACAAAGGTTTCAAGGATTTTAAGGACCTAATAAATTAAAGCTGAAAGTTCAACTAGATTTTTTTTTCCATTTGAAATGGCAACATTCTAAATGTCAACGTCAGGCCGAAAGAATGGATACAGCCAAATTACCACCACTCTGATATAATCCGGGATAATCCACGAACAAACGCACCCTGGCAAGTCTAAATGGTTTAGAATATAGATTAAATTTAATGATGTGATCCCCAATTTCGGCTTTTAGCCCTTAAGTAATTTAATACTTGGGAGAAACTGTGAGATGGGCGAATGGAAATGGACCTTTAATAATGTAGGAACAAAGGGTAATGTCAATTCAGTTTATTATTGGGCTAATTATTCTGTATGTGTAGTGTAGTTGCGTAATTGGGAATAATACTAATCTAGTAGTTTTGTTTAGCCAGAAGGCGTCGCGGAAGACCTCGTAGAAGATGGCGGGACGAGCTGGACGAAACAAACGACCAGTGGCCCACTTTAGCCCTGGATCGTAGCAACTGGAAGTCATAGGGAGAGCCTTTGCCCAGCAGTGGGATGACGAAGGCTAACAGTATCAGTATCAGTAGCAGTTTTGGATCATTAAACTGTTTCTTAATGTTTGTTATTGTCTCACTAAGGGCCGGTTTCCCAATCGCCAATTAACTTTTACCCGACGAATAAGTGTGTCATTTCGACAGTTTTTTGTATGGATACTCTGTAAAAACGTCACATTAACTTTTCACGTAAAAGTTATCCAAGTATTAAAAAATCGACCTGAAGTCAAATTGTTCCTAAATACAAAACTAAATACTTAAAAAAAAATCATTACGGTTTTAATATTCTAAGTTAATAGTGTTGTGTTCGTCAAAGAATATTAATTGTGACTTAATTTCAACGAGAGAAAACAATCAACAAAATTAAGAAGAAAGAATTTTTCGAATACGAAATAAATTAAAAAAGTACAGTCCGTCACAAAAGGTTTACACAAAAAACTACCAAAGATTCGAAATTCGAGTTCCAAGAATCTGCCAAGGAAGTGGAATCGACATTATTGGACAAGTGAAATACTGAATTCCCTTAGTGAAGGCAAAGGGTGCGGATGGGGTGCTAAATGTCTTTTCCAACTCATAAATCTTCGATTAAAATCGAGGGCGCAGTAATTAAGCGTGCAATTTATAATACCATGGTCATCAAACGATTTTGAGAGCAATCTTACGTTTCTACGAACATTCTTATAGAGTGATTAAGTAGAATTATGGAGTTAGCATTACAGTATTTTAATAAGCCCTTTGAAGAAAAATAACTTGTTTCTCTCTTCGTGCAAGTTATAACTATTCACAGCACGGAATGAATTAGTATTGTACTCCTGGCAATCAGTAGTTTTTGAGTACATTCTACTGTTCTTTGTGTGGTATACATTTTTCTTTTGTGGCTTTAATTACTTGGTTTTATTTTTTGTGTGCATTTTGTAATACAGAAAACTATAAAATACACTGCACTACTAATGAATGAATGTTAAAGGGCTTCATGAAGATTAAAACACTCGCTTATCACTGTATACTACTGGTTTAACTAACTGGACCACAAGTCAATATATAATAATTTCTTTCGTAAGCATTTTCTTTTAAAAGTAGAAAAAGGCTGGATGCACATTCCAGACCGTAAAATACGAATTCGCCGAACTAAATGACTCACTGAATTTAAAACCATGACCACTTCCAAGAAGCATTATTCTAACAGCTCACTTATTCAAAGTTTATTTTATGCCTTTAAAATAACAACGGAGATACGGACTTGCTTTAACTCAATCTCTCGACAAATAAAATAATAGTATGGCAAAATTAAATGCAATTTCAACAGTAAAGGCTTAAGCTACTCTTACTTTGAGCTGTTTTTGCTTCGTTAAGGCTGCTTTAAGCTGCAGCAGCACAAAAGCGCTTGAAGAAATCCGGGTCGATGTGGCTTGGGCTTCATGACCTTTAAACCTCTAAAGTGATAAAATAAAATGCAGCGTAAAATTTCTTTAAGCTTATAAAGGGGCGGATTTTGTGTCAAGAAAAGTGGACCACGGTTTGCAGCGATTAAAAATGAGGTTCTAGTTATGAGCAAAAAGACGAATTTACGGCTCAACAGTGAGAATTTTAAAGTTAAACTACATGGCTGAGGGTGGTTATATTTTACGTAGTTCTTTGTTTGTAACTACGTAATAATTGTGCAAGTTTCTAAACCACGTCCTAAGGCGACATTGCTTAATTGGTACTTATCCACTTGGTACTTGCCCTTTTGCTTTAGCTTGTTAGAAATAACTTTTGACATTAACACCTCAGCAATTATACCTATTCCACCTACAACGTAAAAAGTTGCAAAGTCAGCTCACCTTAGAAACCGCACTATCTAATTATACAAAACATTTTGCACGCCTACTCAGTAACTCAGTAAAGCACTTTTGTACGTAACAGTACTCCCAATAAATTAACGCATATTTAAACATTTTCGGAATGAATTTAATTATACATTTGCTCACGCAACAGTTCGCGGCCATTTTATATTGTTTATTTTGTCTTTAAATTGTATTTTAAATGCAATTTAAGACGGCTGACCGAATAAATTATCGATTGTAATAGGGCTAACGCCCGTTTAATACCGTTAACTTTTGGCCCGATAAGTTAATTTTTAGTACGTTTATTTTATTTTACGTATGAAATGAATTCCACTTGAAATAAAGTAGGATTTTCTTCCATGATGATCGACTGTGTGATGGGGTTGTGCGGGCTCAAGTAGTACTCGTACAATATGGACAGTCTCTTGAAACTTTTTTGCAAAGACAACAACCTGGTGAGTAATTTAATTTAAAATAAAAAAGTAAACAATTTAAAATCTCACATACCTTTCAGCTTTCCAAAGACTTCGGGAATTTGCTTTAAATCATGTTGATTGATTTGCAACATCCTATTGCAGTATCATGCTGTGAGGTAACCTGCTTGTCGCAGTCACAACAATGCAAATGTCGAAGTGCAAGCTGTCAATTTTTTTTGTTCCGTCCTATTGTATTTACAAATATTTGTTATGCTTTCTATGTTTATTTTTGAGGAACTTGTTGCTAAATAATAACTGCCGCTTGGGGTTGGTCCGTGTTTGGGTGACCACCCATAACATACCAAGTTTCCTCCCTGCCTCAGAAAGCACGTTAAGCCGTTTGTCCCGGCTGTCAATTGTCAATCTTTGACAGTCGTTACAGGTAGTCAGTAGCCTAAAAGTCTGACAACCAGTCTTACTAAGAGGTATCGTATTACCCAGTACTAAATGGATTGTGGAGGTCAGATAGGCAGTCGCTCCATGTAAAATACTGGTATTCAGCTGCATCTGGTTAGACTGGTAGCCGACCCCAACATAGTTGGGAAATGGCTAGGCAGATGATGAGTACACTGCTGGACATAAGCCCCTCCAAAGTTGCGACACAACACCCTTTTCGCCACCTCCCACATCCAATCCGACCTACCATCTTTCTAAGGAAGGTAGCTCCTTTCTAGCTAGTGACGTAATCATGGGTAAAGTCACCGTCATAAGGTTTAGAGCCCATTTTCCAAGACAGCATAACCCTAGTCTACTAGCTTGAACTTAAATGCTAAAGAAAAGGACTGTATCTTCAGCCGTTAAGTGGTTTTCTAAGAGAGATTAAAGAATTTTTGGCTGTCATACCAGACTCTTTATAATATTTAAGCAGCATAGTAAAAAAGGTCTACTTTAATATACCAGAGCTATGGTTGGGCTTATTCTAGTTTTCATTTCTTTTGATTTATCTTTTTTTTACGTGTTTTTCTGGATATGTCCAATGTTTTACTTCTTTGCATTTTATGCAAGTAACGTAACACAACAAACAACGTAAGAATTAATATAACATAACATCAAGCCTTTAATCCCCAAAGAGTTAGACAGAGGAGTACCTAATAGTACACCCACATTTCGCCAGTTATGTTTAAGTCCCAAGTAATAGGGAGCAGGCCTATTGCCATCAACCGGCACATATTCAGAATCAGAATCAGTTAGTACGGACATAAAATGAATTTTAAAGCGCGCAAGTGTGCAGTGGTGACATCACGCGACCACCTTACCGGTCACAACACGGCGTGCTTCTACAGAGCCCTGATGTCCAGCTCGAGGCGAGGGCGACAGTCAATGTCTGATCGCAGGGGAGTTGAGACGCCTTGGAACTGTACCCGATTCATTGTGCCCCGTGTTATTGTGTTAACTTGGAATCTCAAGTGATTCGTTCGTTTTGCTAGAAACAGTGTATCGCACCCAGTGTATTTTCATACATAGCACGAAACCCATCGTCTGCCCACATGATGTATGCGCCTAACGGAATAAATCCTGACATATCTGTCATATATTTTTTATATTTCGAATGAGAAATCATCAATTGAACCCTCCCGCTGTCGGCGGAGCGGAAGGGAGTGTCAAGCTTGTACTGACTAAAACCCATCTTTGTTGCATCTTAGCGCTTTGTGTTTCAGGGCCGCGGTGACTCTTTCGATCAGTCCCGCAGCCCCGGCAGGCAACTTTCCCAAAGAAACAATTTTTTTTTTAATACTCATTCACTTTTATCACAAGGGCCGTATGAAGTTCGCGCGCGTGCGCCTGTTACCTATCAGCTGTTAGCCGCATGACGCCGTTCTGTTTTATCACTATCGTACCGTGTAATAGGGGGTAGGCACTAGGCAGTGCACCCGCGCGGCTCGCAAGCCCGCTCCGTAATGCTCCGCTGTTGTGTTATTTTGTTAAAAGTGAATGAGTACCAAAACAAATTTTTCCTTGGGAAAGTTGTTTGTTATCATGAGTACAATCACGTGTTTAAGTATCGGTCACTAATTACCAGTCACCCTATATGCCGTATAAACAATAAGGCACTGTAAAACATTCAAAACTTGGGTTACATAAAAGAAAACCAATGAAGATAATCTTAAAAACCGCCATTACAATGAAAAATTAAGACCCAGCTTCCCTCTCCCAATCCAGTTCCTGTAGAAATAAAATACTTAAAAGATTCTCAATAATTAATAAAACGTCCATCTGAATAAAGCTGGTTGAATAAAAACAGGGCTTTTGTAATGGAATCCGTTGAATCGGACTTAAACCGTTATCTCATTTTTAAACCGTTTTTCTGTTCGAACATTAATTTTCATTGAATGGAAATCAGAGAATCAATGTTTTGAGGGACCTACTTATCAATTTAATTACGATGTAATCTCATCTTGTTTTCCATTATTTGAGTTTTCATAATTATTTTGAGGTTTTTTTATATTATGGATTCATTGATTTATACATCTTTTTAAACAACTAGCAATATTTAAGCATTGTATTCATATGGACAGGACACCCCCCGTAGCATGACCACCGTAGACAAGGATTTCTTTGACGGAAGAATCGACAAAATGACAGATTTTGTCGACACAATGAGAATTTTTTTTTGCACAGTCTGTCATTTTGCCGATTTTTTTGTCAAAGAAATCCTTGCTTACGGTGGTCCTACCCCCGTAGCATGACCACAAAGACAAGGATTTCTTTGACGGAAGAATCAACAAAATGACAGATTGTGTCGACACAATGACAGATTTCTTTGCACTGTCTGTCATTTTGTCGATTCTTCCGTCAAAGAAATCTTTGTCTACGGTAGTCATGCTACGGGGGCTAGCAAGGCGCAGTGATAACAGGTGGACTAGGGCTGTCACCGAATGGCGGCCAAGAACGGTGAAAAAAAATGTGGGTCGTCCGACTGCGAGATGGACAGACGACATAGTTGCCATCGGGGGAAAAACCTGGATGAGGCTGGCCCAGGACCGTGGAGATTGGCAGAAGAAAAGGGAGGCCTATACCCAGCAGTGGGCGAGTTTGGGCTGTGGATGATGATGATATTCATATTAACCTTTTGACCACCAGAGCATAAACGCACGCGCGTGCCCTCCACGCCAACCCATAATTTCACCGACTATTTTGTCACATATTTGTGTCGTTTGGCGTGACTATGGCGTTCAAAAGGTTAATAAGAAGGTACGAAAATATTTTCTTTGTTAACAGAGACCAATTCTTGTTTTCACTATACCTAAGTTAATGCCTAAATATTAATTTTAACTCTCTTAGCCGCTCGTGAAGCAGGGCGTTAAAAATAGAGAACGTGTGTTAGGCATGCATTTAAATGTGTTGGTGAAAATTGGAAAAGAAATAACTTACATAAGCAGCTCTACCAACTATGCTGGGGTTGTCTTCCAGTCCAACCAAATGCAGCTGAATACCAGTATTTTACATGGAGTGACTGCCTATCTGCCCTCCACGACCTATTTAGTACTGGGTAATACGATACCTCTTACTTAGTAAGTCACTTTCAGGCCACTGACGGTAGTCGTTACAGGTATGTAACGACTGTCAAAGATCTACAGATGACAGCCGGAATCAACGGCTTAACGTGCTTTCCGAGGCACGGAGGAAACTCGGTATGTAATGGGCGGTCACCTATCCACAGACCAACCTAGGTAAGCACGGCTTAACCTAAAGATCGACCCGAGCGGCTGTTATTATTTAGCCACGAGCTCCTCAATGCACTAACAAACATGAAATTTTAATAAACAAAGCTTTACTTATACTGTCACTTACGAGATATCTTCCGTGATTGTTCATTATTTTCAGCTCCCGATATTCCGTAAGTGGCAGTATAAGTTTAGTTGTAAACCGTAAAAGCTTAAACCAGTGTTTGAACTTAGCTTTAGTTCAAAGGTTAAGTACATCTAAAATCAGCATATGTCAAACTAAAATAAACATAAAAAGATTTGAAGTAGTATTACCAATAAATAATGTATGTTGTACGAAATATGATGTATTCTAATCCAATCATAAACCTTACATCTCAAAGGTGAATTTATCAAAGGTTTCAATAAATTCAAATATATATTAATTTTGTCGAGAATTCAATTTATCAATATCTCATACAAAACTTTTGACTTGAATTATTATGGTTTGAAAGCTGAACTCGAGTAAATAAATCAAATTATTATGGTCACCCTTATAGTAGTTCTGCTTGGTATGTAAAACTGGGTTATTTTGGATCGTGAACGAAAACGTAGTAGGTGCTTGATGACTTCAGTACCGTCAGTAAGGACTGGTCATCTCTTAGCTGCCATGGTTTATTTTGTTTTTGAACTGTTGATTATATCTTTTTACTCTGGACGCTCTTAACTTGCACGTCTTTCTACATTGTTCTCATGTATTTGTATAATATCAACATGAATTATGCACGTATCCAAGATTTTGTAACAATATTTTGATTGAAAAGAGTGTCCATGGAGTTTCTTGCCTATTCTTCTCCATAGAGATCTACGCTTTGGAATGGGCAACTACAGTACTTTCACAAGTCATTATGCCTTGTGTCTGTGACTGTAGCTTCGCCTTTTTTGTTTTTCGGACATTCAAAAGTGACTGTTGTGGTCTAATTGAAATAAATGATTTGAGTTTGGCTTATTGTTCGGTATAAATCATTTTGTTGATCTGATTGACTGTCAACCGTAATAAGAAAACAAAAACCCGAGACTGATTACCAACCCTCTGGTCTGATTCTAAATGAGGTCATGGGGCTCACTGTGACGGCTACGCTCAAGCAAGCACACGACAGGGTGGCGTGGAAGCAACTCGTCACATAGGTAAATACTAAGTTCACACTAAAAGAAAATAAAAAAATAAAAATAGGCTTTATTCCGTATAACTTACAGTTTTATATTTTTTAAACTTTCCTTCTCTGGATCCAACCCGCACTGGGCCCGCGTGGTGGATTATAGTCCTTTCCCTCTCATTGAGAGGAGGCCTGCGTCCCAGCAGTGGAAAAATTAACAGACTGATTATGCTATTATGCTTATGCCATCTCTGGATGAAAGCCTCTTCCATCTGTCTCCATCTATACCTATCTTGGGCCGTTCTGGTCCACTCTATCCCTGCCAGTGTAACGATATCGTCTCGAAATCATTGCAATGGTCTGCCGCAGCGTCTGTTTCCGTTTCGTGGATACCAACTCAAGCAACTCATCACATAGGTAAATACTAAGTACGCACTAAAGCATAGAAAAACTAAACACGCTATTGGTAACAGTCTGTCGTACAAAATTGATTACCTACTCACCAAATACCAGTTTCATTTTATCTCAGCCGTATCGTCGAAGACTACGTTGATCCATCTTAAGCTGCTCGACAGCTAATTCGTTCGCTCAAATATCGGCTTACACACGACTAATCATCGCTTAGTACTGCGAAGGGGTTGGTAATAAGTCGAGACGGCACTCATCGTTGGCTGATTAACAGTATCTACTAATTGTATTTAATAGGCCAAGATGACCCCTTCTATCAAAGCAAAAAACGTTATCTACCTTTTAGGCTCCGCCGGAATATGATGAATATAAGAATTAGTTTAAATTTTTGAGCGAGAGAGACTTTTGAGATTCTGGTCTGAAAGCTTGACGTAACTATACTTTTTACAGTAGTCTCTATCTTTTTATTTATTCTTTCCACGTACTTACTTAGTGATAGTCATGACGTGCAGTTGACCTGTATTCTAACAAGTAGGTAAGAATCAGAATCAGAATCAGAACTTTATTTGTTATGAATGTAGGTACAGTTAAAACATGTTGTACATAAAGTAAGTTATGGTAGTCTAAATCAAAATCAAAGCTTTTATTTCAAGTAGGCCAGTTACAGGCACTTTTGAATTGTCGAAACAAAGGCAACAGTAAAATATAGCTACAGTCCCAGTCACAAGGCGCAAAAACTGTGAAAGTACTGTAGTTGCCCATTCCCTAACGTAGATCTCTGTGGAGAAGAACGGGCAAGAAACTTCATGGACACTCTTTTAAATCAGAATACTTTAACAAAATGTAGTATGGTAAGTAGCTCGTTTACATGTTGTTGAAAAAAAAAATATTTACATTACTACGTTAGATGTTCACACTGACTGGACAGGTCAGTCAAATCTGTGTGTATCTTTCTTCAAAAGACCAGCTCTGACACTAATCAGCACCACATATACTAATCCGTACATATTGACCAAGATTATGTCTGGAGTTTAAAAGAGACTGTGACCTTTGAGTTTGTTTCTTTTCAGAGTAGTCAGGTACGAAACTCCGACCCTATCTAGTTTAAAAAAAAAGTGTCATTGTGTTTGTAAAAACTTATTTACAAAATGAACATCATTTATCATCATTCATCTTAAAAATATGTACTGGCCACTTTTTATTCGCCACTTTTTTTTATCTCAAAAACACAGGTACAAAAAACCGAACCCCGGCTAAATACTTTTCCAACAGACTAGCTCTCGATTGGCTTCATTCAGGCTGAAGCGGTCGCGCCTAAGGCACTCAGACTTTTGTCCCTCGTCAACTATATTCGTCTAAATGGAAAGGTCTTAAATAAAAACCCGAAAGAGTCTGCTTTTGAATAGACAAGGTGCCGTGAACGTGCTCCTAAGAACTTCTATGAAAGGACGGAAACGAAAACATGTGTGTTATGTATGGAAGTCGTTTCCCGGAACTTTGAATGGTGCCAAACTGAGCGTGGTACCGAATTATGTTTCGTGTTGTCAAAGCATTGAGTGAAGGAGTTACGGAGGGTTTTGTAATCAGTCGGTTGTGACGATTTGAGCAAGGAAGCGTATTTTCGTGTTCTGTTTGTTTTGATAAATAATTGAATCTCCTTTCAATGTTCCATGAGTAAATGGTTAGGTAGTTTTTATTTATTTAGAAAATAATAAACAGTCAACATAACATTACGTCTGTAATTCCCGATGGGTTAAGCAGAGGTGTATCTAATAGTACATCCACATTTCGACAGTTCTGTTTTAAGTCCCGTGTAATTGTGGGCGAGTTGCAATCAACTGGGCACAAATCCAGACTCCATGGCTGCTACTGAGAAATTCCTTTAGAAATTTCTTTGCCCGACTCGGGAATCGAACCCAGGACCTCATGCTCAGCAGTCGCGCTTGCGACCACTCGACCTACGAGGCAGTCCACACAAACCGAGGCAGTAATTCAGTTTTCTCAGTTTCTCTTTCAGAAGTCAATTTTTATTAAAGTGACTATCAAGTTAGCGCGTTAAGTTACTGAAATCTGGCTGCGGGACTGTTCGAAAGAGATACCTTGGCCTTGGAACACAAAGGGCAAAGAAGGAACATGGATAGGTTTTAGTCAGTACAAGTCTGACACTCCCTTCCGCTCCGCCTAGAGTGGGGGGGGGAGTCATTTGATTACTGCCAAACCGAAAAAAAAAAAAAAAAAAAGTTACAAAAATCTTAGTTTAAAAATAAATTGCAGGATAACAGACTAGAAAAAACTTACCCTGTTGATTATAAACAAGCTAAGTACTAACTTAGCAAGATTTCGTCAGCGAAATAATAGTGTTACAAGATTTATTAATGACTTAGTGTTCTAGTTTACTTTCCACTTTAGTTGGTGAAGCTACTTAGCTTACGTACCTGTTGTATAACAAATGTGATTACGGAAGTTTATTTACTCCTTCGCGTTGTCCTGGCTAAGATAAGGTACCTACCGTCTATTAATGGCTTATTTAAACTAAACCATTATTGTATGAACGTGTGAAGTGTGATTATAGAATAGTTAGTTTATCTGTCTCAGAAAGGTGTGGTCATATTTACGGTTTTGGTGTACTGAACTACTGACCAACCAGCGCTGTGCTGTGCGCCCTCATAACACAGCATCATGCTGAGTGGTAACCTGCTTGTCGCAGTCACGGCGTGCTGTCAACTTTTTTGTTCCTTCCTATTGTATTTATAAATATTTGTTATGCTTTTTATATAAATATGCAACGTGTTTAGTATTCTCACTCTTACGTCGTCTATCTCTCTCTTCCGTTCGTGTCTCTAATCAGCACGCTTACCTCGCACATTGTTTTATTCAATATAAATGTCTAAACCTAAAATATCCATAAAACAGTGTGACAAACACAAGTGCTCAGTTTGGTAAAGTGTTCTTGTAATAGTTCGTGGTTTCATTACAAATACCATAAACAACGCATAACAAATATTCAATAACATTTTTCTTTTTTTTTGTCATTTTGTATGCACGTAATGTCACTGCGATAAATAAATATTTTTACTTTCTTCGTTTTACTGAAAAGCTCAATCCATGCTGGCAAACATGACAAAATTGACGAATAATTTCTATTTGATCAACATCGTCGTCGTGGTTTGAGTCGAAATACTTACATCCACTGAGGAAGATAGGCCTCTCCCAAGCGTCTGTACGTCGACTGGTTCTGTACTTCTCGCATCCAGCGGTTTCTCCGTCGTCTGGTCCTCGGTCCACCTTGTGGGGGTCTAACACTGCGCCAACCTTCTCCACCCTAAACCTTTAGACCCCTTTTTTACTTACACTGAACTGCTAGTCAAATTGCTAAAATATCACCTTGGACCAATAAACCTCTTACCTTGGAGTACCAAGGTAAGAGTTTTCTTTACAAAATTATGAATTTTGGTTTTGAGTACGTTAAGACCCCGTCCATTTTTGTAATGACATATTCTAGTTGAAAGAAAGAAAAAAAACATCTTTAAAAATGGTCTTTTATTTAAATCAACTTTAAATCTCCAAAACAATATTATCTATGCCTATTAATAGTATTATGAACTACAATTTTTACATCGTTCGATCTTAGATAACCAGCTGATTGTCAATCGCGGTTGACATTGCTTTCAATCATCAGTCAATCAATCTATCGTATATCAATCAGTTTCAATCGCTGGATTGACAATCATCTGGTCTTTTATTATTAAAGTTATGAATTTAAACATTAGAAACGTGATTTTGTTGAAATGTAGTATTATTCTAGCTTTATTAACATTACCCTGATGCTTAGGATATTTTCTATGCATTGGCACAGATTTTAAGATCAGGCAAACCGGTACGGACAAATTGTAAACCTGCTGCGGAACCGGACACTGACAGACACTTCACTACACAAGTATCACTCCCTTCCGCTCCGCCCAGAGTGAGGGGCGGAGCGGAAGGGAGTGATACTTGCGGGAGGGTGGTTTATATCCGAATAAAAAAACTACACAAGTATGTAAATAATGTATAACATAATAAACGCAAGACCTTCCGGGTGGTGACTCAGACGATGATACTAAACCAATTTTGTTCTATGACTTTTGGAAATTCACAACTTTTTTTTAGTTTATCTATACATGTCGTCTGTTTTTGATATGGAAAGAAAAAATCGAGTGCGAGCAGGGTTTGATCCTGCGACCTTCCGATTCTGTACAACGGACGTCTTAACAAATTAGACAATCGCACCCTGCTCACAGTTCTCGAAATTCTCGTTCCATTAATAACGTCTTACGGCGCCATCTATTTAAGAAAGTATCGAACTAACTTAACATGCATGTTATGTTGATGAGCTGATCGCATCAATACAGGGTGAATTTTTGAAGTGGGCGTGGATGGCCAAATCCGGAACTACGAGGAATAGCGAACAATACTCAAAGGAGTCTCGAGTCCGATTTTGATAAAAGCTAAAACTGCATCATTAGATTTCTTGAAAATCAATATTCATAGCCAGGAATCGAACCCGTTGATTTTGAAAAAAAAAATCACTCACTGTATTATGACACCATTCGATAGTATCGCTAATAGGGCTCAAGTTCTGGAAAGTAATGACATACTTGCAGCAAATTTAACCTGGAAAGTTGTAGTAGAACAAATTATGTTGATCAGTTTCATGCTCCGAGAGACCACACGAGAGGTTTTGTGTTTGTTATGTAATAACTTGAAGGGGTATCCATTTCCGGAGCCGCGTCCGTTATTAGTCTGTACAGGTGTGACCGATATTTTCCCTTTCAGGCTTGTTTTAATCCTGAAATGTCATATCAAGGCGTAAAGAAATCATTGTTTTATTACAGTCCTTTCAGAGTTTTTTTTCTTCTCCTGTATAGTTGATGCGTTTATAAACATTTGAATCCACAAACACAAATAGCCAGACCCGGAACAACTACCTGTAGGCCATAAAAATATTTGTTACGTGCGGGAATCAAAACCCTGACACCCAGCACAGCAGCCAATTGCTCCAACCGTGCCGTCGTGTGTCGCCGTTCTTTTATCTCGTGAGTTTTGATAACTGCCACAATCACATTGAACTTTAATCTCTTCACAATTAGGTAGTTGTTCGGTTCAAGGACTGATTTTATAATTGTTTGCAGAAAAACAATTTGTCATTGATACTAATAGTTCTGATACTGATGAAATGTGAGATATTCGAACGCTAATATAGATTGAACAAAATTATATTTTATCAACATATAAACAACGCTTCGATAGGCACTATGCATTTTTATTTTCAACATGATTACACCCATCAAAATGCGCACAGAAAAAAAAAATAAAACGGTAGTCAAAAAATAGTGAAACGTAAAAACTCGTTTCAGCAACAAAACCCTAGTTTTACTGAAAGATTGATGAACGTTTGACAACTGACAATCAGGATTCGTGGGCTTCGGTTTTTGAAATATTCTGTACATCACTATTATTATTTTTATAAACATTTTTACACCAGTCCTTTTAAAAAACTCGATTCTTGTTCTTTGTTCGATTCCATTTATAAATCGAATATCTGCAAACACTTTTAAATTTCGAATCCACTCGAGTCTTTGGAACTTTCTCATTCGATTTTTGAATCGATACTTTTCAAACTCATTTAGAACAGTCACAGTCCGTTAAATGTTCTTTTTATTTACATGATTAATAAGTATATAACACTAGCGATACCTATTAGACTGTGAAAGTCAAAACTGCTTGCCCACTGTGCGCTTCCCTGCATTGCTGCAGGAGTTTCACCTGTGAATGAAAAGAGAGATATTAAATACCGTAATGTTCAGAAATGAGAGGAATATACAGAGAGGGCACCTGTGTTAGCACACATGCACTGAAATACCTCGTGCGTTCTTTGCTCACGATCTCCGTTAAGGTGGCTGCGCCAGGGTAGCCCGCGAAGTTCAAATTTTCTTACGTTTTTTGCAATTTGCACGTCAGTTTCAGGTTATATTTTGATTAAAATATGGCTCAACAGAGTTATAATCATTAAAATTATCAATACAGCCCAGTTTACATAATCCCATTGAATGACTTTTTCATGACATAGTCATTAAATGGGGTTAAATTAAGTTAGAGGTTTGTATTGATGACTTGAATGATTATAATTGTGTAACTACATACGTGTTATGGTCGCGAATAATATTTAGTTTCACATACAGCCTGAAACTAACCAGTCACAAACCGAACGTTTATCTTGGCCTTATTTTACAGAGCACACTCATTTATGACTTTTTATAAGAACTAGATCTATTCAGACTTTGATAACTTCGCCAAATGTGTGGAAATTAGAAAAAAGTTTGTACTTCGTTAGGTTATCTGTGAGCTTCGAAAAAAAAAGAGGTATAATTAATATGGGCCTTAGATGGTATAGCGTGACTTGGGGAAGGCCTACGTAACATTCATTGAATGAAACTGCCACATAAAGATTCAGTACCTACAAGAGAAGGCGATGTAATACTTTCTTTTGATGGTTATTGTTATCGTGATTTATGATTCACAGTTTTCCCTTTGGAAAACCCAAAAATTACAGCAGAATATTCAACACCTGCTGACTATGGGGTTCGATTCCCGGGTCGAGCAAAGTGTTATCGAGTTTTCCCATAGGAAATTTCTTAGTACCAGGTACGGAGTCTGGATTTGTACCCGGTAGATGGCATTAGGCTCGCCCCCCATTACATGAGATTTAAACATAACTGGTGAATTTTAATATTTTTATACGCAAACCCTGCGTACAGAACTACAGCTGTTTTGATATGGAAAGAAAAATTCGAGTGCGAGCAGGGTTTGATCCTGCGACCTGGCGCTAACGTCACCGTAATTAATGGAACGAAAATTTCGAGAACTGTGAGCAGGGTGCTATGGTCTAATTGGTTTAGACGTACGGTGTACTGAATCGGAAGGTCGCAGGTTCAAACCCTGCTCGCACTCGAATTTTTCTTTCCATATCAAAACAGCTATAACTGGTGAAATTTGAGTGCACAATTAAGTACACCTCTGCCTAACCCTTCGGGGATTACAAGGCGTGATGTTATGTTATTCAACACCTACTATAATAGTAGATCATGCGGTTCCATGCTTAAATTAGTCATAAATAAGAACCTAGAATAACACTCTGTCTTAGTTTTTACACCCGACAGCCTCTAATGGAAAATTTACAATATTCATCTAATATTTCGACATTAATATACTCCGTGGATAGTACATCGTCGTTCAATAGGCTACCAGGAATCCAGTACACAATTCTAGAACCCCAGTGAAGCCGAAGAGTCGGCTGTTCACAAAATAAATTTAAATCTTACCTATACACTTAAAATGTATGGAACGGTTTTTATTTTTTAACAAGTTTTATCTATCTTCTTCGTCATATCGATGATTTTCCTTTTCTTTTCATAAAATTTATTTTGACCAGAACTCTGCCACTACGACGGCGTTGGTGGTGGCCTCGGATAGGTTTCTCAAAGGGCACGTGGAACGGCATATAGTGCAGGACAGGAGGTGACCCATAGTTTGCGATAAGGCACCGCAGTCACAAATGGCTTCATCGGAATACCTCCACTGGACCAGGTTGTATCTGCCTATCGGTCCTATCTATGAAAAATTTGAACCCTGCTAGTTCTAGAATCGTTTGTATTGAAATCTTGACCTCCACCCTGAGTTGACATCAACATGTAGACTATTGTCTACATGTTGATGCATTGCAGGTATAAGTAAAAAATCTTTATTTTTGTTATCGCCGAAAAAACTTGACAGTTCTTTGAATGGTACGAGGAAAAGCACGATGTTATTTACTATTGTACAACATGTTATGTAACGGTCTATTATAAGATATTTTGGTCTGTCAAATACGATTTGTAAAGATTGTACTTTATTATGTCAAGGAAACATACATTTTTCTTTCAATATACTTTTGATGGTCGACTTATCTTGTTCTGATCATATTATATTATTATTATTTTATTTTTTGTAAGTAAAGATGTTTGACAAAACAAGAATTAAATACTATAGGCACAAAAACAATATTTTGGTGGTTTATCTTTGAATTAAATTATTCAATAAATACTCACTTACGTAGTATTGGTGCTTACATTATTTTGAAAGCAAATCAAAAAAAAAAATTGATATTGCCATGGTAAAACCTAATAAACAATTCTAGATCTCTTATCATCGTTATGAACCGGTGTTTACTTGTTTACTACTCTTGTACCGTTTCCTCATAAAATTAATGGCAATAGGCTCGTCCTCTATTACATGGGACTTAAACATAACTGGCGAAATGTGGGTGTACTATTAGGTACAGTCACGAGCACTAATATGTAAACACTTTCCTAAATTTAAATAATTTTCGCGAGAAATAACGATTGTAACTTGGAGATAGGATCTTTTTCATAAAAATATAAGTTCCAAAATATTATGTTTATTTATTTATTTAAACTTCATGTACAATAGTGGTACATAGGCGGACTTAATGCCACAAGGCATTCTCTATAAGTCAACCTTTGGGTTAAATAAGAAAACATTATGTTATGTTCGTAACAACATTAAATTTTAATCAGAACAATAGGGGAAAAACACCTGTAAAAGTTTTAAAGTGTTTATATTTGTGCTCGTGCCTAACCTCTGCCTAACCCTTCGAAGATTACAGGCGTGATGTTATGTTATGTTATGAATTTTAGTAAGACAAAGACTTCCTCAAAGAGGCGTGATCTGCACATTCGTACATAGGAACCAATGATAAATCTAAGAAACGTTCGCAAGTAAGAATTATACTAGCACTCAATCACTTGTCAACTGAGCTATTGATGATAATGGTACTCAGCACAAAGAAATCCTCCTTAATGTTCTTCCTATAAGGAAAACACGAACCTCCAAAGGTATAATATCGTCAGGACTGGAAAATCATTTTGTGTGGTATGTTTTCCTTTCTTGATTACGGGAGGTTAATTATTTTTTATCATCGAAAGACATTAAAATATTTCCGAGCGATAGATGGGACAAGACGAAGAAAATAGTAATTCAAAACTTGTTACTACTTAGTAACAAGTCGGTCTGTCTAGTTTCATACGCCCGCTTGGCAGGTAGGTAGCATTCGTGTGGGCTGCGGGACTGTTCAAAAGAGATACCGTGGCCCTGGAACACAAAGGGCAAAGAAGGAATATGTATGGGTTTTAGCCAGTACAAGTCTGACACTACCTTCCACTCCGCCCAGAGTGGGGGGGTCATTTGATGACTTCCCAAAGGAAAAAAAAAAAAAAAAGGAACATTCGTGTGTCAAAATCGAAAATATTCGGGATGAAAATGATTGTATGATAATATTTCCAATGTCCGCTCTATATTTCGTTTTAAATCTCTTTTTTATCATCCAATTTGGTAAGGATGAAATGATAGTTCATGCAATTTGAAGAAACTTGTCATTACTACCTCGTTGATACTAGAGCAAGCAAGCTCAGCATGAGGTCTTCGTTTTTCAGACCGGCAAAGTGTTATTAGTTTTTTTTATGAGGAATTTCTCAGTAGCAGCCCGTGTTGTGAGTATTTCTTTATCATCGTGTGGTTAGTGCCTAACCTGATGTCAGAGTTTTTATGCCGCCCACAGGCCTTGACTTTACAAGCCGTCACGAAATATCTCTCAAGCATTCTGTTTTCATCACGATGTTTTCCTTCACCGAAGCAAGTGATAATTGTACAATACACATATGAATCCGACAAATCAGAGGTGTGTATCCGAACTCAAGACTTGACAGTCCGACTGTCACTCCGCTAGGCTGTCACTGCTGAACGTGATGTGTCTGATTAATGGTAATAAGCTCGCCTCTTTTTACATGTTGTACTATAGCACAGCCACACTACTAGAAAATATAGGCATGATGTGTTATATTTTTTATATCTTCCTGCCCTTGTCCCATTCTACTATAGGTCGGCGCAACACGATTTCTTCTTCCATTCTCCCCTGTCAGACGTCACGGCATCATTTACTCCTTTCTCTTTCATATCATTCCTCACACAATCCATCTATTCTTTGGTTGTATTTTTAATTAGTGTAATTATTTTTGCTTTACTTAATCTGTAAGTAACAGTTTATTATTTTAATTTAGGGATAAAGTTACGCCGTCTACCCAAGACTCAAAGCAAGATACAGTACCTCAGTAAAGGCACCGATGCATCAAAGCAACTAAAGTACGCCATGTTTATTCTTAGGATGTCAGATAAGTTTCCTCAAAAAATTGTGAAACTGGAAAAGAAAGGAGTAAAACAGGATTCCAGGAATAAAAACGACTGAGAAACCACCAAAAACACAAAAAGAGATACATTATTAATTTAAAGAACGTTAACAAAGCTTCGTGATAAAAACAGTTTTAAAAATAAATGTCCAGTTCCCAGGTAATAAAAGGTAAATAAAAATACCTCGACCGCGGTGTTAATGAGAGAAAATAGGAGAAAATAATTATTAAAGTAAACATAATTATCGCGCGATATGGCAATATTTATTTTATTTTATGGGCTACTGTCACGATTCTTGAAAATAATAAAGGCACGCGTTCACTAGGCGACCAAATGCGAGTGACTTATTTATCCACGACTCGCAACTGTGTCAAATACATGATATGTGATATGGAACACTAGCACGAAATACATTTCCGCGAAAGACAATTTTGTGAAATACTCTGCTCGGAAAGTAAGGGGCATACGCGCAAATGCCCTTAAAATAAGTAATTTATCAGACAGAAAAAAAAATTTTGTAGTGTATTTTGGACTGAACTAAAGCTAGAAATCAATGCAAATGCGATCATTCTCCGAGCCAGCTGCTAACTACGTAGTATTAGATCGTTTTCGTATTAAAACCATTACGCGACCGCCTTTTGTAATGTTCGGCAACTAAGCATGGTATAGTCGGTTATCAACTTTAAGTTGCTCAGTGTGTGATCGGCTTTATTTTCCGGAACCAAAATAAAGTTAGTCTAATGGAATAATTACATTAATTTATTCAGAAAATAGGTGTGATACCATCCACGTGGATTTATACTATGATAAAACCATAATTTAATTTGGGTTAAAGGAAATTGTTTGAAAGTATGAATTGTCGAAAATCTGAGGTATATAATTACAAACAGAAAAGTTAAGTTTTGTACAAGTAATTAATTATAATTTCACTCGAGCGATTTACGGAATGATTAGCAAATGCTATGATTTATAATATTAATATTACAAAGAGGTAAAATTTGTTTGTAAGTCTGTATAAAGGGTATAAATAGACCCTTAACATAAACGAAAGGCATTTGTTCTCCCCGTCACTGCGATCATTTTTTTGTTCTAGACTATACTTGGGAACCTTCTAGTTACGGAGATATTGGGGGTCAAAGTACCAACTTTTTCACAATTTTCTTTTTAAATACATATTTTTAATGTAAAATTTTTACTTTACTCACCTCCACGACCCCCGTACTATTTAATCCATTCATCAGCACAATGCTATGAGTGCTCTCCATCGAGTCCTACCGTAAAACGTGATTTTTCACCCAAAAAAAAAAGGTCGAAACCCAGCAATAATTTTTGCGTAAAGTTACTTAGTTTGATGTACAGAATTCTTGGTTGACGGATATGTGAAGGGTCTGTTTACACCCGGTATAGGGAGTAATCTCCGGAACTAATGATCCAATTCTCAGAAATCTTTCACTGGCATAAAGCTACATTATGAGTTTGAGTCATCCTTTCACAGGATTATTCAGCTGGACTCTGCGTTACCGAGTGCAAGTTGTCCAGGGTTCGCCGGGCGTTTGGAATCGCAGTACGAATTATTTTAACGCCGCTCGGGGTAATTATATTTATATCATGTATATTAGCCGAGTTCTCACATTTTTTGAGGAGAAAGTCGCGGGCGAAGTGCTATGTATATTTTTTATATATTCTTATAGAGTGTGTAACAGAATTGTGTAGTTATATTTTAAGGGTGAGATTCAAACCATCAAACGGACCCACTTTCTTCATGGGAACCTTATTGCTACAAAAATAAAGATCATTATTATTTAACCTAGAAGTATCGTATTACCCAGTACTAACTAGGTCACAACCTGGTTCAGATAGGAAGTCGGTTAATGCAACATACCAATACGGTTGCTAGGAGAATAAATATAGCTGTAATTTTCACAGTGATGGAAAATCAGAGGTCTGGACTACTACCTATACTAAAACTATCTACTACTGGAAGACGTTGCGTTGGAAGGCCTCCCACTACACCTAGTGGGAGGCCTCATCGGTCATCGGTCCACCGACCGATGACCTAGACGTTGCGGGGGTCCGCTGGATGCGAGACGCACGGGACCGGTCAATGTGACACTCGGGGGAGGCCTTTGTCCAGAAGTCGACGTCTTTCGGCTGAAATGATGATGAAAATAACTATGGAAGCCCAATAGGGTGGCGGTGGTCCTCTGATCATGTCAGGGGAACCGCAATCGTACCAATAGGTCCACGACAAACTGGTACATACCAAAATGTAATCCCCGAAGGGTTAGGCAGATGTGTACCTGATTGTACACCCACATTTCGCCATTTATGTTTTAAGTCCCTAATGCCTTCAAACGGGCACAAATCCAGACTCCGACTAAGAAATTCCTGATGGGAAAACTTAATAACACATTGCCCGACCCGGAAATCGAACCCCATGCTTAACAGTCACTCGATCAACGAGGCTTCCAACAGTAAGAATCAGTTAGGTGATATTCTAGTTGCGTAACCACTAATACGATGATCACTTGTGGTAAACAGATTTATGTGCCGATATACCTACCTTATGTAACTGGGGTATACTAATTGTACAGAAAATACAATAAATAAATCCGTTATTTTACATTTTCATATGGAGCACGTCCTGATCGGAATTCGCGACATGTTCAAACAAAATTCGAGTAACATTTATTTTTCAAAATAGCACGCTTCGTAATTGTGACAAAAGCGTTGTATGTGCTTTTTTATTTTTGTGTAGTGATCAAAATGAAATGGTATTGTTTGTTGCTAGGCTTGATTTTTTATTTTTGTTCGGGTCTTTAACTATTATTGTTACTTGTTTTTACTATTTACCCCAAGTCAATTGTGTCACTGTCAAATCTACTGGCAACCGGTAGCTAACATCAAACAAATGCGTTTATTAGCATAATAATAATTTAAATTAACGGGTCCGCGGTACTAAGGAGCTACTCCTTATTGATATGGCCATTAGTCAACAGGTTCGCCGTTCCCGAAAGGATCTGTCGACATGGTGGATAGACTATAAGAAAACCTATGACTCACACATGGTGCCACATACATGGCTCATGAGGGTGCTAGAGTTGTATAAAGTTGATATAACTCTGCGCACCTTCCTGATATCATGTATGGGACAATGGAGGACAGTTCTTCGCTATCCAGGATGTCGGCAAATCCAAAGGAATAGCGAGCCGATAAGGATAGAGCGAGATATATTTCCGGGCGATAGTTTGAGTCCACTTTGGTTCTGCTTAGCCTTGAATCCTCTTAGCACGCTGCTGGAGGATTCAGGTCTAGGCTATCGGTTGAGGAGAGGAGGTCAAGTTATATCTCACCTCCTTTACATGGATGACCTGAAACTCTTTGCCCCCAACGATTTGCAACTGATGGAGCTACTGAAGGTAACTGAAACTTTCAGTAGCACCATCAGGATGGGATTTGGTGTGGAAAAATGTGCGGTCATGCATGTAAAACGAGGGGAGATTGTGGAATCTGTGGGAACCCAGCTTTCAGATTCCATAAATCTTAGATCTCTCTCAGCAACCGAAACATATAAGTATTTGGGTATGTCGGAAGCACTGGGCATCAATGTTGCTGACATGAAGCAATCGTTGAAGGAGCGCTTCTTTGGCCGTCTGAAAAAAGTATTTAATAGTCTTTTATCAGGCGGAAATAAAGTACGTGCCTTCAACGGTTGGGTCATGCCAGTTTTGATGTACTCTTTCGGCAAACTCAAATGGACTCAAACAGAACTAGACGCCCTGGATAGGAGGGTCCGTACATTGTTGACGACATATCGAATGCACCAACCGCGTTCTTCGTTTATGAGACTGTATATCCCGCGGAGGTGTGGGGGTCGAGGCTTTTTAAACGCTAAGACTCTCTACAATCGCGAGATATGCAGTCTCAGGGAATATTTCCTTGAAACCGACGTGGGGATGCATCGAGATGTGGTCGCGGTGGACAAGCGGCTCACCCCGCTCTCCTTGGCTAAAGAAAACTGGCGTAAACCTGTAGTGCTTGACACTAACGACTGCATAGAGGTATGGCAGAGTAAGGAGCTTCACGAACGCTTTTTCCGGGCCCTGCATGGGCCTGATGTAGACCTATCAGCGTCCGTAGCCTGGCTACGTTCCGGGGACCTCTTCGGAGAAACCAAAGGTTTTGTCTGTGCAATTATGGATGAAGTTATGATGACGAATAACTACCGGATATTTATTGTGAAGGACAATACGGTTGACTTATGTCGGGCATGCTACCGTCCAGGCGAATCAATCCGTCACATTATCTCCGGGTGTTCTCGTCTGGCTAACGGAGAGTACTTGCATAGACACAACCTTGTAGCCAGGATTATCCATCAGCAACTTGCTCTAAAATACAACCTTGTGGAATCGGAAGTACCGTACTATAAGTATGTGCCCGACCCAGTTCTCGAAAATGGCAGTATCACATTGTACTGGGATCGATCCATCATCACTGACAGGACTATTGTAGCCAATAAACCTGATATAGTGGTGGTGGATCGGTCAGAGCGGCGCGCAATGATTGTAGACATAACGGTCCCGCTTGATGAGAACCTCGTGAAAGCCGAGAAAGATAAGCAAATCAAGTATTTTGACTTGGCTTACGAGGTTATCGATATGTGGGATGTGGACTCAGCGATCATTGTGCCAATAGTTGTATCAGCCCATGGCTTAATTGCCAAGAGCCTCGACCAATACCTGAGGAGGCTCTCGTTAGGCAGCTGGATCAAGGGCTTGATTCAGAAAGCGGTACTCCTGGACACGGCTCGTATTGTTAGGAGGTTCCTCTCTCTGGAGCCCTGACCACCGGTAGCTTGGACCCTGTTCCTGATACCGGTGGGCTACAATTTTTTATATTTTTAAATGTTTTTTATATTGTTTTTAGTTTAAGAAATATTTAAAAATGTATAAAATTTATATAAAAATAAATAAAGGAAATTTAAATTAGAAAATGGCAGTATCTCATTGTACTGGGATCGATCCATCATCACTGACAGGACTATTGTAGCCAATAAGCCTGATATAGTGGTGGTAGATCGATCAGAGCGGCGCGCAATGATTGTTGACATAGCGGTCCCGCATGATGAGAACCTCGTGAAAGCCGAGAAAGATAAGCAAATCAAGTATCTTGACTTGGCTCACGAGGTTGTCGACATGTGGGATGTGGACTCAGCGATCATTGTGCCGATAGTTGTTTCAGCCCATGGCTTAATTACCAAGAGCCTCGACCATTACCTGAGGAGGCTCTCGTTAGGCAGCTCAATCAAGGACTTGATTCAGAAAGCGGTGCTCCTGGACACGGCTCGTATTGTTAGGAGCATCCTCTCTCTAGACCCCTGACCGCCGGTAGCTTGGACCCTGATCCCGAAACCGGTAGGCTAAAATTTTTAATATTTTTAATATTTTTTTTTTTATTGTTTTTTGTAAGGAACATTTAAAAAATATAATAAATTTGTATAGAAATAAATAAAAGAGATTTAAATTATAGAAACAAAACATACTATATACAATTTTAGATGGTAAGACTAGGTATGTATAGTCGCGCACCAATATACATATTATAAATTCGCTTTTCAATTAAGGTAAACATGTATACCATTATTGAAAAGTGATTTTCTCGTGGCATAATAATTGCAACTTTGAGATAAAACCTTTTTCATAAAAATATGGATTCATTCAATGCTGTTCAAGATTATCAATGATAAAAGTTGCTTAGTGTAAAACATATTGAAACTTGTAACTCGTGACTGTACTACCATTTGATACGTTCTAGCACAAAAATAAAAATAAAACTTATTTTCTTCTTTTAGTAGCCGAATAAAACAATTTCTGAGGGAGCTCTGTACACACGGTGGCACACGAAGCTGTACATTTTCAGTATAACTTGGCCTCGCTTTGTATAGATTTTCTATACAATGAGAGATCCGCTTAAACTGGTTTTGTATAGCTTGATTGGCCGTCGTGCGTACATTTTTCCACCGTCCAACGACAGGGTGTATAGAGCGTTTCCATGTTAGTAACTTTGTATTTCATAAACTTCTGTAGTATCTAAATGCCAAAAGGCTTCCTGTTACTCGCGTGACATAGTTCTACGTTTAATATCAGTTACTGAGATATGAAAGTTTGGAGCATGTACAAGTTTCAAGGCTTATCGGAGATTTTTTTAAAGCTTTAGCCTCTTGGGGTATTTTTATGGCAAGCGTAATATAAATAGATGACATGTGATGATAAATTAGATTATTTTTATTTAGATTTTCTTTCTTTTTGAGTAGCGAAACTACGCAGACGGCAGATTTTTTTAAATCACCTATAAATAATTTATATGTGGGGGGGGGGGGGTTAGAATGATGTACTGAGTAAGTGGTAACTGTTTATCCGTCGGTGTCCCTTCTACTGTGTAATTTGACTCTTGCAATCCAGAAAACTTATGCAATACCAAAATAAATATATGTCGGATCCGGTCGTTGGTATGGACATAAAATGAATCGCAAATGCGCCGGCGGTGACAAAACGCGACCTACTTACAGGTCTACCCACATCACAGCGTGCTTCTACAGAGCCCTGATGTTCAGCTCGAGGCGAGGGCGACATTCAATGTCTGATCGCGGCGGAGTTTTGACGTCTTGGAACTGTACCCGATTTATCGTGCCCCGTGTTATTGTGTTAAGTTGTAATCTCAAGTAATTCGTTAGTTTTGCTAGAAACAGTGTATCGCACCCAGTGTGTTTTCATAGCACGAAACCCATCGTCTGCCCACGTGATATACGAGCCTAACGAAATAAATCCAGACATATCCTACATAAATTAAGACCAAAATCTTAATTCTTTTTACAAAATAAAACAAACCCGTTGTAAACTGCCATTTAACTCATGACAGCATCAAACAACACAAATGACAGCCTAAACAACAATTTAAATCGGTACACTAATTATATTCAACAATTTAAAGCTCTAGTTAATTATTTCGCTAAGCCAGTACACAAACTACGTAGTCCATGACTCAACTGCGTGACGGAACGGAAACGTTCTAGTTCTGATACCAAGTAAAATTCAACAAATGCACGAGTTGTTAAATAGCGAGAGAGTAGAGTACAATGGCTGTTGCATGCTAAACGGAGCACGAAACTGCTAGTACCTACCTCTGCTCGTTTGTGATTTTACTATAATTGTTTGGAGTGTAAAATGTTATTTGTGTTGAGATGTGTGCCTAACTGTTGTCTGATTTGATATAAATAATGGGTGTAAAATACCCTTAACGAAGTCGAAAGATACTGTCTTGTTCTCCCCATACCTGGAAACTTTCTAGTTACGGAGATATTAGGGGTCAAAGTTCCAAGTATACCATAAATAAAAAATATTACAAGTATTTAATGTTATACCTTTACTTTAAATACCTCCACCCTACGACACCTGTACTAATAAATTCATCCATCAGCTCGGACGTTGAGTGTTCACAGTGTACAGAATCTTTGGTTGTCGGCTCCGTAAAGGGTTCGCTTATACCATTTATAGTTCCAGTTAAAAAAAAACCCTTTCAGAATTTTCATCTATCGTCGACAAATCCCTTATAAATCTCTAACAGCTTCTCTTAATTCAAATTAAACTTTTAAAATCATCAAAAAAACGAGCATTTTCAAAAAGCAAATTATGTGTTTTGTCTTACGAGAAAGTACGGTTACTAAAGGAAATAAAATGGTATGAACCCTAAAACACAACATCAAAACAATAATTAAGTACAACATTTTACTTTAACTTGGCTGCAAGCATCTTGGCACCACCTATATTTTCACTTAAACTTCACATAAAAACTTAAGGTACACTTTCGTATGCATTAAGCTTCGTTGTAACGATATTACTAGCACATAAAGTCGATGGCAGTCGAGTGAACTAATGTTGTAATTTGTACTCCTGGCTTCGTACATTAAGCAGGCAATGAATACGAAACTATATGTATTGCTGGCTAAGTCCCTTTCGGATTGCTGAAAGTTTTATGTTAATTTTTTCGATAAAAGGAAATTGTTTTTCGGTGAAAACCGGGTTGTTCAGTGTTGCTGATGAAAGCATGCTAGACACCAGGGCTCAAAAAACCGGTTGAAATTCTTAAACGGTTACTATCATTGACCCCAAACCAAAATCGATTTAGGTTAAAGGTTGCACTTTACCAGTCTTTACCGGTTTATGCGGAAAAACGGTATTTTAGGAATTTTGGTTTTGATAGTGAAAATTAACCGGTTAAAACCAAGTTTCATAAGGTCTAAGTCTTCGCTAACCCGCTCGCTCGCTCGCATGGTCTGGACGTTGCGATGTCATTTAGTTACAAACTTCTCCGGTTGTATTTGACGTTCTCAAATCAAACATTATTTTTCATAATATTTTCTAGGGTAATATCATTATAACTTGTTGGAAGTGATAAAAGTAGACGAAAAAGAAATACGAATTACGGAATTAACCGGTTAATTTGGGTGACAAAACCGTTTGTGCTTATGTAACCGGTAACCTTTATCATTTGGGTTACATAAAAACAGTTCACTTGTTTAACCGGTAAATGTAGGAACGATATATTTACCGGTATTTAATCGAAATTAACCGCTCATTTTAAACCGGTTCCGAGCCCTGCTAGACACATTAAAGACAGCTACTAGTTTCAGCGACAGAATTCGCAATACCACAATACGATGAAAAACTGGAATCGCTGATGTGGGCAATACGACTGCTGGGTTGAAGTGGGATTGGGCGGGCCATATCTGTAGAATGCATCAGGACCGATGGGTCAGAGTCATCACGCAGTATGTGCCCGAAGATGGGCGTCATCGCCGAGGGAGACATAGAAAACGCTGGCATGACGACTTAGAGGTGTTTGCGAGGAATTGGCCCAAGGATACCGCACAAAGAGAAGAGTGGAAGGCCATGGGGAGGCCTTTGCCCAGGAGTGGGACAGTATAGGCTCAGGAAAAATAAAAACTAGTTAAATGGATATTATTTTTTACATTTTACTTCCGTTGGACATATTTTTTTTTCTTTTCGGATGGTACATCATCAAATGACCCCTCCCGCTCTGGGCGGAGTTGAAATGTCAGACTTGTACTGACTATAACCCATCCATGTTCCTTCTTTGCCCCACCAAAAACATGCAGGCTCATTTAGGCTCATTCCTAATAGTTTCGGAATAAAGTGGCTGTGACATACGGACGGACACACAGACAGACATGACGAATCTATCCGTTTTATTCCGTTTTTTGCCATTCAGTTACGGAACCCTAAAAATCCAGAGAAATATTCGTAGGTAGTAGTAATATGTTCTCTGTATGTGTATACCACGAGACTTTTAATCCCAGTGAGACACTTATAAGCTGTAATTACATGAGTAATTATATTTGTTTCTGGTCCAAGCAAATAAAACAGTAGTAATTATGTCTGACGTAGACACAAACCTAATTAAGTGCTTAAGCCATTCTGATTTTACACGTGTTTATCTCCTGGCTTTCCTATCGGGAAAAATTATTTACTTTCTTACAAACTTTCATCTTCTATTTACTAAGAAGATATTTATCATGCACGAGGCACGGGGTCTTGGGTTCGATTCCTAGGTCGGGCAAAGTGTTATTTGGTTTTGCCGTTCAGAATTTCTCCGGAGCAGCCAAAGAGTCTGGAGTAGTGCTCAGTTGTTGGCAATAGGCTCCCCCCTATTACATCGGACTTAAATATAACTGGCGAAATGTGAGTGTACTGTGTATAATTAGGTACACCTCTGCCTAACCCTTTGGGGATTACAGACGTGATGTTATGTTATGTGATATTTATTAATTTGTTGCTACATAATGTCTGTATGATTTAGGCAGATATTACACAAAAATTTCAACTTACTTTACCCGGTTATGAAATTGAATTCAGGACCTAACTCTTAGCAGTCGCTTTTGTAACCTCCAGACCAAAGAAGCACTCTTACGTAAAATATTACAATAGATTTGTCCAACCCCGTTCTATTCCACACAGGAGGGTTAGAGGAAGGACTAATGCTGTAATTTGGAGCACATTGCCGGCACCAAGTAATGAATACATTAGTCTAACGTCACAGTCTTTATTAGACTGTGTTTAGACTGAGTCAAGACTGTATTTAGGCAGAATGAAGCTCTTTAAAAGAGGAGCTCGTGGCTAAATAATAACAGCCGCTCGGTTCGATCTTTAGGTTAAGCCGTGCTTGCCTAGGTTGGTCTGTGGATGGGTGACCACCAATTACATACCGAGTTTCCTCCGTGCCTCGGAAAGCACGTTAAGCCGTTGGTCCCGGGTGTCATTTGTAGATCTTTGACAGTCGTTAGGGTAGTCAGTGGCCCAAGAAGTCTGACAACCAGTCTTACCAAGGGGTATCGTATTACCCAGTACTAACTGGGTTGTGGAGGTCAGATAGGCAGTCGCTCCATGTAAAATACTGGTATTCAGCTGCATCCGGTTAGACTGGAAGCCGACCCCAACATAGTTGGGAAAAGGCTAGGCAGATGATGATGATGATGATGAAGCTCTTTAAAAGCAACGGGAACATACTACCGAAACAAAAATAATTCCGATATCTTCTTTCTTATACAAATATAAAAATCTTGTGTCACGGTGTTTGTGGTCGCACTCCTCCAAAACGGCTCGACCGATTTTTTTAGATTTTTTCTGTATATTTGGTAGGTATGAGAATAGGTCATATAGTATATTTTTTGCAGTTAAGTATATCAATTATTATAATAATTGATGTAACTGCCATGCATGGACAGCTTATTTCCTAGCAATTTTAAGTTTATTGGTAAATGGTGGAAATCGGTGAACAGTGCCGTGGTTTACATTATTATTTTAGTTATGTATGTTAACATGTTTGTAATATCGCATTATGTTTGTTATTACTATTTGACCAAAGCAAATTAAAATATCATAAACAACTAACCCAGGCCATGGTCTACCTGTGTGTGAAATCCGTTTCGCCGTTAAAGTGAAATAGACACACAGATAAACATACAAAGATACTTTCTCGTTTATTATAATACTAGCTTAATCCCGCGGCTTCGCCTGCGTGAAGTCCGATAATTGTCCCACTGGATCATACTACTGGGATAAAAAGTATCCTATATGTTAATTCAGGTTATAACCTAACTATCTGAAAATTTTTATCCAAATCCGTTCAGTAGATTTTGGGTGAAAGAGTAACAAACATCCATCCACCCATCCTCATCAACTTTCGCTTTTATAATATATTATTAGCAGGATTACTATTAGACGGATTTGCCTACATTTAGCAACAAATCTTTTTTTTTGCCAAGACTCTACTCAAGACAAAATTGTTTTAACTCTGGAGTGCACCTGACTGTAGACCATCATATGACGGACTATCCTTCTATAAAAACAAAGCAGTATCAGCAGATCTTCTATCGGTGAGAGAGACTGGGATAAAATAAATCTGGGTCAAAATGCGGACTCAGTGGGGGTGATGCTGATGATGTCTTCGATTTTTTGGGTTCTAAGACATGCCGGTTTCCTCACAACATATTTTCCTTCGCCGTGGAGAGTGGGTAGTACTTGGGTGACCGAGTTCTGCTCGGGTAAAAATAGACAAAACGATTTGACATGTGACCTAGTAGGTAGATCGATTTTTCACCCTCGTAAACGGCTCTAACGGTTTCGAGAACGTTATTACAAATATTGATCATTTAATAGTATAGTATTGAGAGCAACGGTGGCCCAGTGGTGGTGGCCCCGACTTACGAACAGTAAGTCGTGGGTTCGAACCAAGGCAGGCGCATTACTTTGTGTAATTTATTTCATCACCACTGCTCGGTGCAAAACGGTGAAGGAAAACATCGTGAGGAAACCATCTATTTGTGACATCTACAAACCCGCATTGGGCCCGCGTGGTGGATTATAGCCCATTCCCTCTCGTAGAGAGGAGGCCTGTGTCCCAGCAGTGGGAACATTATAGGCTGATTATGCTATGCTTATGCTAATAGTATAGGATAGGATAATGCGCCCTATTTGTGACAATACCTACGGGATAACATGAGATTCCTGGATATGTCAGACCAAACTATTTTAATTCTAGTGTGCACACTGTTTTAAGGCTTTGGTACTTCACTGAAAGCTTTTCACTTTAAGTGGACTCAAAAGGTTTTCTGAATATTATGAATAACTACGGCTTAAATCCACGGCTCCACATATTACAGGTAATCCACTAAACGTGTTTTGCTTTGCTGAATTAGTAGAATTTACAACCAGTTTGCACTGCTAAGCCTTTGGCATGTTTTATTAATTCCTAGAATTAAAACCAGCTTAAATGCTAATGTTAGAAATCACGTAATTGCCATACAAAGAGCAACGGTAATGTTTCATTTTATAAAGTTCAACTTTCATTGGGATTGCGCAGCTTTCCCGCTTCGTAGTGTACCTTGAAGGTACAACTCTGAAAGAGACGTTATGAGAGATCAAAGCGAAATTACTGAATTCTATGTAACATAACATCGCCTGTAATCCGCGAAGGTTTAGGTAGAGGTGTACCTAATAGTATACCCGCGTTTCGCCAGTCATGTTAGAGTTCCATGTTCGAGCCTTTTGCCATTAACCGAGTACAAATCCAGTCACTGTGGCTGTTACTGAGACCTCATGCTCACCAGACGCGTTTGCGACCACAAGACTAACGGAGCAACTACTAAAAACTATGCTCAACAAGTCTATGATCGTCAACAAATTTTATCATCTGCCTAGTCTTTTTCCAACTACGAGTATGTTGGGGTCGGCTTCCAGTCTAACCGGATGCAGCTGAATACCAGTATTTTACATGGAGCGACTGCCTATCTGACCTCCATAACCCAGTTAGTACTGGGTAATACGATATCCCTTGGTAAGAAAAGGTTTGTCAAACTTTTTGGGCCACTGACTACCTAACGACTGTCAAAGACCTACAAATGACACCCGGGACCAACGGCTTAACGTGCTTTCCGAGGCACGGAGGAAACTCGGTATGTAATGGGTGGTCACCCATCCACAGACAAACATAGGCAAGCACGGCTATAACCTAAAGATCGATCCGAGCGGCTGTTATTATTAAGCCACGAGTTCCTAACGTCAACCAATTTCATACCTAACAAACAGAAGTTAGATAAACGGGTGCAAACCTAAAGTAAATCGTTCTAAAAACAGAAAATGACATCGACTTTAGAACCACGGTTCTATTAGCCAATAACTCATCTGTTACATCTATAAAACTCTTCTGTTACATCTTGTGGCATCTGAAGACTGTCGCCTCCCAGCCACGGTCAAGTAATTAGAACTGCAAGACGAACGGTAATTAGTTAAATACTCTAGAACAGAATTTATATTTCATCAGTTATCTTTTTTTCACACTAACGATCTTTATTAGAGGTTTACAACTAAACTTATACTGCCATTTACGGGATATCTTTCGTGTTTCTCTTAGTGTCGTGTTCAAGTAGTGCGGCGTAGCAAAATACAAAGAAAGAGGGTAGATAGATTTGTCTGCTCTTAATAATTTAGTTTCCATCCATCTGCATTCTCTAGTCAACCCGCGATCATGGCGTTTGCAACTGCGCCGAAATATCGGGAGCTCAAAATAATGAACAATCACGGAAGATATCCCGTAAGTGACAGTATAGGTTGGTGAAATTAGAGTTGCAGATACGGAGTAACTCTTCTCGAGTAGTGGAATACAACAAGTTGAATTGATTGATCGAATTTAACACTTTCTGATTGCCTGATTTTGATGAATTCTGATGCCAAGAAATTTGATCCTTTTATTTTAACTAAGAGAGAAATAAAATTACTTAAGTGACAAATTGAACTAATAGGGTAAAAGTTGCTCTTAATAATGTTGATTCCACACTGCTGGGTGGCTAATGATAAAATTAGGAAACACCCACCCGGCTTACTTAGCTTAAACTGTGCTGATGACCTATTATGGTAAATTCCGAACGGAGTTTGTCGACTGGCAGAAGCTAAATGATAGCCGAAAATGTATAAATACTTCAGGTCTGCTTGTTGATGAACAAATACAATAGAATATAATTTCTCTTTATTCGAGTATCTATGACACGAAAACTGTTAGTAAAACTTACGACTATGTTAGTAAGCACTGATAAAACAAAACAACACAACAAATAACGGTGGATCACTGCTGCGACAACGCATAAGAACACAACCTAGTAGAAGAAGAAGAATTTTCGGCTATCATTTAGATAGCCGAAAATGTATAAATACTTCAGGTCTGCTTGTTGATGAACAAATACAATAGAATATAATTTCTCTTTATTCGAGTATCTATGACACGAAAACTGTTAGTAAAACTTACGACTATGTTAGTAAGCACTGATAAAAACAAAACAACACAACAAATAACGGTGGATCACTGCTGCGACAACGCATAAGAACACAACCTAGTAGAAGAAGAAGAATTTTCGGCTATCATTTAGATAGCCGAAAATGTATAAATACTTCAGGTCTGCTTGTTGATGAACAAATACAATAGAATATAATTTCTCTTTATTCGAGTATCTATGACACGAAAACTGTTAGTAAAACTTACGACTATGTTAGTAAGCACTGATAAAAACAAAACAACACAACAAATAACGGTGGATCACTGCTGCGACAACGCATAAGAACACAACCTCTGAGTTTGTTTCGGATGTTTGTTTTCAGACTAGGCAGGTACGAAACACCGGCCCCATCTAGTTTTAAAACATAACATGTTGTAACATGTTGACATGTAAAAGAGTTTTGTAATCCAATTTACAGAAATAAATATGATTTATAATTTATGTTTTAACAGCGACCTACATAAACACAATCATGTTTAAGATACTGTTGGTGCTGCCCCACACCCTGCGCACCAGGGAAGCGCACTGTTTACGCATTGTTGCGTAAAAACAATCCACAACAATAAACAATCAAATCGAATTCGGTACATTCAACTTAGCATTGTAGCTTCAACAAATGTGAAAACCGTTTCACCGAAATAAAAAAAAACCGGCCAAGTGCGAGTTGGACTAGCGCATGAAGGGATCCGCTCCATCGCAGTAGGGGAGCCCCCTTTAATTTGTTTATTATTTGTTGTTATAGCGGCTACAAAAATAAAAATTCTTTGACCATGACAACTGTCTACTTATTACGGATCATGAGATAGGCCGCTGACAGACAGACGGACAGCGGAGGCTTAGTATTAGGGTTCCGTTGGTTACCCCCCGGGTACAGAACCCAAAAAAGTTGAAGCAGAAAGAACAAAGTTCAAAAATAGAATCACAAAAACAAGCAAATGTTTGCAAGCAATTAAAGTAATCGTCGTTTATCTCAGCTGATTAAATCCACACCAATTCCATCTAGCGACAACGTCTGACGATTGTCTAACTAATTAGAACTACTAGACGCTCTGAGACTCCGTTAATTAGGAAGACGGCGCTGATTTATCGCCTATCTTTATACAGATACGAGAGCGTAAGTTAAGTAACGCTTTGTTTTATTTAGACGTCTGTTTTCCAGGCGGTAAATTAAATTATGTTTTGTTAAGAATGTGCTTATTGTGTTTTTTGTTTAATTTAGCCTCTGGCCCTGTTGCGCGATAAACTCTAATTATTTATATTCTAGTCAGAAATTAGTTAACATCATTTTAAAGAATACTCTATTCTGTCAACTTCAAATAGTAACTTATTAACGTACATAGTTCTGTTTTATTATTTCTAGTATATCTAATTTTATTGCTTTTTGTTGTAAGAGCGAATTTTTACAAACACCTTTATTAATCATTCAGCCAGACTGATGCATCAGAAACATGTCCACAGAATCGCATAATATCAACATCATGTTCCTGCCCTTTATTTGGGGTCGGCTCAGCATTCCTTCTTCTTCCATACTTCTCTATTACTTGTCATCAGACAAATTTCTTGCCATCGGATAATATTATAACCAGAAAAAAATTAGACCCATGTGGCCAACAATCCCGCTTACACATTGAAGCCCAATTTCACACCATCTTTATCATACTATAATCAAATCATCAATTTAGGAGTAAACACGACACTGGCCCGCGAAATTCAAATGTTTCCTATTTTTTTGCAATTGCTGATAATATTGATTGATTTTCAACCGTAAAAATATGTATTAACCGACGTATCATTAGTTTTAACCATAATTGGTAGAAGTATGTTACGTTAAGTTTCATCGTCGACCTCAACTCTGACAAGACAAGATTGATGTCAAGAGTAGGCCCATTTAATAATAAAAATAAAATATCTTAAACTTACCAGTGAGCACATGAACCCTCGCCGTCGCCGACTGAGCGTTATCCGGTGCACATTGATACGTGCCAGCATCTGACGTCCTCGCCGACTGTACTAACAGCCTACTGCTACTGTGTATACCCTTCTCAGTAACTAAGGATATGCCGCCCCGCGTCGAGTCGAAGTTTATCGTCTGTTGAAGAAGAAAATCGTATTAAAAGTTGAGGCAGTAGGAAACAAGTGACAGGTGACAGCCGACGGGTTCCGATGACAGCCGAGCGGCCAAGTCGTTTTTGCCACAGAGCAAAGAATCACCGCGCTAGCGAAATTACGTCAGTAGAAATAATATTAGTGGCACTATCAGTCACTTTACTAAAGGCTACGGTGAAAGCCAAACGGCAAAAACGTATCTACCATAGAACACGGAATCTCCGCTCTGACAGCGTGTAGAGCATCATTAGACAATCTCCTTCTTGATTCTGTTCTCCTAGTACTTTCTGTTCAAATCAAATTCTAAATTGAGTTCTCTCGTAAGAAATCTTATTGTGCCAGAAAGAGACAAAAAATATCAACAACAACAGGAGGTTTCCTTGTAACTTTGGGAGTTGACTGTAGCGTAGAAAAAAAATTGGAAAATGGTTGATGAAACGAGAATCAATGTATGAAGATTAAAATAGTTACGAAAGGGGACTTTTTTCACTTGTTTTGTACGTCTTTTGTTTAATTGGCGAAACGGAAAAGTTACCAAACGGGATGTACCCATAATATCCGTGGCGTCAAAGATGAGCACATAACTTCTGTTACAGACCGCTTTCAGAGCCTTCAGTCTCTAGATTACACACTTAGTTTCAATGGAAAGTGTTGACAATGTCGCATCTAGCAGCGGTTGTGGAAGTGACTCCGTGCTCTGTGGTCTCAAGTTCTTAACACAAATATATTTGCGAGTCTTGGCGCGATTGGAACATGTCAAATAATATCAGTTGCAGAACATTTTCAACATGTCATTCTTCATTTTTGGTAAAGACTGCTATTTCCGTGAATGTTGCGCAAATTGGTTATCTCTATGAATAAAATGAATATTTGTGTTTGTCCTCTATGCGTTCCTAAATGATTGTTCCGATTGTGATGAAACTTTTGTGGGTTCTTCTGTGTACGCCTGAGAAGGTTCTTAGCCCAAAAAATATAGATACTTACTTACGTCACATTGTAGCAGCGGCTAGTTGGTTTTAAAAGAGATAAACGTTTAATTGCACTACAGGTACTGTTTTTGACTGCATCAGTAATACTGATAACATCACGCCTGTAATTCTCGAAATAGTAGGTACACCCACATTTCACCAGTTATATTTAAGTCTCATGTAATAGGGGGCGAGCCTATTGCCATCAACCGGACACGTATACGTACTGAGAAATTTCTGACGTAAAAACCCTAATACTTTTGTCCGACCTGGGTGGGAATCGAACCCGGAATCTCGTGCTCAGCAGTCGCGCTTACGGCCACTAGATCAACGAGGAAGTTCATCAGTATTCTGCATAGATACTTGCAACTTATTCTCTCTGAAATGAGAAAACTCATCACTGTGAGAAAAACCGCATGGCAAAGTTGTAGACACTCGATTCTTCAAGAAACCTCAGCGTAATTTTATTCCAAGCGTTATTTCATTCTTGTTAAAAAATACATCGATTTCAGTATTAAGAGAATAAGAAACGGATTGCAAAATTCAGTAATCCAGTTTCACTAATTAAATGACTAGAAGAATAAAACAAGGATGAAAAAGTAGTGAATTGTGTTAAATTCTACTGTAAAGGTAAAGTTAATCTTAGTTGTTACAAGTCGTAAGAACCAAGCTTGGTTATTTATTAGAAAATAATATGATAACGCACGGATTTATCAATTTGGTAGGTACGAGTATGTCATCATCATCTGCATAGCCGTTTCCCAACTATGTTAGGGCCGGCTTCTAGTCTAACCATGCAGCAGAATACATGTATTTTACATGGAGCGTCTGCCTATCTGACCTCCACAACCCAGTTAGTACTGGGTAATACGATACCCCTTGGTAAGACTGGTTGGCAGAGTATATATCAGCTATTAAACCTACGTCTTACAAAGCGCCAAAAACAGAATGACACCAGAAAATCTTACCAAACACCATATTTCAAGCTTTTACCGTAACATCATAAACCAGCAATTTCTCGATACTGCTGCTAAATGCAAGCTGAAGGACATTTTAATCAGACTGGCAAACGTTAAACGGGTTTAGACCTATTTGCATGTTGCAACGTTGGCAGCTTTGGCATTTTCGAATTTGAACGTCTATTTCGATCCCAGACTTGAATTTAGAATTTTGTTGAATTGGTGAATTGACAGATGGATTAGTTATTTTGGTGATAGAAGGGGGATAAACATAATATCACGCCTGTAATCCCCGAAGGGTTAGGCAGAGGTGTACCTAATAGGACCTGAACCCAGATTTCGCCAGTTATTTATAAGTCCCATGTAATAGGGGGCGAGTCTATTGCCATCAACCGGGCGGGCACTCATCTGGACTCCGTGACTGCTACTGAGAAATTTGCAATGGAAAAACCCAATTACACTTTTCCCGACCCAGGACCTCATACTCAGTAGTCGCGCTTGTGCGCACTCGACCAAAAAGGCAGTCCAAAAAACCAAAAGTTTTTTTCTTTGTTATGTATATATTTAAGGAGGTGCTAATTCTTAACAACTTTAACTTGAAGGAATAGGTAACATTATTTTCAGACGAAGTAAGTACTAAAGATTTTAATCAGAGTAAGAAACTGCGAGTCAAACTTGAATGATGTTTACATTGTTCGTTCAAACTTTACTTGAGAGGTCTTACTGCATTTGTGACCGTGCAAATACTGTAAGATGTAATAAGACGAGAAAACCAACTCAAAGTCAATCACATCAATATGGAAAGAAAATGAATAATATTTATTTTGTACCGAGTTTTCTATTTGGTTAATTTTTATGAAGAGAATGAAAATATTAAAATGTTAGCGTTTAATAAATAACATAACATCACGCCTGTAATCCCCGAAGGGATAGGCAGAGATCTACGATAGTACACCCACATTTCGCCAGTTTTAAGTCCCATGCAATAGGGGGCGAGCCTATTACCATCAACTGGGCAAAAATCCCGATACTGTGGCTGATACAGAGAAATTTCTGATGGAAAAACCCAATATCACTTTGCCAGGCCCGGGAATCGAACCCAGGACTTTATGCTCAGCAGTCGCACCTGCGACCACTAGACCAACAAGACAGTCAGTTAATAATTGCAATTTAATAATTGTTTTAGAATATAATAAAGCCTGACTATCTGTAGGAAATAACAAGCAGTAGGGAATGTACTATATCTTCCCATTTTTTATGATATTTAAACTTATTTTCCCGAAAAAAAATTATCTTTTTCTCTTCTATTAATATGTCAGTATTATTCTTCCTAACCAGCACAATTTTAACCCTGCAGATCTTCAACACGGTTACCAAGCTTAACGTCAAACTGGTAGTGGAGAAATTCACATATAAAATAATATCCAAGAGCACTGCAACTCCGGTAATTGTTCCAACGACTCGCCTGCACTTCTAGATATGCCAATCTGAAATGCCGCCGCCGAAGCCTTGCTAGGGTTGAATGTCATAGTGAAAATGTTAGGCTGACTGCACAGTGCACATGGGAAATTATTAAAATATAAAAATGTTTGTAAAACAAGACATTATATTAAAAAGAAAGAAAGTAAATGGTTTTTATTGTACTCGTACATCTAAATAATTACGGTGGAACTTAAAAAATGAAACATAAACTTATGAAAAAAATTATAATAAAAAATTGACGGAAAAGTTTTTTTCTGTTCCATGACAAAAAATACATTATTGATGCTGCAAATAAATGTCACAGCACTAGTCTTCTAAAATACAATAGATTTCCAAATTTAGTAGCTGTATATTCACGAGCACTAATATATACACACAAACAAAGCATCATTTAAATTCTATTTACTCCGACAGTGTTGTTTGTAATTTTATGTTGTTATAAACAAAAATATTTCGAGAACGCTTTTGTCTCAAATTTGAAATCGTTATTCCACAAGAAAACACTCAAATTTGAATCAACCTTTGATTTCTTCCTACCAAAAACTTTAACCAATCCCAAGAAATAAAAGTCAAAACCCAGACACTAACAATATGTTAAACAATAGAAGATAATAAATAACTGTTACTTCATAGTTCCGTTCCAAGGAGTATGAAATTAGAAGTGCTGAGTCGGCAAACAAGTTCCATATTAAGCGGTGCAAGAAAACTTATGCTGGGATGTTGAAAGCTGAGTACAACTAAATATTATTAATATAGAAACTTTGTGCATTTCCAGTGAGAGTAATATCTCAATCTACTAATGTACAGGATTTATATGATAGTTTTGACGCATGATAAAGATGAATCTTGAACGTAAAATGCGAAGGGAAGGATCAAAATGAAAGCCTAGTTTGTCAGTTGACAGCGTTGAGAAGTATTTGACGCCATTTTTTAGGTTATTATTAAGTTAGTCTTCTTCTTCACATGTCGATGGCAATCTAAATTATGTCGGCCCATAATTGAGGTACTAGTTTAGCGCTCTCGGTAGCGTCTTTTAGTTTCTGTAGTGAACAAACAACAGGACACGCAGGACAGGACATTAAGTGTCCAATCGTTTGTGGAACAGCACCACATTTACACTCATTTAGGTTAGTTACTTTAAGTAATTTTAATTTATAAATGTGTATATAATATTGTTTTATTTCAATAAATACCCTATGGTTTTGAAGTAGGTATTCTCAAGCAGTAATAGTTTAAATCTGCTAAAAAATAAGTTTTAAATATTTTATAGAAAATAGATCATTGTAAACTAAAATTGTTACTCAGCTCTTTCACAATATTTCTAATTCTATAGTTGCAATAGCGATCTTGTCGCTGATAACGATATCGTTCAGACAACCTCTGGATGGACTAAATTAAAATTAATAAGCTAGAGAAGGGGAAATCTTAATTATCATAAATTATAGTCAAAGTAGACGATGATAAGAAGGAATCTCTTTATTAAAATCTACATGATAAATGAAGTATAAAATAGACTTTATTGCGTTAATTATAATGTGGTATAGAAATTTCTCCGTCATCACAAAAGACGTGACGAAGTAAATAACTAAGATACTGTCTGTCAACACTCAAGGGAGTTACATAATATTTTATGAAGGATATACGAGGCAATTTCCGGTTCTGTTCGCAGAATCGACGATAAAATAAAAATAATATAAATACATTTTAGATTTATGTTTAGAGGCGAAAGTACCTAAAGCACTTGGCCCACTGGCACAAATACAAAAAAAAAAAAAAACAAAACAACACAATTGTTTTACATTTATTTTTATTTACAAATATTAATCGTTAAATATAAATATAAAATATCATTCTGTTTGAACCATCGTCAAATGACAGAACAAAATTAGTATTTCGTAGTATTATACGTGATTAATGATTTATGGTACTAACATGAACAATAGTTTTAATAAAAGGAATTTGAAATCGTCTTAGACGTTTTTGTTTAGTTTCTTGTGTTTTACACCCAAGTAATAGGTGCGATTGGTTTTGTAGTTAAAACCCACAATCAAATCGAATATAACGCTAGTGCAGAATCATCATCATCATCATCATTTCAGCCGAAAGACGTCCACTGCTGGACATAGGCCTCCCCCAAGTGTCGCCACATTGACCGGTCCCGTGCGATTCGCATCCAGCGGATCCAGATCCCTTCCGGAGATTCTTCGCACCCCTTGCCACGCCGTAACCTCGACCTCTACCATAGTCGAGGGTAGATGGGATGTCGGGTACTAGACAGCACAGGTACAGGAACAGTACAGAATAGCCTTAACATAATCAGCTTCCTACAAAACAGTTACAAACTCCTCAGAGTCAAGTTTAAAGCCAGGCAATGTCATTATTTCAGTCCCAATTTGGTGCTAACAGGCCAGTGCGAAATCAACTTAATCCAAATTCCCAGCGGTATTCACATGTGGATGCGTCGAGTTTACGTCTAATTGCAATTTCGGGAATAGCATTCCGCTCCCAAGGTCTATAATGAACCAGTTAGTTGCACTAGAATTTTCAAACTTAAGTGGCAGTGGGCAGGGCATATTGTACCGTGAACCGGATGACGTTGCGTTGGAAGGCCTCCCGCTAGGTGGACCGATGATCTGGTAAAGTGACTACAGGTCTACCGCTCACAGCTGAGACGATGACGCCTGTTAGCGGGCTAGTGACTGAACTCTCGCGAAACGTCACCAAATCCTTCCCGAACCGCGATATTACCTCAGGCCCTCAGGCACAGTCTCAGTTAAGCGGTAGATCTAAAGCATTCGATGGAGCCCACCGTAGATTCTCATCTGAGTTATTCCCGACTCGTCACTATACCGAATAGTTACCATTTTTTTTTCATGCAAGATGTCTTGGCTCTTGATCAGACGAAAATAAATGAAGTTTTATTTAATATTGATGTTCCTGATTCATCATTTACGTGAGTTTGTTTTCGTTCGTTGTATGATCCTAACCTTCTGTCTTATTCTGTGACTCGAATGTAGATGGAATTAGAACTAAATTCTTGGACTTAACACCCCAACTAACGACTGACTTAGCTTGCAGGGTGACGTTTAATGTTTGATAAAACTATAATTAACGGTTAATAATTATTTACTGATTGGTCAATTCTATGATTGTGATGCGTCAGTAATTTTAGCGTATAAAAGAAATAGATCTGGTTTCTGACTTTAGGATTGAATTTGAGAGCTTATCACTTACCATATTATCTTATCACTTTACCATAATCAGCATAGCATAATCAGCCTATAATCCCACTGCTGGGACACACGGCCTCCTCTCTAGAGGGAATGGGTTTTAATCCACCACGAGGGCTCAGTGCGTATTGGTAGATGTCACATGTCTTCGATGTTTTGGTTCAAGGACATGGCGGTTTCCTCACTATGTTTTCCTTCACCGTTTTGTGAGCAATGGTGATGAAATAAATTACATAAAGTAATGCGCCTGCCTTGGTTCGAACTCACTATTTATATATTATATAATATTTAAAAGTCCAAATTGCCCGCCTTAATGTGAAAAAAGCATTTGTCAGATTTTCAACTTCAAATACACATTTGTTATTCAGAAAATGAGACAAAGTGATTATATCTACAATCCAAATAGAGATTCCAATGACCAACATTTAACATTTATAAGAACCTGGTATTTTTTTGGGAATTCTCCTTTTAACTGTACACTTACATCTATTAATTACGTGGTTATCGGTTGTCGTAGTATGGGCAATGAGCATTTGATGCGGAGGAATGAGGAAAATGTTGTGAGGAAAGTTTTGAGTATGAATGTGGGTGGGTATAAGAGTAGAGGAGAGATCAAACAAACGATGGATGGACTGTGTGAAGGAAGATATGCAAAAAAGGAGGTATCTGATGAGATTACGAGTAAAATAGAAGTATGGAAGCAAAAGACATGCTGAGCCGACCCCAAATGAATTGGGATAAGGGCAAGAGAATGATGATGATTTCGAGGTAGTCTTTAATGGGCTGCTAATATAATGGAAAAGAAACCAATTGGCAACCTACTGGGCCCAAGTTATAACTAATAAAGTACTTTTAAAAGACGAAAAGTATATTAAATAACCTAACTAACCAAAGGCAAAATAAAACTCATGTTATCTCATTCCTTTTAATGTATAATTCATGATTAATAGAAAACCGTTCCTCCATAAATCATGAATTTAAACATCACGAATCCGATTTCGAAGAATCTCGTTTGTGGACGAACAAACTGATTATTTACTTCTGAAGAAACATTTTTCATTGTGAAAATCAAACTTTATATTGGGCATTTGTTGGTATATCATCTTTTTTTTGTTTTGTTTATTTAACACGTCTTGTGTCTTACACATGTCTTAGCTCGTGGCTAAATTATAGCAGCTGCTCAGATCGATCTTAAGGTTAAGCCGCGCTTGCCTAGGTTCGTAACCACCCAACACATACCGAGTTTCCTCCGTGCCTCGAAAATCACGTTAAGCCTTTGTTCCCTGTTGTCATTTGTCGATCTTTGACAGTCGTTACTGGCAGTCAGTGACCCAGTTAGTACTGGGTAATACCCAGTACTAACTGGGTTGTTGAGGTCAGATAGGCAGTCGCTTCATGTAAAATAAAGGTATTCAGTTGCATCTGGTTAGACTGGAAGCCGACCCCAACATAGTTGGGAAAGGGCAGATGATGACTTGTCTTAGTGTAAAGTGGTTTTTGCGACAGGTGTCCCTTTTTTCATGAATATTTTGGCTAGTTCTAAAATATAGTAAACTGTTGGAATTTCAACTGTTTGTGAACCGTTAAAAATAAAACTGTGTGTTTTTATTTAGGCACTTATTTAGGTCTCACCTGGTAGGTATTAGAGAAAAGTAAAGAATAGGTCAAACACTGCCAAAAATATGAACAAAATCAAAGTGGTAGTGGGGTCGTCTACCCCACGTGACTGTTTTTCATAAAATTCATCGTCAAATAAAAAGGGAATACCCAAGAAAATCTAATACGAACATGAAACCAGTACCTAAGCAATTTTCATATTTTCATTCGCATTTTGCGACGTAAACAGTTTTCTTTATATCACATCTCAGCATTTTATTTCTAGCCTCACACAATTTCTATTGCGACGTCATATTTCTGAGATTTTTCAAAGAGAAATGCATTTAACTCGCAGTTGTGACATTAACTAATAGACGAAGAAATAGAAACAGCTTGTAGATTTTACCGATAAAAGGTCGACTTAAGTCCAGATAGTCATTTCCACTTTAAAATGTTTTTGGCTAAGTCATAGTTTGCCTCATTAATAATAAACATCTCAATTTCTCGGCAACAAACTTTTTTTTTTTAAAAAAACCTTTCCGTACCATCGTAGTAGGGAAGCCTACTTTGACTTTTTATTTATTTTTACGCAGTTTTTAAATTTTTCAATGCTGAGACACTTGCCTTCCTCTCGGTAAGAGAGAGTATGCTGAATCCCTTCTTCTTCTCGAAACGATGACTCAGATTTTGTCCAACCTGTACGTAGCGACCTGGACAGTTCTGTCGTTTTCCAAATCACTGTTATTGCCTATGATAAACACACCATACTCGTAACGGACCATCATTTCACCATTCAGCCGAAAGACGTCCACTGCTGGACATAGGCCTCCCCCAAGTGTCGCCACATTGACCAGTCCCGTGCGTCTCGCATACAGCGGATCCCCTCAACCTTCATTAGGTCATCGGTCCACCTAGTGGAATCGTAAGGCCCCAACATTAAAGTAATAAAAGTGTATTCTTACCTTCCCTCTATGTGTCCAATTAATAGTATTGGGCGGTTCTGGAGTATGTCTTACAATACAGGTCAAGTTTATCGTAGACCCGGCGTAAATGAACAGGTCTGGACCTCCCATGATCTCTGTCTCGGGTTCTGTGGACAACGGGTTCTTGTGAGTACATTGTTAGAAACATGTTCAATTAGTAAGAGGTAATTCGAGAGGACGTGTAATTGATGTAGTGAACTTAAGAGTTAGTTGCAAAAAAAATTTCATTGTCTTTACGATACAGAAAGTCCTACTAATATTATAAATGTAACAGTTTGTGAAGATGTATGGATGTCTGGAGGTTTGTTACTCTTTCACGCAAAAACTACTGACCAGATTTAAATAAAATTTGGCACACAGATAGTTTATAACCTGGATTATTTTTATCCCGATAGTAGAATCCCGTGGGAAAATTTCCGAATTTAACGCAGGCGAAGCCGCGGGCATAAGCTAGTTTTAAATAAAAACACCTTGTTCCTCGCATATTCCAAAATACTTTAGAGGTAACCTCTACGCTACACCGTCTCTGGTACATTATAAACTTACTAATTCCATGCTTTTCTCTTCAGGCGTGTCTTGAATTTTATCAGTCAAGGAACTGTTTTGTTTGTTTGGTATAAAAATAATGATAGTGATAAGTATTCGAGACCGAAGGAAAAAGTAAAATCCGTCTTTTTAGACTACTTTCATGCCGTTAAAAATATGTATAATGCGAAATTAAGTTTGTTTGTTTGTTTGTTACCTTTTCACGCCTAAACCACTGAACCGATCATCCTGAAATTTTGCACATACGTTGTCAAGTGTACAGAAACGGACATAGGGTACCGTTCATCCAGAAAAAAAGAACTGTTTCCGAGGAAAAGAACAATAACGTTCTTATGACAATAGATGGCGCCACGTGTCTTTCGAATCATGATTGAATTATATTATTACAAGCAGAGTACAATCCGAATTGATTATTAAATTCTAAATTAACGCGAGCGAAGCCGCGGGCAAAAGCTAGTAAAATATAAAAGCTTCATTTTAAATATGTTTTTTACGCAAACCCTGCGTAGGGAATTACAGCTGTGACATGGAAAGAAAAATTAAAGTGCGAGCAGGGTTTGAACCTGCGACCTTCCGATTCTGTACACCGGACGTCTTAACCAATTAGACCATCGCACCCTGCTCACAGCTCAGGCAGGGTGCGATGGTCGATGGTCGTCCGGTCAAAGCTAAAAGCTTCATTGCTGTAAACTCAACAAAAAAGTTAGCCTGAGTTATAAAAGAAAAATAAAGCTAAGAACTTCTCACACTTCGTACGCTCTGTTACCTACGGTTTCTAAACTGCTGAAATATCTCCAAGAACTTTGAACTGTACTTGTCTTATTCCCTAAACAAATAAAATTTAAAACTATTTTCAAACTGCAAAGTGCAAACTGTACTGAGTTTGTAAATAAATAAATTTTGCTCACGACAACGGGTGCGGGTGGAAAATTCTTCTAAAGTTTGGAATTGATGACATGTTGAATTGTTGTGTTGAATCGTTGATGTGTTTGGAATATCACACGTGCTTAGTTTGAACATAGGCGTATAAAAACCAATAACATCACGCTTGTAATCCCTGAAGGGTCAGGCAGAGGTGCGCCCAAATTTCGTTATGTTTAAGTCCCATGTAATAGGGGGCGAGCCGATTGCCATCAACCGGGCACAAATCGAGACTCAGAATCTGATGGAAAAAACTCAGTAACATTCTGCCCGACCAGGGAATCGAACCCAGAACCTCATGCTCAGCTTGCGCAAGCGACCACTGAACCACAACATTCCAAAATAATATTATAAGGACGCCAGGAGTCTGGGTTTTTGTGTTTTTATACTTATCTATAACTGAAATTGTGTGAGTGTATTATAAGTATATCTCTGCACAATCCTTCTGGGATGACAGGCGAGATATTACATTATTATATGGCACATAAACAGTCTGGTAAAATCAAGATACCTAATTTTGATTCCATCAGACTGTTCTCGATCTGAACTAAAATAAACATTAGTAAGTATTGACAAAATATTCCTAAATATTACATAGATTATTGTCTTATTCCCTACATACAACCATTCAACTAGTTTAGGCGAAATAATAAAACGAATCTCCATATTACATAATTTTCTTGTCTCCAAAAAGGACACTTACATTCCTCAACTAGAAAAAGAGCAATAACCTCCTTTAGCACATAAATTCTCAACGACCCAAAACAAAAAAGAAAGAAAATCGAATATTGAAACACGTATAGTAACAGCTCCATACATATCCGTCACTCACAAAAACGCAATAACGCGAAGGGATATAAATAACCCTTAACAAAAAATAGTTGTCATGAAATTTTGCTTCATTACTTCGTAAGAAACTTTGACATTTTGTGAGAGACAGCTGTTTCTTAACATAAAGGTTCCATTACACTTCGGGTAGAAAGACGAAAGGGCATTTTTCTATCTATCTTTTTTCCTATTCTTTTTCTTTATCTTTGGACAGAATTAGAGAGGCTTGAATGGTATTCATTGTAGTGTGAATTCACTTGCTTTTCGGTGAATAAAAACATCGTGAGGAAACCAGCATGCCTGAGAGATATTTCTTGACGGCCATGTTAAGCCAAGTCAGAGGCCCATGGTTGGCATAAAAACTCTGACACCAGGTTAGGAACTAACCACACGATAAAGAAGAAAAAAATAAAGATTGGAGTCTGTTATAAAATTAATATGTATTTCAAGCTATTTTATCGGAAAAGATTATGTATTATCAGGCAAAATTATCCATTTTTTTTCCCGATTTAAAAAATTGCGAATAACTTAAAAAAGAGTCATTATGATATTCAATATTAATTTTGAACCATCGGAATTTAAGTACCTAATTACTTTGTTGTTCTGTTTCGCGTTTAATCTGTCTAAAATCAACACAAAATATAAATTATAAACCGAAGCCTTACACTAAACAAACTTCCGATAACCTAAAACAATATCGACTTACCATTTCCTAACTAAGAGCAAACATACAATGTACTAACTTTAATATCAAATGAAATAATAATAGAACAACAAACGGACAAAGTAAACATACGGTATGTTATGTTCTTAGGGTGGGTGCAGACGTGCCACAACCACACCACACTACAGCAGCAAAATAGTTGCCGGCATAAAGTTTTATGTAAACTGTAAATCTACCTCGTCGACTAGTGAAGAAATAATTTGCGAAGTAAGTAAAGTATCTGCCAGGGTTTGTAACTTCAACTCATTTAAAGTCACGACCGTTTCCACTAGGTCAGAGGTCACTACTGTTCAAGCAGCTGCAGTTTCACAATTTTCAGTTGCTATTTCCAGGCAACTTTTTTGTTGCTGTGCTCTAGTATGATTGTGGCACGTCTGTGTAGCCCCTTGACACGGGAGTTTCAAACACAAGCTATACAAACAATAGTTTCATGAAAGTGTTCTATTTAACTTTGGTTCCCCTCCATCTGAAGTTGCTTCCTTTTGGTTTCTAAACCCTATGTGTTTTTTTAAGGTTGCACATGAAATAGGTATATATTATTACGAACAGAGAGCTAAGTATTAACCGTGAATGAATTGAAAGGTTCAAGTTTTGCAATTGCTTTGGTAGCATAAAATTTTACACAAATATCTTCAGGAAATGTACATTTTAATGACACTCCAACAAATTCCTAAAATAAAATGCAACAGAGCTCTTTGCGCTATTGGATTTTTTACGCCAAAGAATTAAATTGCAATAGTGCAATATTATTTAGGCATTTTTCTAGATCTCACGTAACATAACATAACATAGGGTTAGGCAGAGGTGTACCTAATAGTACACCCACATTTCACCCAGTTATGTTTAAGTCCCATGTAATATGGGGTGAGTCTATTGCCATCAACCGGACACAAATTGAAACTGTGGCTGCTATTGAGAAATTTCTGATGGATTAACCCATAACATTTTTCCCGACCCAGGAATCAAACCCAGGACCTCATGCTCAGCAGCCGCTTGCAACCACTTGACCAACGAGGCATTCTCGCGTAGTGGTAGTAAAACCGCTTATAAGTGTGCCAGTCTTTTTAGAAATAGAAGAATGCATGCCAATTCCTTTCCTTCTTTCTTCGTGATCTACCGTAACATTTATTTATTTATTATTTATTTATTTATTCAACTTACAACTATCATTACAGGTAATCTTAAACCTACTTCGACAGTGTGGCTATCACTCTTATTTCTAACACAGGTCCATTAACTATTGTCTATTACTACTTATAAATAAGAAATTACGTTTAACAAAACTTTTGCGAATTCACTCAAAGTGCACGAAAAAATGTCGATTCGCTCGTGAACCTCGTTCACTACGCGGATCGTTCTGGTGAGAGGGGTTTTAGCCAAGAGATTGGTTCTGGCTACCGGCACGGCTAGCAGTGGTGGGCGCCGCCGCCTCCACACGTATTGATCCGGCACGCACAGTTTAAGCTGCCGCAGCACACCCGGGTTATGAGCTGCACCACGCAATAGTTTTACGACATACGCAGCGAGAATAAATTCCCGCCGCACCCTCAGCTCATTATACCCCACCATACCCAGTACAAACAGACAACAAACATAGAACAATCTATGTCGAATTTAAGTTTAGTGCCAAGAATTTCTCCAATTCACGAACGTCTATTGGCTACAAAAATATTTTCTAAAGTTCTCGTGAAAAATATGGCACAATAACTTAGCTTGTTGCAATCATTAGACAGTTTCGACTGGCCCTGAATTTGGCGGCCAAATCCAAGTTCTGAATGGACCTCATTCAGTGTAATTGGAACGGATCCAAATAGGAATGCATGCGGGTAAGTATTTTAGAAGTACTTTGTAAATGGGAATTAGTGTTCTAGTTATTCATGGTCATGATAACGTTTTAGAGGACGAAAACAAGACATTAGATGCTTATATACGGGTTGTAAACCTTAGAATTCCTAAGAAAGAACCTTGGGTTTAGCAAGTTTTAAGGAAGTAAAACAGTAAGTACTACAATTAAGTACGTAAGTATGTGTCACACAATTTGCCTCGATGTTTCATATTCACGACTTGATAGTTATAACTGCAGTAAATTCGTCATAATGATTGTTGAGTCAGTTTATTTTTTTTTCACCATTCTTACCAAGGGGTATCGTATTACCCAGTACTAACTGGGTTGTGGAGTTCAGATAGGCAGTCGCTCTATGTAAAGTGCTGGTATTGAGCTGCATCCGGTTAGACTAGAAGCCGACCCCAACATAGTTGGGAAAAGTCTAGGCAGATGATGATAATAATTGTTGAGACAGTTGATTATTGTTGAGTAGTCTCACCAAAAGATGTCTTGTTACTAGTGGGTTGTGGAAGTCAGATAAGCAGACGCTCCATGTAAAATACAGGTATTCAGCTGGTTAGACTGGACATCGACCACAGCATGGATGGGAAAAGGCTAGGCAGAGGATATTCACTAACCTACTATATTAAGATGTACAGCATGTCCTATAGGCGGCGTGGTGGATATCTGACACTCGTACTGGCCGGAGTCGCGGCGTTGAGGGCTGCGGATGCGCAGCGCCCACTCCTCGGAGCGCGGCTTGTGCTGCGCCTCGAAGCGCTGGTCCGACGTGTACGTGTAGCGCCCCACCGTCAGCAAGTGGATGTCGCGATGACGGACCCATGATACCTGAGGATATCAGAGTTCACTGTAGTTACAAGTAAGAAGAAATAAATTAAATTAATACCGCCTTTGGGTTTCAGGCAAAAATTAAAAAACGGGGCAAAAAAATTTACATAAATAAAAAAAACTTTTCTTCGTGAAACGTATCGGTACAACTTAACCCCAGCAAATTGAACCCCTACCCACTCCACTTAAAAAATATCACGAGTACATACATTTGTGATCGATAATGATTTTCGCCTGAACATAATATTTTCATCACACCACTACTGTGAAAAATCGTTCAGAATTTCCAATGAAACCGTTATAATAAATACTGGGCCCCAAGATCTGCTGAAGTACTAAAGTGATCATGAATACAGCATTTGAGGTGTTTCAGATGGCTGCGGGACTGTTCGAAAGAGATGCCGCGGCCCTGGAACACAAAGGGCAAAGAAGGAACATGGATGGGTTTTAGTCAGTACAAGTCCATTCCGCTCCGCTCAGAGCGGGGGGGTCATTTGATGATTTCAGATAATAATTATTGTTATAGGTACATGGTTAGTGGCCCACTTTCGACCGTTGCAGTTAAAATTCCCGAATACGAGACCATCCGTCTGGTACATTTATAAAGAACACATCGACCTGTGGGCAACCTAAGCGTTACTTAAATATATCAAAACTTTAAACTTAAAATATTGATGGATAGTAAACCAACTTTCAATACCAATCCAAACACTATTACGCCTAACTTTCTGATCCAAGCATACATTAGAAAATGAAGTACATGAAACTTAGTGAATAACCTTAGAAATGCCGTTAAGTTAATCAAAACGGCATCGCGATAACTAATCCAGTGGATTGCCCTGTCTAACTTATTTGAGATGGGTCGAACAATGATAACAAGAAAATAACTATTCGTAGGTAGAACCAAGAATAAATGAACTGGGTACATTGACAATAGAGTTTAAAAACATAAAGCAAGTGAAAGTACCAAAGTAGATACTTACTTAAAATTAAAAAAAAAAACTGAATAAAACATAACAAACAACTAATTAACCTTTTGTCAGCCATAGTCACATATAAGTGACAAGCAAGCGCGTGCCCTGTACCCCAAACGACACAAATATGTGCCAGAAATTGTGGCTTGGCGTGGACGGCACGCGCGTGCTTTTATGCTGTGGCGGTGAAAAGGTTAAGATGGGATTATTGGGCCGCGTTCATACCAAAGCGTATAGTAGGCCACTGACTGTGTAAGTATATACTAAAATGTATAAAAAATAACTACAGCCCACTGACTGTGTAATTGTTGTTTATACATTCTCGCAGTTGGGGTCTGTTTGTACTGGCTGATTTTTTAAACGTAGGCTTTATTTTAAATATTACTGGTCGGCCTGCTCCGTATATAAAAATATAGGTAGTAGCTGATTAATATTTTTTTGGCAATGTAATGGTCGGTCCCATAGTAAAAGTTGTAATAGTCGTGTCGCCCTTGGAGTATTGGCAACGTTTAAAAAATCACCCTGTGTAGTAGGTGTAACGAAACTAATCTAAACTCGATCAGTATCAAACAAAAACGAATGGTCTTTGTTTACTAAACCACGATATAAAGCCCACATTAATAAAAATAATGCGTTTTAGAAAAAATACTACGGCTTTGATGATGAATATTTTTATTTTGGCCTCTCCAATATCACCTTTTCCCAACTAGGTTGAAGTCGGCTTCCAGTCTAAGTGGATGCAGCTGAAAACCCGTATTAACGGAGCGACTGCATATCTGACCTCCAGAATCAAGTTAGTAATACACTACTTAATATTTTGGCCTCTCCAATAGATATTTTTTATTTGATTTCTGAATCATTATAACGGTTGCTGGCCTACCCCAGCCGACTGCGAGTCACAACACATAACTTTCAAACAGAAACAAAATAAAACGTTTTAAAATAATTGAAATAAAAATCATCAATTTACAAAAACTACAACGTACAACAAAAATTTTGACGCACGCAGAAAACTCTCAAGTCTTACTTTTTGTTATGATCAACCTTTCTAAAATCAAGTCAGTCTTAAGTTACAAAGTCAAGTCAATCCCACTATTTATCCAACAGGCAACAAGGACCTTAGTCGGGTAATATCAAGACTGCCTTTCAACTCCCAGAGCGCTTTGGGTTCCGTTGCAGAAATAAGTTCTACACGATTCGGAAATTGCCTATTGTAAAGTCGAGCAAAACTGTGTTCGAAGACTGCGAGACCTATACACAAGCTCGATATTACAGTTTCTATACAACCAAACAATCTCGCGACACCTGTTCTGTTTCTGAATAGAACTTTATCATAACTTTGTACACTTAAACTAATTTTGTTATCCTGAGCTGTTCTACTGCAGTTTTGTTGAAATTACCTACTGGAATTATGTAGTTTTGAATTGCAAGGCGATGCGATTCCGTGCTGATCGATGAGGTTTAACTCTTACCCGCTTTTCAGTTTCTGTTCAAATTTTTCATAGGACATGTTTTTTTTTTCAACTTTCTTCAATTCATGTCATAATGCCTTAAATTAAGTGATACACGGATTAGGACTAGCGCCCCGTAACATAACGTATATTAGCATGTTTATGATAACTAAGCTAAAGTGTACGACGTATTTTTATATTAATTCGAGTCATGAATATGATTTGTTAATGAATTGTTTTTGATATGCAAAAATAATCATAATAATACTAAGATAAAAGTAGTTTAATATCAATCAACATGATCCTTAACGTGTTAAGATTTCAACAAAAATCCCTTGTCAAACTTAATTAGTAAAAACGTCAAAATCAATTAATATCTGATCAAGCTCGACCAACGACTCAATACTCAATAGACCGCTATTATATAAATTAAGACTGCCAATAACAGCAATACAACTCAGTTTAGCACAGATTTCAATGCGAAGCTCACTATTCATCCTAGAATGGTACCAACGGAAACTGTGACTGAAATAGAAGGACAGGACTTTGAAGCTGAAACCAGTGGGTCTCTATTGAGTTTGAGCATTTGCTAAATTGGAGACAGAGCTTGGTAATTAGGCTTTTGTTAATGCTTGCTGCTTTTATTTGGGTTCTTAAATGGCTTGCTGGAATTGTAATATAAATATATCGAGTATCGATATTATAATAAAACTTGTACATTTTGGCTGAGGCTTACACTTGTATCTACAGTCAAGTTAAAGTAATTACTTGACTTTGAGTAATTACTTATGCAACCATTTTTGTGCAATGGACAAGAATTTGAACGAAATAACCGGCAAAGAAAGCAAAGCTAAAAATTCTAACTTTTGAGAGTTCTAACTTCAAGCAATTACTCATCATCATTCTCTTGCCCTTATCCCAATTCATTTGGGGTCGGCGCAGCATATCTTCGCTTCCATACTTTTCTTCTACTCGTCACCTCATCAGACACCTCCTTTTTTGCCATATCATCCTTTACACAGTTCATCCATCGTTTCTTTTGTCTTTCTCCACTCATATACCCATCCACATTCATTCTCAAAACTTTCCTCACGACATTTTCCTCATCCTCCGCATCACATGTCCATACCACGACAACCGATTACCACACAAATTTTCAGTCACCGGCGCCGCTTTCAGACTTCCTCTTAAGTATTCATTTCTTATTTTATCCATTCTCGTAACACCACATGCCCCCCTTAGCATTCTCATCTCAGCCACATTCAAATGCCTTTCATTCATCCCTTTTTTGACCCAACATTCTGATCCATACAAGACAGCAGGTCTTATCAATTACTAAACTACAGAATATAAATTGTATCTTATGTAGTTACTTTTTTTTACTCACGTTAATCACTTGACTTATAGATTCTTTCTTTTTTTTTAGATTATTGATACGGGTATTAGACACTTATTAAGATTTTTTTTTTATTTATTTATGGGTTTTATACCGTTTACTAACACTAAAATACGTAAACTAACCTAAATTTATGCTCAAATGAAAACCGTTGTTAAATTTTCAACGCTTGACACATACATACATTATTTAATTCTTCTATTAGCTGTCGCTTAGTGTAAGTAGAAACAGTAATTAATGTTAATTGTGATAATATGTGCTAATGCGGCTAATTGGCTCGGAAACATTACGTGAGTCAGTTCAGTCTCATTCAATTCACTGATCTTGATTACATAATCTGTGCGTGCACTCCGGACGCTTAACCTTATAGCGAGTGAGACAAACTTATTCTGTGGTTTTCAAAATGAATTCACAAGCCTTGTATTGTTTGTAATTACTAGTAAGTTATATAATATGTCAGTATCGATTAAGTTAGGATATGCACATTTATCACAATCGTTTATATAGGTAATAGTAGATAAATCTATACAAATAAATAAAATTGAAGTGTCTGTTTGTTATATCAAAATAACATTTTTTTACAGAATGTATGAATACACGGCACATAAAACAAAATATTTTATTTTTTCATTTTTGTCTGTCTGCCGGTCTGTCTGTCTGTCTGTTTGTTCCAGCGAATCTCCAAAACGGCTGGATCTGTTTTGACGGGACTTTTACTAGTAGATAGCTGATGTTATAAGGTCTAACTTAACAGAAAAATAATTAGGGTTCCATGCAAAAAAAGAAATAAAACCCTTGAAACTGTAAATAAAATCCGATTAAAAGTAATATTTTTTTATAATAATTTCATGCGAACGTAGGTCGCGAGCTACAGCTAGTACATAAATAATACTGAATAATATTACAATGACAGTTCAAACAAAAGACTACTCACTGTTCTATTCTGCAAGTTCTTCACTTTGCACAGCAAAAGGACCGGGTGTCCCACAAGGCCAGTCACGTTGTCCGGCGTGCTGGGGTCAAAGTATGGAGCACCAGGGGTCTGTGGCCAGTCTTCTAGGAACTCCGTCCTGAATCTTCTGGAAGATTCTGATACTGTGCTCTGATCCCGAGGGCGGTTGTTACCACTGTCTTGACGGCATACTGTGAACAAAAGATTATTATTAATTTGAGACATAAAACATAACATCACGCCTGTAATCCCCGAAGGGTTAGGTTGAGGTGTGTTAATACATCCGCGTTTCGCCATTCATGTTTGGGACTTATGTAATAGGGGGCGAGCCTATTGCCATCAACCGGGTACAAATTTAGTCTTCATGACTGCTACTAAGAAATTGATGATGGGAAAAACGAACCCAGGACCTCATGCTAAGCAGTAGAGCTTGCGACCAGTAGACAAAAGATTCACAAAAATCTAGTAAAATGTAATAATTTCAGTAAGAGACATCCTTCCGCTTCGTATTCTAATATTCTTTCTACAGCAAGAAAAATAGTATAGACACAATTTCGTGTCTAAACAAATCATTTTTTATTGAAATTCTAACAGACTCGTACTTGGAAGCAAACGAATATCTTTACTTTTTAAGAAATATCTAGCTCGGAGGAGCTCGTGGCTAAATTATAACAGCCGCTCGAGTCGATCTTCAGGTTAAGCCGCACTTGCCTAGCTTGGTCCGTGGATGGGTGGCCACCCATTGCACGCCGAGTTTCCTCTGTGCCACGGAAAGCACAGTCAATTGTAGATCTTTGACAGTCGTTAAGTAGTCAGTGGTTCGAAAGTCTGACAACCAGTCTCACCAAGGGGTATCGTATTACCTAGTACTAACTGGGTTTGTGGAGGTCAAATTGGCAGTCACTCCATATAAAATACTGGTAATCAGCTGAATCCGGTAAGCCGGGAAGCTGGGCCCAACATAATTGGGAATAGGCTAGAAGATGATGATGAGAAATATCTAGCTAGATACACTTTATAGATCCATTTATTCGACTTCTAAGCGCTAAGCTCATTCCAGATGAATAGTTTTTTTGCTAGGAGTACAATTATGGTTTCTTACGCTCCGTAGAGGTCAAACAGCAATCGCTTCATCGAAAGAAATCAATCGAAAGAACGAACAAGAAATGAACGGTTATTGGAACGGAAAAGTTTGAAATGAAAGTTTTTTTGTATTTCGCCTTTAATATTTGCAGGAAACGAAGGCGAAATATCTTCCTGAACAAGTTTATTGAACGATAAAGTTAAACAGGCTTCACTTTTATTCCTTTTAAGGACAACACAGGCACATGTCATTATGATGTTATAATGTTACGGAATGTGTTTGAAAGTAGGTACAAAAGCCCACACTTCAGTGGTAACAAATCCAGTAGATGCTGGCCTCATTTTCTATTGAACCTCCACACTGCGCTGGTTACGCTGAATCTTACCACTGGCATGTATGTGGCTGATTTTGATTCTTTTTTTCTTTAAAACGTGGTGTCGTGCGTGGTGGGTGCGTTTACAAACATTTAAACTCACATACACAAACAGCCAGACCCGGAACAACTACCTGTAGGCTATACAAATATTTGTTCCGTGCGGGAATCGAACCCGCGAGCACAGCAGGCAATCGCTCAGCCACTGCGCCAAACGCGCCGTCACGATTGTACCACAATTATGTCAATAATATGAGTGTAGTCGGATGAAACAGTAAGTTTAATTCAGATCAAAGAATTTATTTTGTGAAATAAACTAAGTAATTATAGAAACATAGCAAAGTCATTATTAATTTTAAAGAAATAAAAATCTTGTTGTTTTGACATTACGGAGGAACATTTAACTTTTTAAATTAGATTAAAGATCTTCTTTGATTAATTAAAGTTCTCAGAACATTTCTCAACCCGAAAGCGGATCGTAAAAATGAGGAATTTAATTTTTATGCTAACTTTTTACCACGAACTTTTAATTTTGTCTTTTTCTCATAATTTTTTGATTGGATTTTAGCGTCATATTGTGAATTCAAAACAACAAAAAAAACATATTGGTTTAAAGGTTGTGTTTCGTACCTATACAGAACGAAAAAAACAGCAAATTTTTATTAAGTACAGAGTGGTACACAGAATTATTTTTTTTTTTATTAGTAGCCTGTACTGTCCCACCGCTGGGCAAAGGCCTCCCAAAAAAATACGACGAAAATTTTCTGCTTCACTTTAAATTTCGTGACGTTTCGTTCCGAAAAATATTCAAGAACACGAACATTTCAACCTACACTGTATTCAGACGTGCTGTCATCATCATTATTTTCCTGCTATTATCGCAATTTATTTGGGGTCGGCACAGAATTTCTTCTTTATCCATACTTCTCTACTACTCGTCATCTCATCAGACACCTCCTTTCTTGCCATATAATCCTTCACACATTCCATCCATCGTTTCTTTGGTGTGCCTCTAATCTTATACCCATCCACATTCATACTCAAAACTGCTTAAGACTTACTAGTATGTTGTGTATAAAGGGTATATTTTACAAAAACACATACTTTACTGGGGCTTTTATTCAAGAAGCTGCCTACGTAGTCGCTACGGCTCGTAGACGCTGACGTCACAGCAACGCTATCGTAGCAGAACATTAGTCGTCTACAAAGCAATGCAGTTTTTAACTATGCTGAAAGGCATTGCGTGTAAATGTGTTGGAATAGTTATTTGAATAAGTAAAATCAACTAGTATGTTTATCGAAAAAAAACTTTTTATCACGCGAAACTCATTACTCTGCCAACAGACAACTGCAATCAAACTGTCATGAAATTACCACCTTTGTGATAAGGCAATGTATTATGACTAGTGTAAGTACATAAAAAATAACAATAATCTGTACATAATATTATAAAGAGCAAAATTTGTTTGTTAGTTTGTATGTAGGGATAGTTGCCGTAACTAATAATCCAATTCTAAAAATTCTTTCACTGGCAGAAAGCAATATTATTCGTGGATGCTATTGGCTATAAATTATATTTATATCATGCATATTAGCCGAGCTATCACAGTTTTTTCAGACGAAGTCGCGGAAGAAATGCTAGTTTATAATTTTTGATTACTAGAAATATTATCGTAAAGAACCTCCTCGTTTTTTTAGAAGTCGGTTAAAATTCATCAAACATTCAGTCCAGAGCCATCTCGTCAAACAAGAAAACAAAACACGTTCGATCAACAAAGAATTCAAAACAAAATTCATTCTCAAAAATATTATACTTGCAATTGTAAGTCACAACAGTAAATCAAGAATAATTGTAAATATTTAAGGTATAGCTACAATAAACAACAATAACTTCATTAATTTATTCCACACTGCGACCTACCCTCAGATCAGATTAAAAATTAATCACATTATCTCTTAAAGACCAGAGGAGAGTAATTGAGTGGAAAATGAAACGTCCACAGAGGAGGCATAAATTGTGATTGTCAGCAGAAGCTTGATTAAGTGCTAAATTTTAAATTATGATCCCTCAGCTTTGTTGGCGAATTTATATTTGTCACGTTATTACTATAGCGAGTTGTGTACGTTTCCACCAAGACTGATATTGTATGTTGGATTTTCAGCGCTCCGCACAGCGTCCAGAGGTGAAATTACAACAGTGCAAGAATATTTAGGGAATATTTAGGAGGAGCTCGTGGCTAAGTAATAACAGCCGCTCGGATCGATATTTAGGTTAAGCCGCGCTTGCCTAGGTTGGTCTGTGGATGGGTGACCACCCATTACATACCGAGTTTCCTCCGTGCCTCGGAAAGCACGTTAAGCCGTTGGTCCCGGGTGTCATTTGTAGATCTTTGACAGTCGTTATAGGTAGTCAGTGGCCCAAAAAGTCTGACAACCAGTCTTACCAAGGGGTATCGTATTACCCAGTACTAACTGGGTTGTGGAGGTCAGATAGGCAGTCGCTCCATGTAAAATACTGGTATTCAGCTGCATCCGGTTAGACTGGAAGCCGACCCCAACATAGTTAGGAAAAGGCTAGGCAGATGATGAAGAATATTTAGGTAATCATTTGGGTGTTGCCTAGCGTCAGTGAAAGCGCGAATTGGTTACGCAACAGACTTGTAGAATTTCTTAAGCTGGATACAGATGAGCGATTTGTATTCGATAAATGACGACCGATACATAACATTGAATCAGTAATGTTGTGTGTGTAATGTGACTGTATGTGTGTGTAATTATCTCTTTTAAGAGTCAGTGATGCTCGAATTAAAATGTTTTTTTTTTTTTAATGTTAATTTGTTCAAATATATTTACATTATATACAGACTACAAGAATTAGCATTGCCATACAGCGTGGCAATGCTGCCAGTCTTCTGGGCAGCGATGCGGAGGAGTACTTTGACGCCTAAGTGTCCTATTGTCATCGTTGTTTAAATGTTTATATTTTCTTAATTTTAGTCTTATTTTTATCATTCGTTTAGTTCTATTTGTAGTCTTTATTTCATTAAATCGGTTTTTAAACCGATTCAAAGCACACTGATATTTTAACGTAGTCGTTTGGTATGACGTACCTCCTTTTAAAATGTTTCCCGACTATTATTATATACTAGCACTGCTTCATCAACATTCCCCTGCCTTTATCCCAATTTATTTGCGGTCGGCGCAGCATGTCTTCTTCTTCCATACTTCTCTATTAGTCGTCATCTCAGTAGTCACCTCCTCTCTAACCATATCATCCTTCTCACAGTCCATTCATCATTTCTTTGGTCTTCTTCGACCCTTACACCCATACAAAACTTTCCTCACGACATTTTCCTCATTCTTCCGATTTGTAAGTGAAACAAACTGATTATGATTTGTATCTAAGAATGTTTCTTTTGAATAATCACAATTATGTCAATGTAGGGGTAAGGTACATTGATCGACTGATAGAATGATTGAATTTGATATTGAAAGAACACCCTAAACTGATAACTGATCGACTCACGGCGAATGAGTCTTTTGTTGTTAGCCCAAACGGTGCTATGCGACTACTGATCGTTAAAAAAATTGTTAAAAAAAAAAACAATCAAAAATTGTGGTTGCTGACAACAATTTTTGATTGTTTTTTTTTTTTTTTTAAATAAAAAATACAATTTTTTGTTCTTAAAATTGTATACTTTATTCATTCGCTGCGCGTCGATGTCAGCATAAAATTGATACATTTGATATTGTACGGGTTTGCTCGTATATTGTGGCTCGTGTTTTTAATACTTGGGACCAATTTAACGAATCGCTCGTCTGCCCGCCTCCTTAGGTACCCATTTTATTACGCACATGAAAAATGTATGCCCCCGGCGGTCGCGAGTAGATAAATCGCACCTGCATTGCGTGTTTTTGTTCTTTTTCCAAACTGAAATGATAAAATCTTGACTGACAGTAATTGCGGTCGATTCAATTGACCGAGTAACCGGCACGTCATTTGTCGGATGGTTGTAGGAAATGAGACCTGTCGCTTCTGTTTCCAAAGTATATTTTACGTTGTTTAATTATTTATTCGGGGTTATAGACACTGACTTGCGTTCAATTACTCAAACGCTGCTTAGTAACAACTCAGAGGCATAAAGAATTAAATGGACAAATTGGAATTTCACAGCATCATCTGCCTAGCCATTGCCCAACTTTGTTGGGGTCGGCTTTCAGTCTAACAAGAAGTATCTGAATACCAGTATTTTAAATGCAGCGACTGCCTAAATTGGAATTTCACAGCAATGATTAAAAATGGACATGTTATAGTCATCTTAAAATGTTAAATTTAAAATATGAGTCGGGGTCGGGCAAAGTGTCACTAGGTTTTTCCGTCAGGAATTTCTCAGTAGCAGCTGGTTGATGGCACTAGGCTCGCCCTCTCTTACAAGGGACTTAAAACATTACACGCGAAATGTATGTGTACTATTAAGTACACCTCTGTTTACCTTTTAGGTATAACAGGCGTGATGTTATGATGTTTAAGACTAAGTATTTGTAACGACAAAAATATACCTAATAAAATAAGTTCAGTGCCTTAAAAAATTTGAGTTTGAATAAGTTATTTTCGGTTTTATAGATAAGGTGCCTTTAAGCGTCAAGGTTCGAGCTTACAAAGTGCTTGCTAATTATAAGGTAAGAGCAAAAAGTTATGAGCCGTTTTTAATTTTATATATTTTATAATGAATAACCTTTTCAACAGCACGTTAGACTTGTAACGTTAAAAGGTTTTTCAGAAACTTTCACACAATTTTAACTTTTTTGTTTAGTTTTGCTTTTGTACACTGTACTTGATAAGGTTAGTTACAAAGTTCGTTGTATTAAAACGTGAGCTTGAAACATTAATCATATTCTCATAATTGTTATTATAAAAATTTGTAGGTACTTGGAAGTAGATTTATTGAAGTGATAAAACTCATGGTATGCAAATTGCTTTCGTTTACTTTCTTTATCACACAGCTTTATTTATTAAAAAAAACCTACCAACTGCGAGTCGGACTCACGCATGAAGGGTTCCGTACCATCGTATTAGAGGATCCCTCTTTAATTATTTTTTTATAGCGGCAACAGAAATACACATTCTGTGAAAATTTCAACTGTTTACCTATTACGGACCATGAGATACGCCCGCTGACTGACAGATGGACGCACGGACAGCGGAGGCTTAGTACTAGGGTCCCGTTGGTTACCCTCCGGGTACGGAACCATAAAAAACTAGCGACACGCTCTTTCTGTGCCATCTACTAATCATATATGGCATGTGTGTGAAAACATCCAGATTTCTGTGTTATATCCAAGTCAATAATGGAATAATCGTACAATGAAACATTTCGGAATAAATTCTCCAAATGATTGTGAACACCGAATCTATTTGTTGCATTGTTTTGTTGCATTTGCATGAAAACACGGCCCCAAAAATAGACTATGAATACTTTAAAATTGCTTGAGCTATAAAAAACTATACTTAAATCATTCGGTCGATAATCCGAAACAAAACTATATCTTCAACACTGTTATTTTACAACATCTAAACATTACGTAACTGTAATAATATTACGCTTCCCACAGCCACATCCATTCATTACTCGCACGAAAAGCAAAAATAAAACCTCCCACGCACTCAAGATAACATCACAAAACGCTTACCAATAATGCAGCCCAGGAAATGAGCTGTGAATAGGCAGACGGCAGCCGCTCGCGCCATCTCTCAGGCCACCCCGGGGTGCGGGGTCATCGCTCCTGGAAACAAAAGAATGCGCTAATAACCTCTGTTACCCTTGGTGTTAAGTGGAGTTCACTAGGTGGAATACAAGAATAAGTAAGTTTCACTATTTCGATTTACATCAAAGGCCACAGTGGGAATAGTAACGCACGAGTCATAGAGTTTGAACACAGTATTTTTTTTTAACTATTCTAAAAGTTTAAATACACGGTGACGTCTAGTAATCCACACTGGACCGGCTTTGTGGTCTACGGCCAACTCCTTTGCTCAGAGAGGAAGCCTGTTTGCTCTGTGTAAGCTGATATGTTAGGCAATTTATTTACTTAAACTTCATGTACGCACGACGGCCAATCAAGCTGTACAAAACCAGTTTATGCGGATCTCTCATTGTATAGGAAATCTGTACAAAGCGAGGCCAAGTTATATAAAAAATAAATGTATAGCTTTATGTGCCGCCGTGTGTACAAGAGTGGTACATAGGCGGACTTAATGCCACAAGGCATTCCTTTCCAGTCAAACTTTGCTTCCTGCCTTTGCCTTTTGCCTTAGCTTCTTTTATCAATAGTCTGCTGGCTCTTAGTTTTCACTTACTGAAACTAAGCTACGTATCAATATTTGAGCTTACCAGATATGTCAAAACCAAAGTCGAGAGATTGACTTAGGTAAGTAGTAACTTGGAGTTCAGGGTATCGATTTGTTCCGAACGCGAACGATAATAATCTAAGAAATTGACCTCATTTCGATATTTTTAGGTCATAACTTGCTTTGAACTTGCCCCTTTCTTTAGTATCATAAAGAACACGGTCATAAAATTTTGGCTATTTATTTTGAACTTCTTAATGTCTATTATTTATGACGTCGAACTGTCATTGCTGTCATCGAACTGGAATATCGTTACGAATTGACATTGCTATCATCATACCACTTACTAACTCCCATTTTATTTTTAAATTGTATAATCCATCCAAAACTTGTCTAGAAGATATCGCTATTAGCGATAATATTGACGTTGTAAACTAACGACCAGACCTGGCTTCGCACTGTGGACATTTATATTATTATTATTATTTTTTATTTTTTTTTTCTAGTAATACAGATAGCCTGTTTTACTCAGCAATAATGTAACATTCTAATGTTGAAATAATTTTTGAAATCGGTCCAGTAGTTTTTGAGTTTATTTGTTACAAAGATACAAAATACAATTTTTTTCTCTTTATGATATTAGTGCAGACTAGCTATATTACAATGCTGGTAGACAATAAAGTATATTGCATTAATCTATTGCTGTCATCGAATTGAATGCAGCGAAATATTTGTAATATACCCAGTGAACACTCAGCTTTAGTTGGTTGGTATGTAAAATAGGACGCGGCATTTGATGCTCGGTGAAAACGGTAGGGTTTGTAAGGGCGTCAATTTTCTTGAGTAGGCACTCTTACTGCGTGTTTTATATTGTTCTGTTGCTGTCTTTATTGCTTGCTGGGTTAGTACATGACTTGCGTTTTGTTCGCTTTTTTGTTTTTGTAACATTTCATAACATTACACCACGCCTGTAGGGTAAGGCAGAGATGTACTTAATAGTACACCCACATTTTGGTAGTTTTGTTTAAGTCCCATGTAATAGGGGGCGTGCCTATTGTCATCAAACAGGCATAAATCCTGACTCCGTAGTTGGTACTGAGAAATTCCTGATAGTAAAACCCAATTACACTTTGCCCGACCTGGGCGTCAAACCTAGGACCTCATGCTCAGTAGTCGCGCTTGCGACCACTTATATAATAGCATCCAATTATATTCTTACCTATAATTGGATGCTATTTTTTAAAACTGCTTTTGTGTCCCTTGTGTTTTGAACTAACATGAACATTATTAGCCACAGAATATCGGATATAGACACTGAAACAACTTTTTATCGTGATTGTAAAATTACCTTTTTTTTTTAATTGCCCATCTGTGTGACTCTATAAAGAAACTTGGCTAATATAAATTATTTATAAATTACCTGGGGATGGTGAATTAGTGTCGCCACCCACAGGTAATTTTCAAATAGTTTATGAGGCAGAAAACTTCAAATGAATTCTATTTTGTTTTTTTTTATTTATATTTACAAATGCTAAAAGTGGAGGAGTTCGTGACTAACTAAATAACAGCGGCACTGGTCGATCTTAAGGTTAAGCTGCGCTTTCTTAGGTTGATCCGTGGATGGGTGACCACCTAATACATACCGAGTTTCAACCGTGCCTCGGAAAGCACGTCAAGCCGATAGTCCGGCAGTCATCTGTAGATCTTTGACAGTAGTTACAGGTAGTCAGTGGCCCGAAAGTCTGACAATCAGTCTTACCAAGAGGTATCGTATAACCCAGTACTAACTGGGTTATGGAGGTCAGATGGGCAATCACCCTATGTAAAATAATGGTATTTAGCTGCATCCAGTTAGACTGGAAGCCGACCCCAATATAGTTGGGAAATGGCTAGGCAGATGATGAAATGTTAAAACGTGGGAGTAAACGTACTGTAAACGGACACTCTGCTTACCTCTTTGGGGATTATGGGCGTGATTTTATGCGTATGTATTTGGTTGATGATGCTTATCGAGTGACGTGAAACACCCAACTATTTACAAGAATCTCACCGCCTATCATTTGCAGAACATCACTAATGAACGAATACAACCAGTATCTAAGTGTTCACTAATGGAATCTTTGTGAAACCTTATCTAATATCGTGACAAAGAAACCTGTCTTAACCTAACATGTGTTAGAACATTACACTTCGAGTGATGTAACGTAAATATGAAGGAATTTGATATGAGGAACAGATTTTTCTGCCCTAAGCTTTCGACCTATTTATTTCTTACTATATTATATTACTAGTTTACTCCGGCTTCGCCCACGCCGAGTTCGGTTATTATCCCACAGGGTCGTACTATCAGGATAAAAAGTATCCTATATTTTAATCCAGGTTATAAAGTATCTGCGTGCCAAATTTCACCCAAATCCATTCAACCGTTTTTGCGTGAAAGAGGAACAAACATCCACACATCCTCACAAACTTTCGTATTTACAATAGTTGTTAGATGAAAGATTTTGTGAGAATAGATGGACAATATGTAGGTTTTACTTTTAAACGAAAACTTAACGGATTTATTTAAAACATTACAGTAATATAGGTTATATATCAATCTAACATATGTGTTATAATTTATAAAGATTCTAGACAGTGCTTCACACGGCGTCACCTATCGGATCCAAAACTATCTTATCTAAACATTGAAATCGGTTGGGTAGTTTCGGAGAACATAATGACAACTGATTTTCATATACTATACTAGCGACCCACCCCGGCTTAGTACTGGTGAGAAACAAACAAACCTTGTCCTGGTCACAATAAAAAACAACCAAATCGGTCGAGCCGTTCTTTATTGATGCTCGCGTGTGGTGTGGGTACCAGTCTACCCACACCACAGCGTGCTTCTACAGAGTCGTGATGTTTACAGCTCGAGGCGAGGACAATATTCAATGTCTGATCGCAGCGGAGTTAGGACGTCCCGGAACTGTACCCGATTCATTGTGCCCCATGTGTAATTTCAAGTAATTTGTGAGTTTAATACTAGAAACAGTGTATCGCACCCAGTGTATTTTCACGAGCCTAACGGAATAAATCCTGACAATCCTACATTTAAATTAAATTAAACTTATTTTATTTATTTTCGTATTTGTGGGCAAAAGCTAGTACTTAATAAATTAAAAACCGCCTTAAGGAATAACATTGTCTTGATTTACCCTAGAGCTAACATTCTACTAGTTTCATGTCAGCCGTAATGCCAATAACAACAGCCAATCATATCGGATCAAAGTGCTTTCAGAACCCAGTACCCCAATATTGTATAACACTCTTTTCTATCTCACTCCGACAATTTTGAAGAAATTCGTAATACATTGCTTCATATGTTTGAAACATTGTTTTGCTCGGCAACGTAAAAAACGTAATGAATGTTGTTGACTTATCAAAAGAAGTAGCATTGGGTGTGGCATGTGTTACGCAATAGGTGTGGGTACCTAGATAATTATTGATATCATGAAAACGAGTAAAACAATTGGTTTAAAATTCACACTCAAACATACATGGATAAAGATTATATTGCTTTTTAATTTTTTTTTTAATGTAATCTTACCAAATAATTATTATGTTATCATCACGACATAGTATAAAACAAAGTCGCTTCCTGCCGTCTGTCCCTATGTATGCTTAAATCTTTAAAACTACGCAACGGATTTTGATGCGGTTTTCGGTAATAGATAGAGAACAACGAGAGAACGTTTATATATTTATATATATATATATATATATATATATATAGCACCCGTGCGAAGCCGGGGCGGGTCGCTAGTAATTATTATAACAGATCTGATCAAAATGTTATAATTTATTTATTTAATATTAAAGACATGTTGTTTTAAAATTGTTAATTAATTCAGCATTAATTTTATACTTTTTTCTGTGGGCTACAGGGTCCGTAATTGTACCTTAGCTTTAAGCCCATTGTAAGATATTCACATATTATGGAATGCGAATAAAGATATGAATAAAATGAGAAGAGGTTCCTGTCTCTGGAGCCCTAACCACCGGTAGCTTGGACCCTGCTCCGGACACCAGCGGACTACTATTTTTACTAAATGTTTTTTACGTAATTTTTGTTGAAAAAAGTATTTAAAAATGTAATTAGTATGTAAGAAAAATGAATAAACGAATATGAATAAATTGGTAGGTACTGAAAAAAAAAACGATCATGTCCAAGTACCGCAAAAATGTTATGAAGTAATTTCAAATTAAAACACCACTCAAATAATCCCTTTTTACTTCACCAAAATGTTTTCATACCTACCCATTTCAAGGATATCCTCGCTATGATAATAAAAAAATCTAACGAACCTAGCTATGCTCCAACATTTGAATTTTCAGGACGTTAACGTAATATAATAAGCTACGCATATACTGATCATAAAAGTTTATGTACTAAATAGTGCCTCAGTTATTTTCCATGAATTTCTTTTGCATTCAATTCTGCCTGGATCCTAATCGTAGTTCCATGGAAGGCTGTCAACGAAACTTAATGTCTGGTGTTTTTTTGTGAAAATGACGTCTAAATAACCGTAGAAAGACGTATAAATTGCTGTTGAATGTAATACAATACAACATATGAATGAGCCTTCAAAATATTTTTATTATATTTTTTGGTGTTACGGAACCCTGTGAGTATGAGTACGACTCGGACTTGGCCGGTTTTTTTTTAAAGAAAGATATTATATTAGGTCTTGGTCGCTGGAAAAAAGATGGATATTTTTATTAATGTTAAAAAATAATTCATCAACACAACGTCTAATAATTTAGAGTTCAGGATAATTCGGTGTGCTTAGGTACCAGAAAAAATGTGTCAGGGTTTATTAATGTCGTAAAAAAGACATACACAAGACTAGAGGCAACTTGTTCGTGCCTACTCGTTACAACAAATTGTATTCGTAATTTTTGCTTGTCATTACGCTTATACTGTGCTCAAATAACGTTGCGTTGTTACGACTGCGATAGATAATACGGAACGTATGATACAGAAAGAGATAGCTATATTAATTGTGCTTGAAGAACTTAAATTACGAATTGTCTGAATTTGTCTGCAACAATTTGCGCGCGCTAGTGCGATATCTACCTCTTTTAATTTATAATATCATTTTATGGAACTAAAAAATTCGAAGACGTTGTAACATCCACTACCCCTCAATGGGTCCACGGATTACAGAGAGAAGGCTTATGTTCCAGAAATGAAAACGGTACAATTATGTTGATTTCATACCATACCTAACTGGTAGACAAAGGTCAACCAATAAAGCTGTTTCCGTACAGGTTAAATCATTTGTCCAGTTTTTTCGTACAGTAGGTAATTATTCGGTTCATTTGATATTCATTCAGCGGAAAATATTACAATATGGCGTCCTGGCATGAAAGGTTAATAAAGTCAAACGATGTCTGTTTTATGAATAAAAAAGGTCTTCTATAAAATATTTATGATTGCGTTTTTTTTTGTTTGTAGCGTTTTTGGTAAACAGCACAAGGCATTACTAAATAAAATTGTTATATTATAAATGCAGACTTACCAAACCGCTAGACGTGCTTCATTAACTCTCAACTCATTTCTGTCAGTCACAAACATAATTAATATCAGATAGAAGGATACTGTTGAGGAGCTCGTGGCTAAAAAGTACCGGCCGCTCGGGTCGATCTTCAGGTTAAGCCGCGCTTGCCTAGGTTGGTCTGTGGATGGGTAACCGCCCATTGCATACCGAGTTTCCTCCATGTCTTGGAAAGCATGGTAAGCTGTTGGTCCCGGCTGTCATTTGTAGATTTTTGACAGTCGTTACAGGTAGTCAGTGGCCCGAAAGTCAGACAATCAGTCTTACCAAGGGGAATCGTAATTATGCAGTACTAGCTGGGTTGTGGAGGTCAGCTAGGCAGACGATGATGAGTAGGATACTGCTTTCCATGCTCGAACAGAAAATATACAGTTTTAAATAGGGTTAGCTTTTTAAGACGACTATGTTAAAGAAAAGTTGGAAACAATATTACTAAGAATTATTGGATTTAGGGTTTTGTAAAAAGTAGAGTATATTAATTATGCCCTTTGGGATTGTAGCGTCTCTTAAGAAAGTAATGCGTTGGTTCAGCAGTGGATATATTTTGGTTATAAAGTTTAAAATCCATTTTGAAATGCTTCATCGGGCAGCTGTTACACCACTCTAACAAACTATCAGACAAAATCATCCACTCCAACTTTATCTTAAAACAATATCCACACGAATCAGAATACTAAGATAGTTACTCTATCTCCCATTCTGCCTCATTCAACATTCCTTTGTTAGCAAGTCGCTCCACTAGATTTTGAGACAATAGAACAAATAATGGATGCTTGGACTTCTAAGATAACATGATATATCTTCGTACGAAACTGTTCAAAGACTCATTATGTTCGTTCCTTCAGATTTTGGGATACGATAACGTTAACGACTTGATGATTATAAAGATAGGTAAATGAAAGGGGTCTGTGTTTACGCCCACATCTTGTTAGACTCTTTCTCTTGTTTCGGTTTCAAATACATGGTCAAATTAAAAGTGATCGGTATTCTTTATTTAAAAATGATCATCTTTCGGCTCTTGTTTCATTCTGCTTGAGATCGGCGCAACACGTTTTCTTCTTCCGTTCGCCCCAGAGTCAGACGTCACGGCAACATTTACTCCTTTCTCTTTCATATCAGTCTTCACACAATCCATCCATCTTTTCTTTGGCGTTTCTCTCCCTCTCCATTCATCAACATTTCCTTTATCTAAAAATGATAAAACAAAAAATTCCGTTTTTCTAATCATTATTTCTGGTAACAGCAGGTACGCACGACGACCAATCAAGCTATATAAAACCAGTTTATGCGGATGTCTCATTGTTAAGGAAATCTATACAAAGCAATGTCATGTTAAACTGTAAATATAATCTTGATGTGTCGTCGTGTGTACTTGTGGACTTTGACCCCAAAATAAAGTTATTTTATTATGTCTTTGGATATCTGGTGGCCTACCATGACGTCTTAAAGCAGGAGTAATAGCAGGAGTTAATAAGAAAGAGATGACGACCTGTATAACTCTGTCTCTTTCCAACACTAGAATTACTCCTGCTTTAAAACGTCATAGTAAACCCCCTGAACCCGACATTAAATTGTCAAATTAAAACCTTTTTCCTCTCTCCTACTTTGCTGTGCCCGACAGTCCACAATGACATAAAATTATACCTACCACCTAAGTTCACATTATGGAACGCATTATATACATTGAGTATTATTTTTACGCCATTTAGGCACAAATAAAGACATCCCCTGTTTCCGGAAACTCGAACAATTAAAAAAATTAAATTACAAACAAACACAAGAACAAAACCCTCATTTCGTGCCATTTAATTTCAGATCGTTGATTACAAAACTGGTAGAAAATCAATAACCCGTCCGAAGCCCTTCAAAATTTCTTAACAAACTTTTGAGCGCCATATTGTTCCAATTTCAAATCTAAAGCAATAAGCTTAAAACGAACTGGTTCGTTGCTTTCTGATGAAAGCCTTCGGCATGGGGTAGGCTTCAAGACTTTATTGTTAAGGCTTTGTGTTATATTGGCTGTATAGGCTTCCAGTCTCTGCCCCAAATTTTCTTTGATATCAGAAATCGGAATGTTCGCGTTTGAACATAAAATTTATTGATGTGTAGCAAATCTGTTATATCCGGAAGGCATGAGATGTCCTATCGTCGATATTATTATTATTATTGGCAAACGGTAACAAAAGTGCTTTTGGCAACGGTTGCCAATTATTCTCTTATTGGGATTCGTGAATAAATATAATTGGTACGTATTCTTCTACTTCCTACTTATATTATAATATTTGTGAGGATGTATGAATGCTTGTTATTCTTTCACGCAAAAACTAGTGACTGAATTTGGGTAAAATTCGGCACACAGATAGTTTATAACCTGGATTAACACATAGGATACTTTTATCTCGGTAGTACGATCTCGTGGGACAATCACAGAACACCACGCGGGCGAAGCCGCGGGCACAAGCTAGTAATAATATTTATAAGAATGAGTACTTAATACATTTTTGTGAGATAATTATTGATTGAAAAATCGAAAAAGATTCTAGCATAAGTGAACAAAATCAAAATTGTTTATTGATAACTTTTCCTTATTGACAGCTAAATCCTTATTAAACAAAACATATAAAGTTCGTTCAATATTCTAGTTAATTAATAATCCCTGAAGACATCGCCGGTAGGTATTTGTTTAGATATAGTTTATTAGTAGGCATTAGCGAAGGTCCTTTTTGCTCGCTAATCAAATAACTTCTGTTTAATTACTTGTTCAAACTAACGTCTCAAAAATTATTGTTTTACACTTGTGCTTCATTAACTTGCCGAGGCTTTTAAACAAGATTCATGATCAACTTAGCTTATTTTATTCCACTGATGGACATAAATATCTCTTCTAAGCTGAGCCACAACATTTAAACTCAAAGAATTTATTCCAAATTAGACCATAACAGGCACTTTTGAATGTCGCAAAAACACTAAATAAAGAGAAGCTACAGTCACAGTCAATAATAACTTGAGAAAGTACTGTAGTTGCACATCCCACAGCGTAGATCTCTTTGGAGAAGAATGGGCAAGAAACTCAATGGAAACTCTTTAAAATCAAAACATTGTTAAAAAATCTTGGTTACATCATTCATGCTGAGATTATACATATATGTGAGAACGATTTAGAAAGACGAGCACATTAAGAGCGTCCAGAGTAAAAGATTAAATCAACAATTCATCATTCTCAATTCATCATCATTCATCATCCCAATTTATTTGGGGTCGGCGCAGCATGTCTTCTTCTTCGATACTTCTTTATTACTCATGATGTCATCAAACACCACCTTTCTTGCCATATCATCCTTCACACAGCCCATCGATTCTTTGGTCTTTCTCTACTCTTATGCACATCCACATTCATTATCAAACTGAGCCAAAATACTCTTTCTGCCACTTTTTTAATAATGTCTGTTCATCCAGCTAGCTCACGTCCTTCGATAAACATGCTGATATGCATTTTCCTTGTTCAAGTCTTTTGACAGCTGTGGCAAACCTTCTGCAACTTAAGCTAGCTTTCTCTGCGAGCTATGTCTGAATCTATGAATGAAATTATCCGGAAAAGAATTTCATTTAATTTCCCATCATACAGGGTGTAAACAGACCCTTCATATAACTTTGACGACTCTGTGAAGGGTTTCCGAGCATTCCGTACATCAAACTAAGCTTAGCAAAAATTATTGCTAGTGTAGCCACCGCTGACCACAGCACATTACCACGCTTTGACGCTCCGACAGGAAATATGGAAGCACACAGTTCTGACAAGAACTAGACTACGTTTTGACGCCCTGATCAGAAACAGTTCTGAGAAGAACTATTTTAACGTTTTAGACATTCTGTAAAGAAATAGGAGTGTCAGGAGCTGTGAGACCACTCTTCTACTCTGCACTTCGCGTGTCTTCTATCTTCCGTCAACTCGATCCGTAACACAGCATCACTCGGCGGTGGCCTCCCGACACTGGCGCGCAAACTACGGAGCGCCTATATTTATGCCATCTGCGCGCGCGCTGAGAACCGCGCGCCTCCGTGAACACACAAGCGCCCCTCGTGGAAATAATACGGCAACAATGCTGTAACGCGATTGGTGGAAATCCTGCTAATGCCATTGGATTTTTATTTTGTAAATTTTATTATAATTTAATGTACATGTTTTTATTGGTTAGTGTTAAGATGTAAAATAGTATTTAAGGCAACCTTTTAGAAAATAAAGTATCCACTCAGATTCACATCCATCGAACACGGAGTTTATCTTTAACCTTCTGATCACCCCAAACTAGTAATCGACGATCTTTATTTTATAGACTCTCAGTGTCCACGTGTACTAATGTCATTTTTGTTTCTTATTTACGGTATACTCTGACAAATGGCTGACACATAACATAACATCACGCCTGTAATCCCCGAAGGGTTTGGCAGAGGTGTAACTACTAATACACCCACATTTCACCAGTTTTGTTTACCACATGTAATAGAGGCCGTGCCCATTGCCATCAACCAGACACAAATCCAAACTACTACTGAGAAATTTCGATGGAAAAACCCAATAACAATTAGCCCGACCCGGGAATCGAACCCGGATCCTCATGCTCAGCCGTCGCGATTGCGACCCGTGGACTAACAAGGCATTCAATAAAGAAAAAAAGACAGAAAGGAAGAAGGCAGATTGTCCGACACTTAATGAAATATCCTTACAACATACTACAACCATAAAGCTGCTTTTTCATACAGTAACATGACCCTCAAGCCCTAAAAGCGCTTCAGAAATCTAATATCGAAACATATTCGCGATAACAACAGATGGCCAAAGAGCTTCCCTCTAAAAGTTGGCCAAAAAAAATAAGGCCATGCCTACACGTTCGGTGTCAAACAATAGCCTCATTACGTCACCGGTGGAAGGGAAATGAAATAATTTGTCGTTCGCAACGCTACTTGTACAGAAGAGTGATGGTGTTTGAAGTAATATATCGTAACGTACTTGTGGTGTGTTTAAAGAGCTTGAGGATATTACATCGAAATTTTGTTGCTTAATAGGGTAAAACCAGCCAAGTGTGAGTTGGAGTCTCGCACCAAGGATTCCGTATAAACTTGTAGATATTATGTTATTAAACTACATATTTATGGTTTTCAGATTTTTTTCTTTACATGTGCTGTAAGACATTGTTTTTTGACAAATTTCGTGAGACCTGTGGATTCTTCCCTATGAGTTCTGGAGTGGCGACCGCGAACTGGAAGACGTTGCGTTGGAAGGCCTCCCACTAGGTGGACCGATGACCTGGTCTAGGTTGCAGAGATCCGCTGGGTACGAGTCGCACGTAACCGGTCAATGTGGCAACACTTGGGGGAGGCCTATGTCCAGCAGTGGACATCTTTCGGCTGAAATGATGATGATGAAGACCCTATGAGTTTTGATTCCCTTGCGAGATCGCAAAAAATGTGACTAAACCGTCATATCTTTTGTTCGCATTGACTTACAAGTTTGATTTTTTCACTGTTTCAAGGAGTAGGAGACTTTAGTATTTGATATTAATTTCAATTTGATACCTTCACGCGTTCTTGAGAGAGGTTAGACAGAAGATAAGACTCAAAACGTTGCAATTAAGTTTTAACATTGTGTGTTGCAATGTTTGCCTCAAAATGGTGATGGAAAACATCGTGGCAAAACAGGAATATGTTCTTAGAACTAAAAATTTGAAGACATGTGGCATCTACTAACACATACTGGGCCCGCGTGGTGTCTAATAGAGAGGGGGCATATATCCCAGCAGTGGGAAGATTATGCTATACTTATGTTATCATTAACACTAGAAACGCGATATTTACCATGTAAACAGACAGACAGTGACAGACAGTTTAAAGACTTATATACTTATGTTTTTCTGTTTTTTCTTTATTATCCTCAGAACAATAAATTATTTATTATTCAATGAATTATACTAACTGCAATCGGGTTGAAATAGCCACTGGTTAGTAGAGCAAGGAAAACGAAACAATTTGTCGTCCCCAGCGATACTTGTGTACACAAGAGCGATGGCGCCTTAAGTAATACATCATACTTGTGGTCCGTTTTGCCCGCTCTTCCCCTCGAGGAGCTTAACTATTATTATCAATTATATGGGAATATTTTTGCTAAATTGGACGTAAAGGGATTATTATGTTGGTTGAGGTTAATTGGTTAGTTTTCCTCTTGCGTATATTCTTTCGTAGGCTGCGATATTTTTTTGATATCATCATACTTTTACCCTTATCGGAATTTATTGAGGGTCGGTGGCTGGACCTCTTTTTTCCATATAACTCTATCAGTCTTCATTTTAGTGCCATGATACATTATGGATTAAAAGTCAAAGTCCGGTGTCCGCAGCCTGTCTGAAATCCGGTCCGGTCAGTTTGATCACAAACGGTGTTATTTTTTTTAAATCAGTTAATATTATATTTTACGAGTTTTTTTTTTTTTTTTTTTTTTTTTTTTTCCGGATGGGAAATCATCAAATGACCCCCCCCACTCTGGGCGGAGCGGAAGGGAGTGTCAGACTTGTACTGACTAAAACCCATCCATGTTCCTTCTTTGCCCTTTGTGTTCCAGGGCCACGGTATCTCTTTCGAACAGTCCCGCAGCCCTATATTTTACGAGTTATGGTTTAAATTTAATTTTAATTGAAGTTTTATGTTTTAAATTCTAGATATGAGAGAGAAAGGAGTAAATGATGCCGTGACGTCTGACAGAGGAGAATGGAAGAAGAAAACGTATTGAGCCGACCCCAAGTAGAATGGGACAAGGGCAGAAAGATGTCGATTATAATTTAAAACCTTAAAAATAATAAACATATAAAGTAACTTCATTTAAAATAAAATTTAATATAATTTTATCATCTCAACAAACTCGTAATTTAAAATTGTTCAACATCATGAAAAACTCATAATTATTTTATCTAGAGCGTAAAAATAAACAAAATCAACAATAAACATTAAAGTAAAAGTCCAATAAAACTTGAAGTCTTAATAGAAACTTCAACCTTAAACATTAAAAACTCAGCTAATCTTGAAACGCGAATAAAAATAGCTTTTAAAACTACTGAACGGCAATCTAGTGAAATGGACCCACAAACACTTTTAACTTTTCAATTATTCTACCCATCCATCTGGATAATAACGTTTTATATTTGAAACAGAATAAAATCATAGTCGGGTAAAACTTTTATATTAACTTGACGTTTTAAGTTTACAAAATGTCGAGAGTAACTTTGGACAAGGGAAGGGCTCACTTCGCGAAAGGCCTTATCATAATATTATCCGTTGAAGTTCCGTAATAAGAGCAGTCTTCCCACAAAAAGATCGTAGATCATAATCACCAACGTTGGCAAACAAACTGAGAATCTTGTTGTGAGACAAGAGGACACCAAAAATCATCTACGCGACATTTCGTCCCCTTTTTAGAAAATGCTGGAGAGGGAAGTCTATTCTTTACAAGGAAAACAGGTTCTTTTCAATTTATTGAAAAAGTTTAATCGCAAAAGCACATAAAATTTTCGTTTTAAAATTCACAAAAGTTTGTGAACGTAAAGCAGAGCGCACATAAGGCGTTCTCTCATGACATTCTGTTTACTATTTCGCCCCGTAACTTGAGGTTTGGAACGCAATATTTCCGTCAGCCAAGCGACGCCGGGGCGTGTTCCTAATGTATACAAATACGGTAATAAATTGTGTGCTTTAGTTGCCATGAAAGTCACAGAAACCGGTAAGGGTAATAATAATGTTTAAAGGTGACAAATCGTATACTATTATAATGTTAAATGCGGGACTTGAACACGGGTAATTGAATCGTTTACCGACCATTTGGGTCCGTGTTGGCTTATAATGGATGACTTTTGATAGGGAAGTGAATAAATTACTTAGTCTTGCATGCTAATTTAGTGCTCAGTAGTCAACCCTACTATAATTATTACCTACTAATCGTAACAACCTATTTAAGGTCAGAATCTGCAGCTACATAAGTAGTACAGCTCCGAAAAAAAAAACAAAAATACACGCAATACTCCGTGCGTGTATTTTTGTGTTGTGATTTGTGCTGTGGTTTGTGTGAGTAAGTGGCCTGTCACTGTCAGCTGCGTGTTTTATTTGTCTTTTTTTTGTAAATTTTAAACAAATTAGTTTTTATTTTTATTTTGTTCAGTTTTTCTTTCACACTTAAATTGTGTAAAGAACTGCTTAGCTGGCCCAGAGGAAGGTGATGACATTCGTGATACAGGGTAACCCTAGTATGAGTGCCAAAGCATTCCTTTGACATTGAAGTGCACATTATATTCGACCAAATTAGTATTTAAGAATATTTACCGTATCAATTTTACGGGAAATAAAGATTTTATATTTATATTATTTTATTAGACCCTGGCACAAAATTATTATAATCAACAAAAAAAATTGTAGAAGTAGCTTTCCAGTGTTATTCGCCTAACCTACAATACGCCTTATTCTAACATTTTACAAAAATGTCAGCAGATGGTTCCAGAAACAGCACCAATACAATCCATAAGAATTCCCGAAGCTCCTTCGCATCTGATCAAGATGGCTACCAAGAATTTATAGAAACTTCCAAATGAGGACGAGGATCTTTTTCCGAGGGAAACCGCAATATGGAATGAATTTGTAAGGACGGTGAGATATCTATTACACTTGTTTTTATCTCTAAATTTTTATGCAAGACTTTCTATGGTGTAACAAAATATTTTTTAACTTGAAAGTAAGAAGATAATGTTTTCAAGGAGCATAAAAAATTAAATTTGTTATTGAAGAATATTTTAGGTATTTTCAATCGCATAATTTTTTTTACTTTTTTTAACATTGCCCTAAACTAGAAATTTCTCCTGTATCGTGTGTGTGTTTACAAACATTTCAACTCACATACATAAACAGCCAGACCTGGAACAACTACCTGTAGGTCATACAAATATTTGTTCCGTGCAGGAATCGATCCACATTGGCCTTGGATCAGAATAACTGGAAGTCATGGGGAGAGGCCTTTGTCCAGCAGTGGGATGATACAGGCTAACAGTATCCGTGGGAACAGAACCCGCGAGTCGTAGTGCAGCAGCCAATCGCTCAACCACTGCTCCAACCGTGGCGTCAATTTTCAAGAGGTCATCCAAGCTCCTGTATCAACTTCATGTCTAGAACATTACGCAGTGGACACTAAATCTCCAATCTTAAAGGTAAAAGCTACCAATAAAAACACAAAAGGTACACCGCTTCCTCATAATTCAGAGTAACTGTCTCATTTAGTGGTCGGCAATTCGTTCTTTCATTTCGTTAATGTACCCGAATATAGCATTCATGTTCGTCCCCATTCAAACCTGGACCTTACATTTGAATAAGTCCTTTTATGAGCCAATTACGGTACATGTTACGGGGATTTGCCCTTTTTCAAAACACAAATACGGAGGGAAAGCAATATGTACGATTTTAAACCAATTGTGAGCTTTGAATTTTATTGTTTGAAATCACAATGCTCATTCGTGGGTATACGAACTCGTTTTACGTCTTTGAAATATTATGACAAGAGATTTGTAATTGTGTTAACCCTCCGCTGCGAGTTGAAGGTAAATTCTACCAAGAATAATTTAAAGGATTTATTTTTCATGAATTCTTAGAATTAATTTCTTAATTTATATTTGGTTATTCCTTTGTTATTCTGCTCAAGTTTTCAACTTCGTGAAACAGCTGCGAATGTATTGTGTTCTTGAACTTGGTGTTTTCACCTTGGAAGATTTGGTTCTAAAAATGTATTTTGTGAGTTGCGAAAAAGTTTTCTACTTCACTTGTTAGTTGTTCTTTAGTTTGTTGATGTTTCGAAGCTCATGATCAATTCATTGGAAAACTTGGATTAATGTTTTATTCAGTTTCTTTTCTTATGTTTTATGATATATGTGAATGTATGTGTGTGTGTGTGTGTGATGTGTGTGTGTGTGTTATGTGATGTATGTTGTCATGTATTTGGTAGATCTACATCACTCATTTATGTGTAAAAATGAGTTATTTATGAGAAATATGTTAATTCATAGAAAGTTGGTTTTATATTAAAATAATAATAAGTTGTAACTACCATAGTTTATCAGTTTCTTTTATTAGTTTTCTATGGTCGTTCTTGTCGAATAAGTTATTTAATTTTATCATTCTTGAATGACTGAAGAAATTCTTGATGAATTTGACAATTAAACTCTTAACACACTACTAAAGTTTCTATACTAATATAATTCAATCATGATTCGAAAGACACGTGGCGTTATCTATTATCATAAGAATGTTATTGTTGTTTTCCTCGGGAACAGTACTTGTTTCGGGATGAAAGGTATGTCCGTTTACTGTACACCTGACAACGTATATGCAAAATTTCAGGATGATCGGTTCAGTGGTTTAGGCGTGAAAAGGTAACAAACAAACAAATAACTTACTTTTGCATTTATAATATTAATTTAGGAAGTTAGGATTATAAAATCCAGAATTGGAAGACAACAGGCTATTCTCAGAAACAATAAAAATCATAATTTATTTGAATTAGATTAGTTATCTGTAATGGAAAAGGAAACATGTCATGTGAATAAATTAATTAATAAATTAAAATAAATAAGAATATAATGTAACTTTATTATTTGTTTATCATAATGATCTAATAGTTTTGTAATGATTCTACGTAAAAATTGGCGCAAAAACCTGCGAAAACTCAAAATAAACTAATTACTAGTACTCTCATGTCAAATTTACTTCTAATTTTTGTCCAAAATAAAAGATGTCAGATACTTTGAAGGCTCAAAGAAAAACAAAGTAATTATAATTAAGCAATTAATATTATACACGCATGACGAAACTGCTGTGTTGTGACATAATGTTGTTAATTACAATCAATTACAAAGTTAAACCACGCTGAAGTTTTGTAAAGTAATCATTAATTTTCGTAACCACATATTTATGTTTGGTCTTTCCGAAAATTCCGAAACCTGTTATTATTTCCGGGATGTAACAACACAAACATCACTGAATAATGTTTTACCAGTATGCGTTTACAGCTTATTTCGTCAAGTGTTTACATGTTCAGATCAGAGTCATAAAGCTGGAAATTGGCTGGCTGTTTAACAGGTACAAATAAAATATACCAATTCCGCTTACTTCATTCTCTATTTATACTTTTTAAATTTGCGAGGGAAATTACACAATTGGGAGAAGTCGTACGTTTATTAAAACTTTTAACTGCTTGTGCAGTCACGGAAAAGTATTTTTTATCGAAAAGTCGGTAATATTAATGTTCCAATTAGCGACCCAATCAACTCTGGAGTTCGTACAGATTTTTATTTATTTTTAATGGAGATAGGTCCGTGAATAAAATATTTTCCTCCACAAAATAATAATTACCAAAATTATCGTGAGCACTAAATTACCTCTCACACCAAATGAATATCACCAACAAAAAACTAGTCTATCATCTCATAATAAGTAGCGAAAATAATGGGTCATAGAAAATTAACAGAGCCGGGGTCTATTGTACCTCCGACCGCGGGAGAGGGTTGCCAGATGACGCATCACAAGTTGGTGCTAAAGTGACAGGGTCACACATTGTGCGGGACTTCGGGGTTAGACTCTTAAGTAGTGTACGCTGTTTAGGATTATAATGCTGGAAAATTGAATAAAAACGGGTTTCAGCAGGGTTTCACAAGGGCCTTGGAAGGGTGTAAAAAAAAATAGTATTTAAATGAAAATTTGCGAAAGATAGTGAGCGTTGATAAAAATTAAAAAAAATATATTATTGTAAACCGGCTAAGTGCGACTTGGAATCGCGCATGATGGGTTCCGTACCATAGTAGTAGTTGAGCCCCCTTTCATTTTATTTGTTGTCATAGCTGCAACAAAAATACTGTGAAAAGTTCAACTGTCTACCTATTACGAATCGTGAGGTGCAGCCCGCTGACAGACAGATGGATGGACAGACAGCGGAGGCTTAGTAATAGGGTTCCGTTGGTTACCCTTCGGGTACCGAACCCTAAAAATTAAAAATATTACTAAGACTTACTAAACTATATTTCTCTACTGGCATTACTTCAATGCTGTAACAGATTTACCGAAATTAAAAGGCACTTATTCAAGATACTAATTTTATGTTACTTAAGTACATATTTTAAAAGTCAACTAGAAATCTAAGCTCATTTTGATTATTCGGACCCCAACTTTAAGATGAATAATTTATTTTATTTTAATCTCTGTGTACTTTAAATAAATCCGTTTGTTTCAATAAATCCACTAACAAACTTTTTTATTAAATTTTAATTTTAATTGGCGCATAACGAAAGCACTGGCTTATTCCAACTTGTTATAATGACAAAAATTAGTTCTTGGAAATTAAAATTTGACTTTTGGGAAATCAAATTGTTTCATTTGAATGTTTGCATCACTCGGTTTTTTTTCGGTATAATTCATTTATAATACTAAATTCTGAACAAGCAAATGGATATTGCTCTCCGAAATAAAAGTTAATTTAACATAACATAATATCACTGTCCCTCACCACTGTGGGGACAGTGATATTATGTTATGTTATTATGTCAGTGAACAGTGTGGGTGACACTGACCCCCACACTGTCACATCCTGTAATCCCCGAAGGGTTAGGCATAGTACACCTACATTAACCAGTTATGTTTAAGTCCCTTCATCAACGGGTACTAATCCAGACTCTGTGACTGCTACTGACAAATTCCTGATGGAAAAACCCAATAACACTTTGCCCAACCCGGGAATCGAACCTAGAACCTCATTTTCAGCAGTTGCACTTGCTACCACTAGACCAACGAAGCAGTAAAAAGAGTTTTAATTATTAACCATCTGTACCTAGTGGTTCCCTAGAACAATATCAAATTAAAATATCGAATAATATGAAATACCTAATACAATTCACATAATTCGAACAGTGAAACATTAAAAACACTGTCCGAAGAATTCCCCAATAAAAAGTAGGACCATACCCTATTAAAGAGTTTTGGAACTTCTCCCAAAATTGCTGGCAACGTAATATTTAAAGATGCCAAGAATTCGCACAATGCTGTGATGAACGAAGTAGTAAACTAGGGGTCCTTTGATAGTGGCGAAAATATTGCTTAAGGTTTTCAGTAAATTGAGGTTATGTTATTATTGCAGAAGCAGTTGGAGTAGCATTAATAAAATAAAAAAAGTAATGAAACACAGTAATGTATTGTAGATACTTTTGAAAAGTAGAACAAGATCGCTGACGTGAAACCGAACAAATGCTAAATTGATTGGCAAAACATAAAGTACCCGTAACGAAACTAAAGGCAATTATTCTCCCCGTCATTGCGATATGTGTTTATGTTCTAGACCATACCTGGGAACATTCTAGTTACGGATATATTGGGGGTCAAAGTTCCACCTTTTTCACATTTATTTTTTAAAATATTTTTTTAAAGTTGTAACATTACTTCAAATACCCCCACGACTCCCGTACTATTCAATGCATCCATCAGCACAACGTGTACTTTCACCCCAAACAAAACAGTCGTTTCCCAGCAATAATTTTTGCGTAGAATTACCTAGTTATACGTACAGAAAGCTTACCCAACGGCTTCGTGAAGGGTCCGTTTACACCTAATAGTTAAAATTAATGAGTTTTGCCCGTAGCTTCGCCTCATCATCATGTCAGGCCGGAATCACCCACTGCTGGGTATAGACCTCCCCTTTCTTCTGACACACTTCCCGGTTCAGTGCGTACCTCATCCAGGTGATTCCTGCGATTTCGACGATATCGGCGACCCAATGAGCTTTGGGAAGGCCCTTGTTTTTATGGCCTAACCTTGGCCACCACTTGGTTAAAGCCTTGCTTCATCGGCCAACTCCGCGTTCAGCCAGATGTCCTGTTCAAGTCCACTTGAGGCGCACGCGACGGCGGATTTCGCTGTTATGCACTTGATCTAGTGATCCAGCTGCCTAACGAGAGCCTCCCCCGAGCATGTTTAAACCATTTGTTTATATTGTGGCCACACTATTATGTACTTTTTTTATCAGAGCAGCGGTGGCCCAGTGGTGGAGACGCCGACTTACGGCAGAGCAGCGGTGGCCCAGTGGTGGAAACCCCGATTTAAGAGCAGTAAGTCGTGGGTTCGAACCCAGCCAGGCGCATTACTTTGTGTAAGTTATTTCATTACTGCTCTCAAAACGGTGAAGGAAAACATCGTGAGGAAACCGGCATGTCCTAAACCAAAAATTCGAAGACATGTGACATCTAACAACCCGCACTGGGCCCGCGTGGTGGATTATAGCGGAGGCCTGCGTCCCCGCAGGAACAGTGGGAACATTAATAGGCTGATTATGCTATGCTATGTTATCAGATCGAATCACGTGGAACTATTAAAAGCTGGTGAACAAGTGTAAATTATTTGTTTGAACTATTAAGTAGGAGTCAGATACACCTACTTCTCTTTATTTATTTACTAGCTGTGCCCCGCGATTTCACCCGCCGTTTCTGACTTGTTTTTTTTTTCCTCGACTCCTGTTGGTGGTAGCGTAGTGTTATATAGCCTATAGCCTTCCTCGATAAATGGACTATCCAACGTTTTTTGTAATTCGAACCAGTAGTTCCTGAGATTAGCGCGTTCAACCAAACAAAAAAACTCTTCAGCTTTATAATATTAATAGGTATAGATTTATTTATTTATGTACACACAAAATACTTAACAGGACATTACATTAAGATAGAAGAGCACAAAGGTACTGCTTATTTCATGAGAAATTTCTTTCAGCAGACCTGCGAGAGGAAAGTTTATTAGAAATGTAGACACTCTTTCCTATTATTAGGAACAAAGAAGTAAAACAATACATAATTATATTATTTTTCATCTGTAGGGTAAGGTGCCACCCAGTAAGTGTTCCATGTAAAATATTTTATTCTTCTGCATCCAGCTAGATTGGAAGCCAATATCATCATAGTTTAGAAGAAGTTAGGCAGATAATGATGAGGTATAATTTCATTTCTTAATAATAGAGGTTGAGCATTTAGGGCATTTGTAAATTCTTCTTTCTTGGAAGTCATGTTGGCGTTTTTAATGTTCATTAGACGAGAGGTAGTACGAGAATGTATTCTTTCGAAAGCAAAAATTACGCTAAAAATTTTATTTATTTGGTAATGTAGTATACATGATAAAATTATAAATTCTAAGCAAGTACACCTACAAATTTCGATTTCTGTGAATAAACCTAACCTTTAGACACTTTATTGCTTTTAAGTTATGTTATGTTTAGCATTCATATGAAAGAGAAGAGTCACGTTCAATATAATTGCTGATATCGAAGTCGATTGATTTCGGACGCTCGAATTGAAAAGACTTGCAGAAGTTCAAATTCTTATACTATTTTTAACATGAAAAGAAATTCAGCCAGCGACTTCCGAAATCTATGGGTCCATATAATAACATCCACTTTAGAACAGCAAGACTTGCCTTCAACGCCATGTTTGTTTTTAATTCAAAAACCATCATCATCTGCCTAGCCTTTTCCCAACTATGTTGGGGTCGGCTTCCTGTCTAACCAGATGCAGCTGAATACCAGTATTTTACATGGAACTACTGCCGATCTGACGTCCACAACCCAGTTAGTACTGGGTAATACGATACCCCTTGGTAAGACTGGTTGTCAGACTTATTGGGCCACTGACTACCTAACGACTGTCAAAGATCTACAAATGACACCCGGGACCAACGGCTTAACGTGCTTTCCGAGGCACGGAGGAAACTCGGTATGTAATGGGTGGTCACCCATTCACAGACCAACCAAGGCAAGCACGGCTTAACCTAAAGATCGATCCGAGCGGCTGTTATTAGGTCCATATAACAACATCCAGTTTACAACAGCAAGACTTGCCTTCAACGCGTTGTTTGTTTTTAATTCAAAAACCATATTGTTTGCTTTAAAACAGCTTCTATGAGCTAGAATATTGTATTCAGATCATGGCAAAGCTGTTCTATGCAAGCTTATAACAACAGAATGTAAACAAAGCTTGCCGGTTCAAAGAACAATGTAGAATGAATATTGGTAGGATTACTTTGGAAAGCGAAATATGTAAATTATGTACAAAGTACTAATAAAATGATAATAAATAATGTAATAAGTGCGGTTATTCAACTTTAAACCTGCGTAGTTTCTTGCCAAAACAGATAAATGAGATTTACAGATGCTTCTGTTTTTTTTTTGTTGTAATATGTAACTGAGGATGGTCTTAAATTAGGTACCAATATCTTCGCTAGATTTGCTGGTTATGATATAAAATTATAGGTAGTATTTAAACGAGCGAACATAAATTCAAATTAAAGGTGTCAAAAATATTGAAAATGGGCTACTGAAATACTAAGTGAGCGACAAACAGTGGGCTAATACTAATGTTTAAAACAGCGACTTGAAAATAGAAATTTGAGTTACTAGTTGTTCAGTACGATTATGTGATAATTCAAGGACAAAAACAAGGTTATTAATCACTAGATTGTAGATAAGGCGTAGTCGACGAACCCCCGCTGAGCGGGGCTCCTATTTCTGTTTACAGAGTTTAAAGTAACCTAACACGAAGGGGATGGCGGGGTCTTAGCTCGCTCACTTCGCTCGCTCACTAGACCCCGCCATCCCCTTCGAACCTAACCTGTCCGAGTCGGGGTGCCACAAGTCTCTCTCAGCATTCGCTCGCTCTTGCTTCCTTAATTCTCCTTGCCGCAATGACCAGATAAATAGTTACTTACTTTGGTACAATAGTCGCCCATTTAGTATATTGGTCGCCAATTAAATTTTTATTCGCCCGATTAATAATTTCCCATAAATAGTTACTTACTTTGGTACAATAGTCGCCCATTTAGTATATTGGTCGCCAATTAAATTTTTATTCGCCCGATTAATAATTTCCCTAAAATTATTATATTACAAAGCAGGTTGATCAATTTTGTAACGCTACCACAAAAAGTATTACAGCACCATCTATGACTCAAATGAAGAACTAACATTAAAAGTTCTGAATCGCGCTATTATAGTCTGCGACTTAAGACTATATAGAAAAACCCTACAACAACTGACGGGCAATAGCCTACCAGACCCATCACCCGTCTGGTCGAAGGATCCTCCCTTTGCTATGGGGGGTTAAGAACTTCACACCCTTTGGTTGAAATTATGGGTCTTGAGGAACGCTCATGCCCCCATAATTTCAACCTCAAGCAGTCAGTCACTATTTAAAACAAAATGACTGACAATTTTCTACCATAGTCGTATTAATCTTAGTTATCTCACCAAGGAACCGTTATTCCCTTTATATTTTCATGTTCCTCAGGTAGCGGTTGAGCTGTGCGTTGTCAATCAAAAGGTAATCGAAAAATATATAAATTTTATATTGCCTATGCTAAGCTGTTTTACGTTAGTAAATACGCATTTATGAGTTCGCGCGTCTTGCCAGTCTCATTTGTATGGTTAACCACGTAAATGCCTCTCGCATCGCTGCCTAATTTCAGTATATTTTTCTATTTGATAACCAGAAAACACTAAAGCAAAGCTTGAAAGTTATTGCCTATTTTTCTGGATGTCAAATAGAAAATAGGCAATAACTTTTTTTATAGAACCTTGGTAAGCATCGCCGAACCGGCCCAGAAAGAGGTGGCGAGATGATCAGGGGCGCGTCATGAAGGCTGATCTAAGCTGGCACAATGAAAGAGTACCTCGAAAGAGATAGGGGCGAAATTAGAAGCCTTAAACCTATCTTCGAAGGTATGAAGATATTTATCGACAAAAGTTACGTCATGACGTAAATGTTAGGGTTGCATACGACGCGACGTGAAGGTAAATACTTTTTGATATATACGTCTAGTGTAGTTGAAACTAGTTTTGAACTATAAATATACCCAACGTACTTGTAGACGCTCTTTGAAAATTTATTACCCCTGTACGGTAAAATATGTGGAGGATTAGCCATACAAAAATGCGGTGGAATTTTTACCTGAATTTCGACCTAGCTTTTTAGTTCAGTAAATAATAACAAGAAGAAAAAAGGCTGGATTTAGGAATAAATTATGGCTAAAGTCTAAGCCTATTTTACAGACTCAGATCTTTGGTAGACGTAATTGGATTCCTTGTGACTACCAACGTCTAAACAAATTTAAATTAAAAATAGTCTTCAGTTAGTAGATAAATTTGAATGTCCTACCAAAATAATTGAGAATGAAAAATGTTGTAGAGTTTATTTAAATTAAATATTTAATTATGTAAAATTATCATCTTTTATGAACTGTTTGCGGACATACAAAAAATCTAACCAAATGTGGTATCCTCAAACCGTCCCAAAATGCCAGCCCCTCTTCCACCTGCTTTCTGCCTATCCTGCACAATCACCTGCATTTTCCAGGATTTAAACGAAGTCAACGATAGAGCTGTGTAGGTGGCTACATGTTGGTCGGATGTCATTTGAGTCCATCGACACGCAATAAACAAAAAGAATATCACTATTCATGGTGCTACAGACTCATGATTATTTTTTATATAGATTAGTATATGCTTTGTATTACATTGCGTTGGAAGGCCTCCCACTAGGTAGACCGATGACCTGGTAAAGGTTGCAGGGATCCGCTGGATGCGAGACGCACGGGACCGGTCAATGTAGCGACACTTGGGGAGGCCTATTTCCAGCAGTGGACGTCTTTCGGCTCAAATGATGATGATGATGAGTATATGCTTTATGTATTTATTTAAATTATTCTGTAAATATTACATCATAGACCACCTGCAGTATAGTTTCTCTCTCTTCCTGTAACCCATCCAAAGGTTGTCTTAAGGAAATCACTTCATTGTGTTACGCTATGTGAATTGTTTTATAAGAATGTTATTTTTATGGTGTACATGATAAACTATATTCTATGCTATTCTGTTCTTGTTCACTTCTGTTCTTAGTCTTGGCCCTCAGTTCTGGTTGGCCAACCTGTAAGCAGCAACCCTATTTATCCAGAGGTTGGCCAACAAAACACCTCGCCTCATACGGTAACCACATAAGTGATTACTTAATGGTTACATAACTTTCACTTCAATATCCTAATGGATGTGGGAACGGAAAAATTACGCAAAAGCCTCAAACTCCACTCGGAAAATTAAACGAATTACTTGACGCCTCACAAATAGTCCTGTTGTTAGATTTTATTTACTTATATTTTTGCATTTATCTCGTGAAAGCCAGTTTGGGTATGTTTGATAACTTTAAGAATTCACTGCTGTTAAGAAGGCCTAGTAAATAAATCATCAAGAGCGCAGGTGATAGGGCATGCGGGGTTCGCGTGGCTCAGTTTTGGGCTAACCATATTTAAACTTTTTGCCATCGAAACGCTAAGGAGAAGAAAAAGGCGCAATCTGAAAGTTGGCAACGACGCATTGAGATGCACGTACGTATGCTACGAGTATTTTGCAATTAATTATCAAAATTTACGTGCAACAAAGCAAAGCAAAGCGATACATATAAAGTGTAAACGGACCCTTTACGAAGACGTCAACCTAGCATTCTGTACATCAAACTAAGTAACTTTACGCAAAAATTATTGCTAGGAACGACATTTTATTTGGGGTGAAAACTCACGGTTTACGGTAGGACTCAATGTAACGCACTCAAAGCATTGTACTGATGGATGTATTGAATAGTACAATGGTTTTGAAGGTACTTAAAGTAAAGTTTTAACATTAGAAACTAGAATTAAAAAAGAAACTTGTAACTTTGACCTCCAATATTTCCGAAACTAGAAGGTTATAGCAATGACGGGAAAAAAAGTTACTTTCAGCTTCGTTAAAGGTCCTTTTTACACCCATTATAATCTCAATTAATTCTTTAAAACTGCGAATTTTTTGGCGAATATTTGCTTGGTTGCCATTTTTCAAAATACACAGCCTTGGGTAGGCACCTACTTAGGCGACTGTTGGCGGCATCTTGAGATACGAGCGGCCCGTAAATCTTTATAAATTGACCAAAGTCTCAATAGATAAATATGACAGATCTGTTTCTTACTTGGTCAGTTGCCAACTTAGACGTGACCAGCGATCACCTATAAATAGTTTGCTTGTTTATAAGCGTAACTTGACGTCTTTAGGTGAATAGACAACCTATAATATTTAAAGAAAGAAAAGATCATCATCATCTGCCCAGCCTTTTCCCAAATATGTTGGCTTCGGCTTACAGTTTAACTGGATGCAGCTGAATACTATGGTACCATGATCAATGACTGTTTGATAGAATTTTGGGCTTCAAACTACCTGTAATGACTGTCAAAGTTCTACAAATGACAGCCGGGGGCAACGGTTTACCGTTTTTTTCCGAGACACGGAGGAGTCTCAATATGTAATTGATAATTAACCATCCACAGACTGACTTCAGCCAGCGTAGCTTTACTCTTGATCGACCCGTGCGTCACGAGGCTGTTATTATAAAGTTAATCTCTAATAAAAAGAAGAAAAACGCAAAAATATTTTCATCACTACCAAACTTTTAAAACAAATCGTCAAACGACGTACCCTGTTAACGAGGTCTCCAAACTGACCGTCCCCTGCCGACCTACACATTTGTCCCGCTAACAACTAAGCTTAACCGTGTAACTGCGACCCGACATCGACACGTTGACGTGGAGCGTGTCGCCGAGATAACACCGACCGAATGACGTATCGAGACGTGGACATATTGCTGTCTGTCTTGTGTATAGACACGTATATAGACGTATGGAAGTCAACACTGGACATAGACCCAAGTGACCAATGTGGGCCAGTGTGATAACCCAGTGTGCTGAAATGTGATTTATTACGACCTACAATAATGGCCTGCAATAAGAATATTGACTATGATTTATTTATTTATTTATGTACACACAAAATACTCAAAAAGACATAACATTAAGATAGAAGAACACAAAGGTACTGCTAATGATTGTTTACTGCATAGTAAAAAAATCGGAAAACACAACTGATACAAATGAAACTCTAATGAAAGTTTTAACTTAACCATGACTTATATTTCCTAACACCGCTCAAATGATGTATCTAGACGAGGACATATTGCGGTCTGTTTTGTGTGAAGATAAGTATTATACAGACAAGAGATAGACCTCAAGTGTCCAGCTCAGGGTTATTACGATCGGTGGTCGGGGGTCACGTGGTAGCTCCCGGCCACCGTAAGCGCGGGCCTGTGCACGGCGAGTTATGGGCTAGCTCGCCGTCCAGCCGTCTTATAACGACAGGCCGTGTCGACGGCGCGTTCGTGTTCCACGTGCGCCTCAAAGAGATGTCAGCAAATAAGTAGGGGTCCGCATGGGCCGATGCCTGCCAGGGCTGCGGGACTGTTCGAAAGAGATACCGTGGCCCTGGAACACAAAGGGCAAAGAAGGAACATGGATCGGTTTTAGTCAGTACAAGTCTGACACTCCCTTCCGCTCCGCCCAGAGTGGGGGGGGGGGGGTCATTTGATGATTTCCCATCCGGAAAAAAAGGGTTATTACGATGACCCAATGCCATATAATGTGATTTATAACGACCTGCAGAAATCTGATTTCTTGTTCAGTTCTTCAAACAATCCAAAACAATTGAATACAAAAGTCTTATTATTGCGGAAGTTTTTAATTCCTTCGTAACTATCGCTTCTTCGTTCTAATCAGGAAAAATCCGACTGTTATTCCTACCAGAACCAAAATTATCAAGAAGCCATAAAAGATTTGACAAAAACAAAATCGCAGGTCTATTTTCTTGATACTTGGGATATAGAAAGATAGATTATGATGACCGGACGCTTATCGTTCATGTATAAAGGCTCCATCCATACCAAATTGCCAGTATCGAAAGATTCTCGTTCCAAAGTAATATTTTTCTAGAAAGAAACAACGAGAACGTTCACACCGAGGACTTCCTCCGATTTATTTCAAATTGTGTTCGGAAAAAATGTATTGAAGTTGGAATGTAAGAAAATCGACACTGGCTCAACTGACTGCGGAATTGAGAATATATTTTTACTTTCTTGAACGATTTTTCAGATCTTTATTTTACATAATATGGACTTCAGTAAGAAATTTGGTTGACTTGCGTAGTTATTACACACTCAGTCTAAAGAATAAAAGTACCATTACATTTATTTATTTTAAAAAAGGCAAATCAATCGTGATTTAGCACAAACTCATTAACTAGAACAATAATTCTGGATAAGTAGTCTAAAAACTTTAGACATTGTAACGCGCCTGTATTCCCCCATGGGTTAGGCAGAGGTGTAACTAATAATATGACCCACATTTCGCTAGTTACGTTTAGGTTCCATGTTATAGGGGGCGAGCTTGCGTTGTAGAGGTCAGAGCTGGGAGTCACTCCATGTAAAATACTGGTATTTCGTAGTCGGAAAAAGGCTAAGCAGTTGATGATGAATAGAGGGCAAGCCTATTGCCATCAACCAGGCACAAATCCAGACACCATAACTGCTTCTAAGAAATTCCTGATGGAAACACCCGACCCGGGAATCGAACCCAAACCTCATGCTCAGCAGTCGCTACAGAGAGCTTTCATACTAAACTAATATTAAGTTAATGCGAATCGTTATTAATTGAGTAGGTACCTATCGTTCTAAAAACACGGGCTGAGCGCTATCAATCATCTGGTACGTGTCAGGTTAATACGAAATCAAATATGGGATCGTTTGTAACGATCGAGGGAAAGTCAATATAATATTTCACTGAAATTGTATAACTGAAATTAAATTGTGTGATAAACTATTACACTCAACGGACGTTTGGTACTTAGCGACTAATTGTCCATTGAAGATTTAGAGAAAATTGATTTGAAACAATTTGACCTGGTGAAGATTGCAGGGATCCGCTGGATGCGAGACGCACGGGACCGGTCAATGTGACGACACTTGGGGGAGGCCAATGTCCAGTAGTCTTTCAGCTGAAATGATGATGAAGATTTGAAACAAAAGGAAGTGTATGAGATCATGACAGTTGACAGAATAGAAAAGAAGAAGAAAACGTGTTCCGCCAACCACAAGTAACATAGGAGGAGGGCAGAAAGATGGTGATAATAATGATTGGCTTATAGATCCACTAAGTTGATGGATTTTTCTAACTAACTGATAGTTACGTTACACGACGTGTCATCATCTGCCCAGCCTTTTCCCGACTGTGTTAGCGTCGGCTTCCAGTATAACTGGATGCAGCTGAATACCAGTATTTTACATGGAGCGACTGCCTATATGACCTCCACAACCCAGTTAGTACTAGGTACTTCGATAACCCTTGGTAAGACTGGTTGTCAGATTTTTTGGACCACTGTCTACCTGTAATGACTGTCAAAGATCTATAAATGACTGCCGGCACCAACGGCTTAACGTGCTTTCCGAGGCACGGGGGAAACTCGGTATGTAATGAGTGGTCACCCATCCACAGGCCAACCTAGGCAAGGACGGCTTAATCTAAAGATCGATTCGAGTGGCTGTTATTATTTAGCCACGAGCTCCTCCTGTTTACTTTACACGACGTGTAAGGCATCCTAATTTGGCTGCGGGACTGTTCGAAAGAGATACCGTGGCCCTGGAACATAACGGGCAAAGAAGGAACATGGATGGGTTTTAGTCAGTACAAGTCTGACACTCCCCTCCGATCCGCCCAGAGTGGGGGGGGTCATTTGATGATTTCCCATCCGGAAAAAAAAAAAAAAAAAAAAAAAAAGGCATCCTAATTTAAAACTCCTACCAAAAATCAAACGACCTACTTCATTATCCACTATACCTGTAAACCCAAATCAGCTTCAACCTTGCTTTTTCTCAACTATGTTCGAGCTGGTTTTCAGTCTAACCTGATGCAGCTAAACCCATTACAGTATTAAACACCACCTCCTCACCTCTATATGACCTCCACTACCCAGTATTTGGGCAATACGGCCCCTGGGCTAACAAAGAAGCTATAATTCCCACCATTAAAGACCACCGGAGGTCAGACTTTTCGGATTCTGACTGTCAAAGATCTTCAAATGGCAGACGGGAGCACTTGCCCATTGGGGCACCGGTATCCGTGTAAAGACCACAAAATAATAATTATATTATCACTTGCTCCGGTGAAGGAAAACATCGTGAGGAAATCAGCATGCCTAAGATATATTTCTCGACTCATAAAAACTCTGACACCAGGTTATGCACTAACCACACGATAAAGGACGAAAGAAAGACCGAAAAATCTTCGGCATCGACTCATGCGGTGTTATTATTTAGCAACGTAAAAGCTAGTGAACTATAAACCCTGATACCATCTCGAAACATTAACTCCTCTATCAAACTACATAAAGAATCACTCTAAAGCTTAAGAGCTAAGTATCCAGTGGCTTATAAAACTGGAATATAACACCTCGTTCTAGAAAACTGATAAAGTTCGCCTTTACAGCAATCCTTGTGATGGAGACACCGAAACTTTTTCAACTAAGTAATTATATGTAGGAAGTAATAATGAAGATGGGTGCTATGCTGATCGGAAAGACACTAGATATCTTCAGGAATTTTCTTCAAGTAAAATGTCACCGGACATCTTTAATAATTAGACGAGGAATTAATCTTGGACTTGTAATTTTCTGTGATCATAAATAGTTAAGTTACTTGGAAACTAATATAATTATATATTTTTTTTGTTTAATCAAGACGGAATTTTTGGCGTAATTAACATCTTTGACTTATGTGCCTAGCACGGTATGCAATAGAGTTTTGTTTTCATTATCAGTATCAGAGGTTTACGTACTTTCGCATTCAATATTGCAACATTATTCTTTTTTCGTCATCATAGACATTTTTAATTCAATTGTTGCGTTATTTCAACGTTAAGAATTGAAGATTATTGATATAAAATAATTAAAAAGAAAGATTTGATTGGAACAAATGGCATTACAACCCTGACCAAAAACAAAAGCCAACCACCTATCAAATCAAAGACTAAATAAATGTCAAAATTACAGGTTTTTTAAACCAAAACTGTTACCAAAAACTTTCAACCCCTTAACTGCCTACCGTACAAAAAAAAGTCGTTTGAAATTCAAACGTGAAAAAAAAGAAGTGTAGCACATAACGCGTCAGGCGTTAGTCATTGGTTCTACCTTTTTACCAAACACTCGATTCAGCACCAACCGATTGAATCAAACGTTAACGAACTATAGAAACGTGACAACGGACGAAATCTTTTTTCGCATTTTCGCATCAAACATTTTTCGCATTCGCATTCGTGTAGTGAATTTGAATAGTGTCCCTCTAGTGTGCTTTACGGTACAAATTCGTCTCATTCACTTTGATTCATTAAAGTGGCATACATCTGATGTGTACGTACTATTTTGCTGCTTTTCTACAGAAAATAAAAGTGTAGATTGTGAGCGTGATAGTCCGTTCATTGCAGTGACTGTCGAAGAGAAAAGTAATTGAAAATCTCAGTACCGAGTGTTTTGCGGTGGAACTTATGTTTCACATATCTATTTTATTTCAATTAACTTTAGCTGGCCTTTATATCTAGAGCTTTATGAGAGTAATTTATTGTAGAACATGTTTAGCTTATCAATGAATGTGCAAAATCCCATACAGTAAAATAAAGGCCATAGCATAAGCATAAGCATAATCAGCCTATTAATGTTCCCACTGCTGGGACGCAGGCCTCCTCTCTATAAGAGGGAATGGGCTATAATCCACCACGCGGGCTTAGTCTATAATCCACCACGCGGGCACAAATAAAGGCCAATTCCCATCTAATGCTCCAGCTACCGTCAGAAAAATTAAGTAACGCACCGGTATTCATAATCGCTTTTATCTTAACAGTTCGGCTTCAAAATCCAGTACTGTGTTAAAAAATCTTCCATTCGATAAATTCATATCGATCAAAAGTCATAACAATGCATTTTGTTACTTTTTCGAGTGGACAAATTATTAAACATGAAGCATTGGATTTTGTGGTATGTCAAAATAAAAACGTTATAAGAATGAGTGAGTTTTTATCTACCTATAAATTTTACTAATTCTAAACCATCGTGACGAAAAATATTGAGGGTTAAAACATTTTACTTTAGAAATGCTCACTATTTTCGATATTTGTTTTTTATTACAAGCTTTTATTTAACTTGCAATGTTTGTATGTTTGTATAGGCTTTAAAACAGTTATCCCCAACCGTTTGAGCTAAAAATTTACATACTGGTTTAGTTTGTATGCTTGGTTAGCTAAGTGACGTCATTCTAAATCCAATATGGCGGACTCGTAAAAATGGCGGAGTTGTTATTTTGTATGCACCCCCATGATTACGGGTATCAATTAAAAGGGTTTGCTAAGAATAATACGAAAGAAAAAAACTATATAAGGTCTAACTATTCATACACGAAATATTTTCAGGGAATCATCTAACGGCTATTACAACGCCATTTCAAGGGAATTTTTTTTTATATGATTATATTTTTTTATAAAAAATAAATAATTTAAAATTACTTGACCCACAAAATAAAAACTGGCTCCTAATTTTTAAGCATGCTTTACGCTAGTTTAGTACGTAGTATTTACCTACTGTCATTGTTAGAATATGGGAGTAAAGGTTTTATGCAAAAAGTCTTAAAAAAAATTTATAATTATAATAATTTTGTAAAAAAAAACCACTCAGATATTTTTATTTTTCGTTGCTATGGCGACTTTAAGACTTATAGAAGTTACTCTTCAAATATTTCGTGTATGAAAAGATAGATCTTATATTTAAAAGCTTGTTTTTACTATAAGCTTGTTTCATTGTAGCACTATTCGATGTGGTCTTTATTCAGTTACTAGCAGTAGTCCAGTGATTCCATTACTCTGCAATAACCTAGTTTCCCTAAGGGATTGCTGATGAACGGCCAACCAATTACTTTGAGTAAGAGGGACTAGGGAGTAAACAGCTAAATAGGTCGCCGTTAAAAGAAATGTTCTCTATCGCCTATTAATAGTTGGATAGGAAATTCAAGAAGAATTTGTTTTATATCTGCACGGTTAACTATTTTCCTTGGATCATTGTTTAAGATTAGATTATAATAAAAAAAATAAAAAAAAAATATTTTATTTTATTTATTTGGCTCACCAACAATTGAATACACTGCTTCAAACATATGAGATACATTCAATAGAGTCACAGACAAGTGTATGACAAGTGACAAGTGTGTATATGTGTGTGTGTGTGTGTGCGTGTGTGTGTGCGTGTGTGTGTGCGTGTGTGTGTGTGTGTGTGTTATTCGTAAATCACTATCGATTTTTTCGTTTCATCGTTAAATATTTGTGATATAAGAACAGAATAACATAACGTCACGTCTGTAATCCCCGAAGGGTTAAGCAGAGGTTTATCAAATAGTATAACCACATTCCGCCAGTTATGTTTACGTCCTATGTAACAGGGGCTGAGCCTATTACCATCAACCGAGCACAAATCCAGACTCCGTGGCTGCTACTGAGAAATTCCTGGTGGAAAAACCCAATTACACTTTGCCCGACTTGGGAATTGAACCTAGGACCTCATGCTCAGAAGGCGCTCGCGACGGATTGCGACCAAGGCATTTTGTTATTGCTTCACAACGAAAAAAGACAAAGAGTTATTTGCTATGATGTTTTTCACTGATAGGACAGGTTTGGTAAAACAGAGTAAAAAGAGTGCTGTTCTCCGTTGATTTTTTCTTATAAGCAAAAGCTATTCTTAGAAGGTAGAAACCAACCCCACCTGCTATTTCACCACAGTTGTAAAACTTTAAGAGTTCATAAAATATGAGATTTCTTACCAGCACCTAACACTTTAATACTTAATAGTAGTTGATATCTTGAGACTCTTCAAGTTATTGTTATATCACTGACGATACTACGTTACGTTATTATTTTTATAATCAGTTATAGATTTGAAAAACCATTATCATCATCATCTGCTTAGCCTTTTCAAAACTATGTTGGGATCGGTTTTCAGTATAACTGCTTAAAGCTGAATACCAGTATTTTGCATGGAGTGACTGCCTATCTGACCTCCACAACCCAGTTAGTACTGGGTAATACGATACCTCTCGGTAAGACTGGTTATCAGACTTTTGAAAAAGTATAGAAAATAAAAGCGTTTGTCTCCACCGATCCTGGTATCAGATTAAATTAGCCACGGATGACGGAGAGTTGTATCCATTCAAACCGTGACCCGTTTCTCTCAAAAAAAATATTTATGTTTTTTCCCACTGATCACGGTATACGTGGCGACTAAAAAAAAACATGGCGACGAATACTTTCCACGAATGTCCCCAGATTTAGAATGATGTACTGAATACGTAGTAACCGTTTAAGCGTCGGTGTCCTTCCCACCCCGTATTTTAGGTATTTTTCGAAACTGATCACGGTATACAGAGACAAGAAATAAAATATAATATTATCGCGGGCCTGTGGACGGCGAGTTATAGGCCAGCTCGCCGTCCGGCCGTCTTATGACGACAGGCCGTGTCGACGGCGCGTTCGTGTTCCACGTGCGCCTCAAAAAGATGTCAGCAAATAAGTAGGGGTCCGCAAGGGCCGATGCCTGCCAGGGCTGCGGGACTGGTCGAAAGAGATACCGTGGCCCTGGAACACAAAGGGCAAAGAAGGAACATGGATGGGTTTTAGTCAGTACAAGTCTGACACTCCCTTCCGCTCCGCCCAGAGTGGGGGGGTCATTTGATGATTTCCCATCCGAAAAAAAAAAAAAAGTATAATATTATATTCGAAACTGTTTTTCTTTTTATCTCTTGTCCCAAACGAAAAGAAGTAATAATTTTTAAAAACCATTATGAATGTATGTATATTAAAAAGTCATATATTAATCAACAATAAATTCAAAAGCGTCAAAAATCATAACAGAAATCATCACTTATAGATAGTCTTACTAATAAACGATTGCTGAAACAGAAAAACCCAAATAAAAAGTCACCCTGTACTGCTCTGCAGTTAGTACTGTACGTCTGCGGCTATCGTAAAAGACGAGTGAAGGATTATGCTCAGAAAATGGACACAAGTGCAATCTCCTTGCTATAACATCGTATTTTTACTCTGTGAGTGTGCTAGTTTAGTTTATTTATTAATAATTATCAAAAATTACAGGTCATATTTTGAAAAAAGTAAAAACACAAATCATGATACATTAAAAAAAAAAAAAACAAGTCATACAAATACACACTACAATACTTCTTTTGTTTTTCACTGCCCTAGCAGTACACAGGCCTCCTTTTACACGAGGAGTGCACCCAGTGCTCATTTTTATGTGTTCTTTATTTTTAGTATAATTAAGTAATATAAGATAAATTTAACATAACGCCTATAATAATTACCGAAGAGTTAGACAGAGGTGTACCCTTAAAGTACATCCACATTTCGCTAGTCACATGTAATAGGGCGCGAGCCTATTGCCATCCAGAAAAAAAACCAGACTCCGTGGCTGCTACTGAGAAATTCCTCAATGAAAATCCCAGTAACACTTTGCCCGACCTAGTAATCGAACCCAGGACCTCGTGTTCAGCAGCTCAAAAACATTTCGATTTTATGCAGTATCCACAGTAGTGTGAATTGAGATTAATATTATACTGAGCTGTGGAACACCCCAGTTCATTGGGAGTTATTGGCTTTATTCCAAGGAGAATGGCGATTATCTCGTGTTCTTCACCTAAATGATATGCATTACGTAGAATGAGTTCAGTTTTCTTTATTCCAATGTCAGCAAAGTGATAATAAAATAATAAAACGAGTTTTATTGTCCTTTTGTAGCAGCAGCCTATAATGTTCCCACTGCTGGGACACAGGCCTCCACTCTATGAGAGGAGGCCACTCTTTTGTTGTTGTTCAAAATCAAATTATTGTTTGTTAAGCATAATCCGTCTATAAAGGTTTTTTACTGTTGGCACACAGTTTCCTCTTTGTGAGATTTTACAAAAAAATAAATACTTCAGTCAAAAGGACCATGGGCATTTTTCCATGAAATCCGGTAGTAAGACCAACAGAATTGAAATAAATTTCAAATAGCTTATAATTAGAACTTCACTTTATTCTAAAACAATAAGTATTTATGTCGCCGGACAATAGAAATCGAACCTCTTGAAATATGTTTTTGCCTTTTTCGGTTTTTTTTTCAAAAGATTTCACCTAAAAACGATGTAGAATAAACCTATTTTAACAAATGGGTTCCGTAACAAAGTTTTTACAGTCCTTAGTCCATTTAAGGACCTCGCTTGCCTAGCTCGGACTAATAACTGGGTACCACAAAAGCTTTGCACAATGTTTTCAACATAATCTACTTTAAAAGCAAATGACTTTTGAGTAGTCAAATCTTCGACAAAATACAGGAAATTGAAACATATTCATTGGCCGCGGCTCTGGTTTCCAGCGGCTTTGGTACCTACTTGTCGCAGTAGTAAGAATTGAAGTAATTGTGATTTGAGAAATATTTCAAGTCTGTTGACTTACGCCTATTTCGGTCAAGAATCTTTCATAGTAGAAGTATAAGGTATTTTAGTAATTAATTATTGTAAAAATTGACGTAAATTCGAAAGTCTGCGAAATCATTAATTTGAAAATTTTTTTTTTTTTTAATTGTACGTCCTACAAGGCTAATAAAAAAAAATTAAACTTAACGCGGCATAATACCTAGTAAAATCGAGAAACTAAAAATCAACATGGTGAACGAAAAACGTAAATTAAAATAATAGCGTAGGCCTACGCCTTATGAATAAACATCCAAAGTATTCAATGAACACCAAGGCGTAAAATACTTCAATCGAAAACCGAGATAAATAACATCGTTTTCGTGTAAAAGATCACACTACTCCAAAACATTTGATGGAATTGTTATTTTAAAAGTAATGCTATACCCACATTTACATTTTTTTAAATTTATTAATATTTACTAAAGAATTGTTTTTTTCTAAATAAACATATTTAATTTTCCTATTACTACATTTAATTGACAGAGATATTTTTATTTTCATAAAATTTTAAAAAAGTTGGCTACAAGATTATATTTTTATATTATGTTTAAAATAATGGATGCTCTGTGTGAAGGATGAAATAGTAAGAAAGAAGGTACCTGATGAGATGACGAGTAATAGACAAGTATGGAAGAAGGCAGGCTACGCTGACCCCAAATGAATTGGGATAAGGCCAGGAGAATGATGATGGTGATGTTTAAATCTAAATATATAAAATGTTAAACTGACTGAGTGACTGACTGACTGGGTGATATATCAACACATAGCCCAAACCGCTGGTCCTAGAGACATGAAACTTGGAGGGTGTATTCTTTGTGAAGAGTAAGTATAAACTAAGAACAGATTTTTGAAAATTCCATCCCTAAATGGTTAAAATAGGGGATGGAAGTTTATATGAAAGTCCGTCAGTTTCGAAGTTAGAATCTTCAAATTTTGTGTTTAGGCTGTCGATTGAAAAATAATTTATACGTGTCTCAGCGTTTTTGATAATTCTAACCCCGAAGGGTTAAAAAGGAGGATAAAGGTAAGTAATCGGATATTTTTCGACATCCACGCGGGCGAAGCCGCAGGCAAAAGCTAGTTAATTTACAAGACTCTAAACTGACCACTCAAAACTCAACTTCCAACAAATAACATCGAAATCACTATAAAAGAACCCTCATCCAAACCCTACTGCATAGTGTTCACAAAGCGTTAAATAAACGAATTTTTCATTACGCCTTTTATGTGCACTCTCGTAAAATATTACACACAATACATTACCTACGTAGTGCCTTATAAATTCCCTGTGCGTGCGTAAAAAAGTACACACTATGTTTACGCCAAAAGTCAATTTGTCTCACTGTGTAACCAGAATGATGTGCGTCCTTTGTGAATTGACATAAATCATTTTAGACCACAGGGGAGATCAAGATGTGAAGGCGCTTTTTTCATCGCCTTTTTAGTAGGAAGAATAATGTTGAGGAAGTTATTTTTATTTTAGGTATGTCTGTAAAATGAATAGTTACAATAAAAGTTATTTTATAATGTTTTTTTTTTTTGTAATATTTTCTTTATGATATTTTCCGTTCGTTCATAATCAAATCTAGAAGTAAGCGAGATGTAATGATTTCACTAAAATGCCAAAGGTTTTTTTAAATTATTATTTTATAGCATTAGTTTGTCTAGAAATAATTCACTTGTACCTAAAAACTTTCAATGTTGCACGTTTCACCTACAAAGTCTTCATCGTTGCTTTTACAACACACAAAAGTTTACAATATTGCACTTCTAGAACAACAACCATTATTGCCTGTACATAAAACTGAACAAACTCGCATTTAAGGTAAAGTTAACGATACCAATAAACTACCGATATCGTCTATATTAGCCTAAAACGACTTTACGATTTGATGTCATTATTGGAAAAACGATAAACCTTCTAGGCGAGCAATTTGATTCGAAATAAAATCAACAATCCCTTTCAGTCCGCGATTCAATCGCGATACGAATTATATCGATAAGAATCTAGCTATAGCAACAAAGGAACTACTAAGTACACAAAAGAAGAAAATCTTACCCAATTAAGTAGCTTTCCAAACTCTTCGGACGTTAACAAACTCGTAATCAAAACAGTACTGGCATAAAATTAAAAACAAAACTGTCACAAAGTTTCGAACAAAAAAAAAAGTTTCACACAACTTAAGTCAACACTGATTTGACAGCACTTTGAAAACAGAACACTGGCTCCGATTTAAAAAGAATCACTTGCACACCATGAACTTTTTTTTTAAAATAGGGTTGTTACTCAACGTGCACTTTTTAGCGTGTTCGTTTCGGGAAGGTAGTGAGCGGTACGCGGCTACGAGTGTTCGCGGCGTTAGTAGGGCTGCCACTGCGATGTGGGGTACGCAACGCGCCTGCGTAGCTTTGCGCACCGGCTCTGCACTCCTGATACATTTCTGCTTCAATTAATCCCCGCACTGTACTCAATTACACCTAGTCGTAGAGCTTCGTGGGTGGCAAGTTTAAACTGTTGGCATGATATTGGAGTGATGATAGACTATCGAGAGATTCAAAAAAGTCTTTGTTTCAGGTAAAACTCTGAGAAACAAATTTCTCTTAAAATGTGTAAAAAAATATGACTTTTGAATTAAACTTTTTCTAGATTTCGGCTTAGAAGGATTAGGTAGTTTTGTATTGTTACCATATTAATACGAACAATTATATTTCCGGGAGTTGAAGGTTTAAATTTGCTATCAGCATAACGTTTAGCTCCTGTAAAGGGATAATAATAATATAGCGCTTGGCAACCCTCAAAAAAAAAACAATTGAAAATAGTGGAACTTGGACACACAATTTGAAACAATACGGTCAATTCGAAACCAATGTCTTAGTACAGCAGGATCTTGTGGCAATGCATCAAATGATTTATATACCAAGTTTAGTGCAGTCCAGAAACTATTGAACCGTTTAGTAATAGTTGACAATGGTGACCAGACCATTGTATCGCTCTTGATTGGTTGTATTGTGAATTTGCAATATCTTCGGCATGATATGAGTACGAAGGAGGCCAATCATGCTATGGATACCAAATTACACTGATCTCTCATTGTACGGGAAGCTCACACAAAGCGAGGTCAGGTTGTACTGGATATGAATAGATTGATGTGCCACCATGTGTGCAATTAGGTTCTAATTGCAAAGTATAGATGTAAAACTATAAATAACATATTTTAAAGCCATGTTTCTGAGTATCAAGGAAGACACTGTCAATGATATTTATTGTAAAATTGAACAGTGTTTTTAGAGGACGGGATTTCAAGTTTAAAGCAAAGATTCGCTCCTATTTACATTTATGATTTAAATATAACTGGCAAAATACTACTACTAGAGTGTACTATGAGAACACATCTGCCTAACCCGTCTTTCATTAATCAGACTTAATTGATGATTGTTTAAACGGATCTACTTACCTACGAATTTTTGGGGCCTCCTGAATAATTTCAAAGAGGGGGGAAATCATCACGTCTGGACAGGAGCTGCCATAGCTTACCTGGAAGTCTTTAAATAGACTCCGGACACAGGTTGGCCGAAGCAAGGAGAACCTTATCAGGCGGAGGTTGACGTATTGAGATGAATCTGCCCTGGAGTCTTAATGTGGTGTTGCCCCACAAAAGATGGGACACTTGACTTCCTGCCTTTCCAGTTTTTTGCACGTCACAGGATCTGATGGACGCTACAGAAAGTGCCAAACTCGTCTCAAAACTTTGGGCCAACTCAATTTGAATTGTCATTGACACGCTGAGAAAAAGATCACGCCTAGTCTATTGGTAAAAACATTCAAAACACCGTGATATCGAAAAGTTTTTTATAGTCTTTTTCCCTATAATTATTTTTACCGACCGTTTTATTTTTAAAAAGCAATATCTCATATTCTACCAGACACATTAACCGTTGCCCATTAGAAGCGGATGGTTTGTTAGGCCAGCGCCTTTACCACTTAAGTGATTCATTTTTCTCGAGTGAATTGCGTTTTGTGGGGAAATGAAGTGGTTGTTTTTCTAGTGGGTTGTGTGCTTTTCTGGTGTGGTGTTGGTGATTTAAGTTACTAGTTTTCTGTTTTAAAATAGACTTTGCTGTGACGAAATAAAGAGAAGTTTGTGGCTAAATTCTATGTTTAAGGTTAAGTAACGGTTGCCAAGGTCGGTACGTGGATGGGTTACCATCCATTACATACCGAGTTTCGTCAACTTAAGCCGTTTGTCGCGGTTGTCATTTGTAGATCTTTAATGGTTACAGGTAGTAAGTGGCCCGAAAGTCTGACAACTAGTATTATATTTTACCCACTAATAGCCGAAGTGCGGCTACACCTAGTTTTAGCCGGCTAAACCTAGGTGCGGCCGGTTAAACTCAGATGTAACCTACATATCTTTAGTTAGAACATGCAACCAATTTGGATGTAGCGATCACTGGCCGCTACCGCGGTAGCGCTCGCTGCGCTCGCTCAACTCGCGCGCTTTTGGTCACAGTTCTAACCTAACCTAACCTAATCCATTTGGTCGGTGTGTCCTAGCAATAAAAAGGATACACAACTGTTACCGGCCGCACCTAGGTTTAGCTAGCTAGAACTAGGTGTAACCGCACTTCGGCTTCTAGCCGTAACATATACATATATTCCCTTAACTTAGATGTAGCTGATATTTTTTTTTAGGTAGAAGGTAATCCCAAAAATCATTCCATAAGGTTTCGATCCGGTATGAAATTACAGTTTTATCATGTTTTATAACTTTGACTTGCTGTTACTTTGGTTGCCCTCACTTTCAGAGCAGCTGATGCACAGACCCCTGCTGTGCTATAATTAAACTATTAGTTGATTATGATTTTCAGCCAGTATAAAAAGACTCCCGTACTATGCGGGCATTGATCAGATTTTCTTTCCGATGTGTTAATATTGAAACGCATTATGACTGTGGGGCGTCGCTAGCATTTAGAACTGACCGCGTGTATTCACCTTAAAAAAACGGATATGGATAGTTGAGTACCCAATTTATTAGAAGCGTTAAATTAAAATAATTAAAGGTAGGTACCGTAAAGTTATTAATTAAATTTCAATTTTAATCACAATTACTAAAATTCACGAATCGATGGACTATAAAGCGAAGCCATGAAGCGACTATTCAATAATTTATTCATCTTAACTAAATTAACCCGTATAATTATTATCAAGTCATTTGTATCGCCCGTTAACCCTTATTTAACTGTCACTTTGAACCCACATTGTTAATACATAAGAAGGGTCAGATTAATGATATCGTTTCTCAAAGCAATCATATTTTGATTAAGATGTTAGTAACGGTCGCATCTTTCTTTGTTGAGATAGTGGATTAGCGCGAAATTAACTCATCATCATCTGCCTAGCCTTTTCCCAACTATGTTGGGGTCGGCTTCTAGTCTAACCGGATGCAGCTGAATACCAGTATTTTACATGGAACGACTACCTATCTGACAACGAAATTAACTAATATATAAAAATAAGTATTTTACGTTGCAAAAATTGAATATGACTGTGAATGGGTATAACAGTAGAGGAAGACCAAAGAAACAATGAATGTGACTGTATGAAGAATAATATGGCACGAAAGTAGGTGTCTGATGAGATGACGAGTAATAGAGAAGTACGGAAGAAGAGAGGTTGCAAATTTTATTATTTAAATAACATATAAATAAACAACATTACGCTTGTAATGCGAGAAGGGTTAGGCAGAGGTATACATAATAGTAGGTACAAGTGCATTTTGCTAGTTACGTTTTTTCGAGCCTATTGCCATCAACCGGTCACAAATCCAGACTCCGTGACTGCTACTGAGTAATTCCACATGGAAAACTCAATAACACTTTGCCCGACCCAGATATCGAACTCAGGATCTCATGCTCAGCAGTCGCGCTTGCGGTCACTCGACCACCGAGACAGTCAATAATAAAATAAGTACCTACATGTAAAACAAGCCCATATTATAAAACCGAATTGCTATAAGCGAGTCGTGGAATACTGTGCCACAGACACGCTCTAAACGAGTCCTCATACCGCTTATTTCCGCTTGTCGCTCATCTAACGCTATCGCCGAGTTCCATAGGCCGCCATCTTGCATTATTTTATTCACACTTATCTACCCTAGTACTAGGAAGCACAGCTGTGAATGATATATTTTCATCTAGATAGTGACCCCTTTTATTGGGGGGTTGAACCTCCAAGAAAACGTGTTTGAGTTTTGGCCGAGAAACATCTCTGGAAAATGGCTATAAAGACGTTCCCCTTCATATGGGACCAAGCATCATAATATTGAAAGGAACTGTGAGACGGTACACCCTCCGTTAGGTGGTGTACTTTCTTGTACAAAATGTTTCGTAAAATTGTCAGGTGACAACTGACAGGTGTCACCTAATGCATTTTTTCCAGGTTAGGTCATTACAGCAAAAAGTGCTGAGCTCCCCTCTTCAATATTTACAAAATGGATAGTTTTTTTAATATTTCTATGAGCCGTGAGAACTTCTACTTAACATAAGTCATAAATTCTTTGAACATTAATTATTCATCTGTCTTCATATCGCGGTCTTGTACACTTTGTTTCGTCACCTTTTATAAAAGGCTTTTATAAAAAGTCGCCACGTCGATTACTTTTTGCCTGGTCCATGACCATTTTAGGCAATAAAGCATTGCGGTATACTGTTTGGAAAGAAACTATCAGTGAAATTTAACACTTATAAGACATTTGAACATTATAAGGTCGGCGACTCTAAGACTATCACTTAAGCCACACACTGCACTTTATCAAACAAAATGCACTTATAATACTCTCATGTGTGTGATAAAAATACTGTTAAAATATTTCATTTACCTGCTTCATACTCAGTAATCACATTTTCCCCCAAAAAGCTTCACGAACATTAATCAAAACTAATTTTGAAGGACTTCTTAATATCCCTTTTGTGACCTCTACAGAGTAACTCACTCTCTCGTTCATTCATTTTCTTCGTGAGAGCGTAAAATTATATTCAACATTGTTATGAATACCTGTCTGAGAAAAATATGATTACCCTTTTTCATAGTTTCTTTATAAAAAAAGGATATTCGAAAATCCGAAGCCACAATATAAATCGAAATAATTGAATAATAAATTAAAATTCTATACATATGGATGAGAAATGTTTTTTTTTTGTTAAAATGTCTTCATAATTTACTAAAGTAAATTAAATAAGGACTAGATAGGGTCGGTGTCCCCATTTTCATTTCTATTTGACCTCTTATTCAAATGAAAAAATAAGAAAGGTTTTCCTAATAGAAACTGGGGCTTTCACCCTATTTTCTTTTTAAGTGATAAGAGCACATGGTTGGATATATCCTACACATTCTTATTTACTTTTCCTTTGTCTTCTAAGTCTTCCTATTTAACAAGTACTATAGTAATGGAAGGAAAACACGTTTTTGCAAATGCATGTTTTCTCAGATCCGAGACAAAGACATTCATTTATTTGAGGCTTGTCTAATTATTTAATTTAATTAATATTATTTATTAGTAATTATCAAACCTTTTTATTTAAATTTCGTTATGTCTATTCAAAGGTTGTCTAGAAGATATCTCCATCAGCGATAAGACCGCCGTTGGACCCATTGAAATAACAATATTGTCAAATATCTTTGTATCAATTTTGGTGTGCAATAAATTAGTATTACGTTCTATTTATCTATCTAATTCTGGTTTTTAGTTCGTTATTCACATATAATATTTAGCGCTCTGATCGTCATTTAAATAAATCATTTGAAGAAAACTCTTAAAATATGATATAAATATAAACAGCAGCCAAGTAATAGTAATTTAGCAGATATATCGTGTTCCCAAAAACGGAGCTCGTGGCTAAATAATAACAGCCGCTCGAGTCGATCTTAGGTTACGCCGCGCTTAGCTAGATTTCTCCGTGGATGGGTGACCGCCCATTAAATACCGAGTTTCCTCCATGCCTCGGAAAGCACGTTAAGCCGTTGGTCCCGGCTGTCATTTGTAGATCTTTGACAGTCATTACAGGTAGTCAGTGGCCCGAAAGTCTAACAACCGGTCTTACCAAGGTGTATCGTATTACCCAGTACTAACTGGGTTGTGGAGGTCAGATAGGCAGTCGCTCCATGTACAATACTGGTATTCAGCTGCATCTGGTAAGACTGGAAGCCAACCCAATATAGTTGGGAAATGGCTAGTGAGATGATGATCGTGTTCCCAAAAACATACCTATACTAGGAACTGAAATAGTAATATTATTCATAACCTCTCGGGTTAATAACTTGTAGTTTCAATAATGGCCTTTTTTAGATCAAGACTAGTCTAGACCTATACATATATAACATCATGCCTGTAATCCCCGAAGGGTTAGGCAAAGGTGGGCTATATAGTACACACAACTTTCGCAGGTCTTTAAGTCCCATCTAATAGGGGCAAGCCCATTGTCATCTGCCGGGCACAAATCCAAACTCCGAGGAGCTACTGAGAAATAGAGCATACCTATACCTTTTTTCATAATGTATACCATTACAAAAACTTGCAACTTGGCAATCCAAGATGAAAATTCGTTTGTTAATTTTCGACGGCCCCAGCTCTAAATTAACCATATGTATGATGCCTTATAATAAGTCTATAAAGTTCCACTACGTAGTCCCATTGCGTGTTGATGTCTGTCATCAAGTATTGTAATATCTAAAAGAGTTTATAAATAAAAGTAAAGGTAGAACTAGGTTTTTTTTATTGTTTTTATTCAATAATTATATTAATTTATATTTTTTTTTTCAATAATGATAATTAATTTATATTTTTTTTATTCAATAATGATATTAATTTATATTTTTTTTATTCAATAAAGATATTAATTTAAAACTTAAATTCAACTTTACTAAATATATTTGTTAATTGTGATTATTTAATAGTTTTGTTTTAATAATTGTTAAATTAAGCTAGAATAAAGGTTATCTGTACTTTATTTTATTTAGATCTAGGTTTTACCAGCTATGTTAAGTCACTAACTTATTACAGCGAGTATTAGTGAGCTAAAAGCTATAAGAATACTTCTGTTTTGTACGCGAAAACCTACACAAGGTGTTCGTTATCACAAGAAGCCGCTGTTTCCTCGTATCAACAGCAAAAAAATAAGGAAGTAGTAGAACCGTTCATTAAACCAGAAAGTCACTATACCGTGACAGATGAATGACAAAATATTATTAGTACGGGACCCAAACTCATGGTCGAATAGACGAATCAGGACCAGGCTTTACGTTCCGTTTGTTCGTACTCGTTATATTGGAATCTTTTTTGTCCCTTTCTATATTATAAAGAGCCCAAGACTCATCGTTTCGCTTTATAGACTCTTAGATGTCTGCGGTCCGAAGATTAGACCCTTTTATATAGCCGATACGTGGCCGATATTTTAGACCATATCCTGGCTAGGTTGCTGAAATAGAAAGAATTTGTTGAAGGCTGTTAACAGTTTTGTAGGTTAGTTCTTTGTGATAATTGGGGGAGGGTAGTTTTGACCTTGATTGCGGGTTTTTTTTTAAATGTTTTACTTTTGTTTTAGTCCTCGTTTAAACCGCGTGCGTCATTTGGCCACGTCGCAAGTCGCGTTGCGTTGTATATAGCATGCTCTAATGGTCCAAGGTCCCAGGGCCACTAGACGTTACCTAATTTCTGACTAAAAAATGTGTGGCATCGAGTAGTGTTAGTATGTGCTATGAGCGTATGCATACCTCTTAACTTGTGCTGACGGCTAATTTTAGGATATTAGGTGTTGCGTAAAAACAAAACATTAAGATTGTTAAAAACATATTTTTGTTAATCATAAAATAAGTAATGTAACTAATGTCTTTATTTTTTTCTGCTGTATACACGCTAGCGAAGCGTAGGCGCTAAGCAAGCCTCCTGTCAGTACGTTCGTAGCCTAAGGGTCCACCTATGTCTAGTCTGTGTATATGTCTGTCTATGGTCATTGTTTGGCATTTTTTTTTTATTGTTTAGCTCACTCTACCGTTGAAATTGAGAAACAAATTAGAAGTTGCTTTCTTTAGTTATGACGACATCTCAATTGCAGAAAAGGTAACCTTTTTTTTCTGGAACTTCATATATTATTATATCAACCATTTTCTACTGGCTATTTATTCTGAATTGTAAATTCGCTTCATTCGCAGAAACAACGAAATAAGTACGAATTTCTACTACAGCCGTTGAAGTCGCTATAAATCAGTAACTTTCTCAAGCGCTCTGATTTATTTTTTTACTCAAGAGCAAAGTAGAAGCTATAAGATTTTTTTCTTACACCAAGTTTAGTAAACTATTTTAATTAAAAACACTCTGTTCCCAAGTTAATGTAGGAAGTACGGATGGCTTCTAGGCATTTTTTTTTTAATGTTGTTTAACTGCAGTCAATTTCATACTCTAGTATATTATACTTTATTTAAAAAAAAACCGGCCAAGTGTGAGTCGGGCTCGCGCATGAAAGGTTCCGTACCATCGTAGTAATGTATATTTAACTGTCTACCTATTACATTTAATGATATACAGCCCGCTGACAGACAGACGGACGGACGGACGGACGGACAGCGTAGGCTTAATTATAGGGTCCCGTTCCCTTTGGGTACAGAAACCTGAAAATATATTTACGCTCACTTTCAAAAAATATCAGTCTTGTCCCACATAGACCGAAGTATTTTTTTAAGCTTTCCGTAAATGAATCCAGACAAATTGAAAACCCTAGACCGACTTTTTCAATAAAGTACTAAATAACCACTACATCATCATCTGCCTAGCCTTCTCTCAACTATGTTAGGGTTGCCTAACAGTCTAACCGGATGCAGCTGAATACCAGTATTTTACATGGAGCGACTGCCTATCTGAGCTCCGGAAAGCTTAAAAAAATGCTTCGGTCTATGTGGGACATAGACCGAAGCATTTTTTTAAGCTTTCCGTAAATGAATCCAGACAAATTGAAAACCCTAGACCGACTTTTTCAATAAAGTACTAAATAACCACTACATCATCATCATCTGCCTAGCCTTCTCTCAACTATGTTAGGGTTGCCTAACAGTCTAACCGGATGCAGCTGAATACCAGTATTTTACATGGAGCGACTGCCTATCTGAGCTCCACAACCCAGTTACTACTAGGTCATACGATACCTACCCTTTCGTGAGACTGGTTGTCAGACATTTTGGGCCAAAGACTAACGACTGTCAAAGATCTAAATAACCACTACATCTTTATAATATAAATCATAATAAAAACTACATTTTTCTACCAAAACGAATGCCCCTAATAAAATTAGAAATTCATTAACATTGATTGAACTTTTAAAATTACGATGAAACTCTTTGTTGTAATAAAATTTTATCGTAATGAAAATTAGTGGCTTTGAAAAGTAAGTTAGAATTTTGTAATTCAATAAGTGAAGATTTTTCTTGGGGGACAGTTAAATTATTTATTTAGCGCATTCTTAATCAATAATAGAGATGGTAAATTAATTTTAATGTTCTCGTAAAGTACAGACACTAGGCAAGAAAAAAACACATAATATCACACCCGTAATGGCCCAAAGGTTAAGCAGAGGTGTACCTAATAGTACACCCAAATTTCGCCAGTTATGTTTAAATCCCGTGTACCAGGGTTGAGCCTATCCAATATCCACCTACCGATGTATCACCGAAAACGTGATACTTTTTCATCTTGATTATTTCATGCCCTTAATTTCTTTCATTACAAAACTTATTTAGCTTAAAACTTAGAAAAACATCAGCTTGAATATTTCTCATTTTCTTCCAAATCAAAATGAAATGCAGTTCCACAAAAGATCAACCATTTTCTCATAACAAAATATCAAGTTCGCGCCATTTTGAAAGATAACTTTTTGTTAAAGGAAGCAAAGTATTCTGCCTGTTGAACAATCGATTGCGTGATGTTGTTTCTTCATTGTTTCTTTTGAGAAAGTTATTTTGTTTTGATTTGGGTTAGATTTGTTCAAAATTGGTTTTGTATAAAACCAATTTTGAACAAATTTTGCTGCTTACTTGTGTTCCATTGTCCCTCTAGATTTTTTTATCTCGATTTTTTGTTTAAGCACAGTTTGTTCGTCATGTGGCAGACCTGTCCTGCCCATTTGAGCTGGGCAGCCTTTTGAGCCACGTCAGCTACATTTGATTTGGAGCGCAGTATTGTGTTTCGAACACGATCCGTTAATTTAACACCTAGTATACTGCGCTCCATTGCTCGTTGGCAAACTTTGACTCTTTGAACTTCTGGATGTTAGTCAAAGACTAAGTCTGTGTACCATATGTTAGGACGGGGAGAATACACAACATGTCCATGAGTGTCTAATGACCTTAAAATTTAAAAGGTCGATGATAACGTTTCTTGAAATCCGATGGGGTTTCGTGGGGTTCGAGAAATTTTCGCCGAATGGTCGACAATGCGCATGACTACAGGCTAGGCTGTTTAGATTGTCTATCAATTGTGGCAATGCTGCTACTCTTCTGGACACGTTTTCGGATGACGGCGATGTAGAGAAAGGAGTATTTTGATGAAAAAGTAACCTACTGTTTTTTTGTAAATACTTTTATTTTGTATTTTTTAATTTAATTTAGTGCTTTTTAATACACAACAAACGCATTTAAAAAATCGTAAGTATCGCGTAGGTGTATTAGTCAATTTTGACTAATACACCTACGCGATAACCACCATTCCTCTATAATGATATAGTAAGTTAATTCTGTATGTGGTCTGAAGACCCAACTCTTGGTTCAAGTAAAGTTAGTTCTAAATTGCAGAATGTAAGCGTAACTGTGGAAAGTTCTCCTGCTACTGGAATGTGTCTATGTACGGTCAAGTTATAAACAACGTATGGTTATGGTGGTTAGCCGTCTTTGATGCGGGCTACAAAACTAACACGCACCACAGTTATTATTTACAAGCTTTTAATCGTAGTCTGAAAGATTATGAAATTAATAATCCATTGCTTAATTTGTTTCAAAATTCGTCTACTGGACAACGTTGTTGCTGTGCCAAAATTAATGGCATTGGAATAGTATATAGTGACACTACAAAAAATACTACAGCAACATATTACAAAAAGTGGTACAGCGCCATCTATGACACAAATGAAGAACTAACATCAAAATTATATATCGCGCAGTTTAGATTATCCGTGACTTAATACTATACTGAAAAACCCGTCAACAACTGTCGGGCAGTGCCCACCAGACACAACACCCGTCTGGTCGGAGGATCCTCCCTTTTTTATGGAGAATTGAGGAACTTCACACCCTGTTCTTCATTCAAATATTAAATTACCTTTTTACATTTACTAATTTTAAATGAAACAATAATGCTGCTTAACAATTCAGGAAATATCTATTTCTGTTACTATAATTTACGATCGATCTACACAATTTAGTCTAATCACGTGGTCATATCAAATATCTCACGTAACAGTTCTCAGTAAATTCACAAAACTAAGTTACCGAAAGCATCCTGTTTATTCACGATAAACAGTTACACATTACTGATACGGAGTATTTTAGCTAATTGAGCAATAATAACACTTAATTTAGACATCCATATTTGATATGGGACAGCTGCTAATGCGAAAAAATTAGCAGCTGTCCCATACTAAATTTCAATACCTACTTGACCCAAATGTATGGGACAACCGATAATTTTTGAGCATTTACGATATTGGACCCATGGAGAAAGTTGTTCAGTTTGATGGTCTGCAGCATATCCTTTCATATGACTATACTCTTTCTGTTACACCCTGTATATACTAGACCTATCTACTGTTAGTGAAATTGGAATGAGACATACTAAATAAAATAATACCTATCTAGCCATTCAAGAAGATATCTAAATCTGAAAATTTTTAATGTAGGTAATAAATTACCAAGGACCTATTAATTTGTTACATCACGCCTGTAATCCCCGAGGGGTTAGGTAGATGTGTACCCAATTCTACACCCACATTTCACCCGTAATGGTTAAGTCCCATGTAAAAGGGGGCGAGCCTATTGCCATCAACCAGGAACAAATCCCGACTCCGTGGCTACTACCGAGAAATTCCTGATGGAAAAACCCAAAAACACTTTGCCCGACCTGGGAATAGAACCCAGGACCTCATGATCAGTATAGTCACGCTTGTGGCCACTAGACCAACGAGGCGATTAATTAGTTAGAAGTACTAATCGAGTTTGTTTGTCGTCCTACACGATTATAAAGTTTGCTTAAAAAAAAGTACGTTATATCAGTTCTGTATTTTTTCATATTTTATGTTACATAATAATGTTATACGTATTGGACGTATAACATAACACTGTAATACCTTTCATCTGCCCACAAAAGTTGTCAAAGTAATCCAACGTTTGCTTTATCTAACCAATTCCTTAGAGAACCCGTAGGACTCAATAAAACTTTTTGTAAGAAGAACCTCGCTTCGAAATGAACTTATAAACCAACTTTCTTATTTTGAGGGCCTAAAACATTATTGTTTGATGGCAAATAAATAAAATTTCCGTAGATTTTTTTTCTCTTACATAAACCTACTTATGTTGTTATCTTTTTAAGTATTTCTTTGACTTTGCAAAATTATTTGAGGACTTCAAAACAGTTTTTCTTCATTCACATCAGATGCTCGTGGATAAATAATAACAGCCGCTCGGGTCGATTTTCAGGTTAAGCCGCGCTTGCCTAGGTTAGTCCGTTTTGGGGGGACCACCCATTACATACCGAGTTTCCTCCGTGCCTCGGAAAACATGTAAAGTCGTTAGTTTCGGCTGTCAATTGTAGATTTTTGACAGACGTTAAGTAGTCAATGGCCCGAAAGTCAGACAGCCGATCTTACCAAGGGGTATCGTTTTATCCAATACTAACTGGGTTGTGGAGGCCAGATAGGCAGTCGCTCTATGTAAAATACATCCATCTGCATCGGGTTAGACTGGAAGCAGACCCCAACGTAATAGGGAAAGCATTAAGCAGATGATGATGACTTCTTCGGTCGTTGTTCGAAAGTTTTCTTAATCAAATAATGAACTGAATTTACGAATTGGTACAACTCTATTAGTTTTACTATGAATAGCAATTAGAAAGAATCACAATGAACACTTGAGACGTCTTGAAAGTTTTATATTGAATTGCATTTGCATGATTCTATAACGTTATTCAAATCAAATTGAATATTTGATTGATTTATTGACTGTCTTGAGTATGATGAATTTCTGATTTATCATTAATTTTGTACTAGTATACAAATATTAAAATAATGTTGATTGATGAGGACTGAATCGAATTAGGTACAATAGTTAAATAACTTATACTATTGAGATAGATAGATAGATTATTGTTATTGTACACCAAAATTTATACACAGCTATTTTACAATATTGCTAATTATATGGATACAGAGGCGGTTTTATCGCTGATACCGATAAATTAGGTATTACTTTTGGCCAAGCACGAACTCGCGGAGTAAATGATGAGCGAAAAATTTTAAATATTCATTTTGGGCTTAATATTTACTTCGTTTAAGATTTATTCATAACTTAACATCACGCCTGTAATCTCCGAAGGGTCAGGCAGAGGCGTCTAATAAAACACCCGCATTTGCCAGGTATGTTTAAGTCCCATACAATAGGGGGCGAGTCTATAGCCATCAATGTGCGCAAATCCGGAATTCGTTGCAGCTACTGAGAAATTCCTGCTACTGAGAAATTCCTGCTGGAAAAACCCAATAATACTGTACCCCACCTGGGAATTGAATACATGACCTCATGCTCAGTAGTCGCACTTGTGACTACTGGAAAAACGAGGACGTAGACGATTTATTTCATATCTAGTGGTATTCCAATTAACATAATATTATATATGTCACTTTGGTACTAGGGGCTCAGAAAATGTAAAGGTTAAAGCTAGAACATTACTCAAATGCTAATCATAAAATACCTCAATGAAGATTGAAATCTAAAAATAAAGCAATTACATTAATCACAAAGGATAACCTATTTATTCAATTTAGTCCATACAGAGGACCGTAAATCAAAATCTAATTTGAGCTGAAACTTTAAATCCAAAATGCCTTGTAGAATTGTTAAAATGCAAACTTCGGAATGTGAATTAAGTCCTCCAGGCTTCTGCTAGATTGGCCACTCGATATAGTGATTAGGTGAAACTTGGCCCGACTAGCTGTTAGCCAGAGTTAGCTAATAGGGTAACAGAAATTGAATTTTGCGAACCTTTCGGGTATTTATGTGATGTAGGCTAAATGGCTGAAAGTTTCAATTTCAGTTTATCTGGTCCGGTTGTTAGTGTTGGCAGTATATTTTCATATTCTGGTTTTGGGATTTAATAGTATAGTGTGCTGATAAATAGAATGATTTAAGTTAATATTTATGTTGGCTTGAATTTGTGAGAATGGGCCAGTCTAAACCTTTGCTCTGCTGATTAAGAGGTTGTGTTTTCAAAGTTTTACAATTGCGACTGATTTTTAAAACTTAACATAATATCGAGTTTGTAATCCCGAAGGGTTAGGTAGACGTGTACCTAATACACACATTTAGCCAGTTATGTTTAAGTCCCATGTAATAGGGAGCGAGCCTATTGCCATCAACCGGACACAAATCCAGAATCCGTGGCCGCTACTAAGAAATTCCTGATGGATAAACCCAATAACACTTTGCTCGACCCCGGAAACGAACCCAGGACCTCATGCTCAGTATTCGTGCTTGCGACCACTAGACGAACTTAATGCAATCTTAATCATCTTCATCATCCGCCTAAACTTTTGCCAAACTAAGGTGGGGTCAGCTTCCAGTCCAACCGGATGAAATACCATGCTTGAAACTACTATGTATCTGGCCTCTACAAAAGACTTACTGGGTAACACGATACCCCAAATATACGTGGTGGAAGGAAAGAAAATCGACGAAAAAACGGTTACCACGTACTGAATACATAATTCTGAACATTCGTGATTAAAAAATGTAGCTGTTTCCTACAAAAGTGCAATACCTGCACGGTCAAAATGTATGGAACAGCAGTTTTTTTTTAATCGATGAAAAATTTCTATGTGTGGGTCTCAGAATAATGTACTGAACACGTGGTAGCGGTTTTCGCGGCGGTGTCTCTCCCACCCTGTATAGCCGGACCGTATTCTTCAATGGATGTCAAATTTATAAATTACTCAAAATCATATTTAAAATAAACCATCACTTTCAAGATTCAATTTACGTCTATCAACCTAGGATTAACAGGAGACAAGTCGTTGAGAATCAGTACACGTTTTACAACAGTTAACAATACTATAATTATGGCCAGACAAATTATAATGGATTAACTGAACATAACTTTCCTCTGAGAAAGTTTCAGTCACATTTTCAAGTTTCAATTTATTTGCCAATCCACAGCTTGCCAACTGTTGAAACTTTACTAAATACTTCTTGCTGGGGAATAATAAAGCTTTTCTCGGATTGGTCGTTTGCCAGAAAAAAATGAAATAAGTTTTCCTATTGTATCGGTGAATATGATTATGAATGTATTGTGAACACAATCTATGGGTTATTGCAGAACTGTGTTGGGAAATACGGAATATTTCTGGTATGTTTATTGTATGAGGAATGAGGAAAACTATTATAAAAGAGAATTTTGGTTGAAAACATTTTATTTATGAAATGTTTCGTTAAGCATCCATAGCCATAGCCCGAAGAATTTTTAAACTTAAGTGGCAGTAGGCAGGGGACATTGCTCGCGAAAAGTTCTGGAGTGGCGACCGCGAACCGGAAGATGTTGCGTTTGAAGGCGGGGAGGCCTAGGTGGACCGAAGACCTGGTGAAGGTTGCGGGGATCCGCTGGATGTGAGACGCACGGGACTGGTCAATGTGGCGACACTTGGGTAAGGCCTATGTCCAGCAGTGGACTTCTTTCGGCTTAAATGATGATGAAACATCCATATTTGACAGCGTCATTTTTAAACCGAAACTATCGTATCCTGGTCAAAAACAGCCTTTACCAACTCTGATGTTGGTACATACTTTTCAGCAGACTGTAAACGACTACGACTGTTTTGACTACACAAAAACACATTAACAGTCAATGTATCTCAAGAATTTTAAACTTGTCGCTAGTTATTTTTGTAAGATGGCGACAAAAAGGTTGGCAACACTAGTTTATGGTAAACGCTAAAAGTGGTCTATACTGAAATCAGCATGTACTTTAACTTTAAATACAAGTTTTGTGTTTTACACAATTTATTTAAAGAGTATCTTTTCGACCATCTCTGAAAAAAATTAAAATAATAAATACTTTAACACACAAATGAGAAGAAAGTACAAATAAAAATGTGGAACACTTTCAAACATGACCCCGTACTCACTGACAAATATATTTTGTAGTAACGTAACCAAAACGACTGTGCTGCCATAAAATCCAGAATTTATCGTACTTTTTAGTCCAACGGCAGCCCAAGGGAACCACATGTCCATGAAATGAAACGTTATTTCTTTGTTAGACGATCACTCGACATTCTGAAACTGAACCACAGAGTCAAGTTAGAGTAAGTAACAGTTTATATAGAAACTAGGTACGAGCCCTTGCTTGGCGCGGTTATTACATGGAGTTCTCTGTATTATGAGTATAACTAATGTATAATTACACCTCGGAATAAATTCTCTAAATTTTTTAAAATTCGTTACGCGTTTTCTCGACCTCAGTCGATGCGACTTGTGACGCAACTTAAGTCAGGGGACATGCTCGTGTGTCACTTGTCTCCTTCGCGTGGATACCGACGCGTTTCATTTGTTTTCTCGGTAGTCACTGTCGCAATATGCAAGTCGCTTGGGCATGTAGACCGTGGTCAAAGGTTTACGCCGTTCAAGAGAATGACGTGGTCACACAAAAAGTCACAAACATAACATCAAGCCTGTAATTCCAGGGGTGCGTTGTCAGAATTCCTCCTCGTGTGCTTGATGGCTGCCGGTCCCTCTCGATACGTCTGGAGGGAATAGCAGCTGCTGGGCCGGTGCACCCTGGGCGTGGGCAGTATCCTTCCCCGAGGAATGGGAAGAGATTCTTATTCCTCGGGGAATGTTACTGTCCATGGCTAATATTCTGACATGGGAGGGGTCCATCTTGGACTTAGGGGGCGTTGCTCCGTGTGACCCTCTGAAAAGCAGAGGGCACAGCGGAGGAGCTAGGGCGGGCTCGGTGTGCACTGACCCTGCCTCCGAGCAGACAGTGAAGGATGCAGTCCTTCACTGTCCCCGTCGATATCGTAATCCCACCGTCGAAGTGTCGTGGAACACGTCTCGCGGCTTCGATTGGGACCGAGGGTCTTGGCTTAACCGCCCGGACCACGAGGTAGAAAACCTCTATAAAAAGTTACCCCGAATCTCAAGCGGCGGCGCACCGCGAGGAGATGTATGGCTGACGGGTTCCTTTGGAAAATCAGTCGCTAGTGCGAACCACTGCCGGGCCTGGCTATGGCTTATCTGGGTACAGGGGGCACTGCCCAGATGGACTTTTTATTTCCCCCATACTCGTGGGAACAAAATGAAAAATATTTTAACCCAAAAAACGGCCGATAACGGCGAAGGAAGGGAGGAGAGGGATGCGGGGTCGGAGTCCGGCGCCGCATCCAGCGATGTGAGCGCGGGAGGCTCAGAGAGCTCCCGGCGCGGGAGGCCCGGGGCTTCTGCGGGGAACAGGGAGTTCCTTCGCAAGCGGTCCAGGCCGGTAGGCGACCGAGAGTCGTCATCAGAGGGGGAGCTGGCTTCGGCTCGCAAGATCCCCACCAGCAAGCGTGGCGGGATCCGCGGCAGGGGGAGAGGCCTCTCTGCCACCGAGAGGTCGGCACGGCTTGCCGCGGAGGCACGCCACCCGGGGGTGGCTGCTGGTCACGGGGTGGCCCGTTCGGGCTCCTCTGGTGGCGAGGCGGGCGCAGACGGCGGCTCCGAAGCGGAGCGTAAGGCCGGGCTTGCAAAGGAGGTGGAGGCGGCGCTGAGGGCTGTCTCGTACAAGCAAAAGCCCTCCACCAGGCAAAGGGCTATACCCTCAGCGGTCGCCTCTATCATGGCGGCAGCGGAGGCCAGATATGCGGCGCCCCCGCCAGACGGCATGGTCAAACTGCGGGCGGAGGTCGCTCGACTGACGGCCGCCACGGAGCTTCTCCAAGAGGAGAACAGGAGGCTCCGAGCAGACTTGGCCAGTCTGCGTGAGTCCGGCTCTCGCGAGGCGCCCCAAAATGGCCAGCAGCGACCAAGCCAGGCCGTGCCGGTGGAGAACCAGGTCCTGAACCTGGTTCGGCAGGAGCTGGCTGCCTTTCAGGCGCGGTTCTCCGTCCTGGAGGGCATTGTTCTGCGCCCCCCCTTGGCGGCAAACAAGGCGCCCTCGGGCCCGAGTGCGGCCACATATGCGGCTGCAGCGGCTTCCGCACCGGGGCCGTCCGGCCAGCCCTCCGGCAGGGTTACGTCGGCTCCCAGAAGGCTGGCTCCGGCTAAATCGGCCCCGGTTGGGGGAGCGGCGGCCCTGAGGCAGGGCAAGGCGGCGGTCCACAAGAAGGGCAAGGCGGCGAATGTGCCAGCGCTAGCTGCGAGACAGCCGCCACCGCCGCCCCCCCCGCCCCCTAAGCTATCCGTGGCCGAGACTGGGTGGCAGGTGGCCGGAGAGAGAGCGAGGGAGCGAAGGGCGGCCAAAAAGGCCAGGAAGCGGGAGCGGAAGCGCCAAGGAAAGAAGCGGAATGGCGCTGCTAGGCTCAGCGCCCCGAAGACCGCAGCTGTAGTGATAACACTACAGCCGGAGGCGGAAAAGAGGGGCGTGACCTATCGCGACGTGCTCGCTAAGGCGAAGACGATGGTGGATCTCGGGGAGCTCGGGATCGCCGGGGGCCTCCGGCTTAGAGTCACCGCAACAGGGGCTCGAGTGCTGGAGATCCCCGGCGAAACCCGTGGCTCGTCCGCTGACGCTCTGGCTGAAAAGCTTAGAGCGTCCCTAAATGCGGACGAGGCCCGAGTGTCCAGGCCCGTCAAATGCGCAGACCTGCGCATCCTGGGTCTGGACGACTCGGTGACCGAGGAGGAGGTGGTGGCCGCCGTCACCAGGACCGCTGGGTGCCCTGCCGAGCAGGTCAAGGCAGGCACCTTACGTCCGGACCTGTCGGGCATGCGAACCGTAAAGGTAAGCAGCCCTGTGATGGCGGCGAAAGTCATTGTGGAGGGCCGAAGGCTCTTGGTGGGCTGGGTTTCAGCGCAGGTGAAGCTGCTGGAGCCCAGACCTCTGAGGTGCTTCCGCTGCCATGTGGGGCACCACGTGTCGGTCCGGTGCACCTCGGAGGTGGACCGCAGCGGCCTGTGCTTCCGCTGCGGCCAGCCTGGTCACATGGCCGCGGCTTGCTCCGCCGCGCCGCGCTGCGCCGCATGTGCGGCAGCTGGCAAGCCGGCCGATCACCGGGCAGGGAGCAAGTCCTGCGGTACTCCCGCCAAGGCCAGGGGTAAGGGAAGGCCCTCCGCCACCACCGCCAAAACCCCCACCGTCGCCACCACCGCAGCCGCCGCCACTGTCGCCGCCACTGTCGCCGCCGCTGCCGCTACTGCTGCAACTTCCGCAGCGGGGCCCTCGCAGGGGGCCCGGGAGGGGGCTGAAATGGAGTGCCAGTAACGGCCCCATTACGCCTTCTCCAAGCGAACATCAACCACTGCGCCTGCGCTCAGGATCTGTTGCTCCAGAGCATCGCAGTGGTCGATTAACATCGCCGTGGTCGCTGAGCCGTACTTTGTCCCGCCCAGGGATGACTGGGTGGAGGATCTTAGCGGCTCAGTGACCTTAATTGCGTCGGTCGCCGCCGGTACCCCGACCCTTGAGAGTGTCAGGAAGGGTCAGGGGTGCGTAGCAGCACGGTTCGGGGAGATCGTTGTAGTAGGAGTCTACTTCTCCCCGAGCCGAACTCTCGCCGAGTTCCACAACTCCCTCACGGAGTTGAGTGTCGTCATCGGAAGCCATTCCCTCCCCGTGCTTGTGCTCGGGGACTTCAATGCCAAGAACTTGGCTTGGGGTTCTCGTTACACGGACGTGCGGGGTAGAATGGTGGAGGACTGGGCCCTGGAGACAGGCCTGGTCGTCCTAAATCGGGGTTCTGTCCCCACGTGCGTGCGGATGCGGGGCGAGTCGGTAGTGGACATCTCGTTCGCCAGCCCCGCTCTGTCGCCGTGTGTCGTTGACTGGCGCGTCATGGAGGGGGTGGAGACCTATTCCGACCACCGGTACATCCGGTTCGACGTCTCCACCCAGTCCTCAAGCGTGCCGGTCCTACAGGCCCCGAGTGGTCCGCGATGGGCGCTGAAGCAGCTGGACCGGGAGCTCCTCCTGGAAGCCTCGATCGTGCAGGCCTGGGTGTCATCACCAGTCAGGCCTGCTGACATCAACAACGAGGCGGGTTGGTTCCAGGAAGCCATGTCCGAGATCTGCGACGTGGCAATGCCCCGAGTTCGGCCAGGCAGCGCCCGGCGTCAGGTGTACTGGTGGTCGCGAGAGCTGACGTCTCTGCGCAAGGCGTGCGTTGCCGCGCGGCGCCTGTACGCCAGGCATCGCAGGCTCCGCATCCGCCCTCCGGATGCGGCAGCCATTGAGGCGGAGCTGTACGAGGGGTACAGAGCGGCGAAGACCGCCCTCCAAGAGGCTGTCCGGCGGGCCAAGAACTTGGCCCGCGAGGAGATGCTGGAGTCTCTGAACGGAGATCCGTGGGGGCGCCCTTACAAGATGGTGCGGGACAAACTCCGCACCCGGGCCCCCCCGCTAACGCAGAGTCTCCGGCCTGAGCTCGTGGAGGACGTGGTGAGCGCTCTGTTCCCTTCGCGAGGGGAGCATCCTCCCCCGCCTATAGCTCCGCCGCCGCGTGCGGTGCCGGAAGCGGACCACACCGATGACGATGACGACGTTCCGGAGGTGACTGGGGTAGACCTGAGAGTGGCGGTACGCAGGCTGAAAACCAGAAACGCCGCCCCGGGACCCGATGGCTTGCCTGGCAAAGCCTGGGTCCTGGCCTCTGAGGCTCTCGGGCCCCGACTGGAAGGGCTCCTAAGCGCATGCCTGGAGAGAGGCCAGTTTCCGCTTCATTGGAAGACGGGGAAGCTGGTCCTCATCCGGAAACCAGGGCGCCCTGCGGACTCTCCGTCCGCATACCGGCCCATCGTGTTGCTCGACGAGGTGGGCAAGCTCTTTGAAAGAGTCATTGCCAACCGCCTCGCCGGGCACCTTGCGGGGATGGGGCCGGATCTTGCGGAACACCAGTTTGGTTTCCGCAAGGGGCGCTCCACGGTGGACGCCATCATGCGCGTGAGAGCCCTCACGACGGGGGACGCGGTGTCCCGGGGCGGGGTCGTCTTGGCGGTGTCTCTTGACATCACCAACGCCTTCAACTCCATGCCCTGGAGCTGCATTGGGGAGGCACTCCGGTATCACCGGGTGCCAACCTACCTTCGTCGTGTAGTCGGGGACTACTTGACGGATAGGGCCGTCATCTACCCCGGTCGGAGCGGAGAATGGAACCGGCGAGAGATGTCGTGCGGTGTTCCACAGGGATCGGTTCTGGGGCCGGCCCTGTGGAACATCGGTTACGACTGGGTGCTGCGCGCCGACCTCCCTACCGGCGTCAGCGTAGTTTGCTACGCTGACGACACGCTGGTACTGGCACAAGGGAGGTCGCACGAGGCGGCGGCCGAAAACATGACACGCGGGGTTGCGATAGTCGTGGAGAGGATCCGGCAATTGGGTCTCGAGGTGGCATTGCACAAGTCCGAGGCCATGTGTTTTCATGGGCCTCGGAATGCGCCACCGTCGGGATCCCTACTGACGGCAGGAGGGGTTTCCATCGGCGTCGGGTCGACGTTGAAGTACCTAGGACTCGTCCTCGACAGCCGGTGGAACTTCGTGGAGCACTTCCGACGTTTGGCTCCTAAACTGGAACGGACAGGGGCTGCCTTCAAGCGGCTCTTGCCCAACCTGAGGGGTCCAAACGCCTCCTGCCGGAGGCTATACGCGGGGGTCGTGCGGTCCATGGCCCTTTACGGGGCCCCGGTGTGGGCGCGTTCTTTGAGGCGGCAAGCTGCCCACTACTTGAACGCGCCCCAAAAGGTGATAGCCATAAGGCTAATCCGGGGGTACCGCACGATCTCCGGCGAGGCGGCTAGCCTCCTTGCCGGATTGCCGCCATGGGATCTGGAGGCGATAGTCCTCGCGCGCCTGCATGAATGGCGCGCGGAGGCACTACGTCGGGGGGAAACTCCGCTGCCGCGGCAAATTGCCGCTCAGCGGACAGACCTCCGGCGTGATCTCATGGCGACATGGAGAGAGCGACTGTTGCAACCCCGTGCAGGGCACGCTACCATAGTGGCGATAAGTCCCCTCTTTGAGGAGTGGCTAGAGAGGCGCCACGGCGCCCTCACCTACCGCCTGACGCAGATCCTCACCGGACGGACGGCGGCGATTGGCGGCGGCAATCTCTCGCGTCCGGAGCGAGAGGGAATGGGAAGCCGTCACCACCTTCTGTGAAGCAGTCATGCTAGTGAAGGAGGTGGCGGGACGTGAGAGGGAAAGAACCTCACGTCCCAGCCGCCGCGGGAGACGCCCTGGGCGTCGGGGGTCACGTGGTGGCTCCCGGCCACCGTAGGCGCGGGCCTGTGGACAGCGAGTTATGGGCTAGCTCGCCGTCCGGCCGTCTTATGACGACAGGCCGTGTCGACGGCGCGTTCGTGTTCCACGCGCGCCTCAAAGAGATGTCAGCAACCGAGTAGGGGTCCGCATGGGCCGATGCCTGCCAGAGCTGCGGGACTGTTCGAAAGAGATACCGTGGCCCTGGAACATAAAGGGCAAAGAAGGAGCATGGATGGGTTTTAGTCAGTACAAGTCTGACACTCCCTTCCACTCCGCCCAGAGTGGGGGGGGTCATTTGATGATTTCCCATCCAAAAAAAAAAAAAAAAAAAAAAAAAAAAAAAAAAAAAAAAAAAAAAAAAAAAAAAGCCTGTAATTCCCGAAGGGTTACACAGGGGTGTATCCATTAATACACCGAAATTTCGGCAGTTATGATTAAGCCCCATGTAATACGGGGTGAGCCTCAACAGGGCACAAATCCAGACTCTATACCTACTACTGAGAAAATCCTGATGAAAAAACCCAATAATACTTTGCCCGACCTGGGAATCGAACCCAGGACCTCATGCTCAGCAGTCGCGCTTGCGACCACTAAATCAACGAGGCAGTCGAAAGACACAAAATTGACTTCAATTTGTAATATAATGTACTTCGTAGCTATATAAAAGGCACAATATTTCTGTATTCAAAAAGGTTTTGTGTTTGAACCCTAGAGTCGTTGAATGCAAGGACAAAGTTGTACATTGCAGTTTATGGGACTGTTCCAAGCAGTGTCTTCCGGTTGATAATGAAGCTGTGCCAAATTAATGGGACGGCAGAAACTGTCTTGTTTTGGTCGACGAACCATTTTCCTTGATGTTTTCCGGCAGTTGTAATTATGATGATATATCATCTTTGATGATATCTAATTACGTTGAATATGAGACCTGAGGAATTTAAATAAGTTTTTATATTTATATTTGCGATCGTGGTGAAAGGATTAGCCAATCGACAGAAGTCGATTGCCCAGGTTGCGCCGGACGTATCAGGTTTTAGTTGAATACGTCGCTCGGGGAGTAGAATTAATTACATTAAATTTATTTATTTATTAAATTCGCAGCTGAATTTTGGGCCAAACATATGTAATAAAAAATTGCCATCGACACGCTAAGAAGAAGATACAATTTCTTATTCCGTACGGGGATCGAACCCGCAACAGGCAGCGCAGCACCCAATCACTCAGCCACAGCGCCAACCGTGCCGTCACACTGACATGGTCACTAACACTATCATTGACACTAAAAGTGGGATACCAAAACCCAGATCAAAACTCAAAATGAATAGTAATTTATTCTTTATTAGCAGATTATATGTAATGGAAGGCGTGACCATGACCATAACATGACCTAATCTTAATTTACAAAATGGAGGATGTATTACCGCAGGCAAGGCATGTCCTTTAATAGAACAAAATTAAATTATTTTCTTCAATGATCCCCGTTTTTAGTGTTAATGATTGAGGAATAAATAATCTAAATTAGAAATATGAGAGTAACGAAGAGTTAAATGAGAATATTGTTATTGTGAGACATACATAGTACCTACTCAACAATTTAATTACAGTCTGAGTTCTTAGCGCTCTACGAAACAGGATATAATTATAATGTCTACCAGCAGTGGCCTTTCTAGTCTTACGTACATTTCAAGAACAATCAATACATATAAATAAATAAATTTGAAGTGTCTGTTTGTAATTGAATCGTATAAAAGCAAAAACAGCAATATCCATTTGCAACAAATCATGGCAAAACAAAAAATTGTTGTATAGTGCAAAATAAAGCTGAATTGGATCGAAATTCTGTTTAATATAATTAAATACATTACTGGGTATATATTGAAGGTATTTAATCAATCTTTATCTGGATAATATTTAATAAAAATACAAAACTTAAATGGATTTTGCTGTTTTTGTACTTGACATTTGGATCTTGCTGTATTTGAATTTCACTTCAAAGGATTTTGCTGTGTTTGCTATAAACGACCTTCAAGACGCCATTTTCATTATAGTTCACCTGTACTTACACAATAATATTTTTGATACTTTTTGTGAGTATGCACAGAAGTAAGTTTTTCAGAAAACAAAACAAGGACCAAGATAATTTATTTGATCACCCTATCTAACAGTAGGTACATACAAACCTTGTTACTTTGGCCAAATTTCTCCTCCACTTTTCGGGTTGAGCTATACGTTTTCTAGCCGAACTATTATCAACAGGTACAGGGGAACAATCCATAATTACGATATACCACTTTTTTCCGACAAAACTTAAAAACTATTTAAAAATTTCGAGAATTTACGGAGCGAGGTTTCGCGTTCACAACAATCGACGCCATATTAAAACCGTGCCGCTTGATGCGCTCTGATTGGCTGATTAGGATATTGCTGCCTATGCACTTGTCAAACATGGATCTTGCTGTGTTTGCAACAAACCATATTTTTTGTAGCTGTTTTACTACGGGATATTGCTGTCTTAGGAGTATTATGAATTACGAAACGTGTTGAAGATATTGCTACATTTATCACGCCATCGAAATGTCAATTTCAAAATTATGTGGATATTGCTGGTTTTGCTTTTATACGATTCAATTTCAAAATTACAGCTTTTTACTGAATGCAGATGAAAGTATACACGGTACTTATAACAAAAAAACATTTTGTTTTCATTTTTGTCTGTCTGTTTGTTCCGGCTAATCTCCGAAAAGACTGGACCGAATTTTGACAGGACTTTTACTAGCAGATAGGTGATGTTATAAGGAGTAACTTAGGTAGTTTTTATTTTAGAAAAAGGATTAGGGTTCCGTGCAAAAAAAATAATACCCTTGAAATTGTTAACAAAATCCGATTCAAATAGGGAAGTAATCTTTTTTTATAAAAAGAAAACATGCGGACGAAGGTCACGGGGCACACCTAGTTTGTGCTAAAACTAACTTTATTGTGGTAAAAGACAATGGTAATATGAAGAATCAACAATAAATTCTAACAGCATCACAAAGAGAATTGATTTCAAACTTAATTAAATCGTATGAAAATGTGTATTTGAGGCAAATTAACCACATTATGTAGTCAATGCAAGTTTATTTATTACCACAATATGGCTGCATACATATTTCACCAATAGCTAATACAACAAAGTGTTATATAAAATTCACGACTGAATAAACAAAAATCTCATTAATAATTATTATTGCGTTGATGATTGTGAGTTTCAATAAATTAGAGTGTAGAATAAACTATTTTGCACCGCGGTTTTCCGTTGCAGTTAAATTGCGCTTGTCTGAAATTGCACCTGAATAAAAACTTTGTTGCTGCACGATGAATGAAACTTAACATTCATAGTTATGTGAGAAATACTTTACCTGAACTACTTAAGTTTAGAACTCATAAGTTTATTATTCTCATCATACATAACTATTTAGGTTAGTAATAATTAAAAACAGCCTCGTGGTACTGCTGAACATGGGGTCCTGGATTCGGTTCCTGGGCCGGGCAAATTGTTATTGGGTTTTTCCATCAGAAATTTCTCAGTAGCAGCCACGGAGTTTGGATCTGTGCCCGGTTGATGACAATAGGCTCGCCCCCTATTATATGGGCTTTAAACATAACTGGCGAAATGTGGTTATACTATTAGGTACACCACTGCCTAACCCTTCGGGGATTAAAGGCGTGATGTTATGTTAATGTTATGTACAATTAAAAAAAAATATTTTCTTTGCTGATATGTGCAGACAGGAGGCCTGTCTTTCTCTGTGAACAGGATTGAACGCGTCCGAAAACTAAACTGAAGTGAAAAGATGAAGTTCAGCATTGTGTACACTCACAATATTTTGTGATAAATAACCTAAAACCAAAATTTCGAACACATGTGACATTCATCAATCTGCCCTGGACTTTAAGATCTAAATGCAATGACGCTTCCCGTGACTCAAGGGCTGGCTTTTTTTTTTTTTTTTTTCGGATGGGAAATCATCAAATTACCCCCCCACTCTGGGCGGAGCGGAAGGGAGTGTCAGACTTGTACTGACTAAAACCCATCCATGTTCCTTCTTTGCCCTTTGTGTTCCAGGGCCACGGTATCTCTTTCGAACAGTCCCGCAGCCCTGGCAGGCATCGGCCCTTGCGGACCCCTACTTATTTGCTGACATCTCTTTGAGGCGCACGTGGAACACGAACGCGCCGTCGACACAGCCTGTCGTTATAAGACGGCCGGACGGCGAGCTGGCCCATAACTCGCCGTCCACAGGCCCGCGCCTACGGTGGCCGGGAGCCACCACGTGACCCCCGACGCCCAGGGCGTCTCCCGCGGCGAATGGGACGTGAGGTTCTTTCCCTCTCACGTCCCGCCACCTCCTTCACTAGCATGACTGCTTCGCAGAAGGAGGTGACGGCTTCCCATTCCCTCTCGCTCCGGACCATGGCTTGAAACAAGGCCGGACGCGAGAGATCGCCGCCGCCAATCGCCGCTACGAGGACACGGCGGTGCTCCGCCCAAGCGGGGCAGAACTCCACGGTGTGCTCCACCGTGTCCTCCGGACGATCCTCGCAGTGGAAACACCCAGGCGTTTCCTCCCGCCCGATTCGGTGCAGGAACCTCCCGAAACAACCGTGTCCGGTGAGGACCTGCGTCAGGCGGTAGGTGAGGGCGCCGTGGCGCCTCTCTAGCCACTCCTCAAAGAGGGGACTTATCGCCACTATGGTGGCGTGCCCTGCTCGGGGTTGCGACAGTCGCTCTCTCCATGTCGCCATGAGATCACGCCGGAGGTCTGTCCGCTGAGCGGCAATTTTCAGCGGCAGCGGAGTTTCCCCCCGACGTAGTGCCTCCGCGCGCCATTCGTGCAGGCATGCGAGGACTATCGCCTCCAGATCCCAAGGCGGCAATCCGGCAAGGAGGCTAGCCGCTTCGCCGGAGATCGTGCGGTACCCCCGGATTAGCCTTATGGCTATTACCTTTTGGGGCGCGTTCAGGTAGTGGGCGGCTTGCCGCCTCAAGGAACGCGCCCACACCGGGGCCCCGTAAAGGGCCATGGACCGCACGACCCCTGCGTAGAGCCTCCGGCAGGAGGCGTTTGGACCTCTCAGGTTGGGCAAGAGCCGCTTGAAGGCAGCCCCTGTCCGTTCCAGTTTGGGAGCCAAAGTCGGAAGTGCTCCACGAAGTTCCTCCGGCTGTCGAGGACAAGTCCTAGCTACTTCAACGTCGACCTGACGCCGATGGAAACCCCTCCTGCCGTCAGTAGGGATCCTGTCGGTGGCGCATTCCGAGGCCCATGAAAACAAATGGCCTCGGACTTGTGCAGTGCCACCTCAAGACCCAATTGCCGGATCCTCTCCACGACTATCGCAACCCGGCGTGTCATGTTTTCGGTCGCCGCCTCGTGCGACCTCCCTTGTGCCAGTACCAGCGTGTCGTCAGCGTAGCAAACTACGCTGACGCCGGTAGGGAGGTCGGCGCGCAGCACCCAGTCGTAACCGATGTTCCACAAGGCCGGCCCCAGAACCGATCCCTGTGGGACATCGCACGACATAAGGGCTGGCTTTTACTTTGGCCAGAGGCTAAGTGTTGCCATACAACAAGGCAACGCCGCCAGTCTCTTGGGCACATTACCAGCTGACAGCGTTGAAGAGTTTTTTGATGCCCTTTTGTAGTTTGTTGTTAGTTTATTTATTTTAGGTTATTTAATAGTTTTTAATTAATAATTTATTTAGTTAGTTTATTCAAATTAATAAAACAATTGATATAAACCTTAGTTTTAATACAATGGTACTGCTCATTTTTTGAGAATTTTCATTTAGTTCGTCAGTTTTCATTTTACTTTACAAAACTTTTCAGGCACAAGATACCGAACTCAACGTAACCTTTTCAAACACCCTCGGCTATAATAATCAAATTAAGACGTTGCTACATCCCCTCTCTTATCTTAACCTCACTATTATAATTACATATACGAACAATACGGCTTTCAACTGAATTTTGACAGAGATAAGAACTGATATGCAAAGTCAGCGAACTGACAGACACTATCGGATCACGTGGCACAATTTCTATGCCTCCAAGTGTATAATATAGTTCTACATTTAATGAAACAACCAATTTTCAACTTAATACTGAAATCTTTAGGGTTTAGAATGGGATGGTTCAGGGAATAAATAGTTAGATATGAACATAATCCAGTAACACCAACCAATAATAAGTAATGTCCATGTTTCTCGCAGATTGCTATAAATTGGACATAACGTGTAATGCCCAGACAGGTCACATGTGTTTCACATTAGGCATAATAAATGTTATTGTTGTCTACTGAATACGTAATAGGGATTAGCCCTTTGTTGCGTTGTTTTATTACCTGCCTACAACATTTCGACAAATGGTCCACGAGTTTCAAGCGAATAGGTAATCTAGTTTTGAATTGAAACGGTACACGTGGAATTGTGTTAAGAATTTTCTTGTCATTTGTATGAGCTGGGTATTTCGATGATGCTAATAGAATACTCAAAACTTACCATACCGAAAAATTTTGGTATATCATTTGTACTAAGTATCAAACTAGTTGGTTTCAGCAACTTTGAGTGGCCAAAGTTGCTTACTGTTAGATATGCATGATGTTCATTACATCAAATCAACTCGATTATAACTTAAGTGTATTAGCGCGTTGATCAAATCTCAGGCCATGGCATGCTAAGATAGACCCCAAAGGTCTATTTGTGTGCTTTGTTTTAGTGTAAGGAACTTGTAATTTATTAAAAAAATATTAGGAGGATAAGCGATATTAATAGCTTTCATTTTCACGTGACAGGGGGCGCTCAAAGTTCTGTTTATAAAGAAATGGATAACATACAGGGTGTAAATAGACCCTCAACGAAGTCGAAAGACACTTGTTCTCCCTGTCATTGCGATATTTTTTTTGTTCTAGACCATACCTGGGAACCTTTTAGTTACGAAGATATTGGCGGTCAAAGTTGCAATTTTTTCGCAAGTTTTTTGAGTGCGTTACATTGAGTCGTACCGTAAAACGTGTTTTTCACCTCAAAAAAAAGTCGTTTTCCAGCAATAATTTTTGCGTAAATTTACTTAGATTGATGTACATAATGCTTGTTTGACGGCTTCGTGAAGGGTCTGTTTACACCCTGTATATGGTCACGACTGGATAGACGCCGCCTAAGAGACCGTAAAGCGTTGCACCGGAAAACTAGATGGTTGCATGCTAATAGACAAAAATGTTGTTGAAACTATTTGAAAACTATTTTTTTGCCTTTACCACATTTTAGTAAAAAAAAAACTCGTAAAAAACATAAACAATTCACGGCATAAACAATACGTTGAATACATTTTCCCTCGTATACCTTCATATTGTTCTGAAAATATTTATGTAAAAGAATAAGGAAAACTGTCGAGATATAAAAATCAGATCACATGGCGCTCGTTTATGGGATAAAGTATGGTATCCAAACGAGAGGAAAGATGTTCATTATGAGGCATTTCTTGTGAATATAGATAAGTTTTATGTACCTGTAGCTTGGATATGGTTTAGGAGGGTTTTCTGTATTTACCTTCAATGAAGGGATGTTCAATTGATTGCATGTTGCTGATAGGAGATGAGGTCAGTTTATACAGTAGTTTAAGACGTTTTTGTGGGGTGCTGTGTGATTACATTATTAAGACTTAGTTCAAGTTGAACTATTTTGTTACGGGATTTAATTAAAAGGTCTGTCACCCGTGCAGATTTCAACAAAAAAAAAACTAAAGAATATAACACCTGTCTTATTAACGGAGGTCGGAATAGGTAGAGTTTAAGTGCGATTTAAAAAAAAAAAAATTCAATTATGTAAGTTACTTAATAATTATGTGGATATCCCTTCCTTAATTTGGCAGCTTTATTTCAGAACTAAAAAAGACATTGCGGGTCAAAGACATCATTTCTCCATATACTTACTTCTTTGAAGTGTGTCCACTTAATATCGTGTCCTGCGTGTCCTGTTGTTTGTTAATTACAGGAACTGATGGACGGTACTGAAGGCGCGGTAACTACACACTACTTAGATTGCCAAGAAGAATTCATCGGTATAAGCAGAAGTTCCGTCAGTCACCGAATATCAGCAGTACGCTGTCGGTACCATATAGCACGGCATCACACTGAGTTGAAGACTTCTTGTTATAGTCACAACGAGTAGCTACTGACTATTACAAGTTTTACTCTCCCAAATGCTTCCACCTCCCTGTGTAGCAGTGGCTGACTATTTATGTTCCATGCTTACATGCTTAGTTATCATCGTTGAAGTCCTAACACGACGTAAGTCACAAAAAGCAAATTTACAGAAGATTGAAAAAACTGCATAATTATACCTAGGTAATGGTACAATACCATTTTATAATTTGGGTTCACTACAAATTAGAGAAACGTTGCTTGTTTCTGTGATTGTTTGAAACAACGCGTCTTCCGATTCTCTATCAAACGGCAACAAAAATTAAATTTTAAAACCGCTAAAAATAACGATGTTATTCTAAATATTTGTTCTTGTTTTACTGTACTAACCTCGTACATTGTTACATAAATGCCTGTTATATTTTTCATATTATGACAATTTTATACACTTTTTTCCTTCTTTCTTCTAGTCTAGTAGGTCTGGCAGCCAGGATCTGTCAGACGTACATTAAGTATCGGTAGGTACAAACGGATGCTATTTTAAGATCTTCTAATAACAATCAACAATAACGTCTACCCTCTAATAAACAATGTCTGATCCCACAACTTAACCTTGAAGCTTACATAATTTCTTGGAACCAGACCACAGAATAAGTACGTACAGAAGGTCACTTCAAGGCATCAAGCGAAAACCCACGCACGTAGACACCACGCTTTACGTAAGTTGTACGCACGACGACCAATCAAGCTTTATAGAATCAAATTAAGCTGATATCGTATTTTACGGGAAGCTTATACAAAGTGAGGTCCGGTTATACTGGATATGTATAGTTTGATGAGTCGCCGTGTGTTCCCCCGTGTCCTTACCAAAGCCATCGGTCACGCGAACCTTCGACTTTCACATTCGTTTTGTTTGGCGAAGAAGAGCTGTCATCGCGCCATTAGAGGACATTTTTCGAGTTTCCAAACAAATTAGTGACTAACAGAGTATTCTATGGGATTTTGAACTTTTGGTGCTCAGCCGAACGAAAAGTATAAATTGCGCCTATTGGCGCGTTAAAGTTCGACAAAAATGATCTTGACTGTTGCATGTTTGCATGACCGTTATCTAGGAAAGGACGCAATCCACAGCGAGAGCAAGCGCAATTGCGTCTAGCATCCATCTTAAATTGCTGTATGTACGTGTCTATGTGTGCATGTTCGTGTTTTCGCTCGTTTTATGGAGTGAACTTTCTGTTTCTATTTATTTTGTGACCAGACCAAGTTTACCTGTCGACAAACTTGACTTGAAAGTCAATTCGAAGTGACGTTTAAGTAATGAGACGTATTCCAACTTATGTAAAAGGTACTTCAAATTCAGTATGGAACTCTTTATATGTCAAGAGTCGAGTGTGTTAGTTTTGTAGTTCTTTGATATTTTATTTTGAAATAAATTTTGAGTTTATTTAGAGGTGATTTAAAAATAGATGCGATTTTATTTTGTACTCTTCTAAAAGCATGAAGGGTTAGGCAGAGGTGTAGCGCTAGTATTAGGTACGTCTTATTTACATAATAGCGGTGAGACTATTTCCATCATCAAATTCTAATTATGTTTCTTTTAATCTGTGTTTTGTATGTACAGTAGCTTGGATTTGTCCGTTATGTTGTACATGTTTTATCAAATAAATAATAAATAGAGCACAAATCTAAATTCCGCGCTCTTAATGAGAAATTCTGAATAATAAAGCCTAGTTACGCTTTGCCTGACCCGGGAATCGTACTCAGCAGTAGCACTTGCGACAACAAGACGCTTAAAATTTTAACACAGTATATACTCGTAGCGACATCTACACAGCTACATAGATACTAAGACGCTAGACGGATGATACTGCCACTAAAGTCTGTTGTATTCATTATATTTTCTCTTAATACGTATAGGAATCTTGTAACTGATAATTACGATAATTATTAGACATATTAAAGTATGATTTGTTTTACAACAGTTATTTGAAATTCACCCTACCTGTATTTTGTGTGTAGTATTTTCAAGATAATTTTGTCACGAAAATGTTAGGTCGACTAATTTGTAACCTAATTCATTTGTTTTCAGATTATTTTATAGTAAAACATAAATAATTCATATTGTAAGGATAAAAAAAGACATAGGAAAACAACAGCCGTGTGAAAACAAAGAAAAACCGTAAAAACTATTTTCGCTAAAGTATGACGCTTAATATAAGCAAGCAACAAAAATAATAACTAGGGGCCATGTATTGCGTACTTACGTAGTAACCTTATAGTCGTCGAAAAATAAGATGTAGGTAGGTACCCTAATCTGTGTTGGTAGGTAGATGCAGTCAACTCCGAGGGCTGGAAAGAGTAGGTTAGTTATTAATTTATTTATTTATTTATGTACACAAAAAATACTCAACAAGACATAACATTAAGATAGAACAGCACGAAGGTACTGCTTATTTCATGCGAAATCTCTTCCAGCAGACCTGCGAGAGGAAAGTAGGATTAGAAATGTAGACACAGTGTGTAGAAAAGACAAAACAGGAAAATTGAAATTGGAACTTAAAACAAAGTTACATTGTTTCATTTTGATATCTTCGATTTTTTTTTTATGAATTGCCAAATCTCGTAGCTATAGTTCGTTTCTATTTCTGTACCAATCAGCAGGTTTAATTAATACCCGACAAAGAAAATTCTTAGAAGCCGTCTTAAAAATCTTTGTGGTATATTAATAGAAAAAAAAATCAAATAAAACAACCTATTATATTTTACGCTTTGTTTGTTGTCGTCAACACATAATGGTTTCAGTTACTAACGAATGATTAATAACTCCGTTTTCCGGTTTAACGCAAAATTAAAACCAATTATTGCTAAACCACTGAAAACGTTTTAACTGTTTTGAAGTGTAACATTTATTATTCATCATGCATGATACTAAAATCAGTTTGTATTTATTTAACTAATGAAATTCATTTAATAGTTTTTGTATGTATGATAAAATACATAGACCTTCCAATTTAATAAAGGCAGTTTCGAAATTTATTAGCCAGGTAGGTACTAACTTATCTTGTTGTCGTTTTCCCAATTTAATTATCAGTTGTTGTTATAGTTTTTTCTTCCTATCCATCGTACTCCATATATTATAGTCCATGCATTTCTTACGCCGTAGAATTAGAATTTAGGCATATTCTTACGTAGTCTACTTTATTTTTCTGTCTCCAGCGACTTTTATACTCCCCCTTACCTGTAGTAGTTTACTACGGCGTAGTACACTTTGTGCTACGGCGTAGATTACATTGCGCTACGGCGTTGCTTACATTGCGCTACGGCGTAGCTTACACTGCGCTACGGCATAGCTCATTCCGTTCTTCGGTTTAGCTCAGACTGGTATTTTTTACCCTAATCTATTTCCGTCCCATCGACCAAATGTACCACATAACTTATCTTAAAATTAACCAGAAACATACAATAGAAAGTTCGAAGCACGCAATACTCCTCTTTGATTTCAATTTGTATTGTTCAGTGAAACCTGAGGCTTTGAGCTGAATTTAATCGCTTCTGAAGTTATGATATTGCACTAATTACTACCATTCTTCATTTATCTGTGATAGGAGATATTTTAAGCAATATGCAACTTAAGTAATCTTTGAATAGTCAATGATTTTAGTGGACTGTAAAAATCTATTCAGGTTATGTTTGCAGTCTCAAATCGAGGCTCAGATTCCTCCGTGTCTCGGAAAGGTTCTTGGTATGTGGTCACCCATCCACGGACTAACCTAGGCAAGCACGGCTAAACACGAAGATTGAATCGAGCGACTGTTATTATTTTGCCACGAGCTCCTCGTTAATCTGATGATCGTCATTTGGTCATTTACTGTTTATACCTCAATGCACGGTTACACACTGTCCACAAAAAATAAACAAAAGTCACTAAACCAGCACGCAATACACCTATTTATTTTCAATTCGTCGAGATACGAGCTAAAGTACAGTGCTCACCGCGCGGTGTGATTAAAACACACGGATTTCCGACTGCGTTCGACATGCGAACAATGTGCCACTACCCTTAGTTCGGAGTGAGAATTATTGGTTTTGACAGGTGATGGAATCGTTTTTGTTAGATATGTTATGATAGACGTAAATATGTAGGTAACTCGTATGATACTAAACTAACGTTATTTGCTTTATTTATTTCTATACAAATCAATTCTATTTTTAAATATTCCTTATCTGCCGAACCTTTTCCTAACTATGATGGGGTCGGCTTTCAGTCTAACTGGATGCAGCTGAGTACCAGTACTTTACATGGAGCGACTGCCTATCTGACCTCCGCAACCCAGTTAGTACTTCGTAATACGATATCCCTTGCTAAGACTCATTGTCAGACATAAAAAAAAACATAACATAACAGTACCATAAGCCTTCAAATTAGAGGCGCGCTGCCACTGCGGCGCGCCTTGTCAAATCGCTTTAACTAAGCAAAACAAGTGAATGTGTGTGTTGTGTTTTAACCCAAAGGTTGACTGGTAGGTCCGCCTATGTATCACTATTGTACATGAAGTTTAAATAAATAAATAAATAATGTGCACATGTACGAAAAACTCGCAATTGTAAAACGATAGCTACTGCTACTCATACTAACTGTCGCTAAATATCATATCGCACGCGTATCATAATACACAGGTCCTGTAGTAATACCAACTACAGCGCTTTTTCTCGCCTCTAATTTGAAGGCGTCCTTAGCCTCTAATATTTAAACAAAGTTGCCCATTCTTGTACCGCCAACAAAAGGAAACAAAACAAAGGAGCACACGCTAAAACAGTTTCCAGACAACTTCACTAGATGGCGCTAAACTACCTCCAAAATGTAAGGAAAGCGCAGAACATGAGGACCCTTAACACATAAAAGTTAACGATAGTACTGTGAGGATGGGTAACAATGTAATAGTGATTGTTCGCCCGTCTTCTTAGACAGGTAATCACATAGTGAGGCTTATCTGTCGAGTTAACTGGAGTGACTTGAGGATTAATACCTACTAGAATGGCGAGACAAAAGTAAACCTGAAACGTAAATAAAAATAAAACGTTTTTTTTATTCGTTTCCAGCCTATTGTAAGCTAGAAATAAATTGCTGATAAAATTAATTTCCTCATGGTTGCAGAAGTTGGATGGATTGTGTGAAGAATGATATAAAGGAAAAAGTTTTTTTTAGGAAAGACTTGTTTGTTTGATTTAGTTTTTTTGTCACCGACTTCTGAGGCTAAAGTTATTTTTCACTCTTTTTTGTGTTCTTGAACTCGGTTTTTCCATCTTTTTGTAATATCCTATACAAATATTTACTATGCATTTGTTTTACATTGTGAACATTACATTTCATGGTAATAGGCTTATCCCCAATCAAATGGAACCTGATATCATGACGGTTCACAGAGGAGAATGGAAGAAAAAACCGTGTTGCGCCGACCCCAAGTAACATGGGACAAGGGCAGGAAGATTATCATGGTTACAGAAGTTGCAGGAGTTCAATCAAAATTCTCGTATTTCTATTTTTCTTTATCTTTTGTGTAGCACATAATCGTTGTCTATTTTATGAAAGGATTCAAATAAACATAACATCACGCCTTTAATCCCGAAAGGGTTAGGCAGAGGTGTACGTAACTAATAGTACACCCACATTTTGCCAATAATGTTAAGTCTTATGGTTTAGGGGGCGAGCCTTAAATACCATCATTAATACAGGCACAAATCCAGACTCCGTAGCTGCAACTGAGAAATTCCCGATGGGAAAACCCAATAACAATTTTCCCGACCCGGGAATCAAGCTCAGCAGTCGGGATTGTGATCACTTTACTAACGAGGTAGTCAGGATTCTAATATAAATATTAAAATAGGCTATTATGAAAACAATTCATTATAATTTGCGCTACCAAATACTCATAGTGACTGTCTCGCACATGTCCTTGAACCTGTCAAATTCAACAAAGGTTAAATCAAACTTTGAACTAAGCCACATAAAAATAAACGAGATAAACCGTTCATATAACTATGCGTAGGTACTTCAAACTTACCAAGTAGATAAACCAAGATAAGAAGATGAGGTTAGTTAAGTTTAACTTGATTCACCGCGCTATTTAAGTTTGCCGCTTGCTTCTCGAGTAAGCATTATATTAAATCTATCTTAGTACCTTCCTAGATGGAAAAATGCGATTATTTTCAGGAAGATGCAATTTTTTTATGAATGAATAAGTGCATTTTAGAAATATTTTTATTATCAGGGCAATAAGTTATGGAGAGGAGCTCGTGGCTAAATAATAACAGCTGCTCGGGTCGATCTTTACGTTAAGCCGTGATTGACTAGGTTGGTCTATGAATGGTTAACCACCCATTACATACCGAGTTTGCTCCGTGCCTCGGAAAGCACGTTAAGCCCTTGGTTCCAGGTGTCATTTGTAGATCTTTGACAGTCGATAGGTAGTCAGTGGCCCAAAAAGTCTGACAACTAGTGTTACCAAGGGTATCGTATTACCCAGTACTAACTGGGTTGTGGAGGTCAGATAGGCAGTCGCTCTATGTAAAATACTGGTATTCAGTAGCATCCGGTTAGACTGAAAGCCGACCCCAACATAGTTGGGAAAAGGCTAGGCAGATGAATAGAATCAGGCGTTACTTTGCGGAAATCTATGACATGAAATGCTATGCAAATTATTAGGTTTTAATTTCTCGAAAAAGATCCTATAATCGACACGAGTTTCGCCCCTCTTGTTTGGAGAGGTAAAACACGTGTCGAGTAAAGGTTTGGGTCAATGGCATGCTAAATATTGGTGCTTTTCCTAAATGTGCATATTTTTGGCAGTGCATGGTGCTGCCAGCTTATGTTTTATTTAAATATTTTTATAAAAAGTTTTGAAATAAATAATTTTATTTCTAATAAAATAAATGGAACTTTTTCGTGGAATTGAAACTAAGTATTTTGAAAAATATTTTAAATCAGGGCAATGCTAAATTAGTAACCTTTATTTACGTTGTTGGGTTACTGGATACAAAATCCGTCTTCACGTTGTTACCGAGATATTTCCAAATAAAAAAAAAAAGTTCAGTTTGTAAAACAAATGCTTCGCAGTATGTCGCTTGTATAACACGGATTTCTTAGATAGTAATTTGTAACTTTTTTTTTAAGAAAACTGTGCTTCTATTCGAAAAATAACAGTAATAATACTAAAGGTACTTGAAAACATCTGGGACCATATTAACTGTAAGTGTTATCGTTTTATTACGAGGGAAAGAGATGCACAACTTAGTGCATAGTTCTGTATACTCATGTGTGACTATCTCACTCTAACAACATGTTATAAGTAAGCTCATATGTTACTATCTCGCTCTTTCAAGGAAATAGTAATAACTATAAAGTTTCATGTTGCAGCAACTGTTTCTAAATTTGTAGGCACTTGTAATGCTACTTGTAAGTTTTGGTTTCCGAGTTGAATATAATATGAAAGAAACTTTTGCTTTTACTCGTATATTACTTATTCTTGCCATTATTTGCTTGCCATTATTCCAAAAGTATAAGTTACTTATCCTACCGTGTATGTATGAGACTGCAGTGTTCGTAAAATGTAACTTACATTTATTTGAGTCATTGAAGTCGAAACGCCGTAATAATGAGATTTGTGCCAATGCACACAACACAGCACTTTATTCAAAAAGTCTTAAGGGCATGGCACCCAGAATATACAACAAAATTCCGAAACCCATAACAGAAAAAAGTGATATAAATGATTTCAAAAAGTACCTAAACAAAGACTTAACACAAAAAGCATTTTAGTCTATTAAAGCATACCTAGACGAGAATGCAAACTAAGTAGATAGGTAGATAGTAACTAGGTAGATAGTAATTAAGAAAATTTTATTTTTGTAATAGGAAATGGTCCTTTTTTTATCCTTTTTTTTTTCATAATTGTGTATGTTTAAATAACAAATTCGGCTCATAATATTTAGTTAGCATAGTTTTTAAGAATATTTTTTAGTATAATTTTAATATTTGTACGCCGTTGTCGGCAAAACATAGCAATCTCTTTTTATTTACTTACATCTTTTACACCTATGTTTAACAAATAAAAACTTTGACTTTGACTTCTCCTCTCATTACAAGGAACAAACAGACAGACAGACAAAAACTGAAAAAAAGTGTTTTTGTTATTAGTTAAAGCTGTTATTTTTATTTACAAACAGACACTTAAATTTTATTTATTTGTATGTATGTTTGTATAGATTTTCCCTTCAGTGATTTGTAGTTGACTTGTAATCTTACACATAATGGTAGAATTTCCAGACATCTGAACTATTTTCTTGCGTAGGGTGCTGAGTTTAGGTCCCTTCCTTTTGGTTTTGACGTTTAATCTCGATTTGGAAGACCCGCCACGTCGCCGTCAAAATCCGCCGTCGTTGCCTTCAAGATTGAAGTTTATTATAAGTTTCGTCTGTCATTTTTGCAACGGCATCTAGTCTGTTACATTACGTGTTACTATATCCATTCGATTTATACAAAATGCGGTTCTGCAATACGCCTGAATTGACTCCGAGACCCAAACAGTCTCAACTAGCCGTACATCAAAGGTAAGTTTTTGGCCTTGAGCTAGCGTACTGTTTAGTGTAAAAGACCAGTTTGCACTGGTTTTGTTTCCACTGACGGGTGGCCTACCGTACGTCATATAGGCTTTGACGCAGAAAACCGAATCAAAGACGAGTTGCCATCATAAAGGGTGTAAATAGACCCTTAACATAAACGAAAGACACTTGTTTTTCCCGTCACTGCGATATTTTTTTTGTTCTAGACCATACCTGGGAACCTTCTAGTTACGGAGATATTAGGGGTCAAAGTTCCAACTTTTTCACAAGTTTTTTTTTAAAAACATTTTTTATGGTAAGATTTTTACTTTACACACCTCCACGACCCTCGTACTATTCAATCCATTCATCAGCACAATGCTTTGAGTGGTTTCCATCGGGTCCTTCCGTAAAACGTGATTTTTCACCAGCAAAAAAAAGTCGATTCCCAGCAATAGTTTTTGCGTAAAGTAACTTAGTTTGATGTACAGAATGCTTTTTTTTTTTTTTTCGTTTGGGAAATCATCAAATGACCCCCCCACTCTGGGCGGAGCGGAAGGGAGTGTCAGACTTGTACTGACTAAAACCCATCCATGTTCCTTCTTTGCCCTTTGTGTTCCAGGGCCACGGTATCTCTTTCGAAGAGTCCCGCAGCCCCGGCAGGCATCGGCTCATGCGGACCGATACGTGGTTGCTCACATCTCTTTGAGGCGCGCGTAGAACACGAACGCGCCGTCGACACGGCCTGTCGTCATAAGACGGCCGGACGGCGAGCTAGCCCATAACTCGCCGTCCACAGGCCCGCGCCTACGGTGGCCGAGAGCCACCACGTGACCCCCGACGCCCAGGGCGTCCCCCGCGGCGGCTGGGACGTGAGGTTCTTTCCTTCTCACGTCCCGCCACCTCCTTCACTAGCATGACTGCTTCGCAGAAGGAGGTGACGGCTTCCCATTCCCTCTCGCTCCGGACCATGGCTTGGACCAGGGCCGGACGCGAGAGTTCGCCGCCGCCAATCGCCGCTACGAGGACATGGCGGTGCTCCGCCCAAGCGGGGCAGACCTCCACGGTGTGCTCCACCGTGTCCGCCAGACGATCCTCGCAGTGGAAACACCCGGGCGTTTCCTCCCGCCCGATTCGGTGCAGGAATCTCCCAAACCAACCGTGTCCGGTGAGGACCTGCGTCAGGCGGTAGGTGAGGGTGCCGTGGCGCCTCTCTAGCCACTCCTCAAAGAGGGGACTTATCGCCACTATGGTGGCGTGCCCTGCACAGGGTTGCGACAGTCGCTCTCTCCATGTCGCCATGAGATCACGCCGGAGGTCTGTCATGTACAGAATGCTTGGTTGAAGGATATGTGAAGGGTCTGTTTACACCCGGTAGATTTCTCACCGAATCCCTTCGGATCAATAGTTTCTGAGACCTGAATCAATAGCTTCAGTGCCCCTAACTCAAATATGAATAGGTAAAGCTCTAGTAACGAGTTTCTCACCAATTCTATACCTATATTTCTATTTAATACGCTAACGATGACTTTACTATTTTGCTTGATATTCATGCTAAGGCCCCGCTTTAAGTTCACGACCTAGGTTGATGCGGCTTGCCACGCCATTTGCGACAAGAAACATGGGTGAGAGGCACATGCCATGCCACGGCCCGCCATTTCAGACCGTTTTTGCTAGTTCTACCAGCTTTAAAGTCGTGGCCGCCGTGCTGTAAGCTAACTAACCAAGTCGATATCGATGTGACTCGTGACTGGCTCTTAAAAACTATTTTCATTTGTTTTTTCTTCAGGTGCAGTCGCAAGACGCGTGATACTTAAGCGTGTAGCTCGTGACCAATGGGTAGCGCGGCCTCGTACGAAGGCCGAAGGACTCAAATTAAATTCAAACTGTAGTCAAAATTTATGATCCTTTACATCTCAACCAGGCATGTCATATGCACACACTAGAGTAGCCTGCGTACGGCTAAAGGCATCCACAGACGGACAGCTCTAGCATTTAGGCATTGGATCGTTTGAGACACTGTGAACAATCTATTAACTGTCAACCGCCCCAAGCGATCGAAATGCTCAAGCAGTCTCGGGTGACATACAAAATTCAAGTTCGTTATGCAGTCGCAGTCCGTCCTTGCAGCTTCAAGCTGCCCGTGTATGCCTGCCCTTATAGTCGTTCGTAATTGTAGGCATAGCGTGGTCTGGCCATCGAAAGATGCTTGACACCATAACACTGTAGGCTACAAATGCACAGGTCAACTGAACGTATGCTATGTAACTGAAGAGAATTGTTTTTTCAAAGAGCACGTGGATACTGTGTGGTTTTGTGTTTTTCTTGTGTGGGTTTTTATTTATTTGTGTTACTTTGTTTACTTTTTTCAAAATATGACTTGTAATTTTTGATAATTATTAATAAATAAACTAAACTAAACTAAAGGATAACGGTTTTCAAAAAACTTGATGCCAGTCACAATTTATTTAAAATTGTACAAAGTAATACCTTTGTCGATTTTGTGCATGCTTTAGAGATATTTCTCGACGACATGTAAAGCCAAATACGAGGCCCATTGGCGGCATAAAAACTCTGACACCAGGTTAGGCATTAACCACACGAAAAAGAAGAAGAAGAGTCGATTTTATGGTTGCTTATTTTTTCATTTAATATTCTTAAATTAATTAATCAATTTCATATAATCAAACATTAAAGAAAAAAACTTTATTATTTTTACAATAAGAGCAAAACAATCTAAAGTTCACATCATACATACTCGGCATTGCCACGTTGGGTGGCAATGCTGAACCTTTGACCAAGAAATAAATTAAATAGTTTTAGGTTATAATTTGCGGAGCCTTGGGATACACAACTGTACGGCTATGAAAACAAAGTAGGAAATAATAGAATATTAAAGATTTTTATGTATGTGTGGAAAAAGCTGTAAATCATTTTAAAGTATTTTTTTAAGTATTATATTGTTATGTCAGATGTATTCTACTTTTTCAGTCGAATTAAAACCACCCGTAAACTATACAAATTAGGACAACATTGGTCTATTCGACAAAGGCCTCTGCCCTCCTCCTTCTGCAGTTCCTCCCAGCTATTTTGGTTAAATCGTCGGTCCATCTAGATGGGGTCGTACCACACTTCGTTTGCAGATACACGGTCTCCATTCCTGGCACTCATTGGTTCAATCCGTTGGTAGTTTATTCCTGTTCTTGGGTGATGGAGAAACTTAACATTTTTACAAAAAATCACAATTAAAATACCATTAAATGAGATGGTATTGTAGGATCGTCTTAGCGTAATTTTTATTAAATATGCTTGGCCCAAAATTCAGCTATGCGAACTCCGCTCGCTGATGCAATCATAAGATCGTCAAGTGTGCAGGTGTTATGGCATGCAGCGCACGAAGGTGGGCTATAGTCTGTGGAGACACGCCGCATACACACTTGAGATCTGAGCCGTCCATGAAGATCTGAAGAGATTGTCTTTGGTACGGCCGACTTGGGTTCGGGGTCTATTCAGAGATTTCTAAGTCGACCACGGCAAAGCATGCCCCGGTGGAAGTTTTTGTGGATTAAAAACTCTCATCAGACACTAGGTCAAACAAAAAGACTATTTAGATAGGGTATGTTAAAAAGGAAACGCTTTACAGCAGTGGCATTAATCAGGGTCCAAATGTATTGTTACACAGTAACATCATCAACACAAATACGGCCATAGGGATTTGAGATTAACAAGCAATTCGGTTCAATGCAGGTTCGTAGTTAGAGTTAACTTAGACAAGCAACTGTCCGATATTAGATATAACTCTGATATCTGTGATGATTGTGTATGCTTATTATGGGGAGATCTGACTGCTATTACTATTGGCTGCCTCTTTGGTCGAGTGGTCGCAAGCGCGACTGCTAAGCATGAGGTCTTCGATTAGGAGTTCGATTCCCGGGTCTGGCAAAGTGCTATTGGGTTTTTCCATAGGGAATTTCTTAATAGCAGCCATGGAGTCTGGATTCGTGCCCGGTTGATGGCGATAGGCTCGCCCCTATTACATGGGACTTAAGCATAACTGGCGATATGTGGGTGATGTTATGTATTATGGGGAGGTCCCGTTCCAACCCTGGGTATCCATTACTAATCATGATTTTTAGCCACCCAAACATTAGAAGAATAGAATAAGAATAATTTATTTAAAAAAGTATTACAAAAAGTGTACATTTAGGCATAGTAATATTATTTCTCATACAATGGTATAATTAGTACTTATAAGTAAACTATAACTAAAATATATTCTACAGTCGCAAGTATTCAATAGTTCAATTTAGATGTCAGCGACCTGCCCGATCTAGGTTGATTTAAACCTGTGTGCACAATTCAATAAGGACAATAAAATTAAATTAATCTGTTAACAAATTATAACTATGCATCAAATTGGTAGAAAAGACAAACACTAATAACTAGTTTTTAATATTTTATACGCAAACCCTGCGTAGGGAACATAGCTGTTTTTTGACATGGAAAGAAAAATTCGAGTGCGAGCAGGGTTCGAACCTGCGACCCTCCGACTCAGCACACCGGATGTCTTAACCAACTAGACCATCGCACCCCGCTCACAGTTCTCGAAGTTTTCGTTCCACTAATAACGTCTTACGGTGACGTTAGCGCCATCTATTTAAGAAAGTATCGAACTAACTTAAACCAACACGTTGACATTGCAGTCAAATCAATGTTGTATAGAAGTCGCCATACCAAACTAATTTTTAATATTTTTTCTTTCCATGTCAAAAAACAGCTATGTTCCCTACGCAGGGTTTGCGTATAAAATATTAAAAATTAGTTTGGTATGGCGACTTCTATACAACATTGATTTGACTGCAATGTCAACGTGTTGGTTTAAGTTAGTTCGATACTTTCTTAAATAGATGGCGCTAACGTCACCGTAAGACGTTATTAGTGGAACGAAAACTTCGAGAACTGTGAGCGGGGTGCGATGGTCTAGTTGGTTAAGACATCCGGTGTGCTGAGTCGGAGGGTCGCAGGTTCGAACCCTGCTCGCACTCGAATTTTTCTTTCCATGTCAAAAAACCACTAATAACTAGCTTAAGTAAATATGTACAAATAGATATGAAGGGATAACATAATCAAACCACAACTTCTAAAAGTTTTTCTGTGTCTGTAAATACCGCTAAATAATCCGACACTACCAAATTACATTTTTTATAACTTAAACTGTAGAAGTTTAGTATCTTGTTGAGTCTATTGTAAAGAAAAGCACAAACCAAGTCCTAAAAACACATAAAATCGATTCGCAAACGCATGTCTAGTTTGAGGTTTTGTGCAAACTAGGTCCTTCCTTCTCCTATCGGAAGTAACGGGGAAGAACAGGCATACAAGTTACTTGATCCACGGCTGAAGATTAAGGGCAATAAGAAATAAAAAACCCCGAGGAATGAAAAGAATATTCCAAATCTAGAATATCTGTGGCCTATGCATATTAAAAAGTACTAATACTGTTTTTTCAAGGCAGAAAGAGCGCCGTCCAAGTGCATTCATGAAACGTGAGAATAAAAATACCATCAATAACAATATTTCTTCCATGATCTAAGAACCTAATGCAATGCACTTAATGTATGACAGCGGCGACACTGCTCCACTTTACCTACGAATAAATTCTTAAAGCTCCATCCTCAGAATGCAGCGTACAATGTACGAACTTCATGATATCGCATTTCCGTTCTGCGCTCTGCACTATGTCGGGACGGACGCGGGACTGTGGCGGGACGGGGGCAGGCCGGGTGCGGGACGTTGGTTCCACGATCACTTGATCTTATGCCGTCGGCTATTAACTAGCCGTGCTGGTGTCACGGGTAAACCGTCTGGAGAAATATCGTGCGGCAAATTCTGATATTGCTAGAGCTGCTGGTTTTATAATAAAGATAGAATAGTTCATATTCTTATTCTTATTCTTATTGCACACAAAAATAATAGAAATACACACATAATTACAACATATAGCTTATGTACAAAGGCGAGCTTAACCCAGAATTGGGTTTTCTTACAGCAAACCTTACTTCCAATACAAACCTTCCTTTCCTTGCAATACATACAAAAAATGGGTGGTACACTACCTAATAGAAAGAAAGAAGAAAGAAAGAAGAAAGAAAGAAGAAAGAAAGAAGAAAGAAAGAAGAAAGAAAGAAGAAAGAAAGAAGAAAGAAAGAAGAAAGAAAGAAAAAATATTTATTTGTCGCAGGGACATGACATGTATCATACAAAATTACAAAAAATAAACAATAAACTATAAATTCAACAGGACGGAACAAAAAAAAAGAAGAAAGTTAACAGCTTGCACGCTTGTAATAATCTTTTCAATACTTGAATGGCATTTTAAATGACAAAATAACCTCGTTGGGTGGAGGGGCTTTGAAATAACTACACAATTATCATGATATGCTAGGTTTCTTTTAAGAACATAACATCACGCCTGTAATTCCGGAAGGGTTACGCAAAGGTGTACCTTATATTACACTGACATTTCGCCAGTTATGTTTAAGTCCCATATAATAAGGGGCGAGCCTATTGTTATCAACCGAGCACAATTCTAGACCCTGTAGCTACTACTGAGAATTTTCTGATGAAAATTCCTTGACCGACTCGGGAATCGAACCCAGGACCTCATGCTCAGCAATCGCGATTGCGACCACTAGACCAACGACGTAGTCACACTCACAGTCTCTCAGTTTAAATAACCTTTAGTACCGTCCTAATACCCAAAATGTTGTTGCCTGAACACATGCATAACAAATACTCAGAACACCTCATTACCCGCCTTCCTAAAATTCAAAAGCCCCACATCAAAATCATCAAATACTCCATTAAATACCTCTCCAATAAAACGGCCTTAAATTAAAAATTCTAAAGGCATGCACACCCGGGGGTCGACAATAAACGTATAACTCAATTACTCCAATGGAATTCATCTTCATATCTCGAGCTGCCGACGTAGTCACTCAATTTTATGAATCGGGGTTTCGCGTGCTCAATGTTTGACGTAACGAGCCACTAAAAAACCGGCCATGTGCGAGTCGGACTCGTGCATGAAGGGTTCCGTGCCATTGTAGTAGGGGAGCCCCTCTTTAATCCTTATCCTTAATTACTAATATTATAAATGCGAAAGTAATTTTGTTTTTTTGTTACCTTTTCGCGCCTAAACCACTGAACCGATCATCCTAAAATTTTGCATATACGTTTTCAGGTGTACAAAAACGGACATAGAGTACCTTTCATCCAAAAAAAACTACTGTTCCCGACAACAATAACGTTCTTATGATAACAGAAAGCGCCACGTGTCTTTCGGATCATGATTGAATTATATTATTACAAGCAGAGTACAACCCGAATTGATTGTCAAATTCTAAATTAACGCGAGCGAAGCCGCCGCAGAAGCTAGTTTTAAATAAATTTCTTGTTGTTACAGCGGCAACAGAAATACACATCCTGTGAAAATTTCAACTGCCTACCTATTACGGATCATGAGATACAGCCCTCTTACAGACGACGGCCAGCGGAGACTTAGTAATAGGGTCTCGTTGGTTACCCTCCGGGTACGGAACTCTAAAAAATGAATTTCAGGCGAAGCGTGGAACGTCTAAATTAGCCATTATGTTTTTGGGTAAGTAGGTGAAAATAGGAGTTCGGACGTTACACGCGTTCTTGTTACCTGGTGTTGCTTACAGTGTTTTGTTAGCTCTTTGTTTACGTTTTCTTTGTGGGTAGGCATGTTGTTACATTGATTGGGTAACTGAGGAAGCAGGTAGGGGATTGGGTAGTGTGTACTTACTTAATTAATGGTTAATTTAAGATCTATGCGTACAGGTAAAGATATATTTTCCCAAATACCCGAACTGTGGTTTATCCAGGCGTTGGAATTTTCTTAGTAATATAAGCAGTGTTCGTTTTACAGGGTGTAAACAGACCCTTCACATAGCCGTCGACCAAGCATTCTGTAAAAAATATTGCTGGGAAACGAATTTTTTTTTTGGGGTGAAAAATCACGTTTTAAGGTATGACTCGATGGAAAGCACTCAAAGCACTGTGCTGATGGATGGATTGAATAGTACGGGGGTCGTGGAGGTGTGTAAAGTAAAAGTCTTACATTAAAAACATGTATTTAAAAAAAAACTTGTGAAAAAGTTGGAAGTTTGACCCCCAATATCTCCGTAACTAGAAGGTTCCCAGGTATGGTCTAGACCAAAAAAATATTGCAAAGACGGGGAGAACAAGTGCCTTTCATTTATGTTAAGGGTCTATTTACACCCTTTATCTTCAGGTCTAGTTTACTTTGAATGGTTTTCTGCCATCATAATGTGAAGTTATGAAACGGGACGTTCTTACAAAAACACTCATCACCTTCTACACGAGACTAGCAGTTCGCCTGCGACTTCGTCCGCAAAAATTGTAATAGCTCGGCTAATATGCATGATATAAATATAATTTATAGCCTATAGCACCCACGAATAATGGAGCTTTCTGCAAGTGAATGATTTTTTTTTAAATTGGATCATTAGTTCTGCAGATTACACCCTACATACAAACTTACAAACAAGCCTAGATTAAAAACTGTTACGTAAGAATCAAGACCCTGCCATTTATAATTTTATAATAATATGATAATTTATTTTAATTTTTTTTTTTTAAATTTATTCTGTATCGGTATTTAATTTATTTTTGACTTTTAAATTTAATTTAATAATGTTTCTTATTTAATGTAATGTAATTCTGATATTTAGGTTTTAGCTATAATTTATGTGTTTGTATTTATGTATTTTTGTTTATTTTTGGTTTTTAAATGGGTCTTGGACCTGAAATAAATGGAAATTATTGTTATTATTATTATAAATTAGAGTCCATATGAATTTAACCAGACATCGTCATAAAATTATACATACCAGTACTTACAGAGTAACAAACTTCCATATTCTGCTCAAGACCAATAACAAGTAGTGTGTGCTCATAACTAATCAGCTAATATCTGTCACCTCAAACGCACTACTGCGGTTACTGATTCAGCATCAAGCGGTGCTAATTTAGGTGTCTACATAGCACTATCTCCGTTAAACCTTGAGCTAATTGACCTTTGACACGAGGCCTTACTTCAGTGGATAAAACAGGTACAATAAGATTTTCTAACGTTTCACATAAAATACTTCTATTGGGATTTGACTATTTTTTTTTTTTTTTTATAGGACTCTGGAGTCTAAATTTGTTCTAGGTTTATGACAATAGCATAATAAGCATAATCAGCCTATTAATGTTCCCACTGCTGGGACGCAGGCCTTATCTCTGTGAGGGAATGGGCTATAATCCACCACGCGGGCCCAGTGTGGGTTGGTAGATGTCACGTCTTTGGTTCTAGGACATGCCGGTTTCCTCACGATGCTTTCTTTCACCGTTTTGAGAGCAGTGGTGATGAAATAACTTACACAAAGTAATGCGCCTGGCTGGGTTCGAACCCACGACTTACTGCTCGTAAGTCGGGGTCTCCACCACTGGGCCACCGCTGCTCTAATGGCAATAGACTCGCTTTCTAATATACGGGACTTCGACATAACTGACAAAATGTGACTGGATAAAGACACCCCCACTCACACGACACACTTACACACTACACCGGACGGTACACTCTTGCGTAACCCTTCTGGTATGTTGGTATGTTAAAGACAGAATATTTTTAGAACACGTATAAGTGTATTTTAGAAAAGTGCGTGTTAACATCAGTAATTAAAATCCTGATGGATGAACTTTGAGCGTTCAAACTCGTGTGTAAACAAAGAGGTTAAAAAGATAAAAAGGAGCCTCTAACCTCCAAAGAAAATATCGGGAAAGTATCCAAAAATAACAATTAAGCGGGATTACGGGCACACGCGCTCCACTGCGTCCGTGCACACATAGAACCACAGGAAATTGCTTTTAACAACTTTAATTGGACTCTCACAAGAAAAAACTTTTCCAATCTGCCTTTGTAAGTGGCTAAGCTTTAAAAGCTGAGATTAAAACGGTTATTAAGCACAGTTTGTTTATGGAAGATACATCTAATATTCATGTCGTTTGACGCAGCACTTTGGATTAGCCTGTTTGTGAGTGTGACGATGACCCTGGAAAGGTAGAGGTAAAATAAGCCATTAGCATAAAAATGCTTTGAACTGAATTTTGAGTGCGGCGTTTTGTGTTTGCGTTACGTTTATTAAATCTATGACTGTATTTTGCTGTCCAAGAATCTGCATACTATTTGGGTTTTGACTCCATAGGGATTTAAAAATATAATAAAGTATATTTAGTTGTAGTCAGTGGCCACAAAAGTCTGACAACCAGTCTTACCAAGGGGTATCGTTTTACGCAGTACTAACTGGGTTATGGAGGTCAGATAGGCAGTCGTTCCATGTAAAATACAGGTTGTTGGTTATTGATATTGTAACCCGTTACACATCGAAAAGAATTTATAGCGATCTAAAACTCAATGCGATGCGGTCACGGTTCCAGAGTAAGAAAACTTACACTTACAGTATTTGTTTATAAAAAAAACACTTACTATTGTGTTGCTTTTTTACCATTAAAGGTTTATAGTTGCTTCATTTATTTAATCGAGGCAGTCGCTCCATGTTAAATTCTGGTATAGCTGCATTATTTTTGACTGAAAGCCGACCACCGATGATAGTAAAAATCTTAAATTTATTCGTTACTTCACTGACAGATAAAGCACAGCCACTGGATCTAAAAGCACGGAATTTTTAAAATAAGGATTCCTTTTGCAATAAAGTGACGTGAAGTTGAATTGAATGTTGAATTACTCTGTTGCAGCTATATAAGGTCTATCTTTTCATACACGAAATATTTTAAGAGTAACTTCTATAAGTCGAAAAGTCACCAAAACAACGAAAAAAAAAAATTATCTGAGTGTTTTTGTTTTTACGAAATTATTATAATTCTATAATTTTTTGTGACATTTTGCATAAAACCTTCACTCCCTATTCTATCAATGATAGTAGGTTAATACAACGTAGTAAACTAGCGTAATGTATGTTGAAAAATAAGGAGCCAGTATTTATTTAGTTGGTCAAGTAATTTTAAATTAATTATTTTTATAAAAATATACTTAGATTAAAAAAAAAACCTTGAAATAGCTTCTTTATAGTCGTTAGATGATTCTCTGTAAATATTTCGTGTATGAATAGTTAGACCATTTATAAGAGAAAAAGGCCTTACGATAACATGTGCACCACTCACAAGTGCGCATGCGTGGGAATACAAAATGAACTAAGTAAAGTAAAGTCCCTAGCAGACGCAGCCTTCCTCTTGACGAGGTCAGGAGTGCACCTCGTCAATGACAGGCATCGTTAGATGTGTGATGTCCGCCCGGCCCCGTACAGACTGACATAATGAATGGAATTATGTCAAATACCAGGTGATCACCGGGAAGCCCACAATATAATTAATTAGCCTATATTTTCCCAATGCAGGGAAAAGGCCTCCCTTCCGTCCTTCCACATTTCGCGGTCTAGTGCGATTGTAAGCCTATCCTTTGCGAAAGAGTCCAGCTCATCCCACCATCTCCTTCTGGGCCTGCCACGTTATCGTTTCCTGCTATTTGGTATCCACTGAGTGTAAACAATTTATTTATCTCTTTTATTTAAAGTCACTACAAAATAGTTAACTGTTTTAATGTTAATAATGTTAGACCTAATTTTAGACAGCTGAGAAATTACATAACATAACATCATGCTTGTAATCTGGTGGGTGTACCTAATAGTACATCCACATTTCGCCAGTTATGTTTAAGTTCCATGTAATAGGAGGCGAGCCTATTGCCATCAACCGGGAGCAGTTCCAGACTCCGTGGCCGCTACTGAGAAATTCCTGATGGGAAAACTGAATGACACTTTGCCGGACTTCGGAATCGAAACCAGGACCTCATGCTCAGCAGTCGCGCTTGCGGCCACTAGACCAACGAGGCTGTCAAAAAAAGCCCAATACAATACACAATACACACAATACACAATACAATATTATCTCTTTTATTTAAACTCACTACACCAACTAGCACGTTCATAAAATAGTTAACTGTTTTAATGTTAATTAACGTTAGACCTCATTTTAGACAGCTGAGAAATTAGTGTACTCTCTTCTTCAACCTTTGGTCCCCAACGCTGAATGTAGGTCTCTTCAAAATGTCTCCACTTTTGGCTGTTTTGTGTCATGGCTATCCAGTTTCTTCCGGCCACTTTAATCAGATCATCTTTGCACCTAGTCGGTTGCCTTCCCACATTCCTCCGTTCCATCCGTGGTCCCCACTCCAGCACTTTCTTTAGTGTACTAATAAAGGATAAAGAGTTAATCAAACTACCCAATTTTATAAAGCAACTACTTCCACATTTGCATAAATTGCAGAGAAATAACAGAATAAATGAAATAACTCAAGAAACGTTTTGTACATAATTGCAGAGCGGAATCTTGTGTGCATACATTTTGCATATCAGTGGCTGTAGGTTGGTACGCCTGCGTTGCGATGAATGAGTTGAATCTTTAATGTTTCAGTGGACTGTACACAATTCTGAATGGAAAACATTCTGTTGATACTGAAGGCAAGAATTTAGGGCAAGCAGGTCATTCGCCTCAATTTTCCTTGCACAGTACTTTTATTTTATCCTTACTTTATCGCGGGAATATCCTGAATGAGACTGGCTTAAGATCGTGGAGCTTGGCACAAGCAAAGAGAGGTCTATAGCCAGCAGTGGGTGAAGTCGGACTGTGGATGATGATGTTTAATATTATAAAGAGGTAAAATTTATTAATAAGTTTAAATGTAGGGGGTATCTAATTTTGATAAATATTTATAGTATTTGATATATATTTATAGTATTTTATATATCCTTGTAGCTAATCTTAGTAATAAATATAATAATAAATTAGAATTATTTTCAGATATACACCTACCACTGCTTGTCTCTGCATCACCCAAAGGTTGACTGGTAGAATTTTTTTTTTTTTTTTTCGCAAGGGAAGTCATCAAATGACCCCCCACTCTGGGCGGAGCGGAAGGGAGTATCAGACTTGTACTATCTCTTTCGAACAGTCCCGCAGCCCTGGCAGGCATCGGCCCTTGCGGACCCCTACTTATTTGCTGACATCTCTTTGAGGCGCACGTGGAACACGAACGCGCCGTCGACACGGCCTGTCGTCATAAGACGGCCGGACGGCGAACTGGCCCATAACTCGCCCTCCACAGGCCCGCGCCTACGGTGGCCGGGAGCCACCACGTGACCCCCGACGCCCAGGGCGTCTCCCGCGGCGACTGGGACGTGAGGTTCTTTCCCTCTCACGTCCCGCCACCTCCTTCACTAGCATGACTGCTTCGCAGAAGGAGGTGACGGCTTCCCATTCCCTCTCGCTCCGGACCATGGCTTGAACCAAGGCCGGACGCGAGAGATCGCCGCCGCCAATCGCCGCTACGAGGACACGGCGGTGCTCCGCCCAAGCGGGGCAGACCTCCACGGTGTGCTCCACCGTGTCCTCCGGACGATCCTGGCAGTGGAAACACCCGGGGGTTTCCTCCCGCCCGATTCGGTGCAGGAACCTCCCGAAACAACCGTGTCCGGTGAGGACCTACGTCAGGCGGTAGGTGAGGCTTTGAGGAGTGGCTAGAGAGGCGCCGTGGTGCCTCTCTAGTCACTCCTCAAAGAGGGGACTTATCGCCACTATGGTGGCGTGCCCTGCTCGGGGTTGCGACAGTCGCTCTCTCCATGTCGCCATGAGATCACGCCGGAGATCTGTCAGCTGAGCGGCAATTTGCCGCGGCAGCGGAGTTTCCCCCCGACGTAGTGCCCCCGCGCGCCATTCGTGCAGGCATGCGAGGACTATCCCCTTCAGATCCCATGGCGGCAATCCGGCAAGGAGGCTAGCCGCTTCGCCGGAGATCGTGCGGTACCCCCGGATTAGCCTTATGGCTATTACCTTTTGGGGCGCGTTCAGGTAGTGGGCGGCATGCCGCCTCAAAGAACGCGCCCACACCAGGGCCCCGTAATGGGCCATGGACCGCACGACCCCTGCGTATACCCTCCGGCAGGAGGCGTTTGGACCCCTCAGGTTGGGCAAGAGCCGCTTGAAGGCAGCCCCTGTCCGTTCCAGTTTGGGAGCCAAACGTCGGAAGTGCTCCACGAAGTTCCACCGGCTGTCGAGGACGAGTCCTAGGTACTTCAACGTTGACCCGACGCCGATGGAAACCCCTCCTGCCGTCAGTAGGGATCCCGACGGTGGCGCATTCCGAGGCCCATGAAAACAAATGGCCTCGGACTTGTGCAGTGCCACCTCGAGACCCAATTGCCGGATCTTCTCCACGACTATCGCAACCCCGCGTGTCATGTTTTCGGCCGCCGCCTCGTGCGACCTCCCTTGTGCCAGTACCAGCGTGTCGTCAGCGTAGCAAACTACGCTGACGCCTGTAGGGAGGTCGGCGCGCAGCACCCAGTCGTAACCGATGTTCCACAAGGCCGGCCCCAAAACCGATCCTTGTGGAACACCGCACGACATCTCTCGCCGGTTCCATTCTCCGCTTCGACCAGGGTAGATGACGGCTCTATCCGTCAGGTACTCCCCGACCACACGACGAAGGTAGGTCGGCACCCGGTGATACCGGAGTGCCTCCCCAATGCAGCTCCAGGGCATGGAGTTGAAGGCGTTGGCGATGTCAAGAGACACCGTCAAGACGACCTTGCCCCGGCACACCGCGTTCCCCGTCGTGAGGGCTCTCACGCGCATGATGGCGTCCACCGTCGAGCGCCCCTTGCGGAAACCAAACTTTTGTTCAAGATCCGGCCCCATCCCCGCAAGGTGCCCGGCGAGGCGGTTGGCAATGACTCTTTCAAAGAGCTTGCCCACCTCGTCGAGCAACACGATGGGCCGGTATGTGGACGGAGAGTACGCAGGGCGCCCTAGCTTCCGGATGAGGACTAGCTTCCCCGTCTTCCAACAAAGCGGAAACTGGCCTCTCTCCAAGCATGCGCTTAGGAGCCCTTCCAGTTTGGGCCCGAGAGCCTCAGAGGCCAGGACCCAGGCTTTGCCAGGCAAGCCATCGGGTCCCAGGGCGGTATTTCTGGCTTTCAGCCTGCATACCGCCACTCTCAGGTCTACCCCAGTCACCTCCGGAACGTCGTCATCGGTGTGGTCCGCTTCCGGCACCGCACGCGGCGGTGGAACCATAGGCGGGGGAGGATGCTCCCCTCGCGAAGGGAACAGAGCGCTCACCACGTCCTCCACGAGCTCAGGCCGGAGACTCTGCGTCAGCGGGGGGGCCCGGATGCGGAGTTTGTCCCGCACCATCTTGGTAAGGGCGCCCCCACGGATCTCCGTTCAGAGACTCCAGCATCTCCTCGCGGGCTAGGTTCTTGGCCCGCCGGACAGCCTCTTGGAGGGCGGTCTTTGCCCCTCTGTATCCCTCGTACAGCTCCGCCTCAATGGCTGCCGCATCCGGAGGGCGGATGCGGAGCCTGCGATGCCTGGCGTACAGACGCCGCGCGGCAACGCACGCCTCGCGCAGAGACGTCGACCACCAGTACACCTGACGCCGGGCGCTTCCTGGCCGAACTCGGGGCATTGCCTTGTCGCAAATCTCGGACATGGCCTCCTGGAACCAACCCGCCTCGTTGTTGATGTCGGCAGGCCTGATCGGTGATGACACCCAGGCCTGCACGATCGAGGCTTCCAGGAGGAGCTCCCGGTCCAGCTGCTTCAGCGCCCATCGCGGACCACTCGGGGCCTGTAGGACCGGCGCATACTTTTGTGCTTAGTGTTAAATAAATAAATCTCCTCAACTACTGATCCGATTCCGATTAATTTTTTTACAAATGGAAAGCTACAATGGATTTGACTTTAAAGCAAGCGAAGTCACGGGCAAAAGCTAGTTATTTACAAAACTATCCAGTAATCTTAATCAAGGTATAAATTTACAAAAGCCTTTAACGTTCCCACTGCTGAGACACCACCACTCCATGAGTGAGGACGCCATAATCTACAACGCGGGCGCAGTGTAGCTCAGTAGATGTCACATGTCTTCGAATTTTCTGTTCCAGGACAATGCCAGTTTCTTCACGATCTTTTCCTACCAATCATAGTTACAAATCCATTAAAAATCAGCGATTTATCATAATTGGAATTAAACCAAGCTTTTTGTTGTAATTATGGCAATTATGATATTGAAGCGTCCACCTGTAACAACCAACCTATTTGCCAAATGCATGATTTGGCTAGATCACCCACATATCATTACCTGAATGACAAAAAGATAGACTTTCTGAGAAATCCCAAATCTAATAACCTCACGACATTGTGAACTACAAATACATCTTTTCTAATGGCTCAGATATATAAGTAACAAAAATAAGGTCAAGAAAATAAGTCAAAACATTCTGGTTCATTAGCCAGCTTTATGTTTAATAAAATACCTTTTTGTCAACCTTCGTTGCTTAGTTTCCATCTTCATTAAGTTCAAACGGATATTGAAAGACTGGCTCTTAATTGAGATAACAAAATATAAAATATTGAGAAAAATATAAATGTTAGCTTGTTCAGCAAAAATGGTAGTTTGAAACGGTTTTAATATCTGGGTTTGTGTACAATGGTTGTAGGGCGGTAATGGTAGTTTTTAGCTATTTCTGTTAATTAACTCATAATTTAAAAAAAAATTGTCCTCCTATTGAAATATCGCCATAAATACAATCATTTTTCTTGTGTGTAACTAACATCATCTGCCTAGCCTTTTCCCCAGCTATATTGGGGTCGTCTTCCAGTCTAACCGGATACAGCTGAATACCAGTATTTTACATGAAGCGACTGCCTATCTGACCTCCACAACCCAGTTAGTACTGGATAATAAGGTACCCCTTGGTAAGACTGCGTGTCAGACTTTTTGGGCCACTGACTACCTAACGACTGTCAAAGATCTACAATTGACCCCCGGGACCAACGGCTTAACGTGCTTTCCGAGGCACGGAGGAAACTCGGTATGTAATGGGCGGTTACCCATCCACAGACCAACCTAGGCAAGCACGGCTTAACCTAAAGCTCGACCCGAGCGGCTGTTATTATTTAGCCACGAGCTCCTCTTCTTGTGTGTAACTTAGATGGCTTAGAAAAACTTTCGATAGGTACTCATGCCTGCATGTGTGTATTTTACTTTTGTTTCTACAAATAATGTTCTAAGTCAACAGCAGATTTTACCTTTAGAAACCAAACCCCAAACATGCATCATGTCATGAATTCATCATCACAGCCACAGTAATCATCATCATCATTTCGGACACAGTTAAGTAGGAGTAGTGCTATAAAGCCCGGTGTTTGACAATTTCGCATGAAAATTGTATTCCAGAACAGATGCACAAATACACATCTCGTTACATTATCGGGTTTGCTGCAGCACATTAGCAATGCCTTGTGGCTTCGGCATCACGATTCACGATATAACAACGTGTCAAAGTAATTGGCCAGTGTGTGGTGGCAATTATGCCACGCGTCCAACTTGGCCGGATTTGCATATTACCAAGGCAGCAGCGCTGACAGGCGGCATTGTACACCTGTGTTTTAGTTAAACACACGATGATGCACCGTGTACGCACACTGCATAGCTGAAGTAAAGGACTTTAATGCAATATAGGACACGTATTTCTCAGTGTTTGCTGATGGAAAACAGATGGTCCTGGCGTATCGCCAGCACATGCAAGTTTAGTTTACTATTGATTCTGTTTGCTGTTGTGACGCTTTGTAAGTACGACGTGCAGGCAGATTAATTGGTTCAATTGTCTTTGTGAATGAATGTTACGCATCTGATTTGTTTGACAGTAATTGCAAAGTTAACTAAGAACGACGACGACTAGAATTTTAAACAGTTTTCTGGAGTGAACCATTTTTAACGTCAATCAGTTGTGTTGCAGTAGTTACTTTCCTAATTGAATTCTTGACTGTAAAATATTTTCATTTTGTTGAAAGGAATCATTTTATTGAAATTAATTCTTTAATTCCTTTTTGGTTCTTTAAAATAATATTGTTGAAAACTTGATCTGATACTCTTATTGGTATCCAAATATTGAATTTCTAGGTTATTTTTTCTATTAGAATAACCTATCTGATGTTAGAACCTTCTAAATGACTGGATTTACAAACAATTTTGTTGGCACATTTTGTTCCAAATCTAAAGAATTAAATTCCAACATCAGAATTCATTAAATTCCTAAGAACAAGTGCGCTTCACACCCGAATTCATTCCATCGCCAACGTTAGGACTCAACACAATGTAATTGCTGCCTTTAGTGAAATAATTACTTAACACTTAACTACTAGAACTTTAATAAATTGTCGCGGAGGCAAGGCAGAATTTGTACGAAATGCAACTGCATTTGGCGACCAGCCAGAGTTAGTAAGAAAACCTGAACGTATCGATTTGGTAGCGCGGGCACAGAATGTTTAATACAGTAGGTCAGTTCCTTACAAGAAATGAAATCAGACGCACACACACTCATGCCCGATTCCATTTATGCAGACTTAACCACTAAATAATTGCCTAAATAAAGCATATAATTAAATAGTAGAGTGCAGTGGATTTTTAACTCTTGGTAAATTCGTTTAGTTATTATTTTAGGTTTTTATTAAAAAAAAAACAATTCATTTTTTTTATTGGTATCAGTACTGTATGGTGTCGGACGTAAAGAATAGCACCATCCCATATCTTCCCGTGAGTTTCGTAAGAGGCAACTAAGGGACTTACCAGAAAATGGGCAGCAGCGTTCTCTGTGCTTTGGTAAAAACCGTACTGCGATCGCCAACCCGCCTGCCAAACGTGGCGTTTATGGCAAAACCCCCACTTTGGGGGAGGCCTATGTCCAGCAGTGGACGTCTTTCGGCTGAAATAATGATGTCAGTGTCCTCTAGTGCTAGTGAAAAGTTGCAATAGGGGTGAAATCACATTTGCATGATCAACGTTTTCGAGTATCTCTATCTCATTCTGTCTCGTAAAAGCGCCATTTGGTGGAGCGAGAAGTCAGGTTTGAACCACCCGCATTCAAGCACATTAGAAGTTAGTGTATTGTAATTCTAAGTAAAAGACAGGAAAAAGTGACTGATGATTTCACCCTAGGCGCGTAAATATGTAAATACGACAAATGCCATTTGCACTCACTGTGCGTGAGGCATGACCATATGTGCGTGCGTTTTCGCTCGCTGTATGACACCTACCTTCTGTAATATTCTACGACACGAAGCACGTTCACCTAAAGGCTAAGCATTTGGCAAGCATAAACAATTTGTGTTATTTATTGTTTCGAGTCAATGTCGTATACAATACGGGAGTTGTGGTTACAGGATTTCAGGGTGGTTACAGGTTTGCGTGGATGTTTACATCCGAAGAGGATGATTAAGTTTTGTTTGTCACGAATGTATCATGCATCTGCTTTCCCTAATTGAAGTGGCTAAAACAGGCAGTGAGTGCTTTGAATACAACTATGCATGAGCTGTGAAACTGCAAAGAAATTTGACCCGGGAAAAAATGTCCTCTATTAAAAAATTCAAAGACATTTGAGTTTACCAATCTACAATGCGCCTACAGCTCTGATTGAAAGGGGATTTGCGTCTCAATAGAGCGAAACAACTTGAATTTTGACGCTTATCTTATGTGTGATAATATCTACCATATCATAAAAATGTAAATAAAATAAATGGTGAGGTTCTTCAGAAAGGTCAGGTGCGTAGTACTCGCAACCAGTGTGCGTGTATGACCAGATGTAAGAACGGGAATGAAGCAAATGGAGTATATAAGGATCGTAGCAGGTGGCGTTCTGTATTTTCTGCCTATCCCCATGGGAAAAAAGCGTGATTTTATGTATGTATGTATGAAATTGAAGTTTCATTACTTTTTTTTGGGGTGAAAAATCACGTTTTGCGGTAGAACTCAACGTAATGCACTCAAAACATTGTGCTGATCGATGCATTGAATAGTACGCGGATCGTGTACGTATTTAAAGTAAAGTTTTAACATTAAAAAATTGTTTAAAAAATAAGTTTGTGATAAAGCCGGAACTTTGACTCCCAATATCTCCGTAACTATAAGGTTCCCAGATAAAGTCTAGAACAAAAAATGATCTCAATGACAAGGAAAACGAATGACTTTTGGCTTCATTAAAGCTACTTTTACACGCTTTATACTAATCAAATATAGGCATGACAAAATTCCATGTTCCATCTCTATTTGTAGACTGCAATTGTAGGAAACGGCTGTTGCATACAAAAATTAATAGAATTTCCAAAAAAAGAGAAGTCAAACAACAACAGTTTAAATTCTAAATCGAAAACTAACTTTAAAACAGTCTCGAAAAACACTTTCCAGGCAATATAGAAGAATCCTCTATTTTAAACTACGGCTCTTTCTAGATATTACGGACTCAAGATGGTAAAATAAAAACTTTTTACACGAGTAAGATGAGCATCTGACTTAGTGGCGTCGTTAAAGACGTTTTTTAATTAAAGAAAGGTCTTAACGACCAAACTCCTTCTACCTAACTATCTCCAGGTAATTATTACGCACTTGATTGCTAAAACTTACGCCTTTATCGAAAAGAGCTGAGATTCATTAGTTCTACTCCATTTTAAATTAGGTTAAGTGTAGTCGCACTTTTTTTTGTTCAGAACTACAATACAAAGCGAACTGGAATAACGCTTAAGTTTATTGGCACTTTCAAGAGTTTTGTTCTTTTGTATAATGCGTCACTGGGTTTTAGATTAGGTACACTTTAGCATAGTACGTATTGTGTTTTCGCAAATTAGTTTCCAAAATATTTTTAAACTTTAACACCTGAATACACGCTTTAGTTTCTGCTGATATTAGGTTTCCGTAGCCGACAGGTAACCAAAGGGGCCCTGTTACTAAACCTCCGCTGTCCGTACGTCTGTCTGTTAGCGGGTTTTATCTTATGATGCGTAATAGGTAGACAGTTGAAATTTTCACAGAATGTGAATTTCTGTTGCTGCTATAACAACAAAAATAAAAATAAATTAAAGGGACTACTATTAAGGGACCTACTACACTGGTACGGAACTCTTCATGTGCGAGTCCGACTCGCACTTGGCCGAATTTTTTTACAGGTTATTCTAAAACCAATTTTATTTACACACCCATTAAGTTAATATTTTTCTAAGTGAAAATAACGTCAAGCAGGAAGATTTCATAGACTTTAGGAAAGCATCATCATCTGCCTAGCCTTTTCCCAGGTCGGCTTCCAGTAAAGTCCTATATGTAAGTACCTTGCAAAAAATTGCAGAGTTCTCAAGAGGATACACACTTTATGTCTCTGCCATCTACTATCTGTCCTCCACAGCACTAATACTAATAGAAAAAACCGGTCATGTGCGAGTTGGACTCGCACACCGAGGGTTCCGTATAAACTTGTAGGTATTTTGTTATTAAACTACATATTTTCAGATTTTCAGATTTTTCCCTTTACATGTGCTGAAAAACATTGCTTCTTCCCAAAAATGATTCAAAGTCAACGGGAAGTACGCTATAGGTTTTCATTACCTTGTGAAATTTCAATATAAGCGACATAAACGGTCATTTCTTTTGATAGCGTTGACTTATAAGTTTGATTTTTTCACTCCTCCAAGGAATAACAGATCTTAAAATTTGATATTAATGTCAGCTCGACGCTTAAAAAGGGTTTGACAGACGGACCACAAAGAGATGCTATAAGGGTTCCGTTTTTGCCGACTGAGGAAAAAGTACGGTATATCAAAACTAAACGTGGCCAAAACATACATTTTCTAACCTAGAGCCCTGTAGAAAAGCAGAATAAACGTATTACATTCAACATTACAATAAGAACAACGATAAATTATTCAGCGTAATTCCACATACATTACAAAACCATCATTTCGTGCTTAAAATTGTAATTTCGCATGACCAAAAGTCATAAATCAGTTTTAGATACGGGAGTTTTCCTGATAATCGTTATTTATGTTTTATTTACATTTTGTTTTTAGAAATAATGAAAATAAGCTTGATCTAGTATTATCACGCAAGAGCTATGTTTGGCATGCTACATAAACTATGTACTTTAAAGTTTGATCATAATTTGAATGGTTCAGTACACAAGAAAACATCATCGGAGTAAAAGCACAGAGTTGTAGCAACTAGTTCTTATTTTCATGCATAATAACAACAAATATTTTTACAAAAGTTGTTTGATATGTAATTTAAGTTACTCAAATATGCAAAATGTATACAGGTTTACATAAATCACGTTAAGAATTGCCTAAAAGTCTGAAATATGACTGAAAGAGGGAAAAAGAAAAGTACCACAACATTATAAAAATTGATTTTCTATTTCATAATAAAACTAAAACATTTCAAGTCATTTCAAATTACAATTCTTCATGGTCATATTGATCAATATCTGTAAAATCATCCACAATAGTTTCATTGTTGTTCAGTAACCTACGGAATTCTTTGTTGAAATAATCTGATATCATGTTCCATACATTTATTGAATACCATGCAACCACGCTCAGAGAAAATATCAAACGAAATAGTAATGCAAGCATTTTTATAAATACCTATATTATATCAATAGTATACTGCAATATTAATACTAAAGTACATAGATTATAATGTTTGTCAATTCCAGCTAGACATTATGTTGGGGTATTAAAAATCACTATGTATAATCAATATTTTGAAATCTTCCAGTATAATAATGTATAAATAAGGGACACTAATAATCCACATCTAAATGGGTCTTATTATTAGTATATCAGTTTCCAAAAATACAAGACAAAGTATCACTTGTTATAATAATCCCGACGACGTCATCATATTTTAGAATATATAATTACAAAGTTCTCTTACTTAAACGTTTTAGCCAAGAACTTATCGCCCACTTAAGTTTAAACGCAAGAGAAAAGAAAGTAGTGATCGCACAAAGAAATTCAAGTTATTAAACAAAAGTTTTTGCAACGTGCTAAAAGTAGCTAAATGTTTAAGATACTAAGGTACCGAGAAAATTGTAGTTGTAACAGTGTTAAATACATTTTACACTCCACGTGTCTGTGTTTGAATTAAATCTGAGTAGAACAAAGTTCATTCAAACCTAGCAGGAACGCGGTTGAATATTAACTAGACCGACAGGCTCAGCAGCATAGAATATATAAAAAAATAAGTACAATACAAAGTATCCAGGCAGCGCCCACTATCCATTCAAATATATTCCATAAATATAAAAACACTGAATTCTAAAGAATACTCAAATCCGATGATACAAGCCCAAAGACAGATCCCGAGGATTCACGTAAATAGGTTTACGTAATCAATTCAATCGTCGTACAAAATGTCGGTGCCATAAATCATATCGGAAACGATCTCGTAGACTGCATGAGCGTGGGGGTACACGATGGTCGTAAGCATCACAATACTATTTGCTATCACAAACAGTTTCATCGTCTCCAAGCCGTCTGATGATCTGAAAATGGCAAGTCAATCGTAAAAGTACCGTTAGAATCTTCAATAGCGCATAAAAACTTTTGTATGGATCCTTTATTGAGTCATTTGGAGAAAGCGGATTCTTGATCTGATTGAGGACTGGGTTGATAGATACGATATTGGATCTTTTGTGATATTGTTCAGCTTTCGTAGTGTATTTTTGACCACAAAAACTAATTCTTGAGATTGTGTTTCTGATCTCAATTATCTTGCTTCAATTTCTCTGGAATCGTAATTATGATTGAAATCATTTTCTAATTCGGAAATGTATTCAAACAATTTGGCCTAATTCTTTTCACTTCCGTGCCAAAGATTCCAAATATTTTAGCTACGATTACGTTTAGACTTAAATTGAATATTCTTCAAAGGAATTAATTTATTATTAATAACAGGCTTAGTTTATTTGAATGTTGAAATATTTCGGAATTAAAACTGTTTGCAAAATTACTGGAAACGGAATTGCAGACGACATTGAAACAAACGTTTATTCGCTGCCAAATAACAAAGCGAAATCCTATTTTCTAATAGCAATAAGCACTTGGAATATTCTTATTTCAAATATTATTGCATTTACATTCGAACGTGCTTATATCCAATCGCAGCAAATAACTTCTCCGCCATAACCGATTTTAAACGATCACAGCCGAACGCGTTCGTTTCAAAGCATTAGCATTCGCGTGGATGAGTTTCGAGTTACTCGAAGTGCCGGAACATTAAAGACTCGTTTGGATCTGATAGGGAGATTTCTTTAATTTTTTGAACATCAAGAGTGTGTATATTAAAGGAATGACAGCTTCCAAGTATTTTTTATCGGAGACGGGATATTGGAAAATAAATATTCGTATGTGTTTTTGAGATACTTGAATGTATGTTTATGCTTTCACATTTATGTCATCATTTGTAAAGACAAGTGTAATATTTTAGAAAATGTGAGCTTAATGCTAGAATGTAAGCGAGGCAGCTGACGTATGAGATGACGTGGATGATATTAAAAAAGTCAGGACAGTTATGGCTTTTGAGATATCAAGAATGGTGTGAAGACTTGATTTTTATTCAAAAATGTAAGTTTATGTTTCAAGACTAAACGTAATAAACCTGATTATTTGTTTCCTTTTTTGCGCCCCCTATTATAAATAACAAGTAAATTAGTCTATTAAAAACTATTTCTTTCATCAAGCTATGATATAAAATAATTACCTCAACCATCCACCGAAGCCTTGTTCTTCATCGTCCAAAGAGTCAACTGCCACTGGAACGTTTTCAGTATTCTGTGTTTCTTTTTCTTCAACTCCGACCTGTGTCTTTTTCTGAGCTGTCCCAGAATTAAGTTTACTTTTCGTCATAATCTAGAAATTACACATCAAAATTGGATCTTCAGAAGCCGTAGCACGAGCGGGCAGTGTAAACGTAATGTAAAAAATGTCGATTATAAAACTAAAAATACTTGTTTCATATATAAAAATAGTTTTAAGAATTTATTGATATCTATGGATGATGCTGATTGTACTTGTTGCAAACAATTAAACTAAAAAAAAGAAAATTCAGTCGGCTTGATAACCTCCTCTTTTTGGTAGTCGGTTAAAAATACTATCTTATGAAAATACTATTGTATTTTCGACTCAAAAACTAACTCTTTTTGTATTTACGTTACATTTAAACGGCGCGCTCGTGCCCTCAGGTCAGCAACTACAACAACTATAAATTGTGATCTTATATTTTTGATGATGAGTCAAAAGCGCATGTATACTCAGTGGTGTTGAAACCATAATTCGGGACAATGATTTGGACTAAAGTAGCTAAAAAATAGTGCACACAGTTAGAACCAATTGAAATGAACAAAACCCATTTCAACAGCAATTTGTAGGTGCCACAAAACTGTCTGTAGTGTGTATTGTACTGAATATTTCAAAAGTTTCGTTTAAAAACGATTCAAAACGTTTATTCAGGCGTAACTTTTGAATAGGCGAACCGATTTGACTGATTTTTTGCTAGTTGCGAGGTAGTTTTAGTGGTCGGAATTCGATGAGCGATACGTATATAAAAATGTACTTTGTCAAAAGCTAGCCAGAAAATAAAAATAATAGGACAATTTTAAAAATGTACTGTATTTGTCAATTTAGACTGTACAGCTGAAAAATGAAAATCTATGTTCATTTGAAAATGCTTTATTTATTTATTTAACACTTCAAGCACAAATTACAGAGGCGGACTTAGTGCCATAGGCATTTTGATTTTATTTCTCTAGAAAAAGTTTAATTAAAAACATTGGACCAGAGACGCTCATCAATAGAACACAACATTACGTAGAAAACAAAAAAAAAACTTCTCAACAAAGAAACGAAGAAAACTTTCCTTCACAAAAGTACTAAGAAGCCACGTAAGGAACACAAAGATACAAGTACTTTCCCGAAGCTAAACAAAACACTAACACGGGAACACCTGGGCCCCTAATCAAATATTATTTGATTCAATATTACCTCAGTGGCAAAGGGTGTGCGGTAAAGAAACAAGTGGCTCGGTCTCCTCACGCTGAACACTAACAGACCTAACGAACCACATTCAGCGGGAAGCCTCTCAAACGCTGATCGATACTTTATGTGGTGCAAGTTTTTGAGGTGAAGAGAGGTATATGCGAAGCGATTAGCGGATAAATACAGAGTTAGAGTTAGGTTTTTGAAGGAATTGTTTTTAGAAGTTGGATAAACTGACTTTAAATTTATAGGTAGACTGCCTCGTTGATCAAGTGGTCGCAAGCGTGACTGCTGAGCATGAGGTCCTGGGTTCGATAACCAGGTCGGGGAAAATTATACTGGGTTTTTCCATGAGTAATTTCTCAGTAGCAGCCACGGAGTCTAAATAAAATTTGTACCCGGTTGATGGCAATAGGCTCACCCCCTGTTACATGGAATTTAAAACATAACTGTCGAAATTTAGGTGTACTATTAGGTACACCTCTGCGCTTCGGGGATTACAGGCATGATATTATGTTATGTTGAATTTATGGGTCTGTAGAAGAATGAAGTTGTCAGAGACACGATATCCTAAACCGATAATGACATCTTTGAACTAGGAGATTTTGGAAACCACCGAAACACCGTCATAATCAACAATTGAGGTGTCAATAAAAATTAAGCACTTAAAATAAGCATGTACCTAAACATGGAACACTAACACTAACACTAAAGGCTTTCTTGGTTTCGAAGTCCTCAGAAAAAACGTTTTAACGTTTAGAATACTATCTTCCACATAAAATAAACAAGGAAAATATTAATTTCCGCCACTCAATCCCCACCCTAACCTTTCGCTGTCGACGTCCTAACACGATTATGAATTATTACCAACGGGTGAATGAGTAAAATTCGGCTGTTCACCTCCCAAGGTAATTTGCAAGCTGTACGGTGAAAAAATAAAGTTTCTCCAAAAATATTCTTTGTAAGAGACATTTTTTTTAATGATTTTTTAGGGTATCTTACACAAAAACGTGCTAATGGAATTCCATTATTGAATTTGCGCTGTGTGTACGTCTGTCACAGGGTTGTGTTTCTATAACCGGAAAAGTTAACCAATATTAGCAGAATACTTATAGGTGATATGGTTGTTTGCAAGACAAGTACAAATACAGGAAACATGCTTTTTTTGGGTCCCTATTTTGTTTCACTGCTGGCTAAAAAGTCTCGGGACCATAATATTCTTACAGTCCTCTCTATATTCAGCCATCTCAGGTCAATCAAACAAACGAATACAGATGATCGTCACGCTAGGTGGTTCCTTGGCCTGTCTCGACGACGGCCCCTACCTTCAGGCACTCTCTGTATGTCGGTCCTGGCCCATCGATGCACCCTGTAGGGACACACAACATGGGTAATGTTTTTTTTTCAAAAACACATTTTTCAACATTTTATTTTAAATGCTAATATTGTACGTGAATTTATGACGTCATTGATACGGCTAATGATATCGGATTATTAATGTGTGTACATCCATGTGTCATAGTCACAGATATAGGCGTTGCCGTGGTAATTTATTGTAAATATATTAAACACAGGTTGTATCTGAGAGCAGCGATGGCCTAGTGGTGGCAGCCCCGACTTACGAACAGTAAGTCGTGGGTTCGAATCCAGGCAGGCGCATTACTTTGTGTAATTTATTTCATCATCACTGCTCTCAAAACGGTGAAGGAAAACATCGTGAGGAAACCGACATGTCCTAGAACCAAAAATTCAAAGACATGTGACATCTACCAACCCGCACTAGGGCCGCGTGGTGGATTATAGACCATTCCCTCTCATAGAGAGGATGCCTGTGTCCCAGCAGTGGGAACATTATAGGCTGATAATGATAGGTTGTATCTTTGGCAGCGGAATAGCTACCTAAGAAAAATTGAAATATTCACTGACTAATATTGTTTCGAAGACCAATATTAACAATAAAAAGATAAATTCAAAATAGATTTGAAACGTTTATTACGTACATAAATAACGAAAAATGTATATTTTCGAACGTGTTATTTCACAAACCCGCATGTGGTGCTACGGAACCCCCTAGTCCACGAGTTCGATTCGCACTTTCGACAATTATTTTTGTTTCTTGTATTCAAATACGATCCGATGAATATTTATGACGTCATTGATACGGCTAATGATATCGGATTATAAATGTGTCCATGCGTCATTGTCACAGATAAAGGCTTCAGTTGGTATCGTTGGCACGTGTGCTAGATTATTGTGAATAAATTAAACGCGAACTTGGCTTCTCGATTCTACAGGATGTAAACAGACCCTACACGAAGCCGTCAACCAAAGATTCTGTACATGGGGTGCGTTGTCAGAATTCCTCCTCGTGTGCCTGATGGCTGCCGGTCCCTCTCGATACGTCTGGAGGGAATAGCAGCTGCTGGGCCGGTGCACCCTGGGCGTGGCCAGTATCCTTCCCCGAGGAATGGGAAGAGATTCTTATTCCTCGGGAAATGTTACTGCCCATGGCTAATATTCTGACATGGGGGGGTCCCTCATGGATCAAGGGGGCGTTGCTCCGCGTGACCCTCTGAAAAGCAGAGGGCACAGCGGAGGAGCAAGGGCGGGCTCGGTGTGCACTTACCCTGCCTCCGAGCAGACAGTGAAGGACGTGCGACCTTCACTGTCTCCGTCGATATCGTAATCCCACCGTCGAAGTGTCGTGGAACACGTCTCGCGGCTTCGATTGGGACCGAGGCTCTTGGCTTAACCGCCCGGACCACGAGGTAGAAAACCTCTATAAAAAGTTACCCCGAATCTCAAGCGGCGGCGCACCGCGAGGAGATGTATGACTGACGGGTTCCTTTGGAAAATCAGTCTCTAGTGCGGACCACTGCCGGGCCTGGCTATGGCTTATCTGGGTACAGGGGGCACTGCCCAGATGGACTATTTATTTCCCCCATACTCGTGGGAACAGTATGGAAGATTACAAAACCCAAAAAACGGCCGATAACGGCGAAGGAAGGGAGGAGAGGGATGCGGGGTCGGAGTCCGGCGCCGCATCCAGCGAGGTGAGCGCTGGCTCAGTGTGCTCCCAGCGCGGGAGGCCCGGGGCTGCTGCGGGGAACAGGGAGTTCCTACGCAAGCGGTCCAGGCCGGTAGGCGACCGAGAGTCGTCGTCAGATGGGGAGCTGGCTTCGGCTCGCAAGATCCCCACCAGCAAGCGCGGCGGGATCCGCGGCAAGGGGAGAGGCCTCTCTGCCACCGAGAGGTCGGCGCGGCTTGCCGAGGAGGGGCGCCACCCGGGGGTGGCCGCCGGTCACGAGGTGGCCCGTTCGGGCTATTCTGGCGACGAGGCGGGCGCAGATGGCGGCTCTGATGCGGAGCGTAAGGCCGGGCTCGCGAAGGAGGTGGAGGCAGCGCTGAGGGCTGTCTCCTTCAAACAAAAGCCCTCCACCAGGCAAAGGGCTATACCTGCTGCGGTCGCCTCCATTATGGCGGCAGCGGAGGCTAGATTTGCGGGGCCGCCGCCAGACGGCGTGGCCAAACTGAGGGCGGAGGTCGCTCGACTGACAGCCGCCACGGAGCTTCTCAAAGAGGAGAAGAAGCTCCGAGCAGACCTGGCCAGTCTGCGCGAGTCCGGCTCTCGCAAGGCGCCCCAAAATGGGGGCCAGAAGCGTCCAAGCCAGCACGTGCCGGTGGAGAACCAGGTCCTGAATCTGGTTCGGCAGGAGCTGGCTGCCTTCCAGGCGCGGTTCTCCGTCCTGGAGGGCATTGTCTTACGCCCCCCCCTGGCGGCAAACAAGGCGCCCCCGGGCCTGAGGGCGGCCTCATATGCGTCAGCTGCGGCCTCCGCACCGGGGCCGTCCAGCCAGCCCCCCGGCAGGGTTATGTCGGCCCCGACGAAACCGGCTCCGGTTAAGAAGGCGGCGGCCCTGAAACAGGGCAAGGCGGCGGCCCAAAAGAAGGGCAAGGTGGCGAATATGCCAGCGCCAGCCGCGAGACAGCCGCTATCGCCCCCCCCCCCACCCCCCCCTAAGCCTTCCGTGGCCGAGACCGGGTGGCAGGTGGCTGGAGAAAACGCGAGGGAGTGAAGGGCGGCCAAAAAGGCCAGGAGGCAGGAGCAGAAACGCCGGCAAAAGGAGCGGGGCGTCGCGGTTAGGCTCAGCGCCCCGAAGACCGCAGCTGTAGTGATTACACTACAGCCGGACGCGGAAAAGAGGAGCGTGACCTACCGCGACGTGCTCGCTAAGGCGAAAGCGACGGTGGATCTCGGAGAGCTCGGGATCTCCGGGGGCCTCCGGCTTAGAGTCACCGCAACAGGGGCTCGAGTGCTGGAGATCCCTGGCGAAACCCGTGGCTCGTCCGCTGACGCTCTGGCTGAAAAGCTTAGAGCGTCCCTAAATGCGGACGAGGCCAGAGTGTCCAGGCCCGTCAAATGCGCAGACCTGCGCATACTGGGTCTGGACGACTCGGTGACCGAGAAGGAGGTGGTGGCCGCCGTCACCAGGACCGGTGGGTGCCCTGCCGAGCAAGTCAAGGCAGGCACCTTACGTCCGGACCTGTCGGGCATGCGAACCATAACGGTAAGCTGCCCTGTGACGGCGGCGAAAGTCATTGTGGAGGGCCGAAGGCTCTTGGTGGGCTGGGTTTCGGCGCAGGTGAAGCTGCTGGAACCCAGACCTCTGAGGTGCTTCCGCTGCCATGTGGGGCACCACGTGTCGGTCCGGTGCACTTCGGAGGTGGACCGCAGCGGCCTGTGCTTCCGCTGCGGCCAGCCTGGTCACATGGCCGCGGCTTGCTCCGCCGCGCCGCGCTGCGCCGCATGTGCGGCAGCTGGCAAGCCGGCCGATCAACGGGCAGGGAGCAAGTCCTGCGGTACTCCCGCCAAGGCCAGGGGCAAGGGAAGGCCCTCCGCCACCACCGCCAAAACCCCACCGTCGCCACCACCGCAGCTGCCGCCACTGTCGCCGCCGCTGCCGCTACTGCTGCAACTTCCGCAGCGGGGCCCTCGCAGGGGGCCCGGGAGGGGGCTGAAATGGAGTGCCAGTAACGGCCCCATTACGCCTTCTCCAGGCGAACATCAACCACTGCGCCTGCGCTCAGGATCTGTTGCTCCAGAGCGTGGCGCAGTGGTCGATTAACATCGCCGTGGTCGCTGAACCGTACTTTGTCCCGCCCAGGGATGACTGGGTTGAGGACCTTAGCCGCTCAGTGACCATAATTGCGTCGGTCGCCGCCGGTACCCCGACCTTTGAGAGTGTCAGGAAGGGTCAGGGGTGCGTAGCAGCACGGTTCGGGGAGATCGTTGTAGTGGGAGTCTACTTCTCCCCGAGCCGAACTCTCGCCGAGTTCCACAACTCCCTCACGGAGTTGAGTGTCGTCATCGGAAGCCATTCCCTCCCCGTGCTTGTGCTCGGGGACTTCAATGCCAAGAACTTGGCTTGGGGTTCTCGTTACACGGACGTGCGGGATAGAATGGTGGAGGACTGGGCTCTGGAGACAGGCCTGGTCGTCCTAAATCGGGGTTCTGTCCCCACGTGCGTGCGGATGCGGGGCGAGTCGGTGGTGGACATCTTGTTCGCCAGCCCCGCTCTTTCGCCGCGTGTCGTTGACTGGCGCGTCATGGAGGGGGTAGAGACCTATTCCGACCACCGGTACATCCGGTTCGACGTCTCCACCCAGTCCTCAAGCGTGCCGGTCCTGCAGGCCCCGAGTGGTCCGCGATGGGCGCTGAAGCAGCTGGACCGGGAGCTCCTCCTGGAAGCCTCGATCGTGCAGGCCTGGGTGTCATCACCAGTCAGGCCTGCCGACATCAACAACTAGGCGGGTTGGTTCCAGGAGGCCATGTCCGAGATTTACGACGTGGCAATGCCCCGAGTTCGGCCAGGAAGTGCCCGGCGTCAGGTGTACTGGTGGTCGCGAGAGCTGACGTCTCTGCGCAAGGCGTGCGTTGCCACGCGGCGCCTGTACGCCAGGCATCGCAGGCTCCGCATCCGCCCTCCGGATGCGGCAGCCATTGAGGCGGAGCTGTACGAGGGGTACAGAGCGGCGAAGACCGCCCTCCAAGAGGCTTTCCGGCGTCAGGCCTTGGTTCAAGCCATGGTCCGGAGCGAGAGGGAATGGGAAGCCGTCACCTCCTTCTGCGAAGCAGTCATGCTAGTGAAGGAGGTGGCGGGACGTGAGAGAGAAAGAACCTCACGTCCCAGTCGCCGCGGGAGACGCCCTGGGCGTTGGGGGTCACGTGGTGGCTCCCGGCCACCGTAGGCGCGGGCCTGTGAACGGCGAGTTATGGGCCAGCTCGCCGTCCGGCCGTCTTATGACGACAGGCCGTGTCGACGGCGCGTTCGTGTTCCACGCGCGCCTCAAAGAGATGTCAGCAAATAAGTAGGGGTCTGCAAGGGCCGATGCCTGCCAGGGCTGCGGGACTGTTCGAAAGAGATACCGTGGCCCTGGAACACAAAGGGCAAAGAAGGAACATGGATGGGTTTTAGTCAGTACAAGTCTGACACTCCCTTCCGCTCCGCCCAGAGTGGGGGGGGTCATTTGATGATTTCCCATCCGGAAAAAAAAAAAAAAAAAAAAAAAAAAAAGGATTCTGTACATCTAACCAATTAACTTTAAGCAAAAATTATTGCAGTTAAACGACTTTTTTATGGTGAAATATCACGTTTTACGGTAGGTTTCGATGGAACGCGCTAAAAGCATTGTGGTAATGGCTGGATTGAATATAACGTGGGTCGTGGATGTGTTTAAAATATAAATCTTACATAAAAAACATGTATTTAAAAGAAAAACTGTCAGTCCCATATACTTCTGACCTTTTTTTCGTCGTTACCACTGACAGAATGCCACTTTATTTAGGCCCTCTACTCAATTTTTAAAAATTATACTTGCCACAAACTTAACCTAGCTCAAGGTTATTTTATTCTTTAATTGTAAAGGTCAACAGTATTAATTATCTCACAAAACTACTAGAAGACCAGACTAATCTGGTTCTCAATCATAAAGCTAACCAAAAATATAATTTATTATTAAACAAAGAAAATGTTATTAAATAAATAAAACACCCTCTCTTTTGCCCCTTACTTACATAATTGACGAAACATGATCGTGCTTTGAGCGCAAATCTGTCTAACCGTTCGGGGATTATAAGCATTTAAAATAAAAGTCATATCGACATCCAAAAACTCTGCAAATAAAATCTTAAATTTTAAAGAATAAATGCTTGAACTACATAGAGAATTTAACCTTAATCGAGAATCAGTACATCGACAGGTAAGCCGTAAAGCCGAAGGAAAAACACGCTTCTTCGCTCGTCCCTAACGACACTCAAGAAAGAAATGAGGAAAATCAAACAGTAGAGAAAATAAACTTCTGATCTCTACTTATCCTACTTTTCATAATAATATTATCAATGTGAACGTTTGTCTAAATGTTTGTAACTCAACCTTACATAAACTACTGAATGCATTCGGATGAAATACTGAGTTATAGATAGATACTATGAACAATAAGAATATAGAATTTGAATTCGGCTAAATAAAATAAAAAATAACCTTTTATTAAAACGAAAAGAAGAAAATTAGGTTTATTCATAAAAATTTAACGCGTATACAAAGTTTTGAGTCCGTGCTAATAACCATTGAGGAGTTCTCTCGCGAGGAGACGACTGGCTGCAGGATTAAGACATGTCTGTCATAAAAATGTATTGTCACCAGAACGAAAATTGTGCGCAAAATTTCAGCTCAATCAGTTGGAGGAAACTAGACTGAAATTTAGTTGCCAGATTTGACCACTACATAGTAACTAACTTACTTATAATAATTCACCCTTGTTTTTTGTGGTACCTATACTCAATTATAGCTTAGCTTAATCTGTGAGTAACTGAGGGTTATGAGATATTTTTACTAACTTGAGGCACACGGTTTTACACATACTAGAAAAAGGTGGAATTACGAGATTTTGAATATAAATCGAGCTGTTCTTCTAGAAGGCAAATAAAACCGTAGACAACAGCTAGTTTTCAAGAAAACTATGCCATCACTATGTTACCACACAAACAAAGAAAATAATCCCACTAAAAATATATCGTGACATTTAACTGCAGTTTTCAACACTTTAATCTCGACTATTGCAGGTATGGAGATAAAAATTAAAACCACAGTGAAGATAAAACTTTATACGTTAATGAAAATGGAGAATTTATGGTTGTGTGTATATCAACAATATAAGAACACGTGGGTAAAGTTACGAGCGGTAATCACTTAGCAGCATTTATAAGAGATTTTCTTCTAAATATATAAATTGCAATTTCATGTTTTTAATCGACTTTTAAAAAAACGATGAGGATATGTATTTAATTTTTCTTTGCAATCATATCACATATTTTGAAACCCATATTATTATGAAATGGGAAATAATAAGGCTTCAGAAAAAAATAAACCTTCAACGATCTGTGGTTGACTGTAATACTAAGCTTGGTTAAAATATATTACCAAACAATTAATACAAAACTAATCGGCAAAAAATCAAACTAATATGAGCTTATTCAAATTAATATTCTACGAAAAATAATAAACTAAATTTACGTCGACTACGCCTTATTACATTTTGATATTTATCTTTACGTTGATTTTATTCCTGTTTTAAGTATTTTATAGATTAAAACGCAATTTAACCTGGTGGAAAAATATTACGTAAGCAAATGCTGCATTGATTTTCGAAATTTTCTGTATTTTATTCGGTCGTTTATTTGTCCTTTCAGTTGTCGCATCATTACATTTCATATTTTTAGTACGCTCATGTTTTATTGCCCAGTGGTGGAGACCCCGATTTACGAGCAGTAGGTCGTGGGTTCGAACCCAGCCAGGAGCATTACTTTATGTAAGTTATTTCATCACCACTGCTCTCAAAACCGTGAAGAAAAACATCGTGAATTAACCGGCATGTCCTAGAACCAAAAATTCGAAGACATGTGACATCTACCAACCCGCACTGGGCTCGCGTGGTGGATTATAGCCCATTCCCTCTCATAGAGAGGAGGCCTGCGTCCCAGCAGTGGGAACATTAATAGGCTGATTATGCTTATGATATGCATGTTTTTTTTTGTCGGATCTTTTATTACTTACCCTTATGAAACAGGCCTTTTCTCTAAGTTGCAATCGTTATTCAACGAGATAGTTGCTTTCGAATTAAGGTAAGTGCATACATATTTATGATCGTGACTGTACATTGTGTCCTACGTGTTACATTGTCTATAGAATCGTTAACGAACTTGTGTTCGACTTGGACAGGCGTTACGGGTACTATACAGGTTGTTGTATTAAGTCACTATGAAGCCTAGCTATCGTTTGGAAGATTTTGTTTCCGTTTTTTTTCAATAACTGGATTTGTTAACATTGGTATATCTGGGTAAAGGTTTTTTATTATTTTATAGTCTTCTTTATCGTGTGGTTAGTGCATAACCTGGTGTCAGACTTTTTATGGCACCCATGGGCCTCTGACTTGGCTTTACATGTCGTAGAGAAATATCTCTCAGGCATGCTGGTTTCCTCGCGATGTTGTCCTTCTTATAATAAGCACATGAATCCTAAAAATAAGAGGTGCGTGTCTGGGTAGTATTTTATAGTTATTGATTGACACACCAAATTAAAATTTTCAAAGCTAAAAATAACGATAAAATAAAGACAAAATAAAAAAAATAAACACACAAAATTGCAATATATTGCTTATATACAACAGCGAGCTTGACCCAGAATTGGGTTTTCTTACAGATTTGCAGAAAAGGATATAAGATTGTGTATAAACAGCACATTTAAGAACTTAAATTAACTAATAATACTAGACGACACGATACCTATATCTTAATAATACGAGTTTCTATTTCGGAAACGTGTTGATAAGTAAGCAATCAATTTGCTACATGATTTATTGCAAACCACATTACACATAACAAAGTATTTTTATATGTTTTTACATCACTGACATTGATTGCTCCGTGCTATGAAAAATAGTTTTGAATTGCACGCACTTAAAGCCGTAAAATATTATTTGAAGTGTCATTCCGTAGCTCTCATCCAATACTTTTTAAACCAATTTAACAGCAAAAAATGTTCTGTATTCACTGAAATAATTTTATTGAAAAAGTGAAACTGTTATATGAATTTTGTCATCGTTATTTTAAATGTATATTTCGGTATTTTTGGGGTATTTATTTATGCATTGACGTTACATAATATCACGCCTTGAAATTCTCTAAGGATCAGGCAGAGCTGTAGGTACCTAATAGTACACCGACATTGCTAGCCAGTTATGTTTAAGTCCCATGTAATCCAGATTCCTTGAATGCTACTGCGAAATACCACTGCCTAACCTGTTAACCTGACTTTATTTATGCTCAACAGAAGCGCTTGCAAACAGCAGTAGATCAACGAGCCATTTACAAGCAATAAACGAAACACAAAAGACTAATAGGCTTCATCTTCATCGTCATCATCATCTGCCTAGCCTTTCCCAACTATGTTGGGGTCGGCTTCCAGTAAAACCGGATGCAACTGAATACCAATATTTTACATGGAGCGACTGTCTATCTGACCTCCACAACCCAGTTAGTACTGGGTAATAAGACACCTCTTGGTAAGACTGTTCGTAAGACTTTCGGGTCACTGACTACCTGTACCGACTGTCAAAAATCTACAAATGACAGCCGTGACAATGGCTTAACGTGCTTACCGAGGCACGGAAGAAACTCGGTAGACGAATGCGTTGATCAGCTGTAAAAAAAGTCATGTTACTTACAGTTTCTCAGTTCTGTTCATCTCATAAATAAAATGAAGAACAGAAACATGGAAACGATAAAGAACATTATGCAAAACTTAGAAGTTCATAACTGCAAATTCTAGAAACTTCTAAATTAAGGAAGTGCGCTCTAAGACTTCATAGTTCATGTTATGTAACTTGTATAAAATTTGCTCCTCCTACACAGCCCAGGTACAGTTTCCCAAGATAGTTTCGCTTATTTTAACCCTCACGACAACGCAGGTGTCTAAGAAGGTATTTTATTTGATGCACTTGTATGTTGGTGAAAATTCACAAAGCAAAAGTTGCAAGGAATATTTCGATGCAGTCTTTTTGATAATAAAGTGTTTTAATATTGTGAAAGTAAATAAAAATTCATTATCATAACAAAATGGACTAAAATTTTGACGGCGACACTGTTACTTTTTCTGAAACTGATCGCAAGGTGGAAAGATGGTATTTTTTGCGATTCTCTCTTTGGCTAGATTCTAAAGCAACGGTTACTAGACTAAACCAGCATAACAGGCACAGGCAGGTACTGCTCTCTCTGACCGGGAAGCTAGTTTTGCTGGTGACTGGCATGTCTCGAATGAGCCCCTCCCACTGATTTTAAACTGAATTTGTGAAAATTATTTTAAAAAAGTTCTTATTTTTTTGTCAATACATTGCATATTGGATGGAAACGTTTCAGGTAATGTAAGGACTAAGGAGTTAGTTATACTAATTCCTTACAACTTTTCTTTACATTTGGATGATCTAGTTCAAGAGTTCACGTAACAGTACTACTATACAAAAAAACTTTATGTAGGTACGTCACGTCAATCAAAACTCTAAACTTACAACATCACATTGAAGACAAAAGCCACACGCTGTACATCACACAATTTCATGCCTACGTCACATCGCCTAGCGTCAGTCTATTAGTGCGACCACCAGTCCGTGACGTAACAACTACGTAATTGTAATCCTGTGTAACCATCTAGGACGTTATTGCCCCTGTTTTAGACCTCTAGGGCTTGATTAACTTGATATTCAGTGATACTGTATATTGGTGTGAGGGCTTGAATAGATCGATTGACACCTTGTGGTAATGATTAGCACAGAGGTCTGACGGCCGGTGCTAGATGCGGCATTGTCTACACTTTCTATAGAAACCACGCGCACCGTTTGGTCACACTACGGTACAAATGACGTATAGAAACAGACTGCTTTGAAGGCGATCCCTGATAGAAGTTGTAGTCTCTGTGCACTTTTGGTGCCGCTGTTTATATAAGTACTACTGTCTCTAGATGAAACCGGCGATTCTGTGCTCTGTGGTAAAGGAAATAATTATGATGAAGATCATAATATTATGACAGTTGCCAGTAACCTATTGACAACAAAATATAGGGAAAATTTCCAATTGTAAAAAGTTGTCCTTTTTAAAACTTTCAATTTGTTCAGGATTTAATCATTATCGTGGTATACAGGATGTAAACTGACTCTTCACATAGCCGTCAACCAAGCATTCTGTACATAAAACTAAGTAACTTTACGCAAAAAAATATTGCTGGGAGTCGACTTTTTTTTTTGGGGTGTAAAATCTCGTTTTAAGGTAGGACTCAATGGAAAGCACTCAAAGCATTGTGCTGATGGATGGATTAAATAGTAGGGGGGTCGTGGTCGTGTATAAAGTAAAAATCTTACATTACAAACATGTATTCAAAAAAAATCTTGTGAAAAAGTTGGAACTTTGACCTCCAATATCTCCGTAACTAGAAGGTTCCCAGGTATGGTCTAGAACAAAAAAATTATCGCAAAGACGGGTAGAAAATCTGCCTTTCGGTTATGTTAAGGGTCTATTTACACCCTTTATTACATTGTTTATTTGTTTTTTCGTGAGGTTCGTGCCTATCCTGTTGTCAAAGTTTTATGCCGCCCGTAGGCGTCTGACTTGGCTTTACATGCTGTCGAGAAATATCTCTCAGGCATGATGGTTTGGTTTCCTCACGATGTACACATATTACATTGAGTATCTGTTGTATTAATTACCTATTTGCTACTCTGATTGTAATATCAACGTCAATTATACCAGTGGTCGACACGAGAGCAAGCCCTTGTCACAATTATAGGTATCTTGGAACAGTAGGCAATCATGCATATCAATCAAGGATATTATTGTCATCGGTTTAGTATACTTATCATAAATTAGAATAGTTTAATACTAAACTTGTTAACATACTATATAAATGTTAAACTACGTCAATGCCAGATAATATAATCAAGTGTTATTGGGTTTTTCGGTTGATGCTAATATTCTCGCCCTCTATTATATGGGATTTAAACATAACTGGCGAAATGTGGGTGTATTGTTAGGTACACTTCTGCCTAACGGTGATTACAAGGCGTGAAGTTATGTTATGTAATAAAAAATGCGAAATTAGACGTCACGATTTCTCTTCTTCATTTTCATTCGACAGTTCTAATCATTTCAACTGCAGTGCAGACGATTGATATCGAACGATCGCCACATTATCGATAAGACCGATCTATCAATGTCGCCATGCTTTGTATCCTTCGATTCTATCTTCAGGGATCGATTTATCCATTTCAATCTTGAATTTGAACAAAATTAAATCTGTCTTTGAGTTTAGTTGAATAATTTTGAGGGACATTTCTAAATCAAAATTATCATGATGGTAATGTGCATGTTCTTTTGTTATGATTTCTCCTTTTGATGATTTAGATCTAATATTTTCGCTTGCTGCATTCTACATCTAGTTTTTGAAAGAATTAAAATTATATTGAAATAGCATAATTTCACTAGATCTAGCAGCGTTAGCCTAGTGGCGTGACCGTTGGATTACCAAGTCATAGGTCTCAAGTTCGAACCCCAAAACACACACCTATGATTTTTCGGATTCAAATGCGTATTGTATAATTATCACCTGCTTCGCTAAAGGAAAACATCGTGAAGAAACCAACATGCCTGAGAGATATTTCTCGACGGCATGTAAAGCCAAGTCAGAGGCCCATGGGCGGCATAAAAACTTTGACACCAGGTTAGGCACTAACCACATGATAAAAAGAAATATTTTACTAAATCTCGAAGTCGATCGTCCAATAATAACAAAATAATATTTATATTGAAAGGCAGGTTCTATTCTATTCAATACTGTATAGATATAAACACAAAATCGAATCAAAATCCTTTACATTGTTTCTTACAATAGAAAATTCAATTTGGCTTTGAAAATATTTCACGACACATTTTGTAGAAAATGCATTTTCCTTTTGTTCTTATCGCCTGTGTACTTAACCCAGTCTTATGGAAGTTCCCGACAGTGCCTAGTAATAGTAGAATTGGATTCTAAAGAAAAATTATATTTTCAATCTTCGGGTTTTATTGTTTGTTAGTCCAGAAATAGTAGTTTCCTAATTCTAAGAAACTAATGTTTTTTTCTCTGATTCCGAGAATTTAATCTAGCTTTCTAGTTATTGTATCAAGTTTTGCATTTAACAATGATTTTTAATAGGATTAAAATAAGTGTTTCAATAGCTTAGGCCACATTTTTGACTTTATCTTCTTCGTTGTAAAATGTCACTTTGTCTAGACAGGACTAGGCATAATTTCAAGTAATAAATTGGGATTTCTGGATACTATTACTAGGTTGTTTATCTACAGGGTGGAAAGATATTGACGCACAAACGAATACCACGTATTCAATACATCATTCCTAACCGCGCACATAGAAATTATTCATCGTATAAGTCATCATCATCTGTCTAGCCTTTCCCAACTATGTTGGGGTCGGCTTCCAGTCTAACCGGATGCAGCTGAATACCAGTATTTTACATAGAGCGACTGAATATCTGACATCCACAACCCAGTTAGTACTGGGTAATACGATACCCCTTGGTAAGACTGGTTGTCAGACTTTTTGGGCCACTGACTACCTGTAACGACTGTCAAAGATCTACAAATGACAGCCGGGACCAAGGGCTTAACGTGTTTTCCAAGGCAAGGAGGAAACTCGGTATGTAATGAGTGGTCACCCATGCACGGACCAACCGAGGCAAGCGCGGCTTAACCTTAAGATCGACCCGAGCGGCTGTTATTATTTAGCCACGAGTTCTACTATTAATCGTATAGGTTGCAGTTTAAATTGCCGATGGAAAATTTCGACGACGACGTCATTGTACTATGTACCAATACTAATATTATAAAGAAATAAAGTTTGTAAGTTTTTATGTAGGGGAAATCTTCGTAATCTCTAATTCCTTATAATTCTATTCTGAAAGTTCTTTCACATATGAGCGGCTACTACATTATCCCTGAGTTTCATATATTTAAAACGTTCAAAGCGGCGGACAAAAGCTAGTAATGTTTATTTTAAGGTGAGTCTACTAAAGAACCCAACCACCTGAATAAACGAAAAAATAAATACCAATAGCAGCGAAATTCTCAAGTAAACACCCCTGAAAACTTAAACGTTTAAATCAATCACCGGACGACGTCCTCCCCGCTAGATTCCAGACACAAAGGAAATACATTAAGACAAACTAAAGAGCTTCAACAGCTTGTTTATACCTAGAACGTCGCGAGCTTTTGTCACGAAATTGTTGGGATAAACTTTGAAGGAACCCCCATTTCCTTGGAATCAAAAGATCTGTCGCTGCCCTATCTACGCGATCGTAAATCGTTGTTAAACCTTTTATAGGCTTGTTTGGCGTTTTTAATATTATTAGCTAAGAAGATTTTTAAATTTCAATTAATATAAGATCACATAAACACCTTTTTTTTTTTTTTTTTTTTCCGTATGTGAAATCATCAAATGACCCCCCCCCCCCACTCTGGGCGGAGCGGAAGGGAGTGTCAGACTTGTACTGACTAAAACCCATCCATGTTCCTTCTTTGCCCTTTGTGTTCCATGGCCACGGTATCTCTTTCGAACAGTCCCGCAGCCCTCACATAAACACCTTACGGAATCTTCCTAAGGGTTTTAGTTAAACTTGGCTTGCATTTGTTAAAATTGTGCCGATAGACAATTTGTCGATTCGATATAATTTTGAAAGAAATAATTTGGTTTTCAAGACGTTCACTCTTGCCGTAGCTACTAAACTATAGCTATTAATTACCAATTTACTTTTATTATATACCGGGTGTAAACAGACCCTTCACATATCCGTCAACCAAGCATTCTGTACATCAAACTAAGTAACTTTACGCAAAAATTATTGCTGGGAATCGACTTTTTTTTTTGGGGTGAAAAATCACGTTTTACGGAAGGACTCGATGGAAAGCACTCAAAGCATTGTGCTGATGAATGGATTGAATAGTACGAGGGCCGTGGAGGTGTATAAAGTAAAAATCTTACCTTAAAAACATGTATTTAAAAAAAAACTTGTGAAAAAGTTGGAACTTTGACCCCCAATATCTCCGTAACTAGAAGGTTCCCAGGTATGGTCTAGAACAAAAAAATAATCGCAGTGACGGGGAAAACAAGTGCCTTTCGTTTATGTTAAGGGTCTATTTACACCCTTTATACAAACACATACATAAACTCACGACTTTTTCCCATGGGAGCAGGCAGAAACCACTGAACGCCACCTGCTACGATCCTTACATACTCCTTTCGCCTCGTCCACGTTCATACATCTGGTCATATACGCACGCCGGTTGCGAGTACTACGCACCTGACCTTTCTGAAAACCTCACCAATAAGGTCAGTTTATCCCCTTCTAGGGCGTCCCCTTCTGGCGCTGCCACACACATCTGCCTTGTAAATACTTTTGTTAGTCGCCTTTCACTCATTCTCTCCACATAAATAAACCTTCTAAGCATACTCTTTTCAATTATTGCCACTACTTCTTTTAAACCGCAACGAAGTCTGAATGATAAAATGAGGACTGAGGTTATACTGAAACGTATAACCTCAGTCCTCAATGTATCATTGAGAGTTGTACACCGTACATTCACTTTTATTATAGTCCTATTTATTTCGAAACACAAAAACCACGACTTCAAGAACCAGCTTAATATCAACATAAATTCCTTAACGTTTTCAATAAACTGCCGTCACTTTCACATCTATACTCTATCATTCGCAGATACCAGGACTAAAGGACATCGAGGCAGCTCGTTTCAAAGCTGCTGCAAATTCCTCCAGTGGGGACCGTAGTGTCGTGTCTATAAAGAGCTTTTAGTTTTCCTTTTACACCGTGCCGTGTGCCAGGCAAACGTGTTGGATGAAACAGTCTTGATATTTGATCGTTTATTTTGTGAGTCGAGAAGTGTGATTGAATCAAAGGTGCTGTTTATTTCGTTTTGATTTTTGAATTTTAACTTTTGCTATCGACAGATTTGGAGGACGGATCGACGGATTTTTTGTGTGATGATGATAATTTTGAGAAACAATAAGGAGGGAGATTAAATGAAGCAATTGGTTTGACTATGGTCTGTGGGTTCGGACTTATGACGTCACAGACATAATATTCTACTATTATATTATTTGTTTATTTGTTTATTTGTTTATGGCACTCCAACGACTTATTCACTAATACAATTTTAGGGTAATGTAACAATGAAACTTAAAATCTAGGGTGAATATGTCACTTACAGGTGTGCACAGCACTTGCATAAGTATTTCAAGTTTTATAGTATTCCAAAAAGTACAATAGGCTTAAAAAAAAAACAAAATTACATGAAAACAAAATTAAAAATAACGAAAATAAAATAACTAAATCTATTTTGTTGCTCTAAAGAATGACACACTCAATGACAAACAATAAATAAGTGAGTAAATAATATTAAGTAAGTAATAATATAAAATGTAATGATATTAGTATAGATATTAACTGTGGCCACTGTGGGTCAGAAACAATTGTTTGCGAAATTGCAATAGCTTGTTGGCGAAGATGTCAACGCTACAGGAACGTGTATGGAGCTCATTGTACGTTCTCATCATCCTGTTCATTGGTGCCGAATGTCCGAGGTTAGTTCTTGTTGGGCATGGAGTGAATACATCTAGGATGCGTTCAGATCTGGGTTGACTATGGCGAGGGACTGATATATTTATTTCAACGAGAAGCTTCGGAACTTGTATAGATCCATTAATGATTTTGTGAAGCAAAATCAGGTCGTTAGTATGTCTTCGCTGTTTTAAAGTTATCATTTTGAAGTAACTTAGCCTCTGCGAGTAATCAGCGTCCAGAGGACACCCATTAGATTTGTAGCGTAGATAGCGTGTAAAGCTTTTTTGGACCCGTTCTATACGATTCACATGTGTACCATAAATTGGATTCCAAACAGGTGACGCGTATTCCAAAACAGTCCGTACAAGTGAATTATAGAGAACTGTTAAGGTTTTGACAGTTTTGAAGTCGTAACAGGTTCTTTTTATGAACCCCAGTATTTTAGCAGCCCTAGAAACAATAGAGTCAATGTGAGGTATGAAGGTAAGCTTACTGTCAAGGAGAACACCTAAGTCTCGAATTTTGACGACTTTATGAAGTACTCTTCCGTTAAGCGAGTATGAAGAAGTACGCGTAATGTGTTTTTTTGTGAATGTTATGTGGTAACACTTATCAGCATTAAGAAACATGTGGTTTTTAGTACACCAACTATGTACAGAGTTGAGATCTTCCTGGAGTAGTGCAATGTCTGTACTTGCATCAATGACTCGATAAAGTTTCAAGTCATCTGCGAAGATAGAACAGGTACTGTGTTTGATATTGTTTGCTATATCGTTGACAAATATAATAAATAGTATTGGGCCCAAATGGGAACCTTGTGGGACACCGGACGTTGAAGCGTAAGGTAGAGACTGATGACCCTTAACTACAACTCTCTGTTTTCTGTCGGTCAGATAAGATTTAAACCACAGCCAAAGTTGACCAAATATGCCGAGGTTTGACAGCTTCTGCAGCAATATTTTGTGGTCTACTTTGTCGAACGCACTGCTAAAATCGGTGTAAATAGAGTCGACTTGCTTGCGTGAGTCCACTAATTTGCAAAGGTCATTAACATAAAGAACTAAGTTGGTCGTAGTGGATTTTTGAGCGCAAAAACCATGTTGTTGCGGAGCTATCTCTATTTTGGAATGAGCAGTTATGATAGGACACATCAGAGACTCGAAAACTTTTGAAAATACAGACAATATAGAGATAGGTCGGTAATTCTTCACGTTATCAGTCTCCCCCTTTTTAAAGACGGGCACTACATGTGCTAACTTCCACTTATCAGGAAATTGAGAAGTTTTAATAGAGTGGTTGAATATTATTTTGAGTGGAAGAGATAGACTTACTGAACATCTTTTGACAAATATAGGTGGTAGACCGTCTGGACCTGCACCTTTGCATACATTTAGCTTTTTCAGGGCTCTGATTACGTCTTTTTCCGAGAAAGCAACGCTGCCTAACGTATTGTAAGAGTAGGTTTTCGCATCATCAGAACGATGTTCAGAGTGCAAGGCGCCCGATTGAGTAAATGTCGACGAAAAGTGACGCGCAAAAAGATCGCAGATGCTGTCACCAGAAGTGGCCACCTCAGTGTCCAACTTTAGTTCCGACGGCATTTCACTAGACCCTGATTTTTTTGCTTTGACGAAGGACCAGAAGAGTTTGGGATTATGGGTTATGCCCTTCTCCATCTTCCCAGAGAACTTATCATAGCTACTTTTGATAACTTGATTGGCTCTCTGGCTCAATAATTTATATTCGTAGTCGTCACGGGGGTTTTTATACTTTTTGTAACGTCTTCTGAGTTTTTCCTTTTCTTTTAAAATGTTTATAAGGCTTTTGGGGAACCATATGGGGTATTTATTGCATTTTATTTTGGATTTTGGCACAAATGAACTTATGATATTGTCCAATATCTTGTAGAGCTCTTCTACCATAGCGTTGGCATCCCGCAATTGGGCAAAGTTTTCAATCCAATTAACCTGATTTATTCTCTCATTAATTGTCTGGTAGTTTGCTTTGCGGAAGTTAAACTTTGCAGAGAGTTTGCATTTTAGAAATGTAGCTGATACACTAGTAATCCCAATACACAATGAGGGGTGGTAAGGGTCTATTGTTGACAATGGTTCAGTACATTCATGGGCAAGTACACCATCAAAGTTAGATAATATTAAGTCTAGAGATTTACAGTGGTGGTTTTTTACATGATTTAGCTGTTGTAAGCTGTTAAGAGATAAACAATCTACAAGGGAGTAGCCTAGCGAGTTATTATAATTACTTGCGAACATACTTGCAGATTGAGGGTTAGTGTTATCCACCTCCCACTTGATGAATCCCAGATTAAAGTCTCCAGCTATGAGTGTATGGCTTCCCGTTGAATCAATTACATAGGTAACCTTATCCAGGAAAGTGTTCAGTGTTTGTAATTGTACAGGTGGAGGCAAGTATACTGCACAGATGTTCAAGTGTTGCGTCCTTTTTCCTTCGGTAATCATTAGTCTCAGCCACAAATTTTCGGAGTCAGTTTCCCATTTTGCCATGCGAATACTACCGATTGTCTTCAATACAGCGATTAGCACCCCTCCACCCTTTTTATGTCCCAGAAGTGTTGAGGATCTATCTCTACGATATATTGTGTATCTAGAGTCCAATATTTCGCCGTCATGTATTGCATCGTCGAGCCAAGTTTCTGTAGCAATAATAACGTCATACTGATGGCGTTGTACTGCGAGCATAATGTTTCTCAGTTTGGTTCTTATTCCTCTAAAATTTTGGTAATAGATCTTGAATGGGAGTTTTGAATTCAAAGGTAATGTGTTATTTGTTTCTTAGTAAAGCAGGGGTTTGTTAAAGCAGTTCAATAGCTTCGAGACTCCGCACTTGTTTGGCTTGTACCCCATCAGCTTTTCTAACAAGGATTCGCCCGTCACGGACCCACACATACTTATATTCTTTGACACGGGCAGCTTTCCTAGTAGCTGCGTGGATCTGTTTGTTGAGTGGCGAGAGGTGTTCGGACACAAATACTGGTTTTTTCGCGCCACCATATCCTAAAAGATGGGAGTTCAGCTTGTTGTCCGGATGTTTTTTATTATAATTCATAACGGACGCTAAGATTTCATCACGAGTTGACGTACTATTCATCTTGGCAATTATTGCCCGCGGAGAAGTGCTTTGCGGGTCTAGTTTCCTGACACGAACGGCGGATGTAATGCAATTCTCTTTTAGTGTGCTTGAAACGGCCTTTCCCAGCTGCACCACAGTACTGATCAAATTCTCGGATTTGTTCTCAGGCACGCCGTTGATTTCTATATTCTGTTGACGAGTGTTTTGTTCCAGAAGGTTAACTCTAATGGATAAGTCTGACACAGTATGCTTAAGAAGCTCATTTTCTTTTAGAACCCGTTGGTTGGCCTCCTTATAGTCTTGAAGTTCGTTTTTTACCTGATCGAACTCATCACTCATGAATTGAACCGAGTCTTCTAGTTTGCGGATGAGCGACATAGCCTCCTTTAAGTCCCCTAGTTCCTCCGCAATAGATGATTTTATGGATTTTGAAATCTCAGTTGACATTACATCTCTTATTTCTTGGCGAATGGTCTGCAGAAATTCCTCCGTTAACGGCTTAGCTGCGTGTTCAATGTCGGGGGAGGTGTCTATGCGTGGACGTTTTGGACGGCTTGAAACGTTGGAGATACTAGGCGAGTCAGACAGTGCTTTTTGCATGTCAGGTTCGGACTGAGCATGGCTAAAATTAATACTGTTTGTTTTTGGAGAGGTGACTCTATTTTGAGGCATTGATTTCCGATAGCAATGTAAACAGCAACAGAGAAGAGGAAAAAAAAATACAAAAAGTGGTTTTGTCACTTGGATTTGAACTCGAGACAAACACCACGGCAGTCTCACACTTTTTGTAGGAGCTACAAGCGCTTCAAGCGAATGTGCTTAAAATAGTAGTTGTGTGGTGAATATTAATCCAGTTAGATTGTTGACGAACAGAAGTGCTAATGGGTTCAAAGTCCAGTCTTTTGTTCACCGTGAGAACTGCAGGTAGGAAGTTTGAATTTTAACAGATTTGTAATGAAGTTTTTGAATGTTTTTTTTGCACTATCTTCACATAACACAGTTAATATCCGTATTGATCGATTGGGCGTGAACCACTGACTGTCACTATATAAGTTTTTAGTTGTATTTTGCACTTTTTGTTCACTTTAGCAATTTTTATTTACGGAACGTTTAGCAACACGACCGACTTGAACAAGTACGTACGGCGTATAATTATTAAACTTAGACTTGTTTTCTCAATTAAGCCAAATTCACCATGCAGCTGAATAGATCTATTTCACATGTAGTGTAGGTGATCCTATAGCTAACCAGAGTTGTCGACGAAACTCACAGAATGAGTAAGCTAAAGTGGCAATTGGCCGGCCATAGTAACCGATGACCGTTGAGGAAGACGTGTTCTTAAGTGGAGACCGCGATTCGGTAAGCGTAAGGTGGGATTCCTTTAGGCTCGGTGGAGCGACGATCTTTGCAGGTTGGCTGGTAGCTTAACTGGATGAGAGTTGCAGAGAATCGAGTTACGTGGCGTACGATTGAAGATGCCTATGTCCAGTAGTGGACTGCTGTAGGCTGATGATGATGACATGTGGTGGCTGCTGATCCTGCTCACAGCCTCCACAACTTACTTACTGGGTAAAAAGAAACCTCTTAGTAAAAGTGGAAGTTAGGCTTTCAGACATGGAGGCACTACGTCGGGGGGAAACTTCGCTGAGCGGCGGTTTGCCGCGGCAAATCGCCGCTCAGCGGACTGATCTCTGGCGCGATCTCATGGCGACATGGAGAGAGCAACTGTAGCAACCCCGTTCAGGGGCACACAAAGGGCAAAGAAGGAACATAGATGGGTTTTAGTCAGCACAAGTCTGACTCTCCCTTCCGCTCCACCCAGAGCGGGAGGGTCATCTGATGATTTCCCACCAGAAAAAAAAGGCTTTCAGACATTTTATGACCTGTTACGACTCTCAAAGATGTACGAACTACAGCCAGGAAAGTCGTGCTTTCCGGGGCACATAGAGGTTTCGATATATAGTGAATGGTTAGAAAATGGTCATCCATCCAGGGAACAACTTCTGCAAACGCAGCTTAAACCGGCGATATCCTAGTCTGAGTCCACGAATCCCTAGGGGCTAATTATTGACACAAAATTGTTGTAATACTCACTTGTCTACCTACTGATGTTTAAGTATATCCTCGTGAGTCTAACAAGGTGAATAGCCCTTCAATACCACGTCGCACTCCAATCTCTAAACTACTCAGTCATGTACACTCAGGTAAACTAACAAGGTATCAATTAATCAATGTTCGTCTCACAGTGGGTTCTGCTTCTGTTCATACTTAATCTGTCTCGTCTTGGACAGTGCATTACGTGCAGTTAGTTCAACTAGATAGCTTCAGTCTGGTGCGTCTCATAATTTATCAGCGTTTAGTATTAAAGAAGACATGGCTAAGAGATCTTTGGAACCATTTTTTTATCAGTAAATTTTAATTTACAAGAGTGACTTTTCAAAATAAGTTGATTGATTGCTTGGTTATGAAACCACAATATTGGAGTCAAATAGTTTCTGTTTTTAAACTTCACAGGGAAACATCATTCATTACCGATTTTAAAGAATGAGAAAATAGATTATAGACCGACCGCTTTAATGAGTCCTCCGCCTTGCCCCATCAAAGACACTTTTCTATAAAATAACCATAATCCACGTAAGTCTTACGGTAGTAATTGAACCAATACGTGGTCAACCTTCAGAATATTTCATTTAAATTTATACCCTCGCGAGGACTCATTAAAGCGCTCGGTCTATAGAAACCTACATCATTTGTATAATAACTAAGTAATAAATTGTTTATTTTGTGGATCTCGTAAAATAGCTTCTAACAAAAACTTATCACGCAATCGAGTCGCGGGTAAAGCAAGTCTCGTATATATTTTTCTTTAAGTTTTATGTCTACGCTATTCTTACGCTTCAGCCAGTCTTAAAGCCTATAACTATTGACCTGTTTCCCATCCCTTAGAGGCCGAACAGTGAACGGAGGCCGAGACTTAGATTAGAACGAAGAACTTCGTGGCCCGTCCTTAACAAATTGGTAATAAAATGAGTATCATAATTCAACCCATTCTTTAGTACTTACGATAATGTTTTAAAGAAAAATATTTGTCTGGAAAGTAAAGATGAAATTGAGTTACAGTTTATTAAGGACACAACTTCTCGTTCTGGGGCCGTCGCGCGTCGGGTAAAATTGAAGGTGTTTTTTAGGAGTAAAACATTCTGAAAATTCAAGAATCCACGGTTTTCTCCACATTATACAACCGTCTTGTGATTAGAAACAGCCGTATTCTAATAGATTGATTATCACGTGGTAAATATGTATAAAGTCTGTATTTAAACAGTTTATTACTATATATAAAATCAATGTCTGTTCGTCTGTTTCTACCCTATAGACTCCTAAATGAAATTTTGCAGTGTTTTCACATACGCCAGGGTTTCTAAAAAAAAGGCATTGCAACGCATGCCCGGCACAACTAGTTATACATATAATGGAAAATGTGTATTACAGCGGTACCTTAGTCACCAGTTATATAAGTTATACTTAACTTTTATACATTGATTAAAATCGTTACAATATTCAAAAGAACATGACTTTTTTAACTTTGTGGAGTGGTATCAAAGCACACATTTACCGTCAATATCCCGGCAAAGTCAATTTTCTTTTATCAGCTTCTCCCAGCAAAGAGTCTTTGATTTCTTCAAGACTGCTCAATAATAATCAGCGTATGATTTCCTCTTTCTCAGAAGTAGGTAATATATGCCATATCACATTTTGGCTGATCAAAGCCTTCTAATTCACAATTTTCAATAATCTCTCCATTTTTTTTTCCCTTCCTTCTTCGAACGGTTTTCATTATGACGTTACGGTATAATTTTGCAAAGCTTTCCGTGCGAACGAACTCGATTCGCAGTCTGTGAATTGGCGAAACATACGAGGATGAACTGTGAGCGGTTTAGCTGCGTGGACGTTATTTAGACATTTATTTTGTTTTAACTGCATTGTTGGGCTAGTGGTCGCAAGCGCGACTACTGAGCATGAGGAATCGAATCCTGGAGGTTCGATTCCCAGGTCGAGCATAGTGTTATTAGATTTTCCATCATGAATTTCTCAGTAGCAGCCATGTAGTCTGGATTTGCGCCCGATTGATGGAATAAGCCCGTCCCCTTTTACATGGGACTTAACATAACTGGCGAAATGTTGGTGTACTATTAAGTAGACCTCTGCCTAACCCTTCGGGGATTACAGGCATGATGTTATGTTATGTTGTTTTTTTTTTGTCTTCCTTTGAAGGTGTATGGCTACATAACATAACATCACGACTGTATTTCCCCAAAGGATCAAGCAGAAAAGTACCCACAGTACAAACACTTCTCACTTGACCAGTGTTTGACTTGTTAATGAGCTTTTTATTTGATCTTGCGCCTGATCTCTCTCCGGCCGGGAAGAGAGAGTACACCCGTGTCTGGGCACTGCAATATAAGTTTCGCTAGTCTCCGGATTCGATTAGATATTTGCTCGTCTCTGCTGAAATTGGCCGGGTTGATCCAAAACAGTCAGTACCACTATCGCTTTTAACAATAAGATTGGCTGGTACCAATGACGTTTTTGAGAACCCATTTGCGAATGTTTTGTAGTTAGACAACGTTTTATAAAGAAAAACCGAAACGTTTTCTGCAAAATTTTTTGAATTTTACTTCCCCGTCGTGGCAAGAGTTTTAGCAAAGTACACAAATCAGGTTTTTACCGTAGGTATTTAATTATCTGTTCTGTGATTCGGTCAGTGGAACTTAAATCAAAATCACGTATCTATTTTAGCACTATACTATTTTTATTAGAAACACACACAAAGCGCTTTCTAATTTAACTTTGGAAACAAGATATTGGCATGTGTACACTGGGTGAGTTCACAAGGGCAACTTACTGTGTAGCATGTAAGGTATAATTAAGTAGGTATATTTTAAGTTACTTTATCGCATTATATTTATTATCTGTAATGGCAAAGGAAACATGTCATGTGAATAAATAAATAAATGTTTCTTTTAGGACGAATTTGAAAGATGTTTTGATTTTGAATTTAAAACAAAAAAACGTTTTATATCGTTAGATTGAAACAAAAGCAAACACATTTTTTTTTAAATAGATGTTGGTATACGATGATGCGTATTCAGACTATCGCTTCATATTTGCTTTGCCACACAATTATCGACCTAATTACCGAAACAAATGAAAAACATCGTACTCTCATCAATTTCTAAATTTGAAAACATAAGACCGTTTCAGATGCGTAAATATAAAACAAAAGACAACCATTTGTGGTTGCAATTTCAGGCAGCGTCATCGCACAAATTATCGCACCGTATACACCCATTTTCACGCGATTATCGGCGTAGTGTATTCAGGACGTCGCTCATTCGTCCCCTGGACGTTATCTCCGGCTCACGCACCCCACGTCACAGGACCGTTTGTCACACAGAATGATACTCAGAACTGTGACAGTGTAATACCGGGGCGACGTTCGAGCGATTAATCCGACCAGAGTAACTTTTCGAGGAGATAACTATTAAGTAGCGTGGGTAGAGGTATGACCGTGTAATGTAATAAATACCTATCTGGGGGATTTATTATTAACCTTTTATTTTGCGATCGGAAATGCAGAAAGTTAATGACACGAGACAGGATGTCCATTTGCAAACATAACATAATATCACACTTGGAATTCTCAAAAGGCTAGATAGGCTATAGAGGTGTGACTTATAATGGTAAACCCAATGATATTATAAAGAAGATATGCTACGTTACGACTGCGATAGATAATACGGAACTTATGATACAGAAAGAGATAGCTATTGCGCTTGAAGTATTTAAATTATGACAATTGTCTGAATTTGTCTGCAAAAATTTGCGCGCGCTATAGCGATATCTAACTCTTTTTATTTATAATACCATTGAGTATGTCCATATTTCGACCGATATGTTGAAGTCCCATGTAATAAGCACGGGTAAGCCTGTTGATGTTAACCCTAAACAAGTCCTGCTACTTAGAAATTCCTGATAGAAAAACTCAAAAACACTTAGCCCAATCTTACGACCTCATACGAACCAATAGGCATTCAGTATTTTCATACATTCAAGATACGATTATTTATCGAAGTAGGTATGTAGGCAGCGGCGCTCCGGAGTGAACATATGCGATAAAACAGTACCGTCATACGTTTACCCTCGACTGTCGAGCCGACAACACGTCGTGTCATGTGCACTGGACTGACTTACTGAGCTTATATCAGCCATGGTTTTACTCTGATTGCATGTAAACTCAGTCAGTAAAATAATATCACTGTGGTAAAACAAATTTGTTAGGAGTTCACAAATACAGAATGAAGTTTCAACCGACGTCAAAATGACTCTGTTTTTTATTCCATCCTGCTTATCAATAAACTGCCTCAGTTGTCAACAGAGCCGGACGTAGCAAAATTGTTCGCTAGTAATCAATTAGTCGATTAGGAAACTTTATTCTCAGCAGCTCCATAATGTACTAACGTGCATGAAATCTATAACTTATTATAAAATTATAAGGAGGTAAACTCTGTAAGTTTGGATGTAGGGGGTAATCCTAGAAAGTACTGATCCGGTTTCGGAAATTCTTTTACTCTTCTTGCTAGTTTTTTATATTATGGAAGTTCCTTTTTTTATTGCATCTCGCAGGTCAACCTAGGAGGTTGTCGTCTGCTTAACCGGACTATCCCGTGGGTGCCTTGAGTGTAAGGCCTCCAGCCAGGGCAAAAATTTTACAAAATAAGCGACTACACGCTAAGGGCACCCCCTGTGTCGCTTTTTTTTTCTTTTTTCGGATGGGAAATCATCAAATGACACTCGGGGTGGAGCGGAGGGGAGTGCCAGACTTGTACTGACTAAAACCCATCCATGTTCCTTCTTTGCCCTTTGTGTTCCAGGGCCACGGTATCTATTTCGGACAGTCCCGCAGCCCTGGCAGGCATCGGCCCATGCGGACCCCTGACATCGCTGGACTATATTGATAGTCTTATATTGGTTACTGACCTCTCTTTGAGGCGCGCGTGGAACACGAACGCGCCGTCGACACGGCCTGTCGTCATAAGCCGGCCGGACGGCGAGCTAGCCCATAACTCGCCGTCCACAGGCCAACCCCCTGTGTCACTGGGGGAGGACAGCAAGGATATTATGGAAGAGTACCTGTACGTGTTAAAATAGACTGAACTTATACTTACTTAACCATAACGACCTAATTTACCAGGTTTGTGATACATTTATAAAATTATCTGGTAAGTTCAACTTCTGCCATCTCACTGTTCCGTACAAGGCAACCCGAAATGTGTCAAGTATAACTTAATAATTCACATTGTACTAGACGTTATCAAGGGCTGCCCTAGTGGTGGGCGTAAATAGAATTATTTACGGCTGCTTCACTAGTTTGTGTGTTTGTTTGTATGCCACACACCATACTATGATAGTGTTTGGAAATGTAACATTCCCTTTGCGTAACTAATTAGTGTGGGTGTTATAAACACTAATTGGCACTTAAAGGCCAAATTAGTAACTTGATAATAAATTATTCTGACGGAAACCGCCACCTTACTCTCGTAGTCGCAAGCGTGACTACTGAGGTAGGGGTCTGGACTGGATTTCAAGTCTGGGAAAGTTTTTTTTTTTTTTTTAATTTTGCCCCACACTAGGAATTTCTCCTGTATCGTGGGTACGTTTACAAACATTTAAACTCCTGTAGATCATACAAATATTTGTTCAGTGCGGGCATCGAATCTACGACACGCAGCGCAGCAGCCACTGCGCCAACCGTGCCTTCGAATTGGGTTTTATCTAATGGGCAGATGGGTCAGATGGGTTTGGTCTCAGTAGCCCCGAGTTTGGAAGCTGTTGGCGACCCCTGCGTCTCGAAAAACACGTTAACCCGTAGTCCTGCGCTTGATCAGACTTTGAGAGTGAGGGAAGAGTACACCTGTGTTATTGCATTTCATGTAACCTACGCTTTATACAACGTTTTTGCTTGTCTTTGCACATAGCAAGCCGCTGCAGCACAAGCAAACAAATTCTTAAATAAAACCAATAAAAGTCCCTTTGTTGAACGGATACTAACAAGCGCTACAGCGCGGCGTGGTGAAAAACATCAATTTAAACCAAGTAAACTTTTGACAAACAAAAAAAATACTGTAACGGGATGCTATGTACGTCCATCATTTGTTTTTAAACATTCTCGCTCTGGAGAATTTCGTGTTTTAGTGAAAAATTACCGTCACAATTTCTCATGGTATTTATTTCCTTGTTGAAAGTGACAAAAATATTAAAGAATGCAAATATTGGTACTTATTAATTTACATATTATCACCTCGTCTTATGTTTAATCATTTAAACGATATTATGTTACAAAAATCATCAAAAAAATCTTCAATTCGGAAATGTCATCCGTACAAGATGCCTGTGGTTGGGCTGTCGGTAGCATACTTTTGAATATACACGTGCCTGTCACGGGTCTGTTTGACATAAATTCTTTGAGTTTGAGTTTTACACATTTCTGTCTAGGTGCAGCAACGATCTCCGCAGAGTGGCTGGTCAGCTGGATGAGGGTTGCCGAAAATCGAGCAAAGTGGCGTGCGATTTAAGAAGCCTATATGCAGCAGTGGATTGCTTTAGGCTGATGATGATGATGACACATTTCTGAAGATTTTTAATCTGAAACCTAATAACCTCAAAAAAAAAAATAACACTAACTTTTGCCACCACAAAAAAAGAAACAAATGAAAATTACTTTGAAAAACTTTATTAATTTCTACAAAGGTTGTCCTCAGATTTCACTCAAACTTTTCGGTAGCTTATATGCTTAGTCCAACAAATAATGACCTTCACAGTTCAGGTCAGGAGGACAGGACAGGTAAATGTGTGGTGTGACAAGAATGGATAAAGTAAGGAATGAGTATATTTAGAGGAACTTTGAAAGTTGCGATAGTTACGGAAAAGTTGAAAGAGTATACTGTCTTGGTATGGGCATGTGATGAGGAGGCCGGACGAATCGCATGTGACTAAAAGAGTGATGAATACAAATGTTGATGGATGGAGAGAGAAACGAGGGATGGATTGTGTGAATAATGATATGAAAGAAAAGGAGCAAATGATAGCGTGACGATTGACAGAAGAGAATGGAATAAAAAACCGTGTTGCACCAATCCCAAGTAACATGGGACAAGGACAGAAAGATGATGAGTTCCGTAATAACAGGGTCGTGGACATCAGATAATTAGTCGCTCTATGTAAAATTCAGCTGCATCTGGACTAGAACTCCAACACAGTTGCCTAGGCAGATGATAATATCAGTCCAACAATTTTTTTACTTTTCGATCGCCTTATCGCTGATGGAATTAACCGAATATCACTTTGTCTAGGGCCCTCTGGTTCTTGCAACAAATTATGTAAAAAGCCACATTTTCCTAGAACTACCAGCAATTAATGTTGTTGAATCTTCATTATGAAACCGATAACGGTTGCGTGTATTTAAGCCCTCGGTTTCAAGAATTAAAACTAATTTGAACCATATCAAATTTAAAGATCAATTTCGCTCCACTCTAAGTCATTAACAACTGTGATCTAATACCGATATCAGATGTTTTACTTTTTGCTCATTTTCGCCTTTCATTTGATTGCTATCACTCGAAGTGAAATTTCTGAAAACAGAATGAATTAATGGTAAAAATGAATTAACTTGTGAACAGATCCAACAATATTGGATTTCAGCATTCGGAGTCTTTCACCCACCAGCCGAATGACGCAAAAAATAATGGAAAGGAGCAGATGATCGTTCTTGTGAAACAATAAATGTAAAGCGGCTGATATTAGTTTCAGTTCAAGGACCCTTTGTGAATCTAGTAAACCGAGCATGCCCAATTACTGTATCTTTAAAAATTGCCCAGTGATATCTTGTACCTCTTGAGTTTAAACGCCCACTCATCCTTTAGTCAATAGATTAGACAGTCATGTAGTTTTTTTATTTTTATTAAACTGACATTTTTTTTTGTTAGCTTGTTTGAGTGTCCCATTGCTGGACGAAGGCCTCATTAAATATTTTATTAGCTTAAAATCCTTCTGCTGCTAATCATGAGCTTCAGAATGAGCTAGAGCTTCAGAGTGAAAAGATAAATTGCCATAATTATATTATATACGCATAAGCGTCTCATCATCAGCCTTTTCTTTTTTTTTCCGATGGGAAGTCATCAAATGACCCCCCTCCAGTCTGGGCGGAGTGAAAGGGAGTGTCAGACTTGTACTGACTAAAACCCATCCATGTTCTTTCTTTGCCCTTTGTGTTCCAGGGCCACGGTATCTCTTTCGAACAGTCCCGCAGCCCTGGCAGGCATCGGCCCCTGCGGACCCCTACTTGTTTGCTGACATCTCTTTGAGGCGCACGTGGAACACGAACGCGTCGTCGACACGGCCTGTCGTCATAAGACGGCCGGACGGCGAGCTGGCCCATAACTCGCCGTCCACAGGCCCGCGAGGTTCTTTCCCTCTCACGTCCCGCCACCTCCTTCACTAGCATGACTGCTTCGCAGAAGGTGGTGACGGCTTCCCATTCCCTCTCGCTCCGGACCATGGCTTGAAACAAGGCCGGACGCGAGAGATCGCCGCCGCCAATCGCCGCTACGAGGACACGGCGGTGCTCCACCCAAGCGGGGCAAACCTCAACGGTGTGCTCCACCAGTCCACCGTGTCCTCCGGACGATCCTCGCAGTGGAAACACCCGGGCGTTTCCTCCCGCCCGATTCCGTGCAGGAACCTCCCGAAACAACCGTGTCCGGTGAGGACCTGCGTCAGGCGGTAGGTAAGGGCGCCGTGGCACCTCTCTAGCCACTCCTCAAAGAGGGGACTTATCGCCACTATGGTGGCGTGCCCTGCACGGGGTTGCGACAGTCGCTCTCTCCATGTCGCCATGAGATCATGCCGGAGGTCTATTTGCCGCGGCAGCGGAGTTTCCTCCCGACGTAGTGCCTCCGCGCGCTATTCGTACAGGCGTGCGAGGACTATCGCCTCCAGATCCCATGGCGGCAATCCGGCAAGGAGGCTAGCCGCTTCGCCGGAGATCGTGCGGTACCCCCGGATTGGCCTTATGGCTATTACCTTTTGGGGCGCGTTCAGGTAGTGGGCGGCTTGCCGCCTCAAAGAACGCGCCCACACCGGGGCCCCGTAAATTGCCATGGACCGCACGACCCCCGCGTATAGCCTCCGGCAGGAGGCGTTTGGACCCCTCAGGTTGGGCAAGAGCCGCTTGAAGGCAGCCCCTGTCCGTTCCAGTTTGGGAGCCAAACGTCAAAAGTGCTCCACGAAGTTCAACCGGCTGTCGAGGACGAGTCCTAGGTACTTCAACGTCGACCCGACGCCGATGGAAACCCCTCCTGCCGTCAGTAGGGATCCCGACGGTGGCGCATTCCGAGGCCGAGGTCGATATCTCTAGGCCACCATCACCGAAACCATATTTTTATATTGAAAACAGAAGCCAATAAATAAATACCACAAGTGTCATTGGCACATCAAACTCTTGTCAGAGTACAATGCTCCTCTCTTAAAATAAAACTTAATTAAACCACAAATTTCCATTCAAAACACTAGAATGACGACTTATGAAATTCACACACTCCCATATACGTAATTTTAAGCAATTAAAACAGCAATTTGGCCGATACTCCCCCAGTAGCCAGGTGGACCGCCGTTAGTTCCGGCTGTCATTAGTAGATCTTTGACAGTCGTTACAGGTAGTCACTGGCCCAAAAGGTCTGACAACCAGTCTTACCAAGGAGTATCGTATTACCTAGTAATAACTGGGTCGTGGAGGTCAGATAGGCAGTTGCTCCATGTAACATACTGGTATTCAGCTGCATCCGGTTAGACTGGAAGCCGACCCTAACATAGTTGGAAAAAGACTAGGCAGATGATGATGATCGCTTCCTCGAAAATGAATTGATGTTCCCTGTATAAAACAAAATACTGTGCTATTCCCCAATTAGACTCGGGCCCTCGACGTTATTTTTATTCTAGTAAATAGAAATATCCTGGCACACAACAACACACAGTTCCGTAACCAATATCCATGGATCGTGCTCTTTGAACCATGGCAAGGATTGCGTTGAGCTCAAATGGGCAACAATCCAACGAGAAGTAATAGAAAATGTATGATAATTTGCAGACAACCGCTATCTTTTATCTATTTAAAAATATCTAGATATAGACGATCTGTTTCCAAAGGTAACTAAGGAAATGCTTGTGAAGATATTTTTTGTAAAATTATGTCTTTGTAAGCCAAACAATGTAATGATACAAGTGCTGACCCCACTTTTCACCTCTTTCCCTTTATTTACAAAGACTTGACATTTGTAAACCCTTTTTGATTACACACATCGTTATCAATGAAAAGAGGGCATTGCCCTCCAAAAATGTTTTAGTCAAAACACGAAAAATAAAGGGTTCTATCATCAATTCTAAAGGTTCCAGGAATCTTTGTCATTCCTAATTCAAATAAGTTCCAAAAAAAAAATAAGGAGAAAGTAATGTCAAAATAAAAACAAAACAACATCTAAATGTTAAGCAAACAGCTGATCTTATTAACACATTTTAGGACTAAAAAAACGCTCGCGTAAAAGGAAATAAGCCAATATTACAAAACAGCCTGTGTTACAGAATAAACCTTGACTTCTATAGAACCATTTGAACAAACATTGAGTACTCTCACTTTGTGGCATTTGACATGCCTTACATCGCGAATATCAAAGAGGTTTCTTTTAAAAACACTCAAAGCCGGTTTGGGGACTCGACTTTCAATAGAGTGTATGAATATATTTATGTATTGCGGACCCGCCTTGGGCGAACAGATAAATCTTTCATTTTACACACTGTATCTCGTTATGTTTTTATTGAAACTGGGCCTTTAATCTTATTTGAGACATACGTGAGTTTCATATGAAAAGGTTTAGAGGGCTTTCTTGGAAATGTAATTTTTTCTTAAGCGATTTTGTTTTTTTTTTTGGAATTGAATTGACTTAGTTTAAACATCTTTTAAATCTGTTTCCTGCAATACCTACATTTTAAGTGTTAAATAGAACAGTAACAACAACACATTTCAAGTTTTATTCAGTTGAGATTTACCTCTTTCATGTTTAAAAAGTTAATTTGCAATTGGTAAGTTATGTAATAATATTTTATGTAATAATATTTAATGTAAAAATATAACATACTAGCTTTTGCCCGCAGCTTCGCCCGTGTGGATGTCGAAAAATATCCGACGGCAACGTACCGAACAAACATAGTTACTTACCTTCATCCCCCTTTTTAACCCTTCGGGGGTAGAATGATCAAAAACGCTGAGACACGTATAAATTAATTTTTAATCGTCAGCCTAAACACAAGAAGATCCTAACTTCAAAACTGACGGAGTTTCATATAAACTTCAATCCCCTATTTTACCCCTTTAGGGGTGGAATTCCCAATAATTCTTTTTTAGTGGATACTTACTCTTCACAAAGAACACACCCTCCAAGTTTCATGTTTCTAGGACCAGTGTGCAGTGGTTTGGGCTGTGTGTTGATATATCACCCAGTCAGTCAGTCAGTTTACCATTTTATAAATATAGAAGATAGAAGATTTTGGTACGATAGACCCGAATATAATTCTTACTTTACATTTGATAGTAAAAATTATGAAACCATATCGTATAAAATAAACAGGTCGAATGCGACAGAGGGTTAACGAGGGTTAAGGTAACTTCTTGATTCCGCAGAAGTATAAGATTTGAAGCAAAGTAAAATGTACAGAACCTATCTATTTTTTAGCAGTTCACGCCCTTTCTTATTTATTTTAAAGTTCGATCCATCCATTCAAAAGTTGCCTAGAAGATATCGCTAATGATATGACTATTATTGTACCTATGGAATTAGCAATATTCTTAAAGAGCTGTGTAACAATTTTTGTGTACATGAAATCATAACTATATTTGTCCATCTATCTAAGGAAGAAAAAATTATATAATTCCCATGTACATTAACTTTTGGTTATGTAAGGTCAACAGAAATTCTTCGTCGTGTGTCAATCATTTTCGGGAGTCATGTTTTCATCTACGTTGCGCGAAGTTCGATCTCCGCGTAACAGATGGCGCTAACAATGTGATTCCAGTGTTTACAAAAGATTTCAACTACTCAATTATTTTAATGACAAAATGTGAGATATTATTTAATTTCATCTTACACCTGCTGTTTATGGGAAAACCATTTTCCTTTGGGTAATGATTTTTTTAACGCCTTATCTCATTTTTTTTTTCGAATATTTTTTTTAATTCCACGTTGTGACTGAGGGCATAGACAACGGGGAAGACCGTTAAAAACTGATTCTAGATGGCGCGACCATAGCTAGGTCTCAATCTGACTATTGAGGTCCAGCTAATTTGAAATATAAAATGACATTACCAGATTTTCAACCAATAACGATGCTTGGAACTAGCTATTCTAGCGCCATTAGTTTCACAGTTGCCATTGACAATCGCTTACAAGGCGTTTCGAATTTCAAAAACCACTTTTAATATTATTCACATAAGCAATTCGATAGACAATAAACTTTTGGCTTTTTAATCGTCGTCTTCACTAATAGAATCACTCACTTCGTCTAGGGCAGGGGTCGCCAAGTAGTTTTAAGTAGGGTCAGGATATCGTTAAAATTGTTTATCGAGGTCCCAAAAAAAACACATAACGCTTGGTAACTGTATACTAGTCTGTTATTCAAACGTATGTTGTTGGATAAAAATATTATTTAAATTGAGTAGCTAGGTAACAATATTTGGCGGTGACTGCCTCATTGGTCACGACTGCTGAGCATGTGGGTTCGATTCCCAAGTCGGGCATAGTGATATTGGGTTTTTCCATCAGGAATTTCTTAGTACAGCCACGGAGTCTGGATTTGCGCTCGGTTGATGGCAATAGGCTCGCGTTCTGTTACATGGGACTTAAACATAACTGACGAAATGTGGGTGTACTATTAGGTACACCTCTGACTAACCCCTTGGGCATTACAGGTCTGATATTGTGTTATATTATGTAGCTATGTGTATTTAACGATATGTGGCGGTCCAAAGTCCTACCTTCCGTGGTCTGGATATGAACCACGGTTCGCCTGTTGCCGTTGTTCGTGGTTGCTGGTCTATGGGCAACTGTCACCTTCCATTGTGCGTATTTTAAAAACGGAAATACCTAAATAGGTTACAAATAAACATAATACAGTCTCTAAACTCTAGGACATGTTTTTTGTATTATATTACGGTCTGGTGCCTGCAACTCCACGCCTAAGCGCGTATTTTTTATATTAATTATAATAAAATCTTAGCACATATTACAGCTTTATTTGCTACTTGAATAGCTACACGTTTAAACTCCATGCATCTATTTCATGATGCTTTTTATGACCAGGGATTTACGTGGCACAGAGCAAGCGACGCTTTTAGAACGTGTCCTTTGAGAGTTTGTTTACTTTCATTGCATTTATATGCTGAGCATCAAAGGACAGTTAGGTAGTTACTAAAATTGTTTGTGATACATATCTTCCAAGAGACATTATAAAGCAAGATTCCAGGGCTGACATACCTTACTTATTTTCTGACTAAAAAATTGTGTGGGATTGATTAATGTTAGTGCGTACTGTGAACTCAAGCATATTCAATTTTCAGGTACCAATTGCTACAGTTACGTAAAAATTCTACTCATTTTTTTTAAAGTCTGAGTGTTGTTTTTCATTATGTTGTTTGGAATATTGTTAAAAAAAACACTGTCAGACACTTCCCGTTGGCGGAAATTTCTGCCAGACGCTTTATAGCTTTGGAAAAACTACGTGATTTTACTATAGTCTGAGTATAACTTAACTTTTATATTTGATACTCAGGGAATTATTTCAGTAATTATTGCGAGTAACCAAGCTAGCAGATATGCATAAGTTCACAGTACACACTAACGATCGTGTTCGATCTAAAATATTTTGTTTGTCAGAAAATAAGTAAGGTCTGACGGCCCTGGGATCTTGGATCATTAGAGTGGAAGTGGGCGGACCGTATTTACCGTAGACTAAATGGAAGGTGGGGGAAGAAAGTGCTGAAGTGGAGACCAAGGATGGGACGGAGGAATGAGGGACGACAACCAACTAGGTGGACAGACTATCTGATTTAAGTGGCCGGAAGAAACTGGATAATCATGACACAAAATCGATAAAAGTGGAGAGATTTGAAAGAGATCAACACTCAGCATTGAGTGCCCAAAAGTTAAAAAAGAAGCACAGATTACACTCTTCATATTAGCATTCTCAAACAGATAAAATATCTCTTCATTATCACGATTTCAGACCATTTTTGTTGGTAGTTACCGGCAACCAATCAAATCTGTGTTCCGCTTACTGATGCTATAGTTACCGTAACGAACATTAAATCATTCTACATAATTATCTAATGAGTCTTCCTATTGAAATTTCCCACCGATAAATCATCAGGTAGTTTTGCCTCGAACCGGTCTATAACCAGCCAAGTAGTGCACGGGGCCACTAAAAAACTAATTACAAGTCTCTTCTTACTGACTACTAAGACTTAAATCATAGAATAAATAGTCTTAAATGGTCTAAGGTTACTGGCTTTGTCTGCTACAGGTTACACTTATTAATATCAGTCAACACTTTCTTATCAAGTACGCATTATACAGCTTTAATATTATGATTATTATCTTACTCCTATGACACAATCTTTTATTATCTTTTACACAGAATACAGACACAATTATGAATGCAGTTCTAAAAAAAAATCATTAAACAAATGGTTTCCAATAATGCTATTATACACACTATAGTTTACGCACATAGCAATATATTTAGGCTCACCAATGAAAATTCACGGGATTAGTTTGAAATTGGGCCTTTGTTCAATATGCCCGATGAACTTATTTCGTGTCATAGCACAGAGACCTAATTTATCATTTCCGCCGAACAATGTTCTGTGTTATTTGAGGATTACCAACTTGTCAACGTGATGACCTATTTTGCGCAATATTCGAGCACTAGGTACTACAATGCGTTTATATTTAGTTTGCAGCGTTTGTAAAAAACGTATCCAGCAATGATTGTATGACAGTCTCCTAGTTTGAATATTGAGTTTTTTTATTTTGTATGTACGGAAGAAGAAGTATGAGTAATAGAGAAGTATGGAAGAAGAAGACATGCTGCGCTGACCCCAAATAAATTGGAATAAGGTCAGGAGATTGATGATGAATGATGACTTTGTATGAATGGAACAAAGAAAATAGTTACAAAAATGAGTTTCCTGACCTCTTTGATCAGGGTGTCCCGCGCCCATGACTTTTTACATGTACTTTTTCTGTTTTTTAAACATAAAAGAGAAAAATAACGAAAGGACAACACATACTTTTATGAACAAGGTAATGGCTATGACAAGGCTAAACTCAATTTGAGGTATCAAATTGAAACAATTTTGTAACAGAGTCATCTGGTCAGCTCCAAACCGAAGCCAGTAAAACGATATTTATTTTTAAAAATTTGTTGTAAAAACGTTTATGTTTTAAAGAGATAATGTTGGTGGTTCGTAAAAACTACTCTGAGAAGAAACTTTCGAAACACACTCAGAGGTCACAGTCCCTTTTAAAGTCCAGACATAACATTGTTTAAGTAAATAATTATGTTAAGGCATATTGGTTACGGTCGCAAATCATATTTCAATCAACAAGCAACATATAACTCACCTTCAAATTGCTAAACACTCAAGAAAAGTTGAATTTCACGAGCTACCCTAACAGTTCCCCCTTAAATGTACAGAACATCGATAATACCTCGCGAAGTTTTCACTCAAAATACCAGTGACGTCACAGGCTGTTAGTAGCGCGAATAAGCACACACAAAAGCGTATAGATGCTGTCAATCATGTTGACAACATCTGAAATTTCCGCCTTGTATACACATTATTGACTTGTGTGTGGAGATAATAATGGTGGGACGTGTAGGTTGCAGGTTTAAGGAAATTTAAGTTCAATAACGCTTCGCTTCGCTGGCGTGACGACTTGAGGCGTTTGTGGGAGATTGGACGGAAACTGCACAGACAGAAGAGTAGAAGGTTATGGAGAAGACCTTTGTTCAGCAGTGTTACAATAAAAGTTAAACACGCTCAACAACAACGCTCCGATTGTATGTGAAGATGTAGGTCAAGATGTTTAAGCACTAACTCGATTACTCCAGTTAATAACGATTTAAATCGTTTAAAATACTGACAGAAACCAGAAAAATAATAACATAGAATACTAAACTACTTATTACTTGTCGGAGGCTTTCAAGGTGGGCACAGCGAAAACATCCATCAAGAATATCAAAACATAATCTAACATCACATCACGACATAAAAAAGCTATTTCAAAATTGCAGTTTCTAACATCAACTATAAGTCCTACCTCCATTTTTTTGTACCAGGAACCTATGAAAGGCGAATACAACACTGTCATCTCATGCTGTGCGACAATTTGTCACCGTACGACCGCTTGCCGGTGACTGCAACGACAATATACCAGCACTGTAGCAAGGTACGAAGTTTTCATTAATAATCTTTTTTGTTGTGTACCCAGACGGTTTTCTGAAGCTAAAAACTTTTAGATTTTTTGGAAGATTTTATTGACTTTCTTTAAAAAAAACGCTAGAATGTCTTAGTGGTCGCAAAATCTTTATTTAAGCCAGGCGTTTTTAATTTCAATTTAAGCACGTTTATACTGTAAAAAGGCAGATTTTCGAGTTAAGTATTTTAAGTTGAGAACTGTCCAAACTTCACTTTAGCGGTATTTCTACGTCACGATACCATCGAAATTTATAATTAATAATGCTAAACTACTCAAATACTCAATTTGGAAACTGACTGTAAATTTTGATTAACAATGCAATGTATGTTTTTAAAGTGACAAAGTATACAGCCATAAACTGCCTCATTCCTTTTATGAGAAAATAAGGATAGAATAATTTTACTGAAAACCTGAAACAAATGAGACCGTCTTTTCGTGCGATGTTACTATTTGTCACGACACCACCGTCCTTGCGACGCGACGGTGACTCAATGGCGACTAAAAACTGCAGTTATTAGTCATACGACGTTCTTGGTTACTTTGGCAGGTAGATATTTCATTCACTATGGTTTATTTACCTACTTCTGTAGCAATGCTCCTTGTATCGTGTGGGTTGTATGTACGTTCAACATATGAATATCAACCTAAATTTAAAAAATTTAAAAAGCAAAAAAAAATACTGTCATTCATTTTCGGAAAGGAAAACAAATACTAGCTGAACGCAAGTATTAAAACATAGAGCGATTGTCTATCTTACCTCCACAACCCATTTTGATCTGGGTAATACAATACCCCTTGGTAATTTCATTTCATTTATTCAATAACAATTTACATTGTGTCTGAATGTGTCACATAAAAAAAATAGTTAAATAAACAAAAAAAAACTGAAGTCGATTAATAAGAAGTAGAAAAATATACTATCACTATCTAAAATTAAATTAATAAAAATCACAAAAACCTGTTCCCGATACCGGTGTGCTACTATTTTATATTTTTATAAATGTTTTTATATAATTTTTGTTGATAAAAATTATTAAAAATGTAATTCAAAATGAAATCACAATAATAAAACAATGTCAACATAAATAAAACCATACTCTAAAATACTAATGTTAACAAGAAGCCAAGGTAGGACTGGTTATCAGACTTTCGGCCAAAGTCTCGGAAAGGAAAATCAATATCATATTGAAACTTACACGCGTACACAACAACAATATCTCTACTTTAAATAAATTTTAAAATTAGGTCATTTTTAAATTGTGTCCTCTCTTCCGAATATAAAAGAATTCATATTGCCGTTTCAAGGAAAAAAAGCTACAAAATTACAAATAAATGTCTCGAAATGTAATTAAATTACGTTGAAAGAACCTTCAGAAAAAAACAAAGCCATGTTGACAAGAATGCCTCATTAATTGTGAACTAATTTGATATTTACTAAGGGGTAATTAGTCGAGAGAGCTTTTGTAATCGCGTTTTGCGAAAATAAAATGGCGAAAAACGAAAATGGGATTGTTTAATTGTGTTAAACGGAAATCGCCTTTAAAATTACTGTTTTTGTTTTGTTTAATGTGACGAAATCACTTTAGTCGTGAGTTAACTTGAATTCTTTCAGTGTAATTGGTTTTTATTTGAGAAAAAAATCAAACAAGACTTATTAAATTGAGTTTTTTTTTTTGTTAAGTTACAAGCAATAGCTCTACTGAGGTAATAGGTTGTCATGAAAAGATCGGTTTTTAACAAAAATACCACCCATTGTGTCCTCCACCTTATTTATAAGTTCTACATTGTAATACCTGTAATTTATATGGTGTACATAATAAAGAGTATTCTATCTGTCAATCAATCAATCAGTGCGTCCTGCCTGTTATGGAGTATGTACTTACGGAGCCGAAACGCGGACACTCACAGTACGGCTGGTCCATAAATTTAAGGTCGCTCAGCCAGCTATGGAACAGGCTATGCTTGGAGTCTCTCTCAGGAATCACATCCGCAACGATGTGATCCGACAGATAACCAGAGTTGGTGATATAGCTCACAGAATAAGTAAGCTGAAGTGGCAGTGGGCCGGTCATATTAGCCGTAGAACCGATGACCGTTGGGTTAGACGTGTTCTTGAGTGGAGACCGCGAATCGGCAAACGTAAGGTGGGACGCCCTCAGGCTCGGTGGAGTGACGATCTTCACAGGGTGGCTGATAACAACTGGATGAGAGTTGCTGAAAATCGAGTTGAATGGCGATTGAGGAGGCCTGTGTCCAGCAGTGAACTGATATTTTATTTTATTTTTATTTTATTTTTTTATTTGGAACAAAAAACAGTTATACGTTACAATATTAATAATTAGCTTAGGTATAATAGTAAACAAACGCATAACCCACACTATTGTCCACGGAAACATATAGATTTTAAAAGAAATAAGGAAACGGACGTATACAGAAAGGGACAGTTAGAAAATAAAAATAAACCGGAAGGTTCTCACTAACCAACTCTAGACAGCGCTTCCCGTCCAGATCTAGTTTGTAGTCACCAATCAAATCACAACACAGCATCAGCAAGAAGCAGTCATCACTAAGGATGACCGGAAAGTAAGTCATAAGCCAGTTTTCTAAATTTGCTCTGATTAAGAGCGAAAATATCTAAATTTAAAAAATGTGAGTTGTACGTTTCTAATAATCGGCGGAGAGGAGCTCTCTCCCCAGCATTAGTTCTACACATCTCTGTGTAGAACAAGCAGGTTGCTCGCACTTCCCGCCGATTAACAGTCCTAGGTACCACATAACATAATTTATTTGTAAGTTCCATACAATTAAACCTATTGTTGCATATGCCATACAGCATCATAACCATCAGCAGCGTACGCCTGTGCTCCAAGCTTAATATGTTGTACTGTTTCATCAGATCTGCATAGGAAATCTTAGTATGGTAACACTTATAATGGGTAGTACGAAGAAATTTTTTCTATACCATTTCTAGTCTGTGCCTATATTTATCGTAAAATGGGCTCCAAATGGGCACCGCGTATTCCAACTGAGAACGGACTAAAGTTTTATACAAGAAGAGGAAAGTAGAAGTCTTTTTAAATTCTTTACAAGACCGCATTATGAAACCATACATCTGGAAAAGCTCTATTAATAATGTTGTCAATGTGGATGTCAAAATGTAACTTACTATCAAGTAGTACGCCAAGATCAAGCGTGCAATTAGTTTTTTCCAAGTTTATGTCATTTAATGTTTAGGGAAATTTAATACTTGTTTTATTTTTGGTGAAAGAAATATAATGACATTTTGGTAAACTGAGATGAAGTTTATTCTCAAGACAATATTGCGAAAGTCTGCATAGATCATCTTGTAATAGCAAGCAGTCCTGCACACTTGTACAGGATTTAAAAATTTTGATTTCGTCGGCGTCCATGAGGAATTTAGAGTTAACTATACAGGACTTTATGTCATTAATGAACAAGATATACAATAAAGGACCTAAGACTGAACCTTGGGGCACACCGGATTCGACAAAAGTGTAATCGGACTCGTATCCATTGATGACAACTTTCTGTGTTCTGTGGAATATGCACGAGACAAACCATCTGAGCAGATTCCCTCTGATGCCGTTGAAGGCAATTTTGTCTAAAAGCAGTTTGTGGTCCACCTTGTCGAAAGCCTTCCGAAAATCAGTATAAACAGCATCAACCTGCGTGCCTTTATCCATATTTTGAAATAAAAATTGTGTAAAAATCAATAAGTTAGTATTGGTAGATCGCGACTGAACAAAGCCATGCTGTTCGGGAATAATGCGATGTCTTAGGTGTGGAAACAAATTACTGTGTACTAAATTCTCGAAAAGCTTAGACAAGGTGGATAGAATAGAAATAGGTCGATAATTTTCAATATTGGCTTTATCTCCACTTTTGTAGATGGGAGTAATAAAGGCTCTTTTCCATATGCACGAAAATACCCCTTCACTTAAACATTTGTTGAACAGGATATGGAGCGGAATACAGATTTGATGTGCCGTACGCTTAAAGAATGTAGGTGGGAGACCATCTGGACCAGGCCCTTTATTTAAATCCAAGGACAACAATGACTTAAGCACGTCACACTTTTTGAGAAATATATGGGGAATACAGGCTGACTTCTCATTAAGGATATCGAGAGGTACCCAGCTCTTAGAGTCGAAGGTTGAAGGCTCGTACACAGAGTTAAAGAATGTGGAAAACAGTAAACATATCTCGTCAGGGCAATTATAAGATATATTTTTGTAGTACATGTTTGCTGGAAGACCGGAACTTCTCCTGTGGTTAGAGATGTACGACCAAAAGTGCCTGACATTAAGAGGAATGCTGTCTTCAATCGACTTCATGTACTTAGTGTAACACTGATCCGATAGTTGTTTAAACTGTTTCCGATAAACTGAGAACTTTTCATAATCTGAAAGGTTGTGGTGTTTTTTCCACCTTATCCATGCTCGTTCTTTATTTTTGAAGATTTTAATAAGTGGAACGTTAAACCAAGCGGGAAAGCTAGATGTCTTAGGTCTTTTAAGTGGGACGTGTGCGCGAATTACGCCATATAGGTACTCATAAAAAACATTTACTGCTTGTTCACTGGAAAGATTTAAAAAAAGCTCATCCCAGTTCGTCTTGTCTAGTTCAACATTAATTTCTTGATAGTTAGCTTTATAATAATTATATTTTTTAGTGGACTGACGTCGCATTGGTGTATAATTAATTTTAAGTAAAGTCAAAACAGAAAATGGGGTATGGTGACTGTCAGGCGGGAGCAGTGTGATGTCAGCCTATATTTGACATTCTGTATTACTAATGAGTAAGTCCAAGACACGACTCAAGTTATTTTTAATATTGTTATATTGTGAAGCATTCGTGATAGAAATCAAATCAAATAAACCCCGGGTAACGTTGTTTTGCGGCCGAGTAGACAGATAATTACCGGTGACAGGCCATTCAATTTCGGGAAGATTGTAATCACCCCTTAGGTAAAATGATTCAGTGCATGGATCAGTGAGAATATTTTCTAACACGCATAAATGAGACAAGTATGTATCATCCTGCGTGCGAGGCGGTATATAGGTAGCGCTAATTATATGGTGTTTATCGGAGCGCGATGCAGGCAGTTTTATAACAACTTGTTCGATGCCAGTGAGTGGACGTGTTAACATTCGTATGGGCCGGAGCTCACGCAGAACGGCTATCAGAACCCCTCCGCCCTCGCGCTTGTTTGATGCAGCCCGGTCCCGACCGTCTCTAAACACTAAGTAGCGGTCATCTATGAATTCACTGTCCATTATATTGGGTGTTAGCCATGTCTCAGTTAATATAATTACGTCAAACGACAAGGAAAGAATATTAGTGTGAAGAGTCTGTAATTTGGTACGAATTCCTTTGCAGTTCTGATAAAAAAGAAATAAACTGTTTTTATGCATTGTGTCTAGTCGAGTTATGAGAGAGTAAACAACGAATAAAGTATGCAATATTGGTTACGGTTGTATTTGAAAGCGTGGAGACAGATCGAAACGGCCTGTGGTATGGAATACAGTTCAAAACATTATTATTACTAATTGCAACGGGAGTTATGCGAGGTTTTGACAACAAACAGTTGGAACAAAGTACGGAATCGTGTAATATAAAAATATAGGATATTTCTTCAATATGTAGTCTTACAGTAGTATTATAATAATGATAAAGGTGACGAGATTTAAAATACAATGGTTTATGAGATATTCTTGCGATATTGACAGGTATTAAGTAAAAATGACGTGAGATGTAACTGTTAAAGGTAATAATTTGTGCATACATTTTTCTATAGGATACTTCTTCAATATGCAGTCTTACAGTAGTACCAAAATAATAATAATAAAGGTGACAAGATTTAATATACAAAGGCTTATGAGATATTCTTGAGATATTGACAGGTATTAAGTAGAAATGACGTGAGGTATAAGTGTTAAAGGTAATAATTTGTACATACATTTTTATATTGCAAAATGATAGTCTACATAGGCACATACATGTATAACAAAAAAATAGACTATTCATTCTGTTTACATTGGGCAATTTTACTGATATCATTTTGGCAACGAACAGCAAAAGTTTTAGATGTATCAGTTGCTTTAATAAGAATAGTGGCATTTTTAATCCACACATATTTGACATTACACTTGCTAGCCATCTCACGACATTCACGAAATAAGTTTTTGTTATATAAAGTGAGATGTTCATTAATATAAATTTTATGAGATGTACCTGATATGCCAATTTGGTTAGATGACACATTTTTTGTCAAACGATAAGCACTTAATACATTATTACGGAGATCACGTGAAGCCAATTTAACAATAACATTCTTGGGTCGGTGACTTTCCTGAGTACGAGCATGGGGTACACGGTGAATGGCTAGGACATCCTGGCGTGGAATTGAACACTTAATTGCAGCAGCGATACTTTGTATGAGCCCAGAAAGGTCTTCATCCCGTTTCTCAGGCAGGTTACAAATCTCTATGTTGTTGAGACGGGCTTCCAGCGATTCAATTTTCTGCTCGAGACTGAAAAGCTTATTGTTCATGCTGAGCTTATTGATATACTGAGATGATGATGATTATATCTGTCTATCTATAATTATGTACGTATAATACATACATAAATTCACGCCTGTTTCCCCTGGGCTTAGACAAAAAACTACAGAGCGCCACCTGCTATGATTTTTACAAATATAATTAGAGTAAGATTTGCCGTTTGCAGAATATTCGTTATTAAACATAAGCAATTAAAAATATATATCTGACGGCAATTTCAGAAGAAACAAAATACGATTAAAACGTACAAAATAAACCCTTCAAACCGGTTTTAATTTATACCTCTTGTTAGTTCTAACATTAATGTTTCATCATTCTATACTAAATACCTACGAGGTATGTACCTAAGCATCAGTCATATTGGCAAACGAAACAGTATTTGTACACGTACAACAAAATGTAACCAACCGACTTGCGCAATACCCCTGCTAATAGAACACCGTCTATATGACAGATGGCGCTAGCATTCACTGCCAAACTTATAAACGTTTTCATAAATGGAATGTTTTTATCATTTAAAAGGTAGGTCAGTGGAAAAGGGTTACCAAAGGTAATGTTATAAAATACGGATTTTCTTCGGTGACCGTTAGAATCAGAAGACTCGTTTAAAAAAATCTCTTAGTGGTATCACCTATTAGAGGAACATAAAGATACAAGGAGATGGAGGCCTATATTTAGCAGAGGGTGAAATCGGTCTGTAGGAGATGATAGTGGCGGTGATAATCATAGTCAAAATTGATGCCAAGGTTAAGACGGGATATTTTATTTTAATCATAATGCTTAGTATTCTGGTATGTCAGTTCACTCTCTTTAAAAAATAAACAGATAGAATAGAAGTCTACAAAATTGTATGTATCAAATAAATATTACACCACGTTTAATTAATAATAAAGCTCAGCGATAAATTAGAATTCGAATGATGACAAAATCCATACCAAATATTTTAACCTTAAAAAAGAGAATATTCCGCTATGTCCAACTAAAGCCTAGATGCCTGGCAACTATAATCGCATGTAACAAAGTGCTCGTGTCAGAGAAAAAAAAATAACAAAGTTAAAAACAAAACACTATATCATAAACTTGTTACTGACTACGGTTGAAAATGGCAATTTACTTTTAATGCACCTTCCATCAGGCTGTTTTATTAAAACTGGGTTTTTTTGAGGGCAAGGCTTTGTGCATATTACGTACAATTTTAAGTCCATTATATTTTTAATTTACTATGGAGAGTGACTTTTTGTGTAAGCCTTTAAATTTGCTTTAAGCAACCTAACTGAATCGCGTACACAAAAACAACTTTTTAGTCTATTTTGTCCATTCTAAATTTTCAGAAGTTGTTCATCCTCAAAGTGGTTACTCCGACCATACGGATGTTGTGTCTGCGCAACATGCGTCGATACTCTTGCGCCATCACATCTTCCAAGCTCGTCGTGCTGTGCTGGCGCTGCCGCTGCGGCTGCAGAGAACCTCAAGCGGCGTAAATATAGAAACCTTTGTGGTAACTATATTTTCGAGCCGTTTGGGGTTGAAACTCTGGGGTCGTGGGGTCCGAGTGCTCATAACCTGTTTAAGGAAATTTCGAAACGCCTAGTTGTCGCTTCCCGTGACCCAAGGGCTGGCTTTTACTTTGGCCAGAGGCTAAGTGTTGCCATACAACGTGGCAACGCCGACAGTCTCTTGGGCACATTACCAGCTGACAGCGTTGAGGAGGAGTTTTTTGATGCCCTTTTGTAGTTTGTTGTTAGTTTATTTATTTTAGGTTATTTAATAGTTTTTAATTAATAATGTATTTAGTTAGTTTATTCAAATTATTTTTATTCGATATAGGGTGCTTCAATATACTTTATGTGTGATACATGACGCTACAAATATTCAAAGCAATAGCTTTACGACAACAGAAATAGCGATAGGTATTGCCACAAATATTCGAAGCAATAAATAACCCTCGCCTTTTTAAGCAGATCACCTTTCCATAAACACCAAATTCCCAAAAAATTGTGTATTTAAAATTCTCAAACTTAAACTAAGATTTATGAATCTGTTTATATTTTCAGCCGATTACTTTAAAGTTTTGAGTACGATATTGCGAACACAAGTACTATTGTTGTTGTCTTTGCTGTAAATTTTCCAGTATAGTCTACCTACTGTATTGTTTTCAGAAATCACAGACTTTAATAATATTAACAAGGTTATCCACATTGACAAATGACTAATATTTTTTTAAAAGTCAGTAGCTAATTTCATGTTGATCAAAAACTTATTTGAAAAGAATTAGGTACCCCTTGGCAGATCCGTGCCGTGTTGTTTTAAATATATCTCTCCATCCAAGAAATGACTTAAGTAACATCAGCTGCCTGGCTTCCCAGCTATATTTGGGTTGGCTTCCAGTCTAACCAGACGAAACTGAACACTAGTATTTTACATGGAACGACTGTTTCAGATAGGCTGTAGCCGATCTGACCTCCACGACGAAATTAGATACTTGAAAACTCGAAAGGTACCTCTTGGTTAGACTGACCCATCAAGAATGTATTATTACAGCATATAGAATGAAATAAGGGCAGGTGAATTAGAATTCTAGAAAAGACACAAGCTGTATTATGGACAAACCTTAAAGAAATTCTTTGCATGCTACTTGCCATTACTTTGCAGTGACCTGAAGGTGTGCTGAAGTATTCATAAAATATGCTATTTATTATTCTAAGTAATAATTATGAACGATTATAATATAATTGCCTTTTTAAGTTACACTGTGGTATCACGAGTACATAATCAGAATAATGTACTCGTAATACCACAGTGTAACATAAATGGCATTTGAGTGTACTATGGCAAGGTGTTAATTCAATTGCAACTCGTAACAGTTATTATGTGGGTAGTTTTAAAACTATTAGTTTATTTAACTACGCTACACAATAGTTTCACGTGAATTACCGTGTTAATGTTAAATCACTTTATGTGGTAACAATCATGTGGAGCTGTTTTAAAAAAGCTTTGTTAATAATTCTGGCTTGCAGAATATTATTTACAACTAGCAAATTTTAAGTACACAATGTGCAATCAATGTGTGACTGCCTCGTTGCTGAGCATGAAGTCCTGGGTTTGATTTCCAGGTCGGGCAAAGTGTGATTGGGTTTTCTGTCACAAATTTCTCAATAGCAGCCACGAACTCTGAATTGTGCCCGGTTGATGGCAATAGGCTCGCCCCCTATTACATGGGACTTTAATATAACTGGCGAAATCTGAGTGTTCCTACTAATAGGTACACCTCTGCCTAGCTCTACAGACGTGTTGTTACGTTACAATTTACTTTATGAAAAGTAGCACGCATGGATGAATATGAAAGAAACAAAGAAGTATAATTATGAGGACCAAAGTAGATGGCGCTCTGCCTACGCTCATGGGAAAAAGGCGTGTGTACTTTTAATTAAAGAACCAACAAGTACAAGCTAAAACAACCAACAGAACTCCTTGCTTCATTCCTCCTTATACACACAACCGGTTCATTTTGTCTTAAGCCTTGTGCGGTAATGGAATCCTTTTCTCCTTAATAACTTGTACTATGGACTTATTACGGAGCGTACTCATTTCCCTGTTTGATTAGGTGTCCCCGTACAAACAATTTGGAAGGAAAATATAAGGTTACTCATAAATTTCATTCATAAGCATTGGTTTTCGTAGAATCTATAAGTAGATTCTGTGATGGCTTCAATTTGAACGAGACTGAAATGTTTATTTTCAATAAATGTATAACGAAGCGAATTAAGAAAATTTCATTTGTTTGTGTATACACATCGAGTAAATTTTTAATTACTTTCTTACTTTAGAAAGATACATTATTCCTACAACAAGTTCTGTTGTAGTGTAAAATCATTATGTTTAGTCACAATCATAATCATTTCGTCATCATACTTTTCATATGCACTCGGGTTATGCAGAGCATGGCTCGCTTCATGGTTCTTTGTGCAACTCGCGTCCGGTGAAGTCTCCTTTGTGAGCGTCCATGTCTCGGCACCGTAGGTCATCGTTGGCAGGACACAATGATTGAAAAGGCTGTGTATTTCGATGTATCTTTTGTCATTGTTTTGGACTGAAAAATGTGTTTGAGTTTACTATGCCGCCAACCCCAGCTGACATTTAAGATATCAATAGAGATCGTATGATGTTATCAAGATATCAGGAATCAATATACATTTTAGGTCTTCCAGGAATTTGGCGAACAAAATGAGGTCAGCCACAAACCGAAAGATCGACAACTAGACACCATTGATGTTTACGCCACATTGATTCCATTTTAGTAAAAAAAGCAAATTTCGAGAACACCGTCATATTTTGCGTAACATGACGGCAATTGATAAAAAAGCCTAAAATTTGAATCATTCTCAAGAAAATCGTTTAATGATTATACACAGTAAACGTAGGCACCGCGTGTTTATAAAAAACAGCGTGTTTCTTTTTTTCCACGAAGGCATCCTTCTGATTATGGCCCAAAAATGTTGCCTTGAGGAATACCTCCGGAGGCTGCGCACGGAGCCGAGACAAAGGTGTAGCGTTACATACAAAAGGCTTTTGCTCGTTGCACGCCTACCCCTGCAGCTCAAGGGTACGTTTAAAATAGAATATTTGAGAGACACAACCTTTTTTCTTTCTTGAAAAGAATTGGTTAGTTGTCTCGAAAGCTTATGTTTGGACTAAACTCATATAGAAGCAACCGTGCAGCGTTTAGAAAAATATCGTGAAGTTTTTAATGACTTTTGCTTGTTTTGCATGGTCGTAGTTGCGTTGGAAGTGCTGTTGACTTAAAGACAAGTGAAATTGAATAAAAATATTAAAAACAACCGACTTCCAAAAAAACAGCCGGAAGCCGGTGGCAAAGAAACTCAATGAAACAAACAAGTCACTGACTTCAGAAACCTAACAGATGTTTCGGAAGTCGGTTGGAAGTATTAAGTTAGAAGAACGTGTTAATATACAAATGTATGCGAATATTATTACAACACAGAAAAATCAAAACACAAAATTACATTATTTGCTACCAATAAAAACATTGAAAACTAAACTCACGTGAAACTGCAAAAACAGAAGTAAAGCTGGCACTCTTTACAACTATAATACTACCGTCAAAGAAAAGCAAATAAGCATTTGAATAGCGCTCTTTACTTCAGCGAGAAGGTTTAAATATGTAATCGTTTTAAATGCTTCTCGGATTTCAAAATCATCAAAGTCAAGTAAATTTTCTTGTAAACTCAGTACGATCTCTGTTAGTACTACAAATAATTCGTGTTATATTTGATATCTAACACAAGTCTTGATATTCTAAGAAGTCAGTATGAATAAAGTTTATTCAAACTAATGTTTCTCAGAACACTTCAAAGTTCAAACAAGATTATAATAATATTTGGTTTAATCTCGATTTAGACCTCATTAAACTTAAAACTTTCTTACAGGCATATTAATTTCCGCTTAATTCCTAGTATGAGTATTATTAAATTACACGGTGACTCGTGTAGTTTTATATAATGGAGGACGAATTCTGTTTTCAAGTTAGCTTTTTTTCTTATAGGAATTTCTAGTTTAACATTTATTTTATTGTGTGGCTTATATAACTAATTAGCTACTTAAAGGTACTCTGAAATACTATTAGAAATGTGAACAGTATACTTATTACAGCGCACGATTTAAGGACTACGCTCTGTACAGAAAGCTTCTTTAATCTTTTTCTTTACCATTATGACACTGATTCTCAGCTAACACTTGTAATACTTCTAACTCTACCGTTACAATTCAGAATATCATGGAAGTACAATTGTTTAATATCTTTCCTTCACACGACCCAGCTACAACATAACAACATACCAATTTTCTTCAAAAAGTCACTCGAAAATTGCGAAATTCCTCGCAAGTACAACGCACCCTTACAAACACGTAAGTGATGATTCGCACGTGATCGGAATGCGCACACGATCCGGTAGATGGCGGCACGTCATTCGTATATATGGCGACAGATAGGGTTGCCACAAAATAGAAAACTACAGAAGTCCGACTCCATACATCGGGCAAAAAAAGGCGAATGCACACATTAACGCGTACGATAGCGATCTCGGTCGAATGTCAGTCGCGAGTACTCTTGCTCTCGCTGGACGTGAAACATATCTATGTGTGAGTGAGTTTTCAACCATTGTATTGAGAGAGCCTTCTGTATTATTTTGTGGTTGTGTCACGAGTTTTGATTTGTAGTTATTTAGTGCTTCGCTTGCTTTATTATCGAGATTTACTGCCGCTATTTCTATCTTGTCGTTTTCAATATTTTTTCGATCCTTTTTCGCGGTTCTTATGAAAGGCTTATTTTTTATTTGGAAATGTGTTTCTTCTTTTTTATGCATTCACAGTCACTAAGTTAAGTTGTAACAAATGCTCATATTCCTTTCTTTCTATAAAAAAAATAATTACTATACTATCGTTTTGTTGAAATTTAAATTGTATTCAGGTAACTGGAAACTATTATCTGTTTAATGCGACACGTGTATGCACTATCCTTTAACTGTATAATGAAAACTAATTGCAGGAACCACCATTTATTTTAAGCACCACGTTTTAAACTACAAAATCGTGGCAATGCATGGTACGCTTCTCAAGTGGGACATTATACATAGTGTCCCATATAACATGTCGCGTTAGTACCAGAAAAGATAAAGGATTATTCTGCAACGCAGCTTCTAGCTTTTAAAGAGAATAACAAGTTTCTCGGGACATTTTTTTTATAGTAAAAAAACAAAGCTAATCTTATTTTTGCAATAAGTAATTTACCTTCAAAATGAATGATTAAATAAATAAGATAACATCATATATAAAAGAGTGATTTTTCAGAAAAAAATAAAAATGAAAAGATAAAATCTCATACAGCAACAACGTTAAACGATATAACCTCCGCTAAAAAAAACAATATAAGAACATTTTTTCACCAAAATCGGTTTCAAAGCCGCCATCGACACAATTGGCTGTTAACCCCATCAAAAATAACAACCAAACCTTTTATTTGCCATTATTCCAATTTTATTGCACGAAAAATAGGACACCATATTGTTAAGCGGTATTCTGGATATATCCGGATATAACTGGTATACGGCGGTCTCGGTTGCGATCTGCAGATATGATTAATGACGAGTGAGCTATCATATACGTTCGGTTTTTGCCACAGTATACATATATGGGTCCCAAATGGACTGCTTCCTCTGTTACATAAGCGTTTTGGCGTTTGATCATCAAGGCTATTATGTTAGACTGTGAAATATGGAGATATATTGCTACTTATACGGACAAGTTGGGGTGTAATTTGCTTGTTTAATGCGGGCTATCTCTCACTTGTCGATTGACGAACCCTGAGGCGTTGTCTTTTGTGATTTATGAAAGCTAGTTTGGGCAGTAGGTCTTTCCGATATAGCCGGTTTTTATGGTCCCATTGCCAAATGGCAAAAACAGAACCCTTAAAGATTCGTCCTGTCCATCAGTCAGTCTGTCCGTCCGTATGTCACAGACATTTTAGACCGAGACTGTTGGCACCACATAGTTGCAATTTGGAGAGCAGGTGGCTTTTATGAACCGCTACATGAAAATGATGTGACCGATTCAAAAGAATCAACTAGTATTAAAAAAAAAACTAATAAAAACGTTAACACTGGTGGGCTGCAAGTCAATTATTAACAAGACCGTATATTAGTAGAAGTTAATAGTAGTTTTATTTTTGCCAGAGACATAGTACCTACAGTGGTAAGTACCTTATACTATAAATAGCCGTCACTATTTATTTTTCTTCTTCCAGCCTTCTTCCCTCATTCGGGGTGGCGTCTCCTTTTGCGTCTGCGCAAGAATGATCTATCCTAGGTTGACAATGATGGATTAATTATTCTGCACATTCAGGTCTCCCGCGACAATGGTCGACCAATGCCTGGCCTGCCATTTGTTTGCTGTTAAAGTTCAGCACACTTTTCACTGATAAGCCATCATAACTTAAAATACAAAATTATTTATTGTAATAATGTTCCATCTGATTTAAGCTTAATAACAGTTAAATCCTATTCAGTTATGCGGCTGGATTACCACAAACGTACAGTAACAATTTCGCATCAATTTGCGAGCCTGTTAAACAGATACTTGGTTTGTTCCGAGGTAATTTAATTATGCATAACATGGAAATAAGAGCAGGTTGCAATATTTAAAATGCAATTTGAGCTCTTAACTGCGAGCTGGCTGGTTCCGAGGTTTATTTTTGTACTTACTTATAATTTTTAATGTAAAACTGACGTCAGTCAGTCGGGATGCTGGTTTTCAGTGGATTTTGTAAAATATTATGAGTTATTTGAATACCATTTCTTAAAAACAATTTAATAATTAGGTACTATTATTAAGTTGCTGAGCATGAGGTCCTTAATTCGATTCCCGTGTCGGGCAAAGTGTTACTGGGTTTTTCTATCAGGAATTTCTCAGTAGCAGCTACGGAGTCTGGATTTGTGTCCGGTTGATGTCAATAGGCTGGCCCCCTATTACATGGGACTTAAACATAACTGGCGAAATGTGGGTGTACTTAGTTACATCTCTGCCTAACCCTTGAGGGATGACAGGCGTGATATAATGTTATGCCTATTAAGTTGTAAAAAACACGTGTATAAGACAAAGAAGGCTTTTATTTGATTACTTTTTCCAAGTTCAAGAAAGTATCAAATTCACTGTAAGCCACTATCGAAAAACAAACTATAAGAACACCATTCCTATCTTACCTCTAAAAATAAACGTTCTTTTCCGATATAAAAGAAACAAACTCACAGTTTTGTTCTCTCTTTCAAAGTTCATCTTTGAAATCTTTTGGGAAAACTGTGTGCACACTCGATCTCGCTTCAAAGACTTTGAAAGTTTTGTCTACGAACCAAAGAGAGCTTAAAGTATTCTAAGTAGTTTGTGCAAGGTAAGTATTTATACCTGCGTGTGTTATAGTAAGCTCTGTGCAGGAGGTAACATTGTTTTGAAAGTTATTTGTTCTAAGGTAACTTTTGTATAGAAACTGGTATTTTGTTCTTCACTTTGTGAAATAACTTATTTTTTCTTATTTTTTTTTCCATAATGTGGGTTTCTGAAATATTTATATCTGAGGTCTCGTAGTAAATTTTAAATTATTACATTTGACTATAAACCAGTCATTCTAAGTTCGACCTTGTTCTCGCAATTTCAGTTTCTCACTAGCAGAGATACTTCTAAAGTCTGCTCATATTTATTTAAATAACAATAAAACTAAATCAGACGTCTATAAAACATTCAAACACTACTCTGCTTACGACAAAATCACGTATTCACCTCAAATCTTCAATTCACTTACAAAGATCAAACGAAGGTCATAAAGGCAGGATTCCACGATTATTAATACCGTCTCATTTTGAACATTCAAATGCAAAGTGCACCCGTGTTCACACATGTCACATCGTTGCAGTGCTAATGCGCTAAATAAATTCATGCTAGACACGTCACAGTTCGCAGGTGTGTTCCAAGCCTGAGATATTATGCAGATGAGGGGAATAAATTCATAATAATTCTCTGAAATCTTTTTAGTTGACGATATGAAAATACAATGGGAGGATTAGTTGGTTGAAGACGGTAATGGCGGTCTTTCAGGGAATTGAAATGGCCCAGCTTTTTGCAAATGCTTTGCTGGCTGAGATAATGTTTTAAAATGAAAATTAAGATGAATTGGAATAGCTAATTAAAAATACTTTTAAATTTTGTCAAGCAGAGAAGTATTTACTTTTGAGAATTTATTGTTTCCCAACAGTCTCAACAGATTTCTGAGACTGTTGAGACTGTTGCGAAACACTTATACTTCGACAAGCCAAATTACTTTTATTTATGGGGAACTGAAAAAAATAACTCACAACAAAAAACCGTAACATACAAAACGAAAAAGGGCCAAACTAACCCTAATGGAATTAACTCGAATACGTTCCAATAAATTTAACCTAATAGTGGATCGCTTTTGTCATTCCTGAGCATTATCCAAGAAATGGATCCCATTGGCACACACACACATACACACACAGCCATACATACGCGCAGTCTATTCTGTGAAGATAATTGAATAGATTATTAGCGACCCCAAGGATCAATGTGGGGGGAAATTGGGCATAGTTTCATCCTGAGAGTATGAATAAGGCAAGGTAGATCTGGCAAATAAGGAGTCCAACATGAATATAATATGTTGCTGATTTTGTCTACTAAAATTACGATTTCTATTGAGGATGGAACGTTTAAGGATAATAACGATTCCAATACAAAAGGAGCAGACTTCGAGGATTTCAAAATAATGTCTCTTAAAAATCGATCTTCATGGTTTCTAGCAAAAGATACCACTAACCATTTGCCACGACACTTGCGTAGGTTCTCATGCGAAGGAAACAAGTGATACATGCACATGTGACTTGACGCAACTCGCGTAAAAAGTCTCAATGCCCGAGGTAGTGGACGAGGGGTAAGGCTTGTCGTATAATACTCTTGGCTGTAATACTGAATACAAACAAGCATTATTTGTTAACTAGGATACCTTCCAGGAAGTGTTGTGACAAGCAGTTTCGAGTAAAATAATTACAAGTTACTTTGACACTGCCCGCGGTCAACAAACTTGGGACTTTGTCCATTCATACATAATTATTAATGGTAAACATCGGAGATGTTTCAGGAATTCATTGAGTCAGACCAAAGATTCTGTTTTTTAAAGAGCCTATTTTGTCCATTTAAATGAGAGCCGTAAGTTCTTTTATAAAACTTCAGGGTTTAATAAAAGCGAACGCGATTCCAAAGAATCTGCGATTTTGTAAGTCGTTTATTGCACTTAACTTGGGCGCTAGTATTATGCTTAACTCATATTACCGTCAATACTATTGTAATCTCTTGCTGGGCAATGGACCCTGCCGAAAAGGTTTAAAAAACTGTAAAAAGTTTGGCTAGTTATCTTTGACTATCTACAGCCCCGAGCTATGAGATATATACGTGGCTAATAAATTCAATAGGTAACCAACTATTACTAATCAGCATCAGTGGACATCAAACATCACTCCAGCATGGTTCTTTAAATGGCCTTCTTACGATTTTTTGATCACAGTTATTGACAGTTCATTTTCACATTAAAATCAACATAAATAACCCATCTCAAACGACATAGAACTTGAGGAAACAAGTGCCTAAAACCATAAAAGACAATCGATATCGAGAGTCTCGATAATATCATTGAGAATAAAAACTCTCACGTACTTTTTATCGCCTAAATAAGAAAATATGATTTTGACGCTTCCACCATTCGAACGCCTCAACACATATTATGACTTTATCTCATACATATCCTTATTGAGGAGCTCGTGGCTAAATAGTAAACAGCCGCTCAGTTCAATCTTCAGGTTAAGCCGCGCTTACCTAGGTTGGTCTGTGGATGGGTGGACCACCCACTACACACCGAGTTTCCTCCGTGTCTCGGAAAGAACGTTAAGTCGTTGGTCCCGGCTGCTCCTGCCATTTGTAGATCTTTGACAGTCGTTACAGGTAGTCAGTGGCCCGATAGTCTGACAACCAGTCTGACCAAGGTGTATCGTATTACCAGGTACTAACTGGGTTGTCGAGGTCAGATAGGCAGTCGCTTCATGTACAATACTGGTTTCATTCAGCTGCATCCGGTAAGACTGGAAGACGACCCCAACATAGTAAGGGAAAATGCCAGGCAGATGATGATGACCTTGTACATATTACATTATAGATTAAAATAGCTTTTTCTGTCTGTGTCACCGTATTGCTCTTCTTAAACTAAGCAATAGATTGTGGTGTGGTTTTACCATCATTAAAATAGTTTATTCTAAAAGTTTATAATGTCATTTACACACTAATGAATTATCAAATAATAATGACAATATTTTCATATCAAGTCGAAAGATCCTATAAGGCAGGTCCTAGTTATCTGCTTCTGCATTGTAGTGTAAACAATGATATCACTACATAGTATAAAACAAAGTCGCTTCCCGCTGTCTGTCTGTCCCTATGTATGCTTATATCTTTAAAACTACGCAACGGATTTTGATGAGGTTTTTTAATAGATAGAGTGATTCAAGAGGAAGGTTTATTTGTAAATATTGCACCCATGCGAAGCCGGGGCGGGTCTCTAGTTATTAATAAAAAGAGGTGGATATCGCATTAGCGCGCGCAAATTGTTGCAGTCGAATTCAGACAATTGTCGTAATTTAAGTACTTCAAGCGCAATAGCTATCTCTTTCTGTATCATACGTCCCATATTATCTATCGCAGTCATAACAACGCAGCGATATTTGAACGCCGCTCTGTCTGTTTAGTAGCGTATCTTCTTCATAATATCATTGAGAATGAAATATTTTGCTGTAGGTTATGAACACCTACCTCCATGTATGAGATGAGTGTGACTTGAACTCGGATCTCAAAGCAAACATTAGACTGTGTCAAATTTACTTCCATTTGCTTTTCTCTGTTCTCACTTAGATTATGAAAGGCAGGAAATGAAATGTCTGAGTTGTTACATCTGTAACTATCATCTTTGGAGCGCACCATTCGTAAAAGTAGCTAGGTATTACTCATTACATCGTCAAGCTTTAAATTTGAATTCCTTATTATTTTGCATTTTATCTTCCTTTATTTATATCTTTACAGATCAATTACATTTTTAAATATTCCTTAGAAAAAACAATATAAAAAACCTTTAAAAATATAAAAAATTGTAGCTCACAGGTATCGGGAACAGGGTCCAAGCTACCGGCGGTCAGGGCTCCAGAGAGTGGAACCTCCTAACAATACGAGCCGTGTCCAGGAATACCGCTTTCTGAATCAAGCCCTGCATTCATTATTATGATGTGTTAAATGCGTACGTTTTGCAATGTAAATGTATTTGTTTTTGTTTAATTTGCGATGACTCAGGGTGCATGTTTAAATTTTTATTACAACCTTTGTACGACAAGTACGAAGTATTCTGATTTAAAAGAGTGTCCATGGAGTTTCTTGCCCGTTCTTCTCCATAGAGATCTACGTTAGGAAATGGGCAACTAAAGTACTATCACAGTTTTTGTGCCTTGTGACTGGGACTGTAGCTGTATTTTACTGTTGTCTTTGTTTCGACAATTCAAAAGTGCCTGTAACTGGCCTACTTGAAATAAATGCTTTGATTTTGATTTTGATTTTAATGACATGTTCGCAATCAGCTGTTTCGTTTGATTTTAAAAGGATATGCCGTAGGCCATCGATTAATTATTTAAAATACTGTTACCATTGCAGCACAATTCAAGGTTTTTTTTACATACTTACTTCTCCTCATATTTCCATAATCCAAATTCCATTCTCACCCGTACTATAGCTTCTGCTCCTTATTCCTCACAGCTACGAATACATAGAGAATTCGCAATTAATCTCCCCATGTTTGCGTTGGCGTTGCCAGTGTTTGCGCTTAGTTCGTTTATTCAGATTTTCGTGATAGAAACACTTTAATATTTCTTATTCATTAGACCGTTCTGCAAGTTTAGAATGACGTTGCTCACGTGTTGAGAGATTAAATAACTTTGTACTAACTTGGGCGTCAGTCAAGTAGCTTTTTAGGAACGCCGATGAAGTTTTACACCATTTAGTATAAGAAGTTATAATTGCTCGTTTTTAACGAAAAATCCGGCCAAGTGCGAGTGGAACACGTACTTAATTTTTAACTTTAATTTATTATTTTTTTTGTTTTAGCGGATACAGTAGCACATACTGTGAACATTTCAAGTGTCTTCAAAAGAGAGCCTCGTGACAGACGGACGGAAAGTCAGCAGAACTTTTTGGTTACAAAAAATGTAAAGATTTATACTAAAAATGTGATAATATCATATACTGTGGAAGATATCGATAACTAACCTCTTAGATAGCTTGAAGGTGTACTGTGGCTAGGCTGTGCATTGTTTCAGTGTTTCTTGGATATTGGGTTGCAAAGGTATAACAGTAGCCGGCTCGTGCAAAATACTGACATACGTCGCTTTTAGACTGAAAGCTGATCCCTGTAAACCTGAGGAGAGGCTAGTCGGGTGAAGATGAATGCATGAGAATATTGTTGAGAAATACTTTGCAGTTCCTATGAGTAGACATGGTTGGTAGTGTAGGTACACTATTTTCATTCAGCACTCAAGTCAACTCATTTGACTTACGTACAGCTAGGACATACACATAGTCTTGCTTACGTTTGGTCTTCACGAAGACCCAGATTACATTCTGCCTTCTAACCAACCTTGCCTTTACGGTCTCACACATTTGTAGTGCTCGCAAAGAATTTCAAACAGCCAGATACATTTTATTTTCGACCTTATTTCTGTGACGTAAGAGGTCACTTTATCAATCAACCCTGACTTAAGCACAAGACCTAAGTGAAACCTAGTTTATTACTCCCAAAGAATGTCATCACGAAGATAAATTCGAATGCAATTTTTCATCGCCTCCACACGCGACCGATATGAAAGGACCATGGACGCCAAACGTGTCGCGAGCTAGAAAGATGACTTGATACTGTAAGACCAATGCTGATAGGTAAGCTTGATAAACGACATCTGAGCAACCACTACGTGCCTGGCCCAGGAATGACAGATTTTTTTAACCTTACCTTTTTCGAATTATAAGTGACGTTTATGATGTGAATGATGTTTAGAACGATTTTTTGAAAATGGAAACTGGTCTTTTGGAACAGGAACTCGTCTGCACGCTTCGTTTTTTAAAAAGCAACCTTTGAAACCTCGTTGGTAAACCGCTAGTTTCAAACTGCTACTGCAGAGTACGAGGTCTTGGGTTGGATTTCCACAGGTCCGGCATTGTGTTATTGAGGTTTTGCCACAGGAATTTTCTCAGTAGTAATGCGGAGTTTGAATTTGTGCCCGGTTGATGGCAATAGAATTGATGAGGGCTGATGAACCCTAAACCGTCTAAATCTTTGGGGATTGCAGCCGTGAGGTTATCTCTAAATAGTACTGCATTTTGAGTTTTACACAGCAAAATTTACATTATTTTAGAAAATGTGAATGTAATGTGAATTGCCTTTTGTTTCTGTTAGGTACAGAGTTAAATGGGACACAATATCGGGGAATGTGTTGGAAATTAATTCCAATTAGCACCATACAATGTTTTGTTCCTTTATTCAAATGGATGAATGGCTGTTCAGCAATCCTTGTGTCAGTGCAAACAATTGATTTACGTATTCGTGATAAATTGGTAAAATTAGACATTGACATGCCAGCTTATTTGTTAATTTTGTCAGCCATAAATTGGCAAAACATAGTGCACATATTCTAGACAATATACTATCTGATATCTGTAACCATACCCATGTTTAACAAAATAAATGATTGATTGATTGATTAGACTATGTTTTAAAATTATATCATGAGGTCGGGACTTCCATCCTTCGAGGCTTCCTACTCGGAGAAGAAATACTACAACAGACTCAGAGGTCAGCCTCTTTTCAGGTCCAGACATAATCTTAGTCAACCCATATCATCATCTGCCTAGCCTTTTCCCAACTATGTTGGGGTCGACTTCCAGTCTAACTGGATGCAGCTGAATACAATTACATGGAGCGACTGTCTATCTGACCTCCCCTACCCAGTTAATACTGGGTAATACAACAAAAGAACAAACAAATAAAAAAATAAATCATTGTCAGACTTTCGGGCCACTGACTACCTGTAACGACTGTCAAAGATCTACAAATGACGGCCGGGACCAACGGTTTAGCGTGCTTTCCGAAGCACGGAAAAACTCGATATGTAATGGTTAGTTACCCATCCACGAACCAACCTTAGCAAGCGCGGCTTAATCTGAAGATGGAACCGAGCGGCTGTTATTATTTAGCCACGAGCTCCTTTATATGAGCAATCAAATATTTAATTGGATTTTTTTAAAATTAAACACTTTAAACGTCACCACAAAATCCCAGCACCACAATACTGTAACAATAAAACCCCGTGCGATTTTTTGGCATCCATTAATACAGTTACTTTTACAAAATAAATTGTTGGAGGAAAGTATTTATTTCGATTGTCGAAGCTCAGTGATTGCATAACGCAGTATTTCGACTGGTAATCAATTAATCTTTGAACGATGGGACAAGCTGATGACATGGCTGTGTACAATCAATTATTTAGTACTTGATTGTGGATATCTGTATTGATTTTGGATTACATACTTTCCTTTGTTTACTTTGTCAGCTTTGGTGGATGGTATAAATTATACATGTTAAAATATCTTAATGATCATTACCTGGATGTCCTTGTGTTCAGAAGAGTGACTGCTGAGCATGAGGTCCTGGGTTCGATTCCTAGGTCGGGCAAACTGTTGTTGGGTTTCCATCAGGCATTTCTCGGATGATGTCAATAGGCTCGCCTCATATTACATGAGACTTCAACATAACTGATGAAACGTGAGTTTACTATGGCACAATGCGGGTGTACTATTGGGTATGCCTAACCCTTTGGGGATTACAGGCGAGATATTATGTTATGTGTAAAAATATTGAAAAGCAGTGTTTTTTTAATGTGAATTTAGAATATTTTTTAAAATGATAGAACTTATAGTTTGATTGCGGTGAAGTAAACACGTCTTGTTGAAAATTAAGACATTCAATTCAGCAGAGCATTTTAATTAACAGAAGCTCTCATCTGTCAGGGGCCCTAACACGAGCGCGCGGTGTAACCGTAACTCAAATACATCAATTTTTGAATCGAAAACACAATTAGCCTACAGCATTTTAGTAAAATTGTTAGCAACAAGCACTATCAGTATCATCCATATGTCGGATATATCGGGATTTATTCCGTTAGGCTCGTACATACATCCATGTGGGCAGACGATGTGTTTCGTGTAATGAAAACACACTGGGTGAGATCCACTGCTTCTAGCAAAAGTAACGAATTACTTTAACGATTACAACTTAACACAATAACATGGGGCACAATGAATCGGGTACAGTTCCAAGATGTCTCAACTCCGCCGCGATCAGACCTTGAATGTCGCCCTCATCTAGAGATGAACATCAGGGCTCTGTAGAAGCACGCTGTAGTGCGGTTAGACTTTAACTAGGTCGCATATCACCACCGGCGCACTTGCGATTCATTTTATGTCCATTCTAACGACCAAATCCGACACACAGATATAACTTAATTCATAAAATTATGAAAATATTACATGTGAAACGAGCATTTTGAATTTTAAAATCGACGTACTTTTTTTTTTTTTTGGATGGGAAATCATCAAATGACCCCCCCCACTCTGGGCGGAGCGGAAGGGAGTGTCAGACTTGTACTGACTAAAACCCATCCATGTTCCTTCTTTGCCCTTTGTGTTCCAGGGCCACGGTGTCTCTTTCGAACAGTCCCGCAGCTCTGGCAGGCATCGGCCCATGCGGACCCCTACTCGGTTGCTGACATCTCTTTGAGGCGCGCGTGGAACACGAACGCGCTGTCGACACGGCCTGTCGTCATAAGACGGCCGGACGGCGAGCTAGCCCATAACTCGCCGTCCACAGGCCCGCGCCTACGGTGGCCGGGAGCCACCACGTGACCCCCGACGCCCAGGGCGTCTCCCGCGGCGGCTGGGACGTGAGGTTCTTTCCCTCTCACGTCCCGCCACCTCCTTCACTAGCATGACTGCTTCACAGAAGGTGGTGACGGCTTCCCATTCCCTCTCGCTCCGGACCATGGCTTGAACCAGGGTCGGACGCGAGAGATCGCCGCCGCCAATCGCCGCTACAAGGACACGGCGGTGCTCCGCCCAAGCGGGAAATCGACGTACTTACGTTACTTTTACACTGCGCGCTCGTGTTAGGGCCTCTGGTGCCGTAAGATACTAACGTCTTACAATACATATTATTCATTGAATATCAATATCTACGCTGCTCAATAACTGATAACGATCGTCTTCATTACCAACATAACGTTCTTAACGACTTTAATTAAGTTTCAGAACCCTAACATATTTCAATAACTAATACCACTAAGTAATATTGGCTGATAAAGACGATAATATGTTCTCTTGGGTCATTTTTGACCTAATCCTATCCTATCTGACCTATTTCACCTTTTGTGACTGGTTTCGTTCCAATTTAACTTTCTTTAACAGTTATAACAACTTTATCGATACTTTAAAATTATTGAATTCGTAGACTGGTTTCGAAAGTTACGACCCATCGGGACTTTGATCTATGAGACATGTTTAATACTAGATTGGACATAGGTCGATCGTTTATCAAATACAGCCTGATAAAATATTGGACTTGGGTACTTATTCGATATTTATATGTATTATGTTAGAATTCAATTATAGTAACTTTATTCGTAACTATATTTTCGAGCCGTTTTAGTTGAAAGTCTAGGACTGTGGGATCCGATTGCTCACAGCCTTTTCAAGGACATTTCAAAACGCTTAGTTGACACTTCCGTGATCCACGGGCTGGCATTTACTTTGGCCTGAGGCTTAGCGTTGCCATACAACGTGGCAACGCCAATCTTTTGGGTACATTACCATTTGACAGCGTTGAGGAGGAGTTTTTTTACGCCATTTTTTAAGTTTATTTTTATTAATAAATGTTTTAGTATTCATTATAGTCCATTTAATAAGACGTAATATTGATTTAGTAAGCATAATGAACCAATAACGTGTGATGAGGAGGGATAGAACACAAGCATAGATTGTGTAAGAAAAATGATACGAATAACAAAGGAGTAAACGATAGAGTGACGATTGCCAGGGGAGAATGGAAGAAAAAAAAACGTGTTCCACAGACCCCAAATAAAATGAGACAGGGGCAGGATGATGATGATGATGATGAATAAACCTATATCGTTCATTGTTGGGATACAAACCTCCTCTCTTCGAGAAATAGTGAACCATAACCCATCATGTGGGCCCCGTGCGTTTTGGTAGGTATCACATATTGTGTGTTGATTTTATCTTATTGAATTAGTGCTTGAAATATCAATGAGATTGCATTCTAAAAATGCTCAACTGGTTTTTTGATTTGGAAATCTTTTTAACTTGTAAACAGTTCAAGTGTACAACTTCGTTGCCTTCATCTCGTCCCCCTCCATTTTATAACATTTTTCCGTCCTGGAATGGTATCGCTCTTGCGATCTTAACTACATCCGTCATCCCAGCTTGATATGCCTACAAAGAATGAGATTTTGGAAAACTTTGTCCTCCATCTTATCGACTGTATTTATCAACAGATTCATCCGAAAACAAATGTCATAAGTCTACATTAAAAACTCATTACACAATAAAGCACTGAACAACATTACAAGCGCGTAAACTCAATAAAAAGTCGTTGATTGGTTTAACTAATTTTACGCGCTCCCTGTGTCACTACTTCCACTACGGAACTTTTAATGCAAAATCGTTTATGAAGTTATTCATCTAATGGCCCGGAAACTGCACGTAGGTGCTTGAACGCCAAGAAATAATACACTTTCAAGACTTAAGTTATCTTTCTTTAATGTGAAACGCTTAACTTTGTTAAGAATGTTCCTCACATTTTTGTGACACTTTATGAATTTAAGCGAACGTAATTTTTAATTTCGTGCGATGTTATTATTATTGTAGTTGAAGGAATTTTTAATATCAAACGTTTCTCGCATTGAGCTAAAAGAATAGAATGTAATTTAGGTGAAAAAGAAATCTTTTATTAATGTAGAATTTTTTTTTGTTCCCGAAACATTTATGTTCAGGTTTTTTAGCTTTCTCGGTAAAAGAAAAATATTACACGTTACTTGTCATCCTACATAAGCCGTGACTTGGCAAAGGGTTAGGTAAAGTACACATCATAAATAGGTACAATTTCCTTCTTAAAATAAGACGTGATATTGAATTTGAAATACTCTTACTTTTTGTTTGCGATTGCAGCGGCTATTTTAGCCTCATCATCAGCAAGTATCAGCCTGAGCAAAAGATATTAAAGTGCTGAAAATGTCCATAGCCCTTTTTAAATACCTTTTCCTTTGTTTAATGCAATGTAGGTAAAAGTGTCACATCTGAGGAAAGAGCGTAGACAAAATGCGCCTCACTTTCTGCGCCTTTTTTGTTGCCTATTGTCTTAACATTTTTACCGCAGACGCCTTTTGTTAACAAAGGCAGTATAATTTATTTTATTAATAAATCAATCCTGTCCATAAAATTTCTTCCAAGTTGCTACTAGTAAAATCTAGCTCGGAATACAATGATCTATTTAACTAATTAACCTCTAAATCTAAGACAGTTTTTATTTTCACTTCATCTATAAGCTAGTGAGTCATCCATTCCAATGCGTTTATCTCCAACCGGTTGAATTAATTGCTCGAATCGAATGGAGGTTCTAGATGGTTCGAGATCGTTTGAGATCAGTAAATCAATCGGTTACCCGCTTCTCCAAGGATTTAATGCATTATTTATAAACTGAATTAAAGACTGGCTGAGATTTTTATCTTATTTCTTTTTAAACACTTTGATTTAACTTTCTCTTTTTGGAGCCTCGATCTCTTCACGATGAAAAACGTAGTGCTCTACGTCATAATTATTTTGTTTCGGTTGATCATTTCATTATAAGAGCCGATTTTAATAATAATACCACGTTTTACCGTAATAATGCTGTTTTGTGACATTCATCGTAGTACTTTATTATAATAATATTATTCAATTAACAGATCTTTCCAAGGCCATAATAATTGCCGTGTCGACGGCACGTTCGTGTTCCACGCGCGCCTCAAAGAGATATCAGCAAATCGGAAGAGGTCTGCAAGGGCTGATGCCTGCCGGGGCTGCAGGACTATTCGAAAGAAACACGGCGGCGCTGGAACACAAAGGGCTAAGATGGAACATGGGTGGGTTTTAGTCAGTATAAATCTGACACTCCCTTTCGGTCTGCCCAGAGCGGGGAGGTCATTTGATGATTTCCCGTCCGAAAAACAAGGTCATAGTTCAGTCATAATAATTATTTCGTTAATGAGTAGGTTAATAAAACAGGTAGATAGATGGACGTACAAACAGACAGATAATGACGATACAGTTGCTTTCGTAACTTTAAAGGTATAGGGAATAAACTCAAAAAATTGGAAATACAAACTGAATTAGATTTTTTATGAAAATACACTAAGATCTGGGCCACTAAGATACAGGCTGTGCCTAGTTTGGGGCCCAGGGCTTCTACTTATGCACTCTTTTAAGTATCACTGTTATCACTTGTTTGTATGTTTCCTAACTTGTGTGTATCAATAAATTGATTTATTTATTTATCTGTCTAGTCCACAGTATAAAATATTGTTTATTATCGGATATACCAACTTCCGTCTCCATACTTTTGCTCTATTAAGGTTTTCCTTTTTATTATTATTTACGAACGGGAGGGCCCGTTCGCAAATAATAATATTAACTGTTAGACTTACAAAAGAGTACGTATAGCAATATTGTTTGCTTCTATCTACTGTTTATTCTAACCATTATTAAACACACAAATGACAAATGTTTTGTTTCAAGCACAAATGTCGACGCCAACTACCAAGCTGAAATTGGCTTTTATGAGTGAGCGTCGCTATTTCTATTGTGTTAAACCTCAGACTGGTTTTACGAACTGATATAAGGGGGATGATAACCTATTATCATCCGTCCGAACGTGTCCGGACACTTCCAGCTTTTTGGACCTCCGTCCGGCCTTTGTGCGGCTTTCTCATTTGACCGGAGTTTTTGAAAGTAGAACAAGTAGAGTAAACTAACTTTATGCATTATTAATTGAAAACTATTAAATAAACTGAAACAAATAAACAAAAACAAATAAACTAACAACAAACTATAAAAACGAGTATCGAACTCCTCCTCAACGCTGCCAGCTGGTAATGTGCCCACGAGACTGGCAGCGTTGCCGCGTTGTATGGCAACATTTAGCCTCTGCCCAAAGAAAAAGTCAGCCCTTGGGTGGGGGTACTATAATCAGGAATTTCTCAGTACCACTCACGGAGTTTGTGCCCGGTTGATAGCAATAGGCTCGGCAATAGCATTACCCCTATTACATGGGACTTATTCACAACTGGCGAAATGTGTGCGTACTATTATTGTATTGTATTGTACGGGCTGGTGTCCGCAACTCCACGTCAAAGCGCGTATTTTGCGTGCGGGTGGGAAATTTATTCGATCCACCCTAACTCCCCGAGAAAGGCTAGCAGCGCCTTGGTGTTGCTGATAATCTCGCGGAGAGTACCTGGGGTACCAAAGTACTTTGCCCTGTATGTTGCAACCACTGGGCAATGTAGAAGCACGTGGGCTGCTGTTTCGTCTTCCTCCATGCAGGCTCGGCACAGGGGGCTGTCTGTGACTCCTATGACAAAGAAGTGTTTATTAAAAGAGCCGTGTCCAGTGATGGCGGCTGTAAGTGTGCGCAGCTGTAGTTTGGTCAGCCTAAGCACTCGTTTGGTGAGGCGGCCATCGATAGTGGGAAGTGCTTCCTTGGCCTGCCTGCACTCGCCGTGGTCCAGCCACAGCTTGTGGTGTTGTTCGCTGGTTCCTTTTCCTTTTCCCTACCAGTGTGCGTAGGTACCCGAAGGGGAGTGGCACAATTGGGTTCGGGTCCCACTGCTGCCATGCTCGATCCCCTTCTAGCGAGTTCGTCCGCTGCATCATTGCCTCGGGAATCGCTGTGTCCTTTGATCCATTGGATGGTTATATTATTGTGATTACCAACCTGGTTCAGGCGTTGATGACACTCGTGTATTAACCCAGAGTTGACTATGTGGTTGTTTAGTGCTAGCAGTACATCCATGCTGTCTGAGAGTATATGAATAGAGTGGTCCACAACCCCCCTGGCTAAGATGGCTGATGCCGCCATGCCAAATGCCCATGCATTCTGCCTGAAAAACCGTGTTGTGGGCCCCCAGTGGTGTGGCTATATGGATGTTGAGATTTTCCGAGAAGACTCCAGTGCCAGTACCTGTTTTAGATCCATCTGTGAAGATCCGAAGTTCCGCAGGGCTCAATCCCTCGCAGCGGTGGTCCTCATGGAGTTGGATTTTGTATTTTTTGTCGAATACGAACTGTTTGGGTATCCGATCGTTTGTTGCTTTTGCCAGGGGGAACTCATTATAGAATAATAATAATAATAATAATAAAACAACACCTGTACGTCGGCAGGGGAGAGGCCGGCCACCGAAGAGCTTGGGACTTAGGGGCCATCCGGCCCCGAGCCGGGTCCCCGCTGCCGGTGGTTGTGTGCAGCGCATGAGATGGACTCAAACAATAAACGAGAACGTCATGCGCGCATACTACGGGTCTACAGAGGGGGGAACTAACCTCACTGCGTACCGTGTTAGGATGCTGTCTCTATTCCAGGTACTTGAACCAATCGTCAACGTCTCGGCCCAACGACTGTCGGATCAGGTGCGGGTCATCCAACGCAATCACATGTTGGACGATGCCGCACTTGATAGGCTGCGCTCAGAGGTACTGAGCAACCGTATCGTCTTAGCTCCGGCACAAACCGCGGTGCAAGCGTCAGCTATTGACGCAACCCCGCCGCGGTCCAACCCAGCTGTTGTAGAGGAAGATGATAGGGTTGCCATGGTAAGTAGCCAGTGCAACGACCGATTGAGGAGCGCTCTGGAAGATGCGCTTGGCGAATATCGATCCACTCCTACCAAACTTAGACCCCGATTACCACGGTTACCCATGCATAATAAAAATAGGGCGCTGGTGTGTGCCTTGGACTCGCAACTCAAGAATATTTTCGAGAGTAGCGAGAACCTCGTTGATACACACTCGATCCTGTACTGTGGGGCTGTTGCGGCATGTCGTTTAGCTAATGTCAAATTCCCAAATTATGACGTAGCTATTCGACCAAAACCAGCCGTACCAACCTGGCAGCGCAGGATCGAGTGCCGCATCGACGAGGCCAGGGTACTCATCGGCAAACTACACTGCTTCAGGGAAGGCAATACACGACCACGTGTGATGCGCTTTGTGAGGCGGGCATTCTCGGGGACTGGAATCAGTCCTCAAGAATACATGTCCCGTGTCACAGAGCGCATCGACGTCCTGAAGCAGAAAGTTTATGCATGGGCGAACCGTATTCGGCGGTATAAGCGGCGGGTTGATCGGTACTCGCAGAATCGCATATTCCAGAACGATGAGAGGTGGGTATAGAGAGCTTGGGAGCGACCCGAGCAAAATATGACAGACGTGTGCCGCCCGGATGATGCTGCCACGAGTTCTTTCTGGCGTAGCATCTGGTCGGTGCCCGTCTGTCATACTGAGGCTGACTGGATGCGTGATGTCGAGCGAGCGTGTGAACCTATCCCAGAAATGGAGCCAATTTTAATAACACCTATAGATATAGCCAGAGCAGTTCGTCCTTTACCGAATTGGAAATCCCCGGGACCGGACGGACTGCACAACTTCTGGCTCAAATGGCTTAGTAGTTCACACACTTGCCTGGCATCCCAATTCCAGTCATCCTTAGAGTCTGGGTCCCTATCGCAGTTTTTAACAACAGGCGTTACCCACCTGCTCCATAAGTCAGGTAGTCCCGCGGAACCCAAAAATTATAGACCGATCACGTGTTTGTCGACGGTCTATAAACTTCTTACATCCATTTTGAGAGTGAAAATTAATACACACATTGACAAAAACTTCATTATGTCTGCCTCTCAAAATGGATGTAGGAATGGGTCCCGCGGTACGAAGGAGCTACTCCTCATCGACATGGCCATTAGCCAACAGGTTCGTCGATCCCGCAAGGATCTGTCGACATGTTGGATAGATTATAAGAAGGCCTACGACTCGGTGCCACATACATGGCTCATGAGGGTACTGGAGTTGTACAAGATAGATGCAACTCTACGTGCCTTCCTTGAGTCATGTATGGGGCAATGGAGGACGGTCCTTCGATATCCAGGATGTCGACAAATCCAGGGGAATGATGAATCTGTATGGATTAAACGGGGAATATTCCAGGGCGACAGTCTGAGCCCACTTTGGTTCTGTCTAGCCCTGAATCCTCTGAGCACATTGCTGGAGGATTCAGGTCTAGGCTACCGGTTGAGGAGAGGTGGTCAGGTCACATCTCACCTTCTTTACATGGATGATCTGAAACTCTTTGCCCCCAACAAATTGCGATTGATGACTGAAACTTTCAGTAACGCCATTAGGATGGAATTTGGTGTGGACAAATGTGCAGTCATGTATGTAAAGCGAGGGGAGATTATGGAATCCGAGGGAATTTAGCTCTCGGATTCCATACACCTGAGATCCCTCTCCTCATCCGAAAGCTATAAGTATTTGGGTATGTCGGAATCGTTAGGCATTAACGTAACTGACATGAAGCAATCGTTGAGGGAGCGCTTCTTTGGACGCCTGAACAAGGTATTAAATAGCCTTCTTTCAGGCGGGAACAAGGTGCCGGGTGCGCGCCTTCAACAGTTGGGTCATGCCGGTTTTAATGTACTCTTTCGGCGTACTCAAATGGACTCAGACCGAACTCGATGCCCTGGATAGAAGAGTTCGTACACTGTTAACCGCAAACCGGATGCATCACCCACGATCATCGGTAATGAGGCTGTACATCCCGCGGAAGTGCGGGGGTCGAGGTTTTTTAAACGCGAAGACCCTTCACAACCGCGAGATTTGCAGTCTCAGAGAATATTTTTTAAAAACCGAGTGCATACCCAATGCACCGAGATGTGGTCGCAGTGGACAAGGGACTCACCCCGCTGTCCATGGCTAAAGAGAACTGGCGCAAACCTGTAGTACTTACTACCGATGACCGCAAGGAAGTATGGCAAGGCAAGGAGCTTCATGGACGCTTCTACCGGGCTCTTCATGGGCCCGATGTAGATTTTCTAGCGTCCGTGTCCTGGTTACGTTTCGGCGACCTCTTTGGGGAAACTGAAGGTTTTGTCTGTGCGATTATGGACGAAGTTATGTTGACGAACAACTACCGGAAATATATTATGAAGGACGGGACGGTTGACATGTGTCGGGCATGTCACCGTCCGGGTGAGTCCATCAGACATATTATTTCTGGTTGTTCTCGTCTGGCTAACGGCGAGTACTTGCACAGGCACAACCAAGTAGCCAGGATTATTCACCAACAACTTGCCTTGAAATATAAACTTGTGGAATCTGAGGTACCGTACTACAAGTATGTGCCCGACCCAGTTCTCGAGAAAGACCATGTCACGTTGTACTGGGATCGGTCTATCATTACTGACAGGACTATTGTCGCCAATAAACCTGACATAGTAGTGATAGACCGATTAGCGCGCCGTGTAATGATAGTCGATGTTACCATTCCGCATGACGAGAACCTCGTGAAAGCTGAGAAAGAGAAACAAATTAAATATCTCGACTTAGCACACGAGGTTGTCGACATGTGGAATGTGAACTCGGCTATCATTGTGCCGATCGTCGTGACGGCCAATGGCCTTATAGCCAAGAGCCTCGACGACCATCTTTCGAGGCTCTCGTTAGGCGGTTGGATCAAGGGCCTGATTCAGAAGGCAGTACTCCTCGATACGGCTCGCATTGTGAGGAGGTTCCTGTCTCTGGAGCCCTAACCACCGGTAGCTTGGACCCTGCTCCCGATACCGGCGGACCACTATTTTTTATATTTTTAAATGTTTTTTTTATATTGTTTTATATTAGAATATTTAAAAATGTATTTAATATGTATAAAAATAATTAAGGATAATAATAAAGCTTTATTTGTTCTCACAGTATAAAACCTTAAGATTAGATAGATACAAAATAACAGTGATCGTGGTTTTATAGTCACAGTATGGATCGCAACTGGCATCTTAGCTAGATTACAGAGTAACCTGTGTTAAAGATACCAGTCCCTTTTCCCTATAAAATTTTAAGTCAATTTCACACGAGATTCAAAGTTTTTTTTTTTTTTTTTGTGCAATCTAGATTTTATTAACAATGCGAGAAAACAAAAGATAAAATAAAGTAGAAATTAAAAACTAAAAGAAAATTTTCTTTGTATGCATGCGCGTGTGAGCGAGAGTTTTAATAGAGATGTGTAAGTGTGGGTGTAATTGCGTTTAGATATGTGTGTGTGTGTGTGTGTGTCTGTGTGTGTGTGTGTGTGTCTGTGTGAATTTGTGTACGTAATTATACTACGACATTGTACTTAAGAGGTTTTCCGTCTCTTGGTACGTCAGTCCTTTTAGTTATTAGATTTTTACAATCGCTGCTAGATAATTGGTAAATCGGGAGTATTTTATTCAATTTGTTGTACAATGTAGGTGCAAGAAAATAATTGAACCTAATGGAATGGGTAAGGTTACTTTTCCTAGTCACACAAACTATGTCTTTACGCCTTTTGGAGATTTTTTTGTATGGGGTCGCAGAATGCTGAATTAGGACAGTTTTTGCTATGAAAAGTTGCCTCACAGTCAACACTTGACAACTTTTATAAAGTTCGGCAGAAAGAATCCCTCCAGTACGGCAGTGTGCTGTGTTTCTTTCTTACCCCAAAGTTGAAGTGTTTTAAGGCGTACTGCTGTCATCGTCGCCTCCTGCTGTATAAACAGATGGAGTGGTGGGAGGCCCAACATGGCTTCGAGAGCTGCGGTCGGAGTAGTCCTCAGGCAACCTGTAGTCGCCATGCAGGCAAGCCTTTGCATGCGTTGCAGTTTAATGGAGGCCGTGGCTATTCTGGTGCGGGGCCACCAGACTACTGCCCTGTGGGCGTACTATTAGGTACACCTATGCCATACCCTTCGGGGATTACAGGCGTGATGTTATGCTATGTGTATGAAGATTCGAGATAAGACGAAAAAAAAAAATGACTGAATGTATATAGGGTTTTAAAAAATGCAATAAAGGCAATACGAGAATACGAGTCAAAATATGCCCTATGTGCATTTTTTTTTTTTTTGTCGGATGTCAAATCATTGTATGACCCCCGCCCACTCTGGGCGGAGCGGAAGGGAGTGTCAGACTTGTACTGACTAAAACCCATCGATGTTCCTTCTTTGCCCTTTGTGTTCCAGGGCCACGGTATCTCTTTCGAACAGTCCCGCAGCCCTGGCAGGCAACGGCCCATGCGGACCCCTACTAGGTTGCTGACATCTCTTTGAGGCGCGCGTGGAACAAAAACGCGCCGTCGACACGGCCTGTCGTCAGAAGACGGCCGGACGGCAAGCTAGCCCATAACTCGCCGTCCGCAGGCCCGCGATGCCGTACGTGCTTTAGATTTTACATAATATTCTACTGTAAAGTCAAACCATTTTCAAAATCATTATCATAACACAATCCATGTTAATAAATACCACATAATTACATACGATAGTGACAATGAGCTAAACAGATCGCAATGAAATAAATGCATCAATATGTTAATTTATTGTCCGGATTTACTACCTATTGACATTGGAACATCAAGCCAATAATTGTATTGGCTAGCGTTTCCACATCCATAACTGTGTTTCATTGTGTGATAAATGTGTGTATGCATGGTAGGGGCATATCAAACAAAGTTTTTTACACACGGACGTGGTGGAAAGCGTTCTGGAAAAAGGGATTATATTTATTCGTAAGCCTTTTTACATTTGCTAGATAGATTTCGTAGATTATTTTGTGCTGTTAACCTCCATTTTGCCCAAAGGAAAGCAATGGATGGGGTTTACAATGATGATAATTTTGCCCGTTGACTTCTGAACGGGTTATACCTACCTTCCTAGGTAGAAAAGAACAGCGAAGATAACAGTATCAGAATATATATTTGGGCAAAACCTGCCGAGATTTGTTCAAAGTGCAAAAATTTATAATTGAAAGAGGAGTGCAACTATAAACATTGACATGTCTAATTAAATCAGGTATTATTGTTTTTAATGGGTGTAAATTAAATTAATTTAATATTTTATGTTGCTCTATAAATTCTATGCGGTTGTGTGAGACGCGCTGGACAGGAACCGGTGGAAGCTGAACATCTGCTCCAGATGCAATTCTGATGCTGACAACGATCCTCAGATATGAGGGACCGACCCCAGAGAGACAGAGAGTTGCTCTGTGTTGTATCTGTGTGAGTCTGTAATGTTGCTATAGAATAGAATAGAATATAATTCTCTTTAATCGAGTATCCATGACTCAAACACTGTTAGTAAAACTTACGACTATGTTAGTAAACACTGATAAAAAAAAAAAACAATACAACACAAGAAATAACGGTGGATCACGGTGGAACGGTGGCTATGATTGGTGGTAAAGTAAATAAATAAGATGGTTAGACACTTTGGGAGTTATGAAACTAAATACAAGTCTTTGATAGATATTAATCTTATCCAAAAATGTTTGAAAAAGTATAACAAAATAATTTTACAGTAAACAGAATTCTTCGTTTAAACTTTAGGTAAATTTCTCAGAAATCGAAACACAATAAAACAATTTCAGACTAACAAAATGTTTAAAGCATTAAAGAATTCCTAGGAAAGATTTAAAGTTTAATTTCGATATTAGACTAGGTCTAAATCTTAACCTTGGAAAAATTAGGCAGCATCTTCTATTTAAAATTATCTTCAAGTCTTGGTATTTAAATCTCTCCTACAAGTTTTCAAAGGCTTTGTTTTCCACCTACTTTTGAAGTTCTATAAGTTTAAGTAAATATCTCGAATAAGGCTTGAAGAAATTTATTCGTTTGAGAAAAGTTTAAAATGCCAATGATTTTCGAAGAAATATTCAAAATCTAGATCTCAGAAGAGAGGAGGCCTGCGTCCCAGCAATGAATCAGTCTATTTATGTTCCCAGCAGTGGGAACATTAATAGACTGATTATGCTTTATGTAGATCTCAGAATAGAATTTCAGTCTAAAAGACGATGTTTATGCTGAATGATTATTTTTTTTGCTAAAAGAATCTAAACAGGGATGTGAAGATTTTTCTACTTCCTAAACTGAACCTTCGGTACTAACCAAAAATTAACTAATCCTAATTCACCAATTATCCTGTCACCTTATAATATAAGGTCTCATTAAAATAGATGGACAAATTTTAACACAGCGTTCAGTACGTCTAAGGAAAGATATCCAAGCAAAACAACACTGATTTTGACCTAAAATCATTGGCCAACCAAAATTTTTGATGTATTTTCGTTAGCTGATTTTTTTTTGTAAGTATCTAATGCGTTTTTCTTATTATTCTTTTACCATTGTCCTTATTTTTATGGTCTGATTGATTTCTAAAAGTGTGTCCATCTATTTTAATGGGTCCTTATACAGCATTACTTTTAGTATATGAGAAACCTGAATATAGTTTGTTCAGAATAAGTAACTGAATCGATTCCAATAATTTTTAAACCATGTTAAATATTGTGCCAAAAATATTTTAAAAATGTTACACGTTGAACACCGAGTGACATTAAGTGCCTATCGCAATCATTTAGGTACCTACTGCTAAATTATTATTATGAATGAGCTCAATACGACGCTAGAGGCGCGCTGCGTGGTGACCATGTTTTTGTGCGGACAACCAGGTAACAGAACAAGCTTATAACTTTGTAATATTTCATGATACAGTTTTGAAATTTTGTACATAGATTCTTTACATAAAAATACCAGACAAGTGTTTCAGGTTTCGCATATACTAAAACTAATGTTGTATAGACACTGAAAGGTAAATTCTATAAATCTCATTCAGTTCAATGTAAAACCACAACTCAACAACCTAGATTCAAATCTGCAACATACCAGCAAGCGCCCCACACGCCACATCCGTATGTCCATTCATAAGTACATGTGAAATAGTCAACGGCCGGCTATACGGGCTGACAAATGACGTCCGAATATGAGGTCAGTGGTGGACAATGATAATGTCGCCAGTAACAAATGGAGGGCTGCAGCGAATAGCGGTGCCGTCGTGATTTGAGGATTACGATATATTATTACCCGGTGACACTATCGGGCCTGAGGTCTGATGACACGCGATGTAGCATGACCAGACGGCTGAATACGGAGAGTTTATTGCTAAGGAGTATTCTAGGTCTGTTTCTGAAGTTTTGGTTGAGATTTAGTGCTGTTTGTGGTCCTTTGAGACGTGTGACTTTCCATAACTTGTACGTCCTTCTGAAGGTGGTTGAAAGGTTTTACTTTTACTTTTTCATGCATCATAAGGATTTTTGTATATTTAATTGAAAAAAATACGAATTAATTTATAATATGAGTTGCGCCTGAAACTACTGAAACTAATCCTACTTACAGTTTTGCAAAAATATTAAGCTTAAAATATGTAAAGGAGAATGAACAAAAGTGTATGGAGCTTGGTCCAAATGTCCACTACTAACGAGACCTATGTAATGAAATAGTCTACGAAATAATGAGATATTATAACCAGACCGCAACCAAAAATATGCAGTCAGTACAAAGTTACGACTGAATGAAGTCATGTTTTTTGACCTTTTTATGCGAAAAATATCGTCAAAATCATTCTGTCCATCGCATATTTTGAACTAATCTACGCATGTTATGTCATGCCACTTGGTGTCCCGTGTTAGGTTCTCGCTGAAATAGATCTTGATCATGTCTTACTTACTTACACTTAACATAAAACTGATATAATTAAAATGAACATTATGTACACATCTACAAATAAATTAAATTGAAGTATTTGTTTGTAATTTCCAAATAACAGCTTTTTAGTGAATGCATATGGGAGTATATACGGTACTTATAACAAAAAAGCTTTTTTATTTATATTTGTCTGTCTGTCTGTTTGTTGTCTCTGAAAAAGTTCAATAAACGCTAGCGATAGCAAAAATCGCAAAAAAAAATTAACTATTATTATTTTTCATACAGTCATAACTTTTTACTGACAGCTTATTTTTTTTAGTCTCATACTGTAAGTTACTCTCTATTCAGTAAACTATACGTCAAAAGAGGTCTCATTAGTGGTGGATATTTGGACCAGTTTTATTCATTCTCCTTTAAGTGAGAAGATTCCTGGGTTCGATTTCCAGGTCGGGCTAAGTGTAATTGGGTTTTTCTATCAGGAATTTTCGTGACCGGTTGATGGCAATAGGCTCACCTCCTATTACATGGGACTTAAACATAACTGGCGAAATGTGGGGGTGCTATTAAGTTTACCTCTGCCTAACGCTTCAGGGATTACAGGCGTGATGTTATAGTATGGAAGATTAATCCTGTTCTTTTATAATTCGACACAAAATTACAAAGAAAATTCTGGCACTTACATAACAAAATTAACAATAACACCAGACTCATCTACATTAAACTGTTCCGACCTAACAGAAGGCTTTTGCTCTCGGTTTTAGGCAAAGCTCCAAAATGTTATCAAGGCGAGATATATTACACTTGAGGCCACGTCACAGTGACGTATTCGGTCTTTAAGCTTAGGCTAGCAATATCACGAGCTGGTCTAATACTTATTAATGTACCTACCAACCAATCTGGGTATTGAAATGAAAGAAAAATTTCAAGAATTTTTCTTTGTCGATTGGGCGGCGGCGTTTCAGTCTTGTAATAGGTACGGTATTGATTTCGGGCAGTATAGCTCGTGGCTAAATAATAACAGCCACTCGGGTCGATCTTAAGGTTAAGTCGCGCTTGCCTAGGTTGGTCTGTGGATGGGTGACCACCCATTACATAACGAGTTTCCTCCGTGCCTCGGAAAGCACGTTATGCCGTTGGTCCCGGCTGTCATTTGTAGATCTTTGACAGTCGTTACTGGTAGTCAGTGGCCCGAAAGTCTGACAACCAGTCTTATCACGGGATATCGTTTTACCCAGTACTAACTGGGTTGTAGAGGGCAGATAGGCAGTCATTCCATGTAAAATACTGGTAATCAGCTGCATTCGGTTATAAACTGGAAGCCGACCCCAACATAGTTGGAAAAATGCTAGGTAGATATGTATTGATTATATATAATTCACAACAAACAAATAATAAAAGTGTTATATAATTCCGTATTAAACATTAATATGTTTCGAATGCACGACGTTTATCAACTACAGTTCAAATGTTTTAAACACTAGATATTGTACATATAATTAATAATTCTATCGTACTATTGTATTCCATTTGAAACTAAACTGCATCATTTCATTCGAATGAACAATCTCTTTACGAAATATTGCTGAACATTTGAACAAACTCCCCTTTTTACGTATCAAAAGTGTGTTTAGCAAAAAAAAACTATTTTAGGCTATTTGTTTACGTTTTCCGGGAAAGAAAACATCGAGGAAAATGTGGTGAAAAACGGTTCAAATCGTAAACTGTTTGATTTTGCGATCAACAATTTATCGATTGGAGATTTTGTTGCTCAAATATTGCTATCGCTTAAAACAAATAATTAGGTCATCATCATCATCATCATCATTTCAGCCGAAAGACGTCCACTGCTGGACGCAGGCCTCCCCCAAGTGTCGCCACATTGACCAGTCCCGTGCGACTCGCATCCAGCGTATCCCTACAACCTTCACCAGGTCATCGGTCCACCTAGTGAGAGGTATTCCTAGTTCTAGAGTGGCGACCGCGAACCGGAAGACGTTGCGTTGGAATAATTAGGTGTGGTTTGAAAATTGGCACATTGGAATACATGAAAACTGATATTTTTGGCATAAGTTAAATTTTTGTTCTTTTATTATTTCTCATTTTCGAACCTGTGCTACTTTTAAGATTAGTTGAACACAGTAGATGATCTTCAAAACTGTACACCTGAGTTATGTTGTGGCTCAACAAGTTGTTTTTTTTTTTGGAACTTTTAGATTTTTGTTTCTATCTATCAATTAACGGCAACAAGCCATCAACAAATTCATAAGGGAACTTACCTAGATCAACAGGAAACATTAGCTTTAGTTTGACTTTGAGTCACTGTGAGACGTACGATTTCCTTCGGAGACAGTGCATCAGATGAAAGACGTGAATGGTGGAGGAACAAACATCTTTCACCTGGACAGGAACTGCAGTGGCCAATCTGGAAATCTCTTAACCGTTTGCGGCCCCAGGTTGGCCGCTGTAGAAATAATCTGGCCAAGTGGGATATCATCGACCCGTCCCAAATACCCCACCTCCTTTCTTGCCCATCCTGCACAGCCACCTGCCCCCGTAGCATGACCACCGTAGACAAGGATTTCTTTTACGGAAGAATCGACAAAATGACATATAGTGCAAAGAAATCTGTCATTGTGTTGACGCAATCTGTCATTTTGTCGATTCTTCCGTCAAAGAAATCCTTGTCTACGGTTGTCATGCTACGGGGGCTGCACCTTCCAGGATTTAAACGAAACCAACAGAAGAGCTGTGGTGTGCACTGGCAATGTGCTACACAAATAGCCTTGATAATTAGAAGAAAAAAAACTCACCCTCTTGACTTTGTTATCGCCCAAATGTGGTTATACAACATTAGGTACCTACGAATAAACACGGGTGTAATGGTCCCAACATTTGTCTTGTATTTTCCTTTTTGTAGATAACAGAACAAAAAGAAACAATGGCAAACAGCCAATAGGAGCGGGCTTAACGGTTTAATGTGATTAGTAATTAATTTATTACACGTTCATGCTCGGTTCAAGTGTTTTGGCTGAACACTGAAATAATTTGTGACGGCAAATTGAATTGTTTTTACTATAAAACAGAAAGAAGTGTATTTAAAGTTCTGTTTTTAAGAAAACTGAACTTTGCGTGTTTCTTTGTTGACGAAAATGATTGATTTTTTAATCGCTTAAGAGTAACATATCATAACATCACACATGTAATACGCGAAGAGTTAGGTAGAGGTGTACCCAATAAAACACCCGCATTTTCCCAGTTAATTTTAAGTCCCATGTAATAGGGGGCGAGCCTATTGCCATCAACTGAGCACAAATCTAGACTCCGTGGCTGAGAAATTCCTCATGGAAAAATCCAATAACACTTAGCCTGACCTGGAAATCAAACCCAGGACCTCATGCTCAGCAGTCACGCTTAAGACTACTGGACCAACGAGCCAGTCAAGTAATACATTCTAATTCACTTTATTTTGAGTATTTAGCTTAGAATACCTGCGCACCTTACTAAAGTATCAATTTTACTTTGCATATCATTTCTATAACAGTCATCAAAAACGAACTTTCAAAACCGAGTCAAATTCTTTATTCTATTCTATCTACCAGCATTTACCAAAGGACATAATAGGATAAAGAAAACACTTGGAAAAATAAGACCTCAAAATTCTCAAAGACAGAACACACGACAGAGCTCTTAAACCTAACAGCATTAGCTTCCTTTTCCTTCAATTTAAGACGGCAAACAAAATAATAACACAAAGTATTTTATTTAAAATACACGGTTCTCCAAAACTTCTTCGGTAAACATTGCAGTCTCTTTGAGACTTCAAAAGTATAGTTTAGACTTTCGGTGATACCGTGAAAGCTTTCAAAAACGACTTTCGACAAACACTATTGCAAACAGAGTGCATAAACGTTTGCGTTACGTTAAATAATATTGTACGGAACCGTAGTGTAGGATTTGTGCTATTCTAGTATTCTTGATTGTTTGCTTGGCCCTGATTTTAGTGTAGTCTAATGGAAGTATGCTTTGTGGCTAAAACAATAGCGCTCAAGCAGTGGATAAGCCATTGTGTGTATTTTGTGGTATTTTAAGTGCTTTCACACTTTATTTCAAAGTCTAAAGTAAGCACTGTATTCGATTCTCTTGGAACATAAAAAGTAAGTTCAAAACCTTAAATCCGACTACTGCAAAATGATGCTCTAAAAAGTATGAAACAAGAAAATGTTCTCATTTGAAATTGTTATATACAAAATCTATACTAATAAAACTGAAGAGTTTATTTGGTTGAACGTGCTAAACTCGGGAACTACTGGTTCAAATTGAAAAATTCTATCAATCTAACAGTATAACTAAAGTAATGTTTTGGTTGCATAAGCATAATCAGCCTGTAGTGTTCCCACTGCTGGAATACAGGCCTCCTCTCTATGAGAGAGAATGGGCTATAATCCACCACGCGGGCCCAGTGCGGGTTGGTAGATGTTACGTTGGACTTACCGGCTTCCTCACGATGTTTTCCTTCGCCGTTTTGAGAACAGTGGTGATGAAATAAATTACTTAAAGTAATGCGCCATCCTGGGTTCGAACCCACGTCTTACCGTTCGTAAGTCGGAGCCGCGCCACTTCTGGGCACTGCTGCCCCATGTTTTGATTGACTTTCTACATACTCTATCTGTGTCAGTCTATGTAATAAGATAGGCTATCTTACCTTACCTTGCTAGTTAATCTTTCTAATACCACCTTGATCTAGCAATCTAAATCTTACCATCACGATACAGAGATAAATAAGTACCAGATTTCCTTGATTTATTTGTTACGTCCACTAGCTTTGGCTGTGGCTCCGCTTGTATATCTTTTCTGAATATTAATTGATCGCTTATCCGTTGCTTAGCGTGTAATTCAGGGAAATTGTTCTGCTATAATAGCACTCGAATTCCAAGAAAACTTGTTGGGATTTACTTCAATATATTATTACGTATGTCTTGTGCTAATTTGTCTTCTATTGTCAACTTCCAGTAAACGCTGATAGTTTCATTTGATTTGCTTAGCTGGTATTATTTATATAGGTAGATAGGGGTAGGTATATGTTTTAATAATAAATGTTGTATGAAATATAATGATTTATGTCTGTTTTACCCATGGCCACCGACAGGCTAAGAAGTATCCGAAACATCTTATACTCTGCGTTATCGCGTCAGATATTGTGGCCTGAGGCCCTAGCACAAGCGAGCGGTGTAAACGAACGTAAATACGTCGGTTTTTTAATTTAAAATACCCGTTTCACATACAAGGTGTAAACGGACCCTTCACGAAGCTGTCAACCAAGCATTTTAAACATTAAACTAAGTAACTCTACGCAAAAAATATTGCTGGAATTCAACTTTTTTTTTGGTGTGGTAAATCACGTTTTACGGTAAAACTCAATGTAACGCACTCGAAACATTATGCTGATGGATGCATTGAATAGTGCGGGCGTTGTGATGGTATTTAAAGTAAAGTTGTAACATTAAAAACTTGTATTTAAAAAAAAAACTTGTGAAAAAGTTGAAACTTTGACCCCCAATATCTCCGGAACTAGAAGGTTCCCAGTTATGGTCTAGTACAAAAAAATGAACGCAATGACGGGGAAAATAAGTGCCTTTCGGCTTCGTTAAGGGTACTTATACACCCATTATAATACTATGTATTTCGTATAGTTAAATGTGTTCATATCTATGGATGATATTGATTGTGCTTGTTGCAAACAATTTAACTAAAATCTCATTGGATGTTCGATTCAAAAATTAAACGTAAAGTTGACTCAGCGCGCTCGTGCTAAGGCCTCTGATATATTTTGGACATTATTAAGTGCTCAAAGTTCCAGCACCAAAATAACCTATACAGCATACTACCAGTAGTAATACCCGTCTGATATTTAACTTCTGATAGAAACTTTGTTTACTAGCTGTTCAGTAAGTTACATTACCTTAACAACTTACTGTCAATAAATTAAGTTCTCACGCGTTTGAGACATAAAGTACACCAACATAGTCCACTAAAGCCTGATTAATATTCAGCTAGTTAATCTAGCAATATATAAGTAAGTAAATAGTCTCCACACCTACGCTTGAAGGCGTCTTAAATTATTTAGAACTAGCTGTTGCCCGCGAGGTTCGTCCGCGTGTTTTTATTATTAAAATATTTCTTCCCTATTTGAGTTTTTTTTTGCACGGAACCCTAATCCTTTTTCTTGGATAACAGTTACCTAAGTTACTCCTTGTAACATCAGTTATCTGCCAGTAAAATCTTCAAAATCGGACCAGCCGTTTCGGAAATTAGCCGGAACAAACAAACAAACACAAGTAAAAAAATTGTTTTTTTTCATTCATGTCATATGCATTAAGTAAAAAGCTGTTATTTTGACATTATTAACTTTTATTTATTTGTGTAGATGTTCTCAGGTAAGTAGGTGATATAGTAATAGACACTATGATAAGGTACCTATAGTCCTATACCTACTAGCTGTACCTAAACAAATCGGGGAAGGGCAAGTACACCCACACATCGCCAGTTAGCTATGCATTAGTTTTATGTATTAGGTGAGCCTATTGCCATCAATCGGCCACAAATGCAGCTTCGGGGCTGGGATAAGGCTCGACCTGGAAGTCGAAGTCAGGATAAATGTTTCTTAGCAATCGTACCTACTTGTTATTTTTTTTGTGGCCATGGCTGTCTCTTATTTTTAATATGTTTTTAGGGTACCCTTATAGATTCGTCATGTCTGTCTGCCTGTCTGTCTCTGTCAGGACTAAACAGTTGAAACTTGGTAGGTAAATATAAGCAGGACAGGACGCAAGTAACTCGGAGGTGAGAGTTTATTTTCTATAAGCGGGTGTGATCTTTGCAACCTATTCGAATCTTGACCTTAGGCTGCCCCCAAATGTGTGGAGGCATTGTTACTCGCACATATGTAAATATGTATGTAGATATCACTGACATTATAAACTGTTTTCATGAAAAACCTGACGCAGTCTATTTCTAAACAAAATGAAGTTACCTAAATAGGTTACTTTTGTTTACCCTTACAACGAGACGTTTTATACCAGTTAGTAATAACAGACACCTCTATCTCTTCCCAATAACGTTCCCCATCATTAATCTGAGGTATTTCGGGATAAACCGAAAAGTTACCTCACCTATCAATACGCTAATACCACCCATTCCCGTATTATTATCACAGCAATATATCAACGGCGTAAGAAATGACACGCTTCATTAGTTGAGGATTAATATCACTAACGCCAAAATGGCAAAGAATACAATCAGTGCAGAAGGTTCACTCCATACAAGGATCGTAAACGTTCCTACAAATAGACAAGCTTGTGGCTAGATACAAAACAGCTACACAGGCCGATTGAAAGGTTTAAGGTACGCGTGTTGCAGTTCGGTCGTGGATGGCTTATATAATTTACTAGCTGTGCACTGCGGTTTCACCCGCCGCTTCTGAGTTGTTTTCTTTTTGCGTAGCGTGATGTTATATAGCCTATAGACTTCCTCGATAAATGGGCTATCCAACACTAAAATAATTTTTCAATTCGAACCAGTAGTTCCTGAGATTAGCGCGTTCAACCAAACAAACAAACTCTTCAGCTTTATAATATTAGTATATATGATATATCGAAGGGGTATTGTATTTGTTTTACAAGGAGTATCGTATGTAGAGTTTAGATAGGCAGTTGATCCATGTAAAATGCTCGAATTCAGCTTCATCCGGTTGAACTGGGAACCGACCCCAACATATGTAGTTAGAAAAAGTCTACACAAATAACATAGACAGACAGCGTACATCAAATGCGAGGGCAACTGGCAATTGTTCTTGCGACTGGCATTTGTTTCAGAACGCCACTGCCGTACGAAAGCGTCTACGAGTGTGTGCCCTATTTCACTAGTTGTTTTGACCCGGCCTTCTGCATCTATCTATTCTGTGACAAAATAGCGCGTTTCATTCATCACGGACGTAATCCTTACGCTACCGCAACACGGGTACGGTCAACAAAAGTAACAATGCAAAATAACGTGTGTAGTCAGTACAGTGTACAAAAAAGTTAAGTGTGTTTGGGTTTGTTTGTTGATGTTTTTGGAACATCAGAATGTGAAAAAGTATTGTTTGCATTATGTTGCGTAGGCGTATTTACTTATTTAGGGATTTCTGAGGATCAAAAAAGTAGGTGCATATTCTTTCAAAGAGTTTCTTTGTGAGATTTAAATTATAGCCAATCAATCAAGAAAACTGGCAAACACTAGAAACTGTCGAATTAACACAACTATGAGGAAGACTGACCAGTGATACGCGGACACCGAATATAGCTAATTTCAGTGTAATAAACATAATGGTCAACTTTGAACAAGAAGTCTTCTTCTTCTTGTTCATCGTTCCCTTAACACATGATCGCCACCCCTTTCGACGCGTCTCTAAGTTAAACAATCTTCTGTAGTGTGGACCGCTCGGTACATGGAACCTCTAATAGCGTTCTTGATTGCGTCTGATTATCTTACCGGTACTCTGTCTTGAGCGTATTTTCCTTACACCCGTGCGTGACGGCTTCAAAAGCTTTTCCAGACAATGCTGAAGATGAACACATAAAATGTCTGTAAAAGGCAAAGACCTGCATACAGTGTACCTACAATATACCAGAAAATAACTATTGACGTTTTACAAATATATTTTAACCAGCTAAGGTGCAGACGAGACGCCTAAACATCAATCTACTACAATCTGTCAAATTTCTTTAATAGATTTTTTAACTTTATCGCTAAAGCATTAGGTTCAAGGTTGATTGGGAAAATTTGACAGTTTCGGGTAACTTAATGTGCTAGCGTCTGTATATATACTTTTTTTTTTAAATAAAACTAAAAACTTCTCCTGTATCGTGTGTGCGTTTACAAACATTTCAATTCACATACACAAACAGCCAGACCCGGAACAACTACCTGTAGGCCATACAAATTTTTGTTCCGTGGGGGAATCGAACCCGCGACACGAAACGTAGCAGTCAATCGCTCAGCCACGAAGCGCAGCAGTCTATACTTGTAAAGCTATCTGGATAATGAAAGACCATCCTGAAAGGGGTGAAAGAATTCCCACATAATTATCATGCTGTAGGCACATTCCTATACGACTGGGACAAAAGGATTGGTCCTCCATTCCATTTACTGTAGATATGAAAGAAACGTCGAGAATTGATTACATCAGCCCTTAGTAATTTGGGAAAGTGATGACACCTTTAAGTAAGGGGTACTTTGTAAATTAGGTTCGAAGGTTCTAGATGGGTTGCCGGACATTACTTGTCTTCAAGGTTTTTCCTTATGAGGTTGGTTGTAACTTTGATGCGTCTACGCCAGATGTGAAGAATTGGTGTAAAAAGATTTTTTTTATTTCTTTTGGATGTGTCCTTAATAGATTCGGATCAATCCGTTCAGAGCAGCAAAATGTTAAAACATATTATTTGCTGTCAAGTTTTAAGTGAATTTTCAGTTTTGCTCACTTTAATTCATTTTTCTTCTTAACGTGACGATGGCTATTCTAATTGAGTCAGCCCAAAAATTTGCGAAAGAGTCTGGCGCCCTCAGTAGCGTCCATCAGCACCTGTGATGTGCAAGCAACAGGACAGGCATGACACGGTATCAATCTACCTACCTATAATTATTTATGGGGCAACACCACATTGACACTCCAGGGCAGAGTCATCTATACATCTCCACCTGAACAGGTTTTCCTTGCTTCGGCCAACTGGTGCCCGGAGTCTATTCAGAGACTTCCAGGTCAGCCATGGCAGCTCGTGTCCAGGTGGGAGATTTTCTGCTAGTGGCACAAATGGGTTGGGTAGGGAAACACTTTCTGGCCACAGCTTTAGACTTTCTTTAGAGCATACTCCATTTAATTTTAAACTTTCATGGTCACTAAAATTATTATAACTAGAAGACGGAATATTTACCATGTTTATTGGTAAATATCCCGTCTTCTAGTTATAATAATCATACTCCATTTCATTGTCAATTTATCTATGAAAATAAGTTAAACTACTTTCCAATATGAACTACATTCTAAAATTCTAATTCTAGCCATTACAGGTCACCAAGCCATTCTGCCACACGTTTAACATCTATTTCTGTGTATCATTCAAGAAATAATTATCTAGAGAAATAAACACAACAACATTATGATTAAACGCCTTCGTAGCAATTCTCAGTAAAGCCGTGGGCCGTTTCCTGGCTTTAATGAGAAACTGCTGTCACAATGCCCTAACCTAACACCCCATATCATGAAACTCTGTTTCGAAACACTCTGTATATATTAGGGTGTATTTGTATTTAAGATTGTCTGTTAGCACTTCCAGAAAAAGTCCTTTTGCGAATTTTCCATTTTAAGAATTAGTCCTTTTGCGAATTGGCCATTTTAAGAATTAGTCCTTTTACGAATTGGCCATTTTAAGAATTAGGTATTTGTAGAATACTGGGCATTTTAATAATTGGGCATTATACGACTAAGCCATTTTTTCTATAGATTTCTTATTGGTTTGATCGGGAAAGTCAAGCCGTTGGTCCCGGCTGTCATTTGTAGATTTTTGAGTACGGGTAGTTAGAAGCCTGAAAGTCTTGCAATCAGTCTTAACAAGGGGTCTCTAACATAGTTTGCACAGGCTACGTAGATGATGATGATTTTCTTATATAATTTCATCACTACATCGATTTTAATCCACACTGGCATTGTACTTGGGACGACTATTTCTACAGTGGCCAACTTGGGCCCGCAAATGGTTAAGAAATTTGCAGATTGGCCCAAGCAGTTCCAGGATGAAGATATCCCCCCCAGCAATAGAACTCTGCAGGATATGCCCCACCTCCTTTCTTGCCCACCCAGCACAGCCACCCCAACGAAAACGTTGTGCAGGTGGCTATATACTGGTCGGGTATTTGAGTCCATCGACACGCAAATAAGAAGATCAGAGTGCCAATTTTAAAACGACATGTATTTAACGCGGCGACAAAAGCTCACTAGACCCCGCCATCCCCTTCGAACCTAACCTGTCCGAGTTGGGGTGCCACAAGTCTCTCTCAGCCTTCGCTCGCTCTTGCTTCCTATATTCTCCTTGCCGCAATGACCGGATAAATAGTTATACTTACTTGGTACAATAGTCGCCCATTCAGTATATTGGTCGCCAATTAAATTTTTATTTGCCCGATTAATAATTTTCCTTTTAAAACTTACACTAATCTCCAGGATTCACCTAGAAATCTCAAAGAAATAAAACGAAAACATAACATTATTTTCATTTTATTTGTTTCACAGTCTCCCCAATTTGTTGCCGACAACTGAAAGCAAGGTTATTGCTGGGCTTGACAACTCGTTCAATGTTATTTCTCAATTGAGTTATATACGATCTTACCCACTCTTAGAAGGAAAACTGTTTTAATTATAGTTGTGACCTGAGGGCTGAGGGGTGACTGCCTCGTTGGTCTAGTAGTCGCAATCGTGACTGCTGAGTAGGAGGTCCTGGGTTCGATTTCCAGGTCGGAAAAATTGTTATTGGGTTTTTCTATCAGGAAGTTCTCAGTAGCAGCCACGGAGTCTGGATTTGCCTGATTGATGGTGTGACTGTTCGTAAATTACCCTAGGCTGATAAAATTTTCGTTTTTCCTAAATCATGCACATATTAGTATTAATGTCGGCTCCCCCCGAAGGAGGAGAGGCCGCGCCCCTCCGTCCGCACGGCCTTGTAAGACTCGACACCAAACTGGTCATCTTTCCACCGACTACTAAATTGAACTCCAGCCCTGTCCCGACTTTAGAAGCTAAGGGACAGGGAGGGTGTAGTTTAATATTGGGAGGTCACAGTTAAGACATATACATGAATAATATCAAATCCTATAAAACTAAATCAGTAATAAAATATGAAGCTAATAAGGCAAGAGGGCGCAAAGATATATATATATATGATGAAAGGTTGGTGAAAGGAAACGTTACGCTTGCGCTTAAGAGATTCACTATTTACAGTTACGTTAATTTAGTGGTTCAAACGTATTACGAACCCAACTCTATGGCATGTAACCGGTTACAATAACTGCCTCAGTACGTGATGGTTAGACCTAAGCGCATAGGCCCACTAAGGATCCTGCTACGAATTCTAACCGAACACGTTTCCTAAGCATCATTCACTTGTCTTTTTCAATCCTAAGACAGAGTACTGAGAAGTCCTACTGCCATTGAGGAAGACACGTTTTAGTAGTTCTCCCTACACGTGTATTCATGTTAGTAACACCCTTTACGGCAATCTACCCCTTGTCTAAGATAACACACAACTTGCGCAAGCGCACCGTAGATTCAGTCTGTAGCAGAACATATTGCGTTTGTTATTGGTGGACGCCGAAGTGGTGATATATCGTCACTTCACATTTCTTTACTCTTCCCCATGTCGTGGTTGCGTATCTCGTTAGTAATGTCGATTCAGTAATTTGCCAACCAGTGGCCGGGTTTGGGTTTAACGAGATAAACAGCCGGGGTTTGACTTTCTGTCCCTAGCGTTCCTTAGAACGGAGTTATCGATGTGGTTTGAGATATTTCGTGATGCCTACCCCCGCTCCCTGAAATGTGCGCCAACAATCCCCACGCAATGTTTCTGAGCTAGACCTTTACAGGAAGCAGTATTCATCAGCAACGTTTGGTTGATTTGTACTACAAGTACAAGTCGGCATCATATCACTGAGCAATATAATTTGTCTTAATCAACCCTTGAATATTACGGTGTTGAACAATATATTTTGTCCGAATGCGAATATTACGGTTCTGCTTTTCATTTTGTGATTAATCAGATAAAAGTCAACATTCGTCAATAGTCGGGTGTGTTGGTGTATAGTGTGTTTGTCGTATGCATGAAATGTGTGTATAGTGTAGCGAAAGGCGGTCTCCGTCCCTATAACCAAACGCAGATGACGAATATGTGCCAAGGTTCGGAGTTATTAGGACAAAGAACACATAAGATAATAATATACATTGTGATGATGAAGCGGCTCTGCCGTCATGCTGAAATAAATGATTATTAACATCGCTACGTTTCCGCCAAACTGTTACCTATAAAATACTATACGAATGTTTCTACGTGAATTATATTATAAAAGGTCCGCAACTATTGACACACTGTTGTTCCTACACATTGAAAGTAAATTAAAAGTAACACTTACCAAGTAGGTCCATGAAGCGAACTAAAGTACCGCCTTACTTACAATATGCTGCACCGATTACCAGCCTCGCCGCTGCTGAAGTCCCCTTCCTTATCTGTCTCCTTTCTCGTCTCGAACTCCTCACTGATTCCTCAGACCCTTGCGTCCGACCACTCAAACCGTTCAAGATCAACTGCCACGAATCCCCCAAGCTTTCCCCGGCCCAGCCTCCAAAAGCCACCACGCTTGGGTTGTTCTCACACTTTTTACATCGCCTCTTTTTTGTGCAAACGTCTCAATTGTATTAAGTGCCTTTTGAACGCCCAAGACCGGAGTAAATTGCAACCACATGTCGCACTAGCATTCAGAACTACGTATTGAAATTAGATATTTTTTTTATATTTGGCCTGTCAGTCCCTAGTCCCTTTACCATTAAGTAAAGAATTTATGCGTTTCTAAGTGATGCAATATTGTTTTACAATTCAAGGAAGAAAGCTCACTAAATCTTTATTAATTACGGTCACTTGCCAGCCTGTCAAGCCATAAAATAGAAGTTTAATGTGTTTGTAAGTGGCCCATACCGTGTGATGATTTTAAATAAAAATCAATACTAAAATATCTACTTAATAATTAGGAGTACGTGACAGACAGTCACAATGGCTCGCCCCCCCCCCCCCCCCATTACATGGGACTTAAACATAATTGGCGAAATGTGGGTGGACTATCAGGTATCAGGACAAATTAATATTATTTTACTTGACGACCATAAAAACACACACCTACATTTTCCAAAAATCACAAAAACTTCAGCAATCGAGCACACTCAAAACTACGTGTCGACTAAAAGAGACTAATAAATAAAGGGAAATGCTTTTTTCCGTGTGGCGTAGCGGATTAAATACCGGTAGTGGATCGTGGACTTCGTTACTCTGTGACAAACTAAACAATAGGCACGTTGATAGTGTCGACTTTTTTATCAGATAAGCCGGTTTTAACGACAAATAAACAAAAGGAAAAAAAACAGAGTTGGTAATATCACCTCGCCGTTGGCTAAAACAAATAAATTTTAATAAATTCATACTATCAAAACATTTCTAAATGGAAAAAGATTTTCAATGTTGTTTGGAACGATCTTGCTCAAAAAATTAAATCAATTTTAAAGTGATTTTTAATACATGCCTTCAAGCAGGTAAACCATAATAGAACGAAAATCTTTGTCACAAAATATTCCAAGTTTACTTTAAAACATTTTCGAACTCAAAAACAAACATTAAACTAAGATCAACCCTAACGACACGCCTCGGGTGAACGTTCTAAATAGCAAATGATTTAGAAAACTGATATCGAACACGTTAAGTTTCCCACAGAGTATTTACACTGTATACAGTACACTCTAGAATTCCCAAAGGACATATTTCTTTCAAGACTCGGGTCATCGTACAAAAAATTGGTGAGCAACAGCTACAATGGCCTCCAAAAAGGGGCTATCACGCTAAAATTTCATTTGAAAGTGATATATTGGTAAGTGAGCGTGTCCAATCTGGTTGATTTACCGCGCCAATAATCTGTGACGTCACGCGACACGTCAGGTGTCAGGCGGATTCGCGGCGCGCTATTGTCATGTACGACACAATGGAAACATACGGAGTGGAACTGTGGAAAGACACGCTGCTAACGATCTCTATTTTTTCTCTGTAAAGATAGACAGAAAATTGTTATTAATTTCTTTATCTTTTACAATCTATAATTTTTGTATAGTTTAATTTCATGGTACTGGGTCCAGACGATTCGAAAAAAAAGGTCTTATCAGACTGTCCGCAAAATTTAAAGGTTTCCTCCAAAAAGTTAGGAAATCATCATACTCATCTCATGTTGGACCATAAGACAACTTTAGTGTCATTTTTGAACATGAACATGTGACTATCCTAGTAGACTACTAAGCTAACAGACCTCTCATCTGTTAGAACAATCAATGTTATTAAGCAGCAAAATCTCGAGGCACGGACCCTCTAAACCAATTACCAATTGCTGAATTATTTACTGCATCAGTGAGCGGGGTACGCGTAGCTGAGTTTTGAGCAAAACATATTTAAAATTTTGCCATCGCAACGCTAAGAAGAAGATTAAAGGACATTTTATTCAGTGTGTATCTGTAAGGTGTGGTCATATTTAAGAATGTGGTACAGACTATCAAACTTTATAAGTTTCTCCATAGGATCACATGGTAATCGCGAAAACATAATCAGCTGTCCCGTACATTTGGGTCAAGAAAATCTTGACATTTTGTACGACCAGCAGCTGGACGCGGCCACGCACATTTAAAACTCACCCGTATATCACCTAACGCTGCAAGCGAGCAGCAAAAAATGTCAGATTAAGGTCAGACAGACAATGAAACAAGGCAGACTCTGTCGTCCAACGCCTGTTTTCCTTGGCCTCGAGTCAAATGTTGCATTTGGAAGATGAAATGTTTCCTCGAAATTTTTGAAAAGCCATTGTGCACTTTATAAAGACATTCATTGTAGTCTTCCCTGAAAATTGCATGTTTATTCTTCAGCTATTAAATAAATCGTTTGAATAAGCCACGAGGAAATAAGAAATGAAGTTGCTTTGCCTTTCTTCTTTATTTTTTACTCGGCTAACAACAAGATATTTATATTAAGGGGTGTAGGCGTACCGCAGCGAAGTATTGAAAAAGATAATTTTGCGGTGGCTTTCTTTTTTATTTATTTTCCAGTTTTCCTTTGTTTTTGTTTACTGTTGCATGATTATCTTTTATTAAAAGAAATGAACGAAGTTGCTCATTAAATTGTAAATTAAGTTTAAGAAGAATGCAAAGTATTGGCATAAGTAAATGTTAAATAGAGATTGTCTTAACAAATGGATCTCTTCATTTTAATTATTGGTTTTAACGTAAAAAGCTTCTTGTACTTCTTTTTTACGTGACGACGAAACTCAAATTGTGTTAGACCAGTATGTAGCCACCTGCACAGCTCTGTGCATTAAAAGCCTCCCAGAGCAGCGTTAAAAAAATTCTTACTGCGATTTCAAACGCCCGGCGCACTCTAGACAGCTATCACTTGGTAACGCAGAACTAGCTGACTAATACTTTAACCACGATGACTCAAACTCAAACATAAATAGCTCAACCATTACTTAGGTTGGGTTCATGTAGGAGAACAAAACGTCAGCTTGCGCTGAAGCTGATCGGCACGGCTTCCGCCCTCAGCCGGCTGTTGCCAAACCTGGGCGGACCAAACGTGGTTTGCCGGCGGCTGTACACGGGGGTGGGTCGCTCGATGGCGCTCTATGGGGCCCCGGTGTGGGCGGAGTCCCTGTTTGTCCAGAACAAGGCTCTACTGCGGAGGCCACAGAGAGTCATGGCAGTCAGGGTCATACGCGGATACCGCACCGTATCAGTGGAAGCGGCGTGCGCCCTCGCGGGCACATCCCCGTGGGATCTAGAGGCGCAGGTGCTCGCCGAGGTCTACCGACGAGGCGCAGACCTGCAGGCGGAGAGTGGCACGCGCCCGCCACCTGAGCTGGTCACGAGGTGGCGTAGCCCAATCCCAAACCCTGCGGATTTGGAGGGTGAGGCTGGAGACGCCCAGTGCAGGTCACTGGACCGTGGGGGCGATCCGGCCGATCCTGGAAGAGTAGACACGGAGGCGTCACGGGACGTTGTCCTTCCGTCTGGTGCAGGTATTGTCAGGGCATGGCTGCTTTGGCAAATACCTGCACAAAGTGGCCAGGCAAGAGGCGACTCCCGTATGTCACCAGTGCGGCTGCAGCGAGGACACGGCGCTTCACACCCTCGAGCATTGTCCTGCTTGGGCGGTGCAGCGCCGTGCTCTCTCAGCAGCAATCGGGGCAGACCTCTCCTTACCGGCCGTGGCCAAGGCCATGGTCGACAGCGGGGAGGCATGGGAGGCGGTGGCGTCCTTCTGCGAGGACGTCAGAGAGGAGGACTCCCTCGCAGACGCGATTCGTCGCAGGAGGACAGGGCGGCGGAGGAGGCGCCATGGCGATTTGATGCCGCCCTAGGAGGTGCCAGCGGGCGATAGATCGGGGAGTCTATCGTCGTCGTATCGAACGGCCCTCACGAGTGGTGGCGATGTCTCAGGTGAGCCCGGACATCGCCAAAGGAGTTTGGTACCCGGAGGTGGGTTGCGCTGGATGGGCCGCGAACGCCATGCATAGCAGTTCTCGCGGCCCATTCGTCAAGGCGAAAGTAGGCTCACGGCGGTGTTTTTTAGTGGGTGCAAGCCCCACATAACCAAATCGTCTCCACGGACGGCGCGGTATGCGTTAGGCATTTTTCACCGCTTAATAATAAAAAAAAAAAAAAAGGAGAACAAAACGTACAGTAACTAGTCACCTATCACAACATCAACCAATTGGTTTACTCAAATATTTCGACTTCCAAACAAACAAACATCTGAAATTCATAACCAAAATTCTACATTATTCTCTAACCCTCAAATCACAACGTGCTTACTGCATATTTCAATAAAACTTTCGTCTTTTGTCAGACAACTCATAAAACATACAGGGGCTTGTAAAATAGAATATTCCTGTAGACAGGGTGTTTGGAAGAAATACACATACAATTTTCTTAGACAGAGTGATCCTTGTTTTCATCTACAGCCCCCGTAGCCACCGTAGACAGGGATTTCTTTGACGGAAAAATCGACAAAATGACAGATAGTGCAAAGAAATCTGTCATTGTGTCGACACAAGCTGTCATTTGGTCGATTCTTCCGTCAGGGAAATTATATCTCATTAATAAATGAGATATAATTTCCCTTATTTGGCGAAATCTCTTCACCAAGTCATCAAAACTTTTGTGTTTGAGGCTGTAATAATTTTTCTTATAATCTTCTAGAAAATTGTGTGCGCTACGCATCATTGTCTGAATTTTCTGACTCCAACAAATGAACACTATACTTATTATGTCATAAAACTAAGTGAAGGACTGATTTTTTATTTTAAAATGTATTAAGAAATAACTGCCCCGCATGAGGTCCTAGGATAAGACCTAGGACCAGTTCAGTCCTAGTCCAGGAATAAATGGCAAAATGTGGGTGTAATATGGCTCTCCCCAACCTTTCAGGGAAATACAGACGAGCTGTCATGTTTAAAAAAATACTTTTCTGTGTTGGCAATCGTCACAATTTTTTGTGGAAATGGATCCCACAAAAAATTGTGTCGGTCTTTCTACCGAACACCCTGTATACGAATGCCAATGCGATGTAGCGTAAATATTTTACGATGGACTACGTACTAGGGTGCAATAGATAGAACTCTTATTGAGAGAGATATCAAGTTTGTTTAGCTTTAACGATTGAAATTGCTTGTGATGCTGTGTTGTTCTGTTTTGCTTGCAGTCAATTTGAAAATGTATTGAAAATTTATATTATTGATGCTTAACAGATAACCTAGAAGCAAGTTTTGCAAAGTTCCACAAAAACTGTAATTATTATTATTTTTTATTCAACTTATTTTTTTCTATACAAATTTAACACATTTGTAAATATTGCTTAAAATAAAAACAATATAAAAAACATTTAAATATAAAAAATTGTAGCCCACCGGTACCTATTGGGAACAGAACTCCTACCAATACGAGCCATTTCCAGGAGTACCTCTTTCTGAATCAAGCCCTTGATCCAGCTGCCTAACGAGAGACTTCTCAGGTAATCTTTAAAAAATAAAAACAAGTTATATAGTCCAGTAAACGTTTCACAACACATAGTCTCATAGCACAACACACAAATCACTCAACCGACTCCGTATCTAAAAACAGCAGTCGCTGAGACAATCGATTAGTTCAGTCCACCGCTACGGCGTAGCACGTAACGCTACGAGCTACGACGTAGCGCCTAAAACAGTTATTTCCCAGGAGTAATTGTTTTAATTATTTTTATCCAAGAAACCTCAAAAGTAACGTTTGTATAAAACTTTAGTATTTCATTTTGCTTAAGTTAAGTTGGTGGCCTTGACTACAGCGAGGGTTTAGAACACGTGTACCCACTACCTAACTTCATTGTGAATGAAAACACCAAAGTTTCTCGTGTTACTTTAGAAAATATAGTAATAGATTTTTTGAGTTGTTTATTTTAATCCGGGTTACTTGGAATAAGGGTTGGATTGTTTAAATTTCATCACCATCATCATCATCATCCACAGCACTGTTGGGTGTAGGCCTCTCTTTCCTTGTGCCAAGCTCCACGCTCTTGTGGCAGCCTCATCCAGGATATACCCGCGATGGCAACAATGTCGTCTGCTCATCTCGCCGCCGGAAGACCCACACTTCTCTTTCCACTCCTTGGACGCCACTTGATCACAGCTTTACTCCACCTGCTATGACCGCGCCTTGCTAGGTGTCCTGCCCAACTCCTTTGAGTTAAAATACTTCTGACCAATTCTAAGCTTTCTCTTGTACGTCCATTAAGCTGCATTTTGTTACTAGTTTTTAATACTACTTCATCTTGCTTGTGTATACTGAGAAGTATCCTATCTATTAAGTGACTAATACTTGTTTTCAAAAACACTCTGTGACACCTTGACATGCAATGTTTCAAAATGACTTCACTTTCAATAGTTGCAATTTTCGGCACTAAGCCGGCCAATTCATCTAGTGTTAGTGAAAATCCGCATATATTTCAATAAATTGAAACCTAATATATCAATTTATTGAAATACGTAGCCTAATTTCAACCGAATGTTGTAGGTAATAATGTAGGTATTGCTAAACTAAATTACCAATAAAAAGCAAAAGGTTGTCTATTTCTTGCTTATTTCCTCCAAGAAGTTTACAATTAGCACAAAACGAAGCAGCTGATGGGTTTTTTCTCAAGCTCTGTGGAGCGAACTTTGATTAAGTTGAACAAATTCAACACATTACGGAACTACGCGCTGCTGGTAAACTTAGTACAATTAATTCCTCTTGAGACTTACTAAAGCTTACTGACTTCTAAATGTGGAAGAAAAATTGGTTTAATAAAAACTTAATTCATACCATAAATATTAAAAAAAAAATGGGGAAATTATTTTAAATCAATTAACAATTAAACAATCAATATTACTTGCCTTTCATACACATATTCATTCATTTATTCGGAAGACTAAGATCCATTGGGTTAGTAACAATATTCTTAACCTATGTTAGTACTTAACTAAAAACACAGACAGAGTACAGGTGACAGGGACAGTATAAGTGACCTCATCAACGGGCTGTCTGTGGCGCTCAGAATGCTGTTGGGGTTGCCACGGAGTCTGTTGTACAGCAGTTGCGTTTAACATCGTCTTATCAAAATCAAAAGTCTTTTATTTAAGGTTGATAATCAGCACTTTTTGAACGTCAAAGTTTACAAGAGACAGTCCCCCAAACCGCTCCCCATTCGACACTTCCTAGTGTTTTAGCTGGGAAGAAAAAGTGGCGGAACAAACTGCCCAGCAACACATCTGTATGTTAGATTAGAAGACCAGATTTTATACAATAGTGTATAAGTTAATATAAATAGCGATTGGCGCTTTCTTTGGCCAAAGCATTAGCATTGCCATTCAGCGTGGCAATGCTGCCAGTCTTCTGGGCACGTTTCCAGATGACAGCGATGCGGAGGAGTACTTTGACGCCTAAGTGTCCTATTGTCATCGTTGTTTATAATGTATGCAGGGTGTAAACAGACCCTTCACATAGCCGTCAACCAAGCATTCTGTACATCAAACTAACTTTACGCAAAAAAATATTGCTGAGAGACGACTTTTTTTTTGGTTTGAAAAATCACGTTTTACGGTAGGACTCGATGGAAAGCACTCAAAGCATTGTGCTGATGGATAGATTGAATAGCATGGCGGTCGTGAAGGTGTGTAAAGTTAAAATCTTACATTAAAAACATGTATTTAAAAAAAAAAACTTGTAACTTTGACCCCCAAGATCTCCGTAACTAGAAGGTTTCCAGGTATTGTCTAGAACAAAAAAATGATCGCAAAGACGGGGAAAACAAGTGCCTTTCGGTTATGTTAAGGGTCTATTTACACCCTTTATAGGTACTTACTTTTAGTGTTCTTTCTATCATTATTTAAGTTATATTTGGAGTCTGTATATAATGTACATAATATAGATATTTGAACATAAAAAACAACGAATCCGTTATATAAAATCATTGTCACATGTCATGTCAGCTAGCATACACCATTCATAAAACATAAAACAAATATACTCAAGTATAAATTAAGCCTCTAGGCACAAAGGGCGTGCCCGCTTACACGTGTAATGTTAAGTAATACAGATGGCAGTAACTTGAAGTCACAAATGATAAACTAGGGCCATAGTGCAAAAAAAGAAACTAAAATAAAAACGAATTACTAATAATATCAGTAACAAAAACTAACAATTTTTTTACATATTTTAAAATGTTTTTTTTTTTATATTAGTTTGTATAGGAATACTTAAAAATGTAAATCATTTGTATATAAATGAATAAAGGGAATAATAATACAGTGACAAAAACCTGGTCAACAAGACGACCTCTCACCAGAAGCAGTACCCGATCACGAGCATAATGCGAAGATCAACCATTACCCCCTTCGCCATAATGTATGTACAGCATGATCAGCTTCTTTATAACGTTTCCATTGTTTGGGACAGGGATCAGATCCTCTATGTGAGCCATAATCCACCACGTGGGCCGTGAACCGGATGCATCACCCACAATCATCGCTTATCAGACTCTACATTCCGCGGAAGTGCGGGGCCAAGATTCTTTTAAGAAGGTCTTTTAAATAGCCTTAAAAATTCTCTGAATCAAACCAACTTTGGGGTTATTAGAAATATTATAATAAAATGTATGAGGAGCTCGTGGTTAAATAGTAACAGCCGGATTTATCTTCAGGTTAAGCCGCGCTTGTCTGGCCAGTGGATGGGTAACCACCCATTTTCAACATACCGATTTTCTTCCGGGCCTCGAAAAGCGCGTTAAGCCAATGGTTCCGGCAGTCATTTGCAGACCTGTGACAGTCGCTATAGATAGTTGGCCCGAAAGTCTCAAAGAGTATCGTATTACCCAGTACTAACTTAGTTGTTGAGGTCAGATAGGCAGTCCCTCTATGTAAAATACTGGTATTCAGCTGTACCCGGTTAGACTGGAAGCCGACCCCAACATAGTTGGGAAAAGGCTAGGCAGATGATAATGAAAGAATCGTTATATGTCTGATGATAATAAAATTTATGTAAACGTATCCTATTCCCTTGCACTCTTTTTTTCTCCCTCGCGGCCACAAAGTAAGTGAAATATCTTTAATATTCATCGCGACGTTTCCTTCGCTATTTACGTCACCGGCTTCGTATCTAATTTGACCGCAGAAAGCATTGCTTTTGAAACAATAATTTTTCTTACTCCGTTTCATAAAGTATCTTTTTTAATTATATTTGTATGTTATTTGGGAGGACAGGATATACAAGAGGAAGTATGAAAACATATTTTGTTTATTTTTAATATCGTCTAGCTGCGTGAAGGTAAAATTTATAATTTTAGGGTTGTATAACGACAACGCGGCAGGCCCAGAAGGAGATGGCGGGATGAGCTGGACTCTTTCGCAAAGGATTGGCCTACAATCGCACTAGACCGCGAAATGTGGTAGGAGGGAAGACAGGCTTTTGCCCTTGCAGTGGGACAATATAGGCTTTTAATATTAGTTATAGGGTTGTATGCAAAGAAACTGTCTTAAAACAATATGCATTGAAATAAGTACCAATTTGAACGCCGAAATTGTACGAATAAAACGTTAAAAGGAATACGCTGTTGTTGTTTTTAAAAGTATGACGAAAACTAACATATATAACGACCCCATAAAAACTTTGCAGATTCAAGGATCGAATGCAGGACCTCTCGATCAACAGTCTTGCTTGTGTCCTCTTGTCTATAAAACAAACCAAACTATCACCATATTCTAAACAACAAACATTATTCTTCATTCACAAACAATATCGATCAATATTATAACACCATAAAATTAGCTCCATTCACTATGCATAGTTTGAGCCCCACCCGGGCGTTGTTGTCTTATGCATAAATCTTAAGGTTTATGGAATACTGTTACTATGATCTGGAAACCATGAAAATTAACATATTATGAACTAGCTTTTACTTACAGCTTTGCTTGCGTTGAGGTCAGAAATAAAGAAAAGAGGCCACAAGAACCTTCAATAGATGAGCTCGTGGCTAAATAAAAACAGCCGCTCGAGTCGATCTTTAGGTTAAGCCGTGCTTGCCTAGGTTGGTCTGTGGGTGGATGACCACATAACATACAGAGTTTCTTCCATGCCTTAGAAAGCACGTTAAGGTGTTGGCCCCGGCTGTCATTTTGTAGATTTCTGACAGTCATTTCAGGTAGTCAGTGGCCCGAAAGTCTGATAACCAGTCGTACCAAAGAGTATCGTAGTGCTCATGTCACTAATTGGGTTGTGGAGGTGGCTAGGCAGATGATAAACCATCTAAACAGATAAAAAGCATGCTATATCGTAACCCAAGTCTTGACGTACTCGTATGCCAAATTGCCCATCCTACCGAGATAAAAAATATCTAATGTCCTAACTCAAGTTTAGATCTATCTGTATGCTCAATTTCATCAAAATCCGTTCAACCGTTAAGGTGTGGCGAACAAATAAACAAACTAACTTTCACATTAATAATATTAGTAACGACGACAATATTGACCCAGTACTATAGTTTGTGGACCACAATTTAATCCTGATTTGATAACACAGCCGTATTTGGGTTTTGTGTACTGTTGATCTAAAACACACTACCAGTATTGGATTCGTAATTGGATAGTGTGATTTACTGATTGTAAAATCAAAAGTTTGTAGTTGGGATTGTGTTTCTAAATTCAGTAAAACGTTAGAATAATCATCATCATCTCCTAGCCTTTTCCCAACTATGTTGGGGTCGGCTTCCAGTCTAACCGGATGCAGCTAAATATCAGTATTTTACATGGTGCGACTGCCTACCTGACCTCCATAACCCAGTTAGTACTGTGTAATACGGTACCCCTTGGTAAGACTGATTGTAAGACTTTCGGGCCACTGACTACCTGTAACGACTGTCAATGAGCTAATCATTTTGTCAGTCTTTTTGTTTGTTTTTAAATTTCTGTCTGTCTGTTTGCTCCTGCTAATCTGCAAAACGGCTGGTCCGATTTTAAAGGGTCTTTTCCTGGCAGATAGCTGATGTTATAAAGCGTAACTTAGGCTACTTCTATTTTTGAAAAAGGCGTGCAATAATTCGTTTTTTTTTTTTTTTTTGATGGGTCTAAAACCCATGAAATTATTAACAAAATCCGACCCAAATAGGTAAGTAATATTTTTATAATAATTTCACGCGGATGAAGGTCGCGGGGTAAGGCTAGTATAGAATATGATTATAAGTTCTACGCTTCTGAACATCTAATATTAGAATATTTCTGAGAAGAAACAAATTATTTTCCTCAGTGTCTGACTTAATTAGTCTTGCATCCCACCGCAGCGGCTTCGCGACTTAATTAAATAAAGTGTTACGTAATAAACAAGCTACGTATATTTAGATTATCTGCGGTAGATGGCGTACACACTCTGTGGTTCCGGTTGATAATTATCAAGGAGTCTTCGAAGTTCGAATAACTTGAGTATCATAATATAGGGGCGCGTTACACGTGCCATGTGTACCTTAACACGTGCTGCCACGCACATACAATGCACGCGCGCTATTTTTGACACGGTATCTACAGATTGGGTACTTTATTTTTTTTTTAATTTGACCACCAGCGTAAATAAAACAACTGTTATTCTTTAATACTTAAGTTCACGCATTTTTCCCATGGGGATAAGCAGAAACCACAGAACGCCACCTGCTACAATCCTTATATACTCCTTTAGCCTCGTTCACTTTCATACATCTGGTCATACACGGACGCTGATTGCGAGTACTACGCACCTGTCCTTTCTGAAGAAACTCACCAATAAGATCAGTGTATGTGCTTCTAGGGCGTCCGCTCCCGGCGTTGCCACTCACATCTGCCTTGTAAATACCTTTTGTTAGTCGGCTTTCACTCATCCTCTCAACATGACCAAAAGCATACTCTTTTAAATTTTTGTCACTACGTCTTCTTTTAAACCGCAATGTTCCCGTATAACCTCAAAGATTGTTATTATTATTTAACAGTGTATGACGCACACGCGTGCACGCACGCGTACTGTATGATGCGCTGTTTGCAGCTAGGCAAAGGTCTCAACACGATGGGTGCCTGAGGAAGGACGGCGCAGAAAACGGTGGCGAGACGATTTAGACTCGCATCATGAAGGCTGGTTCGAGGTGGCGCAGGAGAAGAGTACCTGGAAGGATATGGGGGAGGCCTTTGCCCAGCAGTGGGACATACCAGGCTATTAAAAAAAATACTGTATGAAATGTCTATAACACTATGCTATAGAAACTATACTTAAATTAAAATAACTCACTGATGCCGTTTTTTTGAAACATTTGATCCAAAACTAATATAAAATGTTTCCTACAACTGTTAAAAATAACTTTTTATTATGAAGAAACAAAAAACTTCAACTTAATTATAATTTTCCTCAAAAAAGTATAATAAGATCAATCAAAACTTATCAGGAAAAGAACTGGAGAAATTACTTTCATTCAATTAAACATTAACAAGTTAATGGAAAGTTGACGGAAGTGACGGAATTCTGAGGAAAATCAAACTTTTATTAACGTTTCTTTGTCTCCGGAAAATAACATTCATTTCGAAATGTTATTCGGTTACTCTGGATTGATTTAAATATATTACTGGTGTACCTACTCATGATTTAATGGAATGAGGTTAGATAAGTAATCATCATCATCTGCTTAGCCTTTTCCCAACTATGTTGGGGTCGGCTTCCAGTCTAACCGGATGCAGCTGAATACCACAATTTTACATGGAGCGACTGCCTATCTGACCTCCACAACCCAGTACTGGGTAATACGATACCCCTTGCTAAGACTGGTTGTCAGACTTTTTGGGCCACTGACTACCTGTAACGACTGTCAAAGATCTACAAAAAATACAAAATCAATTTTCAAAAGATCCAAAATCATTCTGGCATTATATTAGGTCCAAACGAAGTTGGTTAAACAGGCAAATTATCATAAAGGATGGTCAACATCTTTCGGATGAGGAGGGTGCTCGAGAATTTGCGTCATTTTTTGAGTCGGTGTATAGTAAAGAGCGGCCGCGGCTGGAGGCGCGGGCGGCGGGGGTGGAGGCGGAAGCGAACAGTGCGCGGGTTCACATCGAGACCCTCAGTCTTCAAGACGTAAGGGAGGCGCTCATAAAGCTCAAGCCAAAACACTCATCTGGCCCCGATGGCATTCCAGCTTTTCTGTTCCGTGACTGTGGCAGGGTGCTGGCTGAGCCCCTGCATCATATCTTTAATACTTGTTTAAAGCAAGCAACGTTTCCGCCTAGGTGGAAAATCACGCGAGTGATTCCGGTACCCAAGGGCAAGTCAGGTCCTGATGTAAATGGCTACAGACCGGTAGCAGTGTTGTCGACACCTGCAAAAGTGTTCGAGTCTGCCATCCAACGTTGCGTGCAGGCTCAAGTGAACGCACAGCTATCGGATGCGCAGCACGGGTTCCGGCCAGCGCGCAGCACTGCCACTAATTTGCTTAACTTTATGGCGAGGGTGGTGCCGGCCGTCGATGCTGGTGTGCAGGTAGACGTGGCATATTTTGATTTTAAAAAGGCATTTGATACCGTCGACAATGATGTATTGCTACTGAAGCTGGCAAAAATTGGTTGCACTCCGCACCTACTACAGTTCTTCGCCGGTTACTTGAAAGACCGACAGCAGTACGTTGACTACAATGGGTTCGAATCCGAGCCATACTACACCAGGTCAGGCGTGAGCCAAGGCAGCAATTTGGGTCCTCTCGAATTTATTTTAATGATAAATGACTTACCAGACGTAGTCAAACATAGTTTATGTTTATTGTTTGCAGACGACCTCAAATTGCTGCTCGAGGTCAAGGGTGAGTCGGACTGTGAGAGATTGCAGGAAGACATAGATAGGGTGTTAGAGTGGAGCCATAAAAATAAACTCTATTTCAACACAACGAAATGCTCAGTGATGACATTTACGCGCGCGAAGACTGCCTTAGCTTACGAATACAAAGTAGAGGAAGCGCCGATGCAGCGAGTGTCTCAGGTACGAGATCTAGGAGTACTGCTTACCCCGGATCTAACTTTCCGGGATCATATAGTTAAGATTTGCAAAAAGGCGTACAGAAACCTTGGTTTCGTGCTGAGACAGTCGCAGGGATTCACAAACTTAAACACGCTTAGGGTGCTGTATGACGCTTTGGTAAGGAGTCACTTGGAACACAGTGCGGTGATTTGGGCTCCTCATGAAGCGAAATACAATGTCATGCTGGAGCGAGTACAGAACAAATTTACAAGACACTTGTATTTTAAACTTCATGGGGTTTACCCATTTTACCCGCTGATGTATCCTACACTGTTTGTTCTGGGTATGGTGGGGTACAACGAACTCAGAGTGCGCCGGGAATTTACGCTTGCGGCTTATGCTCTAAAGCTCTTGCGTGGAGCAGCTCATAACCCGGGTGTGCTGCGTCACCTGAAGCTGTGCGTGCCAGACCGGTATGTATGGAGGCGGCGGCGACCGCCACTGCTGGCCGTGCCTGCTGCCAGAACCAATCTGCTGTCAAAAACACCCCTCACCCGCACAATATGTGTATTAAACGAAGTTCATGAGAGAATTGACATATTTTCGTGCAATCTGAGTGAATTCGCAAGAGTGTTGTTGAATTGTGTTAGTTATATTTAGATATTAATATTCTGTGTTAAGATTTTTGTTGTTAGATTTTTAAGTATTAGCCGTAAGTTGATTTTATTTGGTAACCACTATTGTATTGGGGTCATCCTGTAAAGATAGTGTGTGTAAGTTAATAATAAATAAATAAATAAAAAAAATAAAAAACAAATGACAGCCGGGACCAACGGCTTAACGTGCTTTCCGAGCCACGGAGGAAACTCGGTATATAATGGGTGGTCACCCATCCACAGACCAACCTAAGCAAGCTTAGCTTATCCTAAAGATCGATCCAAACAGCTGTTATTATTTAGCCACGAGCTCCTCAGGTTAGATAAGTAAATCCAGACTATTGTTAAAGTTTGCATTTAAAAAAAAATGTGAAAGAGTTGGAATTTTCCCAATATCTCTGTAACTAGAAGGTTCCCAGGTTTGGTCTAGAAAAACAAAGCGACCGTAATTATGAGGAGAACCAATTCCTTTCGGCTTCGTTAAGGGTACTTTTACACCCATTATCCTCCAGTTTCCAGTCTAACCTGACAGTCTAATGTAGCCAAATACAAGTATTTTGCTTGGTGAGACTGCTTATCTGACCTCCATGATCCAGTTACTAAGTAATACAATAATCCTTGATATAACTGATTGTCAGACTACCTGTAACTACTGTCAAAGATAAGAAATGAATGTCAACCTCAAAAATGTATCTTAACCTTCGATCGACCCGTTCGGCTTTTATTACTTAGCCACGACCCCCTTATGGCTATTTTATCTATCGATGGATTAATAACATAACATAACATCACGCCTGTAATACCTGAAGGGTTAGGGCAGAGGTGTACCTAATAGCTTACCCCAAATTTAGCCATTAACGTTGAAGTCCCAGTTTCCAGTGGGTCCACTTTCCGGACACAAATCCAGATTCCTTGGATGCTACTAAAAATTCCTGATGGAAAAACCCAATAACAATTTTCCCGACCTGGGAATCGAATCCAGGGCCATCATGCTCAGCAGTCGCACCTGAGACGACTAGATAAAAGAGTCAGTCAGTCGTTTACCAAAAAGCCAAAGATAATTCAATTCGAAACTCCCAACAATTTTTACCTATGGTAAACAAACACCGGTTGCACGAACTCGATCTATATAAAGACTGGTGTTGGCTTAAAAATCACAGTGGGAACCCGTACTTTCTATATCTCGGTTTACAATTTACATCCCTCACTACTTCAACACACGAGAGAGACTGTTGCAGGATTATGTTTTATTTACTAGTACTGTTCGAGACTTCGTCGAAATAGTACTAGGTCTGGTACAGAAAGTGCTGCATGCGATAATCCATTAAACATTTCAGATTGGTTCAGAATCTTATGGAAGGCTTAAACCCGTTTTCTGGAACGAAAATTATCGATCCGATTGGCTTTTTATAATTCGGTCAACCAATTACACCAGTTGTCGCGCGGTTGACTACTTGTTAACTAATTTTTGTTTTAAACTTTGTTCGTAAAAACAGGGCGTCAAAGTATCTTGATTAAATTAAAAATCACATTAATCATCTATTCTGCCAAGCCTTTTCCCAACCATGTTGGGGTCGGCTTCCAGTCTAACCGGATGCAGCTGAATACCAGTATTTTGCATGGAGTGGTGGCTTATCTGACTTCCACAACCCAGTTAATCCTTAAGTACTGGGTAATAAGGTCTCCTCAGCAAGACTGATTGTCAGACTTTCAGGCACTTGTAACGACTATCAAAGATCTATAAATGAAAACTGGGACCAGCGGGTCAACGTGCTTTTCGAGGCACGGAGGAAACTCGGTAAGTAATGGGTGATCACCCATTTACGGACCAACCTAGGCAAGCACGACTTAACCTGAAGATCGACCCGAGCGGCTGTTATTGTTTAGCCACGAGCTCTTCGTTTTACAGGGCGTAAAATTATCTTGATTAAATAAATAATCACATCCAAACAACAGAATTATACCTATATTTATATTAGAACATATATCGGGGTGATTTATAAAATACTAATGAGCCAACATAATTTTATTCGATCCCAAATTCAACCGGTACAATTTACATATTTACACAATCACAGCAACAAAACACACAGTATAAAACAAACATTAAAGCTTATTTCATAAAATATTTGTTAGTATCACAAAGTATTTTCTGATTGCGGTAATTTTATTGAAGTTAGGCCTTCATAAATAAGACCCTCGTTTGTTGTGTCCACTGTGATAGTATATTCAGTATCTATTTATTTGGAACTCAGTCTGAGAACATTTCCTAGAGAGTTTTAGAGTAATGGGAGGAAGAGAAACAATATTCTCAAAAGTAGTAATTAAGTAACAATAGCCTAATAACCTGCAACTATAGTTGCGTCTGCAACTTTAGTTGCCGACTACGGAACCGGTTAAAACCAGGAGGTCTTTGACTAAGTTGTACTACGGACCTTACTCTCATGACATAATTACCTAGCTTTTGTGACGCTAAAGGGCAATCAATGCCTAAATATAAATTATTTTCCAATATTTCTGTGATTTGGACGACACAGTCAATCGAACACAAAATTGAATTCCTCTGTTAGAAAAGATTTATTGTGTTTATTTTACATGTGCATTAAGATTCATATGAAATAAAAGTATTTAGTAACAAAACCTTACATACCTGTAAGAAAAGAAATGTCATTGAATGTTATTAATCACAATGCCAGTTCCTAAATCACAATTAGAATATCCTTCTATGTACTAAAATAATAATGGTTTTCTTATTATATATATTGTTTTCTCACAACCACGACGAGACACGTATAGGTCGATGGCCGATTTACCATAGATTACAAAATTCATTTCTGACAAATTTTGTCATGTCACGTTAACGTTTGTTGCGCGGGAAATTTTAAATTAAAGAAAATTGTATTTTTCTTTAATTTCAAATATCACATATTGTATGTGAAGCTGATATTGCTGACCGGATAAGAGATAAGATATTACAGGTGAAGCCTTATGTCGCCATTTCGTTTTCAAAACTATTTCTAGAATGGAACGCTACCTGAAAATATCTTATAGCTGTGTATCAAATACTATGAAAATAAAATTACAATAAACTCTTTTTTAGGGTTCCGTACCTACCAAAAAAACGGAACTCTTATAGGATCACTCGCGTGTCTGTCTGTCTGTCCGTTTGTCACAGCCAATTTACTTCGAAACTACTGGACCGATTGAGTTGGAATTTGGTACATATATGGAAGTCGGTGATCTAAAGGCGGACGTGTCACGTAAATTAATAAATATCAAACATGGGGGCCACTTTTGGGGGTAAAATAGAAAATTAAAATAAAAAGTTTTGCAAACTATATTGTGTTACACGTCAAATGAAAGGGCTCAAAGTGAACATATCGAACATATTTTTATATAATTTTAAGATAAATAGTTTCGAAGTTATTTAAGAAAATAGGCGAAAATCGACCATCTCCCCCCCCCACTTGATTCCGAAACTACACGGCAGAAAATTAAAAAAAAAATAGTTCTGTGCCTATAGATTACAGGAAAACCTACAAGAAATCTATGAACGTACGGAACCCTGTCAACGCGAGCCGAACTTGCACTAGTCCTGTATTTTAAATCGTCTAAGTTAACACCACAAACTACCATGCCTAATTCGCTCGCCTAGAAACATTTTAGTGTCCCAAATAGCAGTGCCGGTGAAATGATAGGCAACACATGAAACTTCCGTTGTTTTTGCTCGACGGACGCAATGCAATGACACGTCGGTCACGTTCTATTGTGTGGACGTGACTTACGACTATTGCACTTGTAATGGGAAGAGCTTTGGATCACGTGGACGGTTTTTATCCGACCCTCACTTACTTCTATAAGATCTGGTCTGGCACTCCGACATTGTGATTGGAGGCAATTATAGTAAGGTCTGTTTTTTTCAGATCCAAGCGTGTGTGCGCGAGGTAAGGTTTTATATACAGGAACTTTCCGGAATAAAGGATATAAATGATGGTGGAAACTGAATCAAAATCTGATATTAAGTTTAGAAGATCTGTGTAGTTACAAAAGCCACTCTCTTTTGTACCATGTATTGAATATGAAAAACAGACCCAGAAATTTATTACTGTACCTTTTTCGGTCGCCTAGAAACAGTTTTGTGTACCAAATAGTAGCATCGGTGAAATTACAAGCAACACATTATACTTTCGTTGTTATGCTCGATGGGTGCAATGCAATGACACGTCGGTCACGTTCTAGTATGTGGACGTGACTTATGACCATTGCACTTTTAGTGATTAGAGCTTTGGATCCCGTGGACTGTTTGTATCCATACCTTAACTTATTTTCGTATGGACACACGACGGTTCAGTGACTAAATGATTGACTACTGCGTTACTAACTCATCATCTGCCGAGCCTTTTCCCAACTATGTTGAGGTCGGCGTCCAGTCTAACCGGATGCAGCTGAATACCAGTATTTCACATGGAACCACTGCCTATCTGACCTCCATAACCCAGTTATTACTGGGTAATATGAGGGCAGCGGTGGCCCAGTGGTGGAGACCCCGACTTACGAGCAGTAAGTCGTGGGTTCGAACCCAGCCAGGCGCATTACTTTGTGTTAGTTATTTCATCACCACAGGTCTTAAAATGGTGAAAGAAAAAATCGTGAGGAAACCGGCATGTCCTAGAACCAAAAATTCGATGACATGTGACATCTACCAACCCGCACTGGGCCCGCGTGGTGGATTATAGCCCATTCCACTCTCATAGAGAGGAGGCCTGCGTCCCAGCAGTGGGAACATTAATAGGCTGATTATGCTATGCTTATACTAATACGATTGACGGTTGTCAGACATTCGGGCCACTGACTACCTGTAACGACTGTCAAAGATCTACAAATGACAGCAGGGACAAACGGCTTCACTTGCTTTTTAGAGGCACGGAGGAAACTCGGTGTATAGTGGGTGGTCACCCATCCATGGACCAACCTAGGCAAGCGCCAATTAACCTGAGGATAGACCCGAGCGACTGTGTATTATTTAGCTACGAGCTTCTCAAAACCAGTAATCAAAAACATAGTCGCAGCCTTAAACACTATAAAAAATAACAGTCACAATTTCACATAACCAAAACTTATTTCTCTAAGTGATTCTATCCAAGATTACCTACCTGACAGTTGTCAAATGAAGATTCCACGAAGCGAAATTATTACTGCCCTGACACCGTCTAACAAACTGGTCAGAAACTTCTACAATAACTCATTTTACTCAACTGACGTCCACTAGTTTCGGAGAAAGGTAAATAGCGAACTAGCCTCATATTAAAATCAAGAACGGACTCGTAAACTAACAGAGGGGAAATTGAAACACGCTTTGAAATAGGTACTACCCATTTCAGGTTACATTTCCGTGTTAATATTTGTTTATAGCATTTTCGGGTTATGCTGTGTGGGATATATATGTAGTGAGAGGGAAAACGTGGAATCGATGTCACGTGGAATTGGTTTGTGTGAAGTTCATTGATGTTTAACACAAGTACACCGCACGACCGCGCGGATGAGCGGCGTTCACTGCCTCTCCTCGTAGCGCACCGCCCATTTGCCTAGCCACTTCCACCCTACATGAGCGGTGTCGTGTAAGAATTGCCATAGCGTGGTAAAGGCGCTGGTCGCTCTTGCTGTGATTTCAGTCTGAGGGCACAGGCCCCACAGCATAATAATTAGCATGATCAGGTTATAATGATCCCATTGCTGGTATTATTCACAACACGGTTGGTCAATATCACATGACTTCGAATTTTTGGTTCTAGGCTCAGCAAGGATCCTTATTTTATACATACTATAAGAACAGCCTGTAAAGATTAAATAATAGTTTCTTAACCTTTGACCTATCACGACGTCGTAACACAATATTATATTCAAAATTTCACAGGCAGAAATCTAAAGTTTGTGACATTATTAATTAAAAATTAATGGCTGTTGTTAATTACTCACAAACAGAAATTCAGTTTCTGACAACATCCTGCCATCATCTCGCTGGATGCGAGTCGCACGGGACCGGTCAATATGGCGACACTTGGGGAAGGCCTATTTCCAGCAGTGGCCGTTTTTCGGCTGAAATGATGATGATGATTTATTTATTTTATTTATTATTTAATATTAACTTACACACACTATCTTTACAGGATGACCCCAATACAATAGTGGTTACCAAATAAAATCAACTTACGGCTAATACTTAAAAATCTAACAACAAAAATCTTAACACAGAATATTAATATCTAAATATAACTAACACAATTCATCAACACTCTTGCGAATTCACTCAGATTGCACGAAAATATGTCAATTCTCTCATGAACTTCGTTTAATACACATATTGTGCGGGTGAGGGGTGTTTTTGACAGCAGATTGGTTCTGGCAGCAGGCACGGCCAGCAGTGGCGGTCGCCGCCGCCTCCATACATACCGGTCTGGCACGCACAGCTTCAGGTGACGCAGCACACCCGGGTTATGAGCTGCTCCACGCAAGAGCTTTAGAGCATAAGCCGCAAGCGTAAATTCCCGGCGCACTCTGAGTTCGTTGTACCCCACCATACCCAGAACAAACAGTATAGGATGATGATGATGCCATCAAAATCCTATGTTATTTATTTAAAACTACCAAAATGTAATACTATTTCTACATAAATTAATAATTAGTAACATACTATCCGTTAACCTAGCCAATTATTAGGTCATCGGCCTTTCTAAGAGTCCATAGGTATTCACGAACATATCTTAGATTCTGTCTACACATTGAAATCCGTAGTCAGTACCAAAGTGAGTATGATAAGCCGCCCGAGAGCCGTGTGAATATTTATGGCAGTCGTGAGTCGTGACTGATGCCTTCAGACCTGAAGGACTGACATGACGTTAGATCTTATAAACAATTCTCTTTTTATGAATACCTCTAAGATGAAATCTCACAAGAGTGCGCTCCGAGTGAGTAGAATCACAGGGTAAAATAGTACCACAAAAGACCACTTTTCAAGTTTATTACTCAAGGCATAAGGGTGAAAAGTGGTAGACCGTCAGTGAGCGCGGTAGTACATAAGCTTCTTTTTATATTGTTCTTAACAAATGACATCTTAACAGACGTTCAGTGTGCTTCTTACTAGTAACAAAAAATTGTACACCATAGACCAGTAGTTCAAAGGACATTTCTTATCTCAAAAAAAAAAAATATTATGACTGGCTTTAGCCTTTTTTTTTTCCGGATGGGTAGTCATCAAATGACCCCCCCCCCACTCTGGGCGGAGCGGAGGGGAGTGTCAGACTTGTACTGACTAAAACCCATCCATGTTCCTTCTTTGCTCTTTGTGTTCCATGGCCACGGTATCTCTTTCGAACAGTCCCGCAGCCCTGGCAGGCATCAGCCCATGCGGACCCCTACTTGATTGCTGACATCTCTTTCTGTCGTCATAAGACGGCCGACGGCGAGCTAGCCCATAACTCGCCGTCCACAGGCCAGCGCCTACGGTGGTCGGAAGCCACCACGTGACCCCCGACGCCTCCCGCGGCGGCTGGGATGTGAGGTTCTTTCCCTCTCACGTCCTGCCACCTCCTTCACTAGCATGACTGCTTCGCAGAAGGAGGTGACGGCTTCCCATTCCCTCTCGCTCCGGACCATGGCTTGAACCAAGGCCGGACTCGAGAGATCGCCGCCGCCAATCGCCGCTATGAGGACACGGCGGTGCTCCGCCCAAGCGGGGCAGACCTCCACGGTATGTTCCACCGTGTCCTCCGGACGATCCTCGCAGTGGCTTTAGCCTACTGTAGCACATAATCAATCGTATCCATAGAGTAGAGAACAACTTTGAAAAAGGTATTCTATATGTACATGACGTACATTTATAACATCATGCCTGTACTCCTCGAAGGTTAGGCAGAGGTGTACGTAATAGTACACTCACATTTGGCCAGTTTTGTTTAAGTCCCATCATTAGGGGAGCAGGGACGTCTTTCGGCTGAAATGATGATGATGATGATGATTAGGGGGTAAGGCTATTGAAATCAACCGGACACATTCAACTTTAGAATGTTTAAAACATTTTGAGTATTTGGTTAATACGGAAAAAATGGGATTAAAAATTAGTACACAGAATTTACTTTTGGTTTGTAACGATGCCCGTAAGGTTTTTTTGTTATTTTCTCTGATGTTTCGTATTAATGAATAAAATTACTTTTTATCCGACTGTACTTCTGTCTTTAAGCGAATCTGACCTAACGCGAATCTGGCCTAACGCGAATCTGGCGTAAAGCGAATCTGTTCTTATGCTAAAAAAATGATCTAGACTCCGTGGCTGCTACTAAGAAATGGTTTGTGGAAAAACCGAATGACATTTTGCCTGACCTGGGAATCAAACCATAGAATCCAAGCTCATCAGATACTTGAGACCATGAGCCAACGAAGCAGTCAATGCATGGAAAATGGATTTACTAACGACTACACTTCCACCAACTTATCTATGCAGACGAGAAAACACAGAACTAAAATAAATGTAACAAGTTTGACACATCGAAGCAAATTTTCTTGACAAACAATGCCACCTTGTACTGCACACTTAAAGTGGTCATGCTATATACAATACAACATGGTAATGGTGGCACTACACTTGGCAGATCTGGGCAAATATTCGCTTTCTATCAAAGTATTAAAACAAAGTGAAGTATATCGCAATAGGCTTAAATAACATTTTGTTTTGATCCCAAATCGCAAAATTTTTGACAAATACGCTAAGTGCGGCATGCACGCATGCATGCGCTGCGTCCGGCAATACCAAAGACGCAGCTTTATGTGTCCCGGCTACATTACACCACGAAGGTTGAGGAGGCCGTGGAGTATGTCCGAGCGAAGACCAACTGGATCTTGAGGGTTGAGAAGTTAGAGTCGCGCCACAACACGAATTTCAAGTCGTTTGTGGTGCGAGTTCCGACTCATCATATTGAGACCTTCCACAAGGAAGAGTTTTGGCCGAAGGGTGTCATATATCGGCGTTTCCGCGGAAGGGTACACCACGCAGCGCAACACGACGCCGTCACTTCGTGTACAATAGTTTATATTTTCTTGTTTTTATAAAATATGTATGATAGTCTATAAGGTATATATGTTATGGGTCTTTGTTACCTGAAATAAATGATATATTATTATAAAACATCTGTCAATAACCCTTCACACCACGACACAATCTTTATAAAACCCACCAACCATTAAAATTCCAGCCAGTCAAGCTTCTCTTTAAAAATATTCAGCCGGATCGTCCGAATATTATAACGTTTATTTCGATCGTCGCCCGTGGACGCTTCTCTGCCGTCAGGACGATCGGCGGCGCCGTTAAAATCGCACGCTAGATGTATTTCGTGACAGTGAGACGTAATACCTACCTGTATTATTGCGGAGCTAGAGAATTTGGAAGTGGTAGAGAGAATTTTGGGAGCGTAGAAATAAAAAGGATTTGACAAAGCTATGTGTCTAATTCACCTTCACCCAGGTTTACAAAGGATACTGATACTATTAGCCTACGTCATCCCATGGCTGGGCAAAGAATTCTCCCCATGACTCTTAGTTTTTTTCGATCCAAGGCCAATGAAGGCCCACATTGTTTATTGGTTTTGTCCAATTTATTATCATCTGCTTAGCCTTTTCCCAACTATGTTGGAGTTGGCGTCCAGTCTAACCATGCAGCTGAATATCACAACCCAGATAGTACAGGACAATACGATACCCCTTGGTAAGACTGGTTGTCAAACTTTCGAGTCACTGACTACCAGTAACGACTTAACGTGCTTTCCGAGGCACGGAGGAAAATCGTTATGTAAAAGTCACCCATCCACGGACCAACCTAGACAAGCGCGGCTTAACCTGATACTCAACCCGAACGGCTGCTATTACGTAGCCAGGAGCTCCTGGTTTTTTCCAGTTCACCGAGAAATAAATTTTTTGATTTGTATTTTTGACAAAAATCAGCGAGGTGCCAGGGACCTTCCTGCTTCATTTTCTATCCTTGATAAAATTGATAAAGGTAGACTGATATAAATGATTGCCCCATTCTTCAAAGTCCCACGTAACGACCTTTAGAGTGTTTATCAAATAACAAAACTGTATTATTCAATAAAACCATAGAGATACAACAATATTTTTCATTCACTCCTTAAAGCCTTGACATTTAAAGGTTAAATTGGAAGTTAGACTAAACGTTTAGAAAAACTTGTTTTCACGACTGATAAATGCCTTAATTTATTCTGAAATATCGATCACTATGTGGATAATTTATGTTATGAATTTTATCAAATTTTGCCCATTTGTAACTTGCACTATTTGTATCGTTTCTCGTGCACTATTTGTTTTGTTTCTCTTCTCTCGTCTCCAGAGCAGAAAAAGTTGAACCGTTGGTGCACCTTGGGAATCCAGACAAGTGGCCGACTTCCACTAATCTAGATCCCTCAAATCGACCTCTCAAAACGTTTCTTAAAATATTCTTCAACTTCTGATACTGATACTGTTAGCCTGCGTCATCCCACTGCTGGGAAAAGCATCTCCCCATGACTTCCAGTTGTTTCGATCCAGGGCTAATGTGGGCCACTGGTCGTTTGTTATGTCCAGCTCGTTCCGCCATCTTCTGCGAAGTCTGCTGGTCTGCTGGTCTGTCGTCGACTTCTATAATGTGGTAAAAAGATTAGCCAACCAGCAAATTGTACTGTCTACTTAGGGTGGGCTGGACTGTCAGCATTTTGTCTCTAAAGAAGACCCTTAAACACTCCAAAAATATAGTGTTTCTCCTACCCCCGCAGAGCAATTCTGGCCTAGTAATTGCCCCGCTTCATAAATCATGTGTTGTACATCGTGGAACCCCGGCAGGCTATTCTTTATACTATTCATTTTATCACCACTGCTCTTAAAACATAACATAACATCACGCCTGTAATCCCCAAAGTTAGACCGAGGTGTCCATAATAGTACACCCACATTTCGCCAGTTATGTTGATGTCCCTTGTAAAAGGAGATGAGTTTATTGTCATCAACCGGGCACAAATCTAGACTCTGTGGCTGAGAAATCATTGATGGAACAACTTAATAACATTTTGCGCGACCTGGGGAATCGAAAACAGGACCTCATGCTCAGCAGTCGTGCTTGCGACCACTATCTCAACACTTCGTAGTGACACGAAATAAAAAAAAATAAAAAACAGTTCCATCTCACCTATATCCGTGTACGAAGCATTTCATATCGAGTCGGGGACGCGTCGGCATTTCCCGAACCTTCTGGGAGCTCCTACGTGACGAGCTTTCACTCCTAAAATATTTGTACTATTCATCGCCCGAGTATTAAAATGTGTGCTATTCGACCTCCTTTATCACACTTTATTTTTTTATGGGTGTCGGTTACCGGTGTAGGTTGCTGTCGTTACGAGTTAAATATTATGATGATGAGGCATTGTCTGTGGTATCAAGTTCTGTTTTGTTTTTATTTACTAACATAAAATAATATATTACGGTTTTATTTCTCAAAAGATTAGACAGTTATGCATAACTCGTACGATCCATCATCATCATCATCATTCATCATTTTAGCTGAAAGACGTCCACTGCCGGACATAGTCCTCCCCCAAGTGTCGCCAGATTGACCAGTCCCGTGCGACTCGCATCAAGCGGATCCCCGCAACCTGCACCAGCTCATCGGTAAACCGGACCCATCATCAGAAATGTTAAATGGTTAATCCGCTCAGAATTACTCTTTAATCGTGTCTTGTGATAACAACACCATTTCTATAGTCATGGAAATTTAACTGATATCTTAATTTAGTCGACAAACAATTTACAAGCCCTTTTTAATTTGCCTACACTTATAATGAAGTAGGTAAATTCTGTTTCTTGTGCCCTCTGTGTATTAGTCATCCGCTTAGCCTTTTCCCAACTATGTTGGGGTCGGCTTCCAGTCTAATCAGATGCAGCTGAATACTAGTATTTTACATGGGGCGACTGCCTATCTGACCTCCACAACCCAGTTAGTACTGGGTAACGATACCCCTAGGTATGATTGGTCAGACTTTCGGACCACTGACTACCTGTAACGACTGTCAAGGATCTACAAATGACAGCCAGAACCAACGGTTTAACGTGCTTTCCGAGGCACGGATGAAATTCGGTATGAAATTGGTGGTCATCCATCCATGGACTTAGCTAAGCAAGCGCGGCTTAACCAAGAGATCGACCCGAGTGGCTGTCATTAACTAGCCACGAGCTCCACCGAAGATGGTAATTCCACTAACATTATTAGCTCTTAATACTCCATAACATGTACAGACCATTCATTACGTTATGACCCTATTTGACCTCAATTAGCGCTCCCACATAGTTCAATGGTGCTCATTGAACCTAATTCAGGGGCTTTGGCTATGAGATGTAAAGGTTTCAGGTACTATGTTTACTCAGAACTGAAATTACATGTCATACCAAAAATTATGGAAAGACTTTTTGGGAACCGAACTTTTTCATCCTATTATCATACCGTGTGATGAAACAACCCTACTACATAACATCGTGTATGTAATCACAACAGTACATCCATATTTTGACAGCTAAGTTTAAGTCCCATATAATAGGGGGCGTCACAGGGCGTTCGTATTGCCATCAACCAATGCCAATTTTGACAGCACGTTTGGTGCAGTAGTTGAGCGATTGGCTGCTGCGCTGCGAGTTGCAGGTTTGATTCCCGCACGAAACAAATATTTATATGGCCTAGAGGTAGTGGTTCCGGGACTGGCTGTTTATGTTTGAGATTTTAAAGAAAAATTCCTAGTGTTTTTTTTTTAATATTAATTGGGCCTACTCTTGACCTGAGGACATTAATAAGGTCGACGATAGTGTGGGGCTAAGTTTTTATATAAACACAGTCACAAGTCTATCCTCAGAACGGGCTAACATAAAAAAAAAAATAGTAATTACACTTCAATCAGTCAAATTCTTCTCATCATTGATAAAGTCTTTTTGCGCCTATCACAAAGAGGAAGCCTGTATCCTCATGCGAATATTACAGGCTGATTACGCGACAAAACAACAGTATCCTTCAAAAATACAGCCTTTGGTGACCGCTAATCTACACCAATCTACCTTTGACTAGTCAGATCTTTGATGCCAAAAATTATTATTTTAGGACATGTGGTCCAAAAGCACTCTTTGATATCAAGGCCAGAGGCCAACATTTTGTCAGTCCCAGTTATTTTAGGCAGAACAGCAATATCAAGGAATGTTCTCATTTAAATATTATTACGTCGACACTCCTCATTTTTTCCTCAACTATGTAGCTACAAGGTCAATTGAATTTTCTCTTTCCTATAGTGAATGACCCGTAGTACCTCAGCGGAAGATTTTCCGGGATCCCGAGTATAGCCGAGCGACCCCGACATTGAAAGCCGGAAATCGTATATTCTAACTTGTGACAAGTTTAGCTTGTGGTCCGGACGTGAATTCTGAAGTCATTTGATCCTGAAACGATGTAATATCTGATAACGCGTACAATATTGTTGAATATCTATCCGTAAACTATTCCAATAGCGAGATATTAGCTTAATATTGAGCGGTTATGTTTAACCGAAGGTATTTTGGCAGATGATTACGCTTTCGGCTCTGCATAGACGAAGCCATTGCTTGCTGTAGAACTTAGAAGGGATTACGTCAAGAGCATAGGCGTACCATATAAAGCTCAGCACACACATCAGAGGCAGAACTGTCTTGTCAATGAGTATAAAATCGTGGTTTCAGTATTTAGTAGATTTTTAACAACTCTAACCGACCAACCGTTCAAGTCTGCGCATAATAAAAAAAAATAATTAAAATAGCCTTTATTTACTCTGACCTTCGTATACACTATAATAAATTTGAAAAATAGATATAAACTACACTTATTTGTTTGCTACATCTAAACTTGAATTATAACTTAACTAACCTTAGATTATACATATTTCATTTATTTATCAACTACCAGGTCAGGCTGTCTTGCGACATAGGCCTCCTCAAGTTCCCTCCACATTTGTCGATAATCGTTATATTCCTCCATCCCTTAGGCATGGATCATCCTCCCATCTTTTTATCTGCCTTCCTCTGCGTCTTTTTCCTCCCTTGGGTACCATTCACTAACTTTTTTGGTCCACTTTTCTGTTTGTGTCCTCATCATGTGACCTGTCCATTTCCATTTTAGGGTTCGTGTTTTTACTTTAACATCTGCTACTTTTGTGGTGTTCCTTATTGTTGTAGCTTTCCTTTTGTCTTTCAACCTTAGACCCATCATGCTCCTTTCCATTCCTCTTCGTTTGCGCATAGCTTCAAATAAAAAAATGAAATAAAATCTGTTGCTCATTCTTTGTTCTAAATAGATAAAACTACAACCAATCACAAAGCATTCGATTTCAAACCACGCAATGTTAGCAACTGAAGTGAAACGTGACCAATGCAAAACGGAATGAGCGAACAAAACCCGTAACTACTCGGCCATGCTACGAACACAATTCATTCATTCACAGTCCGCGTGCATCGTAAAGTCCGGCGCCGACGATCGGCTAAACAGTGCTGTCAATTGCACCGTTGTTAAAGAAACAAAACATTGGACGTAAACCTTTTTTTACTACTAACCAACGTCCTAAAATAGATCGTGGGCTGACCTTTAATAACTCTTTCTTCTCAGGACCTTTAGAAAAGAAAACAGTACTTGTCTACCTAAGCGCTGAAGCCACAATAACTCAATTACAGCTCCATCCAGGAGTGATCGCACTACAAAAACTTGTTACCAAATTCAGACGAATATTAAAATAGTCTAGGTAAACTTTGAGGCTAAAGGTTAGCCGGGCTTGCAACTGTAGAATTTTTAATCTAGATAAAAGACACAACGAAATTTTTGGAAACCATCAAGAGCTACTATAACGCTCGTGAAGGATAGGCAAGGATTAATTGGAAACTTGAGCTCGTGCAGATTTATTGAGAAAATCTACTGAAAGCTTTGATGTTTTCGTGTAACAAACAAAAAACAAAGACGAGAAAGAACAAGAACAGCAAGGCGACAAACTCATCTTTACTTTTATACTTCAAAAGAAACCACATCTAAGATTAGGCCCTCATCGCTTCATTTAAACAAAAAACAATACAAAGTACGTTAATTAACAGGAACCGGACCGAAATTTAATTACGCCGTGCGTAAGTTATGCTAATTCTTCGGCCGATTATAAGATTAAGTTGAGTGTGAATTACTGTCGTTCCTTATAAGAAAAAGGCGGGCTCGTTATCCCGCCTTGTTGTTCTTCGGGTGATTACATTGCGGGAGAATCCCTCGGCGCGTTTCTCGTACCTTCAACGGGCGGTCGGCGGTTTTGCAATTTAGTTGGAACGGGCGATGAGAAAAATTTGCGGCGGAGGACGAGGAGCGCTTGCGCGCGGCAAGTCGCGGCGCGTCGGCCGCGGCACGGCAGCCCCGCAGTCAGCGGCGCGGCGCGACGCGATTAGTCTGCGCCGACACGCTTCTCCACGCTTCACAACACCGCGCTCCCGCGCACCCCCCCGCACGTCAAACTAACTAATTGATTTATACCCCCAAACATTAGTAAACGAACTTACAACAACTTTATGTGCGACGCTACCCACAGTGCTGTGAACTTTTTTTTTATGGACAACTCAAAGTTATGACTTTAAAGTGTATTTAAGCCCGTCAAAGTTTATTCTTTTCATGTTTTATTTAATGTTGGGGCCGGAGGAGCGGCAATATGTCATAGTAAAATGACATTGGATGAATGATGGTAAATATAGCTCTTTGTGTTAAGTTTGTGTATCACGCTGACTCACGGTGACAAAAATGAGCTAATGGATTCTCTCGCACAAAATAGACACAAATAAAACGTGAATTTTAAAAGTCTGCATCATTTATTATCACGTCACCGACACAATTTGTATGAATAAATGAATAACTAATCAGTTGTTTCGTCTTGACTTAATAATATAGCGAGTTCGCTGAAAGACTTCGTTACGGCGTGAATTTTAATACAAAATAACTAGTGCTACGGTTGCCGGCGACTTCTTAATTTTACATGGTAACGTCTTTCCTGAATATTTAACGTTGTGATGTCGGTTTTTAAATGAAAATGAAAGAAACAATATTATTATTGTTTTTCTTTTTTATGCTCGGTTTTTGGTATACCTAGTGATTTTTACTAACCATTGTAGAATCTACTCACCTGTTCACAATGTCATCGATAAACCAATGCTCTCTTATCATAAATACAAATTGGCCAAAACAGACTAACAATGTCTCATGCCCACTGTGCAACTTTTGTTCTGGCTAATTGAGTAATTACAGGCCTCATTAAGACACTTCCTATCTGCTCCGAAAAGAGAGATGATTTCTGAAAATTCACGCATTAAAATTCTTATTTATTTACAATTTTTTTAATGATTTTGCACGTCTCCATCGGTCTTTAGGTGCGAATTCATAAGTTTAATGTTACTAAATAACATACACGGTTGATGGGACATCGAAACTCAAACTTTTATCACGGATTCAGTAAGTACAGTGAGTGACAACAATTAGCTGACCCACCTTTGCATAAATGGTTGAGATTTTTTAGAAAACGAATCGATAGAATTTTGTAATTCTTTTGTATGCAGCTAATTGCTATCACTCACTGTATATGATTTTTGACCCACCATCATTGTAGTTTTTGGTTGGTTATTTTAAAAAAAAACTTACTGTCAAAAAGTATAGATTTTTTTTTATAATACATTCAGAAACACTTCACTGAACAAGAATATGTGTGTGGTAATAGTGCAACTAAAAAACCCGACTACTGAAAAATCACGCTCTAATTAAATTCGGGGTTTACAAGGTAAAATCGACTCCTCCTATTATTGAAGTCGGTTAAAATATAGCCTATGTTATCCGGGTCATAATAACGAATTGACTGACACCTTAATCATAAAAATCGCATGAATAGTTTAGGCGCTACGGAGGAACATACGTACATGCATAGACTGCCAAAATCATAACCCTTCCTTTTGGCTTCTCCGCAGTCGGGAATAAATGTAAATAAAAGTTGTTAAGTAATCAATTTCTCTATTAGCCCAGTGATCTCATAGGCGGCTTAACAGCATGCGGTTCCGAGTTCAATTCGCATTTTGTCTCATACATTACAATAATTTATGACTGTTCTCATTCCTCTCTTTCATTTTAACGAGAATTGAAAGACCTACATATTCAGTAATTATATGAACACGTCTTAGATTCGACGGTAGTCGTCAGTCTTCGGTCGTCGTCGGTTTAAAAAACTTGATGCGGTACTCTAGTGCTATTGCTTCTTACTTTTTTAATGTAAATGAACCTTCAACCTGTTTCTAAGTGAACGATCGTTCGATATTTAAAAAAGGAGGTTGGTTGGATTTCTGTACTGGAGTAAAATAGGGTTGGAGTAGTTTGAATGCTGTATGGGAGCACCTAGTGGATATTTGAAATAGATTTTTAGATGAGTTTTAGGTTTTTTTGCTACTTGCTCCGTGTCGTCGTCTCCTAAGGAAGCGTTTATTTCATAGATTGTCATTTTTCACTTAAACAATTACTTACATTTGTTTCAAGACTGATTTCATTGCCTTTTCAGCCATTTCACGGCGGAATGCATTCATGACGCACGAATGTTTTCACCAAAAAATTTTTTATTTCAAAAAATATTTTTATTTATTTAGCAACGGTGTTTTTTTTTGTGATTTTTGTTCGTCGGAAAGTAAAGGATTTTTTTTTCTGTAACACACTGGGCCCAAAATTGGGCGGTCTCCTTTAACGTACTTCTCCTTTATCGCCATGAGAACGGAGCCTAAGCTTAAGATACATCTAAAAGTACAGGTAGATACCAATTTAGCATTTTATATAAAAAGTTACATTCAGTATTGATATCTATGTTGCAATAAAACGCCTTTACGAGTAGCGATTTATAAATGTCCAGGACACTGAGAAATAAGTCAGGAGCGCTACCACATTGCTGATTGGGTAATATTTTAACCATGTCGAGCTATTCTTGTATGGTCCGTTTCAATACGAAAGTGGAAGACTAGATTTAGGTACTACTCATAGGTAGGTACTATTACTCAGCTGATGGACGCTTCTGAAAGTGCACAAACTCGTCGCCAAGTTTTGGACTGACTCAATTTGAATTATCATCGACACACTAAGAGAAAGATACGTAAGTACTATTTCTGAACATTTACTGAGGTTGATGGGTAATTACCTACCTATAATCTACAACATAGCAAGAAACTGCACTAGACAGCGAATTTTCTAAGAAGAAACGGGAGGCTTTTTAAGCAGTGTGATAAAACAGGTTAACAGTATCAGTATTAGTATACTACTTGTCTTAGTTCACCATCAATACATTATCTAAACGGACCCTTCACAAAGCCGTCAACCAAGTATTATGTACATCAAACTAAGTAACCCTACACAAAAATTATTGCTGGGAAAGGACTTTTTTTTTGGGTGAAAAATCACGTTTTACTGTAAAACTCAATGTAACACACTCAAAACATTGTGCTGATGGATGCTTTGAATAGTAAACGGGTCATGGAGGTAATTTAAGTAAAGTTATAATCTTAAACTAGTATTTAAATTTAAATTTAGAACTGTAACTCCAATATCTCGGTAATTAAAAGGGTCCCAGGTATGGTCCAGAACAAAAAAAAATTATCGCAATGACGGGGAGAACGAGTGCCTTTCAGCTTCGTTAAGGATATTTTTACACCCTTTATAAAGTCAAAGTCAAAGCATTCATTTCAGTTAGACCATCACAGGCACTTTTGAATGTTAAAAAAAAACAATAAGAAACGAAGCTACAGTCACAGTCACAAGGCATAATAACTTGAGAAAGTACTGTAGTTGCACATTCCAAAGCGTAGATCTCTATGGAGAACAATGGGCAAGAAACTCCATGGACACTCTTTTAAATCAAAATATTGTTACAAAATCTTGGTTACATCATTCATGTTGAGATTATACATATACCTATGTGAGAACGATGTAGAAAGACGTGCACATTAAGAGCGGACCATTTAACCATCGAACTCCTTTAAACGGACAATCTGCCTCTATTGACTCTGGTCCCAAGTCTCCACGATCGTAAGTAATGAGGGACTGATTGAAAAAGAAGATTACCATCGGCCAACCTCTTCGCATCTTCAAATCCTAAACCAGAAAACAATTGAAAAAATATAAAGAACGTTTAAAAATCGAAAATGACAACCGAGAAGCTATTTGCCGTCTCAAATTCGTAATTTTCCTATACAGTTCAGATCCTGGCTTCTGGCCAGCTACGGAACGTATTTTTGAGATTTGCTTCGAATACTAAAATACGATTTTTAAACGCGATAAGACAGCTATAAAGTTCGGAGGTGTACGGTGGAATTTTGCATAAGGTATATTCGGAAACTGGTTGATAAAAGATACGTAGGTCATGTTTATTGAGTTAAACATCACAACTTAACGCATTTACTTTCGAAAGGGGTAGGTAGAGGGGATTAGTGCATAGTTTATGATCTATGTTACAGAGGCGAAACTATTGCTTACTGCTTACAAGTTAAGACAACTGTCTTCTTCCGAAACCATCACGCCTGTTATTCACGAAGGGTTAGGCAGAGGTGTATCTAATAGTACACCCACATTTCGCCAGTTATGTTTAAGTCCCATTGGGGCCAAGCCTATTGCAATCAACCGGTTACAAATCCGTGGCTGCTACAGAGAAATTCCTGAAGAAAAATCCAATAATACTTTGTCCAACCTGGAAATCGAACCCAGGACCTCAACCGTAGTAGTCGCGACCACTAGAGCAACGAGGCTATCACAAACTTTTAATAGATTATCCCAATTGTGTGTTGCCCGACTCAGGGATACACGAAGGGCTTGGCAAGTGGCGATCGATTTCAAAGCGTTTTGTATACAAAGACTTTCAATGGTATTTGACATAATAAATAAGCTCTTCGGTAGCTATCATCATATATACTTGACTCCTCCATCATCGTTATCGCGATAGAATGTCACTTTTTATAGGCAAAGTAGCTCGTCCAGCTTACCGCAGTGTCTCTAGATGAAAGTCTATGACCTGTGTGTGTTGCCAGTGATTACATACGGGACCGAAACGTGGTCGCTCACAATGAGCCTTATCAGACGGCTTAAAGTCACCCAAAGGACAATGGAGATGGAGAGGGTTATGCTCGGAGTTTCCTTGCGTGATCAAATCAGAAATGAGGACATTCGCAAGAGAACTAAGGTAAAGTGGCAGTGGGCAGGAAACATTGCTCGCAGAACGGATGGCCGATGGGGTCGAAAAGTTCTGGAGTGGCGACTGCGAACCGGGAGACGTTGTGTTGGAAGGCCTCACACTAGGTGGACTGATGACCTGGTTAAGGTTGTGTGGATCCTCTGGATGCGAGTCGCACAAGAACGGTCAATGTGGCGACACTTGGGGAATGCCTATGTCCAGCAGTGGACGTCTTTCGGCTGAAATGATGATGATGATGAAAGCAGCAAAGCATGACGACAAGCGCTGTTGTACCTATTTTGAATAGTTGTATAGTCCTCTGCAGTGCATTCCACTACACGTCCCAGAACCTTTAGTTAAATGCTGCACATGACTACCGAATAGCAGGCTTAGTTTTATCTGGCATAGGTACCGCTTTCCCAAAACGGGTTCATCCATCTTTTTTTTCACGAAAATATTTCAGCACTTAGCAATTTAGCTACGGGCTAGTTCTATCATTCATCCTACTTTTTCTTTATTTTTGGCTAAGTGCTCGTATTCAGTCACCGAAAAGTCCGCAGCCACATTTATTTCTTCACTTATCAATACGGTGAAAAAGTCTGGTAAACCTTTACGAAAATAGATTTAAATAGTTTTTTTTTTTTTTTAATTAAAGTTGAAAATTGGTATCAGATCATTGGTTGAACTGCGATCGTGAAGTCAAAATCGCTTATACGTCAAATGAGCCTGTGTAGCAATTGTTCGACAATTGATTGGTTAACATAACATACGTAACATCACGCCTGTAATCCCCGAAGGGTTAGACAGAGGTGTATATTTGTACACCCACATTTCATTTATGTTTTTTGTAATAAGGGGCGAGCCTGTTGCCATCAACCGAGAATTCCCTGATGGAAAAATCCAATACCTCTTTGCACGACCCGGGATTCGAACCCAGGACCTCGTGCTCAGCAGTTGCGCTTGCGAACACTAGACCAACGAGGCAGTCAGTTGGACGACGTATAACCTTATTGGACCTTGCTTTTAATCTCTGGGTCACAACAGTCCTAGAACATTTTCGCGATCAACTGTAATGGACTGATTCCTAATGGCGTGTGCCAATATCATTAACTTTTAAAACACTTAGGCTATTTATTTTCCAATATAAGTAGAGTAAAATGAATTTTCCTATAACGTAATGTTCTAACAAAATTATACAAAGATTAGCCGGAATTTTCAAGCTACCCTCCATTACCTAAATTAAAGTTAATAAATAATATTAGCCGTTTGGGTGCGACGGTAATTAAATTTAGCGCTTAAGCCTTCATTAATAAAGTCCATATTTACGTGTTAATTAGGTTTAATTTACATACTTTTGCGTAATTTTTACCAGCACACCCTTCGGCAATATTTTTTAATAGATAAAATTTTTGGTTCGTTTCAGTATTTTTGTTAGAAACTTTTTTGCTCATTATTTCAATGTCGTTGTACACTTTTAAGAGTAAAATCCTGTAGTAGGTACATACAACAAACAGTCGTGTTACCTACATATATTTCTCCAGGCAAGCATTTAATTTGGTCCAGTTCAAAATGTCGCTTGTCTCTCTGGAATGAAATCTCTTTGTTCTACGGATAATTAGCGTTACTTTGCTACGTAGCGTACTATACGAGCGTTCACATGACACACATGTAAGCATGTATGTACCTACATTCAAAACAATAAGCATTTTCTATGTAAATAGATTACAATTATAAGAATTTTCATTCACCGTCATCGTCTGCCTAGCCTTTTCCCAACTATGTTGGGGTCGGCTTCCAATCTAACCGGATGCAGCTAAATAGCAGTATTTTTCATGGAGCGTCATATCATATCCATACCACGATAGCCGATTACCACACAACTTTTCAATTACCGGTGCCACTTTCAGACTTCCTGTAATGTGCTCATTCCTTATTTGCTGCCCTAAACATACCACACCATTAAATATGACCACACCTTTATAATACACCCTGTCAAACTTAAACTCAAAGCATTTATTTCAATTAAACCATTACGGGCACTTTGGCGTGTCCAAAAAAAAACAACAAAAAAAAAAGCGATGCTGGCAGTCACAGTCGCAAGACATAAAAACTTGTGATAATACTGTATTGTTCTTTACATGGCTTGATATTATAAGACTCAGCATAAATATGTTTTCTTAAGGAGACTGTCACAAGATAGCATAGCAATGTCGTCACCAAACACTGCACAAGATGTATAACAGCTTTATAAGATATTCAACTCAGCTCAAACCTGGGGCTGCCAAATTGATGTTTGGTGTTTCTCGCTTCAGCATTCGCCAAAGCTATTGCCAAACATGAGTTACAGATGCATTTGAGCTGGTTGCAATGTAGACGTAGACGTAATATTGTATCTCTGGAATAGGTAGTTACTGTCAATATTTGTTATGTTAAAGTCGATAGAGTAGATTGCGAAATTTTGTCTGATATTGACGATTTATCAATTTTGGGGCAAGATAAGTCTATTGTTAGAGAGAGCATTTTTTTTGTACAATCAAAAATAATGATGATGATGCCATCTAGCCGTTTCGGCCACAGCGACTGCATTCGATGGCTTTCTAGGGAGGTTGTCCAGAGCTTTGGTATTCTGCTCTGTCATGTGCTCTCAAGTGACTAGCATACCCAGAAAATATTTTGAGAATGAATGTGACTGTGGTAAAATTTTAACTGGATGGCTATAGTTGTGCCAATTATGGTGTTATGTTTAAAATTGTCGTTTAATTTTAGGTGACGGATTTAAGAATTTCATGTGACTTAAATATTACGTAAACATTTTATTAAATGTTGTTATAGTTAGATTAAATGTTATTACAGGTAGTACCTACACCCCTGCATAACCCATCGAAACATACAGCAGCGATGTTATGTTCTATTATTTTTTGGAGAACAATATTATTGATTTCAGTATGTATTCCTAGCGTAACACGGAAACCAAACACAGTAATCCGACATAATTCACTTCTCAAGTTCTCGCATAAAAGCGATACGCACCACAAATAATTTTCCTATCTATTTACTATAACATCGCTCTGACATTTCCGCCCTACCGTCCACCGAATGCGGTAAAAATACTCTCATGAGCTTGTTAACCTAATCGCTCACTCGTCTGAGATAATCGATTCGTCTGGTACAGTCACGGTAACAAATATCTATACACTAAGCAAAATTCTAAAGTGATTTTCTCGTGAAAAACGATTGCAACTTTGAGATAAGGCCTGTCCTGAAATCAAATACCGAGCCCCAAGATACAGACTGTCTACTTTGGGGTTCACTAGTAACAAGTTTATCTATGTTACTAGTTTCAGATAATATTTAAGCCACTTATAACATCTCTTGTCTTTTCTATTCCTATTTCTTAATAGTATGAGTTCCGAACCACTATGGACGTAACAAATTGAGTTGCTTATTGAACACATATTAGTGCTCCTGATTGTACCACCCATCGTTGCACGACTTTTTGCTATACAAACTTATGGGTATCAACATCAATCAAGTTTCCGTGTCGTGCTGAGCGAAATATTTTTTTTTGGTAGTTAAATATTTACCGACATAGTATGACAGAAGTACAAAAGAAAATAGGTTAATGGGAATATAGGAAGAACGTTTTTGTAAGTATAGTAATAGTCAGGGAAAACCCACGCAATATAAAACCATGATTAAATCCATCAATCATAAGTTAGAGACCAAACCAGCATGCCTGAGAGATATTTCTCGTCGTCATGTAAAGCCAAGTCAGAGGCCCAAGGGCGGTTTAAAAACTCTGATACCAGGTTAGACACTAACCACACAAAAAAAAACACAAACGACAAAATAATTGAAAAGCCAAGGTCAAGTCATTACTGTTTCCAGCAGGTACTAACCGATCCCAATCAGTTACACAATACCCCCTAACTTCTCAGTAATGACCGTGTTGATAAGGGAGTATCACACGTCATTGTCAGCTGACTGTGATGTACATGGTGCTATGGACAAGTCAGCTGATTATAGGAAATTGATACTGGACAAAATGGCCGTGTACTTGACGGGACTTGTGTGTTACGGATAGTGGCAATTGGAATTTTGTTTGGAGATGTTATCGGCGTTTCTTTTTGGGGATACGTAATATTTGGAACCAAAATAATCTGAACATAGGCTTTTGTTTTGAGCATGACTCATCATCTGCCTAGCCTTTTCCCAACTATGTTTCGGTCGGCTTCCAGTCTAACTGTAAGCGGCTGAATACCAGTACTTTACATGGAGGGACTGCTTATCTGACCTCCACAACCCAGTTAGTTGTCTCTAGCTTGAATATTAGTGGCAACCAGCCACCACCGTCTCAAGAGAGGATGCCTGTCTCCCAGCAGTGGACAATTTATAGGCGGATTTTGCGACTACTGACACAATGCCAACATTTTAGTATACTTGTATTATTTACACAATCTTTGGCCACTTATTATCTCTTAAAACGAATAATGAAAAGCCATGTCTCATACCTTATTCAGAACAATTAATAATTAAAAATAGGACACCTCGGGAATATTCCAGTCCCCGCTTTGACCATCTTACAACATTTTCTGGTTGACATTAAAAAAGTCCAACCATAGCTAAGAGCTTAATATCGTCACTAACATATTTTATAACATATAAATTCGATACGCACACAATATCGTGTATAACACTGACATAACAACCCTCCCGAAATTGGCTTATAATGACTTTATAACGTAACACTCCCAACAAAGAAGCAGAGTGTTAACAACAACAGAATTTTTGCGAAGAATTTCCGACGCCAACAATTTCGTAATTACATGCCTAACAATTATTGGGGGCCTCTGCAAGCAATTAGCAGCTTGATGCTCAAAATTGCTTCTCGATTAAGTAATTACCAACCAATTGAATTTCAACATCAAAGAATGCCCCTACTCGCATAAATAATATTAGATTATTCGGTGTTAAAGTATCAACCAAAGAGGCAAGATTAAGATGCTAATTTTATTTTGATATAGGTAAGCGAAAATGGGAAATAAAGGAAAAGCGACCACGGCCCGGAAAACTTAACAAGTGACAGCTTTCTAGGGGTTTTGGCCTTGACAAGGGTCAACGGAACCCTTGGATGCAAGCCCAGGACCCTTCCTAAAGTGATCCATAAGTTACGTTCAACAGCGTCTCTCTACACGATAGGACTAAAATCATTACAGCTAAACAAAAAGATTAGGTCCCGTATCACGTTTCCCGGATTTCTTTTAACGAAAAGAAAACAATAAAACAAAATAAAATGTCTCCGTATATCGCGTTAAGTCACATCACTACTGATCCACTTTCCAAGAGATGAATGTATTAATATTCTTCGTCCGTCACCGCCGAAGGATAAACGAAAAAGTTTTCTACCAAAAAAAAAATATTAAAATAAAAAATACGTGGCAACTATATTAATAAATTCGTTTCACGTCCAATACATACGTCCCGCAGACATCAGTGTGGGGAATTTCAACAAGGTAGACCGTATAATGTTGTTACTAGAGAAGGGCCGATTAATCGGTATTCGAATTCGGCTTCCGTGTTTCTTCAAGGGAGCGCGAACGGCCTGAGGACAGCGTTTATTTGAATAAAAGGGTTGGCTTACGTTGTTGTTTTAAGCAAAAGTCAATAAAAGGATCCCTTGTAGAAAGGTCAAGAACCGCTTACAAACACCAATATATTTTTCACATCACATCAAACTATAAATAAACACGATTGTTGTTGCCTGATTTTTTAGTAACTACGATTTGTTCTTTAAATTATAATCCGGAAACACAGAAAATAATTCCCAAAACAGCCTGAAATTAGGCCGAACAGAAACGTCCAAGTGAAATTAACAGAGAATAAAATTCTACGTAAAAAACAAATGCATAACTCTTGCGAACGATCCCTGTCGGAAAATAACAAAAGTATCTGAACATCGTCCTCGGCTCAAACGATAAAAAGGCCAAAGATTCGACGTTGGCCGAAAAATTGCTCTCGTCCGGACTCAAACGGTTACGTATAGAAGTAATATGGAAGCCCCCCTACCAAGCATTTGTATAGTTTGATAGTTTTTTCGATATTTTTTGTATAGTATAGAGTTTTCTTAGGTATTTCAGGACCAATTTTTAGTTTAACGTAGCTGAAGATAAGAGCGATTGTTCTTTGATAAATTTGTTAATTTCTCGATCTAATAATTAATAATGAAATGTTGGTCAGGCAAAGCATTATTGGGTTTTCCCTTCAGGAATTTTTCAGTAGCAACCTAGAATTATACATAATTATGGCAATAGCTCGCTCCTATTAAAACATAACTGGCAAAATTTGGGTGCACCCGCATAGATACGGCTCTGCCTAACGCTTGAGAATTAAAGGCGTGATATTATCTTATCTAATATCTAACCTCAGAATCCTTCATTTCAAGTAGGTGACAAGCTCAGAACAAGATCGATAAACCAGCACGGATTCCCGCCCCAAGCCATTCAAACTCGATTTTTCTAATCATACGATCAAATATTTGTTCGACTAATATTGTGATAAACTCGTCGCCCTACTTTTTAGAGAAAGTTTATTTAATCAAGAAGGAGTTTTCTATCTTGTTTAGAGATTAACTATCTGCCCACGTGTCTGCCTTTGAGAAAGTAATGGAAATTTCTTAGAGGTTATTGGATCATGGAAGATTTTTGTATTCCAAGAAAATATACTTAAGCTGCTAAGAACACTCGGTACAAAAATATCATTTTTCTATTCTATTTAAAAGCCAGTTACAAGGAAAATACAATAAGGTCTGTGAATAATTAAATGTATCATACGAGATAGTCTCCGTTTTCGGAGGTATGGGTAAAAGATTGGATCTAAGATATTATTGAGAGTACGTAAGATTGTAATTTGATTTGTATTTCTCCAGCGAATAAAATTATTTCTTAAGAAATTCTGATTGACCAGAAGTATAAAATGTAGTCAGGAAAATATTGAGTAATGAGTGTGACTTTAAGAGTAGAGGAAGACCAAAGGAACGATGGATGGACTGTGTGAAGGACGATATGGCTAGAAAGGAAGTGACTGCTGAGATGACGAGTTACAGAGAAGTATGGAAGAAGAAGACAATGCTGCACCGACTCCAAATAAATTGGGATGAGAATGATGAGGGGTATCAATGAAATAAGAATTAGAATTAAATCTTTTTGACATGAATTCTGCCCACGAGACTATTACTCCTCTATCATCTCCGACCAATCCATGTTAGAAACGAATCCATCGATTAATATTTCACAGAAACCGAACCAACAATCCACACAAAAAGATTCTAAAAAGATCTCAAACATTCGACCTTTGCAGCTACTTAGCATTTTTGTAGACTACCTACATCGCAAATCCTGACCAGACAAAATCTATTTCAAGTTAAACCCAGTTTATCCCACTCAATATCTTTAGCATAGGGAAATTCCTGAACATTTCTTGACCAGTAGATAGGTATGCACTCGAGGTAGCCGAGTACCCATGCGAGGAGAATTCCATTGCCAAGATGCTCGCATTATGAATGAGGATCCTAAGTTGTACGTGTACGAGGAAGATCCACGTACTGAAAATATACTTGGACCGTCCGTCCACTTATATAACCGCACACACGTCCAAGTTAACAATTTGACTCTGACAGCAGTTTTATTTCGTACGAATAGGGGCGGTTTTTGCAGTTCAAGTGGTACCACTCGTATGGTTGATCGTACTGAATATACTTGGCTCATCCTAACAAATTGTCAATGCAATAATGTTTTTTCAGTGGCCCGGTGGTATTGGATTCGACATAAAAAATTAAAACCCAAAAAAGCACTAGACTGTGTGTTACTTAATTTATTTTATTACCACTGATCTCGAAACAGTGAATAAAAACATTTTAAGAAACTCTGCAATGTCCTAGAACAATAAAATCGAAATCAGGGTGACATCAACTAATCCACACTGTGCCCGCATGGTCGGTTATGGCCTACTCCTTTTCCCAAAGGAACTTGTGAACGGTGAAAATGTTATAAGTTGATTAAAAAAAGCTCTTTTGTTGTAACTTCAGTGCTATTTAAACAGTGCGAACACTAGTACCCAACAGTTTTGTCTACCATAGTCTTAATAGTTCTGTCTTGTATCTAAGACAAATAAGATTTCAAGACTCCATTGTTTTAGAGAGCACTAGTGACACTAGTCTGTCTAAGTACCCATTCTCTGCCATTTAGAATTTCAGACATTCTTAACCCATTCTGTTCACAGTTTTACGCTTAATTTTCGTATATAGTGCTGTTGTAATGTCGATATCTTTTCGCTTCGATAAACACGACGTAATATTCTTGACGTTAAAATAATATGTGAATATTATTCGTTCCCTGCGTCTGATAATTGACTGAATTCATTTGCTCACAAGTTTACTCGTGTGGAAATATTGATTACCAAATGTTGGGAAGGAATTATTCTTATAAACTGGAGTGACTACGTAAAAACGGCCTCCCCATGACTTTTAATAATTGAGTAGAGAAATAGATTGGATGTCAAAATGTAGGAACGCAATTAAGGTTTCCTAAGTTAAAGAAATAAAATCTACTTTGCATAATGGGTATATTTTGCGCCCCCAAGCGGTAGAATTTCAGTGCGTTAAAATCTCTATTTGATCCAATATAAGATTTTAAACTCATCATCAGGTCACTAACATTATCATTAACACTAGAAACGGGATATTTTCCAAAAAAAAACTTCTTCTTTTCTTACTTCTTCTCTTCTTCTTCTTTCTTTTTTTATTTTCTTTTTGTTTTTTATCAGTAAACATGGTAAATATCCCGTTTCTATTTGATCCTTCCGTTCTTGTAATTATAATATTTTATGTCTTAAGGCAACATGTTTTCTGCGGGACTGTTCGAAAGAGATACCGCGGTGCCTGGAACACAAAGGGCAAAGAAGGAACATGGATGGGTTTTAGTCAGTACAAGTCTGACTCTCCCTTCCGCTCCGCCCAGAGTGGGGGTCATTTGATGACGTCCCATCCGAAGAAAAAAAAAAAAAAAAAGTCAACATGTTTTGCAGTGAACGTTTGACCTATGTGACGACACAGCGATTTTTTGAACACATCCGTAACAATATTTTCGTTTTTATACTTTTCTATGACGTAACATGATCGACAAAATATTATGATAAAAAGCTTAATCGTCCTTTTCTATAAACACCAACAACAAGTAATTATACGTAATGTATTTGCGAACGAGGTTAACCAACCTCTTTGTTACATGAGTTTTATTTGTATAGGGCTTCGTCCAGTGCCAAATACTAGACTTAGCCCAAGATAAAAGTTAACTGCAAAAGTTTAGTCCCAATTTTATCTAGGTAATTCGAGGACAAACAAAGGCTCCCCCAATTTCTAAAACAAACAGATCAGTAGACAAACAATGCGAAGTAATTATTAAGAAATTAAAGTTTATTTCAGAAAACAATTTTGATTTCAAGACCTCTTTAAGTTTGTATGATTTTTTTTAGAATTTCAGCTGATTGATTTAGTAAAACTTTTAAACAAAGAAAAGTTTTGAGTGATGCGTCGGTAATTAAGGTTACCTATTTAGGCTAATTGATGCTTTACTTAACTAAGATTTTCTTTGTGAAAGAGATTTTGAGGTAGGTATTTAGCAAGCTGAAAAATAATCTTTATATATAAGATTTTAAAGTTTTTTATTGTTAATGTTAATCTTTATATAGTTTAAAAAAAAAAGGTTGTGCTAAACTTATGGTGGTTTGCAACTAATGTTTTATGTGTTATGTGCATTTAAACCGTGTTTAAGAGTTGCCAGCATCAGAATTGGTATGGAATATTGACATAGACGGTTCTTGAACGCCGTTTAGTTTCTCACCTGAAATCTGATCATATTGTATAAGTTACACATAACTGCGAACTTTTCCATCTGTGATTTTACTATCAAGTAAAAGTTGCTTACTATTATTCAATTGACTATTAAAACATATTCACCCACATCTCATATTTAAAAAAGGTACTGTAAGATGCGCATACGTGAAAGTATCCAACTTCTTTTAAATAAAAAGCATTCAGTGACTTCAGCTAAATATAAAAAATTATGGCCCTCACTTTTACAAGATTAAAACTGAACTGACATTCCTATGATAAAAAACAATCGTCACTTCTTTTTTACGAGTTATTTTAATTCAAGATACTTTGAGAGCTCTTATCAGCCAGGCCTATCAAAATAGACAGTCTGCATAATTTAGGGTTGGTTATAAGGTATAAAACCTTACAGAACTTGTATGGAATAAGTGGACCTTTGATCCTTTAATGACCTTTAATCTTGGGTCCATAAGCTACAAAATTCACTAAATAAAACTTTAGACTCTTAATCTCTGCAATCAATACATGTAGCCCTAATTAGGGTAAAACTCAAATGGCTCCGATCATTAACGCGTGTCAAGAATCCGAGACAGACTATAAATTATAATCTCGCAGGCAATGAAATCGTACTTACACAAAGACGGCTCAGTAATTAAGTTAAAGACCTAAATGCGAATATATTTTGGACTGTATAGTAATAGATTTAGGGTTTATTAATTGAGATTGCAATTTATCTAGATCTGTTTGCCTCTCAGCTCTCATGCGTGTTTATTAATTCATAGTCTTTTATTCAAAATGGCGTTATTATCGGTTGACCTAATAAGGCGAATTTCACCATATAGCTGTCAGCCCTTGAACGCGGGTAACATGTCGTCGTTGAAGTTCTAAAACCACATAAATTAAAAATAGCAACTTTACAGTAAAGTGAAAAAACTGCATTATTATACCTATATAAGGTCTATCTTTTCATACACAAAATATTTTAAGAGTAACTTCTATAAGTCGTAAAGTCGCCATAGCAACGAAAAAAAAAAATATCTGAGTGTTTTCTTTTTTTACAAAATTATTATAATTCTAAACTTTTTTGAGACTTTTTGCATAAAACCTTTACTCCCATATTCTAACAATGACAGTAGGTAAATACGACGTAGTAAACTAGCGTAATGGATGCTTAAAAATAAGGAGCCAGTATTTATTTTGAGTATATTTTTTATAAAAAATAAATAATTTTAAATATGTCCGAACAGCTGATCGAGTTTTGTATGAAAAGTCGTTTTTTTTGTCTGTTTTCGGAAAAGCCGTAGAACAAATGTTGTTGTTTATGATGTTAGTAATTTACTCCTGCGAGGTTGTTGGTGTTTTACAAATAACCCTGTATATCATTACCATACTATTTTACAATTTGTGTTCACTTCAAATTAGATAGAGATGTTGGCTTGTTTCTGTGATTGGCTGAAACAACGCGTCTACCGATTCTCTAGCAAACGGCAGTAAAAAATCAAAATGTCAAAACCGTCTGAAATTATTTACGTGGTGTTAGAACTTCAACGACGATGTGCAGATCGTGGTGTTTCATTGGTGGGAATTACCTTTGTTTACCTAATAGTCATACAGAAGGCTAGAACAATTAGATTTCGTATGATAAATGAAAAAAAAATCCTATTAACTTTTTAGTAGATTCGTTTTTACCGATTTTGGTGGCAATGTCATTCAAAAAGCTTGAGATACAAGGTAGCACCATGAAAAATAGGAGTGAGTTTTTTATTATTCTCGTACACAAAGTAGACAACGCAGGAAAACGATATTATAATTATTTGAGCACTAAGGTACAGGTTTATGTTATAAGTCCAATATACCAAGCTTGTATTAGTACAAATTGGTTCTCGCCGTAAGCTTTGTATAAATTATTCTGTACTTACTACAAGGGTAATCCATCGGATAGGCTTTATTACCCTTTTACAACACTCTATGGAATTACTATTCTTATCTAGGCTCTATACCTTAATGATATACAGTTTTACCAGGCTACAGTATTGGGGTATTCCTCAAAGCGCAACTATTTTTAAGCGCAACCAACTAAGCGCAACTAAATTATTTCTCGAAACGCAACCATTAGTCGCGCTCACAAATTCAAATTAAAAATATTATATGTTTATTCCTCAAAGCGCAACCAAAATTGAAAAAAAATAATGTATCCATCATACCCCTCTCTATTTTTCATCATGGTTGCGCTTTGAGGAATAATTTAGTTGCGCTTAGTTGGTTGCGCTTAAAAATAGTTGCGCTAATATTTTTAATTTGAATTTGTGATCGCTTCTAATGGCTGCGCTTCGAGGAATAATTTAGTTGCGCTTAAAAATAGTTGTGCTTTGAGGAATACCCCACAGTATTGATAGGCAAGCCTACATCTGAATTTCAGCCTGGACAGAGGTTTAACATAATTCTTTCCGTACATACGGTTACAATATTTGCTACATTTCTTACGAAACGGTATTGATCGACGAAACAAAAATGTTCTCTTGAACATTTCGGCGGCTTATATAATATGGTCTTACTAGTATAGAATCACGTGGCTAAACAATGGCTGGTCTATCGTTTTTTGAGGTTAAGTTATACTTGCTGTGGTAAGTATTTGGATGGGTGACCATTTTTCATAAATAAGCTTCGTGTGCGTTTATGAAAGCACGTTAAAAAATCGATCTATTGTCAACGAAATTATTTGAATATAATTCTATTTAACATAAACATAATGCTAGCTACCTAATTCAGTTGTTATGGGTGATCAAAAGCCCAATTATAATTAACTGTCAACAGGTTTAACCCTAAAATATCGATGTTATAGAGTAATTGGGTCGTAGCGGTCAAATGGCGAGTGACAGTAATTGACAAAATATTGACATCATCTACTTTATGCTAAGGGTTGAAGCTCCAACCCGATAATTAAAAAGGTCAGGTGAGTAGTACTCGCAGCCGGCTTCCGTGTATAATCGAATGTATGGACGAGGAGCTCGTGGCTAAATAAAAGCAGCCACTCGGGTCGATATTCAGGTTAAGCCGTGCTTGCCTGGGTTGGTCCGGGTATGGGTGACCACCCATTACATACCGAGTTTTCTCCGTGCCTCGGAAAGCAAGTTAAGCCGCTGGTCCTGGCTGTCATTTGTAGATATTTGACAGGCGTTACAGAGCAGTCTTATCAAGGGGTATGGTATTACCTATTACTAACTGGGTTGTGGAGGTCAGATAGGCAATCGCTCCATATAAAATACTGGTATAGACCCCGACATAGTTGAGAAAAGGTTAGGCAGATGATGGATGTGGACGAAGCGAAGGGAGTAAACAATAAGGACAGTAGCAGGTGGCGTTGTTTTCTGCGTAATCCCTTGAGAAAAAAGTGTGCGAAAGTACGTTGGTAAAGTATCTAAATAGGCTTGGTAAATGACGTAATTTAACAATTTTTTGCTACAAAAAACGCTATAGATAACCAAAACAAAATAATGATGTCCAAAACACATATCACAGTTCCTTATATCAGTTCACAAAGAACAGTTCTTTGTCCCCCCCGTATCATTACGTTCCGTGTACTAAATTGAATAAAAGCTGGACACACGGACATTCCTTGTTAACCCGAGATCGTTTCACAAATGACTGACAATGGAGTCGATTGTACCCGAATGAGGTGATTTGTGTTGGATCACAGGTGAATGTGGAGTGTAAAGGTCAATTTGGTACTTTTTCGTGAGCGTTAGCACTTATTGAGATAAAAGATTTATCTGGTAGAACGGAGAGCGAGGTCAAAAAGATATTGTATTTTTGTTTTTCATTTTTTGTGATACGTTTTCGTGATTGGACCTTAGTGTGTTATTGATACGCTTTTATGTACTTGGCGTTATACTAGAAGAAAATAAGTATAATTACCTTAAATAATAGCATTACCACTGCTGGGACACGTGTTTCCTCACTATAAATGAGCCATAAACCATCATGCGGGACCGTTTCGAATAAGTGGGTGTCACATATCTTCGAATGTTTGATTCTAGGACATGCCGGTTTCTTCACGATTATACTTTACTGTTTTGAGAGCAATGGTGATGAAATAAACTACTAGAATTGATACTACAATATAAGCATAATCAGCCTATTAATGTTCCCACTGCTGGGACACAGGCCTCCTCTCTATGAGAGGGAATGGGCTATAATCCACCACGCGGGCCCAGTGCGAGTTGGTAGATATCACATGTCTTCGAATTTTTGGTTCTAGGACATGCCGGTTTCCTCACAATGTTTTCCTTCACCGTTTTGAGAGCAGTGGTGATGAAATAACTTACACAAAGTAAAGCGCCCGGCTGGGTTCGAACCCATGACTTACTGCTCGTAAGTCGGGGTCTCCACCACTGGGCCACCGCTGCTCTCACAACTACAATATACTTGAATAATAAACAGCAATGCTACTTTGTTCTGAAGTCTACTTATCGTGGACTTTAACACCTAAATGTTTTAATATGATAAGCAGTTTCCGTCGTCTTAAAAAAGTGGGGAGGCGAAAAACAAACTACAGATAGATAGATTCTATAGCATGATTTGCTCGCCTCGCCGACAAGATTATCCTTTCAATATACTTTTCAACCCTTTCGAAGAAACTCGGGGAGTCTCGGTTATTTTGCTCTGGTTAAAAGCTTCTTTTTGTTGACTCGGTCGTTATGGCCCCAATATTCTGAATGACATCAATAAATAAAATCTAAGAATCAATTAAATCAGCCATCGAATTTCGTCGCCTAAATATTTGTATTTTGTTTAGCACATACATAAACTACCGGTCAATGTGGTGATACTTGGAGGAGGCCTATGTCCCCGGGTGTTTCCACTGCGAGGATCGTCCGGAGGACACGGTGGAACACACCGTGGAGGTCTGCCCCACTTGGGCGGAGCACCGCCGTGTCCTCACAGCGGCGATTGGCGGCGGCGATCTCTCGCGTCCGGCCTTGGTTCAAGCCATGGTCCGGAGCGAGAGGGAATGGGAAGCCGTCACCTCCTTCTGCGAAGCAGTCATGCTAGTGAAGGAGGTGGCAGGACGTGAGAGGGAAAGAACCTCACGTCCCAGCCGCCGCGGGAGACGCCCTGGGCGTCGGGGCTCCCGGCCACCGTAGGCGCGGGCCTGTGGACGGCGAGTTATGGGCTAGCTCGCCGTCCGGCCGTCTTGTGACGACGGGCCGTGTCGACGGCGCGTTCGTGTTCCACGCGCGCCTCAAGGAGATGTCAGCAATCAAGTAGGGGTCCGCATGGGCCGACGCCTGCCGGGGCTGCGGGACTGTTCGAAAGAGATACCGTGGCCCTGGAACATAACGGGCAAAGAAGGAACATGGATGGGTTTTAGTCAGTACAAGTCTGACACTCCCCTCCGCTCCGCCCAGAGTGGGGGGGGTCATTTGATGATTTCCCATCCGGAAAAAAAAAAAAAAAAAAAGGAGGCCTATGTCCAGCAGTGGACGTCTTTCGACTGAAATGATGATGATGATGATGATGATGCATAAACTAACACCTTTTCTCATGAGAGTAGGCAGAAACTGTAGTGCGCCACCTGCTGCGATCAACACTGGTTCTGTGGACTACGCAACTGAGCTATCGGAAGAATAACACGTTATGTCCTGGGCGTCCCTCCCAACGTTTCCACTCACATTTGCCTTGTCTTTGTCCATGTACCTTTCATTCATTCTCTGAACACGACTAAACTATCTAAGCTTATTCATGCCCCTTTACAATTTTAGTAGTAAACCTTTCATCATTGTTCATTGTCTAAAATAATTATTGAATCTCAAATTAACTGGTTAAAATAACCAATGCTGTACTCACTTAGTCGATTTGGTCATTATTATTCGTATGTTATTCGCTTAGTCAAATATTTTAGCTAATTGGTGTAAGTTTTCAGCTTCCTATTATCATTTATATCCAAATTAGATGAGTAATTAATTATCTGTCGATCACCATACCTTTTTTTATTTACTGTATGGTTTACGTACAGGTAGTAACTTGCTGACGCCGTGACCTACTTTCCGTAATTAATTTTATAATTATTTCTGATACTAAACGTTAGTTGACCAACACCTACCTTAGCGAGTAAAACTGCGGATTACCATCCAACATAACTTGTGTGTAACTTTACAATAAACTTGGGATCGTGAAGTCTGTGGTTTTCGTCAATTCACCTACACTGCAACTCTACTACTCTGAGGCGTACATTTACTTTGGGTTTATTATTTAATTAATAATGTCCCTTTTGCCAGAAAACTACATTTATTTTGACATTTCTTATGCCTTGTGAAGGAACTGTAGCTTCATTTTTTTTCTTTGTAATGATATTTTGTTATATAAATGTTTTCAGACAGTCACAAGGTAACCTTCAGGTCAAGCCGCGCTTGCCTAGGTTGATCTATATATACCCATCCATAGACCAACCCGACCACCTATTCCATACCGAATTTATTCCTTGCCTCGGAAATTACGTTAAGAAGTTGATCCTAGCTGACATTTGTAGATCTTTGACAGTCGTTACAGGTAGTCAGTGGCCGACAATCCGTCTTACCAATTGGTATCGTAATACCCAGTACTAACTGGGTTGGGAGGTCAGATATGCAGTCGCTCCATATAAAATACTGGTATTCAGCTGCATCCAGTTAGACTGGAAACCAACCCCAACATAGTTGGGAAAAGGCTTGGCAGATGAGTTCTTGTGCCTAGTGGAGTCACTGAATTTTAATATTTTTCTTCATAATGATATTTTGTCAAATAAATGCTTTGAGACAGAAATATTTTTCATTTCATTACATTTCTATTTTTATTTTCAATTTATATTGTTATGAATACTTTCTTCTTCACCCGAACAAAAATAAAAAAATAAACTTACACATTATTTTGCTTTTTAATAACTTCCTAAAGTTTTCTTATAAAGTGGCTTCAACTTTTCATTTTTTATTGAATTTTTCTTACTTTAAGAACAAGTCCTGAGAGATGGCGAATCTTGATGTAGGCGTATGTCAAGTTTTCCCACCTACGCATTTTTAATACTTTTCGATGTACTAATAGACTTTTTTTATTATTCTAGACGGGTTCAACGATTTTTTGATATACCTAATATCTTTTTATTTAGTTGGAAAGTTCTAGGTTACTATTAATATTCAAATTTATTAGAGATATTTTTGATCTTTATAAAAGGGGTCATTCACCAAGCATTCTGTACATTAAACTAAGTCCCACGCAAAAATTTTTGCTGGGAAACGACTTTTTTTTTCGGGGCGAAAAATCACGTTTTACGGTTAAACTCACTTTAAACTCTCAAAACATAGAGGTATTTAAAGTAAAGGTTATAAACCTTAAAAACTAGTCTTAAAAAAAATCCTGAGACGACTTTTTTTTTCGGGGCGAAAAATCACGTTTTACGGTTAAACTCACTTTAAACTCTCAAAACATAGAGGTATTTAAAGTAAAGGTTATAAACCTTAAAAACTAGTCTTAAAAAAAATCCTGAGAAAAAGTTGGAACTTTGACCTCCAATATCTCTGTAACTAGGAGGTTCCCAGGTTCGGTCCAGAACAAAAAAATAATCACAGTGACGTGGAGAATAAGTGTTTTTCGACTTTGTTAATGATCTTTTTACACACTGCATAATATTATTATAACTAGAAGACGGGATATTTACCATGTTTATTGTTTTCTTTGAGTTCCCGATATTTCGGCGCTGTTGCAAGCACCATGATCACGGATAAACTGAAGTTATTGCGGGTGGGTGTTACCATTTTAGTGACCATGAAAGTTTAAAATCTTATACTGCATAATATTTTAATTAGTTTTTTTTTTTTTTTTTTGTCATGATGCACCCGGAGAGGTGGGCAAGGATCGTCACTCACTGGACGCCTGAGGGTGGGCAGCGCCGACGAGGTCGATCACGGCGAAGGTGGTGTAACGATCTGACCAAGTTCGCTGGGCAAACATGGCCAGAAATTGCACTGAACAGAGAGGTTTGTGTCCCAGCATTGGGACACAATGTAGCCTACACCAAAGAAAATATATATATTTTATGTATTTTATGCTGAATTGTCAAATGAAAATCCAGTGTTAGAATCCGGTTAGATCGGAATGGTATGGTAGTCGTGGCATTTCGGAGATAAATCAGACGCATGTTCTACGGCTTTCTGTAACGTATCTTCCGAGATACAGGGTTATCTTACCAAACTTCCATACTCCCGGCCACTACTAAGAAAATCCTTATGAAAAAAACTCAATAACAATTTTTCCGACCTGGCAATCGAACACAGGACGTTTAACGATCACGCTTGTGACCTCGGAACTAAAGGGGCAGTCCCTGTCTGTACAATTTACATTAGCTAGAACAATCAAAAATAAAAAACCATTATTATTTTACCAAATAATTCTTTCTGAAGTTGCCATGTGTGTGAATTCGTAAAAAAAAACAACGTAACAAAAATGTCTAATTCAGACTGTTCTAAAAAATAATGTTGCCATTTTTATTTAAAATTACACAATGAATAAGAATAATGCTTTCAACTCCAACAAAAGTTCAAAATGTCGTAACATTTTGCGTCTATGTTAGCGGTTTAAAAAAGAAAAAAAAATATATAAAGTGACTCATTGTTCGTTTTGTGCCAGTAACGACATTATTTCTTATTAATATACGTCCTGGGTTTCTCTTGGTAAATATTGAACTTGGTAAATGTGTCTTGAAACGATTAGCTACTTTTCTTACATAATCGTAAACGTGAAAGTTCGAGAACATGTTGGTTGTATCATTGAGCATAAACCGCTAATTTGATTCAGATGAAATAAGCACACAGATAGATCTATTTTGTGCGTCAAAATATGGAATACTTTTGTGTATTTGTTCATCATGAATGTTACCTATAATTTGAGTGAAAACGCAGACAACTTCTACCATTCTGTTAGATTTAATGCTTTTTATCGTATACCATATAAAATCATTATCATCATCATCAGTCTCCTGCCCTCATCCCAATTTATTTTGGCCGACGCAGTATGTCTTCTTCTTCCATACTACTTCTATTACTCGTCATCTCAGCAGTCACTTCCATCCATAGTTTGTTTGGTCCATATAAAATTCAAATGCAAAATGTACCATTCTAAATACCATTGTGTATAGTATTATTATCGCTAGAAACGGGATATTTACCATGTTTACTGTTTTCTTTCATCATCATCATCATTTCAGCCGAAAGACGTTCACTGCTGGACCTAAGCCTCCCCCAAGTGTCGCCACATTGACTGATCCCGTGCGTCTCGCATCCAGCGGATCCCCGCAACCTTTACCAGGTCATCGGTCCACCTAGTGGGAGGCCTTCCAACGCAACGTCTTCCAGTTCGCGATCGCCACTCCTGAAAGATCCGGAGTGTACGCGTGTTATATGTTGCCAGGTCAAGTCGTCGGTATAGGCAGCCTGATCCCATCCGGAGATTCTTAGCACCCCTTGCCACGCCGCGACCTCGACCGCTAGGGGCTAGGTCGAGGGTAGACGGGCTGCCGGGTACTAGGGGCCATTTTTGTGTTGCGCTCATCATTGTGGGGGGTTTTGCCATAATCGCCACGCTTGGCAGGCGGGTTGGCGATCGCAGTACGGTTGTTAAAAACACAGAGAACGCTGCTGCCCATTCTCTGGTAAGTCCCTTAGTCGCCTCTTACGACACCGGTAATGAAGATATAGGATGGTGCTATTCTTTTACGTCCGACACCATACGGAACCGACACCATACGGTGTTTTCTTTGAGTTCCCGATATTTCGGTGCAGAAGACTCAAAATTAACAAAACTTTAAGACTCAAAGAAAACAGTAAACATGGTAAATATCCCGTTTCTAGTGATAATAATGTTACTGACCATGATAGTTTAAAATCTTATATTGTGTGTAGTGTATAAATGTAGTGAACATTGTGTCTTTTTCAACACTAACTTTTTCACAATACCACCTAAAGTTATGAAAAACCTAATCGATTCCTTTAACTTGTTAGTAAGTTCGAACACAACTTTAGTAGTTTCAATTCCCTAGGAGTAAATTCCTACAACACATAACCTAAGTAACAAATTGCTGGCGCTAAATCAATTTATCTAAGCACCTTGGAGAACTCGTTAAGCTGTTGCCGAAGCCTGCGTCTAATCTTACAATATCAGGCATCTTCGATACTAAGGCTGAAGGCGTGTGAGTTGGATAAAGTGTTGAGTTTCGCTGATAGGCAGGCAATATGTGTACGTGCAGCTAATTAAAGTTTTAATTGAGAAGGGTTTCAATTAAACCATTCTTTAACCAAGATACTGTCGCATACGATGAACATCAGAATTCATCAGCAAAAAATGGCTATTGAATTACTCGCTGGTCATCCTTAACGATGAGTGCTTCTTGCTGATGTTATGTTGTGATTTGACTGGTGACTCAATCTGGCGCTTTCCAGAGTTAGTTAGTGTGACCTTTCTGGTTTTTTTTTTTATCTTATGACTCTTTCTTTCTGTACCCGTCCATTTCCTTACATCTTTTAAAATTAATATGATTCTGTGGACAATAGTGTGGGTTATGCATTTGTTTACTATGATACCTAAACTAAATATTAACATTGTAACGTATAACTATTTTTTGTCCCAAAAAAGGAAAGATAAATGAGTGAACCGTTGAATATAATAAAACTTAATATAATATATTGACGTTATTTATACCTAATTGTTGGTAAAAGCTTATCCTAAATAAGACACGCTTTGAAGGTGAAAACATTTCGATAAAATTTTTCATTGAGGTGGAACATTACATAGGTTAGTAGGACATAGGATATGTTTTATCCCGATAGCATGTTCTCATGGGATTTGTTTTCGACTGTCTGGCGGGTAAAGCCACTGGTTTACTGGTAAATCGGAAATTGGAACCACGAAGGTATAAATTATAGTAACACCTGCACGACTCGTATTTTTGCGGTATCACTGCATATATCACACCATAACGTTCGGTTTTGGTTAATTTATCTCTTTCAGCGGATAAGTGTGTTTGAGATATAAGGTGGCAATTCTGTGCGTGTGCCAGTAAGTGCAGAATAGTGCCATTTGTAAAATAAAAGCTTTGTTTTTAAAGGTTTAAGCATGAAGTGGACGGCTATAGTGGGGAAGACCAAATATATTGGATGAAGAAAGCTTTTTGACCAACACTGTATTAAAAGGTAGAAAAGATGATCCATACTGCCACCATGAAGGGTGTAAATAGGCCCTTAACGTAACTGAAAGGTACTTTCTCCCCCACTTTGCGATCATTTTTTTTATTCTGGACTATACCTGGGAACCTTCTAGTTACGGAGGTATTGAGGGTCAAAGTTCCAACTGCACAATTTTTTTTTAATGTAAGATTTTTACTTTATACACCTCCACGACCCTCGTACTATTAATCCATCCATCAGCACAATACTTTGAGTGCTTTCCATCGAGTTCTACCGTAAACCGTGATTTTTGCGTAAAGTTACTTAATCATTTTTGCGTAAAATTACTTAGTTTGATGAACAGAATGCCTGGTTGACGGCTATGTGAAGGGTCTGTTTGCACCCTGTATTAACATCTACGACGTCTGTAATCCCCAAAGGGTTAGGCAGAGTTGTACCTAATATTACCCCCACATTTCGCCATTTATGTTTAAGTCCCATGTAACATGCGAGTTTATTGCAATCAACCGGACACAAATCCAAACTCCGTGGCTGCTACTGATAAAATCCTGATAGACACTTTTGCCCGACCGGGGAATCGAGCTCAGGAGATCAAGCTCATCAGTCGTGCTTGCAACTACTAGCCAACGAGGCAGTCACCGTTCAAGTGTCAGCACTCAACACTATAAGCTCCTAAAAAACAGTTTCCCCTACACTTTTCAACTCTCTCCAAGAAAAATCCAAGTACTTACATAAATTAATTCTGAACACGTTCTATTCTATACAAACCTACCCACACCTACTACCTAGTACATTTTAAACCTGTACATTAAATGTAAATTACTCTTATACATTATTGATACACGATGCTTCGTGCAGAGCTCCGTTTACAACCCATTGTGCTTACTCTGAAACGATACGGGCTTGAACAACGGTTAGACCGCCCATTGTACGTAGACGGTACGTAAATGAAAGGTATTTGTTAGGTTAAGTATTATGTAATTGTAGGTACGTTGCTGGGTTAAATTTCGATCATTCTGCGCCCTTTGTATTTGATTTTCTTTGTGTGTTTTGATTTTCGTATGACTGAAGGGTTACATTGAGAAAATATAAGAACAAATATTTGAAGAAATGAGGTCAGTTTTATACAATAGAACTTATAGGTACTGTCACTTAAGGGATATCTTCCGTGATTGTTCATAATTTTGATCTCCTGATATTTCGACGCTGTTGCAATCGCCATGATCGCGGGTTGACTGGAGAATGCGGGTAGATGGTCAATCACGGAAGACATCCCGTAAGTGACAGTATAAGTTTAGTTTTAAACCGTATAGGTTTAAAACAATGTTTGTACATTAGTGTACATGGCTAGGCCTTCTGATAACATTGTTTCGTGTTCGGGCACTGAAATATATTTCAGGGCCCTCACGGGAAAAGTTAAAGCATTCGTTTTGTTCTGGTCCAGACAGAATGGGAGCAAGATGCCCAAATATGTATCATTATAGGCCGTATTTTAAAAGTTTCAGTTATTTTCGATTGGCGCCTTTGCTTTGCATTTATGAACCATTTAAAGATTTCATAGATATTGTCATGTTAAGAAGAAATTAAAAAGAAATCTTTCCTCGTTCGTCTAGCGGTAGCAAGCGCTACTGCGGACCACAAAATCTCGAGTTCGGTTTCCAGGTCGAGCAAAGTATTATTGTATTGATTAACAGCTCTTGAAGTCTTGATTTCTGCCCGATTGGTGACAATAGGCTCGGCCTCTATTTAACTCTGCCTACAGAATCAGTTACCTCTGCCTGACCCATATTATTATTATTATAAGCCCATATTGTCCCACTGCAGAGCAAAGGGCTCCCTTCCCTCCTTGCACATTTCGCGATCTAGTGAGATTGTTGGCCAATCCTTTGCAAAAGAGTCCAGCCCGCGGCGTTGTCGTTTCCTGCTATGTGGTATCCACTGAGTGGTAATTTTTGCCCATTGCTCCTCCGCGGCAGATGTGACCAGCCCAGTTCTACTTCAAACTAGCAGCTGTAAGGCCAGCACCAGCTATTTGAGTTTTGAAGCGAAGTATGGAGTTTCTGATGCCTAACACATAGGGGATTACAAAATATTGTCAACATAGCATAGCATAAGCATAGCAGCATCCTATAATATTCCCACTGCTGGGACACAGGCCTCCTCTCTATGAGAGGGACGGAATGTAAACATAAATTATTTTTTAATCCCCTGTGTTATGTTTTTTTGCGAGTCGAGCTCGTTGAATTTTGAATTATAACAGAAAGGAAAAAAAACAAGAATACTTGGCCATTTGAATGCCAAAACTCGACATGAAGTACCACCATCCAAATATTTTCACTTCCCATTAGGCATGGCATGCCCCAACATACTTTTCCCTTTAAAAACCCACATAATTCAATTTGAATGAGGCGAAGGAAAGGATCTAATTAACTCAGTTTCCCACTCGAGTGGGGTTTGAACACAACCTTTCTAAAAAGGATGAATGAAAATAAGTTTGATTGTGTAAAGACGGGCTGAAAACCACACCCCACAACGCAGTGGTGAAAATGTTGCCGAATTTTTATGAAAAAGCTTTGCTTCATGCGAAAGTCGTGTACGACAATTGCAGCCGTATTCAAAGTTGTTACAAACTTTTGGCGACATTGCAGCCACGAATGCAAGTTTAAACCACAAATTTGGTACGTCTCCGGATTCTGTTCTTGGTGGTGCAACTGGATCGCAACCATACTTATTTTATGGCTAAAACTGAGAACAAAAAGTACGGCAGTTCCAGTGTGATTATTCCAATAAAAACACATCCAAAACCTTTTTTTTTTTGTTCTGTCTCTTCTTCTGTAGATCTTTGACTGTCGTTACAGGTAGTCAGTGGCCCAAAAAGTCTGACAACCAGTCTTACCAAGGGGTATCATATTACCTAGTACTAACTGGGTTGTGGAGGTCAGATAGGCAGTCGCTCCATGTAAAATACTGGTATTCAGCTGCATCCGGTTAGACTGGAAGCTGACCCTAATATAGTTGGGAAAAGGCTAGGCAGGTGATGATGATGTCTCTTCTTTTAGCTGAAATCTTTAGTCTCATCAAAGGAATTGCTTTTATATGAATGTTTTGGCAGTGAGAACGCTTAATTAAGTGTTCAGCGACATTTTAGTAGCTGTGAAGTGGTGTGGTTGTGCCTCGTCTGATCAGGCCCTCAATTCATCTTTTAGGTAAAATATTGCGATCGACAAGCGTCTGCACGAATACCAAGGTCGCGATCTAATTTGTATTCAAGATTAATGATAGTTATAAATCACAGAAGAATTTTTGGCTCATAAGAATCTTCTAAAAGTGTAATAATATTTCAAGGAGCGAAACTGTCTGGTTTTATAAGATTAGTTATTTAATTTTTATGGTTCAATTTGTGTTTTATGTTGAGAGTTGTTTTTTGCGATTGTAATTCTGTTTCAAGGTGGATTGATATCTGGTAAAGTCTTCGCTGGACATAATATACTAGATTGGTCGATGTCGATGATGATGGCAGCACTTGGAGAAGGCATAGGCCTGCAATTGAAGCCAATAGATAATGGGTCTATGTCCACTTGTAGTCTATGCTGAAACTATGATGATGAGCTTTTCATGACTACAATAATATTAAAACTTGGACTATTTTAACAGCATACGAGAACAGTAACATTTAAAAAGTAAATATTTTTTCAGTAAATGGGCAAAGAAACAAAAAATAACAAATACAGCCGAATCGAATGACCCGAACCATTGTATAGCTGGCCTTAGATTGAAAGATTAACAATTACACCCAACCATCAAAAGGGTGAAATACTTTTACTTAAATAAAGATCTTTCTCCTTTATCCTGAATAATTCACAAAGTTCTGTGTGACACACGTTTTAAGCAATGGTTAGAAGATTAGATTTAAAAATTAAAAAGGTTGACAATCCCCTAAGTGGGTGGTGAGGATTTTAATATATTTAAAGCATTTGGTACTGAACAGAGCTCTCCGTTTAATAAAGGTTCTCCTAATCTTTTATCGTTTTCTAAGTAAAGGGTAAATACTCTTTCAAGGATTTTGTACTTAGGTTTTCGTCTTTTTTTATTTTTTTTTAATGGTGTAAATGTATATGTAAGGAACTAAATATAAGTATAGGCATGGTTTATTTTAGAGTCATATCAAACTCGAATATTTAGGCAGTTTATTTGTTGATGCATTATATTTTAAGATACTTTGATTTAATATTTTATTAATCTTCAATCAACTTTAGTAAAAGTAGGTATGGTGTATTCTTGAAAACTAAGTTATTTTTTTCTACAACAAGGTCCCTTTTTTCAACAAAAAAATACGCTCTAAAAACAAAAAAAAAAACTAAACAAATTCTTACCGAAATTTTCATATCACAGAAACACAACATTTCAATTTAAGGGAACACCGGTTACCCAAAACGGCGCAAGATACGAGACTACTAAACAAAAAAGTTACAACAAGCAATTATTACCAGCCGGTGTAGGCAGGGTTCGTGAAAGTTGGGCCCATAAACGCTGCATGAGAATCGGTTTGAATAAAAATGAGCTTGCCCGACCACAGAGGTTTTTCCACCGGTTCCGCGTTTTGTGAAATTGATAAAACGGTCGCTGAGATGGCTTTACAGCGCTTTTTTCGCTTTGTGGCGCTTAATGTTACATTTTGTAGCTGTGATTACAAGAACTATTTTGGTGCTAGTTGTGTGACCGTCGAATTCAGGTTGGACGAATTTACATAAATATTTCTATTGCGTGTAAAAGGTACCCTTTTTCTGTTGAATATTTAACATTACTTTTTGTAGGTCTAGAGAAAAAACAGGTGCCGTTTGTTTTGAATTATTATAAGACTAGCCTTCAGGAAAGCCTTAATGTTTTTAGAAAGGATCTCACGCATTTTTTACAGATATAAAGGTCCTTGGGTGAATTGCTCACCACCAAATATCCAGACCCCAACATACAGGAACTCGAAAATTTTAGCAATTTACCGACAAAGACAAAGGCTTTGCTAAGAAAGGATTTTCATAAATTCCTCACAAAGTAAGGTTAGGTATAGGGTAAAATGTTTCATGCCAACAAAGTTACAAGAAATTGCTTGCGTAAAACCAGCTAAGTGTTTATGTTTTTGTCTTGAATTAGAACTGTCTAAAACTGTAGATATGTTGTCTTGAAATTGAGTCTAGCCAATCAAGACCTTTCACCCCTCATTCTCTTCGAAAGATCAATTAAAATCGAACAAATTAACACCTCGTCACGCCACCTCTTCGAATCACGAAGCGACATAATCAACTGTCTGTCTCACTGACCGCATGGCCCACTGTGTGTATGCGATACGCCTGCTAATTCACACAGGGCATGACAAGCGCAATCTATCCTACCCTGCCCACTACATGCGCCACTGAAATTAGCTGAGAGCCTGAAAATGATTGTTAGAACGTGTACTTAATTAACTTGATTAACCTGTGTTCTCTGTACTATATTTCTGTTGTGCCTAGAGAAAAACTGTATTGAAACGTTCTCACGTAAACAATTTATTTGAAGTTTTCATTCTTTCGTTTTTTTTATGTATGTGTGTTATTCTGAGACGGAGCTCGTGGCTAAATAATAACAGCCGCTCGGATCGATCTTTAGATTAAGCCGTGCTTGCCTAGGTTGGTCTGTGGATGGGTGACCACCTATTACATATCGAGTTTCGTCCGTGCCTCGGAAAGCACGTTAAGCCGTTGGTCCCGGCTGTCATTTGTAGATCTTTGACAGTTGTTACAGGTAGTCAGTGGCCAAAAAGTCTGACAACCAGTCTTACGAAGGGGTATCGTATTACCTAGTACTAACTGGGTTGTGGAGGTCAGATAGGCAGTCGCTCCATGTAAAATACTGGTATTCAGCTGCATCCGATTAGACTGGAAGCCGACCCTAACATAATGGGGAAAATGCTAGGCAGATGATGATGTGTTATTCTGAATATTAATTTTATAATAAAGTAACCCACATTTCAACTATAACCCATATGACAGGTACAACGATTAATTCACGCAACAATTCATATCCACGGTTAGGCAGATATTCTCTTGACAGCACGTAATAAGATAAACTAATGGCCTGAATATTTCTAGAACGCTGGCGATATTTCATATTATTTGAGTCCAGATATCTTTAAACAGCATGGATAGGTTGAATAGAAAACGACTTGAGCAGATATTTTTTGTAAACACGCGAAGGCTAGACTTTCATGTATTTTTAACCAAATATTAGACTTACATGTAGGTAACAATTATGTTTTCTATTTTTTTTGCCTTTGGTTTTAACGATTGCCTGGCAGTTTGAGAGCTATAAGCGACCTACCCAAATGTCTGTTCTTTGGTATTGTCCGTCGTGTCGTTGAGCTTCTTGAATTATAAGACGAGCTACACGTTAACTGCCAAATGCTTGCACTGACTGGACAGGTCCACTCAAATCTGTGTGGATCTTTCTTCAAAAGACCATCTCAGACACTAATCTGCATAATCCTCATGTGAGTTGACCTAGATTATGTCTGGACCTTAAAAGAGACTTTGAACTCTGAGTTTGTTTCGGCTGTTTCTTCTCAGAGGAGGCAGGTACGAAACACCAGCTTTATCTAGTTTACAAAAAAAAATTACGTCTAAAAGTGTTTGTAGAAAGGAATATGTATGCTGAATTTATAAATACTAAGCGCTAATAGGGTCTTCAGAACCTCTACAACACAGAAAATTCAATTTTACACTCCATCCATGACGTTATACGAAAATGTCTTTTATCGAATCAAAAGTATTCATAATCCCATAATCGAGTAGTGAGATCATAAAAAATTGTTTACCTCGTTGATATATCGTTGAATTTATTTCGTCAAAACTTTCTTTATGGGACCCGCTTTGGTTTATCAAACAGTAATGTCAGATCGTATAAAAGCTACGAATTTTACTGTGCTCATTATTTTTATATGAGTTTTGTTTGTACTGAGTGACTGCGGTAATAAAGATCATATCTCTGTCTCGTTTAATATTATTCTAGTAATAAGACTGGGTCCCAGCTTAGCGCCTTGTCACATCGCATCAACTAACCTGTCGTGTAAATAATCTGATACTGTAACGCTTACGTCCCACACAGTTCCATCTCAGATAATGAGATATTCATTCTATACATACTTATTTTTAAAGACGTTACTCGTTAATACTTACAAGTCAAAGAAAGACCTATTTGTTAGTTAGCGAAAAATATTTTGAATGGAGGACCTGTGGAGGATTAATGTCAATAACTTTTAAAGGTTTTCGTAGTTATACAACGACTTCCAACCCCCTTTTTTTTCGGAAGGGTATTCATCAAACGACCACTCCCGCTCTGGGAAGAGTGGAAGGGATTGTCAGACTTGTACTGACTAAAACCCATCCATGTTCATTCTTTGCCCGTTATGTTCCAGGGCCACGGTATCTCTTTCGAACAGTCCCGCAGCCCCGGCAGGCGTCGGCCCATGTGGACCCCTACTTGATTGCTGACATCTCCTTGAGGCGCGCGTGGAACACGAACGCGCCGTCGACACGGCCCGTCGTCATAAGACGGCCGGACGGCGAGCTAGCCCATAACTCGCCGTCCACAGGCCAGCGCCTACGGTGGTCGGAAGCCACCACGTGACCCCCGACGAGCAGGAACCCCCTTGACATAAGCTTTTTAGTAACATAAGTAAATACAATTTCTTTTTGAAATTTTCGTCGTTATCGCTTTTAGAATGGCACTTTGTATAAATCCTCTAGGCCAAAGGGATTGATAATAAAGGGTGTAATGGAAAAACGAAACTAGTGAAAATTGGTGAACTTTCGTCGTTTTCGCGGTGGCCAAAGCACAAGATAACTGTGACTAGGATATCACGGTATTGTGCATCCTTCCTTTCAGGTGTGCCGTTCTTTTTAAGTGTTCTATCACTGTGCGTCCATCTTCTAGCAACGACCAATTTTCAAAATCATGCGCCTTATTTCGCTTTTTCCGCGAAATCAGAGAAGACGTTTGATAGCACGTATCCCAATGATTCTAATTGTGTCAGTGTGGCTTGCTTTCGCTATGACCATAAACCCCAAGGGCAATCGTGAAAACTCATATTTCTCTCATGGCCAATTATACGGAGTGAAAGGAACACCGACGCGAAAAAGTTACCACGTATTCAGTATAGTTATCATTCTAAACCCATCATTCGAATTTTTTTATAGGTAATTAAAAAAAAAACAGCTCTTCCATTTTGGCCATGTAGGTATTGCAGTTTTGTAGGAAACAGCTGTTTTTATTTTAATAAACGCGACCAAAAAAGAGGTGTTTCAAATCGGGCCAGTAAGTGTACAGTACCACGAAAAATTGAGAAAAACTCGTGGAATTCGGGAAAAATACAGATAAATAGCTTAAATGCATACTTTTCTTGTAATCATTTCATATTTTTATTAATTATTTTTATCGACTTTCATCTTGGCATCTCACCAATTTAGGTACTCTATGGTTAAAAAACATTGACAGTAAACTGTCTACTGTCACTGTGTCTTGATGTTCGGTTTGTTTGAATTTCTTGAGTTATTTTAAGTTAACAACCTCGCTTTAGTTTTTTGAATTTTTTATTTGACTTAAATGACTAACGTTGTGATTCTCTTTTACAATGCAATATTACAGAAATAAACATGTCAAACGTCAATAAAATCAATCAACATGACAGCTTACCGCCATCCGGGTTATTGTTGGGTGTTGCAATTTCAAGTATATATTCTTGTGCTTTACTACCAAACAATGTCAACTTAAAATAATTGTATAGTTGAAAACTGTTTTATGTGTGTTTCCCCATTTTTGAGTAAAGTGTACAAAGACCTGGCCGGGGCCCCATACATTTTGAAACATCTCCTTTGGCGGTTCAAAATGGTGTACCTACTGAATACTTGTTAACCGTTTTAGCGCCAGAGTCCCTTCCACCCTGTATATTTCATGTAGATTCGACATATGAATATCTGTACAATTTCATTTCAAACCAGAAACTGGCCCGAATCGTTGTAAAGAACAATTCCCGCAAAAAAAAAATTTAGGTCGCCTACCTACACATTTTATCGTTTGCCGAAACCCTAGTTAAATCAAAGGTTCATTGAATGTAGACCCTGGCTTTAATAAATTCACTTAAGTGGAACACCTCGCCGCACCGTACCTTACATAAAAGTAACACACGTGTGTGTACATAAAAGAAAGATACAATGTAGTTATGTTATAAGAGCAGTAGATAAATTCGTTTTCTCACTAAAGTGAAAAGGCCTCGCCTTAAATGGAGAAGGAAACAATGTAATTATCTAGCACAAATGTACGCTTTAGACTATTAGTAAGTTCAGGTTTTCTAAGTAATAACAGCTGCATGGTCGATGCTTAAAGTTAAGCACCGCTTGACTAGGTCGGTCCGTGGATGAGCGATCATTCATAAGAACCACCTCGTGCTTTGGAAAACACGTTAAGCTGTTGCCAGTTCCAGCTCATACATAGATCTTTGATAGTCGTAACGGGTAGGTAGCCAAAACTTCGAAAGTTTGACAGTCTTACCAACGGGTATCGTGTTAACCAGTAGGTAACTAGACTGTGGAAGTTAAAAAGACAGGCGTCTCATGTAAAATACTGGTGTTTAGCTGCATCTGGTTAGACTCGAAGCTGATCCAAATATACTTGAGAAATTCCCAATCCCTATGATGATGATGAGGTTGCCTTTGAAGTATAAACACTGAAAGACATCTCGCTTTTAAAAATGAGGACAGAAACGTCAAAAAAGTACGAGACTTGCATGTCAATTTAGTGAAAAGTCGTAAGCTGTAAATAAATATTCTAGTTTAAAAAAAAACTAAAAAACACGCTTTCTCGTATTCTTCTCGGCAAACCTTTTCATTTGATCCCCATATCATGGCCATGCATAAAAAATAACTATTCCTACATCTTTGGCAGTTCACATTTAGAATGACGTCACTTAGCTAGCCATGCATTGTCATCTAAACTAAACATGTTTAGAAAATTTCAGCTCAATCCTAAACCGAAAAGTGGGTCAAATTTAACTTACAAGATTTTTTACATTGTTAGTTACAGTCTGAAACTAATAAAAACGTGTTAAAATGCGAAACGCTTTAAAAGCGATTATCACTAGTTAACGCCCTCACAAAACCTGAACAAAAAGTCCAGTTTTACAAGGATAAATAAAAAGGAAAATCTGTTACTTTAACAGGCATTCAATCATAAGTTCTGTGCGGACCATCTTTCATCCGTTGTGACAAACATTGGACAATAAAGTACATCATAAATCATGGGGAGTTATCTTGTGAAATCTAGACAGTTCCCCTCTTTTCATTTTTGTCTCTGGAGTTCTTTACCTTTACACAAAGACTGGAGATATATTAGATTTATATGTATTAGGTTTGGGCTCAAAGTAGTCGTATATTATTATTTTGTAGTCAGTGGTTTGGTAATCTCTAGGGGCGACCTAAAGCCTAAAATATTTGTATCTAGTTACAGAAGTAATTTATATAACTAATATCACAAAGATAAAGCCTGAAGATATATTATTTATACATTTCAGAATAAAATGTAACGTAATGTATGTATGTAAAAATGTAACTGACACAAATTAAAGAAAATATATTGGAATATATAAGAATTTATTTCTAAGAATATTTACATTATTTTCAAACTACAAATCTTTTAATAGTAATAAAAACATGTGTCAGTATCAAAAGGGTTACAGGTCGTCAAAAAATTCGTTCACTTCGCTGTCAACAGGAAAAGTGCCCAGAAAGCTGGCACATATTGTAATATATTAAAAAGATTTCATATATTTAAGAGTTCGATTCCCAAGCCGGGCAAAGTGTTATTGGGTTTTTTCGTTAGGAATTTCTCAGTAGCAGCCACGGAGTCTGGATTTGCGTCCGGTTAATGACAATAGGCTCGCCCCCTATTACATGGGACTTAAACATAACTGGCGAAATGTTGGTGTACTATTAGGTACACCTCTGCCTATCCCTTCGGAGATTACAGGCATGATGTTATGTTATGTTATTTTAAATAATTTGGTTTCCTAAATCTCGCTTTACGCCTATGTACATAGTTAAGCAAAAACTTACACAAAAATACTGATCCATGATACTTGTTCTTGTTCTTAACAGCCGCTCGGGTCGATCTTTAGGTTAAGCCGTGCTTACCTAGGTTGGTCCGTGGATGGGTGACCGCCCATTACATACCGAGTTTTCTCCGTGCCTCGGAAAGCACGTTAAGCCGTTGGTCCCGGCTGTCATTTGTAGATCTTTGTTCTAGACAGTCGTTAGGCAGTCAGTGGCCCAAAAAGTCTGACAACCAGTCTTACCAAGGGGTATCGTATTACCCAGTACTAACTGGGTTGTGGAGGTCAGATAGGCAGTCGCTCCATGTAAAATACTGGTATTCAGCTGAATCCGGTTAGACTGGAAACCAACCCCAATATAGTTGGGAAAAGGCTAGGCAGATGATGATGATACTTGTTCTAAAAACATTAAGCTCCCACCTTTAATATCAAATAAGTAGCACTTCTCTATAGCCCCGTTATTGGAATAGGTGTCGCATAAGACAGGAAAATCTGTCCTCACTTTATAAAGAAACCTTTTTGATGACACTTTTATAGTTCCCAAGTTTTCCAAGAAGGTTTCAATAAAATTTTACGCCACACCTACAAGATATCGAACGTAATATTGCGACAATGTACGAAGAACTTTATATAAAATTTTGTAAGAACAAATGGAATTCTTAGTACGAAATTCCCTTGAGACGGCATAACATCTAAGTTCTGAACTCAACCACAGGGCAAATCTGTGTATGTAGTTGTACGATAAAACTTAGGCCGTATCTCATGTTTACTTACATAGTACGTATTTCATAACTAAAAGACGAGACCTTCAAGTTAAGTTCTGGTGCTTAGGTTCCCCGCTGAAACACTTAGATTGAGATTTTAAGTAAGTTTGTGAAGTTGTAAATTAGTGTTACATGGGTGAGGGGAATTTTCTTCGGGCTGGTATTTTCCCAGCCTTCTAACGAGGTAAATTTTGTCTTAATATACTAGTTCTTAGCTCGGATAGTAATACTTGTTCTCAAATTATACAGTTTTGCTAATGAAGAGTGATTTTAATACTACAGTATCGTGGCATTGTACGTAGCGCGAGCTACGCCGTAGCTATACTACGGCGTAGTCGCTACGCCGTAGCTAACTACGGCGTAGTCGCTACGCCATTCGGGAGATTTTTCGTGTCAAGAATTTATTTTTGATTAAACTTACAAACAAAATAGCTTGAACTTATACTGTCACTTACGATCCCGTAAGTGATCTTATTAAATATTTCCATTTTAATTTTGAGTTCCAGTAGTGCGCGTAGCAAAAGACAAAGAAAGAGGGTAGACAGATTTGTATGCACCTTACAATTTATTTGCCATCCACCTGAATTCTCCAGTAATCCCGCGATCATGGTGCTTGCAACAGCGTTGAAATATCGGAGTTTGAAATAATTAATAATCACGGAAGATATCCCGTAAGTGACAGTATAAGTTTAGTTTTAAACAGTGAAAGCTGAAAGCAGTGTTTAAAATAGTTTGAATAGGAAATCATCAAATGACCCCCCCCCCACCCCCCACTCTGGGCGGAGCGGATAAGAGAGTGTCAGACTTGTACTGACTAAAACCCATCCATGTTCCTTCTTTGCCCTTTGTATTCCAGGGTATCTCTTTCGAACAGTCCCACAGCAATTGTGTATACCTTACTTACTATTAATTTCACTTACCCGAGATATACAGGCGTGAAGTTGTGTGTTATGATTTATAAGCATTCTGTTGCCCGAATACAACTCACGACCTAGATCCAGAACATAATTATCACGCTGCGCCAAACATTCCAGTTGTCAACATAAACTTTATTACTACATAAATACAAGTCATAACCTCATGGGACCTATTTGTGGCATACATTTACATTACGTATATAATTGGCAATTAACTGACCACAGATAATTAGCTATAAACAAGTTTCTGTCAATAATCATGTAGTATCTGTATTGTAATTATCGTTGAGATCTACGATCTGTGCCGTCAGTCTGTAGTAATGTCACTAATATACAATTTATTATTATCACTACTGATGTGTAAGAGCATACGTATGTATCTTATAACAGGGCAAAGTGTATAGATTTTGGTGTTATTTATAAAGTAGATTATTATTATAGCCTCTTTATTTCCAAAATGAATGATTTATGAAAAAAAAAATCATAGGATTATTAGTACATGTGCATGCATAAAATAAAATAAAATGGCGCTGAAAATTGGATCACAAAAGCAAAGGACAGACAGACGTCAAAATGGAGGTCTTCACCCGTTGAGGGTTCCATAAAGTAGTTTATTTGGGAAATAATTTGTTTGGTGTCGACACAAAAATACACGCCTTTTTTCATAGGCAGTTACTATAAAACGCCATCACCTGCAACGATCCGTACATACTCTTTTTGCTTCGCCAATCTATCCAGCAATATTTTTAGAAAATCTTTTGCCATGCCTAGCTACAACTATAAACAGACCGCTTTAATGAGTCCTCCACCTTGCCCCATCAAAGGCACAATAAGCGTCCACAAAGTCCTAACAATATCCCACAGGCTTTAAAATAACCATAATTCACGTAGGTATTACGATACTAATTAAACCTACGTGATCAACCTTCAAAATATTCCATTTAAATTGATACCTTCGCGAGGACTCATTAAAGCGGTCGGTCTATACTGTTCATGTTGCTTCAGCATAAGGTATGCGTTAGAGAATTGTCGTCGTGACTTTACTTTCGACTTAAAGTTAGTTTTATTCGATTTTAATGCACTTGGCGTATGGTTTTGCCATCTCTAGACAATGTTTTAGTTTTTTGAACAGTTTCTTTTAGTAAAAAAGATTGCCCTTTTTTAAATCAAATTAAATGTAATGTTAAGTACAGATACCAAATTAGAATAACTTCTTCTTTAGTAGTTCATTGACATGACATTACGCCGAAAATAACCAAGGACACAAAACAATAACTAAAATAAAATTAAGCTGTCATTTCAAGTTAATAACTTACATAAAAGTTATATCTTGCTGTATTGAATGTTTTTATTTTATGACAATCGGGCTACATGGAGACAATAGTAAACCTCTTTTTTTATCTTTTTCAATGACGAGTTTTATTGTATAACTGTTTTTTTATCGTTATCTTAATATTGTCTGTGGTGGATAGGGATTTCGAGTATTTCACCATGCTAAAGAAACCAATAGCTTTAACCTTTCCAGTGGATTCACTAATGTTAATAGATAGATGCTCGTCCTTTTCACAAAGTTTCAAACTAGTATCCTAAGTACTTAAGTAGGTATGGATTTAGGATAAAAAATATGTTCCTTCTCGTACTATAATGTATGCATGTAAAAAGATAGGTACAAGATCCTAGGATGATCGGTTTATTTAATCTAGGCATAAAAGTAAAACCACTTAAAATTAACCACTCGTTCATACATATGCACTCGTCACTGTTCCAACTCGTCATCAAAAAACAAAAGACCACGATTCACAACTGTTTCAAAAATTTGTGTTTCATATTACACTGGAATTTTTCTCAGGATTTTTTTATTTTTTTATGTCGTTTTTTCAGTTACTATTCCTTTATTTCAATGTATTATTACATTATTTGTACGCAGCACTCCATTTATGTAAATAATACGGCTAAAATTAAAAAAAAACAACAATGGATATAGAAACTGTAACGGACGACGCGTTTAATCAGCTGTTCATTTCTTGCCTTGCTACAAAGTTCATAGAACTCGTCGTCGCGCTTGCCGTGCGCTATGTTTTTACCACGGTAACAATGCATTGCCAAGGAGATAATAAAACAGATCGATTCTTATAACGTACCTGAAATAATTCCTTATATCGGCCATCATAATAATTATAATACACTGAATTTACCACATCAGTCTGGGGAGGTCTGCCCCCCACACCCTGTAAACATAAACTCCATGCATAGCATCCAAAGCCCATGCAAGGATGATCGATTATATTCACTTATGCAAAAAAAGTAAAACGTGATACTTTAAAGTTAACAACACTCGTTTATAGATTTATTATTATTTGGCCTATATTATCCCACTGCTGAGCAAACAATACCAAATGATTTGAAAAGAGTAACCATGGAGTTTCTTGCCGGTTCTTCTCCATAGGAAATGACCATCCCGAACTGTGCACCTTTTTGTCGACGTTTTATAAGTGCCCATCTAGGCCTATGTGAAATAAAATATTTTGATTTAAAGGCCTCCCCCATAGTCTTGCACTCTTCTCTACTTGCGGCTTTCTCAGGGCAATCTCTCGCAAAAAATACATATGTACATATTATACACACGCTATTTCCCATGGGGGGGGCGGGCACTTGTTCATATGAATGGTTAGGCTTATCAATACTTCGTAATTAAAACATAAATCAAAAATAATTGAACATCACGGAAAAATACGAGGGTAAATAATGCAAAAACTCGGACCGAAACTCACATTCTCTTGATAGTAATTCTGGCCATCCCCGTTCAATTGAGACCGAACTACCAAGTGATTAATTGGTCAACGGATCAGACCCCAGCAACCTTTCGATAAATAAAGTCGCCACCCTTCTCACCTATCCGTATCTACAAGGACAACCCCTAATTAATTTTCTTCATGACTAATTACTGTAGACTTCATTTGAAGTCATTCATCTGTATAAAAACATTTAGATCGTTAACTGCTTCCTTGTACTCGTATGTAGGTAATTCGATACACCGAGAGCTTGCCTATTAGCCTCAAGACCCTCTCGTATGAGAGGGTGGTATACCACAGGACACTGAACTAACTGCAGCAAACTGATTAATCAATTACCCATTCACAAGGACTAAAGCTATGTTTAGAGGGACTAACACGAGGGCGCTGTTTATTATTATTATTGTCTATTTGTCAAAATAACCTTAAGTAACTAACTTAACCTATTGACAGCCACGGACGTCTATGGACGTCAAATCAAAAAGTGCTCACGGCGACGCCTCGGACGGCACAGCACGTCAAAAATATTTTTTTTTTAAAGCGCTTGGTGTAGAGAACACAGATTTTCGTTATTGACGTGGCGGACAAAGGTTTAACAATAAACTAAAAAATTGCTTCAAAAAACTCCTCAATGCTGTCAACTGGTAATACCCCAAGAAACTGGCGGTGTTGCCACGTTGTATGGCAATGCCACCAACGTGTTCTTTGTCTAAATTAAATAAATCATTCACACAAGTATGCTGAATATATTAGTATCACATTTTAACCCTTTAACTAACTCAAAATAACTTAAGTCACTGTTAACAATTTTGAAAATAACCCCAACCTAGCGAAACCCAATTGAAGTACCTAGAACAATCAACAAAATGAACGCAAAGGCCCAATCATCGGTCTACTCCTAAATCGCGCTTACGAAATTTTCTCACGTAGCTATAACTATCTGGTTGCGAATATCAAACTGGCAATCCCTAGACAGGCCTAGGCTATCGTAAATATATATCTAAGCCTTCAGACTACCTACATCTAGACTCTAGACTGAATACAATTATGGAAGTAAACATTTATATGAGTTTGTACTGCGGTCTGTATATCTACTACAAGACAAACTAAGATTGGTAGTGCTTTGAGGACACTTGTGTTTGAGATGCTAGTTCTGTGATGTAATATTAGTGTATATATATATTACACAGTCTACACACATTAAATATCCATATATACACGCTGAACTAAAAGCAAATATAATGGTTGCTTACTTAGTGCTTGGTCTGAAGTTACTGGCAAATATGTAGGTGAATACCACAGAAATTCATCAGGTGGGTGAAATAAACAAAAGAATATTCACTATTTATTTCTTAAGTAGGTATATCAGCGTCCTGGGCAAGTTGACCTGGTTCCAACCTTGTTGATTTACTAATTGCTAGCTTTTACAGCGAAAATCGAAACTTAATCTCGTACAGCTTGCCCAAGTAATATTAAACATAATCAAAATCAAAGCATTTATTTCAAGTAGGCCAGTTACAAGCACTTTTGAATTGTCGAAACAAAGACAACAATGAAAAATAGCTACAGTCCCAGTCACAAGGCATAAAAACTGTGAAAGTACTGTAGTTGCCCATTCCCTAACGTAGATCTCTATGGAGAAGAACGGGCAAGAAACTCCATGGACACTCTTTTAAATCAGAATACTTTTACAATACTTTTTCGAATGGGAAATCATCAAATGACCCCCGCACTCTGGGCGGAGCAAAAGGGAGTGTCAGACTTGTACTGACTAAAACCCACCCATGTTCCTTCTTTGCCCTTTGTGTTCCAGGGCCACGGTGTCTTTTTCGAACAGTCCCGCAGCTCTGGCAGGCATCGGCCCATGCGGACCCCTACTCGGTTGCTGACATCTCTTTGAGGCACGCGTGGAACACGAACGCGCCGTCGACACGGCCTGTCGTCATAAGACGGCCGGACGGCGAGCTGGCCCATAACTCGCCGTCCACAGGCCCGCGCCTACGGTGGCCGGGAGCCACCACGTGACCCCCGACGCCCAGGGCGTCTTCTGCGGCGGCTGGGACGTGAGGTTCTTTCCCTCTCACGTCCCGCCACCTCCTTCACTAGCATGACTGCTTCGCAGAAGGTGGTGACGGCTTCCCATTCCCTCTCGCTCCGGACCATGGCTTGAACCAGGGCCTGACGCGAGAGATCGCCGCCGCCAATCGCCGCTACAAGGACACGGCGGTGCTCCGCCCAAGCGGGGCAGACCTTTACGGTGTGCTCCACCGTGTCCTCCGGACGATCCTCGCAGTGGAAACACCCGGGCGTTTCTTCCCGCCCGATTCGGTGCAGGAACCTCCCGAAACAACCGTGTCCGGTGAGGACCTGCGTCAGGCGGTAGGTGAGGGCGCCGTGGCGCTTCTCTAGCCACTCCTCAAAGAGGGGTCTTATCGCCACTATGGTAGCGTGCCCTAACTTTTACAATACTTTGGTTACATCATTTATGTTGAGATGGTACATTATGTGAGAACGATGCAGCAAGATGTGTACGTTAAAATTGTCCATAGTAAAACAATTCAAAATAAAATAATTAATCCAAATACGCCGTGGCAACCAAGAGATGACCAGACACAACTGACAGCGCCCGTTCATGAACATGACGCATGCACCATTCAACTCAACTATTTCAAAGAGAACTAAATGATCCGAAACACGTGCCACCATCAGCGAGACATTTGAGTGAACATGACATACTCTTAACCGCCAGGGCACATTCAAGTCAAGAAAAGACGCAAGTTTCCAGCGAATGACAGCTTTCTAGTATATAGTACTCACACAATATGGCCTATGCGGTTATATAATACTAAAGAGATTGAATTTATACAATGCAAAGATAGTTGTACAATCTTCAGCAGCTCCAACATACTATTAAATGCCATCCATTTATGCGCCCCTGTCCTTGTGGAGCAGGACCGGCATTGAGCCAAGCATTTTTATCAGCGATATAATCGTCCAACTTGTAATATGCTTGGTTACATAGTGTGCGTTTAATGTATGTTTTAAATTTCGTTTCATTCAGTTCAAGAATAATTTGTGGAATTTTATTATAGCATCTTAAACAGTACCCCATGAAAGACGAGTCTAAAGCCCGGCTGAACTAATTGGCCTCTATTTCTAGTACCGTAATTGTGTCTGTTACCTGTTTTATTAAAAAGATGTAGATTTTTTCTGACATACATTATGTTTTCGTAGATGTATTGACAATGTACCGTCATGATGTTAATTTCCTTAAACAGTAAACAAGATGGTCACTTTGTTTCCACAATTATTTATTAAATAGATATCCATTGTATCATCATCAGCCCATCGTCAGAAAACCCAATTCTGGGTTAAGCTCGCCATTTCTATCAATTTTTAAATATATGTTTTATTTTATGAGCATTAAGGAATAAGAATAAGAGTCAGCCTATAGCAGTCCACTGCTGGGCATAGACCTCTCAAATCGCAAGTCATACAACACGGTCCTCGGTAACTCTAATCCAGATGCTACTAGGTTTAGGAAGATGTAGGAAGATCGACGCTCTACCTAGCCTGAGGTTGCCGTCTACTTACCTTATAACGTTTCGAGTGAAATCAGAATGTTTAAATATTGTAAGCCTTTAACTCTGCCTTCATAAAATAGAACCGATTACTTCCTACCCTAAGCTCACACATACCCTTTCCCGCGACCATGTTGGGACAGCCCAAAACAAACAAGACCTAATTACATTTCGCACACCGCTTACGGAATTCAAAAGAGAAATTATCATACGTACGGTGGTATTACAATTCCATACTCTACAAACTCAGTGTAGAACTATATTGAATAGACAATAACTGGGGAACAATAGCACAGATTGTTCGTAAATACAGACAAACTTACACTCTGTGTTCGTTGACATATGCAAACGTTGGTAGGGTCCTTGTAGGAAGAAAAGGGGTAACTTGAACAGGTACCCACTTAGTTGGTAAAAGCTTTGTACACATGGATACATTCCAAAACTTTAGTCTTTTGTTGGCGCAAAATTACTTAAAAAATTTGAAGGTTTGAAGATACTCGTGGCTAAATAATAATCGTCGGGTCGATTTTCAGGTTACGCCGCGCTTGCCTAGGTTGGTCCGTGGATGGGTGACGACCCATTACATATCGAGTTTTCTCCGTGCCTCGGAAAGCTCGTTAAGCTGTTTGTCCCGGCTGTCATCTGTAGATCTTTGACAGTTGTTACAAGTAGTCAGTGGCCTAAAAGTCTGACAACCAGTCTTACCAAGGGGTATGGTATTACCTATTACTGACTGGGTTGAGGAGGTCAGACAGGCAATCGCTTTCCAAGAACACATGCTGCGCCAACCCCAAATAAATTGGGATAAAGGTAAGATAATGATGATGAATCTTGTTATTTTGACATGTCGTCATTGCACTCGCAGAAACGGCAGTAAGCAATAAACACAATAAAAATTCATTTAATACCCAAAACCAGGATACTTTAAACTGTCCCTACCACACAGTGGAAGTGTAAGCGGTAACAGTAACTATGACTTCAAGATAAGACTAGGCCCTAATGACGTGTTATAAACTTACATAATGTGAACTTGGCTCGTGCAGCAAGCAAAACCAGCAAACTCTTAATGGGTTTCTTTAATGAAGCCTGCAGTATCTTTCTTACCAACATATTGTACATCCATTGAAATAATACCACCCACAGTTACAACACGATTTATCGTCAAAACAAAAATAATCTCATTAATTGTTTGCAATACCAACATGCCAATCGAAATATCTTTTTGTAGGTAATTTCCATGAAATATTTCATTACAATACGATATATAGATCACATGAAATTATTTCAAATGGTACTTGGATCTACGTTTGAAGTATTAATTGCGTTTCGGTTGAAACAATTATTCATTTTTGTGAATAGAATAAACTGTCAATAGTTAGTGAATGTTTTCTATGAAAATTGAGGTTTCAGTTTAATTAGTATTTGACATGCATTGACTAACTGAAAACTAAATTTCAATATATATTTTGTAAGCTGATTCAAAATGTCGCTTTTACGCGTCAATAAATTTATTTTTTAATGATCACCCAATTTATATACGAGTACGAAACATCATTATTATTACAGTATGTACTTTTATTCAACATTTTAGATTTAACCGAAATTAAAGAAGTCAATACACAATGCAATTGTGTCCCAAACTATAATTTTGCACTATGGGACGTTTCCCATAGTGCATAATGATAGATGATGATTATACTTACGGTAGCCAAATACGCTAGGGTGTACCTGATAGGTTTGCCTGTGCAATGAAATGTCCAGGAACATCGGAACGTATATGTAGCAAAATTGTGAGTGTATGTCCTTTACGCAGCTCAAGCTTACCTCACGGATGTACCAGTACAGGTCAACCTTTCAGGTACACCCTAGCGTGTATGGCACCTTTATGCTAAAAAAGGCGGTGTATTGTTCTGTTCAATCTTTATGTCGGCTCGGAAGTTAGCTGCGAGTGTCGGTCTGCGCATTATACAGTCAAAACGATGCATCCTCTGCGCCCTGCTGACACCCAAAATTGTGTTCTGCGCAGCTTTACGTTAGATGTTCCGAGCAGAAATAAAGATTGAACCGTTATACCTGCGCGGACCGTCACTCGTAGCTAACTTCCGAGCGGCCATAAAGTTTGGACAGAACTATAGCTAACGAACTACACCACATCTTTAAGCATAAGCATAATCATCTAATGTTCCCATTGCTGGGAAACAGGTTTCGTCCTCAGAATGGGCAGCAATCAACCATGTGGGTAAGTTGTATGTATATATATGTCTTCGAATTGATGAAACTGCAAAGATTATTCCAAAGTTTTGTTAATGGACTGTTAGGAGTTAGGTTCATTGTACAAATTGTTAAATCACGTAATAATAATGTTTACTGTGCTTAGCGTTTTTGACGTAGTTTTGTACCCGCAAGCATGTTTCAGTATTTATTTTATAATAGCTCTCAAGACCATTCTTGAAAATTCGATTTAGGAACCGCATTTACCGTGTCTGGAACTTCTCAGAAAAGTTGTTGAAATATTTATTTTTCTATTTGTAAGAGACAGCGTGGGTATTTACTTTTAACTCTTTGTCTCGTCACACTTCTAGGAAAAATATATCGGTACATCAGTTACGGTATATCACATCAAAAGATACCAGTAACGTCTAAAAAGTTTTGCCAGTATAATTAATTAGACCTTACCGTATATTTATAGTCTTCGGTATTCTTTATACGCATAATGCCTTATCATGGGCCTCATCAGAAGGCTTAAAGTCACCCAAAGGGCAATGGAGAGGGCTATGCTCGCAGTTCCCTTGCGTGATCAAATCAGAAATGAGGAAATCCGTAAGAGAACCAAGGCTACCGACGTAGCCCGAAGAATAGCCAAACTTAAGTGGCAGTGGGCAGGGCACATTGCTCGGAGAACGGATGGCCGATGGGGCCGGAAAGTTCTGGAGTGGCGACCGCGAACTGGAAGACGTTGCGTTGGAAGGCCTCCCACTAAGTGGGCCGATGACCTGGTGAAGGTTGCAGGGATCCGCTGGATGCGAGACGCACGGGACCGGTCAATGTGGCGACACTTGGGGGAGGCCTATGTCCAGCAGTGGACGTCTTTCGGCTGAAATGATGATGATGATGATGATAATGCCTAAAAAAAATAACATGTTTAATCAAACACTGTTTTAAGCTTTCACGGTTTACAACTAAACTTATACTGTCACTTACGGGATATATAAACCAATCTATCGATCTATCTATCTATATCTATCTAATTTTTAATATTTTATACGCAAACCCTGCGTAGGGAACATAGCTGTTTTTGACATGGAAAGAAAAATTCGAGTGCGAGCAGGGTTTGAACCTGCGACCTTCCGATTCAGTACACCGGATGTCTTAACCAACTAGACCATCGCACCCCGCTCATAGTTCTCGAAATTTTCGTTCCATAACAACGTCTTACGGTGACGTTAGCGCCATCTATTTAAGAAAGTATCGAACTAACTTAAACCAACACGTTGACATTGCAGTCAAATTCTATCTATCTATCTATCGGAAGCTCAAAATAATGAACAATCACGGAAGATATCTCGTAAGTGACAGTATTAGTTTATGTTTAATCATAATTGCAAACCACACGGCGCAATTTCAGAAAAAAACTCGTCTTTAATGTGATTAACAGACGTAATTTAACAAAAAATATCTCCTAACAAAGCTTATCCTTATATTTGATTTTATTCATAGTCCGTAGAAGCCGCATTTCGGAGAATCATGTTACTGAAACATTACACGCCTGTATTGTTTACGGCCTACATAAAAGAATGTGTTTTTATCACACACACATACATACACGCATATTGCCGTCGGTAGTTACCTCCAGTCATAAGGACGTGAATATAAACTTTGCTGAATACTTTTGATCAGGCGATGTTTTAGAAAAAATACAGACGATTATAACACTTAAATAAATTTAAAATAAACATACGTTTGCGGTGGTCGTAAAATGCCTAATTAACCAATCAGCCACAGTGAAGGCGCGGTCAAATCGAGTGATCTGGACTCCAAACAACCAGAGTTTGACAGATAATGTACTGAAATATCTGTCAAAGTACACACAGCGACCAATCAACCTATGCAAATCGAGTTTATGCGGATCTATCATTTTATTGGAAATCTATCCAAAATGACGCAATGTTATCCTGGATATGTATAGGTTGATTGGTGGCCGTGTGAAAGTGTTCCACAACCAGTCTGTAGACCGCTTGTTTCCACCGAATATCTGTTCATAGATTAGCTCAAAAGCGTCCAAAGATATTTGGGAATAAATGAATAGCAATAGTCTGCTTTATGTCAAAGTCAGACGGGTGAATATTGAAGACAAACCATTCAATTAGCTATTTCTCATTGTTCTAAAACAAATGAAACACGATACTACAAAACAATTGAAGATCAAAGTGTACAAACACTTTCACAAAAGACATTCGAAAATCAAAATTCAATTATTCCCGTATGTGTCAAACAAAACGCCAAAAAGGTTTGATCGAAACTGTCATCTCATTCGCTAGAGACAAATCGAATTACGAGTGAGTCTTAATTTCGGAAATTGGGATTCCATCAGTCTTTTGTACCTACCCGTTTAATAATGATGGAATCTTTATTTATCATCGCGGGATTTATGTCGAATTTAATTTTAGGTAAAATATTTCCGAGATGGTGGATTATCTGCAATGAATTTTGAACACGCTTTAAATGTTTAAAGAACTAAAAGGATGTAGAATACCGCTTTTTATTTATCTATAAGTGTGCAAGCATAATTTTCCTGAAAATAATGACAAATTATCTTATACCTAAGCATTTTGTCATCGAGAAGATTTATTTATTTATTATTTATTTATTTAAACTTCATGTACAATAGTGATACATAGGCGGATTTAATGCCACAAGGCATTCTCTACCAGTCAACCTTTGGGTTAAATAAGAAAACACGACGTTTTGTTTCTTTACCTCGATATACATTTATTATTGTGTGTTCTTTAAAATACAATACTTGTCGACTTTATAAGTTTTTAAACTATTTACCATGTTACATGGTACAAGGTTACATGTTAAATATCCCGTTTCTAGTGTTAATGATAATTGTCTACTTTATTTTGTAATTGTCTTGAATTTAAAGTCATTTATTCGACTACACATTTATTCAAAGTCATAGCATTTATTTACAGTACGCCCGGCCATTTAATGACTCTTTTAAACGTCAAACTTAACATGAAAACAAAATTTATTCTAGTTGCCGTAAACTCACTTTTGTTTAGCCAAATTATACGATAATATTTATGGGATAAGGGCAAGAGTCTATTGAGGATGAACTAAAACAACATAAGAAAAACATCTCTATCCACAATATTAATAAGAACCAAAACCCATAATCACTAACCATTCCCGTTCATTCCAGCGCTCCCGCTCGTCGACTTGGTTGTAATGGGGCACACAGCGCGCGGAGTAAAATCCGCTTTATGCCTATCTCTTCTACATGGCTTCCTCTTTCTCATCGGTAAGTACCCCCATGTTGTGTACCGTGTTATATTATACGTAGAATATGGATTGTTTTAGAAATATTACTCTTTTTAAGAGCGGCTGTCGTTTTGCTAATGGCGTGTGGTTGTTTTATTTTTAAAGGGAAAAAGGTGGGTTGTTTTTTTTTATGTTTTATATAGGTTTTGTTATCGTTTTTATTCTTGCGTAGAAGGAAATTGGCTATTTGTATTGTGGCCAAATTTTACAAGGTTGATCGTAGTAAGGTAAAAAAGACTACTTAGAAAATAAAGATATTGTATTTTAATTATAGCAAATATTTATACAATAATTCAATATGATAAAATAATAGAATTACGATGAGATTATTCATTTATCTTATTGTATCGTATAATTTTAAAGATTAATGTGTTATGAATCTTACTAAGCATTTACAGCTAAATGGATTGGGATGAAATTTAGCTGGAGTTAGGACATAGAATACTCTGGAAGGATATTTTGCGACCACAACGCGGTTGAAGCCGCTAGCAAAAGCTAGTCAGAACTACATTTCACATGATAACTTTATCCATGAATCTCATTATTATAAATAGCTTTTGAAAGCAACTTAACATAACCAGATTATTAATTTTCCGATTTAAAATATTGAAATCTGATTTAAGCGATATTATTAACTACCGAAAAATGAATCGTGGAAACGTGAATCGTGAAGTACGTAATACTTTATCAATATTTTATTGATACATAAAAGGGCTATGAGCAGTCACTGACATAAGTCAATTTAGAAAAATTGTTAAACAATTATTTTTCTTTGATATTTGTAATTTGATATGTAGACAATTCTTGACTTAGTACTTTTTTTTGACATTTTTATTTTATGCTATTGACATTATTTTGTAATTTAATTTTCTATGGGTGTTATTTGAACGTTGATATTTAGAAAATTTGTAATTTAATTATTTTTATTTGACATTTGTAATTTGATATTTTATGTAGACAATTCTTGATTTAGTACTTTTTTTTTTGTATTTTTGACATTAAAATTTAATTATTTTGTCACAAAATTTGCATGCCGAATTTAGTAGGCAGAATATGATGAACTATTGTGTACCTATGTGTTATTGAATCTGAATTTCCATTTAATTTTTAATTTAAATCGGAAGCGCATTAATATAACACAATATAAACTCTTAGCTTTTTATATCATCATCTGCTTAGCCTTTTCCCAACTATATGGAGGTTGTCTTCCTGTCTAACCGGATGCAGCTGAATACCTGTATTTTACTCTAGCTGACCCGCGCAACTTTGCAACGCGCAACTTTGCGTGCAACTTTCTTTTTCCCTGTTTTGGCAATATTTTTCATTGATGCTCCGCTCCTATTGGTTGTAGCGTGATGTTATAGCCTTCCTCGATAAATTGGCTATCCAACACTAAAATAATTTTTCAATGCGAATCAGTAGGTAGTTCCTGAAATTAGCTAGTTCAACCAATCAAACAAACGAACTCTTCATCTTTATAATATTGGTAAAGATTCAAGTAATTAACAATTTAATTTCTCGGAAATATTTGCATTAATCGCTAAAGTATTCTACTTATGTTTTTCCAAATAAGGGCTTCCCTCGACAGCCTTAAGTCTTCATCTTTAGACACTCGATGACAGTTATACTCCAGCTAGGACAAAAGTTCTCATCAAGGTGCATAAAATGAGCCCAAACATGATATCCTCATTCTCTTGCCCTTATCCCAATTCATTTGGGGTCGGCGCAGCATGTCTTCTTCTTCCATACTTCTACATTACTCGTCATCTCATCAGACACCTCCTTTCTTGCCATATCATTCTTTACACAGTCCATCCATCGTTTCTTTGGGCTTCCTCTACTCATATGTATACCCATCCACATTCATACTCAAAACTTTCCTCACGACATTATCCTCATTCCTCCGCATCACATGCCCATACCACGACAACCGATTACCACACAATTTTTCAGTCACCGGCGCCACTTTCAAACTTCCTCTTATATACTCATTTCTTATTTTATCCATTAGCGTATCACCACACATCCCCCTTAGCATTCTCATCTCCGCCACATGCAAATGCCTTTCATTCATCCCTTTTGTGGCCCAACATTCTGATCCATACAAGACAGCAGGTCTAACCACTGTTTTATAAATCTTCCCCTTAAGTTTAAGGGGAATGCGGGAGTCGCAGATTGTTCCCGTGACCTGCCGCCTTTTCATCCATCCCGTGTTAATTCTGTGCTTTACACTACGATCTATTTCGCCATCGCTTTGCACGAGTGAACCGAGATACCGAAAGTCGGAGCAGACAGGAAGAAACGCGCCCTTTTAGCGCTATGGCTCCAGAACTGGAGAGACCGCCGAAATCGCAGAACATGTATTCCGTTTTAGTTCTGCTGATTTTCAAGCCAACATTCTCCAGCTTCTGTTGCCATTTCTTTAATCTGCTCTGGATCTCAGATCCATCTTCACAGCCCAAACATGATATAGCTGCTGTAAACTCTTGCGGACCTCTTGCAATTGCCTTCCGTATGCAAAGCTCATGAAAAGCGATCGAACACACACTCTACAATATAGGCTATGTAGATTTTCAAAGCAGTGTCATAACTTTACGCTATCATAACTTTTTAACAAAGCCGGTCAGTCAATTTTAAAGTTATCTAGTGAGCACATTTTTATTCATTAGTACCATTTTGGTTGAAAAGATGTCGCTGCATGTATCTTACATATTGATGATAAGTTCTTCTTGAACACTCAGCATATTACTGCTACATAAATAATAAAACTATTTATTTGAATAAGAATTAATATTACGATACGAATGTAACCAACTTTTGTTTCTACCGGGGCGATCTAATTAAATTTTAGAACACAAAAGCTGCTATTGTGACTTAACTATGATAGTTAGATATATGCTCTCGCGGACTTTTTAGTAGGTAATAATGAGTACTTTAATCATGTAGTACATCATTTTTAAGTATCATCAATAGTTTTCTCAGCGCAAAATTATAAGCAAAATTTTGCTACTATAGGTTACATTATTGCAATTTTCTTAAGGGTCTCTAATTTTTTTAAAATACATTATAGTCTATGTTACTTCCTGATAATTTAGCTTTCTGTTAGTGAAAAAATGGTTCAAATCAGTCCAGTAGTTTCGGAGCCTATTCGGTACAAACAAACAAACAAACAAAAAAATCTTTCCTCTTTATAATATTAGTATAGATGGAGTGACAGCATAACTGACCTCTAAAACCCAATTAGTACTGGGTAATACGATATTCCTTGATAAGACTTGTTGTTAGACTTTCGGGCCACTGACTACCTGTAACGACTGTCAAAGATCTACAAATAAATTTATATATAAAATACTGAAATGGAACGCACCAATCGAATAATTTTGTGTCAGTGATAATTTTCGTAACCTTTTTATCCCTCTTTAAATAGAGCTTAAATTCGCACAATAATAAAATTACCGATAAGTTATTCAAGAACCGTTTTCCTTTTTCCCTATTGCAGTCTTTACTCTCATCAAAGCTTTCAAGTAAAGCCTGAAGTTTATTGAGAGAATACTAACGAACATTAATTGGATCCGACTTAGCTAACTTTTAGAGATAATGACTTTCCTGAAGTGGGTGAAGCAAACTGCACTTTGGTAGTAACCTAAGTAGGTCGATTGATACATTTTGTGAGCATTGATCACTTAGTAATTTTTTAGAGTAACCTCGGCCGTTTGTTCTCTCGGATTTTGTCCTCGAGTTAACTTATAGATATACGTTATAAAAACAAGGAATGCATTCGAAAAGTACAGCTATGCTCCTGCCACATAGTGATTATAACTTAACTAACATAGTGTGCATGAAAGCCATGCGACTTTCTTTTTCTAATTTACCCCCCAAAAGTGGCCCCCATGTTTAAAATTCATTAATTTACGTTCCACGTCCGCCGTTGGGTCACCGACTTACATATTATGTGTACCAAATTTCAACACAGTCGGTCCAGTAGTTTCGGAGTAAATTGGCTGTTACAGACAGACAGACATGCGAATGACCCTATAAGGGATCCGTGTTGTCCTTTTGAGGTACGGAACCCTAAAAATAGGCCACTTTCAAATGACCTAATTTTTGTGAATGCCAGTGTAAATTAATAAACAGGTAATTAATAAACTATAACATTGGAATAGTTTTAATAACGAGTCGAGTCGTAGACGTGGACGAGATTGGTATCTATGATCGAAAATCCCATAGAAAGATTTTAATTCAAAAATTCAATCAGAATCAATACATAAAAGCTTGCTAGGGCACAAGAACAGTCAATTAAACCATGAGGTATCTTTATCACGGACACGGGTACAGATTTACGGCCGGTATTAGGTTCCACTATGATATAGAGCGAGCCTAACGTCATTTATCAGGCAGTTCCAAAGTCCGCCTAACGATTTTTCAACTAGAATATCCTATTCTGGTTCTGGGATTCTAGCTCAAAGCCAAGCTTTAGCTTCAAAGCTTTAATCGTTCCATGGACGTTTTAGAATTTATTATTTTATCAAGCTTTGGCACCAGTTTTATTATTAAGGCTAGACGTCATTGGTATTGACGTTACATCAATGACTCAATAAAATATAGACGTATAAGAAACAGAAACAGAATTTTAAACAATTTTCGAAAATAAAGACAACAAACGTAAAATTGTATTTGCAATGAAATGAGCCTCACCTCTCGAGGCTCACGCTAGGCGGTTGGATCAAGGACCTGATTCAGAAGGCAGTACTCCTTGATACGGCTTGCATTGTGAGGAGCTTCCTGTCTCTGAAGCCCTAACCACTAGTAGCGTGGACCCTACTCCAGACACCAGCGGACCACAATTTTTTTTTTTTTTACAATTATTTAAAAATGTACAAATTCGAAAACATGTGACATCTACCAACGCGCACTGGGCCCGCGTGGTGGATTATAGCCCAATCCCTCTCATAGAGAGGAGGCCTGCGTCCCAGCAGTGGGAACATTAATAGGCTGACTATGCTTATGTTATTTAAAAATGTAAAAGTTGTGATGAACCAATGAATACAGGAAATAATAATGGGCTTATGACTAGAAACACTCAAATCTATTAATAACACTCAAAAGATGCTTCCGTGCCATACTCTTGTCATAATCGCCTACTCGCCTATAACGACATGGTCATGGTAAAAGGTAGGTAACCCATTTCCACGCAAAACCGCACGGTGAGATTATGTAAATCATTAGGATTAGCTCGACCTCACACCTGATGTTATTTCCATCCTTTTTATTTAAACCCTGCCGGGGTTGTGTTTTAGCTGTCGGGGTTATTTTTAGGTTTTTAGTAGTATTTAAAAGCCCTTTTCCTATTTAGTCGTGAGCTTTTTAATCGCGCTGGTCTGACGGAAATTGCCGTGTGTACTTATTTTACATACCTACACAAGTGAGTAACATATTGTAAGCCTTATCTATCTATACAAATAAATAAAATTGAAGTGTCTGTAACGTAATTTAATAATAACAGCTTTTTATTGAATGCATTTAAAAGTCAAGAAAAAAACGTTTTTTTTTTTAATTTATGTCTGTCTGTTCCGGCTAATCTTCGAAACGGCTGAGCCGATTTTGACTAGATATTTACTGGCCGATAGCCGATGTTATAAGGAGTAACTTAGGCTACTTTTGGTTAGGGTCTCGTGCAAAAAAAATACATAAATTTGTTAAGAAAATCCTATTGAAATGGGAAGTAATATTTATATAATAATTTCACACCGACGCGTCATAATATAAGTAGACTAGACAAAGTGCGCTTTATCATCATATTTATCTTACAACAATGTTGATGGAAAAGTAGAATTTTTTGCATTGACATAAATGAGCGTATGTTATATATGAAAAAAAAAACTGTGAAAGTTGTTGCAGAAATACGAAGTTCTATGAAAGCGATTATCACCAGGGCCTCAAGATTCCCATTAAACGTCAGTTTTTTTGCTGTAAACCATGGCATGTAATTTATTAGATACAAGAATGGCAATGTCTGTGACATACGGACGGACAGACCGAATGGGCGAATTTCAGGTTCCGTTTTTTTTTTTCATTCGGCCGCGGTATACTAAAATAAAATTGAAAGTAAAAAAACCGGCCAAGTGCGAGTCGCACTCGCGCATGAAGGGTATGTACCATAGGTAGGGGAGCCCCCTTTAATTTTTAAATTATTTTTATTATTTGTTGTTATGACGGCAACAGAAATACTCATACTGTGAAAATTTCAACTGTCTACCTATTACGGATCATGAGGTACAACCCGCTGACAGACAGACGGACGAGGCTTAGTAATAGGGTCCCGTTGGTTACCCTTCTGGTACGAAACCCTAAAAATGTTCTAAAAAAATATGTAACCATTTCATCCACTTCACATCCCAGGTCTAAAGATGAACTAAAAGTATTGGGTCACGGCAAACGATAAGCTGTGATGGATCACACTGTACCAAATGTGTACGTAGTTCCAATACGTCACGAATTGAAACGTTGGACATAACGTGGATATAACGTGCAGGTACATTGCATTGATGGCACATAAAGTTGGAATTACATAAGGAATGGAATGATCGATACGAACAGGGGTTTTACGACGCATGGCTTAGGAAGTGTGCTTGTTAGAGATTTCTCGCGTTCCCCTTTGTTTAATGAAATGCCAATGTTACAGGGATGAGGCTGCAACATTCGCTTTCAACATTTCATTAGAAGTATTGGAAATTCAGTTAAATATAATACATTGTAAAATGATATAACTGTAGTTAATTATTTCGTATTTTGTGGTAATAAAGTCTTTTTTTTTTTTCGGATGGGAAATCATCAAATGACGGGGGTCATTCTGGCCCCCACTCTGGGCGGAGCGGAAGGGAGTGTCAGACTTGTACTGACTAAAACCCATCCATGTTCCTTCTTTGCCCTTTGTGTTCTAGGGCCACGGTATCTCTTTCGAACAGTCCCGCAGCCCTGGCAGGCATCGGCCCTTGCGGACCCCTACTTATTTGCTGACATCTCTTTGAGTGGTAATGAAGTCTTAGATCTTCATTCATCTCATACTGGATTTATAGACCCAGCAATAATTTAATTAAAGTTCAGAAAAGTCGGATTGAACCTCTTTGGTAAAACAGAATAATAAAATATACTGAACATTGCAGGATCCTGTATGACCTTTCACTTTAGAGGTCAAATAAAATGTTTTGTAGGCAACATTTACAAGCTCATATGAAAATGGACGATACCCTTCATTCGCGCCCAAAAACATTTTATCCTACACGAACCCAATTCCCTTACAAGATAGCCAAATAAGTCAAACATAAAACTATCGCATTCGGGTCAGATCCCATCTCTGTAACCGAAACGGACAATAAAAAAAACAAGGATTATTAACTATTAACAGTGAGCAATAAAGAGCAATGTCGTTGCCAAATGCCCACTGATACAAGGCACTGAATGATATCTGCTCGTAAATCATAGAGCGCCTCTTTTGAGCGCCTCTTTCGTTCGCCTCTTTTGTACGCCTCGCGTTGTATTTATTCCTTTTCGGTTGGCTGGTTCTGAATGGAAACTGAATGTTATAGAGATATGTTCTTGCAGTTCTGTCTAAGATGTATGGATGGAGACGATGTTATGAGGTCGTGTTTGTGTTGTTTCCTATTGTTGGTTTTGTGTTCAATTTGTAAATAGGTCATTTCTGAAATATATTTATAATAATGGTATGAAAGACTGCATTAACAGATTAGAGATCTACGAAGTACAATCAAGCGCGTACAATCAATTATTTATCCTATTGTATTGATTACTATTTTATGTTGTTATGAACATTTTGAAACCCACACTATTATGAACTAGGTCTTTTCTCAAAATTGCAACCGTTATTTTACGACTAGAGCTCAAATATGGAGAGTTTTGCAATAATTATCTAATTTTATGATTCATACATTAATACCTGTCCTAAAGAAAACAGCAAATTATGTGATCATCATTCTGTAGAAGGCATAGGTATCGACACAAATCCCTCAATATTAATTGAAATTACACACAGAACTGGTGAACTTATATTCTGAAGGTTGGCTCTTACAAGAACCGGACGTTTTAGGGTTTGGGTACTGATTTTTAACGACCACCGACGTCACCATGGAAGTGACGTAGTTCTGGGCTAACAAAAGACAACGGGCACTGTCGTGCCAGCGACACGACGAAGAAAAAGAACGACACAATTAGGTATAAGATATAGAAGAAACAAACAAAACGGTCTGTCTAGACACGAAACGCCATATTAGATTGGCTTCGAATTACTGTGCATAAAATCTACATATTAGCACCCATGACTGTACCTTTTAACAGTTACTTCATACTCTCGCTGATTGGCTACATTTCATCACGGCATGAGAAATAAAAGAAGTTACGTCACTAAAATATCGCACAAAACGTCGCATATTTTCATGCAGAAAAAAAAACTAGAGAATGTCATATGCTCGATCTTCTTTTATTATTTTTTTGTTTGAAACGTATCTGTACATCATAGATAAGTAGTATAGCATGTATACGGTAACTACGTTTTATAGGACTTTTTAGAAATATGATTAAAATTTCAAATTTCTATTTTCACAAAAAGTGGCTGACCTGTCTAGCTGTTCTGTGAAAACTAACTGTCGAGTCACCTCGCAGCATCAATTTTAAGGTTCAGAAACAAAAAGAAAAATTAGAACGTTTAAAATCTCACTTTTTTGACGTTACTGTTATATTTGATTGATTATAGGGTTTTATACGAGCATTGCATAAGCGCTAGTGTATTTATACACTAATACAAAATTCTTAAAATCTTGTTGTTATTTCCACTACATAATTGTACTGTCAAAATGACGACTAAAACCTCGAAATTGCCAAAATGACGACGAAAATCTCTACAAATTCGATCATCAAACTATAAAACCAAAATAAAAAGCAATAAAAACAGACGAACAAAAATAAAATAAACTAAATTTAAATTGGACACGAACTTCAGAATTAAATTCGCTAACTGGTTCCGACTGTGAATGCCAAGCATAACGGCACTGACTGCAGGGAATATGACAACAGGGGTGGTTTTGACACCCCCTCCCCTCCATGAAACTAATTTAAAGTTCCACCACTAAGGCTAATAGAGATAAAATAAATGATATCTATGGGGTTGATGACATTATCATAAATGGGGACGGAAGTATTATTTTTGTCAGGCACTTTGTCACTATTTTTACCTTCAAAGAAATAAACCAGGAGGCCTTGATAAGTGATATAGTTTTTTAAATTTTTTTATTTCTTGTTCGAGCGATGCTCATTTCTCAACATTCCCTTTATACAACATGTAACGTAATTAATGCACACCCTCAGACACCCCAATTAGTATATTATGTTATAATCAGAATACATACACTGAATTTTTAGTTAAACTTATATGAGCATTGATTATTGATTGATTTAGTTATACTAATTCCGGAAGAATGTTGTGGTCACAGTACAAATCCACGAACGCAGACAGTCCCACACGTAGGTATGAGGGTCTTGTTAGCCTAGTAGGTATTCGCTCGCGTTCGAAACGAGTTAACGAGTTTTTACTGTAATTTACGTAGTTTTAATTATTTTTGGGAAAAAAAAATACCTACAATAAAAATAATAGAAATCGATTCAGTAAACGATTCTGAACAAACACATTTAGGATGTACGTAATGATATCTAAAAACTACCATTTGTTTCATCAATGTTTGAACAGCGGGTCAGAAAGGTCCCAATGTCCTTTAAACTCACAAACACAAACAGCCAGACCTGGAACAACTACCTGTAGTACTAATATGAATTCCATCAATTTATATCATTATACTACTATGATTCGGCTAAAGCGACTTTTTAGGATCCCCTGTACATCAAGCTGAAAAACGTGCTCAAAAATGCTGGAAAAAGACTTATTTTTTGGTGTGAAAAATTACGTTTTATTTTAGCGCTCAACGTAACGCTCTCAAAATATTGTGCTGGTGGGTACACTGAATAGTTAGAGGTCTAATTTATTTTAACTTTAAACAGTCATTCAAAACTCTTTCAAATGTCTGTTACTTCACTACTTAGAAATAATCCTCTTTAAAATAATAATTGAAACATAAGACAAACAAGTTCTAACAAAGTTTATTATTTAAATCTAACAGTCTAAGCCGAGTTAGAGCACAAAAAATGAATTTATCATCAAAATCGAAAAGTTACGGACGACTCAATTAGGCGCCTTATTATAGTTTCATTTCGAAGAATCCAATGTGGACTTTGGAAACAAAATAATAAAGTTGACATAAAAGAGATTATTTTTTGCGTGACGGGTAAAAGAGATTGTGTTTAATTCCATTAGGCTTTTATAAGTGTTAAATTAGTCATCATAAAAGTTTAAAGGACACAAATGATTTTTTTCAGTTAAAGCAATTGCAAAGGAGCGATACTGAAAGTAAAAAATTGTAAAGGTATCATAAACAGCAACGTGCGTATAAATGAACAAGAATTTGTGTGGCTACAACTAAAAAACCCGACTACTGAAAAATCACGCTCTAGTTAAATTCGGGGTTTACAAGGTAAAATCGACTCCTCGTATTTTTGAAGTTGGTTAAAATGTAGCTTAAGTTACCCGGGTTATAATAACAAATCGTTTGACACCTTTTTTATCAAAATCGGATGAATAATTTAGGCGCTACGGTAGAACATACGTAAATACAAACATACATACACACATAGACTTCCTTTTGTGTTCGCCGTAGTCGGGTAAAAAACGGTCAATAAATCAGATAACGGTTTTATTTTTTTAAATTTTAACTTGTTCATGCATGCTGTGTCTATCGTATCATATTGTACTTGGTTTGTCTTTTTTAGCTTGTATTATTAGAGTAAAAAGTGTAACAATTGTAGATAGGCCAGTAAATAAATAAATAACGGCCCTAATTATAGGAAACTCAATAATTAACGAGATTAAAATTAAAACATTTGTGTTATATGATACAATTATTGTAATAATTTCAATTACCATTAACAAAAATTAATATAATTTATCACACAATAATAATAAATAAGCCTTTAATTACATTTAACTGCTTATTCGCCTAATTTACGAAAACGTACCATAAGCTTCACACCCAGAGTTTAATGTTCCTATAAATATAATTTCATATTATAATAAAGACACATAAATTCAGTAGGTTACGATAAAGCGCTGTAGAAAACGGAGGTTTGGCCTCTCAAGTTCGTTTGCAAGGTAAATCTTCGGTTTTCCTTGCCTGAAGAAAAATAAAAGGTTTGATGGTGGTACTGTTAGTAATTATAATAAACTGGTTTGAATATCTGGTATCAAAACAGCCCGTTTCGGTGTAAAAGCGTTCCCAGAGTAGTCTAGTAAGGCATTGTATAAACTGTGCTACAACTCAAAGCAAAAAAAAACAAGTGTTTAGGGTTCCGTACCCGAAGGTTAACCAACTAGAACCTATTACTAAGCCTCCGCTGACCTTCCGTCCGTCCGTCTGTCTGTCAACGGGCTGTACCTATCTCATGATCCGGAATTCATCATCATCATTCTCTTGCCCTTATCCCAATTTGTTTGGGGTCGGCGCAGCATGTCTTCTTCTTCGATACTTCTCTATTACTCGTCATCTCATCAGACACCTCCTTTCTTGCCATATCATTTTTACATAGTCCATCCATCGTTTCTTTGGTCTGCCTCTACTCATATACCCTATTATAAACAATTGAAATTATAATAACAAATAATAAAAACTTATTAAAAATATAAAAGGGGCTCTTCTACTAAGATAGTAGGAACCCTTCATGCGCTAGTCCAACTCGCACTTGGTCATCTTTTTTTTTAATTAAAACGCCCACTTCTGATACACAGCAAGCTAGGAAAAAAGTCTCATCCTGCTCTATCCCACTCCTGATCAAAAAAACAACAACAACCTTAGTTAATTTTAAACCAAAACGACCGAGTGCTTATTTTAATCACTCTCCTGGTACTGAAATATAGTGAGCTAAATTGCTTCAACCAAACAGCTTTAACTTGCTGTTTTCAGCTGAAAACTGAAAACAATCTACAAACATCGCTAAGCCACTTACACAGGGCAAAGTCTGTGAGGATTTAGAAATCTGAACAAAAATACCTAAATAAACTGTTTTTTGAAAAATCTTTTTGTGAATATTGAATCTTTTTGGTACAAATATAGATTCGTGTTTTATGTGGAAAACAGATGTGAAATTACATTAAAACGAAGTTTAATATAACAACATTGGGGCAATACGTTCCAGTCTCATGTAATATTGGGTGAAGCTATTGATATCAAGTTGTTTTAGTACTACCAAGGGGTTTTGTATTACTCGGATAACTGGGTCACTAGGTCTGGCCCAGTCAGATAAGCAGTGGCTTATCAAATACTAGTAATACTGGTACGGAGAGCAGCGGTGGCCCAGTGGTGGCGGCCCTGACTTACGAACAGTAAGTAATGGGTTAGAACCCAGGCAGGCGCATTACTTTATAATTTATTTCATCACCACTGCTCTCAAAACCGGTGAAGGAAATCATCGTGATGAAACCGGCATGTCCTAATAGAACCAAAAAAAATCGAAAACATGTGACATCTACCAACCCGCACTGGGCTTTCGTGGTGGATTATAGCCCAATCCCACTCATAGAAAAGGAGGCCCTGTGTCCCAGCAGTGGGAATATTATAGGCTGATTATGTTATACTTATACTGGTTTTCAGCTGCATCCGGTCAGACTGGAAGCCGAGGCTAGGTAGATGATGACTATTGCTACCAACAAACTACTATTTTCCCACGCCGTCATTTGCAATCTCCCAATTTTAGTAATCCTTTCATCAATGCAGTCAAATAGCAATTGGAAAGATGATTATTAATTCAGTGTGTTGTGTCCATTCCATACATATTTACAAATAAAACATTAACTATTTACAGTAAATATTAACTGAAATGGAACAAGGTTTATAGATTATTTCACGGCTTATTTAACTTTAATACGTTTTCCAACGTTACGACGGCTTTGCAGCACTTGTGATCGCGAATGGACTCTTAAAGTTGAAGATTCAAATGGCGCGCAGGCGGAGAACCCCCCGGGGCTTTGGGAAGTGGAAACGTACATACTTACGGCTCGATTTTTGCATCTGCAAAACACTTTGTGTGACTTTTTTGTTCGGTCTTATACGCGGTGTAATCACATCGCCATACAAACTTTTAAGATATCTACGTTTATGAAAAAAATCTCACGGTTAAAAAGTATAAATATTTTTTTATGCGGGGGGCCTCTTCCTCAAGTACCTACAAACGGAATCAATGGTTTACCTTAGACAGTGGATAAAGTCGGATAAAAAAGCTCTGTGAAAAATCTTGAAGATGATAACCGATCAGGGTAGCATGTAAAGAATAGGTTTTTAATTACATAAAAATCGATAGTTATATATAACTTTGCTTCCATCGTCAGATTTTTGTTTAACTACGTATAAATATCCACGAGAAAGTGAATGTAGTATCCTTAATTAATTATCCATTGTTTCTCCACCAGCTGATTCCGGCACCGAGTCACCTCAAGACCATACAACTATGGATATCTCTTCGCGCCACTTCAGAGCCGAGTTTCTTCAAGAGTGGCAGGGGTCACCTGATGCTCCTTACTTCGACCCCAGTACGCCCAGAAATATAACAGGCCTGGTTGGGCATCCAGTTCGACTGCTGTGTAGAGTCAAGAACTTGCAGAATAGGACGGTGAGTAGTTTTAAAATAATTATTATATGTACGCGCTTCAAAGAGGAAAGTACCACAAAAAACAGTGACAAGGGCGAATCTTTTAATGTCCAAAAATATCTAGTCCATATTGCAGTAACTATAAAAGACCAAGTGGTAACGTCCCTGATTTTCGAGTTGTTCTTTGCATGTTTAAAGCCAAAAAACGAAACTTTTTGTTGCTATGTACTTCGTCCCCACTGCTCTCAAAACGGTGAATATAAACGTCATAAAGAAACCAGCAGCAGGACCAAAAACTCAAAGACCATGCGACATCCACCAGCCCGCATTTGGTCCGCGTGATGGATTATTGCTCCTTCTCACAGAGGTAGCTTTTGTTCCAGCAGTGGGTCCATAATCACATCCCATTTGTTTTCATGAAAAGGGAGGTGTGTAAACATACAAATCATTCTGTCACGTTGAAAACCCTCCGATTGACTCATAGGTCAATAACGGTATTCGGATTCACGGAATAAGAGGTCCCGGCTTTCACAGATAGGAAATCTATTTTCATTTAACGGACACGTTCCTAAATTATTCGTACTAGCCACGGGAGCTACCGGGAATTTTGTTGAAGAAAATTCAAAGCCGTTTCATCCAAAATTGTCATTAATTTACACAGTAATATTTACACGGTAAAAAGCCAAACGAATTCGTTGAATTTCTTACCCAAAATGTATATCGAAACCACGAAATATTTAATGAAAAAGAAAACTACTTCAACATCTCACAATTTATCATCGCAAAAAAATCTTTTATACTCCACGGTACGGGCTTTTATTGCCGGTTTCGGCCACGTTAAACTTTAAATTTACTGCTGCGCCGTAAAGCCACTACAACGCATATTCACTTGTCGTCAATTTTAAAATTCACGGTTTAAATCCTTCAATAACCGTCATGAAAAAATAAACAACGTTCTCTTTTCATTGTAAAACGGATAAGCTTAATGAAATAACTGATACTTTCTGACATATCAAAAGATATTTAATAAACGTTACTGATACTTTCGACAATAATGCAGGATTCTAACAGGATATATCCATTGCTCGATTAATAGATAAAAGGTCCATGAAAAAAATTAGTAATGAAGCGATCAGTGCCAGAAGAACGATCAGACAGCCCGAAGCAACGTAACTGCTTATACATATTGGCAATTCTATAAAAAGAAAAGGTTCTTAGGTTCCATTTCAAACATCTAATCGAGAAACACGTGTATATTTTCTCAGAAAACTTTCCTTAAGGTAAGAAAAAAAATCTTAAGACCGCAAATAAAACCTTGAAAATACCTTCTCGATTAATACCATCATCCCGACAAATGGCAATAGATCCTCCCTCATGTACTGGATCATAAAATTCTTAAGTGTTACGGGAGGCAGTTTTATATTTACGCTTAACTTTAGGTATCGACCGTTTTGGCTCGGAAGTGCGCACTTTACCGCCATTGATAACTCCGATCCAGTAAAACGCTTACGGCCGATCCATTACAAGGAATTCTTTAAAAATTCTGAGGGCAAATTGAACTGGCATATTATTTTTCTTTATGCCTGAAACCCATCTTGGCTTTCTTCCCCTGCCTTTAAGTGACTCAACGTCACACTCAAGAAATAGCTGTTTGTAAACAACATTAAAATATTTTTATAGCAAGTTATAAAATACGACAGGTTGACACTTGAAACTTTTTAATAGAAGCTGTCGTTCAACTTGTGCTAGGATGAGTTTTGTACGAAGTGGTGTCGAAGATTGATATTTACATTGTGGTGCTTTTAAGTACTTAGAGTGTTCTTTGAGACTAGTGAGTTGGGTTTGTACGAGCTTCTTTCAACAATTATTATTTATCTACTCTTTTCTTGGTGACTGCAGCAATTCCACCTTTAGAATAATTTCGCGGTATCATTAATACTGTTAATAAAACTCATTAAATCTATACAAATAAATAAAATTGAAGTGTTAAAATTGTACTGAATGCATACGAGAATAAATACGGCACTAATAACAAACGCACATTTTTTTTTTTTTTGTCTGTCTGTCGGACTGTTTGTTCCGGCTAATCTCCGAAACAGCTGAACTGATTGACGGGACTTTGACTGACAGATAGCTGATCTTTTAAGATCTAACATGGACATGGGTCATATTAGAAAAATAATTAGAGTACCGTGCAAAAAAAATAAAACCCTTGAAATTGTTAACAAAATTCGATTCAAAGCGAAAGTAATATTTTTCTTAAAAATTTCATGCGAACGAACGTCGCGGGCAACAGCTAGTATATTAAAATATAGGTCAAAAGTTATTCCAACAATAACTTGCAATCATTATCTCTGGAATGTATTCTGCGACATTTTGACTGTCAAAAGTATCATCATTTCTCACAGCTTTCCTTTCAAAGCCGTGAAATAGTTCAACAGTAATTCCAGTCCCATCCATTAGGAAACAGGTATCAATTTGTCGTTTGAACCTCCGAAATCAATACCTTCATTAATAATTTTGTCTTTGAACACTGAGAAAACAGTGTCTTCTCTAAAGACAGGGCCGTCCTTTGAAATGTTAAGTTCGTTTATTTATGTTTCAAGATCTTCTCTTTCGTTTGTCCCTTCAGTAACTTTGTGTATTATGAGATTACCATAGATCACTATGAAATTGACATTAGCATGAAACTGACAGTCGTGTTCATAGTTAATGGAAGAAGTTTTAATAAAGCATACAAAAAATTGCTGACGGTTAGTGAAGTTTCTAGAATGCAAATGCAGGTTTGCTATGCTAATGAGCGAAGCTTTCTTTGCTCAGATGAGTGAGGTTTGAGAAGTAATTGTCAGCATTTGTAAGACGTATTAGGGTTTTTGCACTATGGATTATGTATACATTCATAACATCACGCCTGTAATTCCCGAAGGGTTAGGCGGAAGTGCCCTTAATAGTGTGCCCACATTTCGTCTTTTATGTTTAAGTCCCATATGATAGCTATTGCCATCAACCGGGCACAAATCCAAACTCCATGGGTGCTACTGAGAAATTCCTAATGGAAAAACCCAATAACACTTTGCCCGACCTGGGAATCGAACCCAGGACCTCGTGCTCAGCAGTCGTGCTTTTGCTACATTGCCTCTTGCAGGTGGATTATGTATATTAATTTAATAACCCGTTGGGCACAAAAAAGAATACTTCTACAATTACACTTCTCATATCTTCTTATTATACGTACTTCTAACTGTCTAAAACCCATAAACCTCAACGAATAAATTCGGCCAATCACAGTCTTGGCAAAGGCTTCTCCCAAGTTTCGCCATCACACCCTCCACCACCGCTTTCCATATCCAGATAAAGTTGTCTATCTGGCAGTTGTAAAAGCATAAGCATAATTAGCCTATAATGTTCACATTGCTGGGACACAGGCCTCCTCTCTACGAGAGGGAGTGGCCTATAATCCACCACGCAGGTCCAGTGCGGGTTGGTAGATGTCACATGTCTAACAGTGATGATGAAATATATTATTACACAAAGTAATGCGCCTGCCTGGGTTCGAACCCACGATTTACTGCTCGTAATTCGGGGCCGCCACCATTAGGCCACCGCTACTCTGGATCGTCGGTTAACCCTGAATTTCTCGACAGAAGAATCGACAAAATGACAGATTGTGAAGAGAAATCCGTCATTTTGTGGACACAATCTGTCATTTTGTCGATTCTGCCGTCGACAAAACTCGTTTCTACGGTGGTCATGCTACGCGTGCTGGAAGAAATATGTTTAGAACCTATGTTAAGTAAATGCTTCATTGAGTCCAAACTCGTGACATAAATGTTATCAAGGTTTCCATTGACAAGAAATTACTCTTCCCCTATATTATGTTTGCATTCTTTATTCATCAGTTATCAGACACATTTTTACCATTTCTAAAGATAAAACAAAATGTTTGGTTTTATACGTGAATTTTATGTGTTCGATTTGGGGAAACCCTTTCAATTGTATCTATCTGTGTCATCTAGCGTTTCCGTTGGAATGAAAAAAGATATAAAAGATAGCGAATAAAAAGGGTTTTTTTATGTTCATGTTCCTTTAATTCTTGGGTTGTGTTTATTTCTCTGTTGTCATTTCTCGCTTGATTTAGGGATAGGTAAGTGTCGTGTGTTTTGAAGTAACGAAGTATATGTGTAAAACTGAAACTATTATTTTGAGCCTGAACGCCATTTTTGTTCCGGAATAATATCAATCAAACAACGTCTGATTTCTTTGATAACGAGTACTTCATCAGTTTTATCATATTTATATATGTTATCAAATACTATTATGTCGAGAGAAAGGAGGTCGTTAACGGGCATTTGATAAGAAAGGTTATCGGTAAACATATTTGTTTTTTTTTTTAAATTGTGTTTATAAATAATATAAGGGTGGCAATATTATTGTCACGCATCAAAATATTCTTGTATTTCTAGAAGTCAAGCTTGCCTGAAGAAACCTTGCAAGACTTGCACAATAGAAACGTGACTTTAGAGACAGACGTCTTTTATCTTATTTGCCACGACATTCAGCTGTTTTCTCCTCAGGGTACCATGGGTACCAACCTCCTGAGTATAGACTTCATCTGCGATCTTCGTCCAGTTCTTCTTTTCCCACTAATGTAAATTTTGTTGCACAGGTATCATGGGTCCGTCACCGCGACATCCACCTGCTGACGGTGGGGCGCTACACGTACACGTCGGACCAGCGCTTCGAGGCGCAGCACAAGCCGCGCTCCGAGGAGTGGGCGCTGCGCATCCGCAGCCCACAGCGCCGCGACTCCGGCCAGTACGAGTGTCAGATATCCACCACGCCGCCTATAGGGCATGCTGTCTTCCTTAATATTGTAGGTTAGTAAGGTCGCAGTTGTATATATTTTGTATCTGTTGTTTCTTTATCTTACTACACGCTCGGGTAACATGAGGGTTTCCAAGCTAGTGTAGCTAGGATAGTGAGATAGTAAGCTAGCAATCTAGTCACTAAAGCTATAAATAAAATAAATAAATAAAATGATTTCAGGCAAAATACCCATACACAACAAAAATAAAAATTGAGACAAATAAATTAGTAAAAACAGTAAAGAAATCATTATAAAAATATCAATAAAAACTTTGACACCACGGTTGGCGCAGTGGCTGAGCGATTGACTGCTGCGCTTCGTGTCGCGGGTTCGATTCCCGCACGGAACAAATATTTGTATGGCCTACAGGTAGTTGTTCCGGGTCTGGCTGTTTGTGTATGTGAGTTTAAATGTTTGTAAACGCACCCACGATACAGGAGAAATTCCTAGTGTGGGGCAACGTTTCTTTAAAAAAAGAAAAAAAAAAGAAAAGAAAGAAAAGAAAGATTTAAAAACTTAAAAACATGGAGGTATGCATAGTAGGTACCTTCAAAAATAATATTAAATTTCTCATTTTTTTATCGATTTAGCTAAATTCTGGGTGAAACTCATTTAACCATAAAGGAACCACCTGTATCTGTTGTTTCTTTGTCTTATAACACGCCCGGGTCATACAAGGGTGTTCAAGCTAGGATAGCGAGATAGTATGCTAACAAGCTAGTCGCTAATGCTATCCAGTTAGCCAAGTTCTGCATGAAGTTCCAAGTCATCTTACATCTCATCTCATCACACGACGAAGAAAAAGAAGTCACCTGTCCTCATGTATACGGAACCATCCTCATTTTAGACAGTACTTAGCTACTATGACAGTTTACTAGAATGAGATTCTATCCAGGGTGGAAGAGACACCCATGAGGAAACGGTTCGTTAAAGGTTATAAAAAGCTGCTGTTCCATACGTTTTGGCAGTGTTGGTTATTGCACTTTTGTTAGGAAGCAGCTGATTTTGTTTTTAAACAACCGACGAAAGATTTCTATGTGGGGGGCTCAGAATGATGTACTGAATACGTGGTAACCGTTTTCGCGTCGGTGCCCCTTCCACTCAGTATTTAACTAGTAGCTTTATTTATGAACTAGCTACACTAAAGTACTTTGAACGACTGAAGAACTTTGTTTCGAATGCCTCCATTTTCAAAGTTAGCTAAATGTCGACTATTTTAGTAATTTAACAAGCTACCCCCTTTTGTAACAAAAATAATAACTCTTCTACCTACAGAAGTTCAATTTTCATCTTACATTGCTAAGTAAAAAGTCTCTATTTCAAATATCCATTACACAAACACATGTAGAAACAAGAAAAACTCCTCAAGTATAAACTTAGTATTTACATTTGGGACCTAAACAGTTGGAACTCAGGTATTTGTTGATTGCCCTGAGATTGCTGCGTCTCGCCCTACGTTACCTAAAACAACATGGCCGCGGTAACATGTTTTCTCAGTTCGTGTTCATAATGCATGTACAGGCACGTGTGAATTATAAATTGTAATTATTATAATGTAAGAAACAAGCAGTTCCTCGCGACTTTGCTTGCGAACAAAGTTTAACTTGTTGGCCCGTTGAAAGGATCTAAAAGAATATTGTACAGAATAGACTTGAGGAGCTTTTAAAAGGTTTTATAGGTACCTACTGTGTGGAATATACTATCTTCTATATGACATGTTTTTTCTTAAATTTTGTTACAGCTTTATTTTTTCATCTTCAAATTCAGTTTTAGTGTTTATGAAAGGTTTTGGTGAATTTCAATTATCAAATTATCCTACCACTAAATTAACATTAATTTTAACTTTAGTAGATAAGCTAACGCTTAACTAATTAACAAATTTGTTACAAAAACACAGCCACAATAGTGCCGCTGCTCTAAGTAAAAGGGGTGCATCTGAGGAAAACGAATAGCAAAAACTGTGCCTTACCTCTATCACATTTTTTGTTAGATATCTGTTTTTTTTTCGGTTGGGAAATCATCAAATGACCCATCCCACTCTGGGCGGAGCGGAAGGGAGTGTCAGACTTGTACTGACTAAAACCCATCCATGTTTCTTCTTAGCCCTTTGTGTTCCAGGGCCGCAGTATCTCTTTCGAACAGTCCCGGTTTTGTTTGATATCTAAGGGTTATTTTTAGTGATTAAACCTGTCGTACTGTATGGATCGGAATGCTGGACTTTGGAAAATGGACAAAAAAAGATTGCATGTAGCGGAGATGAAAATATTAAGCTATGTGTGGTGTGACAAGTGTAAGTGTAAAGTATGAGTATATTAGAGGAAGTTTGAAAGTTGCACTAGTAACAGAAAATTTGAAAGGGAATCGACTGTCATGGTATAGGCATGTGATGAGGAGGGACGAATCGCATGTGACTAAAAGAGTGATGAATATAAATGTTGATGGATGGAGAGGGAGAGGAAAACTAAGGAAACGATGGATGGATTGTGTGAGAAATGATATGAAAGAAAAAGGAGTAAATGATAGCGTGACGGTTGACAGAGGAGAATGGAAGAAAAAAACGTGTTGCGCCGACCCCAAGTAACATGGGACAAGGGCAGGAAGATGAAGATCATCTAAGGCCTAGTATCTATTTCACAGATGCTCCTCATTTATTAATGGGAACATAATAGTAGCTCGTACTATGCACACACATACTACGTGGCTTTAGATGGTGTATGTGCGTAGAGTGGAATACCGAATATTGTGCCTCATGTGGAGAGAGGTCTTTGTTCACTCAATTTGTGTACAATTATTGAGCAAGTTACTTGTATGCAGCAAGCATTGTAGTATAGGTAAAATGATATGCCTACCTACATAACATCATCTAAATGACATCAAAACGTAGTTACGTGTAACAGTAACATTGACAGCTATACAAAGTTTTTCTTTTTACTTAATGCTTATGAAAGTGTTGCGGTACTTACCACAAAAACACATTTTTTTAAATTTTTGTTTGTCTGTCTGTTTGTTCCGGCTATTCTCCGAAACAGCTCCACCGATTTTGACGGGACTTTTACTGGCAGATACCTGATGTCATAAGGAGTAATTTAGGATACTTTTAATAACAAAAATAAAATAGAAAAAGGATTAGGGGTCCGTGAAAAAAAATGAAACCCATTAAATTTGTTAATAAAATCCGATTGCAATAGAAAAGTAATATTTTTATAATAATTTCACGTGGACGAAGGTCGCGGGCAACAACTAGTACAATAATAAGTGTAGCCATTTACAACGTTGTTTCTGAACGTTTTTTTATAAAAATGTAATTTTTCCAAAAATAACTGGTGTTATTACTCTGCCATCGAGTGTAACGTAGACTGAAAATTTTCCACTGAATTATTAGGTTTTAAATAACGACTCAGTGACTATAATAATAGAATACGTTATATATTACTCTCTGTTTTCGAGACAAAAAGTTAATATTGAATTGGATCAAACGATATTTACCAAGTAGATATTAAATTCTAGCAGAACTCCTCCAGAGACAATCACGCTTCCATAATATTAATAAGTGTTGCACGATTTGATTTGATTTGACTGGAATTTTGTTTTTTAGAAGTATAAACGGTACGGCAAAGAGTTTCGTGTTTCTATAGTACTTTTCAACAGGACATTAGATTTTTTGTAGTATATATGTCACCTTAAAATCACCAAAACATTTAACAAACAAATATGGCGACGCGGGGCACATGACGTTAAACCAATTAGTTCGTTCCTTCGAATGCCATTTCACAATTTGACGGTTTCACTTCGATAGTTTATAATCTACCGAAAAGTAATGCGTGAAATTGTAAACAGTATGTTACGGTTCACAATCTTTTGATAGATTACAATCTCGCGAGATAGATTATAATCCATCGATTTTTACAATTTTACGGTGACATATACATACATAAACTCACGACTTTTTCTACGACTACCCGTCAGAAACCTCAGAAAGCCACGTGCTACGATCCTTACATACTCCTTTAGCCTCGTCCACGTTCATACGTCTGGTCATACACGCACGCCGGTTGCGAGTACTATGCACCTGACCTTTCTGAAGAACCTTACCAATAAGCTCAGTGCAGGTCCTTCAGGCGTCACATTCTGGCGTTACCGCTTACAACTGCCTTGTACCTTTTGTTAGACGCCTTTCACTCATCCTCTTCACATGACCAAACCATCGAAGCATACTCTTTTCAATTTTTGTCACTACATCTCCTTTTAAACCGCAACGTTCTCCTATAACCTCATTCTACAATTTAACATTCAGAGTATTGGCAGTTTATATTAATCTTTCACATTTATGACTTTTCCAGTATATATATATAGTAATACTGATAAAATATCACTTTGAATAACTTTCTGTAAACCAAAAATATCATAATTAATTAGAAAGTAAGTTATAAGTCCCTCATCTCTGCGCAGGCAACATCTTAATCAAAGTATTTTTTGCCTCCTCTAGAACCAGAAACGGTAATATCCAGCGGACCAGAGCTGTTCATCCAGGCTGGCTCCACCATCAACTTGACCTGCACAGTGCGTCATACTCCTGAGCCACCCAGTTCGATCACCTGGACGCATGGAGAACAGGTAATTTCAAATGTACGTTTATTTTCAATATTACTTACAACCCTGTAGATGTCCTAAAATTGATCGATTTTACCACTAAACCTCACTCAGTTTTAATGATAGACTAAGGGCCTATTTCACGATGTCCGAATAGGTGGCTACTTACCGAATACATTAAAAAATGGAACAGAGTTTGTATGAAATGATCTACCAAGTAAATTAAATGGAACTTAATCGTAGGTGGTGAAACAGGCCCTAATTATTAGATTAATGGTAACGATTCATGAAATCGGCTATATGTAATCTACAAATTCTAATAAGTAGAATACTTTAGTGGCAAAACGTGATCGACGAAATTCTTTATAAGAACCCATAAATCGAATAACCAATTTCTTGGTGGTCTACCAGCTGGTACTAAAACATCGGTTAAAATCAATATTTTACATATTTTAAATACGCAAACCCTGCGTAGGGAACTACAGCTCAAAAACAAAATCAATATTGTTTAACATAAGAAATATACCGAGTTTAATTTCGTATTGTTCGAAAAGCCACATGTATCTAATAATGCACAGTTACTGGCGTGGTCGCACATTAACCACTGCTGACCACAATATATTATTATAGTGTTCGCTTTCCGTACGCTATCTGTGGTTTGTCGCTGTTATAGTTGCAATATACCGGAGTTAGAATCCTCGATGCCTGGATACGATTTTCTTGTTGCGGAATTCTGTTTTATTTAAAGCATTAACAAGGAGATTTATGTACTTAATTCTTTTTACAGTGGTTATCAAGCCTGTAATCCCTGAAGGCAAAGTTTTAGATGTAAAAAAAAATCAACTAAATTTCGATCGTTACGTTTCAGTCTTATATAATAGGAGGTGATCGTATTGCCATCAACCAGGGCTGCTACTGATCAATTCCCAAAGTAAAGACTCAATAACACCTGGCTGGTACTGAAATCGAACCTAAAACGTTTTCAGAAAATAATACGCGCTCAAAGTTGGTAGTGATTCTGTCCAAATATAAAATCATAGATTGAAACAGACATTTTCCGCTTCGTTAATTAATAAAACAAATCAGAGTTCTAAAACAAAATCAGTACCCCGAAAAAAATCGTTAAATAACTTCACAAATTCAGCTAATAACAGATTTTGCCGACAAATCCCTGCGAACCGGGATTAAGAGCATTAAATTCCCGATGTATATGGAATTGCGGACTCAGTCCTGAGTCAATCGATTTCATGGTTTGAAAGTGATGACGTAATGAATGGCCTGTTGAACAAATTCATTCCGTAATTACGTCACAGCGAGTCAGTCTGACGCATCCAATTTTAATGGAAATTTAATAGTGTAAATATGATAAAAGTTTGCTTATCAATTGCAAATGTTGATATTTGCTGCTGATTTATAAAGCATTAATAATGATGTGAAAATACACAAATACTGATTGATATTTGTTTTGATTATTAGAACAATTTTATATTCAAATGGTAATGTGTTTTTAGGAACAAAAATCGTAGTTATTCCCACTAAAAATATTGAACTTAATACCATCAATACAATTTCGAAGGAAAACAACAATATTTAAACTTGATATTTTTTTAGGTTATCAACTTTGACTCTGCACGGGGAGGCATATCACTGGTCACTGAAAAGGGGCTGAAGAGTACCAGTCGGCTCCTGGTACAGCGGGCAACTGGCTCAGACGCAGGAGTGTACACTTGTGGCCCCAACAATGCTCCCTCAGCAGCCACTAGGGTCCATGTCTTATCTGGTAAGAAATCTTCAAAATTCCATGATGAAAATAAAATTATAGAACCAGTTTCTATTAGATAAATAACAATTTAAATATTCTTTGTCAGTGTTGAGTAAAAGTTTTATTAATTTCTTAAGTTCACAGTGTCAAACGCTTTGTACAAAGTCGTTGTTACAAACTTTAACTAGAATGAATAGGATTGAATTGAGTAATATCTAAAAGTTGTATTAACATAGTTCTTAAGCGCTCACTACTAACCTTTATGGACTCTTGTTCGAAATAAACGTTTTGTTTGATTGATTGATTTATTCTAGTAGATTATTTGTATGATTTTGCATCTAATTTCAAATTCCCTCTGTCCCTAGGTGAGCACCCTGCAGCAATGCAGCAAGGATGTGCAAAATCAACACTAGATAAAACAGCTTCCATTCTATGCTGTTTGTTAACCCTCTACGTACTAAGAAAACCTTCGTTTAGCGACCTACAGTTCGGAACTTGAATCTTTCAAGTTATCTGAAATAAACCATAAGCTGAGTCAATAATTCTTATTATAATTCTATTGCTTGAAGATCAAACAAGAGTGATTTGATTGGAATAAAAGGGATAAGGGACAATGTGTACTTTCTCGTGCCTAGAAAAACTTTGTTAAAAAGCCGCGACTTGTGAATAGACAACTTTTCGGCTTTCACAGTCTTTAATATCTCGTTATTTGCTTTTGTCAAGTTACTTTGTAAAAGTGATTTTGTTTGGGTCGTTAAACATTGAGAAAAGGACCCTCAAACAACAGTTTTTCGGAAAAATGTTTTGGTAAGCGAAAATGTGCGTTGTTCAAATTCATTAAAAGGCCAAATTCCGTTGATTATGTATTGTAAATATTTCGATCACAGCTTTGTACATACTTTGATGTAGGTATTATAAATACAATTATATCCTGTAGCTGTCTGTCCGCGTCGTTATGTTAACATAATGAAGGGTAGATGAAACTGTTGTATCTCGAAAAGGTATTGTTTAAACTCATTAACAGTTACGTAAGGTTATATAATAATTAATTATTACGGGCAGACAGCGAAACCCTTCTAATTGTAACTAAGGTTTAGCTCTAGAGAATTTAATTGACGAGTTAAAATGGCAAGTAACAATTATGTACTATGTGTTCGCAACTCAAGGTTTCAAAGATATAAGATTTTTGCATAAAGATAAGACCTTTAAGGGAGCATAAGGGGGTTTGTGAGTGGATAGTCTCCATATTCCATGGTCATTGTCAGCTTTAATGGCGGTCGGCAGATGCTTATATAGTTTCCAGGGACTATATTGCACGTTTTTGGAAGGCACGGATCGGGTCGCAAATGATGGTAGTTGAAATAAATAACTAGAAAGTGTGAGGGTCTTCCGAAATGTGAGGTCGGAGTTCTTCCTTAAACAGATTTTGGGTCGCGATGTTACTAACACATTTTCGTCATCTATGACGTATCTACATTAAAATCTTGACAAAGATACGCACACTCTGACTAGGTACCTATTCAATAAACAGTATAATAATAATAATATCAGCCTATTACTGTCCCACTGCTGGGCAAGGGCCTCTTCTCATACAGAGAAGGCATGAGCATTGATCACCACGCTTGCTCAAGACGGGTTGGCGATTTCAGACTTACATTAATTACAAGTCCAGGTTTCATCACGATGTTTTCCTTCACCGATCTCTGTGATGTCCAAGATAAACTCAGAAAGTACATATGAATTGGAAAAGTCACATTAGTACTTGCCCGGACTTGAACCCGCAACCTCAACAAGGAGGCCTTAGTCATGGGGCCATCACGGCATATGCGAAAAAAAAATTAAAAAATATCTTACTTAATAAACAATATGCTGTTCGAAAATATCAGATCCTACAATAGGTTGGTCACAAATATGATTTTTTCGAACGAGATAATGTGAGAGATTGATGATAATAGTATTATTATTGGGTCTTTTTTATCGAACTCCAGACCAAAAGTAAAAAAAAAACTAAGTAAAATTCAAACAGTATGAAGTAAAACGTTACACAAAAAAATTCAACAAGCAATACAAAATATTAAAGATAAAAGGTTCTAACGGTGAATAAATAAGAAAACGTGTCGACCATTCCGCAAAGACTTGAATATTAATGACATTCTAAATATTGTCCAAAATTTGAAACAGACCAAGCCATTTATGTAAGAAAATACATCTCGTCAACTAACGCAATTATCTTGGCAGTTAATAAGATGGCGTCGATTTGGGGAGCGAATAAATTAATGTAAATTGTCTGTAAATAATTAAACCAAATTATTGTCCAATTTTAAATAAATAGATACGGAATGTATGAATAATGAACGTCAACGAAATAAAATTTGTTATAAATTATGTTTTGTGTTTTATTCTCTTGTCTTATATTTTCTTTTCTATGAATGGAGAAAAATATATGGGCTTTCCTTTGAACTAAGAGATTAATACAAACAAATCTCGTGATTCCCCTGAAGACTACCTTTATGAGTGTTGTCTCGCGGTTTCGTAAAAGGCAAAGAAATCGGTGTCTCCATCACCAATTGAGGTAAGTATGGTATATTTTCCTTCAGAAGTCGATATTTCAAAATTCAAACTAAAGGTACCAGGAGTATAAAGCAAAAAATGATTTCAGTCTACCTTTCTATTTTTAAGTAATAATATTTTGTAGGTATGTACCTATTACTTAACAAAGACTTTATTAAGAGACGTCGCCTTAAGAATTCGACTACTCCTTAATAAAAAGGAAAATTGTTAATATTTTTAGGAAAAAATGCGACAACCTCCTTTGACGGCAAAGCAATTCATTTAAAATTCTATTGTCGTCCACAGTTTATTTACTCGGCCTAGATTTCAATATAAATAGAGAACGGGCTACGAAAATATCTTTAGTACTTTAATCTTTGTCGCTTTAACGGCTAACATTTGAATAATAGGGTTTATCAACGTTTTGGATAAAGTCCAGTTTCGTTTAACTTTTTATTATTTTGCTTATTGAATTTATTAAAATATACAAAACGAATTTGGAGTTTAACCTTTTAAAAGTTGGTAATACAATGGAAAAGGAAAATTCCATTATGTATTGTTCTAGCAATGTACTCAAATAAAAGTAGGTTGTAAAACACGACACTTACAATACATAATAGAAAAACCTACCTGTTTTCAGGTGAAAAATTGAAAGCGATCATCATGAGATCGACACTCGTTGGACCGCGCCTTTTGCAGAAAAACACCGAGTATTTAAAATAGGCCATGAGGGCAAGTTATTATATAATTTCAGAGTCCCAACTAACCCATTATTTTTTCTTTAATTTCTACTGTTTTAATCTGAATCTAAAGTAATTAATGACTCTTAAAAGACTAGGTGTTAACTTGTTTTTGCTCACATCAAGTACAAATGAAAAAATTTTTGGTTAGAAAATTCTTGGAATAATAATCCAATTTTTAAATGAAACAGCTTCACGTTTTAATTAAATTAACAGAATGCCAATTTCTTTCACAAACGTACTTACAATAAAACTTTTAGTACTAGTCGTAAACCCTTCCAGCAATAAGCAACAAAATAATAGAAGTTACCTCAGCACATTGGTAACAACTTGACCGGCTTAGACTTCGTTCAAAGTGCACAGGCGGAGGCGACAGCGGGCGCGACTTGAGACCAGCGACACGTTCACGCGTATTTTTTTTCCTTCGCGTGATTACTGTCGCTTTGCAAATCTCAGCGGCGCGTAGCTTGTGGCCTCGACATTGAGAATCTAGCTCGTGGCAAGAGGACGGATGGCTCGGGCGGAGACAGCAGTGGACGTGACTTCGCAAGCAGTAGCAGAAAAATGTGTACAGCCAAGTGTGTTTGTTGGTTTGTTCTTCCTCCTCGCAGCAATGGAGGAACAGATTGATGTGTTGTGCATTGAGATGGTTTATGGGTTAGAGAACAACTTAAAAGCTTTTATGAAATAAAATACATGGGGTAAACTACCGTAGTTTGCATCACATGCTACTTTAAGTGGTTTCTTTGATGATCTGTGACAACGGCTGTTTAGCCGGATGTTTGCAGCGGGAGAACCACTCATAAAACACGAGCATTTGTCACTTTACTATGGTCATAATGCACACGACGTATTTATATGGGTACTAAAAACGCGACCGCGTCAGCACCCGCTTCAGTATCTCAATGTAGACAAGCACTTAGAGAAATCGACTTTTCTCGTGCGAATTCTCGAGAAACGCGGTTTTCTTATAAGTAATAGCAGTAAGTTATAAAGAAAACTGTTGCGGTCCTGAAAATAAATAGAAGAGACTTGTTACGACTTGAGACATTTTTAATTTAAGTAATATTCTTACTTTACAGGAACAAACGTTCGTCCTTTGTTTCCCTGTTTATGAAACTTTTGAAATAAACTGACTTGGTCACAATATTATTTCTAAACTTTTATCTAATCTTCTGTATTTGACTGGGAGGGTTGATTTATTATATCAATATTCAGTTCTTACTTAGTACAATTTCAAGTAATTATCTTGGACCTGGCACCCTGTCTGAAAAATATAAAGTTACCAAGAACAAGAAGAAACTAGTTCTCAGAAATATTTATATTTATAGACTGTCTAGAGGACGTAGATACTAAAGGTTGGGTGTTTGTTATTATAGCAAGACATTCGTATGACCAACAACATAAACCACAGTTACCTACGTGGCTCAATATGAAAACTTTATCAACAACAATTTATAGACCGACCGCTTTAATGAGTCCTCCATCTTGCCCCATCAAAGGCACATTAAGTGTTCACAAAGTCCTAACAATATCCCACAGGTTATTTGCTTTAAAATAACCATAATCCACGTAGGTATTACGATACTAATTCAACCAATACGTTATCAACTAGATCAATCTTCAGAAAACAATGATACAGAGTTTGATAGTAAGTGGTACACACGAGACTCAGAACATAACATAGCATATACTTACTGGCTTTTACCTTGGCCAAAGACTTAGCGTTGCCATACAAAGTGGCAACGCCGCCAGTCTCTTGGGTATATTACCAGTTCACAGCGTTGAGGAGTTTTTGACGCCATTTTTTAAGTTTATTGTTAAGTTAGTTACTTCAGGTTATTTTAATTTATAAAGGTATATAATATTTGGCTAACAAATAAATGAATTCAAATATCAAAAGAAAAAAAAAGCTTACATCGGCTATAAATCGGTACTGTCTGTCTACACTACATAAAATATTCACGCGTCAACAACTTAAATGATTTCGACGAAATTCCATTTCAATTCCAGACCGTGACTTGGGTTCGTTTAATAATTTTCAACCTCCAAGCGGGTGATGCCGCAGGCAAAAGCAAGTCACCCATAGCGGAATCCACAGGGCAGAGGGAGACAGCTTTGTAACTATTTCGTAAACCACAAGGTGCTTCACACAGGCTGTACTGAAGAGTTGTTCTAGTCGCTAGAATTTCAGTGGAATGGCAAATTCTTCCGGCCACCCGAAATGTTTTGTTTTGCGACAAAGTGATAAGGCTAATTTATACAAATATATTTGCTCATAAATTGCATCCAACACCTTTTCTTTGTTTAAAGGTTGGCTTTTTAGCTTGGAAACACGAGACAAAGTTATAGATTTAAAACCTTAATATTATAACAAAACACATAAAATGACATCACGCTTGTAATCCTCGAAGGGGTTAGGCAGAGATGTACCTAATAGTACACCCACATTTCGCCAGTTATGTTTAAGTAATAGGGGGTGAGCCTATTGCCATTAACCGGGTGGAAATGCAGACTCCGTTGCTACTACTGAGAAATTCCTGATGGAAAAACCCAATAACACTTTGCCCGACCTGGGAATCGAACCCAGGACCTCATGCACTGCAGTCGCGCTTGCGACCACTAGACCATCGAGGCAGTCTTAGTCTTAACAATAAATTCCAGAAATACAGAATGTGTCTGTGTTTGTCTGTCTGCTGGTGCGTTTAATCCGATTTACGTTTTTTTTTTATTTTAGGTGGAGTTTTGAGTATGAATGATGATGGCTTTATGAGTAGGGGAAGAAACGATGTATGGACTGTGTGTAAGATGATATGGCTAAATAGGGGGTGACGACTGAGATGAGGACTAATAGACAAGTATAGAAAAAGAAGACTGCCTCGTTGATCCAGTGGTCGCAATCGACTGCTGAGTATGAGGTTCTGGGTTCGATTCTTGGGTCGGGCAAATTGTTAGCTGAATTTTTCCATTAAGAATTTTTCAGTAGCAGCTACGGAGTCTAGATTTGTGCTCGGTTGATGCCAGTAGGCTCTAAATGTAACTGGTAAAATGTGGGTGTAATATTAGGAACACGTAATATAACCGTTCGGAGATTACAGGCGTGATGTTGTGTAGGATAGTAACAGAACTGTGAAACTAGTTAGTTATTTTTTTTAAACTCTAGCTTAATAAGAGATTACAAAGACTTAGTGGTCACGCGTTCCACTTTAGTAGAAAATAATAAAAAATGGCTGAACTCGTTACGAAGCCTCGCTTTTAATATTAAAAGGAACTTTTAGGAATTAAAACTTGAAAGCTGGCTTGGTATGAAAAACTTGAGCAGAATGTAAAATAGTTTTTTAAAAGTATCCATCTTAGTAGTTTTTAGGGTCCTAGGGGGCTCGATATAGAACATATGTACTTGCCTAAATAAAATACAATCAAGTGCACTTGTACGAAAAACCATTACCACGAAATACAATTGCGCGAAAGAACATTTGTGCAAAGGTACTTTTTGGGCATGGACACTAATTGCTCTTTCGCGCAAGTGTCCAGCTAGCAGTAAAATGTTACACAGAGGCTTTTGAAATAAAATAAGAGTCAAAAGCATCTTTTCGGGAAACCTTTCTTAAAATGTGGAATGATTGTTAGTATTCTTAGATCTCGAAAGACCATTTTGCCTATATAAAAAATCGAACCAAATGTATGAATATGATGATTTACCTTTGTATAGATTCTTTTTACCCACTATTTGTGAATGTGTGAACATTGTAGGCTTTGTGGATTCCCAGCTGCTTGTTAGCTTTTTATCTTGTTTTACATCTTTTGTGTAGTAAGCAACGACTTAGTGTCGGGTCTACGCTGTCCCCCCATGCTTAAGTACAAATGCTGTACCATGATAATATTGTAATACCAAATGATTTGAAAATGGAGTTTCTTGCCAGTTCTTCTCCATAGGAAACGACCAACCCGAACCGTGCACCTTTTTGTCGACGTTTTATAAGTGCCAATCTAGGCCTATGTGAAATAAAATATTTTGATTTTGATTTTGAGGCGAAAGGAGTATACTAAGGATCACAGCAGTTGGCGACCCCTGGCCTTGGCCTTGGAATTTTTGCTCATTCTTCTCCATGAGATCTAAACTCTGGAATGGGCAACTATACTCTATATATTCACAGTTATTATGCCTGAGGCTGGTCTGTAGGTAGCTGAATCTTGACTATGCAAAAGTTAGGGGTGAGTCTCTATTTGAAATAAATGCTTTGAGTTTCAGTTTGAGGTGGCGTTCTGTGGTTTCTGCGTACCCCCTTGGATATAAAAGCGTGAGTTCCAAAAATCGCGCTTATATACAAAAATATTTTTCCAAAGCTTACAAACCTACTGCTTCAGCAGGTACAATCTACGATCAGCCTACGAGTCAATTTATCTAGTTTCCATTCATCCTTTGATGCAATTCTCAAGGGAATAGGCAGTGCCTGCAGAGAAGCAGTCGATTTCCATGTACATTATGGATATTTTAAAGCAAAATTGAAATATAGGAAACTAGACAAAGTTACATTTTATTAGAGATAATGGCGGAGGGTGAATGAGCTCATGTCTAAACAATAGCCGTTTGGGTCGATCTTCAGTTTAAGTCGTGATTGCCTAGGTTGGTCCGTGGATGGGTGACCACTCATTACACACCGAGAGTTTTCTCTGTGCCTCGGAAAGCACGCTAAGCCGTTGGTCCCGGATATCAATTGTGATCTTTGACAGTCGTTACAGGAAGTCAGTGGCCTGAAAGTCTGACAACCAGTCTAACCAAGGGTTATCGTATTACCCAGTACTAACTGGGTTGTGGGGGTCAGATAGGCAGTCGCTCCATGTAAAATACTGATATTCAGCTGCATCCGGTTAGACTAGAAGCCGACCCCAACATAGTTGGGGAAAGGCAGGCTAATGATGATGATGACGATGGTGGATGGAGATGTCAACAAGTTAGTAGATTAACTAAGCTACAGAAAAACTAATGTGTCCATCCTTTTTAAATCGGTTGTAGAAATACGAAGCACTTTCAACGCGATTACCACTTACGTGTCATCCCACTGCTGAGCAAAGGCCTCTCCTCATCATTTCCAAATATTTAAATCTAGGCCTAATGTGGACCACTGGACCGTTGGTTCTGTCCAGGTCTACCGCAAGAGATGGTGAGACGCTACATCGTGATTTTGGCCCACAGATCGTCGGGCATTCGGCAAACATGGCCAGCCCCGTTCAACTTCAGCTTATCGAACAAACAAATTCGTATATTTTGAGCGATATTCCGGTGGAAAAGTAAAATATAAAATGGTGGATTGACATAACCCACTGAATGTCAAAAATTGTTGCCATAATTAAAAAAAAAAGATTTTTCGCTTTTAGAGTGTCTACTCTCTCTTATTCTGTTTTTGGAGTGTAAAATTATCACAGCCTCGACACCGAATGTTTATTAAAACCTAAAACAATAACCGTAATTCTGCCTTGTTATCAGATCGTTATTCTCGAAGCTACTATTCCAAAAATTTCCGAATAATTTAACAACAGAACATTTATTCTCTGTAAAGACGGTATGCAATACAAATAAATTGTTTTATAAAATAAATTATACTGCCTCATTAACGGACGTTGGGGGCTGAAAGTGGGTGTAATTAATTATGTTTGTACATTTATATAAAGCCCTGTAAATTGTTTGGTATGCCATTATGTTTTGTAAGTTACAGGGTAAAAAGGGAAATTGACGTAGTCATAATTAGAATTTGTAAGATTTACACCCGGATTGTAAAAGGTAATAAACAGCGTGTCAAAATTAAACTCATGTTTTCAGTTAGCCAAACGGAGGAGTTGTGTAGTTGTGTTTGACAATCCGTGAGCGATTTTTTGTGTTGATTGACATTTCAGGAGGAATCATAGATCATTGGTCGTGGGCTTGAACCCAAGCAGACGGGTACCTTTTTGTTATTTATTTCAACACCACTGTTCTCTAAACGGTTGCCACCGTTTAGAGAACAGTCCTAAATCAAAAAAAAAATCGAAAACACGTGAAATCTACCAACCCTCACTGGGCCCGCGTGGTAGACGACCTCTACCCCCGATAGACTTATGTTATGTTTTGTTTCTAGCAGTTAGAACTTATAGGGTGATTAAAGTTATGCCTATGTGTTAAAGATGCTACTATGTCTTGTCTGTATTGTGCGTTTCGTTAAAAGGGACAGTCAGAACCTAGATTTTCATCTTATTAGCCATAAGTTTTATGTTCACACAAACAGTAATAGAAATACAGTTCCAGAACTCCAGAACACGAGCAAGTTAATTTTCACCCCATGCAAATTGTTAAAGATACATGTATGCTAGTTGCAACATGCAACAACTTGTAACTTGATAAGCAACTTATTTGCAGCATAACTTAGTATGAACATACCAACGTGCACGCACTTCGAATTACTATCTCACGAACTTGAGTGTAAGTTTGTAGTTCACACTTCAGGTATTTAGTTCAGAATGTATGATTTATCTCTTATGTTTATTCATGTACGACGTCGCGAGACATGTATCGCAATTTGTGTCCAGACCTGTCTTCGCCACCATGTTTGATCCGAGATAACCGTTCACATCAGACACGGGCATCACACTTGTAATGTCTCTGGAAAACTCGAACGTATTTCGATTTAATGTCGCGAGATCAATGTCACGTGGTCGGTATTTTTACAAGAATCAATAGAAATTACCAGCTTTCGAATTAGTGGGCATTAAGAAATATAAAAAATAGATGGCCCATCGGCAGCAGGAACAACGTCCAGGCTGACGGTGCCGCGGTGGTCAGGGCTCCAGAGAGAGGAACCTCCCCTAAGGTCGAGGCGCTTTGCTATTAGTTCATTAACCGTAACGACTATCGGCACAATGATTGCAGAGTCCACGTGCCACATGTCGACAACCTCGTTTGCTAAATCAAGATACTTGATTTTTTTATCATCCATACCTTTCACGAGATTCTCGTCATGAGGGACAGTGTTATTAACAATCATTTACCATATTATTATGATAGTTCAATGGCAATTCAAGTCTCTAAGTAACAGTAAACTGCGTATAGACTTAGCGCAAAAGCCTATATTACACATTGGGCGTATTTTGCTTTTTCCCGAGTTGGTTTTTTACTTGGTTCACGAGTAATTTTTTCAATATTATATTTGATAAACATAGGAGTATTTTTCAATTCTATTTACAGAACCTTTCCACGTGTATTCTCAAATGGGAGTACCTATCATCTCATCTAATATTGAAATAGTATAGTTGAAAAAAAAAGTAGAAAAAATAAGGTTTTGGTGTGAGAGAATCGTTTACGATAAATATTTTAACAGTTTATCCCCACTCGTCTACAAATGAGGTTACCTATATTTATTGTCTATTTTTATATTCTCGTCTATACTGAAAAAGAAACGGTACATGAGTAGTCTTTATGCTTATTGATAATAATGAACTTCATTCTATAAACAAACATTTTGTTCATACTACCATTTGTATCCGCCCACGGCCCAATCATTTCCATTTCCATGAAAACAACTTGACGAGTTAGTCCCTAACAAAAATAGGATGGGAACACTTAAGGTGAAAGCGCCAGGGTAGCCCGCGAGATTCAATTTTTCGTACGTTTTTTTGCGATTTGCAGGTCAGTGTCAGGTTGTATGTTGATGAATTTAAATGAGTTGCGCAAGTAACACGTATGTAGTTTCAGAATTATAATCATTAATACAACCCTTTAAGTTCGTTTAACCCCATCCAATAACTATTTCACGAAAAAGTCACTCAATGAATTAAATGAACTTAGAGTAACTTATTGATGATTATAATTCTGAGCTACCCTGGTGCTCCCACCTTAAATAACAGATGCGGAACCCAAAAAAAGTGTGACGTTAACGCTAAGAAAGTGAGGAAGTAGAATAAAAACACGAAGCGTTTCGAAGACGGCACGAATCAAGTTGGATTAGTAAAGTTTGATTTATTTAGTTAATTACTCGACGCGTCTGGGCTGACTTGGATGTTTAATTATAACCTAGGAGATAGGAATTTCGGCTACAAAGAAAAGACGAAAATAAACATCTAAGAATTATAAATGTGAAAGTTTCTCGTTCAATTACCTACATATTAGCAGCTGAGATGATAGTGGAATTGTGTTTTTTTCTTACGCCTCCGCTGTTTTTTTGTGATTTATTTCATTACACAATCCAAGACATTCGAATCATTTCACCCAATCGTGCAGCCTCATTAGCTCGGCGTTTTCGCCACTGTTACTTCTGGTTTACAGTGCTTGTGAATAGTGTGGAGGGCTTGACCATGAAAAAAGGCTGGTCTGGTATGAGGCACTTTTTATCACATCTGGAGTATTTTGATGTCTGCAAGTTATAGGAAGATGGACACTGCTAACAGTGTCAAACTCGTAGCTAAATTCTGGGACGATTCAATTTACATAGATTGCCATCACTCTGAGAATACAGCTGAACAGGTTTTGAAAAAAAAAAAAAACAAAGTACTCGTATAATAATCATTATTATCTACGTATTTAGTAATAACTGCTTGCCTGTACGTATCGTTTTTGGACAGTTATTTTCTTGTCTTCAATGATAATGGAATTTTCTTTACGGCCTCTTTTTTCAGTAACTATTATCCTGTGCTGCCCACACTAGAGGATATCCTGTTTCGAATATCAGTGAATGTTTTAGTTCTGTTAACAAGATTGATGATAACGTGCTTATTAAGGGACGAAATATGTGCATTTGAGTTTAAGAATGTATGTAAAGGCAATGCAAAACGATGTTTTACTGAATAAACAATTACATTAAAAAAAAAAAAATTAAATGTAAATAAATGTTACTCTCAATTCTTTTTACAAAAACTAAAACTACGACACAACTACACTACCACAATTACACCAATCCACTGCTATAACTTACGAGCATATACTTATTATGCTAACTTGGTATTAGGACAATTTTGAGGAGCTCATGGCTAAATAAAAACAGCCGCTCGGGTCGATCTTTAGGTTAAGCCGTGCTTGCCTAGGTTGGTCCGTGGATGGGTGACCACCCGTTTCTTACCGAGTTTCCTCCGTGCCTCGGAAAGCACGTTAAGCTGTTGGTCCCGGGTGTCATTTGTAGATCTTTGACAGTCGTTAGGTAGTCAGTGGCCCGAAAAGTCTGACAACCAGTCTTTCCAAGGGGTATCGCATTACCCAGTATCAACTGGGTTGTGGAGGTCAGATAGGCAGTCGCTCCATGTAAAATTCTGGTATTCAGCTGCAACCGGTTAGACTGGAAGCCGACCCCAACATAGTTGGGAAAAGGCTAGGCAGATGATGGTATTAGGACAATTTTATTACCTAACTTAGAATTTTAATTTAGTATATTTAATATCCGAAATATCATACTTCTTTTCGATATATAAATCTGTAAAAAGTCTTAAACTATATGATTTATTTAGACATAAAACCACCCTAGGGATTCGTATTAAATAAAAATAAAGGAAATGAAAAAAAAAACAAGATAAATGTGCTCCAGTTTTTTACGATTTAAACAAAAAATAAACTGTAAATGCCTTAAAGCTTTTTATATCAGATCTGAGACACCTAGGACTTTTAATAATATTTTAAGTGTCTTTATTTTGACAAGTTCTACTTAGCGCTGATCTCCATTGTATTTTTTAATTATGTTGGTTAAAAATTCATACCAACAATTCGTAACGGTGCAGAAGACTTACGAAATAGTTTCAATTTGTTTAATTACTGTTGCAATTCTCTAACCAAAACGGACATCAAATTAACACTAAATAAAAATTAAATTGAATCTTAAGACACGAAATAAATTGAATGAAGCGAGAGCAATGAAAAGTAACGACAGTAGTTACCGATAGCCAATCCATTCAGACTTGTAATAAACCCTTTCAAAAGTTCAGAGCCTCACATTAATTGTACTAAAAACCTGACTGAAATTAATACTATCAGCAATTCTATTCCGGCTGCTGCAATTTGTCCTGGAACCTTTACAATTTAATTATATCCTCGAATATTTAAATCTTTGAGTTCAGACGAACTTTCAAAGTTCTCTGTGATTCGGTAGAGTAATATTATAGATTGCGCCAGCTAATTGGTAGGACTTAATTGAATTCAGTTCAAATTGAGTGCCGGAAAGTGAGACACCTCAGTTTGAATTTGCTAAAACCATCAATTGAATGGATTCTTTGATTTAGAAAGTTCGCCATTGTACTTTTGTTCGAGAGCGATGGATTTTCTTTTAGAAAGAATAAAAGTTGATACAGAAGTATATATGGACAAAAATATCCCAGAGGGATTACTGTGAAAATTAACTTGTTCAAATAAAGAGCACTACATTGCGCAAGATATTCGCAATAACGAAGAGAGAGAGAACGAATAATTATTTTTTCCCATTTTCTGCGAGAAGGTTCATTTAAGCCCATGGTCACGTCGGCTCGGAATCCCTAACAAGTTTTTTCTTGGTCAGCAGAAATTAATTCACGTAATCGAAATCCAGACGAACTTAATTTCGATTTGGTAAAAAGATTAGATTTATGAAGTTTTTTATTTGAACTCTAAGAATAACGAAGGTATTCCCGCGAATAAATTAACAAAAGTAATTTTTTGATGGAATAATAAACAAACGGGAAACTTTTACAAACGGCTGTGTTAAATAAATACGAAATGAGAAAGTTTTTGAATAAAATTCTGTGTCGGTAATATTAAAAGAGTTGTGGTTTGCAAATATTCATGATAATGAGTTTTATGAAAACAGAACTTTGTGGGAAAAATAATATAATTGAAATTTGCGGTACTAAATCTAAAGTTGGATACTTTTTTCTTGTTCAATAATGAAAACGGAATAAAACGAGACGATAAAAGTAATCCTACTTACTTTATTCAGATTTGCCATTTGGCGCTGTTCGTAAAATATTATCCTAAGAGTAAATTGTAGTCTTCAAGCTTCAATCGGATTAACCTGGGACAAGACAGGCAAAAGTAACTTTTTCTGAGTTAATTTACGAACCAAATTTTAAGTCTTCCACCGTGCCCGCACGATGGCCTCAAAAATCTCGTTAAAACTTAACTTGAAAAGTTAACCCGTCTGTCTGTCGTAGTACAAAATGTTGGTTTCGGGTACAGTGGACCACACCTCGGTAGCAACACCTTCACATTGAGCTGACCTAAGATAGTACGGTACGGTTTCAATAGAATCAGAGACCAGCTTAAACTGTTTTTACCAATGCTGCCCTACCATGTACCTGTGTGATTCCATGACGAATGAACCCATTGAACTGAATGTCTGCAACACGCAATAGTTTCGTTCAATTGAATGATACCTCTAATAGCTTTGCGTTCCACAGAAATTGTCTGTATACCAGAAATGTCTGAATTACTATCTCGAGCATTAATTGAATCTATTGGTAGCAACTACGGAGTGATCGCCGGTCGTCCATATTATACCGCTTAGCATAAGCATAGCATAGTCGGCCTATTAATGTTCCCACTGCTGGGAAGCAGGCCTCCTCTGTACGGAAGGGACCACTTATACCGCTTCTTGTACCCCAAATAATCTGTCAATAATATCCCAACTACTGGGACACAGTCCTCTCTGTATAGGGCCATAATCCATCACGCGGGCCCAGAACGGTTTGGTGGATATCTGGTTTTAAAATTTTTGGTGTGCATCTCTTTCAATGTTTTCCATCACCGTTTCGTGAGCCTAGGACACACTACCAACGTCGGGATCGTTTTCACTGAGCGACCATTGTATATTATACCCTAAGGTCCTGAAATTATGTAATAATATAAGTAGAATCTATAGCCTATAACATGTCCACTGCTCAGACACAATCCTCCTCTCTGAGATAGCAGACCGTAGTACAATCGCGGGCCCAGTGCAGGCTGAAATATGATAAACAATGCAAATATTTCCAAGCTCCTATAAAACAAAGAATATACCTTATTCTTACTTTAACGTAAAACATAAAAGAAACAATGACGTATCCCACATTTATAATACTTGACTTTTTTATCTGCTACAGCAGCAGTAACAAGCTCATTCCGTTTCATTAAATATTCCGCTTTCGTCTCTCCGCTTATTAGTTGTTCTTTATATGTTATTCTATGAACAAACATGTCCACATCAGAATAACAAGTATCTCTGTGGAGGATGAATACTTCTCCGACTTCTCCCCAAACAATTTCTCTCTAATTAAAACCTTATCAACATTTGCAGTCGCGCTAAGTCAAAATTTGGACGGAAAAGCGAAATACCTTGTTTTCGTTTTAGAGTTTCGTAATTAGTGAAATAAAAGCCGATTTAGGAACTTAACAACAACGTGCTGAAGATGGAGGAAAGTTTTGAGCAATTAATTTTAAATGTGACCTTGGAATGCTTTGGAAGCTACCCACATTTATGCCTTTTGTTGTATAATAATTCAATTACTGAAATTTGGAGATAACTGTCAGGAGCAATTGTGTGTCGCGCTATCTATTTCTAGACCATTAGGTTTTTGGCACACAACCTTTGGAGACGAGGATAAAATAGTAATCCTTTTAGGTTCCAAGTAGGGATTTTGGCAAGGTTTGTATAGGACTTCTTGCAATAACATTATCTTTAGACCAAATGAAAGGCTTGAGGCTAAAAACCTCTATTTTCCTCAAAGCTACTGCTAATGTTTCAAGGAAGTTCTTGAACTAGTTTCCTGAAAATAAAACGAAGAGTTTATTAGCTATCGCGGATATAACTTTCTCTGCTCGATACCCGTGTTTTCAATAAGTATTTTAGCAGTTCGAAAGGTGGAATTAATCGCTTTGAAAGCTTGTTAGTTCACGAAGATAGAAACTAATATTTATAGTGAAAAAGGAAACCCCTCATAAAATAATGGAGTCAGTAAATTCTGAGCTATAATAAATTCTAAGTGGTATATTAAAGTGAAGAGATGATGAGCTTAAATAAGTGCTAAGATAAAAATCTTAAAGAAAATCACGAAAGTGCTAACAACATTCCTGTAGATGAAGTTTATTAATATTAAGGAAAGTCCATTTTTATTTATATGTATTATTCATTTTTATTTTTATGGTATTCTATTAAATGAGGAGCTCGTGGCTAAATCATAACAGTCATTCAGATCGATCTTTAGGTTAAGCCGCGCTTGGCTAGGTTGGTTCGTGGATGGCTGACCACCCATTACATACCGAGTTTACTCCGTGCCTAGGAAAGCACGTTAAGCCGTTGGTCCCGGCTGTCATTTGCAGATCTTTGACAGTCGTTACAGGCATTCAATTGGCTGAAAATCTGACGGCCAGTCTTACCAAGGGGCATCGTTTTAGCTAGTACTAACTGGGTTGTAGAAGTCAGGCAGTCGTTCCATTAAAATATTTTTACTCAGCTGCATCCGGTTAGACTGGAAGCCGACCCCAATACAGTTGGGAAAAGGCTACGCAGATGATGACTTAGGGATAGTGTAACTGACTTAGTGAAAGAATTTTTGAACTCAGCAGTTCGGCAGATTACTCCCTACATTCAAACTTACAAATATAGGCACAAACTTTACCTCTTTATAATATTAATATACAGGGTGTAAACGGACCCTTCACGAAGCCAGGCATTATGTACATCAAACTAAGTAACTTTACGCAAAAATGATTGCTGGGAAATTATCTTTTTTTTGGAGTGAAAAATCACGTTTTACGGTAGGACTCAATGTAACACACTCAAAACATTGTGCTGATGGATAGCTTTAATAGAATGGGGGTCGTGGAGGTGCTTAAAGTAAAAATCTGGCTTAAAAACATGTATTTAAAAAAAAAACTTATGAAAAAGTTGGAACTTTGATCCCCAATATTTCCGTTACTAGAAGATTTCTAGGTATGGCCTCTAGAACAAAAAAATGATTTCGTTAAGGGTCTTGTTACACCCTGTAGATTGCCGTCTAGCCTAGCCTTACACGTGCTACAAGTTTAGGTGTCCACCTTTCAAAGATCCACCCAAAACTTTTCATACCTGTCTTCCATTGTTCAGTCTTCGGTACAAAGCAGATCAATACAATAGTTATTTATTTGGGAAGCACTTAATGATTGATTTCTACTTGGTTGACTTTTAGGCTCATTGGAAGTTTTCCCAAAATTATAACAGTCACAAGTTTTGTTAGTTACCCTAACAACATTACATAACATCACGCTTGTAATCCCCAAAGGGTTAGGCAGAGGTGTACCTAATAGTACACCCAGATATTGCCAGCTATGTTTAAGTCCCATCTAACTTGGGCGAGCCTATTGCCATCAATCGGGCACAAATCCAGTTTCAGTGGAGCGCTGTGTATAATAGCACTTTGCCCGACCCGTTGTTTTTCACATGACAATATCAACAACAGAACAACGAGTGAAATTTCGTTTTCGAATGAGGCCTAAAATTTATAAAAAAACAAGTTTCAGTTCATAAAATAACCGACGTTTATTTAGTATAAAAACATAGCGCTATTGTTTTCCTCGCTTTTAATTAAAACAACATTTATTATTTTGCACCGTAAAATTGTTCGCCTGTTCTAGAAAAAAATATTAATATTCAATTGCCCACTTGACTTAAAATATAACAATGAGTATAAAAACCATAGAAATGATTAAACTAATACTGTCACTTACTGGGATATCTTACGTGTTTTTTGATTATTTTGAGCTCCCGATATTCTTCCCGCTTTTTAATGTCGGGAGCTCAAAATAATGAACAATCACGGAAGATATCCCGTTGGTAAGTGGCAGTATAACTATAGTTGTAAACCGTGAAAGCTTAAAACACTAATATATATTATTAAGCAATATTGTGCAAAGCCCTCCTTCCTTTTTTTTCCTCAAAAATAATAATCATTAAGGAATCCCATTTGGATCACTGATAATTGCAAATTTTGGTGACCTTGTGAATGTGATGCAACCGTAACAGCTGTGGGCCAATCTCTATGATCACGATCGCGCGAAGAAAAACAACGTAAATTCGATCAATTTTTTAAAAGAAAATACGTAATTTGTTAAATCATTTAGTCAGTACCTAACTCATCTGCCTAGCCTTTTCCCAACAATAGTTGGGGTCGGCTTCCAGTCTAACCCGATGCACCTGAATACTAGTATTTTATATGGAGCGACTGCCTATCTGACCTCTACAGCTCAGCGAGTACTGGGTGACACGATACCACTTGGTAAGTTGTCACACTTTCGGATCTCTGACTACAAGTGACAGCCGGGATCAACCGCTTAACGTGCTTTCTGAGGGACGGAGGAAACTCGGTAAGTAATGGGTGGTCACCCATCCACGGACATCCTAGGCAAGCGCAGCTTACAAAAAAATCGACCAGAGCGAAAAGGAAGCAAGTAACTATTTTAGTTTAAAATCCGTGAAGCAGAAAAGGTATGACACATACCTAGATAAGAATAAATAGTCTTCAAACTAATTAAATATGATGGGCGAAAAGATTATTTCCAATTTAAAAATCATTCGAATTTACGTTCCGCTTATTTCGTGTTCGTTCTAAGCCCATCGTAGGTCAAAGTTGTAGTACTACCTATACGTATATCATTGGACACGTTACGCCTACCAATGTTCGTGATGATTTACGATTCCTTTCCAACTTTTACGCACCTACGAACCCATAAGGACGAGAATCCTTTGGACAGAGGAGATTGGGGTAACAACTTGCAAGCGGCCACCCGAACCTAATCGGCAGAACCTAAAAATCACTCGAGTGGAATGTACCAAACGTCATGTTACATACGTCATTCATGACCCTGAAGGCCAAAGGGGCAGGTTGATAAGCACATTGGTACGCAGATAAAATTCCAAACTACGGTTTGGTACAGATCTTTTTCTAATAAGAACCCTCAATTTGAAAATGAGAATGGAACTTAGATCTTCTATGGACATTTAGCCTACAAATTACCCTATACAAGACGTTAATTTGGGCAGAAATCAGAATTCAACTCCAATTCCTCGTACAACACCGATTTACCACAAACGATGCGCTGCGGCTTGATGTAACTGTAATGTGTATGAACCTGCCTTAAGACTGAAAAACGAATAAATATGAGACTGAAATAAATGTATGTATGAATCCGCTCGTTCATTATTTGTTTGACTTAAGTTTTGAGCGCTGAACCACTAGAAAACCTTTGATGAATATTGTTAGCTCACTCGGCAGCACACACTGGTCTTCCTTGCCCATCCGTTTGATATCGTTTCTAACCAATCCATTTAAAGTTGAATATACAAATGACTGCACAGGTAACAGCTATTTGAAATGTATTTTTTAATCGTTGACATTTACGTAGGTTTTTAGGGTTCTGTACCCAACAGGACTCAAATACTAAGGCTTCGCTACTTGTCCGTCTGTCTATCATAGGTCTGCATCTCTGGTCTCGTCTATATCTTTGGAACCGTCATAGATAGACACTTAAAAATTTCACCATGTGTCAAATAAACGTGGTCCTCATAATAATATGAAACTTGTTTTTTTCGGCGTTTTCAAGAAAATCTGGATTGTTAAATATTTTTACGGTGGTAGGAACCCTTCCTGGGCGAGTCCAACTCGCATTTGGCTGGTTATAATTGGACCACTTGATCACAATACTCGGTAATTGAAAGCTTTCACCCGTCATGACGACAGGATAAACAAAAAACGGCCGCTGTCACACTGATGAACTGTATTGTTTACACGATGGGGTAATCCGGGTAATCCGCCGACAATGTCACTTCCGTGTGGGAGGAACTGATTGGACCTGATTAGCGCGATTGCGTCATCACCAGACCGATATAAACTGTAGTAGATTAATTTAAGTTAGGCAGTGTAATTTTAGTGAATTGAATAATTATTTTAAAATTGCTTATTGTGTAAACCTGCTGTATTAAAATAATAATAATATAATTCAATAATAGCAGATATCCTCGACCAACATCTGAGGAGGCTCTTGCTTGGCAGCTAGATCAAGGGCTTGAGTTAGAAAGCAGTACTTCTGGACACGGCGCGTATTGTTAGGAGGTTCCTCTCTCAAGAGCCCTGACCACCGATAGCTCAGACCCCGTTCCCGAAGTCGGTGGGCTACTATTTTCTATTTTTTTTTTAATTAAATGACTGTGTTGAAAACGCTGCAATTAATATGACACTACTGCTAATTTGTCAACTTTAAAAATAAAAAAATCGTTTTTGATATAAAAACCTTACAAACAGACCATTTTTCACATAAGTCATGGTTTCACAGACAAAAAACGCCCAATTGTTTACACACAGACAGTTCGGGGTAATCTACTGCGACTGTCACTTCCGTACGGGGGTAGCCGGCCGGAGGCGCGCCCTCGACAGGATTACGCGACAGAGCCTGAAATCCATTCGAGTAGATCTATCGGCTAACTAGCGCTGTTCTTTATCTGCGGCTAATTGTGTGAATTACTGATGTCGTTGTCTAGGACCACTTCAAAGTGTTTTTATGTGGGATTGTGTGATAGACTCACACCCTTATCTATAAACAAGTCAAAGTGTTTACTTGAGTAGTTTAGTAAATGTTTGGAGTTAGAACTGTCAAAAGTTAGAATTCTTAGCTTTGCTCTCTTTGACGATTATTTAATCGTTTAAATTCTTGTCTAATGCATAAAAATGTTTGCATAAGTAATTACTTAAACTGAAGTTATTACTTTTACTTGACTATAGTTATGGGTTGTTAAGGTTTTAGAAGTGTCCTCTGCTGTTTGTTTTGTGATGCAGGTACAAAATTGTTACATATCACAATCATGATCCAAAATGGTTAGGTGGAGCTGTACCTTTAAGTATTGCGGCCCTTGTTATAGACGGTGCTCCTAATGCCATTTACAGAGCACACATCTGGGCTACAGGCGATGTTAAATGATGTTGTATGTTAGCATCTTCTGCAAGTCTTTCATTTCATCATCATCATCATTTCAGCCGAAAGACGTCCACTGCTGGACATAGGCCTCCCCCAAGTGTCGCAACATTGACCGGTCTCGTGCGACTCGCATCCAGCGGATCCCTGCAACCTTCACCAGGTCATCGGTCCACCTAGTGGGAGGTTTCCCAACGCAGCGTCTTCCGGTTCGCGATCGCCACTCCAGAAGTTTTCGGCCCCATCGGCCATCCGTTCTGCGAGAAGTCAGACAAGTCTTGCAAGTCTTTCAATCTGATTTAATTATTCTGCAACTAAGACACAGATTTTAAACGAAAGTAGGTATATTTAAACGTCCTCTAAATAAGGGTTATGTTTCTTGATAATTCTTGGTGGCTAACATACTAGTAAGTAAGTATTTATCAGGTAATTAGCGCTGTACTTATCTGCGGCTAATTGTGTGAATTACTGATGTCGTTGTCTAGGACGACTTGATAGTGTGAGGATTGTGTGACTGACTCTTAAAGGTTTTAGAAGTGGTCTCTGCTGTTAGTTTTGTGATGTAGGACCTACTAAATTGCTACATTTCAAAATCATGGACCCCAGTAGTTAGGCAGAGTTGTACCTGTAAGTAATACCTACGTTGACATTGCAGCCCATGTAATAGAGGATGGTCCGAATGCCACAAACTGAACACAAACTCAAATTCCAGGTTACCACGTGTAATTTATAAATATTTTTGTATCATCTGAAAGCCTTTTAATCTTTTCGTTCGTTTTAAATCGTTTTTGAACGACGTTATTTTTACCCGATCGCATAGAAGGGTTCTTTTTTTATTATCTTTGGTAGTTTACGCTACTAAATGAGTACAATTTATTGGCTAACTAACCGTACTTTACTTTGCATGACTGATTAATGTCGTAACTTGATGTATTGCTAAGTGGGTTTGTTTGTTGGAAAAAGAGATGTTAAAAAAGATTGAATAGCTTATATGCTGCTATTGTTTTGTTGCACTGCTTTCTATTCTTTGATTGCTATTAGGTGATGTGTATCTTGGGTCACTTGGATTCTTATCTTTACATAGTATAAACCAAAGTCGGTCCCGCTGTTTGTACGTTAGATCTTTTAAACTACGCAACGGATTTTAATGCAGTTTTCAGCAATAGATAGAATGATTCAAGAGGAAGGTTTATTATGTATACTGTACCCGTGCGAAGCCGGGGCGGGTCGCTAGTTGATTATAATTTAGATGAGATAATAGCTTTAATATTAATGGGAATCATGACTTAATAGAGACACAAAGTTTTGAACAAAGACATAAAAATAAAATGGCAGCTATCATTTTAAAAGGAAACACCAATTTCGATACTTTTTCTGCTCTCTCGGAGTATAATGTATTACCATACAACCGTCCTCCTAGGCATAGTGTCAATTTATGCAAAACTCCTCATTTAAATCCTACCATAGCAGTTAGTTTCAGCTCGCAGCTTTAAATCACTACCAAGCAAACACCGAATAACTAATAAGGCATAACCACGACAACTACAACCCCCAGCTCACTCTGCAAACAGGGTACAAATCCCAATCAATGTGCCCACTATTTACTAAACACCCCCTAAACGTTCATACAAAGGGGAGAGTGGGGTAATTTCAGCCACTTCACAACACGAGCGGCCAGCCGGATTTAATCGCTGTTTCCCGCCAGGATTACGCGATGGACCCTGAAAATCGTTGGAGTGAATCTATCTACTAACTATCACTGAGCTAATAAGGATTTATGGGTGTCCAATTGTACGTGGGCTTGTTTGCCGACGCGCTTTTTTGTTTTGGGAGCGAAAGGGTTGAACGCCTTTGTGAGGTGTTCTGGTCTATAGCAGTATGCAGGAGTAAGAAGAAAAGAAATCAAGGTTCAGTGAAAATATTGTGTGATTCCTTGTAGCATATTATGTAGTTTATAATGGTTATAAAAATATCCTTAACGAAGCCGAAAGGTTTGTTTGTTTGTTTTCCCCATCATTACGATCATTTTTTGTTCTAGACCATACCTGGGAACCTTCTAGCTACGGAGATATTGGGGGTCAAAGATCCAACGTTTTCATAAGTATTTTTTTTTAAATACAAGTTTTTAATGTTATAACTTTACTTTAAATACCTCCACGACTCCCGTACTATTCAATGCATCCATCAGCACAGTGTTTTGATTGCATTACATTAAGTCCTACCAAAAAATGTGATTTTTCACCCCAAAAAAAAGGAGTTTCCCAGCAATAATATTTGCGTAGAGTTACTTAGTTTGATGTACAGAATGCTTGGTTGACCGATTTGTGAAGGGTCCGTTTACACCCTGTATAATTGACATAAACTTATACTGTCACTTACGGGATACTGTGAGTGTGTTTTGCCGTGACTTAGTGTCGAGTTCCAGTAGTGCGCGTAGTAGTAGTAGTTAACATGTTATTAAACTGATTTTTCAATAGACAACTGTAAATTGCAAAACTTACATTATCCATTTTCTGAAAAATAGACATGTTTTTTGATATAACTTCCATACAAAAGTTGTCAACCAACCATGTTTATTCTTTAGTAGTTATTTATCAGACTATTGAAAAATCGGGCCTAAGTTAAAATAAACCATCAAAGAGACCACAATTAATAGATCAATAACCATAAGAGAAAACTTCATGACGAATTTCCACTTAAACCAGACTTCTTACTTAGCCTTTGACACTGAGCTGAATATTTGTCAAGGTTAATCAAAACCCTTATGAGCGAACCCAACACTTTTCACGCTAGCCAGATTATCTCTTGACAGGTTACCTAAATATAGCACAACAGCCTTATATTATCTACTAGCTGTTGCCCGCGACTTTCGTTCGCGAGTAATTATTATAAAAATATTTCTTCCCTTTTTTAATCGGATTTTGTTAACAATTTCAAGGGTTTGAATTTTTTGCACGGAACCCAAATCCATTTTTTAAATAAAAGTGACCTTAGTTACTCCTTACAACATCAGCTATCTGCCAGTAAAAGGGCCGTCAAAATCGGTCCAGCTGTTTCAGCGTTTCAGTCGAGATTAGCCGCACAAACAGACAGAGAGACAGACAGACGGACAAAAATACATTTTTTGTTATGTTATAAGTACCGTATATACTTTCATATGCATTCAGTAAAGCGCTGTTATTTTGAAATTACAAACAGACCTTTCATTTTTTTTTTTTTTTTATATGTCGATGCAACATATGGACTCCTGGAATCTTAGGCTGAGGTGTATTCCTGTGCCTACCTAAGAAAATAGCTCATATTTTACTAGTCATGTCAGTTATTTGACATTTATAGCACAGCACCTAACTTAAGCAACAAGAACAAGATACAAAGCAACGAAATCAAAGAATTCAAATGTAATGTGAATATTACACAAATATTATTTTCAAATCAACGAACGGGTTATGGTACTATTTTCAGCGAAACACGAGAAAATATATTACAACCGAGAAAGTTCAACGACCTCTTTATTTTTGCAGATACGTTGAGTCTGTAAATAGCTTTAGAGAAAGTTTTCGCACAAGTTGCTGAAAGATGTTGTTTTGAAATGTTACAATTTTGTTTTGAAACGTGTTTTTCTTAACGAATGGGGTGTTCGCGAAATTGTTATTCTAAAAGGATTTGGTAGACATGATAACTTTATATTTAAAAGGGAATTTTTGAGAACAAGTTTTATACGTAAGTTTATTGTTCCTCGTTGGTCAGGTCGCTCAAAGTGTTATTGGGTGTTTCCTTCAGGAATTTCTCAGTAGCAGCCACGGAGTCTGGATTGGTGTCCGATTGACGGCAATTAGCTCGCAGGGGGCGAGCATTACATTGGACTTAAAACATAACTGGCTAAATGTGTGTGCACTATAAGCTCCTCTGCCTAACCCTTCGGGAATTGCATCCGTGATGTTATATTATATAGACCTCGATTCAAAGTTAATGAAACCATTCTCTAAATAGAAATGAGTTCTACTCAAAGTCGAATGAGACACAAAAATTGAACAGGCTCATTAAGGCGACACTTCCTAAATCTAGCACAACCCCCGCGATTATGGCTCTTGCAAGAGCGTCGAAATGTCGCTAGCTCAAAATAATGAACAATCACGGAAGATATCCCGTAAGTGACAGTATAAGTTCTGTCACAATATTGCCCTAATTCGAAATTCCAACTTGAATTTCGAACGATGATCGAAACACTGCGCCAAGTAGATAAGTACTGGTCAGAAACAAGCTCAAACCGAGTGCTCGTAATTTTCATTGAAATCAGCAATCAGGACAGTCGCAGAGAGAATGCGGTCATCTACCGCACGATACAGTCACCACCGTTCTTGAAACTTCCGAAGCAATTTCGGTACAGTCACGTTTAATAAAGTGCTACTTTACTTTGCGCCCTAAGTAAAGTTTAAATCTGTTTTACACGATAATAGCCATTAGTAACTTTGCAAGCACGCTTACATTGATCTGTTCCATAGTTCTTTGTTCCAGCGGTATTTAGGTCGGGAAGAACAACTGGAATGTAATCTGGGAAGGACATTTGGTAACAATAGACCTTTTTGTTTAAATAGCAATAAGGAAGACAATACCGTGAACAGAGTAACTGTAAATACGAATGTTTGTGATGGAAGATATTGGAAAGCGTATTAAGTATCTTACTTCGGGATTAGAGAGGTTTTTTCTACTCATTCGTCGTCAAGGACGAGTTTCGGGAAAAACGGTACGAAACAAAAATATTTTCGAACCAATCGCTTAGGAAGCTGTAAAAATATTCTTAGCGTTGTCGTCGCTTTTACATGGTAAAAGCATATCTATTTAAAATTCTTACGTATGTGACGTCTCCCAAATACTATTTTTCTTTTTAAATACGTTCGTGTGAATATGTTTTGAGTATGAATGTGTATATGCATAAGAGTAGAGGAAGACCAAAGAAACGATGGATGGACTGTCTGGGGATGATATGGCAAGAATCGAGGTACCTGATGAGATGATGAGTAATAGAAGTATGGAAGAAGAAGACATGCTGCGCCGACTTCAAATAAAATGGGATAAGGACAGGAGCATGATAATGATGATTAAACAACATTAGTTTTAGTATATGCCAAACCTGAAACACGTGTCTAGTATTTTTATGTAAAGAAGCTACCACAAAAATACAAAATTTCTAAACTGTATCATGAAAAATCACAAAGTTATAAGCTTGTGCTGTTAAGTTATAAGCTTAACCTGGTTGTCCACACAAAAACGTGGTCACCACGCGGCGCGCCCGCGTGCGCGCCTTCAGTGTCGTCTTAAGCTCATTAAAAATAATAATTTGGCAGTAGGTACCTAAATGATTGCGATAGGTATTTTTTTTTTTTTTTTTTTTGGATGGGAAATCATCAAATGACCCCCCCCACTCTGGGCGGAGCGGAAGGGAGTGTCAGACTTGTACTGACTAAAACCCATCCATGTTCCTTCTTTGCCCTTTGTGTTCCAGGGCCACGGTGTCTCTTTCGAACAGTCCCGCAGCTCTGGCAGGCATCGGCCCATGCGGACCCCTACTCGGTTGCTGACATCTCTTTGAGGCGCGCGTGGAACACAAACGCGCCGTCGACACGGCCTGTCGTCATAAGACGGCCGGACGGCGAGCTAGCCCATAACTCGCCGTCCACAGGCCCGCGCCTACGGTGGCCGGGAGCCACCACGTGACCCCCGACGCCCAGGGCGTCTCCCGCGGCGGCTGGGACGTGAGGTTCTTTCCCTCTCACGTCCTGCCACCTCCTTCACTAGCATGACTGCTTCACAGAAGGTGGTGACGGCTTCCCATTCCCTCTCGCTCCGGACCATGGCTTGAACCAGGGCCGGACGCGAGAGATCGCCGCCGCCAATCGCCGCTACAAGGACACGGCGGTGCTCCGCCCAAGCGGGGCAGACCTCTACGGTGTGCTCCACCGTGTCCTCCGGACGATCCTCGCAGTGGAAACACCCGGGCGTTTCCTCCCGCCCGATTCGGTGCAAGAACCTCCCGAAACAACCGTGTCCGGTGAGGATCTGCGTCAGGCGGTAGGTGAGGGCGCCGTGGCGCCTCTCTAGCCACTCCTCAAAGAGGGGACTTATCGCCACTATGGTAGCGTGCCCTGCACGGGGTTGCAACAGTCGCTCTCTCCATGTCGCCATGATATCACGCCGGAGGTCTGTCCGCTGAGCGGCAATTTGCCGCGGCAGCGGAGTTTCCCCCCGACGTAGTGCCTCCGCGCGCCATTCATGCAGGCGCGCGAGGACTATCGCCTCCAGATCCCATGGCGGCAATCCGGCAAGGAGGCTAGCCGCCTCGCCGGAGATCGTGCGGTACCCCCGGATTAGCCTTATGGCTATCACCTTTTGGGGCGTGTTCAGGTAGTGGGCGGCTTGCCGCCTTAAAGAACGCGCCCACACCGGGGCCCCGTAAAGGGCCATGGACCGCACGACCCCCGCGTATAGCCTCCGGCAGGAGGCGTTTGGACCCCTCAGGTTGGGCAAGAGCCGCTTGAAGGCAGCCCCTGTCCGTTCCAGTTTGGGAGCCAAACGTCGGAAGTGCTCCACGAAGTTCCACCGGCTGTCGAGGACGAGTCCTAGGTACTTCAACGTCGACCCGACGCCGATGGAAACCCCTCCTGCCGTCAGTAGGGATCCCGACGGTGGCGCATTCCGAGGCCCATGAAAACACATGGCCTCGGACTTGTGCAATGCCACCTCGAGACCCAATTGCCGGATCCTATCCACGACTATCGCAACCCCGCGTGTCATGTTTTCGGCCGCTGCCTCGTGCGACCTCCCTTGTGCCAGTACCAGCGTGTCATCAGCGTAACAAACTACGCTGACGCCGGTAGGGAGGTCGGCGCGCAGCACCCAGTCGTAACCGATGTTCCACAGGGCCGGTCCTAGAACCGATCCCTGTGGAACACCGCACGACATCTCTCGCCGGTTCCATTCTCCGCTCTGACCGGGGTAGATGACGGCCCTATCCGTCAAGTAGTCCCCGACCACACGACGAAGGTAGGTTGGCACCCGGTGATACCGGAGTGCCTCCCTAATGCAGCTCCAGGGCATGGAGTTGAAGGCGTTGGCGATGTCAAGAGACACCGCCAAGACGACCCCGCCCCGGGACACCGCGTCCCCCGTCGTGAGGGCTCTCACGCGCATGATGGCGTCCACCGTGGAGCGCCCCTTGCGGAAACCAAACTGGTGTTCCGCAAGATCCGGCCCCATCCCCGCAAGGTGCCCGGCAAGGCGGTTGGCAATGACTCTTTCGAAGAGCTTGCCCACCTCGTCGAGCAACACGATGGGCCGGTATGCGGACGGAGAGTCTGCAGGGCGCCCTGGTTTCCGGATGAGGACCAGCTTCCCCGTCTTCCAACGAAGCGGAAACTGGCCTCTCTCCAAGCATGCGCTTAGGAGCCCTTTCAGTCGGTGCCCGAGAGCCTCAGAGGCCAGGACCCAGGCTTTGCCAGGCAAGCCGTCGGGTCCCGGGGCGGTGTTTCTGGCTTTCAGCCTGCGTACCGCCACTCTCAGGTCTACCCCAGTCACCTCCGGAACGTCGTCAACGTCATCGGTGTGGTCCGCTTCCGGCACCGCACGCGGCGGCGGAGCCATAGGCGGGGGAGGATGCTCCCCTCGCGAAGGGAACAGAGCGCTCACCACGTCCTCCACGAGCTCAGGCCGGAGACTCTGCGTTAGCGGGGGGGGCCGGGTGCGGAGTTTGTCCCGCACCATCTTGTAAGGGCGCCCCCACGGATCTCCGTTCAGAGACTCCAGCATCTCCTCGCGGGCCAAATTCTTGGCCCGCCGGACAGCCTCTTGTAGGGCGGTCTTCGCCGCTCTGTACCCCTCGTACAGCTCCGCCTCAATGGCTGCCGCATCCGGAGGGCGGATGCGGAGCCTGCGATGCCTGGCGTACAGGCGCCGCGCGATTGCGATAGGTATTAGGGTCGCACGGTGTCCAACTTGTAGCTTTTTATAAATATTTTTGGAAAAAATATAACATGGTTTAACAATTATTGGAATGGATTCAGTTACTTATTCTGAACAAACCATATTCAGGTTTCGCATATACTAAAAATAATGTTGTATATGTTCGCGTGAATTATGATGTGACAATTTTCAGTATACCGGTACCCAGAAAAATATCTTGGTAGAGAAACATTCGCGAATGGAATAGACATCTGCTGAGCTGTTACACCTCGCAAAGGACAAGTAATGATGAAGTTTCTTGCCGGTTGTTCTCCATAGGAAACGACCAACCCGAACCGTGCACCTTTTTGTCGACGTTTTATAAGTGCCCATCTAGGCCTACGTGAAATAAAATATTTTGTTTTGATTTTGATTTTGACAACAAGAAATTTTGGAGTTGATGGCCCACTAAATGCAGAAGAAACAAATTCCTTTTTAAAAAAACACCTTTCCTCTTTTTATTCCTTTCTTCTTTTTCTTTTTTTTTTTTCTTTTTTTTTTACCCTGGAATATAATTTATAACACACAAAGTTGCCAACTAATCCCATTCACACTTCATCTAATCGAGAACCAACCTCCATCAAATAGAAAGATTTATTTGATTAGAAATTGTTATACCTACAGTTACTTTACCTTTGATTTACAAATAAGGTTAATTTTGAATTGTTGTCACTGATCTATCCACATTACAGTGATCTATATTTCTGATAATATAAGGTCGTTGTTTGATTGCAGCTGTGAAATGGCTGTAGTCATTTATCTCCCAGTTCAGTAAGTACTTGACCAGCAATCAGAGTAATTGAGGTTCTAAATTTAAATTTAATTCCTTCAAACCGCACTAAATGCTGGTTATAAATAAATCAAGCCTGTCACAGCCTCCTTGGAACGTCACTGTTTAGCCAAAGGTCAAGAGACTGAAGATTGGATTCTGAATTTATTTAGAGCTGAGGACTTAAATAAAACGACATTTTATCACTGACAATGAAGATAGAAAACACAAAAATGTATTGAATTGGTTTAAGCACCGAAAAGAATTAAAAAAATCCTTTACTTTTACCCTGGTTTGAAATGACAGTTATGAAAACGATATTCTTAAAATAAACCTACACAATAAAATAATAATATCAGCCTATACCTGTCCCACTGCTGGCCCAAGGCATCTTCTCATACAGACAAGGCACGAGCATTGATCACCGCGCTTGCACAAGATGGGTTGGCGATGTCAGACTAATATTAATTAGTCCAGGTTTCCTCACGATATTTTCCTTCACCGATGTCTACGATGTCGAAGATAAACTTAGAAAGTTCATATGAATTTATTGAAAAACTCACATTGATACTTGCCCGGAATAGAATCCGCAACCTTATGCATGAGAGGCGAGGCCTTTGGGCCAACACACAAGAAATATTCAAAAATTCAAGATCAAAAAGACCAATTTTAAATATGTTTTTTACGCAAAAACCCTGCGTAGGGAATTACAGCTTTGATATGGAAAGAAAAATTCGAGTGCGAGCAGGGTTTGAACCTGCGACCTTCCGATTCTGTACACCGGACGTCTTAATCAATTAGACAATCGACCAACGTCACCGTAAGACGTTATTAATGGAACGAAAAATTTCGAGAGCAGTGAGCAGGGTGTGATGGTCTAATTGGTTAAGACGTCCGGTATACAGAATCGGAAGGTCGCAGGTTCAAACCCTGCTCGCACTCGAATTTTTCTTTCCATATCAAAGCTCAAAAAGACCATTCATGAAATTCTTGAAGAGGTGACTAAAGATCGGAGACAGATAAAGACATAAAACCATACCCGTGATACTCCAAGTACACAACACAAAAAACCTAAATTGACACTACAACTAAAACAAATAAACGTCCGTCCCCGTCGCCATACAAGAAAGAATAAGCGCCTTGTCAAATGGCGGCTTCAGAAAATGTCCGTATGACAACATTTCTCAAACAGTTTCAACCCGCTCCATATAGCTGTTCCCGTTGGTAATTTGTACTGGCGAGGAGATAAATTGAGCTTCCCTTTTCGGGGACAACGGTTGAGAGGAATAAACTAGTCAGGCTAGGAGCAAAGGTGATTTATTTTCTTCTTGAATTGCCTAAGGGTCGTTTTGTAGAGAAGGTAGCTTGATGGAATGTGGTGAAGGATTACAGCTATTATTATTGTGCGGAGATGAAATACATTTTTTGGGGATGACTTGCTGAAATGCTAGAATTATTATGGTTTGTTATGGATTCTTACAATACCTGGTGGAAGTGATACCGACGTAAAAACGGTTACTATGTATTCCTTACATCATTCTGGACCCCTACAAATAGATTTTTCATATGAAGATATGTTTTTCATAATCGATAATTTTAAAAAAATCTATTGTTTCCATCTAAAGTGATCAATAAAACCAAATTCACGGTGAAAATTTACGGAAAAGCTGCCTTTTTTAAATTTCTGATTAAAAAAATCTTTGTAGATAATCGTTTGTGCGTCGTTGTCCTTTCTACCCTGTAAATTCTTATATTACGATAGTATTTCCGTTGTTTAAACTAAGTAATCAATTATACGCCTACGATTTCCTGTATAAAATGTGACTATCTGAGCACCCAACACTTAATCTGAATTTACAAAACCCAAGTGAAACAAAACTTGCAACGCGATACGGTACCCTCTGAAAGGCAGAATAGTTAATCTAATTTCAAAGGTATTTCATTTTCTAGTGAAAAACCACAACACAAACCGCAACAAACGACACATCTCCTAAAATAAAAGACGATCGAACGAACCCATCATTAATAAGCGAACGACCACAGAGTAGGCACAAAACCTAAAGTCCCAGTGTACTCATTAGACTTGTGTCCATCTATGACCACAACAACCGTTTCGCCAGTTAGTTAGAGGGAACTGAATCACAATTCGCAACACTCCGACGCCGGATTTATTGCCGCAACTAATCGCTGGACCGTAATCTCGCATAAAAATATTGATACAGAAGACTCATCAATATATTATTACTACTATTATAAATTCGAAAGTTTGTGAAGATAGATGCATCTTTGTTACTCTTACTCAAAATCAAATTTAAAATCATTTAATATCTCTTCATAAACCATGACTTATTGTACACAGCTGAAAATTAAGCCGCGGTCTTAAGCTAAGAAGAACATACATTCGATTATTATTTCTCACAAAATGTGAGCTAATAAGACACCACATAAACGAGTTTGCCAAGTGCTAGTATTTTTCTTCGTAACGCTGGCAACTTCACTACTTCCATGGCGTCGTCGGTGGTCGGTGGTATCACTGTGACTAGGTATGCTGTAAAAAAGTATGACATGATGCCATTTTTTGCCTATCATAGCTACTCATCATCATCTGCCTAGACCTTTTCCCCAACTATGTTGGGGCCGTCTTCCAGTCTAACCGCATACAGCTGAATACCAGTAATTTTACATGGAACGACTGCCTATCGCTGCGACTATAACGTTTAACACAGATGAGACTTCTGTAAGTATCTATTCTGTGGCCATGTCCGTACTTTCATAGTAACCGCCCGTACGGAAATGCGATTTTCGGTATTGAATACGAAAACGAGTATTTCCACGTGAGTTACAATGACCGCAGGCATCCTCTTTTGCTTCGAAATATATTTTCCAAGCGCTCGGAATGAAAGTGGCCATTCTCTTTAGAAGCGAGTTGTTCTGTTCCCAAGAATCGATGATTGCCTTGTTAACGGTTGGACTGACGATGAGAATTGATTGTTGAGAACTTGAGCTTACCCGCCTTTTCATTAGCTTCGTCAATAGTTTAAAGTTTGTCCGCAACAATGAAATGATTTACAAACTGCTCGCAATATTATGCTCAAGGTCGGTTCGATTTTCGGAGTAAATATTTGTTGGCACGTTCCACAATTTCTCCTTCGCTTCCATTGTTTATTTAAGTTATTAATTCATTTATTAGACCCAATCTTAGGTGTATAACGGGTTTTCGTAACTTCCGTGTGACGGCTTGTTGCAATGCCAACTTGGTGTACTAAACTTTCGAAAAAATAACAAAAAAAATGTAAATTACCAGCTTGTTAATAAAGACAACTTTTACTTTTTCGTTCGTTCCTAATATATCCTGATTCAAAAACTTTTAACAAAAAAGTAACTGGCCGAATATACAAAAGAAACTTGGTGCCCATAGGCGCACATACATAATACTCTTCCAAACTCGGGTCTCGCAGTTTGACACATTAATAAATGTCCGATCCACTGGTTCCTTTCAGAATACCATTATCCTTGAAACATACGCTCCTAATTCAAATCGTTAGCCCGATTTGTAGTGACCACAGAGGATGTAATACAAATAGAGGTGACAACAGATCTTTCCTTGAGAAAAGCCTTCATGATAAGCGCGTGGTCAGTCAAATTTAGAGCTATTAACTAGTAGCTGTTTAATAGTTTAGGATGAGTAAAACTGCAATTTGAATAAGAGGTTACAATGAATATAATAGCTAACCAATTGTCTAGTCACAATTTAATTACGATGTAAATATGAGTGGCGGATTCTCCTGCCCTTATCCAATTTATTCAGGGTCAAGGCAGCATAAGTTTTTTGTTTTTTTTTTGGTTTTGTGTTTTTTTTGGTTTTTTTGTTCTTGCCTACTCTTCTATTAGGTAGTAGTTGTTATACCAGTAGTCACCCCCTTGTTAGTCATATCGTCGTTGAAGTTCTAACACCACGTAAGACAATTTTTGACGGTATTGACAATTTGATGCCGTTTGCTTGAAAATCGAAAGACGCGTTGTTTCAGCCATCAGAAACAAGCAACATCTTTATCTAATTTAAAGTGAACACAAATTATAAACTGGTATTGTACCATTACCTAGGTATAATTATGCAGTATTTTCGCTCTCCTGTAAACTTACTATTTTTAACTTACTTGGTGTTAGAACTTCAACGACAATATTAGCTTCCACACAGTTCCATATCTCAAAATCTGTTTTTTTTTTCACAACCCAATCTATAAATAGAAAAGGTTGCCATGTACTTATTGGAGGAATACAGAAACATCAACTTTATTTGCTTTCAAAATAAAGGGTAAAGACACCTCTATCGCCTATCAATTCCCTATGGCACTGCCCCACATAAAGTTACGAATAGAAAATGAACTGTATTGAAAATTAAAATACTTTTCTAAAGTACTTTTGCATTAGGTATTGTGGGGACCGCACCCGAGTTTTTACTTCGTGTTATTTTTATTTGGAACGTCGGTCGTTTAATTAATTTATGCTACATTGTTGCGTGTGCCACTGCCTCTATTTGTGGAGTCTCCTAAACTAATTTACGTATACAACTTTCCCGTTTGCAGTTGTTTTTGTTTGGACTTTACCTAGTCGCATTTATGCATAATTAACTATCGTTACAACGTATTTCCCGCGGGAGTAAGCAGAGGGTTAGTGTAGATACACATTTAGTCAATTATGTTTATTAGGCGGCAAACCTATTGCCACGAAACGGGTACTAATCTAGATTCAGAACTGCTTCTGAGGAGTTCCTTGGGGAAAACCCCAATTACAATTTTCTCGACAAGAGTCCAGGCTCGTTATCAATGCAATCCCTGTCATTAGCAATGGAATAACGTATTAGTAGTATTAAGAAATTTAATAACTAAATAGTCCATTATTACATGGGATTAGCAAAAATAACTAGCGGATGATTATGAGTGAATGAATTTGAATTATTATTATTATTACTAGCTTTGGCCCGCGGCTTCGCCCGCGTGGATGTCGAAAAATATCCGATTACTTACCTTCATCCCGCTTTGTAAGCCTTCGGGGGTAGAATTGTCAAAAACGCTGAGACACGTATAAATTAATTTTCAATCGTCAGCTTAAATACAAAATTTGAAGATCCTAGCTTCAAAACCGACGGACTTTCATATAAACTTCCATCCCCTAATTTACTCCTTTAGGGGTAGAATTTTCAAAAATCCTTTCTTAGTGGATACTTACTCTTCACAAAAAACACATCCTCCAAGTTTCATGTCTCTAGGACCAGCAGTTTGGGCTGTGTGTTGATATATCACCCAGTCAGTCAGTTTACCATTTTATATATATAGAAAGAGATAGTAGAAGAAGATAGATAGAAGATAACTTATTTGTATGTGTGTTCATGTTGTATGTATTTGTGTGTATGAAGTAAGATGTTTCTAATATGGGTTATGAACTTACCTATTACTTTAAAGAAATGTTCCAAAGAATTAATACACCGAAAAATCATAACTCCCAATCAACCAAAGCGAACCAGTCATTAAAGCCAATTAAGGCCATTAATAGGACTAACAGGCCATGTGGCTATAAAACAGTCCACACAAGAACTTACATACGTAATAGTCATTATTATAATAGCAATGGATACTTCCTTCAACGCCTCGTATTGTTGATGGCAACTTGCCCAATGGCAGGGCAATATGTCTACATTAGCATTCAGTCAAAGTTACTCGCTGACTGAGCTTCCTCGTAAGACCAGAGGGTCTCAGATCAGAGATAACTTTGATGGAAAAGAAAAGAGAAAATAATAATAAAATAATATTTTTTTTTTTATTTCTACTATTTTTGATATTATTAAATGTCTTTTTGTTATATTACTTTGTATAGAAATATTAAAAAATGTAAATTATATGTATAAAAAATAAATAAAGGAAATAATATAATTTTTTTTTTTCAAGAGCCCTGACCTGGGCTACTATTTTTTTTATATTTTTAAATGATATTTTTATATTTCTTGGTTCAGAAATATTTAAAAATATAAATTATATGTATAGAAAATAAATAAAGGATTTTTTTTTAAATGTTTTTATATATTTTTTGTTGCAAAAAATATATAAAAATGTAATTAGTAAGTACAAAAAACGAATAAACGAGATAATATAATAGTAAAATATAATTGAATTAATATAAAATATATAATTAAAGAAAAATGAAAATTGTATGGAACAGACATAAGCATTTGCAAGTCGTTAGTAAACCTTTGAAGTTTTTATGGGTGTTAAGAAGCCCAAAAGTCTGACAGCTAGTCTCACCAAGAAGTAATGAATTAACCATTAAATGAGTTGTGGAGATTAGATAGACAGACGCTTAATTAAAAATACTGGTATTCTGCTGCGTCCGGTTAGACAGGAAGCCGATCCCAACTACGTTAGGAAAAGGCTGCCGATGATGATGGACCCAGAAGGTGGTGTATGGACCCAGAAGGTGGTGTTATAAATGGACACTTGCTCATTTTTTGGAAACCACCGCATCCACATTGGATTTCGGACGAGTCTAGAGGTGTACCTAATAGTACACTCACATTTCGCCAGTTATGTTAAAGTCCCATGTAATATGGGGCGTGCCTATTGCCATCAACCGGGCACAGATCCAGAATCCGTGGGTGCTACTGAGATATTCCTAATGTAAAATCCAATAACACTTTGCATATTTTATTCTAGGTATAAGTTTAGGCTTTAAACCTTAAATGTAATGGCGCCTTCATTCATAAAAAAATATGTTAATCCGAGTCATGAATTTCCCAAACATCCATTATTATAATAAGTATTCAGACAATAAAATGCATTTGTTGATGGGCTAATCCGAACTAATTTGAGCGAACACAATCCAGACTAAAGCCAGCGCTAACGAACCGCATTTGTACAGTAATGGCCGCCACGGCCCATATATTCCACTTTAAACGTAAGCAAATACCAACTTTATATCCAGTTCAAAAATGCTTTGATTTAATTGTCCGTAAGACCAAAAAGGCAATTTAAAAAGGGATCAAGCACTTCAAGCGAACTCCGTTACGCTTTGAGAAATTTATTGCGATCACAAATAATCTTTTTCTCAGTTTTCTTTTTACAGTATTCTTTTTAAATTCTAACACAAGACAAGTTCATACGAAGGCTCTGCATGTTTTTACGACAGATATAAATTACAATTATATAACTACTAACCTTAATAAAACGTGAATAACTGGAAGCCTATATTTTTTTATTTGATGGATTACTTTATTTTTTATTACATAACATTCACAACAATGGATGGATGGAATCTGAATTAATCAGAATCGATCTAGTCTTTTGGGTGGCATAACTTTGATTCTACATATTATTAGTTTAATCCTCTTTGTTTAGTTGTGATAGATTGGTGATATAGAAATGTAGACTGTTCTTAAATATCAATAAGGTTTCTTTGAATTAGATTGTATTTTTTTATGTATGGTCTGATCGGCAAGCTTGTCTGATATCAGTCAAAAAAAAAATACATTTCATAGGTTTTTCAGGAAGTCAGGTATGTATACTCGCAAATGACGACGGCACGGTTGGCGCAGTGGCCGAGCGATTGGCTGCTACGCTGCGTGTCGCGGGTTCGATCCACGCACGGAACAAATATTTGTATGATCTACAGGTAGTTGTTCCGGGTCTGACTGTTTGTGTATGTGAGTTTAAATGTTTGTAAACGCACCCACGATACAGGAGAAATTCCAAGAAAGGCTTAAAAAAAAACATGGCGTCGTGTATGACCAGATGTATGAATGTGGACGAGGCAAAAGGAGTATGTAAGGATGCGTTCGGTGGTTTCTGCTTACCCCCATGGGAAAAAGACGTCAATATAAGTATGTATGTTTGTATATACGTAAGAATACACATAACAAAACATAAGTAAGTCGACTTTGTCGCACTATTCTAATCTGTTATATTCTAAACTTTATCTCAATCGTGAACTCATTTCTGCTCAAGAACTTCATACACCTAATAAGTGCACTAATAACGTAACATAAAATAAAACCTAACCACATAACACTTTTATGTTGCGGTCTACTATTCCACGTTTAGCCATTCTGCTCATAGACTAATAAACTTAACCCATCAATATTTATTGCTAATACTGCAGTCTATAAAATAAAAGCAATTTAGAGGAATATGTTCCAATTTTCAACGTACACGCTTTGTGCTATCAAAGATGTTTAATATGGTTTAGAACATAATTTTATTTCGCAAGTTAATCTAAAAGGAGAAAATACAGGGTGTAAACAGACCCTTCACGAAGCCGTCAACCAAGCATTCTGTACATCAAACTAAGTATTTTTACGCAAAAATTATTGCTGGGATACGACTTTTTTTTTTGGAACGTGAAAAATCACGTTTTACGGTGGGGCTCGATGGCAAGCACTCAAAGCATTGTGCTGATGGATGGATTGAATAGTACGGGGGTCATAGAGGTGTGTAAAGTAAAAATCTTAAATTAAAAACATGTATTAAAAAAAAAAATGAACTTTGACCCCCAAATCTACGTAACTAGAAGGTTCCCAGGTATGGTTTAGAACAAAAAAATGATCGCAAAGACGGGGAGAACAAGTGCCTTTCGGTTAAGTAAAGGATCTATTTACACTGTTTATATAGAATGTACTTATAATAAACAGGTTCTATCTGACTGAAAATTCATTCTATTTTTGTTTTACCATAATTTGATATCAATATCCATCTCGTCTAATAAGTTCCGCTAATTAATTTAATTTGATCCGTATAAGCATATGAAAGGGTTCTTGTTTAATGTTATACTTATACTAGCTGTGCCCCGCGGTTGAACCCGCCTTTTATTTTTTTGCTCGGTTCCTAAGGTTTGTAGCGTAATCTTAAATAGCTCATAAACTTTCTAAAGAACTGGGTTATCACAAGCAAAAATATTTTTTCAATCCGACTGGTAGTTCCAGAGATAAGCGCGTTCAAACAAACAAACGAACTTTTCAGCTTATATTAGTACATTATATAGATAAAGCTTATGTGGTTCGTGTTTTATACTGCATACCTATATTGTTTATTTTGTAAATCACTGTCATTATTAATAAGGAAAAAAGTGTAAGGTCCAAATCAAAGGAAGAAATCAACTTCTTAAAACATCCTCCATAGAAAAGTTTCATGATGTTGATATCACTATATTTTACTAAATGAAATTAAAATATACATCAAAATTACAAAATCGCGAGTTTTTTTTTTTTATTTCACCAATTAATGACTGGGAAATAGATTTATTACTAGCTTATGCCCGCGGCTTCGCCCGCGTGAAGTTCGGTAACTGTCTGTATGTTTCTATGTTCTATATGTTAATCCAGGTTATAAACTATCTATGTTCCATATTTCATCCAAATCCGTTCAGTAGTTTTCGCGTGAAACAGCTACAAACATTCATCTATCTATCCATCCTCACAAACTTTCGCATGAAAGAAGATAAAAAGTAGAAGAAAAAAGAAGAAGAAGAAAAAGATATAAGAAGTAAGATTAATGTCGAGCTAAATAAATAAAATAAAAAAATACAAAAACATACACAGTATTGGACGATTTTTTTTTAAATCCGTCTTATGTTAGTGCTGAAATAAAGAGTTTAACTTTCCTAGTAAGTACCTACCTTTCCTTGGGTTTGTTTAGTTTACTTCATTGCAAGTGCAACTTTAAAGTGTCAAAACTTTCATTTCTAGAGATGTTATGTTTTTTTTCACATTTTCGTTTCGTCTTATTTAAATTAATAAATTTAATCCTAAAAAATATGGAAGCTCCTCCATTTTGCTATTCTAGTGTTGTTGTCGTAAAACTGATCTTCAAACTCTTATCAAAAAAATATACAGTCTAACGGGAAAAAGAATAAAACAACATTCTAATGAAATACACAGATTGTTTATTTAAATGCATTTAGTTAAAAAAGATGTTTTTTATAAAGTCTTCTTCAGTTATTGCCAATTTCTGAATTGAGTAATCAAAGTTGAGGATTTACTTACATTTTGAATTTCGAGTGCTACATTTAATTGGCAGTTTCCATAAGTCGAGCTTGATTTGTTACTGGCAGTGTGATAGGATTCCGATTACAATTCAATGCGATGACCATTCTTTTTATGATAAGCCCTAAATTCGGTCAGTGCATTAAGGACAACTTCAGAGAACACAGCAGGGGCCTCGAGCGCGAAGAAGTGGCCATAATTGTCAAGCTCTTTGTGGCAAATTAATTTCGAGAATTTGAACTTGAGCATGGCTGGTGACATGTAGATTATCTCATCTTTGGCGTGTACGGTGCATGTTGGTACTGATGTGGGGATTCTGAAAATAATATAAACATAGACGTTTAGCAGACGTAGTGTAGAACGCTCACAGGTGAGGTAAGGATGCAGCAAGATTATGTAGCTGAGAATCGGGTTAAAAATAAGAGATACTCTTTTGTCGAGACTCTAAGCATATTCAATCTGGTAGACACAAAAGAAGGACATCAGTCGTCATCATCACCATCGCTGTGACAGAATCGGTTATAAGTCGCAAATACAACCAAAATGGATCTAAACTTTATAATACCATTAATAGGAGAATCTACCCTTTCACAAGCAATTATTCATCTCTTCTAATATTATAAAGGGATAAAATTTGTTTGTAAGTTTGTATAAAGGAGGTAATCTCCGGAACCAATTATCCAGTTCTAAAAATTCTTTCACTGGCAGAAAGCTACATTATTCGTGGGTGCTATAGGCTATACATTATTTTTATATCAAACTAGTAGATAATAGACGAGCTATCACAATTTTTGCGGGCGAAATCTCGGGCGAAGTGCTAGTTAAGAAAAAAATTACTGATAAGCTAAAATCCGTGACCTATGATGAAACTGAACAACTTGTTGTAACAACCAAACAAAACACACACGCACATACAATCAGAAAAACACCCGTGAGCTCCCCTAGCCGCACATGCACACACACACACACATACGCATACATTCTACTACACATGTGACTTATACATATCGTCGTTGAAGTTCTAACACCACGTAAGTCATTTTAGACGGTTTTGACATTTCGATTTTTGATGCCATTTGCTAGAAAATCGGAAGACGCGTTGTTTCAGCCAATCACAGAAACAAGCCACGTCTCTATCTAATTTGAAATGAACAGAAATTATAAAATGGTATAATTATGCAGTTTTTTCAATCTACTGCAAAATTGGGTATTTTTTGTAATTTAAAAGGTTTTCATCTAATTTTTAATCGTCTATCTAATTTTTTCCCCAACTACTTTAGGGTCGGCTTCCAGTCTAAGTGAGTGCAGCCGAATACCATAATTTTACGTGGAACTGTACCTAAACTTAGGCCAAGACTGAGTTGGGGTTAGCATAAGCATAAGCATAATCAGCCTATTAATATTCCCACTGCTGGGACGCAGGCCTCTCTATGAGAGGGAATGGGCTATAATCCACCACGCGGGCCCAGCGCGGGTTGGTAGATGTCACATGTCTTCAAATTTTTGGTTCTAGGACATGCCGGTTTCCTTACGATGTTTTTCTTCACCGTTTTGAGAGCAGTGGTGATGAAATAACTTACACAAAGTAATGCGCCTGGCTGGGTTCGAACCCACGACTTACTGCTCGTAAGTCGGGGTCTCCACCACTGGGCCACCGCTGCTCTTGGGGTTAGCTTAAATAAATATTTATTTAAACTTCATGTACAAGAGTGGTACATAGGTGGACTTAATGCCACAAGGCATTCTCTACCAGTCAACCTTTGGGTCAAATAGGACAGCATTGTGATAAAGTACAAAAAATAAATAACAAAAATACCATTTTGTTAACATAAATTGATATACTTATTTAGGTACATACTAATACACATAAATACAGATAAAATGAAATAAATTAATATACATACAAATAGTCCAAAAAAGAGAAACCGATTAATAATTTAAAAAAAAAATATATCTACGTTAGTAACTCAGATTTATATTTATATTTTTTTTAATTATTATAAGGTTTTAATAAATTAATTAAACTAGTTAGAATAACAGAAAAAAACTCGTGTTGTACTTACGAGCCAATTCCCATCCCAAGAGTCCTCTTATTAATGGACTCTGCGTAAACTCTGACAGCCGTTGTGAATTTATTATCCGTCCAGTAGAACATGACGTCATCAATGAGGGCCTCGGGTGTATACAGGTCGTGCAGACCTCCATCGGCCTTGAACTTGTTAGATGCTCGGCTTCCACCAGAAACAGCCTGCATCAGCCACACGAACAGACCCATTGGAGAGTCGGACATCGCAATACCTGACAATAGTAACAAATTATAGTTTCCAAGTGAATGAAAAAAATGGGGTATTCACCATACATAAGTGCATCATCATTCACCCACTATTGGGTATAATAGACCTCCCTTTTATTGTGCCAATCTCGGCGTTCCTGTGTCACCTTACCCAAGTGTTTCCCAATGGCAACAATTTCGATAACCCATCTCGTCACCGGACGACCAACATTCCTTTTCCCAGTCTATGGACGCCGCTCCGTCACAGCCTTACTCCACCTGAGATCACCGCGAGGTCTACTGTCTAACTCAATTTGAGTTTCATAACGCGATTTCCAATATCGAAGACCGTTGTAAGTACATACAGGGTGTAAAATAACTCATCACATCTGCTGACGGTGACGAAAAAAGAAAAGTTACTTATAGGTAATAGTGGGCATGGACCACACTCTGTAGATCGTGCAATTTTGTCGCTGCTTGGAAAAAGACCTTCGTCTCACGGTCTCACTAAAGGACAATACAGAATTCACATTTATTATGACACAATTATTAATTGCTGCTCAGCGTGAAACTGAAGACTGACTGAATTTACTTACCAACTGTATCTGGTTTAGTTGCTTGCACATGCAAGTATCCAGATTCTTCCGTGAGTCCCAAAACGACCTTTAGAATTGGATACATCCTGTCAGCTAGAGCCGGGTCCACGACCAATCGTTGGAGTAATGGATTGATCGATCCAGCCACATACGTTATTAAAGCACCAGGAGCGAGGGAAAGCGGGAAGTTTGTGTGGTAGCCAAGGATTACCTGAAAGTAGAATACGTTTATGGTATTGAACGACAAATCAAAATTAGATTATCACTTTTGAACGTCAAACTTTACACAAGTTGTTGTTGGTTTTAGTTGCCCATTCGCAAAGGTGTTGGTCTACTTCTTCAGTCCTTAGACAAATTATATCAAAGAAATAACGAAGGAAATAATGTTCTTAAAGGAGTAACCGTGGTGTCTTTTGTCTGTTCTTATGCTTTGGAGTGAGCAACTTATTGTTTTACTTTTATTAAACCGACAGACTGACAGCCAGTCCAAAAGTGCGTGTTTCTAATTTTGTTTTTAATATTTTTATAAAAATCTTTACCTCAGGATAGAAAGTGACCATATTGTTAGCGATCAAAGCACCGAAGTCTCCACCTTGAACATAGAATTGATTGAATTCTAGTCTGTGCATAAGGTTTCTAAACACTGCGGCAATTTCGATCTCTCCCAAACCTGGCCGAGTTGGTCCCTGCAAAAAAGACAATGAATACAAAATTGAATCATCGACGTCCTAGCCGTTTCCTCAATATCGGATAGTCGCCTTCCAGTCGCACCAGATTTAGCTGATAATCAGTACTTTACACGGAGCAACCTCCTATCTGACCTCCGTATTGGGGCTTGTGACTATCTGTTACAACTAAGCATAACATAATTTCCGTGATAGGAGGGGTCTTATCTTAATGGATGATGGTGATCCACCCTCAGGCCGATCATGGCAAGCGTTACTCATGCTTGAAGATGGGTCTGTACAGCTCTGATAAAAAATAAGGGCAAAGAAGGGAAAAGAAGGGGGAATGAGTCATGCAATAACAATCTTCAAACTTATAGGTATAGTGCAGACATCATTACAGCTATTGGCCATTTCTAAACGATGCATGAAGTCATTAGACCTCCGGCGTTCGGTTAGTTAGCATAAGTTTGTAATAAATTGATAGCTATTACAAGAAATTTATGAACAACTTGTTCTATAAATATCTCGTATATCTGTTCTAAAACTATCTTTAATGAGGTGATTGGTATTACTTCCTGCTGTCAATGCTCCACAGTTCATTCAACTATTCGCTCTTTTATCGAATTTAGGAATGAATGTCATTAATACGTAACCTAACATCACGTCTGCAATCCCCGAATGGTGAGGCAGACGTGTCCCATGTAAGAGGGGTCGAATCTATTGCCATCAACCGGGTGCAAATACAGGCTCCGTGGCTGCTACTAAGAAATTCCTGATGAAAAAACCCAATGACAATGCCCGACCTAGGAATCGAACCCAGGACTCTAGACCAACGAGACAGTCATTAACGTCGAACAACAAAAATCAAAGACATAATAATGTTAATTATTATGTCTTTGACTTTTGTTCTAGGACATTCCGATTTCTTCACGATCTTTTTGTTCACTGTTTTGAGAACAGTGGTGATGAAATAACTTACCTACACAAAGTAACAGTAGTCAAATACTTACATCAGAAAATCCAAATCCTGGCAAGCTAGGAACTATGACCTCAACAGCAAAACCTCTGTCTTCAGAATATTCAGTAATAATAGGAATGACTTCGTAGAATTCCCTAACGGATCCAGGCCAGCCGTGTAACATCAGGAGAGGTAGAACCGGAACGCCCTTAGGTACCTAAAATAACAAAAACCTATCGTTGAAGTTTTATTTTCAAACGGATGCGAATTCTATTATTTGTTTTGTTTGACTTCAAGATTCTTGTTGCACTATCTTGGTGACTTTTCCGTACATCGTTACATCGTTACGGACAAATGCGAAAGTAGCTTTGTCTGTACTTTACATTTTCTCTCTTTGACGGCTGAACGGGATTTGAGGAAACTTGTCATCAAACTCGAACTCAAAGCACTTAATTCAATTAGATTGTTGCAGGCACTTTTTAAGGTCAAAAACAAAAGGATGAAGCTACAGTCCCAGCCACAAGGAATAATATCTTGTGAAAGTACTGTAGTTGCCCCTTCCAAAACGTAGATATCTATGGAGAAGAATGATGGGCAAGAAACTCCTTGGAAACTTTTTTAAATTAAAAATATTTTTACAAGATCTTGGTTACATCAGTCATGTTAAGATTATGCGTACATAATGTGAGATCGATGTAGAAAGACGTGTACATTAAGAGCGTCCAAAGTAAAAGATTAGATCAGGAATTCAAAAATAAAGTAATTAAAAATAACTTTACATAGGATATTTTTACAGTATCCAGAAAAACAAACAGTACTGCATAAAGACTTTCCGATTTCTAGGAGAAACCGCGAGAATCGTACTCATTTAGTGCATACCAATAAGAACGTAAAATTAAAACTTACATCAGGTTTCACCCTTATGAAGTGAATATCAAGCCCTTGAATATTCGTCTTGTACTGTGGATACTGGTTCAGGTAGGCCTCACGTTCAGTAAAGTTGTAATCGTTGGCCCAGAAATCCATCCAGTAGTCCAGAATGTCAGTGTTGAAGCCGTATTCAAATGCTACGCCTTCCAAGGGCGGAGTTACGTCACGGCGGTTGTTCAAACGACTCCTGAGGTCTGTTACCATCTGAAATATTGTTTGAGAAAATGTAATTACAAGATATCTAAGAACAGAAAGACCAAAGAAATGATGGATGGACTGTGTGAAGGACGATATGGCTAGAAAGGAGGCGACTGCTGAGATAACAAGTAATAGAGAAGTATGGAAGAAGAGACATGCTGCGCCGACCCTAAATAAATTGGGATAAGGGCAGGAGAATGATGATGATGTTGAGGCTGCCAACTGTGACATATCCATATCAAAATGTATGACAAAACAACTTCAGATGCAGCAGACTAAATACAGTTGATGAAGTCTTCAGTGGTACGAACACGGCTTAAAGTTCCTTCTGGGAATGTGAGCACTGTCATTAAGAGCGTTTACACTTACGGCATTTCATGCAAACTTTCAAATCCTTATATTTCGAAATGACTGAACCGATTTTAATGAAACTTCATACGCATAAGCAGGATGTAGGTTTAAAAAGATTATAGAGAACATTTTCGTTCATAGAAAACTTTTTCTCTCTCTCGATCAGTTTTGTAAACATCTATACAAAACTAGTCCAGAGAACCAGAAATTTTTTGTAATTTTTTGAAAAATCACGACAAGATTATTCTCGAAAATAAGTATTTTCGATATGACTGTTTACATAGGGTATTAATTTAGACACTTTAAGTGCCTATAACATGTGATTTAAAGCCTACATCAATCTCAAAAACAGAAAAAAATAGAAACACTAAAGGACACAGTTATAATCCGAAATAAAAAAACCTTACCTCATCAGTGAATTTGATTTCAAAAGGTCTGATTTCCGTGCTAGCGCTATCTTCCTCACCCAGGGGACCCCACCATTTCTCATCTAGACCATTTAGGAAATCAGGCGACAAAACCTCCTTCGCTGTCAAACCCACTACCAGGGTCACATAAGCCGAAAGCACCAATAATCTCACCAACATACCCATCTTCGCAAACTACAATATTACAAATTCTGGGGACACGGCTTATATACTTTCGCTTATTTCGATATTATTCCCCATTCATTGAAACGTGTTTTATCATCTGTGATAATATTTAATTTACACTCAGTTTCAAGAGCATATGGTCAACTTCCTTTTCGTAAAGAATTTATATACCTACGTTTTTATGATTTTACACAACTAAAAGTATCTTGTGGCTTTGCGTGTATGATTAAAAAGCAGAAAAAAAATACATAACTTACTTTTTGCAGAATTAAAAAGAGATGGTGAACAATACGTGCAGCACCATCCCTTTTTAGTATTAAGGCTGAAGGATGATTTCTTCCTATACGATCCCTGATTTTTTATTTATACAAAGAAATACCTACATTTTTTTTTGTAACTCCAACATGAGTTTTAATTCAAAGTCAGCTGGTACGTTATGATAGCCATATTAGTACGTATAATCTCCTCAAAAGGTTGTGGTTGCGTGGACGGTTCGTTTATATTATTTTTAACCTCGAACGACAAGTTTATTCGTTTCCGATAAAAAAATCTGGGACAAACATACAGAAACCCTTTTTTCTTCGTAATACAGTGGGTACTCTTCACAAATTTTCGAGCGGAAATATCAAATTGATAATTTATTCTATTTGTTTCTTGGTAATTTGCATAATTTTATTAAAACACCTGTGCACTTATTTTGAAGATAAACTAAAAATGGAGACGTGTTTAAGTAGCTAAGCAGGATAAATTAAAACTAAATCGTTTTTTGACATTTCATAAGTCCATCCCACCGCAAGATTTTTAGCAATGCTCACTCTGATTAAGAGTTACTATATTTTTTTTTACAACACCGCTAACATTTTGAATTACATAATGAAGCAAAAAAAAAAATGTTATACAGGGTGTATACGTTCAACGGGGCAGTAAGGGGAACTACCTTAACCGTTGCAGTTACACGAAAATGGTCTTAGCAGACTATCCATAATTTTTCTTGAATTTTTTATCACTATTCACTGATTTTCAAAAAAAAATACAGTTAGCAAGAAAATGGCCATTTTACACAAAACAATTTTACCAACGACTTAAAGTGCTTTCCAAGGCACGGAGGAAACTCATTATGCAATAGGTGGTTGCCCATCCACGGATCCACCTAGGCAAGCGCCGCTTAACCTACAGATTGACCCGAACGGCTGTTATTATTTAACCACAAGCCCCAAACATAAGCATCACCCAATAAATTCATATTGAAACACTCCAAAACATCCATCGCGAGAAATTGAACGATTTTTTCATCGGGACTAAAAAAAATGGTATTCAACGCATATAAGGAACGGGTCGGCATGATAAATTATGTGATTTGCAACAGACTCCTGCCTGGAGCAGCCGCAAAAACGTGATCTTAAATGGAGTGCCAACCGAAATACGGTTCAGGGAAAATATCGGTGTATATCCCGTATATACGTGTATCGTTTATACTTTTATCTTTCGTGAAAGGTGGTTAAAGGTGCTTTTGGAAAATACAGTGTGGGTTGAGATCGCGTTACTTAGTATGTATTGCATTTCTGATATCTAAATAACTTATTTTATCCGAGAATTTGCGTTCAATAAAAAAATCTAGTTAAATTCTTTATGTTTTTGTAAAAAATGGTATTTATGAAACGTCGAAATAGTATGAAGCTGTTTATCGTGGTTTAATTACTAAAACATGCAATCTGGAGCGAGACCTGATAGCAAAGAGTAGCGGCATTCGCTTTCATATAATATTACAATATGTTGTAGGTATTTTATCAATTGTTATTCTAATATGATAAAATAATCAGACAACAGAGGAATATTCCATTCAATGAAATGGTTGATTGATAATTCAATATCCGCCTACCTACCCAACTATCTCAGGGTCCGCTCTACTAGATGCAGCTGATTATTTTACATGGACTTACTGCTTATCTGACCTCCACAGTCCAGTTTGTACCGGGTAATACGATACCCCTTGACAAGACTGGTTGTCAGACTTTCGGGCCACTGACTACCTGTAACCACTGTCAATGATCTACAAATGACAGCCGTGACCGTCGGCTTAACGAGCTTTCCGTGGCACAGAGGAACCTCGGTATGCACCAACCTAGGTAAGCGCGGCTTAACCTAAAGATCGATCCGAGCGGCTGTTACTATTTAGCCACGAGCGTCTTCACTCAATATAATATGTATTTATAAAATAAGCAATAGTAGAAGGTACTCGCAACCTTCGTGCGGCGTTCGTGTAAGGCCAGATGTATTCTTCGGCGGCGATCTCTCGCGTCCGGCCCTGGTTCAAGCCATGGTCCGGAGCGAGAGGGAATGGGAAGCCGTCACCACCTTCTGCGAAGCAGTCTTGCTAGTGAAGGAGGTGGCGGCACGTGAGAGGGAAAGAACCTCACGTCCCAGCCGCCGCGGGAGACGCCCTGGGCGTCGGGGGTCACGTGGTAGCTCCCGGCCACCGTAGGCGCGGGCCTGTGGACGGCGAGTTATGGGCTAGCTCGCCGTCCAGCCGTCTTATGACGACAGGCCGTGTCGACGGCGCGTTCGGGTTCCACGCGCACCTCAAAGAGATGTCAGCAACCGAGTAGGGGTCCGCATGGGCCGATGCCTGCCAGAGCTGCGGGACTGTTCGAAAGAGACACCGTGGCCCTGGAACACAAAGGGTAAAGAGGGAACATGGATGGGTTTTAGTCAGTACAAGTCTGACACTCCCTTCCGCTCCGCCCAGAGTGGGGGGGGGGGGTCATTTGATGATTTCCCATCCGAAAAAAAAGGCCAGATGTATGAATGTGGACAAGGCGAAAGGAGTATACAAGTATCGAAGAATTTGACATTCCAAAGTGCCTGTGATGGTCTAATTGAAATAAATGCCTTGACTTTGTCTTTGAAGCAGGTGGCGTTCTATAGTCTTTGCTTACCCTCATGGGATAAAGGCTTGCGTTTATGTAATTAAAATAAGTAATCACAATACCGACTACCAACAACATCCATCCAACACATACAAGGCCATTCACACCCATAAAACTGATAGCCTTGAAACAAATGAACTTTTACGAGCGTACGTATCAGAGGTTTGTCGCGGTCTTAACGAACCGTTCTTTATCTATGCTCCAGGGGCCAATAAGCTGCATCCTCTTAGGAAATTAGTGGGTTTCACGTACTAAAGTTTAGCGGTAAGTGGTGTAACTACTGCGTGGAGGCGTATTAAAGACTTAACTTAGTGTATTAACGACTAACTGAACTAATCGGATTTAGTTTTGAAGTCTGTTGATGTAATTGATTTTTTTTCTATACCTTTAGCAGCGTGGATTAAAGAACCAACGGATTAAGAGGAAATGGTGAAATTATAACTTAACAACGTCATACAGCCTCATTGGTGATATAAAATAGCCATGATAGTCTAGTGGCGTGACGGTCGGACTGCCAAGTCATAGGTTTTGAGTTCCAACCCAAGACACGCATCTCTGATTTTTCGGATTCATGTGCGTATTGTATAATCATCACTTGCCTCGGTGAAGGAAAACATCGTGAGGGAACCAGCATGCCTGAGAGATGTTTCTCGACGACATGTAAAGCCAAGTCAAAGGGCCCTTGGCGGCATAAAAACTCTGACACCAGGTTAGCCACTAACTACACGATAAAGAAAGCAGATTGGTACAGTGATCGCAAGCGCTACTGATGAGGATAAGGTCCTGAGTTCGATTGGCGAGACGGGCAGTGTCATTACGTTTTTCCATCAGGAATTTCTCACTAGCAGCCCGGGAGTCTGGATTTGTGCCTGGTTGGTGGCAAAGGGCTAGCTCCCTGTTACTTGGAACTTAAACATAACTAGCGACCCTTCGTGGATTATGTTAGTTTTCTCAACTTTTAGTAGGTAACCGTGGATTGAAGGACCAGTAGGCAAGAGATACGTGTAAGAATGTAACGCAGCCTCAATACTTACAGCGAAGAGTCAAGTTCAGAATGATTTATGCTAGTCCGTGCTGTGTCCAAGCTGAGGTTTAGCAGCCTTAGGCCCTAGCTCGAGCGTAAACGTAACGTAAATACGTCGATTTTTGAATCGTAAATACAATAAATTATCCTATGTCATTATCAGTATCATCCATAGGTATTAACAAACATTATTATATCATTATCCATAGGTATTAATATCGGGAGCTCAAAATACTGAACAATCACGGAAGATATCCCGTAAGCGACAGTATAAGTTTCGATATTAATAAATTCTAAAAATATATTATGTAGGCCTCAGAGGCCATAACATGAACGCACGACGCCAACATTACGTGAATCCGACTGATTCGTTTTTTAGCACACACTATCACATTTTCTATTACCCGAAGTACAAAACAAGTATATTTATTTTGAACGTTACGTTTACTCCGCGCGTTTGTGCTAGGCCACAGATTCGTTATTCTACTTCCATTATGCTTGTCCGTGACGTAGATGTCTGCATACCACACGGCGTAGCACTAAACTATACTCAAGACTCTAAAATGTTCGCACAGTCTATGCTACATAAGTCCCACGGTTTGGTCTAGCATAAATTATGTTTCACAGGTTTTTATCTCGATAAGAACCGTTGTTATTAGATGTTGATTAGTCATGACAATGGACACATATAAAATATCAATAGTCATCTTTATAGCCTATTACAGCGAAGAGAACTTAATCCAGGCAGACATGTTATGCGTAGATCCGATGACCATATCCTGAATGGCGCCGAAGGATGAAGGACTCCGCGTAACGGAAAGAGACGACGGCAAAGAAGAAGATCTATAAAGCTCAGAGCTGACATCATCATCATCATTTCAGCCGAAAGACGTCCACTGCTCGCCATAGGCCTCCCTCAAGTATCGCCACATTGACCGGTCCCGTGCGACTCGCATCCAGTGGATCCCTGCAACCTTCACCAGGTCATCGGTCCAACTAGTGGGAGGCCTTCTAACGCAACGTCTTCCGGTTTACGGTTGCCACTCCAGAACTTTTCGGCCCCATCGGCCATCCGTTCTGCGAGCAATGAGCCCTGCACACTGCCACTTAAGTTTAGCTATTCTTCGGGCTACGTCGGTAACCTTGGTTCTCTTGCGGATGTCCTCATTCAGAGGTGACAAAACTATGTAATTAGCGACTTCGTATATTCTGTTTTACATAGTGTTTTATCCTTCACGGCCAAGCTCTAGTCGGGACGTAGCTAAAGTGTGCAAGTACACCATAATTTCCCCCCTAAAGTACAGTGAACGTTCATCGTGAAAGGTGTCGAAAACTGAACCAAACTAAATAAACTGTCCCTACTGTTGAGAAATTCTTAAAATTCCATGATCTTGCCAGTCTTGAGATCTTCCATAACTACTTGGTATCAGCCACAGTCAACGACGTCTCTACTCAATAAATGGCTCGTTATATTAAATGATGTACTTATCCGAAATAAATAAGAAATAATGACTACTATTCTATCACATAAAAATCTTTATCACTTAACAAAACTATAAATAATAATGTGTCTGAGATTACAATAATAGTAAAGATAAATATTTACGAGTTTATATAAAGCGTTAGTCGCGAAGTTCTACAAAAGGACCTTCCCTTATCCGGCCCCGAAGGACCAATAGCAAGGCCCCTAACGAAATTAGCGATGTGCTGCTAAATGGTGAGTCGGAACTCGGAAGTAAACAGTGAATAGAATGTATTTCTAATAAAAAGTGACATTAAATGGGATTGCTTTGTCTTTTGATCGATAGCACAGCTGTTATAATGAAAACAAGGAAAGAAGAAGGATGTTTACGATTTAAAATTCACATGGATCGATCGAACTCGGTGTATGCAAAAAGAAATAAAAAAATAAAAGTAAAAGTATTTATTGGCCTCGGACAGGGATAAAACAAAGTGATTAAAATATATAAAAAAATACAAAATCATATAAAAAGTAAATATAAGAAAAATAACAAACTAAAAATGAGACATACGTTAGATTAAATTAGTCCTGTACGAGATCAAAAGGCCCCTATCTCTGCAGCATGGAGCTATTACATTTAAAAAAATAACACAGCGCTAGTATCGCATAGAGCTGTATCTAGCTAGTATCTGCCTAGCCTTTGCCAATTATGCTGGTGTCGGCTTCCAAAGAAACAGGATGAAGTTAAATACCAGTATTTTACATGGAGCGACTGTATATCTAACCTCCACCATCCTAGTTGCTGAATAACGACATAAAACAAAACACACGACAAAAAAACACACAACAACACAATAAAAAACAACACACATATCAAAAATTTGAATCACGCTAAAATTCTTAAAATGTATCATGAATTGACACTTTGTGACCATTTTACGAATTAATAACGTAATTCATATTATTAACCTATTATGATTCTGCTAAAGCGGCTATTTTAGGCCCGCTGGTCTTTGTGGATAAATTATATCTACTTAAACATGACTATCAAAATACTGTACAAGTCACACGTTTATGGTAACAATTTGAGATGGGCAGTAATACTTTTATATCGTAACAGTACCTAAGGTAAGTTTTCGTAGTGTACGTGTTAACTGTACCTATCTTGTCACTTCTTATTGCATAGGATTCTGTAATATCTTCTCTTGGGAGAGGGCACTGGCTCCTGTAACACAGGTATATCACCTAGCACAGGAATCAGAAACTTCACACAATTTTGTAACCACTTTCTTGTGTCATCATCTGCCTAGCCTTGTCCCAACTATGTTGGAGTCGGCTTCCAGTCTGACCGGATGCAGCTGAATGCCAGAATTTTACTTGGAGCGACTGTATATCTGACCTCCACAACCCAGTTAGTACTGGGTTGTGGAGGTAAGTTAGTACTGGGTAATACGATACCCCTTGGTAAGACTGGTTGGCAGACTTTTTGTGCCACTGACTACCTGTAACGACTGTCAAAGATCTACAGATGACAGCCGCGACCAACGGCTTAACGTGCTTTCCGAGGCACGGAGGAAACTAGATATGTAATGGGCGGTCACCCATCCACAGACCAACCTAGGTAAGCGCGGCTTAACCTAAAGATCGACCTGAGCAGCTGTTATTATTTAACCACTTTCTTGAGTAATAAAGATTATTGATTATTGACTTTAAGGTTAAGTTAAAAGTTTCCCAGGCTGGTTGTTTGTATTGGCATTTTGAACAAGCATACAAAATTGTTATTTATGTATTTAATTGCGTTGCCATATGCAATAATAACCAAATGAATTTTGTGAAACGTAGCGAAAAAACCGCATGATTAGCTGTTATGAAGTACTATTAATTACAAATATTGTATCAATTATTTACATTAATTAAAGAACAGCACAATTTCAATTATTAAGCTCATTTTAATAATTTCCGTTAATCATGAACTCGTTTTTACAATTAATTTTATTCGCACTATTTACTTTTAAGCCATATCGTATTACCCACTACAAAGTGGGTGTGGAGGTCAGATAGGCAGTCACTCCATGCTAAATACTGGTATTCAGCTACATCCCGTTACGATGTGATCGTCAATGTCAAAATGTTCTTCCTTTTCCCATTTCGAAATTTTGCCAAACCATCCATTTACAAAGCCCTTGCACATTAAAAAAATAAAGAAGTCGTCTTCACCTCTCATTCTAAATAAGGTTCAACGACTCTTAGAACAGTTTCATTTTCCTTTGCCAACGTGAAAGCTTGCATGACATATTGAAACCTCTGAGAAGTTATGGCGTTCATATTGAGAGCTCTCTGATTGTGATAAGTCACGTTCACTACAGCGTGGCTATATCTTTGTAGGTGGAGAAATATGGAACGGAATTAAAATGTTCTGTGTTTGAAATTGTTTTATTTTTTAAGGGCAATTATTAATCGGGCGAATAAAATTATTATTATTATTTTCAACAAACATAGCCCCACACTAGGAATTTGTCCTGTATCGTGGTGCGTTTACAAATATTTAAACTCACATACACAAACAGCCAGACCCGGAACAACTACCTGTAGGCCATACAAATATTTGTTCCGTGCGGGATTGATACCCGCGACACGCAGTGCAGCAGTCAATCGCTCAGCCACTGCGCCAACCGTGCCGTCATTATACTGAATGGGCGACTATTGTACCAAGTAAGTAACTATTTATCCGGTCATTGTAGCAAGATGAATATAGGAAGCAAGAACGAGTGAAGCCTGAGTAGCACCCCAACTTCGTGTTAGGTTACTTTAAACCCTGCAAACAAAAAAAGGACTGACTACGCCGTATCTACAATCTAGTGGTTAATTGTAGCTGCCTACCTATTATTTTTGTAACCCATTTTATTTTATTTTTAAACCCTAAATCAGATTAGTTTGTCTCTGCGTTAAATACATGCCATTTTTTAAGTGTCACAATAACCTGCCAGTATAATGGGCGCCGGGGTGATGCGTCAGGAAATTTGAGTTCGAATTTTAAAAACATTCATTTGAAAGTAGAAAAAAAAATCAAATCTATTTTTGTTTTAAGACAAAAACAAAACAAGCCGGAAAAAACTGCCGACTAATCGGCTCAAGTGATAAGTAAGTAACTAATAAGTTTAACAGTTGTGTCTTATCGTATCTTGTGGCTGAAAAATATGAAATTATTACCATTATTGTAAATCATTTTAGTCTCTTAATCAGTATTACACTTTTTTAAATAATCTAGGAACCGAAAATTTTCCTATGGTAATCAATAATTGAATTTAAATCAAGAAAAAGATAATTTTAACTTTTAACAGAAAAGCGAAATTTTAATTTCTATGATCGCAGGGCAGGTGCTACCGAATGGGGAGTATGATGTACTCAATGCGATCGACTATGCTGTACATCAAACGCCATGGACATGCTGATGGCCACTTAACTCCATCGAAAGCAATAATCGGTTTACCCGACTAGTCGGCCGATTAGTCGGCGTTTTTGCAACCGAATAGTCGGCCTATGTCATAGTCGGTCCCTTTCTAGTGATAATGCTTTTTTTTCCAATAATGTCTCAATGCTTTACGGCACTTAACTAAATTTTTCAGGTCACATACTATCTAGGTACGAAAATTAACTAGGGGCTACCCACACTAGGAATTTGTCCTGTATCGTGGTGCGTTTACAAATATTTAAACTCACATACACAAACAGCCAGACCCGGAACAACTACCTGTAGGCCATACAAATATTTGTTCCGTGCGGGAATCAAACCCGCGACACGCAGTGCAGCAGTCAATCGCTCAGCCACTGCGCCAACCGTGCCGTCATTATACTGAATGGGCGACTATTGTACCAAGTAAGTAACTATTTATCCGGTCATTGTAGCAAGATGAATATAGGAAGCAAGAGCGAGTGAAGCCTGAGTAGCACCCCAACTTCGTGTTAGGTTTCTTTAAACCCTGCAAACAAAAAAAGGACTGACTACGCCTTATCTACAATCTAGTGGTTAATTGTAGCTGCCAACCTATTATTTTTGTTACCCATTTTATTTATTTTTAAACCCTAAATCAGATCTAGTCTCTGCGTTAAATACATGCCATTTTTTAAGTGTCACAATAACCTGCCAGTATAATGGGCGCCGGGGTGATGCGTCAGGAAATTTGAGTTCGAATTTTAAAAACATTCATTTGAAAGTAGAAAAAAAAAATCAAATCTATTTTTGTTTTAAGACAAAAACAAAACAAGCCGGAAAAAACTGCCGACTAATCGGCCTATGTCATAGTCGGTCCCTTTCTAGTGATAATGCTTTTTTTTCCAATAATGTCTCAATGCTTTACGGCACTTAACTAAATTTTTCAGGTCACATACTATCTAGGTACGAAAATTAACTTGTTATTTATCACAAAATCCTTTCTGTCGGATATGGTTCGAATTGCCGCTCTCGACTTTATAAACAGAAACAACATGTAGATACCGAAACAGCAAATTCCATACATTTCTATTACATAACCTAAACCCAAACACATATATTTCTGAAAACACTCAATCCTGAAGCTGAAATCCTGTATTTTCAACGAAAACGCAAACCAGCTTAGTCTGTAGTCTATTTATAGCTGAAACTTTACTACCATTCAGATACAGAAGACTATAAAAATCCATTCACGTAACGCAAGCCAGTGTTGCCACGTAAAACGTTTCAATTAATGACTACTAACGCAATCCGGGAGCAAACCATTATCGCGACTTTTGTCCGTTTTTCTTCCGCTCCGCTCATCCGGTTTTCATTTGCCGATTAATGATTCAAAGGTTTAATTCTCATTCAGGAATTAAGCTATTTTCATTGTAAGGATGGGCTTAAATGGATTGAATGGTTTTTACATTTTGTGTTACACAATGGATTAGTTTTTGTAAAGAAGGTCGGGAAGTACCTACCTGGTTAATTAGCAGAATAATATGTTGGTTGTGGAAAGTTATATACAAGGAGTAAATGGACACTTCGCGAAGCCGTCAACCAAGCATTCTGTACATCAAACTAGATAACTCTACGGAAAATTATTGCCGAGAAACGACTTTTTTTGGGTTGAAAAATCACGTTTTAAGGTAGTACTCACTGAAACGTACTCAAAATGTTGTGCTGATGGGTACATTGAATAGTACGGGGGTCACGGAGGTATTTAAAGTAACATTAAAAACTTGTGAAAAATTTGGAACTTTGACCTCCAGTATCTCCGTAACTAGAAGGTTCCCAGGTATGGTACAGAACAAAAAAAATATCGCAATGACAGGGAGAACAAGTGCCAGTCGGCTTCCTTAAGGGTATTTGTACACTCATTATGAATACAACATTAATAGCCGTTTACATTAAATATCAGCAACACCTAAATGAAGCCCTAAACAGTCATTCGATGAAAATTCAACAGTGCGAATTTATTTAGACATTATTTTTCTGGGCTAGTATTGGTGAAATATTGCATAAGAGGCTGTTTCACAGTATCTGGATAAGCCAGAAGGACTATCTACCAGACAGAAAAACATAACCTCCTCCTTTTTTAGAAGTCGGTTAAAAATGGAAGTCTTTACGAAACTAACTGATACATTATTTAACTGTAAACGATCCTGTAGTAAAATAACCATAAAGAATTTAACATATTTTCTCCTATTCTTGACAAAAAACAAAAGAAAACAGCTTCTTGCTTCATTTGCCCAGCAGAAAAAAAAAAACAATATCCTTAATTCGATCTTGAGCCGTGCTGAGTAGTCAATGGACTGTATACGGAACCCCGCAGGGCGCTCATTTGATAAGGAAAACTGAGGGAAAACGAACACAATATTACATAACACTTACACTATATATAACCACAGCTTCATTCGCGTATATGTTCCAATTTCTGGAAGCTTGAAACATTTTCTCGTCAGTTAATATACATATAGATACATACATAACACCATTCCAGTAATAAGCAGACGTTTACCCGTAGTGAACTTACATTTATAAAGGGTGTATCAAGACCCTTAACGAAGCCGAAGGGCACTTGCTCTTCCCGTCATTGTGATATTTTTTTTGTTCTATACCTAGGAACCTTCTAGTTACGGAGATATTTGGGGTCAAAGTTCCAAGTTTTTGACTAGTTTTTTTTTAAATACAAGTTTTGAAAGTAAGATTTTTACTATAAACACCTCCACAACCTCCGTAATATTCAATTCATCCATCAGCACAATGTTTTGAGTGTATTACATTAAGTCCTACCGTAGAACGTGATTTATCACACCAAAAAAAAAGTAGTTTCCTAGCAATAATTTTTGCGTAAAGTTACTTTGTTTGATGTTCATAATGCTTTGTTGACGGCTTCGTGAAGGGTCCGTTTACACCGTGTATAGTAATACAAATAGGGGGCGAGCCTAGTGCTTTCAATCATTCACAAGTGCTGATTTCGGGGGGTTACCGAAAAATTCTTAATATAAAAACCGATAACACACCACCCGAAACCCAGGACCTCATGCTCAGCAGTACACCTCTAGAATCATCATCTGCCTAGCCTTTTCCCAACTATGTTGCGGTCAGCTTCCAGTCTAACCGGATGCAGCTGAATATTAGTATTTTACATGGAGCAACTGCCTATCTAACCTCCACAACCCAGTTAGTACTGGGTAATGCGATACCCCTTGGTAAGACTGGTTGTTAGACTTTTTGGGCCACTGACTGCCTAGCGACTGTCAAAGATCTACAAATGACACCCGGGACCAACGGCTTAACGTGCTTTCCGAGGCACGGAGTAAACTCGGTATGTAATGGGCGGTCACCCATCTACAGACCAACCTAGGCAAGCACGGCTTAACCTAAAGATCGATCCGAGCGGCTGTTATTATTTAGCCACGAGCTTCTCCAGTACACGACTAGAACAAGACTTACAAAGAAGTCCGTTTTTTGTATAAGTTTCCGGCATCATCATCACCATTTCAGCAAAAAACGTTAACAGCTGGACGTTGCTCGATTAGGGATCGCCACTTTTTCGGTTGGGAAATCATCAAGTGACCCCCCCCCCCCCCACTCTGGGCGGAGCGGAGGGGAGTGTCAGACTTGTACTGACTAAAACCCATCCATGTTCCTTCTTTGCCCTTTGTGTTCCAGGGCCACGGTATCTCTTTCGAACAGTCCCGCAGCCCTGGCAGACATAACCTTAACATCACACCTGTAATCTCAGATGGGGGCAGAGGTGTATCTAATAGTTCAACCACATTCGCTAGTTATGTTTAAGTCCTATGTAATACTGGGCGAGCCTATCTCCATCAACCAGGCACAATTCCAGACTCCGCCGGCTGCTACTGAGAAATTCCTGATGGAAAAACTCAATAACACTTTGCCCAAACGGGGATTTTTACAAAAAAAACCACAATCAATCAACGTGTAATTTAGCAACATTATTATTGAATTAAATAGACTCTATTGAATAGGGTGGCATGAAAGGAAATGGTATGAAAAGGACCTGTTTGGGCCAATTTAAGACACCATTGAAATCTTTGCAGCTGTTCCCATTGAAGGTAATTGAATAACAAAAACATAATTAGTTCAAACAAAACTCGATCCTAGAGCCGTTTTGAATTTTTCTTTAATTTTATATGTAGCATCCGAATATTCTAGAAATACTGCGAAAAAAACACTAAACACGGGTTGGAAGGGACTTGACGCCCAAACGGTTACCACGTGATCAGTACACCATGCCGAACTCCCAAAAGAAAATTAAAATTACAACAATACAGATTTTTTTCCTATTTGATATTTTCATGTAATAAGGTTTTAATCCAACATTTATTTATTATTTAGCATAAGCATAGCATAATCATCCTATTAATGTTCCCACTGCTGGGACGCAGGCCTCCTCTCTATGAGAGGGAATGGGCTATAATCCACCACGCTGGCCCAGTGCGGGTTGGATGTCACAGGTCTTCGAATGTTTTGGTTCTATGACATGCCAGTTTCCTCACGATGTTTTCCTTCGCCGTTTTGACAGCAGTGGTGATGAAATAATTTACACTAAGTAATGCGCCTGGCTGGGTTTGAACCCACGACTTACTGCTCGTAAGTCGGGGTCTCCACCACTGGGCCAACGCTGCTCTCAATATTTATTATTTAGATTTAGATTTTTTTTTACTGATATAAAAAAATCTGCTGTTTCCAACAAAAGTGCAATACTTACACGGTTCAAATGTTCAAACAGCAGATTTCTTTTTAATTACCGTAATTATGAAAAACTCTATTTGGGGTGTTCAAAATCACTACCGACTTGGTAGTTCTTATAAGAGAATTTATCGGTATTCAATTAAATCACTACATTGTACATGAATATTGAATTCAAACCTTATTACCTTACATGAAAATATCAATTTTCCACGTGAACGTACTAACACATACGCTTTGCATTTATAGGTGCGACCCAAATCACAATTTGGAGGTTTAATAACGTGCGGCAGTAAGATACGCTCATATAGACTTTAATTACTAAATATAATTATGTTTCACACTAACATCCCAAGTTTATGTCTCATGTAAATTGAAATACCAACTTTACGACTACTGGCTTATTTACAATTTAGATTAGAAGCTAAACGTTAGCGCTAAATAATCAAAATCACGTTTTAAAATATCAGATATTACGATAACCGTTATTTCCCGCCTCTAACGCTATTAGCAGCAGGGTCATCACTCGCACATTCTAATTACCATAAATCCGGGAAAAAACCTTTCCTAAAATTCTGTGCACAGACTAAATGAAACTCAGCATATTTTTTCGTACAAAAAGACTACAGTTCACTACACACAGTTGTTTATCTGAGGCACCGGAGTGTTGTGAGTGCCATCATCATCAGTCAGCTCGTGCCGCGGTAATTACTTGTACAGCCCTACAGGACGACGGGACGTGCTTGTGGCAACCCTGATCTACGAGTAGGGTTACCACCAAGCACCGTGAGAGCTCCCGAACTGAGGGTTAAAAAGTCCTGTGCAAAAGTAAACTTAATAATTTTGTGGCATTTAAAATTGAAATGATGATAACATTTTTGCGGGGTTTTAAATTGTGAATCGCGATGAGGTTTTTTCATGTTATTGCTCAGCAGTAAAAAAATATGAAGCGTTCCAAAACTGCGTGATTCGTTACGATTAACTTATACAGCAGGTAATTTTATACAAACTGTATTTCATGCTTTATTTTTATCTGGTAGATAGTACCTATTCGGACTCTGAAAAATATATTTTATGATTTAATAAATAAATAAAAAATAAAAATATTTTACTGTCAGACATCAAGGCCCATAGGGTGTTAGTATTAGATGATTAGTATTTAGATGTTTATCCATTAAATAAACAATTTACAATTCCAGCTACATCGGTAAGATTTTTCGGTACTGTGAACAAATAAGTGGCTTGCTTTATTTTCCTGAGAAAACGTTACTTAAAGAAATAAGATTAGTGTTATATTTCAGTGAATTAAAAAGCCTTTTTTCTGGAAGTTTTTAACCTAAAATATAGATTACAATATCATAAATTCTGGTGAAACATAATACAAACACGTAAATTTCTAATAACATATTTAATCAAAAGATATTGATCTGTTTAAGGATATATCAAATCAAACACTGTTTTATGCTTTCACGGTTTACAACTAAACAAGAGCGGAGCTCAAACTAGTGAACAATCACGGAAGATATCCCGTAAGTGACAGTATAAGTTTATATACTGGTTATATATGGAATTGAGTCACTTGACAAGATACCAGAAAAGTATGTCGAATAGTTTGTTTTACAACTTACATGTACTCGTAAAACATTATTTTGTTTTTTCGCACGCACCTCATTGAACACTCTCGACAATAGAGTTCAACGTGGTTTTGTCAATACTCTCTTTGTAAAGAACTTAAACCACAAATAGCAACATTTGTAGAACAATTTAAATCATGTAAATAAATTAATGTATTTATTATGCTAATTCTCTTACCCTTGACTTCAATCGTACTTGTTTGCTCCAAATACATTAATTTTAATTTTTATAAAGAAATTTCTATAGTGACACGATTGAATTATCTAACGAAGCTTTATCTTAACAAAACTGCTATTTAGAATACATCGTATCCTGCGTGGATGATGAGATGGGTCAGACTTACCTTAACCGATGTAGCTACACTTTTTCTAAACATTTCATTGTAATCAGTCATCTTATCCACGATCTTTTACAACGTAAATGGCTATTATTTTTTAAAAGAACTTGAAAACTTTTCAGCACGATGTGGAAAGTCCCGTGCTGCCCCATCTCAAGAATCTATCCTGTATATCAACAGGCCTTAGTGATGTGTCTTCAAATAGAAGGCCCAATTGTTCAGGCAATGCATTAAATTTTTCATCATTATTGATGTTGTGTTCTTTTTCACACATCTCTCCATTTCATCAATTCTAAATTATTCTTCTTAATGGAAATAATATAACATGTAATTGCAATCGCTTTCATGAAATTCTGATGGATATTTATTCAGTAATCCAATGAATATTAAACGTCAATTAACATACGTTACTTGTCGCACTCAGAAGTGATTAATTTCAATGTATAAATAATATGTTAATATGCCTGTTTTACTTACGTTTACGAATATAACAGTTGTTTTTGATAAAACGGTAAAATGTTAAGCAATTTCAATAATATAACATAACATCACCTGTAATACACAAATGTGGTACAAAGATGTGGTGATGTGTTGTTATTTTTTAGTCCCATGTTACGGGTGGTAAACCTATTGCCGCAAATATTGGGAAATACCTGATTGAAAAACCTACAAACACTTTGCCCAACTTGGAATTCGAACCCAGGAATATGCTGTTGATATTTTTGAATAGTCAAAGCTAAATAGGAATGCTAATAGCGGTAGATTTGTATTCAAAATGCACCATCGTCCTCTCGCGCATAAAGTTATGCATGCAGAAGGTGCGATAAATAAAATACAACATGCAACCCAAACCTACGTACTCATTAACTTACATACTCGACTCGATACGTGTTTCGCCCCTACACGGAACACGTGCTGAACGTGTGACAGCCTCAGATGTTGACTCGTCGATCGCACAGACGCGAATTAAAACGCGCTTTTCCATACTTTTATTTATTTATTTGTCACAAACACTACTAACATTACAGAGAAATCCTAACGCGTTACCGTGGTCCTGAAATAAACTCTATTATATAACTATCTTAAATGAAATAACACACACAAAAGTGTTTTTGTGAATTCATTCAGAGAGCAGGAAAATATATCGATCCTGTCAGCAGTGTCATTTAGTGCGTGCAAGGCGCACGTCAGTGGCGCTTTGCTGAGCAAGTTGGTTCGTACGCGAGGCACTGATAGTAACTTCCAGCGCCAGGCACATTTAGACATATCTCCTTCAAAACACCGGAATTATAGGTCTTACCACGTAATAGTTTAAATACATATGTGGTTATCGCTACTATAAGTAACACTAACAGTAAACATAGTCACGGCAAATTTACCAAGCCCCTTTTAAAGGTATTTTCAATTTATAAAAATAGTCCTGAAAAAAGTCAACATGGAAATTCCATTTACGTTTCTAATTGAACTCGTATTTTTGTGATTCGCTCCATTTAACTTGCTTGAGGAAATCAGCTTGACACATTTTCGAGTACATGAAATTACGGCGAAAAATGTCCATTAAAGTAATTAATTCTCCAGAAGGTACCTACTGTTGCCCTATTTCCAATTAACGGAAAGGAAAGTAAAAACACGCAAGTACGCTCGCGAACGAAAGTCTTTCGTTTTAAATCACAATTTGGGGAGGGTTGTTAAATATTTTCGTTCAATTTAGACGTACTTTTGTTTGCCATTAAGAATTCTTGTTTACTTTGCTTTTGTAAATAAGAAAATGTTGTTTGATAGCGATTTTGTAAAGTTTGAGGAATTATAGGAAAGGTGATTAGATAACTTTTGAAGGATCGTGTGTTATGGAGTCTGTAGGGATTCGATTTAAAGAATTATTCCAGAAGGTTCCATAAGGTTATTTTTTTGTTCTCGTTTAATGAAAACTACAATAAAATAAAAAGCTTTAGAAACTATTTAAAACTAGCGTATCGGACACCTTGTATTCTTTACGAAGTTTTTATTCTTGGTATAGACAGGTATTAAAATACAAATCTTGCCATTTACTTCTTAGTTATAAAAAAAAGAAACTGTTTTGCTTGGTTGACTGTTAGCAAAATCAGTGTATAATGCTCTCACAAATTTCCTCATATTTTACATTTTTGGGTGTACCGTTGTCTTTACGACTTTATTGTATGCTGTTACCAAAACCAAATTCATTAGTATAAAAAACGGAGCAAAAATGCGAGAAAGCTCTTTCATAATTGCTCGACCAAAACAATCCGATACAGCTACTGATAATCCTATAAATGCGTATCCTATTAGTATAATTGTATTAACTAGATTAATTTGCATGATTGATTAAATAATTGATTATGAAGAATGAATATTATTATGGAATGAACTGTTTCAATGAGTTCCTGTCAAGATAGACAATATAATTTATATTAACCATTGGTTGCATATTTATATGACTAGGTGAATAGCATAGATACTTTCTTAAAACTACCCGAATACAGAACATTCCAGACAATTTAGAAAAATGTTCTAAATTACTTTGTCACTTTTAACGTGTCTATAAAAGTGTTACACACATCTCTCAATCTAAAACTTAAGCACGTGGCTGTACCTATACATCCAATTTGCTTTTCCGCTAAATAACCTCGCCCGTTAATTTGAAAGGTGCATTTAGTTCTAATTGAAAACGAAAACATGATTATAATTGTAAAAGAGCCCACTTATAACTCATTTAACACACCATTCATCATCAGCATTATATTTTTTTCCCTTTTTACTCGATTATGACGGAGTACAAAAGGAGGTTTTTGCTTTTGTCTAACATGTGGCTCCTGAAGTGTATGGTATGGTAAAGAAGAAGATCGTAAGGCCACCAAAAGTCGTAGACCTAAAAATTTGAAGACAAGAAACGAAGAAATGTGATATCTTCGAAGATACACAGGACCCAGATTGTCCTAGCCGAAGAGGGAACTATACAGGGTGTAAACAGACCCTTTTTTTTTTTTTTTCCGGATGGGAAATCATCAAATGACCCCCCCCACTCTGGGCGGAGCGGAAGGGAGTGTCAGACTTGTACTGACTAAAACCCATCCATGTTCCTTCTTTGCCCTTTGTGTTCCAGGGCCACGGTATCTCTTTCGAACAGTCCCGCAGCCCTGGCAGGCATCGGCCCTTGCGGACCCCTACTTATTTGCTGACATCTCTTTGAGGCGCGCGTGGAACACGAACGCGCCGTCGACACGGCCTGTCGTCATAAGACGGCCGGACGGCGAGCTGGCCCATAACTCGCCGTCCACAGGCCCGCGCCTACGGTGGCCGGGAGCCACCACGTGACCCCCGACGCCCAGGGCGTCTCCCGCGGCGACTGGGACGTGAGGCTCTTTCCCTCTCACGTCCGGCCACCTCCTTCACTAGCATGACTGCTTCGCAGAAGGAGGTGACGGCTTCCCATTCCCTCTCGCTCCGGACCATGGCTTGAACCAAGGCCGGACGCGAGAGATCGCCGCCGCCAATCGCCGCTACGAGGACACGGCGGTGCTCCGCCCAAGCGGGGCAGACCTCCACGGTGTGCTCCACCGTGTCCTCCGGACGATCCTCGCAGTGGAAACACCCGGGCGTTTCCTCCCGCCCGATTCGGTGCAGGAACCTCCCGAAACAACCGTGTCCGGTGAGGACCTGCGTCAGGCGGTAGGTGAGGGCGCCGTGGCGCCTCTCTAGCCACTCCTCAAAGAGGGGACTTATCGCCACTATGGTGGCGTGCCCTGCACGGGGTTGTGACAGTCGCTCTCTCCATGTCGCCATGAGATCACGCCGGAGGTCTGTCCGCTGAGCAGCAATTTGCCGCGGCAGCGGAGTTTCCTCCCGACGTAGTGCCTCCGCGCGCCATTCGTGCAGGCGTGCGAGGACTATCGCCTCCAGATCCCATGGCGGCAATCCGGCAAGGAGGCTAGCCGCTTCGCCGGAGATCGTGCGGTACCCCCGGATTAGCCTTATGGCTATTACTTTTTGGGGCGCGTTCAGGTAGTGGGCGGCTTGCCGCCTCAAAGAACGCGCCCACACCGGGGCCCCGTAAAGGGCCATGGACCGCACGACCCCCGCGTATAGCCTCCGGCAGGAGGCGTTTGGACCCCTCAGGTTGGGCAAGAGCCGCTTGAAGGCAGCCCCTGTCCGTTCCAGTTTGGGAGCCAAACGTCTGAAGTGCTCCACGAAGTTCCACCGGCTGTCGAGAACGAGTCCTAGGTACTTCAACGTCGACCCGACGCCGATGGAAACCCCTCCTGCCGTCAGTAGGGATCCCGACGGTGGCGCATTCCGAAGCCCATGAAAACACATGGCCTCGGACTTGTGCAGTGCCACCTCGAGACCCAATTGCCGGATCCTCTCCACGACTATCGCAACCCCGCGTGTCATGTTTTCGGCCGCCGCCTCGTGCGACCTCCCTTGTGCCAGTACCAGCGTGTCGTCAGCGTAGCAAACTACGCTGACGCCGGTAGGGATGTCGGCGCGCAGCACCCAGTCGTAACCGATGTTCCACAGGGCCGGTCCCAGAACCGATCCCTGTGGAACACCGCACGACATCTCTCGCCGGTTCCATTCTCCGCTTCGACCAGGGTAGATGACGGCTCTATCCGTCAGGTAGTCCCCGACCACACGACGAAGGTAGGTTGGCACCCGGTGATACCGGAGTGCCTCCCTAATGCAGCTCCAGGGCATGGAGTTGAAGGCGTTGGCGATGTCAAGAGACACCGCCAAGACGACCCCGCCCCGGGACACCGCGTCCCCCGTCGTGAGGGCTCTCACGCGCATGATGGCGTCCACCGTCGAGCGCCCCTTGCGGAAACCAAACTGGTGTTCCGCAAGATCCGGCCCCATCCCCGCAAGGTGCCCGGCGAGGCGGTTGGCAATGACTCTTTCAAAGAGCTTGCCCACCTCGTCGAGCAGCACGATGGGCCGGTATGCGGACGGAGAGTCCGCAGGGCGCCCTGGTTTCCGGATGAGGACCAGCTTCCCCGTCTTCCAACGAAGCGGAAACTGGCCTCTCTCCAAGCATGCGCTTAGGAGCCCTTCCAGTCGGGGCCCGAGAGCCTCAGAGGCCAGGACCCAGGCTTTGCCAGGCAAGCCATCGGGTCCCGGGGCGGTGTTTCTGGTTTTCAGCCTGCGTATCGCCACTCTCAGGTCTACCCCAGTCACCTCCGGAACGTCGTCATCGTCATCGGTGTGGTCCGCTTCCGGCACCGCACGCGGCGGCGGAGCCATAGGCGGGGGAGGATGCTCCCCTCGCGAAGGGAACAAAGCGCTCACCACGTCCTCCACGAGCTCAGGCCGGAGACTCTGCGTCAACGGGGGGGCCCGGGTGCGGAGTTTGTCCCGCACCATCTTGTAAGGGCGCCCCCACGGATCTCCGTTCAGAGACTCCAGCATCTCCTCGCGGGCCAAGTTCTTGGCCCGCCGGACAGCCTCTTGGAGGGCGGTCTTCGCCGCTCTGTACCCCTCGTACAGCTCCGCCTCAATGGCTGCCGCATCCGGAGGGCGGATGCGGAGCCTGCGATGCCTGGCGTACAGGCGCCGCGTGGCAACGCACGCCTTGCGCAGAGACGTCAGCTCTCGCGACCACCAGTACACCTGACGCCGGGCGCTTCCTGGCCGAACTCGGGGCATTGCCACGTCGCAAATGTCGGACATGGCCTCCTGGAACCAACCCGCCTCGTTGTTGATGTCGGCAGGCCTGACTGGTGATGACCCCCAGGCCTGCACGATCGAGGCTTCCAGGAGGAGCTCCCGGTCCAGCTGCTTCAGCGCCCATCGCGGACCACTCGGGGCCTGTAGGACCGGCACGCTTGAGGACTGGGTGGAGACGTCGAACCGGATGTACCGGTGGTCGGAATAGGTCTCCACCCCCTCCATGACGCGCCAGTCAACGACACGCGGCGACAGAGCGGGGCTGGCGAACGAGATGTCCACCACCGACTCGCCCCGCATCCGCACGCACGTGGGGACAGAACCCCGATTTAGGACGACCAGGCCTGTCTCCAGAGCCCAGTCCTCCACCATTCTACCCCGCACGTCCGTGTAACGAGAACCCCAAGCCAAGTTCTTGGCATTGAAGTCCCCGAGCACAAGCACGGGGAGGGAATGGCTTCCGATGACGACACTCAACTCCGTGAGGGAGTTGTGGAACTCGGCGAGAGTTCGGCTCGGGGAGAAGTAGACTCCCACTACAACGATCTCCCCGAACCGTGCTGCTACGCACCCCTGACCCTTCCTGACACTCTCAAGGGTTGGGGTACCGGCGGCGACCGACGCAATTATGGTCACTGAGCCGCTAAGGTCCTCCACCCAGTCATCCCTGGGCGGGACAAAGTACGGTTCAGCGACCACGGCGATGTTAATCGACCACTGCGCCACGCTCTGGAGCAACAGATCCTGAGCGCAGGCGCAGTGGTTGATGTTCGCCTGGAGAAGGCGTAATGGGGCCGTTACTGGCACTCCATTTCAGCCCCCTCCCGGGCCCCCTGCGAGGGCCCCGCTGCGGAAGTTGCAGCAGTAGCGGCAGCGGCGGCGACAGTGGCGGCAGCTGCGGTGGTGGCGACGGTGGGGGTTTTGGCGGTGGTGGCGGAGGGCCTTCCCTTGCCCCTGGCCTTGGCGGGAGTACCGCAGGACTTGCTCCCTGCCCGGTGATCGGCCGGCTTGCCAGCTGCCGCACATGCGACGCAGCGCGGCGCGGCGGAGCAAGCCGCGGCCATGTGACCAGGCTGGCCGCAGCGGAAGCACAGGCCGCTGCGGTCCACCTCCGAAGTGCACCGGACCGACACGTGGTGCCCCACATGGCAGCGGAAGCACCTCAGAGGTCTGGGTTCCAGCAGCTTCACCTGCGCCGAAACCCAGCCCACCAAGAGCCTTCGGCCCTCCACAATGACTTTCGCCGCCGTCACAGGGCAGCTTACCGTTATGGTTCGCATGCCCGACAGGTCCGGACGTAAGGTGCCTGCCTTGACTTGCTCGGCAGGGCACCCACCGGTCCTGGTGACGGCGGCCACCACCTCCTTCTCGGTCACCGAGTCGTCCAGACCCAGTATGCGCAGGTCTGCGCATTTGACGGGCCTGGACACTCTGGCCTCGTCCGCATTTAGGGACGCTCTAAGCTTTTCAGCCAGAGCGTCAGCGGACGAGCCACGGGTTTCGCCAGGGATCTCCAGCACTCGAGCCCCTGTTGCGGTGACTCTAAGCCGGAGGCCCCCGGTGATCCCGAGCTCTCCGAGATCCACCGTCGCTTTCGCCTTAGCGAGCACGTCGCGGTAGGTCACGCCCCTCTTTTCCGCGTCCGGCTGTAGTGTAATCACTACAGCTGCGGTCTTCGGGGCGCTGAGCCTAACCGCGACGCCCCGCTCCTTTTGCCGGCGTTTCTGCTCCTGCCTCCTGGCCTTTTTGGCCGCCCTTCGCTCCCTTGCGTTTTCTCCAGCCACCTGCCACCCGGTCTCGGCCACGGAAGGCTTAGGGGGCGGGGGGGGCGGCGATAGCGGCTGTCTCGCGGCTGGCGCTGGCATATTCGCCACCTTGCCCTTCTTTTGGGCCGCCGCCTTGCCCTGTTTCAGGGCCGCCGCCTTCTTAACCGGAGCCGGTTTCGTCGGGGCCGACATAACCCTGCCGGGGGGCTGGCTGGACGGCCCCGGTGCGGAGACCGCAGCAGACGCATATGAGGCCGCCCTCAGGCCCGGGGGCGCCTTGTTTGCCGCCAGGGGGGGGCGTAAGACAATGCCCTCCAGGACGGAGAACCGCGCCTGGAAGGCAGCCAGCTCCTGCCGAACCAGATTCAGGACCTGGTTCTCCACCGGCACGTGCTGGCTTGGACGCTTCTGGCCCCCATTTTGGGGCGCCTCGCGAGAGCCGGACTCGCGCAGACTGGCCAGGTCTGCTCGGAGCTTCCTATTCTCCTCTTTGAGAAGCTCCGTGGCGGCTGTCAGTCGAGCGACCTCTGCCCTCAGTTTGGCCACGCCGTCTGGCGGCGGCCCCGCAAATCTAGCCTCCGCTGCCGCCATAATGGAGGCGACCGCAGCAGGTATAGCCCTTTGCCTGGTGGAGGGCTTTTGTTTGAAGGAGACAGCCCTCAGCACTGCCTCCACCTCCTTCGCGAGCCCGGCCTTACGCTCCGCATCAGAGCCGCCATCTGCGCCCGCCTCGTCGCCAGAATAGCCCGAACGGGCCACCTCGTGACCGGCGGCCACCCCCGGGTGGCGCCCCTCCTCGGCAAGCCGCGCCGACCTCTCGGTGGCAGAGAGGCCTCTCCCCTTGCCGCGGATCCCGCCGCGCTTGCTGGTGGGGATCTTGCGAGCCGAAGCCAGCTCCCCATCTGACGACGACTCTCGGTCGCCTACCGGCCTGGACCGCTTGCGTAGGAACTCCCTGTTCCCCGCAGCAGCCCCGGGCCTCCCGCGCTGGGAGCACACTGAACCAGCGCTCACCTCGCTGGATGCGGCGCCGGACTCCGACCCCGCATCCCTCTCCTCCCTTCCTTCGCCGTTATCGGCCGTTTTTTGGGTTTTGTAATCTTCCATACTGTTCCCACGAGTATGGGGGAAATAAATAGTCCATCTGGGCAGTGCCCCCTGTACCCAGATAAGCCATAGCCAGGCCCGGCAGTGGTTCGCACTAGAGACTGATTTTCCAAAGGAACCCGTCAGCCATACATCTCCTCGCGGTGCGCCGCCGCTTGAGATTCGGGGTAACTTTTTATAGAGGTTTTCTACCTCGTGGTCCGGGCGGTTAAGCCAAGACCCTCGGTCCCAATCGAAGCCGCGAGACGTGTTCCACGACACTTCGACGGTGGGATTACGATATCGACGGAGACAGTGAAGGACGCACGTCCTTCACTGTCTGCTCGGAGGCAGGGTAAGTGCACACCGAGCCCGCCCTTGTTCCTCCGCTGTGCCCTCTGCTTTTCAGAGGGTCACGCGGAGCAACGCCCCCTTGGTCCATGAGGGACCCCCCCATGTCAGAATATTAGCCATGGGCAGTAACATTTCCCGAGGAATAAGAATCTCTTCCCATTCCTCGGGGAAGGATACTGCCCACGCCCAGGGTGCACCGGCCCAGCAGCTGCTATTCCCTCCAGACGTATCGAGAGGGACCGGCAGCCATCAGGCACACGAGGAGGAATTCTGACAACGCACCCCGTGTAAACAGACCCTTCACATAGCCGTCAACCAAGCATTCTGTACATCGAACTAAGTAACTTTACGCAAAAATTATTGCTGGGAATCGACTTTTTTTTTGGTGTGAAAAGACACGTTTTACGGTAGGACTCGATGCAAAGCACTCAAAGCATTGTGCTGATGGATGGATTGAATAGTACGGGGGTCGTGGAGGTGTGTAAAGTAAAAATCTTACATTAAAAACATGTATTTAAAAAAAAAAAACTTGTGAAAAAGTTGGAACTTTGACCCCCAATATCTCCGTAACTAGAAGGTTTCCAACAAAAAAAATATCACAAAGACGGGGAGAACAAGTGCCTTTGAGATAATTATGTTAAGGGTCTATTTACACCCTATATAGGCTGATTATGTTTTAATGTGTGGGTGGCCCCCCGGTTTTGTCTTCTGTCATATCTAGCAGGCTGGCAGGTGTCCCTAGCTGATGGCACATTTGATTTGTGGTTTAATAAATAGATAATTCGATAACATAGGGTTTAAAATTCATGACAACAAGATAAAAAGTTTATTGAAGTTTAGTAATAAATACCTTTTCTATTAAGAACCGCATTTTAATTGGTTGACCTTACAGCCTTTATGTTGATCATAAAAAAGAATATAACAGGTGACCCCTTGGGAATTTGAAAAGTATTAATTAAAAAATCGTTATCGCACAATACATTCAAGAATTAGTGATAAATTAAATAGCAAGATTACATCATAATAATCGGATTAAGTTTTGATAGCAATTTAATATTGGATTAGATGTTAGAAACAAACACAAAATAGATACTATTGAAACGGTGGATATGAGATATCACGAATTGGAACGTGAAGTCAGCAGAATTGGCCCCGAGAAACATCCTTGTGGCACGCCAAATAGATTATATAGATTAAGAGTCGTAATTAAAATAGACAGATATAATTAAGACTTTTATTAACCAGATAATCCATAAATTATATTGAAACACATAAAAATTATCTTGAACTGATGGGGTCATTCGTGACAAATGAAGAATATTGGTGTATGGGATCAAACGCTTTCAATTATTTCCACGTGGGAGCTGATTCTTTTCGAGATTTCAGTGTACCAAAGTCCCATAGTATTTTTTTCTTTAAAAAAGCCAGGTGGAAAACAGTTGAAGACAAATCGTACAACACTTGAAGATAAGATTGAAGATTCTCAGTAAGATAATGGTAGGTAAGTATTAAAACAATATAATCATAACTACCTTTTCTTTCTAATGTTATCAATTATTTAAAGATCGATCACATATTTTCTTACACGTGCATATCAAGGTATTTAATGTACCTACTCATCACTCTAAAGGTGTAAAACTATTAAAAATTTGTCTCTTATATAACCTCATATCAGGATGTAAGGTCAATTTAGTGGCATTTTAGCAGTACTGGCAATTTAACTAGTATTTCTATTCTGCTCAGGACCAAACTAGGTAGAAAGAAAACAACGTGCGCACTAGATAAAGTTTTTCGAAATATGTAAATGTTATCATCGTCTGCCTAGCCTTTTCTCAACTTTATTGGGGTCGGCTTGCAGTCTTACTGGGTGCAGCTGAATAGCAATATATATTACATGGAGCGAATGTCGATCTGACATCCACATCCCAGTTAGTACTGGGTAATACGGTACCCCTTGGTAAGACTGGTTATCAGACTTTCGGGCCACTGGCTACCTGTATGTGTAACGATGTAATTATATTTTTTTTTTATTTATCAGCCATTTGTGTCCCACTGCAGGGCAAAGGCCTCTCTTCTCTCTTTCCACTTGTCCCTATCCAGTGCTGTTGCTCGCCAATCTTTCTGAAAAGAGTCGAGTTCGTCCCGCCATCTCCTTCTGGGCCTGCCGCGTTGCCGTTTGCTGCTGTTTGGGACCCATTGTGTTATATTATATTATCTGGCAATATACCTTTAATGGTTTTTTTTGGAAGCTATGAGAAAACTGGAATATTGGGACAGTGAATATTAGTTGATAGACACATTGTATCATATGAGCAGACATGAAACTTCATATTTGTTCAATAAATATTTTGTCTCAGGTTCGTGTTCCACGTGCGCCTCAAAGAGATGTCAGCAAATAAGTAGGGGTCCGCATGGGCCGATGCCTGCCAGGGCTGCGGGACTGTTCGAAAGAAATACCGTGGCCCTGGAACACAAAGGGCAAAGAAGGAACATGGATGGGTTTTAGTCAGTACAAGTCTGACACTCCCTTCCGCTCCGCCCAGAGTGGGGGGGGTCATTTGATGATTTCCCATCCAAAAAAAAAAAAAAAAAAAAAAAGGTCTTTTATTAAATCTAATTTAAGAAGAACAACAAGACATTCAGTTCAGACTGGTTACATGTCACTGAGGCCCAAAAAATCAATAAAAGACCTTTATTGTCATTCTAAAGAGATCTTAGAATTAATATTTAAAAAATCTGTTTTGGCGAATATAGGTTTAGCGAGAAAGGCAGTTGTAAAACTAGACTGGCACGAAATGGATCTACGAGTTGAACTTTTAATCAGTTAAACGCAAAACAGAACAGAGCCGATGTTCCCAAGAAAAAAGACTCCAGTAGATATAAAACACCCAGTCGTGAACTGATTGACTACGGTCATCAACTGATAGTACATGACAACATACTTATGGTCAACCACGTCAGTTTGCACTTTGTTCTTTGTTGAATAAAGCGCTACATTTATTGTGCGAGCCGCCGGTCTACGAAACTCATTGCCGACTTCTCTGTTCCCCGATCATTACAATCTGAATCTTTTGAAATCTCGAGTGAATCCACCTTAAGCCGGATCATCACATCAGCCAAGTTGAGGCCAAACGCAAGCATAATAAAACACCTGTAATTTAATCTACAGCTTTAATTATGTGCGTAAGTACCAATCTCAATTCCGCAGTTTTATCAATTATCTTGATAAAACACAGGATATTCTGAAGCTCGATTGAAGAAGCTAATTAATCAAAGTTCGATGATTAGATAAAGAAAATTAATATTAAAATCTGAATTCTTCTCATTTTGTTGTTATTTGTCTGCAACGCGCAGCAGATGCCGTAGTGGCATATTATATTTAATTGAAAGATCTGAAATTACTAAAGAAACAAAATTTAAAATGTTGCTTAAAGTGATGTTAATTTTATTTTTAGGGTCATTTAGTTTAGTGTGTAGTTCCAAAGAAATGGGAAGAAGACATAGCGCAGTAGATACAAGTTTATTGAATAATGCTTTGGATGCGCAAGAGTGTCACCGGCAAATGGGATTTATTAGAAGAAATGCATTGTTGTTACTTCAATGTGAGTAAAGAGTTACTTTTATTTTGTATTGATGTTTGGGATTGCTCGTAGTAATTTAATCTAAGGTTGAGAGTAGACTCAATACTTACAAATACTTGAGCCTGCCACAAAATGGAGATAGATCATTAGCATCATAGATAGATCATTAGTTTATAGAAATATCTTTTTTAACTCCATCGTTGTTCTCAACTTGTTCCCTGCACGCCAACACTGCTTGTTTTGCTAAATTCTACAATGTACAGTAAGTTACAATAAGTACCTAAATATTAAATAAATTGACCGACTTGATACTCATTTTAGATCAGTTTTTTTTTTACGTTTACATCCACGATAATTATATAGTATTACGAAGGATCTAGGTCCTTGGGGGCATTTTATACATTAATACAACAAATTCAGGACGCCCATTTGATCTGAATGAAACCTAAGTCTACTTTAAGATTTTTGATTCTAAATAAAACTTAACAAAATATTTTACAGTTACGGATTCCGGTTTAAGAACACCGAGAGGTATACTAACGGGAAACTCAGTAGACCTGGGTAACTACCACCAATGTCTGGACATCAACCATCAACTGGAAGACATGCACATTGAAGGCAAATACTGCTCAATCCTTGTGCCATTCAACCAAGCGTTTCATACCCCTCGTCCTCAAGATATGCAATCGATGCAGTTCGACCCAACCACCTTACGTTTAGACAACGAAACGATTTATAAGATTGCAGAATATCAACAAGAACATAAAGAATTACTGGCCTTGAGTGGAGACTTTGATGGCTTTGAACACGACAGGTAAGCAATTTTTAACATGCCTGTGGAGAAATTTTTCCCTAGTATGAATCCCTCATTTAAAAGAAGTGAGGTACCGGTAGACCACTTGTAAGGTGGAGAACCGTGTGTTGTTGTGCAACAGTACTTTCAAAGCATCACAGTAAATCAATCGAAACAGAGGGCCTAGACTGTGACATTCATTCAGTGGTAACTATGCTGATACTATCGATATAATGTATTGAAGCGGCGTAAGCTACCGAAAAGTTTATGTCAAATCTTGATGAAAATTCGAATGGGATTTTGAATGGGATTTAAAAGAAAGAAAAAAATATATTTGTCTTGCAGAGGTTAAAACAAAACATAAGACATTCATTAAACTAAATTGGTCCTGTATGAGGTTCAAAGGAAGCCTATCTCAGCATAGCACTGTAACATTTAAAAAATGTCACTGCGCTGGTATTTTGATAAAGCCCAAGTGATTGCTACCTGTATAAGCCTTGAGGTCTTCGTCTAGGCCATTTGACATAAGTCACATTGGACAAAATCGTATTCATGTATTTTAGCCAACCGTCTCAAGCTATTCTTTCTTTCAGGTCTATTCCAAATAATCCTCTCACGAACATGGTGTTCAGACTGGGAGTCTGTGTACCTAAGCCATGCACCACTCAGCAAGCAATCACTTCATTCTTTTTCAACGTCACTGCAGTAGGTTTTCAATACAGAGAACACTATTGTCGTCTGCCTGGTGATAAGCCATGGGCCCCCGCTGATTTTGTCGCAGTGTAAGTAGCAATTAATTGTTTCTACGAATGGAATATTTCTGCTCGTTTAAATCGCATCAGAGTTGTCGTTTTTGATATACATAAGATATTACGCTCTTATAGATTAACGGAAATGCGAAGAGAAGACTTTGATTAAATTAATGACGTGAGACGTCATGCTTTTGAACAGTCTTCTGCGTTTGAACTCTTGAAGTTGTAACTTCCCAAGCTTTCCTTCGATTAGCCTGAGGTTATCCAGTCTTGACATTTTAATGTAATAAGGTTTATTATTAGATCTTTGACAGTCGTTACATATAGTCAGAGGCCCGAAAGTCTGACAACCAGTCTTATCAAGGGGTACCGTATTACCCAGTACTAACTGGGTTGTGGTGGTTGTATAGGCAATCGCTCCATGTAAAATACTGGTATTCAGCTGCATTTGCTAAGACTTAAGGATGATGATGATGAAGAGTTATTATTAAAACTTAATCTGTTTTATTTCAGTGTTATATTTGCAATGCTCGGATTTGTGACAGCAGTTAGTACAAGTTACGATCTTTATTATCGACTCGTATCTAAGAAAGGTGAGTGAAAATCATGTCGTCTAAATCTACAAAAAATAAATAAAATTGAAGTGTCTGTTTTTAATTTCAAAATAACAGCTTTTTAATGAATACATATAAAAGCAAGTTCTGACATTCAAAACTGCCTGTTATGGCGTAATTTAAATAGTTTAGAGTTTAAGTAAATATACGGTACACTTAACAAAAAAAATTAAGTCGGTCTGTCTGTTTACTTGTTCCGGGTAATCTCCGAAACTTCTGGACCGATTTTAACGGGACTTTACTGGCCGATAGCTGATGTTTTATGGAGAACCTTAGAAGTTATATTTTATTTTAGAATTGAAATTAGGGTTCCGTGCAAAAATAAAACCCTTGAAATTGAATTGGTAACAAAATCTGATTAAAAAAAAGAAGTAATATTTTTTATAACAACTTCACGCGATCGAAACAGCGTAACAGCTTGTCTTGAATAAGAGTTAGCATTTCGGATTATGACTAAACGAAATGATAACATGATTTTTCAACAGTTATGGGATTATTACTAACTTGCTCTACTCTGATTATAACTTAATACATCAGGATCATCAAATTTATTATTATTTGCAGATGTCAAGCAAATGAGTACTCTATGCCGATCGTTCTCTGTTTACACAAACTGTCAGCGACTCACATCATTTAGCAATAGTGGTGGAAGCTTACAATGTCTTGACGGAATCAGAACCCTCGCTATGATATGGGTCGTCATTGGTCACTCGTTCAGTACAGAAATATTTATAGCAAACCCTTTTGATACGCATATGGTAAGTGAAATTGTGTTAACTTTTAGACAAAAATAGACTTTTGTTGTATCTGGTGTAGCTTGTTCGACGTCTACAAAATTGGCCCCGATCTTCCTTCTTTTTCTTCAATCTTTTGCCACCCAATACTTTGTGTGGGTCCAAATGAGGATTAATTAAGATTAATGAAAATTCTCGGTAATTAATTCTTTAATCATTTCAAATTATTATTAAAGGAGAGATTCACGAGTAAGCTAATCTTAAATTCAATTTGCAAATCCTAATCTAAGTACCAAATCTTCTGTCCAAGAATGCACTACGATAAACTAAATTGATTGATTGATCCACTGCAGCAACTGGACAGTAATTATGCCATCCAATTTGAAAAAAATATTTTTAGGAGTGCAATAAGATAACCTCTTTGATTACTTAACGAAACATAACATAACATCACACCAGTAATCTCCGAAAGGTTGTGCAGAGGTGTGCCTAATAGTACACCCACACTTCGGCAGAAAGTCCCATGTAATAGAGGGCTCCATTGCTGGCTGCTACTGAGAATTTCTTGATGAAAAAACCCAATAACACTTTGCCCGACTCGGGAAGGAACCCAGCACCTCATGCTCAACAGTCGTTCTTGCGACCATTACGGCACGAGGCAGGTCTCTGAAATTAATAAAATGTTTGTATGTCTTTCAGTGGATGTTTTCTGCGGACGCTTTATGGATAACTGCGGCCACAATGACTGTAGACACATTCTTCACGATAGCTGGAGTTCTGCTAGTGTATACGACCGCAGGAAAAATTAATCAAAGTGAGTTGGATTTCAAATATTCATTCTCAATTTACGGTGCTTGATTGAGATGGGTTAATATAAAAATATTGAAACTAAACATAATAAGAGTAAAATACAGTAGGAAGTTTCACAACCTCCATGTATTAAGGATGACCATCTAACAGCAGGAGTTGTGTATGGTAAACGATCTCGCCACAAAACTATTCTTCGCGTCGTTTAGAACATTTTATCGTCAATTTTTTTCAGCCTGTAGGAGTTCCAATGAACCCTGTTTCCGATAATAGTATTCTGTTCCAGACTACAGTGAACAATATAAATATATCCAGGTGAACCTGGATACATTATTTATGCTGATATATGCTACTTCATACTAATTACAACTTCATACTAACATATGAACCATAACTTAGATCTTAAGAACTATAACTTCTTCATGTCATCAGTTCACACAGGTGTCGGGCTAAAAAACCGATGTTTTTCATTATAAGATCGCGTGTTTACAATTAAACAATCTTAGGAATGATTGATAGATTTGAGCCATTGGGGCATTTATCCGAGTTAAGCACGAGATTACACAACTTATAATCCGTGATATTGATTAAATTTCTCAGTCTCGACATTCATAAAATAATAATTTAGATAGATACTTTTATCACAATGACATTCTGATAATTACTAAAATGATGATTATTAAGTTTTTTTTTATATAAATAAAGGTGACTTGTATAAAATTGTTGCGAATATGTTAGCTATGAGCGATGAGGAGACAACGAATTTAATAGTTGTAGTTAACTTAAAACTCTATGATTTGATTTTAATTTTGAAAGTAGAAAATCAACAGACAAATCTTGAATTCTCTCAACATGGGGATTCGAAGCTTCTACAAGATAAATTTAAACAAACCCTAAATATATTTTCTTTTAGGTTCATTGAACTTGATTGAAATAAAAAATATTCATCATTAATTAATTAATTACATAAAGTCACTGAATAAAAGGACCACATATGTCATCACTAAAATTAAAACATTGTTATCGAGCTCATCAATCAAAATGATGATGTTTTTATAACGTACGATGGAGCACGTGCGTTACGTTCTTAAACTTAAGCAATTATCAATTAAATCCCGGATTCATTATCAAATTCACACCATATAAAATCCGAAAAATCGAAGATACTACTAAGATAAGCTCCGATAAATCCGTAATTCATACAATAGTGACGTCAAATAAATCTTTCGATGATATATTTTCTTTTCGTGTTTTCTGAAAATACTTTAGATAAGCATAATCTATGCAGAAAATATTTTGATAAATAATTAGGGGTACCGTGTTAACCAGTCAAGATAAGCAGTCGCTCACTCTACACTGGAAGCCGATCGCAACATAGTTAAATAAAGGCAAGACCTGATGACAATTTTTTTTTCCAGTAACGTTTCTCAAGAACCTTCATTGGTTCTACTTGAGTCGTTTCATTCGGGTGACGCCACTGATGGCCATGACTGTACTCCTTCAAACTTCTTACTTCAACCGCGTCACTGATGGACCTCACTGGCAGACAGTGATCCACCATACGGAAAGATGTAGACAAAACTGGTGGTCTACCTTGCTGCATATTCAAAATTTAGTACATGTCGATAACATGGCAAGTAAACCTTACTAATTATACGTAACTATAGGCGATCAAATAGAGTAGTAAGACACAGTCAAATGCTTAAAAAAAGTCAACTGCATCAAAAAAAAAATGTAAGCGATAATAATACACCAAACTATACTTTTGGCTTTAAGAAATCTACGCTTTTATTAAACGGTTGACTTACTGTTTAGAGCCAGCTACTTAAGAGCTTTATGCATTCCACTCTAAACAAATCGTAACTCGTGAAGATTTTACCTTGGGGGACCCTTAACAAAATTTGGAATATTGTAGAAGTAATCATGGTTTGATTAAAATTTCAGTGTATCCCCCACTCCTGGTACGTCGCTATAGACTTCCAGCTGTACGTGGTATCACCTTTAGTTCTGGTCTGGGTGTTGACTGGCAAGAAATACCTCGCTTGGATGGGAGTTGTAGGCGGACTCGCTGCTGTGTTGGTAGCTTCTACTATTTACAGTTTCCACTTAAATCTTCAAGCTGGCAACCTTGTGCCAACGTAAGTACTTAAGAGTTAGACTTCTCCCCATTTAAGTTAAAATGAAACAAAAGTGCTTGGAACACTAAGGATGTTTTTGTTGAATAGAAGATTGCACAAATTACCAAAAAATAAATAAATAGTGTGGAATCTGTGAAATAGAGGATGTAGTGCAAATAACATCATTAAGAACAAGCTGAAAGAAATATACATTTTTATCATTTCATTAATACAATGATGTATCTGCCTTTTGCAGTCGGTTTTGGACCATGATGGAATACATGGAAAAATATTACTTCAATACTTTGGCTCGAGCTTCCCCATTCTTTGTCGGGTTGCTCTTTGGATACATTCTCCACCTTTACCGCAAGAGTAAAATACAAATGCCCTGGGTAAGTTGATTTGGTCAAAGTAAGGAATTAATTCATTTAAGTAGAACAAAACTGTCCCTTTTTTCGCAAAACCTAGGAATGGTAAGGAAAGACTGACGAAAGAAAAGAAAGTCACTGCTTTACGTGTCTGATAGCTATAATATTGGCCAGGATTATTAGCTATGAAAAACATTACCGGGATCGAAATTTATGTCTAACTGCCACCAGGCTTCCCTTTTGACTCTCTAGCCATTTGAACTTTCTCTTAATAGGTTTGTATTGGATGCTTTTCTTCTAACAAATGTATTTTCAGATCTTAGCTATTTTCTTCTGGGCCTGTTCTGCTGGTATTTTGGGAGGAATCTTTTACTTTAAGTACAGGATCAAGCAATTTGACTGGGACAACCAACTGATAGACAATCTGATGAATTCTTTCATGAGGCCTGCTTATGCATGTGGCATATGCTGGTTAATAGTTGCTTGCCAGCATGGTTATTCTGGTAAGTTTACTATTGTTTATTCTTAAGTGCCTCATAGTTTATTATTTGCATGTTTTCATATTATTTGTTGTATGACTGAACTGCCCCGCTCCTGGGCAAAGACTCCCCAATTAACATTATCATTAACACTGGAAACGGGATAATTACTATGTCTCCCCAATTAATTCAGCTACTCTTTGTGCTTTTATAATATAGTGTTACTGTTGCATATTTACAGGTCCTATCAATTGGTTCCTGTCTCTAGACGCATGGCGACTACCAGCTCGGCTATCGTATGGAATGTTCTTATTCCACTATCCTCTGATGTTTTCTCTCAACTCTTCAATTGTTGCGCCCACTTACTTCACAGTCGGCAGTTTTGTAAGTATCTCGATGTCTAACAGATTATTTAGTATAATTTAAATATTTAGAACTCATTCAAATAAATTATTCTTATTTCAACAGACATTTAAGTTCCTGGCATATTTGGTGTTGGCTGTGGTGTATTCCTTCATATTCACTCTACTCGTGGACTCTCCAATAACAGTTTTATTCAAACAGCTGATGGACTCAGGTATTAAAGCATTCAACTATTTGCATTCTACCATTGTGTGTACCTACTACTTTTGCTATTTGGTCTGAACGAACAAAACGTGTGCATAAAAATGTCAAATCTTTCTAAAAATTTGTATCAAATGCCAACTTTTCCGATTATTGAGGTCATATGATATACAAATCCCATCAAAAATATTCTTTTAAGTACCCAAAATCTGTAAAATCAACATTTCTGTTTCAGTAAAAGGAAAACCAGCAGTAAAAGGCAGCAAAGCAACGAATGAAGATAATTTCGATAAGAAAGATAAAGTTATCGATGATCTCAAAAACACGAAAGATGTGGATGTAACCGATATTAATAAAGTGGAGCCAGTCAAGTCTGGTGGTGAAATCGAACTCAGATATATAAAAGCCGATGCTAGTTCTAGTGGGGTAGAAATAAAGAAAAATCGTGAGCTAGAAAAACTGGAACCAATTGAAATTGTTGCTGACAAGGAATATGTTGTTTACGGAAAGGGTTCTCATGACGATGATAATGTAGTGGTCATTAATGACAGTGGTATTAATATTAGTTCTAAAAGTGTAAATGAAGTCAAGTAGGTCAATGGTGAAGTTGATGAGGTGAGCAGTGAAAGAAATCTCTGAGATGGTGTTAGTAGTTTAAATTCAACAGTCTTATACTCTATTTTTTAAGAAGACATGCTGCGCCAGCCCAAATGAATTGGGATAAAGGCAAGAGAACGATGGATGATACTCTATTTTGCATATTGCATAGCAACTGTAATTATAAACTAAGGACTAGCGTCACAGAATATCATACAGATAATTAATAATCAATTCTGTATTAAGATTATAATGGTGTATTCAGATTGCATGCGATCAACGTCATCCGATCAATATTGATCGCCATAAAGCATAATTATTCGGTTTTCTCTATTGACCAATCGATATTAACGGTATCACTAGTAAATTCCTCAACATTCATTGGCATAGAATATAGACATGCTACGTCAATGGAGACAGTAACACAGTGGTCGATCATCTGTATCCATGTACCGCTCTTGATTAGCCCGAACGGTGAATTTCATCGATTGACCGAAGTCTGGTTATCCTTAAAAGTGTGTCATACCGCAGACGCAGCTTCGGACACGAGACTCTGGAAGATACTGAAGTATCATTAGTCTCTTTCTCTTGGGAGCGGCACTGGCTCCTGTAACACAGGTATATCTCCGAGCATAGGAGTCGGGGACTTTACATTACACAATTGTTTACAATTTTGTAAACACTTTCTTGTGTAATAAAGATTATTATTGAATGTCCGGTGCCCGCAACCGGTTTGTAATTTGTCAGTCCAGGTTTGACCGCATCTTAACATTCATCTTATCATTATTAGCAACTTCCCATTATTATTGAATTAAGGTTATCAGATAATTTATTATTGCGTTAATGAATTGATAATGTAATTAATAAGAAACGGAAAGATTATTTTTGTTAATTTCATCCGTAAAGATACCTATCTATTCAGATACCTATTCAGGTAGTTAAAAGTTGCGATCGATAGATAATATAATTATAGGTATAAGATTTATTTGTATATAAATAGAATAATACTGAATACCCGAAATAACGAATTTACAAATTAAATAACTATAAATATCCACCTGTTTTTCATTTTTTTTTATAAGAGGCAGAAATTAAGGTATATTTATGTGATACTAGCTACCCACCCCTATTTTGCACGGCGGCGCCACCTATCGGGTCCAAAATCACCTTTCCTATCTTTCAAGCTGGAACTTACCATACACATTCACATAGTTTCATTGAAATCGGTTAGGTGATTTCGGAGATTATCGTGTTCGACCATAGTGACAAGTGATTTTTATGTAATAAGAAGATTAACGAAAAGCTTAAGTCAATCTTTATCTCATAACAAGTCGAATTAATTTAGCATAATATACACAAATGTGATGAATATAAATGTTGACAAGAATGGATAAAGTATGAGTATATTAGAGGAAGTTTGAAAATCGCGCCAGTTACAGAAAAGTTGAAAGGGCATCGAGGGTCATGGTATGGGCAAGTGATGGGTAGGGACGAATCGCATGTTCCTAAAAGAGTGATGAATATATGTTTATGGATGGAGAGGAAGAGGAAGACCAAGAATACGATAGATGGATTGTGTAAGGAATGATATGAAAGAAAAAGGAGTAAATGATAGCGTGACGGTTGACAGGAGGGTGAAAGAAAAAATGTGTTGCGCCGGCTCCAAGTAACATGGGACAAGGGTAGGTCTGGTAGATGATTCACAACTTCTTACAGATTATAAATGTAGCCCTGAAACACAGTATTTCCTCACTATTTATTATTTTCAGCAAGCAATTTTTTTTTTATCACTGCCCCACTCTAGGAATTTCTCCTGTACCGTGGGTGCGTTTACAAACATTTAAATTCACATACACAAACAGCCAGACCCGGAACAATTACCTGTAGGTCATACAAATATTTGTTCAGTGCGGGAATCGAACCTGCGACATGAAGCGCAGCAGTCAATCGCTCAGACACTGCGCCAACCGTGCCGTCAAATTCAATTACATCAGCCCGCCAGAACTTTGGAAAAAGAAAACTATATCAACGTAATATCCTGAACGAAAATATAATAACATACATTCCGAGCCAAGCTCATTCTACTCAGCACAATATTTTATCTGCAAACAAACCACTCTTGCCTTTTATAACAAAATCCTTCTACTCCTATTGTACCTACTTGAACCAAATACATTTAAAATATACCTCCGTTGTTGAATTATTCCACTCTGTCCCACAAAGTGGAATTTCAATAATTTTAGTGTCAACTTTGTCCGACTAATCGATTTGTTGTAAAACATATATATAGATCATAGAGCTGGTAGTATTAGATTAAAGAGAATTTATAAATAACTAACTTCCGTCTGCGGATTCGCCCGCTTCAAATCTTTGTTAACACATAGCATAAGCATAATCAGCCTATTAATGTTCCCACTGCTGGGACGCAGGCCTCCTCTCTATGAGAGGGAATGGGTTATAATCCACCACGCGGGCCCAGTGCGGGTTGGTAGATGTCACATGTCTTCGAATTTTTGGTTCTAGGACATGCTGGTTTTCTCACGATGTTTTCCTTCACCGTTTTGAGAGCAGTGGTGATGAAATAACTTACACAAAGTAATGCGCCTGGCTGGGTTCGAACCCACGACTTACTGCTCGTAAGTCGGGGTCTCCACCACTGGGCCACCGCTGCTCTAACACAGTATCTTATAAATTATAGCTTGTGTTCCTCTGATGTTTAAGCTATATTTTTTTAAAGTTTTATGAAAATCCGTCCAGTAGTTTTTGCGTGAAAGAATAACAAACATCCATCCATCCATCCATCCTCGCAAACTTTCACGATTATAATATTAATAAGATAGGAAAAGATAAGATACGATGCTGTGGATGAATTATCCTTAATCCAACACAAATACACACGCGCACAGTACTATATCCTGCGTGTGCAATAATAATAACGCGTTTGGTGCTGATGAGGCTGTTTTGAAGCACTTTAGGGATGTTAAGTTCGCAAATAGACTGTTTCTATACGACTACGCGAAAAGCTTTTGGGGCCAGCTGCATCAGCGGCATCCTGAGGGTATTCGTGCAGAGGTTTGATTGCTAATACAAATATGTATGGTTAATTTACTGAACAATCGAAATATTTAGTGTAATGTGTTATTTTATGTCGAATTTTATGACACTATGATTCTTTGTTGATTGAAATAAATTATTCTATTCTACTCTAAAAAGTACTGAAAAGTTAAATGAATCGATTACTTGTACAAAAATGGACATCAAAGTTTCAAACATTCTAATTTGTCCCACTGGTAGGACAACTGAGTGGGGCAGAGCGGAATAATACCCGCTGGTGCAGATACCGAGATCGCATGCATTACGATTCCTTTTCTCCCCATTCTTATACAAGAGGGAAATGCATTACCCTTTGTAGGTTGACATCTGGAAGCATAAACGGTGCCTTGTTTGCATTTTGCTTTTATGCTCTGTGAAAAAGTGTCCCGCCATTGTGCGGGGTTGTTGACCGCTGTATTGTGGGATGCTTAAGATTTTATGTGCGTATTGTGTGTGTGTATGATGTGTAAGGCAGCACGTTAACCGGTTGATCCCGGCTGTCATTTATAGATCTTTGATAGTCGTTACAGGTAAACAGCGCAACAAAGACTGGTTGGTATCGTATTACCCTAGGTTGTGGAGGTCAGATAGGCAGGCGCTCCATGCAAAATACTGGTATTAAGCTGCATCCGGTTAGACTGGAAGCCGACCACAACATAGTTGGGAAAAGGTTAGGCAGACGATGAATTGCCAAACATTACTATTTTTTTAATTTTTATTTTGGAGTAATTTGAGTAGTTCCTTTTTCAAATATTCAAATAGAAAATCAAACTGACTTGGGGTTATAGTTTTGTCTTACATGTCATTAGCCTTAAAATGACACTAACGGTGTGCTTATAATAGCACTTCTAAAGAATCATAAATAAAACAGCTAATATTACCTTTAATAAGCCAGGCTATGGTTTAAACAAAGGATAATCTCCCTAAGTTGATATTATTATCTACTTACTCTCAACTCAAACTAATAATATATGATTTAAACAGCCTAAGCGTTTACGTAATTAAAGTAGGTACACAACCCGTTTATTGTCTTGAAGCTTACATAGCATTTACCAAGTTAGAAATTATGTTTACGAAATATTACATAATCTATTTACGCAGGCAAATATTACGTCGTAAGTAAATATTTTATGATTGGATTTATCGAGACTTCATTCTGTTGTCAATGTCAATTATGTATCAAAAATGGAACAATGAAATATTGAAATTCTCAAATTGATTTAACGTTGAGATTGTGAAATGAATAGGAAATTACTAAAGAAGATTAATGATAATGATACACGTGTTTTGATAGCACAAGAAAGTACAGATTACTTTGGTTTTGGGATCAGGCGTTACTTTGCAGAAATCCATGACATTAGACTTTATGACAACGTTTTAAAGGTTTTTTCATGACATTACCGATACGATAGTATCGGTTTGGGTGCATGACATGCTAAATATTTCTTTTCCCGCATGTGCATATTTTGCGGGAGGCATTCAAGCGTGGATCTTTTTCGCGAAATTAACACTAAATAGTTTGCATAACATTTAACATATCGAGTGCCCACCTAGTATTTTGGGAAATCACCAAGCGGTTGGTCGACTCTTCACGTGACCAGAAAGCGGGCCATTTTTTGGTCAAAGAATCAGCATTGCCGTCCAACGTGGCTATGCTGCCAGTCTTCTGGGCACTTTTCCTGTTCACAGCGATGTCGACGAATTTTTTGATGCCCTGTAACCCTTTTGATTGCAAATCTGTCTATCTAATCTTGAGGTTGCAAATCTAGCTAACGACCCAAGAGCTAGACTGACCCGACACTATACCGAAGACATTCCGGATTTCAGCCTGTACGAGATTAGGATGGCTCTAAAACAGCTAAAAAACAACAAGGCACCGGGTGATGACGGAATTACGGCCGAACTCCTGAAGGCAGGTGGAAAACCAGTACTTAAGGCTCTTCAGAAGCTGTTTGATTCCGTCATACTCGAGGGGAAAACGCCGCAGGCATGGTGCAGGGGTGTGGTGGTACTCTTCTTCAAAAAGGGCGACAATGCCCGGCTGAAGAACTATAGGCCCATCTCACTTCTAAGCCATGTCGGGATCGAAACGTGGTCGCTCACATTGGCCTCATCAGAAGGCTTAAAGTCACCCAAAGGGCAATGGAGAGGGCTATGCTCGGAGTTTCCTTGCGTGATCAAATCAGAAAGAGGAAAATCGTAAGAGAACCAAGGTTACCGACGTAGCCCGAAGAATAGCCAAACTTAAGTGGCAGTGGGCAGGGCATATTGCTCGCAGAACGGATGGCCGATGGGGCCGGAAAGTTCTGGAGTGGCGACCGCGAACTGGAAGACGTCGCGTTGGAAGGCCTCCCACTAGGTGGACCGATGACCTGGTAAAGGTTGCGGGGATCCGCTGGATGCGAGATGCACGGTATCGGTCAATGTGGCGACACTTGAAGGAGGCCTATGTCCAGCAGTGGACGTCTTTCGGCTGAAATGATGATGATAATGCACCCTTTTCATAATTGTAAATATTTTTATTTCTATTATTGATTTGTAGTTTGTAAATAATATATTACTTAGACTAATATTACTGGCGGAAAAGCCAAGAATACGTTTTCTGCGAATTTCGACCAAGCAATATTTAAATAGTTCAGCCGAAAGGAGGGTTGAAGGTATTGAAACGCTGGCTGGAAAATACCGACAACCGATCGAAACATATATCGTTCAAGGAAAAGTAGGCTTATACAATATACATCAACTGCCTAGCCATTTCCCCTATGCATATGGGTGTCGGCTTCCTGTATAACCGGAGGTAACTAAAGACCAGTATTTTGATATACGAGGTGAAACATAATAAACGCAAGACCTCCCGTGTGGTCTCCCAGACCATGAAATTAATTACTTTTGTTCTACGAATGCAAGAAATTCGGGAAAAAAATTTGACTTTGTATAAGAAGTGACCCGATGAGCTGATCAACGTGTATGGTAAAACTAAAAAAAAGTTATGAATTTCCAAAAGTCACGGAACAAAAGTGGTTCAGATTTATAGTCTGAGACACCACAAAAGAGGTCTTGCGTTTCTTTTGTTACACCCTGATGGTTGGATGGGTAACCACTCATTACATTTCGAGTTTCCTCCGTGCCTCGGAAATCACGTTAAGCCGTTGGTCCCGGCTGTCATTTGTAGATCTTTGACAGTCGTTACAGGTAGTCAGTGGCCCGAAAGTCTGACAACTAGTCTTACCAAGGGGTATCGTATTACCCAATACCAACTGAGCTGTGGAGGTCTAATAGGCAGTCAGTCATTCGCTCCATGTAAAATACTAGTATTCAGCTGCACCCGGTTAGACTGGAAGCTGACCCCAACATAGTTGAGAAAAGGCTAGGCGGATGATGACCCTGTATAGCTTTAGTAAGCTTATAAGTTCTTAACAGACTAAAAGATACATAAGATGACGTTACAATAAGACACTGATTAATGTCTTTCCTCAAACTTCACTGTGACTACTTCTTAACTGTCAATACTTACTTTGGCCGTTAAGGATGATTTCCACCAAACAGAACGGATTTTACAATCTTTAAAAGATATTAAATCGTGTATACAGTATTTAAAGTCTATTTTACCAAGCGGCGCACAGCAGCTGCGGGCGTCTTCCACGACACGCGATCGTAGCCGAAAGTATGTTGAAACGCGCGATAGAATCCGTTCGGCTGTCGTCGTATCCGATCGGATCAAAACAATAATTATAACACGTCAACACGGTAGGAATTAAACTATTTGACTAGCCGCAGAAAGGGATACGTTCGGAAGCGTCGGTACGGAGCCGATCGTATGCGTCGACATCGACTGTCTCCACATCAGTTCGTATCCTTTCCGATCCGATGCTATGCGAGCCGTTTGGTGGAAAACAACCGTTAGACAAAGCTTTCGTAACAACTACCAAGGTAAACTTTACTCTCATTTCTCTCGACTATTCCGAAAGACGACACAATAATAAGTCCAAAGTTTAGTTCTGAAACCCAGTGACTAAATTAGAAGTTCTACTTAACGAATTCACTAATTAAGTTGCTAAAGTTTGCTCCCATTAATTGGTGCCGTAAAGGAGTTCGAGACGATTAGCACATCGATGTCCAAACCAAGTGCGATATTGAAAATGGGTTTATTTGCTTTTGTACGATTTTCTGGATGGCAACGAGTAATAATTGGACAATTTTATTTTGTACTGTGTTTTTGTTATTGGAAAATGTGAAGTTAATATGTTTAATAATGGTAATATAGCACCTACTTTAGGGAAAAGGTACTAATACGGAAATTGCTGCTGAGGGAGAAAATAATGTTTAGTTATTTTTTCACTACCTCGTCGGTCGGGTGATCGCAAGCGCGACTGCTGAATATGAGGTCCTCAGTTCGATTCTCGGTTCGGGCAAAGTGAATTCCTCGCGGAAGGAAAGGAAAGGAATTTCTCGCAGTAGCAGTCACGGAGTCTGAACCCGTGCCCGGTTGATGGCAATAGGCTCGCCACCTATTACATGGGACTTAAAACATAACTGGTGAAATATGGGTGTTGAATTAGATATGTTATTTATATTTTTAGTCTAATTGAAATCAGTCAAAATACCTATAAAACCAAAAGAAAAATAAAAATAAACAACTCCATTTTAAAAGTTGAGGTAATCGTGTGAAAACTCGATATACAGTCCTTACACAGTTATCAAACTTTGTGGCTGGACTGTAGCTTCCATCTTGTGCCTTTAACTGGTCTGTGGTGTATTTTATTTATTTGAGAAAAGTAAATAAAATATAAAAGAATTACAAAATTCTATCGATTCGTTTTCTAAAAAATCTCAACCATTTATGCAAAGGTGGGTAAGCTAATTGCTATCACTCACTGTACATCTCATTGGCATAGCTAAAATATGTACAGCGACATCTTCAAAACATTTCCTCCGTAAGCATAAATTCCCCGAAACAATTACTTTCAAAGTACGAAACAACTCACCTGACTACACCACATTCAACCAAAGAACAAACTCACACACTCCCTTGTTCCCAAGTTCACTCACTCAATCACTCACAGTTTGTGCCTCGTTCCAACTCAACTCGCCTGCCCTTCGTCACGGTAAATCAAGACTCTGTCATCGTTATACATTTGTTTGTTTACTCTCTTTGAATGTCCTTCAAATGAATTATTGTTTATTTACGATCCAGTTTAAATAAACAAGGTGCCTATGGATTAAGATGGGACGTACCTAATCATTTTTAATTGACGAAGTTTGTATAGAATTACGTTATCTTGTCACGATCAGAATTTTAATTTTGATTGATTATGTTGAAGAGGAACACGGTTTGATGTTTTACGAAATAGGAGATATCTTCGGTTCTCCTACGAGGTACATAGGTTCTGGTAACTGTCGTAAGGTAGGACCTTTTCAGAAATTATGCATTACCTACTAAATAAAAAGGTAACACTTAACATAACAGTCATCACGCCTGTAGGTAATCCCCGAAGGGTAAGACAGAGGTGTACTTAATAGGACACCCACATTTCGCCAGTTATGTTTAAGTCCCTTGTAATAGTTGGCGAGCCTACCGGGCACAAATCCGTGGCTGCTACTGAGAAATTCCTTATGGAAAAACCCAATAACACTTTGCCCGACCCGGGTATCTAGTCAAGGACCTCATGCTCAGCTGTCGCACTTGCGACCACTCAACCAGCGAGGCAGTCAAAAAGAAACATTTCACTGAAGAAGAGTCCGCCTGTTTTTGCAAGCGTCACTGTGTCGTTTGGTATAGCGAGTTCTTGGATGTTGAAAAAAACAATTACCCAGCTCCACAAATTATTTCCATTTTGAATTTCGGTAATGACTGTTGAAAGGATTGACTTCTCATTTAAAGCTTTTCGATATCTTGTAGAGGCCCTGCAAAAAGTACTACAGCAGCATATTACAAAAAGTACTATAGCGCCATCTGTGACACAAAGTTTAAACATCAAATTCCGAATCGCGCTATTAAAGTTCCGCGACTTAAGAGTATATAGGAAAACTTGACAACAACTGCCGAGCAGTAGCCCACCAGACACAACAGCCGTCCCGTTGGAGGATCCTCCCATTTCTATGGGAGATGAAGAACTTTACACCGGTATAAGCTAATTTTGTCTTTCCAATCATCCATCATTGCTGATAAAATGCCACCGTATTTCGGCCCCCCATGACTTACTTTCGAATCATTAACAGCTTCTGGAGCACAGCCAGTCTTCGCTGAATTTCTTAAAAAAAATGTACCACAAAAAAACACAACTGTCAAGAAAAACCAGTTAACTTTTGCTTACCTCCAGGTTTATAGTTGGAGACTGGACTGTATAGAAACTGTGGTGGAACTACTTGAAAGCTGCGTCCGTTTCAATTCCATAAAGTGTACGCTTCAAAGCCGCTGGCGTATTGCTCCAGACAGTTTGGAAGTACAGATATAGTGTTACAAAAGTTAATGGTATTTCTTACTTGTTTCTGTTGGTAGCACTTACCTTTATAGGTAGAAAAAGACAAAGAGTGTTAATGAACTAAAAAAAATAATCATGGAAAAAGAACATTCGGGATTAAAATTATTGTAATCATTTATTTAACTCACAATTATTTTTTTTGTTTCCTACCCAATAAAACAAAAGAGTTTTACAATAATAAAAACATCAAATAGATAATTTATGTCATCATCAATTATCTATTAAAAATAATTATGGAAAAAGAACATTCTGGATTAAAATTATTGTAATCATTTATTTAACTTACAATTTATTTTGGTGTTTCCTACCCAATAAAACAAAAGAGTTTTACAATATTATAAACATCAAATAGATAATTAATTTATGTCATCATAAATTCACTATAAGTTTGCAGTTGAAGGTGCGCTGCTTGTCAAGAATAAATACAATGAGATGTCAAACTTGGTACATTTATTTTAGTTCTAAGTTTTCCCACCTGCACAGATAAGGTGGTTGAAGTGTCAGTAGCTACCTAAGCTATTTAAAACCTCTATAGACATTAATTTGTTTCTTTTTTCTTCAAACGGAAGTTATAGCGTAAGCATAAAAACTTCAGCTTCTGTCACTAATATGACAGCCCGCCAAAGAAATCTATACCATCATACGGACGGAGGAGTTCTTATAGCGATGCTATTAAATGGTAAATTACCAACTTCAGTGTCTCAGAATTCACTTCTATTACATAACAATGTCATCTCTAGCACGTAATCTTCAGCGTCAGCTGTTTATCAATACGAAATTCTATAAATCCTTTAGGCAAGATCTTAACCTTACCATAGACACGAAGGCGACGCATAAATCAAATAACTTTTCAAAGCACGTCCTCACGAGTTTTGACCAGAGAGATACGAATGAATTGATATGGATATAACCTTATGAATTCATGTCCTGCCTTCGAATAAATCTTTTAGACTGGTAGAGGGAAAACTTGCGTAGTAAGTTATTGTGTAGTTGCGAACTAGCTTTACGTAGGAAAATTGTTTTTTTTGTATGTACCAAACGGATTCTGGTCTTTCTTTCTTTTTCGTGTGGTTAGCGCCTCATCAGCATCCTCATTCTATCTGATATATACATAATACCAGTTTATTTGGGGTCGGTGCAACATGTCTTCTTCTTCCATATTTCTCAATTACTCGTCATCGTGTGGTTAGTGCCTAACCTGGTGTTCAAGTTTTTATGCCGCCTATGGGCCACTGACTTGGTTTTACCTTTGCCGTCGACAAATATCTCTCAGGCATACTGGTTTTGTTTGCTCACGATGTTCTCCTTAACCGAAGCGTTTGATAATTAAACAATACGCACATGAATCCGAAAATCAGTTGGACTTGCAGTCCGACGGTGTTACATCACTAAGCCATATTAAAATCTTGTTCTGTTCTTGTTGTTGTAGTTGTTTTTTTTTTTTATATATGTTTTCAATATCACAGCTGATGTTCTAAAAGGGAGCATACGGTCAAGGTAGATCTTCTTTTGTTTGCTAAACAAAGCTTTTAGTGAGCCACCGAAAATAAACCAAAAAAAAATGGAGTACAGTATCATAACAGTACTAAGACATTCTCCCATGTCTGAGCAACTCTTCATACATTCTGAATTCCTTGACCCAAGCGCTGAATATATTTCTATGTGAACAACCCGGTAGCTGAATGTGTAATCATATCAGAGCAACCCTTATGTGCCACTGAAGCAGACCCTTACTCTCGAAATTGCAATCTATTTGGGTAGAGGACGCACGAGACTTTTTGCTACCTAACTTAGACATGAATAAGGAAAAAGTTAATTCTATAAAACATTTTGTATTCCAACACCTTTAAGAATCCCAAGCACTTGGAGACGGGAAGCCGAGCCGGATAGTTATCTGAATGAATTCTATGAAACTTAAAACAGGCTAACCACGAAATGCTTTCGCCGTTTCGACGCAAAACTTTCCTCTCAAATGTTTTCCACGGTCGGACGGACCGCGCCGCAACAAAGCCAAAATTAGCCTGTGTTGCAAACCACGGAACGTTCTTTGAACATTTTCTATAACAACGGTCTCACTGACCTATTTTTTGTTATAATCGTTGGGTGTTTTAATCAATCTTCAATGAATGAAAGGAGTTTTATCGTTGGAACAGTCCTCTTTTACGAGATTGTTTAAATTCTTGTAATTTGCAATTCATCTGTGAGCGCAATGTTTGAGATATTGGAAGTTTTAATTTATACCGTTCTAGTGGCTCGCCAGTGGCTTTGCGAGCGTTGAATTAATACACCGAAATCTTTCTTTGGAGTTGTTTTTAATGATGGTGGAGCCGTAACAGATCTTCGTGGAAGGATTATGACTACCCTAAAGAGATAGACGCTAATGCAAAATGAAAGAGGGATGTCTCATTCAAATATAGGTTGCCAACTTCAAACATTAATAAAAATGAAAATAGATTCACAGTCTGTATATATTGAAGTCTACGAATACAACAATGGAAGCTCTGATAATAAAATGAGTTTCAATGTATATTTATATAAAATCTTAGGAAAAGCGCGAGTGCGCAAAAAGTGTTATTGTAGTCGGTGACAGAGTAGTAATAAATCATTACTTACTCTATTTACGATCTAGTTTGGATTCTGTCGTTAGATGTATTTTTCAGATATAAAATCAGGACACAATTCTATTTGGGACAAACACAATGCTTTCCATAATAGACTTCTCCGTAATACTCTAGGGTTAGGAGTTTTCTTGTTGATTAAATTACGTCAATTTTCTTTTTTTATTTATTTATTTATTCAGTACTATACGTACATTTTATTCATTTAAGTTGGTGCCAACATAAACTCATCAGAGTACATCTTCGTCTTGATTTCCTCTTTTTGACATTTTTCTCTCCAAAGCATAGGTTTTTTATCATGACATAAATATTAACTGGCCTTATATTACGTGGGTGTACACCACAATCAACCAACAGCACTCCCGCTGTCTCCAAAGCGTTAGGCATGCCTAAACCTTTAGAGATTCTTTACGTTACTACTTTACAACACAATCATGTTCTCGTCTTTCTCTTCCATTTTCCAACAAACTACCATTACCATTTAAATCAACAAACTCAATTCCTCATCTATTTGCCTAACCACAATTGTTTCCAAGTGTTGAATATTTAGCGTTCCCAAAATTTTAATACGTTCGGAGATAAGTCTATCTCGTTTCTAGTTTAGGAATTGGATTACAACTCAGGAGCCCGAGGGACGTCTGCTACCTGCCCATAACATTTCAATCTCGTTAAATATTCACCGAATAGTTACGGAACCATTTTTGGCTAGAACTGCAAAGTTTAGATTAAGTTCGTGTTTGGCCTTCGGCGTCAACAAGTCTTGCTGTGGAAAGCAAATGAAGTTCGTATTGTTAATAAACTACAAGTATTTATTTATTAAATAGAGTAAATAACTAAACACATTATTAATTAAAATCTATTAAATAACCTAAAATAAATAAACTATAAAAGGGCTTCAAAAAACTCCTCCTCAACGCTGTCAGCAGGTAATGTGCCCAAGAGACTGGCGGCGTTGCCACGTTGTATGGCAGCACTTAAATATTATATTTAATATTATTGTTAATAATAAAAAGCACTTTTTAGTAGACGGTTCTTCAAGTATTTTCTTCAACTTGCAAGGGTAACTGTGAGAAAATGGCCTCAAAAGGTGATGACAGATTTCAATATTACTGGTCAAGATTGATCTGCTACTTTCAATCTCTAAGAAGACGGTAAAAAACTAACTATTGGTACGATCATTGCTTCCTTTTGATATCATTGTTAGAAAGGTTTTATTTACTTAGGTAAATAGACTATCACAACATTTGCTAGTCAAATTATCTGAATTTAATGGCACGGTTGCCGCAGTGGCTGAGCGATTGGCTTCTGCGCTGCGTGTCGCGGGTTCGATCTAGAACAAATATTTGTATGACCTACAGATAGTTTTTCTGAGTCTGGCTGTTTGTGTATATGAGTTTAAATGTTTGCGAACGCATCCACGTCACAGGAGAAATTCCTAGTGTGTAGCAATAGGTACTTTTTTTGTTAGCCTGATCCCCCCCACTACTGGGCAAAGCCATTCTCCCTCCTTCCACCTCTCTCGAAGTTGTGCTACTTCTCGCCAATTAATAATTCTTTTTCCATAATAGGACCTTAGCGCAAACATTTCATAAAACCTACTTTTAATCTAGATTAAGAAGACTATCAGATAGCAATCTACGTTTAGTACCGACATTTTAAATTAAAATTTCGTTTAAGCTCACTATTAGAGGCAGAACGTAATTTAAAACTCAATAATAACTGGCTCATTCCAGAGAACGACTGGTTTATAGATTGAATCCTATTTCTGTTCTACAAATAAAATTTCGTCTCAAGCAGTGAAATTTTCTTGCAGGATGGAAGACTAATCATTTTAGTTGGAATAGTTTTTTATTACTTGCAATTGTTCTTGATTTAATTACTCTGGAAGCGACTTAGTCTACATGGACGGCAACTAGGTAAAAAACATAAAACCTACAGTAATCAGGTAATAGAGAAACTTTCAATCAATGAAATAATGGATGAAATCGTATCCGTAGTTCCAGGAATTACCTTTTTAAAGGAAAATACAGGGTGTAAACGGACCCTTCACGAAGCCGTCAACCAAGCATTCTGTACAAACTAAGTAACTTTAAGCAAAAGTTATTGCTGGGAAACGATTTTTTTTTTGGGGTGAAAAATCACGTTTTACGGTAGGACATGACAGATGGCACGCACTCAAAGCATTGCGCTGATGGATGGATTGAATCGCACCCGGGTCGTGGAGGTAATTATAAATCTTACATTAAAAACATGTATTTAAAAAAACTTGTGAAAAAGTTGGAACTTTGACCCCCAAATATCTCCGCAACTAGAAGGTTCCCAGGAATGCTCTAGAACAATAAAATAACCGCAAAGACGGGGAGAACAAGTGCCTTTCGGCTTCGTTAAGTGTCTTGTTACACCCTTTAGATAACTTTACCTCTTTAAAGTATTAGTTTAGGTTCATGATTATCCCGATTAAACCATTTATTTGAAAGATCTCCACTACTGGACATAGGCCTGTCCCAAGTGTCACCACATTGTTCGGTCCCGTGCCGCTCGCATCCAGCGGATCCCCGCAATTTTCACTAGGTTATCGGTCCACCTAGTGGGAGGCCTATTTGCCACTATGGGTTCTTAAACTAAACACGACGTGTTTTTAGCAAACAGAACGGTCAAAATTAAACGGTCTTCTGGAAAATTCTATGAAGACTACCCTTTATAGAAGACTGACTTCTGGGTTCGATTCCCGGGTCGGGCAAAGGGTTTTTCTAACAAGAATTTCTCAGTAGTATACAACGGAGTCCGGATATGTGTCCCTTTAATGGCAATAGGGTCGCCCCCTATTACCTGGAACTTAAATATATCCGGTGAAATAAATATCGGTGTACTTTTAGGTACACCTCTGCCTAACCCTTTTTTTTTTTTTTTTTTTTGCCGGATGGGAAATCATCAAATGACCCCCCCCACTCTGGGCGGAGCGGAAGGGAGTGTCAGACTTGTACTGACTAAAACCCATCCATGTTCCTTCTTTGCCCTTTGTGTTCCAGGGCCACGGTATCTCTTTCGAACAGTCCCGCAGCCCTGGTAGGCATCGGCCCTTGCGGACCCCTACTTATTTGCTGACATCTCTTTGAGGCGCACGTGGAACACGAACGCGCCGTCGACACGGCCTGTCGTCATAAGACGGCCGGACGGCGAGCTAGCCCATAACTCGCCGTCCACAGGCCCGCGCCTACGGTGGCCGGGAGCCACCACGTGACCCCCAACGCCCAGGGCGTCTCCCGCGGCGACTGGGACGTGAAGTTCTTTCCCTCTCACGTCCCGCCACCTCCTTCACTAGCATGACTGCTTCGCAGAAGGAGGTGACGGCTTCCCATTCCCTCTCGCTCCAGACCATGGCTTGAACCAAGGCCGCACGCGAGAGATCGCCGCCGCCAATCGCCGCTACGAGGACACGGCGGTGCTCCGCCCAAGCGGGGCAGACCTCCACGGTGTGCTCCACCGTGTCCTCCGGACGATCCTCGCAGTGGAAACACCCGGGCGTTTCCTCCCGCCCGATTCGGTGCAGGAACCTCCCGAAACAACCGTGTCCGGTGAGGACCTGCGTCAGGCGGTAGGTGAGGGCGCCGTGGCGCCTCTCTAGCCACTCCTCAAAGAGGGGACTTATCGCCACTATGGTGGCGTGCCCTGCACGGGGTTGCGACAGTCGCTCTCTCCATGTCGCCATGAGATCACTCCGGAGGTCTGTCCGCTGAGCGGCAATTTGCCGCGGCAGCGGAGTTTCCTCCCGACGTAGTGCCTCCGCGCGCCATTCGTGCAGGCGTGCGAGGACTATCGCCTCCAGATCCCATGGCGGCAATCCGGCAAGGAGGCTAGCCGCTTCGCCGGAGATCGTGCGGTACCCCCGGATTAGCCTTATGGCTATTACCTTTTGGGGCGCGTTCAGGTAGTGAGCGGCTTGCCGCCTCAAAGAACGCGCCCACACCGGGGCCCCGTAAAGGGCCATGGACCGCACGACCCCCGCGTATAGCCTCCGGCAGGAGGCGTTTGGACCCCTCAGGTTGGGCAAGAGCCGCTTGAAGGCAGCCCCTGTCCGTTCCAGTTTGGGAGCCAAACGTCGGAAGTGCTCCACGAAGTTCCACCGGCTGTCGAGGACGAGTCCTAGGTACTTCAACGTCGACCCGACGCCGATGGAAACCCCTCCTGCCGTCAGTAGGGATCCCGACGGTGGCTCATTCCGGGGCCCATGAAAACACATGGCCTCGGACTTGTGCAGTGCCACCTCGAGACCCAATTGCCGGATCCTCTCCACGACTATCGCAACCCCGCGTGTCATGTTTTCGGCCGCCGCCTCGTGCGACCTCCCTTGTGCCAGTACCAGCGTGTCGTCAGCGTAGCAAACTACGCTGACGCCGGTAGGGAGGTCGGCGCGCAGCACCCAGTCGTAACCGATGTTCCACAAGGCCGGCCCCAGAACCGATCCCTGTGGAACACCGCACGACATCTCTCGCCGGTTCCATTCTCCACTTCGACCAGGGTAGATGACGGCCCTATCCGTCAGGTAGTCCCCGACCACACGACGAAGGTAGGTCGGCACCCGGTGATACCGGAGTGCCTCCCTAATACAGCTCCAGGGCATGGAGTTGAAGGCGTTGGCGATGTCAAGAGACACCGCCAAGACGACCCCGCCCCGGGACACCGCGTCCCCCGTCGTGAGGGCTCTCACGCACATGATGGCGTCCACCGTCGAGCGCCCCTTGCGGAAACCAAACTGGTGTTCCGCAAGATCCGGCCCCATCCCCGCAAGGTGCCCGGCGAGGCGGTTGGCAATGACTCTTTCAAAGAGCTTGCCCACCTCGTCGAGCAGCACGATGGGCCGGTATGCGGACGGAGAGTCCGCAGGGCGCCCTGGTTTCCGGATGAGGACCAGCTTCCCCGTCTTCCAACGAAGCGGAAACTGGCCTCTCTCCAAGCATGCGCTTAGGAGCCCTTCCAGTCGGGGCCCGAGAGCCTCAGAGGCCAGGACCCAGGCTTTGCCAGGCAAGCCATCGGGTCCCGGGGCGGTGTTTCTGGTTTTCAGCCTGCGTACCGCCACTCTCAGGTCTACCCCAGTCACCTCCGGAACGTCGTCATCGTCATCGGTGTGGTCCGCTTCCGGCACCGCACGCGGCGGCGGAGCCATAGGCGGGGGAGGATGCTCCCCTCGCGAAGGGAACAGAGCGCTCACCACGTCCTCCACGAGCTCAGGCCGGAGACTCTGCGTTAGCGGGGGGGCCCGGGTGCGGAGTTTGTCCCGCACCATCTTGTAAGGGCGCCCCCACGGATCTCCGTTCAGAGACTCCAGCATCTCCTCGCGGGCCAAGTTCTTGGCCCGCCGGACAGCCTCTTGGAGGGCGGTCTTCGCCGCTCTGTACCCCTCGTACAGCTCCGCCTCAATGGCTGCCGCATCCGGAGGGCGGATGCGGAGCCTGCGATGCCTGGCGTACAGGCGCCGCGTGGCAACGCACGCCTTGCGCAAAGACGTCAGCTCTCGCGACCACCAGTACACCTGACGCCGGGCGCTTCCTGGCCGAACTCGGGGCATTGCCACGTCGCAAATCTCGGACATGGCCTCCTGGAACCAACCCGCCTCGTTGTTGATGTCGGTAGGCCTGACTGGTGATGACACCCAGGCCTGCACGATCGAGGCTTCCAGGAGGAGCTCCCGGTCCAGCTGCTTCAGCGCCCATCGCGGACCACTCGGGGCCTGTAGGACCGGCACGCTTGAGGACTGGGTGGAGACGTCGAACCGGATGTACCGGTGGTCGGAATAGGTCTCCACCCCCTCCATGACGCACCAGTCAACGACACGCGGCGACAGAGCGGGGCTGGCAAACGAGATGTCCACCACCGACTCGCCCCGCATCCGCACGCACGTGGACAGAACCCCGATTTAGGACGACCAGGCCTGTCTCCAGAGCCCAGTCCTCCACCATTCTACCCCGCACGTCCGTGTAACGAGAACCCCAAGCCAAGTTCTTGGCATTGAAGTCCCCGAGCACAAGCACGGGGAGGGAATGGCTTCCGATGACGACACTCAACTCCGTGAGGGAGTTGTGGAACTCGGCGAGAGTTCGGCTCGGGGAGAAGTAGACTCCCACTACAACGATCTCCCCGAACCGTGCTGCTACGCACCCCTGACCCTTCCTGACACTCTCAAGGGTCGGGGTACCGGCGGCGACCGACGTAATTATGGTCACTGAGCCGCTAAGGTCCTCAACCCAGTCATCCCTGGGCGGGACAAAGTACGGCTCAGCGACCACGGCGATGTTAATCGACCACTGCGCCATGCTCTGGAGCAACAGATCCTGAGCGCAGGCGCAGTGGTTGATGTTCGCCTGGAGAAGGCGTAATGGGGCCGTTACTGGCACTCCATTTCAGCCCCCTCCCGGGCCCCCTGCGAGGGCCCCGCTGCGGAAGTTGCAGCAGTAGCGGCAGCGGCAGCGACAGTGGCGGCGGCTGCGGTGGTGGCGACGGTGGGGGTTTTGGTGGTGGTGGCGGAGGGCCTTCCCTTGCCCCTGGCCTTGGCGGGAGTACCGCAGGACTTGCTCCCTGCCCGCTGATCGGCCGGCTTGCCAGCTGTCGCACATGCGGCGCAGCGCGGCGCGGCGGAGCAAGCCGCGGCCATCTGACCAGGCTGGCCGCAGCGGAAGCACAGGCCGCTGCGGTCCACCTCCGAGGTGCACCGGACCGACACGTGGTGCCCCACATGGCAGCGGAAGCACCTCAGAGGTCTGGGTTCCAGCAGCTTCACCTGCGCCGAAACCCAGCCCACCAAGAGCCTTCGGCCCTCCACAATAACTTTCGCCGCTGTCACAGGGCAGCTTACCGTTATGGTTCGCATGCCCGACAGGTCCGGACGTAAGGTGCCTGCCTTGACTTGCTCGGCAGGGCACCCACCGGTCCTGGTGACGGCGGCCACCACCTCCTTCTCGGTCACCGAGTCGTCCAGACCCAGTATGCGAAGGTCTGCGCATTTGACGGGCCTGGACACTCGGGCCTCGTCCGCATTTAGGGACGCTCTAAGCTTTTCAGCCAGAGCGTCGGCGGACGAGCCACGGGTTTCACCAGAGATCTCCAGCACTCGAGCCCCTGTTGCGGTGACTCTAAGCCGGAGGCCCCCGGTGATCCCGAGCTCTCCGAGATCCACCGTCGCTTTCGCCTTAGCGAGCACGTCGCGGTAGGTCACGCCCCTCTTTTCCGCGTCCGGCTGTAGTGTAATCACTACAGCTGCGGTCTTTGGGGTGCTGAGCCTAACCGCGACGCCCCGCTCCTTTTGCCGGCGTTTCTGCTCCTGCCTCCTGGCCTTTTTGGCCGCCGATCGCTCCTTCGCTTTTTCTCCGGCCACCTGCCACCCGGTCTCGGCCGCGGAAGGCTTAGGGGGCGGGGGGGCGGCGATAGCGGCTGTCTCGCGGCTGGCGCTGGCATATTCGCCGCCTTGCCCTTCTTTTGGGCCGCCGCCTTGCCCTGTTTCAGGGCCGCCGCCTTGCCCTGTTTCAGGGCCGCCGCCTTGCCCTGTTTCAGGGCGGCCGCCTTCCTAACCGGAGCCGGTTTCGTCGGGGCCGACAAAACCCTGCCGGGGGGCTGGCTGGACGGCCCCGGTACGTGGAGGCGACCGCTGCAGGTATAGCCCTTTGCCTGGTGGAGGGCTTTTGTTTCAAAGAGACAGCCCTCAGCGCCGCCTCCACCTCCTTCGCGAGTCCGGCCTTACGCTCCGCATCGGAGCCGCCATCTGCGCCCGCTTCGTCGCCAGAGGAGCCCGAACGGGTTACCCCGTGACCGGTGGCCACCCCCGGATGGCGCCCCTCCTCGGCAAGCCGCGCCGACCTCTCGGTGGCAGAGAGGCCTCTCCCCTTGCCACGGATCCCGCCGCGCTTGCTGGTGGGGATCTTACAAGCCGAAGCCAGCTCCCCATCTGACGACGACTCTCGGTCGCCTACCGGCCTGGACCGCTTGCGTAGGAACTCCCTGTTCCCCGCAGCAGCCCCGGGCCTCCCGCGCTGGGAGCTCACTGAGCCTCCCGCGCTCACCTCGCTGGATGCGGCGCCGGACTCCGACACCGCATCCCTCTCCTCCCTTCCTTCGCCGATATCGGCCGTGTTTTGGGTTGTATTCGTTTCCATACTGTTCCCACGAGTATGGGGGAAATAAAAAGTCCATCTGGGCAGTGCCCCCTGTACCCAGATAAGCCATAGCCAGGCCCGGCAGTGGTTCGCACTAGAGACTGATTTTCCAAAGCAACCCGTCAGCCATACATCTCCTCGCGGTGCGCCGCCGCTTGAGATTCGGGGTAACTTTTTATAGAGGTTTTCTACCTCGTGGTCCGGGCGGTTAAGCCAAGACCCTCGGTCCCAATCGAAGCCGCGAGACGTGTTCCACGACACTTCGACGGTGGGATTACGATATCGACGGAGACAGTGAGGAACGCACGTCCTTCACTGTCTGCTCGGAGGCAGGGTAAGTGCACACCGAGCCCGCCCTTGCTCCTCCGCTGTGCCCTCTGCTTTTCAGAGGGTCACGCGGAGCAACGCCCCCTTGGTCCATGAGGGACCCGCCCATGTCAGAATATTAGCCATGGACAGTAACATTCCCCGAGGAATAAGAATCTCTTCCCATTCCTCGGGGAAGGATACTGCCCACGCCCAGGGTGCACCGGCCCAGCAGCTGCTATTCCCTCCAGACGTATCGAGAGGGACCGGCAGCCATCAGGCACACGAGGAGGAATTCTGACAACACACCCCACCTCTGCCTAACCCTTCGGGGATTACAGGCGTGATGTAATAGAAAAAAAACATTTGCAGTTCATGACTCTGTCTGGATACAGCTCAATAAATTTACTAAAAGTAACCGTGAGACAACGACGTAGATGGAAGGTAAAATGTTTTTACCCGAACGAAAGAAAGTTTTCTTTTCACGAGTTTCATCCACATGACAAAAAGGTCATAACAGCCATTCAATAAAGTAATGGAGTACTTTCATTAGCCAAATACGAGACGAACCATACAGTTAGATACAAAAGTGAGACTGTGGGTAACATATACCTAGGTACAATTACGAGCACTATTGATGTAATTGGTTACAAAGATGTTGAAGAAGCATGTATAGTAACAAGAGAATGAATGTTCGGGTATGAATTGAAGTTTTTTTATTTAAAGATTGGCCTGCTCTTGACCTCGACCACGCCTGATGGAAAGCGGTATATGAGGTCTATGAAAAGTTAGAGAAAACATACAGTAATACACAGTAATCTATACAAATAAATAAAACTGAACGTTTACTAGCAGATATCTGATGTTAGAAGAAGTAACTTTGGCTTTTATTATAGAAAAAGGGTTCCGTGCAAAAAAAAACCCATGAAATTGTTAACAAAATATTCGATTCAAATAGGGAAGTAGGTATAATAATATCAAGCGGACGAATGACACGGGGCACAGTTAATATAACACATAAAGCTATAACATATAAAGCTAGAGAAAGCGACTGGCATGTCACACAAGTTACAGGGAGTGCTAGAGACGTCTCGACGACGACGCTCAATAAAACCACCATCCACCATCTGCAGACCTTCTTGAAAGAGGACTTTTGGCCGAAAGGTGTCGTATACCGACGATTCCGAGGACGGTTACGCGACACCACGCAGCAAAACACGACGCCGTCAACGATTCGTGTCTAGTTTTAGTTAAATAAGGTTTTTTATATGTATAAGTTTTTTATTTTATAAGATTACTAGCTTTTGCCCGGGGCTTCGACCGCGTGGATGTCGAAAAATATCCGATTACTTACCTTCATCACCCTTTTTAACCCTTCGGGGGAAGAATTGTCAAAAACGCTGAGACGCGTATAAATTAATTTTCAATCGTCAGCCTAAACACAAAATTTGAAGATCCTAACTTTAAAACTGACGGACTTTCATATAAACTTCAATCCACTATTTCATCCCTTTTTTTTTTTTTTTTTTATTTCGGATGTTAAATCATCAAATGACCCCCCCCCCCCCACTCTGGGTGGAGCGGAAGGGAGTGTCAGACTTGTACTGACTAAAACCCATCCATGTTTCTTCTTTGCCCTTTGTGTTCCAGGGCCACGGTAAACTTATTCTATCATAGGTATTGTGTGCAATAAGACATATTAGTTCAATTTATGATTAAAAATTTTCTCATTAGTATTAGGTATTCTTTGCTAATTCCCCAAGAACCCAATGCTGGATTAAGCTCGCCTTTTTACATATCAATGCCATTTATTTACAGGGTGGAAGGGACACTCACGCAAAAACGGTTACCACGTACTCATTGCAGTACATCATTATACATAGAAGATCCACATAGAAATTTTTCATCGGTTTAAAAAAAAATTAGCTTTTCCTTTCATTTTTACCGTGTAGGTATTGTACTTTTGTAGGAAACAGCTATTATTATTTTTTTTTAAATTACCGATGGGTTATTTATGTTTTTTTTTTACATTTAATTTTTTGTTTTTTGTGTTGGTCGTTCGGCGGCGAGATGGCCAGATGACATTGTTGCCATTGCGGGAATATCCTGGATGAGGCTGGCACAAGAGCATGGAGCTTGGCACAAGCAAAGAGAGGCCTATAGCCAGCAGTGGGTGGGTATGGTGATGATAATAAATTTATATGTGGGGGTGGGGTACAAAATGATGTACATACTGAGTGGTAACCGTTTTCGCGTCGGTTCCCTTCCACCCCGTATTATAAGTTAATGTGTGCTATGCGTAAACACATATTTGTTCAATTTATGATTAAGTTTTTAAATGTAGTGATTAGTATTAGGTATCCTTTGCAAATCTTAATGTAAAATGATGATTGCTGTAAGAGAACCCAATTCAGAATAAAGCTCGCCTTTTAACATATTTTTTTTTTTGTTTACTGTTACGAATAAGACCATTCTAATGTAGCGTACGGACAATACGTACGCATTTAATATGTATATATTTTCTAATAGGTGCTTAAAAATTGTTAGTGGAATTCCAAAAATGTTAGGTTTTAATATAAAAATTCACAATGTTCCATAAATAACACACGTATAATATAAGTGCAGAACGACTACGTGCATTAATGTGGCTACGGTATTGCGCATTCATTGCAGGAACGCACTTAAAATAATGGTCGTATGATATCACCCTGATGTATGACCAGAGATACGCAGACGGCCGTTGAGTATTTCTACCTAACTCTATGGCGTAAAGGTAACCGATTAATATAGGAGACCATGCTTTAAGATGGAGCCAGGATTGCCTGCTTTTGAATGGCTATTTCATGAAAAAGCCATTAAGTGGAATTAAATGAAGTTAGAAGGTTGTATTAATGATTTTAATGATTATAATTCTGTAAATACAGACGTGTTACAATCGCCAAGCATATTTTGTTCAAAATAAAGCCGGTAAATAGAAAAAAACGTAAGAAAAAAGTAATTTCGCGGGCTACCCAAGTGCTTCCCCCTAAATACTGATATCGTATGTGCCATCACCAGTTCTTATGGGTAAATATCACAATGACTTGCAAACTTTTGTAAAGATATATCATGTTGTGTCAACCTGTCTTTTCTTCTTTACGAATCTATACTTAGACTGCCTCGTTGGTCTAGGGGTCGCAAGCCCGACTGCTGACCATAAGGTCCTGGGTTTGATTCCCGGGTCGGGCAAAGTGATATTGGGTTTTTCCATCTGGAATTTTTCACGCCACGGAGCCAGAATTTGTGCCCGGTTGATGGCAATAGGCGCTCGCCCCCTATAACATGGGACTTAAACATAACTGGCGGAATGTCGGTGTACTATTATGACACCTCTGCCTAACCCTGTGGGGATTACAGGCGTGATGTTACATCATAACATAACATCATTTATGTTATGTTAACTAAGTAACTTTGTCTGTCTGGCTGTTGCCTTTCCTCTCTGTAACGACTGCGCCGACTTCAATGAGATTTAATCAGATAACGGTTGAACCGAAATCGATAAGACCTATTCAGATAGGCCACGAGTTTAGGTAGGCCAGGCCTCTAATGCCGGTGGCACGGTAGTAATGGAAATCATTTCCGCAAGCGAAGCTAGTTAAGCATAAAGATTTATCCTTCACATGACCAATCAGTTGTTGAAAAAATAAACTGGATTATTATCCAGTTTATTTTTTGGTACAGATATTCTTAATTGAAAACTGTACGGGTATTCCCGTACAGTTTTCAATTAAGAATATCTGTACTCACCTTTATTATTATCACAAAGGCCACTTCGCTTAAAATTTGTTCGCAAATTGTTTGACTAATTTTTGTTTACTTCCAGACTTTAGGGTTTTAGGCTAAAATTTCGTAATTCCGATCCGTAAATTCGAGAACTTTAATAAAACAAGTATGTGTTTTGTCTGGAATTCTAGATCAGGCGAAATAATTTATTCTGAAATTGTAATGAAACGTATCTGTTCTGTAATCACTTATGTAAATGGGTTGAATACCCAAAAAATATTATATAATTTATAAATTAAATTATAAAATATTTATTTATGTTGATAAATTAATCAAGACAGCAATTTTTTGAAACGTATCAACTTTCAGAAAGCACCTTCTTCAAAGGCGCCTGTGACGATATGATCTACTCAGTTCGACGACTCTGGCGCTGCTGTCCTCGAGAATACCCAGTTTAATAATCGCCTTATTCCCGTACTTGCTCTTTGGTTTTTAGTGTTTTGGTTCTGTGGACATTTTGATAAGTACAATTGTTAATGATTTTTTTAAGTAAAATTATTTAATTATTTATTATATTAACTTTATTTATTGACTGGTTCGTTAGTCGAGTGGTCGCAAGCTCGACTGCTGAGCATGAGATCTAGAGTTTGATTCTCAGGTCTGGTAAAGTGCTATTAGGCTTTTCCATATGGAATTTCTAAGTAGCAGCTCGGAATCTGGATTTGAGCCCGGTTGATGGCAATAGGCTCGCCCCCTGTTACATAAGACTTGAAACATAACTGGTGAAATGTGGGGCGTATTATGACAACGGTGCCTAATCGTACGGGGATTACAGGTTGTAATGTAATAGAAAACCTCACCACACTGTATAAAGTTTTTACAGAGCAGTCTTTAAAAATAATAGTAATAGTCGTCAAATTGAGTCTTGCAGTCGTTATTGGACTTCCGAACGCTGCAAGATAAACTGATTCGGAACTTTGTTCTCTGAAGTTAGTTGGGATTCGTTGTCTCTTACAAGCGGCACGAGGTATAAACTGATAGCGTTTGAGAGATCTTCATCCCTTGTATCGGCACGAGCTACACTCCGTGGCATCGGTATTGGAAGTAAATTTTAGCGCAAGCTAGCAACCGACCGTTGAAAAATTATAATGCAGAACTAACTTTTTAACGTATTTTTCGGGGCAAGAGGGTATTCTATTCTATTATACCGTAAAAAAAACAAACTGCGGGGTTCTACTCCAAAATTTCTAATAGAAAACTAAATAATGCTGTAAAAGGTAAACCCAACCTGTGAATCTAACCTCATGGTTCAATTGTCACGCTTACAAGCACGATACGCGTTTCTGGCATTCTACTGCGACAATTTGACGGCAGGTTGGCGCAGTGGCTGAGCGATTGACTGCTGCGCTGCGTGTCGCGGGTTCGAGTCCCGCACGAAACAGATATTTGTATGGCCTACAAGTAGTTGTTTCGGGTCTGGCTGTTTGTGTATGTGTGTTTAAATGTTTGTAAACGCACCCACGATACAGGAGAAATTCCTAGAGTAGGACAAAGTTTAAAAAAAAAAAAAAACTTCTTTGTCTTTCGACTTACACTTGGACTATACACACAGTTTAGAGCTTCACAGCGAGACTGGAATTAGTTTCGCGTTTCTGTTTAAACTACAAAGGTTTTGGCAGTCAATTTTGGTATAAGAGGTCAGACAGAAATAAAATCTTTTACGGTAATATATATTGCTGACTTATGCGACTTACTTGAATGCATCATGGAGCCTGTGAGTATCCCGATATCAATGCACTATTTGGCACAATACAGCATTAATAAGACGAGAAAGAAGAAAATATTCACTTACATATACCTTTAATATTATTTATTATTTTAATACTCTGACCTTAATCATGTCATAACTTTTCATTGTTAATAAATTCTTTGACAATTTGCACCCCAGAGTAGAGTAGACCTACACCATTGTAGCTATTACAAGTATATTATTAGACCTCACCCTTTTAGACCACACTCGCACGACCGCTTGCACCACACATATAGGCATTTGTATGGGATGTGTAGCCGCCAGCTCATTCTCTATTCAACACCGCCATGCAAGCTTCACGCGCCGAGCGGCTGATCGTGGCTTCAGGTCGGAACGATACGGTGTCGGAATTACGATTTTGACACGAAAATGTACGGAAGCAGGATCTGAACTGACGGAGGTGTAGTTTACAATTTAGTAGATATAGGTAAGCCTGATTAGAATAATGTTCCAACACATTAATACATAGGAATAAAATAGTGGTTTTTTTTTAAACTTGCCCCACACTAGTTATTTCTCCTGTTCACAAACATTTATTTATTTATTTATTTAAACTTCATGTACAATAGTGATACATAGGCGGACTTAATGCCACAAGGCATTCTCTACCAGTCAACCTTTAGGTTAAATAAGAAAACATTGTGATAGGATACAAAATAAATATATTAAAATAACTTCTTGCTAAAACTGCTACTGCTGCTTGCTTTATTTAAACTCACATACACAAAAACCCAGGCCTAAAACGACTGTCTGTAGCCCATACAAATATTTTATCCGTGCGGGAATGGAACCCGCGCCCGCGCCACGCAGCGCAGCAGTCAGTCGCTCAGCCACTGCGACATCCGTGCCGCCAAATATTTAAGTATATATGAGTTTTGCCAGAGGAGCTCGTGGCTAAATAATAACAGCCGCTCGGGTCGACTTTAGGTTAAGCCGTGCTTGCCTAGGTTGGTCTGTGGATGGGTGACCGCCTATTGCATACCGAGTTTCCTCCGTGCCTCGGAAAGCACGTTAAGCCGTTGGTCCCGGCTGTCATTTGTAGATCTTTGACAGTCGTTAGGTAGTCAGTGGCCCAAAAAGTCTGACAACCAGTCTTACCAAGGGGTATCGTATTACCCGGTACTAACTGGGTTGTGGAGGTCAGATAGGCAGTCGCTCCATGTAAAATACTGGTATTCAGCTGCATCCGGTTAGACTGGAAGCCGACCCCAATATAGTTGGGAAAAGGCTAGGCAGATGATGATATGAGTTTTGCCAGTCCATCATTATAATATAAAAGTGCGTTTTTCAGATGTTTTTTTTCCTAATATTTTTTTCTCTAAAGCTGGCGGCCTTGTGGTAGTGGTCGCGCCTTACGAGTTGTGGGTTCGATCCCAGATAAACACTTTTGTAATTTATGTCATAACCATGGCTCTTAAAGCGGTGAACGTAAACATAACGAGAAATTCAGCAATCCCTAAAACTAAAAATTTCGAAGACATGTCATGACAAAACATTCACCTACCCGCATATTACATAAGGCCCGCTCTCCCTCACAGACAAAGTCTATGTCCCAATAGTGGCAACGTTATAGGCTGATAACTAATGCTCAATATTATGCGTACATAAAAGTTTACCATATTCACGTTATCCATTTTCCGTCTAGACTCATCCAGAACGGATTTGTAAAATCAATTCTTCAATACCTACTTACCCTTATAAGATAAAAGGCCATTCAGATTTCAAGTAACAGTCAAATATCTTAATAATAAAACTTTACAACGTCATCAAAGAGTATTTATTTCGTCAACGATCGAAACGGACGTATAAAAAACCAAATCCATTTTTATCCTCCAGCGTTTCAGAACGGAACGTAAAATCCGATGTGTTTTGAAAAAAGGGTTTTAAAGGTCGATTTCGTTCGGAAACTGGCATTTGTTGGGTTCAACGGTATCTCTGGGTATTATCTTGTAACTTGCTATACTCAAAGCCATAGAGATATAATATATTGGCAGAACGGATAATATTTGTATCGATTTGTATTTAAATAATAACTAAGCTTTTTTCTGTTACATATCATTATTTCGGCGTCGGCATCGTTCGGGGTCGGCTCAGCATGTCTTCTTCTTCCATACTTCTCAATTACTCGTCATCTCAGCAGCCATATCATCCTTCACATAGTCCATCCATCGTTTCTTTGGTCTTCCTCTACTAGAACCGATTACAACACAACTCATCAGCCACCGGCGCCACTTTCAGACTTCATCTTGCTCATTCCTTATTTCATCCATTCGTTTAAAGAAATTAGTTTTAGGTTGATTTGTTTAACGATAGCTCATTTCTATCGTTATTGTACCCAGCTGATTAATTACGGAGGTAATTACTAGTACCTAACATTAGTTTTAGGTGGAGTAAATCTGTGACCAAGTAATGGACAGACGACATTGTTGCCATCGAGGGTAATCTGATGAGGCTGGCATAGGAGCGTGGGGACGGTCCCCAGCAAAGGGACGCCTACCCCAGCAGTGGAAGAAGTCGAACTGTGGATGATGGTAAGCTTAAGTTTCTTATTTCTTCTCCATAATTTCGGATAATAAGTAATCACCGAGTTTCCTCCGTGCCTCGGAAAGCACGTTAAGCCGTTGGTCCTGGGTGTCATTTGTAGATCTTTGACAGTCGTTAGGTAGTCAGTGGCCCAAAAATTCTGACAACCAGTCTTACCTAGGGGTATTACACAGTACTAACTGGGTTGCGGAGGTCAGATAGGCAGTCGCTCCATGTAAAGTACTGTTATTCAGCTGCATCCGGTTGGACTGGAAGCCGACCCCAACATAATTGGGAAAAAGCTAGGCCGATGATGATGAATTTTCAATCACAAGCTTTTATTTTATTTAATACTAATGTTGCCAGAATTTTAACAATATGACTGACTTAATCCCTATTCTTTGACAATTATGTAGATAATAGTAGTTTTGAGGTTACACTGAAACCCAGTATCTAAACGATCTTACATGGGTCTCAAATGAATACCTACGTTTACATAGCTGGCTTTCTTTACTTATTTCTAACAATATACCAACGGAGTACACAATACCTGCCTATCTTTATAATTAACAAAATTATCTAAGCTTGTACCCCTCTATTTGTGTCAACTTGGTGATTATTATCTTTTTAGTAATTTGGTGTTATGACGTAACAGCGTTATTTCGGGACTGTGTTGTGTTTCGTCTTTTTAAGAATGGAATCTATGACTCGGTCCAAAGATTTAAATCGCTACATCTGTTTTTCATGGTACTTAGGTCACGTGAAAAAGTGCTCACACTAAATAGAACATGGAAGTATACCCACTTACGAAATTAATATGGCTGAAAGAAAGAATACAATATAAAACTGTATGCTTCTTTAAATACAATAATAAATTAAAAACAGTACGCCCATTAGCAACTCATCATCATCATCATCATCATTATTTTAGCCGAAAGACGTCCACTACTGGACATAGGCCTCCCCCAAGTGTCGCCACATTGACCGGTCCCGGGCGACTCGCATTCAGCGGATCCCTGCAACCTTCACCAGGCCATCGGTCCACTTAGCAACTCGGTATAACTTATTTTGTACAAGTCAAAATTAATTAATACTGCAGCAACGACTTTAGAGCCGCCATTAATGTCTTGCTTTAAATTAAACATTTTTAATAAGACTTGTGTACACCGGCGTGAATATTTTTGTGAAAAACAATACCGCTCCAAGTAAAGCTCCGTTTTTTTTTTTATTTTTCGTGCGACAATAAATTCTTCTCTAACGGCACAGTTTTCTTGACTTTATTACTGAAAAGTGAGTGACTAACGACAATCTAGATGGCATCCAAACTGTAGATACTGAGCCAAATAGTCGCCGATCAAGATGCATACGAGCCAAGTTTAATGACATGTTAGCTAAGTTCGCTGTGTAGGTCATTTTGGGCGTACATTTGTGTTCCTGTCTTTGGGCTAATTTTCTTTGCAAATTGTGTATAGCTTTGAATGTTCAAATACTACTTATTCAATGTGAGTGAAGATTAATTCTAGGCAAACCGTTATTTTTCCTCCTTCTTCAGCTGTAGATATGTATGGTCACCAACATCACCCACCTGACCCTTTTTAACTGACTTCTAAAAAAGGAGTAGGTTATGTATTCCACCAACATCGTTTTTCATTTGGTAGAAAAAACTCGCGCGGTGATGGCTTTCGAAAGTAAATTTATTTTTACTTTTTATTGTGTTTTTTTTTTTAAAAAACGTTTTTAATTTTTCTAACTATTTTTGTTTCGGCTTTTAATTGAACTGGTTACAACTGAATATCAACACCTATTTTAAAGACTGCCCTCCTCCCCTTGGAAGAACTAGTTGTCAAATCTTCAATCTTCTGATTACCTGTCACGACATTTGATATATTGTATGGTATCCTTCAGTACCTATTGATTGTGATGAATTTAAATGATGAAGGATGGAGAGAGAGGAAGACCAAGGAAACGATGGATGGATTCTGTAAGGAATGATATGAAAGAAAAAAGAGTAAATGATAACGTAACGGTTCACAGAGGAGAATGGAAGAAACAGATGTTGTGCCGGCCCCCAGTAACATAGGACATGAACAGGAAGATAATGACTGTTTGAAACATGGGACCATAACCCAGACTGTACTAACAAAATCCTACAACAGTTCCACATCTGAGTTTCCTCACAAATAAATAACCCTAGTTAACCCAATATAACCCTAATTACGTCACCTCCAAGTCTCAATCGCACTTGTTACCGAAGTCGAGCTCATATACTAGTTAATTACAAGAAATAAGTGCCTTTTCATCCACGGGTGAACATAACCGTTATAACCAAGTGTTATAACCGCGTGCCTTTGCGAAATAATACGGTTGATAACATTCAGGATGTTACAAGTCGTTTAAGATTAGAATTGTTGATAAGTGTATAATGACATTTTGGGTAGGCGGAGATAGCAGCATACGGTGTATTAGACATCCCAATCTCTTGGGGTCTCTTAAATGGTGTGTGGTGTCTTGTTTGATATTATTTGTGTTGACGATACCTGAGGGCTTAGATATTGATGCAATCGCATTTCAAGCGCTTCGTCTCCAAACAAGATCGACATAATGTTTTTCGGGAGCGTACGTCAATCCAATATACAGGGTGTAAGGAACAGCCCTCCACAAACTGATGGAGTGAATTCAGTATATCATACTAAGATGACCGGTACAAGAAATTATTTCAGGAATGTTATGGGAATCCAATTCAATCCAATCCTATCCAATTTTATATGTTTTATTTCCTCATACGCAATGTAGCGTTACCGTGGCAAAACGCACATAGCGACCGGCAAGCGCGACGACGAGTTCGATGAACTCTGTAGCTAGGCACGAAGTGAACAGCTGATTTCACGCGTCCATCGTTAGAGTATTTTTTTTATTTTAGCCGTATTATTTACATTAATGGAGTGCTGCGTACAGGGAAAGTAATTTTACATTAAAATAGTCACTGAACAAAAAATTAAAAAACAAAAATTCCGGAGATAAATTCCGGTGGAATATGATTCAAAATAAGGAGCTGAATTCACCCTGTCAGTTTGAGGAGGGCTGTCCCTTACACCCTGTATTCTTTATGCTAAATAATAAAGCCCCACGGGTCGACCTTCGAGGTTAAGCCGCGCTTCCCAAGGTTGGTCTGAGGATGGGAGGCCATACATTAGATACCAAGTTTCCTCTGTGCCTCGGAAAGCACGCTGTTGGGCCCAACTGTCATTTGTAGCCCTTTTGCAGTTGTTACAGATAGTCGTGAGTATTATATTATCTGTGGTCGTGGGTGACAGTCTGCCAACCAGTCTAACTAAGGTGTATAATACTAAAGTACTAATATTCAGCTGTATCCGGTTAGACTGGCAGCCGACCCCAACGAAAAGGCTAGGCAGATAATGTTTCTATCTTTCTAGACCATCTGGCTAGTATCAAAACTGAGGTTATTTCAGCATTTTTCCGACACCGAAGCATAAGTTAGCATAGTAACTGAAGAACTGTTTTACCGACAACATTGCACTAGGAGTTTAGACAGAAATAACACTTAGCCAAAACACGTGTAACTATTGTTAATCAAGGTCTTATTGTGACGAAAACACTCATTTACAAGATAAATATTAGCATAATTCTTAAAAGAAGGTGTGGCAATGTGTTTTGAATGTGACAAATTAATATGATATTTAAATAATTCTTTTCGTTGCTAAGATTTGCGACCACCTGTTCAAAAAATGTGGTTTAAAAATATTGGTAAAATCATTGTTATTATTTTAATTTTATTTTTCAAGTAGTCAAATTGAACGAAACTGGGGTTCAGTAGTTAACAACATCTACAACGTTTACGTGGTACAGAAGTTGGAACTAGACACGGTGACAAGGCAACGCTTTCTGAATTCACTTTCTGACTTCAAACTTTTAAGGGCCTGCGCAGACGAAACCGGCATGTCCTAGAACCAAAACATCGAAGACATGTGACATCTACCTATCCGCACTGTGCCCGCGTGGTGGATTAGAGCCCATTCCCTTTTATAGAGAGGAGGCCGGTGCCCAGTACACTGGTACTTTCCCGGCGCTGGTTTTTCACCAGCCCGGTTTGTGGATTTGTGCCTGGCTGATGGCAACAGGTTCGTTCCTTATTACATACGACTTTAAAATAACTGTCGCAATGAAACATGATGTTATATTGTTCTCAGTATTTACGAAACATTACATAACTGTCAAAAACATCTACTCTGAACAACCATTCACCATTCATATCTCTTTTCGCAAAAGGATAAGTTCAAATTAGAGCAAAGTTGAGCGTTGACGGAAACAAGCCGGAACACTGGACCGGACCGACGCTCGTCGTTTGTTAAAGGACTACTGACCTCTTTAAGGTATATGTAATACTTGACCAATATAACTTGAGATATCGGGGTGGCGCTGCTTGCTTAGTAATACGTCATCATCATGATCCACAGCCCGACTTCAGCCTCTGATGGGTATAGGCCTCTCTTTGCTTGTGCCAACCTCCACGGTCCTATGCCAGCCTCATCCAGAATATACCAGTGATAGCGTCAGTGTTGTCTGCCCATATCGCCGCTGGACGACCAACACTCCTCTTTGCAGAGAACAACGCCATCCACCGGTCAAACAATCTTAGTTCCAAATTCCACAGCGACTCAAGTTATGTTGGTCAAGTCATACATGGACATTGATATCTGAGGTATAGGTACTTACGGATACTGCGATTTCGGGTATAGGTACTTGACGGTGAATGGTTGTAACAAGTGCCGGGTAGTGACTGATCAATCCGTGAGGATCGGGCTTTGAGAGTGAATGAGACAAGCATAGAGATTTTATTTATAACGACGTGCCGTTCTGCGGTCTACTGGCTCAATAGCTAAATACTCTGAACGAAGCTCGAAGATGGTTAGTAAGGCTCATTGATGTTAAAATAGAGAATGAAGAAACAAGTCCTGTGACGAAATGCGCAAAAAGTTATATCTGGCTGTCATCTGCGAAAAATAATTTGAAAAAGGATTATTAGTGAACCTCAAACACTGCCTTAAAAAGGCTAGCTTTTTTGTGTTAGAAGAGAGGATAAGTAGGAGACGACCAAAAAACGACGGACGGACCACATGATAGATGAAAGATCATATGGCCAGAAAGGAGGCGACTCCAGAGATAAAGACTATGAGTAATAGAGAAGTATGGGAGCAGAAGTCATACTGTCATCTGCCTAAACTTTTTCCCAACTATATTGGGGTCGGCTTCTAGTCTAAACGGATGCAGCTGAATACCAGTATTTAAATGGAGCGACTGCCTATCTGGCAGTGGACGTCTTTCGGCTGAAATGATGATGATGATGAGATGACTGCCTATCTGACCTCCACAACCCAGTTAGTGCTGGGTAATACGATACTCCTTGGTAAGACTTCTTGTTAGAATTCCGGGCAATGGGTGGTCACCCATCCTCAGATCAACCTAGGCAAGCGCGGCTTAACCTGAAGATTGATACGTGCGGCTGTTATTATTTAGCCACAAGCTTCTCTCAGCAGCAGCAGCGAGCAAGAGTCATACTGTAGGCCTAAAATGGGGAATAAGGGCAGGAGCATTATGATAATGATGAGAGGATACACAATGCCATTTTAATTTTTTAAGTCAAAAGATCATTTCATTTCATTTATTCAATAACAATTACATTGTGTCTGAATGTTACATTAAAAAAATAGTTAAATATACAAAAAAAAACATTTACTAATTGATTAATAAGAAATAGAAAAGTACACCATCACTATCACAAATTAAATTATAACAAAACACAATAATAAAACAATGTCAGCATAATAAAGTCATTAAAATATTTAAAAACATGTCAAATACAATAAATCAACAATGTTAAAAAAAAATGGGAAATTATTAATCGGGCGAATAAAAATTTAATTGGCGACCAATATACTAAATGGGCGACTATTGTACCAAAGTAAGTAACTATTTATGGGAAATTATTAATCGGGCGAATAAAAATTTAATTGGCGACCAATATACTAAATGGGCGACTATTGTACCAAAGTAAGTAACTATTTATCTGGTCATTGCGGCAAGGACAATTAAAGAAGCAAGAGCGAGCGAATGCTGAGAGAGACTTGTGGCACCCCGACTCGGACAGGTTAGGTTCGAAGGGGATGGCGGGGTCTAGTGAGCGAGCGAAGTGAGCGAACTAAGACCCCGCCATCCCCTTCGTGTTAGGTTACTTTAAACTCTGTAAACAGAAATAGGAGCCCCGCTCAGCGGGGGTTCGTCGACTACGCCTTATCTACAATCTAGTGATTAATAACCTTGTTTTAAGTTTTTTACAGGAGTCCTTGAATTATCACATAATCGTACTGAACAACTAGTAACTCAAATTTCTATTTTCAAGTCGCTGTTTTAAACATTAGTATTAGCCCACTGTTTGTCGCTCACTTAGTATTTCAGTAGCCCATTTTCAATATTTTTGACACCTTTAATTTGAATTTATGTTCGCTCGTTTAAATACTACCCAAAAAAAATCATAACTACAATTTAAATTCAAATTCATCAAACGTCACATTTACATTTCATCTCATCACAACATCACAGTTTTCAATCCCAGAACTCTGTACGGCTTATCTGATTCATACCCCAGTGTACTGAGCAACCTTCATACCCAACAAGGTAGCAACACGAAGTATTGGGGACTGCGAACCGTTCCGGTACTTTGAAAGGCAAGGGAGGACAACATACGTAATATATTACACGGGCTACGGGTACTTTACACTTCGAACTCAACTGGGTTTTTGCCCTCTGGCGTGATGTAGCAGGAAAGGTTACTTTTGTGTTATACTAGTTTTCATCCGCGGTTTCGTCCACATAGACGTCGGAAATACATCCACGGGAACTTACTTCTGGAATAAAAGTTATCCTATAACCTAACCTGTGGCACTGAGTGCCAATTTTTGTATTGTTCCTGCTGTATAAGTCATAATATGGCTGAACTGCAAGGTCTACAATTCCTTGAAAAAACCATGTATTTAACTCAAAACGAATATTATGTAAGTATGTATGCTTGACCTCTAGACCTAACATAAATATCGTGAAAACTGTTTAGCATACAAACTGCTCATAACTTTACCTCCCGCATTATTTACAAACGCGATCACGAAATCGGGAACATTACTGCCATATCACACATAACTATCGAAAGATACTACGGTCCCGACTTTTATGTTCCACCATTCGAAGTGAAATAGGCGTGACTGCACATACATATGTGAGTTTTGAGGAAAAATGGAGCGAATCTAGTAAATTATCGCTCCGTCATAACGGGCGGAATGTCCGAGGGTCGCACTCTTGGGACCTCCTTATCAAAAACTTGTCCGAAAACTTACTTATTTGTTTTTATCGTCGTCTGGTTTATATTCATGCTTTTAGTGCTGGGTGTATTCTGGTGTTCATTTGAGTATAATATTTTTCACGTCAAATCAATATGTTACCACATTAACATCGTCTGTGATCATTTTACAAATTTTAACGAGATTCATATTATTATCCTATTATGATTCTGCTGAAGCGGCCATTTGAGGCCCCAAGATAACTTAGAGACCTATGACAAAGAGAACGATTAAATGGATAATCGCCATAATCATTAGGCTTGGCAATCAGTTCGGTAATTGAGTAACACATTAAAAAGCAATGCCTTATAATTTAACAGTTCGACAACATTCACAATTACGTTTTTTCTTGTTTTTTTTCGGATAGGAAATCATCAAATGACCCCCCCACTCTGGGCGGAGTGTCAGACTTGTACTGACTAAAACCCATCCATGTTCCTTCTTTGCCCTTTGTGTTCCAGGGCCACGGTATCTCTTTCGAACAGTCCCGCAGCCCTGGCAGGCATCGGCCCTTGCGGACCCCTACTTATTTGCTGACATCTCTTTGAGGCGCACGTGGAACACGAACGCGCCGTCGACACGGCCTGTCGTCACAAGACGGCCGGACGGCGAGCTGGCCCATAACTCGCCGTCCACAGGCCCGCGCCTACGGTGGCCGGGAGCCACCACGTGACCCCCGACGCCCAGGGCGTCTCCCGCGGCGAATGGGACGTGAGGTTCTTTCCCTCTCACGTCCCGCCACCTCCTTCACTAGCATGACTGCTTCGCAGAAGGAGGTGACGGCTTCCCATTCCCTCTCGCTCCGGACCATGGCTTGAACTTAGGCCGGACGCGAGAGATCGCCGCCGCCAATCGCCGCTACGAGGACACGGCGGTGCTCCGCCCAAGCGGGGCAGAACTCCACGGTGTGCTCCACCGTGTCCTCCGTTCACAATTACGTTTATCTTTTCCTTGCCGATCAGAAAAGAAATAAAACATATGAAGCAATAGATGAGCAAATTATTTCCTTCTAATTCGTCGGAAAGTGAAAGAGTGGTTGATTTTCGATTGCAGTTTATTTTTAAGTACAATTTGAAAAGCCTAAAGACAAGAACTTCGTTAAAACAATATAAATTAAAAGTAGCGGCTTACAAGGAAAAAAAACAGCTATTTACTATTAAATTCAAAGTTCAGATAATTTTGGAAAAATGCGGGATATTTTTATATCCACTATAAAAGTTACAAAAGATGCAAACCGACCGTCACATCAGAAGTGGGAAACAATAAAATTAATTCAAAAGAACAATTCCGAAGCGTTGGACTATTCCTGAACTGTCCAATGCCATCTTAAAAGTTAAAAAGCTGTAAAATATAAGCTGGTCGTATTTTTACCGCTGCAAAATGAGAATCTGTGGGAAACAATGCGCTTGCTCGCGTCTTTCAAACATTCCCCCTTTGAAATTCCCTCTTCAAAGCCTGAACTGGAAACCGGGTTTTTTGAAATATTGTTCACAACTACTAATGGAACATGAATTTTTAACCTACTTCGATAGAAGCGGCCTTACAAGCGCCATTTACAGAAACGTTGAAAGGGAATCGACTGTCTTGGTATGGACATGTGATGAGGTGGGACGAATCACATGAGACTAAAAGTGTGATGAGTATAAATGTTGATGGATGGAGAGGTAGAGGATGACCAAGGGAACCATAGATGGATTACGTGAGGAATGACATGAAAGAAAAAGGAGTAATTAACAGCGTGACGGTTGACAGGGAAGAATGGAAGAAAAAAACGTCTTGCGCCGATCCCAAGTAACATTTGACAAGGACAGGAAGATGAAGATAGAAGCGGCCTTCTATGACGTCAGTTCGTTTACTTCAGTTTGTCAAATAACTACAAACAAATGGGCACCCAATAAATAATGGGGCACCCTTTTACATATCACTGAAAACGTGCCTGAAAAAATTAACTAACTATTGACCTCTGTCCACATACCGTCGGGAAATACTGACGTAATGTTTTGTCCATTATCAATAATGAATTATAAAACGTTATGTGTGCCATCTACGTCTACCAACCTGCACTGGGTCCACGTGGTGGATTACAACAGTCTATTGAATAAATTTCTACTTAGATCACTTTTTGTTATGATTTTTATTATATAATTATGTGGATATTAGTTCCTTGCCCGTGGTTTAAATAATAATGAAGAGGTCGGTAGGGTTTTATGAAAATTCACACAGATGTACTTACGCCCTAAAAAAAACAGGTGAATACCCTCTTTGCTGTTCATCTCTGTAAAAAGCAGCTCAGTCTCCATCCCAGCAAATAATAGCCCTGGGAAATCCAACCCTATTTCAAATCAATAAGGGCAAGATTAGTACAGAGCCACTATTTAAAACCGCATTTGGCATAAATAGTTGATATAACTGCACTTTGGATTGGCAGCGCGCCAGACCATTGCTTAGGTATTTACTTGTGTAGCTACAGTAATCTTTTAGCCTAGTTAAATTCAAATTCATTTTCAAATTCATTTATTTGTTAGAATGTGGTACAATAAATGGTCTTTCTAATCAGTGGTCTCATCACAATCTGCCACATGTGGCGTGCAAATATTTGGTACATAAATTACAAGACAAAAAATAAATAAAAATAAAACAATAAGAATTTGTGCCAAGTCAGTTAAAAATATTATCTGGATTACATTCAAAATATCATTCAATGTCAAACTATTAAAAAGATACTATATGTCAAAGTTAATAAAATTACAATTCAATTAGCATGTCAGTGTCATTCAAATAGTCGTTTAAATTATAATAACATTTTTTACATAAAAAGTCTTTGAATTCCTTTTTAAACGCATTTAAATTTAACTCTTTGATTTGTCTTGGGATTTTGTTAAAGACTTGCGGGGCTATGCAGAATATGCTTTTCCACATTAAAGCTGTTTTCGCCCTTCGCCCGCGTAACATATCATACCGCCTGTTACGTTTAACAGTATCTGACAAGTTAGGAAACAGTGTGAATTCGACTTGGCTTGGCTTAGCTTGGCTATTCAAGCTAGTGCTGAAAAAGTACTGTATTTTTATTACAATAACAAATAACACGACATCACGCCTGTAATCCCCGCAGAGTAAAGCAGATGTGAACCTAATAGAACACCCACATTTCACCAGTTATGTTTATTCCCATGTAATAGGGGGCGAGCCTATTGCCCTCAACCGGGCAAAAATCAAGACGCCGTGGCTGCTACTGAGAAATTACTGATGGAAAAACCCAATAACAATTTGCCCGACCCGGGAATCGAATCCAGGACCTCATTCTCAGCAGTCGCGATGGCGACCACTAGACCAACGAGATAATCTAGTATTATAATAACTGTGATGATAAAATTATAAACTGAGTATAACTGGGTATATGAGTAGAGGAAGACCTAAGAAACGATGGATGGACTGTGTAAAGAATGATATAGCAAGAAAGGAGGTGTCTGATGAGATGACGACTTGACGAGTAATAGAGAAGTATGGAAGAAGAAGACATGCTGCGCCGGTCCCAAATTAATTAGGATAACGGCAAGATAATGATGACGATGATGATAAAAGTATAACCTGACTGATTATCATCAGATCACAAAAGACTTATGCTCAGATTTTAAGAACCTTAGGTTCTATACAAGTGGAAATCCTTATCAAAGCGTTTCGTATTTCTACAGGATTAACATAAGCTTTTCCGTAGCTTTTCCAAATTCGTTATCTCTGTTACTGTTAGCCTGTATTATCCCACTGCTGGGCAAAAGCCTCTCCCCATGACTTCCATATTCAGGGCCAATGTGGACCACTGGTCGTTGGTTTTGTCCAGCTCGTCTTGTCATCTCCTGCGAGGTCTACCGCGTGGCCTTCTGGCTGGGTCGGGGCTCCACATCGTGGTTATTTTGGCCCACAGCTTGTTGGGCATACGGCAGACATGGCCAGCCCAGTCCCACTTTTAGCTTAGCGGCTTTTTGAGCAACGTCAGTAATTTGTATTTTGCATCGCAGTACAGTGTTGCGTACATGGTCGGTAAGTTTGACGTTTAGGATACTGTGGTCCATTGCATTTGGCAAACGTTATCTCTGATAGAACTTTAATTTATGCCATCTTTCTTTTTCGTGTGGTTAGTTGCCTAACCTGGTGTCACAGTTTTTAAGCCGCCCATGGGCGTCTGACTTGGCTTTGACATGCCGTCGAGAAATATCTCTCAGGAATGCTACTATCCATTATCTGTAATAATATAACTATCCTATACCCCTCGGCAAAAGTAAATCTTACAGGCCGTCGTCTTTGTACGTTATTTAAACCTTCGACCGAAATAATATTTTTGTAGCCAACATAAAAAGGCTAATCATACATTTTAGATCTTCATTATAAAGAAATAAATAAATGTTTTCGTCTCCTACATGTAGATAGACTGAAAAACAAAGTAAGCTTCGCCATTTTAAAATGCAACGGATATGAATTCCAATTCTTGCGGAATTAGTCCGCGAGCAACAAAGCAATATGTATGCAAACAATTTCAAATCGCGTGGAGCCATGAATGGGACTAAATATTTTAACATATAGTACTTGCGGAGTTACGGGAGAGGATTCTATTGCTTAACTTTGGCTAGGACGACTAACTCTGGCGGAAAAGCGTGGAGCCTATTGTAGGAACTTTGTTGCCTAATATGTATGTTAATTTTATGTTATGTTAATGGGCACTTATGACTATAGTTACGGTGAGTGTTATTAAAGCTGGCGTGTATTTAGTATCCTTGGGAAACGCTCTACAGTAATAATATGGTAGTTATAAAATCAGCCGAATATAAATGGTGACCAACTTAAAAAAAATGTGTTTTCTCATAAGTAGATTTTACACTTTATATTGTTACCATTTCATTTCATTTATTCAATAAACAATTTATATTGTGTCTGAATTTGTCACATAAAAAAAAGTTAAATAATCACAAAAATCATGTTATAAAAATTGAAATATTTAATTTAACATGTCATACAAAAAATATATACAGGGTGGAGACGACAATACGACAACAAATTCAACTACAAAAAATCAATCGAATATATCCAGTAATTTAGTCGCAGGACCATATTTTTCAGTTTTAGCATTTTCTACATGATGTAGATTAAGAGGCGAGCACCGACAGGTTAACGACCCCCGCATCGGTATAAACACTAAACACGTGTTGCCAACTTGCTACTTCAATACCCTTTGCCAAATTCGTTCCTTTTTATTTCCAGATGAGAACCAGTGCAAATTATACCTAAGGTTAGTGAATCAATATTTATAAATGGTGTCCTATTTCATTAAGAGTTTTATGCCATTTAGTTTTTTTGAAAAAATATTTTTTAGTTTCGATGTTAGGATTTATTTTGATAGTTTAAAAATATTGTTGTGTACTAGTATTACCAGTTATTGACGTATTGTCGTCTCCACCTTATATATCATTATAATCGTTATCATTTCCAAAAAAAAAATATCCAAAGTCTAAAATTAAAATCATAATACATAAAATCCATTAAAAATCATGTAATCAATATATTAAAATACAACTAACTAATAACTGAAAAAGTAATATTGATGAGTGCCTATTTGCATAGTCTCTTGGCAAATTTTTCATGTAATTATAACCAAAACAATAAAACTGTAGTAATTCGTACAATACCAATTTATATATACTTTCTTAGATAGACCAATTTGGCAATGCAAGCCACTTCCAGAGGTCAAAAAATATTTAACGAAATTGTGTGACAATATCAGAAGACAACTTAGGACCTAAAAGTTTATTCCTATTTTCGTACTTGCGCTTCTAAAGTTATAATTTGACGAGCAATAAAAAGCACTAACTTCTGTAGAAGTTTATTTTCTTTGGAATTGAAAATTCTGCATTAACGTTTCTTTACCAAGAACGAGCTTTATTAGCGTTGTTCCTTTTATAATTTTATTTTTGTTTTGGTCGTTGTAAATAGAAAAATAAAAATATTTTTTAAAACCTGTTCGGTTTATTTTGTGCAGTGGAGAGTTTCTGGTTCAAACTTTTCACAATACAACGGCGTAGAAACAAGAAAGCATTACAAAACAGCTAAGACTGAAAAATGAAAAAAGAACTAAAAAAAATCATAGAGTATCTAAATACATAGTTTAATACAGGGTGTAAACAGACCCCGCACGAAGCCGTCGACCAAGCATTCTTATTATTCAGCATTCAGATCAGTGTCTAAGATGGTCTTTTGAAGCATGAACCACACTGATAAAGGTATGTTCTAGAACAAAAAAAAATGATCGCAATGACGGGGAGAACAAGGTGTCTTTCGACTCCGTTAAGGGTATTTTTACACTCATTATAATGAATACAAACATGATATGTTTTTTCACCGAACGAAATTATTTAAATTATTTCATATGAAAATCTGGTTTGAATGTTCACACCACCCAACGAAGTGCGAAACAGAATTCAAAAATTCACCGAAGTAAATCCTTAGTTGGACCGTATACATTACGTATTCGGTGGGCATGTCTTATTCATAGTTTATGTGCCTCAGGGTGCGTGGCGAGCTATGGTCAGCATTCAAGAATTGTGGCAACGGTACACTGAAAGTTCGGCGAATATTTATTAGTAGCTTTATTTCGCTTGGGTCTTGAATTGAAAGGAGCGAAGTTCATTTGAATATTTTTGTTTTAATAAAAGTTTGGTGTTTGTGCGAAATTCACAAGCGAACTATTGTGCTATTGAAACGTTTGTTATGGCGCAACTACATTTGGTCGTTAGCCCGTATTCGGATGGTCGATTTTATTCCAATTCGAGCACCCGATGCATTTATTACACTACGAGGAGTTTGAATGAAGTCGAACCATGAAACCGGACTAGATTGCCCGAAGACGGGCTTACTTGACCTCGTTCTTTTACTCTAAACTTGGTCGTTTGTTCGAATTGGCGGAGCAGATGCTCTAAACAAGACACTGGCATACACCAATGCAAACAGAGACGACGTTCTACTGAACCAAACTTTTTCAAAACTTCCAAACCTTTTTCTCATACTTGGGAAATGTTCATCAACCTTATGGAAAAATTGGCTAAGTTGCAATTTATACAATTTCCGTTATTTTACAAGACAAACTCAGAATAACGAGTTTCCAACATTAACCTATTTATTTCTTGGTCCAGATGCTGCTCCGTCTTCGTAATCAAACACCCAAGACTTGTACCTACAATTCAGTTGAAAAGAATGAGGTGCAACTCTTTGTGGATTTCTTCCAGGACTAAAGTTTTAACGCAATTATCTTATCCGCTTGACTTACGGTGGAGCTGAGCTTTTTACAATAAAAAAAGCTTCGTGGAGCTAATTTTTTGCAAAATTGTTAAAAAAAATGCGGTTATGTTGCTAAATGTAAACAACAAACATCCTTTAGATCATCATCATGAAATTATAGTTAATTAGCTTATGCCCACGGCTTTGCCCGCGTACTACCGGGAAAAAAAGTATCCTATGCGTTAATCTAGGTTATAAGCTATCTGTGTACCAAATTTCATCCAAATCCGGTAAGTAGTTTTTGAGTGAAAGAGTAACAAACATCCATCTATCCATCCAACCTCACAAACTTCGCATTAAAAATGATGCACTTCAGTGCATCATTTTGAACGTATTCAAACGTGGTTACCGTTTGTGCGTTGGTGTCCCTTCCACCCTGTGTATTAAGATAAAAATAAGATTATTTTGGAATTCTGGGTCAAGTAATCACGTGCTGCCTAGTGTTAATCCTACTGAAACGGTTACTAGCGATCCCTAGCAAAAATCAGTAACCTAGGTACCCTTTTTTTTTTTTTTTTTTCTCCGGATGGGAAATCATCAAATGACCCCCCCCACTCTGGGCGGAGCGGAGGGGAGTGTCAGACTTGTACTGACTAAAACCCATCCATGTTCCTTCTCTGCCCTTTGTGTTCCAGGGCCACGGTATCTCTTTCGAACAGTCCCGCAGCCCTGGCAAGCATCGGCCCATGCGGACCCCTACTTGATTGCTGACATCTCTTTGAGGCGCGCGTGGAACACGAACGCGCCGTCGACACAGCCTGTCGTCATAAGACGGCCGGACGGCGAGCTAGCCCATAACTCGCCGTCCCCAGGCCAGCGCCTACGGTGGTCGGAAGCCACCACGTGACCCCCGACGCCCAGGGCGTCTCCCGCGGCGGCTGGGACGTGAGGTTCTTTCCCTCTCACGTCCTGCCACCTCCTTCACTAGTATGACTGCTTCGCAGAAGGAGGTGACGGCTTCCCATTCTCTCTCGCTCCGGACCATGGCTTGAACCAAGGCCGGACGCGAGAGATTGCCGCCGCCAATCGCCGCTATGAGGACACGGCGGTGCTCCGCCCAAGCGGGGCAGACCTCCACGGTGTGTTCCACCGTGTCCTCCGGACGATCCTCGCAGTGGAAACACCCGGGCGTTTCCTCCCGCCCGATTCGGTGCAGGAACCTCCCGAAACAACCGTGTCCGGTGAGGACCTGCGTCAGACGGTAGGTGAGGGCGCCGTGGCGCCTCTCTAGCCACTCCTCAAAGAGGGGACTTATCGCCTCTATGGTGGCGTGCCCTGCACGGGGTTGCGACAGTCGCTCTCTCCATGTCGCCATGAGATCACGCCGGAGGTCTGTCCGCTGAGCGGTAATTTGTCGCGGCAGCGGAGTTTCCCCCCTATATAGTGCTTCCGCGCGCCATTCATGCAGGCGCGCGAGGACTATCGCCTCCAGATCCCATGGCGGCAATCCGGCAAGGAGGCTAGCCGCCTCGCCAGAGATCGTGCGGTACCCCCGGATTAGCCTTATGGCTATCACCTTTTGGGGCGCGTTCAGGTAGTGGGCGGCTTGCCGCCTCAAAGAACGCGCCCACACCGGGGCCCCGTAAAGGGCCATGGACCGCACGACCCCCGCGTAAAGCTTCCGGCAGGAGGCGTTTGGACCCCTCAGGTTGGGCAAGAGCCGCTTGAAAGCAGCCCCCGTCCGTTCCAGTTTGGGAGCCAAACGTCGGAAGTGCTCCACGAAGTTCCACCGACTGTCGAGGACGAGTCCTAGGTATTTCAACGTCGACCCGACGCCGATGGGAACCCCTCCTGCCATCAGTAGGGATCCCGACGGTGGCGCATTTCGAGGCCCATGAAAACACATGGCCTCGGACTTGTGCAATGCCACCTCGAGTCCCAATTGCCGGATCCTCTCCACAACTATCGCAACCCCGCGTGTCATGTTTTCGGCCGCCGCCTCGTGCGACCTCCCTTGCGCCAGTACCAGCGTGTCGTCAGCGTAGCAAACTACACTGACGCCGGTAGGGAGGTCGGCGCGCAGCACCCAGTCGTAACCGATGTTCCACAAGGCCGGCCCCAGAACCGAACCCTGTGGAACACCGCACGACATCTCTCGCCGGTTCCATTCTCCGCTCCGACTGGGGTAGATGACGGCTCTATCCGTCAGGTAGTCCCCGACCACGCGACGAAGGTAGGTCGGCACCCCGTGATACCGCAGTGCCTCCGCAATGCAGGTCCAGGGCATGGAGTTGAAGGCGTTGGCGATGTCAAGAGACACCGCCAAGACAACCCCGCCCCGGGACACCGCGTCCCCCGTCGTGAGGGCTCTCACGCGCATGATGGCGTCCACCGTCGAGCGCCCCTTGCGGAAACCAAACTGGTGTTCCGCAAGATCCGGCCCCATCCCTGCAAGGTGCCCGGCGAGGCGGTTGGCAATGACTCTTTCAAAGAGCTTGCCCACCTCGTCGAGCAACACGATGGGCCGGTATGCGGACGGAGAGTCCGCAGGGCGCCCTGGCTTCCGGATTAGGACCAGCTTCCCCGTCTTCCAACGAAGCGGGAACTGGCCTCTCTCCAAGCATGCGCTTAGGAGCCCTTCCAGTCGGGGCCCGAGAGCCTCAAAGGCCAGGACCCAGGCTTTGCCAGGCAAGCCATCGGGTCCCGGGGCGGTATTTCTGGCTTTCAGCCTGCGTACCGCCACTCTCAGGTCTACCCCAGTCACCTCCGGAACGTCATCGTCGTCATCGGTGTGGTTCGCTTCCGGCACCGCACGCGGTGACGGAGCCATAGGCGGGGGAGGATGCTCCCCTCGCGAAGGGAACAGAGCGCTCACCACGTCCTCCACGAGCTCAGGCCGGAGACTCTGCGTTAGCGGGGGGGCCCGGGTGCGGAGTTTGTCCCGCACCATCTTGTAAGGGCGCCCCCACGGATCTCCGTTCAGAGACTCCAGCATCTCCCCGCGGGCCAAATTCTTGGCCCGCCGGACAGCCTCTTGGAGGGCGGTCTTCGCCGCTCTGTACCCCTCGTACAGCTCCGCCTCAATGGCTGCCGCATCCGGAGGGCGGATGCGGAGCCTGAACCTAGGTACCCTTGGTTGGTCGAGGTATTCTTATTTCATCCATCATTTCAGCTTTTAACGCTTAATTTGAAACTCCACCTCAAGCTAAAATGTCCAGCGTTTCATGAAAGACAATTCTCAAAGACGCATTTGAAAGCAGCCTCACTACCATACTTGCTAATTGACTAATATTCTCAAGAGTAACGAGATTTGAAGAAGAGAGCGACGGTTTTCTTTTACTCATAAACAGTAAAATTTCGTTTTTTTTCGCTTAGCTCCCTCTACACTACCACACAAAATTCTCGATCAAGCACCCGCGTATGATTTAGTCACGGCAAAGTGTCTTACTGGGTGAAATGTTACTAAAGTTGACGACACACCGAGAATACTAAAGACCCATGTAAATGTTGTTTTTGATATTTATATCGGTAAGTTCGCGAGCCGGGTTCGGCAACTTGGCCGTAATCGTGTCGGGAATTACGACCGTAAATCATGTTCGAAGTTTTTTTTCTTTCTGATAAATTACTTGTGTGTGAGTGGATTATATTTGATGTGGGAATTAGAGCGGGGTGTAATATGATGTGATGTTTGGAGCTTTGTGTAATCAGTCTGTTTCTATTTGTTTTGAGAGAAACAACACTTGGTTTTGATTTTCTTGTGATTATAGAACATTTTATTTCTTTAAGTGAGTAGTGACTATGAAACCATGTTGAACAACTGCCTCTACGATCGGGTGATAGCACCGAAATACGAAGACGAACAAGACGCCATATATGCCATAGACTGGATGGAATATGGGGGAAGAAAGTGCTGAAGTGAAGACCACGGACGGGACTGAGGAATGTGGGAAGACAACCGACAAGGTGCACAAACGATGTCATTGAAGTGGCCGGAAGAAACTGGAGAGTCATGACACAAACCGCCAAAAGAGGAGAGATTTGGAAGAGACCAACACTCAGCATTGGGTGGCCAAAGGTTGATGAAGAAAAAGCCTATAGAACATAGCTCAAAATACGCGCTTTGACGTGGAGTTGCGGACACCAGCCCATAATACAATACAATAGCTCCATGAGGGATAACTGTATAAGTTGATGGGTATTCATCGTTGCCCTGATTCCTTTGATCGATCATACCTGTACGAATGTAAGGATACACAGCGCATACTGCTATCTGATACGTATATAATTAAGTACCTATATAAAACTAGAAGCACCTTGATATGCAATATAAACACTGTACCTAAAAATATTATTTTTGTAGATCATACTTATGGCGAAGTTTTCAAATAGTAAGTCATATAAATAATATATAAGGTGTAATCATGTACCTAAAATCCAGCCAAGTGCGAGTCGGACTCGTGCATAAAGGGTTCCGTACCATCGTAATATTAGTAATATTTATTGTAATGTTCTTAATTTTTTTGTTGTTATTATTGCTAATTACCAAAAAATTTTGAAAAGATTTAAATTGTATGTATCTTCTTTTTTGGCATTTGTAATATTGCACTTCTAGATAACCATAATTATTGCATGTTGTATTAGCCTGTGTAATTGTTGCACTTATAAACGTACTATTAAGAAACTTTAATGTTAAATGATTTGTGTAAACAATTGTTGGCTAACCTAAATAAATAAATAATACACATTCTGTGAAAATTTCAACTGTCTACCTATTACGTGTCATGCGATACAGTCCGCTGACAGACAGACGGACGGACAGTGGAGGTTTAGTAACAGAGTCCCGGTGGTTACATTTCAGGTGCGGAACCCGAAAAAAGGCAAAACTTTTATTAGAACTCACATATTACAGTGTGCTCAAAATGTTAGAATACTTTACCCTTTTTTTTTTTTTTTTTTCGGATGGGAAATCATCAAATGACCCCCCCCCCCCCACTCGGGGCGGAGCGGAAGGGAGTGTCAGACTTGTACTGACTAAAACCCATCCACGTTCCTTCTTTGCCCTTTGTGTTCCAGGGCCACGGTATCTCTTTCGAACAGTCCCGCAGCCCTGGCAGGCATCGGCCCTTGCGGACCCCTACTTATTTGCTGACATCTCTTTGAGGCGCTCGTGGAACACGAACGCGCCGTCGACACGGCCTGTCGTCATAAGACGGCCGGACGGCGAGCTGGCCCATAACTCGCCGTCCACAGGCCCGCGCCTACGGTGGCCGGGAGCCACCACGTGACCCCCAACGCCCAGGGCGTCTCCCGCGGTGACTGGGACGTGAGGTTCTTTCTCTCTCACGTCCCGCCACCTCCTTCACTAGCATGACTGCTTCGCAGAAGGAGGTGACGGCTTCCCATTCCCTCTCGCTCCGGACCATGGCTTGAACCAAGGCCTGACGCGAGAGATCGCCGCCGCCAATCGCCGCTACGAGGACACGGCGGTGCTCCGCCCAAGCGGGGCAGACCTCCACGGTGTGCTCCACCGTGTCCTCCGGACGATCCTCGCAGTGGAAACACCCGGGCGTTTCCTCCCGCCCGATTCGGTGCAGGAACCTCCCGAAACAACCGTGTCCGGTGAGGACCTGCGTCAGGCGGTAGGTGAGGGCGCCGTGGCGCCTCTCTAGCCACTCCTCAAAGAGGGGACTTATCGCCACTATGGTGGCGTGCCCTGCACGGGGTTGCGACAGTCGCTCTCTCCATGTCGCCATGAGATCACGCCGGAGGTCTGTCCGCTGAGCAGCAATTTGCCGCGGCAGCGGAGTTTCCTCCCGACGTAGTGCCTCCGCGCGCCATTCGTGCAGGCGTGCGAGGACTATCGCCTCCAGATCCCATGGCGGCAATCCGGCAAGGAGGCTAGCCGCTTCGCCGGAGATCGTGCGGTACCCCCGGATTAGCCTTATGGCTATTACTTTTTGGGGCGCGTTCAGGTAGTGGGCGGCTTGCCGCCTCAAAGAACGTACTCACACCGGGGCTCCGTAAAGGGCCATGGACCGCACGACCCCCGTGTATAGCCTCCGGCAGGAGGCGTTTGGACCCCTCAGGTTGGGCAAGAGCCGCTTGAAGGCAGCCCCTGTCCGTTCCAGTTTGGGAGCCAAACGTCGGAAGTGCTCCACGAAGTTCCACCGGCTGTCGAGGACGAGTCCTAGGTACTTCAACGTCGACCCGACGCCGATGGAAACCCCTCCTGCCGTCAGTAGGGATCCCGACGGTGGCGCATTCCGAGGCCCATGAAAACACATGGCTTCGGACTTGTGCAGTGCCACCTCGAGACCCAATTGCCGGATCCTCTCCACGACTATCGCAACCCCGCGTGTCATGTTTTCGGCCGCCGCCTCGTGCGACCTCCCTTGTGCCAGTACCAGCGTGTCGTCAGCGTAGCAAACTACGCTGACGCCGGTAGGGAGGTCGGCGCGCAGCACCCAGTCGTAACCGATGTTCCACAAGGCCGGCCCCAGAACCGATCCCTGTGGAACACCGCACGACATCTCTCGCCGGTTCCATTCTCGGCTTCGACCAGGGTAGATGACGGCTCTATCCGTCAGGTAGTCCCCGACCACACGACGAAGGTAGGTCGGCACCCGGTGATACCGGAGTGCCTCCCTAATGCAGCTCCAGGGCATGGAGTTGAAGGCGTTGGCGATGTCAAGAGACACCGCCAAGACGACCCCGCCCCGGGACACCGCGTCCCCCGTCGTGAGGGCTCTCACGCGCATGATGGCGTCCACCGTCGAGCGCCCCTTGCGGAAACCAAACTGGTGTTCCGCAAGATCCGGCCCCATCCCCGCAAGGTGCCCGGCGAGGCGGTTGGCAATGACTCTTTCAAAGAGCTTGCCCACCTCGTCGAGCAGCACGATGGGCCGGTATGCGGACGGAGAGTCCGCAGGGCGCCCTGGTTTCCGGATGAGGACCAGCTTCCCCGTCTTCCAACGAAGCGGAAACTGGCCTCTCTCCAAGCATGCGCTTAGGAGCCCTTCCAGTCGGGGCCCGAGAGCCTCAGAGGCCAGGACCCAGGCTTTGCCAGGCAAGCCATCGGGTCCCGGGGCGGTGTTTCTGGTTTTCAGCCTGCGTACCGCCACTCTCAGGTCTACCCCAGTCACCTCCGGAACGTCGTCATCGTCATCGGTGTGGTCCGCTTCCGGCACCGCACGCGGCGGCGGAGCCATAGGCGGGGGGGAACAAAGCGCTCACCACGTCCTCCACGAGCTCAGGCCGGAGACTCTGCGTCAACGGGGGGGCTCGGGTGCGGAGTTTGTCCCGCACCATCTTGTAAGGGCGCCCCCACGGATCTCCGTTCAGAGACTCCAGCATCTCCTCGCGGGCCAAGTTCTTGGCCCGCCGGACAGCCTCTTGGAGGGCGGTCTTCGCCGCTCTGTACCCCTCGTACAGCTCCGCCTCAATGGCTGCCGCATCCGGAACCCTAACATCTGAAATTAAACTTGGAGGTAGACCTTTTCATAACACGCCATAAATTAATGTTTATACAATTATGAGTTCGCGCCCGGGATGAACATAAACAATTTCGGAACCATAATTATGTTACATTAAATTATATAACCTTTCCCCATGACCTGAATAATTATATTTGTGAGTTAACTAGCATTTACATCATTATGGTTCGCCAATATCGGCCGAATTATCCCCATTACTGCAATTAAGACGGGACAGGACCTGCGAGGAATTTTAAAAATAGGTATTTGAAGAAACTATTGCAGTTCCCTCAGAATTTTTATTTGTTTGCTTTTGCTTTTTTCTTCAACAAAGTTTGCTTCCTCAAAATGTATAGAATAACTAGTGCTATACTTCGTTGGGAACCAATCTTTATTTCCCGTCGCATCAATTCATTTTTCTTCTAAATTACCATCATGTGAAAAACTAAAAATCACGAATCGTTAAGATTATTTTTTTAAATTTTCTCTGAAATCTGAGTCCTAAATCGTTTCCCGAGAATCGCTTTGTGTTGCGTACGATGAACAGCACTAATCGCTAATACTGACAGAAAAAATACCTGTACTACGAAACTGAAGCGATATACGATAGTATCACTTGTTTCGATATTCATTACTTGTTAAAACAGAACTTCGCATCAACTTCTCCAAGAAGAAACCGCAGTGCATTACGAATTTGCAGTTTTAATTTTTTGAGAGAGGTCCGACTAGCGTGGTGCACCAATGCAGACTGAGCGTGACAGTCGCCACGTTAAGTTTCTTTAGCTTAAGTCAGGTACGTAAAGTAGGTAGGCTCTTGCGTTATCTAGGTCTATCTATATCTGTGGTGTGCACTTTGTTGTCGAATAGTCAAACTTCAAGCTTTGATTGCAAAACACAACGACACTTCTTCTTTCAACCAAATAAAACCTACTTTCCAGCTTTCAGTTCCCTCGGTAACCCAACCGATAATTCGGAACACCGTTCAACTTCGCATAACCGTTTAAAAGTCTCGCAACCAAACGAGAAAACTTCGCATATTTAAAAATATTTATTATTCCCAATGTTGAGGAAATCGCACAGAAACTCACAATTACTTAATGTATTGTAAAATCTGACTTTCGCATCGTAAATTTTCTATAGCAGATACGTGCTTTGTATTGGATAGGAGGCAGATAAAATATTTTCTGATTTCGCGAAGTTAACCTAAATTATCCTTTATAACGATTTGGTAGCATCTGCGAGAATGCATAGTGGGATTTCTGAAACGATATCGGGGATGTGAGATAGCAATAAAATGGATTGCAATTGCAGTGCTCTATTGCGAATGTCTATAGCAGTATTAGACAATGGACGATGGAGAGAATTTAGTGATGTGGAGGTTCTTTGTTTTGAGTTACTATCTTTTGTTTTATTGTAGGTATCTTCTTACAGTATTGTATCGATACATTACATGCGCACTCGTATTCGTTTCATCTAGTTGATTCGTTCCTTGATTTTGAAAGTCTAGTTACGATTGAAATACACAAGTAAGATAATATTTAGTTTTTTCACGATCGATGTTAAGATTCTGCACTGTGATTAGTTTCCAAATAATTGATCGTAAAAAGGCTTATTTCTTGCACGGATTTCATTATAATTGTTTTATTTTTATTTACCCCCAGAAGGGTTAGGCACAGGTGTACCTAATGGTACACCCACATTTTGCTAGTTATGTTTAAGTCTCATGTAATAGAGGGCGAGCCTATTGCCATCAACCGGGCACAAATCCAGAATCCGTGGCTGCTACTAAGAAATTCCTGATGGGAAAACCTAATAACACTTTGCCCGACCTGGGAATCGAACCCAGGACCTCATGCTCAGCAGTCGCGCTTGCGATCACTAGACCACCGAGGCAGTCTATTTATTTACTTCAGCACGCATAATTTTCGTTAATTCAGCTTCGGCTCGATATAGTAGTTCCTCCACCAAGCTCTATTAGGAATACACAATTCGATCCAAACCACATCCCAAATGTGCTAATGGTGTGGCGAGTACTATCGGTCGTGTGTGAGCTTTAGAGGAACTTTGTGTAATGTAACAATGCAATTGTGTTAGTGCAGACTTACTAGCTACGTGGGTAACAATAGGCTCTACTAATTTGAAGAAGAAAGATCATTATTGTTGCATCCACATGAGAAATGTGATTGTTTGTCGTATTCATTAGTAATGATTTCAAATTAGCTACTAACAAGATGTAATGTACTAAGTTCTAGATATAATGATAGTATAACACGGCTAATTTTCGGAGAGTCATATCATCTCATATTTCCGACATATTCCGAGTCATCGTTGGAAAAACATGACTGCCAGTGCATCTGCGGGTTTTTCTCTGCGTGTTTAGTACCGACAACCCGATGTATCCCTTACTTCACCTCAGAAGGAAAACATTAATGAGGATTTTGGGGTTTAAACACTAGGGCCATGGGGTCCGAGTGCCCGTCTAGGCTTTTGGGACATCGCCAAGCGGTTGGTCGACTCTTTCCGTGTGTTTCAGCATTGCCGTCCAACGTGGCAATGCTGCCAGCCTTCTGGGCACTATTCCTGTTGACAGCGTTGTGGACAATTTTTTAATTATTATTTTAAGTTTAGATATATTATGTAGATAAAAAAAAATAAAAAATATAAATTGAATAATGAGGATTTTGCAACTGATAAAAAGGGTCAATTATCCCCCAAATATTAATACCCCAAAATTCTGTCTTATACATTTGGGAAAACAACTTCACGAAAACATTATTTCCACACGTGCCGAAAACCAGAAGAAAATTATATTTAAGATGAAAGCTTATCATAGTCATATTTCAGCTAAGTAGTCGTAACAAAGTGCCATCTTCTTCCTACCATGTTTACATACACCAGTATTTATGTACGGCAATTAACAAACTTAGTAGCACATATACTGTGCAAGTTCCGAGACAATTTGCTAAGTGAAAACATATAGTGGAGGTGTAATGTTTCAGTTTTAAGTAGAAGTTGCAGTTTCAGGCTAGGGAGTTGAATTTTCTGGTTATGTAAGAGTTGAGTTACTGTCTTTGGTTGAAAGAAGATTGTGTACTTTAAGACTACCTGCAAAGAGTTTACTTTAACCAATAAAAAATCTGGCCTTGTTAGTATGCTTTGATACCTGCAGCTTCGTTTTTCAATGAAGTATTAACCGCACCCGTCAATCTTGACAGATTTTAACCATAAACATAACATCACGCATGCAATCCCCGAAGGTTTAGGCAGAGGTGTACCTAATACTACACCCACATTTCGCCAGCTATGTTTGAGTCCCATGAAATAGGGGGCGAGCCTATTGCCGTCAACCAGGCGCAATTCCAGACTTTGTGGCTGCTACTAAGAAATTCCTGACGGAAAAACCCAATTTATCTTTGAACCACCTGGGAATCGAACAGGACCTCTTGCTCAGCAGTCGTGCTTGCAACCACTAGACTAACGACGCGGTTTAACCATAAAGTCCAGGTATTTTGATAAACATAGCACAATTAAATATGTATACGCATTCGGTCCGCTAGTTATCATATGCAAAAGGAATAAAATTTGACCATTTCCAAATCTCATGTTTTCATAATCAAGCAAGTCATAAAATTATATTTTTTTGGGTCACGAGTTTCAGATCAGGAAAAAATATATTCGTTAGGTTCAAACCAGGCTTTACGACGACCCGGGGATATACGTCATTCCGTATGCATGGACATAAAAATATGTTAAACGAAACAAAGGCAAATATGTATGAAAATACAGAAACTCACTACACCCACGCGACACTTCCGAATTATGATGGTAATGTGACGTAACAATGTCCGCGTGGTTAGTGGAAAGGAAAAAAGAAAACCTTTTCTTTACAACATTATTTTTAGTATATGCGAAACCTGAATACAGTTTGTTCAGAATAAGTAACTGAATCGATTCCAATATTTTTTAAACCATGTTATATTTTGTCCCAAAAATATTTTTAAAAAGTTACAAGTTGGACACCGAGTGACATTAAGTGCCTATCGCAATCATTTAGGTACCTACTGCCAAATTATTATTATCAATGAGCTCAAGACGACGGTGGAGGAGCGCGCGCGGGCGCGCTGCGTGGTGACTACGTTTTTGTGCGGACAACCAGGTAACAGAACAAGCTTATAACTTTGTGATTTTTCATGTTACTGTTTTGAAATTTTGTACATAGATTCTTTACGTAAAAATACTAGACACGTGTTTAAGCTTTCGCATATACTAAAACTAATGTTGTATACACAACATAATATGCGCACACGTTTATAAATGTACTTAATTTGTGTGTTATACTATAACATACCGAATTGATTGCTTAATAAGCATCCTTCGATCAACTCAGCCCATTGCAGTACATCATCTGCCTAGCCTTTTCCCAACTGTCTTGGGGTCGGCTTCCAGTCTAACCGGATGCAGCAGAATACCAGTATTTTACAGTGTGAATTTTACCATTTTTAGGCAGTAGCGACTGCCTATCTGACCTCCACAACTCAGTTAGTACTGGGTAATACGGTACCCGTGCACGTAAGACTGATTGTCAGACTTTCGGGCCACTGATTACAGGGTGCTCACTGTACCTATACAACTTGTAACAATCACTTGTTTCTGTGCAAAATAAAACATTACATTACATTCGAATGAGGTGAGGGAGCGACTTACTAAGAGTTCTACCACGGTCCGCTTCACTCAAAGAACAACTCCCGAAGTCAATAGTACCCAGGGTTGTCAAGTTTTTTTTTTTAAATACAGTACTTCAGATTTCTAGACTAGACATTCTGTTACTGAGATCAAATTGATGAGAAGCTTAGTTTTTATCAATTTAAATCATGGAGATGCCTCGGCGTATCAAGGCCAGAACACACCAGAGACGGCAGGACAGGGGATTTTAGGGCCAGCTCATACTGATGATGTCAGCGGTCTATTAGACACCGTGGCCGGTAGCTACTGAGACATCCCGTGGCATGCCCCGGGCCAGCGCACACCACTAAAGGCAGGGCAGGGAATTATGCCAGGGCATGCTGGCAACTTGCCTCCGCTTGCCTCGTATGTCGTATGGCGGACTCAAGCGCATACCGTCGCATGTCTTGGCGTCTCTCAGCTTGCCTTCGCAGGCCGTTGCATCGTGACGTTACCTCCTGTCACGACCCATCGCATCCTGCCGCTACATCCTCTGGTGCGCTCTTCAATGCCGCGAAGGGAATGATTATGATGATTCCTTTGATGCCTTGGGGTCAACGAACATTGTAATCTGTATCTTATAACCACTAGCTACGAATGAATTTACGTTGGGTAAAGATAAAATGCTCTACCCTACCGTCCCTTGTTTGCGCTGGCTTGACAAGGATCATTTACGCGTACCCTATTTTTTGTACATTATAGAGTACGTTTGAGATAGTTTAAGATCCAACATCCAACAATCTATTTAATGTTGTAAATTAGTGTAAGTAAGACATTGTTATTTAGGAGGAATCAACAGACTTCCAAAATACAGGCATTCCTTGCATAGTTTTGAGTTCTAAGTCCTCAACTAAATATAATTATGATACTCTTTACAGAGTATGGTTGTCAACCCTAATATTACCAAACTGAATAATTCACAATTTATTCCGAACAAGAGCCAACTCTTAACGACTCCAGTTATCGCTTCACACAGTTTATAATGCGATCATCACACATGTTGCAGACCTTTTACAGCTACAATTGAGTTGCTTTTGAACTCCAAAGTACCATTAAAACGTTTTAAAATCCCTTTTTAAAGTGAGGTCAGAGTTTTAATGGGTCTAAAGTAGGCTCATGTTGTGGATAATGTGGATATGTGTTTGTAAGTAGGCCATTCTTTAGAAGAAGCGGTAGTAACTTACCTTTAAAATTTCAGGTTACGTTAAAGGATTTTGTGTTGCCTGAACAGTTTTATTTATTTGTTAGTAGTACTGGTAAAATGCTGCACAAAGATGGACCAAATAATGCTATTAACGTTCTCTGCCAGTCTACCTTAGACTTTAGGGAAATTCAGAGACAAAATATAGAAGTAGTAAGTGTGGTTTCTAGGAAATGAGAGGTAGATAGTAGGTCCTTGCGTAACAAAAACATATTTCCATGAAAACCAAGCTTTTGTCCGCGGCTACGCTCGCATTTATTTAGAATTTGACAATCAATTCGGATTGCACTCTGCTTGTAATAATGTAACCATGATTCGAAAGACACGTGGCGCCATCTATTATCATAAGAACGTTATTGTTGTTTTCCTCGGGAACTGTACTTTTTTTCGGGATGAAAGGTACCCTCTGTCCGTTTCAGGATGCTCGGTTCAGTGGCTTAGGCATAAAAGGTAACAAACAAACTTATTTTCGCATTTATAATATATATTAAGGAAGTACGGACTAGTAAAGAGAAGAATGTTAAACTATAAACTCAGACTGGTTTACTAAAATCACAAAAACATATTTTCGACGAGAACTGAAGCCGTTATGGGAATTAAAATGGATTGAAAACTTATGAAAACAAACATTATGGGGTTCAAAACTATACAGTTTTGTAATAACAGTATGAAATAATATGTAAAATTACTTTAATGCCTCATACCGAGTTTGTATAAGTACAGTCATGAGCACTAATATATTTACACTTAGCAAAATTATAAAGCGTTTTTCGTGGAATATCGGTTTCAAAACAAAACAAAGCTGGACCCTAATAGTAAACCCACATTTTGCCAGTTATTTGTAAGTCACATGTAATAAAAAGAAAGCCTATTGTCATCAACCGGGCACAAATCCAGACTCCGTGACTGTTACTAAGAAATTCCTGAAGGAAAAACTCGTTTGCCCGACCTGAAACCCAGGACCCAGGACCGCGTGGTCTGCAGTCACACTTCGGGTTGAGAAAAGGCCTATTTCACAATAGCATGCATTCAAAAATACTAAGTTCGTAACGGCAACAAATTACAATCAATATGAAAGAAAATCACTTTTTACAATTTCCTACGCGTATAAATATTACTGCTCGCGACTATACCCACCTACGTGCTTCCGAGAAAATTTATGATTTGAAATCATTTATTCATTTCTGGACGCTATCATGACACTTCTGAACGTCAAATAAATTATTACGGTCGGAGCAATATCTTCATTGAGAGTAACAGACGAGAAACGGGAACCGAGATATTAAAATAGCTATGGAGAGGTAGATAATGTCACAATGGTTTGGAAGCTGCTAAAACCTTCATTTTCAAAAGCATTTACTTAGTAACATTTATGTAGCATACCTAGTAGCATAATTATGATTAATTTACTCAAAGAGATCAAAGAAAGAGCCGCGGTGGCCACATGCTCGAAATCATATTCAAACAAAAATGTAATAAAATTATCAGTCAAACATCGCCAATTTTATGAATATTAAAAACATTTTTCTATTTTTTTTTTCTATTAAAAGTTCTCCGCCTCTAAAAAACACCAATTATATATGTTTTTAGGCTAGAAACGACTATCGAAATAAAAAAAAAACAATTTCATATATTTTATAATCTGCACCCCGCAATTGTTTTGTATCGACTAAAGGAAATGGAATTTTTAGATCGCTTGCGGTCTGAGCCGCATGGACGATCATGCGTCTCAGACAGTAAGCGATTAAAAAAAAAATCGCAGTTTTTCATTGTTACTTGTCAAATAAAGAATTTAATTTTAAGAATGGAGGGAAATATTTGAATTCCTCGAGGACTTCCGTATATTTTTTATTGCGACCTTTTCAGTTCAAAATGTGTTTACGAAAATTTCCATCACCTCCGTTTCCTAGAAACAAATTGGAGACCTTTACGTGTTTCAGAAAATAATATTAAAATGGTATTCGAGTAAATAACTTTGAAAAATTAAATATAATATTTCCCGAATCTTACATAAAAGAGCTGCATTGAAACATTTGATATTAAAACAGATATGGATTCTTCTGATAATGTAACTTGAATTTATGTGAACCAGAAGTCTTTGACGAAGATATCATCACGGTTACATCCGTAGCGGGGTGTGTAGGGGTAATTAATGGGGGTAGCCTTGAGTTAATGTGTCCCCTAATGCCTGCCGGGTGATGTATCCATGCGGGCGGTAATGTCTGCCGCATGTTATGTACTTACTTACTTAGTTGCGTTCACAATTTATTTTCTAAATATTTACCTAAACAAATATAACATCAAAACATTACGCCTTGTAATCCCCGAAAGGTTAGGCAGAGTGTACCTAACAATACAACTACAGGTCGCCATATATATCGGTCGGTATATTTAAGTCCCATGTAATAAGGGGAGAGCCTATTGCCATCAACCGGGCACAAATCCAGCCTCCGTGGCTGCTACTGAGAAAATCCTGATTGAAAAACCCAATAACACTTTGCCCGACACGGGAATCGAACCCAGGACCCCATGCTCAGCAGTCATGTTTGGGGCCACTAGAACAACAAAGCAGACAAATAAACAAACAAATATATGTACCAGTACCTAGTTATTCTGAAATGAAACCAAAAAACATTAAAATAAAACTCATATTAAGTTGAAATACTCGTAACATCAATCAAAAATGCAATACATAGAGACTGCTTTTTTTTCTTTTTTTTTTTTCAAAAAATTTTCATCTACACTCGACGTCGAAATGCTTCACCACAGAGTGACAAGGTTGAATTGAATATGTGACAGACAGATAATTTCCTCTTTAATTTTTGTTTCGAAAATGGTAAAGTTATTATGAGGTCGTCTGTGCTTAACTGTATGGCTTTAATAATGAAAGCTTCGATTTATGCTGCATTTCCTAGTATTGACTACCGCAAAAGTTCTTACTCTCATAAATAAGCGTCTTCATTTTGCTGAAATGCAGAGATTTCAGGACCAACCGCTTTTCTCTTTCATTATTTTCTTCAAAGTATCTCTGTACTTGAAAATGCCAGTGCTTAGCTATTAAAATATTCTAGCATTCGTCATGAATGTCTTTTAGGACTATTAAGACTTCTTAAAACTATTTTAATGAGCAATTAGTATTTAATGGTTTACTGTTGAGCCTTTTCAAGAGCTTAATACCAAACTACATTTAATTGTGGGTCAACGGTCCTTACGTCGGGATCGGATATACTGATCGAATTATAAAGGATCCATTAAAGAATTTGACCAAACCTCGTGACGTTATACCCAAAGGTATGTAAAAATCCACCTATTGGTGGGTAGCCACAATACTAGGGTTTCCTTAATGGGATTTTGATTTATGGGACGGTTTTGTATTTTTTGCTTTTAGAGGACAATATTGTGAATCTCTGAGGAATGAAATGTAGATAAAACGGCTAAGAGATATTTGAGCTGCAGAGCCAGTGAAGAGAATTATAAAAAAGGCAAAATATTTATTTGTCGCAGGGACATGACGTGCATACAAAATAATAAAAAAAAACAAACAACGCATAACAAATATTTTTAAATCCAACAGAACGGAACAAAAAAAAGATGATAGCTTGCACGTCGTGACTGCGACAAGCACGTTACCACGCAGCATGATGTACGATGATGAGTACGATTGAATAGGACAAACATCATCATCATCTGCCTAGCCTTTTTCCAACTATGTTGGGGTCGGCTTCCAGTCTAAGCGGATGCAGCTGAATACCAGTATTTTACATGGAGCGACTGCGTATCTGAGCTCCACAACCCAGTTACTACTAGGTAATACGATACTCCTTGGTAAGACTGGTTGTCAGACTTTCAAGCCACTGACTACCACTAACGACTGTCAAAGATCTACAAATGACAGGACAGGACAAACAATAATCAGTTATTCAGTTCAGGTTAAAAAATCATTTACCTACAAGTTCTCAGTTCGGTGGGTCAGAGAGGTCATGGTGTCAGGGATTTATTGGGAAGGTCGTACTGCAAGGGAAATGCATATACTAAGTTAAAGCTGTTGACAAAAAAATTTAACATCTGGTGTTTTATTTGATTTATTCTGATGATATTATGAGTATCAACTAGCAATATTGTAATACAGCATTTTTATTTATATATTATTTCTGGCTATAACGATTGCTGACGAAATGTGGGTGTACAGTCGACGAGCACCAATAAGTAACATTTAACAGCTTTTAAAACTGTTGTTCTCCTTTTGTTTTAATTAAAATTTTATGTTGTTACGAACATAGTACATTGTGGAACTCATATTTTTATGAAAAAAATGCTATCTCCAAGTTACAATCGTTATTTCCCGCGAAAATTACATTTAAATTTAGGAAAGTGTATACATATTATTGGTCGTGACTGTACTATTAGGTACACCTCTGCCTAACCCGGATATTACAGGAGTGATATTATGATGTTATATATATTATTTCTGTAGGTATCCCAACTCTATTGACCTACCTACGAGAAAACTATCTGTCAAGTAGAAAACCAAGCGAAAAAATGCCTTGAACAAAGATGTTGCTAGCTTACGTACATCGCCTAATGCCTATACAAATATTAGTATCGTGTTTCTGATTACCGAGATAACGGATTGGCTCTAATCCTCCATTGATTCGTTCGGAAAAAGGTCACGCACACAATAATCCAATTTATTTATCGTCTAAAAGAAAAACAGGTCAGACGGAAAACGATTTTGTGTAGGTAATGATCAGGGAGGCTTACTTAACCAGGAGGTATTTATTTCTAAAAAGTCCTATATAACATTGTATAGTAGTTTTTAATATTTTATACGCAAACCCTGCGTAGGGAACATAGCTGTTTTTGACATGGAAAGAAAAATTCAAGTGCGAGCAGGGTTAAGTTAGTTCGATACTTTCTTAAATAGATGGCGCTAACGTCACCGTAAGACGTTATTAATGGAACGAAAATTTCGGGATCTGTGAGCGGGGTGCGATGGTCTAGTTGGTTAAGACATCCGGTGTACTGAATCGGAAGGTCGCAGGTTCAAACCCTGCTCGCACTTGAATTTTTCTTTCCATGTCAAAAACAGCTATGTTCCCTACGCAGGGTTTGCGTATAAAATATTAAAAATTAGTTTGGTATGGCGACTTCTATACAACATTGATTTGACTGCAATGTCAACGTGTTGGTTTAAGTTAGTTCGATACTTTCTTAAATAGATGGCGCTAACGTCACCGTAAGACGTTATTAATGGAACGAAAATTTCGGGATCTGTGAGCGGGGTGCGATGGTCTAGTTGGTTAAGACATCCGGTGTACTGAATCGGAAGGTCGCAGGTTCAAACCCTGCTCGCACTTGAATTTTTCTTTCCATGTCAAAAACAGCTATTGTATAGTAGGTACGGGATAAAGTCAGGTCTTTATTTTTACCGATGTTTTCCTATCATCATCAGCCCAGCCGTTTCCCAACTATGTTGAGGTCGGCTTCCAGTCTATCCGGGTGCAGCAGTATTTTACATGGAGCGACTACCTATCTGACCTCCACAACCCAGTTAGTACTGGGTAATACGATACCCCTTGGTAAGACTGCCACTGACTACCAGTAACGACTGTCAACGATCTACAAATCCTCAATAGAAAAACATAGAAGATCACAAGTTGCCCCGACCCCATAAAAGGGAAAGAGGCTGGAGAATAATGATGATAATTATGTTTTTTAAACACGCTTTCATTAGCTTCACCTGTAATATGTTAAAAAATCTTAGAAGTTAAATTTGACACACTTCCCGGTTTTCGATTGAGGTGAATTTTTTCGTACAATGTTTAGTTTGGATGACAATGCATGGCTAAGTGACGTCATTCTAAATCCAATATGGCGGACTCCCTTATTATTTTAGACTTATTATTTTTTATGCATTCCCATGATAGGTTATCAAATTGTTGAAACGAATACGAGAAATAAAATGACGTCACTCTAATGCGTGCTATTTATTTTTTTTTACTAAAATGTTATTTACCATACAATTAGCTATCAGGTTCAGGAAATTATCAATAGCTTTTGAAAAAAAGTAAAATGTTAACTGAACAAAGTTAAAGCCATCTCATTCACTGGCTTACTTGACCAACCTAATATAAAGCACCAGCATTCTTTATTTTAGCGAAATTTTCAAACATTTACATGTTGTTGTTATGATATCGTTAAATTGCCTTTTCTCCTAAAGTTTACACCGGATCATAAGTGTAAGTAATAAACTATGTGTGTTTTCATTTCGGTGACAAATTGCACCGCTGCACTGCAAGCGATATAAAACGGCATTTTAATGTTCACCAGACTCGCCTTCGCGGCGCTGCGATTTGTTGACCAAAATAAAGAACATTCGTATAAGCTGCACTTCATGTTTATTTCGGTAATCTCTCTGTAAAAATAGAACACTAAAATAATCATAATTAACTCTTATGTCGATAAACTAGTCATCATCATCATCATCATTTCAGCCGAAAGACGTCCACTGCTGGATATAGGCCTCCCCCAAGTGAATCCAGCGGAACCCCGCAGTCTACAGACCGGCCGCTTTAATGAGTCCTAGCGTAGCTAACGGACGCGGGCGCACTATAGGACAGGAATGCGCCCACCGAACGCACCTCCCTCGGTCTCCTTTCTCGTCATACCCCCGCGTTCCTGTAACCCGCGGGCGAGGACTCATTAAAGCGGCCGGTCTATAGTCATAAAGATAAGCAATCAATATTATTGTTAAAATGGATAAAGAACAATGGCAAAAGCCCATACATGATTATAAAAATAGTTGAAGTAAACGAGTACCGTTATTTCACCACTGTCTTTTAAATTGTATTTCTTCCTTTTACTCTAGCGTTGAAATAATACCATTACAGTACTTAGAAAGTTCCTACTGGTATAAAATAAAACGAATTTTATGATTGCTTTCCGAACAGATGATTACGAGAAATTCTCATGAATATTACAAATACTATCGGTAGACGTCGGGAATATCGAATATCGGACATGTTAAGTTAGTCTTGAACACTTTAGTTTGCCAGGAATGTTGAATTTAGTTCTCGATTTGAAGTAGTTTGTTCTTTTAGTTTTGTTTGTTCACTTTGGTTTCCCGTGTAGAGTTTCATATCATTTCATTTATTTCAGTAACAATTTTTAAATCGTATCGAAATTTTCCACTAAATTATAAAATTAAAGAATTACAATAGAAATCATTATTATAACAGTAACCAAAAAATTAAATGAAAAATTAAAACATTAACAATTCCCCTGTCCTGTATATTCCCATAATGTGTTAAATTGCAAATTAAAATAAAAACAAAAACAAATTCTATAAAAACAAACAGCATTCCAGTTAATGTCAAAAGTATAATATAATGTCAATAAAAATAGTAATGTTAAAAAAATAATGTATGTCAAATAAAGAATGTAAAAACAAATTAAATCACATTCATAAATTACAAAATAATAATCAGAAATAATAATGCCAAATTTAGAGTTAGAATAATGTTAACTGTTCCGATATTCTTTTGGAGATGATATTTTAGTAAAGTTAATAAAGTATTGCATCACCCAAAGGTTGACTGGTAGAAAATGCCTATGGCATTAAGTCCGCCTCTGTACTTTTGTGCTTGAAATGTTAAATAAATAAATATTGACCTAAGAAATAGTTTCATAAATTAAACATTGACATGAGAATACCAGCACTAATCCCAAACAATTATGAAACAGATAAGAATACTACATTACTCAAAAGTACTCAATACTCAAATTTTTATTGCATTCCATAAGTATTACATAGATGGTGTAACAAGGTAAAAGATCAATATGGACCCTGTCGGGCACAGCAACATTAGGAGAGAGGAAGAGGGCTAAGCAGCAATTCAATAATATCATATAAATTATTAGAAATTATGAACTTGGACGAAGCAAAACACACATGCTCCATGTAAGGTTTGCAGCAGGTGGCGTTCTGTAGTTTCTGCCTACCCCCATGGGAAAAAGCGTGAGTAACTATAACTACATTGAAACGATAACAGGAAAGAACATCTTTTTGGACTGATTGCATCCAGTCAATCCGTCTAGGCAGTTGATGGAAAAAAAAATGATACCAAGGCAGCAATGAATAGGGGTGAAAGATGATGATGGTAATGAAAATCAAAGCCCTCACCTACCGCCTAACGCAGGTCATCACCGGACACGGTTGTTTCGGGAGGTTCCTACACCGGATCAGGCGGGAGGAAACGCCCGGTTGTTTCCACTGCGAGGATCGTCCGGAGGACACGGTGGAGCACACCGTGCAGGTCTGCCCCGCTTGGGCAGAGCACCGCCGTGTCCTCGTAGCGGCGATTGGCGGCGCCGATCTCTCGCGTCCGACCCTGGTTCAAGCCATGGTCCGGAGCGAGAGGGAAAGGGAAGCTGCCACCTCCTTCTGCGAAGCAGTCATGCTAGTGAAGGAGGCGGGACGTGAGAGGGAAAGAACCTCACGTCGCCGCGGGAGACGCCCTGGGCATCGGGGGTCACGTGGTGGCTTCCGGCCACCGTAGGCGCGGGTCTGTGGACGGCGAGTTATGAGCTAGCTCGTCGTCCGGCCGTCTTATGACGACAGGCCGTGTCGACGGCGCGATCGTGTTTCACGCGCGCCTCAAAGAGATGTCAGCAACCAAGTAGGGGTCCGCATGGGCCGATGCCTGCCAGGGCTGCGGGACCGTTCGAAAGAGATACCGTGGCCCTGGAACACAAAGGGCAAAGAAGGAACATGGATGGGCTTTAGTCAGTACAAGTCTGACACTCCCTTCCGCTCCGCCCAGAGTGGGGGGGGTCATTTGATGATCACCAATCCGAAAAAAAAAGGGCAATGCATAGAGGTGGAAGATGATGATGGTGATGAAAATCAAAGCTTTGTACTAAAATCCCTTGGTCCTGTTCTAGATGCGATGTTTCAAACTACATACATACATAATATCACGCCTGTAACCCCCGTAAGGTTAGGCAGAGGTGTAGATAATAGTATACCCACATTTCGCCAGTTATGTTTTAAGTCCCATTGAAAATGAGGTCAGCCTATTGCCATCAACTGAGCACTAATCAAGACTCCGTGGCTGCTTTTGAGAAATTCCTGATAGAAAACACAATAGCACTTTTTCCGACCCGGGAATCGAAGCCAGCACCTCATGCGCAGTAGTCGCGCTTGCGACCACTCGGCAAACGAGGCAATCAAGTTAATGTTTCAAACTAATTTCCGTTTAATAAGTTTAAGTCTGACAACCTGTACTGGGTTCTGGAGGTCAGATAGGCAGTCGCTTCACGTAAAATACTGGTAATCAGCTGCATCCGGTTAGACTGGAACCCGACCCCAATATAGTTGGGAAAAGGCTAAGCAGATGATGAAGTTTAAAAGGACACACGATAGGACTGGGTTTGAAATACCTAACTGAAGTTCTTTGATATTCTATCGTGTTTTAAGACAAAATTATGAAGATTTTAGTCGGATAACATTATTTGAAGCTGTTAGAAACGGCGCGCTGCTCTTTATTGTGAATTTAATTTGATTTAGTGGTGCTCAGTTTGAATGAGTGCCGCATTACCAGCAAGTGTTGCTTCTTCTTCATTTGTTGAATATTTGTGACTTTTATTTTTAGAATGTCTTGAATAAGTCAGCACTTTGCTACAGTTTCATTTTTGTCTTGGATTTTCGAGGTGTATTCTCGATTTTGCACTTTTATTTGAGTGATTTCTTGAGTAGGTACGGAAAAACGAGTTAATGTTTCCAAATAGGTAATTATTATTACCTTCAAATTGCAGGTTTTCATGCCATAACTAAATTATTGCATAAGCAAAAGGAGCGCATATGTAGAAACGGAATAGAAAAAAGTAAGCCTAAGAGATGCTACTTTTTTAGGTAAATAAAGCCTATTTTTACCTAACATTTTTTTCCGCAGATGCGCCCTTTTTGCTTACGGTGTGGCAGTCTTGCTTTATTCAATTATGAAAAGTTTTCTTTTCGAACAACAATTTCTCATTGAATTTGTTGTTACAAAAGGAAACTCTTCACTCGTGTCGCCAAATTTTCCCAACGGTGATGAAAGTTATGAACCAAAGGCCATTCACATTTGCTTTTCAAATACATAATTATGCTCATTATGTCAATACCCAACCTCATTGACACCTTTGAAAATGAGCTGGTGTGACGTAGAGTTTTAAAAGAATAAGAGGCCAGCTTCTACTGGTTGTGTTACCACTGACGTAACGGTTCACTGTCATCATCATCTGCCTAGCCTTTTCCCAACTATGTTGGGGTCGGCTTCCAGTCTAACCGGATGCAGCTGAATACCAGTATTTTACATGGAGCGACTGCCTATCTGACCTCCACAACCCAGTTAGTACTGGGTAATACGATACCCCTTGGTAAGACTGGTTGTCAGACTTTTTGGGCCACTGACTACCTATAACGACTGTCAAAGATCTACAAATGACACCCGGGACCATCGGCTTAACGTGCTTTCCGAGGCACGGAGGAAACTCGATATGTAATGGGTCACCCATCCACAGACCAACCTAGGCAAGCGCGGCTTAACCTAAATATCGATCCGAGCGGCTGTTATTACTTAGCCACGAGCTCCTCGTAACGGTTCACTGTAGATACATCAATTTCAGTATTTGCTCATTGTTAAGCCCACGATTCATTGAATCATTATTGGCTTTATTAGTCTTAGGTCGAATTAAGACGATATGTTTAATTGGACACAGTTTGAATGTATCTGTTATATAGAATTGCATTGTGTTAAGTACAGTATGACTCTGAATACGTATAAAGGGTGTAACAAGACCCTTAACGAAGCCGAAAGTCAGTTCTTCTCCCCGTCATTGCGATATTTTTTTTGTTCTAGACCATACCTGGGAACCTTCTAGTTACGGAGACATTGGGAGTCAAAGTTTCAACCTTTTCACAAGGTTTTTTTAAATATAAGTTTTAATATTAAAATGTAAGATTTTAACTTCAAACATCTCCACGACCTACTATTCAATCCGTCCATCAGCACAATGTTTTGAGTGCGTTACATTGCGTCCTACCGTAAAACGTGATTTTTCACCCCAAAAAAGAACCCGTGTCCCATAATTTTTGCGTAAAATTACTTGGTTTGATGTACATAGGTAATGCTTGGTTGACGGCTTCGTTAAGGGTCTTATACACCCTGTATACACGTAGCAACTTTTAAAATGGTTTTTCTCCTATTGTATTGATTATAATTTTATGTAGTTACGATCATACCAAAAGACCAAAGACCAAAGACCAATTTCTATTATTATAGAAATAGGTCTTTCATCAAAGTTTGCAACAAATATTCACAAGAAAATCGCTCTCGAATCTTGCTTAGTGTATACATATTAATGATCGTAAGTGTACCCATTACACCCAATTCTCAGCATATAGCACCCAGTTCGCGCCTCAATAAGCAATCCTCAAAACCTCACACTAATAAACGTGAATATTTATACAAATATAAACGTTTTATAAACCAGTATTATGTCCTGAATGACTTTCATGAGGCATACAAAGCGTTCTATTAAAGCCGAGTCACATCTAAACGGGGGTGTCTGTAGTCACGTTGGCGCACTCCGTAAAGGAAGGAAGCAATTCAGCGCAGACTGCTGTGTTCCCGCCTTCTTTGTCGACGCCCTGTAGCTTGTTAGGCGTTTGGTGGGTTCGTGACCGCTAGACTTTATTAGCGGTCATGTCTGATTTGTCTTTAAGAGTTGTTCCTGCCGTCTAACATTTTGAAAGGGTTTTAAACTGTAAACAGTCTCCACCTTCAACGGTTAGTTCGATGCGGAATGATTCGTTCAAATGCTAACGTGCGTTTTATCCATTTGAGCAAATTAGCAGTGGAAAAGTGATGATGGTAACCCCCTATGTGTAAATCCATACTTAAAACATAACACATAACATCAAGCCTGTAATCAACGAAAATTAGTCAGAGTTGTGTCTAATACTACACCCACATTTGAACCGTTATGTTTAAGTCCACTTTAATTGGGGTTGAGTCAATAATTGGCCACACGTTCAGACTCCGTGGCAGCTACGGACTGAGAAACTCGTGATATAAAAACCCAATATCACTTTGCCCGACCTGGAACTCGAACCCGAGACCTCGTGCTCTGCAGTCGCGCTTGCGACCACTAAACAAATGAAACATACCAAAAGTTGTAACTACAAAAGTAGCTCTGTCTATCTATCTGCTACCTTCCCTCGCCTTAACTGCTTTGGGTGTAATTAGGCACACAAATAGTCCTTTACCCTTGAAATACTTTCTTTTGGAATAATCGCTGACTTCCTCGCGGACGCAGCATTGGACGAAAATTACATATAGCATCACGCCTGTAATCCCCGAAGGGTTAGGCAGAGGTATACCTAATAGTACACCCATATTTCTTCAGTTATGTTTAAGTCCCATAGAATAGTGAGCAAGCCTATTGTCATCAACCGGGCACAAATCGATTTCGTGGTTGTTACTGAAAAATTCCTAATAGAAAACCCCAATAACAATTTGCCCGACCCGGGAATCGAACCCAGGACCTCATGCTCAGCAGTCACGATTTCCGACCAGTAGACCAAGGAGGAAGTCTAAAAACGAGTATAACTTATTAAATACTCAAATTTTTATTGCATTCCATAAGTATTACATAGATGGTGTAACAAGGTAAAAGATCAATATGGACCCTGTCGGGCACTGCAACATTAGGAGAGAGGAAGAGGGCTAAGCAGCAATTCAATAATATTATATAAATTATTAGAAATTAGAAATTGAATTGGGTGAATAATTATGAATATATACATAATACATTGTTAGGTTGATTCATATAGGTATAGTTTATTAGTTTTTTTTTATGTATTGCATAACAATAATGTAGGTAATTATTATGAAATTATTAGAAGCATTTAATTATTATTAAATTATGTTATTATTTGTGTATTCATATTTTCATATTTATATTTGGTTTCCTAAATTCATTATTATTCCATATTATATATTTTTTTTTTTTTTCGTAATGTTTGGTGTATTACATTAGAGCGAATGATTTTATTTTGTAATCGATTTGTCATCCAGAAACTCTTTCACTGAGGAGTATGCCTTGGATTGCAGAAATTGTTTCAATTTTTTTAAATATATTAATACCCTTTTTTTTTTTTTTTTTTTTTCCGGATGGGAAATCATCAAATGACCCCCCCCACTCTGGGCGGAGCGGAAGGGAGTGTCAGACTTGTACTGACTAAAACCCATCCATGTTCCTTCTTTGCCCTTTGTGTTCCAGGGCCACGGTATCTCTTTCGAACAGTCCCGCAGCCCTGGCATGCATCGGCCCTTGCGGACCCCTACTTATTTGCTGACAACTCTTTGAGGCGCGCGTGGAACACGAACGCGCCGTCGACACGGCCTGTCGTCATAAGACGGCCGGACGGCGAGCTGGCCCATAACTCGCCGTCCACAGGCCCGGATATATATTAATACCCTTTGATAGTCGCTCACCTACATTCAGTAAAATAGCTCTAAACGGTAGTTAAACAATCTCTCCTTCCAAACTTGACATATTTGAGCACCTTGCGTGATACTCATGTTACACTACACTCAAGTGTTGTGTCAAATAAAATATACGTTAAATTCGTCTTCATTGTTCTGTAATACAACATCCTTTACACTACAGAATTTCACGACAACTTTCCTCGCGTGACGTGCCTGTTAGCGTGAAAGCATCGTTTCATAGTATCGCTTACCTTTAAGTAAGTAGGTACATAAGTATATCTATTACCTATTTGCAACATGTTCTACTACTGATACTGATACTGTTAGCCTGTGTCATCCCACTACTGGGCAAAGGCCTCTCTCCATCACTTCCAAATTCGAAATATCCTACTTCTAATACGTCTAATACTACTTCTACTTCTAATACGTCTAATACTACTAGTACTTCAATATCCAGGGCCAATGTGGACCACTTGTCGTTAGTTTTATCCAGCTCGTCCCGCCATCTCCTGCGAGGTCTACTAGTCTCCGTTCTACTAGTCTCCACTTTTTTTGTTGACTGCCTCGTTGGGTTACAAGTCGAATGCGACTGCTGAACTTGGGATGGTCTGACCCCCAGGTCGAGCAGGGCTGTTTGCTTTTTTCATTTGAAATGTTTCAAGAGGAAACAGGAGGCAGAGGCCTCAGACTTTTTGCCCGATAGCAAAATCAAAAATAAAAACGTTTTATTTCACTTAGGCTTACATGCCTACATGGGTACTTATAAAACGTCGAGAAAAGCACGGTTCGGGTTAGTAGTTTCCTATAGAGAAGAACCGTCAATTAGTTCGATTCCTTTCACATGTTTATTTATTTATATTTTGGACTACTTCGTCCCACTTCAGGGCAAACTTACACTACTTTGGGCTAGTGTACATATATTCGCCATTTGCTATTTTCGCCTGGGTCTGTTGCGATGTCGCCGGACTTTTTCCGGGACCCAGATTGTGGCCAATTTTACATGTGACTTAAATATTTTATTCCTGGTGTTTCCCTGCTTCGAGGAAAACAGGCAGGCTGTTTCCACCTTAAAATAAACATAAGAAATTACTTAACCAAAACACAATACACGAACGAATATCATCTTTGAATTACCGGAAACCTTTCATATAGCAACTGAGCTGTGATATCTGATTCTAATTAAATTCTCAAGCTTTTACAAGGTGACCAATTTAACTTGAAACTTCAAGATGGCGCCAGCTGACGTAATTTTGAAACGTCAAAGATACGTCAAACTCACTATCCAGTTTAGTTCTGAAATTCGCCGCGTATCAAGTTATAATGGTTGTTTAGTACACCAAACGCGTAATGTTTCTTCGTTATTTGATTACGTGCTATTAATTAAGTTTTATATGATGTAAACTTCACACGTTTAGGTGTTTTAGTACTTTGACTAAGTGAGTTAGATAAGAGACTGGCGCTTAGAATAATTGGTTAATGTGGCTTTAACAGAAGACGTTTGAAGTCGAGTACCAATTAATAATGGTTCTCGGAAATTCATGAGATCGTTAATAGTTCAGTGACATTTTGTAAAATACATTAAAGAACTTTCTGCTTAAAAATCGAACTAAAATACAGTTAAATCTTTAGCGACGACTCTTCAAAACAATGTGTTAAAGAAGAGTGAGAAAACACTATAGATGACCACTACATGCAAAACAGAGACCGAATATCACGCCTGTCAAAAACTCGCTTAACGACTCGGGAGCTGCGACGCATACTTGCCGAAGTCTTAAAAATCCATTTCACACAAAAACTTTTAGAGTGGCGCTACACTTGTTAATTTTCTCATACCAACCATCAGATTACAAGCGGTTACTTCGCAGACTTTGTACTTTATAATCCAGTCTTCTCCACTTTGTTCATAATTATGCGAAGCGCCCCTAACTGAATTAGTAAAGGAGGCGACATCGTCTTTGATTTACATTTGCACAGAATTTTCCTGGAACTAACTTCGTGACAGATTGTAGCTGCAAGCTTGGAGCGAGTACAGTGAGGTAAGTTCGTTACTTGTATAGGCTGGATATAGCTTCATTTAATATAAATAATGTTGATAGAGGAATAATGGCTTTGTGCCTGTGTGTTGTTTTAGCCCAGTGATTACGCTGGGCTAGGTATCGTTCATTGCTAGATTACACTATAGATGTCTTCGTTAGTTGACAAGAATTATAACACACACTGCCTGAAACATAGCTTTGAATAAATCTAAACCGGGCAGGTTGCTACCAAACATTTAAATTACTCACTATCTTTATTTGCAACTGTATAGTTTACTTATAAGCAAAATACAGGGTGTAAACAGACCCTTCACGAAGCCGTCAACCAAGCATCCTGTACATCAAACTAAGTAACTTTACGCAAAAATTATTACTGGGAAACGACTTTTTTTTTGGGGTAAAAAATCACGTTTTACGGTAGGACTCTATGGAACGCACTCAAAACATTGTGCTAATGGATCGATTGAATTCGATAGATCGATTGGTCGTAGAGGTGTTTAAAGTAAAAATCTGACATTAAAAACATGTATTTATTTTTAAACTTGTGAAAAAACTGTAACTTAGACCCCCAATATCTCCGTAACTAGTGGGTTCCCAAGTCTGGTCTAGAACAAAAAAAATGATCGCAAAAACAGGAAGAACAAGTGCCTTTCGGCTTCGTTAAGGGTCTATTTACACCCTTTATACCATTGTATGAGAAATAATACTACTGCGCCTAAATACACACTTTTTGTAATACTCTTTTTTAGATTTTTTATCATTTTAAGCATAAGACGAAATAAGAGCAACGAATTTAGTAGGTATCATCTTCACAGAAAGTACTAGGTGTAAGCTAGCCATACGTTTATTTAATTCACAAAAACAGAAGAAAGCGACTTCCAACTAAATGACACACACAGCACAGTTACAACTTTTATCTTAGATACGAGTAAGTGATAAAGGAGATATGCGAACAGCGTGTAAAATAAAGCATCCATCGTGCCCAAACAATCGCGATAACGGCACAAAACTAACACTCAATTCGTAACAATTGGTTAACTTGGAGAAATATCATTGGGTATCCAATCACACGTTTAATGGGCTAACTTTATATTTGGACCGAAGTTCCCCCTTTGTTATGTTCAAAAGATTATTAAGACAACGAAATGTGACGCAATCAGAACTTTCTGTTGAACAATAGGAAGGATTTACTGGGACCCTCATTGGGGCCTTTATTTAAAGAGTACCGCACGAGTACGCGTGCGTAGATATGGAAGATCAAACTTTAGAAAGAGAAAGAGACCATCGTAAAAGTATGAGTGACAAAGAAGACGCGAACTTTTTTAAGTTTCCGTAAACAAATAGCACAAACGAAACCTTATCAGAGTACATGTTAATATTTTCACCGGGAAAATAACTCGGTCTGTTAGATTTTGACGGTTAGCACATAGGATACTTTTTATTCCGGCAGCACGTTTCCGTCGAAGTCACAAGTCGTAAAACGATATCGTACCAGCTAAAGCTCTATTATTTCATCATAACATCACGCCTCGTAATCCCTGAAGGGTTGGGCAGAGGTGTACCTAAACAGTACACCCACATTTCGCAAGTTATGTTAGAAAGTCCCATGTATTACGGTATTATTTAAACAATAGAATTTTTGTGCCATATTTACAGTAGCATCTATTAGTTGGAAAATTTGTAAATGTCCGGACAGTGTGAGGAATGACACAAGGATGCGAGTGTGGATGGCTTTACATTAGGTGGACAGACGACTTGGTAAGGGGACGTTGTTTACAGTCGCTCGGCGTCGTTTGTTATGGAAATCTATGGGGACGCCTCCTGTCATGGCGTCACGTCGTATTGTATGTAGCAAAACATTGCGGTATTTGATTTTGTTGGTGGTAGAAAGCCGAGTGTTATGGTGAACTATAAAGTATAGTCAGATTTTAGAACATGGTTAATTTTTGTAAGCAGTCAAAATCTAGTAGTGTGATCATTGGACTGCCAAGTCATTGGACTCGACGCGCTCAAGACAAGACAAGACACGCACCTCTGTTTTTTCGGATTCATGTACGTATTGTTCAATTATCACTTGCTTCGGTGAAGAAAAACATGGAAGAAACCAGCGTGCCTGACAGATATTTCTCGACGGCAACTTTCAAGATATTTCTAGCCAAGGATAAATAACAGAGTATAACATAATTACATCACGCCTGTAATCCCCGTACGATTAACCAGAGGTGCCTAACAGGGTGTACTGACAGGGGTGTACAGCCATATTCCAGTTATGTTTATTCCCATGAAAAGGTGGTGAGCCTATAAAAAAAGGCATATTTTTTTTAGCTTTGCCAAACACTAGGAATTTTTCCTGTATCGTGGGTGCTTTTACAAACATTTAAACACAAACAGCCAGACCCGGAACAACTACCTGTAGATCATACAAATATTTGTTCCGTGCGGAGATCGAACCCGTGACACGCAGCGCAGGCAATCGCTCAGCCACTGCGCGAATCGTGCCGTCAAAACATCACGCCTGTAATCACACTTATTTATTAATTTATTTAAACTTCATGTACAATAGTGATACATAGGCGGACTTAATGCCACAAGGCATTCTCTACCAGTCAACCTTTGGGTTAAACACTTCATGTAATTACACTTTGCCCGACCTGGAAATTGAACCCAGGACCTCATGATCAGCAGGAGTGCTTGCAATAACTAGGCCAACGACGGAGGCAGTATAATATAGGTGGGTACAGTATATGCCAGCAGAGAGTTTATCATCATAATATCCGATAGTAACCGTTAAGCGATGGAACATAATCCTCTTTAGTCTTCGCGGATCGGTATTTCAGGGGAAATACCTGAGGCATGTTCATCGAGCTTAAGTATTAGTGTCTATGCAGTTGGATGTCGTAAATGCCATGTACTTCATTTGTATAATCACTAGAGACTGGATTATATGCAACTTAAATATACCGAAATATGTATGCGTAATAAATTTCGAAATATGCAACAAAAACGTAAAATGACCAAAATATGTAGCATATAATTTTATGAAATTTTACAAAATATAACATTATAACTAATTAAAATCAGCATACATAAAAAAGTAAGTAACTATTTCAACAAATTCCTCAAATGACCTTTTTTTTTTACATCTACGAGATATTAGGTATGATATTTTGTTCTTCGGAGCTTTTTCGAGTTTGTTCCAATTTCACTGTAGTACGGTTGAGTCTTCTATATTTGATTTATTTGAAAGTGTCAAAACATGCGACAAAACTGGTCGGTTTTTTTTTAATAAGGTACATTCACTTAGAAAATTAATATATTTACAGCTTCAAAATATCGTATAAGTAAAATAATAAAATAAAAAAAAATTGTCGTAAGCTTATCATCTCAATTTTAACTTTATACCACCACGCGTTCCTGAAAAAAAAAGCCTTGACAGACAGCCCGACAACGAAATGACATAACGGCCCCATTTTTTTCTTCTTGAAATCATCATCTGCCCAGCCCTCCCCCAACCATGCTGGGCCCGGCCTCAAGTCCAACCGGATGCAACTGATACCAGCATCCTACATGGAGCGACCGCCCATCTGACCTCCACAACCCAGCCAATACTGGGCAACACGATACTATAAATGAAACATTTTTTTTATTATTTGACAATGATCGTTCTAGTTTTGAATTTAGAATTCTATCAAAAATTCTTCGGGCACATTTTTGCATTTTTCTTTCAGAAAAAATCAAAGGAAATATGCGCAAATAATGCACAATCAGCCGATTTTAGCTAAAATATGCAGTATCCATCACCTGAAGCTTTCAGACTATACTACCTGTAGTTGTTAATTGTTTTAGTAGTTTCATTTCGGTCCTGAACTTATGTCTAATGTATTACTAACTTCATAATTAAGTCTTCTAACATTTGGTTTCCAAAATCGTTGCAAAAAAAAAATGTTTCGTTTGTTTTTCTTCAACCTTTGGCCACCCAATGTGAGTGTCTCTTCATTTTTGGCGGTTTTGTGTCATAACTATAAAGTTTTTCCGATCACTTTAATCAGATTGTTTGTAGTCATGAAAATTGTTTTATGATTTCCAAAGTGCTTCTTTTTGTTCAAGCTTTAATGTTTATCCAGTACGATTGTCAAAATAGAAGAGATGTGTAAGTATTAAAAACATTAAATTCAAATATAAACGCTAACGTAATTAATCCACAATTTTCCAACGACTTGTTATAACAATTTGTTCTGAAGAATTTTCATTTAATGTGTTAATTTATATTTTAAAGTGGTGTCAACGGATTTGCTAAGTTTTAGTTCAGCTAAGTGCTAAGTTTTGTGTAGTTTTAAACTAGGTACAGTAGCTACATAATTTTCAAGTTACGCACTTTAATATTTTAGGTTAAAAATCCAAACTTCGTGACTGCTACTGAGAAATTTGTAATGGAAAAATCCAATAACACTGTAGCGCTTAGGTGGTGTGGAATAATACTCCAGATGATGACGACGTAGTATATTTGAGTTGCAAGTGCTGAAGCTTATTGGAATGAATGTATTTAGAAAAAGGCGGTCCCTTTTATACAAAGTTGGTCATCAAAAAATCAATGCATAGTGGGTACATCGACAACTTAGTTTGGGCACAATATTGTCGATGTACCCTACATACTAAAATGTTACTGTGAGGGTGATATTCCGCTACAGTACTCCCCCCTTAGCGAAGCGTACGGGCATCTTGACGATCCTGCCTGATCTTGTACGTTGGTCGTTGGTGTTCGAGGCTGGAAGCAGGCTGGAGTGATCTTCAGTGGTAGCTGCAGCTGGTTGGCGTGTCTCAGTACTCGTGTATTCGTGATTATCTTCGATGTTGATAGTGTATGCCGGCTTGAGACGGTCGATCGATATGTTGCTCGATCTGCCTGGTAGCTGTATCGTGAAATACTTCTCGTTGCGTTCGATGACCTTGTATGGACCTTTGTATGGATGCTGCAGTGGTTTTCGGACGGTGTCATCGCGTACAAACACGTGGCTGCATGTTGGTAGGTCGTTGTGCACGAACATACATCGCTTGTTTGAATGCGCTTGTATGTAGGTGTCAGCTTCGTAATCACGTCGTGTAACTGATCGACGTAGGTGTGGTCAATCTTCGTTGCGGCTGGTGATGGTGATATAAAATCGCCGGGTAGCCGTATTGCTTGGCCATAGGTGAGCTGCGCGGCACTTGTGTTGGTATCGGTGCGCGTGGCGGCTCGTAGCCCCATCAAAACAATAGGTAATTCGTTGATCCATTTGTTGCTGTTTGCTAGTCGTGTCATGAGTGCGGCCTTCGGTGTTCGGTGCCAGCGTTCGACGATGCCGTTACTCTGCGGGTGGTAGGCAGTAGTACGGGTTTTTTCTACTCCAAGTAGTTGTGCGAGGTCTTGAAATAGTCGACTTTCAAACTGTCGTCCTTGATCAGTCGTTATTTTTGTAGGACAACCGAAACGAGATATCCATGTTTCGTACAGCTTTCTTGCGACGATTTCGGCGGTTATCTCATGAAGGGGTACTGCTTCGGGCCAACGTGTACAGCGGTCGATCATCGTGAGTAGGTATCGATGTCCACACGAAGATGTAGGTAGTGGTCCAACAATATCAACGTGGATGTGTTGAAATCGTTCGCTCGGTGGGAATGCTGTGACGTCACTGTTGTTGTGTCGTTGAACTTTGGACTGCTGACACGAAGTGCATGCTTTCGTCCACTCGCCAATGTCTGTATTCATTGCTGGCCAAAAGTAACGATCTTGTATAAGTTTGCGCGTAGTTCGTATTCCAGGGTGACTTACATTGTGCACGGCGTTGAATGCGATGCGGCGAAAGTCAGCTGGTAGGTATGGACGAATGTGTGACGTAGACGTTTCGCAGAATATTGGCTTGTTAGTGCCGGGTATGACGATTTTCTTGAGTTGAATATTTGTTTGTTGTGATAAGATTGGTATATTCCTGTCTTTTTCTTGCTCTTGCGATAGTTCTTCGTAGTTGATTGGTGATGGTAATTCGATGGTTTCGATACGAGAGAGTGCGTCGGCGACAACGTTGTTTACTCCGCTGACGTGTCGAATGTCCGTCGTGAACTCGCTGATAAATAACAGCTGACGCGTGCGCCGTTGCGTATCGTTATCGGACGGAGGCTTGCGTATAGCGTAAGTCAGCGGTTTGTGGTCGGTGTAAACAATAAGTTCTCTTCCTTCGAACATTTTTCTGAAGTGTTTGATTGCCATGTAGATTGATAATAATTCTCTGTCGAATGTACTATATCGCTATTGTGTTTCGGAGAATTTCTTTGAAAAGTATCCGAGCGGTATCCATTTCTTGTTTACAAGTTGTTGAAGTACAGCTCCTGCGCAGGTATTTGATGCGTCGCACATAAGTGAGATGGCGTCGGTTGGTGATGGAGATGGATGAGCGAGTAAAGCTGCGTTTTGGATGCTAACTTTACACAACTCGAATGCTTGTGACGCTTCTGTGTTCCAGTCGATTTTTGTCTTGTCGCGTTTCTTCGAATTGTGCAGGAACGCGTTGAGAGGTGCTTGTATGTGGGCTGCGTTCGGTATGTTGTCACGATAGAAGTTTACCATGCCAATAAATCGACGTAAGTCTTCAATTGTCTCGGGTTTGGGGTAAGCAGTGATAGCAGTGACTTTATCTTGTGGTGGCTTGAGTCCGTTGCTCGACACTTGATAACCCAGGAACTTGACATTTTCTTTACCGAAGACGCATTTTGATGGATTTACAGTGATGCCATACTCGTCTAATCTGCGTAACACCTCCTGTAGATCTTCTAAGTGACTGGTTTCATTATCTGATGCGACGATGACGTCATCAATGAATGGAAATGCGTAGTCTAACCCGATGAGTACTTGATGAATGAATCGTTGGAATGTCTGTCCAGCATTTTTGAGACCAGGACACATTCGAGGAAATTCGAACAAGCCGAAGGGTGTTGTGATGGCTGTCTTCTCGATGTCCGGTTCGTATACAGGCAGTTGTTGGTAAGCACGATTTAGGTCGAGTGTTGTGAAGATCTTCTTGCCGTAAAGTAGGTAGGTGAAATCTTTGAGACGTGGCACTGGATAGCGGTCTGGTTTCGTGACGTCATTGAGTCTGCGGTAGTCGCCACAAACACGAAGGTCGCCGTTTTTCTTTGGTACGACGTGTAGCGGGCTGGACCAAGGACTTTTGCTTGGACGGCAGATTCCTTGCTGCATCATCGACTCGAATTCCTTCTTCACGGACATGTACCGATGTGGTGGTAGTGGTCTGCTCTTGCTGTGTACTGGTGGACCGGTAGTTTCAATGTGATGTTCTACACGGTGTTTGGGAGCATCCTTCATGCATGATGGTCGTAGGATGTCAGGAAACTTGCTGAGTAGCTGGTGATATGGTTGATCAACGTCGATACTTCTTACGGTAGGCTCAGCGGAGTAGGTGACTGGTACCTTGACTACGAGATTGGTAACTTTGTCGACTAGACATCGGCCGGCTATGTCGACAAGAAGTTGATGTTTTTTCAAGAAGTCGGCACCGATGATGGGTCTGCTGACTGCAGCGATGATGAACTTCCAGGTGTATGGTCTTCGTAGGTTGAGATCCAGTTGTAGTGTTTTCTCTCCGTACGTTGGGATTACCGTGTTGTTCGCTGCATACAAGCAAAAGTCTGTTGGCGTAGCTTTCCCGCCTTTTCTTCTTGGTATTACGGAGACGTTGGCGCCAGTATCAATTAGAAATGACAGACGTGAGTTTTTGTCTGTTATAAATAGGCGGTAAGAAATGTGGTTTGCGCTGGTTCCCGCCTCAGCCAACGCAGGCGTTAGTTTCCCGAGGGGGCGCTGCTGTCTTCGTAGTTACACGGACGCGTACACTTTCGCGCCTCTTTGCCGAACTTGCGATGATAAAAGCAGGTCGCTGATTGGTCGTTTCGGGCGCGATTGTGATTGGCTCTGCTCGATGAACGCGATCTTGAGCGTCGTCTGTCGAACGATCTACGTCGATTTTGATGCGATCGGTATGCTTTTAGCTCTGCGATTTCTTTGGTGAGCGCGTCAATTTTCTCTTCAATTGACGTAGATGCACGTGGGGTAGTGGGAACGGAGGAAACTGCAGCGACTGCGCCGAGTGGTTGTGTCTGCTCGAGGATTTTATCTGCCATCGTTGCCAGCTCGTGGATATCGGAGTGTTTCGCGATGTTTTCACTGACGGCGAGGACTGCTCGAACAGATTGTGGTAGATGGTTGGTCCACATAATCCGCAGTGCTGAGTCAGAGATATTGTCGGCGGCGAGGTTTTTCATGCGACGTAGTAGCTGTGAAGGCTTCATGTCGCCGAGTTCCATTTCAGATCAGCAACCTTTGTACTTGCCGTTGCTCGGATTCTTCGTAAACTTGGAACAACCGACTCTTCAATGCTTCGTATCGGTTTTTCTCAGGTGGACGGAGAATTATGTCGGAGATTTCGTCGAGATCTTGCCGCTCTAGTTGTCCGATGACGATCTCGAACATGACTTGATCGCCTTTCTTCTGCACAGACATGATGGCTTCGAACTGCGCGAACCACAGACGAATTCTGTCGCGCCAAAAGGGTGGAATGCGCAGCGACGTTGACACACCAGAGAGTTGTTGTTCACCGTCTTGTGCCATGATGAAATCTTGATCTGGAGGTATCTTCTTAATAATCACGTCGGGGTCACCAATGTAGCGCTTAGGTGGTGTGGAATAATACTCCAGATGATGACTACGTAGTATATTTGACTTGCAAGTGCTGAAGCTTATTGGAATGAATGTATTTAGAAAAAGGCGGTCCCTTTTATACAAAGTTGGTCATCAAAAAATCAATGCATAGTGGGTACATCGACAACTTAGTTTGGGCACAATATTGTCGATGTACCCTACATACTAAAATGTTACTGTGAGGGTGATATTCCGCTACAACACTTTGCCCGACACGGGAATCGAACCCAGGACCTCATGCTCAGCAGTCGTGCACTCGATCAACGAGGCAGTTCATCAGTTTGCATTGTAATATTAGTTTATTGATTACTTACTTTCTGAATTTTACCGTAGTAAACCAAAGTGTTACATAGCATAACATGTTTTGAATGTAAAGTTTCGAATTTTAAACAATTCACTGTGTTCCAATATCCTTAATCTAGTTATATGAAGGTTACATGAGTGTAGATACGACAAACTGCACTTACTGTACTTGGGTTATAAAGTAGTGCAGTTAAGCATAATTTATTTCAGTAAACAAAGGCTGTTATTTCCTTATTTATGAACGTTGCGATTTCTAATTAGTTTACTAATTAGTGTTTTACAAGCACGTGCCGATAATACGTCGTTAGTTAATTTTCCTCTATTATACACGTGTTCGTTATCCTTCTTGGATTAAAAAATTCCCTGATATTGTTTCTGGCATTTTTAATTTACTTTATTGTAGTTACGGCTATTTCTGTAATCTATACTGTAATATTATAAAGCTGAAGGTTATTGGTTATACAATTTTACGCGGACGAAGGTCGCGGGCAACAGCTAGTATTACTAACTAACTATACTAACCTAAGTGAGAATTATTTTACTTAGAGCTTTATCTATACTAATGTTATAAACGCGAAATTAATGCGGACTGACGATCACGATTCACGATGATTTGTCATTGAGTAGGCTTGTGTTTGGTGATAATTTCGTGCTTCAAATTTTACTTCGCCAAAGTTCTCATTTATTTCTCAATGGAATCTTCTAGCTTTTCAGCAATATTATAATATGAACCCTCATTGATAATAAAATATTTAACGAGCTTTAGATGAGTTGAATCTATTGGTTTACACGTTGTTTTAAAGTAGTTTTCATTTCGGATCAAAAGATCCAATCATTTTAAGTAAAATTTCTCGTTCATTGAATATGAAAAGGAGTAATATTAGAGAATTTATAAATAGCTAGCTAGCTATCACCCGCGGTTTCGCCCGCGTAATCTAATTTTTTCCACAATCTTTACTAGTCATAGCTTATGTGTTATTCTGTTGTATAAGCTATCTTACTGAACGGTTTCATCAAAAGCCGTCCAGCCTTTACAGCGTTAAGAACACACACACACACACATTTGTATGTATAATTTCAGTGTGATAGCACTCATTAAGAACGAAAGGTCAGTGCTGTGTAATTACACAGAATTTATTATAAAATTAATTATGTTTAAAATTAACGAAGCGTATGTCGTTAACGAAAATAATGATTCTAAGTATTTCGCTGTCCTTTACTTTTGTCTTTTTATTTTCACTCTTTTCAGGTTCATTACGATAATTAAACAATACGAGATCATAATGGCTTTTAGCTGGAAGTGTTGATGCGCAGTTAGATAAGGAAAAGTTCAATGTTGGTACACTGGTAATTATTCCTGATAAGATACTAGGTGGTCCAGAGGCCCTAGCACGTGTGCGCGGTGTAACCTTAACGTTATTACGTCGATTTTAAAATTAAAAATACTTGTTGCACGTATAATATTTTTATTGATTTTTAGAATTTAATTATCTCGCGAGGAGCTCGTGGCTAAATAATAACAGCCGCTCGGGTCGATCTTTAGGTTAAGCCGTGCTTGCGTAGGTTGGTCTGCGGATGGGTGACCACCCATTGCTTACCGAGTTTCCTCCGTGCCTCGGAAAGCACGTAAAGCCGTTGGTCCCGAGTGTCATTTGTAGATCTTTGACAGTCGTTAGGTAGTCAGTGGCCCGAAAAGTCAGACAACCAGTCTTTCCAAGGGGTATCGTATTACCCAGTATTAACTGGGTTGTGGAGGTCAGATAGGCAGTCGCTCCATGTAAAATACTGGTATTCAGCTGCATCCGGTTAGACTGGAAGCCGACCCCAACAAAGTTGGGAAAAGGCTAGGCAGATGATGAAGAATTTAATTATCTCTGTGGATGATACTGATTGTGCTTGTTGTAAACAATGTAATTAAAATGCTGTAGGATATAATTCTATTGTCGATTCATTTTATAATTCTATTTTTTCATTTTTTTTTCGTTACGTTTGTACCGCGTGCTCGTGGTAAGGCCACTGGTATCAGCTGTAAAAATTATCAGGATTTTTGTTTTCATCACACACATTTTTATTTTCTCTAATTTCATACTGTTTACACCTAGTTTTATGTGCACGCTGTAGTCTCTTGTATAATTGAAGGAGCATACGTAAAAGAACTATTTGTATAATTGTGATTTCTTGTAAATCCTTTGTTGGAGATCCCAAATACATTAATAAAAAGTCCTAATTCGCCTGATACTCTAAGGACATTATTAATTCATACTCTATTTTCTTTTTTATTTCTATTCTTCTGGTATGATTACCATTACCAGCAAAATGAAGAACTGCAACACTGCAACACTACACCCTTACTTCAATTCCCAGTCTCACTAATCAAATTCCTCGCAGCACTTTCAAGTAGCATTACCATTAAGTAGGTCAGCAGAGCTCTAAGCCACGTGGAACAGTCGAGAGAGATCTTTTTATCTAACTCGTTACCACTGAACGTGTACTAGAGGAACATCGGTAACGAGAGCGGTAAATCTTTTCCTTTAGCGGTAAATACACGAGTTTAGGTGGTAGAGATTTACTTTCTTTATTTACTGACACTACGAGACAGGTCCAAAGGAATAGGGATGAAGAAAATGTGAGGAAGAAGACTCATTCTTATTGTTTATTGCACACAAAATCTTCATTTGCCTAGCCTTTTCTCAATTATGTTGGGGATGGCAACACTTCCTTAAAAAGACTAGCTTTGTTTTTTTATGTTACAAAAGAGAATAAGTAGGAGACGACCAAAAAACGATGGACGGACCACATTATAGGTGAAAGATCATATGGCTAGAAAGAAGGTGACTGCAGGGATGAAGACAATGTGTAATAGAGAAGTATGGGAGCAGAAGTCATACTATCATCATCTGCCTAGCCTTTTCCCAACTATGTTGGGGTCGGCTTCCAGTCTCACCGGATGCAGCTGAATACCAGTATTTTACATGGAGCGACTACCTATCTGACCTCCACAACCCAATTAGTACTTGGTATTACGATACCCTTTGGTAAGACTGGTTGTCAGTTGTTGCACACAAAATTTAAATTAAAAATATACATGTAAATTGCAATAATAAGGCTCAATGACAAAATTTCTATTTTTCTTATAGTTACCGAAGTACTTAAAGGTGTGTCAGTTTTGAAAGTGATTTTGAATTACTTATTTATTTTATCGGTTCGCCGTCCATAATTGTCCACACATTCTAAACGTAACAAGCAAAATATTAATATAACATTAATTATTATACATCATGTTCAGTGAAATCAACAAGCTGCTTAGATTCAATTTAAAGAATAATTACATTATTTACAAACAAAACAAAAATAAAATTAAAATTAAAGCTTTTCTGGCTGAAAAAAAATTATTGAGGAATTAGCAGAAATTGTATTTGATGCTGTATTTCTGCTATGCACAATAAATTACGAATATTCACACTTTAAACTCAATCTATTTTTCGGGCACAACTTAGAGGTAACTGAAGTAAGTCCTTTATCTCCAAAAGCAGTAACTTCAGCACTTCTTTTTTTTTTCTTCTTCCCCAAAGAAATACCTAAAAAAATCAGAACAGCAAAACCCATTCAACATTTTGGCAAAACAAGAAGCGTCAAAAATAAGAATTTCCCATCTCAGAGTGTCGGGACACGAACTCATTAAAAACTTTGCTAAAAGGGGGGAAGTCTGAATTGGCGACTGGCCAAATTAAATGTTGATAAAAAAAATTAAGCCCCTATTTGCGTTGGGCCATGCAATTACAGGCGATAAGATTAGGCCCATTTTAGACGACACCAGGCTTCATTTGCATGAATTAGTTTGAGTTGACATGACAAAAACGATCCAAGAGCGAGTTGGATTCGCACACAAACCGTTCCGTACCACGATGCCATTTTAATTTTTCCGTTTTTATATTACTTGCTATGATAGTGATTGTAGTTGCCAGCAATACCTAACTGCAGAGTTGTAGTTATTGACAGAACTTGGTCTGTAAGTACAACTGGCCACATAGCATAATTAGCTATAACACATGCCTCCTCTCTAAGGAAGCGGCCATAATCCAACATACGAGTCCGGTGCAAATTGATAAAAGTCACATATCTTTAAATATTTGATTTTAGAACTTATAGTTACCCGTTACAGTTAAAAGTCCTGTGAAGTCGAAGCTTAGTAAAAGGGGGCCGTAGACACTCACTAGGTACGGAACCCTAAAATGTAACGAAGCCGCGACAGACGTGACTGGCAAACGAATGGCGAATCACGGCGCCTCCTACAGTCCTACGATAATTAAAACGCTTTATGATTTTATTTTTATTTAAATAAAGTCGTGGGAGGGTATCTTTATAATTGTTCGATTGGGGAAAGTTTTGGTAGTGTTTATCTGGAGTAATTGGATCAATAGAACAATTTTGAACAATGACGAGAAATTAGATTTCGATGAGTAATAAATAAAAATGTTTCATAGTTTTCAAACATTTAACCAGGTAGGTATCATCTACCTCTAAATGAAATAGTCATTAGTATTATCAAGTTGTTTTTTGAACAAGGCCCCAAAATCGGCCACGATTTTTTTCATCCAGTTACAAGGAAATTTTCCAATAGGCGAATAAATAAAAATTGCTCGACTATTAAAACTGTTGTATGAAGTTTGAAGTACAAAATCTAGTTCTGGCGACATCTTTCTGTCTTATAAACCAGGTAGAAAAATTATAAAAATAACAATTTCTGCTAAAAACCTGCCTACTTTTATAGATTGATTGCTACTAGCATCCTAACAAACACTTAAAAGGAACTGCTTACTCACACTCAACACCTTATTCTTGTTCTCATTCTATTGCTGAAATGGTAAACTAGAATGGTATTATTTTCTTGAATATGCAATTTACTGAATCGACGAAATCAGTACCTATATAAGAGGTTCAACTACAAAAATTTAAACTATCCATTTTGTAACAAAATTGATGGGAGAAAAACACATAACATAACATCACGCCTTATAATCCCCGAAGCGTTAGGCAGAGTTGTACTTACCAGTACACCCACATTTCAATAGTTATGTTTAAGTCCCATGTAATAGGGGGCGAGCCTATTGCCAACAACCGGACACAAATACAGACTCCGTTGCTGCTACTAAGTAATTCCTGATGGCAAAACCCAATAGCACTGCCCGACCCGGGAATCGAACCCAGATCCTCAAGCACAGCAGTCGCGCTGCCGACGACTAAATCAACAAACGAGAAAAAATTAAATAAACTAATTGTAACTACTCTACAAACAAATAACATTTGACCGTGTTGACCCACTTACAAAATACGAAAAAGGAAGTCGCTAAATAATGCAACATTTCTGACGCCCATAACGGAAAGTACCACAATTCCGTAATTCCCTATAACACCTCCCCTAATTCATAGCTCAAGGGTGAAACTATATTAAGACAAATCGAAACCGATTCAAGGACGTTAGAATCGGGAAAAGTGAACCGATATCCTCTCGTATATACGGAGATTGTGGATAGCCAGTGTTATCATACGGTTTATTTCTCAAAGATTCTGCGGAGATCTATCTAGACTCGAACAAAGTAAAGAAAGTGTAAAATTCTCGTTCTATCTACTATGACTTTGAATCAAAACTGAAAAATGTTTGCGATTTATTCTATGAGGAACTTTGTGCTTTTTCGTCATAGTACTATTGTTTTAAAAACATAAAATGTGAATGCGAATCTGTTTGTTGCATTAGTTAATTTTGATGTAAACAGTTCATTCAATTTCGAGTTAAATATTAACACACCTTACACGTATTCCCAAATAAAAAAATGTTTATTTCAATAACATAAGGCTTTACAAACATGATTTGGAGATCACCTTTAAAGCAAGAAGATGCTTGTGTTAGGTGGCTCCGCTCTTCCTCTTAACATTATAGTGTATGCAATTGAAAACAAAACAAAAAGAAACAAAAATAAGTTAAAAATTAAATTAAATTATTATTATTTCATTAACACTGAAAACGGGATATTTACTATGTTTACTATTTGTTTTGAGTTCCGATATTTCGTGTTGTTGCAAGCACTATGGTAACGTGGGTATTTATGAGCAGACAAATCGTTCTACCCTCTTTCTTGTTCATTAACACCCACCCGCAATAACTTCAGTTTATCCGTATCGTGTTAATCAATCAATCAATCATTTTATTTTAAATATTTATACGCAAACGCTGCGTAGGAAACTACAGCTGTTTTTGATATGGAAAGAAAAAATCGAGTGCGAGCAGGGTTTGAACAGGGTTTGTCACCGTAAGACGTTATTAATAGAATCAAAAAAAATTCGAGAACTGTGAGCAGTGTGCGATGGTCTAATTGGTTAAGACGTCCGGTGTACAGAATCGGAGGGTCGCAGATTCAAACCCTGCTCGCACTCGAATTTTTCTTTCCATATCAAAAACAATCATTTTATTGTCAGGCAACTGAGGCCCATTGATAAAAATACACAAAATAAACTTATACAATAATAAACTAATACATATAAAACCTTATTTAACTATAACTGGACACGAATCGTTGACGGCGTCGTGTTTAGTGCGTGGTGTCGCGTAACCATCCTGGGAATCGTCGGTATACGACACCTTTAGGCCAAAACTCCCCTTTCATGAAGGTCTGAAGGACCAGGTGGAGACGGTGAGTGGTGGTGGTTAATGATACTGTTAGAGACCATGTCAGTTTCAAATTTATGTTCCCATAATTATATATTTTTCATTTAGTTGTGCCATTGTGCAGTATAGCAAGAAAATATTCCTCAATTTAGAGCTTCAGCATGATATGAAAGCTTTCGCCACAATAATGAAAGATCTCATTTGTCATGAGTTGCAATTTTTCGCGAATATGAATTTTTCATGCAACGTATCTTTATTTGAACACGACTTTAAAGCATATAGCTATGTCATCGCATATTTAGTCAAAACATTTTGAAGTAATTTGCTTGGTGTGAATTATTTCGCCATCACTACTCTTTAATGGTGAAGTAAAACATAGAGAAGAAATCCTCAAGGTGTAAACAGACCATCCACGAAGCCGTCAATTAAGCATGCTTTAAATTAAGTAACTCTATGCAAAAATTGGTACTGGGAATTACTTTTTTTTGGGGGTAAAAAATCACGTTTTACTGTAGGTAGGACTTTTTTTTTTTCGGATGGGAAATCATCAAATGACCCCCCGCACTCTGGGCGGAGCGGAAGGGAGTGTCAGACTTGTACTGACTAAAACCCATCCATGTTCCTTCTTTGCCCTTTATGTTCCAGGGCCACGGTATCTCTTTCGAACAGTCCCGCAGCCCTGGCAGGCATCGGCCCATGCGGACCCCTACGTGGTTGCTGACATCTCTTTGAGGCGCGCGTGGAACACGAACGCGCCGTCGACACGGCCTGTCGTCATAAGACGGCCGGACGGCGAGCTAGCCCATAACTCGCCGTCCACAGGCCTGCGCCTACGGTGGCCGGGAGCCACCACGTGACCCCCGACGCCCAGGGCGTCTCCCGCGGCGGCTGGGATGTGAGGTTCTTTCCCTCTCACGTCCCGCCACCTCCTTCACTAGCATGACTGCTTCGCAGAAGGTGGTGACGGCTTCCCAGTCCCTCTCGCTCCGGACCATGGCTTGAACCAGGGCCTGACGCGAGAGATCGCCGCTACGAGGACACGGCGGTGCTCCGCCCAAGCGGCGCAGACCTCTACAGTGTACTTCACCGTGTCCTCCGGACGAAACTCGCAGTGGAAACACCCGGGCGTTTCCTCCCGCCCAATTCGGTGCAGGAACCTCCCGAAACAACCGTGTCCGGTAAAGACCTGCGTCAGGCGGTAGGTGAGGGCGCCGTGGCGCCTCTCTAGCCACTCCTCAAAGAGGGGACTTATCGCCACTATGGTGGCGTGCCCTGCACGGGGTTGCGACAGTCGCTCTCTCCATGTCGCCATGAGATCACGCCGGAGGTCTGTCCGCTGAGCGGCAATTTGCCGCGGCAGCGGAGTTTCCCCCCGACGTAGTGCCTCCGCGCGCCATTCGTGCAGGCGTGCGAGGACTATCGAATCCAGATCCCATGGCGGCAATCCGGCAAGGAGGCTAGCCGCCTCGCCGGAGATCGTGCGGTACCCCCGGATTAGCCTTGTGGCTATTACCTTTTGGGGCGCGTTCAGGTAGTGGGCGGCTTGCCGCCTCAAAGAACGCGCCCACACCGGGGCCCCGTAAAGGGCCATGGACCGCACGACCCCCGCGTAGAGCCTCCGGCAGGAGGCGTTTGGACCCCAAACGCCTCGAGCGCCCCTTGCGGAAACCAAACTGGTGTTCCGCAAGATCCGGCCCCATCCCCGCAAGGTGCCCGGCGAGGCGGTTGGCAATGACTCTTTCAAAGAGCTTGCCCACCTCGTCGAGCAACACGATGGGCCGGTATGCGGACGGAGAGTCCGCAGGGCGCCCTGGTTTCCGAATGAGGACCAGCTTCCCCGGCTTCCAACGAAGCGGAAACTGGCCTCTCTCCAAGCATGCGCTTAGGAGCCCTTCCAGTCGGGGCCCGAGAGCCTCAGAGGCCAGGACACAGGCTTTGCCAGGCAAGCTATCGGGTCCCGGGGCGGTGTTTCTGGCTTTCAGCCTGCGTACCGCCACTCTCAGGCCTACCCCAGTCACGTTTCCCGGAACCAACCCGCCTCGTTGTTGATGTCGGCAGGTCTGAAAGGTGATGACACCCAGGCCTGCACGATCGAGGCTTCCAGGAGGAGCTCCCGGTCCAACTGCTTCAGCGCCCATCGCGGACCACTCGGGGCCTGTAGGACCGGCGCGCTTGAGGACTGGGTGGAGACGTCGAACCGGATGTACCGGTGGTCGGAATAGGTCTCCACCCCCTCCATGACGCGCCAGTCAACGACACGTGGCGACAGAGCGGGGCTGGCGAACGAGATGTCCACCACCGACTCGCCCCGCATCCGCACGCACGTTGGGACAGAACCCCGATTTAGGACGACCAGGCCTGTCTCCAGAGCCCAGTCCTCCACCATTCTACCCCGCACGTCCGTGTAACGAGAACGGTAGGTAGGACTCAAAGTAACGCACTCAAAGCATTGTGCAGATGGGTCGTTTGAATAGTAAAGGGGTCTTGGAGGCATTTAAAGTAAAGTTAAATCATTAAAAACTTGTATTTAAAGAAAAACATTCGAAAAAGTTGGAACTTTGAACCCCCAAATTTCCGTAACTAGTTAGGTAGGTTCCCAGGTATGGTCCACAGCAAAAAAATGATCGCAGTGACGGGAAGAACAAGTGCCTTTCGGCTTCGTTAAGGGTATTTTAACACCCATTATGTCCTGGAACCAAAAAATCGAAGACGAGAGTCATCCACCCTAGGCCCACGACTCATAGAGAGGAGGTCTGTGTCCCAGCAGTGGGAACGTTACAGGCTGATTTTGTTTTGCAGTAAAATGCCTTGTTGGTCTAGTGGTCGCAAGCGCGACTGCTTAGCATGGGGTCCTGAGTTCGATTTCCGGGTAGGGCATAGTGTTATTTGGTTTTTTCATCATTTCTCAGTAGCAGCCTCGGATTCTGGATTTGTGCCCGGTTGATGGCAATAGGCTCGCCCCCTATTACATAGGACTTAAACATAATTGACGAAATGTGGGTGTACTATTAGGTACACCTCTGCCTAACTCTTCGGGGATTACAGGGGTAATGGTATGTTTAAGAAAACACCTAATCATAAAACAAATTGATTTGCAACGAAAACTAAAAACTATTAATAAATGAATTAAGCTCTTTCATCTCAAATCTTGTTATTTATTTAAAAGGGCTCTTTGTTTCCTCAAGGAAAATAAACGAGAATCAACAATTTCTAAGTCTTTGTTAGTTTTAGGATAAGCGAGGCATTTTCCTTTTAAGTAGGCATTTAGTTAAATCGAGACAAAGGAAATTCTTTGACTAGGTTAGGAAAAAGGTAGTCTAGAATCCCTTATATTTTGGTTTAAAGAGTGAACGTATTTTCGTGGAAATAATGTTTGCTGATAAAAGTGTTATGTTCACATTGGAGGTGAGAGAGGTCACTTGAAGTAATGGCTTTTTATTATCTACAGTGGCCCCGCGCGGTGTTGACTTTACGTAAATACTTCGATTTTTAAATTAACAATAAATAAAAATCATCGATAAAAATAAACAATAAAAAAACAAACTTACATTTGCAGTTGAAAAACCTGTCCCATACATAATGTATGGGACATTATGTTTAGGAAAATAAGTTATCCAAGTACATTTTATAAGTTGGTCGACTACTACTCGTAAACTTGTAAAGTCTACTTAGCTGTGATAGATTTCCTTTTAACTTCGTTATATATACTACTACCGTGAATTTTTTCACATACCCAAACATAACCGTTTAGCTGGTAGAGGGGGGAGACACTTAGTCTAACAAAAATTAGCACTTTAAAGCTTAATATTTCACAAACGAATCCCTTAATCGAAATATTGTTTTAACAAACTCGCAATATTTTTTAAAGACCTATCCAACGACATCTTACACTACGGACTACGCGAGAAAAAAAGATCCCCACTTTAGGTATACAGGAGAAACCACAAATAAAATACAAAACTACAAATACAAAAGTACTCGAAAATAACCTATCCAATTTTCATATTTTCTTGTTCTTTATATTACCCTGTCTTAGTAGGCCAAGACACGGCTTTATTTGATGGATGATCTTTTCAAGCCGATTACTGATTGTTGAACTCAATATTATCTAAGAATTTTGATGCTAGGCGCTTGTGAAAGAGATTTTGAATCGACAAGGCTCGCCTTGATATTTATTTATGTTATGGTAATTTCTTTGTTTGTCGAGCACCTTTAAGCTTTCATCGATTCCCTGTCTATATTGCAAGGAAAAAGGTGGCTTTTGTAAGTTTCTGGTTATATGCAAAACGTGCGCTTACTAAATCTAACAACCAAGGAGTCGGTTCGGTTATTTTTGTTTTTTTTTTAATATGAAAGGTAAACTTACTGATCCCACAACAATATTGCAATAAGAATTTAAAAGAAAATAAACAAGAAGATTTCTTCATGTTTAAGGAAAACTCAGAAACAGGAAATTCATATTGAATTAACGGTACAGTTCGATTTCAATCAACCTCCTTCATCTAATTCTTACAGCGAGCCGGAGAGTTCCTCAGTCTCTCAATTTTCCAAAACAGAAGCTGACGTATTTTAAACACGAATGTTCATTAAACACACCTATTTTAAAGACTGGTTTATATTGCCCTTGTTTATATTTACCTAGTTAATTAATTTGGGTTTAATTATCTGTCTTCCAAAGTTATTTCCTCTTAAATTATCTCGTGCAAGACAAACGAGGTTTTAGGCCCTTATGCGAGTAATTTGCGAACCGTCGGCAAGTCCAAATAAAATATGCGAGGGCCTAATGAAAACTGTCTACATTATTAACCTAGGTAGGACTCCTTTACAACCCTTCTGGCCTGAACGCTGCTTAGTTAAGTGAGGGCTTGAATCGTAACATACGACTTAACTACGTTTGTGAACGCAATTTTGGAATGTAATGTGAACTTTATGCCCCCATTAAAGTGTTCTGATAACACCTAATGTGGAGGTGTCCCCGTTTGAGGTCACATTTGTGAAAAAAAAATGCTCATATCACTGTAACGTAACCTACATGACGATTGTCGCAGTAAAGGGTCGGACAAAAACTAAAAAAAAATAATAATATAAAATTAAAAATAACAATATTTAATTTTTTGCCGCGTGAAAATATTATAAAAATTAGTTCCCTAATTGAATAGGATTTTGTTAACAATTTTAAGGGTTTTATTTTTTTTAACGGAACCCTAATTCTAAAATAAAAGTTCTGCTATCTATCAGTAAAAAATGGTCCACCCATTTCGGAGATTAACCGAAACAAACATACAGACAGTCAGACAAAAATTACATTAAATGTAGGTTTTTTAATATAAGTACCGTATATACTTTAATATGCATTCAGTAAAAAGCTGTTACTTTGAGATAAAAAAACAGACATTTCAATTTTATTTATTTGTGTAGTTGCATAGATTTGCCCGACTTTTGATTTTGACACCTGTGAAAAGAGTTTTAAACGTCAATGAATGGGCTTAAAAACGTTTTCAATGGTTGACGTTTCGAATAAAATGTAATGGATAAATGTGGATAAACGTTTTTTAAGTGGAAAGTAAATAAATTGGAGTCGGGCGGTTGTTTTTCGTGTAACTGTTTCAATAAAGTTACTATATTGTCGCTTATTTGGATACATTGTTGAACCGACTGCAGAATTGAGTCTGTGAACAAACATTTTAGACTTTGTTTAGTAAATCTCTATTTAGCACTACTAAAATTTCGCAACGTCATTGAGTGGTATGGCATGAAAAGCATCACTTTGGTGTTATTCTGGGCAAATAATTGTTGTATAAAAAAATTCTATTAATGATTATAGACTTTATAAAAATAATAAACGTCAAGCTTTCTATTGCCGCTACACTTAGCTATTTTGTCGCAAAACGAAAAATTAAATTTAGTAAAAAATCTAAAAGTTTTAAATGTATAAGATGTGCTCTTGCACAGGTTTTTTTTTTAATTGGTAAGCAAACGGAAGTAAATAGTCGTTTCATTGTAAACTCTGTTAAATTACCGATCTCATCTGGTCCCATTAAAATAGATGGACAAAGTTTTAGAAATCATTCAGACCACTAAAATAAGGACAATGGTAAAAACAAAAAATAAGAAAAACGAGATACTTACAAGAAAAGAAATCAGCTATTTCGTTGGCTGATTTCTTTTCTACTACACTTACTTTTCTACTCTAAAAATGTTGGTTACCCAAAGCATAAACACATCTATTTCTTTGTTATCTAATAATAATTCTGATGCTACAAAATGTGCGAGTGCAACCACCTACCTACCCATAATGGAAGTGTTTATTCTAGAGTGTCGTCAATTTATTATTTTAGCTCAAAATAAAATCACTTTAGTCAGTGTTTTTTTTTGCTTAGATATCTTTAGTTAGACGTACTGAATGCTTTGTTAAAAATTTTCCATTTTAATGGGACCTTTATTTATTTATTTTTCTCACATATTCGTCTGTCTTACCAATCATCTCTCGTAACTCCTCTAAAACTTAGGCACAAACTCAACTCAGCTCTTACTACCGGTCATACCCTGCACTGTGCCCTTGTTTTTTTTCTCTCCTGAAGCGTGAAAATATGAGATAAAAAATATCCCTGCCAAGTATTAAATCAACACATCCCACGGCAACGTGCGTGCTTGCAAATAAATTAATAAACACTGGTTATATGCTACACGTAGCCTTTCGTAAACAACTACTCAACTTTATATTTTTTGCTTCAACTGAACAGCGAACACGACCAGAATCCTAATGAAAACCTTAATAAGTTATTTTGTTTTTGTTTTCACAACATTTCTTAGTACGATTTAATTTTGCACTTCGGCCCCGAGCGGTAAATCAAGTTGCTAACTTTTTGGTTTTTAGAAAGCGCCACCCAATGCTGGATTGTTTTCGATCCAAATGGCATAATAAATTATTGCTTGACCTCTGGTCTTTAGGCCGAATATGGAGGAAACTTAGCTTCAGAAGATAAATGGTAGACGCCTAGTTGAGGAATGTGAGTGATATAAGCCCCGGGATTCTAATAATAGCGGCCATCTTGAAACTGGAGTTATGATCGTGTCTGACTTTGTAGGTAAGTGACTATATTTCTTCGAGGGTGTTTAAATTGCATTGAAGAGGGTCATTTAATGCTTGGAGCTTAGACTGTAAGTAGATAAATGACTTCTGCTTAATTATAACAATCTACAGAAAGTATGATTTCGTTCCTGTATGATTCGTGTCCTGCGCATCCTGCACGCCTAGCATGACCACCGTAGACAAGGGTCTTGTTGACGGAAGAATCGACAAAATGACAGATACTGAAAAGAAATCTGTCATTGTGTCGACGCAATCTGTCATTTTGTCGATTCTTCCGTCTAAAAAACCCGTTTCTACGGTGGAAACATGCTAAACTTATAGCCGAATTCTAGGACAACTAAATTTATGTGGCCATAGACACGCTAAGACTTAATTGATTCGACTCTCTTTTTTTTCGGCGTAGAAAATCCTAATGGATGTTTGCCCCGGAGCGGGCGGAGGGATCTGTTAGACTCTAACTGACTAAAAACCACCCCAGTGTTCCCTTCCCACACTTACACCGGGGATATGGGAACTAGTATAGCTGCTAGTTCAACCAAAGAATAATGACGTTTTTAAACATAAGCTCGTACCACGGATATACCATTTTTGAATCGAGGATTAACTATCAAATGGCGGGTAACTGAGAGAGATGTGCCCCCGAAGTGCCGGTCAGACATGAGACGTCAATCCTGACAGATTGCTATGATTGATTGACGTGTCGTCACGGCTGCTCTACGTCATGTTTTCGTAGAAATTAATGATAGTGTTGGTTACAAGTGCAGAGATTCTATTGGGGCCGTTGTTATCTGACGTCAATATCTGTCAAAATGTTTATGTATCACACACCAAGTGTTAAATCCTTACACGACGTAAACGCATTGTAATGTCTAAAGATTTTTTAAACCTTCTTCTTTTTTATTTTTTTAATGGGACATACAACTAACCTACAGTATTTTGTTTATTTCTTTGCGACAAGCCAACAATAAGACTCAACCATAGATATTCACAATGTCTTAAAACTTTGAAAGTATAACGTACAAAACGAGTATTTTCATATTTTTATGACGATTAATACACAGGTTCGTGCTAGGCCCACTGAAAGAACACGTATCATTTTATATTATGTTGACCTAATAACATCATCACCAATCCCCTAAGACCTACTTCCCAAAACTCGATCCAAGAATTTCGTCATCCCCTTATATGTAATACTTGGAAAATTTATCGCCTTATATCTAAAAGAAAAAAGCTAAATAGGAAAACATTTATCCCGCCAGTGAAGGATCGAAATACCGACGAGGGTCTAGATGGATGAGTTCTGAAGACGTCTTAATCTAGCGTCCTTAGGATCGTATTAACTTGTACTTTCTGCTTAGCACTTATAAGTAACTTGGTGTTTTTGTATTTGGGTTACTTTCAGGTTTTGACAGCGTAAAATAAAAACCACAAGTGCTAGCAGCATGTGAATTAATGAATTTAGCTGTGATTTATAACAGCCGCTCGGATCGATCTTTAGGTTAAGCCGTGCTTGTCTAGGTTGGTCTGTGGCTGGGTGACCACCCATTACATACTGAGTTTCCTCCGTACCTCGGAAATCACGCTAAGCCGTTGGTCCCGGCTGTCATTTGTAGATCTTTGACAGTCGTTACAGGTAGTCAGTGGTCCAAAAAGTCTGACAACCTGTCTTAACAAGGGGTATGGTATTACCTAGGCAGTCGCTCGATGTAAAATACTGATATTCAGCTGCATCTGGTTAGACTGGAAGCCGACCCTAACAAAGTGGGGAAAAGGCTATGCAGATCTGTATCATTAGTATGTAAGGCTAAGTTAGTTATATTCTCAGTAGACTTTGAAAGATAACTCAGCATCATCCTCTGGTTTATGAATGAGGCCGACGCAACAAAGGCGAAATAAATTTCTGTCAAGTCTGTATAGTTTGCTAACCATTCATTAATTACGTTACGTTTATGTCGTGTATTCGTAACACAGTGTGTGTTGTAACATTCGTGTGTTTAACACAGGAACATAGACATTTCGATAGATATTGACGTCAGATAACAACGGTCCAGTAGAATCTCTTCACTTATAACCAACACTAACATAACTTGTGAATTACCGACAGTACTCCAACAACATCGACATGACTTCTCGCCTGTAATCCCCGAAGGGTTAGGCTGAGGTGTGCCTAACAGTACACCCATATTTTGCCAGTTATGTTTAAATCCCATGTAATAACGGGCGAACCTTTTGCCATCAACAGGGCACAAATCCAAACTCCGTGGCTGCTACTAAGAAATTACTGATGAGAAAAACCCAATAACACTTTGCCCGACCCGAGAATCGAACCCAGGACCTCATGCTCAGCAGTCACGCTTGCGACCACTAGACAAACGAGGCTAGTACTTCAACAAATATGAATAAAACGAAAAAAGAAAAGCAGGAAGATATCAAGAACACGCTCAAGTTCGCACAAGTGCCTATTTCTTTTCGTAATCCTAATTCACATGGTCACCCTTCGAAGTCCTTCCGTAATCGAGACCAAAACCCAAACCTTTGATTTTGTTCCGACCAAATCGCGCAGAAAATAGTAATAAAATGCGGTCAGCACTCATAGAGGCTTAGCCTCATAAATTAATATCAATTTAGGACGAAAATGCGGTCCAGTCCCCATGGAATATGTTGATTGAAGATAATCAGGGCTTGCCTTACCCAGAAAGGGTCGATGTGTTCCTTACATCATGGGAGTTAATACCTTCAGATTTTTGGACACGCGATAAATACATTGGCGGGCTTAAGCCGTGTGCTATAGGCATCCGTTCCACTGCTAACGAGGAAATGTCTAGCTATGAAATATTTTCACGCCCAAGAAAAGTACATTAGATGTAAAATGTTTAAGTTCCGTATCAGTAAAATTTATACATATATACATAAACGCATGCCTTTTTCCCGTGGGGACAGGCAGATACCTCAGAACACCACATGCTACGTTCCTTACATACTTCTTCTGCGTCGTCCACGTTCATACATCACACATACTTCCTAAAAAAATAAAAAAAAAATTGCAGGAATGGTTGTGTAGTCATAGTTTTTATAGTGTCAAAGACTTCTTTGACAATAAATGTTAAATATTCTCGTGAAATTTTTGCACGCTTATTACTGTTAAGCAAAAACATGTGTGCTCTTTCTTTTTTGTTTTTACCATCTTTTATACCATGTTTTTAAGCAAATAAATATTATTCTATTCTATTCTATTCAAATACTAGTTTTAATAGTTGATCGCTGACTGTTTACGAGGAGCTCGTGGCTCAATAATAACAGCCGCTCGGGTCGATCTTTAGGTTAAGCCGTGCTTGCCTAGGTTGGTCTGTGGATGGGTGACCACCCATTACATACCGAGTTTTCTTCGTGCCTCGGAAAGCACGTTAAGCCGTTGGTCCCGGGTGTCATTTGTAGATCTTTGACAGTCGTTAGGTAGTCAGTGGCCCAAAAAGTCTGACAACCAGTCTTACCAAGGGGTATCGTATTACCAAGTTCTAACTGGGTTGTGGAGGTCAGATAGGCAGTCGCTCCATGTAAAATGCTTATATTCAGCTGCATCCGGTTAGACTGGAAGCCGACCCCAACATAGTTGGACAAAGGCTAGGCAGATGATGTTGACCGCTGACTGTTTACACTGCCGTTGTGATCTCTCTCTCAACTACTTTGCCACAGCTACAAGAGCTATCAAAGAACTCGCTCAACGACGCTTGCTTGACTCTTACGCACTCTCTCTAATAACTTTTTGCTGATCATGAGCGGTGGTGGCCCAGTATTATCGACGCCGATTCACGACTTTGTGTCATTCATTTCATCACCACTGACCTTAAAACGATTAAGGACAACATCGTGAGGAAATCGGAATATCCTAGAACGTGTCATACGTGATGTGACATCTACCAACCCGTACTGGGCCCGCGTGGTGGATTATAGCCCACTCCCTTTCATAGAGATGAGCCCTGCATCCCAGCAGTGGGAACAGTATAGGTTGATTTTGCTATGCTTATGCTAATTATCGTTGGGGCAGTGAGCAGATGCCTAGTGACCAATAAATAAAGAAAGCAATGTGTGTCAAATTAGATTCGTGTTTATTTAGTGTTTGTAGTGGATCCCTGATTGGTCTCAAGGTTCCGACTAGCTAGCTAAATGCACTAAGTAATCCTATTACATCGGGCAACGGGAAATGAAAAACGGAACAATAATTTGTCTAGGGAACTATCTCGTTAGTGAATGTGGGTTTTTTGTGTTTGTGAGCCAGATTTATTGCTAGTCAAGGCTCAGTAGCCTAACTATGATGAATCACGGACGTTGTTTTTTTATATTGAGAAAGTTATGTGATGAGATTGTTTTTTTTTATCTGGTAACTGATGTGTAGTTCATGAGACGCTGTTGGTTTTTTTGATGAAGAAATTGTGTTGATAATCTAGAAAGCATTCTAATTTAATATAGAATATTGTCTTCAAGCACTAAGTATAAAATTAGGTCTTGAGTCCCATTTATTTGATTAAAATCTGAATATGACAACCGGTGCAAACAAATTAACCAACTGTACAATTCACGAAAGTGTCCCGAAACGTAAAGAACAGTCCACCATCTGTAGGTAAATAGGTAGGTCGTGGCAAGGGCAGCTTAACCTCATACACCTCCACCAAATTGATTAAAGAAACCACAATTGACTTTTTCATCACGTCCTTCCATTTCATTGACCTCTTTGGTAACGAGATCAATTCAGCTACATTAAGCAATAACTTCGAAATAATAGCAACACACACAACACCACACTCAACCATTTTTCTTTATTGACTTTTATTTACTAACCCAAAACAATAAGTAGCTAGCTTGATTTATTGCTCCTAAATTCAATATGAAATATATGACTCTATTTCTAAGATAGGTCCAGTAATACTGTGTGATTGGGGTTACTGGGATACATTATTGTTAGTCGAAATATTAAAGTAAATATCTTAAATATTCTCTCAGCAATATCCATGTACATTGTTGGCCTTTTAAAAAAATATTCAACCGTTCCGCACTCTGCTTGTCGCCATTTTAACTCTCTAATGGTTTTTTGTTTTTTTTTTTTATCTGTTAAAAAAATTTGTGGAGAGGGTTAGTGAAAGGCGACTATAGACCGATCGCTTTAATGAGTCCTCCGCCTTGCCCCAAAAAAAGGCACATTAAGCGTCCACATAGTCCTAACAATATCACACAAATTATTTGCTTTAAAATAACCATAATCCACATAGGTATTACGATACTAATTGAACTAATACGTGATCAACCTTCAGAATATTCTATTAAAATTGATACCTTCGCGATGACTCACTGAAGCGGTCGGTCTATAACAAAAGGTATTTACAAGGCAGATGTGAGTGGGAACGCCGGGAGGGAGAGGCCTAGAAGGACATTCACTGACCTTATTGGTGAGGTTCTTCAGAAAGGTCAGGCGTAGTACTCGCAATTGGCGTGCGTGTTTGACCAGATGTATGAACGTGGACGAGGCGAAAGGAGTATGTAAGGATGGTAGCAGGTGGCGTTCTATAGTTTCTGCCTACCCTCATAGGAAAAAGGCGTGAGTTTATGTATGTACGTTGTAAAAAGAAACCAAAAAAAATCTTTAAGAAGGTTTTGTATTTTAACATTTTTTATTTGCTATTATTTTTTATATTTATGGTTTTTTTATTTGCCACAGCTTATTTGAATTAATTATTTTATTTTTGAATTGTTTTTACTATGGACACTTTTAACGTACACATCTGGCTGCATCGTTCTCACATAATGTACCATCTCAACATGAATGATGTAACCAAGGTTTTGTTAAAGTATTCTGATTTAAAAGAGTGTCCATGGAGTTTCTTGCCCGTTCTTCTCCATAGAAATCTACGTTAGGGAATGGGCAACTACAGTACTTTCACAGTTTTTGTGCCTTGTGACTGGGACTGTAGCTATATTTTACTGTTGTCTTTGTTTCGACAATTCAAAAGTGCCTGTAACTGGCCTACTTGAAATAAATGCACAGATTTTGAAAAAAAAAAAAAAGAACATCCACTGTCTCTTGAACGTACACTTGAAGACGTGTCAAAATTAACCGAAAATCAAGTGCAACGTTAATCATTTTTAACAGGCTTTCAAGATCTCGCAAGCTCAATATCTTTTTTATTCCTTGACGTAAACAGATCTCCTTTCTTAAAAGTGAATGAAAACTCAATATGTAAACCAAATAAACGCACAAAGGTTACATGAATCTACTTATTTTTTTATTTACATTTAAACCCATTCGCGCCACGCGAAAGTCGGCAAGTTTGTTCTCCCAATAAATATCGACGGTTCAAATAGCTGACACGTAGCTGCAAATAAATTTATTTGAAACGTGATAAACATTTAAAATGCTTACAGATATCTTTCAAGCTTTCTGGGGGCATATTTATTTGTGAATTCAACTTTTTTTGGTATGAGAAAAAAGTGCGTACTTGTATTGGTTTTCTTTTTTTTAACAAGCTTTAATTATAAGAAGAAGAATCTGTTTATCCATTAACATTGAACGCGCATACAAAATTTCGTTTCCGTGCTATTAACCGTTGAGGAGTTCTCTCGTGAAGAGGCGATCCTAACTGCAGGATCAAGTCATGCCTAACATAAAAATGTATTGTCATCAGAACCAAAGGTGTGTGCAAAATTTCAGCTAAATCGGATGGGGAGAACTGATTTGAAATTCAGTCGCAAGATTTGACCAATACTACGTAGGTAGTATTATATTATCTGTGCCAATACATACTAACTAACAAGGCAAGTTACATAAAAGCTTATAATTGTAATAATAAAAGAATTCTAAAAAACGAGCAAAAATTCTGTATGAAAAATTCTGTCACACTTTGTAGTGTTCGTGTCACCAACATGCATTTAGAAAAAATAAATATCTACATGAAAATTCAAAGAGTCACTTCAGATTTGTATAACTTTAGCCCGCGGCTTCGCTTACGTTATGGTCGGAAATTATGCCAGGGGAATGTTTTAATAAGTCTATGATTGGGGGATAATGTAGCTTCCCATTAATGAAAGAATTTCGGAATTGGATCAGTAGTTCCGAAGATTACACCCGAACTTACAAACAAACAAACTTTACCTCTTTACAATATTAAGTACAGATCACGATTGCATATATTTACAAAAACGTAAAAGAAATATATCGTCCATATGCAAATCTTGACTCAAAACGCAAACTTTTACGAGACCGTTTTCAACCACTGTTCAAATAATAAAATGGTGTTGAAAATTCGTACAATAATAAGCTAAACATAAAACATTTTTATCTCTCCTTTTTATGTCAAATTCATAGTGAGGATAAAGTTCCCCACTATCGTTTTAAATGTGCACTGATATAACTGGATGACAGATCTTTATGGAAGCTTCTCATTTTGCATAACTATTTTATTTTTATAGTTATGGAACTATATAAACATTGCTTTGTTTTTGTTACGTGTGCTGCAATATTTTTGTGTGAAATATAAATACACTGTGTACGGTGAGTTCGGCACATGATATTATTATATCCCCCGCGTGAGTTTATTTTCTATGGTTATAGACCATCGTGTACTAAATTCGTGATAACATTTTCCCCGTCTTGGCTACCTCGCTGGTCGAGTGATCGCAACCGTGACAGTTGAGAATGAGGCCCTAGGTTCGGTTCCCAGGTCGAAGACAAAGTGTAAATGAATTTTTCCGCCAAGGATTTCTCAGCAGCAGCAACGGAGTCTGAATTTGTGCCCGGTTGATAGCAATAGGCTCGCCCCTTATTATATGGGACTTCAACATAACCGGTGAAATTTGGATGTTCTATTAGGTAGTATTAGTACGTGGACGAGGCAAAAGGAGTATGTAAAGAACGTAGCAGGTGGCGTTTCTGACTACCCCCATAAAAAAAAAGGAAAAAGGCGTGACTTCATGTATTAGGTACGCCGCAGCCTAACCCTTCGGGAATTCCAGGCGTGACGTAATGTTCTTATCTATAACATCGTGTACAGTAAGAATGTCTAATTAGAAATTCTAATTCTAGCAATAATTGTATTGAGGTAGAACTGAATACACCGTGACTTTTTAGTCGTCTTACAACGGCAGCCCACTTCATGTATCCAATGACTACTAATCATTAATATTAAAAAAATGGGTATTTTTGAGACTTTAATAATTTAAAAATAAAAATATTATTTAGTAATATGACGCATGGCGTAGTTAAAACACCCTGTTGAGAGCAATGATCTACTGAACTCGAGAGCTGGGTAGGTATGTTCTCCCGTTTGACACGTTAACATCATTAACAGTTTGTTTCATAATTTTATTCTAATGTATTATTTATTTTTCTTTGTACCTATTCCGGTAGGAAAAAAAAACAAAAATCGCGCCTAGATCTATTTTATGTCGGGTACATTGAGTAGACCACCGTTGTAAGACGACTAAAAAGTCACGGTGTATAACTATAAAATTTTACGTGAACGTAAATACAATCAGTTTTTGTTCGTCAACACGACTTTTTAGCCTAACTGCCCAAAACATTGTTAAAAACACAATCAATTTCACAGCTAAGCCTTTAAATTAAAACTAAAACGCATAACAGCCCGGTAATTTTAGCTCAAATTGTAAGTAACAATGCAAATTATTGCCCAAAACACGTTACAAAGAATTTATTGCCCCTCACTCCAATGTAATGGGCTATAAACAATGTCGCGAAGTATTCATAAAATATATTTGTTTATTTTGTGGAAAATTAGGCGTGACCCTTCATGTGATGTACCTGTGTAGAAGCTGACCATCAAAAGTATCTTTATTTATCTTTACATATATTTTTATAAAAATAATATAATTTAAACAATATAAAAATATCTTCGTTGGTCGAGTGATCGCAAGTGCGACTGCTGAGCTTGAGGTTTATCCATCAGGAATCTCTCTCACGGAGTCTGGATTTGTGCGCCGTTGATGGCAATAGTCTCGCCCTTTATTACATGGGATTTAAACATAACAGGCGTAATGTGGGTGTATTTAAGTACACTTTACCGTAACAAGGTGTAATTATTTTGTTTCGTTTATTTTAATGTGGTTACTATGATACTGTTATTTTTAGGTAAAATTCAAACATCTAAGATACGTAATTTAGTCATGTATCCATTCTGCAGTGTAGTATTGAGTATTAAATTGTATTTTCATTTACTTGAATATTGAGAAGGCGGGTAATATCATTATGTTCAGTCTAGTGACGCCGAGGAGATTGCTGTCAGTTAGAGGTAATCACATTTTTATTCGATATTTTTATAAGCGAACACAAAATTGAACGACGAGGATTTTAAATATGTACCGAAATAGCCAGCAATAGCGGCATAGACTGTTTTTTTTAAATTAAAAACCATGTTTTTATTTATTTTTCACATTGTGCCGTCACAATGCGAGTTTATTTCTCGTTTGTTTGTTTTCATAGTTTTTAATTTTTCTGTTTCATAACGTTGGCTTTTTAAATACATGTCCCAACAAATGGCTTTGGGATTACTTTTTGCAACATTTTACTGGCTGACTGGACTATACTCTGTGCTTTTTAATTAGTGCATGCTCGTTGAAGTTTTTTTTTATGATACAAGGTTTGTAGAAATTATAGAATATCAGTATGAAATCGCTTGTTGTCCATATTATCAAGCGTGTTGTGTTTGTACTTAAATAAAGAAAATCATCATCAACATCATCATTTCAGCCAAAAGCCGTCCACTGCTGGACATAGGCCTCCCCCAAGTGTCGCTACATTGAGCGGTCCCGTGCGTCTCGCTAACAGCGGATCCCCGCAACCTTCACCAGGCCTTCGGTTCACCTAGCGGGAGGCCTTCCAACGCAACTTTTTTCGGTTCGCGGTCTCCACTTCAGAACTTAAAGAAAATATTTTTTTTTTAATATTTTTATACGCAAACCCTGCGTAGGGAACTGTAGCTGTTTTGACATGGAAAGAAAAATTCTAGTGCGAGCAGGGTTTGAACCTGCGACCTTCCGATTTAGTACACCGGAAGTCTTAACCAATTTCAGAATTTCTCTTTCCATGTCAAAACAGCTAATAACATGTTTGTTAAATTGTGCTTTAATTAGTTTGTTTTACACACAGTAATATTCGCTTTTTTCAGAATTTCTCTTTCCATGTCAAAACAGCTAATAACATGTTTGTTAAATTGTGCTTTAATTAGTTTATTTTACACATCGTAATATTCGCTTTTTGTCTACTAGTACGCCTGACCACCAATCAAGCTATGCAAATCCAATATACGCTGATCTCTCATTGTACCGAAAGCTCTTACAAAGCGAAGTCAGGTTATACAGAATATGTATAGCTTGATGTATCACTGAGTTTACCATGTTTTTACATTTTATAAATCGTTCAAAACATTGACTGTTTTAATATAGGTACTGTTCACTGTTTTCGTAAATGAGTTTCAGTCGACGTTTTTTTTTTATTGAGTAATGTCAAAAATATAAAAAGGACTTAGTCGAAATTAAAATGTAATAGGAATTTCAAACTGACCTTTTTATCAGGTCTCAGAACTTTTTACAGCAAAGAGTCTATTTAGAGATAATCGGCACGCTAATTCAACATTATTTTTAATATATGCGAAACCTGAATATAGTTTGTTCAGAATAAGTAACTGAATGGATTCCAATAATTTTTAACCCATGATATATTTTGTCAAAAAAAAATATTTAAAAAAAGTTACAAGTTGGATACCGAACGACATTAAGTACCTATCGCAATAATTTAGGTACCTCCTCCCAAATTATTGTTATCAATGATCTCAAGACGACACTGGAGGCGCGTATAACTTTGTGATATATCATTATACAGTTTTAAAATTTTGCATATAGATTCTTTACTTAAAAATACTATACACGTGTTTCAGGTTTCGCATATACTAAAACTAATGTTGTATAACTAATGTTCTTGATGCAGGGATGTAACTTTTAATTTAAAAATATTGTTCATTATAAGTAAGTAATTACAGTTTGTCATTAAGTACGGCACAGTCAAAGCTAAACTGATCGAATCCATTACAATTAAAATGAGGAAAACCACAAAAAGTTTTTGAAACTCAAAAAATCTTTAATGATAACCGACCCTTTGATTTTCTGAAATTAATTCCGGGCAGGGTCTGAGACGTTAATTTATTTTGATTAAGTTTCTTTCGTGTTCTACTTCAGAATTAAGCTGAGATAACTTTTTCTTTAGGACATTAGGACTGACTTTTAAGTATTAATAAGACAAGCTAAAACTAACGAAAGGGCTGTGTAAACATGTTGTGTGCTAAAGGTTTAGATATACTATCTATCTAAGCTGCTTCTTTGTGCAGTTGCTGTTTTTTATTTCTAAGCTATTTTTTTATCATCAGCCTGACACCACTAATATGAGAATAATACCATAATCTTCGTACTTTATATTTTCACAATATTTTCCTAGTGATTTAAACTGCTAGTTTCCCTTGGTAATTTTCTTGCTTTTTATGTTATTTAACGAAATTAATTGATTTACATTGTTATACCAAATGATTCTATTGTTTTACCTTTCATTGATTTTTTTTGGGAGAAGTTCCGACGAATTTCTTTAAAAATAAATGTATTTTCTACAAATTTTCCACTAACTCGTTTTAAACATTGTCTTATTTATACTTTAGAACAATGAAAAGAGGTTGTAGGAGTGTCGCCTTTGATCTAGGTCTTCAATGACTAATTGGTAGAATTTTTTACCACTTCGCTCTTTACATTTGGGGACAAAAAACAAATCTTGAACTCATTTCAATGCTAATTTCAGAATGGGGGAGAAATAAATTCATCAGCCTGATGTTTGTGCGAGTTACTAGGGAAAATAAATTAATGCGGCCCTATTTTGTAATAGCGTTGGGCTGTACTTTGCTTTAAATTAACCTAAGGCAAAATTTTCACGTTTTTAGTCAAAAAAAGTTTGCGGTTTTTTAAAATATTTGTGTTCACTGTTCCTTTTTAGTTTTAATTTAATTTAAATCATTGAACGTGGTCAACTGGATGTTTTACTTTTGTTTTGTTTTGCTTTCTGTTTCTATGGTAATTATTGTAATTGGTGTTATACCGTTATAATTAAATATAAATAAATAATAAATAAACTTAGCAAAACATTAAGTACATAGATGACTCGTCTGAATTCTCAACAAAATCTTATAAATAGAATAATTCAATTGCGGGCAAAAATTTAAGTTTACCTTTAAAAATATCTCAATTTGAACTCATTAGTTAAGGAAGAGTATAAAAAATACGTCAAAACTATATTATGTGTAATCGTGAAATGTGGAATTACAAACTGTTTCAGTAATTCTACTTATTGGGTACGTATTTTCCGTATACCATTCTCTTATTTAAGGATCAGTCGAAGCGACATACAATGATGTCTTAAAGGCTCCTAACGATCTCATGGCGACATGGAGAGAGCGACTGTCGCAACCCCGTGCAGGGCACGCTACCATAGTGGCGATAAGTCCCCTCTTTGAGGAGTGCCTAGAGAGGCGCCACGGCGCCCTCACCTACCGCCTGACGCAGGTCCTCACCGGACACGGATGTTTCGGGAGGTTCCTGCACCGAATCGGGCGGGAGGAAACGCCCGGGTGTTTCCACAGTGAGGATCGTCCGGAGGAGACGGTGGAGCACACCGTGGAGGTCTGCCCCGCTTAGGCGGAGCACCGCCGTGTCCTCATAGCGGCGATTGGCGGCGGTGATCTCTCGCGTCCGGCCTTGGTTCAAGCCATGGTCCGGAGCGAGAGAGAATGGGAAGCCGTCACCTCCTTCTGCGAAGCAGTCACGCTAATGAAGGAGGTGGCAGGACGTGAGAGGGAAAGAACCTCACGTCCCAGCCGCCGCGGGAGACGTCCTGGGCGTCGGGGGTCACGTGGTGGCTTCCGACCACCGTAGGCGCTGGCCTGTGGCCGTCTTATGACGACAGGCCGTGTCGACGTCGCGTTCGTGTTCCACGCGCGCCTCAAAGAGATGTCAGTAATCAAGTAGGGGTCCGCATGGGCCGATGCCTGCCAGGGCTGCGGGACTGTTCGAAAGAGATACCGTGGCCCTGGAACACAAAGGGCAAAGAAGGAACATGGATGGGTTTTAGTCAGTAGAAGTCTGATACTCCCCTCCGCTCCGCCCAGAGTGGGGGGGTCATTTGATGATTTCCCATCGGGAAAAAAAAAAAAATAAAAAAAATAAGGACTCCTAACAATAACAGAATCTGATAGCTTCGCTCTTTTCAAGTCACGGTAGTTATAAAATAAACTTTGTACTAAAAATCTTCAATCAGGCTTTTACTTTGTAATAAAAACATGGCACAACATAGCACGGTTTGAAGAGGAAACCTAGTTATTTATTATTATGTATTTATCTATATATAAAATGGTAAACTGGCTGACTGACGGACTGACTGGGTGATACATCAACACACAGCCCAAACCGCTGGTCCTAGAGACATGAAACTTAGAGGGTGTGTTCTTTGTGAAGAGTAAATATCTACTAAGAAAGGATTTTTGGGAATTCCACCCCTATAGGGGTAAACTAGGGGATGGAAGTTTATATGAAAGTCTGTCAGGTTTGAAGTTAGGATCTTCAAATGTTGTGTTTAGGCTAACGATTGAAAATTAATTTATACGTGTCTCATCGTTTTTGATAATTCTACCTCCGAAGGGTTAAAAAGGGGGATGAAGGTAAGTTATCGGATATTTATCGACATCCACGCGGGCGAAGCCGCGGGTAAAAACTAGTTAGGTATATAGTGAACCTTCATGCAACATAAAAGGGATAAATGCCTATGCCCAAGGCATTCTTTCCATTTTGACACTGTCTCATGTATGTATGTACAATTGTACATTTTAACGTGCTATTTAATTCATCATCATTCGCCTTGCCTTTTCATTTTGAATAATTGACTTTTTATTTTGAGTCAACCTCAAAGGTCAAAGGTGTCTCATCAATAAGTATTTGCGGTGTGCGATATCATCCGCATATATATTATTTCTAACGTAACCCTTTACCAATTGCTTTTAGAAACAGAACTGTAGTGTGACTGTTCGTAAATTACCCTAGGCTGATAAAATTTTCGTTTTTCCTAAATCATGTAAATGTTAGTATTGATGTCGGCTCCCCCCGAAGGAGGAGAGGCCGCGCCCCTCCGTCCGCACGGCCTTGTAAGACTCGACACCAAACTGGTCATCTTTCCACCGACTACTAAATTGAACCCCAGCCCTGTCCCGACTTTAGAAGCTAGGGGACAGGGAGGGGTACAAGGTGTAGTTAATATTGGGAGGTCACAGTTAAGACATATACATGAATAATATCAAATCCTATAAAACTAAATCAGTAATAAAGTATGAAGCTAATAAGACAAGAGGGCGCAAAGATATATATATATATATATGATGAAAGTTTGGGAAAGGTAACGTTACGCTTGCGCTTAAGAGATTAATTATTTACAGTTACGTTAATTTAATGATTCCAAAATACTAGTTGCCAATTTGCAAACGCAAACGATTCCATGTTACAACATGGAACTGTTTTACAACGATTGCTCGACGTACGTGTACTGTTAGACCTAAGTGCATAGTCCTACTGAGAACATTGCTATGAACTCTAACAGACCACGTTTCCTAGGCTCTATCTACATGTCTTCCCCAATCCTAAGGCAGTGGGTTGTGAGGCCACTGCCATTGAGGAAGACAGGTTTCTAGTATTTCTACAAATACGCGTACTCACGTTAATAACACCCTTACGGCAGATTACCCCAATTACTATATTGTAACACAATTGTCACAAGCGTACCGTAGACTCAGTCTGTAGCAGAACATATTGCGATTGTTATTGGTGGACGCCGAAGAGGTTATTCCATCGTCACTTCACATTTCTTTACTCTGCCCCATGTCGTGGTTGCGTGTCTCGCTAAATAGTGTCGATTCAGTAATAGGCCTGTGGCAGCCGGGGTTATTTTTAACGAGACACAGTCCCTAGCGTTCCTAAGAACGTAGCTATCCAATCAGTTTAGGATACTTGGTGAAGCCTACCCCCGCTCCCTGAAATGTGCGCCAACAATCTCTACGCAATGTTTCTGAGCTAGACCTTTACAGGAAGCAGTATTCATCAGCAACGTTTGGTTGATTTGTACCACAAGTACAAGTCGGCATTATATCACTGAGCAGTATAATTTGTCTTAATAAATCCATGAATATTACGGTGTTGCCTTCACCACTGAACAATATATTTTATCCCAATTGAAATGCGAATATTACGGTTCAGCCTTTCATTTTGTGGTGTGTCAAATAAAAGTCAACATTCGTCAATAGTCGGGTGTGTTGGTGTATAGTGTGTTTGTCGTATGCATGAAATGTGTGTATAGTGTTGCGAAAGGCGGTCTCCGTCCCTATAACCAAACGCAGATGAAGAATATGTGCCAAGGTTAGGAGTTATTAGGACACACAACACAGGACATAATAATATACATTGTGATGATAAAGCGGCTCTGCCGTCATGCTGAAATAAATAATTATTAACATCGCTGCGTTTCCGCCAAACTGCTACTTAAGCTAGGAGTTAATTATAGTTAACACTTACCACGTGTTCATTGTTCATTGAGGAGGACTAGTCACCAGCTACTTACATAGTACTGCACACATTACCAGTCTCACCTCCGCTACAGCGTCTCCTTCAGGATCTCGTCACTCACTTTAACTAGGCATATAGCTACTACTTATATTTAACTTATAAAATACTAATCGCTCTCTTACGACAGTCCTCTGGGACATGTCCATCTTGGTACCAAGATTACGCTAACTACACGAACCTAACCTAGAACGTCCTAGCTCTTTAACCGTTTTCAGACCGACTCCCTGACTTAGCTCGACTAGCCTCCACGTGTGGACTCTTCCGCGATTTCAAATCAACTGCCACGAATCCACCAAGCTTTCCCCGGCCCAGCCTCCAAAACACCACCACGCTTGGGTCGCCTTTTCAGAATCCGTTTCTTTTTTGTGCAAACGTCTCAATTATATTAAGTGCCCTTCGAACGCCCAAGACCGGCGTAAATTGCAACCACATGTCGCACTAGCATTCAGAACTACGTATTGAAATTAGATATTTTTTTATATTTGGCCTGTCAGTCCCTAGTCCCTTTACCATTAAGTAAAGAATTTATGCGTTTCTAAGTGATGCAATATTGTTTTACAATTCAAGGAAGAAAGCTCACTAAATCTTTATTAATTACGGTCACTTGCCAGCCTGTCAAGCCATAAAATAGAAGTTTAATGTGTTTGTAAGTGGCCCATACCGTGTGATGATTTTAAATAAAAATCAATACTAAAATATCTACTTAATAATTAGGAGTACGTGACAGACAGTCACAGTAGCATATTTAATTTAATTTAAAAATAAAATCATTTAATTTTCCTTAAAATTCTCGTAAATCATAACTTTCTGTTATTCTCTAAATAATTTTCGATACACGTGTACCACTAGACCGAAACCGAATAATTTTATAAGTAAAGTTAGAATATTTCAACCGTAATTAATTTTATTTACGGTTGAAATTCACTTGTAAAGGTTTATTATTTGTACCAATATTGATTAAGAAGTTGAAGTATTTTTATCACCAAGTTTCACGCCTTAATTACATGAGACTTCAGCATAACTGGCTTGATATTCTGAATGTTATGTTTGCCGGATCCGGTCGTTAGTACGGACATAAAATGAATCGGCTAACGCACCAGTGGGCACTGGTGGCATGATGCGACCTACTTACCAGTCTACCCACACCACAGCGTGTTTCTACAGAGCCCTGATTTTCAGCTCGAGACGAGGGCGACATCTAGCTCGCCGTCCGGCCTAGCTCGCCGTCCGGCTGTCTTATGACCACAGGCCGTGTCGACGGCTCGTTCGTTAAAAAAGGGCGAAATTCAATGTCTGATCGCGGCGGAGTTGAGACGTCTTGGAATTATGCCCCGTGTAATTGTGTTAAGTTATAATCTCAAGTAATTCGTTAGTTTTGCTAGAAACAGTGTATCGCACCCAGTGTGTTTTCAAAGCACAAAACCCATCGTCTGCCCGCATGATGTACGAGCCTAAAGGAATAAATAATGACATATCCGATATGTTTATCTTGTATGAATATTTAAAGTCGAAATTCACTTGTGAAAGTTTTATCATGTGTGATTTAGAAGTTGTAACGTTTTTATCATCGACGCCTTATCCATTAATTCCCTCGCCTTTGTGTCGTCGTATATCCCTAATAGATCGTAAATGCTTCCGATTTTACTGCAGTAACATATTGCTGGAACAACCCTGCGTATGCTTATACACAAATAGACAAAACGTTGAATTAGTGAGCAGATGTTACAGTCGTAAACGCTGAGGAAAAAGCTGGTGGGACGTCGTTTGTTAGGGTTGTTCTGTAAATATGTACCTTGTGAGATGTACTTAGTTTTACGCTTGTATATTGAATCTTTATCTTTAAGTGTCACGAGTTTCCTCCGTGCCTCGGAAAGCACGTTAAGCCGTTGGTCCCGACTGTCATTTGTAGATCTATGACAGTCTTTACAGATAGTCAGTGGCTCGAAAGTCTGACAACTAGTCTTACCAAGGTGTACCGGTCAGACAGGCAGTCGCTTCATGTAAATTTTAAGAAAAAAGGTTTGGCAGATGATGATCTTTAGGTGTTATAAATTAAACTCACTCTTTGGGTCAGCCCTTGTGACTGTTTAGCTCTCTAAAGTTCACAATGCCTTTTGAAACCGTAGCTTTTCAAAACCGTGCAAAGCAGGGGCACGTAATAAAACATATTAGACGTTATTTACAAAAAATAAATTGATATCATTACCATTCCTTATATGAGGTCTATCTTTTCATACACGAAATATTTTAAGAGTAACTTCTATAAGTCGTAAAATCGCCATAGCAACGGGAAAAAAAAATTATCTGAGTGTTTTTTTTTTACAAAATTATTATAATTCTATAATTTAAAAAAAAAAAAACCTTTACTCCCATATTCTAACAATACACAGTAGGTAAATACGACGTAGTAAACTAGCCTAATGGGTGCTTAAAAATAAGGAGCCAGTATTTATTTTGTGGGTCAAGTAATACTAAATTATTTATTTTTATAAAAAAAACTCAGGTAAAAAAAAAACCATTGAAATGGCTTTGTTATAGCCGTTAGATGATTCCCTGACAATATCTCGTGTATGAATAGTTAGACCCTATATTGAATAGGCTGATTATGATTTGATATACCTAAGAACATCATCTGCCTAGCCTTTTCCCAACTATATTGGGGTCGGCTTCCAGTCTAACCGGATGTAGCTGAATACCAGTATTTTACATGGAGCGACTGCCTGTCTGACCTCCACAACCCAGTTAGTACTGGGTAATACAATACCCCTTGGTAAGACTGGTTGTCAGACTTTTTGAGCCACTGACTAGCTGACGACTGTCAAAGATCTACAAATGACTGCCGGGACCAACGGCGTAACGTGCTTTCCGAGGCACGGAGGAAACTCGGTATGTAATGGGCGGTCACCCATCCACAGACCAACCTAGGCAAGCACAGCTTAACCTAAAGATCGACCCGAGCGGCTGTTATTATTTAGCCACGAGCTCCTCTGATATAAGAACCTAAGAACCTAAGACCTAAGAACGATGTCACGAATAATTATATCCAAAACCATGTTTACTCAAACGGAAAAACGCTGTTCAAATATGAAGGTGGATCGCATAATCACTAATCAACATTCTACGAAGTGAAAATTAACTCCGGTAAAGTGATAATGCCGTTGATTAGAGTTGGACCAATCGATTGGTGAAACAAGCCTTTGTAGTACGTGTTGAGTGTAGTCGGGGGCAAACGAACGGTTAAGCGTACACATAAATGTTGGTGCAACTGACCCCGGTTAGTTTTAATTACTTGGCGAAACGAGACGAGAATGAACAGATTTTGCCGATGAATAAAATATTTTTTGGTAATTATTTGCCCTTACATCGGCAATTTGTGTTTTGGATTTTTTTTTTTTTTTTTCGTTTGCCAATCTTAAATGGAACTGGGCTGGCCACAACTGTCGCATGCCGGAAGAGCTGCCGTTAGCCATGGGCTAACGGCAGCAAACGGCAACGCGGCAGGCCCAGAAGGAGATGGCGGGACGAACTCGACTCTTTTCAAAAAGATTGGCAAACAACAGCACTGGATAGGGACAAGTGGAAAGAGAGAAGAAAGGCCTTGCAGTGGGACACAAATGGCTGATAATAATAATAATAATTTGCACTACTAAGATTGGTTTAAAATTGTATTCATATTATTTGAGTGCCTCGTTAGTCTAGTGGTCGCTAGCGCGACTGCTGAGCATGAGGTCCTGGGTTCGATTCCCGGGTCGGGCAAAGTGTTATTGGGTTTTTCCATCAGGTATTTTCTCAGTAGCAGCCACGGAGCCTGGATTTGTGCCTGGTTGATGGCAATAAGCTCACCCTCTATTACATGGGACTTAAACATAACTTTAATTGGGTACACCTCTGCCAATCCTTCGGAGATTACAGGGGTGATGTTAGGTTATGACATTTTATTTGAATGTTTTAATGTTTGGTTGTTAGAACTGACTTTTATTAGCTAGTTCAGTAAGTTCCTATTTGTATTACTTATGGGTAATACATACATAATTTTACTGTACTCAGTATTTAATTGTAACTCATTACACTGCCGTACCATAGTTAGTTTCGTAATCAAAACACAGTTTTTCCCACAAAATAATTCATTAAATAAGGCACCCATAATTCTTCTAACTAAGACGTTTCAACACGAAGAATTTTTCTTTAATAAAAAATGCAAAACCACGAAAAGTCGGAACCCATTAAGACTGAATAGATTTGCATGATTTTTCTTCTCTTTCTCATTTTAAAAGCCTTTAAAATTTACTAATGGTGACTTTTCTTTAAAAAAATATCCCTCTAAAGAGGATTTTCCTTAAGAACTCTCGATAACAGACATTCAATTATAGCAACACTAACAATACGCCTGCGACTTTATCCGCAAAAATTGTTATAGCTCGGCTAATATGCACGATATAAATATAATTTAGAGCCTTTCTTTTTCCGGATGGGAAATCATCAAATGACCCCCCTCCACTCTGGGCGGAGCGGAAGGGAGTGTCAGACTTGTACTGACTAAAACCCATCCATGTTCCTTCTTTGCCCTTTGTGTTCCAGGGCCACGGTATTTCTTTCGAACAGTCCCGCAGCCCTGGCAGGCATCGGCCCATGCGGACCCCTACTTATTTGCTGACATCTCTTTGAGGCGCACGTGGAACACGAACGCGCCGTCGACACGGCCTGTCGTCATAAGACGGCCGGACGACGAGCTAGCCCATAACTCGCCGTCCACAGGCCCGCGCCTACGGTGGCCGGGAGCCACCACGTGACCCCCGACGCCCAGGGCTGCGGCGGCTGGGACGTGAGGTTCTTTCCCTCTCACGTCCCGCCACCTCCTTTACTAGTATGACTGCTTCGCAGAAGGAGGTGACGGCTTCCCATTCCCTCTCGCTCCGGACCATGGCTTGGACCAGGGCCGGACGCGAGAGATCGCCGCCGCCAATCGCCGCTACGAGGACACGGCGGTGCTCCGACCAAACGGGGCAGACCTCCACGGTGTGCTCCACCGTGTCCTCCGGACAATCCTCGCAGTGGAAACACCCGGGCGTTTCCTCCCGCCCGATTCGGTGCAGGAACCTCCCGAAACAACCGTGGTGAGGACTTGCGTCAGGCGGTAGGTGAGGGCGCCTCTCTAGCCACTCTTCAAAGAGGGGACTTATCGCCACTATGGTGGCGTGTCCTGCACAGGGGTTGCGACAGTCGCTCTCTCCACGTCGCCATGAGAATAATTTATAGCCTATAGCACCCACGAATAATGTAGATTTCTGCCAGGGAAAGAATTTTTAGAATTGGATCATTTGTTCCGGAGATTATCCCCTGCCTACATACACACTTACAAACAAATTTTACATATTTTTAATATTAAATATAGATTGATTAAATGTACAGAAAGAAAAACGTTAACATCTCTCTTTTGCATTGTACAGTGTATAAAGGGTGTAAATAGACCCTTAACATATCCGAAAGGCAGTTGTTCTCCCCGTCTCTGCGATAATTTTTTGTTTTAGACTGTACCTGGGAACCTTCTAATTACGGAGATATTGGGGGTCAAACTTCCAACTTTTTCACAAGTTTTTTTTAAATACATGTTTTTAATGTAAGATTTCTACTTTACACACCTCTACGACCCCCGTACTATTTAATCCATCCATCAGCACAATGCTGTGAGTGCTTTCCATCGAGTCCTAGCGTAAAACGTGATTTTTCACCCCAAAAAAAAAGGCGATTCCCAGCAATAATTTTTTCGTAAAGTGACTTAGTTTGATGTACAAAATGTTTGGTTGACGGTTATGTGAAGGGTCTGTTTACACCCCGTATAGTACAGTGAAGTTTAATAATCACAGTATTTAATCAATTGCCTAAACACCACAAACTTTAAACCAAACCCACCGTCAGCTCTTTACCTCGCTTCTTTTGTTCCAAAAACAAAACAGTCGCATATAAATCTCCAAACGGGTACACCCAAAAGTGTCTTGAATACAGCTTCGCAGACTACCCCTCTTAACAAGCCGATCTACGTCCTATTTCGCGAATAAACGTCCGTCTGTCGGTCTGTCTGACCGCTACAGAGAAAAGGCATGACTTGCTTTAAGCTCAGCTTTAAAACTTAACCGTACATCAGCCCCAACTTGCTGTCTTAAATGCATTTCCGTACGAGTTTAATGGAAATATCCGCGTCTCTTTTAGATTAAATCAGATTAATTAACGTGAGGTAAACGGTGTGGCGGTTTAAAAGGGAGATGGCAGATTTTTTAATTACGTTTCTTTTTAGTTACCGGCGATTTGTAGAGGGAAGTTTGTAGCGATGTTTTATGAACTTAAGCAAAAGGAGGTGCAATAAAATCCCGAAAGAGCTACAAACCTCGAAAAGAAATCGTAGTCTGATTAACTAAGAGAGCGAAAGTGATGCAATTACATTAGAAACGCAAAAGAAGAGATTGCTGTAAAATGCGTGCGCTCGGAATAAAACGACGTATGTGCCAAAACGAATTTACTCCTTTTTTAACAAAATAAATGAATTAAAAAAACTACTTTGAGTAAACTTTAATATGATAATTCTCTGTTTTAAAGTAAATTCCATTGAATAACTCTGAAGCGTTACGCCGTGATGTCGAAAAAAGTAACAAAATAGATAAAAATTTGCAATTTGTTTGAATCGAGAAAAAATCACTGAATCGTATTCCGTTTACATGATACTAGATCAAAGCGTCAAAAAAAATATACCAAAATGTTAAATCCCTATTCCCCATACTTAACAAGTTACACGAAATAGAAAAAAACACATTTTTTCAATATATCACCTTTAGCATTCGGGCTTTTTAAAAAAAAAACAAAAACCATTTATTTCTTCAACAAAAGTATTACAACAAAATTACTGATAAGAGCCTCTCTTTAAGCAAGTAATGCCTGTATTGGCCTGTTTTCGGATGAGAAATCATCAAATGAGGGGCCTACTCTGGGCGGAACGGAAGGGAGTGTCAGACTTGTACTGACTAAAACCCAGGCTAGGGTATTCAACCACGGTAGCATACCGACTGGCTAATTCTTGCTTAGCTCATGGCTATGATTCGTACCAACTCACGACTAAAATAATTACATATTGTGCTCGATTTTGTCAATGTATAAAAAGAGGATCGATAGTAGACCATAGACACACAATCATATTAAACTACACGTACAAAGTACTTACGACTAAACAAACTTATTATTTATATAGAACAACGAAGTGAACAACGAAAAACAACGTGTGGAAAATTCACACATAAATATTAGATTTTCAGTCGACGTTGTAAGTAACGCGTCTCAAAAATACGAGAAGCTCTCTCTGCCTGTGAGAACGAGCAACTGGCATGATACGGAGGATTTCTACCTATGACTGGCATCCAGGTAAATAATATATTTGACCCAGAAAACATAAAAATCCCCGTGACGTTTCATTTTTGCCGGTCTCTTGATCTGATGCCCGGTTTCTGAGGACGAAGAAATATTATATGAAAAATTATTGTTAGAGATTTTTATTTGAGTAGCATTTCTTAGCAGAGCCAAGAGACTGAACGGCTCCAGTACAAAAATTCAAGGCGTGAAAATATTTATTTAAAGTCTCGTGTAACGCTGGTTTAATTTTAAACCAGTCGTGTCGCTTTTTTACATCATTACATTTATTTTTCTGAATAGTGACGTACATGTGGTACTTATCAATTAAGAAAGAAAATAATTTTATTTAGCACAGATTTAAAGATAAAACATATTCTGCGAATTAAAACGCATTTACTAACTGTGTCTTCCGTTACGGTTTAGTTGGACTTTTTGATGCTATTTGAGTTATCAGACGCAGATTGGTTGTTTAACTAAGAGTAAATATTTATTAAAAGAAAAAAAGAAAATACATTTATTTGGCACATGCCACAAGTGCACACAATATAAAACAAAAATAATACAAGAAAAAAATAAAACTTAAAATTAAATTTAAAAAAAAATGTAGGTAACACGGTGTGCCTCATAGCTGCGCCAAACAACTATTACTATTAGCCGACTAAACAACTGATACCACTACAAATAACGGTCACAACTACAATTATCAGCCACCTTCTGAAAGTGTAGCGGCACTACAAAAATCACTACCGTAACAAAGTGCAAAAATCACTACCGTAACAAAGTGCAAAAATCACTACCGTAACAAAGTGCAAGAATCACTACCGTAACAAAGTGCAAAAATCACTACCGTAACAAAGTGCAAAAATCACTACCGTAACAAAGTGCAAAAATCACTACCGTAACAAAGTGAAAAAATCACTACCGTAACAACGTGCAAAAATCACTACCGTAACAAAGTGCAAAAATCACTACCGTAACAAAGTGCAAAAATCACTACCGTAACAAAGTGCAAAAATCACTACCGTAACAAAGTGCAAAAATCACTACCGTAACAAAGTGCAAAAATCACTACCGTAACAAAGTGCAAAAATCACTACCGTAACAAAGTGCAAAAATCACTACCGTAACAAAGTGCAAAAATCACTACCGTAACAAAGTGCAAAAATCACTACCGTAACAAAGTGCAAAAATCACTACCGTAACAAAGTGCAAAAATCACTACCGTAACAAAGTGCAAAAATCACTACCGTAACAAAGTACAAAAAGAACTACAACGCCATCTATGCCACTGCTATGCTATCGGGCAGTAGCCGTAGTTTAGTAGTAATAATAGTGTCAGAGGGTCATCCCGTTTCTATGGGAGATGAAGAACTTTACACCCTGTTCTTCATACTCCTGTAAAAGTATTCTAATAAAAACTTAACACTTTCTGAACAGGAAATCAAACCTGAAATGCTGCTATAAAGGGTATAAATAGACCCTTAACATAAATGAAAGGCACTTGTTTTCCCTGTCATTGTCATCATTTTTTTGTTTTAGACCATACCTGGGAACCTTCTAGTTACGGAGATATTAGGGGTCAAAGTTCCAACTTTTTCACAAGTTTTGTTTTTAAATACATGTTTTTAATGTAACATTTTTACTTTACACACCTCCACGACCCTCGTACTATTAAATCCATTCATCAGCACAATGCTATGAGTGCTTTCCATCGAGTCCTACCGTGAAACGTGACTTTTCACCCCAAAAAAAAAACATTGATTCCCAGCAATAATTTTTGCGTAAAGTTACTTAGTTTGATGTACAGAATGCTTAATTGACGGATATGTGAAGGGTCTGTTTACCCCGCTATGCTTCGCAAAAACATCATACTATGGTCATCGATCCGTGTGCTAAGCATAGCTATGTCTTTCATTTATGATAACAATCATTATGATTTATGATACCAAGGGTGTATGATGGTATGCTATAATAATGTATTTGCATATGAATAGGGAGACTTAATGTATTATTTTTCTGCTGCGTCTGTATATTTTCGTACCCATTTTGGTGCTACAAAAGACGAAAGGGTTTTAAGCGAGGTCCCAAGTCATCAACGGTACCTACGTGTTAAATATACATGATTGATTGAATGAAATGACTGACCTGGAAGTCTTTAAATAGACTCCGGACCCAGGTTGGTCGCAGCAAGGAAAACCTGCTCAGGTGAAGATTCATGAATGACTCTGCCCTGCAGTGTAAATGTGGTGCTGTTCTACAAACGATGGGGCACTTAATATCGTGTCCTGCGTGTCCTGTTGTTTGTTCGCTACAGGAACTGATGACATGACAAACTAGTAGCTCAGTTCTGGGCTAAAACAATTTAGATTGCCATCGACACGCTAAGAAGAAGAAGAATGAAATAACAACAGCTAATCAAATCACTTGCAGTATTTGACGGAAAAATAATTGATTGTCTGAATCCAAGTCAAGCCACCATTCATTCCCTGACGAAAAAAAGTAAAACCAAATGCAAACCTGCGTAGTATGGATCTAGAAAATTCATCATCATCTCCCACAGCCCAGCTTCACTCACTGCCGGGTCAGACCTCTCCATGCTTGTTCCAATCTCGAAATTCGAACAGTCTTATTCGATACCAAATTGGGGTTTATCCCGAAAATAATTTTACACGAAAGAAACAAAATGGACGTGCATAATTTAAGTAAGCCAAGAAAGCTTCTTAAACCCTGTGTGACCCGAGATAAGGTAAATCTTTTTGTCGAATAACATTTCAGTAGCTTTACAAGATCTTTCACTGATTCAGAAAATACCTTCACAATTTTATCTATGTAGTACTCGATGTAGATGTAGTACTCAAAATCGGAGTGCGTGTATGACTAGATGTATGAAACTGGACGAAGCATAAGGAGTATCTAAGGTGGAGAGTAGCAGGTGGTATTCTGTACTTTCTGCCTACATCCATGAACAAAAGGCGTGGATTTATGTATGTGTGAACTACCTCCGACTCAGACGATTACCTTGTAGTGACACAGTACCTGTCACACAGTCACAACCAGTTACCACATATACCACAGAACCAGTTACCATATACCACAGAGCCAGTTACCACATACCACCGAACCAGTTACCTTACCACGTTTTTGACAGTCCGCAAGAAACAGTGAAGCAATCGTCTTGAAAAAGACGAGTTCGTAAAAGCCAGATAAGGAAACACGATGCGGCACGAGCGTCATCACAACACCGTGCCGTATAAGTTCGCTTTGAAAGAAGCGGTTTGTTTGAAAGCAAAGCAAGCACCAGCACCCTTCATATCTTCACTGCACGCTTCGAGACCTCACAGATGGACACGGAACTCATGACGCGGACGACACGCGTCCCGCGGATCGGCAGTCGGTCTTCATCTGCACAAGAAATCTCTATAATCAACTTAGGCTATCGCTTACATTTTTTTTTTTTTTAATAACTTTGCCCCACACTAGGAATTTCTCCTGTATCGTGGGTGCGTTTACAAACATTTAAACTCACATACACAAACAGCCAGACCCGGAACAACTACCTGTAGGCCGTACAAATATTTGTTCCGTACGGGAATCGAACCCGCTCAGCCACGGCGCCAACATTGCCGGACATAGGCCTCTCCCGAGCCTCGTTACAAGACCAGGGTCATCCAGTCTGGCCCAGCTATTTGTAAGCTTCAGAACTCTTTTGTTCTTTTGCTAACGTTTCTGCGATACGTGAGCACATACAGTTCCTAAAAAAAACGAACATCACATTGTCACGACTAACAGAAACATTTTTAAAATGCGACTGTATCCATGTACTTACGTAGGTCGTGTTGCATCCATTGATTGCAATGTTGCACGTAGCTTGTTATAGCATCACCCCGAGCGTTATGGATTTCATCTTTTTTGTTTTTGCTTGCGAGGAACACTTCTTTTGTGACGAGTCAAAAATTTTGTCGAGAGAATGTTAACACAGTATTTTCGTATTCAAAATTCTGATTAAAATACAGTGTGTTTATTTATTTATTTATTTATTTAAACTTCATGTACAATAGTGATACATAGGCGGACTTAATGCCACAAGGCATTCTCTACCAGTCAACCTTTGGGTTAAATAAGAAAACATTGTGATAGGGTACAAAATAAATATATAAAAATAACTTCTTGCTATCGAAAATTTATATAGGCACTGGGCTTTTATGATAAGTTTTTGACGGAAAATGTTTTATTGTAATGGTTTGTAATGCAGACAGTGCTGAGGTAATTCTTACACGATACCGCTCGTCCGCGGTCAGTCGCTGAAGCGGATCGACGCATTGGTTTGTATGAAATCTGTTGATGCCTATCACACGTACACCGCACGCATCCTCAATTGATTCAGCTCATTTCATCAATTATTTTTTGACGTCAAACTGCTTTTGGTCAGAGGGATTAAACAAAGTAATCTCAGCGAAACTATAATAGGAAAGTCAAAAATGTATTGGATTGATGTTAGTTACCGAAAAACCCTGTTGAAATTTGCTGTAGTAATTCAAAACGCCTTGAAAGCGATTGCAACTTGTCTAGGTAGACGTCATTATTTTGTTTCGATTAGGGCCGGACTCCACCGAAGTGGAGACGAGCCGAAAGAAGAGGAAATGTGTTGTAAACCACCAATAGTATTTAAGTTTTACTCTTCTCGTCTCTGCTTAGATTTAGTGGAAACGGTTGAGCAGAGAGGAGAGGAGATGTCTCCTAATTGTTAAGGCCAGTGAAGACCAGAAGAGACGTGAGCGGTGTGCGGTGTGCTGTGGGTGACGTGTGGTGAGCGGCGTGTCGTTTCGCACATCCTCGCACAGCTTCAATAGATACAACCTAACTTTAACGCAACTCCTCTCCCCTCCGCTTTGCACATCTCCGCTTGTCTCCACTTTGGTGGACTCCGCGCCTTAGCCTTATTTATTATTCAAGTCATAAAACGTTATATTCTTTACCAGGATCCTTGAAATCTAACCCATATTATTGTCGCTAGCAAAATATGCTGGTAAACTTTAATCCGCTGCTAATATATCGTGACCAACAACAAAAACTTTCTCACAATAAAACTCGTACCATGGGGTGTTGCATCTATTGATTGCAACGTTGCTTGCAACGTTGCTTGCAACTTGTTACAGCAGCGCCCCGAGCGCTATGCTAATCCAGTTCTCCCAGTTAACTGAACTTGCTCGACAAGATAAACTTATGCTGCACTTTTTCATTCTTCGTGTTTTTCTTTGATACCAGTTTGATTTTATTTTTTATTTGCAAGTCATGGAAATTTTATTTAATCTCGGACGTTAGTTAGTAATTTATTGAAAAATTACGCCAGTTGTTTGCGTAAACAATTCAGAATTCAATTTTGTGATCAACAATAATTTTGACAATCGTAGGGCATAAACTTCCAAAAAAATCACTAGATGCTACGACATCGCTACGAACGCGTAGCGAGCTTGCTTCATGCCCGAAATTCCCGAATCGTTTGGCAGAGGTGTACCTAACAGTACACCCACATTTCGCCAGTTATGTTTAAATGCCAGGTAATAGGGAGCGAGCCTATTGCCGTCGACCGGGCGCAAATCCAGACTCCGTGGCTGCTACTGACAAATTCCTGATGTAAAAACCAAATAAAACTTTGCCAGACCTGGGAATCGAACCCAGGACCCCATGATCAGCAGTCGCGCTTGCGACAAAAGAGGCAGTTAAGGAGGTATTTTTATAATAACACTTTATTTAAATGCTATACTAAAATACATACCAGGAAATGCAAAAAAAACGACACCAGCAGTATGAAACCTCTTATAATTTTAACCTCAGTTGATAAAAAAGTTACAGAACCCATGGACCCACTAAAGCCAAAATAACTCCATACCCAAACAAACAAATGATTGACATAACTAATAACCGCTAACATACGATTACGGAGCAAGTTTCTAAGTTAAAGAATAATCCACGGCGGTTGAGTGGCTCCAGGGACAATCTCCAAAAGTTTCTTCACTGATATTGTAAGTACCCTCAGCGTCGCGACCTTAATGTTTACAAGTTTAGACACACTTTGTTTAGATCATATTGTTATGTTTGTTTGGTTAAATAAATTTTAGGCTGTACTGTGGCCTCTTTGCAGCCTAATGAAGTCATTTTGAAGAGTAACTATGGAGTTTCTTGTCGGTTCTACTCCATAGGAACGACCAAACCGAACTGTGCACCTTTTTGTCGACGTTTTATAAGTGCCCATCTGGGCCAATGTGAAATAAAATATTTTGATTTTGATCTGATTTATTTATAGGAGCTCGTAGCTAAAAAATGGCAGCCGCTCGGGTCGATCTTCAGGTCAAGACGCGCTTGCCTAGGTTGGTCCGTGGATGGGTGAAAAACCAGTACATACCGTGTTTCCTCTGTGCCTCGGAAAGCACGTTAAGCCATTCGTCCCGGCTGTTATTTGCATATCTTTATCAGTTCTTACAGTCAGTGGCCCGAAAGTCTGACAATCAGTCTTATCAATGAGTATCGTATTGCCCAGTACTAACTGGGTTGTGCAGGTCACATAGGCTGTCGCTCCATGTAAAATACTGGTACTAAGCTGCATCCGTTTAGACTGGAAGCTGACCCCAACATTTTGGAAAAAGGTTAGGCAGATGATGAATTTGATGTGATTTATTTATTGTTTTGAAGCTGTCTCTGTATAATCAGCCCACGGCTGGGCTACCTCTTTGTGAAAAGGACCGGGCTGTAATCTATTATTAATATATTATTTAACTTTCCCTTACACACCTAAGGGAACTCGTTAAAAACAATATGCAACCCAACATTGAAAAACATCGCCAAAGCGATATAAAATGCAAGAAAACGACACTCGTAAACCGTAAGTCTCCTCACAAGGGAAATTGCTCCAAGTAACGGAGACACTAAAACAAGACATACGACACAAAATTTCGAACATCTAAAAATCGTTCAGAAACTCCATATGAACCGGTAAGCAGTTTATTTTAGTACCGAACTCTGCAACTGTGTAGCAAACACACTCGCCTGAAACTTGGCCCACTAACAATTTCCGATACCGCATGCGACTTTACTTTTGTTACTTTTATTTTACTGACTTTATTTTTTCGAGCTTTCTCCATGCAACGGAACGTTGTAAAGTGTTGTTTGAAAAGGACCAAGTATACACGTTTCGTTTTACGCACGACTCGTCTTATTCTCCTAATTTTCCGGTATAATAACTTGAAATTATTCCGGCGGCTGCTCTTGAAGGAAATAGCGTAATATTAATATAACCGCATCGGGTAACCCTATTTAGTTTCGAAAGAAATTTCGGTTGGCGAATATCCGGCATGAATTTATTTTAAAAAACTTGGGATTTCCACGTGGCCAGGCGTGTTGCAAGAGCAGCGGTGGCCCAGTGGTAGCAGTTCCGACTTACGAGCTGTAAGTCGTGGGTTCAAACCCAGGCAGGTGCATTACTTTATGTAATTTACTGCTCTCAAACGGTGAAGGAAAAAATCGTGAGGAAAATTGCATGTCGTAGAACCAAAAATTCGAAGACGTGTGACATCTACCAACCCGCACAGGGCTCGTGTGGTGGATTATAGCCCATTCCCTCTCATAGAGAGGAGGCCGTGTGTCCCAGCAGTGGGAACATTTTAGGCTGATTATGCACGCGTGTTAGCACAAAAAAAAATGTGTATGAGTATGAAAAGAATACCTATTCTTTTCTTACATACAATTACAATAATGGTTCTGTTCGTGGAATCAGTTAATGAAAATGACAACTTTGAGCCACAAATCGAATTCTGAAATAACCTACTCTGATAGCACGCTACATAGTCGCACCTTTCATCTAAGCTGATTCCAAAAAATTTTACTCACCGACGAACTGTTCGCCGAAAGGACCCTTCGTTTTTATCAGATAAAAATAACAATGAATGTAATCCGAGCCAGCTCGCTTTGGCAGTCTGTGGAGCCAAGCCTATTTTATTTACCTGGTGACAAATTGTCATCAGGTAAGGTGTGTTTACTTTTTCATATAATTTTTGTATTATTGTAATCTCATCCATTTTTTTTTTTGTTTTATGTTGTCTGAGTCTAATAAATACTTTTTCTTTCTTACTATGACAATTCGTATTATTAATAATTTTAAAGGTTACCTTGGCCTTATAATTATGCGACTACTTTCCATTGCAATTCAATGTATGCTAGAACAAGAAAACTAAACAATTGATGCTGGGCAAATTGCAGCTCCCGAAACTCCTAGTTCCCTAGTACAAATGTAGCGTTTGTAATGGAGTTTAGACAGATGTAACTTGTGTTGGTATCCGTACCCGACATAGATAGGTTATACAAATACTGTTGCACTTTGACGACGTGAAACATTAGGTGCAGAACTTCCACTTGACCTTATAGAGCTTATATATAAGTTTGCACCAACCCTGAAATCGTAAAAAATATATATCTGTTATTCCATACATTTGTGTTCCTGAAAATGGGCGAAATGTAGGGAACAGCTGTTTTTGTTTTGCGATTGCAGTATTGGTGCCGTGGTAAAAGTTATTCATAATGATGCAATGACCCCTTAAGAGGTTTAGGGTAAATGAAAACTAAGCTTGTATAACACTTTGTTGTGACTCTCAGGAATCGGCTCGGGATATCTACCAAACTGTTTAAATCAGATGCACTAAACAACAATTTCTGTATCGTTTCTATTCAATAAATAAAGATATTTTTTTAAATAAATCAACTTCATAGTTGCTCCTTTGACAACCCAAACTTTAAGAAATTAACCTCATTTATTACGCTCCGTCTCTGAATATCATATTCTCGAAATATCGTAATCTCAAAACACCATAATCGCAAATCTCCTCCCAGAAAAAGCAAAACAAATAAAACGTCGTCCGAACTAAAATGATGTCTTTTTTGCTTTTATCGGATGGACATAGTTCTTAATCTGTTCAAACCGAGTCTGCGGCGACAAATGTGGCCACGCCGTATAAACACGTCTTCTTCTTCTCGAATCAGTGACTCGATTTTGTCCGACAAACACTATAAATGACGGCAAGGTTGGCGCAGTGGCTGCTGATTGGTTGTTGCACTGTGTTCCATTCGATTTGGATTCGATCCCCGCACATAACAAAATATTTATATAGTCTACAAGAAGTTGTTCCGGGTCTGGGTTGCGTATGTGAAATTGTAAATCATCATCATCATCTGCCTAGCCTTTTCCCAACTATGTTGGGGTCGGCTTCCAGTCTAACCGGATGCAGCTGAATACCAGTATTTTACATGGAGCGACTGCCTATCTGACCCCCACAACCCAGATAGTACTGGGTAATAAATGTTGACTTTTAAATGTATATAAACGCACCCACAAAACAGAAGAAAATTCTAGAGTGGGGTAAAGATAAAAAGAAAGTTAAAAAATAATTCGTATTGAAATATGCACTTATAACATGCATTAGCCTTCTGCGCCGACTATTCACTACACTACCATCCGACTTAGACGTTGGTCAGAGCTTTAGACTGCACATTCTGTTTTGTGGCTCAGTTGAAGGTCCGATCTTTGTGTTGTAGTCCGCTAAACACGAGCGGAGTTTGTCTGAAGTCAGACGAGTTTCGACGACTGTTGTGTATTTAAGAGAACGTAGATTGAACATCGATCGAAAGCCTCTTTGTACAGTTTACAAATAAATTAGGTCGTGTAGAAAAGTGTCGCTTGCAAAAAGTTGTTGTCGAAAAATTAAACTATGTAGCATAGTTTGCTTGAGGCTTGAGAGAAAAACGCGTTAATTTTAGACAATTCGACGCCATTAGGTTTTTATTTTTTTAAGCACAAATTAGTATCAACAAATAAAAAAACCTATGCGTCGTTATTGGAAGAATGTTTTTTATATAACTACCATTTTTTATACAGAAATCAGTTCGCGAAGTTCAGATAAATTAATTCAATGCTGGTCTAGACAGAGTGACATTCTATCAGCAATGCAAAAACGGTGATAGAAAAATATAAAAATGCATTCGATTGACATAACCTATCGAAAAGTTTACGTCAATCTTTTTGAAAGTCATTTTCATTTCAAAGCTTTGGGGCGACAACGTGTAGAGAAGCTCGTGGCTAAATAATAACAGTCGCACAGATTGATCTTCAGGTTAACCTGCGCTTGCCAAAATCGGTCCGTGAATAGGGCACCACTCATGGTATACCGCGTTTCCTCCTTGCCTCGGAAAACACCGTTGGTCTCGGCTATCATTTGTTGACTTTGACAGCCGTTACTTTGACAGCTAGTCAGTGGCCCGAAAATCTAACATCCAGTCTTCATCATCATCATCATCATCATTTCAGCCGAAAGACGTCCACTGCTGGACATAGGCTTCCCCCAAGCGTCGCCACATTGACCGGTCCCGTGCGTCTCGCATCCAGCGGATCCCCGCAACCTTTACCAGGTCATCGGTCCACCTAGTGGGAGGCCTTCCAACGCAACGTCTTCCAGTTCGCGGTCGCCACTCCAGAACTTTCCGGCCCCACATCCAGTCTTACCCAGAGGAATCGTATTACCCAGTACCAACTGGGTTGTAGAGGTTTGATAGGCAGTTGATCCATGTAAAATACTGGTATTCAGCTGCACACACTTAGACTAGACTCGAATATAGTTGGGAAAAGGCTAGGCAGATTATGCTCAACAGTGTATATTGTTGTAGGAAAAAATGTCTCTTGAAATATAAATAATTGACCTCGGAGCTCAGGTCAATTATTTACAACACATAACATCACGCCCGTAATCCCTGAAGGGTTAGGCAGAGGTGTACCTAATAGTAAACCCACATTTCGCCAGCTACGTTTAAGTCCCATGTAATAGGGGCGAGCCAATTGCCATCAACTGTGCACAAATCCAGACTCCGTGGCTGCTACTGAAAAAATCTTAATGGAAAATATTTAAAATCCAATAACAATTTGCCGACTCGGGAATTGAACCCAGGACCTCATGCTCAGTAGTGCAAGTAGACCAAGGAGGCAATCAATTGTTTATAACTACAAACATTAAAACTTTACCTCCATTTAACGTCGTATTACGCTACATTAGAACTGCAGCAACGCATCGCCAGCAATGAATATTCACTCGCTATCAGCATAAACGAAGTTAAACCAATTCCTGCTTAATATGCCATGTGAGAGGCCAGCAGGGACCAAATATCATGAGCATGGATGATAGAAAATAGGTAGATAGGTCATTGCATTAATATCCAATTTTTTTTTTTCGAAATGGCCTTCTTTTTACCTTGATCACACCTGATGGAAAGCGATGGAAGAGGTCTATGATAGAACGAGCGTGCCCAGATGATGCCTGTTCACTCTTGCTTTCAAGGTAGACGGGTTAAATGCCAGTTCGTTTAGGAGAATGAAAACCCTGAAAATTTTGTTTTGTGCTTACGTCCGCAGTCACCTCGAATATGCTAGCCAAATTTGGGAATCCGAATTATAAAGTGCATTCGGACAGATTGGAACGAATACAAAGGAAATTCACGAGATACTTAGGTTATAAATTTAAAATCCCCTATCTGAGTTACAAGGAACGATGCGTTAGATTCCACTTACTTCCACTTGTAACTCGGCGTAATATATCTGACATACGGTTCCTAGTGAAAATAGCACAATCAAGGATTGAATGTCCTGAACTTCTTTCTATGCTGTCCTTGAATGTTCCACCTCGGCATTCACGCTTGGCAAATTTTCTTCGTGCTCCTTACGCTCGCACAGTTTACCGTAGCAATTCTTTTTTGCCTCGCTCAGTCAAAGCATTTAACCAAGATGTAATGAACGAACACCCATCAATCGATTTGTTTGCAAGCAGCTTAGCGACAATTAGTACTGCCTTGTCTAAAAGCTGTGCTGTTAATGACGAATTTTAATAGTGGTTACGCCTGCGTGCCTGCTTGTGCAGGTATTTAACATAATTTAAAAAAAAAAATTTTTGTTACTCAGTACATTATGCTTAGTTATTGATATTTTGCTTAATTATTACTTTGTGCAACGATAGTTTATTGCTAACTGTGGAAGCTTGTAAATGGATTGTCGTTGTTTGCCTCGTTATTAATTTTTGTATTGCTAGCTGTAAGCCACCTAAACACAATAAAATAAAATAAATGTAAGAGGAGACACAAATGCCGGCAGAGAGTTCCACACTTTGGCTGTGCGCATAATAAACGTGGAGGAGAAGCGCTGAGTACCAATCGTCGGGATATCAACCGAGTGTGGATGGCACACCGCAGTACGTCTGCTAGTCCGGTGGTAAAAGGGTGATCCATTCAAATATTCTATCAATAATCTAGAGGAAACAATAGAATATCGACACTGGGTGATAGATGATGTTCAGTGACGAGGATCGTGTCGATCAAATGTATTTTCTCGATTCCCGACATGAATAATATACATGCCTGAATTTTTGGCTCCTTGCAATACCTGCCATTTACATTTGCATCATATACAGTCGCCACCACATCAAGTTACCACAAACTGTCAAATTTCTCTAAATGATTTTAAACCACAAAATGTTGATTGTTTAAGTTCAAAATACACACGGATTTTGCTTTAAGAACGTGTACCGTGATTGAAAGAAGTTGGAGCGGGACGAGGCGTGAGATAACTTTGTGCAAAGACACATCGTCATATTCTTCACCTTCCTACCCTTCTGTTACTTGGGGACACATTCGTAACCTTAGTAAAATAGGTACACAGAATGCTTCATGATCATTTTGAGCATAATCATGCTACAAATAATATGCTTCCATTCCTACGTTACATAATCCAAAAGTTACGCCACAGTGAGATAACTGGCCTGCACACTGCATGCATGCTGATTTTAATAATATCTTAATTGAATAACCTCCATTTTAAATTAGAATGCTTCGTCCACCGCTAAAATAGTTTTAGTTTTAGCTAATTCTAAAATATTGTGTAACATAATTTATTGTTTTAATTTAGCTTGTGAAAATGTTGGCATGCGTTGAAATATTTTGGTAACAAAGTTTAAATGTTACGTGTGCCGAATTAGAGGTTTTGGTCGTGACTAAAATATTGAGAGCGTGGTTATGATTTCAAATAAGCCACTGCCCGATACCCACGTATTTTTAGTAGGTACCTAGTGGATTTATGACCAAATTATTTGGACATAAAGCGGTTTTTGATCGATGAAAAAGATGAGATTCTCTCAAGTCGCCAGTTTTTCTTATAACATAACATCATCACGCCTGTAATATCCGAAAGGTTAGGCAGAGGTATACCTAATAGTACACCAACATTTCACCAGTTATGTTTTAAGTCCCATGTAATAGGGAGCGAGCCTATTGCCATGAATCGGGCACAAATCCAGACTCCGTGGCTGCTACTGAGAAATTCCTGATGGAAAAATTCAATAACACTTTGCCCGGGACTCCCGGGACGCTCAGATTGCGACCCGGGAATCGAACCCAGTACCTCATGCTCAGTAGTCGCGCTTTCGACAACTTGATCAACGAGGCAGTTTTTCTCATCTGGTTCTATAAACTAGTCAAAATGCGTTCTAGAATCAATAAAATATGGGGTTTATCTTTATAATACCTAAATCATTCTGTCAGGATAATATTGCGGCAGTGTTAGAAAAAAAACAAGGACCAAATTTATACTAAAATTCGTATAATTATGTTATAATAATTTATTTAAAAAATATTTAGGTACCGGTGCAAGTAGCTCATAATAAATACATAATTCATTTTTTTTTTAAGTAAATAACTTTAGACTGTTTTTTCTACATCTTTGTTCGGTTCTTCGTCTTCTTCTTTCTTTATTGGCTTCCTTTGACCTGAGAAAAAAAAAATTATGAGTTTATAGATAATTAAATGAAGGGTGTAACAAGACCCTTAACGAAGCCGAAAGGCACTTGTTTTCCTTGTCATTGCGATCATCTATACCTGGGAACCTTCTAGTTACGGAGATATTGGGGGTCAAAGTTCCAACATTTTCTCACTTTTTTTTTTAATATTTTTGAATGTAAGATTTTTAAACACCTCCACGACCCTCGTACTATCCAATCCGTCCATCAGCACAATGTTTTGAGTGCGTTACATTGAGTCCTACCATAAAACGCGATTTTTGACCCCAAAAAAAAAGTCGTTTCCCAGCAATATTTTTCACGTAAAGTAACTTAGTTTGATGTACATAATGCTAGGCTGAGGGCTTCGTGAAGGGTCCATTTACACCCTGTATAATCACATTAAACATCATACCTGTAATCCCCGCAGAGTTAGGCAAAAGTGTACCCGTTATACTTAATTTGCCAGTTATGTTCAAGGCCGCACATATCATATTGCTAGCAACCGGGCACAAATCCTAACTCAGCGTTGCTACTGAGAATTTCTAATGAAACAACCGAGTAACACTTTGCTCGAACGGGGAATCGAACCCTGGACGAAAATAATATTAATAAAAATAATATTGAAGATTCATAGACGAGGCGACTGGGTCGTAAGGTGTTTATTTATATGAAGAGAAAATAGGCAGTAATAGGGTAATAACATGGGGTTACCAATGGCAACAATCGGCAACATGCTATATTTAAAACTTATATAAAAACTGGGATCAATAAATTTATCAACTTACCTCCCAATAAAAGTTTGAATAACGTCGAGCAAGGAGCATCGATCACTACCACCATAGCAAATGTGAAGATAAACGCTAGTGTGTAGTGTGCCAGGAACTTGAATACCTGTAAAAAAGATGGCGACGAGAACTTTACGGAATGCCCTCCAAAGGTTTATAAGATTTTTCACACAATTAAGTATCTAACTTTTAGGTTCATACATACTAACACTATTATACACATCACCATCTCAGGTCTAGCTGAAAACCAGTGTAGGCACTAGCTGCTTGGCAGTTTGCTGTACGGGGCCTATTTGGCGCAGCCGTGAGACACATAATATTATCTCTTTTTTTCTGTTTAGTGTGCACTTGTGGCATGTGCCAAATAAATATGTTTTCCTTCTTCTTACCTGCTCTTTTAAATTAGCTACTTATGCTGTTACTTCATAAATAAATTCAATTAACCTAGTTGTGATATCTAACCCAACATTCCATTCAACTTTGCTTTTATTTCATACTCGTATCAATTTAATGACCACCATCTACCTAGCCTTTTCCCAACTATATTGGGATCGGCTTCGAGTCTAACCGGATGCAGTTGAATACCAGTATTTTACATGGAACGACTGCCTATCTGACCTCCACAACCCAGTTAGTACTGGGTAATACGATACCCCTTGTAAGACTGGTTGTCAGACTTTTTGGGCCACTGACTAACTAACGACTGTCAAAGATCTACAAATGATAGCCAATCAATTATATTAAGAATCAATTTAATGACCACTTCTTATAAATTCATTGAAGACTTACCACTGATCTGACAGAGAAGAACGCAGGGGCAATCGCGCTTGTATTGACGGCAGTCATCAGTCCAAAGTGGAACAAATAGATTCCGTACGACATTCTAGATTGAAGTTTCCATACATTCAGTGATAAGAACCAGTTAATAGGGCCTGAAAAATAGTCATTAAGAATTATACTAGTCAATATCATTACAAATCACAATTACTTAAAATAAAGGCATGTATTATTCGCGTCATAACCAAAGCGGTCGGTGGCACGAATACACCATCGTCGGGTTCATATATCAGTTATTTATTCGGTAAACCGGAAGGCGCCCTCTGTCGGCGCTACCGTTTTTCGTGCTACGATCGCTTTGGTTAGGACGCAGCTGTGAGATGCGCCTGTAGAACGATCACGGTGAATCAGTAATACCGTTAAACAGAATTTATTATTGCGGTCTTACTGACCGTAATAATATTCGGTCTAACAAATAATTGACACATTTTCTACTTTTAAGCCAGCAGAAAATGATTTTTAAGAAAATTCCACTACTAAGAGGCATAGAGTTGATCTCAAAAAAACCAAAGTTAAAAAACTTACCAGCATAACCGTTTACGCATGCGAACACTATACATCCAACGAAGAGTGCCCAGAGAGGTCTGATGAAGGAATTGTACAGGCTGTCAACCAGCTGGTTGTCCCAGTCCGGTTGACCGATAGGGTAGTTGCTGTACACGATGAAGGTTGACAGTGAAAAGGCTGCGATCCAGTAAATTGCGGTCACTATCTGGAAATAGATGTTATCTTTTAAGAAATTTCGTTGAAAACAACCCATTAATAATGCTTAAAAAATCAATAATTCGCTTTATCTTTGTAGTTCAATCTGCGTCAATGAATTAACACAAACAATCAATATTATATCTTTTCTTAGTAAAAAGATATGGATGAATATTTGCGGCTTAAACACTTGTTTTTTATCATAGCGATCATTCTGACCACACCCAATTTTTATTTTTGCAAGTGCTAGCTCCCGATAAAATAATGATAAAATTGCACGTGAACAAAGTCTCACATATCCGTGTGGGTCAGCTTTGAATTTACATTACTAACTGTGTAATATTTTTACCACAGCATAAGCTATTGCTACATGAACAACTTTTACTAGCAGACGAACCATGAAATCATGAAAATAATATCAGTTGTTTCATACATTAAAAAAATTCAGATGTTTCTTTAATAAAAGATCTTCATATATTGCCCACGTTTAACCAACCACCCTGTATAACTCGTGACTATACAGGATGGAAAGGACTCCGACGCTAAAAAGATTTTCATTTATTTCCTTTATTCGTTTTCCTAACACATTTTTTACATTTTTAAATATTTTCATTAACAAAAATTAGTAGACCACCGGCATCGGGAACTGGGTCTGGGGTACCTGTGGTCAGGGCTCTTGAGAGCTAAACCTCCTAATAATAAGCGCCGTGTCCAAAAGTACTGCTTTCTGAATCAAGCCCTTGATCCAGCTGCCAAGCGATCATTAATTATTATGAACACGGACGATTTAAAAAAAACCAGCTGTTACCTACAAAACTGCAATACCCACATGGTCAAAATGTATGAAAAAGCTTTTTTTTTTTTTAAACGACCGATGAAAATTTCGACGTTCAGAAAGATGTACTGAACTCATCACAAACGTAAAGTCAGTGTCCCTTCCACCTCGCATAAGTGAAGACGTAGTAATATTACGTGATTAACCGTACCTTTGACATAATCAGCTTCTTTGTTTTAACAATATACCCGAAGAGCATGCCAACGAAAAATGGTGAGCCTCGAGTCAAAGTGTTCATGTAATAGTTGACTGAGTAGTACAGCATGTCTTCAGGACGACTGCAAATAAAACGTAGTGTTATACTTTTAGAAATGTAATTTATGGAGAACAATGGAAAGAAAGAATCAATGTAGAAGATGATAGAGGCAGCAGCTCAAAACCGCGATCATCAATACATTTGTGAATTTTGACATAAAGGGTGTATACAGACCCTTAACAAAGCCGAAAGGCACTTGTTCTCCTCGTCTTTGCGATCATTTTTTTGTTCTAGACCATACCTGGGAACCTTCTAGATACCGCGATATTGGGGGTCTAACTTCAACATAAAGACATGTTTTTAATGTAAGATGTTTACTTTGAACACCTCCACGATTCCTGTACTATTCAATCCAATCATCAGCACAATGCTTTGAGTGCGTTTCATCGAGTCCTACCGTAAAACGTGATTTTTCACCCCAAAAAAAAAAGACGTTTCCCATCAATATTTATTGCGTAAAGTTACTTAGTTTGATGTACAGAATGCTTGGTTGACGGCTTCGTTAAGGGTCTGTTTACACCCTGCATGTTCGTGATAATTTCTTGATCGCCTACTGATATACAATTCCGACTCTTCGCTCAGATTAATAACTCATAATCATTCTCCTGCCCTTATCCCAATTTATTTGGGGTCGGCGCAGCATGTCTTCTTCTTCCATACTTCTCTATTACTCGCCATCTCAGCAGTCGCCTCCTTTCTAGCCATATCATCCATCACACAGTCCATCCATCATTTCTTTGATCTTCCTCTACTCTTATAGCCATCTAGATTCAAACTCAGCATTTTCCTTATACCTACGCATCACATGTCCATGTAACGATAACCGATCATCAGATTAATAAGTAATTGCGAAATTATTGCGCTTTAGAAAGTTTGTTGCACAAAACAAAACATAAATTTAATTCAATTTCTTACTAATATAATACGTACCCCATCATAGTAGACGGAAATTCCATGATGAAGTTGAAAGTGGTGGAAGCTGCCAGAATACCGATCAAACCAGTAAATAACGCTGCCCATGCGATCCTCTTATTGCCCAGGAGAACCCAGAATAACATCAGTGGTGACAAAACATGAAGTTGGACATCTATGGCTAAGTACCAAGTCTGGCCGACACACTGAAAAATATAAAAAAGAATATTGGTGCTGTAATTTTGGACAAATTGCGGACTAGCAGCGGCAGCGGACACTGACATATACTGTGTTGAAATATCCGTCAGTGTCCGGATTTCGGAACTGCGTCTGCTATTAGCCAGTCCGTACTAGAATGACCGAATCTTAACTGACAAAAATAAGAGATTTTCTGCGTAACCTTCCGCTACGCCGCCGTAGGCAACGTCGTTGCTGCGAGCTACGCTTTCGTAGCAAACGTTACGAGATACATTAAAATTATTTGTGCTAGGCATATCACTCTATATTACGCTTTGTACCCATATCTCGCCTCTATATAAGTTATGGTAAACTTATTTTACAGATAAACTCATAAAATTTCAGTCCAATTTTTAAATAAACACTATTTTAAGCTTTCACGGTTTATAACTAAACTTATACTGTCACTTACGGGATATCTTTCCATCTTTTCTTTCATTTTAACAAACAATCACGGAAGACATCCCGTAAGTGACAGTATAAGTTAAATTTTTAAATTCATATCAAGAAACGAAGAAGAGAATGTCGTAATTTTAAATGACCAAAAACATATTAATTAAACATTCTGTCTCAACTAACCGTATTCGTAGGGTTCATATAGTTCTGCATGTGTAATAAGGTGGCCCACCATGAGGTCCTGCATCTCTCCACATGGCCTTCCACAACGGTCCATATTGGGCCATCCGTCACACGATTGAGGAACGTCGTTTCTAGGAGAACAGCTGTTGCCAGTAAGGGGAACATGCGCAGGAGTCGATTGAGCCAGAACAAGTGAATTTTCTTGAACAGCTGTTCTGTAATAATTAACATTAAGATTAGGTACTAACTAGAAGTAGCTTTTAGCGCAACTCAAACAATTCGCTAAAACTAGCATGCAAAGTTATAGGTTTAAGATTCTCATTCACAGAATATTTTTTTTTGTCTATAAGCCATTTGAATAATATAGTTTTAAAACGATTAATTGGCAGTTCCCTATCTATATGATTGTGGCATTGTCACTTATCAAAATCAAAATCAAAGCATTTATTTCAAGTAGGCCAGTTACAGGCACTTTTGAATTGTCGAAACAAAGACAACAGTGAAATATGGCTACAGTCCCAGTCACAAGGCACAAAAACTGTGAAAGTACTGTAGTTGTATCAAGGCCCTCTGTGTAAAAACTTTTTAAGGCAAAAAAATGATTCACAAATATAGTATATATCTAAAAAAAAATAGGTACAATACTAACCTATACAATTTGTATTTTATTAAAACACAAGTAATGCCCTACATTGATCAAATATTGTTTACGAAATAATAAATCCGATAGGTAGAAAGAATGACTTTCAACAGTTATCGGTTAAATACGCAGGTGGTATATGATTAAATATTTTTCGTAGGTAAATAAAGTAATTTCTCTGTGTCAAAATGATAAAAAAAACTCACACGATAAGAATAAGGTGACTTTTTTATCGTTTTACATACAAACCTATATCCGTGTGTATAACACACAAAGATGTTTGTTGGTTTGCGTACATAACCCCTTCTTTTTTTTTTTGGGCGGAGCGGAAGACAATGTCAGACTTCTACTGACTAAGACCCATCCATGTTCCTTCTTTGCCCTTTGTGTTCCAGGGCCGCGGTATCTCTTTCGAAAAGTCCCGCAGCCCCGGCAGGCATCGGCCCTTGCGGACCCCTACATGGTTGCTGACACCTCTTTGAGGCGCGCGTGGAACACGAACGCGCCGTCGACACGGCCTGTCGTCACAAGACGGCTGGACGGCGAGCTAGCCCATAACTCGCCGTCCACAGGCCCATGTACATAACTCCTCACACGGCATTGTTAAGTAATGTGTCATACGACAGCCGTCAGAAAGAAGAGAAAGACTTTCACTTGCAACTCGGACTACTTAGGTTTGATCCAAGATTTCTCGTTATTTTACTAAAAGCCCATAGAAAACTATGACTGTTTCGTAATCTGTAAAATATTTCCTTTTCGTTTTAAGACTTTTATGTATATCTATAAAAGTATTTGGTTTAAATTAAATCAAGCAATTTGTAACTGAAACATAGATATTGTTATTTCACCCATTTTTTTATAATAGACCACAGACATCGAAAAATCACAGTTTTACGCGATAAAACTATTTTTTAATACTGTACCAAGGCGAACCATGATTTGCGCATAATTCAAAACTTTGACTTTAACAAATAAAAACTTTGACTTTGACTTTAACTTTGACTATGACTTTGACTTCACCGTGGTACGGTTAACGTCAACTGAGGGGAATTAATCTTATTCGAAGTTGCAAAATCAATTTCATTTAAGTCATGATTACTTACTTGAATTTATTTTTCCAACGGTAGTGTAGACCACAAGAAAACCACTCAGCATGAAAAATGTGTCCACTGTTACAGTCGCTGATAACACCCATAAGGCTTGCCAGGAAGTCATCCACTGGAGAAAGAAATATATCGTTTAGATTCAATTAAAAATAAAAATAAGTTGTATGATCTACAGGTACTTGTTCCGGGTCTGGCTGTTTGTGTATGAGAGTTTAAATGTTTGTAAATGCACCCACGATACAGGAGAATTTCCTAGTGTGAGGCAACGTTTTTAAAAAAAGAAAGAAGAAGAAAGAAATTAATGTAAAATTTTTCCCCATTTTCTCACAAACAGTTTTATGTAAACATCATCATTATTATTTTGCCTTTATAAAAACTCATTTGCGGTCGGCGCAGCATGTCTTCTTCTTCCATACTTCTCTAAAACTCGTCATTTCATCAGACACCTCCTTTCTTACCATATCATCCTTCACACAGTCTATCCATCGTTTCCTTGGTCTTCCTCTACTCTTATTCCTCATTTTTATGTAAACATCACTAATTCAAATATATTGTTGACTATCTGTTGCCTGTAACTTCCGTTTGCGTTTTGTTTTTAATACCAAAAATAGATGACTTGTTCTTCTCCAAGTTATAAGTTACCTTTCTCTGTAATTTCGTAACGATTGGTTCAGTGGTTTAGATGTGAAAAGACTTTATAAGAATGGAAGTTTTAATTGGTTTGACTTTGGATGCGTCCGTACTAAAGATTGTGCAATGTACTCAAGTACATTGCACAATCTTTAGTATCGCATTATTGTGATTAAATTGTGTAATTTTGAAGATAAAACAAGTGCAAATAAATATCAGCAAAGACATTTATTTTTACAAATAATTTTGAGGATAACCCTAGAGGAGCTCGTGGTTCAATAATAACAGCCGCTCGGGTCGATCTTCAGGTAAAGCCGCGCTTCACTTGGTTGGTCCGAAGATGGGGTTACCGCCTACAACCAACCGCCTACATACCAAGTTTCCTCTGTGCCTCGGAAAGCTTCTTAAGTCATTGGTTCCGGCTGTCATTTGAAGATCTTAGCCAGTCATTACAGGTAGACAGTGGCCCGAAAGTCTTACACCGAGTTTTACCAAGTACTAACTGGGTTGGGAAGGTCAAATAAGCAGTCTCTCCATGTAAAATACTGGGATTCAGCTGCATCCGGTTAGACTGAAAGCCGACCCCGACATAGTTGGGAAAAGGCTAAGCAGATGATGATAAGCCTAAATACCAAAATTACTTACCAAAAAGGCATCGAGAGGATTTGCCCAATGTGCTTCTGATGAGAATGAATGGCCGAGGACCACCCACATCATGGCTAAAGCCCTGATGCCGTCCAAGGACTCGATGCTGTTAGGACTTGATTGGAAATTCATGACACGACGACCATTAGTGTATACTGAGAAAGCTCTGCCAATTACGCTTACTGTTTTAGGATCTGAAAGAAAAATTAAATTCATTATTAAAGGGGACCGTGACCGTCGGGCTGCTTTTTACCTTGGCCAGAGGCTTAGCGTCGCCATACTACGTGGCAACGCCGCCAGTCTCTTGGGGACATTACAAGTTGACAGCGATAAGCGGGAGTTTTTTGACGCCATTTTTTAATTTATTGTTAATGTATTTACTTTAGGTTATTTTAATTTATAAATGTATATAATATTATTAAAGGGAAACCAGAGAAGACATTTTTACAAATTTAGTACCTATTAAATTTAGCTTACAACGATCCCACTGCTGGGACATAGGCCTCCTCTCACGGAGAGAGAGCGAGACCCACGCGGGCCCAGTGTTTGATGGTGGAGGTCGCTTGTCTTCGATTTTTTGGGACTTACCACTGCATTACAACAAAGATAAATAAAGAAAGGTGCATAGGTACCTTTTTTCAAAATTTTTGTTTGCCAAATATCAAATGTTGTACTCAGCACAGTTATCAATCCAATTAGAGAGAAAACGACTCTGCAAAATAAAATAAAAAACAGGAAAATATTAATTTTGAAGCTCAAGTAAAGCATTCTGTATCTCGAATTTATTTATAAAGGGTGTAACAAGACCATTCACGAAGCTAAAAGGCATTTGTCTATCCGTCATTGCGATCATTTTTTTGTTCTAGCTAGATCATACTGGGACCCTTCTAGTTACGGAGATATTGGGGGTCAAAGTTCTAACTTTATCACAAGTTTTTTTTTTAATAATATATTTTTTTATTGTAAGAACAGCGTAAAGTTACTTAGTTTGATGTACATAACGCTTGGTTGACGGGCTTCGTGAAGGGTCCGTTTACACCCTGTATGTAGTTTCACTTACACTGCGACAGTATCTCCTGGTACCCAAGGCTTATCATCGGCCAGACGACAGAATTCATCAGTGTATTCGAACCCTACTGATGAGATATTGAACAAAAATGAATTTAGAGCTTGTTCCGTGGTACAGGGCTTGGGTATGCAGATGGCAAGTCTGAATGTCATTGCGGCGAGAGGGTTGTCTGTTATGGTCCTAGAAAAATAAACCAATTATTAATGGCACGATTCTTGGTCATATTAAAATGCAACAAGTGATCATGCAGTAGATGAAGTCAGGGCAGTGTATATGCGTATAGTGTAGTAATCCCTTCAGAAACGGGAAAACTAGTGCTGCCTCTAAAAAAACCGGCCAAATGTCACACGGACTCGCTCATGAAGGGTTCCGTACCATCGTAGTAGGGGAACCTCCTTTAATTTTTAATTTATTTTTATTATTTGTTGTTACAGCAGCAACAGAAATGCACATTTTGTGATAATTTTAACTGTATACCTACGACGGATCATGAGATACAGCCCGCTGACAGACAGACGGATTGACGGACAGCGGTGGCTTGGTAATAGGGTCCCGTTGGTTACTCTTCGGGTACGGAACCCTAAAAAAGCGACACTTTTTAGAGTTCCGTACCTCAAAAGAAATAAACGGAAACCCTATATTTAAGTTTGCTTTGTTGTTCGTCTGTCTGTCAGAACTATTTCAGAAACGAGCAAAAACTCGTTTCTGAGAACCTGAGGCCGTGTCACTCAAATTGAGCGTGAGTCCTAATGGCACTTGTGCGCGTTTTATCGACAGACAAGCTTGCTACACTGCAGTGTAGCAACTACAGAGCTAACTAGAAAATTACCTGTCATCAACAAATCCTGCCGCCGCATGCATCGCTGTCCTAGAAGCCTTCATCTCTTCTAAAGCCTTCACGGTTTGGCCATCCATTCGTAAAAGATTTGGATTGAAATTTGAAGGCATGGGAATCTCCCAAGGTAAGTCCAAGGTTTGATCCATTGGAACTTGTATCATGCAGTATTTTCCCTGAATTTCGGTATTTGGTCGGATAGGCTGGTTGAATCCGATGCATTGGTGATAGTTGCCCATGTCTATCATGTTGCCTTCCAAGATTCCTCTTGGAACCCTGATGCCAGCATCGGCGACTGTTTGACAGAAAGAATCACATTTAGGTACTTGTTAAGTTTTGTGTAGTGTAGGTAGCAGTAGCGAAGGGCTACATTTTTGTAAGAGGTAAGCCGTACATATATTTAATATGATCATATTATTTGTCTATAAAATACTGACTGTGCCATTTTTCAAAGGGAAGCCAGTAGGAATCAAGTTGTATGGAACCTTCGCCACTGGTAGGTAGGTATAATTATTATTTCCTTCAACAGTATTTCATCATTGAAATAACTTGTAAAGATTAATAGAATAGGTGTTCGTAAAACTTAAATACCGGATAAAACGGGCTGAATAGAGACGCAGGGTTGAATTGAGAACAAATTTTGATAGGAATTTTAATTCATATGATATGTTAAAAACAAGTACTTTATTTATGGTGGAAGCGCCAGGATAGCCCGCGAAATACAAATTTTATAAAAAAAAAATGTAATTTTCCGGTCAGTATCAGGCTGTATGTTGAACAAAATATGATTTGCGGCCGTATTACGCATGTATTTACAGAAATATAATAATCATTAAACTCATCAATACAACTCCTTTTTTTCGGATTGGAAATGATCAAATGATCTCTCCCGCTCTGGGCGGAGTGGAAGAGAGTGTCAGACTTGTACCGATTAAAACGTGTTCCAGGGCCGCGGTATCTATTTCGAAAAGTCCCGCAGCCCCGAATACGTACCCGTACCGAACGTTAAGTTCATTAATTAATCCCATTGAATGACTATATCATGAAAATGTTAAAAAACCAGTAAAGCTATATTTGTTAAGTCCGCAAATCATATTTTAATCAACATACAAACTGACACTGACCAGGAAATTGCAAAAAACGTTAGAAAATTTGAATTAAGCAAGCTACCTTAATTCTTCCCCCTTAATTTACTTAATTCTTTAAAGGTCTTGTTGGCAACATAACAAATGAATTCACCCCTGCCTTCCTTTTTACCTCGTGTTACGTATACATGAAGGCAGACCCTGATCTAGACAAATGACAATTGTTTTCAAATCGCTGTCAAAGTTTCATAATTTCGGCGGCTTTCGACAGAATTGACATAAATTTTTCGGTAGTAGAAAAAGTCAATCCATCTTTGACTTTTCCACTATAGTTATCGCTTTTACAAGGTCACTTTGGACCCACAGAAATGAATGTGACTTTTATTAACTAAAGAGTCAATTCAAGTCTGCACAATATCGAATATTATAATTTCTGCTAGAAAATTATTCGGGCCATTTATTAGTCCACTTTTTGCATATTACTTACGTGTATATATAAACATAAAAATTATACTTACAGAACAAGGCGAAATACGTGTTATTTCTAATAATATTTATTTGTTCAAGACATTGCTCTGGGTCCAACACATCTTTGTAAAGGCTCTGGTCTAACGCTTCATTTGGTACCGGTTGTTGAATGTGCCCTCTAACTACACCAACCGATACTAAATTAACTAAAACTAAACTTAAAATCACTTTAAAAATCATTTTAATATCAACGATATTTTTTATGTCACAATGTTTTTCAAAAGGAATTTCGCAATGATCAACTAGCTAGCAAAATCGGAAGTAATACGAAAATGACGGGAGCATTATTTTTATAATTATGCCAGCTAATCTAATCAAGGTGTTGCGTTAAAATATTAATGAAGATAATATTATGTAGGTGATCAGGAACATTGATTAATTCTTAGTTAATCAGAGGTTGTTGACCGATGTCTTACATATACCTAGATTATATATCGCAAAATGTTACGCGGTAGCATGATATTGCATCCACGTCGAATCGTGTGACACATGGGTTCACTGTCCGGGCAAGGTCACTCAAATTAATCATCTCATACCCTAATCTGCATGGTTCTCATTTAGTACAAAAGTAACAAAAACGTTATTCTATTATGAACTCAAAATTTAGACAAAATCTGTTGCTATTTCTATTTAAATCCGTGCAAATTCGTGTACTTTGGGAGTAACAGCTTAGCATTGAGGACGCTACGAGTCCTAATTTCATTAATTTTCGTGGTTTTGGTTTTCTTTAAATTTTCATTAAAAAACTCTTCTTTTTAGAGTACAAATTTAGTTTTTTCATGTATAGGTAATATCTTACAGAATTCAAATAATTTATGGTAATCATTTTTGTATTTCTTCTTAATGTTATGCGGGACAACTGCTTTTAATAAACGTAGTTGAAGTGTGTAAATTTTATCAAGGTGTGTCTTATATGTGCTACCATAGCTCGACAGACCATAGGATATCGTTGATTCGGCCAGGGCTTTATAAAGCATTAACAGAGTTTGATATGGAATTTTGCATTTTATAATAGAAAATTTAGCTAAAATACATCTTAGTTTATCACACACCCCGTTAATGTGCTCCTTCCAATTAAGTCGGCTATCAATGGTAAGTACTAGGTATGTTTGGCTATCTACTAGATCTATGAATTCGCAGCTGCAAGGCTTAACTACTTTATTTGTGCCGTTATCATGCAAACACTCATGGCAGTGACTTGTTAGTTTAGGCAAAGAAGAGCTTCTATTTTGACTGGTACTGATGTACATTAACTTGGTTTTACTAGCGTTTAATACTAGACCAGCGTCATGAGACCATTTAGCTAACAAATCAAAGTCCTCCTGTAGTTGCTTTTGGGCATCAGTAACACTCTCTCCAGCGGCTATAAGACAGGTGTCGTCAGCAAATTGGTAGATCTCGCACTTTTTTATGACATTAACAAGGCTATTTACATAAGTGAGGTAGTGCAGTGGCCCAAGGACCGAGCCTTGCGCAGTTGATGACTGATTCACTAGTCACGTCACTGACTTTGACCATGTATTTTCTGTCATAAAGATAGTTTTCGCACCAATCAAGTAACTTGCCTCTAATTCCGCTGTCATGCAGACACACTAGTAACGGTCATGTCTGAGCGTATCGAATGCTTTGCTGTAGTCTATAAGTACTACTAAAACGTTTTTTTTTCATCTAAGTGTTTATGAATACTATCTGTGAACGTTGATAGCAGTTGTGTGGTATTCTTTTTTGGTTGGAAGCCATATTGTTTGTCATTTAGTATTTTATTTTTTTCATAGAATTCGTTTATTTGTTTACAAATATATTTCTCTATTATTTTATCAATAGTAGGCAATATAGTAATAGGCCTGTAGTTGTTGTAATCCAGCCTGCTTTCTTTCTTGTGAATCGGTCTGACAATCCCTGTTTTAAGTGTAGTTGGATATTTACATGTTTGTATGCGTAGATTAATTAATTTTGAAATCACTGAGGTGATTGTCGTGCCCAACATTTTGATATCTATGGCTCTAATTCCATCTATTCCTGGGGCTTTATTATTGTTCAAAGACATAATGACTTTTTTAACAACGTCAGGCTCCGCAGGCTTTATACGCATAGTAACGTTAGCTGGAGTTGTATACTCTGTTTTATTTAACAATGGTTTCGAGCACTTAGGAATAATTAGTTTTACGCTTTTATCGAAAGTGTGTGCAAAATTATTAGCAATATCTGTAGAAGTTAAATTAGTTTTATTAAATGAATTCTGAATAGCATCATCAATAGAATTTTTTTTTCTTCCTGTATTTCGATTAAGAATTTGCCACAGCTGTCTAGTATTGCTCTTATTTGATAAAATGTCTGACTTTATGTTATTGTTTTTAGTTTTGTGTTTTATAGTATTTGCATAGTTTCTTGATTTATTGTATGTTTACTTTAGGACTACGTTATTGGAGTCTTTTATCCACTTCTTGAATAATTTATCCCGATGTTCACAGGCTTTCATTATCTTTTTGTTTATCCATTCATTTTTACTACGCGATACACTACTTTAATTTTAATTTTATATTCTGATTGTTTATAACATTCTTTGAACTGTGTATGTATGAAGTTATATAAAGTTAAAGGGCATTTTATATCCTGTGATTTTTCCCACCGGATTCCCTCGAAACATTTAATAAGTTGATGATTATTTATGCATGTCTTGTATTTTGGGACATCCTGTATACGCGCTCCAGAACATGCGAGCATCACAGTGCGATGATCAGCCAGTGTGGTACCGAGTGCCGCTGTAAATAGGTCTTGTGTACGGGATCGCGCATAAATATGATCAATACAAGATTTACTTATTTTCCCGTTAGATATTGCTATTCTGGTGTGTTCAGTGATCCCGCACAGAAGGCCTATACTACATAACATGTTATTGTATTTATGCCTTACAGGATTATCCGTTTTTAAATCTATGTTAGTGTCTCCTAATAAGTACAATTCTGTGTTAATAGTGAATTTTTGTAGTGAAGTTTGTAGTTCGTCAATAAATAGAATTTTACTCGAGCTTGGTGGTCGATATACCGCACACAGGTTCGCAGTATAGTTCGATCGGGTGGTTACAGTACAGAATAAACTTTCAAAGTGTATAGTTTTTACATTTATTAGGCTACATTTATGTTTATTATTCACATATGCTATAATGCCACCACCCCTTCGGGACTTACGCAAGGCTGTGTACATTCGGTACCCGCTTATTTGAAACACACAGAACACTATTGTTTTCTGATATATTTCTTTCAGTTAGAATGATGATATCGATACATTTTTTTGAGCTAAGGATCATTATTTGTTCTAATGCAGAGAAGTTTATTATTATTGATCGAATATTAATACGCATGCACAATAGGTTAAATTGATGGTTAGGGGTACAGTTTATGAAGTCGTTAACATTTAAACAGTCATTAATATCACAAAAAGAATTCACCATTTTATTTTTATTAAGACTTTCGGTTAATGCTTTGTTTACTTGCGAATGCGATGACATGCCGACTTACTGCTTGTTGATAGCTAGTCCGTGTATATCATTCATGGTGCGTAGGATACTGACTTTTCCACCGTCTTCCTTGCGAGCTTTGACAAGTCCTCTTTTGAATCACACGTACTTTTTCTTAAAATTAGGGTCGTAAAGGACAATAAAAACCAAACAACATTTACGCCCTAATTACGTAAGATAAAGCAAAGCATAGATTAGGTCGTAAGGGTTTCGATTATAAAATAACATCTTTACGACCTTTTGATTTGTAATAATATAATTGTTTATAATGTCGTATAAAACGTTCAACGCAAAAATAAGATTACGACCTCATACATAATTAAAACATGACTTTACGCTCCATAATGAAAATTATTTTTACGATACATCCCAAATAGTAAAAAAAAACGAGCTAGAGCTGTTGAAAATCCGGGTCGTAAGGGACTTTTTTTCAAAGATAGGATTATTTGAAATATACCAATCGATAGAGCTCGCGACGCTGTTTCCAAATATATGTATAACTCATTTTCGGCAAAATGTCCTTTACGACAATTGAAATTTCTGGTATCGATATGATCTGACCCAGATAATGCCAGGACTTGAAAAGACACTGTGACCTCTGAGTTTGTTTGGGTGATCCTTCTCGGAGAAGTTGAATAGGAAACACCGACCTCATCTAGACTGTAATATTAGAGTGTGTGACACTGTAATAATGTTTTTGTTGAATAAACACTGTTTATCATTTCTGGAAATGTTGGCGACGTGACTACAAGTCTAAGGAATGAGCTGGCTATGCATTACAAATAACGATATCTTAGTACTAAGATCCAACGCACCATGGGCATTGAACAGCCCGCTATCATCTTTATTGATCAGAATAGAATAGAATAGGAAAGTAAAAGAAGTCACTTATAGGTATCGGTAGAATGGGATGAGTCGAACACGGGGGCGAATCGGAACGAATCTTTGAAAGGCTTTTTCATGTTAATTAAATATTATTGATTTTTCGGAATAGTGTGCGTATTGTTTAATTATCAAAAGCAAAGCAGCGTATCTGAGAGATATTTCTCGACGGCATGTAAAGCCAAGTCCCAGAGGTTAGGCACTAACCACACGAAAAAGAAAGAAGATTAAATTAAAACAGAAATCATCCCTATACCTTTTTAGTTGCGAATTTTTTGTATTCAACGATGAAATCCCTTTCAAAGTTTTGTCCCTATTTACTCTCGCATCCCAATTGAGCCCGTTATTACGTGCTGCTACGACGACATCCACGCTTGCTGGCAGGGCCGCGCGCTCGGACCAACCTGTTAGGTGAGGTGACTTTGACGCGTACTCTCCGCACTCTCAACCTCATAGCAGTTACGTTGATATAATTATGCCATTGTTCTCTGATTGTAATAAGTTACAGAAGTTAATATTGCCATCATCATCTGCCTAACCTTTTCTCAACTACTTGTATGTTGCGGTCGGCTTCCAGTATATCCGGATGCAGCTGAATACCAGTATTTTACATGGAGCGACTGTCTATCAGACCACCACAACCCAGTACTGGGTAATATGATACCTACGCCTTGGTAAGACTGGTAGTCAGACTTTCAGGCCACTGACTACCTGTAACGGCTCTGTAAATGACAGGCAGAACCAATGGCTTAACGTGCTTTACGAGGCACGGAGGAAATTCTGTTAGCAATGGGTGGTTACTCATCGACGGACCAACCTAGTCAAACACGACTTAACCTAAAGATCGACCCAAGCGGTTTATTAGATAAACCTTATTAGTCGTAACAATAATAGATTTTGCGGTGCGAAGAACGAATGAAGCCTCACAAATGCCCTCCACCTTGGGGCAGGACGAAGGATCTGCCAGACCAGAGTACCAGACGGTGTTCTTCGACTATCTTTAGACGGGGCGCTACAAGATTTGTGCTGTTCCTCACACTGCCCTGGCCAGGTATTGGTCAGCATGACTTCCATGCGGGCCCCATCACCGCATTTCCTCTTGAATCAGAGGTGCGGCGCCCTCGTGTCGAGAGTGTATCTGTTCAGGCAACAGAACCCCAGAATCTGTCCCCTTGCATATTCCTGTATATCTGCCCCATAGTGACTGGAGATCATAAGGCGTCGCAAGTCCCCTCACTCTCGACCATGGACTGAACTACGGCCTAAAGCAAGAGCCCATGCGTAGCATAATTTTCGCAGCATTTACCATGTGAAGCACCCACACTTTATACTGATATCCATCCCAAGGAGCTTGCATTTATTTGAAATAAAAATACTTTGATGTTCTTATAATAATTAAATTCTTTATTTTTTTTTTTCATATTATAAAACGGTATACAAGAAAAGATCTCTTAAGGGTGACACTTACGAATACACTATCGACATAATAATGTTACATTACATGTTCGACAATTGTTCAAAAATACCATAGGCACCCAGGGTCTTAACTATTAATTGATTAAGGTCTGATTTGTCCATACAAACACTAACAAAAGTTATTCTAAAAAAATAACTTACGTAAGAAACATTAAAATACCCTAATAGCCTACACTAAAATGATTAGAGTACATTAACCTGCAAAATAATCCGTTTGATACGAAATCTTATCATTTTTGTTTGTAGTTCAGTAGGTACAACGTTCAATGGTAATTCAATGTCAAATCTCTTGATATTAATCAGCGAAGCAAAAGTACTTACTTCAGTAATAGAAAAATATGAACAAGTGACTAAATCTGCATCCATCAAGTTGCTCAACCGTTCTTACTAAACAACGTTCGCTATAATCGCCACCTTGTATTTTAACCTTACTATTTCTCCTCGACAGTCTGTACTACTCTACTCTGCATTTTTGGCAGTATCAGGTACACTATCAGAAGTTACATTTGTATCACTGGCAACCACACTATTATCATTGCTACTAGAATCAATACGAGTAGTACTTGGCTCAACAATTTTATCACTAGAGTTAACACTAGACGTACCAGGCTCAGCAAGACTATTACTAGAGTTTGTACTAGCCGCATTTGGCTCAACAATTTTACGTTTAGAGTCACTACGAGAAGAACTAGGCACAACCAAACTATCACTAGACTTAATAGGTGCAACATTTGGCTCAACAATCTTATCAGCAGAGTTTATACTTGCCGTATTTGGCTCAACAATTTTATGACTAGAGTCACTACGAGAAGGGTCAGGTTCAACAATACTATCACTAGAATGAGATTTCACTTCATTAGGATTAGATACAGAGGGTTCAGAATTTACAACATTAGAAGTAGCCTCAGAGGTGATATCATTTGTTTCAGAATATCCATCATTAGAACTAGATTGAGAGGCGTCGTCATCTGATTCAGAACTTACATCATCAGAATCTACAATATCGTCGTCATCTTCCTCAATAGTGGCCATATTTCTTTGAATACCCTCAGTATTATCATTATTTACTTCCATATCCTCTTCCGTCGCTTCGTCAATCACAATTCTGGGTGTTGTGTTCTTTCCTGAAAAACAATAGGTTTTTTTAATCGTATTCTATCTGGATTAATTTATATATTCTTACATTATGTTCTTATACGATATTCTTTTATATTAATAAATGTTAAGAAACACAGGAGTACCCCTGCAGGACAAGTATTCTAGGAACATCATTTGCACATCACTATACTTTTTTGTTTTTTTTTTCGGATGGGAAATCAGACGGCTTCCCATTCCCTCTCGCTCCGGACCATGGCTTGGACCAGGGCCGGACGTGAGAGATCGCCTCCGCCAACCGCCGCTACGAGGACACGGCGGTGCTCCGGCCAAGCGGGGCAGAACGCCACGGTGTGGTCCACCGTGTCCACCGGACGTCCCTCACAGTGGAAACAGCCGGACGTTTCCTCCCGCACGATTCGGTGCAGGAACCTCCCGAAACAACCGTGTCTGGTGAGGACCTGCGTCAGGCGGTAAGTGAGGGCGCCGTGGCGCCTCTCTAGCCACTCCTCAAAGAGGGGACTTATCGCCACTATGGTGGCGTGCCCTGCACGAGGTTACGACAGTCGCTCTCTCCATGTCGCCATGAGATCACGCCGGAGGTCTGTCTGCTGAGCGGCAATTTGCCGCGGCAGTGAAGTTTCCCCCAGACTCAGTGCCTCCGCGCGCCATTCATGCAGGCGCGCGAGGACTATCGCCTCCAGATCCCATGGCGGCAATCCGGCAAGGAGGCTAGCCGCCTCACCGGAGATCGTGCGGTACCCCCGGATTAGCCTTATGGCTATCACCTTTTGGGGCGCGTTCAGGTAGTGGGCGGCTTGCCGCCTCAAAGAACGCGCCACACCCCGTAAAGGGCCATGGACCGCACGACCCCCGCGTAGAGCCTCCGGCAGGAGGCGTTTGGACCCCTCATGTTGGGCAAGAGCCGCTTGAAGGCAGCCCCTGTCCTTTCCAGTTTGGGAGCCAAACGTCGGAAGTGTTCCACGAAGTTCCACCGGCTGTCGAGGACGAGTCCTAGGTACTTCAACGTCGACCCGATGCCGATGGAAACCCCTCCTGCCGTCAGTAGTGATCCCGACGGTGGCGCATTCCGAGGCCGATGAAAACACATGGCCTCGGACTTATGCGATGCCACCTCGAGACCCAATTGCCGGATTCTCTCCACGACTATCGCAACCCCGCGTGTCATTTTTGGCCGCCGCCTCGTGCGACCTCCCTTGTGCCAGTACCAGCGTGTCGTCAGCGTAGCAAACTTCGCTGACGCCGGTAGGGAGGTCGGCGCGCACATATCACTATGCTTAGTTACTTTTGTGGTATTCCTATTCTTTTTGAAAAATACAGAGCAATGTATACTACATTGCTCTGTATTTTTACCTTTTTTTGGATGGGAAATCATCAAATGACCACCACCACCCACTCTGGGCGGAGCGGAAGGGAGTGTCAGACTTGTACTGACTAAAACCCATCCATGTTCCTTCTTTGCCCTTTGTGTTCCAGGGCCACGGTATCTCTTTCGAACAGTCCCGCTGTCCTGGCAGGCATCGGCCCATGCGGACCCCTACTCGGTTGCTGACATCTCTTTGAGGCGCGCGTTGAACACGAACGCGCCGTCGACACGGCCTGTCGTCATAAGACGGCCGGACGGCGAGCTAGCCCATAACTCGCGGACCACAATGTAGTATACCTGAGTTCATCAGCTGTTTGAAGAGTGCTGTAATTGGGCAGTCCACAAGTAGAGTGAAGATAAAGGACCACACCACAGCCAACACAGTATGGGCCACAAACTTGAATGCCTGTAGAAGAATTTTAAAATTAATACAAGTGGACAAAAAAGAGGGAAGTTCATTGTTCCCTGAAATATTCCTTTTAGAGTTATGTATTTTGAAATGTTGTACAAGCTTTTGTCACTACAGCATACAATTATTCATTTGTTGTTCTTTTTCTACAAGGCTACCCCAGAACTAGCAAATGTTAAACGTTGTTGTTAAATGTTGTTTGTTAATGTTGTTTGTTGTTGTGTTGTTATGTGAACTAGGAAATGTTAAATAATTATTCTTGTCAATACTTGCACAAGTCTTCCAGCAATGTACAGGGTGGAAGAGACATCGACGTGCAATGTATTTCGTTCAATATACAACATTATTTTTAGTATATGCGATACCTACCTGAATGTGGTTTGTTCAGAATAAGTAACTGAATCGATTCCAATCATTTTTAAACCATGTTATATTTTGTCCCAAAAATATTTAAAAAAAGTTACAAGTTGGACACCGATCGACATTAAGTACCTACCGCAATAATTTAGGTACCTACTGCCGGATTATGTTTATCAATGAGCTCAAGACGACGCTGGAGGCCCGCGCGCGGGCCCGTTGGGTGGTGACCACGCTTTTGTGCGGACAACCAGGTAACAGAATAAGCTTATAACTTTGTGATTTTTCATGATACAGTTTTGAAATTTTGTACATAGATTCTTTACATAAAAATACTCGACATGTGTTTCAGATTTCGCATATACTAAAACTAATGTTGTATTTATATACTCGTACAATACTCCTTTTGATTCGCCCACGTGTATACGTCTGGTCTAGTACTACACACCTGACTATTCTGAAGAAAATCACCAATTAGGTTGCCTTTCTGGCGTTTCCACTAGTATTGATTTTCGATAACCTATGAAAAAAATGCAAAGAAGAGCAGCGGTGGCCCAGTGGTGGCGGCCCCGACTTACGCACAGTAAGTCGTGGGTTCGAACTCAGGCAGGCGCAATACTTTGTGTAATTTATTTCATCACCACTGCTCTCAAAACGGTAATGGCAAACCATCGTGAGGAAACCAACATATCCTACAACCAAAAATTCGAACCTATGTGAAATCTACCAACCCGCACTGGGCCCGCGTGGTGGATTAGAGCCCATTCCCTCTCTAGAGAGGAAGCCTGTGTCCCAGCAGTGGGAACATTATAGGCTGATAATGCTATGCTATGAAAAAATGTATCTATTCTGGGTCTAGAATTATGTAGGTACTGAATTCTTGGAACATAGTTCATTATTTGGTAATACTCACAAACCGTTCAGGTGAGAAGAATGTTGGTGATACTGCAGCACCATTGAGGCTGATCATGAGAGGGTAGTGGAACAAGTACATCCCATATGTCAGACGAGCCGGTAACCGCCATGCTTTATGAGATAAGAACCAGTTTATTGGACCTGTGAATGCAAAAACGTAGTTACATCATTACGTATAAAATGTCCGAAGGATTATGCAGCGGTGTAACCTTTATTACACCCACATTTCGTCATGTATGTTCAAAAATGAAATTAGCTACAAAAAATCTAATAAAAAAAGTTACTTCGTTGTGAAATCTTTTTAAGGGTGATGCAAAAAGTTATGTAAAGAAAGTTACAAATATACTGTAGGGCCCAGTGGTTCTTAACCGGTGGTCCGCGGAGCCTGGAAGAATCCCAAATGGTCCGCGGAGCCATAGTAATAAATAAGATAAGTGACAAAGAGTCGACACAATGCCACCCGCGCTCGACACCAGTCCGAAGACACGAAACAGAAACTGATCCACAATACTTTAATTGGCAACGTTTCTGAGGCGCCTGATGAAATTCAACACGACAGTAACTTAAAAAATACATTTGAATCAGGAATTGCCGACATTTGAAACATCCATTCCGTTCCTGACATTCGAATTAGATCTTATTATATTGTACCTATGTCTCACAAATAAATAATTTTAATTTTAATTGATCTTGAAGGGTTTTGGAGTCAAAAGGCAATTTCTTTACCAAAACTTCGAGACATTGCTATACGTTATGTAACTTTATTTCCATCGATATTCGATGTGAGCAGGGGTTATCGGCGATTCTACAAACAAGCAACGAAATCAGTTGGATGCCAGTGCCGACATGTGTTTGGCTTTGAATATCATTGAACCAAGCATTCAGAAGTTAGTAAAGAGTATGCAATCACAAAAATCTCATTAAAATCTGTAACTGTAATGTGAATTTAGCGTAAAAAAACTGTGAGGTTTGAATAACTTTAAATGCGTGTTTTATTTATAGATGGATAGAACAACCACACACACACACACACACCACCCACACCATACCACACCACACCACACCACACCACACCACACCACACCACACCACACCACACCACACCACACCACACCACACCACACCACACCACACCACACCACACCACACCACACCACACCACACCACACCACACCACACCACACCACACCACACCACACCACACCACACCACACCACACCACACCACACCACACCACACCACACCACACCAGTCACCACACCACCATATTAGTCTACTTACACTTTGTACTGTACATTACCTCCAAACCAATAAACCAACTTAGTGGTCCATTTCAAAACAGAATTTTTGTCAAATGGTCCCTCATAACTAAAAGGTTGAGGACCACTACTGTAGGCAAATAACAGGTAGTAACAAATAAAGTCTTACCACCATAACCGTGTACGCAAGCAGTAACTATCCAGCATATGGTACATGCATAAGCAGGCCTCATGAAAGAATTCATCAGATTGTCCATCAACTCGTTGTCCCAGTCAAACTGCTTGATCATGAACTTGAAGTAGAAGATACCTCCCAAAACACCAAGGGCGTTTAACCAAAACAAAATGGCGATGGGCTGAAAAAAATGGTTTCGATTAACCAATAATCCAATAACCATGAACAGCATTGATCGAAGCAAGGCAGTGTCAGGTAATATTGCTGAAAAGAATCAGTCTGAGGAATCAGTATGGGGTACACAATGTCCTATATTACCACACACCCTATCCACACACCCTATCTAAGTCTGGAAAGTTAATTCATGTTATGGGTCCATCGGTATACAACCGGCTACCGGATAATATTTTGAGCGCGACGTCTGACACAGTTTTTAAAGCTAAACTGAAAGGTTGGCTAACCGACCAGGCATTATATGACCTAAAAGAATGGTTTTAAGAAAATTTATGTGATTAGTACTGTAAGATTCTATTATTCTGTTTATTGTGTATTATTTTTTTTTTTTTAATTTATGATAATTTGTCTTTAATGCTCTTTTTAATGTATAATGACTTGTTTTTTTTTTCTTTTAATGTATTATGATTTGTGTTTTTACTTTTCTCAAAATATGACCAGTAATTTTTGACAATTACTAATAAATAAAATAAAATAAACTAAACTATTTATTAGTTAGTTTTAAATGTGGTCCAAATGTACACGTAATGAAGAAAAAACCTTTTTTTTGGCTCGGAAGCATAAAGGCGCACTCGGTAATGATCCAAGATTCTTTTTTGGACAAAAAGTTCAATTTTTGGCGAGTGCTCCCGAATGCATCAGGGTAGTCCACGAAATTTAAATTTTCTTTCGTTTTTTGCAATTTGCAGGTCAGTGTCGGGTTGTATGTTGATTAAAATATGATTTGCGACCGTAACAAAATGCTTTACATAGTTTTAATAGTTAAAACCACCAATACAACCCTCTAAGTTCATTTAATCCAAAGAGATTTAAAATACTTATAGAGCGGACATTAGGAATATTCTCACACAAAATTTTTGATCCCGAACATTTTCGATTTTGACACACGAATGCTGCCTGACAAGCGGGCTTATGATACTAGACAGAACGATTTATTACTAAGTAGTCATAAGTTTTGGATTACAATTTTCTTGTCCCGTCTATCGCTCATAAATAATTGAATGTCTTTGATTTAATCCCATTGAATGACTTTTTCATGAAAAATCAAAGTCAAAGAAAATTTGAATTTCGCGGGCTATCCTGGCGCTTCCACCTTAAGCGAAGACCCTTGCGGTGCGAACAAGAATCCTCGTTTAATGACACGCTTGGCGAGTAGCGCAGCTAGAACAAGTGACAAGTTAATCATAACTCAGGCACCACGTGTTAGTGTGGCTATTACAAAAGTTAAACTATGCGTTTGTAACTTCTATTGAAGTTTGTAACCTAGCTTAAAGGCGTAACACTTAGCAGCGAAAGTTCGATCAAACCGGTAGGGGCAAATTGCGGACCCTCTACAGACATGGAATACTGGTACACACTTCAGAGAATATATTATCTATCAGTCTAGTGGCTAGAGCCGCATCCGCTCCGGATGATCTAAATGACCTCGCGGACTACGCGGCCAGAGCCACGTCGTTTGGCCGAAGAAGTTTCGACCAGGAAGAAAATTTAATAATTTTAAGCGAGCTTTTTATACGGCAACCAGTTTTGTTCAAGATAGCGGCCGGCCATGCGACGGCTTGTCGCATGTTGACGTGGCCGCGAAGTGGCGAGGTCTCTTGGGGAAAGCATCTGGCTGTGAGGCTTCGACCTTAGAGTTAATAATATTGATAACCAGGTTGACTGTACGATGTCCGTCATATAATAAAGAGTGCGATAAAGTTTTCTACTATTTAATGCATCACACGACAGAATTTATGTTGAATAGAATATTATACTTGCCTGATTATTGATTTAATTAAATTGGCCGAACTTATTTTCATACAAACGAACTTACCCACGGAAGGTATAATTTTTCATTTCGGTAAAGGTGGAGAATATATCCGAAGAGAAGACCAACGAAAAATGGAGAAGCTCGCGTCAGCGTAAAGAAGTAATATAACTTCAGATAATCTTCCATTTCCGTATACCGACTGAAAAATACAAATTTAAGTTATAATGTCAAATATTTTATAAAAGAAAATTCTAATTCTCTATTAATTACACTGAATGTTTTATATATCTTAGTATTGGTTCAAGTCGAAAACTTTTGTTGAACTGGATTGCACACTATATACTATAGCAACTCCTTTACCGACTGTATACGAAAACGTCTAGTTTTTCTGTACGACATAATACCTCTATTTTGAAATATTGCAAACATTACTTGATCGGATATCTTATTCGCCCTCGTAATTTTCCCGAAACATTAAGCAAAGTTGTACTTTTAACACACCCACATTTCGCCAGTTATGCAATAGGGGTGAGTGTATTGCCTTCAACCAGGCACAAGACCCGATCCCGGGCTGCTACTGAGAAATTCCAGGTGACAAACCCTAATAAGTCTTTACCTGACCTGGGAATTGAACCCAAGACCTCATGCTTAGCAGTAGCGCTTGTGACCAGTAGACCAACAAGATACGGCAAAAACAGTTTTCCTCACCTTGGCACAAGGTGCCCAGACGGCACATTTATGATAAAACTATAAATAGCCGAGCCTGCCAGCACAGCTGCGAGTCCACCTACTACACCGATCCAAGCGTATAGTTTCTTGCCAGATAACATCCAAAGGAGAACCAAAGGGGATATCACGTGCAGCTGGAAATCTATGGCGACGTACCAGGAGTGGGCTAAACACTGTAATGTAAATAAATCAAATTAATGATATCTGTAATACAATTCCGGAAAAGGTCTGCGTGTGAAAAGAGTTGGACCCATTCTATTACCTTGAGGGACCCCTAGAATATAATGAATATAAATGAAAAAAAAAACAATCCATTAGGATTTTGGTGGGTTCCTCGTAGCGTTATAAACCCAACTTTTTTCTCTATTTTGACGTATAAACGATTGTAAAATAAAAAATAAGAGCAATTGAATTGACACTCCATGAAAGGTGAATTGCTATTATAAACAGTTAAGGATTAATAAAACACTGATAAATATTTCACCACTCAGAAGCTTAGTCTAAAACATAACATTACAGCTGTAATCGTTCAGCGATTACAGGTGTAATGGTTGCCATCTACTGGTCAAATTGTAAAGGAAAAAGGATGGGAGGACGAGATAAAACTTACAGCGTGCCCTAACTGGAGAAGAGTATCTCTTGACAGAATTTAATAAAAACAGCTAGAGGAAGCTTTTGTCAAAAGGCTAGCTTAATAGAGAGACATACTTTAACAACAAATAAACCGATTCAATAACATAAATAACCTTACCATATTATCCACGTTAACGTAATTCTGTACATGAAGTAGGGTAGTCCACCAGTTGGTCCTGCATGTTTCTGTTGCGTATACCACTGACTGCCAATATGGCCCATCGGTTATACGGTTGAAGAAAGACGCTTGCAAAAGCACAGCCACGGCCAAAAGTGGCGTCAGCCGGATGTAACGGTTCAAGTAGAACCAGTGGATGTTCTTCAGAAATGTTTCTGGAAAAAAGAGAAGAGCTGAGTTAACTTAATGATCTTATTCTTAATAAATAGGTATAGTCACCAGTAGATCAAATTACTTCATCGACGCCTAAACATTGATTTCCAAATTAATATTTTAAATTCTGACTTACTTGATTTCATTCTCCCTGCAGTCGTATACACTAGAAGTATACCAGTTATCGTGAAGAATGTATCTACTGTCATTGTTGACGCAGTTATCCAGAGAGCTTTACCAGAAAACATCCACTGGAAAAAGGGAATCATTTTCTTACTTTTAAAGATTCTGTTTCATTTCTTCTACTTAAATCTATACCAGTCGTCATCTCATATTTCGCATCTTAGCCAAATCATCTTTCGCACAATCCATTTAATACACATTGTTCGTTCCGACTCTTTTCTCATAACCATCCACATTTTTAAACACAATAACATTTGCATGTTCCCACTGCTGGGACACAGGAATTCTCTCTGTGCTTTTATTTATAGACCGACCGCTTTAATGAGTCCTCTCGAAGGTATCAATTTAAATGGAATATTCTGAAGGTTGACCACGTAACTTAGGATCGTAATACCTACGTGGATTATGGATATTTTAAAGGAAATGGCCTGTGGGATATTGTTAGGGCTTTGTGGACACCTAATGTGCCTTTGATGGGGCAAGGCGGAGGACTCATTAAAGCGATCGGTCTATAAGTTCGTAAGTGGTCCGCTTCAAAATTTGCAAACCATTTCCGATTGAGCTGCAATTTTGCACACACCTTTGGTTCTGGTGATAATATATTTTTATGACTGGCATGAATTGATCCTGCAGCCAGGATCGGCTCGTCACGAGAGAATTCCTCAACGGTTAAAAGCACGGACACGAAACTTCGTATACGCGTTGAATATTGATAGATAAACCTAATTTTCTTCTCTTCTTTTTAAAAGAAGGTTCCACTTTCATACACATACATTTTTATAGATTTTGTATGTACCTACCTCCCATGAATCAAAAGGATTCGCTATAAACGATTCTAAACTGTATGAGTGTGCAATTATGACCCATAATATAGCAAGCGTCCTGATCCCATCAATACATTGTAAGTTTCCGCCAGTATTGCTAAATGTTGTGAGTCGAATACCGTTTGTGTAAACAGAAAACGATCGGCCAAGAGTGCTTATTTGCCTGAGATCTGTAAATTGTATTAAAGAAAGCATTAATTTATTTGTAGCAGACTTTGACAAAAATAACACTAGCGACATCTATGACGCAGCTGAAGAAATAACATCAAAACCGGACTATAACCATTGGGCAGTAGCCCATCAGACCCAATACCCGTCTGGTCGGAGAGACCTTCCTTTTCTGTGGGGGATGAAAGACTTCACACCCTGATCTTCATACCTTTATAAAGGGTGTAAATAGACCCTTAACATAAACTAAAGGCACTTGTTCTCCCCGTCACTGCGATCATTTTTTTTGTTTTAGATCATACCTGGGAACCTTCTAGTTACGGAGATATTAGGGGTTCAAACTTTTTTACAAGTTTTTTTTTAAATACATGTTTTTAATGTAAAACTTTTACTTTACACACCTCCACGACCCCCGTACTATTCAATCCATTCACCAGCACAATGCTATGAGTGCTTTCCATCGAGTCCTACCGTAAAACGTGATTTTTCACCCCAAAAAAAAAAGTCGATTCCCAGCAATAATTTTTGCTTAAAGTTACTTAGTTTGATGTACAGAATGCTTGGTTGGCGGATATGTGAAGGGTCTGTTTACACCCGGTATATTCTATTTTTTAATTTTTGGCGCTGCTAAAGGTAGCTTTGTCAACATTTTCCATACGAAAAAAATATGTAACTTTTACAAATGTTTCTAATATAACGAAGTTTGTTTGTTTAAACGAGGTAATCTTTGGAACAACTAGAACCGGTGTCGGATTTGAAAATTTATTTTCACATGTAACAGCCTAATTCTTGAGGAATGTTCTTCCTTAACATTGTATTACTCACCTTTCTTCAGTATAAATCGATAGGAAAGATCGTAGCATGTACTCAAAAAAGTCAATAATCCAATCGCCCCAAATATACATCTGAAAATCAAAAAGATTTTAGAAGGTAAATCTAGAAAGCAAAGATTAATAGCAAAATCACACCTGAACCTTGCCTGTATTTGTTTATCGATAAGATATGAATTCAATTTTAACTAACTAGCGATCCGCCCTTGGTTCGCACGGGTGCAATGGCAAAGCGTTTAACGTAGAACGCATTTAAAACATCGTTCTGTTTCTATCAATCGTTTAAAGATGACAGAGACAGAATGATGTTTTAAATATGTTTAGCGTTAAACGCTTTTACCGATTCGTGCTGCAAGCAGGCCTAAGTTTAAGCGGTCACACAGAAATAAAATGCGATTTTGTTTTATATTATGTTATGGATAATTGATAAAGCAAGTACAATTATCAACAAACGATAATTCTTCATATAAGAAGATAAAAAAGGCTGAAATATTCTTCGAATAATTAGCTGTTAGGTACCTACTTACACTGCAGTATAATCAGCAGGAACCCAGCTCTTATCACCTGGAAGACGACAATAGTCTTCGTGGTAGCGCAAGCCAAACTCATCAGTGACGTTATATATTGAATCCATGGCTTCCTTGGCTCTACACGGCTTTGGTACGCAAACTCCTAGTCGAAATACTAACAACTCCTCAGGCCAGTCTAGATTAATGGTCCTGAAAAAAAACGTTGCTGAGTTAGAAAAAATAACTTTAGTAGTCAGGCCAATCAACTACATGAAAATAAATAAAAATCTGAACTTGACTAGAAGGTCGTTGAAAGTTATCGCAATGCTGCTGACGGGTAACATACGCAAATATGAGAAAACTCAAATAAGAAAGAAAAAGGGGTTATAGTCGTCAAATTATTTTTAGTTTGAAAATAGCTTAAGAGTGGGTACTGTTAGTATGAAAATAGCTTAAGAGTGGATATTGTTTTTACTATGGACACTTTTAACGTACCTACACATCTTGCTGCATCGTTCTCACATAATGTACCATCTCAACATGAATGATGTAACCATGGTTTTGTTAAAGTATTCTAATTTAAAAGAGTGTCCATGGAGTTTCTTGCCCGTTCTTCTCCATAGAGATCTACATTAGGGAATGGGCAACTACAGTACTTTCACAGTTTTTGTGCCTTGTGACTGGGACTGTAGCTATATTTTACTGTTGTCTTTGTTTCGACAATTCAAAAGTGCCTGTAACTGGCCTACTTGAAATAAATGCTTTGATTTTGATTTTGATTTTTTGTACAGAATCAAGGGATCACAATCATGAATACACGTTACTATAGAGTAGACGTTTACACATTACAGCATTGACCTGCCAAACCAAAACCAACAAGGTGTTCTTCAAGCCCGAGGAGAAGAGGTCATACGCTGCGTTAAGCTTAAGGGATCTATAGTGCCGCGTAGGTAAAGGGTGCAGTACCACTTCCTAGTTAACAAAAGATACGAGTACATAAACGGTCATACATAAACTAATCATAATAGGGCAAGACTATAAAAAAAAAAAATTGTTATTGTTCGTGTCGTTAAGCTCGCGGGCCTGTGGACGGCGAGTTATGGGCCAGCTCGCCGTCCGGCCGTCTTATGACTACAGCCCGTGTCGACGGCGCGTTCGTGTTCCACGCGCGCCTCAAAGAGATGTCAGCAAATAAGTAGGGGCCCGCAAGGGCCGATGCCTGCCAGGGCTGCGGGACTGTTCGAAAGAGATACCGTGGCCCTGGAACACAAAGGGCAAAGAAGGAACATGGATGGGTTTTAGTCAGTACAAGTCTGACACTCCCTTCCGCTCCGCCCAGAGTGGGGGGGGTCATTTGATGATTTCCCATCCGGAAAAAAAAAAAAAAAAAAGTGTCGTTAAGCTCCTTGGGTTATGAGTCGAGCAACACGATCACTGACAAATGATTGCCCTGACTGTGTCCATAGTCAAATCTGTGCGGTTATTTCTTCAATTGACCATCTCAGACAGTAATCTGCATGCTCCTCATATGACTTGAGCAATGTCTGGACTATAAAAGAGACAGTGACCTCGGAGTTTGTTTCGGATGTTTCTTCTCAGGTACGACACACCGGCCCCATTAAAACATAACATGATGTGACATGTAAAAGTGTTTTGTAATACCAATTTACAGAAATAAATAAAATAAAATAAAAAGACCAGCCACCACACAGGGAAAACAAAAATCTTTTGAAACATACTCAAAAACTTTTGAGTGATTCTCGTAGTTATCCCCGCAAAGCACTAATTATTTCTAGTTGAGTGTTTATAAAATACTTAGCTCACCTTTCATGCTGAAAGTCATCAAATTTTCCACTCAAAGCCAATAATTCTCTACGTCTGAGATTATATTCCTCAATCTTACTAATAGTTTTGTTGTCCAAACGCAAAGAGCTTGGATTGAACTGAATCCCTCTGTCTTGAGGAAAAATTATGTCATCTTGTTCAAAAGGAATAACGATTGAACAGTACTTTCCTTCGACGTGCATGTCTTCGATTTCTTGCTTCATTGCTAAACATTGATGATAGTTTCCCAGATCCACGGTATTGCCTGTGAATACTCCTCTTGGGATCCTTAAACCGGCATCCAAAACTGTGAATAAGCAAATCAAAATATGTTACAAAACTTGAGAGTACGAAATTCTTTTATTATTATAAGCCTATAACTATTGTCCTACTGCAGGGCAAAGGCCTCTCTTCCGTCCTTCCACATTTCGCGGTCTAGTGCGATTGTGGGCCAATCCTTTGCGAAAGAGTCCAGCTCATCCCGCCATCTCCTTCTGGGCCTGCCAGGTTGTCGTATTCTGCTATTTGGTTTCCACTGTTAACAAGGGAGGGGTCCTGCACCCTTTACCTACGCGCCTCTAGATCCCTTAAGCTTAAGCTTAACGCCGCGTATGACTTTTTTTTTTCACGAAATTCTTTTACGTCTGATATTTGTTCTGTTCTGTCTGAAACTTTTCTCTTTAAGTTGCTGATCATTACTCAGTAATTCAATCAGCACCAGAATCCAAAATCATTAGATCGACACTGGATATCAATGTTACTATTTTTCAATCCAATGCGGCATCCAGTGTCTCCAGAATCAGTGCTTCTGGATTCAATCGCTGGATCAATGTAAATCAGTCACTATTTGTAGGCACAGACGCCAGCACCTCAAGCTACTACAAACTGTCAAATTTCTTTAATAGATTTTCAACTTTATCGCTAAAGCATTAGGTTCAAGATTGATTGGGAAAATTTGACAGTTCCGGGTAGCTTAATGGCTGGCGTCTATACATGAATAAAGCTTTTACTGCTAGGGAAGTGTTTTTTCTTAAACTGTACGGTACAACAATAATTGAGTAACTTTAAAAAGGAGAAGGTACATGTCATATTCATTTCAATGGGATTCTATAACCCTTACAATATATTTTCTGGGTGGATTATTACTGTAACAGGAAATATTTGCAAACAATTAGTGCTAAAATCTCCTTCAAAAGATTCTAATATTCACTTATTAAAAAAAAATAGGCAACAACAGATATAAATTATCACAAATCAATATCGTACGCAAAACAAGCGCTTTGGACGTGGATTTGCGGACATCAGCCCGTTAGACAATACAATACTTACATTCAAGTAAATGCAATCGGCTGCTTTTAATAGCTTCTATTTGACGGTCACACTCTTCCTCATCCAGCACTTCTTCGAGAAAACTTGAGTCAATGGCTTCACTACTTTTTACTTCTCCATTGGAGCAACTCACAAAACTTAACGCACCTAAAATTAAAAGCACTCTAAACGCCATTTTAGATTTTAAGCACGTTTATTGTTTTTAAAGCTAAGCGTCATTTATTCCATATACTGCGTGGTGGACACTATTTACAAATTAAGACGCTTTTTTGACGCTAATTTTTGTTACATTCGCTTAATCTAATCGCGAAACCTTGATTAACTGAGATATGGTTAGATACCTATAAATATAACAATATAAGAACAACGTTCATAAAAAGCAAGTTAGGTATTTATGTCTTAGTCACCTGGTAATTAGGATAAAGCATGATAACTGCTCTAAATATTTCCTGTATTATTGCGATTTCAATGTACATATGTTTTTTTTTTGTGTGTCATAACATAAGGAAAAAGAATTATTTTGGATTCTTTTCATGTAAATCCATTTACATTTTTTTTATTTATGAGTTTCGTTTAGGCGTGAAAAGGTAACAGAGGGGCTTACTTTCACATTTGTGATATCACTATCTTTGGATACAATTATCATCATCTATCTGTTATCGTACCCGAATGAACGGCAACATTCCAATCAAATTCCAATTAGGTACTTACCTACATTGCAGAGCATCTCTAATATCGGTAACTACCATGCATATGCAAAAAATACCTATTAGAACTTCTACGAAACAAATAAAAAAATCCGTGAAGATTTCATAGACTTTTTTAATGAATTTCGTGAGGGAGGTAGGTATCTACCTAAACTATAAACAAAGATGCTATCAACTTAGTGCTATCTGACGAAGAATAAATCTTTTGTTCTTGAATTATTCTCAACGGGGCGACCTAGTATAGAGTTTACTTATGTACCTATTTACTTTTGAAAAATACACTGGATTTATTATTCATATCAATTTATCTTTTCACTAATTAAAGTTTTTTATCAACTAGGCAGGTACGTTCTTTATTTAAACACCCAAGTACTTTAAGAAAAGCGTCATAATAAATAGGATAAGGTGCAACTTACGAGTGAAACGCCTTATAATAAAAAATAAGCAAGCCGGACCTCATATTTTACTAGACTGATTGCGCTATAGAAATCATCAGAGCAATACTGATGAACTAATCAACGGCGTCACATGCATTTGGTACGTAGGTATAGTACGTAGAGTGAATACCTCGTAAATAGGTTCAGTGGTCGCAAGGTCTACTGCTCAGCATTAAAAAGGGAGATGGGCAGCGACTTCTCCACACAAATTTTGAGGACATCGACGTTTCGTATTCCCCTTTTTTCTTCCTGAATAATGCCTACAACTATGTTTTTTTTTATAAAATCAAGGCTAGTACAAACACATCCCTGTCATTTCCTTTTATTCAGCAATTAAGACCCTTCAAAATAGACAAAAAATGCCCCAGTTTTACGGCCGTGATTAGAGGACTACCAGACAAATTCTAAAAGTTTTAAACATAAAAGAAATAGATAAGAACTAAGGCATACTGCCTCTTAAATTTTTAATATCAAAAATAACTGAATCGGCTGTTTTCGAGGAGAAAATGAAACATTGATCTTGTCAACATTTTTGTGATATAATCGGTATGAGCTGCAGCTGTCCCCATCGCAATCTACGGGGGCAGGCATGACGCAGCGCGACGAAAATAGTTTTTTCAAATACCTATTTTTCAAATTCATGGCAGGCCCTGTCTCCTCTTAAGTCCTGGGTTCGATTACCAGGTCGGGCAGTGTTATTGAGTTTTCCCATCAGGATGTTTCAGTAGCAGTCACGCGGTTTGGATTTGTGCCCGGTTGATGGCATTAGTAACGAGTAGGTAGGTAGCTTCATTTTATGAATATATCGGAAATAGTTAAGTAATGGGAATCCGGGAAGTAGGTACCTTTAGTTGATTAAAAAAACAAACGAAAGAAAGTAATGGTACTTCGACCATTTTCTTCATTTTTTAAGAACTAAAATTTACCTAGATCATTATTATTTAGGTAGGTAGTACCTCTATATAGTGTAGCGATAGCGAGGAGAGATGTCCCAGTCGTATGTTTTGAGTTCGAATCCAGCAAGCTTAAATTATATACTAATTGCACAAAGTAATGCCCTTTACTTTGCACAATTCTAACGGAAGTAAGGGTGTATCCACATTAATAACGTAACATGTTATAAACCATGGTTATTTAACAAGATTCAATAGAGAGATTAGCAAAGTGGTTTAATTAGATGTGTTATATAGGTAGCAAATGTTTTGTAAAATGTTAGTTAATCTGGACGCACCCTAAGAAACCTCGAGACGTTTTTACTGTACCTATCAGGGTCTATCACTTTGTTTTCTTTACTATTCATCCATCCTTGTCTGCAATAAATACATCTATACAAACAAATAAAATTGAAGTGTCTGTTTGTAATATCAAAATAACAACTTTTTACTGCATAGGTATAATTTATGTGTTTGTATTTGTATTTTTGTCTATTTTTTGTTTTTATATGGGTCTTGGACCTGAAATAAATGGAATTTATTTATTTATTTTTATAGGTAATTATGTGAAAATATAACGGCACTTATAAGAAAAACATTTTTTTTCTGTTTGTTCCAGGTAAGCTCCGAAACGGTTGGGCCGATTTTCACGGGATTTCTACTGGCAGATAGCTGATGTTATAAGGTGTAACATAGGCTACTTTTATTTTAGAAAAATAATTAAGATTTCCGTGCAAAAAAGTTTGAACCCTTGACAAAATCCGAAACAAACGGCTAATCTCCGAAACGGCTGAACCGATTTTGACGGGACTTTTCCTGGCAGATAGCTGATATCATAAGATCTAAATTAGGATACTTTTATTTTAGAAAAATAATAAGAGTTCCGTGCAAAAAAATTAAAACCTTTGAAATTGTTAACAAAATCCGATTAAAGAAGAGAAAAAAGTAATATATTTTTATAATAATTTCACGCGAACGAAGGTCGCGAGCAATAGTTAGTGATAAATAAGATCAAAAGTTAATACGGTCACGATAAATTGCAAGACTGAGGTCGAACCCGTGACCTCCTAGACATTGCCCAGACATCTCATATCTAGGCATTTGATAACGCTACCTAGGTACCTACCTGTTCTTTCACCCACAGCAACGAGTGTCTGTCCTATTAAAAATATTTATGAAATGACCTACAACCTTCATAATTTTGTATGGTCTTCCAATTCCAATAAAGTTATATTATTTATTCCTACTTATGGCTTTCGGGCACCAGGCACAGGACTAGACCGTTCCTATGACTGGCCATGCGGAAATATTTTCTTAGTCAATTCACTACACTTTTGAAAATATAATAGTGAATGCAGTTTATCTTACAAGATTTAAAATAGAAACTTGCTCGTAATATTTGAATGTCTAATAGAAACTATATTTAGCATTCATATCTATAATAAAATACGCTTTCGACATCCCTAATAAACTTGGTCACGATACTGTGTTAGACAATATCCATTACATTCTTATCTTTATACTAATTTATCAAAAACAATCAACAAGGTATAGGTGCCTATGTGACCGTGGTATATAACACATACGTCAAATAAAACAGTGAATCTAGATCATAGATAGGAACTATTAGATAATATGAATTATCGATGATAGTCAACTGTCGCACACGCAGGTCTATGAAATTCAAATATTTTAAGTACAATAGTTACTTTTGTATATAAAAATTAAAATTTGTCTATTACTCATTGAGTAGCTAATTTACATATATCTAAGGTCGAAGTTCTCAAGGTCCTTTAAATTAAATGTTAGTAGTATGTATTCTCTCTTGTCTTTAAATAAAGTTTGAAATTATTTTCACAGTAATTCGATCAACTCAAGGACAGAGAACTCTGAGGCACCATTGCATTATGCTGGGCATTCGTAGGGTGGGCAAATAGCCACACAACTAAGAAAAAAAACTTGTTTTTTGCCGGTACCTCGCCGGTTGCTTAACTGAGTTATTGGATTCTAAAGACTAATGCAGACTTGGATAGGACCGCACGTACGATACATAAATCATGTATAACATGTGTTTAGTAACAATAAATAATCTTTATTTAGGATCAATTCACACCGAAGTGGCAGCGGTCGGCAGCGCAGTTTCACTGTCAAACCATTTTATGCTTTATCTCCATTAGGAAATGCATAGTATCGTTTGAAAGACTCGGGCTGAACGCGCGGCTGCTGCCGACCGCTGCCACTTCGGTGTGAATTGACCCTTACAGTGACCTTCATCAAGCAATGAATGTTATCAATTTATAACTAACAGAAAACATGATGATAACAGAATAGACAACATTTTATTAAGACGTAAATAACATACAATAATCAATAGTGCAGTAAAGTAAAACAAGTCTCAAAAATATGACGTAATTTTTATATAATATAAATGCTCATATATGAAAATAAAAAACAGTTTATTCAAAATCATAATAAAGAAATGCCTAAACAGTAAAGCAGTTTTTGTGAGTCTAAAGACATGACAATTTGGACAGATTAAATTCTGACCTTGAAAATTAAAAGTGTGGCCACAATTAAATAAGCCGTTTACTCTGATGAAAATAATATTGTAGCGGCTACAGATCGTAAATATGTATTATCTAATGCTATTATATTGCTTATAGTTTCATTTATACACTAGGTCAATCCTTGCAGACATCCAAGGCTTCCTGCTTTTCTTCAGAAAGTTCCTTGCCCGTAGCGTCAAGCATTTGACGCGCGAAGTCTGAGATGGTCAGACCCTGAACGATCTTCCACTTGCCATTGGCGGTTGTGACAGGGAATGAGAACACGACGTCACGAGGTGTGCCGTATGATCCGTCGGAGACAACACCCATGCTCACCCAGCGGTCTCCACTTCCCAAGAACCAATCTCTCATGTGGTCAGATGCGGCCTTTGCTGCAGAGAGAGCTGAGGACATCTTTCTTGCGGCGATGACGGCAGCTCCACGCTTCTGAACTGTTGTGACGAAGTCAGATTTCAAGTAAGAATCATCATTGATAGCAGCAGGCACAGGTTTCTGTGCTCCATCAACAGTCACAACTGCATTTGATGCATCAGGGAACTGGGTGGATGAGTGGTTACCCCAGATGATAACATTCTTAACATTCTGTACAGGGACACCAATTTTAGCTGCTAACTGAGATTGAGCACGGTTCTGGTCGAGACGAGTCATAGCTGTGAAGTTCTCTTTAGGAATGGAAGGAGCATACTTAGAGCAAATGAGAGCATTTGTGTTGGCTGGGTTGCCAACAACAAGGACTTTCACATCCTTACGGGCAACTTTGTCCAAGGCTTGACCTTGCTCCTTAAAAATGCGAACATTGGCAGCAAGGAGATCTTTCCTTTCCATACCCTCCTTCCTGGGCATGGCACCAACTAGGAATGCAGCAACAACATCTTTAAATGCTTCCTCAGGCTTGAAAGTTGGCAATACACCAGACAACAGGGGCAGGGCACAGTCTGCCAGTTCCATGACCACACCTTCCAGGACTCCCATCATGGGGGCGATATCAAGAAGGTGCAGGTACACAGGCTGACTGGGGCCGAACACGGCACCAGACGCAATCTGGTAAATCAGTGAGTAGGCGATCTGGCCCGCAGCACCGGTGACAACAACTTTGACAGGTTCAGCCTGAAAAAGAGCAAAGAATACAATATAGTTTCATGTTTCTAGTTTATTATAACATCACCTAGCTATTCATTCCAGTCTGTTAAAGTGACCATATTTTGAGTAAAAATTGGTAACATTGGTACATTGAATAGCTTTCTGGTTACTAAATAAATATTTCCCTTTGGACTGTCTTACACCATAAACAGAAGATAGCATCATCCTTTTACTTCTGATCTAATTTGTGCATTTACACCTACTGTGTGTGGGTACACATATTCCAAAATGAGCATAAAAAATTATCTACATTTAGAAACTTGAGCTCTTTCCAACCAAAAATTAATACTAACTCCTTCAGTATTCATGTTTGTGCTAATGTTATTGTTATGTAATAGGTACAAAACAAGATCACTGCCACAGGCAAGAGCTTTTAGCCCTGGTTACCATGGCTACAAAGGAAATAGTCAAATTAACTACTTTCAAAAGTTAAGGATGAGTTTTAATTGAAATTATTTTTTAAGTTGTCGGTTATGTAAAATTCTTTATAATACAATTACTGTAGCTATAGCTATAGACAACAAAACCTGTTATTTATAGGCTAGGCAATTAACCTAAAGTAGCCCGCAAAATTATTAATAAAAAGTATCTAGTCATTCTTTTTTTTTCTAATTAGATGTTATTCATCAATCGACGTAACAACCTAACATAATTATTGATAAAGAATTCCCGCACCAACACGAAAGGTCAAACCAAAGTCAAAGGAAGTTAATAATTATATTACTCACCATTTTTATGTTTTGTTAGTAGATTGTTTATTTCTTTAACTCTAGGAGATTTTTATTGCTTTTAATATCAACCGGCTGCCGAACCTTCTGTTCAAAATGTACTATGCTGTATCCCGCGCTAGGTAAAATGCGTCGTATTGAACTCGTGTACAAGCCCCGGCGACCGGAATTGATAAAACAGCTGACACTTGTCACATTTGACAGTCAATAATGATTTTTTGACACCTTGCGGTGGCGCTGCTTGCATCAGAAAATGTCCAAAAAGTGCCAAATTCAATGCATTAATTTAGTTCCTAAAATCGCTTCGATCGGTTGTTATCATGTCTCGAGTGCAAAACGATCAAGCATAACAAAAAAGGGACCGAGTGCAAAAAATGAAAAATACAATTTAAAAAAAGCTTTTTCTTCATGCTTAGCTACTGCTTTACAAGCCTAATCAGCCTCTAATATTGTCCCACTACTGGGACAGATAAAAAAAAATCTTCTGTTCCATACATTTGGGTCGAGTAGGTATTGAAGTTTGAAGTTTTGTGTTGAACAGCTAACAATATTATTTTTTCAGGATTACGATTTTGGCTCCTTGGAGAAAGTTATTCAGGTTCAGTCTGATCTACACTATACCGCTTCCTTAAATATGTCCACACCTTTCTGATACACGCTGTTTATGTTAGATATTTAAATATTTTAAAAACAAAATATAAAAATTGTAGCCAGCATCGGGAATAGGGTCCAACCTGCCAGTGGCTTGAGCTCTTGAGAGGGAAACCTCCTAACAATACGCCAATAATCAAGCCCTTGATCCAGCTGCCAAGCGGGAGCCTCCTCAGATGTTGGTAGAGGCTACTGGCTATTAAACCATTGGCCAACACGACTATCTTTCCAATGATTGCAGTACTCACGTGTTCACGACCCATATATCGACAATCTGACGATCCAGATACTTCTCATTCCACAAGGTTGTACTTCAAAGTAAGTTGCTGGTTGATAATCCTGGTATTGAGGTGGTGTAAGTTATGTCTATGCAAGTACTGGCCAGACACATGCCTGAAGAGAACTCCCAGAAATAATTACAAAATTATTATTAATATTATTGTCTAGAGCAACACTGACTTGAAATGCCAAGTGACATAACTATAACCTCAAAGTTCTTTTTAGGGAGTTTTAGCTGCCCAGTGCCCTGATAGCTTTTACATAAAAGTTCAGTGATTCTTCCCGAAATTGAAGCAGGCTAACTTAATTTTTTTAATGATTTAGACCCGCAGCTATAAAATGTCGTCGCTTTTAAGGTCTACGAAGTTTGTGCGGTACTTCACTGGTGCGGCCCGAACACTTATCCTCAACACAGCCAAGACCGCTGAGGCCAATTCTTTAATCAATTCAAAAGCTATTAGTGCCGCTAACAAGTGAGTAAATTACAATTTTAATAATGGTGTAACTTAGCTTAACAATATATCGGTAATCTCTCTATCCTAGAAACAATCAAATACTTAGGTAATTATTACAAAAGTTGAGGAGGTGCAGATTTTGGTTTTTTTTTTAACACGTTGAACGCCATGGCAGACACCATGTGTCCGACACCATACTTCCCCCGAGTTCGCACCAATAAATCGAGAATCGTCCAAAAATCGTTGAGGTGTTTTTTTTGCAAATATTATATTCCAATATTTCAAATGGCAGACACCAGTGTCCGTCGCGGCTTGCGAGGACGCCAAGCTTCTTTTTTCCGCGGGAGCCTACTACACGCATACTCAATACAGTTTTTGTTCAATTTAGTGACTGTCGGCGCACTGTAGACAAATCAAAATCAAAAACACTGTAGACAATTGAACGTAGGATGGATGATGTGGACACATGGTGTCTGCCACGGCCTGAACAACCAAACCATTTGTTGGAAACATGATGTCTGCCACTGCTCTATAGAAAAAGTAACAATTTGGCTTCGGTGTTCAATGTGTTAAATCAACATGTGCTATTTATCATTGTTTAAAAAAACAACAATTTGCAAATCCTTAATTGCAGTTGGGTAAAAATTAAGGTTATGTTTGAAGTAGTAAAGTTGTAACATTTTACTTCAAAAATAACACACTAAATCACCATGAATTGAATTAAAATCCCCCACCAGTGAGGAAAACTAATGAGTACATCCTACTCAAACTGGTCTGGTAGAACCTCTTCTACCTTTATAAACTGGAGGAAGAATAGTCACTAATATTCATAGCTAGTTCCGAAATATATAAAATTGTGACTTACTACTTGTATACAATGCTTTCTACATTTAATTTTCAGTGTTTTGATGAGAGACTATGCAACAAAGAAAAAAGAAAATTTAGAACCGCTGTTACAAAAACTAGACGCTGAAGTGCGGAGGTTTGGAAGAATCACTAAAAAGGACATTGATGAAGTTTTTGACGAAATCAAATCTAAAAATGACATCACTAGCTCACAATCCCTGCTGGTCATTAGATGTTGCGGTAAGATAGCTGTGTATTATATAAACATGAATGTGAAAAAGTTTCGAATACTTCTTTTGTGTGGTTTGTGCCTAACCTAGTGTCAGAGTTCAAATGCCGCCCATGGGCCTCTTGTTTTCAAATGATAAATAAATAGTTCACTCAGAAATTAAAGCTGCCTAGATAAAAGCTTTTATCCACTCACAAGCGCACTACCCCGCGCGCCGCGCGCCGCTGGTTACCTGAAACCCGACCCTTTTTTTTTTACGAGGAGCGGCGGGTGTCGGATGACCGACACGCGGCGTATAAAATAAAAGTTTCTATGAACTGATAAAAGTTTATGGACCAAGTTTCACAACGCAATTTGTCTTGTAACATTGAATGCCTTTGTTTTTATAAGCCAAAACAAAATAAAACTTGTATTTTTTCAAAATTTAAATTGGTGACCCTATGTTTTTTTTAACCTAAATTATAGCCTTACTCAGTAGGCATCAAATGACATAATAGTTACTACTCTTCAAACAAAGTTTTGAAATACTAACATCGCGTTCGCATTAATATTAATAACATCGCGTGGACTAAATTTCTAGTCAAATCACACACACCTTCGAACTCTTAACCAAATGGTATGGAATTGGTACCAATGTAATTAATCACTTTTTGTGGTTAATTCACAATGACTTAAGTACAAACTAGCAATTTAATAGGGGTAGTATTTAAACGAGTGACTGTAAATTAAAGTTTTAAGTGACAAAAATAATTAATTTACGTTATAGTATTTCTAAGTGAGAGACTGACTGCACACAAACATTAATTTGAGTTACTTAAAATACAAAATGAGAAGCTTCATAATATTTGAGCGACCTAATATTTGTTTGAGTGTCTATGTTACCTCCTGCTTTTTTTTCAATATTTGGCAAATGATTTATTTATACTGAACGGCATTTTATCTTAAATGAAGGGGTAGTATTTAAACGAGCGAAAATAATTAAAATTAAAGGTGTCAAAAATATTGAAAATGGGCTACTGAAATACTAAGTGAGCGACAAACAGTCGGTGAATACAAATGTTTAAAACAGCAACTTGAAAATACAAATTTGAGTTACTAGTTGTTCAATACGATCATTCTGATAATTCAAGGACTCTGAAAAAAACCTAAAACAAGGTTATTAAACAACTGTATTGCAAAAATGAGCTAGTAGCTACAGTAGACCACTGACAGTTAATCTCATCACAATTCTTATGAGATCTAATGCCCGGGATACACGAGGAGTTTTTTAAGTTAGGATAGCAAGCTAATGTTAATAAACTAGCATGCTAGTAACTCTGGCTTCATGTATACAGAACTAGCTTCTTTTCTAGGTTAGTAAGCTAGCGTCTCAAGCTAGGATAGTTGAATAGGACGGCGTTCTATTTTCTGAGCTACTAGCGCCCCCCACCACTTAATTTAATGTCCTGGCTTCGTTCATGTGGGCTGCAGAACTAGTATTCGATTGGCGGGTGAACAGTCACCACGCATTTTGTTTATCTGGCTGCAACTGAGATTTTGAAAAGGATAAAATGCCCAAACTTCGTACCGAAATTAATCTAAAGTTTGTACAATTTTACCGTGACGAGGATCACGGGCATAAGTGCACATTGCTGGCCATAGAACACTTACTACGTCTTTTTTTCTTGTAAATTTTTGAATAGGATGTATGGACTATTCTGTTACTAGACAAACACGATAAGCACCCTTTACACTGTTGTACTATCCTGATTATTTCTTATTTTCATAAACAGGTGAGCTGGTACCTGAAGAGTTACCAGAACAGAGAACACTTTTGGTACAAAAGATATGGAGTGTGCTCACTGAGAGAGGGATTCCTATGGATATCTCACACTACAATGCTCTGCTTAGGGTTTACATTGAAAATGAGCACCAATTCTCTCCTGCCAAATTCCTTGAAGAGTTGGAGAGGAAAGGATTACAGCCTAACAGGTATACTCACTAATTCTTGTATGTTTCACCAGCTTTTGCTCGCAGCTTTGCTTCCGTTATGTACGGGAATTAACCCACGGGAACTCTTTAAATGTAGCCTATAACACTCGGGTATAATGCAGGCTCCCGTTAGTGAAAGAATTTTCGGGTTTGGATCAGTAGTTCCGAAGATTATCCCCTACATACAAACAAATTTGACCTCGTTATAATATTACTATAAATTTATAAAGGACTGTGTTCCCATCAATTAATCTGATTGGAGTGTGTCCTCATCAAAAGATAAATCTGCTGTTAACTCCCAAGATTACTTACATTACTATATAATTAATCATGTGATAAAGCATAAAATTGCTTGGTTACTGGACTTAGTTAACCAACACCAAAATATGACATACTATGTCTTCAAACTTTACACACAATTTGAGACTGGCACCAAAGTTATGTTTTAAACATTCTTTGTAAATAATAACACAAATTGAACTTTAAAACTTTATGTCTATTCAGGGTAACTTACCAAAGACTGATGTGGCGTTACTGCCAAGAGGGTGATGTTGAAGGCGCTACAAAAGTGTTGGAAAAGATGCGTGAACTCAGCATGCCCGTCTCAGAACCTGTGCTAAATGCCTTAGTAATGGGCCATGCCTTCCATGGAGACACTGATGGAGCTAAAGCTGTTCTTCAGACAATGGCCAGAGCTGGTCTTGAACCTTCAAATCGCACATACACACTGCTGGCCTGTGGATATGCCAAACAGGGTGATATTGAAGGCATTCATGCAACAATCAAGACTGCAAACGATAAAGAAGCTCTATTGACAGACAGGGTAAAGTTGATTTTTTATTATATTTAAGAACTAGATGTTTCCCGCGACCTTCGTTCGCGTGAGATTATTATAAAATCGCGTGAGATTATTATAAAATCCCGTGAGATTATTATAAAAAAAAGTTACTTACTTTTTGAATCGGACTAGGTTACAAATTTGAAGGGTTTTAATTTTTTTGCACGGATCCCTAAGTAGCCTATGTTAGACCTTATAACAGTTATCTGCCAGTAAAAATCCCGTGAAAATTGATCCAGCTGTTTCGGAGATTAGCCGGAACAAACAGACAGACAAATATTGAAAAAAAATGTTTTGTTAAAAGTGCCGTATATATTTTCATAGGCATTCAGTAAAAAGCTGTTATCTTGATATTACAAACAGGCACTTCAATTTTATTTATATTTTGTCATAGCTTTTCGTGCATACCAATGTATAGAAAAAAAAGTGAAAGCATAAGCACCAGCATCTCGACTCTACATAGAGACCACATGACGGTGCCGCGATGCCCCTCTACTTACCAATTAGCGACGTGCCTTATAATATAATTATGTTTCATCTATGTTCCCATGATATTTCTAATTAACCATTAACATTTTTCAATTCCAGGATATTCTCGAAATCATTGAACATCTAGCCATCAGTGGACATGGAGATAAAGTGGAGCAAGTTATACCCTACTTACAAAAAGGTATTGGATACAACCAAGAGGTATGCAATGTCATACTGAGATTACTCAATAAGGGACAAGAAGAAACAGCCAAAAAAATTATGAAAACAATGCCAAAATTAACCAACACAGAAGATACTCCCTTCAAAGGAGCATTCTTTGTGAAACAACTACTTAGACTTAACAAACCTGCTGATCAAGTTATTGAGACATGCAGGGAATTACAGAACGAAGGTCTGGTACCAAATGCCTTCTTCATTGCAACTGAAGGAGCTCTGCAACATGGCCAAACAGAGTTAGCACAGAAACTGTTCAAAGAATTGAAGAAAGAAGGTCGAGAAATCAGACAACATTACTACTGGCCATTGTTGCTGCAAAAAGGAAAGGAAAATGATGAAGAAGGACTTCTGCAAATCCTAAGAGAGATGTCCAGAGATGGCATTACTGTTACTGGGGAAGCTCTGAGAGACTATGTCATTCCCTTCTTGATCAAAAATAATACCCTGCAACTTGTGTTAACGAAATTGCAAATCGCGAATGTACCAGCTATACACGGAGCAAGAAACTTGATGGTGGAGCTTTTAGAGGGAGGAAACCTGAAACATGCTGCTGAGATTGCTGTGTCATATCGTCCGTGGGGCAACTACTCTCTTGTGGCTAGGTCACTCATCCATGCAGTGACTAAATCAAAAGATATCGATTCTTTTGCGACAGTACTTCATGTCATTAGTAGCAAACCCCCAGTACAGACTGAAGAAGACTCCGTCCAAGAAGAAGGTCAAGGTGAAGAAATTAGTGACCTCCACGAAGTCAGCCGCATTGTTAGATCATCAGTCAAAGGTATGACGAAACCAGACTTGGGTGAAAAACTTTTGGAAGCGGTTTACTCGAAAGGCTTGAGAATAACCACTGCCACAGCAGAATCCATAGAACAATTTCTTGGAGAGAGCATGACTACGAATTTGTCGCAGTTATTAACCAAGCTTTCGACGTCCGACATGGAGCCGGTTCCGCTTGAGAGTCAGCGCAGGCAGGGCGTCGTGCGCACCACTGCTCAGTTGGAGGCTCAGCTAGCACAGCTGAAGGCCAAGGGTCAGACCAATGTGACTCGCTTACAGAAGCAGCTACTTGTAGCTTACGTAAAAGATAATAATGTAAACAAGCTAAACAGTTTCTTAGAGGAGTTGAAAGCATCGGACTTTGAATTAACACCGGCAACCCTGGCACAGTTATTTGAGTTTTACTGTGAAAACGATGAGATAGACAGGGCTGAAGCATGTAAACAAGAGCTTGCCAATAAAGACCCAGATTTTCTTTTGAACAAGTATAAACTAGTGTTGATGGGGTACGCTTTCATTAGAGCCAACAGGTTTGATGAAGCTGTAGCTTATTTGAAGAATAACAAACAGGAGGATGATAACGTAGGCTTTATGTTAACTTCTAAATGCTGGCAGGTCTTAAACACATTAGCAGAGACGAAAAATGATGCCCAGGTAAGTCAATTCTTTGAATTTACCACTTAAAAGCTGCTAGTAAGTACCCAGTGTGAAAAACTATGGTTAATTCGTCTAAAAACGTGTACAAGCGGCCTTATAGTAGAATATCGATTTTCGTTCCCCTTTTAGAATCTATACAGGGTGTTCAGACATGGTATCGTATTACCTAGTACTAACTGGGTTGTGGAGGTCAGATAGGCAGTCGCTCCATGTAAAATACTGGTATTCAGCTGAATCCGGTTAGACTGGAAGCCGACCCCAACATAGCTGGGAAAAGGCTAGGCAGACTGATGATGATGACAGGGTGTTCAGACAATGAAGCAGAACCACTTTTGTTCTATGACTTTTGGAAAAAAAACTTTTTTTTAGCTTTCCCATACATGTTGATCAGCTGATCGCGGCAATTCCTATAGAAAGTAAATTTTTTTTTTTCGAGTTTTAACAACTCGTAGAACAGTCAGTTTACCAAGGGGTATCGTATTACCCAGTACTAACTGGGTTGTGGAGGTCAGATAGGCAGTCGCTCCATGTAAAATACTGGTATTCAGCTGCATCCGGTTAGACTGGAAGCCGACCCCAACATAGTTGGGAAAAGGCTAGGCCAGATGATGATGAACAACTCGTAGAACAATGGTTGTTCAATTTCATGGTTCGAGTTACCGCGCGAGAGGTCTCGCGTTTATATGTTACACCTTGTATAAACAACTACATTAATAGTTATCAAGTTTGAACTAACTGAACCATCAAGTTCAAACAGGTTTTAGACTGTAGATCTTATTCATCAAATAAATACTTAAGATAGTGAAAACATCCTATTTTAATTTCAGGTAAAAGAAATGACACAAACCCTCATTGAGCACAAATACATTGACCCATCTAATGTGATCCTGGGACCTTCAATCAAAGTGCACTTACTGAAAGATGATATAGACGGTGCCCTCAAAGAGTTCGAGAACAGCTGTAAACAATACAGAAGTACTCCTTGGAAGGGAGAACTGATGAAGGCACTGATCATGAAGGAGGATGCTACTAAACTGCAGTGGTTGGCAGATCTTAGTACTCAGGTATGATATTTTTTCCTTATGATCTTGACCCTTGGGTAGTGAAAACTTTTGTCAAGTATGTGGAGGTAAGGAGTTCCTCATCTTCCATTGAAAATGGGATGGTTGTTGTCTTGTGGGCTAGTATGCAACGGTTGTTGTTGGGCTGTATTATATAATTATATCCTTACCATGAGGTAAGGGATCGCGTATTGTCAAGCCACAGAATTTAGTCTAATTACAAATACTTTTGAAATTCTAAAAACCTCATGCTGAATTGGTCTTGTCTATGTACTTTCAGGTGCACGGCGAAGTGAACATTCTCCACGACTTGGTTCTCGCATTCGTTGAGTGTGGCCGCTTGCGACAGGCGCGTCGCATCCTCGAGACTCCCGGCCTGCAGACCCGCCACCGACGCTTGGATGACGCCTGCCAGAGATACGTTGAGGTAGTGTGCTTTTTTCTCTCTTAATCTACATCAAATAAAAAAGTCCTGAAAATCTTCTGAATCCTCCAGCCCGCTACCTCAATTTATTTGATATAATATAGGCGCAGCGTCTTATACTTTCGTATATCTCTGAGTATGCATTCATTCATCTCCTTTCAGAACAAACCCACTTTCACAAAATCCGTCTGTCATTTCTTTCGTTATCCTCTATTCTTAAACCCACGACAATAACATCGTTTGTATTTTATTACAGGAAGGAAAATCTGAATATCTGGAAGGTTTACTCGAAGCTACCAAGGAGTTGTCACACATTGACCGTTCCAACATCTTCTACCACCTGCTTATCACTTACTGCAAAGCTAACGAAACTGACAAGGCTCTCGGACTTTGGACCCTCCTTCAAGAAGAAGGCGAAATCCCCAGCGATCAATTCCTTTCATATCTCGCCAAACATTTGAAATCGCAGAATAGAGAAGTACCATTTATAATGCCCGAAGAAAGCGCTAGCAAAACGATTCAGAAACAAGGGGACCTTGTTAAGAAGATCGTGACACGAAACGAACCACCGAAACCGACCAAAAACGACGTATCCACTCACATTGAGACCATGACGAAAGACGGACAGTTGTCACAAGCAATGGATGTCGCTTTGAAATCAATCGAACATGGAGTAATTCCAAAAACCAGTGTCCTCAAATACTTACTGAAATCTTTGGCTGAAGTTGGAGATGTGGAAAAAATACAACAATTGGGCAAATATGTAAACGATTCACTGAAACGCCGTATTACGTACGATGACAAGTTGACTCTGGCTGTATTCTCTAGGGGCGCTGGTGCACAACATATTGACAATTTACTGGAGTCAGTGAAAACGGCTAAAACAGAAGAGGAATTAGACAGTTTGCTGAGAAAGTTCCCAAGAAGTGGCGCACTCTCTGCTGCCGTTCAGGATAGCGAACTTGTTACTAAATGTAAGTTTTGAAGTGGAATTATAGTACAAGAGATGGGCCGACTATGACTTTTGTCGGATAATCGACTGGCCGACTAGTCGTTTGGGTGTATTTCCGTCGGCCCCACCACCCGTGGCCTCAGTGGTGGGGCCAGCGAGAATTGATTAAAATAATTAAAAATGGTTCCCGTAGGCCTCACCGCACCGCTTGCACTGGTGGGGCCAGCGGGAATTTATAAAATAATTAAAAATTGTTCCCGTTAGCCCCACCGTATTTTCGAGTAATAAAATATTCCTCAAAAACATTGTATGGGATCGAGTAGTGTTAGTTACAGTTGTGCTAGTTATTACAACATCAACATAATTCATTTATTAATTATTTTAATCAATTCCCGGTGGGGGGCCAACGAGAATACACCGTCGGTTGCAATACTACGCCGATCATTGCTTTCGGTGGAGTTCAGGAGGCATCGGCAATGTCCATGGCGTTTCATGTAGAGCTTAGGAGTTTGGAGTACGTCATACAACACACTGCCTTACACCTGCCGTACGGTCGTAGAAATTCTAAATTTATTTTTCTGATCATAGTTGAATTAATATTTTTTTTAAATAAGTTTAATTACATAGATATAACATAATTTAAGACGAATTATAAAATAAAATTAATAAATTATTAACAAGGTTAAAATTTCATTACAAGCCACATTACTTGAGCCGACTATGCGGCGCTTTTTGCTGACAAGTGGCCCACTGAACAATGGACAAATATGTACCTACTTTTATAGTACCAGTTAAATTAACTTCTCTTTCAACTTGATCGCCCAACTGTACAAATCCAAAGCTTGAAATTATCTGTCTCTTTTACAGGTACACAAATAGCCGACTTTGCCGCAGAGAAAGGAAAGTTCCTGCCAGCCAATCTGTTATGGATGGAACTTATACTCGCCGGACAGGACAAAGAAGCTGAAAAGATTTGGTCAAAATGGCTGACCAATGCACCCGTCGTCGTATTCAGAAGATTATTACAGGAGAGTCACACTAGAAAAGAGCCAGAAATCATCGTAAAACTTATCACGTTATTGAAAACAAACAAAGTAATATCATTGGCGTCTTTGGGAAATGCGTACTCGCGCCTTATTAATTATTATCTGGTTGAAAATAAGTCGCAAGACGCCGAACAAGCTTTATCCGCGGCATTAAAATTGGGCCTGAAGTCTGAGCACTTGAACAAAACCACTCTAACAAGACTGAAGTCTGCAGTAGAGGAATCTGGGGGGGTGTTCAACTACTCTTTTTGATTTTAAATAATATTAATAAGTAATGCTTCGCATTTAAATATCAGCGTTCATCTTCGTAAAAGTATTGTATTTGTAGAATATTGTACACTGTTTACTACTTTGTTGACATGTTGTCATTATTCAGTTTCCAAAGTATGTTTTACTACTGTTTAAATATCAGAATTTTGTTTTTAAGATATCTTGTTTATTGTCGCCATATTGTAAAGAATGAAGATGATTATTCACTAACTATGGACATTAAAATTATGGATGTGAACTGAGTATTGAATTACATCTGTAGTAGATAATTTTAGTTTTAATAAATTATTAGTTATTACTTCACGAGTATTATTTTAAACGGTGTCCCCTTGTTTCGCAGACAGAAATTTCGTTTCGCCGAAAATGTTTCATATAATATTCGGTTCTTGTATTTTTATTTCGAATATTATTGTTTTTTTTTTATTTAACAAACTTATCAAACAATACAATTATTTTTTAACGAATATTGTTTGTACGGTGTATTTTACCGTGGTATTTTATTTCAACGAAAAAGTAAAAGAAGACGTTATGCTATCCATAATTTTATAAATAAATATACACAATGTCGAATACGTCTATTGAAAGTCCTGTTTTTATGTTGTTTTGTATACACTACACACCACATCAACATAAACAAGGCACTGTGGCGTGGAAAAGTTAGGATACAAGAGCGAGGTCAGGGCTTGGGCGTCCCCGACTCCGGACAGGACATTTAGGTTACCTTAAACCCTGCAGACAGAAATAGGAGCCCCGCGCAGCGGGGCTACGTCCACTACGCCTTATTACAACATTTTTATATTTACCTGGACGTTGAAACGTTCCGTTCACTGCGACCAAGTAGGTTGTTAGAACTGTGAACAATAACGCACGAGCCGAGTGAACGGTGCGGCGGCAACGGCCGGCGAGCGCTACGTCGAAATTGGTCGCAGCAATAAAATTGGGCGCTCCAACAATTATTATGAACCGCAAAATAAACACAGTACATACGTATATATGAAGTCACTATTAATGAGAATAGTAAGATTACCCGCATTGTTTTTGTGAACGCGGTGTTGTAATTTTATAGTAGGGTATGCATTTTGTCAAAGGTATAAATTGAAACATTTAGAAACTGTCTAATAAGTTTTATATTAACTAAACAATATGAGTATTAAGAATATTTTCGAAGTAAGTATACTGCGAACAACAAACTGCGAAACAGCTTAAAAACAACAAGGCAACGTGTGATGACGGAATTACGGCTGAGCTGAAGGCAGTGGAAAACCGGTACTTAAGGCCCTTCAGAAGCTGTTTGATTCCGTCGTACTCGAGGGGAAAACGCCACAGGCATGGTGCAGGGGTGTGGTGGTACTCTTCTTCAAAAAGGGCGACAATGAAGAACTATAGGCCCATCTCACTTCTAATCCATGTCTACAAGTTGTTTTCAAGAGTCATCACGAATCGTCTCGCGCGCAGGTTTAACGATTTTCAGCCTCCCGAACAAGCCGGATTCCGAAAAGGCTTTAGCATCGTAGACCACATACATACGCTGTGACAGGTTATACAGAAGACCGAAAAGTATAACCTGCCTCTCTGTTTAGCGTTTGTGGACTACGAGAAAGCCTTCGATTCAATCGAGACTTGGGCTGTACTGCAGTCTCTCCAACGGTGCAAAATCGACTATCGGTACATCGAGGTGTTGAAGTGTTTGTACAAAAACGCCACCATGTCAGTCCGACTTCAGGACCAGACCTCGGAACCTATCCTTCTGCAGCGAGGTGTGAGACAGGGAGACGTCGATATCTCTCACCTTCAGTTTGCCGACGATATAGTGGTCACTCAGGTCCTCCAGGGTCTCATGGCTGAGATCCTGGAGGACCTGAGTGCAATGCTCGATGACCTTAGTAGAGCGACGTAGTATATTATCGGTGGTAGAGCTTCCGAAAGAGTCGGTCTTAAAATGAACGTGGACAAAACCAAAGTCATGTTGAATGCCCATGTAACACCCACTCCTATCAAGATCAGAGACTATACACTCGAAGTTGTAGACGATTATGTCTACCTAGGACAAACGATCAGGATAAGTAGGTCTAACTTCGAGAAAGAGGTCAATCATCGAATTCGACTCGGCTGGGCAGCGTTCGGGAAGTTACGTGGTATCTTCTCGTTCAACTTACCGCAGAGTCTCAAGACGAAAGTCTATGTGTGTTTTGCCAGTGGTTACATACGGGACCGAAACGTGGTCGCTCACAATGGGCCTCATCAGAAGGCTTAAAGTCACCCAAAGGGCAATGGAGAGGGCTATGCTCGGAGTTTCCTTGCGTGATCGAATCAGAAATGAACACACCCTCAAGAGAACGAAGGTTACCGACGTAGCCCGAAGAATAGCCAAACTTAAGTGGCAGTGGTTAGGGCACATTGCTCGCAGAACGGATGGCCGATGGGGCCAAAAAGTTCTGGAGTGACGACCGCGAACTGGAACACGTTTCGTTGGAAAGCCTCCCACTAGGTGGACCGATGACCTGGTAAAGGTTGCAGGGATCCGCTGGATGCGCGACGCACGGGGCCGGTCAATTGGCGACACTTGGGGGAGGCCTATGTCCAGCAGTGGACGTCTTTCGGCTGAAATGATGATGATGATGAAGTATTCTGCGTATATGTATATGATGTATTCTTTGAAATTATAGTTTCAGTAAAAAAATATATGAAACGAAATTCTATAAAACTTTTGTCTATAAAACAGTGTACAACCATTTTATACACAAGCAAAATTCGTATGGTTATAAACCCACCAAATGACTGCCTACGTCTGTTAATTATCAATGGTTCCTAAATTATAAACTCGACTCTAAACAGTCCGCAGACCCCAACACGTGTTGTGTTGTTGATTTGCGCCGTTTGAGGTTTTCAGCACTTGCAGCAACCACCCCAGTGCAGCCCACCGTTCTAGGAAGATGGAAAGGCGCAAGGGTGTCGACTCAAGTTGCATCCCACTGTACGCTAGAATTTATTACGTACTTTCTAATTCAGTGGCATCAGTCAGGAAAAGTTGTAACTTTCAAAATACTGAGTCTCTATGGGGTAACACAGTAACAAACGTTGTGAATATTTCCAAAAATTTGCTCCTGCGACATTAAAATCACTGCTTAGACGTTTTTAGCGTAGTAGATCAAATTCCTGCTTGTGCGCCTAGCTTTATACTCAGCTCGCCGACGGCGAATTCGTTATGTAACTTATTATAAATAATCATCATATACTAGTATATAGTAAATTGCAAATACGTGTTATTATTTTTGTTTGTTACTCTCTTCCATAGGCTGAATAAGCTAATTTCTGAACAAGTTTGAAGTTATCATGGACTTAGTATACAAACAGGACCGAGTTCTGCAAAATTCATAACACACAAAAATGAACCTTAACTGTCACACCGTAGGTTTACTTTTGTTAAGCTATCATAACCGAGGCGAGAGAGATAGCCATAAGGTAGCCCTTTGTCCCTTTCACTCAATTGCCAACAGATAAAAATGTTAAAGATAATAGAAAATCTTATACCGTCAGTCACCTCACACTAGAAGTCAAAAAAAATTACGTGTGACTAAAAAGTCACGGTGTACATTCATTATGGTAACACTGAAATCTGTCATAAATGTTGTTAATTTGACGTCATAAGTTGTTTTGAGAAAATTATAAGATTTATCTACGGTTCTTTTTTATTTTAACTGTGAAAATGGTTAAAAGTATTGTATCACGTCATTTAAAAGTGAATCATATGATGGTTGTGGCATATCATTTCACAGGTAAGGAATATTATAGATTTTGTTTACTAACAATGATTAGTGTGACCATGCCTTAGACGTTTTGCGGATGAAAGACTCAAGCTTTCGTGTATTTTTCATTAAATCTGATAGTATTATGCGCATGATAATTATAATTAGTATCTATATGTATCGCGTTATTGAAATAGCATTATTTTTGTTTGTTACAGCTTTCCATTGAAAAAATTATTACAACAAATATTTAATATAAGATAAAACAACAACAAATAACAAATTACATTTCTTTTTTTCATTTAATTAATGCATTGAGAAACTTAAGCAGTAAGATTGGCTTACGGTAGAAACTCCACAAAACAATTCTGTTTAACCATGTTTAATTTTATTCCCTCCATTTGAATACCCAAACACCAATTCTGCAGAATAAACGGAAAAAGAGCATGAAAAAAAAACGAATGGCTTTTTTTTAACTAAATTCTATTTTTTTTTCTCATAAATTAATATTTCACTATTTTAAGGAACCGTTGATGTGTTAACCGGACACAAATTATTATCTCTGTCAAAACGAAGTTTCTTATTTGTTATAAAAATGTTTGGTCACCCTATTAGAAAGAGACAAAGGGCTGTTATAAATATCTCCTCGTCACGTTTTTCTGGAAGAGTGCTCAGTCCAGTTTATTATACTAAGTCCATGGAAATTATGGCGGGAAAGTAAGCGTCACTTTGAGTGTGAGCGTTTTCTTTGATTCTTTCTTTTCGCGCCACGCTCCGAAGTCTGACGCTACGTTCGTTACCGAAGCACCTGCTCAGGAAAACTCGAAAAATAATTTGATTTTTCTGATTGTTATCTTGGAATAATGTTTTATCCGGTAGATTCATTAAAAAGAGGCGGTCGTTTTTATTTGTGTTGGGTCGCAGATTCATGGCCATTGCGGTTTGCAACCATTACCCACAGGCAACTTTGGTCTCAAGATATTCGAAGAATATGGTAAATATATTATTTCTCAATTTGTAACTATTGATTCGCCTTTATTAACATTATTATCATAACTGTATTTTCCCTTTTAGTGACGATTTATTAGAAGTTATGACGAATGAATCCGGTCGTCCCACAAACAGATTTTCTCTTCGCCTTAGCTCTCAACTTCTTCGAGGATTAGTCAGACTTTACCAAAGAAAAGTTACTGTCTTTTTAGGTAAGCTTCTTGGGAATATGAATAGGTACTAGCTATTGTATGTAAAGTATTGACAAACTTGGTGTATTAAGGATTTACAATGTTCTGTTTCAGGTGAACTATGTATGATCAACGCAAATGTAATGAAACATTCCAACAAGAAGTAAGAAGAAATAATTGTTTATTACACTACATACAAAATAACATGCTTTAAATTGCTAATCAACAATTTAAACTTAACAATTATAAAGGAATTTAAATGAAGTCTAATATCCTTTTATCACAAATGATTGAAGTAGGTATTTAATTCTTAATTCTAGTGGCTATTTACAAATGGCATGATGTTTTCTCAGATGGAATATCCATGTTGATGAAGGAGAGGAAGAAGAAGTGATGCGGCCACAGCTTCAGCCGCTGGAGATTCAAGAAATAATTGAAGAACTTCCTGAAAATGAACAGAGGATTGAGGATATGATACAGGTTTGGTTTGAGTTCTTATTAGGGAAACAGTACTTTAGGTAACTCAGTATAAAACCCTAGTATTGTAGGATAACTATTCAAGATATAGTCACAGCATGTAAATAAACCATTAATTGAATAGTAGTTAGTGCTGTGCTTCAAAATGCACAAACATCCATAACCTCACACGTTTTTCCCATGGTGTTAAGCAGAAACTAAAGAATGAGACCTGCTCTCTAGAAAATCATTTTGCTACAACTTAACAATCATTTACCCCATAAATATTTGTTGTCTCTAAATTCTCTTCAATAAAACTCCTGGTAACTTTCTCCTATATTAATTTCACTTATCAAAATATTTGCTTACAGCAAAGTGGCAATGTGGTCTCAAACGTAGCTGATATAACACTTAAAGAAGCAACCATAGCTGAGGTGATACTGCTACCAAATGTAAGTACCTAGGTTCTCTTTTAATTCTTGTTTTCTTCACAAAGTAGATAATTATGTCCTATCTTCAATCAAATCCATCAGAAAGGCAAACAGGGCATGCTGAAATGTAAAAAAAGGAAAATGAAGACATAGGTACACATCAACCTGTTCTCTTTTTGGGGTAAGCAAATATGTAGGTACTAACAAACAGAATGTAAGCAGAAACTATTACTACACCACACTGCCTTTATCTCAAAAGATTTGAAGAAAAGCCACCTACTTTAATAATGATGCTATTTACTATAAAACAGGGTGAGGTGAAATAAAGGGTAAATTATATATAAAGGTTGTTTTTGTAACATTTCTCCTTCCGTTTCTTTTCTGCTCCAATACCTGACCGTATTTTGGAGCATTGCGAGACCGTGTGCCCTCGTTTTATTCGATTGTTTTTAGGTACTTGAATGATTTAAAGTGCTGGCGGTTCACATCATACAGAAATCACGATATCTCGCTCGCTATATTTATAGTTCGTCTCATATAATAATTTAGGCACAGGCTTGATGTTATGATGATGTTATCATAACATCAAGCCTGTATATTCCCGAGCTAGGCAGAGATGTGCCTACAGTACGCCCACGTTTCGGTCGTTATGTTTTAACTACTTCCTTATATTACTACTTAAAGCTACCTTTAAGTTACGTATAGTCTAAATAAGGTAGGTACTTATGTCTAACGATACCAACCCGCACTGGGCCTGCGTGGTAGATCACAGCTGTTTCCTTAGAGATTACGCTCGAATCCCTGTGATAGGTAAGTACTGTTTATTTAATTTGCTTTATGTACCTACCTTGTATGTCTTAGGACGGTTTCGGCGAAGAGAATGCGGACCAAGCTCTCCAGTTTCTTCATGATCGTACTCTCGAGCAGATTTTGGTACAACCGGACCAGTCCACGGCGCATAGCGGTCTAGAAATGGCACTCGACATCACCGACAAGTCGCACGACAAATCGCGATTTCTACACGAGCCCGCACAGATGGAGAGGATTTCGGAACATGATGTCACATTGTTCAGAAAATGTAATGGTTTCTTATGTCTTAAAAAATATAATTTCCATAATAAAATAATCACGAAAATAACTCCTAATACTCCTTTATATGACTCGATCTGCCTGTCCTATGTTTAGTTATTTACCTGAGAATGAATTTAGGAGTTACGAACAAGCTTTTTGTTTTAGCCACTGGAAAAGAATTGATGGCTGAATTTGAGAAAGGTAATTTTTCTTTCCAAACTTTGACATTTCATTTATCAATTCATGCTAGAGACAGTCATAAATGTCATAATAAAGCCTCGTATTCATGGTAAACATTTGTTTAGCAACAGTTGATCAACGTTGTTGATGAACGGCGAGAATGCTGCTGGAAACTTTGTTTAAATCAATATAAGTTGTCCACACGCCAGTCTGCGTTAAAATGTTGCTCGAATTAATTGCATAATTTTATCGTTGCTCCACACTACCGCCATGTTTATAAACAGTTGCAAACACGTCCACACACGTCAACATTTTGTTGATAAACTGATGTTTTCGCTCGCCGGGCGTCAACTCTGAAACATGGCGTGATCAACTCCGCAACACAAGTGTTGCCCGCAATATGTTGACAGCAACTCGGCAACATGTTTATGCAACCATGTTGCTAAACAAATGTTTACCATGAATACGAGGCTTTATATTTTTATCAACTGTAGGTAATTTCAACAGCTCAATCCAAAATCCACAGTGCATCCTTTATACCTTACCCATTATTCATTAATCTCATACCCTATCCTTTAATTTATTATGGTTTCCGTGATATTAAAACCTTAGCATTCCTACAGACATTCCCGAAATACCTGAAATCCCGCTTCCCGAATTACTTGTTCCTGAACCAGATAAGTTGGTGTTTTTTTTTTGAATACAGAAATAATATGGGTGTAGAAATACCCCTAAGGTGGAAGCGCCAGGGTAGCAGTAGTTGCGCAACTCATTTTCCATCAACAGACAACCTGACACTGATCTGCTGCACTGACTATTCCAACTTTTTTACAAGTTTTTTTTAATACTTACAGGTTTTTAAAATGTTATACCTTTACTTTAAAGACCTCCGCAACCCCTGTACTATTCAATGAATCCATCAGCACAATGTTTTGAATGCGTTACATTGAGTCCTACCGTAAAACGTGATTTTTCTCCCCAAAAAAAGTGAACGACTCTCTCGTTATGAAATTGGTGAGGGACTTTTGAATATTTTGTAAGCTTGTCTTTTCCCAGCAATAATTTTAGCGTACCTACAGTCATTTAGTTGATGTACAGAATGCTTGGTTGACGGCTTCGTGAAGGGTCCATCCATTTATAAATGTCATTGTGTTTCTACAATCTTTCCACAGCTAAAACTGACTAGCGACATTACGACATAGGTAATCAAGCCTATATTCCATAAAAGGGTAGGCAGGTACTACACCCCTACTCTTCGCGAGTTTCTGCGATGTAAGACAACGAGTAACCTCATCGATTCAATACCCCCCAGAATAGATCTCTGGTATTGAACTCAGGACTTCACGCACACATGCGTTTACAAGCCACTAAAACAGAGCCCCTTATTTATTACGTTTTGCTCTATATAGGCCTCAAGAAGAGCCCACCGCGGAAGCTACTAGCAATGTTGTCGAAACAAAGCCACCAAAAGCACAGGAGCCCATGGACATTGAACTAGAGGTAGGTATAGTCTGTATGTAAATGTAAGGCAACTTGTTTCCTTTTTGCAGAATGTATGTTTGTTTATAGGTTCGCGCATATAAGCTGAGAACAGACCCTTGGACCGCCAATGCGTGTCTTAAGAGACTAAGTTGAATGGGTTGTCGTCGCAACATCTGTAGCTCATCAGATACTGCAAACCTTATTGTAACTGGACCTCATGAGCATTGTTTGATTTAGTGGTTGTACAAGGGTCGAGCCTGACCACTATAATAAACACGCAGTATTTCCGTAATTTATAGCGAAGCCTTTATAATGTTTTACTGAGCTTAGAGCTATACACCGTGACTTTTCAGTCGTTTTACAACGGCAGCCCACTTCATGTATCCAATTAATACTAAACATTCATAAAAAAATAGGTATTTATGAGATTTTAATAATTTAAAAATAAAAATATGACGCATGACTCAGTTAAAACACCCTGTTGCGAGCGATGATCTACTGGACTCGAGTGCTGGGTAAGTATAATTATGTTCTTCCGTTTGACACGTAAACATTAACAGGATGTTTCATAATTTTATTCTAATTTTTTATTATTATTTCTCTTTGTACCTATTATGGAAGATAAAAAAAAATCGCGCCTAGAGCTATTTATGTCGGGGACATTGAGTGGACGACCTTTGTAAGACGACTTAAAAGTCATGGTGTATAAAGATCTTTAGCCCTGGATCTCATGAAAGTACTGGAAATCAAGGCCTGCCCAGCAGTAGTATGACGCAGGGTAACGGTAACAAGTATCTTTTGGTGCTTGAATAGCAATGACAGGGTTTTATTAGTGTTGTTTAGAGAAATTTTACTGATAAACAAGATGGCGGCATTAATTTCGATGTGTGGGCCACGCGCCAACATGTCTTCGAAGCTCGAACAAGTATACATTTTTTTTAAACGTTTTAACATTAGGAATTTCTCCAGTATCGAGGGTGCGTTTTACAAACATTTAAGTCATATACACAAACAGCCAGTTCCGGAACAACTACCTGTAGACCAAACAAATATTTGTTACGTGTGGAAATCGAGCCCGCGACACGCAGCGCAGCAGCCAATCGCTCAACCACTGCGCCAACCGTGCTGACATTGTCTTAATATCCTTCCGTTACATTTGGTCATTTGTTCGATATAGGAATTGGAAGCAGTAACACCACAAGCAAAGAAGCGCAAGTTAAAAAATAAGTTGATTGTCGATAAGAAGATAAAGATTGCCACAAATAACTTTCGAGCTAGGATTGAAAATCCGTTGGTGGAGTTACGATGCGAGGTACCTAAGTGCTTTAGTAAAATAAAACAAAAAAGTGATTGTGTGTCCTGAATGCTGAACAATACTAAAAATTTTTGTTATCTGTGGTCGCCAAAAGGTTCTATCAATTTCCTGTTGTTAAACTACCTTCATTTTCTTTACAAAGGATAGTTCAGACGACATCATCTTGATACGCGTGCCTGCGGAGACATACTTTCGGCGACCTTGTCATGGTGGTGAAAAGGTTGTGTCAAATTTTGGATTCCCTATTTATCACCTTTTCTCACGGAATCTTGGAGTCATCTCAGTACAGCCTCTAGCGGATAGAGAAGGGGAGGTAAGAGAACTATAAGCACTATAACTAAATGCTACTCATTTATGAATTTAGATTTATCTTAGTTTTAAATAGAGATTCACCGTGACCGAGGGGTGAGTTTCGATGAAGAATACTTGTGCTTAATTTATTATTGTAATGATTTTTACGGTTCCGTACCCGAAGGGAATAAATTAAAAATTAAAGGGGCCCCTCTACTACGATGGTTCGGAACCCTTCATGCGCGAGTCCGACTGGCCGGTTTTTACCATAGTTATTTCTACTCGAAAAACATAGATTTCTCAAATACCACAGTATCAACCTGCTAATTTTAATAATCAGTTCCGACTCTATTTGTCCTTTGAACGTCTTTGTAGCAATCCGCAGAAGCCATAAGACAGAAATCCCCTCGTACTCTCCCGAGATCAACACTCCAACATATACAAGAGGCACCCATCGTTCAAGACAGGCTCGAGGTTCAGGTTGAACCGCCCATTCCCGAAGCGAATGTGACTGTGAATGAAATGCTGAACGTGTCTGAACCGCCACGCGTCAGTGTTCCGATGGATCTGGATATCGCGGATATGCTCACTCAGAAGGTGGAGACGTTGCCGCAAGCTAGGAAGCGGATGGGCCCACCTGAAATTGTTGTTGAAAGCGTAAGTTCCTGATGCTCATTTTATTTCAGGAGTAAGACATTTTTTTGTGATTAGTGTTAGTCATTTGAACTGATACAAATGGCTAAGGTCACATGCAATAATGTTGTTTGCATTTTGCAGCCGAAAAGACAATGCTCTGTTGGCTATGTGTCCTTTCGAGAGAGTCAGCTAGCTAAGGAGCAGTCACATGCTGTACCACGCGCACCGTGTGCCGTGTCTATCACAGGTAATAAACATACTATATAACTTTTACAAGATATAAAGTGTTTTATTTTTACCAGGCTCATCGTATCACTATGCCTTAGTATTTCCAAAGAAGTTCAGATTAGTTCCATTTGGTAGAGCTTGGGACCTATTACCATAAATATTTAATAGAATAAGGCAACAACGCTTTGCATGTCGCGGGGATTTAAACGGAGCTAAGCAGTTATGCTACCAACAGACAAAGCCAGCATTCCTTCATTTCAAATAATACTACTTATTTTTCAGATGTAGAGGGAGATAAAGAAAACGTACCGGCCAATTTACAAAAACCCCAAGACGCGGAGTTGATTCTATCATCAAAACTGCATGAGGCTGGTCTAGCAGATATAATACAGCCCGTGGTTCTAGATGTAGAAGCACCCTTACAAAGCCAGCGACCTCTGGCCGACTCTCGGAAGACTGGGAGTGATCGATCTGAAACTCCTTTGGGAAGCTTAGATAGGACGAAGGTGTCGCTCGGCGATTCCGAACAGACTACCGACTCGAAGAGGTTTATACGGTATGTAAGAGTTTTTTGTAGCTATGGTGGTGCTTTTCCTAGTCAGTAGCTACAAAGCTTTTGAGGCTAAAAGTCCATAAAAATAGAAAACACAATGTTCGTTATTGCGCTTATAAACAAACAAAACAAACTAAGTTTTAGTTTTATCGTATTTATTCAAGGTGTAAACGGACTATTCACGAAGCCGTCAACCAAGCATTCTCGACATCAAACTATATAACATTCCGAAAAAATTTTTGCTGGGAAATTATTTTTTTTTGGCGTGTAAAAGCACGTTTTATGGTAAAACACAATGCTACGCAATTAAAACATTGTGCTGATGATTGCATTGAATAGTAAAGGGTTTATGGAGGTAATTAAAGTAAAGTTATAATATTAAAAACACGTATACAGGGTGTAAAGGACAGCCCTCCACAGACTGATGGGGTGAATTCAGTATATCATACTAAGATGACCGCTACAAGAAATGATTTCAGGAATGTTATGGGAATTCAATAAATTTGATTTGTTTTATTTTCTCATACGCAATGTATCGTTATCGTGGCAGAACGCACGTAGCGAACGGCAAGTGCAACGGCGAGTTCGATGAACTCTGTAGCTAGGCAGGAACTTAATAGCTGATTTCTCGAGTCGTTCGTTAGAGTATTTCAACATCCATTGTTGGTTTTTTTTTATTTTAGCCGTACTATTTACATAAATGGAGTACTGCATACAGGGAATGTAATGTCACATTTAAATAAAGGAATGATAACTGAAAAAATGATCAAAAACAATGAAAATTTTCCGGGGGAAAATTCCGTTGGAATTCAAAATAAGGAGCTGAATGCACCCTGCCAGTTTGTGAAGGGCTGTCCCTTACATCCTGCATAAAAAAAAAGTTGTAACTGACCTTCAATATCTCCGTAACTAGAAGGTTCCCACGTATGGTCCAGAATAAAAAAACTTGACGGGGAGAAAGGCACTTGGCCTTTCCGCTTCGTTAAGGGGTCTGTTACACCCAAAAAGCAAGTTTGTTTTGTTTTCACTGACCAGACTAGCTAGACTAGAGTTTTGCTAGTAACACATGCAGTCCACAGTTGCTCTTTTGGGGGTCTAATAATTTCTTCTGTTTGTTACAGTGACCAGTGGGGAACGGAAGGAACAATGATCAAAATCCTGAAACACATCAAAGCTGGCCTTCAACCAGTGACTGTGGCAAGCCTCCTTGAAAAAGGTCCGGTCATATCCGGGTACAGACGCATCATAGCCGCGCGGTGCTTTTCGTCAATACTCAGTAAGTGTTTTTACCCAATGTTCTTTAAAACCTTTAACTAAACTCAATAACCTTCATGACATCATTAACAACAGTTCAAATTCCTTTGCAACCAAAAAAATGATTCAAGGGCCTTTTTATTACTAAGACAACAAATAACGCTAAAATAGATAGTGAATGTAAATAATCTTCTATTCTAAATAGATTGATTGATCAATAATACCTTATGTACTCTTTAGAGTTAAAGCAGCACGGCTTCATCGATGTAAAGAAAAAGACAGAGACACTGGAAATAGAAGATATAACTTTGGGGCCAAAGTTGACTAGCTTGAATGATCTTTAGATTTAATTCAGTTTATGATTAACTATAATGTTGATTTGTATAATTTTTATTATTTGTTGCAATATTTTTTTATACTTTTATAACTAGCGTTTGTTTAACTGTACATACAAAAAAATACGGAAGTTAATGACTACCAAGACCACGAAGATTGCTGTGTAGTGTATTTTAACCAAATAAAATACGCTAAATTTAGTTGGGGGAAAAGAGTTTTTTTTTTTTAACCTTGGATACAATAATAGGAAGCCCAACGTAGCTTGATTCCGCCGAAATACCTATTCTTGGATGGTTGGTTTAAAAAACCAATCGGCTAAGCCTTATCTTTACATAGTATAAAACAAAGTCGCTCCCGCTGTTTCTACGCTTAGATCTTTTAAACTACGCAACAGATTTTAATGCAGTTTTCAGCAATAGATAGAGTGATTGAAGAGGAAGGTAGTGTATATTGCACCCGTGCGAAGCCGGGGCGGGGTCGCTAGTTAACAATAAGTGGAAGTAACATGGCACCGTCTAAACAGACACGAAGGTATTTAAGTGTTGAGCGTCATGTAGCGGCACGGATTCGCATTTTTCCTTGCTCCTATCCTTTTCGTAGCTCAGAAAAATTTGCTAGAGCAAGAAACGAGGGTGCTACCGAGTTCATCGGTAAACCACGTGCATCGTGAAATTGGGGATAGTCATTAGTCATTTATTCATAAACAATAAATTGTATCCGAAATTACAAAGGAGAAAAGAAGATAACAAAAATACGTAGCGATAGCAGGATAACCTATATCATAACACGAAGAATATCTTTCGACGTAAAAATATACAAGGTGGAGGGGACACCGACGCTAAAACGGTTACTACGAATTCATCGGTAATTTTAATCAATGAGCTGTTGCAGTTTTTTTTTTAATATCCAACGAAAAATTTCGGTAACGGCGACCCTGTAATGCTATTTCCTTGCGTGTGCCCTTATATGGCTGGCCAGACCGAATTTGCTCTTAAATACCCGGTCACAACTAAAGCAGTAGAGTTGACCGGTGGAGTTTAGTGATGATCTGAAGAAAGATAAACGAAGCAATGTCAGTTGACAATACAAACATAATTTAGTGAACAAAAAAGTATTATTTTATGGTGACCTTATTTACGTATCAATACACCGTGACTTTTTAGTCTTCTTACAACGGCAACTCACTTCATGTATCCAATGAGGTGTAGGAGGGCTTAGGTCTCTCTTGCAGCCTGTATTACATAGTAAGGCAATCATTATGTTTTATAGGCGGTAATAGATTTACAGCCATTTTTTGACTTTCATAAGCTTCAATTATTTGGTGAATTTTCTGATTTATTTACTGTACTTTTGATTGATTGTAGTGTTGGGAATCTCAAAGTTTATTTTGGTTGTTAATTATATTTAAATTTTATTCCACATTTTATATTGTAAGTTGATACAATCTTACAATAAAAGGATATATAAATTTGGTACAACAAATAAATGACTGAAGTTGTTTTTAAATAAAAGATATTTTTGATATGAACAATTTTATTTACGATCTGTATATAATGATATGATTTCTGTACACTTTACATAATAAGTCATCAACTAGATTCAAGCTAACTAGATAGATTTATGAGTATCTTAATAATAGGTAGGTAATGGCTTAATAATTTACAAATTCTAATAGTATAATCGAATGCTGTACAATAAACAGTCGACGTAAATAACTAATCTAGACATTTATCCTTAATTACATAAAATACAGCCATTTACATTATAGAATTGGTATATTATTATTAGTATTAAATCTTTAAGAGCTTAATTGGTAGTACAATTTTACACATTATTCTTAAAACAGAGAAAGAAATACTAAATTACGGTCATTTATATGGAGGTTCCCTACATTGGTAAAGCATTTCTAATTTTTATTTATACAAAATCAGTCTCCTACTATTTGTTAAGTCCGCCGTATGAAATGTACACTAGTAAAAGGAATTAACTTAGTAATCTTATAACTCAAGGCAGTCACGCGTTGTCTCATAGGACGTACACCACTGGACGATTGGAATATGTTTAACAACAATAGTATGTCTTGAACCGCAGCACACGTTAACTAAGCACTATATTTTATTACTTCTGATTTATTGATTACATCAGAAACAACTTCAAGCACACTTCAGTGTTTCACAGCCTTGCTAACAGTCGTTCCAAGCTCTCACTCAATTTATATTAAATAATTACAGTCTGTCCTTATAGGTTTAGGAATGACAATACTTAGGTTAAGAATAGCTACCATTATTTGTAGATTTATCATTTTATGTAATACTTTCAAGACAACTGGAACGAATTATTGATAAAGTCTTATCAAATCAACCCAAATAATTATAGTGAGTAAATATTTAAATATATCATTTCATGAATTAAAAAACATTTACCATCTCGGCTCCACAACATTGAAACCAAAGGCCATGGATATAAATTATATATTAATAGTACAGAAAATTATCCCTAATTTCATATCATGCATAACACTTAGATATTAGATTCAAAAAAGGTTTTTAAAAATGAAAAAAAAATCTCATTCACCCAGCTAGAGGCCGTGTAATACGAACAAAGGATTCCAAAACTGGTAGTTAACATTTAAAACGGTGACATATCACAGATCACTCGAGACATTCTATAGAGCCCTTGTAAAGTGGAATGATACTCAATAGAGAAGTTAGAAGCACGCAGCACAGTATATACAGAGTGACTCAGGGCGCAAGAGAGTCGCTGTCGTACTCTTTGGGCGCCTCGTCGTCGGAGGGCGCGCGCTCGCCATAGTTCATGCTCTCAAAGTATTGCTGCGGCTTACCGTTCCACAGCGAGTCGTCGTCGCGCGACCCGGGCTCGGCGGGCGGCGAGTGCGACGTGAGCTCGCGCAGCTTAGCGTCCACGGAGTCGGCGCGCTCGTACAGGATGGAGCGCGACAGTTCCAGCGCCAGGTTGTGCGGCGGCGTGAGAGCGGCCGGGTAGTGCGGGTAGTGCGGGTAGTGCGCGTACTGCGGGTAGGCGGGGAAGTGCGCCGGCAGCGGGCGCGCGCGCGGGAACAGCGGCGCCAGGCGGTCTGCGCGCGCGACGTACTCGGCCGCCAGCGCCGCCACGCGCCAGCGCTCCGACTCATCTTCGGATCTCTGTCGAAAGGCCCAACCGTTGTAACGTACACCGGACGCTCGCTAAACGTCGCGGTGCCTCCGTGCGGCCTGTGCGGGCGAGGTGTTGCTGACCTTTAATGAGTGTCCGAGTCCGCGAAGTGCCCGCGAGCTGCCAGCAGTCATCCTCGAGGCGTCCTCGGACTGCACGAATGCGTGTGAATGAGTAACTATTGATAATTTTAATTATTAAGAAAATATAATGTTAACTTAGTTATTTTCATTGTGAGAACCGAACCATACTTGTGAGGATGACTTCTGACGACTTCGTGATTCGAATAAAAGGTACACAGGTACTGCATTTTTTCGTGATATCTACTGCTACGACTCCACCGTGTCAATAAACATGAACTACCGGGTATTATTTTATGAGAAGGTACAACATCTGTGCATAACTTATTATTACTCTATTAGTTACCAAACCAATTACCAACAGTGTATAGGCCATGTGAGAGCTTCGGTATTTGCTTAGTTATTAGCCAATTATTCTGTGCCATTATGCCACTATGTCAATACAAACATTCAAATAAAAAAAAATACAAAAATCATAAATAACCAAATTAACACACTCAAAACTAACATATAATGTGTCGTATAGTGAGTAGTGGCGAAAATAATTATACAATTTATAAAAATGTATTTTTATCTTGCACTTACCACAGTCTTCATTATGTCCAGAAGTCACAACAAATGTTAAAATGTGCACGCAATAAATAACACTTGAAAAATGTATAAGTTTAATAATGGATTTTTAAACGTTAAGGTTTATAGTTTGATTTTGTTCGTATGTAAAATCCCACTCCATTGAAAGATGTCGCACAAAAGAATTGTGAGCAAAAGATTAAAAATAAAATATCAAAGAATTTAAAACAACTCACAAGATTCGGAGTACGACACCTTTTACAAACAAAATGTGTCAATTGATATTAACATGAATATGTGGGCTGGTGACATGAAAATCGATCCAAATACTGATTTATTATAATGTAAGTAGTCAAAATAATCATTGAGCTAAGTTAAAATTTTGATACATTATCAAATACTCCTAAGTATTTCAGTACTTTAAGAAAGATGTTGACGCCACCCGAACCGTCGCTATAGTTAGTGACGAGGACACACAATCGTTAGCACATGCTCGCCTACACTACGGACCGACTCGCTCTACGTCAACTAAACCAAACTAGAATCGGGACGGGCCCGGCGGTAAAGTAACCGAAGCGAAACGAAACGACGGAGAAACAAAACTTACGATCGACATAATGGCATGCGAGACGCGGCCCGACACGAGAAACTACGAGAACGTCAGGTCCGGCGCGCGCGGGCACTCACACGGCTATGAGCCGGAATCTTTAAAGAACCACGCGTTCCAGAACGAGCGGGCGCGCACCTTGGGGTCGGGCGCGGCCGGCGAGCGCCGCACCGGCACGCCGGACTTGGGCTCGCGCTCCTTGCGGCCCGGCACCGACCCGGACCGGCCCGACGCCGCCGAGCGCGCCGAGCGCACCGAGTGCGCCGACGGCGGCCGGGCCGGCGCGCGCGGGCCGGCCGGGCCGCCGGGGCCGGGCGGGCCGGGCGGGCCGGGCGGGCCGGGCGGGCCGGGCGCCTGCCGCGCCGTGTGCAGCGGGATGCGCGACCGTCGGCGGCGCGGCGTGTCGGCGATGCGCGCCTCGTCGTCGTCGGGCTCGTCGGGCATGTGCAGCGGCTCCATGTCGCGCATGCTGGAGTGCGCGTCGCGCGAGGGCGAGGCGGAGCGCGCAAGACTGCGGCCCTTGCCCTCCAGCTGCCGCACGAGAGCGCGCGCTCCTTCCAGTTCGATGCTTTTCTCCTCCAGCTGTGAACAGAATGCGTCCTGATTTAGTCAAGAAGCAAAATGCGCTAGTTATTTTATGGAAATTCCGGAATATCGATGAACAAACTTAAACAAACTGAGTAATCTTTCAAATGAATTAGGTACGTCGGTAAAAAGACGCTAATGTTATTGCGAGAACTGTAGAGGAAGCCTGTCACGACTTCATGAGTCAACGACACACTAATTTGTTATCCTTCGTCGACGCAAATACTTGTGGATTTCCGTCTCATTAGTAAGTAATAAACTTTACGACTCAGACGTAATCAAGTATCATATCCGAGTCAGGACCTGATAAACTTGACAATACCGTTAACCCTGAAGATAAGGAAAAGTTGCATAAGTTACTACACGCGCTAGCAATATTTAATACTCATTATAACTTAGAGGCAACTTGGGTTTTAATTGAAGATAATGTATTATTTATTTATCCTTTCTAATAGTGTCTAATAGAAAATGACTGAATACTCACTCGAAATTTGAGGTCGTCGTTGAAGTCTGTTGCGCGCTCCAGTCTTTCTAACAGCAACGTGCGCTGCGCAGCCGCGCGTCTCAGGCGTTCGCTCAATACCTGAAATGCACATCATACCAATAAGTACCAAATTATAACACGGAATAATTCTTATCAGTCGTAGAACATAACCGAGAGATTTTTTTTAAATTGATTATAGAGACATATTACTGGTGTTTTATATAATTGCGTTCGATGACGCCATATAAACTTATTTTCAGGAAGAGTATCTAACTTGCGTCTTTAATAATGTCCTTTTTATTACATTCCACGTAAAGATAACAATAATGTCAGTGTTGAGTTATGGCTTATTATAGAGTTATCATGAATTCACAAGAAAATAACATTATTTACATGTGTTTAGTTTCCGTCACCATAATATGCTTAAGCAAAATGCATAAAAACCTGCACGATAGGTGGCAAAATACTAAATCAATTAAAAATCGCACATTATTTCCAATTTCAGTCAAATATTTTATGTAACAATTAAATCAGATTCTCTTTTATTTTGCGATAGTGCACAAGTTTCTTGTTTTGTTACTACAGCGCTTAAGGACACCTCAGTTCTTCCCCAAATGACCTGATATAATAGGTAAGGGGAAGGACAACAGAAATATTTCTCAATAAATACACTTTGAATATATAAACATGATTCTATTTATATAAAATACATGTGGGTACGCATATCAAGCAATGCAATAAAATTAGCCTCAATGACATGACATGACTAATTAATTACATACTGGTATGATTTATTTACATGAACGTAAGTGAACTTTCTTTTGATGGAGGTGATATTTTAATAAAGAAGATAAGCCGTAAAGAAAAGCAAATCATAAAAAGGAAACGCACTAGTCACCGGTTCAATTACTATCAATTATTTAGAATAGGCCAAGGATTATGACGCATGCGTTGCCAAAGCCTATGGTATTGTATTCAAGTGTTTTACGATAGGCTTTGCATGTGAACGTGATGCAAACAAAAAAGTGCAATAATTATGGCGAGGACTTAAAACATGTGACGATAATGATATCTAAACACATAGATGTCCACGATACAAAAATACTTAATTTAAGCAGGGATTTTGGAGTTTAATGGACACACTCCATTAGCTGCACAGATCTGCGTAATTCTGCCGAAATATCTGAGATTACGTCATAGCCGTCACAGCATCAGGCAGCTCGTTAGTGCAACAACAGTCTGTTTTGAAGAACGACTAGCACGTACTTCGTTACCTCACTCGTTCTGCAATTAACAGCTTGAACTGTTTTTTTTTATCTTTTTGTTAATGCAACACAGATTTCTAACGACCCAAAAGGCGAGAAATTTCCTAAAATTGACACCTTACCGCAAGTTCCATGCACGTCTGAGAAGATCAAATCGGCACACTAAACAATACGATTGATGATTAAAACAACAGAGTTAAAGACAAACTGATTCAAGTAGGATAATCTTTAATTGGAACTTAGAACTTGGTCCAAGCTATCGTCTTGTAAGTTCTCACTTACTCATCTGTTCACTTATGCCAAAACATAGTAGATATGTCAGTCAACAAATGAAAGCATACCTGATTTTGAACGGTGGAGGTGAGCAGCTGCCTCTGAAGTTCGACAGGATTGCTCTCGAGGAGAATCGCCGCGAACTTCTTGGAGTCAGGCGAGGCGACGCACGGTGGGCGCGACGGCGTGTCCAGCGCGGAGTCCAGGCGGCCCAGCGCGCTGCTGGGCGCGGGCGCGGGCGGGCTGGCGGCCGCCGCCGCCTCCAGCTGGGCGGCGCGCAGCAGCAGCGCGTCCCGCTCGGCGCGCAGCCGCGACGTGTCGGCGCACGACCCGCACGCGCCTTCAGTGAGGGCTCGCGCGAACGACTCCTCCACGGTGTCGACGGGTTGCCGGTCATCGAGTTCGCCACGTAGCTGTTCGGCTTCGTCACGTAGCCGCACTCCTTTTCTCTGGATGACATCGAGCAACGCCCACAGCTCGTCTTCGAGCGGGCGCGAGCGTGAGGCGGACGCGGATGCCGACGCTGACGAGGAGTGCGCGTCTTTCCCGCAGGAGGTCTCTGTGCTGAAGCCGGAGTCCTGCACGGAGGGCTGCGGCTTGGCCCGCGCGGCGTCTCCGGCGCCGGCCGCCAGCTTGCGGCGCACGCGCACGCCGGGCTCCCAGTCGCGACGTGTGCCGCTCGCAGGCGTCGACGGCGCCATCTTGGAGCGCAGGTTTGGGAATGTCTCGATGACGAGGTCGCGAAACTCAAGTAAAGCTCCGACTTCATTCTGGAGTTCCTAATGAATAGGAAATATTCATAAATAATAATCGGAAAACGTATTCACCAATAATTAATTAAGTGGGATTATAAACGGCTCACAGTGGTTGCAAAAATATTTGCTATGAACGCTAGTTGTGGCCAAATTGATACTGCTTCCAGCCCGAATGCGAGCCATCATCTTTATAATCTCTAATAATAGAATAAGAAATCAGATCGTTGTATGACTAACCTGTAGAGCGACGAGGGACTTAGCCTGCTCCGAGATGAGGTAGTGAAATGGTCCGGGTGGCGAGCGTAGTTGCAGACACTCCATGCCCGAGCCACCTGACCCGCCGCTGGCGCTGTCTGCACCGCCCGTCTGGAAAAAACAACAACAAAGTTATTGAAATTGCTCATAATCAACTAACTACAAACCACATTATCCGATGGTATAAGGGAAATTAACCAGTCTCTCAGACAAATAAAGAAAATCAGCGGAATGGTGACGACAATTTTCGCATGCTAGATGTTAAGTTTTCGCAAGATCACATTGGTTAAGAAGAGTTAATATGCCAAATCTAAGCACCATATTTTACCTTTAGCCAGCTAAAACAAGCATCGCACACAATACTGTAGCAATTTAGTAAATCACACAGTCATTAGCAGGTAGGTTTTTTTTTAAAGGAACACAAGTAATGTCGCCGTGCGCCCCAGCGTAAAATTGCGTTATGGTCGAGTGCGCCCCGGACACAACGTCCACAATTCACGACTCTCTTCCTTCGCGACCATTGTGTGCTGTTGCATTATAAAAAAACTCTATTGCTAAATCTCTTTGAATTGGTCTTACTACCAAGCAAATGTTATTAAGGTAGGTTCCATAGTGTCTTGCCTCGAACCGGATTAAATAAATCGGCGTTTGCGACCAGTTTATCGAGTTCTAAGCTCTTTGGGTATCAAATCATCACCTCGTGTTGATTATCGTTTTTTTTTGGTCCGATTAAAAAACCGTATTTATAGCCACCACTATTTATAGCTGCTATTAATAATAAAATTTGGCAAAATATCAATATTTGGTATAAGTAAATGCTGGCCTGGGTCTATAGGACTCTTACGACTTAATTTGGCACAAACAATCAGAGTAATGGGTGAATAAATAATTGCAATCTGTATTTTCCATCGGTTTCTGCCACGAGACCTAGTTTTGTAATCAGATGTTTCGTAAACTTGGTACTTAGATTCTCTACGATGCTTCTCAGTCCTCAACAGTTAATGACTGCAATTGACATTTCAAAACTAAATTGGAAACTTTGCGATCATTAAAGCCACGATTAGGCTATTAGCAAAGTTAACTATTTTATTAGTAGATATGTTACGGCTAATAGCCGAAGTGCGGCTACACTTAGTTTTAGCCGGTTAAACCTAGGTGCGGCCGGTTAAACTTAGATGTATCCTACTTATCTTCCGTTAGAACATGCAACCAATTTGGATGTAGCGCGCACCGCTCACTGCGCTCACTCGGCTCGCGCGCCTTTGGTTGTGACCAAAGGCGCGCGAGCCGAGTGAGCGCAGTTCTAACCTTTTTTTTTTTTTTTTTTTTTTTTTCTCGATGTGGAAATCCTCAATGGATGTCCTCCGCCCTGGGGAGAGCGGAGGGATCTGTCAGACTCGTACTGACTAAAACCACACCGATGTTCCCTCGCACACTTGCGTCGGGGGGCAACGGGATCTGATGCGACTTCCGCTGCCCCAGACTAGTGCCGGCCCGCCTGACCTGCGGGCCTCGTCCCGGGGGGGAGTGAGGTGTAAGACTCCCTCGTTACGTCTGAGAGCGGCGCGCGTGGAACACTACGCGCCGCCGTCTCGGGTCCAGTATGATCGGGGGCGACGGATGTCCCCGAATCCGTCGCCCCTGGACCTGTTTAGGGGGGCCGGAAGAGGGCGTTGTCCGCCCTCTGCCGACGCCCGGTGCGTCTGCTGCGGGAGAGGCGAGAGCTCGTCATCTCCCTCTCCCTTTCCGCAGCCTCCTTCTGCGACATGACGGTTTCGCAGAAGGCACAGTTCTAACCTAACCTAACCTAATTCATTTGGTCGGTGTGTCCTAGCAGTAAAAAGGATACACAACTGTTACCGGCCGCACCTAGGTTTACCCGGCTAGAACTAGGTGTAGCCGCATTTCGGCTTTTAGCCGTAACAGATACATTACACTGTATCCTCGATAAAACCTGATGTTCATGTAGTGCAATTTTCCCTAAATTCAAACAGAAAAGTTAACTCGTCTACTGGCCTGTTTACGTCCTGTTTAGTGCAAATTAATCCAGTTTTAACGGACTACAATTAGCAACATGACTCGTAATTAATTAGTGTTACGAGTTACAACGCTTACCGAAACTCTACAGGAACAGTACCTACAACCATAATCAAATACATTACATAAGTGCTTTTCCATATAAGTCAATGTTTCACCCAACGGTTTTGACACAGTTTAGTCAATAACTTACTAAACCATTATCGGTTTGATAAGAGTGCTTATGCTACATACCAGAGACTAGAGAGAATGTCGATGTCGTTTTCAAAGTGCTGATAATGGTGCAGTGTAGAATTTCAACACTACATTGTGAGTTTGCGACATACCATTGTTATCGAGGTACGAAAAGATTTCGAATCTCTTGAGATAAAATAAATGTGCATTCATTTGTAGATTCGGTAGGTAGATTGAAAGTTTTTTTTGTGAATAACAAAGTTATTGAATCGATTTCGTATGTATGTATGACACGTTCGCTATTGTTACTGTAAACAATACAGACTCACGGAGTACCACATTCAGTCGTTGTTATAATTGACAGCCTGTCCGAACCACTGCTTTCTCGTTTTGTGTCAGTTGCTAAAAGGACATCATCTGGTAACAGATACATTGACTGATATATAGGACTAGAGACTTTTGTTCTAACTCCGATTGGTCTAACATACCCCTTTCTTTAACTTTTATGTCCGTAGTCATATTGAGCACTGAAAGCTATTAGTCTTAAAGTTTAGTCATTTTAGATAACTGAATGACGCACACGCCTCCATCTCAAAACAGAATGAAACAGCTGGGAAGATAGATGAGTCACAACTCACATATGAAGTTATCAATCTTTGAGTCAGCTTAGGGATTGTGTGAAACTAAGTAACTACCTAACTTTGGTTTCAACACAGAATAAAGTTGAAAGGCGAATGAACTATCCAACGGTGTCTTTTGGGTTGGTTGGGACAATAGCTTGGGCTCACTATGGTATAGCAATACTAAAGTGTCTGACACCAAATTTGGAAAATAGCAGCGCGTTCTCTTAGCATTCACAATGAATTGCGTTACTTGCTGGACTTTAGAAAAGGAAAGCTAGCAGGATTGTATAAAATCGATTCCGCTCGAAGTGTAGGTTTACGATTTGAATAATTCTAAGTCAATTAATGAAAACTAGTTATGTTATCTACAATAGCAGTACGGCACGCTGCCGAGAAAGCGCGTAGTGGCGGTAATGACCGGCCTATAGACTTGACAAACGACCGCAACAATCGACGGAATTTTCATTCAATGGCACTACGTTTTGGCGGTTTCTTAGTTTCACTTTCTTTACAATTGCGTCAGAACAAGGCCGTGTCTACATCTACACCAGCTGCGTGTTATTATAATAGCAATTCACTAATGTGTTATGACATTAAGCTGCCCGTCGTGATTAGATGTTAGTGCCGGATCTGTCGATTGTTTATTTTCACCGGGCGAGACGTAACAATATGCAAATTATGGACGCGTGCACATGTACATAACATAATGACACTTTCATAAAAGCGAGTAATGATGAGTATTTAGATTGCAGAGTGTCGGATGTCTAAATGTTTATACAATCGCGACAACACTGCCGATCGATTCGGAGAAAGATTTCACCATCTCCAATACATAAAATATATCAAGTGCCTTCAAATCTTCCATAATATACTTCTACTTGAAACAAATCAAACGAATGTGTGAATGCGTCATTGTCAAATTGAAGTACTTAAGCAAAAGATTGATAAATCACGTAGATCTGAAAGCGAGGACAATGACTCAAAAGCTTTTAAGTTGAATAATACAGCTGTTAGGAGTAAACAAAAAATATAATCATCTAGACTCTTTTAATTTTATTACGTTTATGTAGGCTTTCAGTCTATCCAAGGACTAAATACGTAGATGTTTCGATAGAAGACAGATAACCTGAAACTGATTTACTTTTGAGTGTAGAGATGAAATCGGCCTGACATTTAACTTCCACAATTAAATTTAGTAGTTGGAGAATAACAATATCCTAAATCCTGAGAAAGGGTTACCAGATGTCAAAATTATTGAATTTCAGTGTTGGAACGTTCGGGCACCATAACAAAAGTGTAAAGTTCTACTAGATTTACCAACAGTCGTTATAACTGCCGTGACGACATATTCAAAAGTTGTATTGTCATTGGTTTGAACAATGTTGCTGTAGGTGATTTACTAGATAATGATTAATTTTGCAATCTAGGTGCTGTACAAGGACACACGCTTGTTAAGTACGCAGTAGGTGAGTTGAGTATGGCCAACGTCTAAGGCATGACTGATATTGGGATAAAAAATAATACAATAGAAGATTTTTCATCCAAGACAGATGTTATTGCGATAAAGTTTGAACTATTTTTTTGTGTAGGTAATGCTCTGAGTCACATTGAATGTTTTTAGATTCCGAATTTAAGAATGGCCTTCTTAGATCAAACTTTGACAATACAGAATTGTTGAAGATATTTTATTTCAGTATTTTCAAACTCAATTTTAGACTGAGAGCTGTTTTTTGTTTCTGTCAATAGTTCGTGACAAAAGGTATTGGCAACACAATCAGGTGTTCCATTATCAGTTGATGGCCCAATCACTGAAAGTGATAAACCACGTCCATACGTTTTACGAGACGAATTCGTTTCGATGGCCGCTCTACATGTGCGATGAATAACAACCAGCATTATCTTACCGTTAGCGTTAGCCACATTCTCGGGTACTTATTTTTTATTATCATTTCTATAACCACTTATTACATCTGTGTAGTCGGCCAAACGTGACGAGTAATCTGCATCGATTAAAATAAATGTTACTATTACGAATACAAATTATTTTCGTCTGTGAATAGGGACAAGGATGGCATTCTGAACAATGAGGCGGAAAATTATTATAAGAGATCCGGTCGGTTCATTAGGTAATCGGTTAATGAGTGAGGTATTTCCTGCGTTTTTATGTCATAGAAAATCATTGAGAGCGGTTTCGAGGTAGTTTTAATGTTATTCGTATTAAACCGTACTACGTTTTTAATGATGAGAATTTAAGATTAGGTAAGTGTGTAATAGAATTTGCAGAGGGTGACTAGTGAAGTGTCGACCTTCAAAAAAGAGAGGCACTAATACAAAAAGTTTATTTTTTAAATATAACATCATCACGTCTGTATCCCCGAAATGTGGGTGTAATAGTACATCCACATTTCGCCAGTTATGTTTTTTTAAGTCCCATGTAATTGACGAGCATATTGCCATCAGCCGGGCACAAATCCAGACTCCCTGACTGCTACTTAGAAATTCCTGATGGAAAAACTTAATTTAAAACTTTGCCCGACCCGCGAATCGAACCCAGGACCTCATACACAGCAGTCGCGCTTGCGACTACTCGAAAAAAAAGTTTGTTCGTGCTAAATCACATTTGTTTAGATGCTTCAGCACGATTGTATATAGAATTGCGACTGTTCTGCAAGTGTGATGTAAATGAGAAGCTAATCGATAAAAATATCGAATCGATTATGAATACATGATCGATGTTTACCTTTCCATCATTGCCGCAAAAACTCTCCACGTGCCCTAATTTTCACTTTACAGCGTTCAAGTGAAAACCACAAGTAATAATTTACTAATCAATCAACCATAAAGGTTTTCAATAAAATCTAAAGTTACCGCAAGTGATAGAAAGCTCGTGAAACTTGAGATTTAAACAAGATAATTACAAACTTGTAAAAGTTATTACTGTGGTAATTCTGTATGAAAAAGACATTACACGTAGCGAGTGCTATTCACATTCACTGTGCGTATACTGTGCCCTCGGCGAAAGAAATTTTGAGGTGCTTAATTAGAAAGATTAACACACAACGGTACATTTGGGCAATCTACGGGCCGCTGTGGAATTTTAAGTTCTAATTTTATTAACGCACGCCCCGTTTGTTTTGTAGACAGTGCATCGTTTATTTCTGTACGATATTAAGCTGATGGGAGGTAAACAGTTAAACACACGTCAGTGTCGAACTGTGTTGATGTTGCTGCGTATGTTCTGAAACATCTGATGTTGGATGTTACATTATTAGAGCTGTGTGTGGTCTTGGCTTATGAATAAGATCATCTCATCTCTTCCTGGCTTCTGTGAGCGTTGTAATTGGTGCTTAAAAGATAATATCAGATGGAAGAAAAGCATTTTTTTTCTTGTAAACTGATAAGATCTGCGAAAACTTGGGTTTTTGCATGAAACAAAGGGCAGCCGTTGTTAGAATTTTCGGTTGTCTTTACTTGAGTTTTGCAGTTATTGTACGAAGTGTTCTGACAGGCTAGATGGTCGAGGGATTTCTACGGTTTATTTTTCCGACATTATATTTTCCTCATCTATTGTTATTTAGTCATCATCTTGGGGTTAGTTAGTCTCAAGTTGATTCTTTTCTTTCTAGAAAACATGATCGCACTGTCTGGTGGGCTATAGTATGAATAATTATATTTCTTCAGATGACCTTTGACCTTTTGTATTTATTACGTGCCTCAGGTCTCTTTACATCGATTACAAACGCTCACGACTTCGAAGCCACATCAACCTTTCCCTATACATAATGTGTATAAAAAACACATAGACTATCTAGAACATTTGTCATACAAACGAGATATTAGGAACACTCGTGGTCCCACGTTTTTACACAATCTAACTTCTTCACGTAATTGTCAAATACATAACTACTATGTTACGTGTTTTGTCGACAATTTACTGAACCGAGAAACGTTCTGTTCTTTTAAAATTATAGATATAATAAAAATGATCATAAAATTAAGTGAATTAGTTATTGTTTCGTATTTGTGTTTGTATGCGACAGCATAAGCACAATTTATTTAGTTATAATTAGGCCAGAAGAGTGTTCAGCGCCTTCTGCTTTTATGGCGAACTTGGTAAACGCTCGATTTGTTGTGTCACCATTAATATGATGTGAAGCAAGTTTTCTGAGTGATAATGATGACTGAGAAACAATAAGTATATTGCAATTTATGTGTAGTTTACAGGAAGCTTTAATGAAGCGATTGGCAACTACTAAAACGTTCGTCATATGGGTAGGTATGATAAAGGTATTGGCAATAATAATAAACAGGGAAAACGTCATAAATTATGAATTGTTATAAAGGAGATTCCGCACATTGACGTGTTTTCTTGGAATTCATAACGTGAGCGAGTTTACACTACGTACATTGCAATACGCTTGTGGAGAAGGCGATTATTGTTACAAGAGGTGAATCGTGAATTGTGAAATTTTTTAATATTTAATAACACAAATAAAACTTAAATAAAATCAGTAGTTTGTATTGTTATTGAGCCTTTCATAGCATTCCAATAGTTAAAACAATTATAGTAGGACAATGGTGGTAATTGCAGGTCGTATTAAAAGAAATCTATTCATCTTGTGGCCAGCTATTATTTTAAAAAAAGCCTTTTATGGAAGCCATAATAACTCGAGTCGCGACACAGAAAGGAGACTATTTGCATGATAATATGAAACAAACTCTTGAAACAGAAAAAGTTTGCCCGAGGCGGAGTGGTGACGAGCATTTTGCACCTGGGAAAACATTGCCCCGTTGAAGCAGAACCAACAGATAGTTTGCGAAACACACATACAATACAGTAGAAATTGGCTATTGCATGTGACATTGCAAATAGGAGAGGCAACTGTGAAGATTTGAACTGTGACATAATATTTACAAAATGATGTGATACTTTCGTAATGGCATTTACTTTGATGTCACGTCAGCCAGAATCAGACACATCACAGGCCGGTCTGGTCGCTCAACCGGTAAATTATTAAAATTCGCTCTTCGCAAAAAATGAAATCGTGCACACTATCGTATTCATTGTCCTATTTCGAGAGGTAAATGTAAACCGCATTAATGCACGCGTACCTACATACGAATGCAAATTGCTGCGCTACACCTAAATTCTGCGTTCACGTTCAGTGAAGAAACGAAATTTTATGAACAAATGAAGTTATTCGTTGCGTTTTTATAATAGAAAACATGATCATCATCTGCCTAGCCTTGTCCTAAGTGTGTTGCGGTCAGCTTCCAGTTTAACCGGATGCAGCTAAATACAGGACCAACAGCTTAAGGTGCTTTCCGAGGTGCGGAGAGAGAAATTCGGTATGTAATGGTCCCATTCACGGACCAACCTGGGCAAACGTGGCCTAACGTTAAGGTCGACCCGAGAGCTATTATATAACCACGAGCTCCTTAATTTTTTTTTTTAAAAAGCTCTTTGAAATAGAAATATGCACTTCACTGAAGCAGTATGAATTGTCATGAAAATATTTTCCCATCTTCAATAGCTCTCACTTTTCACGTAGGTCAAGTATTTGTATTTGAAATACATGTTAAAACAATAAATTCTATTGTAAGCATTGTACTTTATTTGCAAAGTGAAGCCAAAATAGTCCTTTGTATTGTATAGGTACAAAGAGGTTTTAAATAAACGAAGTTGGCTTCGATTTTGCGAATTGGATAAAGTGGTATAACAAATACAAAATATAAGATGATTTAAATTAGAAAGATCAAGGTACCCCAATGCGAGAAACAAGCTGAGAAGCTGAGTCATCTCATGAAAAACACTAGTTATATGAGCATATCATTAGCAATGCCCATATTTTGCGTGTCGTGTGTACGAAGAAATATTTTAGAACACGCGATTAATAATAAGCGTAAGTCATCAAATAGCAAGTACAAAAAATAGGACAAACGTATGATAACTGAGTGTACGGACAAAGATACAAAAAAGTAATGGAGTACCCGAGCAAAAACATTATTTTTAAAGTTGCCTAACACGCTATGCATAGAGGGCAAACTGGTAATGGCAAAAAACATTCCATAACTATAAATAGGAAAGTAAAGCTCTGATTCCCCCAACAGACCGGAGCCAGCCTCATAGGTCGACCTGCGAGATGCCATTAAAAAAAATGATTTTCCCAACTATACCTAGGTACTGTAGCTACCTAACTTTCAATATCATTTCAGTTATTCATTAATATACAGAATTCGAGACTTTGAAGGTACGTTATTGTGACACCAAAACTGACTATATTTGTCATTTTGGTGACACGGTTACCGGAATCTACTTGATGAATCAGCATTATTATAGATCCTGGATGAATAATGAAATTTACCTGAAACACCTACTAAACAAGACATATGAGGACAAAGACGTGTGCCAAATTTCGTTGTTAAGTATCGACTTGGTTAAGCTGGATCGAATATAAAGTTTAAGCATCTACAAATTTTTTTCCCGTCAGTAAGGTGACAACTACATTCGAACATGGCAAGTTAACCTCGTTAGACATTTAATGAAACTTGACAAGAAAGAACAACTGTATCAAGACACAAGAAAAAGATCTAACAAAAACGGATTCCAGGTTGCAGAAAAAAATAAAGTTGATTAATGAACAAAAAATTCCGAGGTGAACAAACAAATAAATTGTTGTGAAAAGTCCGTAGATTGTAGGTACACCTTTAGCAACATCAGTGGATTACAGCAATTACTTTGTTATTAATTACTTTGCATTATTTTACGACTCTAGTAATAACTAGGATGATGTTTTTATTGCATTGAAAACTCTGAGCTGTGTTCATAGTCAGAATTATTCTGTAAAAGAAAATGGTTCAACAATTTCAAAGTTTCCTAATTCTTCTTCGCTGTTTGTATCCTTGTTTACTCGGTCTCTCAAGCTGTGGCAAAAGATCGTAAGATCGCTACTTTGTAAACAAGCAAGAAAAATTGACGATAGCAACCGTGTCTAAATTAGAAGTTGGCAAACTGTTGACACTTGCCAATAAATAAAACAAAACAAGCGAGGAGCAACGTGATCCAATCAACCGTTGCGTGCTTTCACTCTCTGCCTTGCTCGCTCCATTTTAGGGTTAATTTTCGATATTATGAGACCTCGAGATCCGTTGAAATCGATTTCACTATCGATATCTAGTCGTTCATGATCCTCATCAAGTTTTTGTTGCGACAGCTCATGATGCGCAGAACAAAAAGTAACTTCAGATAATAAAGCAACAAAAAATGTACGAAGATCACGGATTTTTATACTATGGTAATTTGAAACAGATTTTCTTCATGGCGGAGTAACGGTGTTAATGGAGGAAGAGAATATACATAGAGTGAGATGTATCTTAATTGTTTTAACGTTAATGAGGAAGCGTTGTGTAAAAGGAAATGGTTCGACCTATCAAATGAATGAAAGAAACATTTAACACTAATCCTTGAGAATGAATACATTCAAGATAGTGGGTTTATTCAAAATGCGGACGAGCATACTTCAAGTTCATGTTTTGCATATTAGGCACATTAGTCACACCTTTGGCTTTGAAAGGAAGCTTTCTGACAGCAATTTTTAATTATAGACTGTTTTGTAACTGTTCATACAGTATGCGATGATAACTGTTCGAATAAGTGCAACAGAAACTGTTAAAAGGTTGAAAATTAATTAGTTAATTATTTCAAAAGTGCATATTAAGCATTGTGTGCATGTGTTGATAGGCGTTAATTAAAATGACTAACAATAGGAATTCATTACATAAATTGTCTGGGATTGAAATTGAATGAACATAGGAACATTGATTTCTCTTCGATAGGATCTTTCTTTTCACTTGGTGACACTTTATCGGTTGTGAACTAGTATGCTCGGGTCGATCTTTAGGTTAAGCCGTGCTTGCCTAGGTTGGTCTGTAGATGGGTTACCACCTAATACATACCGAGTTTCCTCCGTGCCTCGGAAAGCACGTTAAGCCGTTGGTCCTAGGTGTCATTTATAGATCTTTGACAGTCGTTAGGTAGTCAGTGGCCCAAAAAGTCTGACAACCAGTCTTACCAAGGGGTATCTTATTACCCAGTACTAATTGGGTTGTGGAGGTCAGATAGGCAGTCGCTCAATGTAAAATACTGATATTCATCTGCATCCGGTTAGACTGGAAGCCGACCCCAACATAGTTGGGAAAAGGCTATGATGAACTAGTATTATGATAGCAACTCGAAAGTGCTTTAGCTGTCCTACAATTTAGCATATTTCAAATGATATCAAACCCAGACATTATTAACAAAAGGGTGTATCATCAAATATGGAACCCTAACATAACACACAAAGCTTGTAACAATACGATAAAGCGAACTCAAAAGTATTAAATTATAAATGTATGTATTTTAGTTGGAAACTAGTGCACGCACACGGAAAAGCCCCGCATGCCGGTGAACAGCCAAGCGTAGTTGAGCACCGCCCAATCGCCCACAATGCGTGAAACCCAACCGGTGCATGCAGCCATTGAAAAAAAAAAAACACAATTGCATGCCAAAGGACCAATTTTAACGCATTTCCTTCACGGATCTAATCAAATCATTGCGCGGCAATAATTGTATCGATCGAAAAACCGTTGTTACCCGAGTTAATTGCAAAACAACAGCAAATAAAGTAGAATGCATAGTTTCATATAAAAGAGAGTCCATTCCCATAGCTGACAACTTAATATTACCAATATCGAAATCGTTCTTCGTATGTTTTTTCTCGAATCAATTACACTACGACTATGGATAGTGAGTACACAATAGCGACACTCGAAGCAGAGATAAGAAACCCAAGTCATAGACAAGACAAACGCTGGGTAAGTTTTTACGAATAGTTCCAATGACAATCATAAATTGAACAATGCAATTGACACATGTGTCAATTATTTCGTACGACGAGGAGTTTGCAAAATAAACCATTCAGTTCACATAATGCGCAATCATAGAGTTCAATCATTTAATTCATTTATCAAACAACCCTTTGTGAACTATCTAACAATAACTACCTAGTTCATAGTTCTCGTTGTCTGCTTTAGAAACTTCTTTGAAAATACAGGTCTTCGTTGTTTGGAGGCTCGTAAATGGCTTGTCGTTGATTGTCTCACAATAATTTTTTGTATTGTTAGCTACACAATAAAAGAAAATAGAATGACCGTATTAACGAATATCATTCTGGCTATCTTCAATAGAACTGCATTCATTCACACATATTCCATTGGATACCGTTTGAGTTTGTGTTTCCTCATCTATATTTCAAATATTACTACCATCCGCAGCAGCAAGCACTAAAGTATTCCTAATAGGCCCGATGGTATTTCTAAACTAATCGCCTCTTATCGAACCCTCGACCCCTCACGTACGCAAAATATCGACGCACGTGCACGTACACATATGGCCTCCACATACTATGTGCAATCTAATTAGGCTTGATAATCTTCACTCCAGACATGTCATCCTTATTGACATTTAAAGGTCGAGGTGTGCAGCTGTCCCATAAATTGTAGGAACAATGTACCTGTCGCACCTGGTTCGGAGGTAGAAAGGTCTGGTAACGGTGCTTGCTCATCATTCATGACAGTCTGATTAAAGAGCATAATTAGAGCCATAGGTTCTAAATTCATAAATCCCAAAAACCAAGGCAAACCAAGGCAAAAAATCATAATTATAAGAAAGTTTTTCTAAAAATACGTTCCATTCTGTCTGGAAAGTCACATTACCTACAACAGTTGTGTATGGCTGAATAATACAATGTTGACTCGACTAAAATTGCAATTTGAAACTTTCCATTTCGCAATGTTGAACAAAAGAACATAGTTTGTGTTTATATACAAGCAATAAATTAGTAGAATTGACTCGTAGGATGTTGTGCCATACATGGCTGTGTTTAGCGGCTCATTCACGACTCATTGTTTCAGAGTCAGCGTGGGCGCATAATTGTTGCACCCACCATCTATTTCGAATGGCTGATGAATTGCAACGTGCGAAACGTATTTATCCCAATTAATCTCGTACGATGGAACGGATGAATTACAATCAAGTAAATATTGGATAAAACTTAATAATTGCAGTCAAGAGTCGGTGTTGCTGAAATATTTAATTATGTGAAACGAAATTATTGAAATCCATACAGATTCTGTACAAGATGTGAAATGAGAAATGTGCGAAGGTTACGAAAGCAATGCGAACAGTATATCTAGATATAAACAATAATACGAAGCACGAGCCGAAGAATAATCATGAGCAGATAACGCATAAGCAGCCAGGTGCGCTAACCAACGAATAGGGCGTGCCCAAGTTACGGCTGAGTGTCTGCCGCAACCAGGCCTAGTGCGTCATTCATTAGGCACATTATACCGCTCATAATAAAACCACTAATGCCATACCGATCCACATGACAGGACACATCAAAACAAGAGATCGTTAGACATTTTGTAACTAGATTCCATTAAACACGACGAATAATTGCTGAAACTACACGAAATATAGGTGGTATATTTGTGGTTACTTACTATTACGATGTTCACAATTGATTACATACTAGTACTGTGATACTGGTGTTCCGTGCAACTCAGTGTGCAAATGAAATGAAAGGGTTACTGTCCGTGAGTTATTCAATAATTGTTATCAAACATGTTTCAAAACGTAACGCATTAGTTATTGGTAACTTTTTATGTACATCATAACTATAACGAGTTGGAATATTGACGAAATACCATTACAATAGCTATCTATATAATCAAAGCATGTAAATTGAGAGTCGTTTATCAAAAAAAGGAAAAAATTATTCAAATTGATCCATTGTATTATTCATATCCATTTATTCATAATGACAATTGCATATATTAATGCTAACGTAACGGTACACAAGACACCATTGAATGCACTTGCAGTGATTCACCTTTGTAATACAAGCTTAATTAATTACTTGGAATATTATTTAATTATAATTTCTCATGCAGCGTATTATCTTATGTATTGCATAAATTCTTAATTTTGCAGCTTAATTAAATTCAACGAATGGAATTTGTATGTGCTAAGTATATGTGTCAGTATTGGAGTAAGCGTTCGCATTTTTAACATGTTTGAAAAAAATGTGTACTATGCAATACAGGGTATAAACGGACACTTCACATATCCGTCAACCAAGCATTCTGTACATCAAACTAAGTAACTTTACGGAAAAATTATTGCTGGGAAACGACTTTTTTTTTTGGGGTAAAAAATCACGTTTTACGGTAGGACTCTGTAACGCACTCAAAACATTGCTGATGGATGGATTGAATAGTACGGGTCGTGGAGGTGTTTAAAGTAAAAATCTTACATTAAAAACATGGATTTACAAAAAAAACTTGTGAAAAAGTTGGAACTTTAACCCTCATATCTCCGTAACTAGAAGATATGGTCTAGAACAAAAAAAAATGATCGCAAAGACGGGGAGAACAAGTGCCTTTCGGCTATGTTAGGGTCTATTTACAACCTTTATTTAATGGAGTACAATTTAGCGTTCAGCAAACGTTGATACAAATTGGCAATTCTGTTGTTACAATTTCAACGTGCGAAGCCATTTTAAAACAGCACTAAAAAAAACGAATTTAACAAGCAAAAACGAAACGTCTATCTTTTTTTAGGCATAAACATCTGAAAATCTAAAGAGAAAGTAATTGAAATAGCGTAGACATTGAAGATTAAAAAAACATTAGAGTTTTCACTTAAGTCCTAGATAATATATCTGAAAATGTTTTAAAACAGCTATTCGCTGCTATAAAACTCACACCAACAGCGGTTCTATTGTTTGAAGACAGAAACGTGCCAAAGTTTCGTCTAACATTATGAAATGTTTGACATCAGTTAGATTATGTATGTCTACCCATGTCAAGCTAAACCTAGCAGGGTCTACTTCGCATTCATAGATTTACTTACCAAGTACGTACCTTTAAATCGAAGTCCCAAAACAGATTTCACTACTACACATCGATATTGACATAAGTAAATGTCTCTACTGCCACGATATATTGATAAAAATGTTTGGTATTAATCGTATCGCTCCAATAGACGAGCTGATTTCAAATCTACTGATATTGATAAAGGAGAATTTTTTCATAACTTCATTGAAGATCATCACCTGTGAGTGAAGACATGAATATAATAGTGGGATGTTAGAACTGAATGTGGAAAACTAACGAAACGCAACTTCCGTTCTCAGCAATCGCTACCATATAAAAACATAATCGAACAAGTAAATTACGGAAAGAAAAACATACTGAATATTGAGGAAATATTGTCACTTTCATCAGATCATCGATCAGTCTAGAATCTAGATGTTTCCTAGTCAATCATCGCATAATAAATAACATTGGTCATACCATTGAAAAGCACTTCACGGAACAATAACAGCAAAGATTGAATGGTCTGCGATATAATGAATTACCTATTTCCAATTTAGACCTAAAACGCGTTTACACATTCTAATCAGCGCAAGGCCAACAGGGCCACGGATATTGACCTAAACCTGACCAGGTTGAATGCACAAGAATTTTTGAACCAATAAAATATTTAGTTTAAACAAAGAAAAGCGAGAATTGAGGAAACTAAGACGTAAGCGTATGTTACTTAACGTCTAGATACTCGTTCACAGTACAGTATTCTGTGTAGTGTGAAACACATTGGTTTATTGCACGAACGAAAAGCGCTCACAGATGCACTCGGCCGAGATAACACCAATTGGTGTAATTGATGTTAGAAGTCGGGGAACGACTCGTAAGTGCCGACAATACGCACCCAACTGTATATGTATGATTCATTAAATGTACTACTTAAAGCGATGCCTCTAATGGCTCAGATGTCTGTCCATCTTCAGTCTTAGCACCTATTCAAATGAAGATAAAGCCATTGAACATGATTGATAACCTTATTTATTGCTTTCGTATTCATTTAAGAGCTTTACATTGATATCGGGAGCACATGACATGTCCTATTTTGTTTAACAACACATTGATAATATTTACTTTCCTAGAGACAAATCGTGCGTCAAGCGTTAACTGTATTCTTCATTTGCTTGGTCAATGAGTCAATGCAACTGGTATTTTAATGTATAATTGCTACATTTAGTGCATTAGCGTCAGCTGTACAGTTGCACTGGCACGCTTAAGTCTCTTTAACGGAACTAATGAGATCGGCCCCTCAGTCACCCAGGCCACTGCCTTTTCCGTCAGCTATTTGTGTCACTCTGATCCTGTACTAGATGTGTCTTCAAATGGCATAACGGAGCCTTTTTCACACCCTGCTGCAATTTGTACTTCATAAAAAACTACAAAAAAATTGGATAAAAAGCTTAGCGAAGGTTGCTCTTGCAATACAGAAGATAAACGATATCGCTTTCGGCACATTCAAGTGGGTCGGCTTGTGTCGGCACCGTCTAAGTAAAAACTTTGATAACACATGGCCGGGAGTCTAGAGAGTTTAAGTGTGGGCGCGAACAATACAGTGAATCATCACAGCTGTGAATGAAGTGTATTCGACAATGGGTCGGTGCTCCCGAAACAGAAATAGACGTTGTTGCATCGCTTTAACTATTTCAACACGCAAGATGTTTCAGGTAAAGCCAAGTATACAAACTTGGAACACCGTGTTTGGTTGTAACTTAAAAATAACTCCCGGAGAAGTGACTGTAAAACTTTAATGAGCTTGCGACCTGACGCGTCCATGTACACGTAAGAAGATAATGACTTCTCATGTTGTCTAAAGCTACAAAGTATCTTATAAAGAAACCTCTGCCGTATTATCCTTAACCAAGCCTGTTTTTTTTTTGTAAAAGAAACAATTCATATAATGACACAGAGTCACAGACATGATTATTCATCATTCGTCGGGGGGGTCGTTTTCCAATTAAATCTAACAGTTCTTATTTGTCTGACCATAAACATAACGAGTGTTGTGGAACGGCATTATCGTATAAACAAGGAAACGTCCACGACCGGCGCCATGGCTGGTAATCTGGGTCGACTTTAAACTTTTTACCATAATTCTTTCACCTCCCACAACCGCCGTACGTTTATTTACTCCAGCACAAATGTAATCAGATCCAGTAAAATTCAACGTAATTACATCTGTTTTCTTTTTTACTGAATGTGGATTGTGTCGAGTTGGTCTCTGATCGGCGTGATCTAGGTACCCTGATGTGTTGAAAGTGTGCATACTTATATTGCAACATAAGCTTCTAGGAAGTCTTAGATATCTATCATATATCTTAGTGACACTTCAAAGAACGACAATCGATTGTTCTGAGAGTGGGACACTTTCACCTCAGCCCTGGCTCACGCCTCTTAATTCAAAATCCTATGTAATTCATTTCGTTATCGGTAGAGCGGATTAAAATCGAACTGCACAATAAATAATTCACATGCACGACACGTTTCGTAAAAGATTACACGAACCTCAATGATATCGTCAGTCAACACTTTCTATCGCCGAAGTGTTTGATAGGATTAATCCATGACTCATAGAATGTCAATTTATCGGACTGTCGGTGTTGATAAGTAGAGATAATGGAGTGATGCAACTTCAATATTATAATTAACCGTGAACTCTAAAATAAAAGATGATATAATCAGGAAATCGCTGATTCCTACGTGAAACAACTTTCCGTTTTGTTTTAAATTGCTCCATTAAGGCGTTGCCAAACCAGCTTTGCTTCTCATTAAGACTAAATAAAAATTTAGAGGTTTCATGGGTAAAATAAAATGGCAACTTAATAATATAAAATGAAGTCCAAAAGTAAAGCTGTCCAATTTCTAAGAAATAGGACTTGGAGATAAAATATTTAATAGTCCCATATATTCTGGTTTAGAAGAATTTTCAACTGGAGAATGAGATAAGCAGAATTTTCATCTCAGTGCCCGGCTGAAGTGCTGAATGGTGAGATTTGATAAATGGTCTATTTAATGGAGCCTCTAGCCTAATCGGAAACTCACTATTTTTGGGCGGTATTTGGAAGGATTTTTAGATTTAAAAGTATTTGTATTTAGTTCTATGTAAGCTCGTGGCTTAATAATAACAGCCGCTTGGGGTCGATCTTAAGGCTAAGCCGCGCTTGCCTAGGTTGGTCCGTGGATGGGTGACTGTCCATTACATACTGAGTTTCCACCGTGCCTCGGAAAGCACGTTAAGCCGTTGGTCCCGGCTGTCATATGTAGATCAGATAGTCAGTGGTCCGAAAATCTGAGAACCAGTCTTACCAAAGGGTATGGCAAAACCTAGTACGAACTGGGTTGTGGAGGTCAGATAGGCAGTCCCTCCATGTAAAATACTGGTTTTCAGCTGCATCCGGTTAGACTGGAAGCCAAACCGAACATAGTTGGGAAAAGGCTAGGCTGATGACGATGATGTAAGCTTTCTATATCGATTTTGCATACCGTCAAGCTAATCGCTTAAAGGGTCAGTAAACTTGCATGGTAAAACTTTACACAATACAGTACCGGCTTTTGAATGAGTCATCAACGTGTATGTTTAACATTACCAAGCTGGTTGAGACGGAAGGAAGAATATACATAGGTGAAGGTATTGCGTAATCTTATTAGCATTTGTACTGTCTTGAGCTGGGATTTAAGTTTACAATTCTGCTCGTTCGCCCCGACCTAGATGTTCAATTTTCATTCTGAACAGTTTCACAGTAGCAAAAAATACAACAATCGAGGCAACTAAAATTTGAATTCATAACTGCAGCTTCCCTTAAGTAATTAGATATGCGCACATGAGAGTGCACAATGGAACGGCGAAACGCCAGTTAAACTCAAAACGAGGCCTCACAGCTATCCGCATCCATATTTAGACCAGAAATATGGCTTAGATGGAGTGATATCACGGGCCAAGCAAGCATTTCTCTACGCGCTAATTAAAGTGCACGACGAAATCCGATAATGCGGTATCATGTGGCAATATGTCACTCGAAACGACATCAGCCGAGGCGCGGCCGTCCGACCCGACCAGCTCTGGTTTCTTGTGGTTCAATAATGTCTTGTTTTATAAAGTAATACCAGTATCGACTTTCTGTTGACTTCCCCGAGCTATGATTCATGTTTTAATTAATCTAACGGCTAGTGCAATAATTCGCTTCGGTCGATGCAATGGAAACCTTCCTTTAATAAAAAGTATATTTGACACAGATCACGTTCGTGTTCCAAATACATAATGAAGAGTTTTTTGCACTAGCCAAAGATATGAAGCAAACAAAGCTTGAATATTCTTGACCTTCTTCATAATGTAGCATAGCATAAGCATAATCAGCCTATTAATGTTCCCACTGCTGGGACGCAGGCCTCCTCTCTATGAGAGGGAATGGGCTATAATCCACCACGCGGGCCCAGTGCGGGTTGGTAGATGTCACATGTCTTCGAATTTTTGGTTCTAGGACATGCCGGTTTCCTCGCGATGTTTTCCTTCACCGTTTTTGAGAGCAGTGGTGATGAAATAACTTACACAAAGTAATGCGCCTGGCTGGGTTCGAACCCACGACTTACTGCTCGTAAGTCGGGGTCTCCACCACTGGGCCACCGCTGCTCTCCAATGATAATGTAGGACTAGGATCCAATAGAACAGTCGTTCTAGTAGTTAGTCATTGAAGACATTACTCGTTTTAAAGTTTATTACGAAATTAAATCCGATTGAACAGTTCACATAATTCTGTGGTGGAAGGCGGAAACAGCGGCGGAAGCGGCGTCACGGTCCACGGCGCGCGCGCACACTATGAAGTGACGTCATCGACGGGGACCCAGCTGGATGTTACAATAGATTCCAAACAGGTTTTATTTGATTAACAACATTATTCTTTTTAATACGTGTCCGAAAGGTATGACAGTGGTTTTATGCAGAATGGTGTACTTGGATTTTCAAACCAAACGAGTAAGATGATAGAAAATAGAATTATAGCTCACACCAAATCGAACTGAACCGGTCCAATGGCCACCAAATGTAATTGGAAGTATGGAAGGTCAAGTTTGTTATTAAGCTCACTTATGTAAAGGCCAACACTGTGAAAGCGATAATGACAAAAGAGAGATGATGCACAGTATTCGAAGTTCTATGCTCCGCATTCCTTCATAACCAGGTTACACTAAAACTGCTTGATAACCAAAATGCCTTGAATTTGGAACAGCGACAATTGAGCAACAACAAAAGACAGCGGAAACACCGAAACCTTACGCCGAAATTGGAACAAAGAAGGCTGAATAAAATAACAATTTGTTTTAATATAAAGCTGAAAATATCAAGTTGAATTGAAATCCGATACATGATACTTTTAGTTCTCCTTTATCAAATGACAGCCGTATCATGTGACATTTCAAGGCGATTACACTTTTGATACTAGAGAGATGAAAAAATCTGTTAAGTATTGTATAAATATAAGTTTGATAAAGTATTTGAGAATCGTCAGATAAATATTATATTTTGAAATCTGTTGAAATGTGTCGAATTAAAGTCAATAAGATGAACTATAAAAACTAAGACGGACATTAAAATTTTTTGCATCCGGAATTATGTCCCGTAACGTCCGCCGATGTCATCCGTTGTTTTATGTGATTGTAAAAACGGATTTAAAATAAAACAACAACAAAAAATTGTTTTGACGAATGTTCTGGGCGATTGATAGTTGGGGCGTGACGTGACGAAGGCAAACGGCTCAACCAATAAATAAAACCTTAGGAAAGGGTGTTACAGTGACTTTTGGCCTTTAGGGCCTGCGCAGACGAGGAACTGTTGTCCGCCGGATAGAAATGAGCGTTCCTGTTCATTGGTTGTTGTGTTGTTTTGTCATCTATTGGTTGACGTCTATTGGTTGTTGAAAATTGTTCGCGGACAAATAGTCCCTTGTCTGCGCAGGCCTTTAGTGTTTCTGTATTTTCTTTTTTACTACAGTTCTGGGCGAAGATCGCTGTGCGATATAGGTAATTGAAGAGCCAGGATCAAAATAAGATAATATATTGACAAATCGTTACTAGATTACGTCTATTTTCATTTCATGAAAGAATTGCATAATTTTTTATGAATAAAAAAAGTGACGTAATTTTCCTGTTTTATCGGATTTCTAGTACATGTATAGCAAATTTCGCAACTCAAAGTCAACTTGAATTTGAATTCTAGTATCATCTCAATGTCAGCCCAAGAAAACATCGTCCATCAAAGAGTTTCACAGTTTTTTCCTCACCAAGTCTACCTAAAACAATAAAACCCGCTTGCACAGCCCGCATAGTGAGAGATCGCGTGATCGGAATTAATAACATTGCCTGCATTAAATGGCCTTACCTATACACATATGAACTGACAATACCGGTATATTATAAACAGCTCTAGGTACACGAAAAAGTAGCAATACCTTCTTTTAGCCATATCGATTTAAGCACAATTTCCGATGATATTCCAAATTACCAAGCAAACAACATTTAAATCGTATATTTTTAATCAGCCGATTATGCACAAACAGATGCTTTCTCGCGATTTCTAAGGAGAAAAAAGTAGAAAGTTATTCGTTCGAGACCGGCGTCCAACGCACGTTATATCGAATTCAAATCGCTGCGTTCCATATCTCCTCCCGAATGTGGCGATCCACGCGAGCCGTTCTTTCGTACGGCATAGCGATCAAATGCCATCTATACACGTAATAGTGGATACTAACAAAAGAAATTAGACGTCAGTCCACTTTGATTTCTACTTTCGACTGTGTTATGAAGAGGCCGTTAATTAGGGGCATTGGCCAAGTCCTAAAGATCAGCTAAGTGCAGTCATAATTTACAGTATTATGACCTAGTAATTAAACAAAATCGAAATAGCCGATTGGAGTAATGCCCAGCCAGGTCCAATCGTAGCTTCCTGAACTGGAGACACCCTAAACAAACGCCCCTAACAACAGCGATTAACAAACGTGTAATATGAACATTTCTTTTAGTAATAGGAGACACTGAAACTTGTTTTGGATAAAATTAAATCATAGCTGTGGAGGGAGCATAACAGCTCCCCTGTTGATTTACACCCCTGAGCTGACAATAAATATCACTTTAATATGATGAATGGCCGAACGAATTGGTTGACATTGCTCCCTTCCGTTGCGTATTTTTGTTGTTTGTTTGATGTTGAGTAATATCCGATACTTTTAAGAGTTTGTTCAAGAATATTGGGGGCTAACCACTTCAACAGGACTTTTGTCAATACCAACTACTTGAACTTGCTTTAATGTTCCTTATTTTCCACAAACATTCAAGTTGAAGAAGACCTAACAAGGATTTGGTCAACGAAATTTCTGTTATTTCTTTCTTTTGTGTCACCACAATTCTAATCATTGAGTGGTCACAAGGCTGAAATATTGCCTCCTTAAAATATTTATTATTTGACTGGACATAGCTACCTGAAAAACCATCCATTTCTAAATAATAGCGATTTATAACAAATGGCTCCTTGAGGAAAGAAAACCTGCAAAAACCTTTTTTGATTCGGGATTTTTTTTTATTGTAGTCACGACAAAACACCTATTTCTTTACTAGCTGATATGACTGGTATGCTATTAGGGACATAAAAGTCTAATATTGTTTACAATTTAAAAGTTAGCAGCGTTGCGATAAGAACTTTATTTATAGCAATATTTTCACACGGTGCTGATCGTGTAAACCTTGGAAAAGATTGTAAATGTGTTGTGTACCTGTGTGTGTATCCTGCTTGCGTAAAACCAAAGCAAAACGCATTGGCCTCATTTTAATTCTGGCCAATAAATTAATGGCTCTCGGAAAAAATAAGGTCTGACTGTGTGGCTGAACCATAAATGTGTTCAGTGGAACACAAGTAGTGGCACCTATGTTTTGATTCGAAAAATAATAGTTTTATTCATACCCTTGGAACAATCATTATGAGACGACCAAAGAAAGGATAGCATGAAGGCACGAATTTATTATAAACTAACCTAACAGCCCAACTGATAATGTAGAACAAAGGCCTATCTATATTCAGCGTTATCGTTCCCTTGACAACTGTCATAACTCATATTCTCCAGTTTAATCAGGAAACAGTTTCCAGAGAAGGTCGCAAGAGAAAACAACATAACTGGTAATGTGATAATGACATGACGTCTGTTACTGCTGTGTAGCGGGGAAGCCGGGCTACTAACCCATTTATGAGGTGCCGGTAATTGAATTACACTCGTCTCTGACGCGACTGAACGTTCAATAGTACTCTTGTGAGTTCATTGTGAGGGCAGCTCTATGATCGGTGTATTTTATTTCTTTTTATGATGGTTTGATCTGGCTGGTCGTAAAGTTCTGTTGTATGATCAAGAAATGCATTGGTTTCCACACAAGGTTTCCAATTCTCCTAGAAGAAGAATCTTAAGTGTTTTTGTACCTACGTAGATATTAAAGAGAAAACAATATATCCAACAATGACATGAGATATGTAAACATGCTACGGTCATGACCATAAGGTTGGTCCAAAAAGCGAAGTCATGGAATGAACCTCGTCTAAGCCATGTTTATAGCCGGAGCCCTAAAGCTTAAGTGAAAGTGCAATAAAAACAAGCAGGACGTGAGTCCGGACGTTAGGATTACATATCTCGCTCGTAAAATTATAAAGATACGACTATTTTTAGTCCAAGTGCAGCTAATCGTTTTGAAGAAAAATAAACAGATGCATGTAATTGTTGGCACAAAGGTTAATTATTTTGTTTACGTGATAAAGTAAACCATAATATTATTTTTATTAGGTACTTACAAACGCTTTTTAAGACAGTATTTGGACATGCTTACCTGAAAATAAGAATAACAATTAGCCAAATATTTACATGACAAAGTAAACAAAATTAAAAGCCACTTGTAATACTGAAACAAAAGACTTAAATTAAACCACCCCAAAATATTACAATCATAACGTAAGGCTTGAAATTGCTTAATTTTTATAAAGATGATGGGTCAAAACAAAACTGCACTGCAAAATACGAAAGCTAGGCAAAAAAAACTTCAAGTATTCAATGTAAATTGTCTTTGAAGGCATTCTATAATTTATTCATTACATATCTGTAATACCAAGTGCCATATCGTGTACTACAGACCTGGGAATTGAAATAAAGACCCCAGGGGTTCACAAATAGGAGCCACAATATCGATGTAAGTATTTCCATAGTGGTCAGAGAAAAATAAATTGAAACACGGATCGGCTATTTCTCTACACTAGCAGTTCTGAGTCAAACAGAATAAAACAGGGTTAATGGTCACTTTGTAAATGACCTACCGAGTAGTAGTTAAGCTAAATAACTGGAAGCATAAACCTACCTAAGCAATCTATTAGTATTTCATGTTAACATTGTATTAATTACAGCTTTCAGCCAAGACTTTGCTGCTGATTCCAAAAATGATCTGAAGAAGATCACTAATGTAAATAATGTTCGATACGATTTGATTATTTGGGAATGTACCTACTTGGACGCTTGAACAGACTCTCTCTTCCGCAATGACTAAAATACATTTTTTGGCGATAACATAGTATCATAGTTTAGATAGCATCTAAAGCCTTTTTAACTTATGAAACTTGCATAAGGAGTCAAAGTATTCAGAGCCTTCTCATCAGACGAGCACAGCTCTATAACTTCGAATGTTAAGAATAGGCATAGGACATTCGTGAAACGAGTCTAGTCCATCTGCATGGTAACCTGTTGTGTTAATCTAGTGTTGTTTACTGCTGATCATGTTGTGCAACTCATCGCAACACGATCCGCCTGCGTCCCTACATCCTTTCGTATTAAAGTTAATTTAGTTAGGTAGTGTCGCCATATCGCTGAGTCAACAATTTGCACGCGGGTGGAGTCGTGGGAGTCACAAGCGCTAATGTCAATTCCAATTAATCGCTGGAACTCTATAGGGCTTATTGTTCTGTTTGTTTAAGAAATGTCACATATGTATTAATACAGAAGGCTTAACAAGTGGAACCTGAATATCAGATCGTGTATATCTGCGCAACGCATCGCTACGCGACCTGCATACGTCCTTTTATGCTTCCATATAAGTTGGTGTTACTGTTGCTATGGAAGTTTTGTTCAAGGACTTTGATGAGCAAGTGAACCTTGAGCTCCGCGTCATTAAATCTCAGATTACGTCAATTTCTATTACATTTTAAGACCCATTTAAATCTTCATGTTAGAAGTTGTGTGTTATTTTATTTTCAATTGATCGTTAGACATTAAGACTCATTTAGCGTTACTCAGTTAACTGTCAATAAAAGGGTAAAGTTCCCGGCTTCTCCATAGCAGTTTACGACCTCATCAAGAAACTTTCGAGGTACTAAACCTATACTTTCGAAGCAAAGGATTTCCACATGGAAGTTTCACTTGTTGACATTAAGTGTAAATAATTACAAGAGTAATTGAACAGGTAATGAACCAGTTCCACAGTTAAAAGAAACTGCTATATCACTACCATCTAGCCAGCTTATCTTACGTGATCTATAAAACTTAATTAATATTACCACAGCAGAATATCTCAAATACAAAATACCAAAACAGTGAGCAGAGATAAAACGCTTATGACCAGTAATTAATATGGCATAGTTTCATTTAAGGTTGCAAAATATGGGAAATGCTTACATCACCGCTATTCTATTATTATACTTTATGTAACGGTAGGTACAATGTTACATTTACGGTTATTATTTTAATAATACCATCAAAATATATTATTGTCGTCGTGATGCAATGGATCGAAATTTATAGCAATAACTAAATGTAACTCATTCGCGTTATACGATTTCTGAATTACGTGATATCAATATTGTCGACTCGGTGATTGCAAAACTTTATTATCATTGTTGCATTGAACTTCTTGCTACAGTCAACTTCGTCAATCAATAGCAATGCAATAGATTAAACAGTCAATATTGAACAAGCTCTTTAGTACAAGAGTGACGATGATAAATTGAAAGCATTCAAGATACGTCCCATCAAATGAAAACAAAAGGTTCTGTGATCTGTATGAAACTCGGTAGAGATTCTGAAGAGCATAGATATCTGACAGCTTTAAAGGTCAAAAGTTAGAAAATTTGCAGAAGTTAACGAAAATGAATATGAGTGATGTGCACTGAGCGAGGCACATGCATGACTTTAGCATAGACGAAGGTAGCGGTACAGTAAGTCTACGTTTCTATGAAGCTAATACATAAATCAATACTAGACCTGAAACTGCTAAAGACAGCAATAATAACCATAATTTTCAACGTTAAGCTGAACAAGAAATAATGATTAGCATAGAATTTTAATGTGGTGTCAGACTCAATATGCATAGTTAGGTGCAGTTTACATGACAGCGGTTCGCAGAAGTCACGATGTCAATTTGTTCCATGAACCGTATTGTTAGCTCGCTTATGTAAACATCGACCGATATGCGCTCAAAGCAAACAATAACCGTACATGAGGATAACAATCGTTGGCTACGTTCTGTGATTACAAGTGTATCGGGCCAGACAACTTAACAACGGGAACAGATTGTTCTAGACTTATCTCAGAAAAAAAGAGTTTTTAGGTTTTGACACACATATGTTTTCTGCAAATTGCACTGTGTTAGGTTTAGTAATCTTTTTTCATGCTGGTAGTCGCAGAAATGTCTATTCAAAGCTAACTGCTAAAACCAACATCTATTCACACTTGTTTTCTTGAAAGTTTCATTTTATGGTCAGTTTGGTTCGCAAGCAGCTCAAACGCAAACATTTTAAAACATTTTTCCATTGAAAAATTGAACACACACAAGGAAAACGTTATAGCTGAGCAAATACCACAAAAACAAATACAAGCTACAATGCAAAATATTGCAACGAAAATTGCGTCAAAACACGAAATTACCGTATGCGGTTTTGTTGTCATTGAATCAATGTTTTAGAACGTAGACAGAAAATTGTTGGGTTATATTACTGTAACTAAAGTTTACATTGAGTATGGAATGGAAGTCGGTTCTGCATGAGCGGTATCCTCGTCTCGGGCAATCAAACGTGAACCGTCCACCAAGCCACCAATGTCCAATCGAATGACCCTTCACGACGGAAATGATTTTATTTAGCTCCACGTACTATATGACAAAGCTTGAATTGCTTTATGTGAGATCGGATAATAGAAAAACTTGTCTCGACTTCGCCATGTTTTTATGTCCCATTAACAACTTCATTGCAGACAGAATGATATCAGAAATGTACAAAGACAATCTCATTTCACATCTCCGCGGCGGTTACACAGCGTTTGACCTTACCCCAAATTCCGTTACAGCCAGACAAAAATCTTGATTTCCTTGAAAATCATAAAAGGTAACTTTATAAGGATGATACGCTTTCCACAACGAGTTTCAAGTATTACAGAAGCAATTGCAACTATTTAGCATAGAGCAAGCCACCTTTAAAATGTAACAAGAAATAATTAGGAAGGTACAATGAACAGCAGGAGTGTTAGTTATTCAGCACAACGAACGTATGCGAAGCATTTGACACTTTCTATTTATGTTGAAGCGTAAGCTCGCGTGACTGTTGCCATATTGAATGACATAATTTTAAATCCTTTGGGTACCATAGTAGCTTCCTGTTAATAGATGAATAATTTAAAACCCGCCTAGGGTTACTTAATCGCTTTTCTGTTATTAATCATCTACCTACTACACTAGACTGTCAACTCAAAGGACAGAATAATTTATTTCTTTACTTCAAATACCATGATTCCGACTATTTTTTTAAACACAAAATAAAACGCTAGTAGAACGAAGCCACCGTCAGGATCCAGCTGATTTCATAAATCATAGAAAATCTCAGGTCGTCGTTCGTTCGAGACGAATGCACCGTAGATGGCAAACAACCGCAGCACTTCGCATGCGGTTGGTGGCATTAGCCTGGAACACGAAAATAGATGCCATATAACGTGACTTTATCGATAGCCACATAAAATACTAAGTGGTAAACTTGAGCCTATACTTTCTACTTATATCAGGAGTCACAACTCTAGCACACCGGTCGGATAAATCTAACAAAGATAAAGTCGACAACAGCTCTGGTGACCCAGAAAGGGGCAAAGTAAGCGATCAACAAGCCGTTTAATCGGATTATTAGCTTTACAACATTTAATCAACAGCTCCCTAATCGTACCCGGCATCGGCTACTGGGACTAAATTGGTGGTGATCTCGAGATAACCGATAGAAAGCCGTTGGAACAACACCAACCGCGTTACGCGCGCTGAGCAAATTCAAAACGGAACCCACCACCGTACGGTCAATAAGGTGCGAGCGGTTACCCGTCGCTTGTGCAATGCTTGGTAAGTTAAATATTACCACCTTGGACTCAAAAACCTCGAGCTAACCGTAAATGACTTTTTATAATAAAATCGTTGCTAATGTCTTCTTTGAAGTCAAAGAGCAGCATCAGTCATAACGAGATAAACCACACGATAGTTGCGTTGCTCACGCTATAAAATGATTTTGGTTGCTGCGCGGGCGCAGAGGTGTACTGAGGAACAAAACTCGATTCGAAATCGACGTGCCCAATGTCAGACGGCACAAGGTCGCCTCTCACGATAAACGCCTCTGCAAACCGTTCAGACCCAACAAAGCCAGCAAATCTGCGATATGATCGCTTCACAACTATTCATCTGTACTTATTTGGCTCGAAACTACACATGGGAACATCTATTGTTCTGTAATTCGTTTTTAAGTACTGACATTTAGGACTAGTATTTGCGTCGGCGGCGTAGCGTTTGAACTGATAGCCGATCGATATATGCGTCAGACTAGGTAATGGATATGAATAAAGTTTTAATGTCAACGATGGCATCGGTAGATTAAATTGATATGGCAGAACTGGATGAACGGGGAACCGTTAATACCTGGCCATCGTCGCCTATAACCGCATCTGTATTTATCAGTAGGGTGGCTATCGAAGCGTTGCTCACTTTATAAGGGACGGGCTTTTTATGCAATCATGTTTCTACGAACACGTTTTATACGCAGGATGTTTTAGTCGAGTTTTAAACGGACAACAACCTTTAACGAACGTAATAAATACGAAATAACTTGACATATTTGATATGGTGGCTGTGAATAATCCATCACGTACGGCGATGGCTTATCGTGATTCGAACGACAGAGCCTTGCTTCCACGTGCCAGTTAGTACCACCGGTATTGCATAAACGTGTTACAAGTCGTTAAGTGCATAATAATAATTTATGAAATGCTTCTAATCTATTTAGTAACACTTTCTCCTGGTTAAAACTTCATAGGGTAGTTAACCTTTAAGTTATACTTTCATTGCAATTACAGAGTCCATCCGCTGCACAGTATATTAATTTTGTAGATCATAAAATAATATGCGATCACGGCCAAAGCTATTGGTAGCATTAAATTGGATTTGCGTAGAAAAAATCTTAGCGAGTGAAACTCACTGTTCGTGCTGTGCTCTCGATTTTAACGTCACGACGGAAAGAACCACACTGGTTCACAAAACATGGGTTAATTGAGCACAAAGAAAGCCATTTGGGTACCCAAGGACGCTGATACCGTGGTGAGTACCTACAATGATATGACTAACTGCGTTCCAAAACGATTTAGACATCTAATACAAAATTGACTTCTGATTTGTATGCTAAACGAAGTGACGTATTATAGTAAAAGTTTGAAGCGTTTGGTTTTATCTCGTGTAACCTGCTGCTGCAGTTTGGTCCCTGCTAATGTATTTTAAACTCGTTCACCGGAAATTATTTATTTTGTCATGGCGCCCACCTGCCACACAAAAGGAACGATAAAAGAAGTCGATGACGTTGCGGCAGATGATAAATTAAGGTTTAATTTTCATTTTATTTTTTGCCGACTTCAGTTAACAAAAGTTTTGTTGGGATGTTTGCTAGACGCTATTCAATTTCAACGTATAGGTAGCGAATACAAATTCCTGATTTTCAATGTAAATCCGTAGGCGACAAACTTGTCGCGGGCAACTATTTGTGCACTTTAGTTTATGGCAACCTTTTCACAATTCAAAATGTTATTGCAGCACGTGGCCTGAAGCTCGAATTACTCAATAACATGCTTAAAGGTAAACGTGATTTTACCCACATAAACATCGCAGGCTTTAGCCACGGCGGCACTACGAAATTCAATATTTGTCACAAATTATAAATCGCGTGAATCATTTAACAGTTGGTGTTTGTTTTTGAAACATCACACATCATTATCTAATCTTTAGTGAATTCGTCACTCAGGAATACAATCTTTAGAATTGGTAAGAAAATATTGCTTCATTTGAAGAGATACGGATAAGGCACTACAGAAGTCAGATTGAGATAAACAGCTATGGAAAGATAAGGCGGGATCAGTGAAGAAATATGTAGTAACAGATTTCGGCACGTTTTGGTCACATAATCTCACGTGAAAGGTTCTTAACAAAATAAACGTAGCAAGCAAATTAAGTCTACCTCTAACTACTTTGATAGACTTCTTTTACCAGTGGGCGTTAAGTAGACCCGTAAAAGTAACCTATAATGATTGAGTTGGCCAATGTTCGACTCCAATAATGAACTTCTGAATTTTTTCTCTTGTCCATGAAACAAAAACTTCTGGAAATGTTTCACAAAAGGTGCTATAGAAATTGATCATACTGGTAATAAACACATGAAAATATTCTGTAAGAGAAGCTCTGGAGGCTTTGGGTGGTATATATTTATTTGTAACCAGAACTCAACATCAAGAGAAGATTCTACACTACTTTCAATTCTTCCAAGCAACAACATAGCCAAGAGGGTTTGAAACGTGTGGTTAGGTTAAAGAAGTTAAAAAGTGTGTAGTATTCTAGGAGTGATAAATTGCAACTGACACGTCGAGCACGAACTACTGATGCAGTCGGATACATCGAGTGGCAACTCACGACGGTGTATCACAATGAAAATTCAATTTTTCTGACTGCGCAAAGGCAAATAGTGTGGTAATCGGATGAACTAACATCACAACTACAACTAAATCCAATTTGATAGAGACCCTTCCAAGTGGAAACGTGTGCAGGTAAATTAGGACAATAAATTACTCTACATACATTGGAAGCTCGAATTAAATTCGGATCCCAATTAAGTGCCCCGCGGCAAATGTTAGCGTTGCCAAAACGAAGTTTCGAAGCACCAAACGAATGACTATTTGGACGATCTAATTTCGAAAACTACTGGGTGGACCTTCAGTACTATTCCGCTACCAATTAAAACATTTTAAGGCTTGTTTTTGCTTATTTGTTCGACTGAGAGGTTGCCTGTAGCTACACCATCATTTTTTATTTCAAGTAGTTTTTTTTTGCTGCAGAGCCTGTATTTTAATTGCACTGCTGGCAAATTCGGTTTAAAATTGAGAACAAGTGGCTAGTCATGACTAGTTTAAGTGTGAATTGAAATTGTAACACAGGTTAGGCTCGGTCTCTATCTGCTTGAAGAACTGATTCGCTTAACAAAAGACCGAGACCAGATAACGAAATCAACCTTCAGCAATCAAGAGGCACAAAAAAACAAAACGTACCATAATTTACCTTAATTCCATTGCCTACCTTGAAACATAATGCGTGTTGTTAAGTAAGTTTAATCTATCAAACCACTAATGTCTGCCATTTCGCAGTCCTAAACTCTGTTTTGGAAAACGCTACTGTCCCCTAACCTACATTCTGACAGTAATAAGTGACTTACGTAACCAAACACAATACGGCGTTTTGAAAAAGTAAGGTAATGACTGTTAAAGGCAAACCGACTGGGAAACGACTTCTTTGATCTTGCATCTTTCCGGCCTATTGCCAAAGAGAAGTGGATGGCCGAAAAAAATGCTTAATGCCTTGATGATAATCTAAGCATTGAAGAATTTGCACGTGCGTTAGGACAGTTCGAAACCAAAACAGGTGCAATAATAGATAAAACTGATCAATACATGCTAGCGTAGTAATTATGAATATAAGAATCAAGGCCTTCTCATACCGATTTATTAGGAATTAGTATTGGGATTGCTATGACACAAAACCGCTAAAACTGGAGCTTTGGAAGAGACCTCACAATCAACATTGGGCGATCGAAGGTTAAAGAAGAGAGAGAGAAAATTGGGATTTAGTATGGATATTTTAATTGAAACTTTTTTGAAGGTTTATGCGAATTCGAGGAACCAAATGTTCATGTATTCAGCGTTCGAGATTTCTTAATCCAGTACAGCTTTAAATGTTGATGAACCTCATTCCTTTTTGTTTTCATGTATGGTTATAGTCAGTATTATTCGGGTGCAGATAATCTTGAGCTCATTGGCAAGCCTAAAACACAATTTATTGATATGACGTGATTTACTGAATAAATCGTTTTAAAAGCAGTCGGAATGCAGGTGGTTAACCTTTCGAAATATATGGTGATATGCGCCGACATGTCAAGGATGTTCGTTTAGACAAAGTTCATACACGATCAGGCAATTAGTAATGCGGACATAGACAAAACACGCCGCAAATCTGCTTTTTAATAATGATCATCTTTCATTTGTTGATTACTTTTAACTGGGAATACTACTGTAAAAGGCGGCAAAAAAGTCTAGAAGCAAATTGAAGTCATCCTCCCTTATCAGCCAGTGAAAGATTTATTTTGTACCTAAAGCATTGTAACATTCACTTTGAATAGGTCGTCTGTCTTCTGTCACCCAAACACCCGTATTAGGTTGGACAAAAGTATTGCGACGACTTTCTGTTAATTGCACAGTACCCAGATGATCGCATCAATTATAAATCTATTGTTTTCACATATTTGTGTTCAATACTATGGTGGATATTCCGTTAAAAACAACTAAAAGCGTGTACACATAGCAGACAATAATTACGGAAACTACTTTCTAGTGTGAGTCATGCCAACTTTACCAATGGCTAAATAACGCCTTGTTACAACTTTTTGTGTAAAATACGTATTCAAATATTTTAGCTGTTTAGTAGTTTTGGGTGAGAGTTTAGTTGGTTACTCTTGTAACGGACTAAAGTGAAAACAAATATTTATGATTTGTGGTGAGACATTCACTCTAGCTAGCTTATCTGTCTTCGACGATAACATTTGATCTAAATATAGCTCCGTTTGCTTAACGCTTACCAGTTTTATAAACAACATAATCGCTCTACTTGTCGATTCTGTTCCAAACTACTAATTCGACTTCAGCGCCCGTATGCATTATCAATCCAATAGCTTAACTGTTAAACCCTTCACGATTTACCTTGGAAACTTGTCCATAAATTGTTGAATATGCACGACCGAACACTGTAGTATTTGACAAGCAATTATTCAAAAGTTTAGAAAATCAGTTGCCAGTAAACAAGTATTAAGTCAACGTTTGTACGTAAAGAAAGCGAACCTGTGGTGCGAGTACCGGGGCTGTCTCTGTAGCCGCCGTTTTGCCGGAGTCTGCGTACACTAGACACAAGCACGCGGGCCAGCATGACGCCCACTCTTAGCAACCTCCTTCCTAATGTTAGCACAATTCTCCATCAGTCACTTGCTCCTCAATAGAATTGATACCGCGACTTGTAACTCAACACTGGAGACACACGAGAGGGGCCCGGCGATTCACTGGGCCGTATCCAACACACGCACTCACAATATAATTGTTACCGCTCCCTGTTTTCAGCCACTACGTACACTTTCAGTGACATGTCAGCAAATCATATGTTTTGAAAACAATAGTGGCCGTTTCGTACGAAACGAAATGTGAAGTTTCCAATTTGATAATCCTTATTCGTTTATCGATTAATATACATATCACTAAAGGCACTGCAAGATTGTTGGAATGGACAGTTATTACTGCAATCGTAACAGATCACGTCGTCAATTATTCGATCTGGTCGGGTTCGGTTACGGGTTTAGCTGAACGTCACTACGTGACAGTCCGTATCTCTTCAAAGCTTTTACCGTACTGGCTAGAAGGCAGTAGTGCGAGCTCGGAAAAAAGAGAAAGAACGATTATGACGTACCAGAATCACAAGTCCATAACCGGCCATGTTGTGTCCGCGGATTTGCACCTTGCGGCGTTCGGTATAAGGTGCAAATTCTCGATAGCGTTGGTGCCAGCTGTGTCAGTTTCCTCGAATGTTGCGTGTGGAAATTCGAGACGGATTGAGCAGCGCAGTCATTGAGTGTAAAAGAGATAAAAGCAAATATCGAATGCTAACGACGTTAGCCGATTGGAGTCCGACCGCCAAGGCCGACTCACGTCACGTTTCGCGAGACTAGACGTGCCTCCTGTATACAATAGGTATGTGCACGATTGTAGTTTATTGCACTTTGTTTGACTGTTTGAAAACTTACTCTAAGCAGTCCCAAAATATATCATGACTTTTATCTCATTAAGTAAGCCGTAATGAGTTGACGTGTAGCTCAAAAATAAAGAGTTATTATCGCTCAATGTTATTGTTTCTTGGTGCTAATGATAACGCATACCATTGACAGATAATTTGTTATTAACATTGTGATTAATTTTGATAAGATAATTCTTGCGAATTCATTACTTAGTCAATAGTAGTTCGTATCTAAACAGCTGACAACAATACTCATAATAATGTCTCATAGAAACAAATTGACGTCAATGAAGTGCGAATAGTCACAATGTAAGATATTGTTACGTTATTAACAATGAGCGTTCAATCAGAGTATGATGCATTGAAGTTTCAAGAGGACAACACATGTCCCGTCATTGTTTTTCAGGATTACAGTTTAGCAACCAAAGTATTACTGTTTCGATTGTTCAAACATAGTAAAGACATGTTTAGAAAATATTTGCCATATGTTAGATTCAATAACAGCTTTTAATGTGTATGTTTGGAATTAATTTCAAGATAAAGGCATGCGATCGTATTCTGCTTTACAAGCAAACCTATTACCCAACATTTAGCACTAAAGCCAATCGTATCATATTTAATATACATAAATTCGTCGTAAACATGAGTGTTGCGTCAACTTGCGTCGCGACGTGAATGGACACGGATATGTACGAAAACACATAAAACATCAAAGTTTTCTCCACCGACATCCGTTTGCGCTGGAGCGTGGAGAGACAGATATGCGAATAATCTACAATAATAACTAACAATGTTGTGAATTTGATCTCAACGCCACATTTCTCTTTGATGCTATCTGATTATGGATTTGCTCGATGATTAAACAGGAGGCTCGTGTATGTAACTGATTCTAAGTAATTTACTTACACGGCTAAATAAAGTAATGTGCAAGTTAAAAGAAAGTCCGAAGACGACTCGCAACATGGAATATAATTGATAAAGGTAGATACCGAACCGGAATATGATGTTTTAAGTTATTAATGCAATGAAGGAAGCTTGCACAGCTTTGGGTGACATAGATGAGGCTGAGGAAGACAAAGATGATGAAAAGAAATACGGCAGGCAGCCAAAAAAAAAAGCTATGGTGACACAATCAATGCAGAAGGGTTATGTAAAAGCAGAACAGTTACATTCAAGCACTTCCAACCCTTAAATTTCCATTTCTCGGGGACTAACGTCTAGTGCCTTGGCCTTATTTTCCAGGCATTGGAACAAATAAGTTAGTAAAGCACTAAAAGATATTTAAACTTACAAGGTAAATTAAACTTAGTACTTAGTAGTAACTCGGCTAACTTCGCAGCAAGTTCCGGAGTAAAGTTCCGGTTGGAACAAATATTGACTCAAGATAAGATCAAGCTGCAAGCGACTATTTGAGTTCACCTTGTCCTCAATCTCAGATGATAACTGGCAATATCGTGACAGCTTGAAACCTCTCCAAATAAAAAAGAAACAAAACCACTTTTTTCAAATAAATTGCTACTGGATTTGTTAAGATTTTATCTTTAATGTTATGCAAAATGAGACAAAACAGGCCAATGTGACAAGAGGTCCCTGAACAGGATTTGCCGGCTTTCGTGGTTTCCGATGACGTCGGCCAGTATTTACACTGTGCTTGCATAATAAAGATAGCAGTTTATTTGACAATTATTTCCACTAAATGAACGTTTGGGGAATAGTGGCAATCAATATAAGATGTGTAGGCGGCAGATAAACGACCATCTTTGCAGATATGTGTATTTTAGCTCAAGTTGCAAAACTGGAGAGTAAGAATTCATGGCATGTATTCTATTCAGAGTCTAAGTCTAAACCAGTTACATTTTCTAGCGTTTAAATGAAGGTTTTTGACCCGTGAGGTCTTTCTCGTCTATTCCAAAAATGGTATGTTGCCATAATCGCGATATGGTCTGAGGACATTAAATCTAGGAAGGTATTTAAAAATCGTTTCCTTTAAGTCTTTTGATGACTAATTAACCGAAATTGGCAGTCACGTAATCAAACCTTTGCGGAGAATTTTATATGTCTGACTATACCAATTTTCCGCCCACTTAACTAACTTTAATAGCATCCGTAGGAAAATAAACTTTTTACGGCAGGATCTATCTACACAAAGTTTTTTATTGCTGTGCAAACGACTTCGGGAGTTTGATCTGAAATAATGAAACATAAATTTATGCCACAGAATAAACTTCAATACTTTTGAAGGAGAAAATAACCACATCACGCAACAACATAATATTACATATATATTGCTCTTGATTGAAATTCCAAGTTTTCGATATTTAGTAGATTTCCGACATGTTGTCGGAGTTAGAACATTTCAAGAGCATAACGATACTGACTCTAACGCTTGAACTGATCGTGTAAGTTGGTATCAGCTTGTATGACTGCGAGATTAACTACTTTCTTTTTACATCCCGAGGCAGAGGTGACTCGTCCAGTTTGTTAACATTATTGTAAATGTCATTGAATGCCGTCCAACCGGTTACGATGAATTTTTTTTAATCGACGACTGCCTCTGGTGTTATTTTGAAAGCTGCGAATTAACTTTAGCGATCCTTGTAGTCGACTTGCCTATTAAAGCTTCTACAGTGACCTTTCGATCGTCCATTGTGCAAGGAATTTATTAACGAACGTTATTAGCGGGGAATAACTGCATCTATAATATGAGATCTTCAGAATTACTTCTATATTTAACTTTATAACAGGTAGTTTCCTAGCATCGGTTAGCAGAACCGCCATGTATGTACCAAATAAGCCATTTTTGTTCAAGTGTTTGACTTACAAGAAGAAATGACTACTTCGAAGATACAACAAGCTCATCATTAACATAAGTCTAATTAACACAATACCCTCTTTCGCTCGGATTCAGTCGAATAATTAAAATGAATATTAATGATGTTGACTTGCTAATGCGAGAGTAAGATTTGAAATTCATATCTCCAATGCGTCGAGCAAACTATTTTTTTTTTCATAAACACTCTCACATAAACACCGATCAAAATATGTAAATTGATTTACGAATAGTATTGTTTCGAATTTATCGTAGAACAAGATCTACCGTATGTATAGAAAGGTGGTCATATTGCATGACTGCGTGCACGTTCGCAAAGCACATTTTTTTAAATCGTTTAACAACCAACAAATAGACACTAGAGCGGCCTCGACTCAATTGAAATCCAATCAAACCGCATCGTATCACGAGACGGACGTTAGTTACGATGTTTAAAGTGCGCACAGCACTATTACCCCAGCGATGGAGGCAATGAGTTGAATTGACAATGCTGAACACAATTGACAGGCAGCCAGTGACCTGCCGGCTAACGATGTGCACTGCGCACGAACACTCTTTATTTGTAATGCAAAACTGCAAACATCCTATCGGCACGACGCCTGCGCATACAACACCCATCACAATACCTGTAACGTAATTTATGAAATCATAATTAATCCCATATTTATCAATGACGTCATACGTACGACTCCTGGAGTTTTTATTATTATTTTAGATTGGTCTAGCAAGGAAGTAAAAAAACATATAAGGTCACGATGACTCAATGCTCGACTTTTTGCTACGGTAACAAATTACAATGGAGTTCCTGTGAGTTCTCATAATATTACATATTTATATCATTCATTACAGACATGTGTAAGTTTAAAATGTAGCGATCCTTGGAATTGCTCCTTTGATGCACGACATTGTTTATTAATGAGACTTTGAATATGTATAGGGAACAGGTTAATAAAATGAGCAGGAGTTGTTAACCCCGAGGAAATAGTCCTCCCACGATGACGAATCATAATAATAAGTGACTAACAATTATTTGAACTAGTATTTAATTAGGGTAGTAAAATATTTGGTTCTATCAAATACATCTTCAATGTTATAACTTCCACTTGATTAAAAAGGGGCCACTCCATTATAGGAAGTAATTACACGATAGTGTAACACATTCTTTAGAACGCCCAATGACAGGGCAAAATCGAGATCCATATCCATTTCATCATCTTCGATGAGTGACGGACTGGTGTCGACATAACACATTATTTGTTAAGTTCTGCAAGGCACGGACGTAACTATTCAACAGAATGATGAGCTGATGAATGGAATCGATGATATGGGCGGAGGCGTCAGTTAATCAACAGTATTTCCATATATATTTTTTTGTGTTATCCAGAACATACAATTATTCCGTCAAACAAAACCTTACATCATAAGCAATTAGGTTGTGTAATTGTCAGTATGAACACCGCCGGCAAACTTATGTAGCTCGTCTTTTGTTAGATTAGATAGAATCATTGTTATAGTTCTCATTTTACGTAATGTTCAAGCATCGCGTAAAGCTGCACACATGTTTTTGCCCTGCATGTGAAAATCGTAGAATAGAACTGTTATCTTATCTAGATATATTGTAGTGAAACCAGCCTTTCATGCGTCGCTGAATAGTCAATATTGATCCAAATGTACAGCACGATCAAATAGAAAACTTGCAAAATAAGAAACAATCAGCGTTTAAAAAAGTTTAATGATGTTGCAGTTGGAGCGGAGACCAAAAACTCAGCAGTTGCATGATTTGTAATCTGTATCTGGATACAGGATGGGGCAACCTGATGATATTTAAACATGGCGTGGCGGCGTTAAATAACATAATGAAATATACCAGTGTTTCAAATGTCTCAGCTGTCAGAGCATTGTATACTGACACGAATTTTCTGGAAACAATCACTGTTGACGAGCTAGGTACAACTGTCGTAGACTACCGAGTTCTATTCACTGGTAAAATTAAAAACACATTTCTTATTTTTATACTTGCTTTGTAGGTAGATTAGAGAATAATTGATTGGAAAGTAAATGTAATAACTGTCCGGGTCAGTTGGTTGACAAATCTTCTTGTCCACTGAATAGGTTTATGCGTACCCTGCTTGGTCGTCACTGAAGCAACGGTATTCAATCCATCAGCGGACATTTGCAAAGCAGTTATGCTCCAGTTTCGGATAATTGCGTTTGCACTTGTTATGCGAAATCAAGCAAGAAGCCAACATCGTTGACCACTATTAGCCAACATGTAACATAAATAATGCGTGAAAATCTGCCGGTTTGTAGTTGCGTGTACAAGCATTAACATTCGGAGCTTGTCTCATTATAAGAGTTGCCACACGAATTTGTTACAACCGGACACAGTAGCTTGGAAAGGAAGATGTAGGAAGCAATTATTTTTCTTAAACACGTATTGTTGTATGAGATAACGAGTTGGATGTGGTGGTTGACACTCGAGTTATGGTTATGTATGAATTACACTTAAAACTAACGATGCGAGATACAATGTTTTGTAGTTTATAAGATACTTTAGCCATTTTAAAGTAGATTTAAGATGAGACCAGACTCAAATGAAGATTAGTACGCTTTGTGAATTTTACTTTATATTGGATTAAAATGAAAGGCGGAAAATTCCACATTCTATAAATATGTGCGGAAAATTTCCAGTGCCGAAAAGCTGGTTCAAATACTAGTTTACCCTTTCTAGTTTTAGATCAAGTAGGTATTATAAAGAATAGAAAAAAACTATTTCCGTGTGGTTTTTCTCGCGATCTCGCGACATCGCGTGACTTTGTATTTATTACCTGTGTAATTAGGACGTAGACGTTCCACTTAGCTTAGAGCCACAGTAAGAAGATCTTACGTAGCTACCTCATCCGTGCTTTTTACAAACTTAAAATATGTATTGAGGGTACCCAGAAGAAAGTTTAATCATGTATAGTAGAAAATGGTGGCTATTACACTACGTCAACCCGAGCAAAGAGTAATGAGGCAGAAAATTCTGTAAAGAAAATCTAACAATGAGCCTACGTGAAGAAAAATTACACACCAGCTACGCCAGCTGAATAATGAAGACCCCCAATAGATTTCAGAATACAATATGGAATGGTAATTAACACATTAACAGTCCACGATTGGCTGTCTGTCTTCCTCAATCCCACGCTGGTTCTACTCATCAAGTGTCGATGCTCATCGGTTGCGTTGGCCGTGTTTATCGTTCCGTGTGGTTGGTAGAGCTGGGAGTTCACGAGACAATCAATATTTGACGAAAACAGTCACCGTCGTGAGGTTATCTGATGGCATTGTGAATTATGGCGCATCGGTACCAGCCACCAACGTCACCGCCTACGAATATTACAATAATTTCGTGTAAACCTTCGTAGAATGTTCAGAGATAGTATTGCATATTGAAAGTATATAATTGTATTATACTGATTTTACAGTAATCTTCTGCTTTATGGTTATCGTGGCCTTAGTACCAGCCACCAGGGTCAGGTTAGGTTTATGTAAATAGCAGAACTATTTACGACTGAAATAACGTCGATATTCAGTAGGATCTTATTATACGAGTTACGGTGCTTTTTAGACCTTTCGTGGCTTAAAATAACTTGTTGTAAGACCTAGAACATAAAGTAACGATAAACGTTTTAGAACAATTCAGCATATAATAGGTTACATAATCACATACTTAGAAAACTCAACACCAAATTGAGCATAACTGCCCAAGTCACCTTGGAGCTCCGATCATTCTCAATAGCAAGTAATTTTCAAAGTTGGGGTCAAACAACTTGCCAGCGGCATGGTAATTACTTCCTTGTAATAACAACCAGGTATCGTGATGGCTTTTTGTTGACTTTTTCTAATGGTGCACGTGCGAATCGCTCTAACCTCGGACGCGAGGGCGGTGTCCAGCAACCGTGAACGAGTGGTTTGTGCCCTTCCACCAATTCATTTTTTTAGAACGTTTACTTAGACCAAATTTATTACATCATACCGAATAACCAAACTTCGCTTGTAATCAGTTTAAGAGTAAGATGTTTTAACCAGTTCAAAGCTTGCACTAAGTTGTTTGCACACGTCGGAAGTTTTTGGAAGAACATCGCGTTACACGCCCTTCTGCTAGTTTGACTTTTACATCTTAAGTGAGCGGGCTGATAAGCAGCTTATATGATGTTTTCTTTGACCCCGCGAAGCGTGGAAGCAAACCTCACATAAAAAAGATATATTTCGAAGTGTCCACCCTCGCAACATTACGCAAGTCAAAGATGTCCACTAAAACATAATTTCACTTTCTTTCAGACCACAGTCGGCGTAGGATGGGCGTGACGACCGGCCGCCTCCAGCGGCACGTAGATTGCATACTTTCCCTGTTTTTATGGGAATCATGGGGCGCCAATGATATAACAACAATGTGAAAGCTTTAGAGAAACATGTCTCTTTTTGTATGCAAAGAAAATGTTTCCAAAAATCTCGGCTATGTCTACCTACACGAACAATAATTGTTACAGAAGCCTGTAACTTATTTGGAAATGGCTTAATTCCATTTACGAAAAACAAACGTTTGCCTTTCATTATAAAAGAAATCAAATAAATGTGTAACGTACAAACCAATTTACGAGTACTGCGTTTAAACGAGAAAGTTTTTATGCAAAATTTACAGACAAGTTGGTACTTCGTAAGCCTTGGAAGACTAAGAAAAATGGTAAAAGATTACTTTTATGTAAATTTAGAAATGGTATAACTAACCAATGAGTATGGAAGTAGCGTGTTGCTGAACACGGGCCTCTCCCAGTTACCATGAGCAAGCCCCGGCTATCGCAATGGTAATCGGGATATGACGCCATTAGCAAACAGGTGGGTGTGACTGCCAATCCTCCAGACATAGTGATAGGGGTTTACCTATCTCTAACCAACACAGCTTTGTGATATAAATTGAAGGTTCCATCATTCCATGTGAGATGAGTTTATCAAAGTCAGTGCTTTCAAAATGTACACCTAAACTTCGACCTTATGTGTAGAGTGGGTGTTCGCCAGTTGTTATTAGCATTGACACACATAATGCTTTGCAATTGCAACGACATTCTCGGCAATTCGACTCGAAGTATAATTATAATGAGCATGTGGATATTGCGACAGCTAAGGTTAATTCGTGGGTAAAGCGGAACTTAATACAGTATTGTAACATAATAGAATACAAAGGGAGCGTATTCAGCTGTATTTTTGAAGCTGTACCACAGAATTATCTTGGCTTAGACTTTGCCTTCCATGGGTTCCGTTAGAACTGACTGGATAAAATAAGATAAAAACAGACAATCTCATCACTGTGATGCCATTTACAAAGCAAACACAATTCTATATAAGGTTGTGGATAAAGGAAGTAGACCGGTTAATCCAAGCAGATTCTCGCAATAGGCCGAGGAAACTCAAGATGAAGCAATTAACCAATTTAAAAATAAAAAGATTAATGTTTGTTTTCATTATCTTGGCTTAGACTTTGCCTTCCATGGGTTCCGTTAGAACTGACTGGATAAAATAAGATAAAAACAGACAATCTCATCACTGTGATGCCATTTACAAAGCAAACACAATTCTATATAAGGTTGTGGATAAAGGAAGTAGACCGGTTAATCCAAGCAGATTCTCGCAATAGGCCGAGGAAACTCAAGATGAAGCAATTAACCAATTTAAAAATAAAAAGATTAATGTTTGTTTTCCATCACACAGAATATTATTGTACACACATGTCCGTCACGCTTTTTACCGTCGAAAATAAGTAGAACTTCAAGCGTAGCAGCTTTACGATATTCTGACACAAATCATGCGGGCTTGAAAAGATTCATATTATTAAGTTAAAAAACTGACACGCTGGAAAAAACTGCTTATTTTCTCAGCAATAAACAAAATCATGAAAAGATAGTAATTTTCTTTTCATCATATTAATATGAAAATTCATTTAAATAAGACGCCTACAGCCATTTGAATTATGCATAGAGATGTCAGTGGTAATTCTCGAATGATTGACGACTTTATGGATAACATCTACTAAAAAAACATTTATCGGTTATCCAACGCCAATCATCAACTGGATATAACAGTTCAGCTAGGTCAAGTTTGCTCGGCGTCCACGCAAGGTTGGCTGTTGGAGGTTTAAAAGCTCTATGATAAAGGACAAACTAATGCCACATCTAGCACCGATTTCCAAAATATTGTTCACGAGCAACCCGCCCTTGCTTCGCACAGCGCCATCTATGGGGTTCAAAAAAATATCTAATGTAGCCTATATTTAAAAAAAGTTATTTTAAGTTTTTAGGTAGCAGTAGAACGGTGAAAACTGCGTTCAAATCCATGCAGCAGTTTTTGCGTGATACGCCTGCAAACTTACAGACAGAAAGACAGACAAAAATACTAAAAAAGAAGATAAGTAAGTAGAAATAGTTGTATAAATAAAGTAGAAGAAATATTGTCTTCTGTGCCTTTTAGTGACGTCACGACATGGCCATACCGAAAACATGTTCTAAAATATATCAAGAGACTCACGATGTTTTTGCTCGTAGAGCGAAACAAGTAAGCTTGCAGGAAGTTTGCAAAGAAGCGATTACCCTGTCACCACTTAGACAGTTTTCTAATTTACAAAGTCAGCACGTTGTAGTTTTGCACGTGCAGTTCCAGTAATCTGTTGACATTTTACACTTTGTCTATATCAACACCAAAGGCTACTTAGACTGCATTCATTTAATTGCATTACACTGCAGTCTGCTGTCTTATGAAACTAGATTTCTGGATGGCCCCGTATTGGCCCAGATGCAACCAAAATATCCTGCCGTTTATAAAAATTGGCTCGTTAGTAAGCAGCTGTTTTTTAAAGTTTCATGTACAATTCAAAGCAGAGCTGTAATTATGGAAGTTCTCGACTTGAGTGTTAACAATAGCAGATGGAAACACACTAATTTATCCATTGTGCCGACTACCAAGAGACTGGCACGCGTTCTTGTGAAGAGAAATTTGACAATGCACTTATAAAGAAAGTTTTATAAGTCATCAGAACGTGATTAAAACAAACGAAACGTGTTTGCCTCGCTAATTAACCAATGAAACAGTTGGTGAGCTGATATATTTAGCGAGACGCATGCATCCGATATCTTTGAGAACGGGATGTTGCTCTTTATGTGTTTAGCTCTTATAGACCGCGATCTTGATTGTGCTTCCCGTACTCATTAAATGAGTGCTTTTATATTGCAACAAAACAATCCCCGGCTTGGATTTTCACTTAATTTTGCCGAATTAGGTGTATTAATCAATACACTTGAACTTACTTTGAAGACGTAACTTAAAATAAAAATCTACCCAAATTAACAACATTAATTCCATCAGGTCATCTTAATGATCCGATCTCCTGATTTACTGTTGACATTTTAGTGTCACTTCCCTCCGGAAAGGCCTAGTTTGCTAGCGTGTGACGTGACGTATCATACTGATTTAAATATATTTAGCATAATGAAATATAAGTATTGATAAAATCAGTGGCGGAAGACGAAGAAAGTGACACAGTAACCCGCTTGTGTCTGAGTGGAAAGAAGCGAGTGTAATCGGTGACGTCTGCGATCACAACGGGCCTGGTTGTTGACCTCAAGCCTTAAAACACAGGAACTTGCCAATTTATAGTCTCCAGGGGTAATTAAGCAACGTACATTTAGATCGCTCTCCATAAATTAGAACGTTTGACAAAATTAGGTGAGGCATCGTCGAAATTGCTATTTCATTAATTTAATGAATGTCCAAAAGTCACGCCATACAAGTTCTGCTATGGCAAAAAATTATGTGTAAGTACACAAATTGTTATTATGTATTAAAGGTAGGAACATAATAACACAATTACTGTCAATGGGAGTAGACGTAACATGGAACCAAAATCTATGTTATTACGTCTGTGTATAACACACCTGTCAGTTTTGACGGTTATTTACTAAATCATATGACGAAAAGCAATTTAACAACGATCTAATTTCGCAATTCGTACTGACAATGTTCAATTGTGTAAATGTGGTAATCAAAGCGCCTTAGCGATTTCAGCCGCAGAACAGATAGACGCGGTTTGGTCGCGTAATGACTTACAGCATCGACTCAATCAGGACAATTATACATTTGGACCCGAAATAGTCCATCTAATAGAATTGTTTCGATATTTTCAATTACGGTTCTCTGCGGAGTAAATTGTTATTTCAAAATGAATTCATCGTGTGGTTACATGAAAAAGTAGAGCCATTTTCAGAAAAGATATTTTTCTGTTTGTGATATTATTTTAGTAATCAAATAAACCTTTATTTGTACTGCTTCTCTACCGTCCAATATTTCTGTACCACCCCAAAATTACTGTATCACTATGAGTCGGATTGAACGTAACGACATTACCTTTGCCTGCTTCTCCATTTAATCTACATACTTTAACAACCAATTCCTCTATGTTAACTTAAAAGGGGAAACAGTTGTTTAACACTAGGAAAGGCAAATTGCTGACATTTATTGCGTCGGTTACTACAAAATGACGCTTTTACCCATACGAATAGTGTGGTAGCCACCATAAGTGCAAACACCGAAGGACCATCCTCAAAATAAAACTCTGGAAAAATAGGGAACTTTGCTTGGAAATTAGTATCCGAATCCGCTCCTGTACGTAGTGGCTTATTTATCGAAACTCATCCATTTTGCCATCATGCTATTGGGGTCTTGGAGATAATTTGACGTGTGATGTTCTTGACACACAAAACCATCTGTTAATATAAGTCTACCTTCTGTTGTCTCTAACATAGCGGCGATACCGCGGCAACGATCAAACTTCTGCGCACGCGCAACACGCAACACAACTACTTTCGCCGATTAAAATCCGACGCCGTCCGAGATATTGTACGTGACAGACGTTTAACGCGTACCTATTACGAAAGTACGTCACGATTCATACGAATAATTTATTTGATACCTAATGATGTTTCGTGATGCCCTCACGATGTATTCGCGTGTACCTTCTAAACGGTTTAAGACCGTAGGTAATCGAAATTTTCCATGCCGATTGGATACCCGAAGCATAAAAAATTAGGGCGTTTTCTTTTGTTGTACAAAAATTCAGCAAAAAGTAAATAACTTTACACGTACAAATACTATCACTTTCAAATTCTGAGGCGTGCCTGGCCAATTGAGACCCCATCATAACCGAGACACCAACTTATTCAAGCAATTTAAATATTTATTAAAAACGACTCGTTATTAAACAAACATGTCTAGTTGTATCAGAAATAAACGAGTTCTTAATGTAGGCAATCCTGTCTATGGCGTCGGATTGATGAAAGCCGTGAACTATGGCAAAGGATTACTTTCCGGTGTCATCGCTTTCTCCTTTAATATCGATTATAAAATACCAACCAATAAATCAACATTAACAAGCAAATTGCTGCCGGGGGCAACGTATGGACATTTGCACAAAAGCTATACACTTATACAGATTATAAACATCAATCGATACCGGAGTGAAATTGGACCGGAACATCGAAAAGAAATCGATACCTAGTGATGTGGTTTAAGGCAATTTTGAAAGCTTATGTCTTACTCCGCAGTCCATATATTGGCTATAAAATAATAATTTTATTGATACTGCACTTCTGGTAAGTACTTCCGAGTCTGCGGTGTAGAGAAACCTCATTGGTTTTTATAATATCATCCGTATAATGGAATTGTATCATGTTCTGCAGAAATAGGGATCTTTAGAAGCAGTGAAGTATTTTTACTTTGAGCACAGACTGTTGTAAATTTTCCATTCTTTAGGCGAAAAAATTGAGACGGTGTAATGGTTTTTCAACCAAAATAGCCAATTTCAGAGAAAATCGGACAACGCCACAGGTGGTCCCTGATCGACTTGAACTTCACATGAAAACTATTTTCTTCTCGAGGTTAGCAATATGGAGGTGACGAAATAAATTATTTGAAGTGACGTCGAAGATCGTTATGTGAAATTAATCGCATCGTATCGAAAGCGATAAGCTCACGATTATCAATTACGGAACCGAAAGACAAAGAGATTTTGTAATACACACATAATATGCACCACAAGCTGATAATATCAACTAAATTGGCATTGGCGATCAAGTCGTGAACGTTAATGTACGCTCGTGTGCACATAATTAAGTAACGTTTGTTATAGGGAAAATTATGTAACACAGTGAAAGCTCTCGATATTTGAACATCGATTCGAAAAAACTAACACTACATTTGCTAGTAGCGAGCTAATCAGACATGGCTACAAATCGGCCATAAATGTGACTGTCACGATTTTTAAATTGCTACCATGGTTACGGTTAATTGTCACGAATTTGTCTTAAAATTAGCGTACTACGTTCAGTGGGTAAGTAGAGCGCGTCGCGTCGAATAAAAAATGTCTATTGCAGCGGCTGTCAATCAAGCGATGTGCAGTTTTATTTTGTGTTTTTCAACCTTTTTCAAGTCTACTGTGACTTTCTGCAGCGCAGAAAACACTTTCCATCAATTAGCTGACGAATGGAAAGTCTAACGCACATTGTGCACTTTTCACATCGCGTCGATAAACAATAAATAAATGCAAGTCAAACTAGCATAATTACTGTTCTGCACCATAAACTTTTATTTGACGTAAATAAACCGCAAAGCCAAGTTTGACAACAACCACTAACTTTCTTTTAGGAAGTCAATTTTATAGGATGTGAATTTATGTGACGACTGTATTAGTTCTGAGATCCCACCAACAATAATCTAGCCATGATCCCTATTATACTAACTTAAAAAAATGCCGCATAGACATATCAACTTTAAAGTTTACTGCAGGAAAGAACTAGGTAATGCAATGTGCTTTAAATTGTTCTCCACCCCTGTTTCGCGTGTTACAAAAGGGTTGGTCATGTTCAGGGATCTGCGGGGTGGGGCCTCGTGAAAACGCGACCCACTATCTTTCCCATAAATAGGTTAACGACGTGTCATGTCGCCTATTCCATAACAAAATATGTAATCACCCCTGTCACGAACCACGAAAATAATTGTCACTATTTACGAGCATCGTTGAGCTGAATTAGGAGGTGGACTAGTTCCATATAACAGGCTATTGGTCTATTTGCACATTTAGATGTTCCTTTTCACATTTCGCTTTCATTTACCTTGCGCTATTAGTGACTGTTCGCTCGAGTTCCACAGCGATGAAGGTACGAAATAATTTGTATTATCTGATGCACTTAATAAACAGTTCGGTGTGGCAGGATATAAGACAAGTCAACAACATAATATTACTGGCGTCCACCGCTATTAATATTAATAACAGCGTTAGTATAACATTGAGTGGTGTAGTGTGACCAGTTACTGTGAATTATACGCGCCAGTCAAAATATGTCGATAAGGTACAACGAAATGATCAAGACAGTAAATTTATCAAGCCAGGTCGCAAGTTTGCCTTACAGAGAAGTATAGCAAACTGGACCTCTTGTGGCACTTAGTGGATTTCTCTCCGTTTGATCGTTCAAGCACCAATTCTAAGAAACTCGGCAATGTCAACTTGTTTTTCGAAAGTTGTACAATATCAGGCTTCAATCAATAGTTATCAACAATACAAACCGCAAATTAGTCGATTGTAAATCAATCCAAACTGATATCAATTGTTTCGAAGATAATGTCTGTAACAACTCGACAACTTTCTGACAATATTCATATTGTGAAATCAGAAAACGACCTGTTATATGCTTACGAAGTATCTATTGGTATATTCTCAACATTGGCAAGTGTCCTATATAAAAACTGGTCACAACGTAGTAGCATTGGAGTCGGCTCAGCGAAATGAAACCCCGACCGGACGCGATCGTCGATATCACATTAGAAAACCGCTGGGTAGGTCCACACCTCGATGCATATTGGTTACACCAGCCGAGTTCACAATCATGGCGGCTAATTTGTTCGAGTCAAGATCAACTCGAATAAAAATAGAGCGATCTAGATCTGCTAAGGTTTCTACTTAAACTGGCGTGGCAGCGTCATTAAGTAAGATGTTGATAGGAAAACTGCAATTAGTTTATTTATACCTTATAGAATGAAACAGTTTCTAATCTGCACGTGTAATCGATCAAACGTTTTCATTCTCATAGGAAGGTATTGGATGAGTCAACTGAAAGTAATCGGAACAGCCATCACCAGTACTCGTAGCATGACCACCGTAGGAACGGGTTTTGTCGACGAAAGAATCGAGAAAATGACAGATCAACAAAAGAAATTTGACATTTTGTCGATTCTTCCGTCGACAAAACACGTTTTTACACTGGTCATGCTACGCGTGCAGTTATAGATGAAAAACTTATTAACGTATTGATTGCCTACCTAGTTTGATTTTCTATTTAAGTCTTTAAAGCTGAGGTTTCCAATTAATATCTCTATAATAAGTTCTCAAGACCCAGTTTATCCTTGCCAGGGAAAAAAGCATAAGCCGGGAACCGTAGAGCAAAATTAATGGACTCAACCAAATGAGAATTTATTCTACTATCTCTGTCGTAAATTAATTTGCTATGCGGAGCCGGGGCACATTTTCTTACAATAATTTTCATCTGGATCTAGATCCTAGTTTTCCTAAATGATGTTCCAGTATAAACTTGTATTAGGTGAATTGAATGACGAATAATTTTACTTATGTATTAGGAGAGGATAGACAGAATTAAAAATACAGATAAGATATGAACGATAATCGAAGATACTTTAATAAATTAATTAATTCATCCATGCAAACGTAATAAAATTACCACTATTAACAGCCCATCAATAAGAGCGATGTCTTTCGAATCACGAAACGCTAGAACCGATTAAATCGATATTAAGATAGGATCGGTATGAAGATAGTTTTGGTAGCAGAACCAGTGTCCATTAAAAATCATCGGTAATGCTGATGATCGAGATAAAATCTGTTGTAAGTGGATTGCATAATGGGTTACTGTTCAACCTATTGTTGGACATACCGGTTTAGCTTATTCATTATGACAAACGCCATTATGAATGTTATAGATATCTATGGGTTATCTCTTCGTAAGTCATCTTATGTCATTACTTATCGTGCTTATCAATTGGCTTGGGAGTGTATAAACAAACTTTCCGGAATGTACGTGTTATTTATGTCCAAGGAGAAAGATATTTTCTTTATTAGTGTGTGGTGGTTCTACGATGGCTAAACAATGTTAGATGACCATAATTAACAACCACCGAGTGTGGAAAGCATGAGCTGGACTTGGTATTTACCAGTCACTTCACAATGACTCCTGTAATACAAGCACATCATTAATACGTGACGTTACTGAAATACAATTCGGAAAAGTCGATAAAAGTAATTCAAGGTTCTTCAGTTTCTTAATAGGTACACGTTCCTGCGAAATTACAAAAGAAACCTTAAACCCAATTATAATGTAGCAAGGTACACCCATTTTGTTTTTCAAAGGTTACATGGTTAAGTAAATTGTAGAGATGTTTGTTCGTCGGTTGCCTGAAGCTTTCGTCTTTTCTTTATTTTATTTCTTCTTAATTATATTCTCCTTCAAATAACCCATGTCTAAAATATCGAGTTTTTCAGTACAGTTATTACTATCGTTTGTGGAAAAGATATCCCTCAAAAGGTAAGGAATAAATGAAGATTTCAGATATATAACTGAAGATTATCATTAACACTAGAAACGGGATATTTACCATGTTTACTGATTGATTTGAGTTCTCGATATTTCGGCGCTGTTGCAAGCACCATGATCACGGATAAACTGAAGTTCAGGAACTCAAATCAATCAGTAAACATGGTAAATATCCCGTTTCTGGTGTTAATGATAATGTTAGTGACCTAGTTTAAAATCTTATATAACTGAACAGTATTCCAATAGAACAATGAAGGACTCTAGCATCTAGATCAATTCCATAGCTGGTATTTAAGTCATTATTCTGAATAAAAGTCACATGATATCACTCCTGACCAACAGGTTTGTTATAATGATACCTATGTGTTAACCCTACAATGGCACGTTTAATGACTTCATCAGAAATAACTATCAGGTGGCCAACACTACGCCTGCGATTGTTATTCCTTGAGACAATACCTTGTTGTTATTACCATTACATGATTTACGAATGCCTTCACAGGGAACACTCGTGGTTCAATGTCTACCAGACTTGGCCTTTTCAAATGCTTTATTAAAAAGACACGCGCGTGGGTAGATTCGAATAACTAAAACTATATAAGCTAGGCTATATGACTCGAGGTCGAAAAAAACAAATGGTATCTAAGTAACGACTTTCGTCACACAACATTACCAAATGTATCTAGTACGTAGGCAGGTAATCATAAATGAGTCAGCTTAGATCTGACTTAGGTACAGAACTGAAGGATAAATGAAAACACGAGTAATGTCGCTTTCTTAAAATAACTTCGTAACAGACTAATTTCGTCTGTTAACTAGTTAGGGTCTAAAAAGGTCCCGTTTCATTGTTTTAGTTTCTAAATAAATTCCACATCAAATTGCAAGCCTCGTTTCGCTTAAATATTACCAAACAATCGCGCTTTGTATTTTTAACTGCGACCTCACCCTTCAAACCTTTTTGTTTTCGAAGTAAACAAAAAGGGAAAAGCTTGGCCATTAAATAAATTTCTATTTCAATTCTACCGTGCGTTCTGGAAAATTCCAACATTTAGGCACAGACGGCACAAAGGATAATAATGACGCTAACGATAGCTAAATAATACCTAAATATACTATTTGTATTTACTAGAAATAACTTTAATAGTGGTTTATGTTTATTAGTCTATTTTGTACCTACTTACATGAATGTGGCTTTAGTCACGTTCACACGGGGATGCCCAAATCCGCGTCACACGTTGTAGCGTGCGATCAGCAGCTCATGTTGGGGCTCCGGTTTATGTCCGAAATTAGCAGACATTCCCCGAACAAGCACGTCAGTAAAGCCACAAACTTCTACTGCACATGTTGAAATCAATGTCAGATAGAATATACTAAAAGAAAATATTTTATTATATTTGCTACTCCTCTCGTATCGGTACGAACTACAAAATAAAGGATCTTGCCCTGATAACGTAAGACAATATACAAGTCACCCTGGGCTTATTGCTCAAGGTGCCCTGGGCGTTCATAATTGATAATATTTCCACTAGTGAGGCTATTTAAATTATTGAAACAACCACCAAATTCAACTATGATAAACATAAAAATAAGTTATTCAATGTAGGGTATGTCTTGTAGGCCCTGTAGGGTATAGCACCACGATGTAGGCGACATCTCTGCGCCTTTTTAATAAATATATCATAATTGCCATATCAGTAATTCTGCTGGTCAGTCAGTGCCCATGTTAATTAGCCACATTAAAGGGTACTCGTATATATAGTGGTGGTGCTGGTGACCACTCTGCGGTGACAACAGTGCGCAACAAGCGTGACGACACGGAAATGCGGGTTGCGTTTAGAAAGCAGTTTCGTTATTTGGTACGCATATGTGCACATTATTGCTATTTGATCGTACTATGTAGTGAAGTGATTTAGCAGATGAATGTTGAATTTTACACAATGAATCATGGGAAAAGTCTAGCCGCAGTTGGGACGTAAGAAAAAAAAAAAAACATTTAGGTTTATACAATACAGTTTTATTTGTTACAATTCAGTTTTGTTTTACAATGATCTTTTGGGAAGTAAAGCGAAAATCGGAAACAACACCGCCATTTTGTTTTTATGACCAGTGTCACTCAAGCGCCATAAGATCCTCCTAGCACGGTACATGCAAGATTTTTAAGTCCTGGGATGATGATACAAGTGGAAAAGTAAATACCATTCATTATAGATTTGATAAAACATATTTAACAAACATTTATACAATTGACATCTAATACAATAAAAAACCAATTATAGTTTTCTCTTCCCTAGACGGTTGCCCTTGCAAACTAGGGTTTCAAGGCATAAGTAAGCCCAACAAGTGAGCTGCTAGGAATACTGCCAATTATGTAATAGTTGTAAGTAAATCAATTAGCTATTACTTATAGAAAAATATGCTGTATATTATTTAACCTGTTGACGTCAGAATCCAAACAAAATGCCACGATTCGAGTATTAGTTTTATGTCATTACGACCAATATTTACCTGCGCCAGCTTTTAATGTCACTGACTAAAGCAACTATTTGATTAGACTTAAAAAAATGGTGACTAAACCTTGTGTGTGCCGCGTTTCAGGCTGTTTTGTAGTTTTCCGTTTCTAGATTCTACTTTACGACTCAGTTCTTCCCATCTATTCCGATTAAAAATTAATTCGCAGGAGATACAGGGTGTCTCCATTAGCTTTGCATAAAGTGTACACGAGTTAGCACTGCAAATGCAAATAAGTACCAATGCTAGAAGTGTTTAACTATTCACTTATCGCATCTGTTTTTTAAGCATCTACCTGTTTTCTTTAAATAAAATTCTCGAGCGGAGATAATATTAATTAATTTTAATACGAAATCAAAGGTGAAGGTCAAAACAACGAAAATACTTATTTAGCTGTCAGTACAATCTATTAGCAGTTCGGAAACATAACCGGAGAAAGTAACTAATTATCGTTGAATAGCGAATAATGTAGTCATAAACTAGACATGCAACAAATATGAGTGGAAAGCTTTCATCTTTGCATTCGATACGGGATCTAATGAGTGTACAACACACCAGAAATGAGCAATCGATTACACACCAATTCAAATCGATTCAAATTCAAATCGATATAAAACGTAACAGTCTACGATTTAGCGGTTAGAAATCTCAACTTAGAAGCCATATGGAGGAAAGAGTATTATAGACTTTTCCATTGTTGCATTCGTAATGACTGTGATTAAGTGTTTAAGATCTGTAATCGGCCCCAACTTGGCTACAACTCGTTTCGCGTCTTAATGACGTGATTGGTAGACCTCGAAATTAAACAATGTTATGACGATATAAAAAGTTGATTTAAGTATAGATAAATAGAGGTTACGTTTCTGAATTTGCGTTCCTTAAAAAGTTAGGAAATAATTTAGACTGACGGACAAGACAAATAATTTCAACATGTCTCCTTTGTCAATTGATAGAAATTTACAACAGAATCATTATCAGAATAAAGTGTTTATTGTAACATCGTGTTGTATTGAGATGGAACTGTCCGTTGCGATATCAGAAGTCAAAGATAAGCATCTGATTAGATGGAAGACTTCTTAACCCGTCAATACTCTATTATAACGTTGCGCAAAATGAACATTACGTTTTAATGGAAATTCTTCCATCTTCACAGAACTTCTGGTATCGATGTAACGCGAAATTAGTTGATGTAATCGAAATAAGGTAAAAAAGCGATTGGACTAGAAAGAGCGAATGACGCAAGCCGAATGGATGACGGTATGTCACAGACGGCAGTACTTTACGATTCGAGGCAAATTATGGTAGAAAAAATGCATATTTTGAAACTGTTTTCCTGCTCCAAGTTTTTCCTGCAGTACAAATTGAGCATACTTGTCAAGTATTCGTGAAATAAGTTTTTGCTACCGTTTAGGTAATGTGCAAGGCGCAATACTTGGTACGGATCGGATTTTGCAGAAGTAACAAGATAACAGTGTTCTTATTTAAAAAATAAAAAAAAGGAATGACTTTCTATTCGGCTCAAGTACAAAGGTACCTAAGTATATGGGATAATGTATCTGATTAGCTTACCCGTGCAAAGTTCTCGCTAAGTGCACCACTACACGTTATCTATAACATTACATTATAACACGCACCGTATTCCTCACTTTCTTTTTTGGGAACAAGATTTTTTTCATCGTTTTTCTTTCACGAGACACTATGGCACATGTTTGTAGATAAACTGTACATAAAAGTAACAATGGTTAACGTGGAGGTCGCGACTTGCGAGCTGCAAAATATTTCGCAACTCTCTGAAACAGACTGGCTGACAGAGCCGAACATTGAGCATTGCCAACTAGGTAGATAGGTTTTGCCACAAGCACGCGATCGGTAGTTACGTACCTTATACAATTTTAATATCGAGTGTACACGAAACAATGTCTGAAAACTATGAAAATTGTGCTGTCGATAGCAATGAATAATATCAAGATAATCGTTAATTGATTTAGTAATCTCTTAAGAAATTACATAGGTTCTTGATAGAGAAAAATATATTTAGGTACAGACGACGTCGACATTTTCGTTCATAAAATGAAATTTACATTTGGATTTACATCAATTTACATCAAGTCTCTAGAAAAGTTTATAATGGATGGCAGTGAATCCAAAAACTTGGGAACGAATTCCTACTAGATACTTTAGTCACGTAGTGTTAAGAAAATGGCTAGGGTCTTCTTATTTTCTTAACTATGCCAAAGATTATGATTCATTAAAGGTATAATAAAATTCGTAGCTACCGAATGCAATTCGGCTTTCGAGTCCCATACAAAATGTAAGTATCGTACGTAGTGAGGGGACGGTTCACGCGAGCGACGTCCCTGGTACCCTGGTACCGACAGCAGCTACACTGAACATGCGACCTTAGACGCTATAAAAAATCGTTTTATCTTTCTTTATTATAGTTAGGAAAACAAAATAACTCTGCAAAGAATTTTCTTTTAAGGTGTTCGCGTTTACAGTGAAAACGCAATGTCACTCTCTCTCTCTTACGAACTGTGTACTACAAAGTCTATAAAACTTGACATCGATGTTACTTGAGGGGCTTATCTTGCCTTGAGATTGACAAGACTCAATCCAGTATCATATATTACGAGGCGGTGTGTCAAACTGATTCCTTTTAACCTCTGCAAACACGACCTCGCGTTGGCAAACCCTTGATATTGATGCCGTAATCAACTCATGAAAGAAAATACATGAGTAATACAAACATGGATGCAATTAATTCGATAACCTATTCTTTCATCCATTTAAACATACGATTATAAATCATATTGCCGATTATTTAAGACAAGTTTCTTTATACAGGCTCCGAAATAAGTGGCTTCTTGCAACATACACGACAGCTGCGCGGTGGCAGATGCTGCGCGAATTCTTTATGTGGCGAGGCTCCTGCATCCTTATGTAAATGAGTTATTTACACAGAACAAGCTACACTACGTACATGGATGCATAAACGATCGCATCGCACAGGTGGAAGCGTGGGAGTAAAAAGTAGATATTGCTTTACAGCACAATTAATACAGCAGTGGTGTCGTGGCGGTTCGTGCAAATTAAATTGTGTCAGCTGCTTGGCCCACATCGCATTGTCTCGTCGTGGGATCGAGATACTATTATTGTTCATCGGCAAACTGTTGGCAAAATAGAAAATTGTGAACAATGGCGTGTTATTTTTTAACTTCCCGCGCCGAAGCTCTCGGAACCAGGCGAAGAATAACGCCTATACGTAAGAGCATACGACGTTAACATCAGCAGCATTTCTAGTCTGACTATACATACTTTCACGAAGCAAGCATCGGTTCATACCAACAGTCGTAACTTCCAATTAAAATGTTTACAAAACGTTGTTGAGTTCAGTCAGTGCATGAAAACAATTGCAAATCAGAAGTTTCACATTGCTTTCTTTGCCACATATGGAGTTGCATCTTTGTGTGCATATAAAAGGTGATGATAAAGCATCCCGGAGGCTGGCGTCGCGAAACTGAGGAACCTAACGTTAGTCGATCGCTATAAAGGTAAGTTCATATTTCGTTCTTATCTCAGCATGTAGACATTGCATATCAACAATAATTTTACATAAATACATAGGTTGCTGGTCGTATCATGGCGAAATCTTACGGAATCTGGCAGTAAAGGTGGAGACGTACTATGTTTCGTTGGAACGAGTTTCATGGAGGCATTTAATTCAAATATTCTTGCATATTTTGTAAGCACATGTTGGTAAATTGCCACATATGTATTACTTTGACGTGCTTAATGTTGCGAGCTCCTTGTATGTTCATATTAATATGGTGTAATGTCATTAGATACAGCAAATTATGTTTAAACTGTTGTAACACTTTTTTATGCAGTTTTGATGATGTCAGGTGTAACTTACTAACTTATATTTCAATGCAGAAATCACTTTGTTTTCTAAACATAGCATCATAAAGTACTTATGTGAAAAGTAGAAAAACTTCAATCATAATAAATGTAGAGTGGGAATACGTTTTAATAGTTTTCTCGTAAATTAATTAACTATTGTCTTAACTCTTTCTAACTTAAAAGAATAAACAGGCTCAACTTTATTATCATTGTAACCTGTTCACATAGTAATATATTCAGTTAATTTGCTGCTTGGAATAACTAAATAAAACAGGAAAAACAATAATATAGTTATTTTTATGTAATGAAGATAAAAATGGCTATAAATAAATAGATAAAAAAAACCTGAAAATAAAACACATTCCAAAAATAATTAAATAAAGCAATATCATAAATATTCCTAGAATAAAACGGTAGCTAGATAAGACATTCTTAAGTAAACAAATAAATACTTGGAACGTAGAGTGCAAGTAAGCAAGCACTTGGATGAAACTTAAGTTGATGTTATGTGAACTAAGCAAAGTGCAGTTTGAGATTTTGCTGTGATTCCAGGCATAGGTTGGTTGATACTTAATTCTATTATCTTCTGAACAAAAGAATGATGAATATAAATGTTGATTGAGAGAGATGCAGAGGTAGGCCTAAGCCCTCGGTCCCGGCTGTCATTTTTTGTTTGGATGTTTTTACAGATAGTCATTGGCCTGAAAGTCTGACAACCAGTCTTAACAAGGGGTATTGTAGTACCTTGTACTAATTGGGTTGTGGAGGTCAGATAGTCAGTCGCTTCATTTAAAATATTGGTAATCAGCTGTATCCGGTAGGTTAGACTGGAAGCCAACCGAAACATAGTTGGAAAAAGGCTAGGCAGATGATGCAGAGGTAGACCTTGTACCGAATTCAAGTAACATGGGACAAGGGCTGGAAGATGATAAATTGTAAGTTGTGTCTCAGCATGAAGGGATCATGTTAAGGGATTTATTTCCTTATTTCCTGTTGGGGAATTTATTATTGTATCAGTGTGGTCATGCTGCCAAATCCCTACATCCAATATTTTAAATTATCATGACTGTTTTTCGTCAGATTACTTTATGATGTACTGATCCGAATTAAATAACACAAGCAAGGCATGCTTCAATGTTCACACATTTGGCAGTGGCCATGAAAAGTTTACATGACTTTATTAAATGTAATAGCTGAGTCATATTATGGATCTTTCTAAAAAAAGGAGACAATCCTTTCTCTTCGGCGAAAGGGGATAAAACAATAGAAGATTCGAAAAATCAGCCTCTAACAGCACACTTGCAGTGGACCAACAAAAGGTTGGTAATATTTTTTTTTTTTTTTTTAAATTGTCTTCCCACTCTAGGAATTTCTCCTGTATTGTGGGTGTGTTTATAAACATTTAAGCTCACATACACAAACAGCAATTAAACTACAATGTTCACATAATACATGACATGATGCGTCAACCCCAAATAAATTGGAATAAGGGAATAATGCTGATGATGTTCACACAATAATTAAATCAGAGGGAATAAAAAGTTGTTTTGCTTTTTCGGTATACACAATTACACATATAACTCAGCAATACATAGAATCTTTGTAAAAAGAAGACTGTATCCCTTCTACTGTAAGGAAGAAAATGGTACTTCGAAGTTTTAAGTCCCGGGGTTCAACAGTGAGATACCGTGGCCCTGGAACACAAAAGGCAAAGAAGGAACATGGATGGGTTTTAGTCAGTACAAGTCTGACACTCCCTTCTGCTCCGCCCAGAGCGGGGGGGGGGGGGGGGGGTCATTTGATGATTTCCCATGGAAAAAAAAAAAAGGTTTCAACAGTAATTTATATTCTAAGATACTAATAAGCAAGTCTTGTGATAATATTTACTTGATAAATACATGTTGAAGGTAACAATGCAACAAGTTAATATTTTATATTTAAACAGCAAAGGACATGGCTATAGATATGCAATTTTATTACAATTTCCTGGTAAACAAAAGGCTAGAAGGTTTAAGTTTCTTTGCAGTAAGTCTAGCTATATCATGTTTGTGCACCTTGTGATTATCTTGATAAATTTTGTAGCACTGATAAAAACAATGTTTAAGGATATACAGGGTGGAAGGGACATTAACGCGAAAACGGTTACCATGTACTCAGTACATAATTCTGAACCCCTCCACACAGTAATTATTCATCAGTAATAAAAAAATCAGATGTTTCCTACAAAAGTGCAATACAGTCAAAATATATGGAACAGCTGATTTAAAAAAAAATAACCCATGATTTCTATGTGTGCTCAGAATGATGTACCTACTGAATATGTGGTAACTGTTTTCACGTAAGTGTCCCTTCCACACCGTATTTGTGGCACTAAATACCTCTCAATCAATAAAGTGAAAGAATATCAAAAGACTCAAATAGTCACCATCTTGTGTAATAAATAAATGGGAAAATCCTACACAACTCACTGGGGGGTAATCTGCCTTCCAGAAAGTAACAATCAACCTTTAGCAAGAAGCTAAGTACCCACTATTACAAATATCTTTGTTTCAGTAAGTTAGATTACTCCAAGGTTAATTCAGACAAGTACTGAGTACAATTTAATAGATCGAATTTTAGGTATTTTGTTCAGAATGTCTACTATAGGGCTTCTTCTCGACATGGTAAATTAGATTCATTGTTTATAATTACATGGGTTCAATGATTTTCATTGTGTTTCAAAGTAAAAGTGAAGCAATAATTATTACTTACCACATTATTGTAGTTGAAGGCTGTGGCCCCTGGCTCGAAGTATTCTCTATTCATTTTGTCCCCCATTTTGGCGAAGGCAATCACTTACTTTTTAAAGTTTTAGGTACACACACAACCTTAATAAACAACAACATTATTTATTTTTATATTGCTTAGAACATTTTTTAGGATTTAAAGGAAATTCAATGACCGTTATGAGCGTCCGAACCAGCATCATTAATTTCATCTAATAGTGTCGGAATTTAATTTACTTTTTTACTTTCACGCATTTGTTATATACAATGGAATGATAATTAAATAAAAAACATGAATTATTTTAATATTTATCCTAGATAACACGAATTACTAAATATTTTATTTTACTACTTCTTGACAATTTACCTTGACACATAAAAATGTCAAAGTCGCCATGTTTACTCCACAGATAATAAGAAAAATATTTGGTTGCTTAATAAACCAAGACTTGCATTCTCGATACTGTTTATAAGGTTTGAAGTCGGGTATCACCAATATGCCTTTCCTAATGGACTCGAGTTCAAATCGTTCGTACTAAGTTACAGAACACATCTGAAAACAAGAAGATGGATTTAAAATCTAAGAAAATTGACGGAAAGAATTACAAAAAAAACTATTCTGTACATCGGGACTCAAACCCCGATATTTGGTGGTTTACCTGTGTATTATTTTATGAAGTCTTACAGCCGTATCTATAGTCAAGTTAAAGTAATTACTTAAGTATACATTATTTTTCATTATTTAGCATGAATTCATAAAAATAAAAATTAGCAGAAATATTTGTCCGGCGATTCGCTCCTCAGTTTTTTCTATAGCTTATTCCTCTATGTCCAACGCTGTTTGCCGTTTTACAGTCTTTACTTCAGGACTAGGGTTGTCAGATAAAAGAAAGAAAGATTGCCTTTTAAAGGCTTGGGAGTCTTGGGACTCACTCCGGATGCTCACTTAAACTAGGTAATAATACAACAGAAGATACCAGTAACATAAACTTGCTCTCAAACAGCTAAAAAAAAACTAGTGGTAGGTATTCGAAATCTGGGACTATAAAGTGTAATAATTCCAGTACCCCTTGTACTGGAATTATTACACAAGACACGTTATTTTGGGACAATCCCGGCTTTCCCGGCCATCTGGCAACCCTGTGGAGAGTGAGATCCTTCGGAGAAAAGATTCAAACCATAATCTCTCAATAATTACGCCGAACTCAACAAATATTTCAAAGATCTGGCAGAAACGGTCCAATTTATCTTTCCAGAACTTAGAGCATTTATGTAATTTTTAATGCTCTAAGATCCACTACTTAGGCAAATTAAAGGAATTTTGAAGTGCTGTCTTTTCAATATCATATTTACCTACCTAGACCTTTATTCATCATCTTCCCGCTCTTGTCCCGTTCCACTTGGGGTCAGTGCAACGCGTTTTTTCATCCATTTTTCTGTGTCAGAGATCACGGTTTCATTTACTCCTTTCTCTTTCTTATCATTCCTCATACAATCCATCAATCCATCCATATTTTTTGGAACTTTATTGTAGCTGCCTTAAGTATTTATATCAGAGTTAAAATATCTGTGAAAAGAATGAAATTCTATTAACATATACATAATTTGTTGCTACGTTTTTTCGGAACTAAACTTTATCATTCTTGATTTAGAATCGATATTTGTTTAATAAAATACAAATGAGCTTTTAGTTGTTTATTTCTATTTACAAATGTTATACATGTCCTAAATATGCAGTACACGAAGTAGTTATAAGACTATTTCAGTCAGTTAGAAAAATTTCATTTATATATACGCTTATTTACTACTTATTTAGGCGTAATAATTGTCCCATACTAGTTTCTTGCGAAAGAGCTAAATGCTTGGCCCAAAGATGATTATTTTGTCTACACAAAGCATGATAATACGCCTGTTGCGTTTTTTATGCGTAATAAAATGTCTCATACTAGCTCCTTAGGGTAAAATAAGCTGCTTAGCATTCCAGTACTTCTCTCTGTCTCGTAAACACGACAGGTGGGACTATTTTTAAACTCTATTTTATTTCCATCACACAGGAAATTACAAAATATTACTGTGGCATCTGTAAACTCATCACGAAAACCGCAATGGTAACTGAACCGAATTGTATGACGAAAAAACAGGAGGCTTCTTGAGGGATAAAAAGGCTCTTTCCTACGTCAACTAAAGAGTCTTGCTGGTTCCCCTCTCAGAGCAGCTTCTCCAAACTATTTGGGTGAATAGATTGTCTCATCTGGCCTGCTCTTTCTGTAACTCCACCTGCGCTTTGAGGGACCCACCGATGCCACTACCAATGCCGTCCATGTGCCAATATATAATGTATATAGATATAAGTCATCAAAGTTACAATCTGCGCCATCAGCATAATTTTGATAGCTTGTATGTATTTCGGAAATGTGACGCTTTAGATGATTTTGTCTTATCCAAGACTTGTTTCTATTGATACCAGCTATTGATTAATTGGAGAGTCTGGTGGTTTAGGGTCTTAGCCCACCATGGTCCAGTGTACTCGCAACGTCTCTTACCGGCAGAAATGGAAGCACATCGCTGAAAGAGCCTCGAGGAAGTCAACGACTCACCGAACATCTCTCCGTGTAACTCGTCTGCGCAACCACGACCACTCTGACAAGAGTGTTTCCACTAAGAAGATTGATTAATAGGATACAGGTTTTATGCGAGGCCGTTATTTTGTAAATAAATTAAAATGGCGGAAGTAAGGTAGGCCACGCTTCATACAAAAATCTTCCAAGCCCTTTTGTATTTATTAAGTAAGTAAACCTAAACAAGTAAGTTTTAAACCCATTAAATATAAAGTTAATATTTCCGTAAACTATAAATAACATACAATAATTATCACTAGAAACGGGATATTTACCATGTTTACAGTTTTTCGCCGAAATATCGGGAACTCAAAAAAACAGTAAACATGGTAAATATCCCGTTTCTAGTAATAATAATGTTAGTGACCATGACAGCTTAAAATCTTATAACATACAATAAATGCGTTATCTTGGTTTTAATCTCAGATTTTTCCAAGACAAATACATATTTTAGCAAATACCCATTAGACTTACCCACTACTGAGTAAATTTCTCATAGATTGATTCGGAGAAACAAAGAAATGCTACCCATCTGATCTTGAGCGCATACTTCACACTAAAGTACAAACAGTATTTTAGTCATTGATATTAATTATTTTAATCAAACTTTACTGCCAACCTCTTTGGATTCACAATGAATGAACCATTATCAAAGTTTATAAAAATGATTAACAGTCAGCAGGACATCAATCCAGTCAGCGGTACAAAAATATGATATCAGACTGCTTCGTCTTCTTTTTCTTATATATAAAAATCTCGTGTCACGATATTTGTGGTCGCACTCCTCCGAAACGGCTCGACCGATTTTTATGATTTTTTGTTTGTGTATTTGGTAGGCATGAGAATAGGTCGTAAAGTAAATTTCACGCGGACGAAGGTCGCGGGGCACAGCTAGTCTTATATATAAAGAATCTGAATCTGCAAAACTACCAGGTTGGTTTCAGCTTGATAGTTTTGGACCCGATAGATAGCGCCGTGCGAAGCAAGGTCGGGGCGCTAGTAAGGTTTAAAAAAAAATTACAATATAACCCTTACACCTAAATACCCTTATTCTTTATTTGCCTTCTGTTTCGTCTCACCCGACGTTTCATCTTTACTAAGAGGTTGTGTAGTCGTGTATTTATCCAAGTATTTCTGCAGACCGTCCGTGCCGACGCGAGCGGCAATCATTTTGAGCGTCATGGCGAAAAGTTCGTGGGCTATGTTCTTGTCACGAGCCATTGCGGATTCTTCGCAGTAGAAACAGTTGTTGAAGTACAAACCGGTGACGCCTTCTAGCTCGGCTGCGGTCGCAGCGTATACCGTTGTTGCTGCTCCTTGTTGCTGTAACAGAATATCTATTATTTAGATTAGGTAATCGAAATAATAATAAATAAAAAATGGCTGTAGAACAGCTACTACAAAACAAAGCATAATCATGTGTTCCTTGAAAGGGTAGGATATATACAACGTGTAACAGAATAAACGCAATTCCTGAAAGTAGTTCAGAATCGGCTTCTGAATCGATTTCCGTCATAAAAAATAAGTGTTAAATTTTGACGGAAAAATCTTTTAAATAACTTAAATTAGAAACACAGTATCATGACAAATTAATACAATCCTTAATTCAAGGAAATTGAAACCTTAACTCAAGAGCAATAAAGGCCACTAAAACGCACGACATTATTTGTAGTTCGCTCATAGCTCGTAATACACACACGTACATAATATCAATGTATTTTACATTAAAAGTAGTGTGCGTCAAATAAAGTGGTAATTTAAAGGATTTCCAACTTTATCTCCAATGAGTAAGGCTTATTTTAATACACGACCTAACTTAGTTGGTCATCAGAGTATCCCTACAAAAATAAAATTACTTAATTTGAAGAAATTTAGAGCTTTTTGCAAAGAGATAAAGCATTTGTCGGCAACCTCTTTGACGGTTATGCGAAATGCCGACACACACGCCGCGGCTACCGCCGAAAACCACGAGTACCTAACATTGCATTGCTAGTCAACCGCCGGTAGCGATCTAGTGTAGATGTTCTTAAATTTATTTCCGTGACATTTTTTTTTCCGCGCGCGTTGGCTTTCCGGTATACCAACATACAATACACGGAGATGGTGAGGACACTGGCTCGCTGTCTTGATAATGTCGCGTTAGCTTGTCGGGAGTTCAATGACCGTTTTGGCTGCAGCGTGAGCGCCACGACGATGCTGGCTGCAACTCATCGACTGAGGCATCTGGATGCGGAGTAAGGCAGTCGTTGGATAGGTCGCGGAGGACCTGTGCCGTGGCCTCCGAGATTGCCTGACTCAACACCATTAGATTTTTATTTATCGGGTCGTGTACGTCTGTCAATTTACAAGTGTCGAGGAACTGTGACGGTGAAAAGTGATACTGAAGTGCTTACAAAATTGAAATACAATTTAAGAAAGCGTGCAAATAAGTGCATAGAACAAGGCGGTGGTCATTTTGAAACTTTAATGAAAGTGGATCGCAGAAATAGAGCAAATTAATAACCTAAGTGTAAAGTGTAAATAGTCCAGTTCTATAAGTAAGTACCTACCTACTTCTACCTATCAATACGATTGTATTCTTATCACTGTAAATATTATGATTCAAATCTTTTAAACACGCCGTCTTTGAATATTTTCGTAGTACAAACAATAAACTGTACCTAAACACAACTTATCAGAGGGATCGAGGGATTCGCGGGGGTGCAATCTCGAAAGATAAAGTCGCTGTTTTAAATGCATCCCCGTTACTAAGCCTAAAATCTTAGATTCGTGTTGATAATTTCACTTACTAGAAAATTTCGTTCATTGAACTAACGCATATCTAATGCCTACAGTTATGGTCAGCTGGCGGGCGCACGAGTGTGCGTGTCGTGTCAGCCGCTAACATTGCATGAGTGTGCGATGTGCATACGTTTTGCGTTTAGTAAGGATAACTATTTTATAAAAAATGACTAGGTTTGGTTTAAATTTATTTAATTACGGATGTTGATTAAGACTTATAATTTAATACTCTAATTGGGGTGTCTGAGGTATTGCGCTTAATCTGTTACACGTTGTATAGTATACAAAGCACATTTCGACAGATATGTTTAAGTATTTTAAACAGGACGTGACAATACTGAGCTCTCCAAAGCGTTTTTGGAGAGCTCAGTATTGGATGTCTTTAGGTGAGTTTACAAAACAAAACCAGTAAGTGACTTACCAAAGATTTAGTAAAAGGTCTGACTAAGAAGAATGCTAGTCTGAACAGCCACCATGACTTGCAGAGATTTGTGTACACCATGTTTCCAGGATGAAGGGAGTTCACGTGTATACCCTTACTTCTCCATTCTTCACTTAACACCTGACACAATATTTTAAACTTTTAGTATTGAAGTAAGATCTGTAAGATACGAAGAACTAGGTTCTGGAACGAAAATTATCGAAGTGTCAACATTCAACGCAACTCAAGTGATGTGATTGGCTGATGAGGCATTGAGCCGCTTGCGCTGGAAAATGTGTTAGAAAATTATTGTCGATTTTCATATAAGAAACCAGGCGAAAGTTGCATGTTACAATTAATTTTTTAAATTATTATTTTAAAATATTTATATATTATATTTGTTACCTTTGCAGTTATAACATTATACAATTTAGAATTGTTGTAGGCCATCATAGAACTGTAAGCGTCTTTAGGCATCGCAATATTTTGTAGTGTAAAAACATTCTTGAGGTCAGCAAACCTGAAAATTTGAGAATTCTGATTAAGATGGGATATTTAAATCATAAATCAGATATTACGAGTTACTATTTTTGTGATACCTTTGTGCATAGTGCATACCTTCAATATAATGATATACACTACAATTATCTAATGTGCTCTAATAGAGCTTAAATTATGTTGAAGGTGGTAAAGTCCAGTGCAACAATAGGTCTTAAATCAACGCAAATTCTTGTAAAAAAAAAAAAAAAAAAAAAAAAAAAAAAAAAAAAAAAAAAAAAAAAAAAAAAAAAAAAAAAAAAAAATTGACATAACATCTCGCATGACATCTATCAGAGGATCGGCAGAGGTGTACCTACAGCACATGCGCATATCTTTTATGTTCAGAGATTGTGATTTTATTTGCCTAAACTTCAAGTAAATAAGTAATATGTGAATAATACCTCCCTATAAAATTCTGGCGCGATAATAAGTTCCGAAAAAAAAACTGTTAAAATAGAGGGAGGTATTTATCCACATGTACACAACCAATGAAATGTATAAATTTAGCAAAATTCAAAAGCGATTTCATCGTCGTGAAATAACGGTTTCTATTTCAAGATAAGACCTATTTCGTAATAGTATTACTTCCCAAAATACTATGTTTGTGAAAACGTAAAACGTTACTCAATACAGTAGGAGTATCCGGCTCGAAGGACCATATGTTGAATAGAAAGCTCCAGATGTGCTGCTGGTGGTCTTGACTAAATAAAAACTACTTGATTTCCTGAATTGACTGTATTTCTTGGGTTGTGGTAAGAAAACGACCGACATGTGCGCACGCTCAAGGTGACGGTGAGCGTGCGCACACGGGTGTGTGGCCCGATGTGACGTCAGGAACAAGGAGAAAATCACTTTTAAAAGTCGCTGCTTACTTCCTTGAAGCTAAGGCAAATAAACTGGAATAGGTACAGTTCCATCTTTGGTTGTTTCACGTAAATTATTGTCCATTATTCGTAACGAAACAAGTGATAACGTTATTATTTACCTGTGTGACTCTGAAGAAACAAATATAACTCGGGAGCCTTTCCTCAACAGCGGCTCCAACAATATGGCAAAGTACAAGTGACTGATATGGTTGACTTGGCAAGTTGTCTCTATGTTATCCCCTGTCTCAGTGTATGGCAAACCAAATACTCCTGCATTCAGGATTACGATATCTAGGTGGCTGGAAAAAACAATATTAAAATTATAATGTTGTATTGTATTGGAATGGTGTCCATAACACCATATACTATAAAGAGCATATTTTGTGTACTAACAATAAAAAATATATATGTATATAGTTATATTTTTGTGGAGATAGTACAGTCCGTGTTATTGAGTAAAAGAGAAGGAGAGTCTGAGAGAGAAAGGAGAAGTAAGAAGATGGTGGTGTGCAGTGTGCACAAGCACATGGATGGATATGGATATGTAATGTAAATCCATATATTATGATATTAAGACAATTTAAAATTGACAACACGGTTGGCGCAGTGGCTGAGCGATTGGCTGCTGCGCGGCGTGTCGCGGGTTCGATCACCGCACGGAAAAAATATTTGTATGACCTACAGGTTGTTGTTCCGGGCCTGGCTGTTTGTGTATCTGAGTTTAAATGTTTGTTAACGCACCCATGATACAGAAGAAATCCCAAGTGTGCAATGTTTAAAAAAAAAAGAAGTTAGATGGGATCAGGGATTATTATGTTCCAAGTTCTCAACAAATTACTATCTGAAAAGTAACTCATACGTAAGGTAAAGCCATAATAATGTTGGTGATAATTGCAAGTTTATTATTTTATTATATGGATTTTTGATCTGAAATAAAATATTTAAATTACCTACTAAACCAGCAATTGTGTGAGCCATTAGCAATGCATTCATTCACAATGGCTTGGCAATTATATGGTTTCAAATAAACATTGTGTGACAGTACTCAGTCATGTCATGGTATGGTATGTAGGAAAACAATCTAGACAAATATTGTATCATTACTGTAACAAGAAGAAAAACTTTGTATGATGAGTTATGAGGAAGCTGGTTATTGTCATAATATATTTTCCAAGAAAATAAATAAGTTTTCCTTGAACCGCATAGTAAAATAACGAAGCAATAGAATACCTACTCTGAGAACACAGTTTTTATTGCAGCTGCACATTTTTTTACACTTTGCAGGGAAGTTAAATCCAGATGTATAGACTTCAAGTCATCTTCTGAAGCTTTGGTTTCCTGCACTATAGTCTGTATGGCTTGCTGAGTAGATTCCATATTGCGGTTAGCAAATAAAACATTGCAGCCATGCCTTGCAAGTGACTTTGCAGTTTCATATCCAATGCCAGCATTGGAACCTGTTACAAGTGCATATTTTCCTGATAAGTCCACACCATGGAGTACCTAGTAAAGAAAGTTTTCTTTTATTTAAATGCAAAATCTATAAGATGCAATAATTATGGTTCCAATAGATAATGCATGCAAAATTTCAGAGGGAGGCTCTCTCTCACTCTGAAATTTTGTTTTAGTAGTATTTGAACATAACATTATTCAACATTTTATTAATTTTAATTCTTCTTAAAGCTTATTCGCTAATTAACATATGATGGCTTATATGTATGTATTAGATGATTAGTTTAGATTTACAGTGTAAACAGGGCCGTCTCTAATTAATTGGAGGCCCTGGGCCCTGGCCCCAATTGCCGCCTTGGATAGGTTAGGTTTTCTTGTGACAGTTCATACCGATATAATGGGTGTTTTTTTAGCAGCGGAGAATAATTACTTAATTTGAAATAAAACAGAAATATATAACAAAATCAAATTTTTGATATCCATGAAATTGGTTTTTTTATGGATAATTTTATGTGACGAATGTATAAATATGGTTTCAGTCATGTAGCCACCGCGGCTGGCGCGAACATGCCGCAATCTGAAGGTCCAGGATGTATTCCAGCAATAATGCGTTGAATGTTGGCTTCCAAGTGCTCAATATCAATAATTCCTAATTTTGTCAAGGGTTCAATAATTATGATGGTCAGAAAGTTACAGTCAACTGTGAGCAGTACAGAGACATGATTACTAACTTTTCGTGCCTCAATTGAAAGGCATTAATGTGCAGACCTGTGGTTTCAAAGGACCAAGTCTGGGATCCAGAGGTCTAAATGGGATGAATGCACATATTCACAATTTTTTGCTTGACTGCCAAAGGAAGGTTTCCTTTCATATAGCAAACAAACATTTATGGCTTAAAACTATCAGTCAAATAAAGCCAATTACAAGGACATTAAACCCTTTATTCTGTATTTTGTCTCAATTCGTCCATCTCTAAAAAAACAATCTTTACATGTAACTATTGAATTATGCTGAAATGCTAGATGCAAAAGTTAGCAGAGCAAGCTCTAAAATTGTAGTATCCTGCCGACCTGCCCGGGATAAGTGAGGTTTCTTTTGGATCATGGAGCCCTAGGCACGTACCCAGAATGTTCAATGGAAAAGTGGCCCTGAGTGTAAACAATCCTTGGTTGGCCAACATTATCTGCCAAGCCTTTTCCCAACTATATTGGGGTCGGCTTCCAATCTTACCGGATGCAGCTGAATACCAATATTCTACATGGAGCGACTGCCTATCTGTACCCCTTGGTAACACTGGCTGTCAGATTTTTTGGGCCCCTGACTACCTAACGACTGTCAAAGATCTACAAATGCCAAGGAAAACAGCTTAACATGCTTTCCGAGGCACGGAGGAAACTCGGTTTGTAATGGGCGGCACAGACCAACCTAGGCAAGTACGGCTTAACCTAAAGATAGACCCGAGTGGTTGTTATTATTTAGCCACAAGCTCCTCAATTGTTGGTTGGTCAACAAGGGAAAATAAAAAATGATTATTCATAGTCAAAGTATTGGCCTTAGACTGTGTCTCATAAGTTTCTTAGAAGATCATGTTTATAGTCGAAAAAATTGATTAAAAATATTCAAAGATATTAAGTTTAGTCTTGTTTAGACTAAAAATTAAGCATTTAAAGGTAAAAATGCTATTGAATAATTCTGCTGCTACACTGACCTGAAAAGCAGTGGAAGAAGCATCAAATCTCTGTCGAAAGTCATGCACATGTTCTTTAGCATCCGTAGCGAACGCTAACCTGGGATCCACATAGGTTTTTTGGCCAGTATCCTTCTGAACATACACAGGTTTGTCTTCTTCATCCACCGTTTTCGTCCAGCCGAATGGCAATTCTTTTGGTATTTCCTTCTTCCGTCCTGTTCTTGGGTGTGTCCATTGCGTCTTATTCGTACAGGTGCTGAAGTTTGTGAAGATCAAAGAGGCTCTGTTTTAATAATTATGTACGAAAACCCGACCATAAATTGTGATTTAGGGTGATAGCTACTTACTTTATAAAGTAAACGCTTCCATCCTCTGTTGACTTTTGCTCCCATCCTGAAGGCAACTCATCGTCACTATCACTGTCTATGTTATGCATGTTAGATATTAATTATCTCAAAATTGAAAGACAACCGGCTAAACTTTTCGCTATTCAGTGATAGAATGTAAAAAAATAGTCAGTTCTCCTCTGTTGTTGATTGGATTGACTTTATGTTGACATTGACAATGATATTTTCCCGTGATGACAGATAAAAAAAAATATTTAAAAAAAGAAATTCGAAAACATAGGTTTTTAAGCCAAATCCGGATGGCCAAATGTGACATGGAGTTCAATTAGATGTGTTGAGTTTCTAGAACATACGAAAAGTCACTCGACTCGTAGCTGAAGGGCTGACTAACGAACGTATTGGCCAAGTTTGATTATGAACTGTAAACTATACGTAGACTGCGTCGTGGTGCTATCGCGCGTGACCATAGTCAGAACTAAGGCCGCATCTTATTTTTTTAATTCCACAAAATGTTTAGCAATAGAGCCCTCCTGACAATATCTTTTAAGCAGTCGAAGACGTACTCTATACTAAGAAATGGTCTGTGATGACATGAAATTTCTGTGGGTCGTAATATAATATATATCGTGTCGTGTGCCTGGCACACAGGTCACATGGAAGTTTTATAAACATTAAATTATTTTGAAATACAGTATTTGGTAATATTGACAAACTTTTTAAGAAAACAACAACTATTTATTAACAAATAATTTAATTCATAACAAAATATAAACCTGTTTCACACACCTGTGTTCCCCGAAGGGTAAGGCAAAGGTTTGCCCACATCACATTTTGACATTTTTTTAGTCCCATGTAGGTAATAAGGACGATCCTTTTATATATAACAATAATCAGGCACAAGTTCAGACTCAGGCTGTTCAGAAAGCCTTGATGGAAAAACCCACTAACACTTGCAAGCACAGCAGTAGTGCTTGTCTTAAAATTAGGTTCTTTGTAGTTATTACAGTCTGGTATCTTCTATTTGTAGCGACTTCTTATTAGTAGGCGGTCCTTGTGTACTCGGTAGTAAAAATGCGAGTAAGCCGCAAACTGAAAAAGGAAAAAAAAGTTTTTAACCGACTTCAAAAAAAGTTATAATTGAATTGAATTGCCTAAAAGCTGTAATTAAGTGATCATTTTACGGATACGCTTTTATGATGGAATGTTTTTTTTATGTGTGAGTAACCTAAAAAAATGTAAGTACTGCGAATTAACTTTAATATCTAGATCATTAGCTTAATTATTTTGTTTTTGATTAGATACATATTGGTCTGTTTCACTTCTGGGCAACTCCTTGGGTAAGTACAACAAAGTCGTAATAAAATACTTACGAATTAATAAACCTCCAAACAGGTAGAAAGTCAATTCGCAGAATGCATTTAGAAGAATGCCTGCGACGTTGGTACCAATTATTGAGCCCGTACGACCCAACATCATGGTTAAACTAACCGCCATGCCCCTGAAATTAAGAGATGGTTAGACAGGTACAAGTTAATTTTAGTGCACATTATGATTTGGCGAGACAAATAAATTGTTGATGTTAGTCTAATTTATTATGATAATTTAGGCCATGAGTTAGGTGCTTCAATAGTGTGAATCAGTTTCAGTACCTAATAAGTTTAGGCAGGAGTACTGAAACGATTGACAGGTCATGCATGATACGATATTAAGGCCCGTAATCCACTAAAACGGAGACGGCCGAAGAGGAGAGGAGACGTGCGGGAATTAACCAATTACATTCGTTGAAATCTACATCACATCTCTCGTCTCTCCTGTGATTGGTTAATTCTTGCACGTCTCCACACCGCTCCCTTTGTAGGCAGTCTTAGCTTTATTTACCTACCTCAAGTTTGTTGGGAAAAATTCCACAGAATATGCATTTACGGGTCCAATAGCGAGACCCATGATCGGGAACGAAGACATGAGAACAGCGAAGATCATATCTTGGGTAATGAAGTTGATGAGCACAACAAAAGTTCCTATAACAAGGAACACTATGATGAGAAGCCTCTTCTTGCCGATGAACTTGACTGTACTACTGACCGCCACGGCTATTACGGCACAGCTCACATTTGCTACTGAATTTATAACAAATGTTATTGTTTCTATTGTGTCTACGCATTCAGCGTCTTCTGCTACTGTCTGAAACAAAGGAAGATGCACGTGGTATTTTACGAATTTATGGACTAAGCTCCTAATCTCTACATTCATAATCAAAATTTTATTCTAATTAGGCTGAGAGTCTTTAAACTCCCTTTTTAAATGTCAAAACAAAAAAAAGTCTCCAAAACTTCATCCTTCACCACTTCCTAGTGTTTAGCTGGGAAGAAGTGGCGCAACCAACTCCCTAGCAAAAATTGTGCTCGTAATACTAACCTGATTTAGTCGGTCAAAAATGACGTCACAGGCCGTCATGCCGTCCCCGCCACCGGTCATCACCCTATTCAGTACATCTGGGACCCACATGTATAGACCGTTCAATCTGAAATACAAGTACATATGTTGTTATCTAAGTAGGTAGGTTTATAACATTTTGTAAATACCGACATTCTGCCTGTCTGTTTGTATGATAAAATCTGTCTGACTTTTAGCGGTTAGTTATCAGCTGTACCTACAAATGTAAACTATATTTTGAAAAAACCACAATTGTCTTGACCAGTTAAGGTTACTACTTCACAAGTGTTACCAAAGCCATTTCTTATTTATTTTGGGGCACCCCGGCCTGTGGGTGACCCCAAAATAAATAAGAGATATTTTGTATCACAGGAGATACGAATTTTCAATTCACGACGTTTGTTGTCGTCGTCAGACAAAGACAAGTATCTAGTTCCAATTGTTTTTTATGTCATATTCCAAACTTACACTGAGAATATTCCGAACATAAGAAATCCGTTTAGGGCAAACCATTTTAAATATGGAGCCCTGAGTAACGGTAAGCTCTGTACTTTTAATGATTTCAGGAAACTTTTCTTTGTTTTGTCATAAGGAGGTGCATCCAGACGCTTAATCTGAAACCATACACATTTGTTTTGTTAATATGGAGCTATAGAAATTTGAATGAGAAAAGATGGATATCCATCCATTTCTTCTCATGTGAGGAATAATATGAAAGAAAAGGGAAGAGAGTGCTTAATATTTGTGACGGTTGGCAGGGGAGAATAGAAGAAGAAAACGTGGGGCATCTGGCAAGGATAGCAAACATAATGATGATGTTATAGGTTTGGATTACTTAGGTTCTTACCGGAAAATTTTCGGGACTTGTTTTCTTGTTCCCTGCGTATATTGTTTGCAGCACTTTAAGGGCCTCATCCAATTTGCCTTGAGAAACCAAATATTTTGGACTTTCCGGACCGAAAGACAATAGAATAGCAGCTATGATGAATATGGTTGCGTATATCATTGTTAGCAGTCTCCATGGCCTGAACAGATATGCTCCGAAGTCTATCCGGAAATCGAGCGGCAGTATTGCCCACGCTATTACTGTAAATATCAAGAAAATTTTATTGGTCGTGGTTTATTGGTCGTGGTTAAAATAATAATAATATTTATTTTCATACGACCCTGTTACAATCTGGTGGTAATTTTCGCTATCTCTACAAACGAGTAGATATATACATACATTTCTAATAAGGACCTACCCATTTACAACAGTGTTGTCGACGAAAAAACCCAAGGATGGAATAAACACAAAGTTCATTCGTATTTATTACCAATAAATAGGTACTTAGATATATTTTATTAATGTTATCATAATTAATATATAGTTTTTAAGTGGGTATCATAACTGTATTAAGATAACCAGGATTCCAGTGTGGTGATATAATCGTGGATGACTGGGAATACTTAATCAAAACATTTTTAATGTCGTCACCCGGAGATCAAGTGTCACTAGAATTCACATTACACATCACAGCTGCAATGACAAACTTTGCTTACTTGTGTCAAACTGTAGGTACAATTACATGGAGCTACCGTATATAGGTATAATCAGCCTATAATGCTCCCACTGCTGGGACACAGACCTCCTCTCTATGAGAGGGAATAGGCTATAATTCACCACGCGGGCTCAGTGCGGGTTGGTAGATGCCACATGTATTAAAATTGTTGGTTCTAGTACATGCCGGTTTCCTCACGATGTTTTCTTTCTCCGTTTTGAGAGCAGTGGTTATGAATAGATTACACAAAGTAATTGGTAGGCTTTCGGGTTTCTTATTACCCGTTACGACTGTCAAAGATCTACGAATGACAGCTGAGACCGTGCCGACCACGAAGGTGCCTCGAAATGTAGGGATAGGATGAATGGTACCCACGAAAAACCCTGGGAAGCATAGCTTATCCTTCAAGCAACTCGTACGGCTGTTAGTCTGTTAATACGGTACGAGTATTAGGTAATAAAGATAATACTTACGAGGTACTAAAGCAGAGCCGCTAATCTGAAGAGCGTTGGTGACGGACAGGACCACATCCCTGCTCTTTCCCGGTAGGATCTCACCGATGAATGTGTAGGGCACTGCCGCCGGGCAGGCTATGCTGGCCAACAGTAATATACACATAAAGAATAGATAGTATTCCATTATTAGGTAGGTACACACAATGCAGCAAACAGTTTCAAAAAGTAGTCGGCATCTGCGGCACTGATGATGAGGCCTCTGAGAATAACCGGTCCATCGTAACACGCATCCAGCGAATACCTTGCAGATTTTCATTGCGATAGTCTTTTTTTTTTAAGAAAAATCAAGCGATGAATTTACGTTTTTCAACTATGCCTTTGCAGCCATGAAGTTTAGTTCTTTCGAGATATTTAAGAGACGGGGTAGTTCCTGAGCTTGCACAGTGTAAGAATTCATTTTATTGTAGAACTGCTACCTAATATTCGATTAAATTTAAAGTTCATTTCTTACCAAAGAGATGTGAGAAACTTGCAAATCGCAAAGCTGATGAGGTTAGGCATAAACCCAGAAACTATGCCAAATACTCCAGCAAGCAGGGACGCGTATATAACAACCATCTTGCGTCCTCGAGTGTCCACGAGGTAGCCCCATGGAAACGATGTGGCAACGATACCTGGAAATTTATATTCAATATTATATTGATGAATGTCCGTTTCAGTATACCTGACAACGTATTTTCAAAATTTCAGGATGAATCGGTTCAGTGGTTTAGGCGTGAAAAGGTAACAAACAAACAAACTTTAATGAGGCAATCCTAATGGATTATATTAGCAGGTAACGTCAATGACCATTAGTAGCTTTTAGTTAGCCAACTCCTACCGGAAAAACGCGTTATTTCAACTTGGACTGACTTATGACTTAACAAAAAAAAAAAAAAAAAAGACTTGATTCAGAACTCCAAGAATGTTGGAAATACCCCATTGGTCTATAAGAGGATCGATTAAGTAGCTCATTCTAGTTTATTTAAATCAGGTGTTTTAATATTCCTCATGATTGGTTTTCCGTCACGGCTGACAATCTCAACAAAAATTAGCCACGGGAGATACTTAATGGGTGTAAAAATGCCCTTAACGAAGCCGAAAGGCACTTGTTCTCCAGCTGTCATTGCGATATTTTTTTTTTGTTCTGGACCATACCTGGGAATCTTCAAGTTACGGAGATATTGGGGGTTTTTTCAACTTTTCATAAGTTTTTTTTTAATACAAGTTTTTAGTTATAACTTTACTTTAAATACCTCCATGACCCCCAAACTATTCGATGCATTAGATGTTTTGAGTGCGTTACATTGAGTCCTGCCCATAAAAGTTATATTTCACCCAAAAAAAAGTCGGTTCCCAGCAATAATTTTTGCATAGAGTCACTTAGTTTGATGCACATACAGAATGCTTGGTTAACGGCTTCGTGAAGGCCCGTTTACACCTTGTATTATATTGCACAAGTGTGTGTGCAGGCACAAGAGCATTCTGTTTTCCCTCACTTACGTAGGAGAGATAAGGTGCAGAACCAACGGCTTAACATGTTTTCCGAGGCACGGGGGTATAGTAATAGGTAGCAGACGAAGAAAGTGTGGCGTTTTCCTAACAACGACCATGACTTACTATGGCTGTAGGGACAATTATCGAGAAATAAACAGTTTTCATTAAAATTACTAGTTCCAAGAAAATACAAGAAAACGATTGCCCCAGTAACACGTAAATTACCTCAAACTACCTATTCAATTTTTTTAATAATTAAGGTAAATGCATTAATGATTTTAATTGATCAATTTCTTTGACGTCACAGCTGCTTTGACCTTTTTTTTTTCGGATGGGAAATAATTAAATGACCCCTCCCGCTCTGGGCGGAGCGGGAGGGGTCATTTAATGGAGGGAGAGTCAGACTTGTACAGACTAAAATACATCCATGTTTCTTCTTAACGCTTTGTGTTCCAGGGCCGTGGTATCTCTTTCGAACAGTCCCGCAGCCCCGGCAGGCATCGGCCCTTGCGGACCCCTTCCGGTATGCTGACATCTCTTTGAGGCTCGCGTGGAACATGAACGCACCGTCGACACGGCCTGTCGTCATAAGACAGACGGACGGCGAGCTAGCCCATTACTCATCGTCCATAGGCCCGCGCCTACCGTGACCTCCGACGCAGCGGCTGGGACGTAAGGCTCTTCTGACTTTCCGCCACCTGTTTCGCTAGCATGACTGCTTCGCAGAAGGAGGTGACGGCTTTCCATTCCCTCTCGCTCCGAACCATGGATTGAATCAGGGCCGGACGCGAGAGGTCGCCGTCACCAATCGCCGCTACGAGGACAAGCTGTTTTGACCTTAATCGGGTTTTTTTTGATGGACTCAAATTATTAATTTCTTAGCCTTTTGCTGACTTTAACATTTTTTCGGTAGTACCTTTATAATTGGCGATATAGGAATACGTGTACCTAATAAGTATTTCGTGCTGAAAATGAATAATAGTTTGGTTGTTTGCTTACATCGAACTCGATGTAAGCCTATGTGCCTCTCTCACATGTGATACGGTTGTCTGATTATTTTTTATCGAATCCGCACATTGCAGAAAGATAAATCTGTATCATTGACTGCTTTCATTTAGCAAGTTCGATTAACTTATCAAGTTTATGTGTATTTTATCAATTTTGTGATTTTTTTCAGATAAGTTCTCAAGGGTGCGGTAGATATTACTGTCGCAACAGAGTTGGAATATTAACTGTTACTAATTAGTATTTTGAATTCGAATTGGAACAAAATTATCATGAAACAACTCATGATGTGGTAAAATCATATATCAAATCAACCAGACTTGAAGATAGCGAAGCTGGGTGTACAGACGAGCACATCAAGCTACTACAATCTGTCAAATTTTTTAAATAGATTTTTAACTTTATCACTAAAGCAATTTGACAGTTTCGGGTAGCTTGATGTGTGGTGTCTGCACCAGACGCCATTAGGTATCACAAGTTACGAGTACATTGGTGAGATTTATTTCAATGAAGGATTAAAGGTATTGTTATTCTGTATCTTACCTATATAAGGTATTGAAGCTATGAATCCTCGCTGGCCATCAGTCATGTCCAGATCGCACATCGCAGCTGGTAACACGAAGGAGTATCCCACCGGTTCCACGATAGCTGCTATCAGGAACAAGGCTAGCACCAAGCAGTACTTTAAGTTGTAAAATCCGATCCCTGGAACGAACGTTTTTTTTGTTTTATAACACCAAATACATATTCATCATCTGCCTAGCCTTTTCCTAACTATTTTGGTGTCGGCTTCCAGTCTAACGGGATGCAGCTGAATACTAGTACTTTACGTGGAGCGACTGCCTATCTGACCTCCATAACTCAGTTCTGAGTAATACGATACACTTTGGTAAGACTGGATGTCAGACTTTAGACTTTAGACCTGTAACGACTGTCAAAGATCTACAAATGACAGCCGGGACCAAAGGCTTAACGTGCTTTCCGAGGCACGGAGGAAACTCAGTATTTAATGGATGGTCACCCATCCATTGACCAAACTAGGCATGTGCAGCTTGACCTAAAGATCATCCCGAGCGGCAGTTATTATTTAGCCACGAGCTCTTCCTACATTTTACATTTGATTCTATATGTTAAAAGTGTTAAAACCAAATGCTACATAGCGGCTACACACAAAATCCGACGATCTCACATGCTGAATTATCTCGAGACTAAACAAATAGGTTCAACAGCAAGTCCACCACCACCACACCCGTCTGGTGAAAGGATCCTCATTTAATGCAGGATGAGGAACTTTCTACATGTTCCCAATACCTGTATAGTGGAGTAAACCCTTACTGAACACTTGAAGTGCGACATTGGGTCAAAATCACTGTGGCACAGATAATATAATAGTACGTAACTGTGGTGTTCGGATCGCATTAACTTGACATGTACAGACCTACCTATTCAAAATTGTGTTTAATAGCAACTATTGAACTTTGTGTTGTTGTAAAACAGGCTGTTCGAAATACTGGGTAAATCAAACAGAGTGGTCTCTCCTCAAATCATGAATTTCCATTTAATAAATACTTGATTAGAAACAGCGGTTCTTGAAATCAGTTATTGCTATAAATGACCCGATGAGATCATCTTTGATTGAGACCGATTCATAGAATAGAATAGACAATATTGATTGTTGTTGGTGGTGTACAAATAAAGTCGTTTTTTTGCATAATTTTAAACGGGCCGCAACTCCCCGTGGCCCTGTGGTGATTTATTGCTGTTTGTGACCCGGCCTTTGAGGTTTATCCGATGTTAATTTTTTATATTCGCAATTTGGACTTGCTATTGGACTGTTATTGGACATGACCAAAGCGTATGATAAAGTACAATTCGATATACTATTGAATAAACTTTACAACATAGGTATCCGAGGAAAAAATCATGACTGGTTTACATCTTATTTAGGAAACAGAGAGCAAGTCGTAGAAATAGAACACTACAATACACAAACACAACACATTGAACTAATTAGATCACAAAACATACCTGTAAACGCCTCCATACCACAGGGAAATGTCATAGGATGCCTATTGTTCTTAGTCTACATAAATGATCTCCCTAACCACATAAATGAAACGTGCGTATTGTTTGCCGATGACGTCTCTATTTTAACATCATGTAAAAATAACCAAAACCTGAACCAAACACTAACATCTATACTTGATACCACAACATACTGGATGAACGAACATAACCTAGAAATTAACTTTAGTAAGACAAAAATAGTCACTTTCCACCCGCGACAAAAAACCCCAATAAATATAAATTTTAAATACAAAGGATCCAAGTTAGAAATAGTTAATAAATTCACCCTTTTAGGCCTGGACATAGATACACACATAGACTGGAAACCACACATACAGAAAGTAAAAACAAAGCTATCTAAATTTGCATATGCCCTCAGAGAAATAAAGAAAACTACAGATCTCAAAACAGCAATAGTAACATACTATGCGTACGCGTTCGCTTGGCTTAAATACGGAATAATATTATGGGGTAACAGTACAGACGCACCTTCGCTATTTACAATACAGAAGAAACTTATAAGAACATTGGTTAACATAGAAGACACCGACTCATGTAAACCACACTTCAAAGAACTAAACATCCTAACACTACCCTGTCTCTATATATTTGAAATTTGAAAATTTGTAAGGAAGTACCCACAATTCTACAGCAAAAGAAAAGACATACAAACAGAAATCAAACTTAGACATGGAAATAGACTCAACCTGCAACTTCACGATTAAAAATGCACTCCTCTAGTGCGTTTGTCACGTCAATAAAAATCTACAATAAATTACCTGAACACATAAAAAACACAGAAACAAACAATATATTTATAAATAAACTAAAACGATTTCTCTTAGATAAAACCTACTACACAATTGACGAATACTTCAAAGATAAATTCCTCCTAGAGAAACGAAGATAATTAGAATAACCAAGTAGTACCTAATACATCTATTTACCTTATCTACCGTGCAATATCTTTAATTACTTACTATTTAGTTAATAATAAATTACAACTAATATATAAATAAATATATAAAATAATTACCTAATTTATAATTTAGAAAATATCTATTAATAATAAATAAATAAATATATAAATAAATAAATAAATAAATATAGAAATATTAATAATAAACAAAATTAATATAAATCTACTCATAAATAATATCTACTTAAATATCTAAATATAAGATTTACTCCTTAATTTCAATATTATAATTTCAAAATCATTATGTTTTTAAACAAAAAGCGCTTCATCCTCTCCTCTAAAAACTAACTTGCTGTGCCCGACAGGGTCCATAATTGTTTCTCTATAATTTACCTACCAGCCTTGTATACATTATGGAATGCAATAAAGTATTGAGTATTGAGTATTGAGTATTGGAAGAGATGATGATGTGAAGAGATGAAATGATACGCATTAGATTAAAAGAGTGATAGATAAAAATGTTGATGGATGGCATGAGAGAGGGAGACCACTGAAAATATGGATAGATTATCTGATATTTAAGAAAAAAAACTTTTTTCTACTTCTTCTTAATTCTACTTCCAAAAAAAAAAACACTAAAAAGTTGAAAATAACTTTGCTTTCGGAAGTCGGTAGCAATAAAGTCAATGAAACAAACAAAAGTCACCGACTTCCGAATGCAAAGTTATTTTCCATAGTTTTAGTGTTTTTTTTTGGAAGTCAGTCATCTTTTTGAAAAAAAAAAAAAAATTGATGATGTAAAGAAGGGCAGGAAGCTGATGATGATGAATTTGGAAGAGATTTATGAACACTGTTTTAAGCTTTCACGGTTTACAACTAAACTTATACTGTCACTTACGGGATATCTTCCGTGATTGTTCATTATTTTGAGCTCCCGATATCCCGCATTTTCCAGTCAACCCGCGATCATGGCGTTTGCAACAGCGCCGAAATATCGGGAGCTCAAAATAATGAACAATCACGGAAGATATCCCGTAAGTGACAGTATAAGTTTAGATTTATGAACGTTCTTTATTGAACGCCAACAATTCATAAGAAGAATGTTTGCTTTATATTATGTCAATTGTTTGTTACAGTATGTATGACATAATCTTAGTGCCATGGGAACTAAATTGAAGATGCGTTATAATCATATTTAATCACGTGGTTCACATGTGTTGCTTGAGTTAATTCCCATGTGTTTCAGTAGGATTTTGGAGCAAACAACTAATAGTTATGCGGCTGTACCTAATAACTTAGTAGTCCATAAAACTGCTAACCTAATTTGACATGAAGGTAAAATATGTACATGATGGATTACTTTGTCTAATAAAATTATTATGAAGAGTGCATTTTGCGAAAGCGTAATATTGGCACTTAGACCTAAATATGCTAGCGGAATTTGGAATTTATGATGGAAGGCCGAAAATAGTTAAGGCATCGAATACAGAATACTAACTTGTACAGAATAAGACAGTGGCCATTTGACCAATGAAGAAATGATAAAGAGATATGAGATGAGTACCACCAAAATAGAAGTGAAAATAGTAATTCAAGAGAGTTTAACGAGTAAATGTATTTTATTTAGCGAGATATTGTAGGCATGTTATGTTTTTTGGAAATGACCGGATCGGCACAAACGTCATATTTATATCAATATCAATGTTGCCCACTGATAAGCACTCAGTGGGGCTGGCAATGAGGAAGAATTAGATTATTATAATTGTATATGAACGGCTTATCTAACAAATTGTTTATTTTGCGTTTGTATGTAAAACTACAAAATCAAATATTAGCATAACGTGCAAGCACGGTTTATTGATGGCATTAACATTAATCGTTGCTATTGTGTCGTATAAATCTTCTTTATCTTCTAGTATGTTATCATTATTTATTGGTACCTGTGCTAAAGGATTATGTTTACATTGAATTACCCTCTCTCTTGTGGATTCAAGCTAAACGTTGTAGCTCATACTGTGGTCACAATTATAACCACTGTCTTAACGAAATCTTAATCTCTGTAAATTGGACCTACTCGCTAATTGACCAGATTTAGGGCAAAGGATCAGACATGTGAAATGGGGGAATAAGGACGAGTCACAAGGAAAGTGTTGAGAAAGAATTGATAGATTGTGTGAAAGGTGACATGGCTAACGAAGTAGGTATAGTACGACCAGTTTATGAGTGCGGTTCAATGTGGCTTTGTTTGTCAAGAAAATTTGCATTGGTATATCAAACTTGGTACATTTATTTTAGTTCGTTGTTTTCCTGCCTGCACAGTTAAGTTGGTGATGGCTGGTAGAGATGTATGTAAAAGATGTACATAAGATGGAGGAAAAAGTTGTGCTGCGCCGACCGTAAATTAATTTTGATAAGGCAACCGCGAATAAATTGGCATACGTACAATACATGCAATTAGGAATAAATTACAACGAATACTGACGGAAACGATAAATAAAAATTGATTCGAATGTGGGTCAACGTTATGCACTTTTTACGTGCCCTTTAGCGTCTTGTCGAATTATGAAGCCAAAATTTTGGTAGGCACCAAGCTATAAAGGCCCACAATAATATAGAGAAGTGTTAATTGCTTTCATAGTCTTTTGTACTTCTACAAGGACTGGGTTTTCGGTAGCTAAAGTCAATCGAGTACCTACCTACATTTTTAACTTATCCGTCAATAACAATGGATCACTATACATATATATATCTATTGTCCTCTTGTTATATTTGAATCTTAATTGTTAAAACCCTCTTATTTGTTTTTAGTTTGATAGATAGATTATAATTAACAAGCTTGTACCTAAGTATTTTACAGTGGTTTCTATTGTCCAATAGAAACCACTGTAAAATACAGTCTAATTCAGACTAAAATCTAGGCTTGGGTCTTGAGGAATTTACGTTTATTTTAGTATTTGATGAGCTTGTGGCTAAATAATAACAGCCGCACAGGTCTTTCTTCATGGTTAAGCCGCGCTTGCTAAGGTCGGTCTGTGGATTACTGTCCATTACATACCGAGTTTTTTCTGTACCTTAGAAAAGGACGTTAAGCCGTTGGTCCCTCCAGGTTGTCGTATGTTGATCTATGGCAGTAGTCACAGGTAAAATATTGGTATTTAAGTTAGCATATACTGGTAGTTTTAAGTTATCTTGCTGCGCCCTGACAGGGTCATGTACCCACTAGTTTTAGCCTGGGGCTGCAGTCTCGACATACAAAGCGACAAAAATCGGTCGTTAAGTCATAACGATGTCAAATTTCTTTAATAGATTTTCAACTTTATTTCGAAACCTTACCCCGACCGATTTTTGTCGCTATCTATGTCGAGACTGCAGCCCCTGGCGTGTAAAATTGGTTGTGTACATTGTGCATTAAATAAATAAATAAACGAATTTAGCTGCATCCAGTAAGACTTAAAGCCGACCCCAACATAGTTGGGAAAAGGCTAGGCAGAAAATGATAGGTGGGATTGGTATATAGGTATGTATTGGCTGAAGATGAAGTTTAGTGGGAAAAGGAACTCTGCCCTGCAGTGGGACAACACGAGCACACTAATCATAGCAATTCAAGTATCTAGATCTGGCTCGCGAGGTTGTCGAAATGTGGGACGCGAGTAGGTACACCAATCTTTGAGCCGATAGTCGTGTCGGCCGATGGCTTAATATCCAATTGCGTCTACCAAGATCTGAGGAGACCCTTCTTGGCAGCTGGATCAAGGGCTTAATTCAGAAAGCAGTACTTCTGGAAACGGCGCGTTGTTACGAGGTTACTCAAGAGCCCTGACAATGGTAACTCGGACCCTGTTCCTGCTGATGGTGAACTACTGTTTTTTATATTTTTGATATTTTAATAATTAAAATATCCAGTCTTATAGGCAAAAGGTCTAATAGGCAGTCGCTCCATGTAAAATACAGGTATTCAGCTGCATCCGGTTAGACTGGAAGCCGACCCCAACATAGTTGGGAAAAGGCTAGGCAGATGATGATATTTTAATAATTAAAAATGTAATTATTATGGTTGATAAATAAATAAAGGAAATGAAAATTTATTGCAAACAATTTTGTTAACATTTTCTGAGATTTCAACTTTTGTTTTCGAGCAATTCGATAATGTCACGAGGCATTGACACAAGGATAACTAGAATTTAATATTCTTGTAATCCTTGACAGAAATGGTGAACCTGCCTACCTAGAGATTTTAGTATTTACCAAAATTATTCTAAAAATCATACCAATCCCGTTTTAAACTTGTTTTCAAAGAGATCTCGGCGTTTTGCAAGCGTGTACATAATAATTTTCGAATCCGGTTTAGGACGACTCTTCATCCTGTTTTAGGGCACTATAGTGCCCTGGGTAAAGGTTTTTACTCACATAGAGAAGAAATGAAAACACAACACATGACCAAAATTAAACGATTTCGCATAAATCGTTGTAGATGACACATTTTTATCTTATCAATTTATACGTGAAATTAGTGAACTTTTGCCAACATTGATTTTTATTAAAAAAAAAACGTGGCACTTGTATTTTTGGGTAGTTGTGTAATAAACAAAGGATCATCTTTTGTTTGTAAATATGTTCAAAAATCGAGAGGAATTTTATTGAAGTCTGATGAACTGAAATGTGTGTGTGACCGTGAATATTGTTCTATTATTATCTTCTTAATTGAAGTTTCGCATCTTATTTATGTAATACAGAGTTCGAGCTGTGTCGTCTGCAATGTCTGTTATCAATGTAATCTGTCCTTCCTGGGGCACTAAGACACTTTAAAATAATTATAAAAATAATGAAACTTTATTAGTTATCTTGCTTACCAGCCACAGCCAGGGCCTGATCCAGATCCGCTGAATATTGTTCCTTATTGTACACATCCTCAGTAATTGTATTAATTTTATTTGCCATTTTTATGAACACATAAAACTTAAACTAAAAATTTATTTAAAAAACAAAAATTCACCACCCGCACCGATATCAACAAGCATAGTTTTTAATCGCCATGGCTCGACTGCAGATAAAAATGTATTGATGAACGAAAACACGCGATAATTATTTCAACTAATTAACTGATTAATGCTGAAACTCGTCCGATTTACTCGAGCGATACGATGCAAAGCCGTAATTAGCGTAAGAGTGCGAATTATACACTAGTGCGTTTATCAGGGATAAATTTGCAACTCAGTCTGGCACGAGGACCGAATTCCGTGTCCCTTACCACACTACACGATTATTTGTGATGTTCCAGTGTTTTATTTTCGCAAACGACATTGCAGCTTACGCCCGGCTAAGGACCGATACGCATTTATCCTTTTGTGCAAGTGATTCAATGTTATTAACCTTCGCCGATAAAATTCGGCCATAAATATTTATAAGACAAACATATTGTGAAAACATTTTTATTTTAATTTTCTTTTGTATTTTCAAGTCAACTTTGAATGAGTCCATAGAATGGGGAAGAGCGAGACAAAATACGGTTTACTTTATCGATAAAATAAATTCTAAAGACGACATAGCCTTGATTGTACAATGAGTCCTTGAAGACTATGCTACCATTTATGAATGCAATGAAAAGAAAATAAGCTTTTCGATTTTGAAAACCCGTGTGGTGTTTATTATTTATTTCCTTTATTCATTCTTTCTCTTATCTAATACATTTTTAAATATTTTTACAAAGAAAAGTAAACAAAACATTTAAAAATATAAAAAATAGATGGCCCATCGGCATCAGGAACAAGGTCCAGGTTGCCGGTGGTCAGGGCTCCAGAGAGAGGAACCGCCTCACTATGCGTGCCGTGTCCAGGAGTACTGCTTTCTGAATCAAGCCCTTGACCCAGCCGCGCAATGAGAGCCTCCTAAGGTGTTGGTCGAGGCTCTCTGCTATTAGTCCATTAACCGGAACGACTATCGGTACAATGATTGCAGAGTATTATTATATTATTATTTCCTTTATTTATTTTTATACAAATCTTCTACATTTTTAAATATTTCATAAACTAAAAACAATATAAAAAAACATTTAAAAATATAAAAAATTGTAGCCCACCGGTATCGGGAACAGGGTCCAAGCTACCGGCGGTCAGGGCTCCAGAGAGAGAAACCTCCTAACAATACGAGCCGTGTCCAGGAGCACCGCTTTCTGAATCAAACCCTTGATCCAGCTGCCTAACGAGAGCCTCCTCAGGTATTGGTCGAGGCTCTTGGCAATTAAGCCATGGGCTGATACAACTATCGGCACAATGATCGCTGAGTCCACATCCCACATGTCGACAACCTCGCGAGCCAAGTCAAGATACTTGATTTGCTTATCTTTCTCGGCTTTCACGAGGTTCTCATCATGCGGGACCGTTATGTCTACAATCATTGCGCGCCGCTCTGACCGATCCACCACCACTATATCAGGTTTATTGGCTACAATAGTCCTGTCAGTGATGATGGATCGATCCCAGTACAATGTGATACTGCCATTTTCGAGAACTGGGTCGGGCACATACTTATAGTACGGTACTTCCGATTCCACAAGGTTGTATTTTAGAGCAAGTTGCTGATGGATAATCCTGGCTACAAGGTTGTGTCTATGCAAGTACTCTCCGTTAGCCAGGCGAGAACACCCGGAGATAATGTGACGGATTGATTCGCCTGGACGGTGGCATGCCCGACATATGTCAACCGTACCGTCCTTCACAATAAATCTCCGGTAGTTATTCGTCATCATAACTTCATCCATAATTGCACAGACAAAACCTTCGGTTTCTCCGAAGAGGTCCCCGGAACGTAGCCAGGCTACGGACGCTGATAGGTCTACATCGGGCCCATGCAGGGCCCGGAAAAAGCGTCCGTGAAGCTCCTTACTCTGCCATACCTCCATGCGGTCGTTAGTGTCAAGCACTACAGGTTTGCGCCAGTTCTCTTTAGCCAAGGAGAGCGGGGTGAGCCCCTTGTCCACCGCGACCACATCTCGATGCATCCCCACGTCGGTTTCAAGGAAATATTCCCTGAGACTGCATATCTCGCGATTGTGGAGAGTCTTAGCGTTTAAAAAGCCTCGACCCCCACACCTCCGCGGGATATACAGTCTCATAACAGAAGAACGCGGGTGATGCATTCGATATGCCGTCAACAATGTACGGACCCTCCTATCCAGGGCGTCTAGTTCTGTCTGAGTCCATTTGAGTATGCCGAAAGAATACAACAAAACCGGCATGACCCAACCGTTGAAGGCACGCACCTTATTGCCGCCTGATAAAAGACTATTAAATACTTTTTTCAGACGGCCAAAGAAGCGCTCCTTCAACGATTGCTTCATGTCAGCAACATTGATGCCCAGCGCTTCCGACATACCCAAATACTTATAGGTTTCAGTTGCTGAGAGGGATCTAAGATTTATGGAATCCGAGAGCTGGGTTCCCACAGATTCCACAATCTCCCCTCGCTTTACATGCATGACCGCACATTTGTCCACACCAAATTCCATCCTGATGGCGCTACTGAAAGTTTCAGTTACTTTCAGTAGCTCCATCAGTTGCAAATCGTTGGGGGCAAAGAGTTTCAGGTCATCCATGTAAAGGAGGTGAGATATAACTTGACCACCTCTCCTCAACCGATAGCCTAGACCTGAATCCTCCAGCAGCGTGCTAAGAGGATTCAAGGCTAAGCAGAACCAAAGCGGACTCAAACTATCGCCCTGAAATATACCTCGCTCTATCCTTATCGGCTCGCTATTCCTCTGGATTTGCCGACATCCTGGATAGCGAAGGACCGTCCTCCATTGCCCCATACATGACATCAGGAAGGTGCGCAGAGTTGCATCAATTTATACAGCTCTAGCACCCTCATGAGCCATGTATGTGGCACCGAGTCATAGGCCTTCTTATAGTCTATCCAACATGTCGACAGATCCTTTCGGGAACGGCGAACCTGTTGACTAATGGCCATATCAATGAGGAGTAGCTCCTTAGTACCGCGGGACCCGTTCCTACATCCATTTTGAGAAGCGGACATTACAGAATTGTCATCAATGTGTTTGTTAATTTTAGCTCTCAAAATGGATGTAAGAACTTTATAGACTGTCGGAAGACAGGTAATCGGTCTATAATTTTTGGGCTCCGCAGTACTACCCGATTTATGGAGCAGGTGGGTTATCCCTGTTGTCAGGAACTCTGGCAGCGACCCTGACTCTAAGGCTGACTGGAACAGGATCGCCAGGCGAGCGTGCGACCTTGTAAACCATTTAATCCAGAAGTTGTGCAGCCCATCCGGCCCTGGAGATTTCCAGTTAGGCAACGGACGGACTGCACGAACTACGTCTTGGGGGCTGATAGTGATTGCCCCCATTTCTGGTACTAGATCGCATGCTCGCTCGACCTCCCGAGTCCATTCACCCTCGGTATGGCTAACAGGCACCGACCAGATGCTGCGCCAGAATGAACACATGGCATCATCATCCGGCAGGCGCGTGTCAGTCACACCTTGGTCCGGTCGCTCCCAAGCCCTATAAACCCACCTTTCATCTCTTTGGAATGTGCGATTCTGAGTGTATCGGTCCACCCGCCGCTTATACCTACGAATACGGTTTGCCCATGCATAAACTTTCTGCTTCAGGAAGTCGATGCGCTCTGTGACACGGGACATGTAGTCTTGAGCACTGATATCAGTCCCCGAGAACGCCCGCCTCACAAAACGCATCACTCTAGGGCGAGTATTGCCCTCCCTGAAGCAGATCAGTTTGCCGATGAGTGCTCTGGCCTCACCAATACGTCGTTCAATCCTGTACTGCCATGACGGTACGGCTGGTTTAGGTCGTGTAGCTCTGTCATCAGAAAATTTGACATGAGCTACACGACATGCCGCTACAGCCGCACAATACAGGACTGAGTGAGCATCGGTGAGGTCTTCGCAGTTATCAAAATAGTTTGACAACTGCGAATCCAGAACTGCCACCAGCACCCTATTTTTGTTATGCATGGGCAAACGAGGTACGCGTGGTCTAAGATCGGGTTGCATGAACCGATATTCTCGAATCGCACCCTCCAAAGCACACCTCATTTCCTCATTGCACTGGGTACTTACATTAGTAACCATGTCATTACTCACGTTGTTATCGTGAGTTGGTATTATGGTAGACTGTGGTGGAACCACAGTCTGCGGCGGCGTGGCAATGACATGGCTACTCTGCATTTCAGTCCGCAAGCGATCAAGTACGGTGTCATCCAACATACCATTACGCTGGATGACTCGCACCTGATCCGACAGTCGTTGTGCCGACACGTTGACAGCTGGCTCAAGCACCTGAAACAGAGAGAGCATCCGAACACGGTACGCGGTCAGGTTGTTACCCCCCTCTGTAGCCCCATAGTATGCGCGCATGACATTTGCATTAATGGATTGCGTCCATCGCATGCGCGGCACACTCCCGCCGGGAGCTGGGACCCTATCAGAGGCCGGTGGGCCTCGAGGTCCTAAACCGTCCGGCGGCCGGCGTCCTCGTCGTCGACGAACAGGTGGTGGCGTCGTCGGCGGAGAGAAATACTCGTCGCTCGAGCTCGACGCAACTGCCACGGCCGGTGTCACAGCACTCACGACGGGGCTGGATTCCGGCGGCGGCGAGGCGGAGCTGAGCGACGGGTCCGGAGGCGATAGGCGTGCGCGTCGTGCCGCTGATCTCGTCAACATTTCTTCATATCTTTAATCTTTACTAAAATTTTTTGATAGACATTGACAGACATTGTGTCAAATCAATGGTGGTGGTGTGGTTTTTTCTTATTCTATTTACTTTTTGCATTTTCATATTGTTTCTTCATTGATTATTGTAATAAAAATTGATATTATGAAATGTCGTATGATTTAAATCTTCCGGTATACTGTAAGTTTTTAATTTTAAAAATATTTTGTAGATCTTATATGAAGACGTAATTGTTGACGTAAGTGTTGCCAGCTTATTTTATTATTATTATTATTTATTTATTTATTATATTTTTTTAATTTTGTTTTTATTAAGTATTATTTTTTTTTTGTCTAGGGGATGTCTTAGGCGTAGGATCTATTAGCTTATAAAAAAATAATTATGCCAATATTTTTATCAAGAAAAAAGACCTAATGGCTTCTAAGACAGTTTCCCCGTATTCTCCGGTGAATTCGGAATTATGTTAACAGTCCTAGTTAAAAAACACTCTTGACTCAACACGACTACTATAACTAGCCATACCGATAGAGTTCATAGTTAGAGTCAAAATGATTTAAGACGTTTTGGCTTCTGTGCGCAAATTCGCCCGCGTGGTACCCGAATATAAAGAAGCCTACGTCCATCCAAAATAATGTATTTTTCAAATCGTGAAAAAATATGTGCCGCGATTGCGTAGAATACCATCCGTATACAAACTCACAAAATTCGTAGTCTCTCTTTGTAATATTATTAAATAGGGTAACTGGTAATTAATGACCGATAGTTAAACACGTGATTGTACTCATGATAACAAACAACTTTCCCAAAGAAACATTTTTTTTAATATTCATTCACTGTAATCACTACCTGTTTATTCTAGGCAAAATCTGGGTTTATCCTTAGCATATATTTGTGCAGCAATTTCTTTTTTTCCGCTAGTACCTAGAGCAGCTCATTTTCCTCAACCATAAGGTAGATCCTTGTCGGGAAAATCTATTACGCACGCACATAGATAACAAGCTACATCTAGTCTGTAAGATTTTCCTATATAATTTCAATTGAATAATTATAAAATTCCTATCACGTGGGATTATACATGGCGTGGCGCAATTAATTTATGATCTGTTCTTGATGCTATGATCACAAGTCAAGGAAGGGCTTTGAATTATTTGACCTGCCTAATTTCCGCCATTTTATTTTATTTTCAAAACAGCGGCCACGCATAAAACTTTTATTCATCAATAACTGGCATCAATACAAACAAGTTTTCAAAATGTAAGCTTCATATTTAAAAATGTAAGCTTTCAAATTTGTGCTGATGGTGATGATTGTAACTTTGATGGCTTATATCTCCGAATCGTGACGCTTTAGAAGATTTTCTCTCATAAAATATTTGGTGGTGTTGATACCAGCTATTGATTAGTACAGGTTTAATGCGAGGTCGCAATTTCAGATAGGCAGTCGCTCCATGTAAAATACTGATATTCAGCTGCATCCGGTTAGACTGGAAGCCGACCCCAACATAGTTGGGACAAGGCTAGGCAGATGATGATGATGAATGCGAGGCCGCTATTTTGAAAATAAAATAAAATGGGGGAAGTTAGGCAAATCATTCAAAGCCCTTTCTTGACTTGTAATCATAGCATCAAAAACAGATGACACCTTTACTGAACACAATTTTTAATTTCTAATCAGTCATGCATGATGTCTCCCACCCGCTGGTAAAGGATTATCCATTAGTTACGCCACACCTCGTATATTACAGTAGCAGCATCATCTTTACGCACTGTGTATATATAACGTTATGATGACCATCATCATATATAATAAGACGGGAATTCTCTCTCTGCTGAAATATCAGCACTTGGCCACTTAGGTGACTTTTGCAAAAATTTCAAGTGCGGAAACGTGTTGCTTTCCGAGGTATTGTAAAGTCAAGAAAATCAACACAATATAAGTTTTCCATGACATTTTAAATCAGTAGAACCAATCAAATATAAGTATTGTAACACAATTTTAATTTGAGAGAGTTAACCGAGTCAATTTATTGTTCTACGACCCTGAATACCAATTGTAGTACCTACTGCTGCGTATCTCATCTGGAGAACACTTATAATTCATTGAAAAGGCATTACTAAAGCCGTGTGTGGTCATCAGTAACATTATTATGCTGGTATTCTTGCAATTTCACCAGTTTTTCGTTCATGATATGATAACATCATAAATAATAATATTGTCATGGTGTCTTCTAGTACCAAATCGACGATGTTATTATAAGGTTTCTTTGCCCCAAGCTTACATATTTTGTATAAACAGAGCAGCAGCAGCAGATTACATGGCATGATATGATAACATGGCATATTATACCATGGGTATATTGAGAAAGTTTGTTTTTGTTTTATTAGTTTTCAGAATGTCTAGATTATTATTTCTGCTGCTAGTGAAGATGGTGGAAAAGTTAAAGGAAATAATTTAAAAGAAGAGGTCCAAAAATGGATCCCTATGGAACCCCAGACCCAAAACCCTGACCGTATAGTGGCCAGGTCCAGAGCCACATGACTTTAAACTCCTATCTTACTAGACAAACTACCTAAACAAATGAATTAGAATAAATATTGTTGAGGGTAATCTTTTCCAAAAGGGTGATATATGAACCACATTGTCAAAAGCCTTCTGAAAGTACAAAGAAAGAAAGTTGTTCGTTGTTGTTTGTGAGAATGTTGTTATTTAACTTGTTCCTGTTTAACTTTTTTACTTGCTTATATATTTATTAATTTAAAGTTTTCTCTCAAGTTGTTATTATTATTATTGCTTATTCATTGAGAATATTGTGGTTCAACGTACTTCTTATTAGTTAGATAGTTTAAAATTGTATTATGTTATAATCTAGTGCTCCTAGAAACTGCTATAATAATTATGTCTCATTATTTGTTGCTAATAAACTTAGAAAAAGATGTGTACAAATAAACAAATTACCTATTAAATAAAGAAAATAACAAATATTAATTTAACAAACCATTTAATTTAACAAATAATTTAACTTAACAAATAAATTAACTTAACAAATAATTTATTTTAACAAATAATTTAATTTTTAACAAATAGTACCTAATATTTTAAAACTACTTATGATTCAACACACATCACACACACACCACACACACACATACACACATCTACATCAATATTCATCATCATCATCACACACACCACACACACACTCATCATCATCATCATCATCATCATCATCATCATTTACATCATTTACATCTTCAACTGCTTGCGGCTTGTTATTCGTAGGCGATCTTTGTGTACCTGGTAATAAAAACGCGAGAACGCCGCAATCTGAAAAAAAAAAATACAATTTTGATTATTGTGGCTATCTTGCTAAACGATTATTGTCAGGAGCTTGTGTTTGACATATTTATTTAATGTTATGTTGTTAATAAATACCTAGTTCCTTTGTACTCAAATCTAATTATGTCGTTTTCCTTTGTTGTCTACTAGCATAAAGCATAAGCATAATCAGCCTTTTAATGTTCCCACTGATGGGACGCAGGCCTCCTCTCTATGAGAGGGAATGTGCTATAATCCACCACGCGGGCCCAGTGCGGGTTGGTAGATGTCACATGTCTTCGAATTTTTAGTTCTAGGACATGCCGGTTTCCTCACGATGTTTTCCTTCACCGTTTTGAGAGCAGTGGTGATGAAATAACTTACACAAAGAAATGAGCCTGGCTGGGTTCGAACCCACGACTTACTGCTCGTAAGTCGAGGTCTCCACCACTGGGCCACCGCTGCTCGTGTTATCTACTGCTGTTGTCTACTGTGTTGTCTGCTGTTGTCTACTGTGTGTACATAAATATTAAAATAGGAGGCTATGTATTTTCCTCTGCCTTGTGTCCCTTTTCGTAAGCCCATTCAGTCTCATTCCTAGGTTAAGGCAGCTCTTCTTTTCTTCCTAAGTACAAGGTAGTAAAACGATATATTTCAAATACTTACATATTAGTAAACCTCCAAAAAAATAGAACGTCATTTCGCAGTACACGTTGAAAAGAAGGCCCGCGACGTTGGCGCCAACTATTGAGCCTGACCGACCCATCATCATGGTTAAACCGATAGCCATGCCCCTAAAATAAAATAGATAAATATTTTAAACGTAGTGCAATATGTAGACATCTTACGCTTTGAAACATGGTATAATGTCGACTGCCTTGGTCTCGTGATTGCATGTGCTATTGCTCAATCGAGCAAAGTGCTATTGGACTTTTCCTTCAAGAATTTCACAGTAGCAGCCCAAGAGTGACGATTTGCGCCTAGTTGGTGACAATGGGCTCATGGGATTGGAATTTAAACATAACTGTCAAAATGTGGGTGTAATAAAGACACATCTGACATCTCTGCCTAAACATACGGGAATACGATATATGCGTGATGTTATGATAGCTAAGAATTAATTAAACTTACCTCAAATGCGTAGGGAAAAATTCCACAGAATATGCATTCACGGGTCCGATGGCAAGAGCCGCGACCGGGATCGACGACAGAAGAACAGCGAAGATCATGTCTTGCGTTATGAAGTTGATGAGCATAAGGAAAGTTCCTATAACGAAGAACACTGTGATGAGAAGCCTCTTCTTGCCGATGAGCTTGACAGTGCTGCCGACCACCACGGCTATAGCTGCACAGCAGATATTTCCCACTGAATTGATAACAAACGTTTGGGTTTCTATCGTGTCTATGCATTCTTCTGTTCCCTGCAAGAAGAGAAGATTGCATGTTACAGATCATGGCTAATACACTCATGGATTTCATACAATATCACCAGCAAGTCTTGAACTCAGGAAGTTACTAGGTGCTAAAGTAATCGAAAAACTGCAATGTACTGGACATGATCCAGTAAGTATATTACGATATTCAGTTTGGATATCGCGCATCTGATGCCAAGTGAAGTAGCTTAAATTGTAGTTTCGGTTATACCTTCCGTCATTAAGTCGTCTGGAGATAACAGTTTATTATTCAACGTAGTATATTGCTAGCATAGCTCACTCTGGAGTATGGCATCTAGAATTTTCCCAGTTGGCCATAGAATAATCGGTTCATTATTTCGGCAACATACAAAAGCGCAAGACCCTATCATGAACTTGCCTGGTCTCTCGCTTGTATTCTTAGCCTCAGTACTAACCTGATTATATCTGTCAAAGATGACGTCACAGGCTGTCATGTCTTCCCCGTCGACGGACATCACCCTGTTCAGTACATCTGGGACCCAGGAGTATAAACCATTTAATCTGGAATAATTACAAATAAAAATATTATGAAACTACTTCATACTTCACTTTGTATGGTTTAAATTAAATTTTAATTGGGTTTTTCCATCAGATATTTCTCAGTAGCAGCCACGGAGTCTGCATTTGTGCCCGGTTGATGGAAATAGTGCTATTGAAAAGATACTATAAATAATAGTGTTATTGGGTTATTCCATCAGGAATTTCTCAGTAACAGCCGCGGAATCTGGATTTGTGCCCGGTTGATGGCAATAGGCTCACCCCCTATTACATGGAACTTTTACATAACTGGCGAAATTTGGGTGTACTATAAGGTACACCTCTGCCTAACCCGTCGGGGATTACAGGCCTGATATTATGTTATGTAAATTTTAAATGTAAGAAGCGATGTCCCACACGTGACACGTCGTCATCTCTAATTTGCAAATACCTCTACGTTGTCCCATGTGACAAAGTATAGGTGTTCTCAAATATTCCAGGGTAATGAGTGATCATCAATGAATAACATTCAAATTCACGACTGATGATACTCAAGCACGTGGAGCTCATACGAGTTTATCAGTCCGAGTAATTATTGCACCGCGGATAACTTTATTTTCGAATTGATAGCGACCGACCGCTTTAACGAGTCCTCTGCCTTGCCATATCAAAAGCACATTAAGCGTCCACAAAGTCCTAACAATGGTTATTTCCTTTAAAATTACTATAATCCGCGTAGGTATAACGATACTAATTGAACCAATACGTGATCAACCTTCAGAATATTCCATTTAAATTGATACCTTCGCGAAGACTCATTAAAGCGGTCGGTCGATAGTATTGTATTGTATAACGGGCTGGTGTCCGCAATTCCACGTCAAAGCGCGTATTTTTCGGTCTATAGTAACGAAACGAGAAAAGAAATATGTTTTAACTTACACTGAGAATAAGCCAAACAGAAGAAATCCGTTCAGAGCAAACCATTTTACATATGGAGGCATGAATAAAGGTAAGCTCTGTACTTTCAATGATTTCAGAAAACCAATTTTAGTGTCGTCGTGAGGAGGTGCATCCAAGTGCTTAATCTGAAACCATAGACATTAGTTTGTTAATATATAAGAAAAGAAGAATGGACGAGATGAAAGACAGGGAGGTGATAGGTGTTCAATCAAAAACATTTAGGCGCCCTCTTATTTAGGTGAAAGTCAAAAAAGGCGATTTAGTATAATCAGCAAATAAAACGTTTAACGTTATTAACCCGCACTGGGCCGCGCTGGGTAGCGCGGCCCAGTGCGGGTTAATAGTGGTTGTCGCATAACTTCGATATTTTGGCACCATTAACTATTTAGGTCTCTCACATGCTGTACTCATATTAGTATACTAGCTGTTGTGTATATGTGAGACCGCCTCGTTGATCGAGTGGTCGCAGGCAGGACATCTAAGCATGGGGTCCTGGGATCGATTGCCGGGTCGGGCAAAGAGTTAAAAAAATTAAATGTGTACTTCAATTACATACAGTTATCACACACATGGTTTGCAGATCACCTTTTAAGCAAGGAGATGCTTCGTGTAAGAGGGCTTCCATAATTTACGTGAGGCAACTATGGCGATTTTCGACCCCACGACATCTCACCATCTCGTCTGTGCTTGATAACGTAGAATTGATAAAAAAAAATTCAGACAATTTTTATTGCAATTTTCTTGCAATTTCTTGCAGGATAAAAAATTATTTGATATTTGCCAAGACCCCCTCTCTCCATCGTGAGATTGGGTGAGATTCGGCTCGATTAGGTGACTCCGCTCTTCCACTTAACATTAAACAATGTATGTATATGCAATTGAAAAGATACCATAAATAATAGTGTTATTGGGTTATTCCATCAGGAATTTCTTAATTTTTTAATTTGGAACAGCCGCGGAATCTGGATTTGTGCCCGATTGATGGCAATAGGCTGACAAGGGACTAAACATAACTTGCGAAAAGTGTGTGTACGATTAGGTACAAATCTGCCCAATCCTTCGGGGATTAAAGGCGTCATGTTATGTGTGAGAACTGACTGCCAGATGAAAATGGCGATTGGCGATGGCGATTTTCTAAGCGAACGTCTACTAACTATAAACTACCTCCCTGCCGATTATCAAGTTTGTAGCACAAAAAATGAAGGACTTTCATACAAACTTGCGAGACCCCTTAGACCCCGTTAATCCGGCCCTGTAGCAAAATCCATTCTTAGCGGACGTCTACTACATAAACTACATCCCTGAAAAATTTCATCTCTATACGTCAAGCGGTTTTCGATATTTCATGCTTATAGATGAGTGAGTGAGTGAGTGAGTGAGTGAGTGAGTGACCTTTCGCTTTTATATATTTAGATTGAGCGTGGTATCGTAAAATTTCTTCCTTGTCACATTCGATGGGGAGTCTTTTATTATGTAATAAGAAAGCACATCCTGACGCGACGCTGATAATAATTTAGAAAAACTGTTGTGTTTTATCTTTACTAATCAAAGATTACCTCTAATAATGGTGTGTGATAATGTCGATAACGTCGTCATTGATCGAGTGTAACTGAATTACTTAGTGACAAAAAATCACGCTTTCCTAAGCGCTTTTCAAAATGACATTCTAAATCTTTCATGTGGTGATGAATCAAAGAACGATTGTTTATCGCAGTTTTTATAAATACCACTAACTTCCTAAAACTGCCTAAAACTAGTTTTAATTAGGCGGCAGTGAGCTAGCACAATTTCTGTGTCAAATAATGACCGGAAAAATAATGCATGCCTACCTTGTTGGCTGAAAATATTTCAATGAAAGAACCATGGGCAATTTTCAATGAAATCTAGGCGTAAGATCAGCAGAATTGAAATATAACTCAAAAAAGTTTGAAGTAAAGTCCTAATTATAGCTTATAAGTAGGACTTTACTTCACAATAAAACAACAAGTACCTAATTCACCGGAGAACAGAGATAATAGCACCTGAAATATGATGCCTTTTGTGTATTTTGAATATTAGATTAAAATCTAATAATAAACCTAGATTAACAACAGGGTTCCATTACGCAGCCTTAACAGTCCTTAGTCGATTCTAGGACATCGCCGGCCTAGTTGAGATTAAATTACTGTCTGCATAGCTTTAACACAATATTGTGAACATAATCAGGTTTAAAAAAAATTTACTGTTGTATTCAAATCTTCGACAAATTACAGGAAATTCCAACATTTTCAATTGGTTCTATCTCTGCTCTCCGATGACTTACATTATTGTCGCATTATGAATTTGTAGTACTTATTATGAGCTACAATTTGAGACATTTTTTTTTTTTTGGACTTACATCAATTTTGACCAAGACGTATTGGCACAGAAGTAGAGCATGACCTGGATTAAGACATAATAAACTACTTTTATCCCAGTAGTATGTTCCTATGAGACAATTTTCAACAGTCACGCGGTTGGAGACACTGGAAAATAATAAATAATAATAACCGGAAAATCTTCAGGAGACCTTTTCTTGTTCCCAGCGTATATTCCTTGCAAAACTATGAGTGCTTCATCCAGCTTGCCTTGAGAAACCAAATATTTTGGACTTTCAGGGTAAAAAGACAGTAGACCAGCAGCTATAAAGAAGAAGGATGCGTTTACAACCGTCAAGAGTCTCCATGGTCTGAACATGTATAATCCGAAGTCTATCCGGAAGTCAAGAGACAGTATTGCCCAGGCAAGTACTGGAAAATAAGAAGAAAATGCCTTTATTGTACTTGACACTTGCAAATAGTGAACATGTACAAAATATTCATTTATAACACAGATTGTACAAAAGCTGGTATCGCAGCTAACTAGGTTGGCACCGTTCTCAATACGTCTTAACTGAACTTTTTTTAACTACTAAAGACTGTAATTTTTGTAGCTGCTCCTACTGCCTCGTAGTACACTGTCTAAACAAAAGATGCTGGTGAAATACATAACCTCCTCCTTTTTTAAAAGTCTGTTAACAAATGATCACAGATGACATTTGATTGTGCTGTGGTAGATGCCAATTGTAGCATTTTATAGTTGGTCAGTTGGCTCAGATGCATAAATATCGTCACTAGTAGCTGTTTTAGTTTAGTTTTCATCAAAATCGCGCTCGAGACTCTTTTGAGTATTTTTCGCTAATGATCCGGATTTGGCCATACACGCCTACTTGAAAAATTCACCCTGTATAATGGGAATCAGCATTTTTGATCAGTAAGGTATGTCTGATCGGTACGACGACGAAAACAATGATTAACAAGTTTCATTTTACGGAAACAATACGGTCATGAAAGAACACAATGTTTAGTATTTAGCCTCAATATGAGGAGGAGGGCTATGTCCAGTAGTGGACGTCTTTCGGCTGAAATTATGATGATGATGATGACGCTGACTAGGTTTGGCTGAGTTTTGACCTGAAGCAAGACGAAGTGACAAAAAGTGATAGTTGCAATGCTTGTTCCATTTGCTTTTTTTTCACAACAATGGAACAAATATAGGCCTTTACAGTGCTTTCATAGCTTTTAACCTTTGAAACCAGTAACTCTATAGCAAACTTATGGTAATGAGAATAAAAAATATTGTGATTTTGACAGTGATGCCAAATCATAGGAAAAAAATCTTTGAAAGAACTGTAGGATACTTTTTAAATTGACAGTGTCACTAACACTACCATTGACCATATTTATTATTTGTATTGAGTTTCCGAAATTACAGTATACTTGAATGTACTTACGAGAAGTCAGAGCTGTGCCGCTTATCTGTAAAGCGTTGATCATGGACATCACCACGTCTCTAGACTGGGCTGGCAGGATCTCACCAATGAATGTAAAGGGTACGGCCGCCGGGCAGGCTATGCTGAACAACAGTAATTGACGTGAACAAAAATATTACGAAAGATCAGAATCATAAAAGGCTTCGTACCAAAATGCAGGAGATTCAATCAACAAAAGATAAAACTGAATCACACCGATAAAATAAAACGCGATCAGACATCTAAACCATTCAATTGTTATGGAATATTGATACTGATATGATTAGACGACATGCTGCGCCGACTCCAAATAACCAATTTATTTGGATACGGGCAGGAGATTCATCATCGATAATTATAGCTCTTAAACGCCGATGTAAAAGTTTCAGTTTAATAAAATTCATTCTTAGTTAATCAGATGTTATGGCTGTTCTTACCAAAGTGCTGTGAGAAATTTGAAAGCCGCAAAGCTGATGAGTTTTGGCATGAACGCAGCTGCAATGCCAAAGATCCCGGCCAGCAGGGACGCGTATATAACCATTTTCTTGCGGCCCTGGGTATCCACGAGGTATCCCCATGCAAACGAAGTGATCACGATACCTAGAAGTTTATTGTTATGTACGGCCGGGAATAGTGTGAAGCTTGGACACAGCGCCAACTGCCTTTGCACGCAGGGGCGTCTAGCAAAACACCGCATAGTTTACAGTATATAAACTATGAAGATGAAATCAATATATGGGACAATATCAACAAAGTTCATTTTTTGACAATTTTGCTGGCTACATTTTTTCTTTAGTTTTCGCGAAAAATAAGGATCAGAATAGAAAGTCCAAGCTTGAAGGATCTTCAAGAGGTCTCAGAATATCTCCATAACTTTTTGAGATATTTTAGTTCAAAGTCTAGTGTGGCTACCAAAATTGAAAATCTCAAATCAAAAAGAATTTAAAATCAGTGGCACCAAAAATGGATTTCTCTGTCAGAAACCTCAATCTCACTAATAAAGCTAATCACACAAATTCTCGGGAAGTATCAATAACTTTTAACGGGTAATAAAACTCTCTTTTGTTAAAAAATAGGATAGATTCCGAGGTCTGGTCCTAAAGTCGGACTGACATGGTAGCGTTTTTGTTGGGGAGACTGCAGTACAACCCATGTCTCGATCGAATCGAAGGCTTTCTCGTAGGCCACAAACGCTAAACAGAGAGGCAGCTCTCCGATCTTCTGTATAATTTGCCGCAGCGTATGTATGTGGTCTACGGTGCAGTTTCGTGAGCTGGCTCTGCCAAAAAGCCAGATCTCTTGCCTTGGAGCCACTCAGTTTCTACAAACCTATCGTTGTATTTGTCCAATGAGCTTCTTAGGCACTCGAAACTAGTCTGGAATTCAAACTTTTCAGCTTGCAGCAGCTCTCTGGGTTTTGTATCTGGATCTGTGCTGGATGGAGCGTAAACTTCATCAGTCGAGAACTTTCAAGCTTGATATTGATGTTAAATGTGCGTCTTACTATGTTTGAACATATGCTTCTTGGTTGACATGACAAGACATGACAAGAGATTGACTTCAGTCAATCTCTTTTTTTGTTTCACCATCGGGGCTCTGGCAGGTCCACTTCCTGTGCTCAAGCTTTCTGAAGAAGGAGTTCATCATATAGACGCCCTCCTTCTCCATAAAACTAGCCAGTTGGTGACCCCGGTGGTTCCGCGTCCAACCCCAAATTGCCCAGTTTCGCGTTGAAGTCCCCCATGACAACGGTGAAGTGCTTTTAAGCATCCTCTCTTCGCTGGAGCACAGCATACTTAATGTAAAAATAACTGACCGGATAAGGAACACCGCACTGCGCTCCAGAACGAAAATTGCCGATGAAGCTTATAAAGCTGCCAGACTAAAGTGGGACTAGGCAGGCCATGTCTGCCGGATGCACAGCTGTGGGCCCGAATATCGCAAGACTGGAGCCCTGAAACAGCTAGACGGGGTAGTGGTAGACCGAAGAAAAGATGGCGGGACGTCTGGCTTCCGCGCGAATAGGCGAGAAGAAGCACACCATCGTGAGAAGTGGAAGGAATGCGGGGAGGCCTTTGCTCAGGAGTGGGACAATACGGGCTAACTAAAAAAAAAGAAACTTGATCATTGGTATGCCACACCCTTATAATAATAGGTCTTACTTACTGCCAAGTACATAACATGTATTTGTTAGCTAATCAAACTGTCTTGCAACGTAAAACTAGCTTTATAGGTACAAACAATACATATACAGTACATACTTAAAATCTGGTGGCGCGAAAACGCCATCAAAACAACCGAAATAGGAACCAGGCATAAAAATAAGATTTTATAATATGGTTTAATTGTTTTTATATAATGCGTCTTATGCATATACTAATAAAATTGTTTTTTTTATTGTACCTTGAATTGTTACTTTGTTGAACGCAATTACATCAAAAAATGGAACTGGGACAAGCCACCAAACTTGAATTTGAAGGCGATTTTTTTTTTCCTGATGATTTCTATACACTTATAAAAAAAAATGTGGCCCTAATTGAACCAAGTTACGTAGTTCACTACAAAAAAAAGATTGTAATTAAACCAATTTCTATTTAATAGCCTTTTTCTCCTCCAAAAAACTACCTTGTCCTCTAAATTACTAAGTCAGCCACCATCAATGTGCATCTAAAAAGTACTATCTCAGCCACCATATATCATCGGTGTAAGCTACTGTAAATACATCCCTGCATCGTTGTTATTTTATAGCATCTATATTTGTGACATATATTCAAGCAATAAGCTTCTAAAATAACTATATACGCCAATAAAGTAATTCTATCGCCTTATAATTTTATAACTTAGTACGTTTAAGACTTAGTTAAGTATGACTAATTCATAACTCGTCCCATAATATATACCTAAAATGATCATTAAAAAATTAACTATAGCCACTAAATATAAACAACAAAACAACCGTAGCTTGTTTTTTTTAATAGAATCTTTCTAGTGTTTAAATTCACCAAAAGTTAGGTTCAGCAAGGTGCTAGCTAGATTCATGGGAAACAACAATATTTTGTGATAGGCGGAGTCGATGTAGCCCCGCTAGGCGGGGCTCCTATTACTAGCTGCAGGGTTTGAAGTAACCTAACACGAACCTAAGACGTTTCCTTTGCCGCAATGCCTTTTTTACGATGTTTATTATAAGTTTATAACAAATTGTGTTAATGTTTATTTTAACTAAATAAAAGATTTACAATCTAGTGGACTATTATTGTTCTGATTACACGAAACGACTCGTCCCCGCGTGAATCGAAGGGCACTCTCTCATTGGTGGTAGCGCGTAGTGCCGCCCGTCTCGCTCTATCGTTGCAGTTCCTTATTTTATGTTAAAATAATACAATGTTATACAACTTCATTGATATAACTTAGCTTTTAAAATATTACATTGTATTATTTTAAAAGCTAAGTAATATCAATGAAGTTTTCGAGTTGATGCCTGAACTATATTTTTTTAAAGCACTGTTCATGTTGGTGAGTTGCAAAATCCGTGGCTGACTTAGTAAATTAGATGGTGATGTATAATCAAAGAGACAAGTAAAAATAATTGTTGCTCTTAACTTGACGCTTTTAAAAAAGTCGAATTAGTTTATTAGAAGCTTTCTTATTTTCCCGAGGCTGACATATAAAATCAGAGGTAAAGTTCCGTGGACAAGAAAAAAATTGTGGCTTGACTTATAATTTCCCAAAAAAAAAGAAACATCCTATCATTTAACACCTCGATTCCCAACGTGGACACGTAAAATTTGCTGATATGATATTCACCCATATTACTACCCATAAATGTTGACATTTTAGACTGTTATTAACCGGTTCCTTACATTTTGACCAAGTAGGTATTGCCTCCCAGTGTAGGAAAGAAAATCATACGCTGAATTTTCGGTAACTGTTTATGCATCGATGTCCTTAAACTGTGTATGTAGCTTCGTTTTACAAAAATGAGGGAACAACGCAAAATAAATTTTAGTTTAGAGTTTTACCTATGTACGGTATTGAAGCAATAAATCCTCGTTGGCGATTAGTCATGTTCAGATCACACATCGCAGCTGGTAACACGAAGGAGTAGCCTACCGGTTCCACGATAACTGCTACCAGGAACAGGCCTAAAGCCAAGCAATACTTTATGTTGTATAATCCGAGCCCTGGAACGAATTTCTTAAGAGTTAATTGTTGGGTTTTGTAGTGTAGATAGGTCAATCAAAATCAAAATCAAAATATTTTATTTCACATAGGTCTAGATGGGCACTTATAAAACGTCGACAAAAAGGTGCACGGTTCGGGTTGGTCGTTTCCTATGGAGAAGAACCGGCAAGAAACTCCATGGTTACTCTTTTCAAATCATTTGGTATTACAATATTATCATGGATACAGCATTTGTACTTAAGTATGGGGGGACAGCGTAGGCCCGACAATAAGTCGTTGCTTACTACACAAAAAACGTAGAAGAAAATAAAAAGTTAACAATAGCTAACAAGCAGCTGGGAATCTACAAAGCCTACAATTTCCACACATTCACAAATAATTGATAAAAAAGAATCTATACAAAGGTAAAAAAAATATTGTAAAATACTAAATTTAACAAGTGGCACAAATATTGTTATCAGTGCTGTAACTATTCTGAGCAAGAGATGTATAAATGATGAATGATGAGGAACAAGCAATTCCAATTATTACGGTGTTTTGTAAATAAAATATCCATGGTAATTTACAATTCTCATGAGATAAGACTTACAGTGGGCCCTAACTGGAGGAGAGTGGCTCGAGATAGAAAACAATAGAAACACCTAGAGGAGGCCTTTGCTGAATTAATAATATACTTTAACAATAACACACAAAAACAAAGTGGAGTGGCGACCGCGAACAGGAAGACGTTGCGTTAGAAGGCCTCCCACTAGGTGGACCGATGACCTGGTAAAGGTTGCAGGGCTGCAGGGATCCGCTGGATGCGAGACGCCCGGGACCGGTCAATGTGGCGACACTTGGGGGAGGCCTATGTCCAGCAGTGGACGTCTTTCGGCTGAAATGATGATGATGATGATGATGACACAAAAACAAAGGAAAATTCACAATGAAAGGGATTAGGAAAAAAAATGCAATACATAAAAGTTGAACATGTTATGAAACACCGATGGATTAAGAACAAATTTCACCAACGAAACTGTACGTGATCAGCAAATTTACCAATGTCCTGCAGTGGCCAGTGTCAATATTCCATAGCATTTTATGACACTCGCAGCTCTTGAAGAGGGTTTAGGTGTACCGATGGTAATTGTTTCCATGTGAAAATCAGAAACAATATGCATTGTGAGCACAACCGTGATTATTTTACTATACACAGCACTGTAGTTTAGTGTTTACAATGAAAATTTACTTAAATTTCAATAAAATAATTAGATTATGTAAGCAATAACACGCTCACCTGCCACAGCCAGGGCCTGATCCAGATCTGCCGTATATTTTTCCTTCTTGTAAGCATCCTCTTCATCCTCATCATTTTGCATTTTTAACACATAAATCTTAGAATTAATAATAAAAACACAGTTCACTACCCGTACCGGAATCAACAAGCATTGTTTTTAGTCGCCATACTTCGAGTGTAGAAAAAAAAAATTGGGGAACAATAAACACACGATGATACTCAAAAACAATTACTGATTAGCCAGTGCTGAAGCTGAAACCCGTCCTATTTGTGCGAGTGATATGATATGAAGCGGTATTGTGGCGGGTTATAAACTAGTGTGTTTATCTGGAATCAATTTTTGATACTGTCCGGAGCACGCGCTACTGATTTGGTGCTCCGTAACGTTAACTTGCACTGCAGAAAATAGCTTTTCATGGTCAAAGGATAAAACATAATAATACAAAGATGATTACCACGGATTTTTGATAGCAGACAGCAAGAGTGTCAACGCAAAAGGCAGCACTGACATCCATATTCCAGAAGCCGCCTTAAGTCCATTTTTGAACTTAAGTCGACTTTTGTTGTCATGGCAACAGGTGAAGAAGCCCACAACGGCATCAGCAACACCCACTTAATGATGTTCATAAGGTGAGGACAGACTAGCTAGAGCTTGCATTTGCAACAAGACATCGAGCCGCTTGAGACTTTGTTAAAACTTGATTTTGCTAAGAAACAAGCGAACTTGTGTAACATTTCATCGAGCAAAAACACGAGCGCAGGTTAATTGTACAACATAGAATGAGGTGCGTGGACTGAGGGGTCGTGCTGGTCGTTACTTCTCCTAATTCAATCAGTGTTTTTTTTAATATAACTCATCAAGATAAATTGCAGCACGCGCGACTTGCAAGTTCAACATATCAACGAAGAGTAAATGTCACACAGTAAGGACAGTCACTAAAGAACACCACCGGCTTACTCCTTTTGCTTCGTTCACGTTCATACATCTGGTCATACACGCACGCAGGTCGCGAGCACTGCCACCTGACCTTTTTAAAAAACAATACCAATAGAGTTTGTCCTTCTAGGGTGTTCTCTTTCGGGTTTTGTTAGTCACCTTTTACTCGTCCTCTCAACATGATCAAGCCATCCAAACATATTCTTTTATGTTTTTGTCTCTACATCTTCTTTTTAACCGCAACCTTGCAGTATTATATCATTCCTCAATTTATCAACTAATGTTACAATACGTGGAAATGCTCATATGAGTACTCACCTTAATCTACCTCCAAAACATGCTGTCCATTTCAAACATAAAATAAGTATGCTGCATGAAGGTTGCAAGCTGCTTTGTATGCTAAAAATGTTAAATTAAAATACGTCACAATGCTAGAGATGTCATAAATTGATGTCCTACCGAATGCTCTTGGTTGACATCATTTGTCAAAGAACTTAAAAGCTTAAAACGGATTTACTTGAAAATAAATATTTATTTTTTCGTGGTTCATTTATAAGATTTACACTTAAAATAATGGCATCAAGAATTTTCTATTCGGATGGTGAAAAGTCGTACGTACAGGAACTTGTCCGCAAGTACAAGCTCCATCAAAATACGACGTTGTCGGGCAGGACATCAGCGAAAAAATGTGCTTGGGTTCGCCTAACCCAAAACTTTAACTCCGTATTTAACTCGCGCGTAAGTACCAAATAACATGTATGCTGTTTTAATACGTGGTCTATGTTTGAGGATCGTAATGAACGGCAATCTTTTCTTTTTATAGAGAACCGAATCTCAGCTAAAAAGGTGCTGGTCCAATATTAAGGCTAAGAAAACCAGGACCACCCTTAATTTAGAAAAAAAAGACTTGGTGAAAACTTTACCCCGCCTGGAGTATGACTGTCATCGAAGGTCTGACGATGAAGACGGAAGGCAGTTGCAAGAAGTCCGGAACAGTTTACAGCAGCTTTATCGTGTCTTGGCTCATTTCATGCACTTTGATGAAAACTTTCGACTGAGCTGGAGTATAAGTTTACTTGTAAACCGTGAAAGCTTAAAACAGTGTTAGCTGGAGTATGACTGTCATTGAGTGTCTAAGGATGAGGACGTAAGGCTGTCGAGGGAAGCCCTTATTTGGAAAACTATAAGTAGAATATTTTAGCGATTAATACAAATATTTTCGAGAAATTAAATTACCTATTTGAATCTATACATAATATACATAAAGCTAAAGAGTTTGTTTGTTTGGTTTGTTGAACGCGCTAATTTCAGGAATTACTGGTTCGAATTAAAAAAATCTTTTAGTGTTGGATAGCCCATTTATCGAGAAAGGCTACAGATATAACATTACGCTACAACCAATACGAACGGAACATCAATGAAAAATGTTTCAAAAACAGGGAAAATTTATTCCTTTTGAGAGTTTCCGTAGCGTGCGCTGCGCAGACTCTTAAAAAGTTCAAAAAAAAGTCCGCGATAGCATAGCATCATACTCTCTCTAACCAGACGAAGTTGCGCGGGGCAGCTAGTACAATACATAATACAACATATGAATGAGCTTTCAAAATATTTTTTTTATATTGTTTGGTGCTACGCAACCATGTGTGCGTGTGAGTACGACTCGCACTTGGCTGGGTTTTTTGTTCATAATATGTATGATTATATGACAATTACTATGGGAATATTGAGAAAGTTTGTTTTTGTTTTATTATTTTTCAGAATGTCTAGATTATTTCTGCTGCTTGTGAAGATGGTAGAAAAGTTAACGGAAATAATTTAAAAGACAAGGTCCAAAAATGGATCCCTGTGGAACCCCAGACCAAAAACCCTGACCCTATGGTAACTAGGTCCAGAGCCAAATGACTTTTGAGTCCTATCTTACTAGACAAACTATCTAAACAAATGAATTAGAATAAACATTGATTGAAGGTAATCTTTTCCAAAAAGGGATGAACCACCTTGTCAAAAGCCTTCTGAAAGTACCCGTATACAAAGTTATTCGTTGTTGTTTGTGAGAATGTTGTTATTTAACTTGTTCATATTTAACTTTTTTATTTGTTCATATAATTATTCATTTAAGGTTTTTCTTCCGGGTAGTTGCATATGACAATATTGTGGTTCGACGTACTTCTTATAAGGTAGTTTAAAATTGTATTTTGTTATAATCTAGTGCTCCTAGAATCCGTTATAATAATTAAGTCTCATTGTTTGTTGCTAATAAACTTAGAAAAAGATGTTTTGCAAATAAACAAAAGATCAAAGAAAACAACAAATATTAATTTAACAAATAATTTAATTTAACAAATAATTTAACTTAAAAAATAAATTAACTTAACAAATAATTTAATTTAACAAATATTTATTATAATTTATTACAACATATTTTAAAACTACTTATGATTCTACATCTTCAACTGCTTGCGGCTTGTTATTCGTAAGCGATCTTTGTGTACCTGGTAATAAAAACGCGAGAACACCGCAAACTGAAAAAAAATACAGTTTTGATTATTGTAGCTATCTTGCTAAACGAATACTATCAGGAGCTTGTGTTTGACATGTTTATTTAATGTTATGTTGTTATTAAGTAGTTCCATCGTACTCAAATCTAATTATGTATGTTATGTTGTTATTAAGTAGTTCCTTCGTACTCAAATCTAATTATGTATTGGTGGGTAGTAGGTATGTGGTAAGTAGATGGTAGGTAGGTGGTAGGTAGATGATAGGTAGTAGGTAAAAAGCTGAGTAAAAAAAAAAAATATTTTCCTCTATACTGGATCCATTTTCGTAAGCCCATTCAGTCTCATTCCTAGGTTAAGGCAGCTCTTCTTTTCTTCCTAAGTACAAGGTAGTAAAACGATATATTTCAAATACTTACATATTAGTAAACCTCCAAAAAGATAGAACGTCATTTCGCAGTACACGTTGAGAAGAACGCCCGCAACGTTGGTGCCAACTATTGAGCCTGACCGACCCATCATCATGGTTAAACCAATAGCCATGCCTCTGAAATAAAATAAATAAATATTTTAAACACAGTACAATATGTAGACGCCTTACGTTTTCAAACATGGTATAATGTCGACTGCCTTGGTCCCGTGATCGCATGCGCTATTGCTCAATCGAGCAAAGTGCTATAAGGCTTTTCCTTCAAGAATTTCACAGTAGCAGCCAAAGATCACAATCACGATTTGAGACAATTGGTGACAAAATGGGTTCATCACCTGTTACATGGGACTTAAACATAAGTAGCAAAATATGGGTACAGACACATCTGAAACATCTTTGCCTAACCATACGGGGATACGATACACGCGTGATGTTATGATAAGTATGAAATAATTCAACTTACCTCAAATGCGTAGGGAAAAATTCAACAGAATATGCATTCACGGGTCCGATGGCAAGAGCCGAGACTGGGATCGACGACAGAAGAACAGCGAAGATCATGTCTTGTGTTATGAAGTTGATGAGCACAACGAAAGTTCCTATAACGAAGAACACTATGATAAGAAGCCTCTTCTTGCCGATGAACTTGACAGTGCTGCTGACCGTCACGGCTATAGCTGCACAGCAGATATTTGCCACTGAATTGACAACAAACGTTTGGGTTTCTATCGTGTCTATGCATTCTGCGCCTTCTTCTGTTGTCTGCAAGAAGAGAAGATTGCATGTTACACGTCATGGCATATACATACACTAATACACTCATGGATTTCATACATTATCACCAGCAAGTATTGAACTCAGGAAGTTACTAGGTTCTAAAGTAATCGAAAAACTGCAATGTACTGGACATGATCCAGTAAGTATATTGCGGTATTCAGTTTGGATATCGCGCATCTGATTGGCATCAGTGATTGCAGTGATTCATGAAGTGGCCTAATTTGTAGTTTTGGTTATACCTTCCGTCATTAATCATTTTGAACAAAGGTCTCTGTCAGGAAATAACAGTTTATTTTTCAAAGTAGTATATTGCTAACATAGCTTGAGGAGCTCGTGGCTAAATAATAACAGCCGCTCGGGTCGATCTTTAGGTTAAGCCGTGCTTGCCTGGGTTGGTGGTTGGTGGTGCTCGGAAAGCACGTTAAGCCGTTGGTCCCGGCTGTCATTTGTAGATCTTTGACAGTCGTTAGGTAGTCAGTGGCCCAAAAAGTCTGACAACCAGTCTTACCAAGGGGTATCGTTTTACTCAGTACTAACTGGGTTGTGGAGGTCAGATAGGCAGTCGCTCCATGTAAAAATACTGGTATTCAGCTGCATCCGGTTAGACTGGAAGCCGACACCAATATAGTTGGGAAAAGGCTAGGCAGATGATGATAATGATGATATTGCTAACATAGCTCACTCAGTAGTATGGCATCTAGGATTTTCCCAGTTGTTCATAGAATCTTGGTTCATTATTTCGGCAACATACAAAAACGCAAGACGCTACCTTGAACTTGCCTGGTCCCTTGCTTGTATTCTTAGCCTCAGTACTAACCTGATTAAATCTATCAAAGATGACGTCACAGGCTGTCATGTCTTCCCCGTCGCCGGTCAGCACCCTGTTCAGTACATCTGGGACCCAGGAGTATAAACCATTTAATCTGGAATAAGTACAAATACCAATATTATGAAACTACTTCATACACTGTGTATTATTCAAATTAAATTTTAATTGGGTTTTTCCATCAGGACATTTCTCAGTAGCAGCCACGGAGTCTCGATTTGAGCCCGGTTGATGGCAATAGGGTCGCCCCCTATTACATGGGACTTAAACATAACTAGCGAAATGTGAGTTTACTATTACTACCCTTCGGGGATTACAGGCGTGATGTTATGTAAATTCTAAATGTAAGAAGCGATGTCCCACACGTGAAACATCATCATATCCAGTTTGCAAATACCTCTACGTTGTCACATGAGTGTCCCAAAATCAAAATCAAAATCAAAGCATTTATTTCAAGTAGGCCAGTTACAGGCACTTTTGAATTGTTGAAACAAAGATAACAGTAAAATATAGCTACAGTCCCAGTCACAAGGCACAAAAACTGTGAAAGTACTGTAGTTGCCCATTCCCTAACGTAGATCTCTATGGAGAAGAACGGGCAAGAAACTCCATGGACACTCTTCATATTCACTCTACGTTACAAGTGTCCATAGTAAAAACAATTCAAAATTAAAATAATTAATTCAAATAAGCCGTGGCAAATAAGAGATGACCAGTCACAACTGACAGCGCCCGTTCACGAACATGACGCATGTATCAGCACCATTCAACTCAACCATTTTGAAGGGAACTAAATGAACCGACACACGTGCCACCATCAGCGAGACATTTGAGTGAGCATGACATACTCCTAACCGCCAGGGCACATTCAAGTCAAGAAAAGACGCAGGTTTCCAGCGAATGACAGCTTTCTAGTACATAGTACTCACACAATATGGGCTAGACGGCTATATAATATTAACGAGATTGAATTTATACAATGCAAAGATAGTTATACAATCTTTAGCAGCTCCAACAATACTATTTGATGCTATCAATTTAGGCGCCCCTGTTCTTGTGAAGCAGGACCGGCATTGAGCCAAGCATTGTTATCAGTGATATAATCGTTCAACTTGTAATATGCTTTCTTACATAGTGTGCGTTTAATGCATGTTTTAAATTCGTTTCATTCAGTTTAAGAATACTTTGTGGAATTTTATTATAGCATCTCAAACAGTACCCCATGAAAGATGAGTCTACTTTAGCGAGTCTGAAGCCCGGCTGAACTAATTGGTCTCTATTTGTAGTACTGTAATTGTGTCTGTCACCTCTTTTATTAAAAAGATGTAGATTTTTTCTTACATACATTATGTTTTCGTAGATGTATTGACAATGTACCGTCATGATGTTAATTTCCTTAAACAGTTCCCTTAGAGAATCGCGCCTACGAAGATTATATATGGCTCTGATGGCTCTTTTTTGCAGAATAAATATAGACTCAATGTCTGCAGCCCGTCCCCATAACAAAATGCCATAAGACATAATACTATGAAAGTAACTAAAATAGACCTAGTATATAGTCTAGCGGTATCTACATCAGTATATTGACGGATTTTTCTTATAGCATATGCTGCTGAACTTAGCCGCCCCGCAAGAGATGTTAAATGAGAACCCCATTGTAGCCTTGAATCAAGCGTAATCCCCAGGAAAACCGTTTTATCTACAAATTCAAGTTTCTCTTTATTCAATACTATGTCACAATCGCTACTTTTAACATTCGGTAAAGCAAATCTTATGCATTTAGTTTTTTTTTCATTTAACACTAAATTGTTTGCTGTGAACCAATTATGGACCTCCCATGTGACAAAGTAGAGGTGTTTTCAAATATTCCAGAGTAATGGGATCTGGGACATTTGCGCGAAAGACATATGCGCGAAGGACACTTCCGCGAACCCACTTGCGCGAAAAGACATATGCGCGCATGGACTTTTGGGCGATTAGACTTTTGCGCGAATGGACTTTTGCGCCCATAGACACTTACGCGCATAGACACATGCGCGCAGAGACACTTGCGCGAATGGACACTTGCGCGAATGAACTTTTGCGTAAAAGGACACTTCCGCGACTAGATTTACTCGCGCCTGGCTACGGTTAATCTGTAGAGTAAACATAACATCATATTATTTCTTATTTTCAATGAGATAGAGCGAGAGAAGTGGCAACACTGCCCGAGTGACGTGTCAAATTATTTTTTCGTATCTACCATGAATAGTGTTGCCAGTTATAATTATTGTTTAATCGATTTGCAATATCGATTTTGAACGTATGTTTCAAAATAATTTTACTCTCTGTTCAAGCTTTTGGGTTTCATTAATGTCGATTTTTAAGGTCATTCAGTTGTTTTAATGTCTATTATGACAAATGTATATTGATGTAAAGAACATTCTTGTTACTTTGTACAAAAAAGATTAATCAATCGATTCCGATTTAGAAGAACCTCTGTGTTATGTTTACTCTACAGCTAACCTAACCTAACCATTCGCGCATAAGTCCTTTCGCGCATGTGTCTTTGTACGTAAATGTCCGTTCGCGCATAAGTCCATTCGCTCAAGTGTCTATGCGCGCAACTGTCTATGCGCTCAAAGGTCCATTCGCGCAAAAGTCTAATCGCCCAAAAGTCCATGCGCGCATATGTCTTTTCGCGCATGTGGATTCGCGCAAGTGTCCTTCGCGCAAATGTCTTTCGCGCTAGTGTCCTGATACCAGAGTAATGAGTAATCATCTATACAAACAAATAAAATTGAAGTGTCTGTTTTTAATGCCATAATAACAGTCAAATGAATAAGATTCAAATTCACGACTGACGACACGACATGACACAACAAAGACACGGATCTCACACGAGTTAATCAGTCCGGGTAATTTTTGCACCATGGATAAGTTTGTTTTCGAATTACCGCTTAAATGAGTCTTCCGCCTTGCCCCATCAAAGGCATATAGTAAGCGTCCACAACGTCCTAACAATATCCCACAGGTTATATGCTTTAAAATAACCATAATCCACGTAGGTACCTATTACGATACTAATTGAACCAATACGTGATCAACCTTCAGAATATTCCATTTAAATTGATATCTTCGCGAGGACTCATTAAAGCGGTAGGTCTATAGTAATGAAACGAGAAAAGAAATATGTTTTTACTTACACTGAGAATAAGCCAAACAGAAGAAATCCGTTCAGAGCAAACCATTTTACATATGGAGGCTTGAATAAAGGTAAGCTCTGTACTTTCAATGATTTCAGGAAACCAATTTTAGTGTCGTCGTGAGGAGGTGCATCCAAGCGCTTAATCTGAAACCATAGACATTAGTTTGTTAATATATAGGAAAAGAAGAATGGACGAGATGAAAGGCGGGAGGTGATAGGGTGTTCAATCAAAAACATTCAGGCGCCCTCTTATTTAGGTGAAAGTCAAAAAAGGCGGTTTAGTATAATCAGCATATAAAACGTACCCACTGGTGGTGGGACACAGGCTTCCTGTCTGCGAGAGGGGCTGGGCCGTCCACCACCTGGGCCCAGCGCGGGTTAATAGTGGCTGTCGCATAACTTCGATATTTTGACACCATTAACTACTCAGGTCTCTCACAGATAGCACATGCTGTGCTCATATTAGTATACTGAACGTGGTATCGCAAAATATCTTCTCTATCACATTCGATGGGGAGTCTTTTATTATGTAATAACAAAGCATGTCCTGACTCCTGATAATAATTAAGTATAAAAACTGATGTGTTTTATCTTTACTGATCAAAGATTACCTCTAATAATGGTGTGTGATAATGGCGATAAAATCGTCATTTATCGAGTGTAACTGAATTACTTAGTGATAAAAAATCACGCTTTCCTAAGCAAAATTCATTCTAAATCTTTCATGTGATGACGAATCAAATTACGATTGTTTATCGATTTTTTTACAAATAGCACTAACTTCCTAAAACTGCCTAAAACTAGTTTTAATTAGGCAGCAGTGACCTAGCACAACTTCTGTGTAAAATAATGGTTAATCCTGATAAGATTAAAAACCGAACTCAACATGACCGGAAAGATAATGCATGCCTACTGTGTCTGTGTGAAAAGTTTTCAGTGAAGGAACTATAGGCAATTTTCTATGAAATCTAGGCGTAAGATTAACAGAATTTTAATATATCTCAAATTATGTCTTATAATTACAACTTTACCTCACACTTAAACAACAAGTACCTAAGTCACCGGAGAACAGAGATAGAAGCATCTGAAATATGATGCCTTTTGTGTATTTGAATGATGATGATGATCAACGGGGTTCCATTACGCAGCCTGAACAGTCCTTAGTCGATTCTAGGACATCGCCGGCCTAGTTAAGATTAAATAACTGTCTGCTTAGCTTTAAAACAACATTTTGAACAGAATCAGATCTAAAAACAAATAACCGTTGTAGTCAAATCTTCGACAAATTACAGGAAATTCCAACTGTTACTCTTTCTCTGCTCTCCGGCGACTTACTTTCTTGTCGCATTGTGAATTGGAGTACTTATTATGAGCTATGATTCAAACTCAAACTCAAAGAATTTATTTCAATTAGACCATTTTATCACTTTTGAATGTCAGAAAAACAAAGAAAGCGAAGCTACAGACACAAGTCAAAACAACTTGTGAAAGTACTGTAGTGGCTCCAAAGCGTAGATCTCTATGGAGAAGAATGGGCAAGAAACTCCATGGACACTCTTTTCAATCAAAATATAGTTACAAAATCTTGGTTACATCATTCTTGTAGAAACTATACATTTATGCGAGAACGATGTATAAAGAAGTGCAAGTTAAGAGAGTCCAGAGTAAAAACATTTGAGACATACTTCATTTTTTTTGGACTTACGCCCATTTTGACCAAGACTTATTGGCACAGCAGTAGAGCATGACCTGGAGAAAGACATAATGAACTACTTTTATTCCAGTAGTATGTTCCGGGGAGACAATTCTCAACAGTCACGCGGGTGGAGGCACTGGAAAATAATAAATAATAATTACCGGAAAATCATCAGGAGACCTTTTCTTGTTCCCAGCGTATATTCCTTGCAAAACTATGAGTGCTTCATCCAGCTTGCCTTGAGAAACCAAATATTTTGGACTTTCAGGGCCAAAAGACAGTAGACCAGCAGCTATTAAGAAGAAGGATGCGTTTACGACCGTCAAGAGTCTCCATGGTCTGAACATGTATAATCCGAAGTCTATCCGGAAGTCAAGAGGCAGTATTGCCCAGGCAAGTACTGGAAAATAAGAAGAAAATGCCTTTATTGTAATTGACACTTGCAAATAGTGAACATGTACAAAATATTCATTTACTAACACAGATTGTACAAAAGCTGGTATCGCATCTAACTAGGTTGGCACCGTTCTCAATACGTCTTAACTAAACTTTTTTTAACTACTAAAGACTGTAATTTTGTTATATTATTCTGTGGTAGATGCCAATTGTACCATTTTATAGTTGGTCTACTAAACTATAAAATGGTAGTTTAGTAGTAGTGTAGTGTAGTTTTCATCAAAATCGCGGTCGATACTCTTTTGAGTATTTTTCGCTAATGATCCGGATTTGGCCATACACGCCCACTTGCAAAATTCACCCTGTTTAATGGGAATCAGCATTTTTGATCAGTAAGGTATGTCTGATCGGTACGACGACAAAAACAATGATTAACAAGTTTCATTTTACGGAAACAATACAATCATGAAAGAACACAATGTTTAGTATTTAGCCTTAATATGTTATCATAATTATAATACGTAATTTTGATGCATCATTCATGTATTAAGATAGGAAAGTTTCGCGCGAGGTTATACAATAGCGTAAGAATGACAGAGAATAAATTTATCATGTCGTTGTAAGAATTTAGTAATTTCCTGATGAAGTTAATCTTGAATCAATCATTGATTATCAAAACACACAAGGAACACAAGTAATACAAGGCAACCTAGTTTGCACCATCCACTTTTCGTATCGCATAAACAATCGCTTTAAAAATTCCCTACATATTACTAGGTTAGGTGCTCGCAGAACGGTTGGCTGATGGGACCGAAAAGTTGTGGGGTGAAGACGTTGCGTTGGAAGGCCTCCCACTAGGTGGACCGATGGCCAAGTGAAGGTTGCGGGGATCCGCTGGATGCGAGACGCACGGGATGAGTCAATGTGGCGACACTTGGGGGAGGCCTATGTCCAGCAGTGGACGTCTTTCGGCTGAAATGATGATGATGATGATGATGACAAAAAGTGACAGTTGCAATGCTTGTTCCATTTCCATTTTTTTAACAACAATGGAACAAATATAGGCCTTTACAGTGCTTTCATAGCTTTTAACCTTTGAAACCAGTAACTCTATAGCAAACTTATGGTAATGAGAGTAAAAAATATTGCGATTTTGACAGTGATGCCAAATCATAGGAAAAAAACCTTTTTAAACTGACATCGTCACTTACTAAGTTTATTATTTGTATTGAGTTCCCGAAATTACAATATACTTAAATGTACTTACGAGACGTCAGAGCTGTGCCGCTTATCTGTAGAGCGTTGATGATGGACAGCACCACGTCTCTGGACTGGGCTGGCAGGATTTCACCGATGAATGTGTAGGGCACGGCCGCCGGGCAGGCTATGCTGAACAACAGTAATTGACGTGAACAAAAATATTACGGAAGATCAGAGTCATAAAAGGCTTCGAACCAAAATGCAGGAGGTTCAATAAACAAAATATCAAACTCTAATCACACCAATAAAATAAAACGCGATCAGACATCTAAACCATTCAATTGCTATGGAATATTGATACTGATATGATTAGAAGGCATGCTGCGCCGACTCCAAATAAAGTGGAATACGGGCAGGAGATTCATCATCGATACTTATATCTCTTAAATGCCAGTTTCATAAAATCCACTCTTAGTTAATCAGATATTATGGCTGTTCTTACCAAAGTGCTGTAAGAAATTTGAAAGCCGCAAAGCTGATGAGTTCTGGCATGAACGCAGCTGCAATGCCAAAGATACCGGCCAGCAGGGACGCGTATATAACCATTTTCTTGCGGCCCCGGGTGTCCACGAGGTATCCCCATGGAAACGAAGTGATCACGATACCTAGAAGTTTATTTTTATGTAAGGCCGAGAGTAGTGTGAATGCTTGGTTTAGGACACAGTGCCAATTGCCCTTGGACGCAGGGGCGTCTACTAAAAGACCGCATAGTTTACAGTATGTAAGGTATGAGGATGAAATCAGTATATGTCTGCTCATAAATGTTTGCATTTTAGGCGGTTATTAAAATAAATCACCGGTTCCATACATTTTGATCAAGTAGGTATTGCCTCCCAGTGTAGGAAAGAAAATCATTCGCTGGACTGGTAACTGTTTATGCATCGATGTCCTTAAACTGTGTATGTAGCTTCGGTGTACAAAAATAAGGGAACAACGCAAAATAAATTTTAGTTCAGAGTTTTACCTATGTAAGGTATTGAAGCAATAAATCCTCGTTGGCTATCAGTCATATTCAGATCACACATCGCAGCTGGTAACACAAAGGAGTAGCCCACCGGTTCCACTATAGCTGCTACTAGGAACAGGGCTAAAGCCAAGCAATACTTTATGTTGTAAAATCCGAGCCCTGGAATGAAATTCTTGAAAGTTAATTGTCGGGTTTTGTAGTGTAGATAGGTACAAGCGATTACTATCATGATGGTGTTTTGTAAATAAAATATCTATGGTAATTTGTAATTCTCATAAGATAAGACTTACAGTGGGCCCTAACTGGAGATTGTTTTCTATCTCGAGCCACTCTCCAGTGGCTCGAGATAGAAAACAATGGAAACAGCTAGAGGAGGCTTTTGTCAAGAGGCATGCTGAATTAATATTATACTTTAACAACACATAAAAACAAAGGAATATTCAGAATTAAAGGGATTAGGAAAAACAATGCAATACATAAAAGTTGAACATGTTATGAAATGCCGATGGATTAAGGACAAATTTCACCAACGACGTACGTGATCAGCAAATTTACCAACGTTCAGCAGTGGCCAGTGTTAATATACCATGGCATTTTATGACACTCGAAGCTCTTGAACGAGGTTAAGATGTACCGATGGTATTTGTTTCCATGTGCAAATCAGAAACGATATGCATTGTGCAATTTTATTACATTTTGTTAAATTTTTAACTAGTACTAGGTACCTAAACCAAGAGTACATTGTGCTAGGTATTTTAATTTTAAGTTTGCATGCTGAAGGAAGTCAGTGAAATGTGTGAAAGCTTTTATTTTATAAGACCATCATGTACCATATTTCATGCAAAATAAAGAATCTAGAATCTTGAATCTTGAGCGCTACCGTGATTATTTTACTATTTACATAGCATTTTAGTTTAGTGTTTACAATGTTAATTTACTGAGATTTCAATGTCTAGCTTAAAATAATTAGATTATGTAAGCAATAACACGCTTTTAAAAGACAATTACAGAATAATCTTGCTTACCTGCCACAGCCAGGGCCTCATCCAGATCTGCCGTATATTTCTCCTTCTTGTCCACATCCTCAGTAAACGTATTTATTTTATTTTCCATTTTTAACACATAAATATTAAAATTAATTTAATAAAAACACAGTTCACTACCTGTACCGGTATCAACAAGCATTGTTTTTAGTCGCCATACTTTGAGTGTAGATAAAAAATTATTGGGGAACAATAAACACACGATGATACTCAAAAACAATAACTGATTAGCCAGCGCTGAAGCTGAAACCCGTCCTATTTTCGCGAGTGATATGATAGAAAGCGGTAATGTGGCGGGTTATAAACTAGTCTGTTTATCTGGAATCAATTTGTGATACTGTTCGGCACGCGAACCCGATTTGGTGCTCCGTAACGATAACTTGCACTGCAGAAAATATCTTCTCATGGTCAAAGGATAATACAAAGGAGATTACCCCGGATTTTTGATAGCAGACAGCAAGAGTGTCAACGGAATAGGCAGCACTAAGACTAGCTCGTTCTTTTCATTTTTACTGACAGAAATATACTTATAGGAATAAAAATAGAACAGTTACCGTTGTGAAGTTATCTAAACACTTTAAATTCAAATTTATTTATCGAGGCGAGTTTTATTGCTCCTTAGTAAATACATCGAGGTGACGTAGGTATTCTTAAACAAATTTTATTCAAGAGAATCAATCGAGGCAATTTATATCAATTGTTGAATTGTTACGTAATAAATGCAGCAGTAGTAGATTATAGAGATTCATCTATAGGTTCTCTTCCTTTTTTTCTGAGCACGTACTTGGTCTTCAATAATCTGAAAGTACACGCCTAGAGCCGAAGGGGTGTTTCGAAAAAGAACTTACATCACAGTTAAAATAACCTTTTAAGTTTACTATTATTAAAATCCTTAATTTCGTCAGCCTGGTAATTACGCAAGATTTATTTGTTCTCATAATTATGTTATTTCCTTACACATCCATAACATTTTCTATTTGAGTGAACCAACCGCGGCAGCTTTGATTTATTTTGAGCTAATAATGCATTATTTGGGCAAAATAATTTGTCTTTGAATACCACTTGTTGTGCTGCCAGAACGTCAATCTCATTTCTAAGGTTCTTTATGATTAATTGCAATGGAACTAATTCTTGTTCATAATATTCTGTGAAGTGGTCCACCGTTGCAACACTCTCAAGTGTGCTATCCTTCCTTTCTTCCACTTTCGTTTCTGAACTTCTCATTTCAGTATCTGGATCAAAAAGACGAGATTGCGTATATTATATTGTATGCATGTAGTTTAGTTTATAAAATCAATTAATTTAAGTAACATAATGTAATGTAACATAAGTATAATTATCCTCTTCTGCAAATCTCACAGTCAAAATTAAATTTGCTGTAAAAAAACCCAATTCTGGGTTAAGCTCGCCGTAATATGTACATAAGCAATATAATTATTTATTTCAATTTGTATGTATATATATTTGTTATTTTGTGTGCAATAAAGAATAAGAAAAATAATAGCTTAGTGCTGGTTTTTTAATAAGCATGATTATAATTATGATTAGTTATAATTACTAATTCTCAAAAGACCGAGTTTCAATAGATCGAATAACAAAAAGTCCGACTTAATGATAATACGAAACATCAAAATACGAATTCCTATTTTGTATTAAAGTACCGATTAATTACTATACTGAAATAAAAACGCCTTATAAAACTGAATATTAAGACAAATAAACACAAAACTGCTCGTCAGAGAAGAAGTATCATACGAGTATTATGTATAGTGTGAGAAGGTAGAGTTAAAAAACTAATGACAGATGCGTTTTTCTAATCATAATTGCATAGTTAGTCAGTCTATTATTTCTCATTTAAAACTATGATTGTTTACTTTTGAAAAAAAAAAAATTCTTTCGAATAAAAATATTATCTTTCGCTGCTGGTCACAGTTCTGACCTAACTTAACCCAAATCATTAACCAACAATAGAGGGAATCTTCGAACGAAAGATTCTTCGAACGTATGAAAATCGGAAAACAAACAATTCGCATTTACGACTTTCGGAAAAAAAAATCGTGATTTTTAATAATATTCTTAGGTATTATGAAATTCGGACATTTGAAAATCGGACTTTTGAAAATCGGAACATCGAAATTCGGAATAAAATATTTCGGACTATTTGGGTGTTCCCGTATGGAATGGATGGATCCACGGACCAAACTAGGTAAGCACTGATTAACCTCGAAGACGACCCGTGCGCCTGTTATTATTTAGCCATGACCTCCTCCTTTCCAGGATCAATAGGAATTTAATAATAAAACCTTTCAATTTGTAACTATTTGTACTTACCACTAGATAGCATAGGAGATCTTTGTTTTTTTACTTTACTGTTGTCAATATCATTCACAAATCCAGACTCGCTTATAGAAACACGTTGATATGCACTTGATTTTTTGATTTGTATGGACAAATCATGCTCCGAATCTACAGGAATTCTTATTTCATTTGAAGAAATTCTCATTTGAGTTTTGAGTACAGTGACCGAATCATTTGACAATCGCGTTGGTGAATTTGCTGCGTCGAAAGTTCTAAGTATTCTTTCATTTTTATCGTTTAAGTAGCTGTGGAATCCCAAGTCAACAGAAATTAAATCTTTTTTCATAGCACTTTTCAAGGTGCTCGTAGATAGAACAGATGATGATCTGCTGTCTACGCGTTTATCAGATGACGGAATTCTTTCAGTATGTTTTTGTGAAGACGTCGAAGGAATTAATTCGTCCGTATCGTAGATAACTGATTGAGTTTCAATTAACTCTTGCCTTACTAGTGAATGTGTCTCGTCACCTCCATCTCGAAATCTTGAAGCTATTTGTGTTGTAAATGGAATTTCACTAGGATCATATTCACGATCAATATTCATTGGCCCATCAAAAATTTTGGTTTCACTAAAAACTTCTTTATGTTTTGCAGATTTTGGACTTGGTTCAGTATTATCAATAATTACTGGAGCTGCTATAAAATTCACATTTTCCTCGTTTGGGAATCTTGCTTGACCTTTAGTATTAGAATCAATATTACTGTCATTATTTGGTTCAGGAATTTTACCAACATATTCTTTGTTACCAAATGGTTCCGTTATTTTACCATGCCCGGAATCTGTTTCTTGCTTTGGGCCACTGGGTAAGGATCTTCGTTTTTCGTCTTTACGGACACCTACGGCAGTGTCTCTGTCTCCAACATTATCTAAATATTGGTCTGGACTAAAGCTTCTCTTCTTATCTCTATTGTCTTTAGCTAATGCTGTTGATGTCTTGCTTCCACTTAGTAAGGATCCTAAATCAGTGTCTTTGTCTCCAACATTATCTAAATATTTGTCTGGACTAAAGCTTCTCTTCTTATCTCTATTATCTTTAGCTGATGCTGTTGATGTCTTGCTTCCACTAAGTAAAGATCCTAAATCAGTGTCTTTGTCTCCAACATTATCTAAATATTTGTCTGGACTTAAACTTCTCTTCGTATCTCTATTATCTTTAGCTGATGCTATTGATGTCTTGCTTCCACTTAGTATAGATCCTAAATCAGTACCTTTGTCTCCAACTTTATCCGAATGTTTGTCTGGACTATCGCCCCTCTTTGTATCTCTTTTATCTTTAGCTGAGGCTGTTGATGTCTTGCTACCACTTAGTAAAGGTCCTAAATCAGTGCCTTTGTCACCAACTTTATCCGAATGTTTGTCTGGACTATCGCCCCTCTTTGTATCTCTTTTATATTTACCAGAAACTGTTGATGTCTTGCTTCCACTTAGTAAAGATCCTAAATCAGTGCCTTTGTCTCCAACTTTATCCGAATGTTCGTCTGGACTATCACCCCTCTTTTTACCTCTTTTATCTTTAGCTGAGGCTGTTGATGTCTTGCTTCCACTTAGTAAGGATCCTAAATCAGTGTCTTTGTCTCCAACATTATCTAAATATTTGTCTGGACTAAAGCTTCTTTTCATATCTCTATTATCTTTAGCTGATGCTATTGATGTCTTGCTTCCACTTAATAAAGATCCTAAATCAGTGCCTTTGTCCCCAACTTTATCCGAATGTTTGTCTGGACTATCGCCCCTCTTTGTATCTCTTTTATCTTTAGCTGAGGCTGTTGATGTCTTGCTTCCACTTAGTAAAGATCCTAAATCAGTGCCTCTGTCACCAACTTTATCTGAATGTTTGTCTGGACTATCACCCGTCTTTGTATCTCTTTTATATTTACCTGATGCTGTTGATGTTTTGCTTCCATTTAGTAAAGATCCTAAATCAGTGCCTTTGTCTCCAACTTTATCCGAATGTTTGTCTGGACTATCGCCCCTCTTTGTATCTCTTTTGTCTTTAGCTGAGGCTGTTGATATCTTGCTTCCACTTAGTAAAGATCCTAAATCAGTGCCTTTGTCCCCAACTTTATCCGAATTTTTGTCTGGACTATCGCCCCTCTTTGTATCTCTTTTATATTTACCTGATGCTGTTGATGTCTTGCTTCCACTTACTAAATATCCTAAATCAGTGCCTTTGTCCCCAACTTTATCCGAATGTATGTCTGGACTATCGCCCCTCTTTGTATCTCTTTTATCTTTAGCTGAGGCTGTTGATGTCTTGCTCTCACTTAGTAAAGATATACTTTTTTGTAAAATAGGAAGCTTAGATTGTGATATTCTTTGAGAATCTTTTCTTTCTTCTTTTTTTGGTTCATCTTTTGTGGCAAGTGTATCATCTTTAATATCATTTTGTTTTGTAGGTTTGTCGTTACTTACTGTAATCTCTTCTACCTTGGAATCCCGCTTTTCTCTCGTTTCTGCTGGTGGTTTGGTTACAGTGTCATTTTCCTGACTTTCAGTGTCGCTTTCCTGGTCGGAAAAACCACCTCTGGTACGAAGAAAGACCTTTGGTATTTTATTTGCTTCTATGTCACTATGTTGCGATTTAGAGGTAGCATTTGAGGTTGATTCATTTTCTATTGACCTATTCTCAGGATCTATATTTTTCTGCTTGTCTTTAGAGTTTACAAAATGTTTATCTTTGGTTGTTGGTGTTTCTAATGATGGTTTTGATTGACGCAAATTCATTTCGCTTGTTTTTAAGCTCTCATTCTTAGTTTCTGAGTCCACAGCAGCATCAGCCGGATCGCTGAAATTAAAAGGAACTGGGATTGGGATTGGTGGCGGCATTGGCTTTCTTAAACACTCTATTTTCTCAATTTTATTAGGAACTGACCTTTCAGTTTCTTCCATGTTGTTTTCAGTGTCTATTTCTTCAACAGGCTGTAATTTGGATTCATCTATGTTTTTATCCCCGAGTTTATTCGGTGCGGTATATTGTTCACCATTGGAAGAGAAACTTTCAATTTTTGAGGACTCCACGGGTTTATCGTCAATATCTACAGTAGCAGATTCTTGCTTTGGCACTTCAGTTACATTAGCATTATCGCCTTGCGTTGCCAGTATGTTATCATTTGGATCAATGTCTTCGGGTTTCCGCTTGCTGGACATTATGGGGATAGGGACTGGGATGGGAATTGGTTGGGAAACAGGCATTTTGACAGATTCCTTCACTGATTGCCTTAACTTCGTAACATCAGATGATCCGTGTTTTGGATGATCACTTGGATCCAATGTATCTTTCTCCTTTATACGATGAACTCCTTTTGGAGGAATAAAGTAGGGCTCTGAATGGTCGTTGAATGACTTTCTCGGTTTGTCTTCACTAGGACCTCTACTCCTAACAGTCTTATCATCACTCATTCTTGGAACACTTTTTGTTTTAGGAGGATAAGTTATTATCGAATTGGAATGTGTGCTGGGGGAATTTATCGACGACTCCCCATGATAAATGTCTACAATAGAATCAGTTTTATCTGGGAACTTAGTATCAGTTGATTTGTCACTAGATCTTCTTTTATTTTTGAATAACCCACTGTCGAAAATTGAACTATGTCTTCCATTACTTTGAGTATCCTCATCATGTAGTATGACAGGTTTTTTATTACTATTAACGTCAGATCCAACATTTTCTTCATCACGTAGTTCTTCTTCTTCTTCTCGTTCAGGTCCGGACCTCGTACTGGGCTTGTAAGAATATTTGTCTTCACTAAAAGGTGGATCCAAACATCCTCCTGAAATCACACCAATTTGAAGTATTATAAATTAATACAGAATTTAAGTTAAATGTGGAGTATGTAAAAGAAGAATATTATGAGTGTTCCCAGGAGCATTTTATTTTCTTTATTTATTTAAGGAAAAACAAACAGTAGCACAATTAAAATAAGTCACAATATCATAAATTTAACAGTGCGATATTAAAATCAAAATTAAACTATGCAGTTGTATCTAACCTGGTTTACACTTTCCAAACAACCACTTTGGTCCTCCCTGCTGAGTTGAAACAGAGTAATCTTGATAAACGTTTTTGGAAAGTGTAAATGTTTGTTTGAATGTACCATCTGATTTAGTAGCCTTAGTGGGTTCAGTAATATTAGCACTGTATGACGAACTAGGCATGTATGGGTACTTGTCATCATGCACAGCTCCTAAACATATTCCTGTAATAATGAAATGTTAATAATGTTTGCAAACTGTTTGTTGTGTTTTAGTAGGTTAAGTTCCTGTAGCAACTTGCATACACTTGGCAAATGCGGTATCGATGGTTTCATAGTTTAAGATTCTTGTCCAAAATTCATTAGTTACGGTCGTACCAATACCGAATTGTTCTATTAGGTAAATAACAATGAATATTAGTTCGTAATGTTTTATTAAGTGGTAATCACCTGGTCTTAGCATATCGAAAAGTTGTTTGTGTAGTTTCCTTGGTTTCTTTTCAAATTCCGCTTCCATGAATACATCAAAAGTCATAATAGTTCGATCACTGTTCACTAGTCGAACCTTTTGTAAAGTCTTTGACCTATCATCAGCTTTCCATGAAACATCATGGTTTTCATCCTTTTTCCTAACTTTGATTTTCACATTAAGTGGTATACTTTGTGAAATACTTTGCATTGATTTGTTTTTTGGAATAGCTTCTACATCAAATTCTAAATTTTGTACGATTTGATCCACTACAGCTTGCTGATTATCCATACTGTCGAAAATTCAAAAATAAAAATTAACTTCAGAAATGTAGATCGTCTGCTTCGTCGGTATAGTCGTCGTAATCGAAACTGGTGCGTGTAGGACTTTTGATCTTTCAATTAGCTTTTTATTAGGAAGTGAAAGAGAAAGAAAGAGAGAGAGAGAGAGAGAGAGAAGAATAAAAACCCCAAGTAAGGATTTGTGCACGGTTCATAACCAAAGGCTCATCTCCTAACGAAAATAAGCGTGGCGTTGTTGTACGAAATGTACAGACTTCAGGTGTAGAGTCTCCACATGAATGATATAACTAAGATTTTGTAACAATATTTTGATTGAAAACAGTGTCCATAGAATTTCTTGCCCATTCTTCTCCATAGAGATCTACGCCTTGGAATGGGCAACTACAGTACTTTCACAAGCTATTATGCCTTGTGTCTGTGACTAAGCTTCGCTTTCTTTGTTTTTCTGATTCAAAAGTGCCTGTAATGGTCTAATTGAAATAAATGTTTTGAGTTTGAGTTTGAGAGGCACATAAACCTCACAATGGACCTGAAGTAAAAAAAATAAACAGCATGAGGTTATAAATATCATTTAATACGTCCTACATTTATATTTATCCATCAAACACAATCGAATAAACAGCACGATTTGATTTTGTATTTTGTCCAGATATCATCATTTCTGGGCCAATACTATTTGTATTTTGTCCAGATATCATCATTTCTGGGCCAATACTATTTGTATTTTGTCCAGATATCATCATTTCTGGGCCAATACTATTTGTATTTTGTCCGGATATTATTATTTCTGGGCCAATGCTAGTAGGCACAGTTGTTATCATCATTCTTGCTTTTGAAGGTGTTTTGTTAAATAGTATACCAAGAGCAGTGCATTGCCGTTTTATGTCATTTAACCACATTTTAAGTGGTAATATTTCACTTTCCATATATCGTACACATTCTACAACTCTCATTTCTCGTGGAATTTTATGCATTTGCTTTATTTTTTTGGGTGATTTTATTCTTTTTACATCTACCATTGTGGAAACTACTTGATAATCGTCAGACAATTCACTCTCTGGGGAAATACTCCCTAGTAGTACTAAATCTCTCTGAGATTCGTATATTTTACAAGTCACAGCTTTAGACGCAGTTCTATTAACGAGCTGTGTTTCATGAGTATTAACTGAACATATCGGAGATAAAGTTAGCACACGATTACTGGAAGTCTTGGCTGTAAATGTATTCTTTACATTATTTTTTCTTTGAGCAATATCGCCAAATACGGAATACACATTTTCTGTATTTGTTATTTTATCTAACGATTCATTGTATCGATCTGTGTCAAAAAAATCTTGACAATTACTTGTTATTACTTCTACTGAAAAAAAAAAGAACAATAAAATTATTAAAAAAAATACCCTAGTGATCACAACGTATTGTCTCCAAATGTCTAGATTAATGGTGCGCTAACACATTGCGTTAAATTCATTTTAATTTTTCGTCATTTTTAGGCCCGAAAATTACTTGTTTTTTTTGGACAATGTTTAAGCGCTCGTGTAAGGCATACCTTTGTCGTCCTCAGTATTTGTTTCAGTCTTTTTCTTTTCTATATCCTCTGGTTGCAATAAAGTATTTGTCGTATCGTTGATATTAGGCAGATTCATATCATTATCAGAATATATGCATTCATCCACGAATCCACGAGCAAAATATTCCTTGCTTGCCTTGTTATCAGAGTTTTCTAAACATTTTTTAAGTATAAACGTATCGCTTATTATTTTAGAGATATCGCCGGAACCTGGGCATCCAATCATTGAATTTGAAGATGTAAGTAACAAATCGACACAGGAGTGATATGTCTTGACAGAGGCATGATCGCTATCTTCTTGTATAGCTGGCCATTTACGCAGGACGACTTTGTACGTCATGGGTATCGAATACTCTATATAATTATTATTATCTTGTCTCCAAATGAGTTTGTCTAAATTTTGTATACATGACACTACAGGCACAATTTCTAAGCAACACATAGAATTATCAATAGTTTTTTTTTGGTAAAGGGGTTGGAATTTAACTCTTAGACATGCATTTTCCATTTTCAACTAAATAAGCAAACAAACAATCTGAAAAAAAAAGAAAATAAAAGTTTTACAGTGGAAGACCATTACTGACTTTGCTTATAAAATCTTGCTAAATATGGTTGGTATCTACTTATTTCATAATTATTGAAGGGAACTTGGGCCTAAACTTTATTGTATCGCGAACGATAGAAAACAAATATCGAGGACGAAGTAGTAAAAAAAATGGCAAATGAAGGTTTACAAAACGTTCAGCTTTGTGGAGTGTACATTCACACCCCGGTAACACGGCAATAATCTGTACGATATTTTAGTTGTATAATTTTGGAATCATATGATATGAACGCATTTCCATGCTGCATAGTGTTTTTAACCTTAAGAAAGATCCTGTTCAAATTTTTTTGCATATAATAAAATCGTTAAAATCCAAATCGATGTTCCGACTTGGCGTAAAAACTACTGCTTAAATCCTGTTCAAATTTTGCACAAATATTCCTTACAGGTTTTTTCAAATGTTAGGCTATATATTATCACGCTTCTTGCTAAGTGGGTGAGCAATATTGCATTTTGTCCGTATTCTTCAATTGTTTGACGTTTCTGTCATGACAAGCACCAGAACGGCTATTTAAAGCTATGTCAACAGAGTAAACCGCCTAGCGGGTTCATGACTGTTCTGTAAACATTTTGGTCTCAAAACCTCCAAGTTGCAAAATATCCATGTCTCATAATATTCAATTTTTTATATGAGTGGATTCTTTTATTCTGCAGTCATAATACTTAGCCTCTTTTCTCAATTTGAATAGGAACAAATATAAATTAGGTTTCTTTGGAATTCGCCGGTTCAATCGATGATGGCATATGTAGGTAGGTTTACAAACAATGTTATTTAATATCATCATTATTACATTGTTAATTAGGTTACTAACATAAGAAATCGGATGGACCTTTGAGTAAAAATGCTTTTTTATGCCATTGTAATTTAGTGCCATTGAAATTATAAATTTAGATTTCATGGTTTTCCTTTCATTTAATTTATCATGATTGTTAGAGAGATTTGATCCTTATGATTGATCATATCGATTGATGCCATAAAAGAACAGAGTTTATTTTTCGGAATTTAGCCGGTTCGATTCCCGAGTGTGGCAAGCGAATTTTCGAAAATCTTTGAATGCAGATTTATTTCTTTTTAAAAATAAAGGAATGTTTCCTTTGAGTAAAATTTTCTATCTCCAGTATTTAGAGTACTTTCACTCCAGCCCCCGTAGCATGACCACCGTAGACAAGGATTTCTTTGACGGAAGAATCGACAAAATGACAGATAGTGCAAAGAAATCTGTCATTGTGTCGACGCAATCGGTCATTTTGTCGATTCTTCCGTCAAAGAAATCCTTGTCTACTGTGGTCATGCTACGGGGGCAGGTGGCTTTGAAAATTCCATCCTGGTTATGACCATTTTGATATACATAAAAAAGGAGTATAACATCAGCATTACTGTTTGATTCTGATTTCTGATTTTGATTGACAACTGATAGTTTTTTTTTTTTTAATAAAATGGTTCTTTACAATTAATTTGTTTTATTTTCCTATTTTTCCGAAACTGTGATCTTAGTGTTTTTTTTTTCTTAACGGAGATAAATAGTACCTAAAGTAAATAGTAAAGTTACACACCATCTTCGTGATCATTAATTTTGTCTTTTATTTATTTTTTGTATTTCAGATTCACAAATTCTTTCTTAGGACCTGCAATGATTTCGAGTGAGTTTTTGATGACAATTAACATCAAAAAAATGTATTGGTTAAATTTTTCAAACCAAAATGTATGGGAAAAGTTTTTTGAAATTTATGACTTTTTTAGTACTCTAACCTGGGTTGGTCCCATAGAAGTTTTTGATCAGTATCACAAACAGGATTGATTGACATCAAAAAATGTTTTGTATAAAATGGCCATTTTCTTGCGAACTGTATTTTTTTTTTAAATCTGTGAATGGCTATCGAAAAATTATGGATAGTGTCCTGAGACCATTTTCATGTAACTGTAACTGTTAAGGTAGTTCCTCTTACTACCCCGTTGAACGTTTCCACCCTGTATAATATTACATCTTACGTCTACCTATGAAATACAAAAAAAAAATTGAATATTATGAGACATGGATGTTTTGAGACTTGATTATTATCTTATTTATTATTTTGCAAGATGAACGTTTTGAGATGTAGATATTTTGCATCTTGGGGATTTCGAGATTTGAATCTTATGAGATATGAATGTTTTGCAACCATATGGTTATTTTGCAACTCGAATGTTTTGAGACTAAACCCTGTAAACTACGGGTCGCAAGTTCGAACCCCAGTACTATTTTCACTTTTTGTGATTTTTTTTAATATTGTTTTGATGCTGTGACATTTCCATTTTATTTTTATTGAGATCGTTTGTATTCCTATTTTCCTCATTTTTTTCTTCAAATATTTCTCCAAAAAATAATAGAAAAGACAGTATAAAAGAAGAAAACATGCTGCGCCGACCCCAAATAAATTGGGATAATAGAGATTTTGCCAGTAAGTCCTCTAAAACGCAAGTGTAGGGATACTTTGGACACCAGTAAGTCGGCCATGGTCTGGTCGGGAGCCGCGTATGCACATTGAGCTGCTAAAATACATGGAAGTACATGTCTATTATGTATCACCATGGTTAGGATATTACAGATTTACGACTAAAATCTTTACAAAACTTTTGAGCAACATAAGTAAGACGAAGTGCTAAAGTGGAGAGACTTCATAAGTGCGCAGTAAATGCACTTTTTCTGCGAAAAACCAAATGCGTTGAAAAATTAAACTTAGAAGCTTTTTCATCTGTGGGGATTACACTGCGGCCGACGGCAGCGACGTTCGTGTTATTAATTCGGAAACATGATAATTACCGAAGTGCATACTCTTTCTCGTTCCATGAACAAACAACACAAAATTCAAGCGTTTACAATATTTTTCAGTAATAGGTTTTTTGTATATTCACACTATTGATTTCCATCGGCTGATTAAACTCTCAGAGTTGAAAGGTTTTTTAAATTTTTATATGGATACTCAGCGTCGCGCGTCGTCGGGACCTAAGAAAGATCATGAATTTCATAATTATTTGCTTTGTTCATAAACTTCTTTTCAGCATGTCGATGGCAATCTAAATTAAATCCCCCCAGAAATGTACTACGAGTTCGTTTATACTTAAAACATAGATGTACCAAAAGGTTTTAGTTTAAATTAACAGTATGTCAGTATACGCGCTTACGTGAGCGAAGCCGCGGGCACAGATAGTTATTTATATAAGTAAGTAGGTAGTAAGTCACCTCATAAACGTGTGACAGTATATTTATTTATTTATTTAACACTTCAAGCACAAAGTACAGAGGCGGACTTAATGCCATAGGCATTTTCTACCAGTCAACCTTTGGATGATGCAGAGACAAGCAGTGGTAGGTGTATATCTGAAAATAATTAGTATATGTCTTAAACTTCGGGTGCACAGAAAGTTGCGGCTTCCGAGTTGTTCTGTTTTTGTTATTATTTTATGTTTTCATTTTTGTGGTTTGTAGTTATGTTTTGGTTTATTAATTTGCCTTAGCTTATTAATACTAATGTGTTCAACATACCTGACAAAAATATACTGAAAGTTATTTATAATTTAGATATTTAAATTTTATTGTAAAACTGAAATTTTGATGGAAAATATCTATAATAATTTATCGAAACGAATTACCAAAATAACCTAGACATTTGACAACATTTGTTGTATTTTTTTTGTTAGTTTTAATGTCATGATTTTGAGAGAGGTTCTATGTCAAATTAGGTTTAAATATAATTTATATCTTTTACTCCAGTAGGTAATATTTAAAATATTATTTAAAAAATCACATTGGAGTTAGAAAATAGAAACTTCAATTTGTTGAGTCACGTAATCTTGTAGAACATAGCATCATGAATATTAATGTTTCTTTCCATAGGAAAAACTATAATTTGTTGATTATAGTTTTTCATTACTCAACTTCCAAGGATTGAGGCAAACCGATTAAGAATTTAACTATCTAATTGAAATTCATAATATGAATGAAAACGCTGTTTCAGTCATCATCAATTTAGAACATATTTTTTATCAATTGACGATCTCGACTCTACTGCGTGACGATAAAAACTATAATTGGTTTGCCTGCTTTACTCTACTTGTACCTATCTACATGACTGTAACGTTTTTTATTTTGAACTGCGGTCAAACCTCAGATTGCACTCCGGACCGGAGTGCAGACATATAGCGCGCGCTTTTCAGTTTGTAAGGCAATACCTATGTATTAATTTTGTGGAATAATTTTTGCAAATAATCGTAAATTTTTCCTGTTTTTATCAATTCCAGTTCAGGCTAGACGCTTCCATTCAATATGACTTGCTAGTTGCTTGATCTTATCTCTTGTTACGTTTGTTTAGGTAATGACTATGAATACATAATAATATTTGAATTGTCATCAATATCAATATGAAAGATAGCGTGCACGTTTGTTTTCATCATGTGTAATCGTTTGGCCACGAGCTGAGCAAATGCGACTGTGGAGACAACAAATGAAGGAAGACCATGTCACGTCTTGATGGCTCGTGAAACAAGTGAAATACGTGTGAGTTGTTAAACGTAAGTTGCGTCGCAAACCTACTAGTCCAAATCGTATCGCATGAGGTTGTGACAGGGGCGTAAATATGCAGAAATGTGCACATGTGTACGTTTCATTGATTCAGGGCGCCAGCGCAGTTATGCAGGAGGTAATGCGACTAGTATTTAGATTTTTCTCATATTTCTCTTGTCTGATGGGATTTAGGCTTGGGTTTGCTTTACCAGGGACTTTTTAAACATATCTGGGAAAATCTGGTTGTAGGAACTAAACTAGGTGATACAGACTCTGCCTTGGATAAATCAAATAAAATGACAATTTGAGTTATTCTCTGTTTAATTTCCAAAACTCTCGCTACTTAGCAATACTTACATCACCATCAATTCTTTTTAATTTAATTTATACAATTTTTAATTTTACGATATGCGACGATAAGTTATTGCTCCTAATATTTATGACTAAATTCCTGAATTATCACTAAGCACTCGAATAATTTAGATAAAAACAGAATCTTTACAAAGGAAAGTAAGGTTTTTGTAAAATGTTTAAAAAAGGAAACAAATCACGATCACAGTTTTGTTTTTCATCAAAAATTTACAAACAGAAACATTCCTAAACTTTTAAAGTAGTTACTGATATTTTGTACAATAATTCCTTTTGCTTACTTAATTTAATAATAATTGTACCTACCAATTCATGGGCAGTATCCACCAGCATAACATTTATTTAATTACTAAGTTAGCTTACAATGTGTTCGCCACAGTCTCGGGCGTGGTTTCTTAATATCTATCACTAATTTAAAATACACGAATATACACGAAGTATGTACACAGACTTCTGTCTATAAAATAAATTGGAATAATCCAAATAATTGTGTATTGAGGTCTCCTATGTGATAGATGTCAGCAAATAAGTAGGGGTCCGCAAGGACCGATGCCTGCCAGGGCTGCGGGACTGTTCGAAAGAGATACCGTGCCCCTGGAATACAAAGGGCAAAGAAGGAACATGGATGGGTTTTAGTCAGTACAAGTCTGACACTCCCTTCCGCTCCGCCCAGAGTGGGGGGGGTCATTTGATGATTTCCCATCCGGAAAAAAAAAAAAAAAAAAAAAAAAAAAGGTCTCCTATGTGACATATAAAAGTAAATTAAACAAAATCCAAAAAAGGACAACAAAACGACCATTGCAGTGCCAGCACAAAAATGGTTCTATGTTATTCATTTTAAGGTGAAGTGAGACTTGGTAATAAAGTTTGAAGTTACTTCCGATTAGATCCATACCAAGTCATAAAGTGTACCAAAAAATGTCGAATATTTTTAATGAAATTCTTGAAAATACTTGGTGTAAACGGTTCCTTCAAGAAGTCGTCTACCAAGTATTCTGTACATAAAACTAAGTAACTCAACTCAAAAATATTGCTGGGAAACGACATTTTTTTTGGGGTGCATAATTTCGATTTTCGGTAGGACTCAAAACATTGTGGTGATGGCATAAACAGTACAGGGGTCATCTTAAGAAGTCCTTTACAAAACATATGCAGATATTACAATTAAAACAACGATTGCTCCCAATAATTAATTTCGATTTATCGATTTCTTTCTATCTATTGGTTTGGTAAAAGATTCCGATTTCTAACAAATATTTCTAAGCTTCACCATTTTCTCGTCGTCATGGATCACCACGACATGTTTTTTTAGGGCAGTAGATGTCATTCGAATTTAGAATTTACCGGAAAAATATTCTCATAATTGAAAATGAACCGCTGATAGTGCTTCGACTTCCTATACTTAAACGATAAAGAGGTTAACTAACACATTCAAAAAATGGGAAGCACATAAATAATAAAACGAATACATACGTACCTAATTCTATGTAAAATAAGCGTATTTAATTAATTACACACTATATTTATAAGTTTATTTAAATACTTTAAGCAAAGGACTAGATTTTTGAGATCATTCTGAAAGCCGATTTCGTTTAATACGATCTTATTTATACTTAAATTACAGAAAAATGATTTTATTATTAATATTGTCGATGGAGTAGAAATAATTTGTTACTAAAAAAATGGCCATTTTGTTCCTGACTGTCATTTTTTTGAGGACCAAAACCAATTTTTAGTTATTGAAAATCCTTGTTACTATTTTATTCTTACTTATTATTAATATTTTATAATTACTTACATAAGTTGATTCAGGCGAAATTTCTGCGAGTCGTACATAAGGTATTGAATATATTACATTTGATACACGACATGCTAAAAAATCATATAAACCTATTAATATTGCATAATCGTCCCACCTATATTGACACTTTCGTGAACAATCTAACATACAATCCTACCCCTATTCAAATTTGTAACTTCCATCGTGCTCTGACTTACCCCTTTTTGGGGTAAATTCATTCTGTGTTTGTTCCACACTCAGTTCGTGTTGTGAATAGACTGGTGTGTTTTCTTGTGTAGGTACCAGTTTGAACTAGAGTTAAAGAAAAATGTAATTAATATATAAGGTGTCATTAAATAGTTTAATAAGTATTATAAAATACCAACCACTGTAAAAGTGTACAATTTCCTGTTACTTTTTTTTTAATATACCCAGTTTTAAACATATTTTATACGTTTAATCCGAAGCGAATGAGGAATATGATACAAGATGATAGTTACTCAACGTGGAACAAACACTAGGCCTTACAACTAAACACCAAAATGTTCATTCGATGCAACAAATCACGTGTAACGTTCGCAGCATTGTCGTGAAACAGATACGATCACAAACTATGGGGTATCTCTAGCACAACACGTCTAAAATTTATTTACAGGATTCAAAAATGGTTTCAAAAGTTGGAGATCTAACACGAAGGCGAAATTAAATCTTATTTTAAATTTTCCATACAAAATACCAATGTTGGTTAAATGTCACAGCTACATGACCTAAGTTGCTGAAAAAGATACTTTAAAGTTTTATTTCCCAACATTGGTCCTTCAGCGCAAAACATTTTTGACATTCGAATTTAAAAGGAATACAGAACCCATGTAATTTTTTTTCTATCGTTTTTAATGAGAGTGGAGTTTCTTGCTCATTCTTCTCCATAGAGATCTACGCTTTGGAATGGCAACCACAGTAAGTCCTTTCACAAGTTATTATGCGTTGTGACTGGGACTGTAGCTTCGCTTTCTTTGTTTTTCTGTCATTCAAAAGTGCCTGTAATGGTCTAATTGAAATAAATGGTTTGAGTTTGAGTTCCTCGTTGGAGAATGTAGTCTGAATTAAATTCTTGTGGCTGGTTTTGTATTTCTTCTTCCTCCGAACGTCTATTGAAAGAAATATGTATCGGTGTTAAAATATTTAGAATTCAGATCTACTTTACTACAATGCTAAAAAACGTTAGGTATGAGAAGCAACATCGCGATAACATCCGACCTTGACATCACGCATTTCTTTACCAAACACTAGCCGACCAACCAAAATTATATATCGAGAATATTAGGTACTACTCTCTTGTTTAGGGAAGTATTATTATTATGATAGGATGGATAGACTAACATTAAAAACTACGGTATGATCATGCTTCAATGCTGCCCAGCTCTAAATACTTACGAGTCACGAATGAAAGCGATCAGCATATCCATTTGGCTTTCAAGAGCAATCAGAGTGAATATTCCTTAAATTATGACACTGACAGATTTTGAACGCGGTTTACATGTGCTGATCGCGTTCAGTTTCGTTGGTGTTATTTTCCCTAAGGTTATAAAGTCTTCTACTTCAAGCTAATAAATATTTTATTATTTTTCGTGAGCAGGTTTTCTTTCGAAATTTGATTGCAACTATAGGTAGCTGTTGATGTTGTATTTATAGCAGCTGGAACGATATCGGCACCAAAGACTATTTAATTACTAAATGATTTATGAACACCCCGTTTCTTTCTTGCATTCGTAACTCTAGAATCAATTTGCAAATTTATTCTTTTTGGATCATTATGTACCAATTTTTCTCTTTAGGTATTGTGTTTTGAGTTAGATCATTGCATTATCTATAAATAACATAGCAAATCATCACGCTTGTAATTTTCAAAACATTAGGCAGATGTGTACCCTAAAGTGCAGCCACATTTCGCCAGTTCTGTCTATATCCGATGTAATAGTTATTTATTAATAAATATCAATATTATTTGCAAAATATTTTAAATTATCAAAATTCAGTGCTTGATTTCAAGACATACAGAGACATTGCAAGAAAAAAATTGAGGTTTTAGTGAGAAAACAGCTACAAGTTAATAACGGGCTACCTAATTGCTACTTCGGCATCATGAATAAGAATTTAATTTTCAGATTCAAATTCATAAATTAATATTTTTTTATGAATGTGACACTTTCAACTCAACTTTGTCTAATATTAATTGATTATTAACTTAATAGTTAGTATGCTGCTATCAGCAAACTAATATATAATATAAAATAACAGTAAATAATTTAATTTAGTGAAATTTGAAAAACCATTGCTATTTTCATTCGTACTTACAAACGTCACATGACGTGACGTCAAATGTGACATGATATTAAAATCCTGCTGAAAATGTCCCATTTATAAAATTTTATTCCTAATTATATTAAGTTCACATTCTAGACAACATCCGAACTTTAAATTTATTGGCAGGTATAAAGCTTCTAAATTCCTAGTTAGGTACACACTCCGTGCTAGGGTACTAGAGTCAGTACGATAAGATATGACCACAAATGATCGATACAAAAATAATTTTATACACAAACTTACATCTATGACTAGGATCCATAGACTAGAAGGTTCCATAGACTAGATTCAAATGACTAGAATCACTCATCCCCCGTTAGGTACTTAATTTCTAATTTAAAAATAAATAAAGCGACGTTATCGGATTCTATTTAACATTATTTTCTTAAGTTAATTTTAACACCTATTTACACGATTTTACAATAATAAGTATATGAACATCTAGCAAAATGATTACATAAGTTTATATAAAAGCTAAGTAATGTAATATATCACGCACGATACTGTAACGATTTCATTGTAAACTAAATTCAAAATTTGATGGAACATGGTGTCTGTTGAAAAGTTGACTTTGTTGTTTAAGGCTAGGAATATTAGGTATTAATAATAGGAATTATTGGTACTGACTGAGAACGATAACCCGAGTAAGGCTACACTGATCATACGGGTTTACTTTTACTTCAGATTAAAAAAACGGTTTATTGACATTCATAAATATCTAAGGTCTGATTTTCACAGACAATGTATTTTTGTACAGACATTGATACCGATCACAACAAACTGTGTACGATTGTTGAACAGACAAACTTGTATTCGTTGTATAGTAATAAACATGTAGAATATGATCTCTCATAAATATGTATTTATTGCATTGTTTTCCATAAAATTACTAAGGCTTAGCTTATTGAAGATTTAGGAAGCTTGACACTGGCAGTTATGTTTTTTTTTTTCAAAATTTAATTTAATATACTTATTTTGGTTTTATTTTTGCGCTTAACAATACTTGTTTATTTCGAAATAGTTTAAAACAAACCTTTTTAGACTGCTGCCAAATAAAAAAATAACGATAAATCCACTTTTTTACGAACCTTATCAATACTGGCCTTAATTGTCTTAACGTACCCCACTTGGAAACCAATGTCTCGCAATTAGCGACTCAAAACTTCAACATGATGGTGTCGTCCTGGAAGACGCCCTTATTACATGCATCCGAATGAAAGGCGCTAAGGGGCGTTGGCGGGGCTCAGGTACATAGCCCGGAATTATCTACTAGAGAACGGGCTAACACATCAGCCGCCGCGATGTCGCTCACTTTGCCTTCGAAGTGCCCTCTCACGTGGAACATAAACTCCGCCTTTCCTGCGAACTCTTGTCTGCACATAAGGCACAAGTGGTGTGCATGTGTGTGTTGTCTCTCTGGGGCGTAGTGTGTGTGTCCATGAGTGAAATAGGCACCACCACCACCCCCGCCCCCTCCTTCATTCACGACGGTCGCCGTGGACACTGATGCTGTCGCGATCCCGTGGCCGTTCAGAATCTGCTGATTCTGATTGTGGTGGTGAAGTAGCTGTAGTTTCTCCTGATTTGATAAGTGGACCTTTTCTTGTTGCTGAAAAAAAAAAGAGAAATAGGAATTCTTCGTGTTTTTTAAATTTGTCCTTCGATCCGGATTATGAATTTTATTTCCAAAGTTAGGAGGATTCGATTTAGCATTAAGGTTTCAACCTGATGTTGTGTGGCCTGCTGCATCTTGTCTTGCAGCAGCTTGGTATCTGGCAGATGTGACTTGGCATGGGCGCTCCACTCGTCCCTAGTTGCGAACAGTCTGCCACAAAGTTCGCATGACCAGGATACCACCATGCCTGCAGTCGCCGCTGCCACAGCGGCGCTTGTTGCACTTGTATGGACCAGGTTTGTGTTCTGTAAGTCGATAGATGCATTATTATTTGAACCTTTTAAATATGTTTCTTTTATTTGTTTCTAGGAGTTGAAAAACTAGAACATCACATGGTTTTTATGTATAGATATATTAAAGCCTTTGTGCTGTGCTAATGGTGGTTTATTTATTAAAGACTTGATTGAAGCCATTCTAAATGTATTAACATTTACTAACTAAGTATTGCGACTGTAACTGTTTACCCAATACTTCAAAATAATTCGCACTAAAATCTAAAAAAAATCCACGAAGAACTAAGAAATTAAAACGCTACATACCCAGATGAAGAATACGAAAATGCAGAAAAAGAAACGGCAACTCATAGTGTAGTTCCATATATTTCAGATAAAGAATAGATCTAGAGACTGTGAATCCACAAATATTGATTATAAAACAAATGTTTTAATGAAGATTATAATTCATGCTGGCACATCGAGAACACCTACAAACCATGCCTTGAATTCTTAGTAGATTTACCGTAAAGTTGTGTCCAGGTACCTGGCACACCTGGATTGGCTGTTGGTGCGAGTGTTGTTGTTGTTGCTGCTGTTGTTGTTGTTGCTGCTGCTGCTGCTGTTGCTGTTGTTGTTGCTGTTGCGCGGCTGCGGCCGCTGCCGCTATCTCCGCCTGACTTGGCTTCGTGTCCTCTTGTTTTGTCAACTGCGGCTTCACGTCGTCTAGTTTCAAAGCTGCCGAAATTAAAGGATCTTTAGGGAGGTAACCCAAATGGGTCACTTTGTTGTTCGAATAAACAATCTAAACTACACCTAGTAAAGCTACATATATTTAATAGAATCTAGCGAAACATTCAATACTATTTGAGAGATATTTTTGGTAAAAACGGAAGCTTAGTTTAATAAAGGATACAGGAACGCATGTTATTACGATGAATGCGGTAAAATTAGCAATCAGAAGCACAAAAAAGATTTTAAAGTTAAAAAAAAGATCTCATTCTCAAATCTAGCTCAACGTATTCGTATAGCTCTACACATAAAATGCTTCACTACCGTTAGAGACCTCACAACGGTAGTGATAAGATATGTGTTAAAGGCATCTATCATCACCATTACGAAGCATACTCACGTGGTATTGTGATGGTTCTTTTACCTAGAGGCGCTATGTTCGATGGCGTTATGTGTTTCAGTTTGTTCATATGTAGCACTAGTTTATCTCTTCGGGCGAACGCTTTGTTACATACTTCGCAAACGTACGGCTTTTCTCCTGAAGAAAGATAAAGTTCAGATGTAGCATTTCTTCTCAGAATGAAACGATGTCACAAGAATTTGGGTTAGAAAGTATTCACATTATCTAAACCACACACACACATCATCCCATCACACTAAACACGCATCACATCATCACCCATCATCCCATCATTTCTCATTTCGTCACTATTAATTACATCGAGAAAGCAAACAATAATTACGATTATGTATCTAAAGACCAATGACAACAAATTAGGTGTTGTGAAAGTTTTCATGGGAAATGTCTACTGATACCAACCCACCTGTATGTATTCGCATATGTATCGTCAACTTATCTTTACGAGCTAAGCCTTTACCACAGACTGTGCACTCGAACGCTTTGCTTCCTGAAAAATGCAATGAAAAGTATAGAAGATTAAGCAAATCCTTTTATTTATGTGATCTTTAGTACGTCCCTACTCTTTTGTGGATTACTTTCCCGTTGGTCCATTCATGCCTCTATTATTTTGGAATGAGGTATTGTCGTTTTTAAGGGTGAAACGTTTTGGTATCTGATGCCATTGAACTGAATGATGACAGGCGAATTATCGGTTTTGAATTTAATAGAAAACTTGCCTAGCTGCTAACGAAATAGGTTTTAAAATTGATGTTACCTTCACTTGTAGAGCTAGTTGCTTTTATTGCTGGATGTTTTCTAACAGTCGTAGTCTGTAACGCTTTTAATCGTGTCCCGGGGTGCATCGACCCACCTTCTGCATACGGTTCCGTGAAAGGTATCAAGTTTGGCCTCGGTATATTGTGCGTCACTTCGGGCGACCTGGCGAAATCAAACGAACTGTTTCATAAAAAAAACATAATAACCCTTTCTTCTTAACTGCCTCGGGCAGAAAGAATAGTAGGGATATTATATTTTTGGGAGTTCAGAAATAAAGAGAATATTCAACACAATACAAACACCGAAAAGCACGAAAAGTTTAGAAGCAATTCAAAGTTTAACAAGAAAAGGCAATGAAATTAGATAACGATCATGGAAATATAGAGAAAATTTTGACTTTAGCAGTGAATAGAATGAAAAACTCACCAATTACCAAGACTTTGCAAGACTCGAACTCCTCCCTCGAATCCCATGCCTACGTCATCAGGTACTGTGAACGTGCTATCCGGTCCACCTGTACTTGAGCTCACTTGCGGTACTTTTATAGGAGAATTAATGGAAGCGTAGTGGTGTTGTGTCGAACTAACTGTGGGGGGCGATGGATGACCTTGATGAGCATTGCCATTTTGAGTTTGCTGAGGGAATATTATTTGGGATTTCTGAAAAAAAAAAACAATAATATTATTTTAAGTACACTCGTGAAACGCAGTAAATTGTCACACCAAGATTTCCAAACATACCTGCATTTCTTGATGATGTCTTGCGTTATTATTGTTATTATTTTGTTGCTGATGTTGTTGTTGTTGCTGCTGCTGTTGTTGTTGCTGCTGTTGTTGTTGTTGCTGCTGCTGCTGTTGTTGCTGTTGTTGTTGTTGCTGCTGCTGTTGTTGCTGTTGCTGCTGTTGCTGCTGCTGCTGCTGCTGTTGTTGCTGCTGTTGTTGTTGTTGCTGCTGCTGCTGTTGCTGTTGTTGTTGCTGCTGCTGCTGTTGTTGCTGTTGTTGTTGCTGCTGTTGTTGCTGCTGTTGTTGTTGCTGTTGTTGCTCACGCCGTGCAGCCGCTGCCGCTTGTGCCATATGTTGTTGGACAGCTACATGTGCTTCTAGATATGCAGTTTTTTGAGCTTCCGTCATTTTGTCCATATTAACCGTGCCATCCTGTGTACAAAAAAAAGTGAACATAAATTCATATTCTACACGAAGAAACTACCAACAATCATTTCCTCTTCTCACCTTGTTTCAAATGAATGCGTTATGCAAGATGCAACTGAGACAAGATCGCAAGCCTTCGAGGTAGCAAAAAATTAATCAATTCCTGTCGTCTAGTCGGAATTACACCGCCTTCATTGAGTGTCTTTGATGCGGCTGGAGGGCCGGGGAGGGTCGCGTTAGGGTGGGCTCCCCCGACAGTGCATTCACCCCGCAGAAAGTGAGAACGGCCCCCTAAAGTACCCCGACTTTCATTCCGTAACACGAGGTTTGAACACCCTATGCTTAATTGCCCAAATTCGGTGCGCGTGCAGTTCAACGACCTCGGATGTGGCCAAGATGGGGAAACGGACCAGTGAAGTATTAGATTTGCGGGGTTCAAGAAACTTTTGATGGGATTTATTAGTTGTATTGGGCGAAAAAATTGTGTGTACCGTTGTAGTTTCGGGGCTAGGAACATCGGGTTCTGCTTAGTAATATCTAGTTACGCTGCTTCCGATAGATTAAATTACGAGTATGCAATTGAATTGTAAAATAAGCCATTCGGGCGACTGTGTCTGTGCTTAAACTTTGAGTAGAAACTTTTTATATACATTCCATTTCTGTACCAGAGAGTAGTTCTGTAAATTATTTTTTATTTTGTATCTTTTTTTATTATGTGTGCTTAATGAACTGACGTTAAATAAACATTATTCTTTCTTTCATTATCAATTTAGTGCGGTAAGCAAAAATAAAAATAAACAAGATTATCATCGGCCTAAAATTATAAGGTAGAAGATAAGCATATAATAATACACAAACAAAACATAATAATAGGTGATTAAATCTATTATTTATATAATAATCCCACTCACTAGATTACTCTAGAGAGAGATTAGGAAGTTGGTTACGTGTGGATTCCGATTTTAAGAACTCGTACATATGAAATATTGTGGTTAAATCGTTTCAAGTTGATTGACGTATCTTGATCAACTTTGGACCACGAGGCCTTATACCCGATTTACATTGGTCAAGGACACCGAAATAGAAGTACAGAGCTCAGTGGCGAAAACCTAGACAGTGACTGTTGACGCTACGGTCCGATCGGTTTACACCACTGTCCTTACCCACTGTACATATCTACTTCACTAAAAACTTGACCAATGTAAATCGGGCTTTAGAATCGGGTTGTTAGTGTGCATAGTAGCACGTAGTGTAATGTCACGTAGGTACATTTATCCACTACTAGCTGTTGCCCGCGAATTAGTTCGCGTGGATATTTTGATGTGTATGTGTGTGAAGTACCCTAGTATTCCAGACTGTAATCTATGTCTGTGCCAAGTTTCATCCAGATCTGTTCAGTCGTTCTGGCGTGATTGAGTAACAAACACACATTCATCCAAACTTTCGTATTTAAAATAGTAGTAAGATTGTTTCCGGTTGAAATCGATTTGGGGATTTTGGGCAAATTAAAATTAAAATATTCTAGTCACTGACGTGATATTATTTATTCTTATTCGCTCATAAAATGAGTTAGATCTTCATACAACTTAATAAAAAGCCGGATCACTTTTGTATCATTTGGCGACAGGAAATGGATGACACTGTTATACATAAGATTTTCTCTATTCTATAAAATGCATAGATATTCAACATTTGCTTTTGTTTGAATGTTCATGGTATGACGTCCCCTAAAGGTAAGGGAGGAAACAGCGATAGGGGCTGAAGCCTCGGGGGACCTTATCACTCATGCACTGATTAAAAACAAACTTACCTAAACGGAGGGTTTGCATATGGGGTACTGAGATAGGGTGAAAAATATGAGGAAGAGAAACTGATATGAACTGACGAGATGGTGAGAAATCCTTTTGTGTAGAATAGGGTTTCTGCAACTGCAACAATATTGTTAAACATTTCATCTATCTAGACGAATTTTAACGACAATGTCACTTTGCAATATAATAATAATTGTAGAAGACTGACTGATATGCTCCCAATAAATGTATTTATTGCTCTCATTCAGACAAATTTTTTTTTGCACGATGACTAAATGTTGATGAATTTTCAGTCAATAAAGGCAATCAAGATACAATCGTTGTACATCAAGGACTTAGGTTCATTAACACACTGCCAAGTCACAGTAGCGAGCGGTAGCACTAGCGACCGCGTGTGTAATGTCCGCGTTCGATTCTCCACTAATGAACAATGATAGTACCTCCTAAACGTATTTGAGCTTGATATAATACAAAACATAAATGAAAAAGTTTACAGGTAAATCACAGACGGTAAGTACAAACACTAAATAATAAAAAAAGTAGATTAAAAATCTTAAAATCTTACTCCAAGATCCCATAGTTGATTGTAGTAAGAACTCAGACGCATTCTATATCACTATTCAGTCATAAAAAACACCACAATTTCCAAAAACATCCATCGAGTACCGAAAAACATGGCTTGCACGAAACGAAAGTACTAGGAGCGCATACTTCAAGAAGCGGTCGTGAAAACCCAAGGGCGGCGGAGCGCGGTAGGGCGGTCTCGAGACGGGCGCCCTCCGCCGTCACTATGCACTAAGTGGTAAGTGCAAGTTAACCGCTGGCGAGCCTGCATGTCTCATCGATCGCATACACTTTCTTTTGCGACGCACCTGGGTAAGGAACAAGGACACTGTCTGGGACACTAAGTGTAATGAAAAGATCCCGACTTTTCCGCGTATTCAAATTCTACGTGTTTCTTTGTTATGCAGCGACAAGATTTGAATGTACTGTTTTGATAGAGATTTTTATTTTGTTTTCTTTTCTTCATAAAATTAATTATTTTAATTTTTCGGAATATCTCAGTAACCTGTAAGCATAAATTATTTTTACGTGAATTTTTTTTTCAAGCTAGCGTGCTCCAGTCGTCATTTTCTATCTGTTTTTGGGCAAATTCGACCAAAATATTAGACCTTGTTATCAATAAAAATGTCAGACATCAATTTGATTTGAATTTATTTAGTTTAATAAAATCACCCTACCTTTGAACAACAAAACCGGAAACGAATCAGAAGTCCAGACAGACAGAATAATCTTTAACGGTCGCAACCTAAGGCTAAAACATGATAATAAACTTTATGACATCTATTTTATTTACAGCTGACAATACGTTCTTTGTTTTAAAACAAAAACAAAACAAAGAAACCAACATGTTTGTTTAATTCAAAACAGCCATTGTGTCGAAAAACTTATCCGTCTTTATGGCTCATTTCAGGGTCGTAACTTTTAATACTTTACGTTGTAAACCTGAAATTTCTGTTATATCGTTGTTTTCATTGTGATATTGCGTGTTTAGTGGTACATCAGGAGAAGCGAGATGATAGCGCCTCCATTTATTCGGTCCGCTGTAATGTCTACGCCGTAGACCATGTTGGCGTAGACGTAGCCTCTACGGCGTAGCATATGCATAATCGATCTATAATGTTCTCACTGCTAGGACACAGGTCCCCTCTCTATAGCACAGGGTAGGCCATAATCCTCTGTCCTTGTAGTTAATCTTATTATTATTTAAAATTATTTTCAGATATACACCTACCACTGCTTGTCTCTGCATCACCCAAAGGTTGACTGGTAGAAAATGCCTATGGCATTAAGTCCGCCTCTGTACTTCTGTGCTTGAAGTGTTAAATAAATAAATAATCAAATAACCATTCGGGCCCAGTGCGGGTAGGTGGACGTCACATGATTCAGTTTTTATTTAATTTTAAAACATGCTGGTTTGAAAGCAACTACGGCGTAGAATCTACTTGAATATAGGAAATAAAGCAAAATTTTTAAGGTACAAGTTGTGATATTATTGGTAAAGGGTGATGAAAGCTTTAAAAACTAAAGATGCGTAAATTATACGTTAGTAAAGTGACTGTTATCCAATGGATGCGCTAAATCACCTGTCGAGTCTCGCTTTTACATTCTCGTCTTTCGTGGGTCGAGAAACTCTCATCGTGTTAACATGGCTTAAGTTTCTGATCTCTTTGTTCATCCTTTTGTATTTCGACAGCTTTGTAAGTGGAAAAAAAGGAGGCCATTCATAGTTTGCGGTGAATCAACTGATCATTCTGACCTAGCTTGAATATCAGTATACAAAGATAAGTCAAGTATTTTAAATACTTTCACACGATATCTATCATTATCAATGCGCACTTTAAAAAGATTAAGATAATTTTAGTAAGAAATGTCTTCTCCAAAGCCGAGGGATATAATAAATATGTTAATCGCACGCGTATCGTATATCAGATATGTATTTATCTTATCTATATGAGGATGATCCTTGAGTATCTAAGGTTACGTGTTTGTCAAACCTCAATAGCTAACTATTGTTACCAGGGCTAGTTTTCCCTGGTAACAATAGTAAGTTTGTAAATGGGGCTGAAAGTTTCGTATAAGTATAAAAGCAAGTTCTTTTCATACTTGTGTTTAAAAGACGACGACGGCGACACAATTCATTACGCTTAGCTTTTTATAACACACTAGATTTCCCCACCGCTTCGCTCACCTTAAGGTTGTAAATAATCCCACGGAAACGTTTTATACACCGTGACTTTTTAGTCGTCTTACAAAGGTGGTCCACTCAATGTACCCCACATAAAATAGCTGTAGGCGCGTTTTTTTTTACCTTCCATAATAGGTACAAAGAAAAATAAATAATACATTAGAATAAAATTATGAAACATCCTGTTAATGATGTTTACGTGTCAAACGGGAGAACATACCTACCCAGCGTTCAGTCCAGTAGATCATAGCTCGCAACAGGGTGTTTTAACTACGTCATGCATCATAAAATGAATGAATGTTTAGTAGTCATTGGGTTCATGAAGTAGGCTGCCGTTGTAAGACGACTAAAAGTAAGTAAAAAAAAAAGTAAAAAAAAAAAAAAAAAGAACTACGAGTAACTAAAAAAAAACTAAAACTAACTAAACTAAGTCATGGTGTATATAGCCTATGACACTCGGGGATAATGTAGCTTCTCGTTAGTTAGAGAAGTTTCGAAATCGGAACAGTAGTTCCGAAGATTACCTCCTACATACAAACTTAAAAGCTTTCCCTTTATAATATTAGTACAGCTTATTTGTGGTGATGGAAAGTGAGATTCAAACTATCAACTCTAGAACAAACCATATCCGCCTCCATGTAGCTCTAACCAACGTATACGCACATAACATGAAACTACGAATATTATTAAAGAGGGTAAAAATAGGTGGGGTAATTTCAGTAGAGTTATTGCTCTATAAGAAAAGTACCTCCGAAAGTATAAAAAATGTTTCCTCGTTCGTCACAAAAGATGGCGTGTGGAAGTAATGTAGATGTAACCGGAAATTAATAGGAAACATTATCCACTGAACTTTATAAAATTATGCTCTTTTACAGCCCTCTTTTAAAACGTTTCCCTTGACTTAGATCTTTTGAGCGCGATAAGTTAGTTGCGATCGTAACTTTGCGTTTCAAAGGACCAATTTAAATGTACCTTCCAAAGTTTATAGTTTCGTGCTACCGCTTAGTTTAAAACTGCCGTAATAAAGCTGCGTATTTAGATAATCTGTTGTATGAAAGCCATGTGATGTGACGAGGGGAAGGCTTCAACCGTTTCAGTGCAAGTGGTGTTCAGGGTAGGTCGTGCGGTCCCCCGCGGGGCGGAGGGAGGCCGTAGTAGGAATATCCTTCACCTCCCGCGCTAGGTCAGGGTTAACGGTACCCCCGAGCTCGGGTGACGGAGCCACCTTCGACCTTGGATGGGATGCGTGCGGTAATGCATTTTGTACATAATATACAGTGTATACCGCAGCAAACAGGAAGAGGAACGATGTGTCTCAAGTCTGACACCTTGCTCTACGCAAAGGATGATAGCTGTCGATGTCACCAAGAATAGTGACACTTGAAGAACTAAATCGTCCCTTAATTCATTCACACCATAAGTACCACGAGTAGTTACTTTAAAATTATATTCAAAAGCGCCCCGATCACAAGAGTCCAATCTATAATCTGCCATAAGCAGACTTTCATGTAAGTAAATTACAGGGAGCGTCATAAAAACAAAACGTCCATGGACATGCGTAGCCAATTCCCGCGTTGCCAACTGTCGTATTGCGCAGCCAACAATGCGAACAACCTTATAACTATCGCTTTAGAGCAGATAATTCATTAACTTAACCGTCTACGTGGAAATGGAATATATGCATTCGGTAATAGTTCACAGAACGTCTTTATTAAGGTTCAAATTCGGGGTACGTGTGGAGTTTCCTTTTGGGGATTCTGAGACGGAACTTTTGCCGTTAGCTTAAGGGGTTACGGTTGAGATTTGCGTGAGAAGCTGGCTTGGGTGGTGGGTGGCAGTGGGTCGATACGAGCCGGGCGTCGGGCGCGCCGATCGATAGTGGAGAGGGGCGCTACCCGGCGACGGACCGTGCATCGCCCGCCGCGTGCCTACACTCTCGACAACAATACATTTCATATCTAAGTGACTTACTTTGTCAACAGATAATAGGGAACATCTTGTGAGATCTGAGCTAAAATAACTGACGAGCTGACAGGAACAAGCATTAGAATATTCATTCATCTATGTGTATCTCCTTGCTGCATCAAGGACACTGGCACAATGGCGGTTCCGCTGTCTCCGGCGCTATTTCGGGCTTCTGAGAAGAAGAGCTTTGACAATGAATCCGAGTGAACAGGTGTATCTACCTGTACTCATGAACAGTCAAGAGTGACAATGTGGGTTATGTTTGTATAACCATATCATGTAGGTTACGTGAATCGATTTTTCTTTATCTAATCCAGAGTGGAATCGATGACTAACGGCAGGTATCTACTATTTGTAGATATAACCACGATATCAACGTATAAATTACGGCTGGTTGAATATATGATGATGTTAAAATATGCATGCAACCGTCATGTTGTCGCCCCTGAGGGATAGGGCCAAGCAGAATTCGGAATGACATTTGTTTGGACATGTTTGTGTATTGTGTCGGCACTTGTGTCCTGGAGAATGCTATTTGGTTGTTTGTGTACGTTCATTTAGTTCTAGATAGTTTACTTTATAATATGTCATTGCACTATATGTTTTTTTTACCACCTTTTGTACCACATTTACCGCAAATAAATAATTTTGACTTTCATCATTCTCTTGCCCCTGTGTCAATTCATCTGGGGTCGGCGCAGCATGTCCTCTTCTTCCATATTTCTCTATTACTCATCATCCCATCAGACACCTCCTTTCGTGCCATATCATTCTTCACACAGTCCATCCATTATTTCTTTGGTCTTCCTCTACTTTTATACCCGTCCACAGTCATACTGAAAACTTTTCTCACAATATTTTCCTCATTCCTGTGCATCCCATGAACATACCACAACAACCGATTACCACACAAATTTTCAGTCACCGGCGCCACTTTCAGACTTCCTCTTATGTACTCATTTCTTACTTTGAATAGACTAATTAATATAAAGCAATTTATTGATTAAACGTCTTCTTGTAGACTCTCTCCGTAGATCAGCAATAAGTTTTAGAAACGTTTGCAAGTCTGAAAAGCACTTCAGCAAACTAAATTCCTACAGTCAGATAGTTGGAGCATAGTCATAGTAAATTGGTTATTGCCCGGGACTTCGCTCGTGTACTGCAAGAGCCGTCAAGTTCTTACTTCATTTAAAATGTTAATGTGTGGAAAGAATCCTGGCAATAGCTAATCATCATCTGCCTAGCCTTTTCCCAACTATGTTAGGGTCGGCTTCCAGTCTAACCGGATGCAGCTGAATATCAGTGTTTTACATGGAGCGACTGCCTATCTGACCTCCACAACCCAGTTAGTACTGGGTAATACAATACCCCTTGGTAAGACTGGTTGTCAGACTTTTTAGGCCACTGACTACCTAATGACTGTCAAAGATCTACAAATTACACCCGGGACCAACGGCTTAACGTGCTTTCCGAGGCACGGAGGAAACTCGGTATGTAATGGGTCACCTATCCACAGACCAACCTAGGCAAGCATGGCTTAACCTAAAGATCGATCCGAGCGGCTGTTATTATTTAACCACGAGCTCCTCCCTGGCAATAGCTAATATACTATACATATTACTATATTAAGCTAACTTTTAAGTATTATAATTAAGGTCATGTTTGTACATTATATCGTAATCGTAAGTGCTACGATAACGTTGTGATGTTGTTATTACGCAACGGAAAGCAGGTAGATAATCTTTTAGGTACACATAAATTGACCGATTTTGACTCTTATCATCTGCGTGTGAAAATAAGCACATTTTTGGCCCTTTACGCTATTCTCGGTGATATAAAGATGAATCATTAATTGTTTTTATTATAAACTAGCTGTTCCCGGCATGCGTTGCAATGCACCTTTTCCTACTACCTACCTACCACCTACCTACCACCTACCTACCACCTACCTACCACCTACCTACCACCTACCTACCACCTACCTACTACCTACCTAAGAACCTTCTCCTGACATCAACAAACAGAATAAAAAAAAGAATTAGCGAAATCGGTTCAGCTGGTCTCGAGATTTGCGCTTAGCAACAAATTCAGGGATTCATTTTTATATTATAGATGAGTGTGTCCGTGTGTGTTTTATTTTGATAAAGGACTGATATTAAATTAAGTGCCTTTGATAAACATTGTCAAATGTTACTGAGAGTTTCCATAAAAATGGCACATATGCTATCAGTTCCACATAACTATGTCGGGTCACAGGTACTTGGCCTTATACTGAAATGTCGGAAAATAACAAGAACTCGTCAATTAGAACAGTCGCCATCGCAAATATTTGCCAAAGAGTCTGCTCAGAGTTCATAATTACGTGCTTTTCAATGTTGTTTTCCGTTCTTCTCGCCAGCGTAGTTCTAACAAGAAATACTGAAATTCTAGATTATTTAACAATGGCACTGTGTATGCAATTATAGTTTGTCGCTCGCAGTCTTCCGTGTCTTGAGCCAAGATGGGTATTTGTGCATACCTTCACATTGACATCGATGTAATTGGTATCATTTTTCTAGCGATATTTTGCAATGTAATGTATACTCTAGAATTTCTGTTTTTCTTATTCTTCTCTCTTATTCAAAACTCTTTTCTTCAAATTAGGCTGACATTCAGCACTTTTTGAACTTAAAAAAAATACATGAGACAGTCCCCCAAAAGTATGTAAAAACAAGATGAATAAAGCAAAGAAAATATGAACTGAAATTATTTGCCACAATACAGCTAGCACACGCCAATATACCAAAATAAACCAATAAACATTATTTACCTTAGTGTAATTTTTAGAAAAAAAAAAACAAATTTCACCATATATATCTATCTATTTCTATGTTTCTTTTTTTTATGTACCGATATTGCAACGAGTTGGAATCCACTTAACGACGTCTCGTTCGCCAACCCGGCTGTAGCTGCGTCCAGATTTTTATATTTACTTTATCCCATTAATATGCATAAATTAATCCTCTCAATTAGAACGGGTCTTACAGACCCCTCAGAGATTGCAATGTGTGTTACTTTATTGTATGAATGTGTTTATCCAATTTGTGCCCTAAACATGACGAAGTGCAGCTTAAAGGTAAATGAGATTTTTATGAACTCCAGAATAAACGCGTCTATTGAATAGGATAAAAGGATAAAAGTTATCCCCAATAAGTGAAAATAAATAGGCATTATTAATTCTCACATTCCAGTGGACAGGTATTCGCTGAACCGCTCTTGGAAGCCTCAATATAACCTGACCTTTACGAGCCAAAATAGAGATGAATGTTGATATAGACTCTTCGTTAGTTATTAATACAGCCGCCATTTTGAGAGAGAGAGTGATGGTCCAAATCGGGAATGTGACCGTGACTAATTTAAATGGATCGGCCTTCTGTTTATGGATCATTTGTTCTGTTTTATCACAAAATGTTAGCTTTGGAAATTGTGCCTAGAATAAATAACATAACATCACGCCTGTAATCGCCGAAAGGTCTGGCAGAGGTGTTTTTATAGTACACCCAAATTTCGCCAGTTATGTCAAAGTCCCATGTAATAGGGGGCCAGTATATAGCCATCAACCGGTCACAAAACCAGACTCCGTGGCCGCTACTGAGAAATTCTTTAGGGAAACACCCAATAACACTTTACCCGACCCAAGAACGGAACCCAGGACCTCATGCTCTGCAGTCGCGCTTGCGACCACTCGACCAACGAGGCAGTCCGAAGAATCAGTAAATCTATTTTGCTCTTTGGTGACCCGCCGGCTCCTAGTCTTTTCACCCTGTTTATCAACATTGTTACTACAGTTGGTAATCGTAATAAACCCTTGGACATTGCTAAAATCATAACCTCTTTTTGTGAACAATCCATGGAAGCTTATTTAATTGCACAAAAAGTAACGATTAAGCTTGGGAGTGGTCTGGCTGGCTTCCAAATAGTTACGACACCAGCTGGATTTTTACTGTACGAAAATGATTGCATTTGTGTAATTTTTTCTGTGTATGAAATGGTTTAAATTATATTACCAACGTGGGAAGGTAGACTTTACAATAACTATAAGCTTTACAAAATATTTATTTTTTGTGCAAGTCTGTTGATGTTGAAGTCTGATGTTTTCGACTGCTTTGGGATAGTTTCAAATGTTTCAATACATACAGTGGGCTCCAAAAGTTAGTTGGAATTTTTCACTTCAGATGAATCGTATCGTATCGTGTCGTATCTATATACATATAATAAAATTGTAACAGGCCGATGTCTGTACAATGAGATATTGAAAAAAAATATATTGGCTTTATTGGCCATTCACAGAAGCCAAAACAACAGTTTTTAGAAATTTTGTCTGTCTGTATGTTTGTACGCGCATCACGCAAAAACTACTGCATGGATTTGAACACAGTTTTCACCGCTCTACTGATAGAAATTAAAATATAGGCTACATTAGATGTAGTTTTGAACCCGATAGGTGGCGCTGTGCGAAGAAAGGGCGGGTCGCTAGTTCTCATCTAAAATCATAGTTTTATTTGTTTTAACTTGTACCCTATGGCTTTGTTGTTATTCAGGATATCCTATATTTGATGTCACAAAGAAAAAGCCGAGACTTTAATATCTTAAATAACCATTAGACAACTAATTGACGAGGAGAGCGACGTAACGATAAAAAAAACCTAAGTGATCAGTTAGTCCATATTTTTAAGTCGTTTAAAAAATAATTCATCAGCAAATTCCTTATTACTGCCAATTATTTTTTATTCAATAAAAACCTGATTATAGTTTATAGTTCAAACATTTGAAACTACGTTTTGAGGCCACTGTAGATTGGCATAAAAGTTATCACGAAGAAACGCGAAATGTCCAAACGATACGTGAATCACTCCAAGGATACGCTGCGCTCCCGACGTTGAGATGTGATTTTAATATAATTTCCAAATTACCCCGAACGCGTTCACCACATAAGTAGATATACTAAGGTACTTTCCCCCTCAGAAATCCCTATGGAAAGAGGAAGAGGTTCTATGTTATGACGTGGGTTCAAGGGCGCTGCATCCAGCGCTCCCCACAACCTTCACCAGGTCGTCTCGACGTGGGGGCGTCGTACGCTGCATCTCCCTGCTCCGAGCGGAAAATGTCTACGTACTACACTATACTACCATCTATTTATAGGTACGCTCGATTTAAAAATACTACAGACCTACGTGGGACTACGTTATCTGAGGTCTTCTTTGAAGGTTGCAGTTGTGGGAACGCTTCTTATAGCAGGATATTGAACTAGTGGATATTTTTATAACACTGTATTGAAGTGAAAGTCCTGAGTTTCTACATACATTTGAGCGCATGTTGTGGCACATATTATTATGTTACTACTATTATAAATGCGAAAGTTTGGATGGATGTTTGTTACTCAATCACGCCAGAACGGCTGAACGAATTTGGATGAAATTTGGCAGAGATTGATTATCTGAAATAGCCTATAGGCTACTCTTTTTTTTTTAAATACACATAAAACATTTCTCGCGAACGAAGTCGCTGACTAGCTGTTGTTCGCGACTTCGTTCGTGTGAAATGTTAGTGAGTACGATATAAGTAGCGCTCACTTATCATTTATTTGTAAGAAAACCTGCTTTGCAAAGAAGTGAAGACACTGTTGGTGCCATAACAACATGGCTAATTTTCTGATAGTGGGCAAGTTTCACTGTTCTTTGCGGTGACGCAGACAGACATTATGGGGACAATAAACTGTGACTTGATTGGCAGGCTCAACTTCAGCAGTTGACGTTAACAGGCGAATGTTATAGCATTAATAGCTATGCTTTATCATACCCTGCTAGCTTTATTTACATTTACCCTCTTCCTAACCTCTTGAAATCGGGAAAAAATAACAGTTGTCTCATACTTTTGTGTTCACAAAAATCGTCAAAATTTGTATAACAGCTGACTTCTTTTTTCGTGAATTCGGGGTTGATTGATTTACTATAGGATTGACTATTACATCCACTGACCTGAAAGTTGATAGTAGATGTGACGATCTTCATGGACTCGGCGTAGTTCCTCAACACGGAGTCGGTACTGAGGCAGCTCTGCCGCCACTCGTAGAGCTGCTCCAGCCGAGTTACGCAGCGCTCGCAGATCTTCTTCGGCAAGAAGTCGTCCTTCGATATCTGCTGGATTTACGGGGGAAGTTGTTAGACAGACATTCTAGGAATAAGAAGGGGGGAGTAGATGGAGCTCATGGAGCTTCTTGTGACGAGTTCAGCTACTGAAAAGTGCCGCTTTACTAACGTCTATTTTTTATTAACAGCGCGCTATTGCATATTCCACGTTCAGCTCCGTGCCGAAAGTAAAAAATCCAACATCGAAGGGTAGCGTTTTTGCTGTGATTCCACTTGGTTTCTATCGTAGATAAGATAACGCAATGGCAAAACTATTTGGTTGCAGGTTTTAAGAGGACCTACTTTTTATTGATGCTCTATTTATCGCCCTTTGTCATCTTTTTTTTTATATTTTAGTGCTTTAGTCGTGCCTTGCTATTGTTTGGTCTTCTAAAAATGACTATGAGAATGAAAACCAGAACCAATCAGCTCTTTCGTAATCAAGGTTCCTAGGTTTGTGTCCGCCATGGGTATGGTTTCCATATTAGGATACCCAATGACCTTTCATCTTCATCATTATCATCTGCCTAGCCTTTTCCCAACTATGTTGGGGTCGGCTTCCAGTCTAACCGGATGCAGCTGAATACCAGTATTTTACATGGAGCGCCTGCCTATCTGGCCTCCACAACCCAGTTAGTACTGGGTAATACGATACCCCTTGGTAAGACTGGTTGTCAGACTGTAATCTGTTGTCGCTTTATTTGCAAATAAACTAAGCTTTAACAATAACAAAAATGGTTAAATCTCATTACCCCGATAGGTGTTATAACAATCAAACAAAATCGTTCAGACAGTAATCCGTGATCACCGACCACTATTTATCAAGGCGCCGTCCATTCAACTTTGACCTTTAAGACCCACACAATAAAAGTCACACGTTTAGAAAGGGGGATTAAATGTGCCACGTGACCATCTTTATGAACATGTCGGATAAAATCCTTGGTTCACCAACATGTAAGACCCTGAGCAGACATGCATCTTCTAGTGTCTAGGCTCTCAGCCATTTTGCAGCTTTATAAATGTTGTATCAATGATAAGTCGTAATTTGGCCGGTAACATATATAATAACTTCGATACTATATCACATTTCAGCCATTCTCTGCGTTCGGTCCCGATACATCAGAATAAAGAAATTCAACGATTGCTTCAAAGTTGAAGTGTTTTGGCGATATACGTCGCTTTTCGAAAAGCGGTGATGGTCTGCTATTAAAAGCCCTAAAGGATTTGCAATAAGCCAGTGGTCTGACCTACTTCAGCCGGTGGATACGTGGGCCGGTGAGCTGCGACTTTCCGAGGTCATTGCTCTGAGCACGGTCTTACGAATGCATTATTAAAGAAAGAATCGATAGGTTCTTTCATTAAAATGTGACTTGCCAAGTACCTAATAAAGCGAACGGTAATAAGTAATGATTACCGTTCGCTTGTTGGTACAATTCTGAATATATACCTTTATTTTTTACTTCTGTAATTGAACACTGTTTTTTTTTTTAAATCACATATCATCATTCTCTTGCCCTCATCCATAAACAAAATTAAAGGGGAAATAATTTAATTTTAATTTTTTAATGGCTATTTATGTACACAATAACTATTGCAGTATTTATTTACCGACGGATTTATTTGCAGTAACATCATAATAATATTGATATGATGTCAATTCATCTTTCCAAAAAAGATGATTAATGCATAAAAAAAAACTCAACAGGTATTGTGAGAATTGGCTATTCCTTGTTGTGCTCGGCTCGTAGATGGTTCGTAGCGGTCCGTAGCGCGCAGGCGTCTACGGAGCTACGTCCGGCCGCTACGAAGCACCATTATTGCACTTCTCCAAACCACAAAGCCACTGTTTACGTTACACTTCACCACAGAACCTTTTATTACGTCATCTTATGAACTGGTTTTATTTTATTATTATTTATTGAAGCAAGTATTGAACACTTTTCCTAAGAAATGGCAAGTCACTGTAAAGTCAAGGACACAGGGCAGTACAAAGGGCTTACTCACCATAGTCGGCAGGCAGGTCCTGAGTTTAAACAAGATCTGGCGCTGCTCCGACTCCTTATCGAAGATATGGAGCCTGGGACCGCTCTTCAAGGAGCACAGCCGACACAGGTCGGTGAACGCCGTGAAGTTGAGGTCCTCGGGCTCGGTCATCGCGAAGCACCTGATGAGGAGGTCAAGGAGGCAGGAGTTGTCCATGTATACGGCGGTGGTTCTCGGGTGGCGGGAGACAGGGTCAACGTCGCATGTCGCGGGTGCAGGCGTCGGGGAGGCGTCGCTCCGCCGCTGCGTCCGGGGGGCACTGGGGCCCGCACGGCCCCTACGCCCTCGCCCCCTCGCCCCCTCTCCCCCTCGCGCCCCCGCGCCGCACGCAGCCCCCCCGCGCCCGAGAGCCACGAGGGGTGGCTTCCGCGGAAAACGCCAGTTTTCCCATCTAGTTTCTCAGAATGTCTGTTTATCGATATGCAATTGATTTTATTGTTTGTTTGCGTAGGAATTATCTGTCTATATCGTTGAAGACGGGTTTGAGATGGCTATGGGAAGGTTAAGAGTGTTTAAGTGCTTAGTTAGTGTACCTAGTTCGCATATTATAGCTATACTTAAATAATAGTGAGCATCAAGAAGGAAAACAAATACCTATCAATTGTTTTCCAAACAATATTTTATTTTAGTAACATTAGAAACAATTTTGTCTTGAAGCTTTTCTCATTCTTTGCCAAACTAAAAAATCTCTTTAAGTGGCAAATAATTTACCTTTTAGGTCAAACACATAATTTCCATATTTCATACATTACAATTCTTCTTTTAATCTTCCAAGTCCCTCAAAAAACATTTTCAGCAAACAAACAACAAAAGCCTGTACACGACCTTATTATCATATTCACGATCCATTAACATTATATTAAGGCCTTCAAAAACCACTGTAACATGAAACGCGGCTACACACCGAACTACATTTACGTACTGAGTTTGACTTACATTTGACATATGTCTTGACAAGCAACGCCGTTCTCAAGTGTCAAAGGATATTGGGCATATGGCCATGCGACCTCTTTTCACAACCTACAAACGTCAAGGGTTCTGTCATTATTCATTACAGTTTTGTACGAAAATATATTTTAATCATGTCTCATGCTTCCTCTAATGCTAGTGCGGAGTCCAACGCGTATTCGGAGCGAACCCTGGCTATCATCAAGCCAGAGGCCTATGAGGATGCAGAAGCGATTGAGAACGCCATAATAGATAATGGGTTTAGTATCCTTGCGGTTAGTACTTATATGTACCATTTTTACAGTCGCAGTTGTTACAGGAGTTCTATAAATCATACAATAATGCTTGTATTTTCGTTTTTGACTAAGGTATGTTTATTATACAGTTATAGGAAAAATTCATGTGAGTAAGTCACAGTTGCAAGCAATATAGATATGATAACATACCTATTAACTTTTTTATTGGTTTGCGGATTGTGTTTTTCAACAAATTTCGATCATTTAGTTAATTAAAGTATCATCATTGATCATTCTCTTGCCCTTAATTTATTTGGGGCAAAGCGACTCTTTCAAAAATATTTGTGCGTGACGAAACATTAACTGCTTAAAATAAATAGGTACACTATTTTTGTTCTGTCTAGCTAAGATTTATTTTCTAGTCTAGACGCCTAGCCTTAAACTGTGTTGTCTGGCTAGGTGTCTGTCGTAGACACCTACGATCGTGCTACGAGAAATAGCGTAGCAATTCATCTCGCCTACGCAGCTTAAGTGAGTTCGTAGAACCTTATCTACGGTTGAATGTATTTACTATGCCATACTTGGAACTCACTTAAGTTACTACCTACCCATAGCAAATAACTTTTCGCTTAATAGCAAAATAAAATTGATCCCTCGTTTCGTCTGTCTACACTCAACGTTTACGATCGTCGACGAATTATATCGTCCACATCTAGTTGGTTAAAAAAAACGTGTAAAATTGTTTGTAATAAGTAACTTACAAAAATAAATATCTAATACGAGTATATATAATAATTTATCATTTCGTCAACCGTCTAAAAATAGAATGAAAATGTAGAACAATGCTACAACATCGATATTATTTTAGATGCGTTATCATTGTATTAATCTCGTCGCTCCATTATTACTGAACTATTAAACACAAATGTCGCGACGCACGCGACTGCTAAAGTGCTTTATTAGCGATGTATTACGTATTAATTAAGGTTACGTAGGGCACAATTATTAATATTAAAAGAAACACTATTAGAAACATGTCCCGTATGGAAAGTTTTCTTAAGTTGCTTACGTTAGTACACATTCTGATTTGGATACTTTACTTTAGTTACTCTATCGAAGATTAGAACACTGTTATAATATGCGACAACTAAGAGGAGTAAATTTTATTATTGCAGTTTAGCCTTGAACCTTGGCATCGAAGAGGCAAGGAGACTTTTTAATAAGTCGTATTTATAAAGTAGTCGTTGTTCTAGTGGTGTCCTGGGTTTGATGCCCGGTTCAGGCAAAGTGTTATTGGGTTTTTGCATTTGGAATATCTCAGCAGCAGTCTGGATCTGTGCCCGGTTGGAGGCAGTAGGCTCGCCCCCTATTTGCAATTTAACATAACTGGCGAAATAATGTTGTTCATACTATTAGGTAGGTACACCTCTGCCTAACCCTTCAGGCTTTAAAGGAGTGATGTTATGCATGGATTTATAAAGTACGATAATTATTAAAATATTACCAGCCTTTCTAGGCCAGTAAGCAGACGGATGGGTGATCATTGTAACATTATTAATAGACAGGAGGGTTCCTGCCCATCCCCGCAGTCGCTTCAAACGACACCCGCCGGTGGCGGTCGGGTGTTTAGTATTTATGGGGCGCTTTTATTCCTTTTTAGCGGTTTTTTTCGAAACGTAAATAGAAGGCAACTTTTAACTAAATGATTTTTTATGAAACTTCTTTATATTCATCTAAATTATTCTCCTGCAAAGTACTCGTACATACGTTTAACCCGGTATAAGAATAGTTGCGTAGTGTGTAAGGATTTTTTTTAGATTTACGAGTATCTTCCGGCATTAAATAATATTTATGTAAAAAAAAAATATCTTGCATTATCAAAATATTTTTTTACAAAATTTGTTCGAAATTTTATGAATAGAGTACGGCATCGACTGAGTACCCCTCGTAAGTAAACTATACAGGGGTTGTAATATGCAAAACTTGAATCGACGCGACGCCGACGCGTCGATGTTTTCCTTATTCTTGTTCCGAAGATGACGATGGACTCTATTCCCGACTATCCCAGGCGGTTTAATAATGGCCAGTAATCAGCAACTACAAATATGTAGGAATATTATACACCGTGACTTTTTAGTCGTCTTACAACGGTGGGACCACTCAATCTACCCGACTTAAAATAACTCTAGGCGCGATTTTGTTTTTTTTTACCTACCGTAATAGGTACAAAGCAAAATAAATAATATATTAGAATAAAATTATGAAACATCCTGTTAATGATTTTTAAGTGTCAAACGGGAGAACATACCTACCCAGCGCTCGAGTCCAGCATATCATCGCTCGCAACAGGGTGTTTTAACTACGTCATGCGTCATAATACTGAATAATAATTTTATTTTTAATTTATTAAAATCTCATAAATACCTATTTTTTTATGAATGTTTAGTAGTCATTGGATACATGAAGTGGGCGGCCGTTGTAAGACAACTAAAAAGTCACGGTGTATTTATTAAAAAAAAATACGGTTCCTTTTATAATGTCTGTGTCTTATACGTTCCAAAATCTTTAAAATACATGACTTTTTTTAGATTTATAAATTAAACTACTTCTTGTGTCAAGATTGTCTTTGTGAACAGCCCGAAATATATTTGGGTGAGGACAAAGTAAAAAGCAGAACACGAGAGCACGTCAATTACAATAAAAGGAGAGTGTCCATCCCCTCGGTTCGTGTCCAAACTTAGCCAGCCTCGTGCCGCGGGCATCGGAAGGGTTGTGTGAACTTGTGTGTAATATGCAAACTCATATCGACATTTAGCAAGTGTGTAGTGGACTTAATTTTTTTTTAAATATTTTCGTTTAGAAAACTTTTTTACTTTGCCTGTATTTTATTACCATCATACTACTATTAAAGTTACACAGTTAGTTGTTGTCACTTAATCTAAATCTGTATTTATAGTATTACACAAAATGGCTTTCTTTGCGTGTCTTTGTTCGTTGTTCTTTTAATCTACATACACAATGGCTCGATGAATGAATGGATGCTATTATCGGAATCATTTAAAACATTTACTATAGAAACTTTAGCATATAACATAACATCACGCCTTATAATCTCTAGCCAGAGGTGTACCTAACAGTACACCCACATTTCGCCAGTTATGTTTAAGTCTCATGTAACAGGGGGCGAGCCTACTGCCACGAGCCGGGCACAAATCCTAACTTCGTGGCTGATACTGACAAATTCCTGATTGAAAAACCCAATAACACTTTGCCCGACCTGGGAATCGAACCCACCCAGGACCTCATGCTCAACAGTGGGGCTTGCGGCCACTAGACCACCGAAGCAGTCAGTTTATGGTTTAATACATTAATTATTTACTTAACTCAGTTTTTGCTTAGAAATCTCGATGTCTTGATATGTTAGCATTGCAAACGTACACACGGCGACATCGAGTTAGAAATATCCAGTATAATCTGACCTTGCTTTGTATGAGCTTTCCGTACAATTAGAGATCAGCTTAATTTGGTTTTGCACAGTTTTATTGCGATTGATGTCCTATAACACTCGGGAATAATGTAGCTTCCCGTTAGTGAAGAGAATATTTTCGAAATTGGATCAGTAGTTTTTCATTTGTTTTTTTTTTATCATGTTCAGATATCGATAATCGTCATGTCTGCGGAATTTCTCTTAGTAGCTAATTTTATTTGATTTTATACATAGTAAGGTACTAAAAAAATATTCATTCCTTATCTATACAACCTTAGCATATGCAAAACCTGAAACACGTGTCTAGTATTTTTATGTAAAGAATCTATGTACAAAATTTCAAAACTGTATCATGAAAAATGACAAAGTTATAAGCTTATTTTGTTACCTGGTTGTCCGCGCAAAAACGTGTTCACCACGCAGCGCGCCTCCAGCGTCGTCTGATAATAATAATTTGGCAGTAGATACCTAAATTATTGCGATAGGTACTTAATATCGCTCGGTGTCCAACTTATAACTTTTTTTAAATATTTTTGGCACAAAATATAACATGGTTTAAAAATGATTGGAATCGATTCAGTTACTTATTCTGAACAAACTAGTTTCGCATATACTAAAAATAATGTATACATTTCGCAAATACTCTCAATCGCATGTCGCATTCTTTCGTCGCTCGGCCATCCCCTCATGTCCGAATTGCTGGCCGCGTGCCGCCGGCATTGCAAGGGTTACCCGTGATATGCAAAACTCATATCGACATTAGCAGAGTTGAAGAGGGGCGCCTTCATTATTCCGCGTCACATGCAACCCTCTTTAGAAATAGGGATGACACGCTTTACTTGTTGAGATATTATTCGGTGTTCGGGATTTGGTAGTTATTGTTTTAGGAGAGAATATGGTAGATGTGTTGTTTCATAGAAACTATTGTTCGCAATTCGGGTCAACCTACCTAGTTCTATTAATTTAAATAATAAAGGACTGGGTGTCAAAATGGACGGCGCCGCCGAGCCGGCCTAAAAAGGGATGGTGAGATGATCTGGCCGCGCATCACGGAGGCTGGTTCAAGGTGGCGCAGGAGAAGAGTACTTGGAAGGATATGAGGAGTCCTTTGTCCAGCAGTGCGACATACAATTATTGTAGTAAAAATAAAATAATGTTTTTGTTAAAAATTGAAGGCTGCAGCCGATTTAGGTACTCAAACCATTTATTTCAATTACAGTTACAGGCACTTTCGGATTGTCAAAAAGTCGCTCAGTCAAAAACAAAAACACGAAGCTTAGTTGCTCATTTGAAAGCGTAATTCTGTATGTAGCAAAGGGTTTATAGACCTTTATGACATTTTTATAAGACGGTGGATACAATCTTTGATGCCATCTTCAGTATCTGTGTAGGTAGTCGCGATACCGACCCCAGTTCGTGCGAAACCGACATTGCCAAAAAAATACAATAACAAAAAAATATCAGTGTGTTCGGCAACCCTACGTCATCGGCAGATCTTTGAGCCCCAGCTCTCAGGCGGTCACCGCTGTTATCTATGGAAACCATAGAAAAAAACTAATTACGACTCCCCAGGGGACACTGTTTACTATCGCACATGAAAATAATTGCTATTTGCATACGTTCGTTTTTATGTTTAGGTACTCAGTAATTTCAGTATTATTACCTACTAGCGACCCGCCCCGACTTCGCACGGGCGCAATATACATACAATATAAACCTTCCTCTTTTTTTTTTTTTTTTTTTTCGGATGGGAAATCATCAAATGACCCCCCCCACTCTGGGCGGAGCGGAAGGGAATGTCAGACTTGTACTGATTAAAACCCATCCATGTTCCTTCTTTGCCCTTTGTGTTCCAGGGCCACGGTATCTCTTTCGAACAGTCCCGCAGCCCTGGCAGGCATCGGTCCATGCGGACCCCTACGTGATTGCTGACATCTCTTTGAGGCGCGCGTGGAACACGAACGCGCCGTCGACACGGCCTGTCGTCATAAGACGGCCGGACGGCGAGCTAGCCCATAACTCGCCGACCACAGGCCCGCGCCTACGGTGGCCGGGAGCCACCACGTGACCCCCGACGCCCAGGGCGTCTCCCGCGGCGGCTGGGACGTGAGGTTCTTTCCCTCTCACGTCCCGCCACCTCCTTCACTAGCATGACTGCTTCGCAGAAGGTGGTGACGGCTTCCCATTCTCTCTCGCTCCGGACCATGGCTTGAACCAGGGCCTGACGCGAGAGATCGCCGCCGCCAATCGCCGGTAAACCTTCCTCTTGAATCAGTCTATCTATTGCTGAAAACTGCATTAAAATCCGTTGAAGAGTTTAAACGATCTAAGCGTACAAACAGCGGGAGCGACTTTGTTTTATACGATGTAAAGAAGTAAGGTTTCATGTTTTCTAGACACATCTTCTTTGCATCAGAAACAGGCGTGTCTTGATATTTTCAGTATTTTGATATTACTACTATTGCGAATAGATAACGATCCGACTGAAACAAACATAAAATAATGGATTTTCAAAATATATCCAAGTTTCAGTTATGTTTAAATATTACAGATTAGATAGAATTGATGTATTTTCTCAGGTTCATTATAATTATTGTTGGCAACACTTTTCTCAAATTAAACTCTGTGTTACATATTTCAAAGACCGCTTGCATATGTAATTGTGTATTCTTTAGCTCTGTAGAGATATTTCATTAATCTCCCCCAAACAATATGTGACTCACCCCTAGCTTAAAGATTACGTCCGCGTAGCAACTGTGTAGTGATTTGAAAGAAAATGATTCGCTACGTCGTCGTGGCGTCGTAGGCTGCTACGCGCTACGATCTGGACGTGCAATAAAATTTCGAGTTTGTAATTTGATAACAGTTGTATTCATTAACTTCGACACTTCTTCATTAACCTTCATTACTTGCCTTCGAACTTAAACGCTCGAACTAATAAATGTTTAATTTCGGAACGGTTTATACCGTTGACTTTTTTTCAACCGTCTAAATTTATAATTTTTTATTATCTGTTGTTAAATTCATTACAAAATTTGTGATTTGCTCAAAGCTTTGTCGTCTAAGTGTAGGTATTATAGTAGGTACCTACCTCTGAAAATCGTCCTTTACTCAATAACTTCTACTATGTCTCCGTCAGAAGCGTCAAGTTCAACTGACTCCTGAGCAAGCAGCTGAGCTATACAAGGGCCACTACGGCAGACATCACTTCCCCCACCTTGTGGCACATATGTCGAGCGGACCAATCATCGCGATGGTTCTCGCAACGAAGAACTGCATCGCGAAGTGGAGAACACTTATGGGCCCTGCTATGTATGCTATCAGATCTATTTTCAAGTTCAGCAATGTTCTGCTATAGGCTGGTAATGACGAAAAAATGGAAATATCACAAGGAAACAAGATTTTATCGCCTGAGGGAACGAAGTTTTTAATTCAAAGGACCAAATAAACACTTTTCATTGCATGATAAATAAAACCAGTTCAACTTTTCACAGAAATCTTTCTTACAAACGTCATGTTTTCACTAGTTTACCATCGATTTACTTTGAACCGTTGGTGATGCGTTTGATCTCTCTGGTAGTGTCGGAATGCTGTCCCATTGGAGTTTAAGAGTAGTAAGATAGGGTGCACCTGTGATTGCGCACTATAATATTGCCCGCGACGATCTCTGCTCTCAGATGAGATTGGTCCCCATGATAAGGTCAGGACTATTAAGTTGAAGGTTTTGTCTACCTTTTTCTGTTTATAGGGTACTGGAAGCTCAAGCGTATTGGCCAGATAGCTTGCGAGCGTGTTACGGCCGTCGCACTAAGTACGGCGACTACTTCAACGGTATTCATGGCAGTGAGAATCATGCTGAATCAATTCGAGAGATTCATTTCTTCTTTCCTAACAGTAAGTTTTATACTAAATAATATAGTTTTATACTAGGTAATGTTATTTGAGGTATTGGGAAACGGGGAGTTTCACCAGCCACCAATGAAAAGGAAGGATACTTTGAATAGACAAATGTGGCTGGTGGCCTGCAGCCTAATAGTTGGTATAGATAAAAGTATGTAAATCTTTTGCAGATTTTGCGGTAAGTTTTGCTTGTGCAATGTGTGAGACTTAAGATGATTTGCGTAGTACGTATGTGACGGTATGTCGACACGTCTCTCCCCTCCAACTCACTCTCGAGAACTAGAGATTTGACCTAATCGTAGTTTGCAGTTCACAACGTAGTGTTTCTCTCCTTTAACACGTTTTGATTATGCGTTACTTTTTTTTCTTCCACTGCATATGTATGTATGTTGCTGACCGCAAGTTGCCTGATGTAATCGATGATACTTAGTAGTTATATGAAAGATTAAAACGTATCTTCTATTTTCACAGTGATAGTAGGGCCACTCGTCCATCAATGGCAAATAAAAGATTATATACAGAAGCACATAACGCCAGTCTTACTGCCAGCATTGTCCGCGTTGGCCCACGAACGGCCAGCAGAGCCCATCGTATGGCTTGCCAATCGTATCCGAAAGTATAATCCGAACGAACCCAAGCTCGTGCCGCAGACGCCGGAGCAGAAGGAAGACGTACGCTGTCGTACACCACGACCCTCAGAAGAATCGATTTTGAAATAGGGCACAGCCACACAGCCGCACAGTTCATTCAGTTTTTTTTTAAGCTGTGCTTCTTATTAGCGTGTCAATTGCAATCTGAATTGACCCTGCTCGAAATTGGCAACAAGTTTGGCACCCAGTAGTAAGCGTCCATCGTTAGCTCCTGTAATGTGCAATTGGACAGGCAGGAACCGATATGACGTGTCCTATCATTTGTGCAAGAACACCACATTTACACAATGTTTGATTTTGCACGACTGTCAGTCACAGTGATTTTTAACATGATTTTATTAGCTTCACTTGTAACTATGTAAAAAAAACTTAGAAGTGAAAATTGTCCCACTTCCCGGTTTCCGATTGAGCTGAAATTTTGCATGCATGTCTAGTTTGGATGACAATGCATGGTTAGCTAAGGGACGTCTTTGTAAATCTAATATGGCACACTAGTTAATTTGTTATGCATTCCCATGACATGGGTATCAAATAAAAGGGTTTGCTGAGAAAAATAAGAGAAATAAAATGACGTCACTCTAGAGCGTGTTTTTTTAACTATATTTTATTATTTTATCTATCATTCAACTGCTTCTTAGTTGCTGCTGTCAGAGGTAAAATAACTGTGTTAAAAGGCTATAAATATGCAGGTTGGCTATGTCATCGCCTCAGTCATCTACGAGACTGCCAGTCTCTTTCTAGACCTCAATGATTGATTAACTCTAGCTTGCTTCTTGTAATCTTAATCTTTAGTTTTTGTTAGGTATAGCTTTATTTTGATTAAGAATTTGAAATTGCTGCTGGTGTTTTATTTTTGCAAATGCACTTCATCTAATATAACAGTGACCGGTGTTTTTGCTGAAATCTACACTTGGGTGGACTACACTAAACTAAGCTATGGTTCAGAAGCTATAGTACGAATTAATAGAAACACTAATGGCGAAGGTTCCATACAACTCAATTCCTACCGGATTCCCTTTGAAAAATGGCACAGTCAGTTTTCTACAGAAAAAAATATAATCATTAAAGATAAGTACTGCGGCTTACTCTTACCATAATTGACCCTTCGCTACTGAGAAACGCTATGGTCCCTTTACACGGCGACAGTCGCCTTGTGCAGGGTTAGACTTAAAACTTAAATGACTAAATAAAGACAAAAAAACATATAGTTTACATTTCCCAACTTTATTTATAGAAACAGTTTACAAATGAGCTATCACAGGCGTGTAACTACAATGTCGTTGCAAATATATGATGTTAGTAGCGATTGTTACTGGTTACTCATGACGGTTACAAATTGTCAAGAATTACGATTAACTTAAAAAAAAGAACTAACATAAAAATACACTTAAAACCATGTTTACTCCGAAATGCCGTTTAGATAACTCTCACTTGATGTGTTTCTAATACATGTTATGTCAAGTGGTTCACAGTTAATAAATATTTTTACGTGATATATCTAAGCAACATTATGAAGCAACAGCTACATGAAACAAAACATGATTGTGACTATTTACTTCGCAAATAAGTACACTTCTCCGCGTAAATTTTTCATGACAAAAATATTTTCCTATTTTTTCAATAATAGATTTCATTTGTTAACATTTCATATAATTTTATTTTTAATCTTCCCACACTTATTAAAATTAGCCAACCGTAAAAATAGTCACAACATTTTTTGTTAAAATGAATCAAACTTATCACTACACGGATTTGGTAGAAAAAAAACATGACTTAAGTAAAATTAATATTAAATAGGAGATTACGAATATCTGCTAAACACCGGGATGCGGTATCTGGAAAAGAACGAGATATATTAGCATACTGATAATTTATCTTAATTATGAATTTAGAAACTCAATAGTTTGAAGAAGTTGGTAGCAGCGGATGATGGCAATAGGCTCGCCAAATGTGGGTACACTTATACGTACCTGTCGGCCTAGCTCTTCCGAGTAAACACAACAAGATTTATTAGCCTACAATTCCATGTTAATATCAAATATATTGACTTAGCTAATAATATAATGATAACAAAATACAAGGAAAATCATATGAGCACACATTGACGTCGACGACTCATTGTAATTAACCTTCAAACCAATGTTGCTAATCATGAATTGTCGCGTCTTGTCTAACGGGATGACTCTTTTAAATATTGTCCATATTTCGTCTGTGAATTACACAAAAAAGTCCGGTGTGCTCTTGATTTTTCTTGTTCAGGCACGGTAGGGCTTGAAATATGGATTAACATTTCAAACGAAAAAAAACCAAAACAAATGCCATACCATTTTGGAAATGTATTTCTGGATGTCTTGGTTACAAAACATTAACCCGTTGGCTAAAGCTCATACACATACAGTGTGACTGGTAATTAGTGACTGATACTTAAACACGTGATTGTACTCATGATAACAAGCAACTTTCCCAAAGAAACATATTTTTTTAATACTCATGCACTTTTATCACAATAATACGCCTGTGACCTATCAGCTGTTGGTCGCGTGACGCCGTTCTGTCTCATTACTATCGTACCGTGCAACAGTGGGTAGGCAGAGCATCCGAGCGGCTATCAAGCCAGCTCCTTAAAAAAAAAAGATTTAAAAAAAATTTCTTTGGGAAAGTTTTTTGTTCTCATGAGTACAATCACGTGTTATCGGTCACTAATTACCAGTCACCCTATTTATACCACATACTGCACCGCATCAGCATTACCACACCTCATTTTTACTTGCTGATCCCGATCAGAGACGCTGTTACGATGTTTTTCAATTGTACGTTCGCAGTATGGAGTTTCAGAATTAACGTAACGTAAAGTGCAAGTTTTAAATGTGTTTGAAATAAAAAAAGTATAGATACTTACACAGTTAGTTCCTCTTCTCCCGATACATATGCACGTAGGCGGCGTCGGAAGACGAGCACATGCCGATCTTCTTGCAGACGCCCTTCGTGCCGATCTCTTCGATCAGATGGATGATGCTGTCGCCGTAGATCTCCATCATCGAGTGGCACTGTATGGAAGAAAGTTATAACAATAAACATTATGAGAGAGTAGAGAACGGTTTTTTGCGCTGTTCTTTCCTACTTCTAGGCAAAGACCTCCATCCACTTATTTTATAAACGTTATATCGTCGCTGAGGATATATTTCATTTAAAAAAAATGGCCTAATCTACGATTTGGTGGCGAAGATTTGGGGGTAGAGGAAAGGTCATTTTTATTATTGTCCTTTACGTGTTTGTAACTTTTAAAGGGTTGGTTTGTTGGAAAGGGCAAGGCATAGCCGTATACATACAACTTACCCTTATGGGTAAGCCATAGGCTGATGATGACTGTAAAACCATAGTATTAGACAGAAAAGTGAATGTCTGGCTGTATTATCTCCAAGCGTTGTCGACTGAGAGAGGTATTTTTACCCGACTACGGCGAAGCCTAAAGGAAGAGTTATGATTTTAGCCGTCTATGTATGTGTTTGTATTTACGTATGTTCCTCAGTAGCGCCTAAACTATTCATCCGATTTTGATGAATAAGGTGTCAATTGATTCGTTATTATGGCCCTGGTAATATAGGCTACATTTTAACCGACTTCAACAATAGGAGGTGGCGATTTTACCTTGTAAACCCCGAATTTAATTAGAGCGCGATTTTTCAGTAGTCGGGTTTTTAGTGGTAGTATACCACACAAATTCTTGCTTTTTCTAAGCCTGTCATGTGTCCCACTGTTGGGCAAAGGCCCCCCTTTCTCCTTCCATCGTGTGCGATAACTAGCTATGTTCGCCCCGCAAACAAAATCAGATCGTCATACTACCTCCGCCGTGATCTACCTCGACGGCGGTGTATATCATATTATTGGTATCATATGTACAATAAGTTCATCTGTATCATTTATGTGTGTCATTTATCCACTGTTGTAATCTAACTTATCCATTATATGATATTTAGTCACAGTAACAAAGCATAATTTGAATAAACACAGGTAATTTAGATAAAGGAATACTAACCCTTTTTATGATCGATAGTAAAGATATCCTTGCTTATTGACAAGTGTGGTTCTGAAGTATGCACATAAAATCATATAATTTTAAAAAAGGAGTGCTTGTTTGTATGGATAACTCGAGTGGCAGAGATTTTATTGTTTTATAGTCGGGCTTAAAGTATTGCCATGTTTAAAAATTATTCGAAAATCATTGATGCTAACAACTTTTACTAAAAACTGTTGTTATTGTGTACTCATTTGATCACTGAGAATAACACAATACATCTCTTATCTATTTCTTACCCGACTGCTAAATCAAATCAAATCAAATCAAATCATTTTATTTGCATAATATGGGTTTTCCAGGAGATGTTACATTGTTTGTTGTTTCACCATACTCAGCCTATATATAAGCATGCAAAATTTGGTTAATCTTACACTTATGTTAAAGTTCTTCAATTGCATTAGATTAGTCATAAGATTAAAATTAAATTAAATTAAATTAAATTAAAATGAATTTAGATTATTAGGTATACATATTTAAAATACAATGATGGTGAGTTTTACATTACATTACATTTACATTTATACTTTACATTTGTCTGTCTTTATCATTCATAAATTCGCTTAAAGTATAATATGCTTTATCTATGAGAAAACAGTGTAGTTTCTTCTTGAATAGCCTAACCTGATTGATATTTCGGATGTTTAGGGGTATATTGTTATAAATTTTTGGTCCCATACAAACAAAACTTTTGTATAAGAGCGCTGTTTTGGAAAGTAGAACGCACAGCTGGTCTGCATGACGACGCCTTGTACGGTACTCAAATAATTCTGGGTGTGATTTAATAAATGCTGCAGTTTCATATATATAGATACAGGGCAGAGTCAGTATTTTTAGTTTTCTAAAATAAGGTTTGCATGAATCAGTTTGTATTAAGTTGCATATAGCCCTAATGCATCTCTTTTGCGCTCTAAACGCACGTTCCAATTCAGTGGAGTTTCCCCAAAAAATAACTCCATATCTGAGAGTAGACGATACATAACCATGGTACGCTGTCATCACAGTTGTTATATCAACGATTTTTCTGAGATTACGCAGCGCAAAGGAATATCTATTTAGTTTATTACATAAGAACTCTATTTGCTGTTTCCATGTCATTTTGTTGTCTAGATATAATCCTAGAAACTTAGTTGATTCTACTACTTCTATTGATTGGTTATCATAATTTATATTTAAATTTTCTAGCGGAAGTCTTTGTCTAAAGTTTATAGCTTTAGTTTTACTGACATTAATTTTTAAATTGTTTCTTGTTAGCCAGTCAATTACATTTTTTAAAGTCAAATTTATTTTGTCATTAATGTCATCCTTATTATAAGCGTCAAAAAGGATAGTACTGTCGTCAGCAAAAAGAGTCATAGGATTGTTAGTAACAGTTGGAAAGTCATTAATATATATTAGGAACATAGGTGCTCCAAGCACACTGCCCTGTGGCACGCCATATTTAACATATCTCATGTCCGATTTGTATGTTGTCAAGGTTTTTGTTTTAGGACAGATTTTGGCTATCTCAGTTAGTTGTATTCTGTCAGTTAAATATGATTTAAGTAGTTTATGTACATTACCCCTAAGGCCAGTTGCATATAGTTTGTCCAAAAGAATTTCAATTTTTACGCGGTCAAAGGCTTTTGTCATGTCCATGAACAGGGCAACCGTTGGAGATCGCTTATCCATATTTATTAGTACCCGATTACAAAATTGATATATTGCTAAGTTAATTGATTTATTTTTTCTGAAACCCATTTGTTCTTTGGCAAAAAGATTATTATTCTCAAGGTAGTTGCATACGCGGTTATAGATAACTCTTTCAAAAATCTTAGAAAAAATAGATAGCAATGCAATTGGGCGATAGTTGTTCATATTATCTTTCTCTCCTTTTTTATGTATAGGTTTAATTATTGCAGTTTTAAGTAACTTTGGAAATATACCTGTTTGAATAGATAAGTTTATTAGATGTGATACGAGTAGTACGGGTGAGATTATATGAGCAACTCTTTTTATAATATTAGTATTAAATCCGTCGTACCCTACACTCGAGGTATTTTTTAATGAGAGGATGATCTTGTTTATTTCATTAGGGTCAGTAGGTGACATAAACATTGAGTTGTTGACGGATGGAGGGCATTTATGTGCAGGTGTGGAATCTTCAGGTTGTATCTGATCAATGAAATAATTATTAAATTGCGTTGCTATATTATTTGGGTCATAAATTAGAGTGTCATTAATTTTAATATTATGAATATATTCTCGAGGTTGGTTGTATTTATTTTTATTTATTATTTTCCAGGCTGTTTTAGATTTATTGTTAGAGGTTTTAATGTCATATGTATTTTGAGCTTTTTGTGTTAGCTTTATAATGGCTTTTACTTTTTTGGCATATTGCTTAAATATTAATTTATTATCAAGTGACCGTTTTTTCCTATAATTCCATAATAGAGCTCTTTTACGTATACAGCAGGTTTTAATGCCTTTCGAGATCCATTTTGGCTTTTTGGTTTTTGACATCTTAATTTTTTTGAGGGGGTAGGATGAATTGTAAAGTAGAGTAAGGTTTCTGTGGAATTCATTGTACCCCTCATTTACATCATTAGAGTCATAGACTTCCTTAAAACTTAGTTGGCTTAAGTTCTCAATAAATTTTTTGATGTTGAGAAAGGGTTATGTCTTTTACACGCACGCACGTTTCTTGTACTTATGTTTCTTTGTAAATTTCTTTATTACCTCGTACCTTTTAAACGGCTGGATGGATTTCGACAGTTAAGGAATGGTTAAATTAGTCTTAAAAACCCAAGTGTCATTAGATAGGTGATTGAAAAAAAAAAAAAAAAATGGCGGTTTTGGCACGTCATAGTAATACGTTAATAAAAAAATAACCTAACCTATCGAGTAGGGTATCAAAATAAAGGAAATTAAAAGGGGATTCCAAAAATATATATTTAAATTATATGTTTAAATTTAATTAAGAATAATAAAATTATATTTGCAGTCGGGTTGTAACTTGTATTTATATGTATTTCGGCAGACGTTATCTACCCTTTCATAATAATAATTTGAAACCGATTGAGGTCGTATGTTTTTATTGATTTAAAAAAAGGGGATTAATGTAGGTCACACATGTAATGCACAAAAGGCCAGTTATCAAATGTTTGTTTATCTAAGTCAATGGTGACGTTAAGGGGTGCAAATAAATAGTGTGATACGCAGCTTCATACTTGAGCTCATTTTGACAATATTGCACCTGCTGTCTTGATTACACTGATTTTCAAATGGCGGAATGCGCATCCATTGCTTTAAATCTCTTTATTAACACGTTTTTATTAGCTGTACCTGTAACTAACTATATATGTAATAAAAATCTTAGCAGTTAAATTTAGCCCACTTACTGGTTTCCGATTGAGCTGACATTTTTCATACATGTTTTGTTTGGATGACAATGCATGGTTAGCTAAGTGAAATCATTCTAAATCCAATATGGCATAAGATGGCGGTCTAGTTATTTTTTATGCATTTCCATGATATGGGTAATTAATGATAAGGATTAGTAAGAAGAATACGAGAAAACTATGATTAATATTTCTTCTTCTTAGTGTGTCAATGCATGGTAATCTAAATTGAGTCGTCCCATAATTCGGATAGGAGTTTAATATCTTCAGTGGCATCTATCAGTTCATGCAACGTGCAGACAACAAGATAAATGCTTATTAAGTGTTCCATGGTTTGTGCAACAACACCATACATCTGATATTTTAGCTACAGCACCATATAAGCCGGAAGCCTGCCCTAATACTAATTTATTTAGGGTCCGTCTCCACGAGCGAGAATCGCGGCGATATTATCGTCGTGCCACGTACTTCCATACGATAGGGTTGGCGCAGCATATCTTCTTCCATTCCTCTCTATTACTGTCAGCTGAAAGTATTTGACCATTGATTTATTTTAAAGAACTTATAATTTCCGATATCACGTTATTGATAGCTGATTGATTGGTGAAATCAACTATTCATGTAGCGTCACAACTTAATCTTTCTTATCCTTATAATTTTTTTTTTCTGGATATCTATATCGGAATGAGAAGGATTTTTATAACTGGTTTTTTTGTTAATTACATGCAATTTTGGTAATCAACGTGATACTAGCGTGACCATCTGATTGGCTAGATCACTTTCGTCGCGACTCTAGTCGATAACGGATTATGTCATCTTTGCATAAACGACGACAATATGATAAAATTGTAATGAAATAAAAGATGTAGAAACATGGTTCTGCGTGGTCCATGGGTCTCGGGGTCGAAAGCGCACCTGTTGAACGTGGGGCCCTGGGTCCGATTCCCGGGTCGGGCAAAAAGTGTTTTTGGGTTTTTCATTAAGAATTTCTTAGTAGCAGTGCGGAGTTTGGAAGTTGGCGGTGTGCGGTGTTATGCCGTTGGTTTTGCGCCTGATCTCTCTCCGCGAGTGTCGAATTGCTGTCCCTGAGGACTATGCGAGTGAGGGAAGAAGAAAGAGTGCACCTGTGCCACACCGATGGCCGACAGGATATTTATTTATTTTATTATGGAGGATATTTTATGGGACGAGGGCAGAAACATGATGATGAACACAGAGCGATATTACATTTTATAATATTAAAATAATTCATCATAACAGTGATATAATTGACAGTTAAATCCGACGTTGCAAACTTTCAAAATGGACCCTCTTAATAATTTCCGATCAGCATGATTGCGGGCTAAGCTTATGTTCATTTGATTAGATTATAATATGTATGATACTCACCCTATCGTTGTACTTGGCCGGTAGGAGTCCGCAAGACTTCTCAATGATGTGCACGATGTTACGGTCGACCTTGTCGTTGCTCAGGACTTTGTGGACAGCCATCACCACAGCCTCGCATACGGCACAGTCTAGGATCTCCTCTGTTGATAGATTATTGGTGTTATAGATTGCATTCATAATTAAGTTTATAACCCTGTGTTTCTTGTCGCGCAGTCAGTTAAAATAACGCGAATAAATGCTGCTTTGGTACTGTAATAGCAAAGTTTGTCAACTCAATCATTTTAAAGCAAATAAAAATGTAATTTTACAGTAAATTGAAAATGAATCGGTTTTTTACCTAAAATAAAGCGTTTTTAAGAGAAGTCATGCTTTGAAATTATTGGTTACCAAGTCCCCAATTATTTTAAACTGAATTGTAGTCCACGTGCACTAAAACTGTGTAATACAAAGCAGTAGCGAAGGGTCAATTTTTGTAAGAGGTATATATCTTATAAGATATATAGATAGAGTATATATCTTTAATGTGATTATATTATTTGTCTATGGAATACTGACTGTGCCATTTTTCAAAGGGAAGCCGGTAGGAATCGAGTTTTATGGAACCTTCGCCACTGATACAAAGCAACAATAGTGTTTCAAAATTTAGTAGACAGCTATGGTATGTGCTGATAATGTTAGTGTATTTGATTATAGTAGATATATGTATAGTAAGTTTTGAGTATGAATGTGGATTATATGAGTAGAGGAAGACCAAAGGAACGATGGATGGACTGTGTAAAGAATGATATGGCAAGAAAGGAGGTGTCTGATAAGATGACGAGTAATAGAGAAGTATGGAAGAAGAAGACATGCTGCGCCGACCCCAAATTAATTGTGATAAGGGCAAGAGAATGATGACGAAGATGTACAGAAACAGTATTTGTATGGTAAGTATGTATTAGTGTATTTACTTTGGTTTTAGTGAAACCATGTATTGAGAAACATAACCCGAAAACACTCAACTCATGCGACTGATAACACTCGACTAAAGCGTAGGTAGCTAATAGGCATACCGGTTAGCTATATTTTAGTTTAATAAAAAATCACGTACCTTTAACAATAGCCACACTGACGGTATCACACAGCTTGAGCTCCGCGCACACTTGCTCAGGCTGCAACTCCTGCATCAACAGCGAGATCACCATGTCGGCGTACTTCTCCACGAACTGGTCGCAGTCTGTGCGGACCGACTTCGGCATGCGCTTGCACACGTTGTGGATTATGTTCTTTACTTCATCCTGGGGAGAGATGTGATTTTAGTTTAGATCTGTACTTTTGGTGCTATTTGTGTGACGCCTGAGCGTTGATGCTGCCTGCTTCGTTCTACATGTATATCAGACGACGCGACATACCACAAGGTGTGTTGTGCTGGCGTGCAGCGACGCTACGCGTCAGTGGGACTGCCGCTGCGTCGCCGCAAGGGAATGCGGCTGGCGGGTTTGGACAGCGTTCTGGGTCACGGTCCCGATATCACATTAGTGCCTTAGGCGCGAATTACACAGAAACGGCGTAAGGTGACGGTGCGGCGCAGGCGCAGCGCAGGCGAGGAATTTATAAGGAAACAAAAGAACGGCGTGCCCGCGCCGCGCCGCTTGAGAGTAATTCACGACACGTCGTCTACGTACATTTTGTATGAAAACGTTTTGAAGCGGCATCATGCCTGCGGCGCGCCTTCACCTTACGCCTTTCCTGTATAATTCGCGCCTTATGCAGGCCTAACCTGAAGCGCACAGTGTGCGTGTGTGTGAGTGCGTTTGTTTTTGGGCTCTGCCGCGCCCGTCCACGCCACCTCGCCAGCCTGCCACTGCCCCCAGCCGGGGGGCGCGGGGGGCGGCGGGGGGGAGGGGGGCAGAGAGAAGGTGGCACTTTTTATTTTATAGCATTGCCATGAGATGCTTCCACGTGTACTCACCTCATTATGCTTGTCCTTAATCTCGTCGCGGATCTCTCTGAGCACAAACTCGCACACGACGCAGACAGTCTTCTGCGCCACGCGAGGCCGGATGGGGCGCCCGTTCACTGTGTTGTCGTAGATCATGTTCGTTTCTGGAAATAAAAGTTTACGCCCGTGTTAGTTAAGTTGATCCCACCGTAAAAAAAGCAACAAACATGGAATGCATCCAAAATGGGCTCGGGTTTGAGAAGATGGATTAATTTATTAATTCTTGGCATAACTTGATTTTCACAAGCAATAATCAAAGCAAAGATTGGCAAGAAGCTTTAAAAAAACAACCAGCACGACTACAATCTCACTAATATTTTAGACTGGTTGTGTCCCGCGGTTTCACTCGCCGCTAGGCTATTAGGGGTCGAAGCGTGATGTTATACAGGGTGTAAAGGACAGCCCTCCACAAACTGACAGGGCGCATTCAGCTTCTTATTTTGAATCATGTTCCATCGGAATTTTTCTCCGGGTTTTTTTTTTCAGTTACTATTCCTTTATTTCAATGTAAAATTATGTTCCCTGTATGCAGCACTCCATTAACGAACGACGCGTGAAATCAGCAGTTCACTTCCTGCCTAGCTACATAGTTCATCGAACTAGTCGTCGCGCTTGCCGTTCGTTACGTGTGTTTCGCCACGGCATGGATACATTGCATATAAGGAAATAAAACAAATCAAATTTATTGGATTCCCATAACATTCCTGAAATAATTTCTTGTACCGGTCATATTAGTATGATATACTGAATTCACCCCATCAGTTTGTGAAGGACTGTCCATTACACCCTATATAGCCTACGATCTTCCTCAAGAATTGGCTTAAAACTTGTTCAAATCTGACAAGTAGAGTTCCTGAGATCGGTGCGTTCAAAAACACTCTTCTTCAGTTTTACCGTATTAGTTTAGATTAAATCTCAATTTGATAAGAAAAAACATCGCTCAGAACCAAAGCTAACATCGGTTTACTCACCGATATCGTGATCCTTGTTAGCAACCACCAACATGTTGGTAGGCAGCAGCGACTTGCCTCTGAAGTTGTTCCTGTCGCCCATCAGACGTGGGTTCTGGTGGAACTTGTCAATGGCACTGTGACTCGTGATCTTCAACGGGTCCTGAGAGGATAAAGTTAGAGGAATTATTAATAACAGTACAGAATATTATGCATATAATCTCCGAAAGGTTGGCTAGAGGTGTATCTATAGTACACTTACATTTCGTTTCGTGATGTTTAAGTCCTAAGGGGGAGGCACAATATGAGACTTTCTGACGGAAATACTAATAATACTTTGCCGGATCTGGGAATCGAACTCAGAACATCATGTTCAGAAGTAGCGCCTGCAACTATTTGACTAACGAGAAAGTCAACTCAGTTGTTTACAACATCCGGGTCTTAATCTAGGGGTTTTGTTTTCTTACAGTTTAGAAATCGTAGTGAACAAACTCCTTGGAAGTATGATCAACCTAACCGCCTATTTCCGCCGCCAAATTTTCGTTTGGGCACAAGAGTATGAGTATGGCTCTATTATTGTTCAATTATTGTCCATCAGGTGGGCATACCGAGTTTCCTCCGTGCCACGGAAAGCACGTTAGGATGTTGGTCCCGGCTGTCATTTGTAGATCTTTGACAGTCGTTACACGTAGTCAGTGGCCCAAAAAGTCTGGCAGCCAGTCTTTCCAAGGGGTATCGTATTACCCAGTACTAACTGGGTTGTGGAGGTCAGATAGGCAGTCGCTCCATGTAAAATACTGGTATTCAGTTTCATCCGTTTAGACCCCACCTCCGACCCCAACATAGTTGGGAAAAGGCTAGGCAGATGATGAGATGGGCAGACGGCGTTTTGATTATCCAATAACATTATATTTCTAACCTTGACCTCATCCTTGCACAGTTTCAAGTACACGCATATTTCCTGTGCGTTCATGTTGGCCACCAACATCTCGACCAGCTGCGGCGCGTATGTGTCCACGAAGTCCACGCATTCCGTGCGCAGCTTGGTCGACAGGTGCGTGCACAGGTTGTCCAGGGCTTGACGGATGTTTTCCTGTACGAGCATGAATATGTGATGATTAAATAGGAAATTAAATACTGCTATAGTCTGCAATTTAACAGTGTTATTGAGACATAAAATACGCTGCACGAAGATCTTAATACCACTGTTTTAAATTTAAATATGTGGTGAAGTTTTAGGATGGCGTTGTCCAGGAATAGATGATGTGGCGAGCTTTGGGGGGACCTTCGTTCAGCAGTGGAAGTCTTTGGTGAACTTGATGATGACAAAAAATCCAAGCATTACATACCTCAGTGCGGTTGTTCTTGAGCATAGTCTCGAGTTGTTCAACTGCGAACAAGCACAGAGGACAGTTGGACTTCTCAGAGTTGATGTCAACGCGACGCACCTCGCCGACCTGCGGGCAGATGCCGAGAGCGGGGCAAACCTAAGGAAAAAACATTACACATTGTTATATACTCTTCTTGAGTTTGAGTAAAATAAAATTAGCAACTGCAAATATTTTTTTTTTTATTTTGTAATCCGCGTCATTCAGGTATACACCGTGACTTTTTAGTCGTCTTACAAAGGTCTCTCCACTCAATGTCCCGACATAAAATAACTCTATATTAAATAGCTATATATATTTATTTTTTCTTCCTTAATAGGCACAAAGAAAAATAATAAAAAATTAGAATAAAATTATGAAACATCCTGTTAATGATGTTTACGTGTCAAACGGGAGAACATATACCTACCCAGCACTCGAGTCCAGTAGATCATCGCTCGCAACAGGGTGTTTTAACTACGTCATGCGTCATAATACTGAATAATCCAAATTCCTTCACACCGCACTGGATTTTTGTCAAATTCTTACGCTATCTCTACTATAAAGCTCTGGAACGCGCTACCTTTTGGCATTAAAAAAGCTGAAAGCAAATTCTGTTTTAAAAGAAAAGTGCGTAACCACTATTTAAGTCAGAATAAATAGCTCTCTCTCTATTAGAAGTCGAGTCATGGTAATTATTATTAGGTTTCTCGTTTTTAATTTTGGTATTTGTTAAAATATGTATTAGTTTATTTTATTTGTATATAAGTATTAGTATCATTATAAGTGCCTATATAAATTCTCGATAGCAAGAAGTTATTTTTATATATTTATTTTGTACCCTATCACAATGTTTTCTTATTTAACCCAAAGGTTGACTGGTAGAGAATGCCTTGTGGCATTAAGTCCGCCTATGTATCACTATTGTACATGAAGTTTAAATAAATAAATAAATAAATAAATAAATAATAGGTATTTATGAGATTTTAATAATTTTATTTTTAAATTCGTAAAATCTCATAAATACCTTTTTTTTTTTACGAATGTTTAGTATTCATTGGATACATGAAGTGGGCTGCCTTTGTAAGACGACTAAAAAGTCACGGTGTATAAGTGTTTATGATATTTAAGTAAATACCTTGTAGATAGATATACTCACGGTAGCGGGGTCGATCCTCTGCACCAACAGGGCAACGACGGCGGGTCCGTACTGCGTCACGAACTGTTTGCATTGACCGTTCACAGACTGCGGCAGTCTGTCGCACGCCTTGTCTACGGCTTCGAAGATCTCGTCCTGACAATATTTTAGTGTTAGATGCTTTTTTAAATAATATCACGCCTGTTATCCCCAAAGCGTTAGGCAAAGGTGTAACTAAAGACTACATTTAGCCAGTTAAGTTGTTCAAGTCTATAGCCTATTGCCATCAATCGGGTACAAATTCAGGCAATGTCACTGCTACTCAAAAATTTCTGATGGACACACCCGATTACACTTTACACGACCTGGGATTCGAACCCAGGACCTTAGTAGTAGCGTAGCGTATATTTCAATGCTGTTTTTTTTTAAACTAAATAGGCTTACGTTTGACCGCAACTCGCTTGATGTGAAGCGAAATAACCATTTAATATTGACATTATCTTATTTCATTAAAGATTGACATTACCTGACATTACCTAATGCATTATATTAAAATTGATATTGATATTACGAATTAAAGTTTTACCTCTTTATAATACTAGACCACCACCTATAGATTAATTTACCTAACTGGCAAAAGCCTCCTTTAAATGTATATTTGTACGCCAAATGGCAAAACATAGAGAAACTATATAATGTATAACAATTATTGTAACATCTTGCACACTGTTATAACCTATTATTTACAAATAAAGACTATTGATTGATTGATTGATTGAAATGTTGTTAGAAAATGTGCGTTTCAGTTTTCTATTTCTCAGCTACACAAATGTTTATTTTTTTTCTTTTTCTCTCATGTTGGCATGGACTTCATGACTAGTTTATGCTGCGGTGATGCTGAATGCCGTATAGACATAGCATGGCATGATGATGTTCATCATCACCATGCCCCTGCTTTTAACCTTTCTTCTTTAATTCTTCTCTTTTACCCGTCACATCATGAGTCAGCCATTGTCTATCCATATCATCTTTCACGCAGCACATCCATCGTTTCTCTGGTCTTCCTCTACTCTTATTAGATATTTTTTGATAGTTCCGTATAAATTGCAGCTACAGCTTAGCAGACTGTGTGTACAAATGTTTGGCGAAAAAATTAATTTTCTTTCTTTGTTTCTTACCTCGGTCCTAGTGTCGCTGATTTCAACTTGCAGGTAGTGCAGGAGGTACTGGCAGAAGGAGCAGGCCGCCTTGCCCTGCGGCTGCGGCACCGACACGAACATGCGCTCGATGGGCAGCGCGGCGGCCGCAGCGGGCACGACGCGCGCCAAGGGTTGCTGCGCGACGGGGACACGGGCCAACTGTCAAAGAAATGTAATTGGCAAAATTGCAGACAAAAATAACTTCAGTATTTAAGTTGTTGCGTTTTAGTATGGCAATAGCGGCCATAGACCTACCTACGCATATGAAAGTACTCAATTTAAAAAAGGAACGAAAGTTAGGAGTTCTAAAGTCTCCTGAAAATATGCGTCTTATTTGTGCTCGCACGGGTCGACGGCACGTCGGGGGAGGCGTCGACCCGTGCGAGCACACACCACTTCAAATTTAGTTTGCTGTGATTGATTGTTGTAACATAATATTGTCTGGTGGCATTGTATCCAACATTAACATTCTGTTCAATTCCAAAACATTAAAAAAAAACGAAACAAAAGAGAAAAGGGACGTTCGATTCTGATTTTAAAATATCAGAATCGAACGTCAAATGCAATATCTCACCTTTTCATCTTTTTTATCATCACCAATCAGCTTAGAGGACACAGTCTTGCCGGCCAGCTCGGCCGACAGGAGCGGCGCGATGGGTTCGTCCGTCTTGTTGCCGCACACCCCGATCATGGCGCACAGAACGTTCGCTTGCAACTCCTCCACGAGGTACTTGTAGATCATAGGGTAGTACTGCTCGGCTAGGTGGAGGCATTCGTTCTTGAAGTTGCCCGTTTGTTTGCAGAGGCCTGTGGAAGTGAAGAATTTGTGATGATATACTTAACAAATGAGTCTGGAAGCATGCTTTGCAATAGAGTTCATTTTACAACTAAAATGAGCTCTGATTAGGTTTTTTGAATGGATGAAAGTTTGTTTGGAAAAGCGTCTTTTTTGCCAGTACAGTTAAGGTTACAGTTAAGCTAGCCTTGTACAGTTATAAACATCGAGTGCGTATACGACACTAATAAGGTCTCTGATAACCTGAGATTCATCAAAATGTATATGTTTTCAGGTTACTTCAATGTCGATGTTATGTTTATATTGTGTGTAAAAGTAGCTTAAGGGTACTTTTACGAAGCCGAAAGAGGTATGTTCTCCCCGTCATTGCGATAATAGTTTTGTTCTAGTTAGACCATACCTCAAATTCCAACTTATTCACAAGTTTTTAATGTTATAACTTTAATTAAAATACCTCCACGACTCCCGTACTATTCAATGCGTCCATCAGCACAATATTTTAAGTGTGTTACATTGAGTTCTACCGTAAAACGTGATTTTGCACCCCAAAAAAAAGTCGTTTCCCAGCAATAATTTTAGAGCAGAGTTACTAAGTTTGATGTACAGAATGATTGGTTGACGGGTTCGACAAGGCTCTGTTTACACACTGTATGTAGTATGTTATCGCATGAGTAACGAGGCTTTAGAATCAAAAGTTTAGATAGACCGTAGGGAGTCTATAGCCATGTACAAGGTTGAAAAACTAAGATGCCAATTAAAAAATAAGTTCCTATAATTGACTTAACGTAACTGACGAAATGTAGATGCCACACAGGTACACCTCTGTTCAACTCTTCGGGGATTACAAGTGTACTGTTATATTGTTATAATTCAAGAATTACCTTTCAGAACCTTGTAGAACTCGACCTCAGTAGTGTTGGCGACCATGACGTCACGCAGGTGCTTGACCAGCTGCTCACACAGTTCGCAAGGCACGTCACTGGCAAACAAACAAAAGGAAATAAGAACAAAGAATGTTTAAACTAAGCTTACAAATATGTATAACATTTATTTCAGTCAACAACAAACGTCAATCGTCCATCTCTGAGACGAAATTTGCACTACCTACTTACCTATTAACACTAGTTGGTATTTTTGTCCAGATATCAAAGAACAATGTAATTATCAATAACATACATAGACGTTACATACATCATCATCTGTCTAGCTTTAGCGTTAGGGTCGGCTTCCAGCCTAACCGGATGTAGCTGAATACCAATATTTTACATGGAGCGACTGCCTATCTGACCTCCACAACCCAGTTAGTACTGGGTAATACGATACCCCTTGGTAAGACTGGTTGTCAGACTTTTTGGGCCACTGACTACCTGTAACGACTGTCAAAGATCTACAAATGACAGCCGGGACCAACAGCTTAACGTGCTTTCCGAGGCACGGAGGAAACTCGGTATGTAATGAGTGGTCACCATCCAGACCAACCTAGGCAAGCTTAGCTTAACCTAAAGATCGATCCGAGCGGCTGATATTATTTACGCACTGAAAAAATGCTCCGATAGAATGATAGCGTGACGAATGACAGGGGAGAATGGAAGAAAAAAACGTGTTGCGCCGACCCCAAATAACATGGGGCAAGGGCAGGAAGATGCTGACAAACCACACACAAAAAAGGCGAAATATAGGTTTAATATAAGAACACCTCTGCCTAATCCTTCGGGGAATACAGGCGTGAAGTTACGTTTTTTTTTTTGTTAACATGGCATTTTGATAATAGAACCAAAGCAGCTTTGAGTAGACCTGTCCTAACAGACGGCAAGAATGCATAAATGACACAGTTGAGTGCTACACACTTCTGTTTGGTTCGGCACAGCCGCCGTGTCTGCATTCGGGAAAATCCGCTCAAATTGCCGAATGAATGCCGATACGACGATGTATAATTTTTAGTGTACAATATCGCATTGGGTCTAACCTGTAAAGATAATTGTATTTTTGGAGTAAATAAATAAATAATAAATAAATGACGAGTAATCGAATTGAATTGACTTTGTTATTCAACAAAAACTAGGGCAATATCGAATCGATCAGGTTATAGAATTACAACAAAAGTGACGTAAGATGTTCTACAAAAGTGTCGACTTACTCAGTAGGCCTGAAGTCAGTGAACTGAGCAGGGAAGGTGAACTCGTCGTGCTGGTGGAACTTGTAGGCGCACTGTCCGCTGACGTGGCACATGCTCTGCGGAGTGAAGTCCTGCTTCATGGCCTGCACGATGTTCTCGTAGTATTTGAAGACAAGCATCGAGCACGAGTCGGATAGGGAATCCATTTTGCGGCAAATCTGGGAAAAATATTTAAAAAATTCAGTGATTTAGCAGTCATTTGATACAAGCAGAATTGTTTTGCTATTGATCGATACGGCTCGAAGGACCAAAAACTGTAAAAAGGAGGTTTAAATGTGCATACTGATTTTACACAATATTTCTAGAAACAGTAAAGAAAGTTTTTAATATTACAATGAGCCTATAATTTTACCAGCTGAAACTCAGACTTTGTCTCCGTGAGTGGGAGTGGGCAGTAGTCCACCACAAGGACAGAATCAATTAAAACATCTTAATGGTTATTTACCAACCAAAGGAAAAATATACCTTTGTTAATCGTAGCCCATTGGATTACAGATAACTTAAAAAGGATGTCAGCGTAATAATCAAATTAAAGAAAAATGTGTTAATGTGGTGGATGGCAATAGGCTAGCCCCCTGTTACATCAAACTTAAAGATAACTGTCAAAATGTGGGAGTACTATTAGGTACACCTCTGCCTAACCCTTCGGGGACTACAGGCGCTATGTTTATGATTATTCAATTTATCTTACCTGCAGTAATCCAAGAAGGAAGTCTTCATAGCTGGTAGCGTCGAACTTCTTCCTCAACACGCCGACCGTTCGCTGACAGTTGTTGCATTCCACACGCAGACTCAACTGGGTGTTCTACGGCAATTAGACAAAAGACTGTTTACATATTGTCTGGATTTGGAGCTTTAACTCTAATATGTACGGTGCATTTTTCATCACGGCTTAAATTTATTTTGTACATTTTATGTGAAATTAAGTTAGTTTACATGAAAATTTCTTTGTAGAAATTGGTTCAACAATTAGGAGCGAATATCATAAAGGAAGTTTCAGTACGATTTCTGGTTGATTAATTCTTTCAACAGATAGGGAAAAACGTATTCGTTTCAAAAGGAGCTCAGGAGCCGAAAAACGTAATTGCCAAAAGTAAGCATATTAAATAGGGCTATAAATCATAATTAGCAATAACAGTGTTACAAAGAATACAGACATAACTACGTGAAATTACTAATACGTATGTTGTATTTATCAGAACAATAAAACATAAATTGGCAATATTTACAAACGTGGCGCGATGGAAGGTCACTCCGTCTGTGATCGCGATAACCAGATAATAATGTCGTTATGAACTACTTAGCTTGATTAATGTGAACGAAAGTACTATTTAGCTGTTTACTTTAATAAAAAATAAATTCGCTGTAAAATTTTTCACTAAATAGATTTAGCCGTTAGATTTTGAAACTCAAGTGGAATTTAAGGAGGACGCGCTAGGGTAACTCTCGAAATTCAACATAAAGCCTGACACTGACCTGCAAATTGCAAAAAAGGTAAGAAATATTTACATTTTTTGCAATTTGCAGGTTCTTCCCCCTTAAAAGGCTTCTTGTGTTACCAAAACTTAGCAAAATTATTAATGTTTCCAACAGATCCAGTTTAAAACAAAAATAAATCAAGTTATGTGTTTACCCGACTGCGGCGAAGCCCAAAAGGAGGGTTATGTTTTAACTTGATATCTTATAAGTGCATCCTACATTATCTGCATTTCCTGTATTTGGTGATATTTGTATCGTGTCAAGTGCAACTAATCTGGGCTAGCATTAAAATTATTATTATTTCGTGGACAACACCAAAACATGTAACAAAAATAGAAAGAAAGGGATTATCTCGAGATCGTGAATAATTTATACAAAAGGCAATGCTAATTGAGTATAATAAATTAATGACATGAATAATTATTTGTATGACATTTAATTTTGTGAGTCATGTTACTAATTATTCCTTCATAGAGCTTATTCAGAAAACGGAAAGTTTTGGGATTGAGAAAAAAAAAAGTTGTTTAAACAGTGCTTATTATGAAGATAAACTTGGAACTTGAATAACAAAATGGCACGTGGTGCATGAATTTATTTATAAACTTGTTATAGATTTGTTTACAATATACTTACAAATCGGAGATTATCTCAATGACGCATCTAGTTCATCGTAGTCACACAATTGGGTCAGATCAAAGTGCGTACATAAGGCAACTGATTTCATTATTTGAGAATGACAAAGAACAAGACTAAAACATGGTTACTACTGGTCATTTTGTTTAGGCTGTTAGTGTATTTTCTTTCAATTATGTTTGTGAAATAATCAAGGTATGCATGACAATGAGAGCACAAATTATATCGAACGCATCTAATCGTAACGTGAAATGTAACATGAATGCGCCGTCCAGACTTAGGCAATGCAACATGAAATGTAACCCAATAACTGGCGAATTTGTTTCAGCGTGTGTAACATTACGTGTTACGTTTCACCAATGTGTACCCGGCATAAGCTGAAAGCGTGCCGAATGTCAGCCCAAGACATCATGATACCGCCACCAGTACGCCGTTGATAAACTCGCCCCCTATTATAACAGCTTTTCAAGTTGAACACGCTCCTAAATCCATACTTGTATAACCCTCAGGCCTTTTTCTTATGGGGGTTAGGCAGACACTAGAGAAAGCCACCTACTTAAGATCCGATCTTTACATACTTCTTCTGCTTTGTCCACGTTCATACATCTTATCAATGACCATACAAAATCCTGTATTACATGTGTTAAAATATTTACATTTCTTAAGGCTTATACACAATAACAAACTAAAAGATATCACCGTTTATGTATAAATAGGCAAAAAATATATATCCAGAAGCTACTTACAAAGTCTTCAAGCAGGTCATCGATTCTGGCACTGTTACAGAGGCCAGCGACGGAGCAGACTTGCTGAGGGTTCATTTCGGATGCCAGGGTCTCAACCAGCTCGGGAACGAAGTCATCGGCTAGCTTCATGCATTCCTTGGCAACTAAGTTCACAGGGATCAGCTTGCAGGATCCTTCGAACACTTCTTTGAGTTCCTCCTGTAAATGTTATGTTCAATTTTGTAGAAAAAATATTAGTGTTTTGATGAGCCGTATAAATTTAGAAAATGGTTACGATTGAGTTACTTCAATTTCGCAATACTAGTAATAATTTCCTTGTTACTAAAATACAGCACTACAGGCTGGTGAAATAAGTTTTTTTTAAATTCCATTTATGATAGCATGTGTACTTTGTAATGAATGAATACAGAAGTTGAAATAACTAACGTTATAATGATCAATCGTTACTACTCTAGGCCCAGTTTAGGGAATGTTAATGGCCCAGTTTGCAGAAGTATACTCTGTATTTCTGACACACTATTATGTTTTTTAATTTATTTAAAAATTAAATAATCCGTTTTCTCATCAGAGCGATGCAACCTTAATATTTTATAGTCACGCTTATTGCTTGTTACGGGTGAAAGATGGAACAAAATAATTAGTAACGCATTGCTATTTTACCAATATTAATAATGGAAGATTTCACTTCAGATCACGACCATATAATTTTATTCAAGGGAGAATATTAATTTGATTTGGTACTATTACGTAAGTCTAATAAAACAATCTTATATAGGGTCTAACTATTCATACACGAAATATTTTCAGGGAATCATCTAACGGCTATAACAAAGCCATTTCAAGAGATTTTTTTTTATCTAAGTATATTATTTTATAAAAAATATATAATTTAAAATTACTTGACCCACAAAATTTTTAAGCATCCATTACGGTAGTTTACTACGTCGTATTTACCCACTGTCATTGTTAGAATATGAGAGTAAAGGTTTTATGCAAAAAGTCTCAAAAAATTTTAGAATTATAATAATTTCGTAAAAATATAAAAAACACTCAGATATTTTTTTTTTTTGTTGCTGTGGCGACTGTACGACTTATAGAAGTTACTCTTAAAATATTTCGTGTATGAAAAGATAGACCTTATACATAAAAATCTGGTGTCACGGTGTTTGTGGTCGCACTCCTCCGAAACTCGTTTTCCGATTCTCCGATTTTTATGAAATATTTTATGTACGAGGGCGGGTCAATAAGTCCGTGACTTTTGGAATAAAACACAGATTTTTTGATAAAAAAATAATTTTATTTTTCAACGTAGTCTCCCTTGAGCTCTATACACTTTGTCTAACGCTTCTCCAATTTTTTTATCCCTTCCAAAAAAAATGATTTGTCGAGGTCCTCAAAATAGGCCTTTGTTTGCGAGATGACTTCATCATTGGAGTCAAATCTTTTTCCACCAAGCCATTTCTTCAGGTTTGGGAACAAGAAGTAGTCGCTCGGAGCCAAATCTGGAGAATAGGGCGGATGAGGGAGCAATTCATAGCCCAATTCATGGATTTTTGCCATGGCAACTGCACATGTGTGCACCCTTGCATTGTCTTGGTGGAAAAGAACTTTTTTCTTGGCCAAATGAGGTCGGTTTTTTTTCAAATCGTCATTAAATCGGTCCAATAAGTTGGCATAATATTCCCCATTGATTGTTCTTCCCTTTTGAAGGTAGTCAATGTGGATTATCCCGCGTGCATCCCAAAAAACAGTCGCCATAACTTTATTGGCTGACAAACCCACCTTGGCCTTCTTTGGCGCCGATTCACCCTTAGAAACCCACTGTTTTGACTGTTGTTTGGTTTCTGGTGTGTTGTGATGGATCCATGTTTCGTCCACGGTTACAAAACGGCGCAAAAACTCCTCCATATTGCGATTAAACAACGCCAAAGCTTCCTGTGAAGTTGTTACACGATTGCGTTTGTGGTCGACTGTGAGCAAACGCGGCACCCATCTTGCGGAAAGCTTTCTCATGCCCAAGTGATCATTCAAAATTGAAACCACTGAGCCATGCGAGATCCCTACGGCTTCCACAATCTCTCGCACTTTCAATCTTCGGTCGGTCAACACCATATCGTGAATTTTTTCGATTGTTTCGGGTGTAGAGACCTCAACTGGGCGTCCAGGACGTTCGGCATCTTCAGTGCTTGTACGGCCACAACGAAATTCAGTAAACCACTTTTTTACCATTGAAATCGATGGTGCAGAGTCCCCATAGTATTTATCAAGCTTAGCCTTGGTCTCGGTAATGGTTTTTTTTCGCAAGAAATAATGCTTAATAAGCACACGAAATTCACTTTTTTCCATTTTCTCCTCAAATTAGTGAGTAGTCTGATAAAAATAGCTGTCAAACACAAACTAACTGACGCAGCAAGTTTAAATTTTGACAGGAGTCAACTGACAGATGCCTGTTGACAGGAGCAGTGTTGCTGTTTCAGTAAAGTGGTCAGAAATTCAAAAAGTCACGGACTTATTGACCCGCCCTCGTATATTTGGTAGGTATGAGAATAGGTCGTAAAGTTTATTTCAATCCGCTAATTTCACGCGGACGAAAGTCGCGGGGCACAGCTAGTATTGATATAAAAAATAAAAAATGTCCTATCAACAATGATTATAAGCTACATTAACTACTCTGTCATAATGATTCGCTACGAAATATCTACAACAAAGGAAACTTGAATGGAATTTTATGAACAAACCTACATAAATAGCTTTACGCTAATTACGAACATTAGCAGACAATATAGACTTACAATAAAATTTAATGCCGAGAGCAGAATCTGAAAGCATATGCATTATTATCATTAATATTTTTGTAAGAATATAAGTATAAGAATATTACCTCCTAATACAAGCAATTCCTTGCTTAAAAGGTGACCTCCAATAATATGTATCTAAATACCTATTGTAATTGAAATAAACATTTTTTAAATTATTTTTTATTTAAGTATGGTTAAACGCAACCTGAATGTATTCAATATTTTTTGACATTAGCAGATGTGAAATATTATAGTGAACAATTGCATCTTTTCCCAGAATTGTAAAATGTGAAAATATTTGTAACAATGATATCGTACGCAACGACTTTGTTGACTTTGTGATTTTTTTATTCATGAATGTATCCAGTTCGACACAAATAGTTGGATTCAGGTCATTCTTAGCATGGTAGCAAAAACAAAGGAAAACGTTTACGGGTGAATTGTTTATGTAAATAAATCAAACAATGTTTTATTCAGAAACTAGCTTCCTAATTAAAATATTTTAATTAGTGCCTATGTTTTTTTTTTCTAAGGAAAAGACCTATCCTTGGGGTACTAGGGGAGAATGGCACTACTTTACCCATCTCGTCTTGTATAGGGCCAGGCATGACCACCTATATAGGGTGACTGGTAATTAGTGACCGATACTTAAACACGTGATTGTACTCTTGATAACAAACAACTTTCCCAAAGAAACATTTTTTTAAAACGGCTAACAGCTGATAGGTCACAGGTGCGCGTGTGCGAATTTCATATGGCTGTTGTGTTATTGTGATAAAAGTCTGTGTTTAAAAAAATATTTGTTTGGGAAAGTTGTTTGTTATCATGACTAAAACCACGTGTTTAAGTATCGGTCACTAATTACCAGTCACCCTATATAGTCCCTATTAGGGACAGGCATAGAGACAGATGGGAGCAAGTTGTTGGGCCAAATACAATTATATGGATATAAAGAAGCACATCTGATTGATACCTAGTAGCGGGGCTTTCATAAAAGCCTACAAGTTTGGCTTGCTCTTATTACCCACTACTGTTCATGATGTTCGGGTTTCTGAACAGTCTGCTTGCCTTATGGGCTTGCCGTATTGTTGGCCCCTAGGCACGCCACTGGACTCAGTAGCGCGCCTAGGGGTCTCATGCAGAGTAGTAGGTGATATATTATACTTGTATAAAAGTACCGCCAGTAATTGAACCAACCAAGTAATCATTTAGAGAGTTACGTCTAAAAAGGTATCCAATACTCGCTCATTCGTCGATCACTCGATCATAAGTCGTTATGATAATTGTTCTGTATTTATAAAACAATGTAACGTGGGCGTCGTGTGACTATCGTACAATGACTTACACCCAACAAAGTGTAAGTTCAACCTCTGTTTGTTTTAAGATAAGAGACTCGCAAGCATTCATAAAAAAAATACTGTCCTAGATATGATAAACTGTTTTTGGTAGAATTCGTAACTATCTGAGTTTGTCTGCTATTTCAATCTCATTCATTTATTTTCTGTTCCTACATATTTTTTTATATTTTTAAATATGTTTTTTTTAACAAAAACAAATAAAATAATTTAAAAAAATTGCCCATCGGCATCAGGAACAAGGTCCAGGCTGCCGGTGGTCAGGTCTCCAGACAGAGGAACCTGCTCACTAATGTGACGTGTGCAATAGTGCTATTATTTATACGGTTATAATCATCTAGATGGACTTTGGAAAACGTCAATTCAACTTTTTTATTTGTGTCGAGTTTTAAGGTAAACGTTTTTAATGACTTTTCCACAAGTATGAGTAAGTTTGGATAGGTTATGGTGTCTTTCAAAACCGCAACACAATGAAAGGTGAACGAAGTGAAAGTGAATAGTGATCATTGACTTCCTAATCTACCATAACTGCTAACAAATAACTAATTTTTGTGTCATGCTATAACAACCGTGCGCCAATCGCAATTAAGTCCATATTTCTTACCACTGATGCACTTGAATTCGATGAACAACAAGACAGTACAAAGCCGTACCAATAGTTTTTTTTTAAATATTTTATAGAGAGGCTGTCTATAAAACACACTCAAGTTCGGGTCGGCATGATCCGAATGAAAGTCGAACATGTGTAGAAATTACTTCGGTTCGGTTTTGTTGTTCAACAAATATTGCGAAATCGAATGAGCCGAGCTGAATTATGTGTAGCACCCCGAAATATAGACCTATCTGTAATACCAGAGGTATAGCGGATACGTTGGTTTCCGATCACTTTTTAAAATAGAAGAATGTATGGAATGGAAGTCTTGTTTCATAAACTTAAAATAGAAGAATGTATGGAATGGAATTCTTGTTTCATAAACTTAAAATACGTATTGTAAGCTTTACCTGTGTCTCGTTGCTCCGTAATTGATCTCTGGCCTGCTGCACCATGTCGGTACAGATCTTGCAGATGCTGTCGGTATCTTCTGGGACGACTTGCTTCGGCCATACTTTGGTCACGCAGTGGTGGGTCGCCCTGCATTCGCGGCCGGTGCTGGAGAAAGTACATATGTTTTAGGAAAATGGAGTTTAAATGGTATGCAAAATGTTTAGTTTTTATCCCACAAATAGATGCAGGATGTAGTAAAGCCTTTCCACCCGCAAACATATAGGTACAACAAAATCTATAACTCGGCACGAGTTTCGCCTCTCCACGGGGAAACAAAGACATATTGGAAGACGAGATGTTTGGTATTATTGATTATAATTTACAGCACTACAGGTGTACCGGCGACCTTCGCATACATAAGATGATCAACCAGTGAGGCAAGCGCGGCATTTTTAACCTACGCTTGTTATAAAAAAAAAATACAAGCGTTCGATAAGAAAACCATACGAGCTTATAGATCTTAGAAAAAAAAATTGAATTGTTAGAAGATTTCGTTTTATATGAGGACAGGTAATATTAGTAATTCGATAAATTAAAAATTAGCGACGACTCAAAACTGGCTTGTGTAGGTAATAGACGATCATTAAAAAATAATCTTTATATACTTACAACCGTTGATTTTAAATAAAATTCGCAGATTACAGCCAATTTACATTTTTATAATCTATTCATAATCTTTAATAATAGTTGTATTAAATTAAATTGCGATTTCAATCTAAAACAACATTTTCCGGGACACTAAAACCGCAAATACAACGATGAAATTCATTGAAAACTAAATGGAATGGAATTCGACACGTATTATTCGATTATGAGGTACCAATTCAACTAGACAGCAAACGAGTTATACAATAGAGTTATGTAAAGAGTTTTACAATCGATTCGATTGTACCCGAATACAAGAATCGGTTAGAATTGCAAACCACTTGTTGTTTTCCCGATTGGCGGTCTGCAGAAACGTAGTACATGTTACTATGGCATTAGTAATTACGCAATCTAATTGAACTATTGTTCTTATGAATAAATGTTATTAACTAGATGTGCACGCGGCTCCGCACGCTGTTTGTTTCTTATATTACCTAACGTACTAAGCATGGAGTAAGAATGATGTATTTTCAGTGCCGTGATTATTCAATTATTATTATTATGGTGTTGGTGTAGTGGCCGCAAGCGCGACTGCTGAGCACGAGGTCCTGGGTTCGATTCGGTCGGGCAAAGTGTTATTGGGTTTTTCCATCAGGAATTTTTTAGTAGCAGCCACGAAGTCTGGATTTGTGCCCGGTTGATGGCAATAGGCTCCCCCCTATTACATGCGACTTAAACATAACTGGCGAAATGTGGGAGTAGTATTAGGTACGTCTCTGAATAACCCTTCGGGGATTACAGGCGTGATGTTATATGTTGAAATTTATATTTGGCAATCGGTTCGATGACCCAATGGTGGATCATCTGGAGAGCAGCGGTAGCCTAATGGTACAACCCGACTTACGAACAGTAAGTCGTGGTTTCGAACCCAGGCAAGCACACTACTTTATGTAATTTATTTCATCACCACTGCTCTCAAAAACGGTGAAGGAAAACATCGTGAGGAAACCGGCATATTCTAGAACCAAAAATTCGAAAACATGTGACGTCTACCAACTCGCACTGGGCCCGCGTGGTGGATTCTGAACACCCGTTCAGAATGATGTACTGAATACGTGATAACCGTTGGTGTGTCGGTGTACTTTCCACCTTGTATAAAATCAAAAAAATCAAAATCAAAGCATTTATTTCAAGTAGGCCATTTACAGGCACTCTTGAATTGTCTAAACAATGAAATATAGCTACAGTCCCAGTCACAAGGCACAAAAACTGTGAAAGTACTGTAGTTGCCCATTCCCTAACGTAGATCTCTATGGAGAAGAACGGGCAAGAAACTCCATAACATAATATCATCATCATCATCTGCCTAGCCTTTTCCCAACTATGTTGGGGTCGGCTTCCAGTCTAACCGGATGCAGCTGAATACCAGTATTTTACATGGAGCGACTGCCTATCTGACCTCCACAACCCAGTTAATACTGGGTAATACGATACCCCTTGGTAAGACTGGTTGTCAGACTTTTCGGGCCACTGACTACCTAACGACTGTCAAAGATCTACAAATGACACCCGGGACCAACGGCTTAACGTGCTTTCCGAGGCACGGAGGAAACTCGGTAAGTAATGGGTGGTCACCCATTCACAGACCAACCTAGGCAAGCACGGCTTAACCTAAAGATCGACCCGAGCGGCTGTTATTATTTAGCCACGAGCTCCTCCATAACATAATATATTGTTGTAAAAGCAGGACTAGGTTCCCAGGTGAAACGACAACAAGCGATGGTCTTGCCAAAGGGATTGTAACTGGTCAAGGTGATCGCACAATTAATTTGCGACACCTAATGCAAAATGAGGCTACTTACCTTTTACAAAACCTAGATACATTTTGCTGATACCACTAAGCCATTTTGCTCACAAATACTCAGGCGATTTGCTATGGCAATGTTATGCAATATAATTGAATAATTGTTCTAACGGATTGTGCCGTTTATATAGAAACAATAGTCGGTCAACGGATATAGTTAGTGCTTTAAGATGCTAATAAAACCTATTTGCATGTTATGATTATTTTTTAGTTTTTGTTCATTAGAAGTAAAAATTAACGGTTTTAAAATAATTGAAACTTTGCTATCAATTCGTTATTGTAATTGATAGAATGTACCGAATCGAATAAATGTGTTGCACCCTAAAGAAATTTCTGTAATGGATAAATCTTTTACTTATGCATAAATATATCAATGTTTTCCTCATACATTAGTAGTAAACAAAATATGACAAATATGATATTGAATTGAAAATATTCAATTAATTTAAAATCATCAATCAATCAATCTGGGTTGTGGAGGTCAGATAGGCAGTCGCTCCATGTAAAATACTGGTATTCTGCATCCGGTTAGACTGGAAGCCGACCCCAACATAGTTGGAAAAAGGCTAGGCAGATGATGATGAATTTAAAATCATCATTAAATTTTTACAAATTAATTCAAATTCATCCTGTTGTTGTTACAGCATATTGCGGTTAAATAACATCTACACGGCTATAACACGTCATATAATTCAACCTGCAATATGACTTTAAGTTTATAAATAGCTATTCAGCCGGAAAAACGATGTATTTCATATTTTTGTTGTGCACACGGCGGCACATGAAGCTGTACATTTCCAGTATAACTTGGCCTAGCTTTGCATAGATTTCCTATACAATGAGAGCTCCGCATAAACTGGTTTTGTAAAGCTTGATTGGCCGTCGTGCGTACATTTATATGGTCAAAATATTGTGAATTTCACAACGTACAAAATATTCAATACAGAAAATGAATAGAACAACAGTTTTTTTTAGCTGATGTAATATACTGAATCCATATAAAAGTACATGACCATTATAGAGTTTGTGGGCACAGTAAAGTAGAAAAGAGTGTATATTTACCTGAAATTGCTGCACCAGTAAGACGGTCCCCAAGTGCATTGGGACCCACCTAACAGGTTGCCTGAAATAAAGGCGTATGGTTAGTCGAAAACTTCAGATATTAGAGTAAAAAGAACATGTTTCATATTGTTCACGAATTGATACAAGTCTAGCTGTCTTGCATTGCCCAGCAGACTTTTTTACCCGACTGGGGAGGATAATGTGTTTATCAGATTTTGATGATTCTAACGTCAGTCGCTTTGTCTTAATCTTGCGAGTATCACTAAAGACAGCAATAATCAAAATTCAATATGGCGACAACCAGACGCCATATTGTGAAAATAAAAAAATGAAACTCGACGAACTATGTTAAGTGCGGTATCGTTGTATAGGTGTTAGAAAATCAATCGTTAGGTTTCTCATATCATTATACGAGTACATTTAGAAGCTTATTAGAGATTTATAACGATTTAAAGTTTGTTATTCGAAATGTATTCATAGTAGTGTCCATATAAAAGTGAAAACATCAAGAAGTTAAATCATCTGTGAAATCTATCACATTATTAAACTGAAACTACTGAACTGGGTTTATTATAAAAACGAAAAAATAAAAATACAAGCACATTTGGAAGCAGGCAGGACCCCAGTGGCGAAGGCTCCATACAACTCGATTCCTACCGGGTTCCCTTTGAAAAATGGCAAAGTTCGTATTCTATAGACAAATAATATAGTCACATTAAAGATATGTAGGTACTCCGGCTTAGCTATTACAAAAATTGACCCTTCGCTACTGCAGGACTCATTCCATGTTTCATTAATTTTATATTTTTGAATTGGTAGCCAACCTTAACATACTTGGGAAAGCAAAGTGAACATTAATTTTATGATCGTAGATCACGCTTGTATACATCTGTTTGTGACCATCGAAGTGGAACGGAGTGGGGAATCATTTCTATCTCAAGTACGAGTGGTATTGGTAATGCTCTGTGTTAACAATCTTCTGACATAACATAATACAATATGAAAATACATGAGACATGTATAATGAAGTTTGTTTCAATTGTTTAAAATGGCGGCTAAGAAAAACTGGACGCAAGAATCTGCGAATTGGGTGTTGTAGCGTGACTTAGTACGGGTGTACCTCAGCTGTGGACTATGCTGAACTGATTTGATTGATTCGTATACCTAATTGGGAAATGCATGAGTTTTTCTAAGTGTGTGTGAATATTTTCCTGTACTTGGATGCTTAATGCAAAACATCAATAATAAAAAAAGATTTTTTTTTTTAATTTATTTTATGACCTAACTAAATATAATTTCATTCACTCATTCATTCATTTTTTTTTGTTTACTATAAGAATTAGCAGGCCCTGAAAAATATGACAGTCATGGTCTTGGCACGCGTGCTGAAACGTGAATGGCAAATAAAAAAAAACATGATGAAAATTTAAAAACCCATTTTACATAAGTACCTACCTAATTCTTAAGTATGTCGTTAATTCAGGAGGTAATTAGTGATGAAGACGTAATTAATTCCATTGCATTCAAGCATATATAATTGTATACTATAAAATTATTACAGGAAATTTTATGGCCGATAATTTTGCCACAAAATTCGCCAGATTTTACATTAAAAATTGAGATTGCCTTTACAATACAATGTTCTGAAATTAATTTTCCATTTTCCAAAACAAAGTGTTACTTAAACCTTGATCACCTGAACCTGCACCTGAATCAATAACGACGTAATAATGTTTTCATTCATTTGGTTCAATCGAGCACTGAACACTACTACATAGTTTTTCGACTTCAATAATCTCCAAGGAGTACTAACAGCCCAATAAGTACCTAGTGAATGAATGAACTATTTGATAAAGTTTTTTTGCTTAAAATACTGCTATCAAACAGAAACTTACTACCTGATTTTATATTGAACAGGGGTGTTACCATGACGTCTAATGCAGGAGTAATTTCAGTGTGGGAAAGAGACAGAGCGATACGGGTCGTCTAGCGCCATCTCTTTCCCACACTGGAATAACTCCTGCTTTAAGACGTTATGGTAGGCCACCAGAACGGAACAATGCTATTGTCCTAAATAAAAAAAACAAGAGCGAAGTTGACATTTATTTATGTCAGCTGATCGGCAGCAGAGATAAAACATTTGGTACATTTTTTTTAATTAATGAAATTACTGACTGCTTGTGAGCACCTTAATTTGATATCTCTATCACACCCAAAAATAATAAAAATACAGTACACACAGTAGGGGAGGGGGGAGGGCGGGTAGTATAGTACGTGTAAGTTTAATTACTACATGATTGTTTTTAAGTCCTTTTGCAACACCAAAATATTATAGCATTTGCACTTACTTTTCAACTCTCAGTGCTGAGCTTTGAACCTCCCATAGTGTTCTATGGTTTGGCATTTAGTTCAGGTGTTACTTAAAGTTAGTGAAAATGTACAATAAAGAACTTAATTTTGGAACTTACCCTTGTGTTTGTTGGCTTTGGGCACTACTGGCTTCTTTTTCTGCGAAACAAAAATACTGAAATAAAATATGCACTCTGGCAAACAGTAGTAACCTACGTAAAATAAAAAGTTAAACAACTTTAAAAAGATGTCTCCAACAGGTTATATAACGTGTAACAGTTCCATATAGGTCGGTCCCACGCCGATTGCCCAGACATAACACGACTGTCAATTACTACAAACACCATTCATCGAAGTTCAGTCACGCACATAATGTTGTACATTTCATTACTACATTTCCCATAACACATTCATAGATATTATACATTTGATCGAAACAGTAGTAACTGATATTTATCCCGGATGACACAGTTAAATCGAAGTTAATATACTAGGTCTACTTTAGAATGTATTGCCTTCATAGTTATAAGGGAAAATAAACGGACTATAAGAAGGACTATTGTTTTCGTTACACCGGAGAAACCTACTATCCACCCAAAAGTTGTGAGTGTTGTGTATGAGGCTCAATACGGTGCAAGTCCATTTTCTTCCCTGATTGTTTTAAAGTAGATATTGTACCCCATTGACGTGTATATAAAGATACAATATTCGATCAATCTAAAATTTAGAGGGAGAGAAACCTCATTTATCGTTTAGATTCTAAATATGACGTTTTCCTCGAGATCAAATAGGAAATATATTTTTGTGGAGTTGTTTCCGTGAGAGTCGTGTTTCTGAACAAGATAATACCTAAGTAAGAATTGAACTCACATGCATAGACAAGATATGGTCAATCTTGTCGTTGTTGCACATGCCGATGAGCTTGCACATAGTTTCGGGCGAGGTGTCGGACTGAAGCACATGGTTGATGTATTGCTGCAGTTGCGCCGTGTTCTCCTTGCAGATCTTCGCGATAGCCGGATATTGCACGTCTTGGCATTCTGATGAGACTCGGGAAGACAGGTAGTCCTGTGGGTGGAAGTAATTTGTTTTGTAATATATTTCTAGCATGTCTGTATTTTTGGCCCAGCAGCCGAGTATGGCTGAAGTTTTCTGCCTACTACTGAGCAATAAATAACCAAATGCAATGGCAGTGGCCATTTGGCATGGATAAGACGCAATATTTTTTTTTGTATGCCTTTACCTGCAGTAGGACAATATAATTATATAATATAATAGGTTGACAAAAAAAAAGATCGAAAGAGAGATCTGGTCTCTGGTACAGCTTTTGATTCTGTGTTAAAGCATTCCATTTTTTCAAATAAAAACACTATTATTGCTTTTCCCAACCTGAGAATTAAACCCCAGTCAGGCATTAGAACTAATCTGAAAAGAATCGTGTAATAAGGAAGTTTAAGAATTTTGGGACATATTTGTAGAGGAATTAGATAAGGTAGATAAGAGAATTAAGTTCAGCCGCTTGGAATGTTTGGGGTCAAATGCTGAGAACTTTAGGTAGGTACCTCTCAACTTCGGAGAAATTGCATTTTGTTCTTCAAAGTCAAAGTTTTTATTTGTTAAACATAGGTGTAAAAGATGTAAGTAAATATAAAGAGATCGCTTTGTTTTGCCGACAACGGCGTACAAATATTAAAATTGTACTAAAAATTATTCTTAAATACTATGCTAACTAAATATTTTGAGCCGAATTTGTTTTTAAACATACAAAGTTATGAAATAAGGATAAAATAAAAATGTACCATTTCTTATTACAAAAATTTTTTTTTCTTAATTACTAACTAATCTACTTAGTTTGCATTATCGTCTAGGTATTCTTTGATAGAGTAAAATGCTTTTTGTGTTAAATATTTGTTTAGGTACTTTTTGAAATCATTTATATTACTTTTTTCTCTTATGGGTTTCGGAATATTGTTGTAAATTCTGGGTGCCATGCCCTTAAGACTTTTTGCATAAAGTGCTGTGTTGTGTGCATTGGCACAAACCTCACTATTACGGTGTTTCGACTTCAATGTTTCAAATAAATGTAAGTTACATTTTACGAACACTGCAGTCTCATAAATATACATACACGGTAGGGTGATTAACTTATACTTTTTGAATAATGCCAAGCAACTATCAGTTGATTTCAGCTTGAAAACAGATCTTAAGCATTTTTTCTGCGCTTCTTCGTCTACAGTGCTTTTTGCAATGTCGGTTATAAGATGAGCATAAATTATTGGCATAGAAGTATTCAGGAATCATCAAAAACAATGATGTGAGCAAGTAAAACAATCTCAAGTTCTTACGCTCAATTATTACTATTATCGTATCATCAATGAAATCCAGTTCTATCTCATCATCTCATCATCTCATCATCTCATACAATTTCGTTAACGAAATTAGCACAAATGAGCACATTATGTCAAAAAAATAGTTTAATCACTGCAATAAAAAAATTTAACAACATACCAAAAGAGTTAAGAGAACTCCCTTTAAAATATTTTAAATCCAAATTGCATAAATGGCTTGTTGACAATTGTTTTTATAGTTTGAAAGAATTTCTTGATAAAAAGTTGATTTAATTTTTCTTTTATTAAATGAGTCTATTATTGTTATTTTTATTAACTACACATATAAAAATATAAATATATACACTAATAATTGTTGTTGTAATAAAATTCTATGTTTAAGATGTTCAAAAATTTGTATGCCATTTTATGGCGAAACATGTAAGTTCACAAACCTATTTATAAGACCTTAATGTACCATGTTTTTTACACAAATAAATTATTCTATTCTATTCTATTCTTCGAACCAAAATCAAATGTAAAAAAATCTCAATTTTTCATCAGAATATAGCTGGGGCTCTAAACAAAATTGCTGATCTAGAATTAGCTATCAATGAGATGCAAGAATCTGGTACAGACGTTGATGTCATTTGTTTAAGTGAGCATTTTATAAAAAAAAAGATGATGAAAAATATATGGCCATTAATAATTTTCAACTCAGTGTAATTTATTCGCGATCAGATCAACGTAGAGGTGGTACGTGTATATTAACTAAAAACAATATTCAATTCATTGAATTAAATGATGTAAAAGAATTAAGCATTGAGAAGCAGTATGAAGCTTGTGCAATAAATTAAAAAAATGCACTTAATAATACTGTGTATTTACAGAACTCCGAGCTCTAACTTAAATATTTTATTGACCATTTTGATAACACATTACTCCAACTGCAACGTAAAAAAGTAGAGTAGTAATAACTGGCGATTTTAACATAAATTTTCTTCTGGAAAAAGATCGTAACATTATAAGATTTCATGAACTCATCTCAAATTATGGAATGGAATGTCATATAAAGGTGCCTACGAGATTAAATACATGCATAGACAATATTCTGAGTAATATACCTAACGCTAAAGGAATAACACATAATTTGTGTTTGTCAGACCATAATACTGCACAAGTCCTAGAATTTAAGCATGAAAACGAAAAAAATTCTAGACATTATTTTATGACCAGAAATGATATTAGTAAAGAAAATATTATTAAATTTGTTTATTACATAAGTCAACTGTCTTTCTCTGAAATTTATGACACGACTGAAACAAACCATGCCTTTGATGCTTTTCATAACTTATTATCTTTATTCTACAAATTATGCTTCCCTGTTATCACGGTAAAAAGTTACTATAAAACTAATAAACTCAAATGGATAACAAGAGGACTTAAAGTAAGCTGTAAAACAAAAAGATTGTTAAGATATAAATATTATAACAATAGAACCACTGAAAATAAATCTATTTTAAGTCTTATGCAACTAAATTAAGGAAACATTAATAACTTACAATCATTATGTAACCTCAAACACATTGCGTATTCCAAAAATAAATGTAAAGCAACCTGGGAAGTTGTAAAACGTAATATGGGAAACCAAACGGCAAAGGAATATTTTAACAAAATTATTGACGACAAAGTGACAGCCAAGTCTGAAGCTGTATTGCTAAAACTTTTAATATTTTTTTCATAGACGTTGTCAAAAATAATGTAAGCACTGATCGCGGTGATCATGATGATAATATTAATAACGTAGATATTAATAGTAACAGTCATAGTATTTTCCCAGAGCCTACAAATTCAGCTGAAGTTTATAATGTTATGAAATCGCTAAATAACACAAAATCATCTGGCTACGACAATATTACCACCGATCTTTTAAAACGCATATCGCAATTTTTATCGCTGAGCCTTTAGCTTACATTATTAATTTATCCATTGGACAAGGTTGTTTTCCAGAAAAGCTTAAACTGTCTTTAATAAAAACCTTTTCATAAAAAAGTTCAAAGACGGACAAAAATAACTATAGACCTATAGCTTTAACACCAATTTTAACTAAAATTTTTGAGAGTGTTATGAAAAAACGTTAATTACGATTCTTTAACAAATACGATATACTGGCAGAAGAACAACATGGATTCAGGAAATTTCGATCAACTACATTGGCGACTTTCAAGTTAGTAAAATCAGTTATAAATAAGGTGAAAAAATTTCTACTGCTTTGTTTCTAGATTTGAGTAAAGCGTTCGACTATGTTGACCACTCTATTCTAATCAACAAACTAGAAAAAAGTGGCATACGATGAACGGCCCTAAAATGGTTTGAATCATATTTAAGCAATAGAAGACAGATCACAAGAATAACGAAATACAACGATAATACGAACAGCTTAGAGGTCATTGATTCTGAACCCAGAAATAATGATCTTGGTGTACCACAGGGAAGTATTTTAGGGACCCTCCTATTCCTCATTTATAAATGATCTACCACAAGCAGTACGCAAACATGTTTGTTTTATTTGCAGATGATATTACTGTTATAATAGGATATAAAGATAAAAGCCTTCAAAATGTTGAAATTAATAACACACTAAAAGAAATTATGTTATGGTTAAACAAAAATTCATTAAAGATTAATTTAGAGAAAACAAAAGTAATAAATTTCAAAACAATTAAATGCTTGCGTGGAATCTTTAATATGCAGTGGTCTGAATCCTGTCGACCCATATTTAAATCTGAAAACCTATTGAACGCCCCTAGCATATACATCTATGAAGTCGCTAAATTTGTTAAAACTATCATGAATCTTTTCCAAAATAAAATAACTTAAACAAACGTAAAATCACTCACTCAAATTTAGAATTACCAGTTCCCAGGATAGAAATGTTTAAACACAGCTGCGTGTATATGGCACCATTAGTTTATAACTCGCTACCTAAAAAAATTGTAGACCTGCCCTGTCGCAAATTTTGTTTTCACTTACGAAAGTGGTTAATAAAAGAAAATTTTTACACTATCAACGAGTTCCTCAAAAATTACTTTTCGCATTCTTATCACTTTAAAAATGCATTGTACATTTTTATTTTTTATTATTTTATGTTAGAATTTTACAAGCTAATTTTTAATATTTTTTATACGCAAACCCTGCGTAGGGTTACAGCTGTTTTTGTTTTGGCTGTTTTTTTTTTTTTTTACAAGCTGTTTATTTAACAACCTTCATTTTATATGAATACCTATTTGTTAAGGTTTTTTTTTTTGTTTTTACGTTGATTCGTTTAGTTGTTTTTTTTTAATATAATTTCTTTTTATGGTTTATTCATATGTAATGTACAGTCCTTTTATTGTGTGTTTGTGTATATCTTTAATATTCTTTATTATTTTGTTAAATGAATATGGCTTCAGTGAATATTAGATGTGTTTATGGTGCAGGTGTTTCAGTATTATTGTTTTGTTTAATGATGGTTCGCTTAGATCTTTAAATTATTCATAGATTATACTAGAGATTTATGTATAGGTATATTCTATGTTGGATAGGTACGTACCTATGTTGTTCATTTTAATGTAACTATCTTATGTAAAATAATGCCGGTCCTGCTCCACAAGAACAAGGGCGCATAAATTGATAGCATTAAATAGTATTGTTGGAGCTTCTGAAGATTGCATAACTATCATTGCATTGTATAAATTAAATCTCTTTAGTATTATATAGCCGTCTAGCCCATATTGTGTGAGTACTATGTATTAGAAAGCTGTCATTCGCTGGAAACCTGCGTCTTTTCTTGACTTGAATGTGCCCTGGCGGTTAGGAGTTTGTAGTAGTCATGCTCACTTAAATATCTCGCTGATGGTGGCACGTGTGTCGGATCATTTAGTTCCCTTCCAAATGGTTGAGTTGAATGGTGCTGATAAATGCGTCATGTTCGTGAACGGGCGCTGTCAGTTGTGACTGGTCATCTCTTATTTGCCACGGCTTATTTGAATTAATTATTTTATTTTTGAATTGTTTTTACTATGGACACTTTTAATGTACACATCTTGCTGCATCGTTCTCACATAATGTACCATCTCAACATGAATGATTTAACCAAGGTTTTGTAAAAGTATTCTGATTTAAAAGAGTGTCCATGGAGTTTCTTGCCCGTTCTTCTCCATAGAGATCTACGTTAGGGAATGGGCAACTACAGTACGTTCACAGTTTTTGTGCCTTGTGACTAGGACTGTAGCTATATTTTACGGTTGTCTTTGTTTCGACAATTCAAAAGTGCCTGTAACTGGCCTACTTGAAATAAATGCTTTGATTTTGATTTTGTAAAAGATGACTTTGCATGCTATTATTATGGCGGAATGTGTCCTGCTCTATAACATTTTTATAACATCCTGTATATACCACATTTTATGCAAATAAATATATTTACTTACTTACCCGAAACCTGCATATGGGTACATTTCGATCCCAAAAAGCGTAAACGACATTAAGGAACATCTCATCCGTTTTTTGTGACTCAGAACATAAATACCTGATGTGTCAATGAACCTACCAATTAGGCTTTATACCTACAACATAAAAGAACATCATTAATACCATTACTAACCTCATTAATGAGTTCCCTGACATCCTTCAGCAGTCTGAACAACCTGACGAATTTGTTGGACACATCATTGATGGTCACAGCCTCGGCTTGCTTCTCCCAGACGGTAGATGTGCAGTGACCCACGGCCCCGCAATCAGCGCCGCGCCTGCGCAGATAAGCGTTAGCGTAAGACGACAAGTGATAGGGAATGATTACACTTTTCGATAGGGAATCGGGTTGAGCCGGCCAGAAAGTGTCTAATGAGCTTTTTTCCCAAATACGTTTGGGACGGGTTCCAGTCTAACCAGATGCAGCTGAATACCTGTATTTTACATGGAGCGACTACCCATCTTGCCTCCACAGTCTGGTTACATTACAGAGTATTATCCCTTCGTAAGACTGGTTGCCAGACTTTCGGGTTCTAACTGTTCATAACGACTGTCGAGGAGCTAAATGTTCATGCAATAAAAACGAAAATGATGACGTCATTCTTGTTTTTAATGCATGAACATTCGTCCCGATTCGAGTCGGACGACGTGCATCAACACCTCATCATACTATTTGCTGTTAGGCTCATTCTGCCCAGCTTAAGCTGATTTCGCATCAGTTTGATCACTACCTAACGTCGCACCTTACATGAGTCATAAGTGAGTTAGGAAGTGTGTAGTCAAGTAGGTATCGCGACGTTCATATATTTTTTTTTGTTAATAGCTTAAAGGCGATGATACAGTCTTCTTGGTTGATTTTGTTTACCTAGCTTTTTATTAGTCAGCATTAAGAGGAAATAACGGCTAAGGCGTTGGACAAACAGGCAAAGGTTGTTTCTGTTGCACTAACTTTATCATGACAAATACAGTACCTATACAACTGTTACACATTTAGTTCAGCTTGTGCGGTTACAAGGAACAGTAGCTATGCATACTATACTGCTTGTACTTTATTTTAATTAGGTGGGCAGTTAAGTTTTAGTTCATCATCAAAAATAATTGCAGCTCCTTTTTTTAACAATTCAACTACTTGCATTGGATTATTAACATTGTTGAGCAGAAAAACTTTAAAAACATTGTGAAAGGGCTCAGAATAATGAACTGAATACGTGGTAACCGTTTTCGCTGTTCCTTCCACCCCGTATACCTACTTATTTAAATAGAACAGCATAGTATAGCCCTTTACTTTCGTTAATATAATAGATTTTTGTAAAAATACTGTCTCTTTGGTCCAGTGGTCGCAAGCGCGACTGCTAAACATAAGGTTCGATTCCCGGGTCGGGTAAAGTGTTACTGGGTTTACCATCACAAATTTATCGTTTTTCTATAGGAGTCTGGATTTGTGCCCGATTGATGGCAACAGGGTCGCCTCCTATTACATGGGACTTAAACATAACTGGCGAAATGTGTTTGTATTACTATTAGTTACACCTCTGCCTAACCCTTCTGAGATTACAGGCGTGTTGTTATGTTATTGTAAAAATAATGTTGTAAAAATTGAGTTTGGCTGTTATAAGTATTTATTTATTTAACATTATGTATGACACACAGTCCAATCATCCAATATGAAAAAGTATTGTATTTCCCTCTTGCGATGTGACTAAACCGACCCGGACGTAGGTAATAGATTGTCAATAATCATTAAATTGCTGTGACTTTGTGCTGATATAGGTACCTATATTCATGTTTACTAATCAGGTACATGCATTTGCAAAATGTAAGTATGTATGGAAACAATGTTTGATTAGAGCAATATAATCAGAGCTTAAGGGTAATCAATTAGAATATTTATTATTAGGCAAATCAACATTAGTTCATTGATATTAAACATTCTGGAATTATCGCCATAATGAAAAATTTTAAAGGCATTCAATGAGTATTTAATGGTCGACTTGTGTATGAAACACTAGAAGCAGAACCAAGTCACTCAATTTGTAAGTAGTTTTAATAACTATACAAGAACACTCTTTATTTGTTTATTCATTTGTGACAACCACATATACAAATACCCACCTACTGTTTACTAATATCTTTGTGTGTGTGGCTTGACTGTTTATTTTTTTTGTTAGGGTTCCGTACCCAAATGGCAAAAAATGGAACCCTTATAGATTCATCAAGCCTGTCAGTCTATCTGACCGTCTGTATTTTTAAATAAGAAATGCATATAAGGTGGAATTACACTTACTTGAGGCTCTGACACCATACTGATGGACCTTTAGCACACTCCTTCGGTACTTGTCGTGCAAACGACAAATCTGAGAACAAAACATCATTACTATACTTAAGTGAAAATAAATCATTGCAGAATAAGGTGACGCACAATGATATAAGTCAGCTTATCTCTGTTTATTGACGAATAATAAAAATAACACCAGCAAAACAAGTCAGGCGGGGTCAGCTACTGTTTATCACTGTAAACTTCTACACAATTAATAAAATGAATGCTGAAATTGATAAGAGAACAAAGCAGACATAAAGAACATACTGGTTTACTGTTTATTAGTTAGAAATGGTGATAGAAATTATTTTTCTAAATGGTGTGTTTTTAACAATTCTCAAGCACCATTTGAGTGTTCACTATCACATTTTGGCTTATTCATTCTATACACGACAGATCGTCCATTGTATATATTTTATTTGGGCCTATTATAAAACTAATATTTAGTTCAGTAAACCTATCTCATCAACATCTGCCTAGACTTTTCCCAACTATATTGGGGTCGGCTTCCAGTCTAACCGGATGCAGCTGAATACCAGTATTTTACATGGAGCGACTGCCTATCTGACCTCCACAACCCAGTTAGTACTGGGTAATACGATACCCCTTGGTAAGACTGGTTGTCAGACTTTTTGGGCCACTGACTGCCTAACAACTGTCAAATATCTACAAATGACAGCCGGGACCAACGGCTTAACGTGCTTCAGTAAACCTATCTAAAACTAATAAATCAAATATTCAATTAGGTAAACTATTGTGCAACTACCTCCCATGTAATAAAACAGATTGATCATTTGCCAAATACACAATTAGGTAGGTACACTATTATATTGTAACATAAGAATTATGTTTATGCCACATCTTTTAATTTTACGGCTAGGCATTGTGTTTTGAATGGTAGTATTGTGGCTTACCATGACTGCAGTAGGATGGTATGCAGAGGTAAGCATGGATTTTAACTATTTTTGCCTGTTGTGTCTAATTACAATAGGTAAATAATATCCTGGTTCCAAACACAATTATAACTATTATATGAAATACAGTAAATGGATACATAACATATGACGGCTACTGGAATGATTAAAAGCAGGAAATATGATCCCAAACACACAACGACACAACAAAGTTACTGATATCATTCACTGGCTACAGGTCTGGATATATTACATTGTAGCTTGAAGGAGTTTAAATATGAGTATTTCAAGTGTAATTAGTAAACATGTGCTAATTTAATTATGATTAGGTACCCACAGTTAAGTCAACAATAGATAAATCTACATCTGTCTAGTATACAATGTTAGTTGTTTTTCGAGAATAATCTAAGGTCATCAGAACACCAAGACCAAATTAATGATAGTTCTAAAACAATGAACAAATTAAATGCATCACTGGATAGCCTATTTAATCGGCACGAATTCCAGCAATGATCCAACTATAATTAGTCAGCCTGCATTTGTAATAACGCGATGAAATCACTATGTAACGCGAAAATAATTATTATGATTTGAAACAATAGGTCGAGGGTACTTTGCATGAGAACTGCATAAAAACTCCAAGTAGCGTTATTCTTATGTTACTTACCTAAAGTTTGCTAAACAACACAAATATTACAAGGACGAAAATGATTAGAAATACGATTCAACGTAAATTAATGTAAGTTTACTCACTTGTACAACAAAAGAGTGCTATTAGACAAACCACGAAGGTGTTTGTCATTTTTAAAGTTTTCGTATTATCTTGTGCAGTCCAGTTTCGTTCCCTCCGTAGAAAATACTAAACAAATACTGTATAATTTCACTTTGTTTGGAAGTTATTGCGTATCGATTGATAAACAATTGTCAAGTCACTCAGCCGACCGAGAACGTCCGTTTGCAAACGCTGCAGCTGTCAAACTTGTAGTGATGGGCTCTAAAATAACAGTTACAACCGTTACCGTTCTTACGTTCACGCGAAATAGTGTATTATTTAGAACTATTTAAGGTAGAAGCGCCAAAGTAGCCCGCGATATTCAAATTTTCTTACGTTGACGTCTCTTTTTTACGTCAGTCGATTCATTTACGGTTTGAGAATTAGAAATAGTCTCGGAAAACGACGTCTCAGGATGTAGTTTTTAAGAAACTTGATTATTTTCTGGCATGGGTGATAGTTCACTGTTCTTTAGAAGTATATTGGGCGCGAAAATGGCTCTTTTAAGATGATATATTTGACAATTTGTTATCAAATTTTGGCTTTGTTTTAAATTGATTCTTATTTAAGTATATCCCTCAGCTACGGTAGTTGATTTCCTCCCACCATGCTTCTTCAAAATATACATGTCCACTCCCGAATCTGCTAAGAGAGTGGCTGACGTTCTTCAGAGGATGAAATTATTGTCATATGCTTAAGCCTTCATTGTCATATTGTTTACGGGATTTTATTGGTAAACGACTGTATTACATTTTTAGAGTACGATACTTATGTACGATGTTCTCTTTCATTCTCGCTACTTGAGGAAGACACATTTATTTTTGATAAAAGTAATTAAACTCTGAATTTGAGTTCACAAATACGAACGAAGGCGGAAAGCATTATTTCGCATGTTTTTTATTTTACACATACTTTTTTATAGTTTGTTTCGCTAGCGGTTTACTTTATCATACATCCGGTTCCAGTAAACGGATACTATGTTCGGGATTGATCTCTTTGATGATGGAAGTTTTACTAATATTATCCACATATCAAATTCAAATCACTTTTAGTCTCTAGGTTTACCGAGCTATTATATATTTCTTCCGTGTTTACGAATAACAGGCTAGCTCTTTTTGAACAGATGTGTTAGAAAAAATGTTTTGTTTATGATTTGAAAGGAGTGAATCAATGTATTGTGATAATATTACTGATTATTTCATTCTTGTTTCATAAAACTGACACATTGGAGCTATAATTTCAATATCTTTCAATAATTGATATAATTATCTTCGAAATAAATAAAGTTGGCATGGTTGTATTTATTGATAAGTAACAAATAAATTGTAATTTTTTTTACAAATAATTTTTCGATGATATCGGTAATTGTTGAATAAATACATACATTAAAACTTACTGAGGCCATGAAATAAGTTACGATTAAAAAGTTTGTAATGCATATTCTTGCAACAAAAACTGCACTAAGAATATAACTACAGTACATAGTTTTGCTCCGTAAATGTGATATTTGAGGAACCATTGGAACATCACTAGATACATTTTGTATGTTAGCGCCATCTAGCAATGTTTAAAGTACTAAGACGGTGCCATGTTTCGATAGTGATAAGGCTGCTCGACATTAGATGACACTACAGTTCGTTTCAGAATAGCTTCAGCTATTGAACAACAGATGGCATTACGCACACAGTACCAAATATTTAAGCGGGGTGTTTTCTTGGTGGCAACGGAGTCAAGCAAGTTCAACTTTGCTTGATTTTTGTTTTTTTTTTTTCAAAGAATTAATAGAATTCTTCGTTATCTAATTATTATCTGGAATAACAGATTTTAGCCTGATAATAGTCTACATTATCATTACAGAAGCAGGTCGGCGGGTTTCCAAGCGAAATGAAAAATTGTAGTCGTCATTATCATCATCCACAGCCCGACCTCACCCAATACTCAATACTTTAATTGCATTCCACATGTTATTCTTAGGTGGTAGACTTATAATTAGATCATGTGGACCCTGTCGGGCACAGCAAATAAGTGAGTTAGGAGAGAGGAACCATTTGTAAATTATATAACATTACACAACAAACTACTATATTATAATAAAGATGTAGGTACTTTCTGAGGTGAACTTAATTTTAAACGGGTATCTATTGAGAGATGTAATAAATAATTAATTAATAAATCAAATAAAATTTTAAGTCTTGAGTGCTTAAGTTATGACTTTATAAGTCTATCACTTAGATATTCGTGTACCGAGTAGTAGCTTTTATTAACCAAAAATTGTCTAAGTTTTTTAAAAAATATGTTAATTTTTTCTTCTTTTTTTTATTGATGCGGGTAGTTTATTATATATTTTAATGCACATTACATAGGGACTTTTAGATTTCATTTTTAATCGAGAAGCCACTGCTCTTTGCTTGTACTAAGGTCCACGTTCTTGTGCCAGCCTCATCCAGGATATTTTCGTGAAGGCAACAATGTCGTCTGCCCTTCTCGCCGCCGGACGACCAACACTTCTCTCTTCAGTCCTTGGACGCCACTCAGTCACAGCTTTACTCTTACATTTACTATTGTAGTCGTATCTACATTTTATTTAAAACTTGCCGCCACCACACGCGCATTTTTTTCTCTTTTCAATGCACCCAATACAATGAATAGGTAAACGAATAGGTCAGTTTTTTCACCTTGTTATTTAAAATAATGAACAAGTTGACCAATTTGTGGATGAGTGAAACTAAAATTCACGGTAGGTACCTACCTAGTAACGTCTTGACAAAAATGGTTATAACCAACAGACACATCGTCTGTGGGCTGCAGAATTTCCGGCTGTCCTCTTAAGTAGCTAATCCAACAATATGATTGCAATACCTACATAGATACCTAGGTCTTTTTTTCGTGTGGTTAGTGGCTAATCTGATGTCAGAGTTTTTGTGCCGCCCATGGGCCTCTTATTTGGTTTTACATGCCGTCGAGAAATATCTCACGGGCATGCTGGTACCTAGATGTGCAGTAGCATGAAGGTACCTGCGCCTGTAGCGTAGGTCAAATATAAAACTGTAACTTCAACCCTAATAGTTGGAGTTGGGAAGGCAATTTTAAATATCTAAGCTTTCAGATAATGCACACATTCTACACGTTCTGCTTGTCTTTAAATTTCAGGTCCTAAGAATCGATGTGGTAGGTGCCTAAAACGCTTCGCAATCAATGGAGTTTCTTGTCCGAGATTATAAGTACGGGTGCCCATCGGACAACACTTACCATAAGGACTTGGTTTGATTGTTTCCTTGCGTTTTGCTTTTGCAAGTTGAAAGATAGCAAAGGTATGACGCCACAAAACAGCCTGATATTATTTAAATAGAAAATTGTTTTGTTGTTGGACACAAATCATTAAAGCAAATAATTATATTTACTATCTATAATTTTTTTTATTTTGAAATTTTTTTTAATACGTTTGTTAAGAAATATTTAGAAATGAAAGTTTTATTAATGTTGTTTTATAGTTATCTGTTGAAATAAAACACTAGTAGAAATAAATGAAAAAAATCCACGACAAACGTGAAATACTTACATTGCATTTTGAACCTAATATTAGTGCAATAACAGTCAGTTTTACGAGGAAGTGTATTGAAAAATATACCTATTAATTCACCAACACGTTCGTAGTTATGTTTCATTCTGGATTCGATAATCTTACCAATGCAGGAAATGATGTACCTAGGTAGGCAGTATTGTGTATTCCGGGGAGACGAAGGAGGACTGTAAAGAATACAGTATGATGCAGGATGCAGGATGTGATATGATATGATATGGTATGATGTAGGATGCCAATCTTTTGCTATATGAGAAGTTATTTTTTTACCCGACTACGGCATAGCCAAAAGGAAGGGTTATGATTTTAGCAGTGTATGTATGTATGTATGTTTGTATTTACGTAAGTTCCTCCGTAGTGCCTAAACTATTCATCCGATTTTGATGAGTAAGGTGTCAATAGATTCGCTATTATGGCCAGGGTAACATAGGCTACCATTTATTCAGTACCCGACTACTGAATTTTTTACTTATAGTAAACCACACAAATTCTTGTTGTATAACTGAAATAATATTAATGGTTCTTATAAGGTACCGTAAAAAAGGAAGTAATTGCCATGACGCCGTTGAAGTGGCGAAGTTTTCACATCGCCGTGCCAGCGGTACAGAGTAGAAGTAGGTACTGATACTGATACTGTTAGCCTGCGTCATCCCACTGCTGGGCAAAGGCCTCTCCCCATGATTTCCAGTTGCTACGATCTAGAAATAGGTAATTAATAATTTTCTTCTGTTTCAACTTCTTCTACTTCAAAAATAAAACTCTGTACCACCGCAAAATACACCAGCACAGCTCGATAACAGAAACAAGTAAATAACTAACCAAGTATATAAAGTAACCGTCCGCAAAATCCAAGAAACCCCGACCCAATAAGACGTCGAACTCCCATAGAAAAGGACGAAACAAAATTGGTAATTCCATTCTCCAGGTTGGTTTTTCGAGACACAATTAGGACATTTTGTTGGAGTTCGGGTCGTGTAATAAAATTAAGGAGACGCCGGCCGGTCGCGGTAAGTCGATGTCTTCGGGCCGCATAAAACAAATCCGACCCGAGCCGGCCCGTGAGGACTAGAACACAGATCCGTGGAGACTTCTTTCTTTATTTTTGTTATAAGTAAGCAGATGTATGAATGTCTTCCAACTACCTAATTATGCAGAGTTTTATTTAACTCAAACATGGGTAATCGTCCTTGTTTCACAGCTCTGATGATCCTGTTAAATTTCAACCATTGCTTACTTTCAAAAAGGCTTTTTGACAACCAGCAGAGGCTGCTATAAACACTTTGGACTTCAATAGCTTTTATTTCCGAAAACCAGCTCCATAAATACTCCCCAAAAACCACACAACAGCAATCCTGTTCTACCTGCTGCAGTAGCATTTAAAAAGAAATTCTGAAAAAGACCGCTTCTCCTAAATTGAGTTTGCCACTGTTTTAGTTCTGTTTATCTACCCTCATAGTTTAGTTTTTCATGTTGCAGCAATTAATTTGGAAATATTAACTTCATTGTAACAACGGCAACGCTTTGCTTTGCCGTTTATTGTTAAATAATAATAATAAATTTATGTGCTAGAATATTGTTGTTACATAGGTGTTACACATAATATGATGTCCATAATATTCTACTGTTTCCAGCGTACAAATATTTCAAAGAATTAAAATTAATATTAAACCATACAATGTCGAGAATAAGGAAAACGTTAACTACTATGAAATACAATGTCAGGGGTTATTAATTACAATGTCAAGAACTATTCAATACAACGAAAAAAAAAAACAATACAATGTCATAGAAATTAAATTCCCTTCAATTATTAGTTTGTTTTACCCAATATAAACTCTTTGGTTTTACGTACCTGATTGTTCCGACAGCTGGCTTTGCTTACCTAAGCAACCGATTAACCGATCCATAGTAAAACTTAAAACATTTACAGCAAGTCTACCTGGTAGCTTTTTAATCTGCGACCATCACAGCTGATATAGTTACACAAGGATCATTTGGCGCGTGGCCAAAACGAGAACTAATGCTGCCATCGAGTTATTTCATTACTATTTCAGAAAACATGTTTCTCAAATGATTACCAACAGTGCATCCCTGTCAATGTTAATTAAGTAAAAAATCATTGTAGCACTTTACTATGATACGTGTTAGTGAACACCGTGGCCCTGTACCGACCGACACGATATTTTTTCACGTCAACGCCATCTCCACAGGTTTGAGCACGTGCGCGATGTTCACATATTCTGAATAACACTTGAATAGCGCGTCCTAACGCACTGGCCACTCTGCCACTCTTCTACTCGCACTCGCCCGCTCGCCCACTCGCCCACGTGACACGACTACACTCGCGCGACACTTTGTTTGTGTATCAAATCGGACAACAACGGTGACTTTGTAAATGGCGGGGACGTGGTTATGTGCTGTTTTAGGGCGTCCTTTTTGTATCCTTTATGTTTATATGGAGGCTATTTCCTTAGTACCTTACCTTTACAAGAGAATATGAGAACTATCTAATCCATATCAAGTAATTTTGTACCTCAATATTTGTCGTACTTTTGTGTAAGCAGTTAGTTATGAATATATTTTGTTAAGTAGAATAGTCGGAGGGGTTGACCATATAATTATAAAGGAATTATAGTAGCTCCCTCCTTCTCCTCAGAAATAGGAATATTGTAGATGGTCTTCTTGCTATTATGTAACCACGAGTCTGTATCCTGAAAGTAGTTTTTCCTTTTTTCTAAACAAAATTCATAGTCTCTAACATAGTAAAACTCCAAAGAAAATGAGAAAAACGCAAGCTGCATCGTAGATCCAGCACCGCCACATTCCGCATTCGCTTAGTCCATCGCGTCCGAAGCACCTGTAGTCTACAAAATATAGTGTCGAGAGCTAACACCGAGTGGAGTCGCAAAGTTGGCCGCAGTTAGGAAAGATTTGTCGCGAGCCCGCCAACTAATGCCTTATACTCTTGCTCTTGTAAGTAAAAATTATGATTATCGCCCGGCGCGAGCTGAGCCCTTGATCCCTAACTAACGGCCTGAGACGCGAGACTTTCCTTTTCTTCTCAACTATAACTCTTTTTTATTGGCTCCGCGGCGGTTGCAGCGCCGGCGGCCACTGGATTATGGACTGACCTAACTGATCGGAGAACTAACTACTCTTGAACGTACGTTATTTACAAATCGGGATAGCGCAAGATGCTTGTTTGCGAGCTAGTGGAGTAAGGTAGGACAGTGACCGATGTAGGTGGGTTATTAGAGTGGAAATGGTAGGAAAGTGTGGTGGGAAACTTTTATTCGTTACCCTCAATTTTAATGTTTCAGAAGTTTTAATTGCTATTACAGGGAGTCTATTCCAGTATATTAGAATCGCAGTTTCCCAACTAAAATCCAATTACATGTCTGCACAAACTAAAAGCTCGTCTAGTACATAGGCAGCGCGAACATCATAAAACACAAGTCAGTCCTGAAGTGCAATACAATACATAAATGAGAGTGGGCCGGAGACGGCGCGGGCCTGCGACGGTCGATTAAGGAAGCGACTGCACCGTTGCCTTGGCGACGCCGCCATCTTGAACCCTCCTCGCTGCCCCCCGCACCCCCTTGCTACACCCCCACGTATACCCACCACAACCCCCCACTGTAAACAACTCGCTGTATCGTTGCACTGAAATACTCGATATATTTAAAAGGCTCTCCAGTCCCCCTGAATCACTGGCGTAAGATAAAATTGTCAATTTATTGAGGATCAAAAAATATGATTGCAATGCACGTTGGTAACTATTTACTAAATGGGCATATAAAGACGAGAGTGCATTTTAATGGCTTTTCAGTTTTCACTGAATCTGAGAAAACTAGCTCAGCTTTTGTGGAAAATAAAATGAGCGTTTGTCAAGTACTTACGTAAACATTCCGGCGCGGCGGTATTAGGTTTATATTGGAACTATTATTTGCACTTATCACTATTTAGTATTCATTTAAGGCATAAACCACAGTTTATTAAAATGACAAATAATCATCATCTGCCTAGCCTTTTCCCAACTATGTTGGGGTCGGCTTCCAGTCTAACCGGATGCAGCTGAATACCAGTATTTTACATGGAGCGACTGCCTGTCTGACCTCCACAACCCAGTTAGTACTGGGTAATACGATACTCCTTGGTAAGACTGGTTGTCAGACTTTTTGGGCCACTGACTACCTATAACGGCTGTCAAAGATCTAAAATGACAAATAATAATCATATGAAAATGGAAAAGTTTCATTTTAAGTTATTTCATGTACTGATCTGATTTTGTATTCAAGCACATGGTCATATTTTTAGCTGACAGACGTCTACTGCTGCCTACCTTAAGAAGCACGTACTTATGAAAGCTTTATCTCCGAAAAAATTTGCAGACCACCATGTTAGGCTATATTTACAATGCCACGACCCAAGACGAAGGCAAGCTTATAAGGGAGTTAAAGGGTGCTTACAGCTATGGTATAGTTATGGACTGACGAAGTAAAGTCTAGCTTGTTCATTTACTAAAGCTTAGCTAGGGTATCTTTCGTTTCAACATTGTATAAAAATTACAGCTCTTTATTTTTTAGCTAAACGTCTAAGTGAAATACCGTATACTAAGAAGTCAGACAATTCGTTTTCCATAGTCTCCGAGTTCCGACTGTCTATTAAGTTCTTTATCCAATACTCTGAGAATGTTTGAGGCCTTACCTGAAATTCATGCAATTCAAAATAATGAAGAAAACCATAATTTACCTTATAGTACTTATCAATTACTGCAAAATATTCTTTGAATTCCAGAGATATTGTTTGTGAAGATAATATTTATAAGTCTTATGTTCAAGGAGTCGATCTTGAAAAATATGTAGACCATATGCATTCAAATCTCGAGAACTCTACTTTGACAATCTTTTAGTCTCTGATACTAAAAAAAACATCTGTTATCTACCAACGTGATTTACAATACCGCACAAATAAAGATAAATAAACAGTAATTTTTCCCGCGATGAATATTGAAGCAGTGATTCTGAACGGTGACCGTCCAATTACACGTGAACGGTCGCGAAGACAAATGGCGAACATTACTCAAGATTAGGAGCCGCCCGACTCTAGTCCACCTAATGTCGCAGAGTGCACTAAATCATATCACACGATTCGCTAAAAACATGCACGATAAACGATCCACATTTTTTTTAATAAAAAAATTAAATAAACAAATGTTTTAAATGTTAAATTATACCGAAGTTTGAAGGTTCAAATATTAGGTACAGTACATAACATAATATAGTCGGTAAGCATTTTCCGTTACACATAGGTACTAATACCCATTAAGTTGATATTATTAAAGTAGAAGGCAATCTGTACAACGTTTTAATGTATTATGTAGAATTATAAAGGCGTAGAGCTCCGCTTACTTCTTATGATTTATTCATGAGAGAAGAACAATGTTAAATTCGAACATGCCTACTTGTACGGGCGCATTTTAGTAGAAAATGTCAAGCGGTGTATTAAGTAATTTGCTTTTCATAAAGATTTATTGATAAATATTATGAATATACACATGCAATGACTTCATTAATATTGACGATTAATTACCTAAGTGTTTGTTATTAAAGTTACAGTCCTGAAACATGAGGCTCAGAGAAAATTGAGGAAAATGAGTTGTATGTTTTATGCGACGGAACTGGGTAGCAACAATTTAATTATTGTAGTATTTTTTTTTAATATATACTTAATGTATATCTTACAAAATATGAATGATTATTAAAAATATTAGTATTTTAGCGTAGGCTCGTAATCCAATATTTACAGTAAAAAGCTGTGTGAGAAACGCGTACCAACAGTATTTCTAAATGATAAATATGTTTGAAAGTGTAATCTTGAAGCAGTAGAATCCGTTGTAAATGTACCCATTTTGTCAGTGCTTACAAAATTCTAAAGCTGGTAGCGAGTGCAATATACAAGGAGGGAAGTTTGTGAGTGTGTGTGTGTGCCGGCCCCACTCCGGCACTCTCCGAGGAACCTGCTTTATACACATAATATTTATACGAAAAGAAAACTTGTTTGAAGTCGTGAACAAAGCCAATCCGCCGCGGTTATTCGTGATATTTTCAGGCAAAGTCGTACCTTATTCGCAAACATCGAATCCCGTATACAATACAGTGCGAAACGAAATTCGAAGGATAGATAATTTCGGAGCGAAAGAAATAAGGCGAAAGGGAAAAAAATATAAATTGAATAGTCGAATACACGCATCCCGGCATTACCATAAAGGCAACAGGGATCAAGCCGGATTCCTCTACGAACTTTTTTATTTTCCTTCCACCTCTAAATCTCCCAGGCAAAGCTTCGCGAATCTGCAAATGTTGATTTGATGATGTGGTGTCTGTGCGCGGCGTGCGTGCGACAGCGATGTCGCGCCGCGTCCTGTCGCGTCGTGCCGCGTCGTGTCGCGTCGCTCACCGCCGCGCTGCTTATTGCTGACCTGAATTTTATCGTTCATGACATGATGTCGCGACGTCAGCGTCCCGTCGTACGAGCGGCTTTTGATTACTTGCACTTTTATTGCCCGCTCGTCTAAGATTTGTAGCTCCGCCGTACCTCGATGAAATCTGCTTTAGTGTTTGTTTATTCAGCGCGACGGAGGAATAAACATAACAGTATATCCCGGCACGGCGCGTATATCTAAAACAATTGAGTAGGAGGGCAGGGTTGTAGCAGCGAGTAGATAGCTAACGAGCAGGAGCAAAAGGTTGCGGGCGCCGCCGCCGCCGCGCCGCTGGAGGGCGGATTACGGTGCTCATCCATTGCGGTCATTAAGACACATTACCCCGCCCCGCACCGCGCAGCTCCCCGCCGCCGCCCGCACAGACCCGCTTTTTAATTCAACTTTCCTCCTTCACCAATTTGCATGATTACTTTCGTTTTTATTGTGCTCCTCCACGGCTCTATTCCCTTAAAGTATCGGTTATTTGGATAAGCCGAGCACACTAAATAAACATGTATCTCGAATTAAATAACACTCATGCAGCAGGGATAAAAAACGTATTATTGGGAATTCACTTTCAGAATATCGCTCTACGCAAGATCTTAGATAGAGGCTCCGAGGGTTTCTTAATGTTTCAACTAAATTGTAACATCCAACAACATTTCTACAGGTTTGAAACAGTTTTATAAATGGCTAAGGACCCCCATGTCTACCAGTACGTAATGTTATAAATCAGCAATCACCCGACGTAAGTCCTGGTAACAGCGCCATACATTAGCGGGCACCACTAAACCGTCGGAGAAACAACTATCCGAGCTACAATTTTGAAACAATTACCTCCAGCTCAATATCGTAAGATTAAGAAAGTCCACGGTCGGAATTAGGATTTGGGAGCGAATGAGGGCAAACCGTCTTAACAGCCCGACTCCACAAATTGCGGACCTTAACGAGGGCATAAAACTCGAGTCGCTCTCCCGGAGACGCCACAGATTGTACTCAGACTTAGTTCAGGATTAATGGTGTAGAAAACAGATTATCATTGGCTGGATTTCCATTAGTTTGGCCCCTGCCACCGGCGCGTGAAACCTACGGAGATAGCAGCCACTCGCTGTTATTATTTTCCACATAACGGAGCAGCGTCTCCCAATTTAATTCTATTAGGTTCTGTCGCGTTTGAACGACAGCACAATAAAGTCGTTTGAGTGGCGACGAGCCGCTTCGCTCGCTCCGCTCCGTCGCTCCGTGCCCTCCTCTGATATACGCTCATTTGATTTCCGCCACTGTTTTGTTTATAAATTTTATATTGAACACGGTTTATGCGATGTTTGTTTAGTACCGACAATGTATGCGAGTGATTCATATTGTTTTCGAATGCTGTTTTAGTATGAATGTGGAATGAATTTTGAATGAGAGTGGATCCTTAATTGATATTATTGAATGGAATTGAACAAAATTAATGATATGAGCCAAGGTATTCTATTATTACGGTCTACGTAGACCGTGTGATAGTATGTTATCGGTTATAACAAGAACCAATCAGTAGAAAGTCACTCTATTTAAATGAAAACGAAGATTTAACGTTCATTTATTTGACGGATTTGAATCTTTTATAAAGCGGTAAAGTAATGTTTTTGTCTCATACAAAAAGATTTAAAAGACTTATAGAGCGCACATTGGGTATATTTTCATACAAAAATTTTGTTCCCGAACATTTTCGATTTTTATTCACGAATGCTACCTGACAAGCGGGCGTATGACAGTAGACAGGACGATTACTTACTAAATAGTTACAAGTTTTTGGTTACGATTTTCTTTGTCTTGTCCCGTGTATCGCTCGTAAATATGAATGTCTTTGGTAACATAATAATTTAATGAGCTAATCTACAATTCTATTTGTCCTATACAACTAGTCGGTCTGAAAACATGAAGATCAAAAGAATTTCCACACACAAGTTTCATGATTAATGCAACACGAGCTACCTACTCACGAACAACAAAACACATAATTTCGGTTATTTCGACTACAAAGTACAAAACCGGTCCGTAATGAAATGTCGCACCGGTTTTTCCGTTTAAAAACATTACACGTACGATGTTGCGATGTTTTAATGAATACAAATTACATTTGCAAATGTGCTTAATCCAGAAATTAGTTACGTACGCCTCCTCTCTCCCCTCGGTACCCTGGGACCTGGCCTGGCTAAATACCGCTGCATCCGAGTTTCATATTCTGTCTGCAGGTATTTCTACCGCAGTGTATTAGATATTCGTAGAACACACTGGAGTAGGTAGGTTCAAGTATTATGTTGTAGGTTAGAATTTAGATGATAGAGGATTCGTATTTGTTTATTTATGTGCACACAAAATACTTAACAGGACATTACGTTACTATGGAGCACAAAGGTACTGATTATTTCATGAGATATTTTTTTTCAAAGGAGTTGGAATATTTTTATATGAAGCCTGGCCATCCTGACTTCCGCCATTTTATTTTATTTTCAGAATAGCAGTCACACATAAAAACCTTTTTTTAATCAATATTTGGTATCAGTACAAGCAAGTTTTGGATGAAACAAAATCTTCTAACGCGTCACGTTTCTGAGATTTGAATCAATTCACTGATAACACCATCAGTACAACTTGGATTTTATTAGCCACGCACAAAACCAGTATTAATCCATAGCTCAAACATTGTAAAAGCTTTCACGGTTTAAAACTACACTTATACTGTCACACTTGTACTGACATCACAATAACGGAAAATATCCCGTAAGTGACAGTATAAGTTTAATCAATAGATTGCATCAAAATAGACAAAGTCTTCTAAACCGTCACAATTCCGAAATATAAGCTATCAAAGTTAGTTGTAATTTTCATAGCTTATATTTCGGAAATTTGTTTGTATGGATAGGTACCAGCTATTGCTATACATCATTAATACATGGCTGCTTTTTGAAAATAAAATAAAATGGCGGAAGCTTAGCAGGCTAACTAATTGAAACCCCAGAGGTTTTTCAATAAGCATCTATTGCCTGCAACTACGATTTAAGTGATTAGACTTGATTTTAACTCTTCCTTTAACAGTCTGAAGGAATTCAGTCTGTATCAGCATCTTTCACTGTTCTTATATGAATCTCCAAAGCTGATTGCAGAACACATGACATAACATCACGCCTGTAATCCCCGAAGGGTAAGGCAGAGGTGTACCTAATAGTACACCAATATTTCGCCAGTTATGCTTAAGTTTTATGTAATAGGGGGCGAGCCTATTGCCATCAGCCGGGCACAAATCCAGAAGAAGAATTCCTAATAGAAAACCTAATAACACTTGCATTGAACACTTGATTCCAGAACATAATTTTAATAAACTTATTTAAATTGACATGATAACTACGGATTGATGATGGATTCATAACTACTATTCACAGCTCAAATCAAGACCAGACCAGTAGTTAGGTAATAACGAAGTAGGCCATGCATATGGCTGCCTACATTGATAGATTTCAATTAAACCTCTTAAAGTACTGTTAGAAATCTTGTACTCCTTCATTTTAAAGAACACAAAATACAATAACCCTGCTAAACGATTTTCAAACGCCCATTTAATTTTAGAATCCAAAGCCGACCAATATAAGTTCCATAAGGTATAAAATTGTATAAACACAGTCTATAGCGGGGCTGTAGGTATAATAACCGGAATTGGGCTTCTTTACGCCTCATCTAGCGCTCGTTATGCCTCGATCGTAAATCTTCATTCCCCACCCCCCGCGCCGCGAGGCAGCTCCCCCCAGCTCTTGATTTCGGCTTCCCACCACTCGAACCTTGGATATACTCGTAACATATCATAATACGTTAGTGTTGACGTGATGAGTATTTAAATGCGAGGTTTATGGAGCCTCAAGTATTTTCGGAGACATTTCAGAATACGTAATATGTAGACCTTGTTTAAGCTGGTGATTATGATGTAACAAGGCCAAGTTGGGATTTTTTAAGTTAAATGATCATTCGTTATCTGTTGAAAGATGCATCGTCTGTCATTATATGCCACTCAAACTGATTTCTAAAAAGAAATATTTTCAGGAGGCTCAAAATATCCAGATTAACGCATTAAAAGCGTATGCGTCTATCGTATTGCAGGAACCTCTTATCTCAATTCACCTACTTTTGATAAACAATATTCAATGCTTTGTTGTTGCACATTTTTACGTTATGTAATTTACGTTACGTGCAATGCGTATTTACTGAAATTGATATGACGGTATTATCATATCAAAAATCAGATTGGCTATTTTAAAACAACTTCGAACAGGAAAAAGATTTATTTATTAAGATATACGTACTTATTTTGAAAATCCACTAAGATTTTACTTTTAAACTAGCTGTCGCCCGCGACCTTCGTCCGAGTGAAATTATTTTAAAAATATTACTTCCTATTTGAATCGGATTTTGTTAACAATTTTAAAGGTTTGATTTTTTTTAGACGGAACCCTAATCTATTTTATAAAAATAAAACCCTAAGTTACTCCTTATGACATCAGCCATCTGCCAGTAAAAGTTCCGTGAAAATTGGTCCAGACGTTTCGGAGATTAGCCGGAACAAACAGACAGACAGACCGACAACAGACAAAAGTAAAAAAAAAAATCTTTTTGTTATAAGTACCGTATACACTTTCATATGCATTCATTAAAAAGCTAGTATTTTAAAATAACAAACAAACACTTTTTTTTAAACTCTTTTTATTTACTTGTATAGATATATCGATTTCTTTGTTTATAAAACTTATAGCAAAGAACTTTTGAAAAGAAACTCAACGGACACAATATCCAACTGTGTATTCGACTACTAACGATTGAATGAATTTGGAGCTAACGCTACGAAGTTTCGTAGCAGCGTAGCATATTGAATAGACCGTTACGAAGCCCAGAGATCGCACTGCACTGAATACTTTTGTTCATGAAACTTTTAAATATATAATTCAGACTACATAAGCTGTAGGAAAATGGAAAACAGACTACAGAATTTTGCAAGTATTGCCATGTAAGTTAGAGGGTACAAAAGCCTTCAACCGCCAACTTATTTAAGAACTAAACATATCTGCATGAGTTGAGTAGTGTTTGCAATAAATCCGTGTCGCAGTGTATTTATTTACTGCTCCCCCCCCCCTCTCCGCCCCCCGGGCGTAGCACCCGCCCGCCCAAGTCACCCGCCCTACGCGATGCACGATGTAATATGTCTAGAAAGTTTATTAAACTCCCTGTATGTCATATGATGTAAACTAGGTGCTTGTTTATTCATGAGAAAATATGTTTTATGTTGATAAGTTAAAAGGTATAAAGTGACGCAAGGCTTGTACATGTACAGTAACTTGTATGTGAGTGCTAAGCCGCAATGAAAATGTAAATTGCTCGTCTATTTTAAATATGTAGAGGTTGTTGAATGTTTAAAATGCGTTAAAATATTTCTGTTTAGCCACTATTTAACTCACGGGGTAACAGAGCGGTCATTGTTTGTAAAATACTAAAAACTAATTTTATATATAAAAGTCAAAATGTACAGACTATCGAGACTAAGAAAGTTACACCAAACACGTTTTCAATTCCTTGGAAATAACGTGTAAGTAGGTACATTTTCAGCCGAAGCTATACAGGCGTACAACGCAGTGAGTGCCATATTATTCCGTAGTCAGGCGGCTTCAGGCACGGAACACAATTAACTTGTAAGATTGTCTGCGGAGGTTGCACTCGCTACCCTCGCCCTCCTCATCCATCTACCCTCCCTTCCAAACAAAACATCAATAAACTACCCAGCACAACCAACTCTCAAGCTTAGCTGTACGAGTTACAGTTGAAAATACGTTGGTACTGAATAAGTTTTATGTGCCGCATTTATTTCGCGTAGGTATAACAGTCCAGTTACCCTTGATTGGTTGTCGTTCCTCTAATCCCGTTTTGATCCTTTCCACCCAAAACCTAACCCTCTACGTTCTCTAACTATTGACATGCGTACCTTTATGTCTGTGTGACGTAATCATATCGACATCGAAAAACGTAATTGCATTTTAAGGGTTATTGTAGGGGAAGCATTCTATCCAATGTAAAGGTCTTGCAAATAAGTATTCTAAATGAGATTCTCCAACAAGTTGTAGGCATTTCGTTTTTAATTTGAGCTAAATTAAAACGCCTATTCCTTAAAACATATTCTTACGACTTGGATAAGTTATTTCAAATTAGACACTTTACTAAGTTAGTTGGAACTAAAAATATTCTTGTTTTCTTTGGCTTAATATAGTATCGGTGATAAATATATAGTTTTGACGTCTGTTGATTACAACAGACGTCAAAACTATATATAAAATATTAATTTTAAAATTCAAAAATGCGATGCCGTTACATACAGTGTGAGATGTTCACAAACAGTGTCTAGGTATGACCTCTGATTCAAATCGAACATGACTACTTACGGTAGTGTCACTCTGCCATCGCACGCATGCTGAGTCGCGATGCATCGACTGTCTTCGTGTGCGTGCATTACGTATAATATTACATGTTATGTTGGCTCCAGGTAAATATTATGTAGGGTTGATATGATAAGGTACATGCGCACGTAGACTCCAGACCTCGGTGACTAAGGCGATCCTTGATAAAATAAAAAGCCATGCTAATGTTTGTCACCATAAAGATAAGCGCCAGTGACGCGCGGGCCCCGGTCGCGGCCACCGCACACTCGCGCTTACGTACACACGGAACCGTGAACAAATACTATGTACCATAATTAAACATCAAATAATAAAAACTCGACATTGACTCTCTGATAATGACAGCGTCGACAAACACAATGCTGTACACACCGGCCGAAACCGACCTTTGACGTCAAACCCGTTCGGCACAATCAACGCGCCACCCGAATATGGTCTGATCGTGTCCCAAACCGAAAGCGATTAGAACGGGCGACAGCGCGGCCGCGTTAGTCCGCGAAAGCTCCCACCAAAAGGAGCAAAGAATCGGAAAGCGATACGGCTAATCCCACTAATCGGGGAGCAATTGAAAAATAAAAATGTAGATGGCGGAATGATTCCATTTAGAGCCAAAACGATGCGACAAAATAATAAAAAAGGTACGGGCGGAACGGAATGGGCCTGCCCCGGCGGCCGGCGGCTAATATTGAAAGCAAATCCTCGGCTAAATCCTTAAAGCGCTCGGATTCGAGCACCTGGAAACTGTGTGTTTGCGCCGCGCCGAGTCCGCGCCGAGACCGCGCCCGCGCCGCCGCCGCGCCTATATAATCATTCGCAGGATTATTGTATACTTTCCGGCTAATGTCACAGATTTTCATGAATCAATTGTTCGCAATTTATTGGTATTCGGAGCTTAGGACCACTTTTAATTTACGAATTTTGGTCGGATTTTTCTAATTACCACCTTTTGTTCTCATACAAGAATGTTTTAAATGTAATTATGGTGAAGAATATTAGGTTTCTATGCAGTGTCCTGAACAGATAAAAAGATTTCTTGTGCTAAATCCGTTTTGTGGTAGGATCTGTATCCGACCTGTGGCAGTAAACACCTATACACTTATGCACCTACACGTAGGTATATTAACCACATTAATTTTTTGCCAAGTTTACGCGACTAGCAAGCGACTAGGGCTGCGTTGCCATGACAACGCAATCTATCTCCCGCGCTGGCAGCCGTCGTCGACCGTGCTATAAAATAGCTTAAAGTAACGTGAAATTTATTTCCATTTCACTATAATGCACATCTTTCGCTGCTACATTCTAGACGCGACTTTATCGCGTCGCATTCGAGAGACCTAGTTGCGTTCGAACATTTTATTTTACTCTGTATTACGTACCTATCTTGTTTTAAAATTCACTTTGAATAATTTGAGGGTAGCTTTATGAGAGATTTATAGATCCTAGGATACCTATTCTTTGGGCCATGCATTTGTGCAGATTATGTAGACACTTTCAAAAGTGTTCGTCAGTCCACTACTGTTACCTTAACCCTTGATCAATTGATATTTCTTTCGTTCTGGCTTAGCGTTACATATCTCAGTCATTAGGAAGCCTACCAAGTGCTAGGCATTTAATCGTCAGATCGCCAAACGCCAGCGTCACGGTATCGGCAGATCAGTTGCTTGTTCTGATGGTAGATATGATATGACAGACCAGAAAGCAATTACACCCAGCGACATCCTATTACCTACATATTTCAATCACCGATCAATGAGTGGTGATTCCAGCAATTCAGTGGTTTCTAAACAACGAAATAAGAATATCATCACTAACTACCATAATAAATTGGTCCTTTGAGTATTGTTTCCATCCGTCTATTAAAAATAATCCTTACACTTAATAACTGAATACAAACGCAAGCTAAAGATAATTTAGATAACCTGTGTATTGAAACAATCCAATTGATTTCACGAGGCATTTTCCGCCACTCGAAACAATAAATACTCTAAAGCAATCATTTACAATGTAAACTACTAAATTATTCAGGGTAGGTAGTTACTTTGATACTTTATTTACAGAAATAAAAACTAAATTCGTAGTTGATTGCCTTTTATGAATTAATCAAAGTGAAAGTGAAACTTGACTCAGATAGATAATCTTCTTTTTAGCATCCATTCTGGCTGAAAGACATTCTCAACACAGTGACGAATGACTAAAGACAGCTTCGCTATCATCATCTGCTGAGCCTTGTCCCATCTTAAGATTCGATATAATTTATTTTAATCAAGATGGTTAAGTCTTTTGAAGTAGATACCTGCTCAGTGACAAAACCACGTAGTGAAAATAAGAGGAACATTCTAAATTGTTCGACAATTTTCCTCTTATTTGTCTCACAACGATGCTGCCGTTTCAATGTGAAATTATCATTTTCGACTCTAATGTTAGTATGGATTGATCACAAGTAACCATAGCGAGGGACGTAGGAAAATGTATTGTCTCTTAGAAATACTTACCTTTTAGAGATTCGCCTTCATTTTCAGCATCTCGGCGAAATATCCTGAGACAGAGGTATTTTCATTTACGCCATATCAGCTGTTGTATGTACTCTCAGGCGAACATAAGCCTATCATTTTCCGGCATGACGAATAAAGGGCTAGCGGGTCTGGGCACCTAATAACATCATGTTACGGAAACCAATCCGCGTGTTCATTTCATTTCAGTAATATCGTTGCGACCTTCGTCATTATGGATGTGTTCTGTGATGAGATACTTTCTAGCAATGGGTGAAATAAAGGTTGTAACAAGAGCCATTACGAAGCCGAAAGGCACTTGTTCTCCCCGTCATTGCGATCATTTTTTTTTTAGACCATACCTGGGAACGTTCTAGTTATGGAGAGATTGGGGGTTAACGTTCCAACTTTTCCACTAGTTTTTGTTAAATACACATTTAACGTAAGATTTTTACTGTAAACGCCTTCATGACCCCCGTACTATTCAATCCATCCATCAACACAATGTTTTGAGTGCATTACATTGAGTCTTACCGTAAAACGTGATATTTCACCCCAAAAAAAAAGTCGTTTCCCAGCAATAAGTTTTGCGTAAAGTTACTTAGTTTGATGTACATAATGCTTGGTTGACGGATCTGTGAAGGGTTACACCCAGTATGTGATTGTAACTTTTTTTGTTAAGAACTAAATGATATCGTGGTATCGACAGTCAACAAAGGTCTTACCAGAATAGTAACAGTCAAAGGAAAGGGGATCTTAAGATGTATTGTTAAAACCAAATATACTCTGTGATATCTTTTATTATGACTAGAGGTTTTTTAAGTTACAAACGGTTTCCTCTTAATAATTGTTACTCATAAAATAACTTCAACAGACTATTCGTGTTCGCAGATATTTTGTTCTGATATGTATAAAATGAAAACCTCGAATTTCACATCAATTATTTTTTAAAGTCAAATCTATATATTTACATAATTTATTTCCATAATTTAGTGTTTCCTTCACTGTTTGGTAGGCACACGGAAGTAGGATATACTAATTCGTGTATTAAACTAAATATTATAACTAGTGAATGTTTACATCTAAAATAGTTACAATATTTTACAATTATTACATCCATAAACGGTGTTAAGTTATAAATATTTTAATAAATATTGAGATCCTGGTTACGTTAATCTCATTGTGTAAGCAGCTATTTCTAGCAATGGATGTTCTGGGAAATCTCGTTAAACATAATGCCGGCTGTTAATAGGATTTAGCCGCGGGCTACAACGACAAATGCTAGTTCAACAAATAAGTTTTGTTACAAAACTTTCAGATTTAAATATTTATAACACAGGGTTTCGTTTCAAATTAATACGTAGATTTAGAAATCATTTGTTTCCTTAAAATTAGGAGCTCAAATTAGAATGAATAAAACTATTCGTAGCTAAACAAGCATCGCCGTAGCACCGTAGCACTTTTCGTAGCAGCCGTAGCGCATAGGCATGAGTGTCGAGAAATATTTACATTTGAAAGTTCTCAACACTGAAACAAGTAAATTCTTTGGCTATCAACCGCACTTTATAAAAGGTAAGTAATTTCAACATGATTTCACACTGGAAGTAATAAAAATGTCTAGACACAATTAAACTAAATTACTCTGGTTTTCAGTTATTCTCAATTCAGTTTGATGCCGATGGAACGAGAAAATTCATTCCATTAGAGATATCGTCATAGTAAGATTAGTTTAAATGAGTTCTTACTAAAAAGAAGACAGGGGAGGATGCAGTTCATTAAAATCTGTTTTAGCAATATTTGTATGAAAAGATTTTCACAAAGAGCCAGCGAATCGTTTGATCAGCAAACTTGGTTATATTAATGTAATAGGAAATGATAGCTGCCGACATATTTTTGTTATCAAATATGTTGCAAAGGAAAACATCGTCTTAAAATCTTACCAAGATTGGCAAATAGGAATATTATTGTGTGTTCTATTTTTGAATTGAATTTTTTGATTACCAACAATTTTGTTTAAAGGTACGGTTTAAAATTGTCCGTTTAAAATGTACTCAATTACAATCTTATTATAGTAATACCCTATATTTACATTATTAAGGTATATTTAAAATCAAATTGTTGCAGAATGTAAATTAAACGTTATATTTTTATAATTTATACATACAGAGCAACAACCTGTGTTTTTAATTTTGAATGAGAATTTAGAATAATCCTATATAACAATATGTAGGTAGGTAATTTGATGTTGTAAAACCATTTTAGCAGCGCTCGCGTATTACAGTTATTCACATGTCGGCGCACTTCGTTTTAATTTACTGATATGTTTGATATGCATGTATTAAATGCGTAGCGCGAACAGTTCAGTAGAGCAGCTGAGCGTACAAGCAGTTCAGCTCCTCTCAATAAAACACAGCAAAATAAATATTTGGAACAACAAAGTTAACTTATGATTTCTATAATATTTACTATTACAATTTCAAATGCTCGTTATTTCTTCTTCAAATAAATTATCAAGTTTATTTATTTACAATGTTCGATATTAAACTAAACACTTCCTTACATAATCTAAGTACATTGTAAGCTTGTAAAAATTGCACACATCGCTTTGGTATACGTACATACATAACTACATATTTACAGTAAGTTTAGAACGTCATCGTTAGTTTTATTGCCCGGGTTCCGTACGAAGGGAACGTATATAGTCTGCTGCACTGGGCGCGGTGCGCGCGCGCTAGTCGAACCAGTCCCACAGGTGCGTGTAGAGCGGGTGTGCGGGGTGGGGCGCGGGCGGCGCGGGCGGCGCGGGCAGCGCCGGCGACTAGGACGCCACGCGCTCGTCGCGGCGCGCCTCGTCTCAGAGCCGCTCGGCCACGCCGCCCGCGTACTGGCACGCCGACAGCGGCGCCGAGCCCGCGCGCGCCGCCGGCGACACGGACCCGTAGCCGCCGCCGAAGCCCGACGAGTGCTGCTTGGCCTTCAGCCGCAGCGACGCGATGGACGAAGACATGGCTACGCACGGCTCCGCGCGGTACATGCTGTACGGGTTGGGCGGCGTGTAGGGGCACGGCGCCACGCCGCCGCCCACGCCGCCCGCGCCTGTTACGCCGCCCATGCCGCCGCCGCTCACGCCGCCCATTGATGTGGCCGTGTTGAAGCAGTTGACGGAGCCCTGATGGTGGCTGGCGGGCACCACGCCGCCCAGCGGGTTGACGGGCCACGGGAAGCTCTTGGTGCCGAGCGGGCTGGGCACCTTGGCGGCCCAGTTGTTGTACGGGTAGGACGAGTACAGCGCGTCCGTGTCGGGGAAGGGCTGCATGAGCCCGTTAAATTGTGTGCTGAAGCCGTTCTTGAAGTCTGCGGCGGCGGCTGCTGCAGCGTTCATGGCGTTTCTTTCCCGTTTCCGCCATTTCGCTCTCCGATTTTTAAACCAAACCTGCAATAAAGAAATATAGTTAGTATTGATAAGGCTGGAGCCTCGATAAAGAAGCCTATGTTTAGCAAAATTGCTATTTCTATAGTTTTCGCCATTTTTTTTTTGCTTAAAAACTTTTAGGTAAATGCGACGTTTTTGGGGGTAAGAGGTAAATTATCGGAGACAGGTAAATTGGGTGTCCGGTGATTTCATGGCGAATCTACAAGTTTTAACGAGATTCAGAATGTGGACGCGACTTGCGTTGCGTAGTTATCAACTTTACTCATTACAAAGTTGACAGAGCGTCGTGGCGCTGGCGGCGGCGTATTCGAGCCACGTAGAGGTCGAGCCCCCCGGCCCCACCGCATGCCGCAGCCAACGACCCGTCTAATTGCGGCCGCGAAATGAAGATAAACGAGCGTCGCGATTGGGCGGGACGGGTGCCGCCACTCGCCGCGACTTGATCGAGCCGCAATAAATGAGCGGCTACTGGGGGCAGCACGGAGCCGCTCGGCCGGAGTGCTGTGTGGCCGCGCGTGGAGGCGGAGTGCGAGCGTGCAGCGGTGATAAGTCGCCGTGAGCGCAGATAACGCGCGCGCTGATGTATGGCGCGCGTCCGTCACCCGGCGATCGATCGCTCCGACGACACCTCCGCGATAAATTGCGCAATCCACGTAGCGACTGCAATAAATATTGTGCCGCCGGCGGTATTTGTCTCACTCACTGTGGCGGGTTCACCCAGCCGAAACGGTAAATAATACCCTCTTTCCTCGGTTAAGTGAACATAAACGGTCGTTTCCACCCCATATACAATCGTTTATTTTTCGAAACATAAATTTCACAAATTCGCATGAGCGCATGTTTTGTACACAGGGTGACACAGGTAAACCGTGCTTTACTATCTAAATTCACACGCATGTGGAACTGAAAAGATTTTTAACTCGATACTTTTATCAATTTCAAATACAGATTATAATAATGGCTTTCGAAACGAGCAATATGCGGGCACTTCCATTACCAAAACAAAAAGCTTTACACATCCGCTATTTCCCATTCAGACCGCGAACAAACGGGTGAAAATAACTCCACAGAAACATCGGGGGTGTTCAATAATGACGTCGGAATGATATTTATTTAGGTGCACATATGTGGAAATAATTTCCATTATTTGAATAGCGGCGGACAGCGAGCGCGCGGCGCGCGGCGGGGCGCTGGGACCGGAGGAGGGTCGCGATATTGCGACGCGGGGCTAATCCTTTAAATATATTATTGCAGAATGGTGACCGTCCCGCGCCCTCCGTCACCCGGCAAGGAGACACCCCGACACTTTTTAATGCTTCCGAAATCGATTCTAATGCGTGTTCGCTTTAATTTATTCAATGTGCTGGTTGTTTGTCGCATTTGAAGGGTTAACACCTACGTAAGATGTGACAAATTTTATTAGTGGTTTCACGTATGATTTGGAATGATATTACCAAAGGGACAGCTTCTAAAATTCGATTGTAAATGTAACAGTGCCACTATGTATTAAGTCTTATCAATTTATATATGGATATGCGTTGGTCGATTTAAATATGGATGTGGTCCTGTTACCTATATGTATTTCTGACCTGAAAGTAATATTATTATACAGTTGCAAAGTTGCGATGAATTGTCCACTTTACTCAGAACGACGAGTAAATTCGAGTGTTGCGAAGCCGAATACAAATGTGTGCATTACCCAAGTCCTTATTACGGCCTTTATAGCAAGATCTGATTCGATACAAATACACTAATGTAATTGTTACATACGAAAGTGGAATTTGATGAGCTTTCCTGAGTAAGAGCAATTTAAATCTACAGGTTTAGTATTTAGAGTTTTTAATGGCCTAAAAGCCTCAAAACTACTACAGAACTACTACTTCTTCTTCGTCGTGTCGATGATTCCCTTTCAGAAATACTTCTACAAAAATACTACAGCTAGGTAGAGTAAAAATCCCAGATGCACAGTAATCAAAAATGCTTTATTAACTATTTCTTGACACGTTATCGAAACGAGAGAACAATGATGAAAAGCCGTCAGTCGTCTGACGTGACGCTTCGTTGGGCAGCGTGACGGTAGATGTCTGGGTTATCAAGTTATCATGCGGGAGGCGGCGCATGTAACACAAGATTAATGTGAGCCTGCGAGCACGCCCGAGTACCTACTGACACACGCCTTCAACGAGCACAGCATATTATCTGCACGGGAAATTATTATACCACTATCAAGTATTCGTAGCAAATGCTACGGAATGCTACGAAGCTTTGTAGACCCTGGTATTTGAATGCAAACGCCAAGTCAAATTGATTAGGCAAGTAATTCAAAAAGTATATTAAACGGTTTGGCCCTAACATAAAGTAAGGAAGAATATAGAACATCTTCAGTCGTAGCACTAGCTACGCGCCGTTAACACCCATCCTGCATCCAAGACCCTAGATTTCTATTTGAGTGTGACAGCAAAGTCGATTACTTATTTAGGCAAACTATTATAAATATTAACATAATTTATAATATGGTGTGGCCCCATCATGAAGAACATTTCGTAACTTCGCGAATAATTTGTCTAAAAAGGTAGAGCTGACAATAATTTCTCCTTTGGGTAGTTAAGCATGGTAAGATAAGGAGATTCCATTTTCTAAATATCAATGACACATGCCTTAAATGAGTATACCATAACATCGGCGCGGGAAATTAAAATAACTGAAACAAGTGTTCGTAGCACTTACTACTGATTCTACGAAAGTTCGTAGACCTTGAAATTTCAGCGGTGTTCAGAACATAGTAAAAAAAACTTGAAATGTAATTGTTTCTACTGTGAGTAACTAATATACCTATCGGTGTAACTAATGACAATTTTACTCAGCAATAAACAAGCGTGCGTGATGAGTATCGTGGAACTTTATCAACTACCTTATTTGATTCCGTCAAGCAGTGGATAATTCTAATTAATTTTATAAAAACAATGTCGGCTAAAGATCTGTTATTAACACGTGCCGAATAAATTGTGGACTTTCTAAATTCATTAGTTTAGTAGTGATGAATGATGGCACACCCCACCACCAGTAATGAAGTTATTTTACGGTCAGCAGAACCACAGGGTCGCTAAATTGCCTTAAATTTAAATTAAACTGGAATCACAGTTTTATTAGTGTCATCAATCAAACTACGGTTTATCCGACAGGATGGCCATAGTTTACAGACATTGGATTATAGTTCTTATATCGTAAGCAAGTGGAACTATTATTGCTAGTGCGATTTGGTCTGAGACTATTCCGAAGTCAAATAAACACGCGCTCGCATAAATGGATATAGCATAATAAACTCGGGATTGACTCGTATTTGAGTCAGGGTTGGCAATGCGTTCGCACTTCTCGTATAGCCGAAATAATAATAAAAAGTAACTTATCTTTGTGTATACAGAAGAAATTTTTACATATTGTCAAACAATGTATTTGTATTATCATTTGTAATTCAATCACTGTTAAACAATACGTATTTGCAAATATGCTAAAATTCTGTTTATTTCTACATCTCTGAACAGTTTTACTCACAGCTCAACAAAACTATCACTAGACTATTAGAGGCTTTTTACCCTAGCCTAGTAAAGTGCATAGCCTTCTTACATAGTAAATGCGAACAAACAGCAATGTTAGAGCTGTGGGTTAGCCGCTGTTAATCTGTCGTGACCAGTCGCTGACGCCCCTAGCGTTGAGTAGATTATTAAATGCACCCTGCCGAGCCAAGCAGCAGTAACTCCCGTATTATGGACAATACTCCACTAACAATTGCTACCGAACTTCTTAAAAAAATTCTATCAATATCGTGTTCTAATTGCTAAACAGTTCTAGAACAATTTACTGAATATTTGAAAAAAAAGGAAGACGAAGTATGTAAAGCACTTAGATACATTCACTAAACTACAAATTACAAAAAATAAGACAATTATTGCAGGAAATTCTTCTGTGTTTAGAAAACAGAGATTACTGAAGTTGATTTGGCGCAAAATCGACAGTTATACAACCGCAGTATCTGACAGTGAGGTGCTTAGCTTCCATTCATTGATATAAATTCCATGCTAACGCCGAGCAAAGTCCGCGGGATCACAACACTATACCGTAAGCCTATCAAAACATAATCGGGATAACTCATTGGACATCTAGTATGCCGGCCGCTCAACCTCGACTTAGCGTACGATTTGCAATAATAAACTCTAAAACTTTACATACAAAGTAAACTCTTCGGGAATACGAATACTTGGCAGGAATATTCGGAGTGAAATAAATTTTGTAATTGAAATGCGTTAATACCGTATCTCTTGTTTACTGAAACAAATTCTTCGTGTAAGATTATTACGAAGACTACCGGTTGGGAACGGGCCAGCCGTGGTTAGAACATGACAATGTTATTTAATAATTTAATTATAGACACATTTATTTGTATTGTAAATGTCAATATCGATGGGATGCCTTAGCCGACTTAGCATTGTCATGGAGGTTTATTCATGATTAGTTGACTCATTTTAGTTTGAGTAAATTATTAGGCTCGTATATCAAATCAAAAGTAGCTGATTTTCTGCGTATAAACAAAGTATTATGTAGATTATGAAAACGTTAAAGTTGCAACATTATGATTAGATGGAAACCTGCACATAAAACTACATTTTAATGCTTAGTAGCTCATATATTTGTGTAGGTGTAGTGAATGTTCAATCGAAGTCGGTGGAACAATTTATTTGGTCGAGTGCACACAAACACTAATGGAGGATAGAAACGTTGCGCTGCTAACACGGCTATATCCGAGCACAGAGTTAGTTCTTGCACACGTGGCCAGTGTGTAAAAACAAGGTAAATCTCGCTAAACTGTTTGCATGCAACGAGACAGGTGACAGGGACGTGCACTAAAAGCATCGCAAAAACAGACCGAGAGCCGCAGGGGCGAGCCGTTTTCACGTAAAATAAATAATGTTTCGTGCCGCACGCCCTGTCACCGGACGCGTTTGATACACGCCTTTTTTACACATGCACACACTAAAATGTTGTCACATCTTACAACTATCGCTATGATATATGGTATGGTTTCCGTTTGTCTAAGGTTGTAACTTTTGAAGGAACTTTTGTGGCACTTTGTCTTACTTGCCCTTTTAAAACTGATTAAAAATGTAGGAATTTTCCACTAGCTACCAGCATCACTTCTAACATTTAAATCTACCTAACAGTGAATGAACACGTAGCTAAAAAAAATAAGAATGAAGGAAGCTTAGTGAACAGAGAATCGGTACTGACTTTCCTCTGACGCAAAGAGTACTGCTACGGATTATCAACGTCTATTCTAGACCACCTAAGATCTCATGAAATAATATTATGTGTTTTCACTAGACATCAAAACAAGTAGTTCAATTTACAATAATATTCAGGCAAGGTCTGTCTAATACGTCAATAGAGAAATAACCTATTTGTGTGTAAGATGGATGTTCTAATTCGACGTCACGCAACAGACGGGGCGGTCTCCATCGCGATCGCGTCAAATGGAACATGTCAAGAGCTGTTTCACGGACGATTGGCGACGACGCGCGACGATGCGGCCCGTGTCGCTTCGTTTCTCAGAAAGGAAAACTGCCAGAGGGCGGTTTTACGTTTATAAATAGCTGTGTGGCAAAAAATGATCCTAAATTAGTGGTGTTTGTAACAATTCTTGTGTGGTGTGTGAAACACGTACAAAGAGCAGTTACAAAGTGTTAAATATTTTGCTTCTGGGATTTATTAAGCTTTGCTAATGTTCTATCTTTTACTCACTGTCGTAAGCACGTGTTTGATATCGCTTGGATCATTTGGTATGACCTGCCACTAAACTCCAAAGAAGTTGTAAAGATCAAAATTTGTCACAAAATAATAAAACATTTAAAGTTACATTTCAGAGCAAAATGTGGTTTGATTTGACAAATAATTAGCAAGGAAATACGTGTTTAAGAAAACACAAAGCTAAATGTATCATATTTTACGAATGCTAATTGAGTCAATAAGCAGGCAATGACCCTAATGAGTTGGTAACAAAAATAATGTTCAACGATTTATCGGTGCGCGCGCGCACAGATTTATTAGACGGCGCGCGGCGCGGCGGCGCTGCGCGGACGAACGAACCATAATCCCCTGTTTAGGGCTGGCTGAATTAGAATATTATTTTATTTTATTACACATTATATTTTGTGGTTATTTAATCTTTTATACCTTAAATGTGTTTCCTATTTTTATCAAATTTACTCTGCATCTGCAACTTAGATTCTTGAAAAACGCTGGTACAGATGAGAAAAAAGTGATTTTAAGCCGATTTAGATTTATTATTGGGAACCTTTTGCCCTGCTAAGAGAAAACACAGGCCGGTTATTATTTATTACTGAGAATGCAGCAACTCGATTTTTTTAAAAAGGTACTTAGATATCGCGGAATAATAATAGTATTTCGTGGAATGTTATTTATTCCATCTATGGTTTAAATTTAGAGCGATTAGTGAAGGTTTCAATAAACAAAGCGACCATTTTTCTTTGTTATTTTCTCGTTGCGATTTTGTTTTCAATAAATTACACATTTTAATTCAAACGTTAATTCAGACATAACGAAAATAAGACTAATAAACTATAGAAACCCACCTATCTAGTTTAAACTAGTTCTAGGCTGTAGGTTCATGAAAAACAAAACGGAAATGATAACTAACACTTAAGAAAGCTACTTCAACTTCAATTACGATAAAACTTAAGACGCACCGCCAACCGCGCAGCCCTAGCGCATACTCGTACAAATGAGAATGTTTTGAAGAACACACGCGTATGATCCAGTGCAGTCGAGTACACTGAAACGAATATCTAACACTTGAAGCAACGCGCTCGACTCATAAAGTATCGATTTACACGTATCTGCATGTGATAACCGAGTAATTAATTGCCTACGGTGTATTTGTGGCGGGATCACTCTTCGCAATGTTACGGTTAGCTTGAAATTATTGTACCGCTGGAATTTTCAGTCATATTTGTTGAATCTGTATATTGGTGTTACAATTTATTCTTCATTCATTTCATACTTCCAAATAAAATGTTAATGACGTTAGATCACATTGATTTAGTGGAGATATTTGTCTATTCAAAAGAAACGTAAGGTTACCTACAATCATATTTTCTGTTTACTAAATTACGATATATCAATGAGTTAATAGCTAAAACTATTATCAGTCTTCCACTACTATGTTACTGGAGTCAGCAACCGTAAATAATTGATGACAAACGACACTAGCCAAATTCTTGGGAGATTTTCTCTGATGGCAATGAAAAAAGTACAGTGATTTATCTCAGTTGTTTCATTTAAAACTCTATTTATCATGTTGCGATGTAATACTCAAGAATAAACAATTCAAAGGACTTGGATATAAAACTGAGCACGAATAAAAAAATTGTATTAAGATTACGTTATTAAAATGCATGTAAAATAGATTCTAAGAATTTGCCCGATACACATGTTCAAGAGATTAACCAAACTAACCACTCCACATGCCAAAGAAACCGTAAAGTATTCTATGAATTCAGTACCAGCTAAACACTACAAACTCGGCTGCAACCGCAGAATCTCTAACAGGGGCCTTCCAAAACTATTGACAGTGAGTGTGGATGCGATCAGACTTAAGCCAGGGATTATGAAGAGACCGAAATAGACGCATCAAATCCTCGAGGATTAAGGGATTCCGTGTTCCGTCGGCCGGCACGGCACAAAAATACCGAAGACGCGCCGGATGCAACGATTAGCCTAAACATCTAGCTCGTTAATATTGTAATGCACTCGCGCTCCTGTCACGTTGCTGCAAGGACATAAAAAGTGGATTGCCATCAACTATTTGGTGGCTGGAAATACCCAATATGTGACACCCAATTTACAATTTGAAACAAATGCTCTTTTAGCTAAATAAAGAATATTGTTCGATAGAAAAAACCAAAAAAATAACACAATCCTACTGTTCTGATTTATGGGTTGATGCAAAACAAAATAGACACGAAGTAAAGGCAGCTATATCAGGATTCTTACCCTCACTCTCGCTTCAGTAAGGTTAGTCCACATGGCGATCTCTTCACGCGTGGACATGTCAGGATAGCGGTTTCTTGCGAAGGTGGCTTCGAGTTCTTGCAGCTGTTGGCTGGTGAAGTGCGTCCTCTGACGTCGTTGCCTCTTGTTCTTCTTGTCGCCCTTGTCGTCCATAGACGCCTCGTCGGGCCCCACGCCCGGAGTCGTTGACTCCGTCTTTATCGTCGGCTCAGACGTTAGCGGACGATTGCCTGAACAGATAGTGGAAGTTAGTTCCAAGTTCCGTAGTTTAGGGGTGAAGTTTTGCGTATGTGTGTAGCAGGTGAAAGTTGGAGTATCAAGTTTGTTGGTTATGTTTTAAGTTTAGTTGATTTGGATTTAATTTTGATTGATTCAAGTGACTACGAATATGCATATTATTAGACCAAGCATCGTACGACCACATAAAACTATGTAGCTTCGTTTTGACATTGCCGTAATCGGGTAAACATGTGAGGCTGTCGCAACCAACTTAGATATATGTAACCGCCCCCAACCGTTTCTTATAAAATACTGTGTTCATACGGCGTAACATATGTTCCAAAACTATAAAAAGCAATCGTAACAACAAAATTACATAAAAGGTTTCCCCATTCAATATTATTTAGATAAAAATATAGAATCAGGGCCACGGTCGGCGAGTACCGGTAGCAAGCCCATAATGCGGCGGAGGATTAGGCGCAAGCGCACCTAATACTTTTACGACACTGCCGTAAATTCGTTGATCTCGATGAGCGACGTCACTTCACGTAATTTATATCACTTACATGCAATAAAATCTATTTTCGGTTCATATTTTTAACGGGCGATTATATCAGCATATAGAAATAGCAGACGAATTTTCGTAAAGGAAAAAGAAAATGTAATAATGTTGAGGTGTTTCGGAACAATTTTACGAGCATGATAAAAATAGCTTTTTTTATTTGAATGAATTGTATTTAAAATGACTATTTAAAAGACTTAACGACAGATGTGATGCTCAACAATAGAGTTAGGTTATTTAAAGCTGGATTCCCAGACAAGCCATCAGTGTGTGCAGATATAACTTATTTTGATGAACCCCGGTAATCTTTGGTATTAATATAAATTTCACTTCATTACTGTAAGTCTGTTACAGTGAAAAATGATAAACACATTACTGCGCTAGGACCTTCGAGAAAAGCACGTTTCACAAGACAAGTTTTCCGCGAAACATGATTTGAAACGATACAGTTCTACATAGAGAATCAAATCCGTTTGGAAACCATCCATAACCCAACAACTGAAAGTTGTACGTGTGATTGTACAACGTTAAAATTCCCTCGAAAACGGTATCGGTGCGAGGGGACAAGTGATACGGTGTTGTTATTACATCAATTCGTTACTGATAACGCGTCGATCGCAATCAAGCCGCGTATATTGGCTTTGCTCGAAATCCCTGTGTCAATGTACCTATTGTCTCTGGCTGCAATAGAGGTCACTACTGAATGAACATCGGTGTCAAAAAGCAGCGCGGTGAACAACGGTTTAGGTAGGCACTATCAGATAAATATGACTTTATGTAGCAGTAATTTTTGTTCTGAAAAGCTTCAACATTCATATCATTATTTTGGCTCTTGTGATACAGGAAATCCTAATACAAGAGCCAGGGCTACACTGATGTTTGAGCAATCGCTTGTCAATAAAATTTTTAATTATTAATATTATTTATTTATTATTCAAATCATTATATTTTTAATAATAGGTAGTTACCTAATTTTTTGCAATTATCTGGGAATGTTATCGAAATCGATAAAATTGATTAATTAGCAAAATAAACAATTGCATGTTGTAGGTAAAGTAATTAAATGTGTTTTTTCCTGGCGATTAACAAAAGATAGTAATCTGTTCTTACATCTCAATAATCAATCAAGTATCACCAATACCTAATTATTATATAATGAACAATAAAGTAAAAGGTTTTCCTGCAAAATCTCGGGTGTCTTATAGATTTTTTATTTTTATTTTTACTGGGTGTAATTTTACTGTTTATATTGTTTTATTTTATGCTAAAGCATCGTATTAGACTTGGTCTGTAATGTTACTATAACTTGTGGTAAATAAATAAATTAATAATAATAAATAAATTTTAGTTCATAAACAAATATCCAAAAGTTTCGACACAAACAGTAGCGGTATAAATAAAATTGCGTTTTAACATTGGTCATAAATTGTTTTAACTTGTAATTTCGTTTATTACATGTTGGATTAACGTTTATACTTTTATTGCGGGCGCTTATCTTGATTGAACATTGTTAAATAATCATCACAGTTCGATAATATATTTAGGCTATTAAAATTGCTATGTGCAACACTTGAAATTTAAATTACTTTTTGTATCATCATCTGCCTAGCCTTTTTCCAACTATGTTGGGGTCGGCTTCTAGTCTAACCGGATGCAGCTGAATACCAGTATTTTACATGGAGCGACTGCCTGTCTGACCTCCACGACCCAGTTAGTGAAGGGTAATACGATATCCCTTGGTAAGACTGGTTGTCAGACTTTTTGGGCCACTGACTACCTAACGACTGTCAAAGATCTACAAATGACACTCGGGACCAACGGCTTAACGTGCATTCCGAGGCACGGAGGAAACTCGGTGTGTAATGGGTGGTCACCCATTCACAGACCAACCTAGGCAATAAAGATCGACCCGAGCGGCTGTTATTATTTAGCCACGAGCTCCTCCTACTTTTTGTTTCGTAACCACAATTATTTGTAGACGCACTTGTGATTGCCAATGTCACATGGCACAGAATAAAAATAAATCAATAATCTTTGGCCATGTCAGGGCCTAGACAAGTGGCGATCGCATTCAAAACGTTTCATATTTGTACAACGATTTTCAATAGAATTGAAATAGGCATCTCAAAAATACATTTTTGACTTTTTCATGATCGTTATTGCTAATAAAATGTCTGCATAGGCCCTCAGATGTTGATTGGTTCAAATGACTGAATAAACGTCTTTTGTAATAATTATACTACTATATTTTGTAATACATGAGTATTATGAGTAGATATACTACTGTACCTTCCTAAAAGATAAAAAAAACCGCAAAAACTCCTTGGCCACAGAGTTATAATTATCTTAATTAAGAATCTCTAAATTGTATGCATCAATCAATTACCAATCAAGGATCAATAAACTTTATAAGCTTAGACAAAAACTCAACAGCCGTCGCTTACTCAGGAATCCCCACTCAAGAAACATAGAACAAACACACGTCTTATGTACTGCGATAAAGTCCATGTGCATGAAAATTGAAAATCGCAAATCTGTAGGGCTCGTCAATCTCATTGGTGTATAATGAACAAGGCGGGATTATGGTCTCAGAGGTTACGCACCCGGCTACCGGTGCCATCCTCAACCACGATCATTATCCGCCGATACTAGTAGGGTTGTCACCTAAATTAGGAACATGCCTTATTCCGAAGGCCGGTAGAACACGGTTAATAATGGTATCTGTCCAGTGGGACAGATTTTAAGGTTAAGTTAAGCATTGTTTAAATGATTGTTACGTTTATCATTTTAAGTTACAATAATCATTTTGTAAATACGTTTTCGATGCGGTCGCTAATCAGTCAACCGTCACGTCAACATACAAATTCCAAACCAACGAAAGTGAATTTCGCGGGCTACTCTGGCGCTTTCACCTGAGTAAAGTACGACTACTGAAAAAATTGCTTGCTCATATTGAAAGAAAATAGGAGGAGCTCGTGGCTAAATAATAAAACCGCTCGGGTCGATCTTTAGGTTAAGCCGTGCTTGACTAGGTTGGTCTGTGGATGGGTGACCGCCCATCCACTTACCGAGTTTCCTCCGTGCCTCGGAAAGCACGTTAAGCCGTTGGTCCCGTGGTCCCGGCTGTCATTTGTAGATCTTTGACAGCCGTTAGGCAGTCAGTGGCCCAAAAAGTCTGACAACCAGTCTTACCAAGGGGTATCGTATTACCCAGTACTAACTGGGTCGTGGAGGTCAGATAGGCAGTCGCTCCATGTAAAATACTGGTATTCAGCTGCATCCGGTTAGACTGGAAGCCGACCCCAATATAGTTGGGAAAAGGCTAGGCAGATGATGATTCAAAGAAAATACACAAGGCCACGAACCATTTAAAACTGAAACTGTCTTCTAGTTAAGGTTCTACCAACCCTAGATAAGTCCGATACGCGTCGATAACGCGTCGATAGTGTTTATCAGCGATACGCTTTGAGCGTTCGCCGACCCATCCATCATTTCGAACTAACCTTTGCGTTAGTAGGTACCATATTTAATCTATGCCTTTACGTTTGGCCGACATGACAAGAGCGGGTTGGTAAACAGCGTAGTTACATGTGTTACCGATATCAGAACATGTTGCCACTTCAAAGCCGACACTCGATTTTGATAAAACATCGCGACGTTTCCTTTAATGTGTTTACTTTCAAATAGTTTACAACGAGTGTACATTCTTACTATAATGATTGTTATCGAAGGGCTTCAAAATGTAGGATGCCCGTAGTATTTGTACACAGCCGCTACGATTTTTATGATAGCTACGAATAAGGTAGCTACGATTTTTATAACTTAATATTTACGAAGGTTTAAAAAGCTTTTCTTTATCATTAGCTGTAGGTATGTTTTTTGACGATTGTTCGATTAATTGAACGTACTTACTTAGGTGTACAAAAATTACACTGATATCTAAACTGCACTGCACTGCCTAAAAGTGAAAATTGATGTAATCATATATTTGATAACTCTTGGTCGTAAATACCCATATTCCATATGTAGGTACACGCAGTTAATTGCTTAATACTACATCGCATTGTAGACAGTTAAGACAATCCGGTAATTGCGCAAATGTGTGGACAACGTCTCAATCACGTAATATTAATTTGCTGATAATTGTCACATTAGAACATTACACACATAATATTAATTACTATGCCGATAGTTCGAAATTGTTTATTGTTATTGTAGCTAGCGCAATCGAGTTGTGGAATCAATAATCGAATGATGTGATCTAACTTTATCCAAGTAACGTGAAATGAACAGAAGGAATGACAAAATCGAACAATTTAGCGCACGGCGCCAACAGTAAAATAAAATGAGCATTTCTTTTCCACAAGAACGCTAATCAAATCAGCCAGTATAAATAAAAGAGCAATTAGAGCTACGTCGACGTACGTAGTGCACTAAGTTAGGGCCGCGCCACACCGACACACCGCGCACCGTTAGGTAACCGCGCGCCGTGCTCGCGCGGCTATTTGTGAAAGCATTAGAATAACGCGCGGCCGTATTTGCCATAGATTTCCCTACGCTTTACTGGGTTTACTTTCAGTTTTAAGCTTGTCACTTTGTGTGGTCCAGCCATTTAATTGCTTTGTTTTCACACTGTATTACGTAGTTTTTGTTTTAATGATAACGACGATAAAATAGACGATTTAAAGTAAACGTGTTTGATTGACGTCAAAGCAATTTATCTCAATAGGGATTAAAGCCAGTAACCACCTGTTTTGACCGCATTCATTTATAAGTATGGAAACTTCTATCAGCACCAAATTGATACACCAGACTATATTATTAAGATTAACAAAAAAAAAATTGTTGCGTTTAAAACTAAACCTTTATTTCGGTTAGTGTAAGTTACCCGAAAATCTAATAATAAATTACCAGATAATACAAGTCATAATGAAGTAGAGTACGGAGCTTTTGAAAAAAAATATAATCTATGTATTTGTAGCCGACGTACTCGTAATTTTTAGTTTCAAGGAAGTCTTTTAGGATGGGACATTCAAGATGAGAGTAAGAAAGTGGTAAGTAATTTTTTGATTAATGTCAAAAATCGGTCGGAAAGAGTGTTATCGAAAGTTTACCTTAAAGCTTAAACATGTATAATAAATTCATAATTACTTAGATCAGGTGACTTACAAAAATACTCACTGTCGTCAGTGGGCTTCCTGTCGCGTCTTGGTCGTGGTGGCGCGTACAGTGATGACTGGTCCACTCCTGAGCCAACTGACGCCAGGGATGAGTGGCCACTGTCGCGGAACTCGCCGGTCTCCGCCCATACTAGACAAACAATGACACGTTAGTGACACTTATCATCATAATAATAAAGAATCACCTAGGTAGATATGTGTTTTTGAGCACAGCAATAACACTTAAAATTTGAAATCACAGACGTAAGACGTAGCTGAAAAAGGAGATTGATTAACATCGGTCCATGTTTACTGTATGCCTATAATTACGTTGTGGGCTAAAATAACCAGGCTAACAGACCTTATAGACAGATGACACACATAAGTCTAACCGTCGATTGTCGTCAACATCAGTCGTCAGCTGCATTTCGGCGGCAACAAACTTGTTTGACTGACGCTGATGGGAGTCGACGGCTGACGAACCATCCGTCAACGATGCCGAGGAGGCGCTCCAACAATTTGTTACATAGTTAATGGTTGTAATAGCCTACTGAATGACCCGTAAGGCCTGATAGAAATGGCAATCACTTTCAAAGCGTTTCGTATAATAATCTGCAAAGATTTTTAGGCATTCTGCGTTTCCGGAGCTAATGTGATTCCAATACATATTTTAATTTGCCATCATCGTTATGATGGACTTTATGTCACGATGAAATAAATAAAATACAAATTTGTATGATCCATAGGTAAACGGTTATTCGTCATTCCCGTTTATAAACCAATCACAGTGATAATATGAAAGCCCGGAGTCTCCTAATGCATGCACTGTTTTGCTTAAAAGGAGGCTCAGAACCGGTTTAAATGTACTGATCATGCTAATTGTGACAATAAACTATTTTATATTTCTTATTAAAAGTTAAATAGTAAATTTAATAATCTATGCGTCATTCCCTAAAAAAAGCCGACGAAAACATCAACAGTCATAATCATTTAACATGTCTTTCCTTAAGAAATATTATGTTAGATAACGAATTCTTCTGACTTGAAGGAACCACATCAAATGATCGTGTAACATACAATGTAACTTGTCTTAAAATAAACTATTTGAACGAGGTGATAGTGTCTGATCGTATGAATGAAATTATATTCAAACCGTTTGTTAACAAACATTTCTATGAATGATAGGAATGCAAGTTACCAAATCAACGTTTGAATATAGCTAATTTAACACGTTGCCTGAATACTCTCAATGTAAGTTATTTCGTTTAAAGGTTAGGTGTTCTATCATAATTATGATTTCCAATTTCACAAGAGAAAGCTCATCAAGCATGTAATCACGGAAGCAAAACATGAAACGTGCAAGCTTCCATAAATTCAATTAAGGTTACTAATAGCCGCATTATTTAACAAGGATATCTTGACAAAGTAATGTATTCGTTGAACGACGATGACGCCCCGCTGCTTGCAGTGTAATTAAGTGTCCCCGAACACTTGTTAACAAATTAGTCACTGGAGACGCGGCCGTGTGAGCGCGCCCTTATTTATAGCGCCCGCCATATGAGACCAACACATGCATGCTTTTCAATAAATTTTGTGAATGTGAAAAAACATAATAAAAATGTTATATCGAACGATTATAATAATTCTAGGCTTGTATTTTTGACCGGTTTTTGTGGTTATTGCTTGCAGCAATTTAACTACTGAAAAAATAAATTTTACTGTCTAATCTGATACTAACAAATCTTTGTGTACTTGAATCATATTTTAACCGCATTGAATATATTCTGATCCACTTTAAACGTTCAACATATAAACTTTCATGATGACCTGTCAGAATATTTGCTTCAGAAAGCAAGTTTATTTCAGAACAACAACGTGGTGAAATGCACGTTATTTTCCATTGTTAATATCGTTATAACTGATTTTTTATCGTTGTTTATTTAAAGTCGTTGTCTTCGCTGTAACGTGCTGTGATCCCATTGTTTTGGTAAAAGTCACGAACCGTACAATTGATAGCTGGGAATGCTGTCGGTAATTACAATTAAAAATGTGACCGCATTGTAATTCTTTCTTTATTTTAATGTACCTACTGTTTATTTTTAATTTGAAGAATAAATGCTGTAAGAAACAGCCATTTTCATTGACATGTTGATTGGTGAAGTTGAATTAAAAAAATAATAAATTTATTGCAAGGTCCAGAGAGTGTTATTTTAATGTAATCTACTGGATAAAGTTATAAAAATAGCTCATATATTTTTAAACTGGTGTCACGTTTGTTTTTGTAATTAATTATCCTACTCACATGCTAGGTGCATCAAACCAGATGTAGGTAGGTGGTACTCTCGGTACAAACCCGTAGGACATTCAAAAATTCATACAGCTTATCCTAGATACATCTTCACAACGATATATAGTGATGGAATAAGTTGCTACGAGTTTTAAATAAACACCTGCATGTAAAAGAGGATGGCTGGTTAAGTAATTTGCAGTACATTTAGCATAACTTCATACTTATGGTTATTTTTAAAAAGAACACAATTAGTGAACGTTATCACGTCAGTGTAGAACAAACGTCGGGACGTACAAACGTATTTACGAGTACATTAACAAGGAACGCGTACAAATAAATTGTATGTTTGCTGCGTTTGATAACGCGTGATAAGAGCGCGTTTATTGTTTTATTGGGGGCTCTAAACCGTCTCCTCTACACTCTCGTTAAATGTGATCAACTGTGGACGCAATCGCACATAAAAGTGTTTTATATTCCACACACGATGTTAACCGACTATGCTGTATCATATTTGTTTAATTTTATTTGTCTTGTTGTGCTCTAAGACAATATTAATGTTGTACTCAGTTTAACATTAGTTAGTAGTTGAAGCAAGGTACGCTAGTTGTTCAAACATTATAACTTCACTGAATTTGGAAAATTTATGTATCTGACAATTACGATAACGGCCATGTGTTTGTTAACATGTCCAAATTGTTAATAAAAACCAGTTTCACACCTATATGCTATTAAAAGAATGACATATACAAATACTACGACAAGATATGACAAAAATTAAAATGGTAAAACCAGTTTCATTCCCGAATGCTATAAAAAGAATGATAGACACAAATAATACGTCAAGATAATAATCACAGAAATGAATGTAAGTAAATAAGTGATGATGAAAATATCTATCTAAACTACGCTTGTTTAGTTCACATGGAGACGTCACACACTTTGCAAAAAAGAATTATTCAACAGCATTGAAAATCATTGAACAAATAAAACTTTGCACCAACTACGTGTATTGTCACACGTAGGTGCGATACGTTTTTTATGTATATTTATTAAATAGAGACAACACTTCTTGATAGTACTCGTTATATAAAATTAGAAAACCCATGAGCTAAACAAGTCCTTATAACGAAACTCAATGTTAACTGCAGTACGCTATTCTTTACGTCATGAAAAATTGGGGTATTCCTCAAAGCGCAACTATTTTTAAGCGCAATCAACTAAGCACAACTAAATTATTCCTCGAAGCGCAACCATTAGTTGTGCTCAAAAATATTATGCGTTTGTTCCTCAAAACGCAACCGTGATGAAAAATAGAGAGGGGTATGATGGATTCACAATTTTTTTTTCATTCATGTTTAGCGCAACCATTGAGGAATAAACATATAATATTTTTAATTTGAATTTGTGAGCGCAACTAACGGTTGCGCTTCGAGGAATAATTTGGTTGCGCTTAGTTGGTTAAAAATAGTTGCGCTTTGCGGAATACCCTGAAAAACTATGCACCAATGCTTTAGCAAGTATTTATAGGCAGGTAAATATGAATACAGCTTATACTAAGCTAGTAATCTGGTATTACTGCAACGTTTATCACCGACTGTACTCCCCACTAGTCATAGCAATAGAAAAGCCAACAGTATCGTCATCAACAGAGCTCATATCACAAAGTTTATATCATACGTTTATAGCGGAACATTACAAAGTGCTATTTTTACCACAAATATGAGGTTATTCACGCCTTCAGGATAACACGCGATAGCTTTCTATTGACTGAAACTAGATTAGACACAAAACTGTGTCAAACAATGGTAACATTGATAAGTTTGTCGTTAGATATTTTCTGCAAAACGTACTAGTTCACCAAAGTTCAATTTCTGAGAGGTATAAAACTTTTTCTGGTTTTATACAATTTTAAAGCGACAATTTAAACATTCATTAAAGAAGCTTTTCTCGGAAAAGCTTGAACTAGATTAAAATATTGAAATTCCTTCCACCATAAAAAAATATTATTCCATTATTTTTAATTTAGCACGAACATCAAACTTTGCAGCTAGAAGATACGTCCCGAAGTCGTAAAGTTATAAATTTTAGAGGCTGTAGAAAAAACGTGTAAGAATATAAACAGAGAATTTTGTATTTACAGTTAAGACAGATAGTCGCTCGAGGTAAATATAGATAAGTGCTTGTAATTTACGAGCGCTGCCCTGCTTGCCCTGCTGCACTCATACCTGCTCCTCTTGCTTTAAGGAGAGTCAGCAGAGGTTGAAGTTGAATGTATTATTATTCAACAAGTTAATGTTGTTTGTTTATAATGTACAAATGTTTTGAAAAGCAAACTCTTTTGTGTGCAGTTTCCACATATCGTCTCTAAGTAGTCAAAGTTACCTTTAGATATATGAGACGATGTTGGTGGCTAAAAAATGCAGATTCGTCAATCGACATAAAATTATGCCCATATTTAAAACACGGTTATTTTCCGCAGAAATTAAATTAATTGTAGCAGGTAGACAATATTTTAACTACTACAAAGTGGAATGAATGTCTTCTTGAAACAAACCTGTTAATAAAAGTCACAATTAGTAATAACTGCTAATAAATGTTTATTGTCTCAGCGACGTAAATAGATAACTGATTAATTCACGTATTAACTGTAGAGCACTCAAATCAGAATTAATCCATTGTGACGGTTTGGAACACATGAGTAAAACATGGCTACGAAATAAATCTAGGTGTATTAATAAAGATTTACTATTGTAAACTGTATTGACTACACGAATGAACTCTGCGTAATGAGACCTATTTCATCGACTTCTTATTGTTTTGTTACGTCGCACCGTCAGAAATTCACGAGCGATATACATTCGCCTGGTTGGAGTTCGGGCATTTTCCCACGGAATCCTACTACCCAGATAAAAAGTATCCTATGTGTTATTCTAGGTTATAAACTATCAGTGTGCCAAATTTCATCCAAATCCGTTCAGTAGCTTTTGCGTGAAAGAGTAACAAACATCCACACGTACATCTATTATAACAAACTTTCGCATTAAAAATTGATTTATTAATTGATTGATTTTCATTGGAAAGCTAGATTATTCATTTATCAATAAGGTAATAAGCGACATGTTTTTACGAAAGCACGCAATAACATAATAGTGTCTTAGTAGAATGCGGCCTTACATATAAATACCGTTTTCTAAAAGTTTTCTCTACTTACAGCATCCGAAACTTATCAATACACTCAATCCCATATTTAGTCCAATCAACTCTAGTTAATCGTTTCGTGCACTCAATGATATTGTTAGTAAATGTTAAGCAGCTATTATCAGCGAGCAGCGCGGTGGGCGATGGCGTCTGCTTAATAACATAATCCTGATAGCCGAGACGGAAGCACTGACGGCCGGCTACAAGCACCCACTTCCGGTTAACATGGGCTAAGTCGTGTGTGTACACTGTGGTGACTTGAGGTCACTGGAGGTGGTCCACGGATGTTGAGTAAGGTGTTTGATGATGTTGTGAGACTATGGAACTTGATATGTGATTGGGGTTGGCTAGAGTGACATCAATCATTTTAATAATTGAAGTAGTATTATGCATACGAGAATTTGAATAGTAAAAGTATCCATTAGAGATGTGAACTTGTGCTTATAATGACAAATATTTTAATCCGTAATGTCTGCACATTTATAAGATTTTAAACTATAATGGTCACTAACATTATCACATTATTGTCTTTATTTATTATTGTTTATCCGTGATCATGGTGCTTGCAACAGCGCCGAAATATCGGGAACTCAAACAAATCAGTAAATATGGTAAATATCCCGTTTCTAGTGTGCACACTTTTCCTATAAATCCATAGAACAGTTACTGCGAATTCTGTAAAACTGTTACTATGAATTCCGTAGAGCAATTACTACGAAGTTCCATGAAAACTTAGGAAATTTTCACTATGTCAAATTCAAGAAGCTTTGTGAAATAAAATTATTATTTAAAATAACATGGTTTATAAAACGGTGTGTAGAATGGTAATTATTTAATTTTGTCATACGACCAAGCAAGCATAGTTCAAGATAAGTTGTTGATACGAGTTGAGACACCTCTAGTATCACAGTCTGTAAGCCCACGGTGACATACGGTAATGGGTGAGTAATTACAATAATGTGAGATGTCCGTGCCTCAGTGACTCAACTAGGAGTGCCCCGATTATCACAGCACACATTCGGTGACAGTACAAGGACCGTTTTCATGCTAAACACCATCATTTATGTAACAGTCCAAGAACCTGAACTTTACTCATTATCTTAAGTACATTTACATTATTAACACAAAGCTTGTTAACATATATGCTACGTATTCGGTATATAGGACGAATATAAATTATTACAAAATGCATAAAGTATTCACTGTAAAATTTGATTAGATTACCCACCTACCGGAGCGATAAGGGATTGTAATACGCGAGTTTCGGTAGGCACGGCTACTGTGTACTTTACCGAATCCAATATCTACGACCAATCGCGTCGCTATTCATGAATTATCACTCAAATTAATGGCGTGTAAGTTATAAATGGCCGGCGGATTAGGGCCCATCCATTTTATTCCTATTTTACCTACCGTAAAGAGGCTTCATTGAAAACGTACACAAATTCACGGAAGCATCAGCTAATTTCCCCACCTTGCGTCCTTCTCTCGCCTACTGGCGGGTTTAGACTCTATCTCGCTCTGCCAGGCCTTTTCTCTGGCGCGATTCATCATCATTTCGCGGTTTACTGGTTTTCCATTCAAATTGTAGATTGGATGCTGTCGAGGAAAACGGTGTTTGAAATATAAATTAGAACTACCTGTGTTTATTTTCCGTAAAACAAGAAAGTTACTCAATAGATAGTATAAACGAAACGAAGAAGAAACTATAATTCACAGATAATAATGCCAATAAAAAGAATCTTCACAAAAGTGTTACGATAACTTATTTTTCGTCCCGGAAAAAGTAAATAGACATGATTTGGAATCCGTAGGCATGCTCAATTAGTATTCCAAATAGCCGCCAACATATAGTACACGTACATAAAATGTAAAGAGTGGACCGCTCGGCGGCACGAACGACGCATAACTTTCGCGCGGATCATTCGTACACTTGCAACTCCAATCTTAAAAGAACAGGGGTAAGTGCTAAAGTTGTCTGCGACTGTACCGAGTGTACGTCTCGGTCGCGGTTTCTATTTCACCCAAGCAATAACCGTCTTACCGCACTTGTAAGTAGGTTCAAAATGATGAAGTCACACCCGCCGGCCGTGGAGTGCGGGACTTTGAGGCTTATGGTAATTGTAATAAAGCGGAGTGCAGCAGTTATGGGACGTGAGAGGTTCTAGACCAAATCCCAAGTAAGCTGTAACTTCCTTTTGGATTTTCGGAAGACATTTATCAGTCTGATGTGGGGCGTCTGGAAATTTTTCATGTTTCGTTATTGTTGCGAAGAGACATGACACGTACGCTTCGAGGATTCCTCGCCTTTTGTTTATTGGCCACGTGTCTATCGGTCTCAAGGTCACACGCAGACGTTTCTACATTTTACAGCGTGTGGTGAGGCGCATTAGCTCTATTAACAAGTCAGTTTTCTTACAATTCACTCACGTCATTTAAAATTATGCGAGCCGTATTTCGTTAGAGTGGGAGTTATTTCGGTTAGTTATGAACATCATAAAGAAAACATGATCGCTAAATCACGAGTGAATATCATACAAAGCAACTAATTTGCGGTGCTAGATAAATTAGTGTTTATGGTTTGTGGGAAGAGCGCAGGGCGAAATAGTGCGTCCCCGGGCGCGCATTACGACCGAGATAAATCAAGTGTAACCCTTCCTCTGCCGCAAGCAAATTACCGACCACCTGAGACTTGTAAAAATGCCTCACGAAATTATTACTATTTACTAGCCGCAAGCTGCTACCTCCCCCCTCCTATTAACCGAAACTTAGGGGAAAGAAAACGGGAAAATTAAATTACTATGAAGCATTGTTTCGTCGCAGATAATAATTAAAGATTGGACTGTAATAAACGGCAGAAAATATTTACTTTATCAATTTTTACAGCAACAACAGTATGCATTTAATCTACAAAGGTCGTAGCATACCAAATATCGAAACTCAATAATACCTAAACCCTCGTATTTATGCATTAAATTGACTCCGTTTATGATATAACCCAAATGATACCTAACCCTAACAAAACCGAGCATAATGTAAGAACATCGGAGCGTGTTCTGCGATATTAAAAGAGATCTAAGGAAATGAGTTGGGGTCGTCGAAATTGGCCACCAAAAGACTATTCGGCGACCCGGTCGAGGGTGAGAGTGTTCAGAAGGCAATCACTGGTCCCATATGGACACAAATTACTTTTCCTATTTGGTGCACAAATCTACTATGATGACAAGTGGAATAGGGTGTTGTGGATTCCAGCATTCTGATTACAAATGAATCGTAGAGCGGGGTGAAGTTTAAACTTTTTTTAAATAATTCTATGTTCAGAATGTTGTGCCTTGAGGTTATGAGTCTTAAAAGAAAATATACCACATTATTTTTAAATTAATCCATAACTTGGTATTGAACCGCTGTGGTGCCTGCCAATAAAAATGCAGAATGATGTGCTTATCTTTACTCTACGGCAGGGTAGTTAGTCAATTAAAGCAGACTTAAGTATCTTGTTAGTTTCTTATTCGTACCTATGCCATTTCAAGACTACTGTAGTATATTGAAACCCGCAGAAAATGTGTAATATAACTGGTAGAATAAAATTTAACAGTCAAAAGCGACATATGTCGATGTTGGTCTCCGTTATACAGGGATTAGGGTCGCGTAAACGATGCCATTCTGCACGTTTTCAATTTGCATAAATATTAGTGGGAGCTGTAATGTCATAAATATATTAGTGCGGTGATACAGATTTTATGGTGATTACAAAATTATAGCCACGATCTGTTTAGGGGTGGTAGTTATAGCGTTATATTTATCCTTTATAACTTTGGTAGATGATTTCAGCCCTGTTAGCAAGGCAACATTATTTTCCTTGCGAAAGTCGCGCACAAAAATATTAGAACGCATAAAATGTACAGTTTTTATCAAGGGGTGCGGATAGTAATAAGCTTTTATGTTGTAAATGTGCCAATACAATAGGTTATCTTTCCCACCTCCAAGGGTTTGAGCCATACAACCATATTTGTGGAATAATGTGAAGTCATAATATTATAATTATGAGGCAGGGTCCCGGGGACCGTCGCAGCTCATAAAGCGACGTCATTCGCTTTTGTTGGATGCTCGTATCATATTTCACGTTAGTGTCACCGTGTTTTATACTAATACCACATGAAATGCACACGTATAGCTGCAACTCGTTCCAAATTAACAATGTTTATAATATTTTATTTGGGAGTATTTATATCACTTTTGTATGAAAGGCCTGTACGAGTACAACAATCTTGCAATTAAACGCTTTCTTTGTCTTTCGGCTATTTCTCTTACAATTTATATAAAGTTCCAACGAACTAACTGCCCTAAAAGCTATAAATCAGAGTGATACAATGCAGTATTTTGTGTACTTTCATACAGTTATTGCAGCAGGGCGGTATCATTGTATTTATGTTTACAAATAGTTCATGTCGCGGTGTGGTGTTTGACCATCATAGCATTATGACACTGTTTGTTCTAGATCTTTTGTTACCACGAGGGTGACAGAGCCACCGTTCAGACAACAATTTGTCATAAAATAAAAAGATTTATTGCCAAGTCTCCTGTTTGTACAATGTGTACAGATACTGTTTTAACAACCGTTATTCTTCCCTTTTATAGCAACAAATAAAATGAGTATAAACGAAAAGTAATATTATACAAAAGATGAGAGCATTATTTTAGATACATATTACCTGCCCGTGTGTTATAAAAACGTATCTTTATGGCGTCATTATTCAAGATAAGAAATAAATACATTTTCGAATTGGTGATATAAAAGGGGAATGTCGATTGCAAATGATCTTTATTTTATTATGATCAGATTCGGTTGTTTGACGTTTGCAAATAATTGAGCACGTTAACGAGTAATTTGCGACAAGAATGACTTAGAAACTGATTTTGAGGGTGAAAGTGCAGAAAAAGATAGTTCGGTTTTGTATCTGCCTGACCATTATACCGAGGCTTAGCGACAGATGGGCCGGTCGCAGCGCAAGGGTTGACCCGACATCTGTCATCCACTATCAATCACACACATTGTAAATATTGTGTGTTTGTACCGTTGACTTATTGTTTACCGATACATCAATGGAAGTCACGCTGAGATGTGTCGTTACTTGACTTTTGTCAATAACTAATGTGGCCGCGGAAGGGATTTAATTAATTTCAATCATTTCCTCATAATATTGATGGATCATTTAAAATACATAGGCGTGAAAGCTTTTAGATTTTTGCGATATTAGAAACACTTGCAGTCATTCGACGGATATGCAAAACTTTTAAGATTGATTTATTATGTTTTCGTCATATTGTCTCATTTTGTTGATGATCTTTTTCTTTAATTTCTATCTTGAAATGGACTTTATGCTTTGATTGGGTAGGCTTTAAATTGGCAGTAAATTGTGAAATTTTAGCTGAAAATATCGTCATTATTTTGAGAAACCACAATAAAATAGGGTATGTCAATATTTTTAAAATTCATTAGTTTTTCTCCGGGAGGGCGTGACAACGTTTTCTGCGCGACAGATGTCACGGCATCCGCCCTCTTTGAGGAACCAGAAAAAAGGCCCGTCGAGGAGGCGTGGTAGCAATAAATTTTGTCAAAATATGCTCGACACAAACACTTCCCATAGTCGCCCTATTAGAATAACAGAACAAATCGGTTTAATTTGTTAACAGGCGTTCAAAATGGGTGTCACATGTCTAGCGAGGTATGCCAAGCTTTTTATTTATTTAGTTTCGCCTTCACTAATTGCCGATGACAAAGTTTAATAGCTCGAGCACATGTTAATAGGTGTTTATGAATTTGTAAGGTAATTATGAATTTGACTTGATTTACACTAAAGACGATTAAAGTATTAAAGCAGTAGAAGTAATAAATGGCTTAAAAGGCTGTTTGAATGTGATGCATGAAATGAAGTGGCCAGATTATTAATAGACATAAATCCCTAGTAGGCAAGCCAAGTCAGAGGCCCATAGACGGCATTAAAAACTCTGACAGCAGGTTAGGCACTAACGACACGATAAAGAAGATCTTGTACGCAATGTAATTATGACATACTTGCTGTAAACATAAATGATTGTAAGAATGAACAGGTAAGATATACACCGTGACTTTTTAGTCGTCTTACAACGGCAGCCAACTTTATGTATCCAATGACTACTAATCATTAATATAGACTTTAATAATTTAAAAATAAAAATATTATTTAGTAATATGGCGCATGGCGTAGTTAAAACACCATGTTGCGAACGATGATCTACTGAACTCGAGTGCTGGGTAGGTATGTTCTCCTGTTTGACACGTAAACATCATTAACAGGTGAACAGGTAAGATATACACCGTGACTTTTTAGTCGTCTTACAACGGCAGCCAACTTTATGTATCCAATGACTACTAATCATTAATATAGACTTTAATAATTTAAAAATAAAAATATTATTTAGTAATATGGCGCATGGCGTAGTTAAAACACCATGTTGCGAACGATGATCTACTGAACTCGAGTGCTGGGTAGGTATGTTCTCCTGTTTGACACGTAAACATCATTAACAGGATGTTTCATATTTTTATTCTAATGTATTATTTATTTTTCGTTGTATCTATTATGTTAGGAAAAAAAACAAAAATCGCGCCTAGAGCTATTTTATGTCGGGTACATTGAGTAGACCACCGTTGTAAGACGACTAAAAAGTCTCGGTGTATATCTACTTTATAATCTCAACTATTTTCCATTCACGGTATTGCAATATTTTCATTATTACTGTACCATATTTTACACCTCGAGAACAGTCACACATATTTCGACAGAAACAGTTACCCGTACCACATTTACGTTTTTGCATCGCAAAATTTGTCAGTATCTTTTTGTAAACATCAATTATAATAAAAAAACACATTAATTTATCGCCAGGGACGGCGATCAAAGCAGGCGACAACGGCCCCGGTGTTCGGTTCATGTGTCAGGGGGATGCAATTTTTTTCTCTTCTATAGAAAAAAATACTTTATAGTAACGCGGCAGGGTTGTACGGCAGAGGCAGACACTGTGGCACCGGGTTTTTGCGAATTTTTTGTTACTAGACAGATAAATAATGTCTGTCTGTTATAATTTGTAAAACAAAACCGCTCGCATACAAAAAGTGAGGATCAAACGGTTCCTATAGTTTCACAATGTCGGCCGCGCCATTCGTGTTTTTATTTTTTTTAATGTGTTTTATTCAATTTCCCGCTTAAATTATACTTGGCGGTAAACCGATGGTCCAGTCTATTGCATCAAAAATAATATCAATTTATTGAGAACCAAGAAAAAGCCAAGAAAAGTTCTGAATGTGACTTCAGAAGTTCAGAATCACAATCCTAGTCTCCAATAATGATGTATTGCTTATTTAAATTCTCTATTCTAAAGAAAGAACAGCTAAATGAACCCACGCTAATAAATTTAGTCGAGTGAAACATTCTAATGTAATCTAAGCGTGTTGGCTGCGCTGCGCGTGCGTCGGTCAGATTTGGGTACATTTAGATAAAGTCAGTAATCTCGACCCGAGACGTGAACTAACATCACAAATATTTGTTTGGGCCCGTGGCCTCACACCTCAAGGTACACACCAGCCTACTTGATGAAATATGCACAATTTACATACTCCGATAAAACTACATCTCTTTCTATTAGCTCTGTAATAGATCTGAAGTATTAGGTGGGTACTAAATTTGAATAAGCCAAGTATATTTCCAAAAACTCATTAGTTTCTGTACTAAAAAGATGATAAACCTACATCAAAATGCATTTAATGTTCTTTGAACCACGCAATATATCCTTGATGAAAGTGAAACGCAAGTGGAAAGTATCGTAAATTAATCAACCTACTTGGAATATTAGTCCAAAATGAGCGTAACATCTTACTCGGCGGCAACTTGTAATCCTTCACATCACAAAATGGTTGATTACGTGCGCGCCGAGCTTCCCAATTCTTTGTTTGGCAAACTTCCCAACACAAAGTTGCTTAATCGATGAAAAGAACGTTTGTTTTTCTTATTAAATATGTTTAATCGACTCCATAAGCGATTGTTTTGCTTATTTAATGACTAAGGATTATCGTAATATCATATAATGCCGTAAAATTAATTGAGCTTATGTTGTTTAGATGAACGTGAAATTGATGAGGCTATAGTTTTCTAAACGAGACAATTATAGTTATCATAATTCTGTTACGGACGCAATATTAGACCTAGAATTAGCTTTGTTTATTTTCAAAACAAAAACATTCGTGAATCGTTACATAATACTCCAGTAAATCAGGAAAAATATTAGTCATTCTCACATATAGGTACATGAAAAAAGTAATGCGCTCAAAGCCCGCGTAATTAATTTTCCATATTTTGTTCCAAGGAAATAATGAGATCCGCCCCCGGTTTAGCGCCGGATGAGGTGAAAAAAAGGCATCGACAGAATCAACGAACGAGGAGGCTTTAATAAGATTTCGCAAAACCTGATCAATTTAAAATTAAAGCCACGAAACGTGTTTTTCGCCTATTTTATAAAAATCTCGGGATATGGGAACAATCTTCGACGGATAAGCTTGGAGAAGCAATATCATACGCAGAACAGATGAGATTTTTTAACCGCATATGCAAAAAAATCGAGACACAATTTTTGCAAAGACTTTTTACGATCCAATCAAGAAAGGTTGGAATCAGACAGGTGTTAGCACATGCCCGAGATACAAGACTGGTGGAAATATTACAATGGACAAAATTGAATGTTATAGAAATTGATAAAACAAATAAAGATAAAATGACGACAGCAATCGCGTAATGAAGTAACGCACAATAGAGCTTTAATAATATAATGCACACAGTTGCAAATTAATCCCCCATTTAAATTCAATGGCAAAAGCGGCAAGTGCAAGCCTAATCATCGCAATATAATGCTCCACCGACTACGGAGGGTTGTTTTTTTGTGAGCAAGTGAGACAAAGCGTTTTGTTTTATTAAAAACGTTGTAGTCGTGAAAGAGAGGGATGATGCCCGATTCATTCAAATTGACTTCAAATGATTGCCTCTGCTGCTCTTTTTGGCCGACGGTGATGGATTGCAAATCGTTGCGTTTACGTCAGGCTCACGTGCAAAATGCAGTAATGTTGCTGTTTTTATTCAGATATAAATATTAAAAAAAGTTAGAGACTTCTTGATAAGTTATCGTGACATAGTGAGAAAGAGCTAATTTTAGAAAAAAAACGTTTATAAAGATGACGCATTTTTAAAAAAAAAAATCTTTGTTTTTGTGATTTTATCAAAGTATCGGTTACTTCGATAAACAGATTTTTTAAATACGCTTATAGATATGACAATAACTAATAGACAACCGATACTGAGGTAGGTACTGATATAGAAACAATGTTTTGACTCCAAAGATCCACAAAACAGATCCTCTCTACTTTCAAAATGCAAACATCTTCCTCGATTTTAAAACTCCGGGTCCCTCGCGGCATGACTAATTGCGTAACTAAACATATAGAGGGGGCGCGTAATCCGATACTGATGTGTTTGTAAAAACTATCCGATTAGCCCCGGCACCCCAGCGCGTGTTGATTTGCTTGTGATTGTATTGTACAAATTGTTTCCTTGCGAAACCTTTTGTAATGTCTTCATTTATGAAACAGGTAGTACTAATCGGATTATGTAAGTTGTAAGATACAAAAAATGACAACATTTATGTCAGGTTGTAGTACCTACTTATGGTTGTATGGTTTATAGAATTTTTGGCGCTGATAATATGGTAATAACGTTTAGTTTAGATTCAAAGGAAACTTCTGTGTACGAAAAATATGATTTAATACATCTTAACGAATCCTAACTATAAATATATTCAAATATAATTTTATAAATGCAAAAGTAAGTTTGTTTGTTCGTTTGTTACCTTTTCACGCCTAAACCACTGAACCGATCATCCTGAAATTTTGCATATAAGTTATCAGGTGTACAGAAACGGACATAGGGTACCTTTCATCTCGAAAAAAAGTACTGTTCCTGAGGAAAACAACAATAATTTTCTTATGACAACAGATGGCGCCACGTGTGTTTCGAATCATGATTGAATTATATTATTACAAGCAGAGTACAACCCGATTTGATTGTCAAATTCTAAATTAACGCGAGCGAAGCCGCGGGCAAATGCTAGTAATTTCATATAAATAAGATATGAGTGAGACAAATAAGATTCTCTAACGAAGGTTTTAAAAACACAAACAGAAAATCAGCAGTTTAAAAAAAATGCGCTTCGGGATGTGTGTGTTCGTGACACGTAGGTACTGACGTAGACAAAAGAGGCGAATTGCATGTCACGCGGGCGGGAGGTGAATAATCCCTAATTTTGTATACAAAGTGCGCCCACATCGCGTCACGGTCCTCCTGCTCGATAGCCTGTGACGATCACCGCTTTTTATTCGCCATCACTCCATAAATAAAGTCATCGGCGACTGTACCACGTGCGCTCATGTCTTTTGTCAAGTATTGATGACAAAAGTTATGTAATTTTTATTGCTTTGTTGTTGTATAAATAAAATTATGATGTTGAAGAGTGACATTATAGCGGTTTGTTATATTTATTAGTATTACCAAAACTTAATGTTTTCAAGGTCGATGCGTGTTGTGGAAAGTCTGTTGAAAAGTCTATGGTTGAAAACTATACCAAAAATGTTGCAAAGTATAACATAACTAAGCTGTATCACAAAGTAGGAACCGTATACAGACTTTATCAGACACTAACACTTTTAAAAAAAGCAGGCAGCAGGGTAGCATGGTGCGATGGTCTAATTGGTTAAGACGTCCGGTGTACAAACCCTGCTCGCACGCGAATTTTTCTTTCCATATCAAAACAACCACTAACACTTTTATAATTCACCAATTTACGATGCAAAAGACGTTATTCCTGAACTTCAAATGTAACAAAATTTACAGAGTGCCTATATCGGAAATAAAAGGCGAAAACAGTGTATTTATTTACCTCGCCAAATCCTTTGTAGGTTCGTATCTGAGGACAGGAGAAGCTACATATCTTCATAAAAATAAAACGCGGCGAATGAGTCGATCGTATGCGAGCACGCGTCGCGAAATTAAACGCGAGGACTCCCCTTTATTTTATTTACTGGCCGGATGGAGTTTAAAACGGGATTTATTCGCCAATATAAGAGATCCTCGTTGGTTTCTCTTCCATACGGAAACGAGTCGATGTGATTGGAAGATACCAATTTATTAAAAATCTACCAAAGAAGAATCTTATTGTTTTGCTGATTAATGCTACACCGTAGCAGTATGGTGTAGCGTTATAAACGAGTGTATTATAAAATTTTCTTCAAATAATAATAATAAAGGTTTGACAGAAGACAGCGCGATGTTTAAGCATAGTTAAGGATTTACACCCACATGACTAGCAAAACTATTGTCAATACCTTACTATTCAAGTAAAGCTGAACAAGGAGTTTTTGGCGGGTGGCCTTATTTGGAACTAAAACCGCAATTTTGTTTTCAATACTTATTAGTTCTATCACGTATTTATTTTCACAAACGACAAGTTTTTACCAACAGCGTCCCTCCGTCCAAGTCATTACAGCTTCAAGAAAACTTTATATCACTGTACACTTAAATCTATAAAAATCAAACAGACAACTCACGTTTGAGCTTCTCCAACGGTTCATGGTGCAGCGGTGGTGCATGATGTAGGGGCGTATGCTGTGGCTCATGATGTAGAGGGGCCATGAGGCTGCTGATAGCCGAGCCCACGGATGCGGCCACAGACTCGTGCAAGTGGCCGCCTCCGTGGAGCTCCAGCTCGGATAGACAGAGCCCATTCTCGCTTAGCGGCTCCATCCCGGCCGCTAGCGCCTCCTTGTACACCCGGAGGTGAATGATGATGTTTGTTCTGACGGTGGTGGGAAAGTGCGCGCGCGCGGGTGATCCTTGGAGCGATCACGCGCGGTTCCACATAATTGTGACCACTGAAACAAGATTGGCACGGTTATTTATGCTATTATGAAAACTTTAATCAGGAATATGAATACCATACACGACACTTGAGTAAATTTCCTAAAATACAGGTTGTTTACCAGTTTAGAAAGAAACCAGTTAAAATAATTGAATTCTATCTGAACTATAGTTGTAGGGCGCCGATATTGCAAATATTTTTGTAAATCAATTGTTTTAATAAATATTAATCGTATATAAGCACAAATTGAGTTTCTCAAAAGGTGGGGTAGGGTTGCAGAAAATATATCATTGGATGTCGTGTTCTTTGTTAACGATAAATTAACTAGGTAAGTACATCGGAGTAATAAAATTGTAATATGATTGTTTATGGCCACTATTACCCAGATAGTAAAATTAAGATAAGATGATAAGTGTAGACAATAATTATTGTGTGTACGAAATACGTAATTTAATTCTTGATACCTTTAGCATCAAATGATCATAAATTCTTGAAATCTACTAATTTAAAGAGCCTAGTGCATCAAAAACATATTTACATAATAAGAATTTAAAATCATGGGAAAATCTAACTCATAAAACTCGAACTTCACGTTAAACTACAACAAAGTTACCAAACAGCCACCAATTTATTAGCGCCATTTATTTGTGTAAAGTTAACTACACAAACAAGCTCACAACAACTAGAAACTTCCTGGTCGTACGAAAGTTCCTAAAACACGAATAAATCATTTTTAGTAAAAATATCAGCTTGATTTAGAGCGGCACACGACGTTGTTTGAGCAGTAAAAAAAATAAGCACCATAAAAAACGCCCTGATGGAGATATATCACTTTACAACTTTCATATTTCAAATAGCGTTGTCAGTGGCTGGGCATTGGTGTTTCAGTGAGCACATAAAACCAGCCGTTATGGCTAGGAAAGGTAAAAGTAGGAAAAAACGGCATACACAAATGATTTATAGCTTTAATTGCCTTTTTTACGCGGTAGTGCCTATCTGCGGCCGACGGGAATTCAATATTCAGAAATAAGAGCAAAGAGTTGTGTCGAAGCGCCAATGCGAACGTTTTTTTGCAATATTCCCGCCATACTGTAATGTCTGCTGTGACTTTTTAATAATTTGAATTTCTACCTTTTTCATTTTTCCGTCTCACTATAACACAGACTCACTGATTAAACTTAATTGATAAAAGTTGATTGCATAAATTTAATAAAAATTTTAACATTTGAAATATGGAACGATTTTGCTGAATTAAACAATTGACTAACATTGAACAATTTTTTTTTAAATTTACCAGCCAGTTTGAATTTAGAATTAAAAGAGGTTAACAGCGCAGCGTCATAAAACTGTTTAGTAAATAAAATTGATGTTTTAACACAAATTGCTTTTTTAAATTAAGAATTAAACACTAAGAGGCGGACACAATATTTTCTTGTTAAGTATTTTCAGAACAGCCATGTTGTTGTTATGCACTTGCGTTTTGAATTGTTGTAAATCGCGATGAATGTTAAGTTGTGAAACAACCAAGCTGTAAAAATGAATCAACCTTCCAAGTTTCCACAAAGTAAGTTTATTTCCGAAAAAAAAATTAAAAATATTTTGAAAACAAACCAAAGTAAATATGACAGGCCGAGTAATCGTCGCTCACATAACGCGATTGTAATCTTGACTAGGCGGTGAGTAATTGGCCAAAGCTAAAGGCAGCAATCGAGCCGCTTGAGCCACTCTCATCCCTTTAAACCGATGTAAAGCCTTTTTTAAGCCCAAAGATTTAAGTTGGTGAAAGTGCTTCGCTCTATTAAAACGCCATTTGGTTCGAATTTTACTTGGAAGTCGGTACGGTTTGATGTGCTCAGTGCAAGAAGGTCGGATGTCCGTGAACTTTTCTGTCTGTGCCTGTACTTTAGAATGATCGTAAATACTGGAAAGTTTAAATATCGAGTGTTGGATTTTCGTATTAAGGAATTTGAAGTTCATGTTTCGAGTGTGTATATCGGTGCATCCGAAGCAGAGTACCAACATACCTACGAGTTAGTGCTGTGAGTGTGGCCAACATTAGTTTTAGTTACATTGCAATATGGAGCTCATCTACATTAACCAATATTTCAGTACAAGTAAGAATTACAATAGTGTGAAGATATTTTTTGCAATAAAAATCATTCCTTATACATTTTCTTCCTTAAAAATAATTTATTGCAATTTTGAATACGTGGTTTTACCATAATACAGTGACTTCATAAACTTCAACTTTAACAATCACTGTCAGTTTTATCAAGAAGCTAAACTTTGAAATATGCCGCCAACAGGCGTATGGAGAAGAAAATCAAATCATATCAGAATTACCAGTATGATACAGATCGAACAGATAGTTAGACTTCAAAATCGTCTATTACAAGAGGTTACAAGACTTATCTTGACTGTTTGTAACTCATCATTGATAGGACTGATCTTGGCATATTTCTTTGTTTTTGTTATCAGAGAGACAGTACTTTCAAATTGATTGCTAAAGTAGGTACCTATTTTCTAAAACTACAATACTGTTATTGGAGACACACGAAAGTTAATTAAATATTTGATTCAGAAAAGACAAAATGTGAAAAAATAATTATACATTTTAATCTAGCGACCTGCATCTGATAACAAATAGGCAGTCATTTGAGAAAAAGATATTTCATTAAAAATATCTGTGAAAAGTTTTTACTGAATTAATTCTATAAATATTGACCGGTCCCCATCCTTAACTATTGATAAAACCCATTTAATCACAAAAAGGAAAAAAAGGTTAAAAACCAATGGCCGGTGTTCTTGTCTTCTAAATAAGGAGGTTTAATTCCTAAGGCCTGTACTAGGTACCTACTAGAGCATCACGGTTCTTTTAGCGTTTGAATGACATAGCCATGAAGACGCTGACGGTAAACATTTATGAATTTATCAGCAGAAATTGAATTGAGGAAACAAGATGGCTGCGTTAGTTCCGAATATGCCATTTGACTGACGGATATTGTATTAAAAATAATAAAAATCTGATAAAAAGTCTGCACTCTATTCATTCTGTAAAATGAACTGACCTGTTCTTGTTAAAAAATATAACTAAAACCATTTAATCACAAAAAAAAAATTGAGGTTTTGACAACCAATTATCAGTGATTTGTCAATACTATTGAAAAGAGTTTAAATGCAACTCTTTATATCGGTATACCACGAACTAAATATAAATTTCCAAATTGGTGGATTTGCTCAGATTCTAATTGTATTTCCACAGTAAAATTGCTCTTGTCTAACCAACATTTATAAAAGAAGTGTTCCACATTTTTAGGGACTCAAACATGTGCAAATAAACTTTTGCTGATTAGAATCAATGTACTGATGATCAGAATTACTTTACGCCACCAAGTTATTTTGAGTTAAGCCTATTTCATATCAGTGGATACTAAAATACACCTCTCTTCAGTCAACCCTAATAATAATGCATGTAAAACACATGTAACACGGGTGATAGCACTCAGGTAAATATTTGAATGTATTTGTGTGATAACATAGGATAACATGATGTTGTGGCATTGTCAATGTGCTGATATCATCTCGACGCAAGGAACTGTTCGATTTGTAGATAACGTCTATTTGTATACGTGAGAGTATTTATAGATATTTCGTTTTTGTTTAAATACATGTGAGAATATTGTTTTAAAAACTAATAAGGATGATGTGAAACTGTCTCACTTCTATGTCTGTTGTATTTCAATATAAAGAAAAGATGCTTAAGTTATTTCATGAAATATTCATTCAATGGGATTAATTGAACTTAGAGTGTTGTATTGATTATTTTATTGATTATAATTCTATAAATACATACGTATTATGGCTGCGAATAATATTTTGTTCAACATACAGCCTGACACTGACTGCCAAATTGAAAAAAAACATAAAAAAAAACAAACAAGTCCACATGCTAATAAGTTGGACGTTGAAATTTTTTTCTTACTAAGGTTAGTTGTTGAGTAATTTTCAGCACTCTGGCTTACACATGTCCTTCGTTTTATTAGGTTATTACCGTGCAAAATCTGCCTGAATTTTCATTTACATTGTCAATGAGAAATTCGACAATAAAACTTACTAATAGTTTGTTATATTACCATAACGCCACATAATATCATTGGGAAAATTCTTTATTTTCTAGGAAATTAGTTATTGACAAACTAATAGGTTAGAATTAAGTTTACACACTTTTTTACTTACCTACCCAAAATTCTCTTCAATAGTTTAACTTCACATTTCACATTATTGTTTTGTAATAAACTTTTACACTAGTTTGTAATTTTTCTACACTGCATTAAATATAATTTCACTAAATTCCTGTGTGTGTTCGCAAATTGTGATAGTATATTTATTTAATTGATAAATAAGATATGTATGTTATGTTCCCTCTCTTTCTAGCATACGCAAATATTTTATAGCTATCTCTCTTTAGTAGACTTGATAGTTTAGTGTCAGATTGGTAGTTCCCGAACGTTGTCGTAAAATAAAAAGTCACAGGGGTTTGTAAAACAATAGTTTTTATTTATTGTGAAGATGTTTTGTAGAAAACTTCGTCTGGTAAATCGAACTAATCATTACTTGATTCATTTTCAAGTAATCACTACATAGTATAAAACAAAATCGCTTCCCGCTGTCTGTCTGTCCCTATGTATGCTTAGATCTTTAAAACTACGCAACGGATTTTGATGCGATTTTTTTAATAGATAGAATGATTCAAGAGGAAGGTTTATATGTATATATTGCACTTGTGCGAAGCCGGGGCGGGTCGCTAGTACTTGACAAACTGAAACACATTGGTCCTTTTTGCTCCATATTTGTAATACAGTTTATTTCGGGCTGGGCGTATCCACGACTACAGAAGTAAAGGTATGAACCGACGTCACGTCAATTTATCTAGGCGTTATCAATTTAACACACAGATAAAATTATCATTCGGCTGATATGGGAGCGTGGCGCGCCAACTCCTAATATTGTAATTTTACGGCTTTGTCTGGTACTCTATGCTCATGCTCTCGAATACAGGAAAAAAATATGTGTTAGATGATGCATGAATTAAGCCTATCTTCTTTAAAGTTAAATGATTTTTTATAATACAGGGATTTTTTTTTAACGTGGGCAATACTTTAGGGGCGTGTAGTACTCATAAAAATAAGCAAATTTTACTAAAGGACCGACCGTTAAATCGCGAAAAAAATATCAGGTGCTCCACACATTATTGGTCGCTTAACTCGAAAAAATGTAGGCAACAACAGATTTTTTAAATCATACTTCATAGTTAGCCCCATAGTAAGAGTTGCTCATATTTATGAGTGCTTCACTCCCTTAAAGTATTGCCCACGTTTAACCAAACACCCTGTATATTTTAGTGTTTCAAAAGCATTGGTTGAGAGCTTTTCAGCTTTTGTCTCAATGCTGATGGTTGGAATTCTAAGGATGCAATAATGTTTAGGCATTCAGACCAACGCGGCAGTATTTGAGCTACAATTTTGTTATAATCAAAGAGTGCTTCCAAAATATTAGTTCAATATTGATAATATTTATCAGATCTTATTACTTTGTGCGTTGGAATAATCTACTTTACTGGCATACCAAGGTAGCTCCTAAGGAAAGTAATTAAGTATTATCGATTACGGAATTGTAGTTAAATCCGTAATAGAGTTTATCGCATAAAGACTTCCGGCTGACAGTACTAAAAATAAATTGAATATTTTATATTTAGAACTTCAGTTGGTATGTCATAATAATATCCTAATCATTATTCCTAAGTCACGACTACTTAATAAGTAATTTTATTGATTCATTTAATGTCATACATAAATAACATCACGCCCGTAATACCCGAAGGGTTAGGCAGAGGTGTACCCAATTAAAATACATTCACATTTCGCCAGTTACGTTTAAATCCCATGAAATAGGGGGCGAGTCTATTGCCATCAACCGGGCACAAATCTAGCCTCCGTGGCTGCTACTGAGAAAATTCTTGATGGAAAACTCAATTACCCTTTGCCCGACCTGGGAATCGAACCCAGGACTAGCAGTCGCGCTTGCGACCACTCGACCAAGGATGAAGTCATTTAATCTCATTGTGTATTCTTTTCAGCAACTAAGTAAAGTAGGAGGTTGATATCACCGAAGTTACAAAATCATATCTACACAATTATATTTTTTTAGCTGGTGGCCTACCATGACGTATTAAATCATGAGTAATTCCAGTGTGAGAAAGAGATGGCGCTAGACAACCTGTATAGCTCTGTCAGTGTGGGAGAGATCCCACACTGGAATTACTCCTGCTTTAAGACGTCACAGTAACTCCACTATGAAAATTTTTTCGCGTGAAATTATTACTTTCCTTTTTGAATCTGATTTTGTTAACAATTTCAAAGACTTTTCTAAAATAAAAGTAGCCTAAGATAGACCTTATCAAATCAGCTATCTGCCAGTAAAAGTCCTGTCAAAATCGGTCCAGCCGTTTCGGAGATTAGCCGGAACAAACAGACAGACAGAAAAATTGTTGTTGCTGTTATTTTAATATTACAAACAGACACTTCAATTTTGTTTATTTCTATAGAAGATTTTAGGCTTATAAGTAATTCGACCACCCAGCTTGTGTAGCCAAGGTAGTTTTATTCAGATCATCCCTTGTAACTTAAACCGTAATAAATGAAAGACAAGAAATCCACTATAACGCGAGAAAGAAGTAAAGTTATGAGCGTTCGTTGGCAAAACGACGGAACAAGTTTGAAGTGAGCAAGCAATTCTGAACTTACTAAGACGTGTAGGTACGACAGATTTTCATGATCCACATAAGTATTATGTGCAGTCATGCTAGGCTATTTTATGTTTTACTAGCCTTTAGGTTTACTTCGCCTGCGTTGAAATTATCCCATGGGTCGGATAATACTACCGGGATTATAAAAATCCTCACTAACTACCTCGTAGGTATAGTGGGCGCAAGTGCGACTGCTAAGTATGAAGTCCTGGGTTTGATTTGCGGTTCGGGCAAAGTATTATTGGGTTTTTCCATGAGGATTATCTGAGTAGACAGCCACAGAGTCTGGATTTGTGACCGGTTGATTGCGATAGGCTCGCCCCCTATTGCATGGGACTTAGACATAACTGTGGATGTAACTACTATTAGGTTCACCTCTGCCTAACCGTTCGGGGATTATAGGCATGAGGTTATGTGTGATATAAATAATATAATATAATAATGCCTATTAGTGGGCCAAACATCTAAATCCAAAGCAGTCGCAGTTACTTTCGAATTTATAAAATTAGACGATACCTAAGCTACCTACCTATGTATTTCTAATTTTTTCTAAAATATTAGATAAAATAACTTACTGCTATGTTTTAAAGAGTTCTATATTTAGCTATATAAACGCAAATGATTTTCAACTATTTTTAATATATTTCCAGTGCAGCAACATAATTTAACGTAGAGGCAATCGGCCTTTCGGAATTACCTATTAACTTAGAGCTTAAATTGGAGTGATTGAAATCTAGCTGTATCTGTCTTCAATTTTATTTGTCTCCTCAATTCTCCTGTAAGAACAGTTTTCCTCCGGTCTACCTTAGATTAAACTTGTTTTTTTTTTGTTTTTCTTATTTAGCAACACTCAGTGGGTCTAGTGGATTGTAGCTCACAGAGAAGGAGGTGTCCCAGCTGTAGAAATTATGCTATGCTATGTATTCTTACATCATCATCTGCGTAGCCTTAACTGAATGCAGCAGAATACCAGTATTTTACATGGCGCAACTGCCTATAGGACCTCAACAACCCAGTTAGTACTGGGTACCAGTAGCGAAGGGTCAATTTTGGTAAGACGTAAGCCGGAGAACATATCTTTAATGTGATTATATTATTTGTCTATAGAATACTAACTGTGCTATTTTTCAAAGGGAAGCCAGTAGGAATCGAGTAGTATGGAACCTTCGCCACTGCCGGGTACGGGGTTATGTATTCTTACATAAGGGTCTGTTATAAAAGTTGCTGAGCCAACATTTGAATATATATTATCATAATGAAATATATAGCTACAAGGAATACAAGTCGGGACCAAAACAGCGTGGACGACCCCGACTTACGTGGATGTCTGTAGTTAAGAAAGACTTAGTAAATAGCGATATTGATCAAATGGCGACCCAGAAAAGACATCTTTGGAGAAGAATGATTAGGAGAGCCGACCCCAAATAAAGATGGGATAAGGACGGAAGAAGAACAATGAAATATATAGCTAAGGGACAAACTTATTGTGTATGTTGAAGTTTTAAGAAGGCAGCGAAGGTCCTCAGCGAACATTTAGAAGATATATGTAAGTGGTCAATGGACTGGACAAAATAAGTTTTCAAGTTTTTGATTATTTTTAGTTCTTATTTCAATTTACCTTCTGTAGATTTTTTATGACTGCTCTGAACAGTTTGTAATAAAATTTATATGTTCCATTGTTTCAAATCAGGCTGAACAAAAAATATTTTTATTAACAAATTAGTCATTTGCACCTACTTTTAATGCATTATTTTGCATTTAGATATTAACTAGGATTCAAAAGAGTCATTAAACCATTATGTTGTTGTACGTTATTGTGGTTAAAAAAATGTTTTATTTTAATGAACGAATAGTAATTTATAAAATAATATAGATGGAATATATTCTTGCTTGTTTTAATCTTGGTTATAGTTTTAGTTTGTAGGCGGAAGCTTTATTTTGGACTTATAATATGTTTTTTTTAAAATAATTATTACTAACACACACACATTTAAATATTTTTTTTATTTAGCCACGAATCTACAATTTTCCAAACATAAGTACATTAAATAGTTAAATACCTATTTTGTTTATAATTAAAACATTACCTCCATTACAGTACGATCAAAACTAAACAATTGATTGTAATATCAGTATAAGTATTTTTAATATATTTTCTTTTCTGAAATATGATATAACTGTCCAACCTACCTGTATTGTAGAAATACAGGCCATAATTTCCAATAAAATAATAAGAAGTAATCAAAATACTTAAGACATTATTCAACGATCAATGGTAAACTTATACTGTCACTTACGGGATATCTTACGTGATTGTTCATTATTTTGAGCTCCCGATATTTCGACACTTGCAAGCGCCATGATCACGGAAGATATCCCATAAGTGACAGTATAAGTTTAGTTGTAAACCGTGAGAGCATAAAACAGTGTTTGATCTAATGGTAAATTCTGGAGTAAGATTACTGCTCTGCAAGATATACCTGGCTCTACTTAGTTCATAACAAAGTAAGCCCAGTAATTTAATAATATAATATTCCCAGCGCAAATATTGGCACCTCAGCCAGGTTAAACAATAGTAAGCATCAGCTTTACTAAGCAAGCAGCTAGGTAACCTGTTTGTTGTAGATATACTTTCAACTACACACATAATAATACCTAATTAAGTGGGATTACATGGTCACTTAAATATACGCGACTGTCTTATAAGATTCTTAGTAACACGCCGTACTCAGTTCTACTTGCTAGCAAGCTACACGGCACTACAGTTTTGTTTTATATTCATAAATTGTTCATAAATTCGGGGCTTTTTCTGTGTGGGCTTAGAAACAGTGCTGGACTCAAGCATATAATTTTCAGACAGGAACTTTACAACCCACCTGTCATAAACAAAGCCAAACAAGTGGAACATGTGACAGTGGACATACTCACAGTTAAAGTGTCAGAGAAGTCGCGGACAGGTGATGCTGGTGAGGTCGATGATTCCTCGAACCGCTGGTTTTCACAGTTTGTGTACACGAAATCCGATGATATCCGTCATAATCTGGTACAAGCCGCGGGATTACGCGTCCACGCGCCGGCCGTCACCCACTAACGTAAACACCAGAGAACAAACCAAATACGAATCCGATACCGATAAATCAAAGCGCACGATCGCGGCGACGTCGCTTATCCGCTAAATCCTGTCGGGATCGCGTAAAAAATACTAGTATTAAAAACAGTCTTAAGTGGGCTTACGTACGCGGCGCGTTGCGGCCCGCGCTGGCTCTAATCTCGGCCACTTCCCGGACCAATTTGAACCTAACTCCACCACTCTATACATCATCCGGAGCACGCCCGCCCACCGCGCCGGTCCAACAACCGCGTGCGCTCATACCGTCGTCTCTTTCACTCGCGCCGCTTTCCCCAATACGTCTCTCTCTCACCCTGAAATCTCGCCACACTGAAAATTCAGTGCGTGCTGCCGCGGGCCGCGGGGCGGGGGGACGCAGTCAGCTGGCCGAACTTGTGCGAATAAAATCGACTTTTTATCGCCTCGATGACGCTTCGTGACGTCACTGTTTACTTCTGCCGTGAAGTGTGGACACTGGATCTTTGACGGACTACTGTGACGCCACCACATGCAGATTTATAGCGTTTAAAAAATCTTCCATCGTTCTGGGTCAGATTTATAGGTGACAAGGTAGGTTGGTTGTATAAACATCTATGGACATACCGCTATGCTCACTTAGTATGATTAATTGACATAAATAATAACAAAATTCGGCTTTCCCGTACGAGGGGTAAGTAAATCAGACTACATCATCTGTTTTAATAAATTGTGTTGTAAAAACTCATTTAAATGGGTGCAATATGTTTTCCTTATAGCGTAAAATAATTGCAGTTTAAATCGCGTGGCGTGCACCGGAGTCGGGCGCAATAAATCGCTGCTCGCTCCCGGTTCGCAACGTAAACAGATCGGGCGCATTAACCGCGCGTCGGCGTACATAAAGAGAGCGGTATAAATATAAAGTTCCCACTCGCCGCCGCGCAAACTTAGCTAAACAACGCCATAATTGCCTTCATTACTTAAATTACTGAAATTATTTATTCAAAAAGCTGGCAACATTTAGCCAGTGATGGCTCCGCCTATAATACAATATTGGGCCAATGGAAGGTCGCGAGAGCGTGGGGGGCGGAGCTTCCGCCAATATGGCGGCAACCTTCCTGTAGCGCTCGCTCCTGTACGCTCGCCGCACGCCGCCGGTGCATGCTGTTTCAGTCTGTTTTCACGCGTCGACTTTCACGTGTTTTCGAGTGGTTAATTAGTTTGGCATTGTTAATGAGTGCGACTGTAGCAGGCAGCGGTGCGGAGTGGCCGCTACGCAGCCTCTACGCGGCGGCTACGCGCTACGAGCGGCGCTACGGCTCCAGAGCCGGGCCGTCCGTCGCCTCTGTGCCGACGGCAAACGACCGTCGGACGAATGAAATCTAAATAAAATATAGCTACATACAAATGATTTAACTAGCATAAGAATTGAGGATTTAGTGTTAAAAATTTACAACATCCAAATCACTTCAATGTCTAGTTGTAAAACTTTGTTCTGGCGTTTGATTACTTACTTCTCATATTGTTTTTGAATATAAAATTATATATGAATAGTTCTTAAATTGTAAAGCTTAGTAGACAACAAGTTAGTGAAGTATTATTTTCCTATTCTGCAATTGATTCAGATTGAACAACCCAAATGAGATGAAACAATGTAGCCTGAAATATATTTTTAATAAAATACCTATATTTTAAGTATTCACAAAAATGAGGAAGCTTTAATCACGTATTTCTTTCATTATCACGTAAACACCAGATACGTTAGAGTTATAAACTTTAATCAAGTCATGTTTTTTATTGCTAATAAATTCATCAAAGCAGATAAAATTATCGATGTTAATTTATTAATAAATAAAGATTATTTCACATCACTAAGCAAGTACATACCTACCTACCGACATCAGTTACTGTGTTAAACAAACCTCCTTCACAATACCTTATAATAGCTGATGAATAGTTTTACCATTCAAGAGGTACTCTACTCATCATCATCCTAGCTTAGCCTTTTCCAAAGTATGTTAGGGTCGGCATCCAGTCTCACATGACGCAGCTGAACACCAGTATTTTATATGGAGCTACTGCCTATCTGACCACCACTAAAGACCAAGAGATACTCTACTAAAGACATAAAAATACTTGGAGAACAATATGTGGTCTTATTGCAATTAAAGATTCAGGCCTCTTCTAACTCAGGATGGCGTTTCTTTGACATAATATCAAATCTTATCACATAGTATTAGGTAAGATCATCAAGGTAGGTAGGTAATGGAAAAGACTTAAGTAGGTAGGTAGGGATACTTTGAAACTGATTTGTTAAATATAAGTACCTTGATACTACCTAAACTTGTTCAATAGATATTGATAAAGACAATTTATAAAAGCGAGTTTGAAACTGTACGTTTGAAACAAAAGACAAATGGATGATTAAAAATGTTTATGAGTCTTTTAAATAGCTTTCTTTTTTTTTCAGAAATTCCATAGTTTAAATAAACGCAAATCTCGCTACAAATGAATGGACTGGGCTTGGAACAACTTCATATTTGCAAATATTTGTTGCATGCGAATTTAAACCACAGTAAAGGCTGGTAAACCTGCGGGATAATACCATAACAGAAAGCTAGATAGCAGTGATAGCCAAATGGTGTGACCGTTGGACTGTCAAGTCATAGGTCTCGAGTTCGAGCCCAAGACACGCACCTCTGATTTTTTGGATTTATGTGCGTATTGTGTAATTATCACTTGCTTCGGTGAAGGAAAACATCGTGAGGAAACCAGCATGCCTGAAAGATATTTCTCGACGGCATGTAAAGCCAAGTCAGAGGCCCATGGGCGGCATAAAAACTCTGACACCAGGTTAGGCACTAACCAATAACCACACAATAAAGAAGATGGCATAACTGTATAACACAATCAAGTGCCTACAACAATCGTAATGCCATTAAGCTTTTTGTTAGTTCATTGCGTTATTGAGGTACATTGTTAAGCGGACGATCATTTCAAGTCTTGGAAACAATGTGTTAAATGTTTCCTTCAAAATCAAATCATAACAATAGATAGATTTAATTCCAAAGGTATTTGGTATTTTAGAGAGAGTAAACAATACACGCTATTCATATTCATCATCATCTGCCTAGCCTTTTCCCAACTATGTTGAGGTCGGCTTCCAGTCTAACCGGATGCAGCTGAATACCAGTATTTTACATGGAGCGACTGCCTATCTGACCTCCGCAAACCAGTTAGTACTGGGTTACACGATACTTATTACTGGTTGTCAGACTTTCAGACCACTGACTGCTTGTAACGACTATCAAATATCTACAAATGACAGCGGTGACCAACGGCTTAACGTGCTTTTCGAGACACGGAGGAAACTCGATATGTAATGGCTGGTCACCCGTCCGAGGACCAACCTAGGCAAGCGCGGCTTAACCTGAAGACCGACCCGAGCCGCTGTTTTTATTTAGCCACTAGGTCCTCCACACGCTATTCACTTCAGACAATAAAGTCGATCGTCTACACGTCCTTAATCGAGAGGCACAGATGTGTCGCCAAAAATAGACTCATATTAATAACAACGATAAAACGCGCGGTAATCTGAAACATAGCTTAAATAACACTTATACAACAGATGACATGGAATGAGTAACTGCAGTACAGTTATGACTTTACAATAACATAGGTAGTAAGTGTAACAACGTTAAGAACTTCACATAGTCATCATGATATAAATTATGTATAACGCACCTAAGTATATTGGAGTTGGACTTAAAGTTCCCAAATGTTATATTTCAAATTACTTTCACTTTTTTCTTACTGATAAGTATATTAAAGGTTCAATTTTGATACTAACTTATGGATATTTTTTACACTGTGATCACCGAATAAATAGTAAACATAGATCAATAATCTGGATAGCAAGTTGGTTGTGACTTTGACCATCCACATTGTTTTCTTTAACTCAATTTTTTTTTTTTAATTTTTTTTTCGGATGGGAAATCATCAAATGAAACCACTCTGGGCGGAGTGGAAGAGAGTGTCAGAATTGTACTGACTAAAACCCATCCATGTTCCCTTTGTGTTCCAGGGCCACGGTATCTCTTTCGAACAGTCCCGCAGCCCTGGCAGGCATCGGCCCATGCGGACCCCTACTCGGTTGCTGACATCTCTTTGAGGCGTGCGTGGAACACGAACGCGCCGTACGGCCTGTAGCTTGTTAACTCTACTTAAAGTAGGGTTCCCAATTAGGGTTTTAATTCTAACTAGCGACAGACCAGTAAACTAAACAATACCACCTTCTTATATAAATCTAGAAATGAATGATTTTTCAGGTAATATTCAAAGCGTCCTTGTGATTTCCTTTAATCATGAAAGATCAAAGATGGCGTATAGGATATTCTTCAAGAAACTATGCAGCTGGATCAACTGCTAATAAGCCGCGACCACCAATCTAGGAGCACCTACCAAGCATGATGACACTGGCTAGTTAATAGGGACGTTTGTTTTCAGCAGAGTGTAAGTATGTTTGAATACAGGTAAATAGTGTTGATGATGCATAACAGTTCCAGTTAGTCGTAATTTGTCTCGTAAGTATTTCGTAGTTCACGACCATTGACCCACATTAACCCTGGATCGAAACAACTGGAAGCCAAGGGGAGAGGCCTCTGCCCAGTAGTGGGATGACTCAGGCTAACAGTATCAGTATCAGTAAGAAGTTCGTTTTATAAATTGCACTAAATGAAAAGCAAGAAAGGAGGTTAAACATCACGATGGTGACTGTACTATAATTTTTGTAAGTTTGAATGTAGAAAGTAATCTCTGAAACTACTCATCCGATATTGAAAAAATATTTCACTGATGAAAAACTGCATTAGTGCCATAAAATGTTTTTACTTTTTAAACATATGCTATGCATGCAAGATTTGCATTCATAACAACATTGCCAAAATGATCGAAAACATTATACCGTCTCCATTCCCCTTGACAAATATAATGGATAGTGTTTACATCCCCCTTTTATCGCCGTAAACCTATTAGCATTAAACTTGAATTTATGTTCTAAACTTAAGATTATATTCCACGGCTTTGTTTAAAGTAGATATTATGACTTCAACGATTTCTACGAATTGATGAACTTTACTAGTTATAATTACAAGATTATTGCACAAGATACAATTATTGTAAATACTTTTCAGCATGTGTACCTATCTGAAAAAAAATGTTGGTTAAAACCCAAATTCTTTTACGGAGTATCTTATTTGTTTTTTTTTTTTTGTAGGCACGCTCCAGAACCCCAGAGCTGTCCAGATCGCTACCTAGTGGTCGGAGGTAATTTAAGTTACCGACACGAGGTGAAAAAAAAGACTATTTTGAACCGTTTATTAAAAATTTAAAAAAGGGAAGACAAAAGAAATATTAAAAGATTTTTTTAAATAATAATATTGTACGGCGGTATATTGTTCTGTAAAATATATCGCGTTATAACACTCACTGTCGTAAAGTTTAACTACCTAGATATGACGTTACTGTTATCATCTACTTTATGAATTGAGAAAAATTATATTTTTTCACTAAATTACTGTTTTTTGTTCCTGAATCAGTTATAGTTTCCTAGTTTCCTAAATTACTGAATTTGAAACAACTTGAAATATTTTTAATTTGTTCGAAACCTCCGAACTCGCCCCTCCTCTATAAATCAGAGGCTGCATTCGAACAAGGCGCTACTCTTCCTACATTACGTAAGCTTTTAATAAACAATAAAAGTTTAAATAATAAACATCTTAGACCTAGTAATTAGCTCCTTCTCAGGATATTATTAGTATTGAAACCGATAATTCGAAGAAATGGTATCGTATCACCCAGTACTAACTGGGTTGTGGAGGTCAGATAGGCAGTCGCTCCATGTAAAATACTGGTATTCAGCTGCATCCGGTTAGACTGGAAGCCGACCCCAACATAGTTGGGAAAAGGCTAAGCAGATGATGATGAATTCATAGAAATAGGATGTCTACCAACACACAATGGGCTCGTATGGTGGATTATGGCTCTGACTCTCGCTCTCACACAGAGGACTCAAATGTCAAAACTCAAAGCATTCATTTCAAATAGACCAGCTTCAGAACCTTTTCAATTGTCAAAAACAAAAATATGACTGGACTGCCTCGTTGGTCTAGTGGCCGCAAGCGCGACTGCTGAGCGTGAGGTCCTAGGTTCGATTCCCGGGTTGAGCAGTAACAGCCCCGGAGTCAAGACTGGTGCCCGGTTGATGGCAATAGGCTCGCCTCCTATTACATGGGACTTAAATCTAACTGGCGAAACGTTGGTGTACTATTGAGTACACCTCTGCTTAACCATTCCGGGATTACAGGCATGACGTTATTTTAAAAAGATGAAATTCAGCCACAAGCAGGACCAGCTGTGAAAACATTGTAGACTGACTATTCCAATCGATATTGTAAGGAATTGTTTTCATCAAAACAGTAACTTGCTCTACGAATAGGTAAATATCGAAAATGTATTAGAGTGTAGTATTTAGTATTGTAGTATTTGTAGAGTTATTATCAGTATCATCATCATCATCATCTGCCTAGTTTTGTTGGGGTCGGCTTCCAGTCTAACCGGATGTAGCTGAATACCAGTATTTTACATGGAGCAACGGCGTAAAACGATACCCCTTGGTAAGACTGTTTGTAAGACTTTCGGGCCACTGACTACCTGTAACGACTGTCAAAGATCTACAAATGACAGCCCCAACGGCTTAACGTGTATGCTATCAGTATATTACCCAATTTAATCCTAGAAACTTACCGTAACTGATATACCATCATTATCAGTAAAACATTTGACCACACATCACCTCCATATTATGGCATGACGTAAGTACGTCACCACATAAGTACGTACGTACAGTGCGTACCTACGGCTGCAGCCAGTGAAGATTACCTCCAGATTAGACGTAAGACCATAATCCTGCGCCTGCCATCACCGCCTGAACTTGACCGAGACATGCACATGCTGCTACTACTTATAGTTAGGTATGAGAGAGGATATGAGTAGACGTATTACGATTGTTAAACGTTATAATGTCCATCTTTATTTCTTTATCGTGTGGTTAGTGTTAACCTGGTGTCAGAGTTTTTTACATGCCGTCGAGAAATATCTCTCAGCCATGCTGGTTTCCTCACGATGTTTTCCTTCACCGAAGCAAGTGATAATTTTAAAATACGCACATGAATCCGAAAAATCAGAGGTGCGTGTCTTGGGTTCGAACTCGAAACCTATGACTTGACAGTCCGACGGTCACACCACTAGGCTATCACTGCTTAATGTCTATTAAAAATAAAAAATAAAGTTAAAAGGTGTTAAAGTTAGTAAGTAAAGCCATCTGAACTGCGAAACAGAAAAACTTTTTTAAGGTTACCTAATTATTGTGACGCAATCACAATTATTTTTTTTTTAGACCTTGGTACACCGTACCACGTTATACATAGGTGTATAGTCATCATAAATCATCATATACCTAGCCTTTTCCCAAACCATGTTGGCGTCGGCTTTCAATCTTACCTGCAGCTGAATACCAGTATTTTACATGGAGCGACTGCCTATCTGACTTCCACAACCCAGTAATTGGGTAAGTAGATACCCGAAGAAGAGGGGCAGTTACCCAAATTTTGTCTGTAAGCTTAAAAAAAGCTGATAAAATATAGAACAATCCTATTGCCAATTAAAGACAAAAATCTAGTCCCCAGGCGGCTACCACTAATTTTTCGCAAAAAATAACACTTCTCGGTCCGAGGTTTTCTTTTACGCTAAATAGGCATGCCTTTGGCCGCAACTAGCCTGATAAGAAGCGATGACGCGGCCTAGGATGGAGCACGCTTGCAAGAAACCACTCGAACTTTGAAACGATCTAAATAATAATGATCGGAAAACAGAGAAGTCAGCAGTGAATTAAACAGATTGGTGGACTAATCGGCTTGACTAATCAACCCCACCAATAGTTTAGCTTGTGATCACCAAAGCCATAAAGTAGTTTATAACAAAAAAAAAGCACCATGCTCAGTGCTAATTGCAAGGCATGTGCAGTTTCACCCAAATTCTCGACATTGATAAATGATTACCTGCAGATATTCGGATTATAATGGATTTGTAATGACATTCCACGTTGGTTGATTAATCTTTGATCGCTTATCATGTTTAATTGGGATCGATTTAAGGATGTTCAACGGCACGTAATTCGACTTGGATAAATATATTCATTTTTCTGTATCAAAACTCCAGAACTAGACAACTTCGCCTTTATGAAAGAATTTAAAAATTAACGTATTATTGAAACTAATAACTATGAGGTGCGATATTGTTCACCAAAAGAAATGTTTGCTACGAGACATGCTACGGCGTAGCTAACCATCAACATCTGCCTAGCTTTTTCCCAACTATGTTGGGGCCACCTTCCAGTCTAACCGAATGTAGCTGATTACCAGTATTTTAAATGGAGCGACTGCTTATCTGACCATCTACTGTTAACCAAGTCATAGGAGAGCATGAACGCGAGCATTCCTTCTCAGCAAGTTTCCTTACATCATATCCTTCTGTCTATAAAAATACAAACAAAATCTTACCTTCTGGATATAAAAAAAAAACATGAGTGGGTTACTCATAAGTTTTTTTTACATAATCATTAACTTTCTCAAATGTATTTTCCTTGGAGATCGTACGTAGTACCTATTTTATCGCTAGACGCGGAAGAATATAGCGGCCCACCCACAAGTGAAGACAAGATACTGTAGGTCGGCTAGCGTATCACGTACAAGGCAAATAAAACCTAAGTTATCATAATTACGTAACAATAATACGTTCACATGCTTCGGATTAGCGCGGGGTTGCACTGTTATCACGGCAATAAATGAGCAATAAATCTAAACGGTTATCTCTGCCACTGGAGTTTGGGCACTAATACCTTGATACCAATGTCATTACGAGCTACCTAATTGTTCAAATATTTTTACGTATGGCTTGCGAAACTGCTGAGGAAATATGAATAAGGAAATCGAGAGACAAAACTTTGAATTTTTATTTTATTTATTTTGAGTCCAGGTTTTATAAAGGTTAGCATTCGTTCTTGGGTGAAGATTTGAGAATAAAATTAATTGTGAATATAAGTACATACAAAAATAATACATTTCTTTCTCAGAACTTTTTATTTCAAATTCCCGAAGACAAAAAGATTGTGCATTTCATGGACGAACTTACTTAAAATGGAGGGACAAATAAATGTAAAAGGTAAAACTAACTTGTTTACACGAACTGCAGTCTAATAGTTTACGATAGGAGAGGGTTAACCCATCTTGGAATGGTAAAGGTACAGGAGGGTTACTTACGGCCCATACAAAAATACAAAAATACAAAATGGTTTATTGCTTCAACAAGCTTAACAATTACAATATTTGTGTTTGGAGCTCCCCTGTAAGCAAGTAATGCCTGTGTTGGGGAGCCCCGCTCTTCCATAGCTAAGCAATACAAAATATGAACTAGGTATTTACAGCTAAGGTATTACTTATCTTACTTGTGTGTGAGTGTGTGTGTGTGCGTGCGCGTGTGTGTGTATGTGTGTGTTGTGCATTTGGTGTTTATAGATATAGGTGTGGTTAAGTTGTGTGATTATTACTACTATATTATACTGTTTCTTAGAAAAATTAAAAAAAGCTGAAAGCAAATTCTTTTAAAAGAAAACTTCGTAACCAGTCAGATTTAGCTCTCAATTAGAAGTCTAATCATAGTAATTATTATCAGGTTTCTCGTTTTTTATTTTGGTATTTGTAAAAATATTTATTAGTCTATTTTATTTGTATATGTATCCCTAATGCGACGATGATATGTAAATGTTCAAAAACAAGTAGCTGTTTTTAGATTTTATTTTGTACCCTATCACAATGTTGTACTATTTAAACCAAAGGTTGACTGGTGCGGGACTATTAGAAAGAGATACCGTGGCCCTGGAACACAAAGGGCAAGAAGGAACATGGATGGGTTTTAGTCAGTACAAGTCTGACACTCCTTTCCGCTCCACCCAGAGTGCGAGGGGGGGGGGGCGGTCATTTGATGATTTCCCATCCGAAAAAAAAAAGGGAATGCTTTGTGGATTTAAGTCCGCCTATGTCCCACTATTGTACATAATTTTTTTTTTCCTATCTTGCTCCTGGGCGAAGGCCTCCCCCACTCCACATAAACTTTAAATAAATAAATAAATGATTACGTAGGTAAGCAATGAAAACGTAATCCATGCCTAACAAACGATGTACCGTAACCGTAAGATCCCTAGGTCTCTTGAAGGAATTTATTACTTCATTAAACTCCACTCTATGCTGTACATCACGTACGTACTTTGTTCAGCTTCGTATATCTGATGACATACTTAGGCAAACGTAGTCTCACAGTCAAGTTTAATACTGTATTTTGTTCTCGTGGAAAAGGCGCGGACGAACATGTTAAGACCGTTGTTATTTATATACCTGATAACTTTATTTTTTACTAAACGCTGGTCTAACAGCTGCTAGGTTGAAGTGAAACTGGGCTGGTCACGTCTGTCGCATGTCGAAGGAGCAATGGGCAGAAATTACCTCTCAGTGGATACCAAATAGCAAGAAACGACAACGCGTCAGGCCCAGAAGGAGATGGCAGGATGAGCTGGACTCTTTCGCAAAGGATTGGCCTACAATCGCACTAAATCGAGCGAAATGTGGTAGAAGGGAAGGCAGGCTTTTGCCCTGCAGTGAGACAATATAGGCTTATAATAATAATAATATTCTAATTCAGATGTATGCTACTTCTCTTATTTAAATGTTTAAGCAAAAAGGTTTTAATGTTGAGTTTATTTAAGAATAATTTATTTTAAAAGTATTACTAATTACAATTAGTACAAGACTTATTAGTAAACTATAACTAAAATATAATCAACAGTCGCAAGTAATGACAATGTTCAATTCAGATGTTTGGTAGCAACAGTGAAAATCATAGTCTAGACATAAAACTTCACAGCAGGTTAACTAATTTTGTTTCAATTACCATCTAAAAATATTACAAACTTTATTATTCACACGAACACCTAAAGGCTCAAACATTCAAAATTCACGAACATTATAAGCACAAACTGTATAAAACGTCACTTTCGCTCCTCCTTACAAAGTAACGCCATCATGATGTACGCAAAACAATTTGTTTTCCCTCTTTTGTTTGACGACGCCGCGCCTACATTATACCCTTAATTTATTCCCTTTGAATATTCAAACCGTTAGCTCCTCAATACTCGTTTAATTTTCTAATATAGGAATAGGAACTCGCAAGATAATATTTTGCCTAAAATCTCAGCCGATTGTAACGTCTCGGTGTGTGGTGACCACGATTCTAAGCAATAAATGCCGGATTCTGTTAACATTACATAATGTTATTATTATCTCCCTCTTGTAGACAATGTACAGTAAGAAAGGATATTTTAGAGGCTATGGAAAGCCCACAGTTCAGCTTTAAGCATCAATATCACACAGGTACCTACAATCATTGGCAATACGAATGCCTTTATATTAGTATCTTGGATCCATCATTCCAGATTTCATGCTTTACGTCGTTCAGAAAAAGATTATCTACAAAGCAACGCAAAAATCGGCACAGTTCTCACATTTAGACAAAGGGGAATTAAAATTCGCAGTTTAACTCTTGTCTCACTTCATCCGACCCACATGGTTAACCCGAAGTACCAAGGCCCAGAGATCCCTATTATTAATCATTTCGTTCCTTTAATGAATGGAAATTATGCAGATTCCGAGTCGGTATCACAATGGGCGCGATCTCTGACGGCTCCTCAAAGATGAAGGCTTCCACGACGTGCCTACGTGCTCCCATTCGCACAAAACGCCCTCTTTATTATATTGAGATAAACAACGCTATGTACGAACCTCTTTATACATATTAGGTAGAATATATGATTTAGGGAAATAAATTGTCTGAGTTTTATATTATGAAACGAACATCAACATTACCTTACAGTTTACTTAGAAATTTCTCTTTTGTAAGTGATTTTGCATACCTACATATTAATTATAATATTCGGTGAAGGAAAACATCGTGAGGAAACCAGCATGCTTGAGAGATAGTTCTCGAAATATAAAGCCAAGTCAGAGGCCCATGGGCGGCATAAACACTCTGACACCAGGTTGGAAATACCCACACGAAAAAGAAGAAGAATTATAATATCTTCTTATCCCAGATGTTTCCTCACACATCATAGCGCTACTGCATTTCGTTTTGTCGTTTTACGATATAGTTTCCCGATCCAAATACAAAATTTAAAAAAAACTTCATTCACAAAGTAAAAATAACCGTACTAATGGAGACTTAATGCCTTGGGCAGAATATAACAGGCAGCCAGCCAGCTACCTTAATGTGATGCAGATAGACACAAAACACAGAAGATAAACCGGGAAGTTCAAGTTTTAGTACTATAGGTAAATACTTTAAAGTTTGTCTTTAAAAAAAATGGTTCAGTTTGCCGAATTTAGCTGTAAGTTGCAGCTAAATTCAGCCCAAGTTCAATACTTTCGTTCTCAGATTACAGCAGTATGTGCATAGGTATATTATCAGTGCGATTGTCACATGTATGGGTGTGGCCAAAATTGGCGATATCGTGCGAATTAGGAACGTTCGTGTTCGCAAGTCTAGATACCGATGACGTCAGCAGTGGCGAATAGGTAAATAATTACCTTTGCGTTAGTTTTAAATAATCATATTTGGCAAAGTTGTAAAAAGCTCAGTGATGATTTTGCAAATTCAGTATTTGCACCTATAGAGGGTGGAAGGAATATCGACGTACAACCCCATGAACAATTTGTTTTCTGAAACTTTGTACTGAATTCATGGTATTGCGCTTCGATGTCCCTTCAGCTGTGTATGACATTTTACAGTAGGTACATGAAATAAACTGTTTCTCCTGTTAATAAAAGGTTTCCTGAGGCGCTGGTTGACATAATATGTAGGTGCTCTGGTGCAATTTGCTTGCAGGTTCATACCTATAATAGAAACGATGGATGGGAAGACTGTGTAAAAAGGCCTAGAATAAGGTTGAATATAGGTTACTGAGATGAAAACTAGATGGACAAGACAGCATGAAAGAAGAAGAGATGCTGCGCTGACACAAATTAAAATAAGGCCATGAGAATGATAAATGATAAGTAGACTTAATATGCATGTAGGTATGATTCATCATCGTCTGCCTAGCCTTTTCCCAACTATGTTGGGGTCGGCTTACAGTCTAACCAGATACAACTGAATACCAGTTTTTTACATGGAGCAACTGCCTATCTGACAAGGCAAGCGTGGCTTAACTGGATCTGAGCGGCTATTATTATTTAGCCACGAAATCCTCCATGTAGGTATGATGTTCCCCAATCATGTAAGTTAGATTAGGGTACATTAAATCATGCGTAAACTAGTCAACCTAGCCAGTAATAAGTGTTTTCCTCTTTACGATCTTCTTCATTCCTGAACCTAGTCGATTCTCTGTAGAAAGTAAAAACAGCGCAATCTTAGAACCTAAATTAATTAGTCCCGAGGCTCTCCAGCCTCCGCTAACTTCGCAAATTGAGATGTTATCTCTTAATGCGGTCGCCGCCGGACTGTTGTTGATTTATTTACAGAATCGCCTTTCATTACTGATCCGAACCCTTTGCTGTATAATCAGGGTGGAAAATCAATACTTAGAATAGTCTTATTAGTGTGTTATTTTATTTTATCCAGCAAAGAAGGATAAAATGGAGAAAGTATTGAAAGAAATAGATATAGTACTTGAATTCGCCACTTTACAGATAAAATTAAAGTAAAATAAAGTTATGCACCCACCTGCACAAACAATTTTAATGCTAAAACTAACCATGTGATAAAATATTTAACACTACTGAAAAACAATTGTTGTGCCTATCTTGTGAGAGAACTTTGAGCACTGGAAATTAGTGCCTGTGTCCTCTTGGTATGTAGATGATGTAGCATTATCAGCGTATAAAGTTCTCAATGCTGCCTGGGACAAAAGCCTCTCTGAGAGCGAGGAGTGGGCCGTCATCTACCACGCGGACTCAGTGTGGGTTGGTGGCTGCCACTTGACTTCAAACTTCTGCTCCTCAGACATGCTGGTTCGGTTTCCTCAATCTGTTTACCTTTACCGTTTTGAGAGCAAGAAGCATACAAATGATGTTAGTTTATTTATCCAATAAAACATAGCAATTGGACAACTCGAAACAATTTTGATCGGTTAGTTTAGTCATGTTTTTTTTGAGTGGAAATTGTGATTTTCCTACTCCTCCGCTTTTCTTTTCTAATTCATTTCCTTGCGGGATCCAAAAAAGTTAAATTGTTTTTCTGGGACTTCGTCGAGCTTCATTATCTCGGCGCTTTTCTGGTGGTACCACTGTTGATACTGGCTTTCAGGAGTTGCAGTAGTTTGGGTATAGTGTGGCGTGCTTGTTCAATTTAAAAAAAAAACTATGATTTTCTAGAGACTTTTCCCATATAATATTCAAATAGGCAATTTCTAATCTAATTTTCTAAATCATCTCCTAAATTATTAGTCGAGCCAACCACTTAGCTGGAGCACTAAACTCAAATCTCAAGACATAAATTCAGCTCCCAATCCTTAACAATCAAAACTTACCGCTTCACTCGTGCTGGACAAACTACACAAATTCTATTTACAACGTCTTTAAAACAATTAATTACTTATTTAATTCGCAGACACTGACTGAAGTTTAATTGTCCGGAGTACAGAGTACAAAGCAAGGGGAACTTGTGTCTAATGAAATAGTTGGCGGGACTCAATCACATGGCCGTAACTACTCGTAAGGCCATAACTGTAGTTCCCCCGGTTGTTACTTCCACTACATATAATTACGATTGAATTTATGGCGGATATTGTTCTTGTCTTTAACTAGTGTTTCAGTTTGATAGTGTTTTGATGTTGCTTTGTTTTGTTTTGTGGTTGAGAATGGTTTAAAATTGAATGCTATGTCAGTATTGGTACATTTTATGTGACGAGAGAACATTCTGTTCTTTCAATCACCTTACTATGATAGTAAGGAATTGGAAAGAGCAATGCTTTCGATCGATTGATTTTCAAAGGGTTTAATTTTGGTTGATCTCAATTTTTACCACAAATATCCTTCCATTTTTTTTTTGGTGTTTTTGACAGATAGTTTAGACAAGTCATGTTCAAATTCAAAGTCAGAAAAAGTAATTTAAACCAAACAAAATGGCACGTCATTATAGAACAGAATCCATAAATAACTTAATCCTAACACGCCGCAGAAAATCAATCTATTCCCCGAATGTGACAAAATTAGCGTGTAATATTTCCTGTTCGAATTATAAATGCCCTCATTTTCCCGCCAATGTCCGCAGGCGACACGAGTGTACAATGCGAGGCGCGAGGCGATCTCACGCCACGCGGCGCACACGTGACGGACACGTGCCGACCACCAAGTAACCAATCCCTCTTCTATCTTTCTCTTGTATTTATTCTACTACTATCCTCTCATTTAAGGCTCGTGTCATCAGCGACAGACGCAACGCCCCGTGTAAATTCAGTTTAGATTTCATCAAGCACCCCCTCGTTGCGACATTTACAAAGCAAATATCGTTCCCAGATTGCATTATTATTTAATTGTTTCGAGTGGCGCTCAAAGAGAGCTGTCTTGTTTGATCCATTATGCATCAAATATTGTTCAACTCTTGTTTCGTGTTTCTCTTCTAAAGGAAATTGTATATTCATGCAGCATTTTTTGAACCCTATAATTTCTTTTAACTGGTTTTTGTACTAGAGAAACTATCATATAATAATAGAAAGATCATGGTATGAGACAACTATTAAAAACTTATGGTTACAAAAAGTCGAAGACGTGGATTTCGATTGTAAAAAAATACTGTGATGTACTTTATCATGTATTGATTCAAAAGAGATGCACAACAGTGTGTAGCGGACCTTACCCACATTTTTAGAGAGAACCATAGATATATTTTAAGGATTATTTATAATACCGCAACCCAGTACAAAGTGCATATTAAATTCCACAGTAAAATAACCCAAAACCGATTCTCATGATGAAAGAGCGCGAACCTGGTGCAAAGTAAAGCAATGGCCATACATCAGGCAGCTCCATTCTAATGGTAATTCGGGATATACGCGCGCCCGATATTGTTGGCCGGTCCCTTCTGCCGTAACAAATGTTTATTTTATACACAACGCCACTAACAATAGTGTGCAAATACCTAAACACCGTAAATGGTGGCGCGATGCGATTTAGATGATAATGCTCGCAGAAATAATAATGGGAGGCGTTTGTGATTGTGCGTCGTGTTTACTGTGCGGTGTGCCGTGTGTCGTGGCCGGGTGCCGGGTGCCGTGTGGGCGCGCGTCTCTGCTGTGTTTGTGTTGCCAATTTATTTTGTTTAAGTTCTGAGCATAAGAGTTGTAATGGTATTAATGGAATCGTACAACGAAACCTCGACGCGAAGTGGATAATTTGGGCCCAATTGTGATAAATTGGGTGTTTTTTGTCAACTCTACAGTGAAACGTTATTGAAATTAAATGTATTTGAATAGTTAAGAACAATTTATTCAAATAATACGTCCTATGAAGAAAATCAAAAATTTCTAAGTCAAAAGAAAATTTAAACACACTGATGATATGTCTTGAAAATCCGTTTTTCTTCAAACAAAGCCTGCTTAATATTCTTATACACTGAAAAGGACAAAGTCTTTAACATCAAAATCAGGAACAAAACATGAATGTTTTATGTAGATTCACGTTCAGGTAGGCGAGTATACACGTAGTACCTCCTACATGTTTAATTTGATATTGTTTAAAGACGGTGCGCCGGCTGACAGCCCTAACTCCCATGCATATTCATGTGGCGTGATTAATCATGGCGAACCTACCTCCCTTCACACACCTACACTACATAGCTACCTATATACTTTGTTTATTATACAAACACCCACTGCGATGTTCAAATTGTGAGTTATTGGCTAAAACACGCCGTGTAAATTAGTTACGAGCGTTAGTGGTAATTTGTCGGCGAAATACTTCCTCAATTTTATGTTCCTTTTTTTCGCAATAAATTAACATGGCGTAGGGATTTACTTTCAATTTTTCAATTTTAATGTTGAATACACACATTATTTCAAATTAAATGGTCATCGATCTACGAGTTTTCGTAGCACTCGCTACGAGAGATTTGCGTAGCATTAACTTTTGTACATCAAAGTCTTTAGTAATTCGTTTGTCGGATAAATATTCTTTCACACTTCCATTAATTAAAACAAACTAAAAGACCTCTAAATTGCATTTAAATCCCACAGAATTAGATCCATCAATTATAATAATTGATTATAAAAAAGGCGGATGATTTACGCATTCCTCACCCAGAGATTTTGTCGCGTGCCCTATTTTTTTATGTTAACAAAAAATAGTTTACAGCCTCAGTGAAAACTCTTTGATGAATTAAAAATAAAAGGTAAATTAGCATAGGGAAGCAATAAAGTGTAATGGTTGATCGTGCATCTGTCTGTGGGCGGACGTGAACGCGATGCATGTCGGTTTTATGCTAATAATGACGCTTAAACCGCGATTAGCGAATGTTATTACAAGAGTCAATGACGTGGCGAACAACACGTCTTATAATTTATAGATAGATGGCAATAAATGGCAAACAGATAACTCGTAATGTCATTGCCGAGATAGTGCAGTTTTATACCTAATTACTTTTTACAATAAAGGGTGTAAATAGACCCTTAACGAAGCCCAAAGGCACTTGTTCTTCCTGTCTTTGCGATAATTTTTTGTTCTAGACCATACCTGGGAACCGTACTATTCAATCCATTCATCAACACAACAATGCTTCCATCGAGTCCTACCGTAAAACGTGATATTTCACCCAAAAAAAAAAGTCGTTATCCAGCAATAATTTTTGCGTAAAGTTACTTAGTTTGATGTACAGAATGCTTGGTTGACGGCTTCATGAAGGGTCTGTTTACACCCTGTATAGTATGCGAGAAAGCTATTTGCTTTATCACTTCGGCGATACTGAGGAGTGAACTATCTTAGGATGGCTTAATTTAATATAAATGTTCAAGATAAAGAGCTGCTTATCATCAAATCAATCTAGATAGAATGCAGGTCCTTATTCTTCCGCGATTTCTTTGTGATAGTTGTGGTGTGTGGTTTCCAGCTAGACCAAGGCTGCTCAACTTATTTCGAAGGTGGGACAAAAATTTTACCGGCGCGCCGACTAGTAAATAAAACTTGCCTATTAAACAATTCATATCTCTCTATACTCACAGTTTTTAATAATTTTATAAAAAATTCAATCAGGCACTTTCAAGAGATTTTTATTCTAACTTATCAACATTTGTGCCAAATCTGCTTAAAATCAGAAAAACAAGATCAGACTTTGCAAGAAAGCCTTCCTAACAATTTCTAAAGACTGCTTTGATTGTGAAGATGTTTTCAGTTAAAGTTGTATCAAGGAAGTCTTGTTTTGTTTTTACTTTGTTGAGAACAAGATGATAACAAGTAAAGTATTAGTTCGATCAGGTTTGAAATCATAAGATCTGTCCTCGAAGGTCTATCATTAGCTGACCACTGTTGGCGGGCCAATACAAATGCGCTGACGGGCCATATTGAGGCCCGCGAGCCTGGGATTGACCAGCCTTGAGCTAGATGAGCCGACGACCTTAAAAAGGTGGCTGGGTCAGGCTGGATGTGGAAAGCAGAGGAACGGGTGTGGTGACACAGCTTGAGAGGGTCCAGCAGTAGACTGCGGTAGGTAGAGTTCAAGTGTGGTGGATATGAATGCCCACTAACCGATTGAACAGCACAAAGAAAAGAACTATGAGTGTTAGTTACATTGATTGATTGACTGGTTAAGTAATTCAAATATCAAAAGACGAGGAAATAAGACAAAAAATTGCCCAAATAAAAAAGTGTTGAGGAAAAAGCCCAGAAAACACTCCAAAGAAGATAGCAATCGACGAATTTGCAGTCCTTAGCACCAAAGATACAAGATCAAACATGTTATCAGTAATGTAACACTGAACGAGGCCGACACGTGACGTCGACGAGGCGGCGACGTCGACGTCAATCGCGCGGCAATCCGTCAGCGCGCGCGCTCCCGCGGGACGCACGCGACGTGGGGGTCGATTAGTATCGCGCACTGACCCAGCTAATTTGTAACACCGCACATGCAGCTTTTTGCAACTGTCCTGTCAATCAAGCACCCACGCCTGTGATCAGAATTTTGCAATCGATAGTGTTTTCTATGACTTTCTTGTGGTCGCAAAACTGTTGTGAAACATATATGTTTGGTATTATGATACCATATGTTGTATCAATCCAATACATTACACATATCTACCTACTTCTATCGACCTACTCACTGGAATTGGGTGGCTATTGACGACAAAAACCACAGTCTGCATTCTTATGGGTATTTAAACATATAATAACATGGTAAATATCCCGTTTTAAGTGTTAATAGCGTACAAATATTCACCTACCGTAGGTAACCTACCTACTTAGTTAAATCAGGTAATCATGTATTTTTTTGCAGTCTCATTGTCATCGCATTCAGTTAGTTATAAGTAAAACCTCCAACAACGTCTACCTACATTAAGTAAATAAGCATAAGTATAATCAGCCTATTAATGTCCCCACTGCTGGGACACAGGCCTCCTCTCTATGAGAGGGAATGGGCTATAATCCAACACGCGGGCCCAATGCGAGTTGGTAAAATAAGAGAGAAGTAAATAAGAGATCAATATTATTTATCGTCGAATCTTTAAAACATGGCTCATGCAGACGGGATTACGTGCGATGCGACAAAAAAACGTTCCCAATGTAGGCATCATTTTTCCACTACGCTGAATCAACACTCGAGCCATTCATCGGCGCAATGAAAATATTGGATCGTTTATCTTTTTGTTTTTCCATTCCCAAACCTTTCGGTTTACTCGGTGTGTGAGCGCGAATGTGTCCGCTGACAGTATTCATTTATGCAACAACTAAAAGGATACGTATTCGCTGATATGTGAAATCACTATTTTGTTTGATGGAGCTGAGCTTTTCAATTTTATTTTTGAGTATTCAGCTATGATATGGATTGGATTGATTGTTTGTAGATGTTTGAAATGAGTTTTTGTATTTATGCTGTTTTTAATTTCGAATGTAGATTGATTTATTATGTACATCTACAGTTGTACCCACCCTACCAATGGATTAAGTAGGTATATCAGTAAAAAGTACACGGATTTCTAATTGAATACGAAATGAACCAAGCCTTATCGCTAGAAAGGCATGACTTTTTTAAACATGACTGTATTATTTAAAACCTACCTCCTGTATAAACCTAACCTACTGTTGCTGTTCAAAATGTGTTTTTGGCGTGGTCCTGAGATCGAACCCAGGACCTCAATTCGCTATATAGGCAGCCGCGCAACCACTGGACGGTAGACCCTTACGACGAAGTTTCACGCACGCAACGAGGCCATGATTGCTACATACTTTAGATTTAAGTTCCAAGAAAATTCTCCTATATCTCTCAACTTACTAAGACGGTAAAACACAGCTAACAAGTTTTATTATTTCTGAAAAAGCCCAGCTGTACTGCTACCGCCATCTACCGTGCAATAGCAAAACCACGCAGCTAGAATAACTGTGAAGCAGTTTCATCCACTGGATACTAGATGGCGCTGAAAAAATTTTTAGAGACAATATTTTATTGTTCTACAATTTATATTTTTTATCGAGTTTCCCATCATAAATTCTTCAGTATGTTAGTGGGACCGGAACCGGGTTCCGCATGCCCTAGTAGTAGGGTCTTCAATTCTTCTGAAGTACGGGTTTACGCGCAGTCAATGGTAATAGGGCCGCCCTCCGTTACGTAGCATCGGCTCAATCACGGTGAAATGTGGGTGTCACTGTGTACTGTGTGCCATAGGCACATCTCTGCCTAACCCTTTGGGTACAGCATGCTTGATGACGCTGTTACATGTTTTAATTGTTTTTCCTTGGTTGGTCCCACACGATAGTGATACGCTGCGGAGTGTAGGCATTTTAAAATTCTTTTGCTTCCGCATGGCTGGTCTGTCTGTGTTGAGCCTCTGAGGGCATGGAAGAAGAAACTTTTTTTTAAATTGTATGTGTAAGAAATAAAAGACCACTTAAAAGTTTTAAATAATTTATGTTTCATCATACAAAGCCCTTACCAAACCATAGAAATATAAAACTAACAAAAACAATCATTTGATTAAGATAATTTAAATAAAATAAGTAACATTAGATTTTAAAACGTAAACATTGTTTACAATCGAATCACAGATGTAAAAAGTCTAAGATGTTAACAAACAAATGTTCAAACGCTTCGTGATGTTTGATAAAAAATATAAGTAAGCCTTTAAGGCCCTAATAATATATGATAGAACTACCTAGACGTATTTTAAACGTAATAAAAATAAAAACGAATTAGTCTTCTATTTATTTTATGATAGTATGTAATTTAAAATCAGATCTATAACATGTCATGGAACTATGAGCATGATTGTACCATTATTTTATTTAGCAGCTTTTTTTTAAACAAGGACACAAGAATGTTGAGAAGTAAGCTACAGCACGACACAATTTAAAGGAAATCAAGCTATTGCTATAAAATTACTAGAGTAAGCCGTTAGTTCAAGCACATCCACAGATATATCAATGAAACCTTTGAGCTATGTCGTACTGTGTTTAAGAATTAACGTAAATTAAATGAACCCATATCAGTCCTACATTGTAAAAAACGGAATGCAAGTTGTTTGTTTAATTTATGAGTTTTCCTCTTATTTTATTTATTTATTTAGACAATGGTCAATAAATATGAGTTTTATTTTAAAAACTAAAAATTTACGATTTTTAATAGTTTCAATTAATTAAATTAAATATAATACACGTCATCTGCCTAGCCTTTTCCCAACTATGTTGGGGTCGGCTTCCAGTCTAACCGGATGCAGCTGAATACCAGTATTTTACATGGAGCGACTGCCTATCTGACCTCCACAACCCAGTTAGTACTGGGTAATACGATACCCCTTGGTAAGACTGGTTGTCAGACTTTTTGGGCCACTGACTACCTATAACGACTGTCAAAGATCTACAAATGACACCCGGGACCAACGGCTTAACGTGCTTTCCGAGGCACGGAGGAAACTCGGTATGTAATGGGTGGTCACCCATCCACAGACCAACCTAGGTAAGCGCGGCTTTAACCTAAATATCGATCCGAGCGGCTGTTATTACTTAGCCACGAGCTCCTCAAAAAAAAAGCAAAGCCTCTTAAATTAAATATAATACACAATATTCGTAAATTGAGATAAAACAACCTTTTCAAAATTAACAATTTTTTTTTTTATAACTTCTAAAAATATTACATTGAGCAGTGGCGTATCACTTTTTGTAAACATACCATTCATGGACATGGCTCACATGGCCGACATATTATGGAGTAAGGATTGAAACACATTAATAAAGATAGAATTTAAAGTATACTTTTTCATGATTATGAAAAGAGGAACTTATAAAGAGTTTCTAGCAAGAATTATTTATATTCTCTTTGTAACAGCTGCAACCATACATTTAAGTAGGCAGTGGTCATTTTAAAATGGTAAAGTATTACCTCCTGGCAATTAAAATTACTTAAAAGAGATTCTATTTTAACAAGGCCTTAAGCACCTTTAAAATAAGGCATATTTTCCTTCCACTTAAGCCTATTTTCAGGCAAAATTCGCATCTACTGAAAATCCACATTGGTCCTCATTTGTTGACGTTAGAAGTCCTCATGAGGTATGGTTGTATGTCTAAAAGATCCGCATAGTGTTGGCACAGCCGTGGTTCATGCGGTACTGTACGTACATCATGCCGGAGTTGTGCCAGTAGTACAGCGCGCCCAGTACTAGCACGTGCCACCATTGGTGCGAGTGGCCGATGTAATCCACCTTGCCCGGGAACCAGCGTTCTGGGACCTGGAAAGATCATGAGAAAATAGGTAGTAACAAAAGATAAATAAGTGAAAGGGTTTAGTTTAATTAATAATGGAAAAAACTTATCAAAATATTGATGATATATTTACTAAATGTCTTTAAGTCATTCACTGACAGTTATTTTTTATACATTTTTAAAGCATAACGAGTCTCTAAAAACGGATTTTTGATTTTCGAAAATGTTGGCGATTTTTGATTTTCGAAGACATTCCATCAGAACAATGGGCTTATTTATTAAAAAAAAATACCAGCCCTGTCATTCGACTAGCGGAGATACCATAATTAATATCTTGTCACTTTAAAGTTTAAACACCTCAGGGAAGAGGTAAATTTAAAAAAATAACGTCAAAATCTTTACGGTATCACTGTTTCTTGATAATTTTCGAAATTAAATTATGGTAGTAACTGATTTGCGATGCGCAAGACTTGAAAGGCACAAAACAGCAAAAAATACGAATAGCCACACGTCAACATAAATAATAATATACCTACCTACGCAAATTGATAAAAAAATCTAATTACTTAGTAAACGAAGTTTTTGTACTATGTATATTCATGACAAATCGACTAAGAATGACTTAGAATCAATTAACTAGAATTAAAATTAGCATTTATTCAGTGTTAGTACTGATTTTAGCATACAATTACCTAGTTCAGTGTTGACCTTATAACATTTGTGTTTCTAACACCTATAACCTACCTCTAATGTCTGCCTGGTTATAAATAAGTCCATTCATGCTTTCAGAGCGCTTCTAATAACATAGAACGATCCTCAGTTTGTTTATAAAACAAGGTTCTTGCTTTCTCGTGTAAAAAAACTCGTCTCGTGCAAAAGTTACTTATGTAACATAAGATAGGGATGTCTACTGTTTAGTACAGATATTTCTACAATGTTTTAAACTCTTCAAGTCCTTTGTCATATAAGCCAAGTTGGCAAAAGTTATAACATAATAAAATAAAACTTGCCAATAAGGTCTGGTACGGAAACCGGCATGTCCTAGAACTAAAAATTCGACAACATATGACATCTACCAACTCGCACTGGGCCGCGTTGTGGATTATAGCCCATTCCCTCTCATAGAGAGGAGGCCTGTGTCCCAGCAGTGGGAACATTATGTCATGCTTATGTTTATGCTAATAGTCTGGTGATTACTGCGTTGTTCTCCTAAACCAAACCTAGTAGCTCAACTAACAGCTTAGACAGAAGACACAAGAAGACAGACAGAAGTTCTTTCAACATTTGGTTTCATGTTAAAAATACCTCAAACGACTGGGGTGGTTGTTTACAGGTTAGATATAAACATAATGATGATGGACAACGTACCTTGAAGGCGTATATCACGAAGGCAGTCCCACTGATGGCGTACATCCCTATGACTCTAGGGAAGAACATCTGAAACAACGCATTTGCAAATGATTAGATATTCACTATAATTTAATACACAAAGGAAGTAATAATAACTGATAAGATATAATCATGCTAATATGCTGCGTATTTTTTAAATAGCGGGCACTAGGTCATGTAAATACGACTAAAAATACGTTTGGTACTTTTGTATATAATTAATAAAAAAAATGTAAGAATAAAATCTTAAAGATACAATCATTACACCGTCATATTTGAAAGGATCTGAACGATCGAGCTACACGATTACTTACTGACAAAATAATGCTTTTTTAATTTGAGTGGACCTGTCCAGTCGGTGGACTAAGTTTTGACCGGCCCCATCTAAGTTTTGAAACAAAACATGATGTGACGTGTAAAAGAGTTTTTAAAACCAATTTACAGAAATAGACTTTTGTTATTTTCATCGAGGAAATGTTTGTCAATGTCAATTATTAACGTAGACCAAGCGAATCACAAACAAAACAACTCAACAATACCAATTTAGATAGACAATCCAATAATCTAGAACGCGATCAAAACCTGTCACTGTCACTATTATTGGAACGTTGATACTGAAAGCTCTTAAACGTGGTTTAGATGTGCTGATCGCGTCAGTTCCTTTAGTGAAATCCGTCCTCAGTACGCACCGACATTTTTGAGCCTACGACCCAACTTCGTCAAACTTGAAGGTCATCTGCCTAGCCTTTTCCTAACCATTTTGGGGTCGGCTTCCAGTCTAACCGGATGCAGCTAAATACCAGTACTTTACATGAAGCGACTATCTATCTGACCTCCACAACGTGTTGGTACTGAGTAATACGATACGATAAAGACTGGTTCTCAGAGTTTCGGGACGCCTGTAGACTGTCAAATATATACAAATGACAGCCGGGACCAACGGCTTAAAACGCTTTCCGAGGCACGGAGGAAACTCGGTATGTAATGGATAGTCACCCATCCACAGACCAACCTTACCAAGCGCGACTTTACCTGAAGATCGATCCGTGCCCCTGTTATTATCTAGCCACGAGCTCCTCCGTGAAACTAGAAAGCGTTTTTGCTAAAAAAATTGTCTGTGTACTGACCTGTACCATGGGGTTATCGAACCCTCCCATAGTGTATGTCCAGTGCAGCGTGGGCAGCACGCCGTAGGCTGCCCAGCCGATGAACACGCACATCTTCACCGGGTACGGCACACCCAGCCGAGGGATTTGAAGCACCATCGCCACCACGAAGATCACTGTTACTGACGTCATGTAGAAGGATTTTAACTCCTGGAATGAGACAGGAATTGTTTAGAATATCTTCATTTTATAGCAAATAATTACGTATGGCCCTAGAATCTAGATAGTTGGTGAATATTGAGATTATGAAAAAGAAGACGACCCAGATCGGTACTGCGAAGACATACCCCAAATAAATTGGGATAAAGGCTGAAGAAGATGAAAAAACACATTGAAATCGTTCCATCAACTACTGCTAGTCACAGAACAAATTCTGTAACAATAGCTGGTGCAGTAGCCGCTATTCATATAGAATTTATTCGTATTTGTAGTACAAAGCTCTGAGTTTAACCCTCAACATTACCCAAGTTGTGTGGTAATCGATTGTCGTGGTATGGGCATGTGATGCGGAGGAATGAGGATAATGTCGTGAGGAAAGTTTTGAGTATTAATGTGGATGGGTATACATATGAGTAGAGGAAGCCCAAAGAAACGATGGATGGACTGAGTAAAGAATGATATGGCAAGAAAGGAGGTGTCTGATGAGATGACGAGTAATGTAGAAGTATGGAAGAAGAAGACATGCTGCGCCGACCCCAAATGAATTGGGATAAGGGCAAGAGAATGATGATTTTCCAAAATGTTTTCGAAACAGTAATACCTACATACGGTTTGAACTTTGAACATGATTATTTAGGTAGAGTATGCTTGCCTATTTTTTATCAACGACGAAAACATTCGAGAGGTCGATACAGACAGACAAACTGTTTTCTTTTGTTCTGAATGACTTAGCATATAAAGGTACAACAAATAAGTCTATGAATAGAACACGTACATAAAGAAATTCGGGGTAATTAACCTGCGTTAAACATATAGGGTAAGGTAATTAAGGTTAATGCACTTGTCATTCACTTGGATCACCATCTGCCTGACCTTTTCCTCGGTAGGGTTCTAGTATATCCGGATGCAGCTGAATACCAGCATTTTACATGGAGTGAAGGAGGCTCAATGTAAAATAGTGGTGTTCAGCTGGGTGGCCGGATGAAACTGGATAGCCACAACACAAACCTTTTTGTATTGTGTAAATGTCATTGGATCATGTTGTCTGTTCAATAATAAAATAATAACAAACCTTTCACTTTCATCATCTGCCTAGCCTTTTCCCAACTGTTTTGGGATCGGCTTCCAGTTTTACCGAATGTAGCTGAATACCAGTATTTTACATGGAGCGACTGCCTATCTGACGTCCACAACCCAGTACTGGGTAATACGATACCCCTTGGTAAGACTGGTTGTCAGACTTTTTGGGCCACTAACTACCTGTAACGACTGTCAAAGATCTACAAATGACAGCCGGGACCAACGGCTTAACGTGCTTTCCGAGGCACGGAGGAAACTCGGTATGTAATGGGTGGTCACCCATCCACGGACCAACCTAGGCAAGCACGGCTTTACCTAAAGATCGATCCGAGCGGCTGTTATTATTTAGCCACGAGCTCCCTTTCACTTTAATTAAGGTAAATCAAATAGGTCTGAATTCATAAAAAGAGATGAGGAACATTCAGTCTTCAGGAGAGACGACGAAATTTGTGCCTTGTCTACTTGATGATTAGGTATAATATTGCTAAGGATAAAAAAAAAACTTGGTCGCAATAATTGCCTACCTCCTCTCATTACTGCAAGCTTATGCAGCTTGCTTAACAACTATACATACTAGATGACACTGTGGAAATATTGACCGAAGGCGATAGAAAGCGCTATCACAACTATGCGAAAATAAATCGTGGAATTCACTATGTTTGTTTGTATTATTACGTCTTTGGCTCTCCCGTAGCCAATCTATCAATTGAGAGGCGCATTATAATGCCTGCCACACACGTGATGAAAAATTGCAACAATTTAGATGTGCGAACTACTGTACCGTGCTTCCTTTGTATGTTTTATTTAACATGCTACAGTGATCGCTAGATAGACATCTCCCTAAGCCGTGTAGTAAAATGAATTTAAAACACTATTGTATCTACTCAACTTAATATTTTATAAACATAACTTCTACCATTCTTAACTCCATTTTAATCATAAGTAAATGAAGCCCTCTCTGTTCTTGGTCACTTATAGATCTTATTCGTAAACGACAATCTTCCGCAAACGATCTGTCTACCAGTAGCGAAGGGTCAATTTTTGAAAGAGGTAACCCGGAGTACCTACATTATCTTCAATGTGATTATATTATTTGTCGGTAGAATACTGACTGTGCCATTTTTCAAAGGGAAGCCGGTAGGAATCGAGTTGTATGGAACCTTCGCCACTGCTGTCTACGGTCCCAAGTAACACTGGAACAACTCATACAGCTAATTCAATATTCTAACCACGCATTTCCAACATGGGCGGTCGGTTCAATTACCTCATCTAACGTAATTATAACGATAACATTTAAATAACACTTTAAATTCTAGTATATCAACTAGGATGGTATGAGAAGGTCATTGGTGCTTTGTGTTGCAACAAGAGTTACAAAAGTTGGACCCTACGTGCATACTAAGGTCTCATTGAATAGCAGTGTGTTCCGAGCCTACTGACCGAGCTCTTGGCCTTAAAATATTTACGAAACAATGAAATTAATTATGTAGGTACACATATTGACGGTGATAAATCATTTCGTTCACCTATCGATTAGAATTTACGTCAGCGGAAAGTCCACGTGGGCTGACGTGGATATAAATAATAAATGAATACTACTAACTGTTGTAAATACAATAGTCTATTACTGTAAATTACATTTAACATTGTAAACACATTAAAAGATTGTTAGCCAAAACAAGTTTCTTCAGAAGAGACAGGAAGAGACACACTTTCTTCAGTTCAAGACATGTTAATCAGAGATTTTAGCAGACGCCCCGCGCCGCGACGTATGAAAATCTGCTATTGCTTAAATACTGTGTAATTGACGTGGATGGTAATTTCGCACTTTCAGATTGACGGTGGGCATATTAAATTATTACAATCTAGAATAAAATCATAACCCTTCCTTTTGGTTTTGCCGTAGTCGGGTAAATAAGCGGGGACACATGAGCTAGCATACCTATTCTATAATCACCTCTTAGAAACACCTGCCAACATGAAGGTGCTGGGCTGCAGCCCTGAACACAAAGGTCAAAGAAGGAACATAGATAGGTTTTAGTCAGTACAAGTGTGACACTCCCTTCCGCTCCGCCCAGAGTGGTCATTTGAAGATTTCCCACCAGAAAAAAAAAAGACGAAGGTGCTATTAAAAATAATAAAACAGAGTACCTAATTGTACAAGCAAGATTAAAAACTAGTAGATATGCTAGAGAGTCTGACAATAGCGTGATATAAAGCACCCACATGTATATACTCCTTTTGTTTTATTAAACATTACATAATGGCATAGTGAAGTCAATTAAAAAATTAAACAGTATGACTCTCAATTAGGAAACAGAGATATGCTAAGATTATACTTCTAACTGGTAACTGTTTAGTCACGTTTTCTTGCAAACAAGAACATTATCACGTGTCTTAAAGGAGTTCCTGCCTACCTAATAGTTAGTGAGTGTCTTTGTGTTAAGACTTGATCGGTTCACGTTGACGTAGGTAAAGTTCACTAAACTTTCAGGTCAACTATCATTAGACGCTTTAACAAAGAATATGTTGCCAGCAAAAAAGGCTTAGTACAAACTACTCAAATTTATTCGGAGCAAAAAAGAGTAAAGCATTACTGCGAGACCAGTACATACTTTCATTTTTTTCTGACAATAGATTAACTGGTAACGTAAAAAAGAATGCGTATACAGAATTATAGCAAGCCCATGCATTGAATAATCAAACCGTCATTGGAATCTACTAAAGTTAATTTAAAATGCACTCAATTGCAAAATAAAGAGTAGAAAAAGTAGGTTGCCATACCGAAATTATATCAAATGAGACGTTGTCTCAGTGAAAGTAAACCAAGTTCAGATACGCACAAGTTTTTGTGATATTTTCGTATGAACCGTTCAAAGTGTTGGTGCTTTCTCTTTTACTGTAAGTCAAATACAGGAACGGTACATTAGTATCAACGATTATCTATTTCTAGAACTCTAGACATATTGCTTGCATCGACGAAAGTCTTAGAAAGCGATTGAGATTTCGCGTCTCTAAATGCATTACTCATAAATATCGAAGAACTCGTCCATGATCATCCGGAACCAATGCTGCCGATTACTCTTATCGATTTTGTTTTGCTATTGAAGTACATCGGATTGTGCATAATTGTGCACAGACGATAAGAAATTACAATAAGTTATTTGTTTCTTTTGATATGCATGGAAATCAAGCGATAGTGAAGATATTTACAGCCTCATAAATTAAGTTTGTGTTTGATGGCTTGCGACTAACAGGTCACATTTTGACTTATGAGTTATAATACCTATAATATAACCTGTTTTGGAGCTTTCCGTTATTATAAACTGCATCATTAACATCGTCAGCCGTCTCGATAAATGGGATAACAGCTTCGTTAATGAGCACTATTACTACATTGTCAACGTTCAAAATAGCTTAAACGATCTTTATTTTAATTGACAACAATATTAGAACGGAGGCTAAAGTTGAAATAGAATAATTCTAATTTCCAGCATCCATAATTATCAATGATACTCCCTTTCACAATTTTCTTAACGACATCGCAGGTACGCAAGCGATATCATAAATCATAATATCAAAATGTCCACGTGGAGTAGCTGCATACAATGTGACATTAAGGTCTTGTTTCAAAATGTCCGGATATGAACTAATATCTAAAAACTAGATCAACTAAAAATGGATCAGATTTTGTACGAAATTATCAGCCAAATGACATGGAGATACAACAACGGAGTAATTGCGTAACACGCTCACAATCCTAATGCAAAAACGTTACGTTGTTTAGCAGACGAATTTTAAGATGCAGCAATGGATTATGAATTTCCTTTAAAATCTTTTGAATTGGGATGGAAAATGTGTCACGCAGTAGGGATTCAAATCAGATGGAGCAAAATTAGTGTGAAATGATCTGGCAAAAAAGGTTATTAAGACTAAACTTACAGCATGACACCAGAAGGCGTAATAAACACCGGAAGTGTAGATGGCGAGCAAGGAGAGCGCGATGCCGAAGAGGTCGTACATGAGGAACGTGTTGTAGTCGTGCTCGGACCGGCAGGAGAACGTGTGGTACAAGGCAGACAGTAACATGCATATCTGGAAACAGAAAAAAATAAGATTATAAAAGAAATTGACAAGCATACAGACATTCAATCGAAAAGCATTTTGACGCATTGTAAGTTAACCCTACTCTGCTTCTGTGGCAGTGAGGTTTTTAATGACACATAACGCACGCCGGTTTCTCATGGGGGTAAGCAAAAACTACAAAACGCCGCTGACATTATTGTGGTAGAAAACCCTAAGTAAGAAGCAGTAGTGAAGGGTCAATTTCTGTAAGAGGTAAGCTGGAGTACGTATCTTTAATGTGATTATATTATTAGTCTATAGAAAACTGACTGTGCCATTTTTCAAAGGGAAGCCGGTAGGAATCGAGTTGTATGGTACCTTCGCCACTGGTAAGAAATCAATCTGACATATTTTAGATCTTTGCTATCTCATGCATATGTTAATAAGCAACGTAAACATTTCATATGTCTGTGAGGCCAATTTAAAAATAGTAATAGAATAGAAATAAACAAATAGCAAAAGAATTTATGAAGCATATTTCTCGAATATCTTAACGAAATGATTCTACTAAAAACAACTTTAGCTACAATTTTCAAAAAATTGGGTTGTCTAATATGGCATTTAGCCAAGCATGGCTGCTCCGTTTCAACTAAACGAGCATTCCGTAGTACATTGACTTCGAAAATGTTTTTGATAGCTACCCAATAAATGGAGCTGTTGGTCTAAACTTTGCCTAGAATTGGCTCAAAACTTTGTCATTTACGAGATGGGTTTAACTAGGGCGCCGCAGTAAACAATTCAAATTAATTAAACAGTGTTGCAGTGGGACAAACTAGACATTATTTAAACATTTTTTTATTTAGACTATCCAAGAGAGTACACATTCATCCTTTTGAAGTAAATTCCACTTTGCCCCACCAAATTGTCATATCAGTGAGACAAAGTTGAATTTACTTCAAAAGTCTCTCAAAACGCTCTTGGATAGTCAAAACAAAAACAATTTAGCGATATTTGCATAAATCTTGGAGATGACCTTAATATTGACCTCATCAAATCATTGAATCATTAACTTTACATTGCTAAATTCCAAGATCCGCCACACATGGGTGCTAATTTTGAATTTACGCGGAAGCACAATAATTTGGACTAGCCTTGTTATTTCCTAAATGGCTAACCGTTAAAAATATATAACACACATATTATTATGTATCCGTAATGTTCTAGGAACTAGTTTAAGAAAACATTAAACTTAGCAGCATCGTACCAACCCACTTATGTAATACGGCAGCGAGTAGTTACGTGGAAAGGTCAACAGTACCATCTATTATATTAATCATACGTTATGAATACTTGGAAAGAAAATCGATGAAATAACAGGCTTCGCTCAATGTCATTAAATATGCTCTTTCTCGTACGTAAAAATCAATTGTCTTGTCATAATGCACCTGCGACATGACTTTGAAAGTTTCAGCCTGTTATAGAAATTCATTTTTATTTTAACTTGCACATAAGGCCGGTTTGGCTAACACATTTCCGAAAAAAAAACAAAGTGGGCAAAGGAAGTACCTTAAAATAAACGAACATTACCATATAAAGCTGCAGATTATCTGTACCTATAGTAAACAAAACCAGTTTTTCGCTTTAAAACTATCACGACGATTGCCTCTGCGTCGCCCCACTACGAGCATCATGCCACTATTTACAGCCTTCGCTTCGTTACAAGTTACAACATCGACACAAGACAAGACCAACAAAACAGTTCAGTAGGCTCCTATAGCTGTATGAAAAACATCAACAGTTGGACATATGGACATGAATGAATGAATGAAAAATAGTCTTGTGGCCAGTGTCGACTTGAGTTTTGTTACCTCTTTATGACCTACGTTTGTTTAATGTTTACTCATTCTCACTTTCAACTCAATTGTCCATTTCCATTTTGTATCTATAACCCTGCTTTCTTCGAGAAGAATTTCTTTGACAGATACTTGTTAATTACATGCTATAAAACCCTGAAGGTGGTATAAATAACGCATAGTAAGCAGAGAAAGATGGTGCGTCGTTCTGTATGTGGCACAATACAATTGTAACCTGTTTCAATGATTGACCTACTACAACCTGTTTGAGATTCGTCAACCTCTGCTTTCATATACCTACTAAACGTTACAGGGTCAAGTTAAATTAGCTAGTGAAACTCACGTGGAAGGGACATCTACACACACGGTTACCACGTGTTCAGGATATCATACCGAACTAAAATAATCAGCAGTTCGGTATTGCGCTTCTGTAGGAAACAGCAGGTTTTTTTTTAATTACCGACGAAACATGAATAATGTAATGAATACGGGGTAACCGCTTGACCGTAGATGTCCTTTTCACCTTGTATGTTAACACAATAAAATGAAAAAAATATTTAATGATTTTTTTTGAGTCAACGACTTCAGGTATTTCAGTTACTCTATCATGATCGATATCAAAACCACACCCATTACATCTGCAGAGTTCTGCTAGCTACTTTCATTTGACCCTATACTATACCTCCCAAAATTCTTAAATCAAATCATGTTGCATTACAAAACAAAAATTTTATTTTAGTTAAGTTTATTTTGATTTACGTCCACATCGATTCATGGATTCTGCGTGCATGTAATTTAATACTGTACACATTTAATCAAAAGTTGTTAGATTCGCGTTATGAACATACTAATATAGCATACCTATCTACATATATGGCATGCACATGTTGACAGTGAAAGCATTTCTTAACTAGTCAGATTACTGACTATCTCCCGCATGTATCAGCCGCGTTGGAAAGTTCTTTGCAATGTTAAATTAATTTTATACAATATTTATTTCAAAGCAAGATTTTTGCACACAATTAAGAAAGGAAGACTCGTATACATTTTGTTTCTGCTAGTATTTTTGGTCTATTTTACATGCTATCCTGATTTTTAACTATTTTAGTTGTAGTCTTTTAATTGGGTTATTAGGTCACACACATTCAATGTTTCAAAAAGGCAATTGAAAAAAAATAAACCATCACAATTAATTCAAATTGTAATGCAATTAACCAATCATCTTAGGTCAACTTAGATTTCAATACAATATTTATCAATTTATATAAAAGCGATATTTTGTACATCAGTGTAGAGCCTGCACAGATAGTCATTAACGCTCTTTTTTTTATAATTTCTTACTTTCACTAACGGGAGGAAAGCAGGTCGAACATCTGAGCCGCAAACTTTCAAGACGTCGACCACCGACCAATGGTGTAGAGCTCATTTCGTAATGGCCACGTCACAACGGACATGGAAATATTGTATTACGCCGCTCCTATGTCCAAGTGCTAAAATAATATTAAGCTGATGGAAGGGGCAACAAGCCTTGTGTTAATAGTGTAAATAAGATTTTTGCTCTTAGGTTGATGGCTCTTAGATTATATTTGCATATATATCACTATAGGAACTGGTTTTTAGGTCAGCTTTCAATGAGCTATGAAATCATAAATTCTCTTGAGTAGTACTTAGTTAAATGAAATAAAAATAAAATACAGAATATGTAAGAGTAAAGGCACTAAAAGAACCATCAATCTTGGACATAACAATGATTACATAACTTTTATTGGACTTGATATGTCAGCAAGAGCAGCACATTATGATCTCGATAAAAAATACAATTAACGTCATTAATCTAAAGGTGCGTCCATACTGCTAGCATTTTTGAGAGCAACTAGCAGACATTTCAAAAGGAGCGTTCGTGTGTTATTTCATTCCATTGCGAGCCAATCACTCATTTAAGTGGCTCGAAAGGCGGGTGCCAATGCCGTTGAAGCTTTCTCGGAGAAGGAACTTTGTGCTCGCGAGTGAGCATTGTAAGGTGAGCATTATGGTAGTACATAGGTGTCACACCCACTGCGCATACATACTCGCATTGTGTACGCAACTTGAACCGACTGACGTAACACGCAATTATTAAACTTACCAGAAAGCATGAGAACAACAACCCAGCGACGATCTTGTCCGTGACGGTAGCATGAATGTTTATGATGACCAGGTCGTTGATCGTCAGGAAAAATAGCAGGAAGAAGCCGAATATGTGCGTCCATATGTTCATAGTCTCATTCGTCCACCAGAATATGCTAAAACAAGAATTAAAATTCGGTCATACACATTTGGAACGAGGAAACCTCAAAACGTAATAGAATTTGCATTGCATAATAGCACATTTTTGGCCGGTTAGGAGGTCGTACATTTATTATGAGTGTGAATAAATAATTTGTTTATTGTCATAAGTCAATATATATGCTTTTGGCTTCCTACTATCGTTTCTTTCTAAAATCAGTCAAGATTAGTTGAAGTCTGTTAGTTGATCTCATGCTCATCTTACGAGTTAATCGTATTAGTTCTTACATGGAATACGATAAGAACCGGTAACAACCATATTCGACCTTAAAGGCGACCGGTTAGTGATGCATGTGGTTGTAACCGATAACCAGTAACAAATTGTATCAGCACTTCTGCAGAGTAATGTTCCATTCTTTACGTAAGAAACAGCCTCGTAAAAGATACACTCTGTATGTCAAGAACGTGAAATGGTAGCTGTGTATGTTTTCCATCGGAAGACGGAGGTCCGGTTGCAGTGGTCTGGTGTCGCAACTTGGAAGAGGCCGAGATCTCTATGGTTTGTAGGAGGCTGTTATAAGGCTGAGCGGAGTTTGATCATCTTTATAGTATCGTTTCGACAAAGACAATCTATTTCAATCGCTTTGTAAACTCATGGACGAATTTTTCGATTACAAAAGCATCTGAAATTATTCTTCACTCAGTCTGTCATGGTAAGAGAATCTCCAACGGCTAACTGACCATGTAGTTTAGAAAGGAAACTAGCGTGTATTTAGGTACTATGTACCTTAACTACTCTTACTTAAGTTCTACAAATAGGAACAATTGCTGGCAACATAGTCTGCATTGCACTGCAATAATTATATGAAACTTCATTATACAGTTACACTCTGATTTCCACGGGTACGTACTTAGATAGTATCTATATTGTAGGTACCCATGTACTGCAATATATCTGTTTAGTCCATTTACTGTTACTACAAAGCGAGAAAGTTTGAATAATCTGTGATTCCTTACTTTGGACAACACTATTTACAAAATGTGACAAGAAAAGTGTTATAAATGGCTGTGAATTATAAGAAAACAGGGACACGATACAAACGGATGGATGTGTCAAAGACTGTACAGCTATGTAAGAATTAGTGAACACGTTCACCAATCATCATACTTTTTTTTGTTAGTTTCTCTATAAAATGTGTATCCTTTATTTTGTAAGTAATATTGTGGAAAAATTAGGGAAACAATCGTTTCTCGTTTGTTTCTCCTCATTATCAATTAATCAGTCAGGTGCAGTTCCAACTAAACAATTTATTGAGGTCATAATTTGAATGCAATGATAATGTAAAAGACGTTCAGCAGCAGTCGCACCGTCATGTCGTTGCAGTCAAGATTCCGAACCCAACCGCAGATGGCTGCAGCAGACGGCAGCGCCGTATTCCAGTTAGTTCTGAATGTTCCGTGAGACAAGATGGCTGACGTGTTTGGGATTAGCGACCGTGATTTACCTACTCTTGTATCTATTGTCTTGTTAGTCCTTCCTTTTCTAACAATATTATTGATGATACGACAATGACTTGTTTTTATTATACAAGTATAGAGGGAAACAACGACAAGCCATACGTCCAATGGTGAAATGCATCGTGCGTTTGCGTTGATCAATTTTTCTTTCGATAGAGAAAACCCATACTTCGTCAGTTATGTTTTTTAATTTCCATGTAATAGGGGGCGAATCTGTGGCCAATTGGCTATCAATAGGGTACAAATCCAGACACCGTGGCTACTGCAGAGAAATTCCAGATGTAAATCCCAATAACACTTTGCCCGACCTGGGAATCGAACCCAAGATCTTGAGGTTCAGCAGTCCCGCTTCGTTCTCGTCCACCAGACCAACGAGGCGAACACTGGACCAAGGAGGTGAGAAATATAATTATTAGTAGGGACAAAAACTCGATAGCCGAGCATAGCCAGCTACATAATAATATGTCGCATGGACTACCAAGAACCAATGTGTACAAAAGTCACAATACTAGCAGAAAACAGTAACAGGTAACAGAAAACGGTCCCAGAAAGAGATTGCAGGATTAAATGAACTCAATTTTAAAAGTTTAAGACCTAAAATCGCAATAGATCAAAGCGGAAAGAGGAACGGAAGACCTGTCTTGTAATGGGATAACGTAGGCTTTGATAACGGTAATGCAATTGTGCTTCAGTCTGTATCAATCAAAGCATTTATTTCAAGTAGACCAGTTACAGGCACTTTTGAATTGTCGAAACAAAGACAGTAATGAAATATAGCTACAGTCCAAGTCACAAGGCACAAAAACTGTGAAAGTACTGTAGTTGCCCATTCCCTAACGTAGATCTCTATGGAGAAAAACGGGCAAGAAACGAGTATGACAGACCACTCCGCTGGTCCCACGGCGGAGGACATCCATTAAGGATTTTCACACGAAAAAAAAGGCTTTGACAACGGTTAGATTTGAATCGTGGATGAGCCTTTGAAAGTTCCTACCTACGCACTATGCGTGAAAGCCATGGCTCAATGGATCAGTAATGAGGTCTACACAGTTATGAAAATTCGCACCATTTCTTAACAAGCTAGCATCGTTACTGGGCTGTCTTCTATGTGATGCAACAGTATATAACATGAAACTCTATATACATCGTCTCAACTTTCGTTATGACCGCTCAGCTAATGGTAATGACAAAGTAGGTGTAAATAACACATAATACGGAGAAAATAGTAATGAGTAATGACTATGTATCATTATACCTGATCCCATCTCCGTTTACAGACACACTGTATCAGAAATGTAATGTGAACTGCAGCGTTTACGAAGCCTGTTACGGAGGACGAGAATTCTGCATATTAAACGTCAAATTGGTGGATCAACATTCAGCCCAAATAAAAGGCGATAGCTGAGAGCTTAAACATTGAAATCCTTTTATAAATAACTCTAATATTCGGATTTGCCTAGTCCAGACCTCAGGTTAAAAATCTGCGTGAATCAAACTCAAATCTCTGGTAGTTTTAGAGCGAGTTTGCTGCACTCACGTTTTGCTAAAGACTTAGATTGCAGTAACACAGTAGCGGCGTAAATTACTAACCTTCGCAGGTAGGTACTATCTGCGATTACCGCTCCGCAAGAAGAATGATGCTGCAGGTCTCAAGTAATCTACTTGGTAATTAAAAGTGACGTACGCGGTACTGGGTAAACTGGTGTAGATAAAATCAAGCTATTCAGGTTTGGATTGGAAGGCTCAATTCTCTGCCATGAGCGCAGTGGTCTCGAAAGCTGGACAATTCCACAGGGACCCTACGTCTATGACCATGTTTTAATACCGGCTCATTGAACAGCTGAACGGCATCTGGGTGAATGCATGCATCTTGCGTGGTTTGAACGTAAGGAGCAGATCCTGAATTTCTGCAGCACATTTTTTATGACTTAACTGCATATTTATCGTCTCTAGGCTTTGAAACTCCTGCGCAGTATGCAAGGTTAGTTACACTCGTTACAAAAACTTAAGCCAATGTGAGCTTGAAAATTCGTTTGTATGTTACTTTGAGTATTGATTAGCTTTTCAGGAACTGGGCATAAGCTATTTATTTTTGACTGCATTTCAATGTGAGCACTGAATGTTCATGTTTTTTTTGCCATCCTTGACCTACCTCACAAGATAAAAGCCCCGAAAAACTAAACATTATTGAAATGACCATAACAGCAGAGGTCAGTGACGTCAGCACAAATCCAGTTTATTATAACATCCTAATCTATAAAATTACATTTATTTAATGGTGGTTTATGTATTTTTATTTTTTTTTATTTAATAAATTACATTTATTAAATTTATTAAACTTGTTGTATTGTAGTAACACAAAGACTAAATAAAATAATGAAGTATGAGATTTACCTTTCCCAACATAGTCTGGTGGGTAATAATTTTCTGTAGCCATCTCTTATGAACTGGTTATGTTTAATATAATCTGGTGCCTGTTCATATTTGAGGAGTTGCCGGTAGTTGATGTACTCCTCCTCTTCTTTGGTCAAGTTATTGTTGTCTTCCAGTTTCTTCCCTCTCCGCAGCAGACCATTGCTTTGGCAACAGCTCTCTGTTCTACATTCATTTTCTAACTGAAACAAGTAGGGATTTTCAATAATGCAACCAAGAATGATTCTTATTTTGGTGTATAAGAAAGTATTCTATCTATTTTGCTAGTTTCTTATTAATGTCAACATTATAAATATGAAGAGGATATGCTTCTATATTTTGATACTCAATTATTGAATGGCAAGTGAAACATTTTGATCCCCGTCATGACGGCAGGTTCCGAACATGATAGTATGATTTAACAGAACAAATAGTTATGGATCAAAGTAAGCAATGCAACACTGGATGTAGATTGAAATGATTAAGTCTAACTTCAACCCTTGTATAATGTCTCAAACTGTGGCTTTTGGTTTCTTGCATTTAACCTTTTTATTTTTCTCAATGACATGATTTTTTTTTCTTCTTCATGTTGCTAGCACAAGTCTTTCAAATTAAATATTAGAATCTGTTATAAAGGTTACTGTAATGAAAACAGTGGGACTAAGGTGTTTAGTTTAAAAATAACAAGATTTCGTAGAGACAAAGATGTTTATAAAATTCTTATAATATGTTATGTTACCCATCTAGTTTACAGAAAAAATAAGTGCTTGTGTACAGTCACGAACACATGTATGTTCACTCTTAACAGCATTGCGAAGAGATTTTGCTCTTACTGTATCAATTCTAACTTTATGTTACTGTTGAAATAGTATTTTGGAATCCACGCTATTAAGATTTAGGTCTTATTTCAAAGTTGTGATTTTTGTTCCATGAGAGAAGCACTTTTGAATTTGTAAGTGTATTGTGTGCTTGTGACTGTACCTAGACCTAGCATAACAAGCGGCAAATATCTTCTACACATCAAATCATTGTAAGGAAACCTTGTTAAACTTAAGAATAAGAGTAAAGAGTTTCCAACATCTAGAAGGTGAAAGTGGCAGTTACCACATATTCAGTACAACATTCGGGATCATATCAAGTAATTTAAAAAAAACAGCTGTTCCATACATTTTGAGAATGTATGTATAGCACTTTTGTAGGGAACACCTGATTTTTTTTAATTACTTTTGAAAAACTTCTTTGTGGAGGGGTTCAGAATGATGTACTGAATAATTATGTGGTAACTGTTTGTGCATTGGTGTCCCTTCCATCCTGTATACTTAAATTAAAAATAATTAAATTCAGGAATTTTCTTCTGCATTTTATAACTTGTTTATACATAAAATACAAAAATCTACCCACATAACTGCTCCATTTTTTTCCAAATCGGTACAATGGTACCATGAATCGAATGGTTTAATTTAATTGCAATTGTTGTACAGATATTCATAGTAAACAAATACACTTACTTTTTCTATTGGCATAAATTGCACCGTTTCTGCTTGGCATTCACTAAGTTTTTTTGTCATAGTAAGAGTCATTTTGGAATGCTGTATTCAGAAAACCACAACAAACTATGTCTCAAACTCCAATAAAGCCGAACAACATTTTAAAAATAAATACAATTAGTAGGTATATATTGTATGCTAATGTGATTAAAGACCATAAACTTTTATTTAAATATTACGACAAAACGAATACTGTAAACACATTAAAATAAATCGGCACAACCACCTCCTCAAGCGATAATTTCCAAACTATTTATTTTTTTATAATAAATTGGTTAACGTCACTCAAAGTCAAGAAAACGTCAAAATTGACATTGCAAATATTTCGTCCGAGAATTGAGAGCGCGGTATTTTTTTTATTTTAATCAATTTTTATTTAACACGTTTAATAATGATTATTATTTAATCATGTTTATATAGTTTTTAAAGATATTTATGAAACAATTAAAGTTTTTTTATTTCTCCGTTTCCTTCACAGATGTGCTGTTTGTCAGGGTTGCAATATGATTGTATGTAGTCGTAATCGAAGTTGCCATCTCAACAGTCTCCACTACAAAATTGCAGCATCAATTCACGTGTCTTATTTTTTGTCTCCTTGTCTAAAAAGTTTGTAGCTCCTCAACCTGGCAATGATCACTTACTCGTTCATAAATCATAATCTTCTGGCACAATATGCTAAAGATAAGGTTTATGATAACTTCACTTTTGGACTGGCGTTTCAAATTTTTATTTATTTTTAGTTATGTTATTACAATGACTATTCAAAAATCCGCTTTAAATGTTGCCAGCTACCAAATGAATCTGCTTGATTTTCTTTCTACACTGGCTTTCCAAGCTGAATTTATTATTTACGAAAAGCTATTATTATTATTATTGGTTATTGCTTTTCTATTATCCTGCTTTTACCGGTATTAAACGCATCATAAATTAACTAAAAAGTCTATGACATTGCGCCTCTCCATCTATCCTGCACGTAATCGAGTAAGTATGAGGTTTTCAGATGCCGTTGGATTAACACCAAATAAAAACTTTGAATAAACTGTCTTTAAATTCGTAATATTACTAAACGTTAGTCTACTTGAGGTACCTAATAAAAAAGAGGGGACTACAGTATTCCAGCCATCTACTGACCGGTTTTAACTTTTAGGTACCTATCCCGGAAACCTAAAATTAGAGTGCAAATGTAAACTTGGCCCAGGGGTCAGGGCCATGGGTTAAATACCAGCGAAACAGCCGCTTCCTAAGTTATGTATCAAGGCCCTCAAAAATGAAGATTCTGGATGCTTTGCTTAGATAATTAACTATGAAGCAGTAAAGCGGGGTCGCGGCAGAAAAAATGCGTACAACATTATCTTACTATTACTATAAATGCGACTTTATGAGGATGGATGGCTGGATACTCTTTCACGTAAAAACTAGTACGATCCCGTGTGACAATTACTCCACGCAGGCTAAGCCACCGGCATAAGCTAGTAGATACTAATTGGAAAAATAAATGACAGAAAACAAATACACATAAACTCCGATTTTAAGGTATTTTTGAAGAATTACCAATGTTTATTGCTTATGGATTGCCCAAAAGATGTTTGTACAAATATTTTCTGGGCTGATGTAAAGATTGACGTAAAAATGCACAATTAAATATTATTCTCATGTTTTTGTAATTTTTTTAATGTAGTTCGTACTTTTCGTACCTTTGTCAAGCTATTTCACCTGAGAAAGTTTCAAATTGCAAAAATGTGCTTTAAAATAGCTTGCGTGCCTACTTCAGTAATGAATATCTACAAATAATCCAAAAATAGCGCCCCGGAGAATTCTTTACCGAGTGTAACGTCACATCCTATATTTTCAGAGTTACCATACCGTAATATAGTTTGGAAAAATCAATAATCATTATAACTTTTATAAACAAAAAACTATAGTGAATTGTAATTTACAATTTGGATTAAACAATGATTAATGTAGCTCTTTTTTATTACAATTTGCTCTTTATATTAAAATTGTATTACAATAAAAGGAAAAGATAACTAATTTAAAAAATCTTGCAACCATAAACGACACTTACACGTTAAACAACTGTGCTATTCAGAACGGTCTTTGTAAATGGTCGATTTTCCTGTTTGCTGTTCTCCATTTGCTGAGAGTGTATAATTTTGTTATAATCCGTGCTCTGTTCTAGTTCTTATTTTTTCTTATTATAAGTTATTATTATTTTTTATTTAAGCGTTTAAAGTTTGATCCTCGATAGTAGAATTTCAATATTACTACATAAAACGACTTAGGTGGTACTTTTGCGTTTAGACGGGAGCCATCTTGCAATCTCTAATCAAAGGTCCTTGGCTCACAGTTTCGTTGTCTAGTTGAAAGTCAGTTTATTCCATCATAAAATAATCAAATGGCGTTAAAACGAATTAATAGGGTACGTATTGGCATTTGTGTCCTATATTTTAATAATTTATTGAAGTATCAAATGAAGTGTTGTAAAAATGGTATCAGACTTCGTAGTGAATGTTTCGTCATTGTGAATACCTATTATCGAAATTTCTTCTGGATAATTCCGTGTGCGTGATGATTTCATTGAAATCATTAGGTGGTTAATCGATCTGGTTCCAGTGTTACTTTTATGGGGTAACGGTGTTTTACTGGTTTATGTAGGTGACAATTTTGTGCACACGGCGTACATAAAATGTCGGAATTATGTGCCAATTTTGAGGTTTTCTTGTCATGAAATGCATCTGTGTCGTGAAAATGTGAAATATTTCGGTGTACAGCGTTGATTAGTGATAGAAAAAACATCGATCATGAATCGAAGTAGCCGTTCCGAACAATATGTTCAACCCCCATTTATTTTCCGACGTGATGATGTGACATGTTCTCGTCATGGTATTGTGTTTCCTTGTTGTTGTGTATACATGACATTGTTTTATTGTTCAGGAATTACAAGATCTGGGCAGAGATCCACCAGCACAATGTTCTGCAGGTCCACACGGTGAAGATCGTAAGTACCTATTGATCTACAGCCTACTTATTTTTTGTGACTCATTGTGTTGTATAATAATAATACTGTGAAACAGTGTCATGGAAGCAGTTCAATTGATTTTGAGTAGTTAACATTATTGATTTTTTGAAGTGTCAGTGATCATGGTGAGAGTCCCTGCAAGATGTACCTGAAATCATTATGGAGCTATTTTGTGTAGTTTGTTGATAAAAGACTTCATGATCTTACAAGTTATTAAAATAAGAAAGTAGTAACTTAATAATATACATGTTATACTCTCAAAACATCATCATGAGTCCTGCTTTATCATTGCTGTAGTCTAGATTATTTCATTGGCAAGGCTTTTATCACTGTTTTGTGGAATAATAATAAGATGTTGATTCAGACCTCATATTTAATAAATAGTGATCTGTTACTGAGCTCAGTATTTCCTGACTCAGTCATATTTTTATTCTTTGCAGAATGACTCATTTCAATGTAGACAGCTTCTACAGTAAAAGGCTACTGTGTACAAAGGATAATGAACCCTGAGTATTTATTAATATGCCAAAACTGAGTCAAACAAGAGCTATATCACATAAAATAGTTAAAAAACCATATCTTTTGAAGACAGTAATTATGAACTAAAAATTATTTTCTCAAATTTTCTTTGTGTTGAACATAGTTATTTACTACAATGACATTTCATGTCAATGACCTTGTTTTAACAGCAATGATTTAACTTCTTTTTTGTTATGACCTTCTACTAGAAATTGTCTCCTTTTGTTTTTTTCCACTTTTTTATAACCCTATTCTTAATCTTATTTTTGTTTTTTCAGTTTTCCATTGGCAAGCCACAATTATGGGTCCAGTAAGTAGTTTTGATATGTTGTTTCTGTTATGAATTAAATCATTAATATAATGGTTTTATAGTTCTGAACATTAATCAAATATTTCGTTCTTTTGCTTACAGGTCGACAGTCCTTATCAAGGAGGAGTATTCTTTCTGACCATACATTTCCCAACAGACTACCCATTCAAACCACCAAAAGTTGCATTCACAACACGTATTTACCATCCCAACATAAACAGTAATGGTTCCATTTGTCTTGACATTCTGCGCGCACAGTGGTCTCCAGCACTCACCATATCCAAAGGTAATCATTTTGCATATATACTTCTTTTATTCTTGTTCTCTAAAATATTTGTTGTTGGACTACATTTTAGAAGACTGAAAATTGATAAATAATATTTTAAATTCCAGTGTTGCTTTCAATCTGCTCACTCCTATGCGATCCAAACCCAGATGACCCGTTGGTGCCAGAAATTGCTAGGATCTACAAAACAGACAGAGAAAAGTACAATGAACTAGCCCGTGAGTGGACGAGGAAATATGCCATGTGATGAGTCAATTGTGACGTCAGCAAACATACACACACACATCGCCACAGCCCGGGCTCTAATCCCCTTCCCTTTCCCTTGTTCCCGCTCCCCCAGTCCTTTGTTATTCCCTTCAAACGTAAATTTACTGGAGATTGTAAAAATGTTCATGGTCATTCTAGGATCAGCCTAATTTCTGTCGTATCTGATAATATTAAAATGCGAATTTAATGCATCTAAGTAATTCCCATGTGCAAATATAGTTTCTGTTTTTATCTAATAAGAAACATTTTCTATAAGAGCAAAATTATTTTTTGTTTTACATTGATGTGTCAGTAGTTATCTTTACACTCTTTTAGTTGAAGTTTAAAGATTAGTTAAATTTACATCAATTGAATTTATGTAATTCCTAAACTATTTGTACTTTAACTAGATCTAAATTGCATTGTAAAACTGTACAATAGCCATATGTTAGGAAATGGAGCGTTCCTTGCTTACAACTTACTAATTGTCCGGTTCACTTAGGGATTTTGTCAATGAAATGTAAGTAAAGCTCATAAGTGTTAAGAACATTTTGGGTAATGTAAGTAAGTGGTATCACAAAATGAGCTCGTTGACGGAGTGAGTGTTAATTTTTTTTACTAGAAAAACAACTTTTTTTAAGTTAGTAAATGTAGCGTGCTACAGACCAGACTGACGTTGATTGAAGTGGTCAGTTTTCTTTCATCCACAATATTTTATGACAATGGAAAACGCTCCAATAGTTACAACATTCAGTATAAATTACAGTGTATCTCATAAGATAATAAGTTACGATTAATCTAGATTTTTTTCAATATGGCGATTTATATTATAATTTTATCTAATATATATTGTGGTTGTAAGGATACTTGCGTTGTGATTTCCACGAATATCCTTTCCATTGAACCATCCTCGTTTCCTCTGAGTAATTGAACAAAACTAATTGAAGTGAACAGTGTCACGAGAGTGGCTAGCATGGGTGTGTTAACGTTACAGCTGCAGGCAAGAGGAAGCTTTGTTCACTTGGTCTATCACTGGGAGATTCAAATTTAAAGCTTTTCAAATTGTAATCAACCAACAACTTGTATTTTAGCTTCACTAAATTGTAAGAAACAATAAATTATTGTGTATGTAAATAACACCTTGAGCTTTATTTAGGCAATTTCCTGGTAAACGTAAGCAGCTGTAAATATTCATTTCGAGTTTAATTAGCTGACATACTTTGTTACTGGGTCACTGAGAATCTGCCAAATAATCGCTGTGGAAAAGATAAAATCTTGACAGACTTCAGAGTAGAATGCAAGACGTTTGCGTTAATGTCGCTAGTTACAACAATAATATTCTTAAAAGATGATTAATGTTAATCATATTCGTTTGTTACCATACCTTTATTGTATTATGAAAATATAAATGTTTCATTGTGCAGCTAGATCCTGAAATCATTCTATCATCCATGTGGCTGACCTGACTAGTAATACATACTGAAATAAAAACTCTTCACACTCATAACTCCTAATTTCCCGTCACCCTCAGATTCGGTGTCGAGTTTGCCGTACATACAAATTACATTCACAAACAAACATACATTAGAGATAATACCAGTATGCCACACAAACTACATTATCTTGAAGGTAAATTCCGGATCCTTTCAAGAACACCAAGTAACGAATATCAGGCCTCTGTGCTATTTACTTAGTGCTAAAAAACGAATAGGGTGTCTTCTAACCAAAAATGTCAGTCAATCAAGGAGGAAATTGCCGAGAACATTTGTTTATCTCGGACTGGCAGGTGCGATCCAATGACTTCCTTTGGCTTGAATTACAGATGACTTGCACATATTGTACTTCTGTAGTGAATGTTATGAAGATAAGGGCGTATGTAACTATGTACTGTGGAAGAACAACACCGATAAGAGGGTCTAATTTTTTCGTTTGTTGAAAAACCATTGTTCACTGATACCTATACGGATTATATCATTACACCTTTGCCGAATAAAATAGAGAAAGCACACTTATAGCTCAGTTCTATTCAAATTATTCACGCGTGCAGTTCGTAAAACAACAAAAAAAAACGTTTTTAGTTGCGATTTCTCAGGAACTTTCGTGTCGATATAAATGATTAATTGTGCTTTGTTCTTATGCAGGTCATGGTCTATCCGTGTGCCAAATTTCATCTTAATCTGTTTAGCCGTTAAGGCGTAATTGGTAACAAATACACGTTCACAAACATACAGACTTTGACATAGGATTAATAAATAAATACAAATTGCTCTGGTACGTGAATAATTTAAAAATAATTAATAAAATGTAGAGACAAAACAAAAATATTTACGTCGCCGCTTACCTAATACTCTATGAGCGTGATAATCATTTTTATATCTTATCAATTCAGAATATTTAAATTTTTCGTCGTATGTTAATAGGAACGCTCTATCTATTATTTTGTGATTACATAAATTTACGAAGTTTGTCCATATGTAGAAAATGTTGCTTGATTTTTACTAGTTTTGGAACTGAGATGAGACGCCTAAATATTTTTTAACAGTAAAATAATTTTCACAGATAAATTCCCTGTACCTAATAAATATTTTCCTCTTAAAGAATAGCAAGAGCTGGCGCTCGCGTTTGTTCTAGTACTTACTCCAAATGAAGCACGTGGTAGACCACCGCACCGTCAAGTTACGCCATCCAGAATTTAATTTCCTCCCATAAACCGAAATCAGATGCTTCACTTTTCGTTCATTTTTGCATTTAGCTCAGAATTTTTCACTCGAAATGAAATGTCTGATCACAAAATGAACTAAGAGTGAAACGTGAATTCAAACAAAAATTACAATCGAGTGAAGCGTCTGATTTCGACATTATTGGTTACAGGAAAAAAAACTATATGCTATAATAAAAAAGTTTGTCCTTATGTCATACAGTTTATTACAAAAAGTATCTGAAAATAATGGAGGTACATAATTTACAAAGGCACATAATTATCTATAACGTATCATTACACTTAACACTAGGGATTATAATTCAGTCGTTTCCATATTTTTTGCGTTTTTCATTTGTTCCAATTGTTGATAGAAGTCGTATTTCGCTTGATTTGTTTGGGCTTCGGTCTCGTTGGATTCTATTGAGGGGAAAGCGCCTGTGGTTATGAAGTAAGGTTTTTCATTTGACAAGTCTTGGTCAACGGCGTTTTCATCTAGCGAGTCGCGTTCAGAGCGACTGAGTTGGTCTTCTGACTTGTACCAGTCATTTTCATAAGCGTGGAGCCATATTGGATTGGATCCTTTTGTACTGTGTTTGTTTGTGTTGGGCACCCGGCCGCCGGAGCTGCGGATAGTCATGTCTGACTCGCCGGGGGTCGGGGAAGCTGCACAGAAAAATAATTGTTTGCATATTTATGTCACTACCCAAATATTGTTAAACACGTTAACTATTATAAAATAAATGATTGAATCCTTCGTAACTTGTGTTTTGAAGTAGCGTATAAACTCAAGTCACAGGGAAGGTATTGACCTAAGGGCATTTTCACATGAGGGCCGGATTGTGCCGTAAAAATCTTAGCTCGAGTGAACGTGCCTTTACAGTTGGGCGTTGAAGGCATACAGTACACTCAACAGTAAAAAAGCATGGTTGCTTATCAGACTGCAAAAGACGCCACTCTACTTTTGCGGTCTGATAAGCACCCATATTTTGACCTCAGTCATTTTCCGGAGATAGTGATTGCAGTATGTTGTTATAAGCACGTAACAATGAAGTTGCTGACCATCTTGAAATAATTTTAGTCTCCTTTTAATAAATCTACGAGGCAGTGTGTAGCAGGTTCATAAGTATAGTCGGCAATACAGAGACAAAAAACTCAATCATAGATATCTGAAGTGTTGAGTAATCAGTACTAAATACTTACAATAAGCTGTCGCTGTAGCAGCCTTCAGTCTTCTCACATAGTCAGCGCGCTGTGATAGGCACATCATGATTGCCAGCACGAGAAGTACGGAGAGGAACAGCGTGGTCCACACAAGCCAGAATACCGTCTGATTGGAAGACAGTGTCTCTGCAGTAAGGGGCTGATATTCGGCTGGCTGAGTATCGAGCACGTTGAATTCCTACGACAAAGGAAAAGAGGTTGGTAGGTTTCGTAGATTGTGAACTATTTGTCTGCCTGAAAAAGTAGGTAGGTAGGAATGTGATCTATGCATTATGGGTGATAATAGTGTGGGGGGAGAGGGAATATTACCGCTGTTTCCAACACAGATGAACCTTGAACCGGATATCCTGATAGGACAGTCAATCTCAAGTGCAATGAATCATCGTGAATCGGTATTTTTATAGTTTCTTCACTGAGCTTTGTTGAATATCAACCTAGATAATGGCAAGCGTTGTTTGTATGCCTAAAATAAAAGCAAATAAAAATTCATTCAAATATTATTCACTACCTTGAAAAGATCATCCAACTGTTCAATGTTCTTATCAACCAATTTGAGTACTTGTTCAACTTCCAATACCGAATGATCTTCTCCATTCACAAGGTGTAAGTACAGATCTGTCTTCGTGTTATCCACTGAGCCATCTTTATTTTCGTGTACTCTTAGATCATCTACGTTTACGACGGAATCCGTGACTTGTGCTAGACGCTCTCGGAATACGTGGATCTTATCACGTATTTCGGATGGATGTGCCCGGAGGACGAAGCGAACGCGCTGGTCTTCGCGGAGAAGGTAGATAAATACGTGAGCTTCGTCTTGTAAGCCGCCTGTGTCGTTTGCTAGAACCTGGAAGTGAAGAAATAGAACGTATACTGTAACGACGCCTTGATCCCAAAGGTTTGGCAGAGTACATTCAGGGGTAAAGAGCATTGGCCCTTTATTGGGCAGGTTTCCAAACCTACGCTGTTACTAAGCTAGGCTTCCTTTTTTGTTACTCAATGCTTATAAGATCACAATACGTGATTTCGGAGTCCAAAAACTTCTATTACCTACCGAATTTCACCGCGTATGAAACCAAGAATACCACAAAAAATATTGTTTTATACCTTCGAAGAATTCTATATTATATCAACTGCATTCCGTATTCAAAGTCACTGAAAGATTCTTATCCGCAGCTTTGTCATTTTATGACTCGAGAGATAAATTGATAAGGAAAATGAAACATCAATACTATAATTGGATACAGCATGGACTTCAAGCTATTTATCATTCAGCACTATTGATTTGCAACGTAACAGCTACGCGGCGCGTGGTAATAAACAGAATTGCCACCAGCACGCATGCGCGCCGCGGCCATTCCTATCTTCATTTTGACAGGCGCTTTATTTATGACCAAACGAATGCAAATGGCTGTGGTCAAGAAAAAATAAAAAAATGTACCAATTTTACCTTAAAATCAAAGTATCCCTTCATTCCCTTCTGTGGGTCGAAGTTCAAGGAAACTGCACCTGTTTCAACATTGACTAGAAACGGCGACACAGCTAAGTTCTCCAGACCTTCCGTGAGAGTTTCTTTTACATCCCCAATTAGATAATAACTTATTTTGGCGTTTTCATCTTCATCTAAATCTATAGCCTGGAAAGGGTAGGTAAATATAATAGAATTATCTCTTCCACCTTATCAAAATCTAATGACAAGAGCCGCAATGTCACGCCTCGCATTTATCGAATATCCACTTGTATGTTTTATGAGAGAACCATTAGTTTTATGGCCTCTGTCAACGAAGCGAAATGTTATACAGCAGAATAAATGTATTAGAAATGAAACGCACGAATTCCGTATGCCAATATTAAAGCGTATTCAGAGGCCACCCAGGTACTATTGACCCGTTTCGCTACTCGAGGTTGCCAAATTGGTGCATCATTGAAGCTGGCTGTGAATGAATGACAGCAGAAGGATATTACAGAAATACAAAATTAGCGAATAATACCTTAACGTGCATAAATTCAATCCCAAAATCAGCTTCAGTAGTAATTCCTCCAGTGAATATCTTACTGATGAACTTCGGCGCATTATCATTTAAATCGTTTACAATAACGTGAACATTTAGTGTGCTGATTCCGTCTACCTCTTCTTTATAATTAGGCATATTCAAACAGTCTTCTGATGCTAGTATTGTGAGAGTGTATGCCGATTTCTGTTCGCGGTCTAATGGTATTTGAGTTGATAATCTGAAATTTTCCAATAATACACAGGATGGATTTGTTTATTTCTTTGATTATTTGATATTGGTGTGGTTGCCCTCTTAGCCCAAAAACATGCAGACGAAGTGACGTTTGCGCTGAGGTGCCGAAGTTTTGGGCTAACAGAGTATAAAATTTGTCGTGCCAGCGACACGAAGAACGTAAGTAAGCAAATACTGGACTTGTAAAAATTATTATTGAATAACCAACGTCCACCGTAGTTTCAACATATTTTTGTTTAGGATACAAATTGAAATTATTTTAAGACCTTTGTTCAACACTTTCACTACCGTTATTAGGTACCTCATGGGTGCATGACTATGTTCAATTCTTTTAGCACCAACTGCACTATTGACAAAATCTAAAATAAAATTAATATCACTACCTATGCGTACTCCTTTGCAGCTCAAACACAGCATCTTCATCACCATTGACGATATAATAGCACACAGGTAGCATAGGTTCATCTCCGCGATCAATTTCGTCTCTCTCTATGATACTGGGCAAGTACAGCCCATTGTTAGGCGCATTCTCTGTGAAGTTGATATGTATGTGCTTGCTGGGGAAACGTGGCCGATAGTTGTCCACGTTCTGGACGTATATGGTGAGGTCCAGGTCTGAGCTCAGAGGCGTTGGTAGGCCGAGGTCGTAGGCTTCTATTCGGAGCTGTGGAAGCATCAGAGTAATCAATAAATGAAAGGACACTGGGTAAAATTGTACAAAGATAGTCTGGTAACATTATAGGGCAAAAAACAGAATACTTTTTTTTTTCACAACTATGGGCAACATTTTATAATCCGCATTACATATTGTAGATGTGTTTGATTGGAAGATACAGCGCATTTAATATCACGAAGTTGAATAGATAGACGAAGAAAAATACTTTAAATTCGCCCTTGACTGAGTTTCATATAAAACGAAGCATGACAACCGGAATCCTAGCAATCAATGGGGAGACGGGACCTACTTCTATATTGAATTAAATGTTTGCGTTGGTGCAAACCAACCGTTTAGCCGTGTCCCGCTGTCATATAAATGGATCATGGTCAAGAGAATGATGAAACCCAATATTCTTTTGACCTCCTACTAAAATGATTGCGATATGTACCTACCTTGTGTTGTTAAGAGTGTGTTAGCCTAAATAATTAATTGTCAAACTTAACTACATGATAAATCGAGAAAGTCAATGTTAGTCAAGCATTCCGTAACAATTAAAACCAACTATCCGGAAAACAATGTCAGGTTATCGCTACTCGTCCGTTGATTGTGTGGCTACGTCAATGCTGACGTCATCAACGGCGATCAACAATAATAAAATAAGACGTAAAACCAGAAATAAATCACAGACGTCCAGTCAACAACTGGCGACCGCGTTTTGGCAATGTAGCACACAGGTACGACGATGAATGGTTAATTTTATGAATAGTTTTTATTCATAGTCAGATGTAATTTTATTTACAAGGTAAGGGGGCGCTTCAGGGTCAGACAATACTACAACTTGTTTCAGTGTTGCTAAAGATTAACAGGCTCACTCGCATTGCTTTCGTTTTGCGTGAAAGCAAGTGGTTCTACTATTGACTACCTATATTTAGGGATGGCGTAGGTATTTCTTGTAGTGGGCTAAAGTGAGCAACTGTTTTTAAAAGCCGATTTCAAACTTCGTAAGATTATTTTTAAAAGGGACAGACGATGAATAAGACTTGATAGATGATGCGTAGTATCTACTCTCAACCGGCGTATGACTAGATGTATGGACATGGACAATACAAAAGGAGTACGAAAGGATCGTATGAGTTAAAGTTCTGTAGTACTTACCCACCCCGTGAAAAAAAGGCGTGAGTTTATGTATGTCAGACGATCCAGCGTTCTCAAGGGAGGGTTCTTTTTACCTAAAGGGTTGGAAGATTTTTGTATGAAGCCTACCTTATTTCTGCCATTTTGTTTTATTTCAAAATAGCTCATCCATCAATAGGCATCAAAACAAACTAGATATGTATGAAACAAAATCTTCTAGAGCGTCACATTTCCGAAATATAAGCCATCAAAGTTGTGCTGATTGCGAAGATTGTCACCTTTGTCTCTCTCTCTCTTACCTGGTACGTGGTCTGTTTGTCCCTGTCTAGCGGCTGCGTAGTTCTGAGCGCGCCGCTGGTGGCGTGTACAGTGAAGGCGCGCCACGCTCCGGACGCGTCTTGTCGTATTCGGTACCGTACGGCACCGTTCGGACCTATGTCTGCATCTATTGCTCGGACTTCTACTACTGTTGTTCCTATTGTTGCGTTCTTGGAAGAAATTGGTAATATTAGGTGCATTTGTATGTGCAACGGACTTAAATTCTTTTTATTTTAGGAGTATTTCTTTAATTTCAAGTTAAGAAACAAAGCTTCATTCAGTAAAACCTTGTTTAAATTTGAATATTTTAAACACACTCAAACTTACCTCTGGTACTTTGATAGTGACATTCTGCGGCGGATGCACGAACACAGGCGCGTGATCATTATAATCAGTCACACACAACCTCAGCTCGCCTCTCACCAAATTGGGGGGAATGCCCAAGTCTCTAGCTTCAACCACTAGTGTATAGTTGCCGAAGCGGTCTTTCAGTGATTGCCGAGCGAACAAACGTCCCGTGTTCGCATCGCCACCCACTTGCTCGAAACGAAACAGATCTAGAAATGGTATTTTTGTGTAAATAATAGTAGTATCTAAAATAGTTGGCATGAATGTTGGTGCAGAGAATCATGATAAGTGACGTGAAAACGGATACAAATATGAAGTAACAATATTTGATTTGTATCATCTTTTACCCAAAATAACAAGAAGAAACCACTAGAGGGGCAGTCGTGGTCGAGGTTCTGACAACGAATGGAAGGTCAATCCGTCAACACCTAAGATACTAATGATGTTGGCTCCTAGTCTATATCAAAAATAAGAAGCAAAACTTAATCTTTGGCTCCCTAGGGCGGATCTAGAGATCCTCATGTAATCCATCCATCTTTAATTTGACCTTCCTCTCCCTCTATACTTAATCGATAGAGGGACAGAGACATTCTTAATCATCATTCTGTTAGTCACATTCGCTTCATTCCTCTACATCGTATGTCGATACCAAGATTGACGGATCCCTTTAATTTTTTCTATCAAACTTCCTCTAAAATCTTGCTGGCAAGTTCTATGAAACATGATGACATACCATGTCCTTTCCCACCAACCAGATGGAACTGCACTCGTCCGTTGGGCGCGGAGTTATCATCTGCATCAGTAGCAGATACCGACACGATAGGTTCCCGATAGTTGTGGAACTCCGTTACAGTGGTGCAGTCAGATGGCACGTGCAGTATTGGTGGGTTGTCATTCACGTCTTCTATGTGGACTCTGGGGATAAGTAGATTAGCAGGTTTGAGTTTGAGGCAGTGTCAGTGCGTTTTTTGCCAATGTAAAGCCCTGTCATTGGACGTGGACAAGCTGCACATTCCAGGTTTTGAACGAGGCGAATTAGAGCTGTCCAGGTAAACAGGCTAATTACTGGTCAAACGAAATTTGAGACTATACAACATTAGTTTTAGTATATGCGAAACCTGAAACACGTGTCTAGTATTTTTATGTAAAGAATCTATGTACAAAATTTAAAAAACGTTTCATGAAAAATCACAAAGTTATAAGCTTGTTCTGTTACCTAGTTGTCCGTACAAAAACGTGGTCACCACGCAGCGAGATAATAATAATATGGTAGTAGGTACCTAAATTATTGCAATAGGTACTTAATGTCGCTCGGTGTCCAACTAGTAACTTTTTTAAATAATAGGCCTATGTAATTGGAGATTTAATAACCAGCATTTTCAGATTTAATTATCTGTGGATTGGCGCGCAATTCGAAATTCAAATAAATTTTATTCGAAAGCCGTGTTCTTTTAATTTCAAATTCAGTCATTTGTTTTTAGATAGCTTTCTGTTTTTGTGAAATTGTGGTAGTTTTTGGCGCCATGGATAAACTGAAAATTCGTACAATTTTCGAATATGAGTTCCTACGTGGACATACCGCTGCGCAAACAACACGAAACATTAACGACATATACGGGCCTAACACTGCTTGCATAAACACGGTCCATTATTAGTTCAATCGTTTTAAATCTGGAAATTTTGAGTTGAAGAATGAGCCTCGCGGTCGGCCGGTAACTATTGTCGACAACGACGAATTGAAGGCGCTAGTGGAAACGGATCCAATTCAATCTACGGCTGAGCTTGCTGCGGGCTTTGGAGTTAGTGTCAAAACGACATTGAAGCACTTGCGTCAAATCGAAAAGATAAAAAAGCTAAATAAGCTAAAATAAAAAAATAAATACAAAAAAAATGTTTTTAAAATTTTTATACAAATCTCCAATTTCATAGGTAAAGACCTAATATTTTTGGGATAAAACCATGTTATGGTTTAAAAATTATTGGAATCGATTCAGTTACTTATTCTGAACAAACTATTTTCATATACTAAAAATAATGTTGTATAAAGGAGAAGAAGACTATCAGGTTTTCTTTCCTAAGTAATCTCTTTGACAGTTGTAGTTGGCGCAGTAAGCGGTATGGTTTGAAGAAGCTGCTATAAAAACATGTTTAGAAAGCAACTGATTAGGAATCACAGCGTATCATTTGCTCTTTATTTGTTTTTCTTTCACATCTTTTCTCCGCTATCTAAAGGCAAATAGTGACTATAATATTTAATCCCATTTGTAAACAATGACTAAAGAAAACGCAAAGAAAACGTTATTTTTAGCGGGTTTGATATCACATGATATTTTTTTCGGGGCTTTTTAGTTTAAACCATATTTTTAGTTTACGAGGAATCTTGCAAATAAGAAAGTTGGTTACTTACACAATTTGTTTGAAAGCGTTACGACTTTCCCCGCTAAGGTATCCAAACTGATAGTTGTCCCAAGCTTCTATGACAAGGTTGTATGTCGCTTGAGTCTCTCTGTCCAGCCAATCGGACACTGTCAGTGCACCTGTATCTGCGTTTATCAGAAACTTGCCCTGTAAAGTGAGAGTTGTTGAAAACCATTTCTGATTTTAATAAAAGGACCTCTTTCTTCTGAAAGCAAGTTTCAAAGCTCTGTTTTTGCAACGGTTATTAATTGCTTCTCGAGACATTAAAAATATGTACATTTCATGATTATAAATGATCGTAGTTTCGTTAAGGTACTTATTTTAATTATATCGTTCACACAACGTGAACAGTATAATGATTCAAAAATATAATCATTCTTAGCAAATTAGAATAATTTAATGATAAAGGTATTGTGCAGAAAAGGAAGAATGTTTTAATCGGTTTAATCAAAGATTTTTTATGTTTTATTATTGCGTCTCGTCAAACAAAAATGCCCTCTGCGGAAGACAGGGTATTGTAGCCCCGCTTGGGAGAGGTCTTTGTCCAGCAGTAAGATTTTATTTTCATTGAACAAAACAATTTGACAAAAACAAACAATTGAAATCTCCAGAATTATCTACTTAACTTAATAGAAACTCTTGATACACCAGTGTGCTCAAGCTATTTCTCTGTTACTAATGTTACCTGCGTGGACATCCGATCGAGTAAGTAGGTGATCTTCCCGAACTCGCCCGAATCGGCGTCTCGAGCCAGAATGTTAGCGATGGTGGTCCCAGGTTCTACGTCCTCCAGAACTCGGTACTCAAATGCTGATGACTCGAATATTGGGTTGTTGTCGTTTTCGTCTAACACCTAGAAACAGTCGTGATAGGTCAGTGGTTCTATATGAGGATGGATACAGCCCTACGTAATAAATTAATGGGGGAGGCAAAACTACAGGACGCCACGGATGCAGCCAGTTTATCAAATTAATGTAAAAAGAACACAAAGATTTCGATTTTCTTTTGTTCGAACCCTTAGTTATCTTATGAGTACTTTAGGACTTCTTCCGAAGATAGCTACTACATTAAAACATAAAGGTAGGTAAGAACATAAGGTTGACTAGTAGAAAATGCCTATGGCATTAAGTCTGCCTCTGTACTTTGTGCTTGAAGTGTTAAATAAATAAAACATAAGTTAACTAAAGCTTTGGAATATTTACTATAGGTAGCGTCATTTACACCATTTTCTATTTATACTTAGTAACGCTGCTATTTTCCTCATAAAACTACATACCTAGCCTACCTACAAAGGATTCTAAAATAGGTATGTGTCACACGCACAGGACAATACAAACAGCAAGTTAAATTCAGATTACCTTGTAACTAAGGTAATATTTATATGAATCCCTCTTTTTCTTATAACCGCTTGCTCACTGTTGAGTCGTTACTTAGATCTTCTCAGTAGAAGCCCCGAGTCTGGATTAGTGGCCAGATAATGACAATTAGGAGGTTCGCGCTACTACAAAATGCGACTTATCATAATTGGTAAAATGTGGTGACTAACGCTTCGGTAAATAGAGGCTTGATGTTATCCATACAGGGTGTAAGGGACAGCCCTCTACGAACTGACAGGGTGCATTCAGCTCCTTATTTTGAATCATATTCCACCAAAATTTTTCTCTGGATTTTTTTTCAGTTATTATTCATTTATTTCACTCCATTTATGTAAATAATACAGCTAAAATAAAAATCCAACAATGGATGTTGAACTACTTTACGCGTGAAATCAGCTGTACACTTCCTGCCTAGCTACAGAGTTCATCGAACTCATCGTCGCGCTTGCTGTTCGCTACGTGCGTTTTGCCACGGTAACGATACATTGCGTAAGAGGAAATAAAACTAATCAAATTTATTGGATTCCCATAACAGTCCTGAAATAATTTCTTGTACCGGTCATCTTACGTGTGATATACTGAATTTACCCCATCAGTTTGTGGAGAGTTGTCCCTTTGTCTATGCTTGTAAAAATCAATGTCTGTTTTTACGTTTACGATTTATATAAGATTTTGCAGTTGTTCTACATACGCCTGGGATGGTTTCTGAAAAGAAAGGCATTGCAACGCAGGCACAACTAGTTAAAGTATAAAAATAACAATTTACCTGTATAAACATGTCGACTACAGAATACCGCGGAGGAATACCGCTGTCTACCCCTTTGACAGTGAGGTTGATCCATGGATACAGTTCGTGGTCTATCTTGCTGGCTACCACAATCTCACCTGTTTTGCTGTCCATGTGGACTAGGCTTAGGAGCTCATCGCGTCCTGTTGATAACATTAAAATAGTTTATAATTTTTTTTATCGAAATTGGCAAGTTGTTAGTTAGGATGTGAACGGTAAAATTATAGAAAGATTAGCTGTAGCGTGTTTTACCACAGTCTCCAAAAGCTAGGGGTACATCTGGATAACCATTAGATTACAACAACCAATTACATAGTTTTAAATGACAAATAAAATTAATGTCTTCCAGAGATCCGATAGGTCGTCGATTTTGAATTATTATCTGTACTTTAAAGACCTTGCACCTGATCAGTATTCACGAACTACGATTTGGGAAGTCGTATATCTATCTTTTAATTGCTTAAGTACAGAGAGCGACAAAGACACGGCTTTCCGAATCGAAATCGAATCGTTTGTGAAAACGGAGGCAGAACAGTTTATCGAAGTTATTGGGATAGACGAGCCCAAATGGCCTAAAAATAAACGTATGAAAAAAGAACGAAAAAAAAAAAAATATTTGTCTCCAGGACATGACGTGCATCATACAAAATGACAATAAAAAAAAACAATAAACATACAACGCATAACAAATATTTATAAATTCATCAGGAGGAAAAAAAAGTTGATAGCTTGCACGTCGTGACTGCGACAAGCATGATGCTGTGCTATGGAGGGCCCACAGCACAGCGCTGGTTTTCAGTGGTCACCCGTGACAAAACGTACGGAAGCCAAGACAGCAAATACCAATACTTCTAATAATACTTGCCTTCAATAAAATAATTCATACTCTTGTTCTTATCGGCATCATCAGCTATAACCGTTGCTATATTCACACCATTCTTCGAGTTCTCAGTGATAGAGGTCTTGTATAATGGTTTTCTGAACACCGGGTTGTTGTCATTCTCATCGTCGACGATTATCGTGAGGGTTGCCGAAGCGGTCTGAGGGGGGCCACCGTCGATAGCTGCCATGTCTTCCACGGTAATCACTAGTTTTACTATCTCGAGTTTTTCTCGGTCTAAAAGTCTGGTTGGTGAGAGAAATAAAATGAGCTAGTTTTATGAATTCGTTTTTTGTGTCATTATCATGCCAAGCCTTTTTTACATTACAAACTGAGGTAGGATTCCACAATCTGCCTCGGTACTGGTGTTGTTATATTTTTTGCTAGAAAACCTAAATGAGATCTCCTTGGCTGGAAGTTAGGCTGCTTGTCTGGCTATTCCAGAAGGGTCACCATGGGATGTCTTCTCCGTTACATATAAAAAAAAAAAATCAATTCTTTTCTTACTAGTTTCATATTAGAATCTGATTCTCCGTTAAAACCTTGATATTTAATGAAAAAATGATGTAGCCTGCTGACGACCAACTAACGGCTAACGGCAATCGTGATAGTTCATACAAAAGAGTTATAGAAATGAATGAACAGCATAACATTATTTTACCTGACCACCTTTAACGTCCCATCCACGGCGTTGAGGTCCCATAAAGACAGATAATCATACTCCGCCATAGATATAGGTATCCCATCTTCATCTCTGGCAACACTGCCGGTCTTGTCTATGGCATAGCGCAACACTGGCTGGTCGTCGGGATCGTAGGCAGTCGCGCGGTATATTTGGGTCCCTACCTGAGGAGATAAACTTGCGTTGAAATAGTGTGTATAATAAATTCGCATGTTTGATCAATAGGTTGTTAAATATTTAATGAGCTTATGCTCATTTCAACCTGATTTTCATAGCGAAAGTTGTTTAGTATGGTGGATAGAATCACCTCCTTGACTGATACAGGAACTCATTGGCCTCGTATTCACAAACGCTTCGATTCGACAAGTCGTATATCTATCTTTTTTTGGCATTACGAAAGCGAGCGAGATAGACATACGACTTTCCGAATGCTGGCTCGGGCTGATGCGTTGATGATCAGAATAAGTAGTAGGTTTTTTTATTATAACATCACCGCCTCTTCTCGTTCTCTTTATGAAAATGGACATGTCCTTTGAACATACGCTTGTAGCAGATACTACTGTTTTATATGAATATTGGCAACTTGTCACCTGCGTGTTCTCCCTGACGGTGATAGTGCCGGGTTCCACGAGCGCGGGCGGCTTGTTGTTCACGTCCACGATGGTGATGTTCACTAGGACTGCCGCGCTTAGTTGCTGGTCACCGATGCCGCCGTCTAACGCCACCTATGAATATTTAGTACATTGTATTTTATAATTTATACTAGCGACCCGCCCCGGCTTCTCACGGCACCACCTATCGGGCTCAAAAAACAACCATACACATTCACAAAATTTCTTTGAAATCGGTTGGGTGGTTTCGGAGATTAGCGAGTACGAACATAGTGGCACGTGTTTTTTTTATATTAATATTAATAAAGACCACTGGTTAGGTGAGTTTAATGTGCATTGAAATAAGGTTTAAATTACACAAATTGACGCCGGCGTCAAACTTGCTCGTTATATAAAACAACTGTAGCAGTCATGTTTGATGTGTATCAAAAAAGTAGTGTCAAGGGAATTTGTTCTTAACCACCCTAGATATTCGTTTTAAAGCTATTTCGTCATGCTAAGTAGATTCTGATTAGCAATAGAAGGCAGATTATAGTTAATATGAATATTGAAAAATGTTATCCAAAGTGCATGTTTATTATTACAATCAAAATAGCTTATTACGATAACCGGCATTTTCTTCGAGATCTTTTTCTGGAAAATCATTTTATACATACCACTGTAAGCGTATATTTATTGTTCTTCGGCGTAGTCTTATCAGGATCCAGAGTAGATCCGTTAGCAACGGATACTACTCCCGTACGGGACTCTATGACGAACTTGTCGCTGGCGCCGCGTTGTATGCGGTATACTACTCGGTTGTTGGGGGATGATCCATCGGCATCACGAGCTTTTACCTGAGAAAGGAAATAAAAATGAAATTAGGTTTTTAAGTACTGCAGAGCACAATGAATAATTATAGAGGATTTTCAAGCAAGATTCTTGTGTTTTCTTGGGTTTGTTTAGCCGTTGGTCCTGTCTGTCATTTGTACATCTTTGATAGTTGTTACAGGTAGTCAGTGGCCCGAAAGTCTGACAACCAGTCTTACCAAGTGGTATCGTATTACCCAGTACGCACTGGGTTGTGGAGGTCAGATAGGCAGTCGCTCCCTATAAAATACTGGTAATCAGCTGCATCTGGTTAGACTGGAAGCCGACCTCAACATAGTTGGGAAAAAGCTAGGCAGATGATGATGATTCTAGTGTTTTCAAATTAGATTCGTGCCGAGGTTAGTAAGAAATCGGAGTTTTAGATTTAAGTGAATATTTGAGCAAACTTGGGCAACATTCCAAAACTAAGACCATTGAGATTTTTATGGTAATGTGCTAACTGTAAACACTTCACGCTCTTATTAACAAAACCTTGTAAATTCTTCTTGAAACTTTTTTGTGAATTAATTAAGGGAATTTGACAGTCGTTTTCAATTGGGCACACCCCCATGTTTTGTCAAATAAATAAATATACATCAAATATTTATTTAACAAAACATGCACAGCATTACAGATAAATAAATTGAAATTAATAAAACATCAAATCATCTCATCTGTTTCTAGAAATCTGAGATGAAGAAAGATAAATCATTCCTAATTGAAGTCTTCATACCTCTAATACACTGGTACCTCCCGGCATGTCCTCTGGTATAGATCTCTTGTACATCATCTGTTGGAACAGCGGCGCGTGATCGTTCACGTCTTGTACATAGATCGTCACGGGTATCGTTGAGGATAAGGAAGGCTCGCCAAAGTCGCGGGCCCGCACCTAAAAATATAATAAAGGTTTCAAAAGGAAAGTAAATTCAGAATGATAATGTTTGGACTAATTTATACATAGACCCATCGAAAAGTTCATAGGTCCCCAAATTCAGAGGAGCGTTACATGGGCAGTTCCATTAAACGCCCCGCGCTGCACGCACCAAAAAAGGCTCTTTCTAATAATGGCATCCTTAGAAGTTACTGTAGGTCGCTAAGGGCACTGATTCAATGAGTCGATAACGCCTAAAGATGGCAATGCTTTAAATAAAATCCGAAATGCTAGTCAACGAGGACAAGCTTGTATAGAAAAAGTGTTTACAATGCCTCTAGCTTTTATGGTCCAGTCGAACTAAAAGGATGGAAGCATAACATGACATACAAGTCGAGTCGACCGCTATTTAAAACATTTCGTGTTAAAAGAAAAATTAATGGGAGCGTGGGTGTCAATTTTACGCTTCTTCATTTTCTCGAATCGATGACTCGGATTTTGTCGGACTAGTGCGTAGCAACCCGGACAGTTCTGTCATTTGCCTCATTCAAGTCCTGGGGGGTGCAATTAGTTGTGCACGACGGGCAGGTGAGAAGGTGTGGCATATCCTGAGTAGGAGCTCCACACTAGCATTGTGTCCGAGATGAGCACATTATACCCCATCTAGCCAAATTGGATCGGCAGCAAATATTACGCTAACACATGTTACACATGATAATCTGATGCGCACGAAATACAAGTACGTTTGTGCATTTTTTTTGTCAGCCTTAACTGTCCCACTATTGGGCAAAGATCTCCTTCCATTCCTTCCACTTTTCTCGATGCTGCACCTCTTCTGTCGTTTATGCATTATTAGTAAAATAAATTGGTCAGAAACTCCTCTCACAGTCAGATGTATCGGTCGTAGGTTGCTGTTATCACCAGGTATCTGCTCGAAGTCCAGTCCTCCAAGTGGAGTGATGATGCCCAAGTTTGGGTCTATTGAGAAGTTGTTCTTGTAGTCTCCGCCGACTATGGAGTACTCTATGTGGCTGTTCTTTGTACCTAACACAAAAAAAATGGCTGTATGAAATGATTGTACAAGTTACTGGTTTATTAATTGAGGTCTGTTTTAAAAGATATAATATACTTAAACAAATAAGTACATGGAATTATTTAAACATTTTATAATGATAATGTCGCTTTTAGCATAACGCATTAATTTCACATTCAGACTTTGATTCGGTTTTCACCATCATTTCGAGAGTTTAATTCGAAAAGTTTTTCCCCACATTTCGACCCTCTATACTAGAACTAAAGTTTCCAAGTACCGTGTCTACGGCCGACAGCGGCTAGTCTTGTAAATGTGCCGCAGCCGCCCCTCGCACCCTTCAGTCTCTTACGCGTACAGCTAACCCGCATACACATCCGGACCATATTGTCACGGAGCTGGTCTGGCTGTGGCCTTTTGTTTACATACGATTTTTTTACTTTACAAAAAACGTTGAAATATCAAAAAAAGAAACATACCATTCAAATCCAAATCCCTAGCTTCAAGCACGAGTGGATTTTCAAACTCCTTTTCATTTTCCAACAACCTCGCTTCATACTTGTTGGCCAGGAACATGGGCGCGTTATCATTGACATCCTCTATGTTAATAATCAACTGGGCTGTATTCCTGTTTCCTTTGCCCAAGTCGTCTCTGGCTTCAACGGTGAGATAATGGCGGGAAATTAACTCGCGGTCGAAACTGTCACCGCCAGCTTGTTTGACGGTTATTACTCCTGATATCGGGTTGAGATTTAATCTGAAATAATCACGCTCAAATAATTTTTAACTATACAAAGGAATACTGGATGCGAGTCGCACGGGACCGGTCAATGTGGCGACACTTGGGGGAGGCCTATGTTCAGCAGTGGACGTCTTTCGGCTGAGATGATGATGAAGATGATGATACAAAGGTATTATTACGTATTCATTCGTAAATCACTCTGAGCGAAGAAATTTTTCGTTTATTAAAAAAAAAATCTGCTGTTTTCTACAAAAGTGCAATACCTACTCGTAACCGAGTGTATAAATGTATGGAACAGCTGTTTTTTTTTAATAACCAATGAAAAATTTCTGTCAGAATGATGTCCTGAATACGTGCTAACCGTTTTCGCGTCGGTGTCCCTTCTACCCTGTATGTTTAGCGCGTTCTATGAGAGCGAGTGTGTGAGAGAGAAAGAGGAAGTAGTAAGATGGCGGAGTGCACGACATGACGTCAGGACTGTGAAGACGTGTATTTAATTAAACTATACGATGATGTTTACTGGTAGCGAATCTTTATTTCTAAAGGTTTGGTCAAACCAGTGCAGAGAAAGTGCAGACAAATTGTGGTTGCTGCTCTGTATACCGGTATCTGACAGATAATTTACTGAAATATCTGTCAGAGTTCTGTGTCCATAGCCGGAACACTATCTGTCCGTAGCGGTCTTTCCGCTTCCTAATGGTAAAGGGCAGATGTCTCCTACAAAAAAATAATTCTGTACAGGTCGGGTTTCAATATCTGGTATTATTACTCCCTTAATGGCTTACAACTGAAAGTTATAAAATAAATATACTTACAAATTAGCAATGCTCCCTCCAAGACTGGTATACCTGATCCCCCTGGTCCCATAATTATCGGAGTCCTGATCAAGCGCCTGCACCCACGCGACAGTGGTACCAACCCCACAGTTCTCCGGTATCGATACCGTGTACAACGACTCGGTGAACTCTGGGAAGTTATCGTTCTCGTCCTTTATGTGGACTACTATTGGCACTATGCTGGAATTGAGAGAACAATGTGATAAATGACCAGACCGCCTCGTTGGTCTCATCATCATCCACAGCCTTAATTTATCCACTGAGGGCCTCTCTTTTTCTGTGCCAATCTCCACGACCCCGAGTCAGCCTCGTCCTTTCTTTGGTCTAGTGGTGACCAGTGGCGACTGCTGAGCAGGTCAAAATGTTATTGGGCTTTTTCATCAGGAATTTCTCAGTAGCAGCCGCAAGTCTGGATTTGGGCCCGGTTGATGGCAATAGGCCCGCGGCCTATAGGACATAAAAACAGAACTGGCGAAATATGGGTGTTCTATTAGGTACACCTCTGTCAAACCTTTCGAGGATTACAGGTCTGATGTGTGTTATAAATAAACAGGTTTTGACCCTGGTTATTACATTACAGTGTACTTTTTGTTACATTCAACTGTACATACTAACTACTGCCCCTAGCACTGGGCAGCACTAGAACTATGCTGGTGACTGCAACTACAAATAGGCACTGAGAGTATAAAATGGCTACCACGGAAGTGTGGTAGATTGTACGACTACAGACGCTACTTAAAAAAGTGTAGATGGCGTTAAACATAAATAAAATTAAGTAACAATTATCAGTTTAAAAATTTTCAAACATACCTCATTTTAGGATCTTTGGTAACGATTTCTTTGGCGACTAGACTGAAATTCATAACAGTGACCTTCTCATAGTCCAAGAAGGATGCATCATTGACTCTGATGAGGAATGACGCCTCGTTGATACCTTTGAACGGCGTCACGTCGAACACGCCGTGGTCTCCAGTTAGGTATAGCTCGAATGTACCGTTTTTGCCCTGAAAAATATAAAAGATTTTTTTATTTAGAAGTAAACTAGTCCTAGTCCTTGTTGTGTTTTGTACCTGGCTGGCCAAATAGCACTGTCAGGTTTTGAAAGGTGGTGTTTATTAATGAGTCCTTTGTAACTTGAATAAATAGTAGTAATAGTAAGCAACGAATTATTGTCGGGCCTACGCTGTTCCCCCATACTTAAGTACAAATGCTGTATCCATGATAATTGTAATACTAAATGATTTGAAAAGAGTAACCATGGAGTTTCTTGCCGGTTCTTCTCCGTAGGAAACGACCAACCCGAACCGTGCACCTTTTCGTCGACGTTTTATAAGTGCCCATTGAGGCCTATGTGAAATAAAATATTTTGATTTTGAATAAATGAATTATTAAGGGTTGAAACTCTGGAGTCGTGGGGTCCGTTAAGGAAATTTCGGAACGCCTAGTTGACGCTTCCCGTGACCCAAGGGCTGGCTTTTACTTTGGCCAGAGGCTAAGTGTTGCCATACAACGTGGCAACGCCGCCAGTCTCTTGGGCACATTACCAGCTGACAGCGTTGAGGAGGAGTTTTTTGATGCCCTTTTGTAGTTTGTTGTTAGTTTATTTATTTTAGGTTATTTAATAGTTTTTGGTTTTAATTGAATGGAATGTAAATAGTGTTGTAAAGTGAAACAAAAAATAAAGTTCGTCATACTATTAAGAAAAAGGTTACCTTTTTTATCATTAAATCTTGCTCTTGTCATTATTAAGGAAGCAAATGCTGCAGTTTAGCTTGTAAGAACAATTGAATTATAAAATTTAAATATAATATATGAATTGCTGTTCACAGTGTTAAGCCACTTATAACACCATATGCCTACATTGTGATATGCATATAAATGGGGCTGGCTTGTATTTATGCTTTTGCGGTTGCACAACGACATGCTTTGCTTTCGCTTTGCTTGGTAGTATAGATGCAGGCCTACCTTACTGCTTCCCTAAGAAGTGGTAAGGTGGCGTGGTCTTGAGGGTGAGCGCTACAGTCGTGTAGATCCTCAAGGTAAGTTTGGTGGCTCACCTTCACGTGGTTGCCGCCCTGTTATTGGTCTAATTCCATAAGAAATAGACGCAACAAAAACCACCAGGCGCTTTCCAACCTAACCATGACCCTCTGTGACCGGGTGGTTGTGGGCTCGGCCGTCACTAAACCCAGCTGGCGTCGAGTAGGTAATCTGGTCACCTGTGCTAGGACCTGCACAGTTGAGCGCCGTAAGCAGGGATGATGGAGTCCTGGAGGGTTGAGCCGAGCGGCGCTGGTGGTAATGCGTCCGTGAGGCAACACGCCCTCTTTGGTCTGGATTTCAAGCAAAACGGTGGCCCTACCCAATAGCCAGGGGTAGGGAAATGGCCATAGTGTCCCGTTAGAGGGCCACGGCGAGGGGCGGGTGGTCCGCGGAGGTTGTTCTAGGATGGCCGAAGCGGTGGGTGAAGGTCATGCTGACGGTGTAAGTGAGGGTTGATCAGTTCAGAAGGGACGGGCGTTCAGTCCCCTATGCCAACCCGATCAAGCACCCGATGTCGCACTGTAAGCCAGCCACACGTCCCTATATCTCGATGGTACTCCTAACGTTCGAGCTAGTTTGTAGCAAGACGTTCCCAGGTGCGGGCTCCATGGAGGGTGGGAAGCCGGAGAGACGAATATTAAAAAACACTGTGATGGACAACTCAAGCCCATTCGACACCACACACACACGCACACCAAGCACGCACACAACAACCACACATATACCTACACCCCCCACACACACACGCCACACACATACTCACAGGCACACTACACACACACACACCGGAGTGGAGGCGAAAGCCAAGGATGCTCCTAAGGGGGGTGCTTGCAGCACCTCTCTAGCCCCCGGATGCTCTGCTGCCATCACAGCGAGCTCCAGTGCGGGTTCCGGTCCGGCAGTGGCGAAAACCGCTGCTAAGACCAAAACCAAGTCCCGTAATAAACGGAGAACACCGGCGCTGCTTGGGACTAGTACCGCTCCTCCTTCTTTTTCAGGCGCAGAGCCCCCCACGACGGTTCACTCCGGTGGCCGGGCTCCCCTCATACATCCTCCTCCGCCTAAAGCTATACAAGCCGCTCCCCCCCAGCTGGCCGTTACTGGTCAGTCGGTGGAGTTATGCACCACAGGCGACGCGTTCGCGCTAGCCTGGCAGGTGCATAACTCCACCAGTAGGCACAAGGGCAGGAAGGAGGAACATACTCTGGCAACACCTAGCCACCGCGCTGACTCGTCAGCGCCAGCTGCTCCGGCTTCTTCAGCGTCTAGGACGAAGAGGAAGAACAGGCCGTCCAAGAAGCAGCGGCTTCAGACACTGTGGAAGCGTAAGTCTCCACAAACTATACAGGCTAATGCCGCGGGCCGGGTAACACCGACCAGCGGTAATGTCAACTTCTCCGCAGGCAAGCGGTTGCAGGCAGAGGCCGGCACCAGCCGACCAGGGCCAAGCCAACCAGCAGCCAGCGGCGAGAAGGGACGAGCCCGGCAAAAAACACAGCGACCCGTTCGGAGAGATCAGGCCGCGGCCAAGCGGGCTCTAAACGATACCACTACACCTCGTGGAGAGCGTAAGCGGCCGCGTCTTGATAAATCCAAGCGGGACGCCAACCGAAGCTACGCCCAAGCTGCAAGCTCCGAACTTGACGTCGCAGTCACCTGCGGCCGCACGGGGCTAATCAGCAGAGAGGCGTCGAACCAGGTTCTCGCGGCGATCCAGAGGAGGATAGTCGCCGAGGCCTCTTCACCCATGCAGGGCTCACCTGCACCGACCTTCAGAGCGAAGCCGGTGTTCAGCGGCGGGGCCCTCAAACTGTGGTGCGGCAGCGACCACACTTTGTCATGGCTGGGGACTCTGGTCTCCGAGCTGGCTCCTATCATTGGCACCTCGCTAGTGATCAGGAGGCAGACGGAGATCCAGCGTCGGATAAGGTGTGGTGTGCTCATCCCCGACGAGCAGGGAATCTTCGCAGAGCCGTCCAACATTGGGCGTGCTCTGTGTTACCAGAATATCTGGATAGACGTCAGGGGATGGTTAATGCTGGGCGCCAGTAAACGGACCGACGCATGGTACGTGGTGGTCGGGGTCCCTGAGGACCAAATTCCGACCCTGATGCAAGCCGGGCGCCGTCTCTCTTTTGGTGTAGGGACGGTGTACGTTAAGTTCCAGGGTCCGAACGGCAGATTTGTCGGCGTCCCTCAGGGTTATCCGGCCGCTGTAACCAGCGCCGTGACACAGGAGGTGGGGGCAACTCCCCCCACTACAAACACCGCGGCGGCACCCGCGGTTGTGCCTGCAGCTGCAGCGCCGGCCGCCCCTGCCATCGCCAGCGTGGGCGCCGACCCCTCGGGTGGGGAGCCCGATGACAGTAGCCTGTCCTCGGCCTCTGACCTTGAGGAGGGCGGCTTCGACGCTGGCGACCTATTTGCCGGGCTGCGGCTTGAAGGCGACGAAGAAGGAACGTCCTGCGATGGCGTCCCCTTCGTTGACCTGTTGTAAGGTCCTGCAGGCCAACCTCCACCACAGCCAAACCGCGACGGCTCAGCTGCGGAAGTGGTTGGAGGATCAACATACAGCCATTGCCTTGATCCAAGAGCCGTGGATTAGGCATGGCCGAATACAAGGTCTCTCCAATCTTGGGGGTAAGCTCCTAGTTAGTACAGATCACGATAAGCCAAGATCGTGCATCTATATCACACGTAACATAAAAACACAGCCACTAACAGATTTCTGTTGCAGGGATATCTCTGCAGCTAGGCTACTGATACAGCGAGGGGACACAGTAGCAGCTGTAGTCTTCGTCTCCGCTTACATGCCCGAGGCAGAGGAGCCGCCCCCGCATGACCTCGCCCGCCTCGTGACCTACTGCGAGAGCACAGGGCTGGAGGTTGTCATAGGCGCCGACGCAAACGCTCATCATCCTCTGTGGGGCATGGACACGCAAAACGCAAGGGGTAAGGCTCTAGTTGACTACTTGTTCACAACTAACTTAACCCTACTTAATACAGGTTCCGAACCAACCTTCGTAAACAGACGTAGCCAAACAATCATCGACCTCACTCTGGCAACGGAGGGCGCAGCGGCCACCATAGCAGGTCTCTAAGGAGGCCTCCTGCTCGGACCACAGGTGGATCCGCTTCGACATACAGGTCGGTGTGACTCCAATACTGCCACGGCGCAACCCGCGCAACACTGACCGTGCTGCCTATACACGCATCCTCGAAAACACGCTTGCGTCAACAAACTACTGGATGACCTACGAGGACACGCCGCAGATCGACGAGCGTGTAAGTCATCTCACTAAATCAATGCTAGACAGCTACCATTCATCCTGCCCGGAATCCACTCCGCCCACAACACCAGGTAAGCAACCATGGTGGGGAGCGGATCTGGAACGTAAGCGCGGGAAGGTTAGGGCAGCCCTAAACAGAGCCATGAATACCTGTGCTGATAAGGATTGGGATGCGTACTACGCGGCCAAATCTAGCTACAAAAAATGCATCAGATTCAGGAGCTCAACCGGATGGCGGAAATACTGCGGCAACATCGAATCCTGCCAGCAAGCAAACAGGGTAAGGAAAATACTGGCACAGCAGAGCCCATCTGGGCCCACAGTTCTCCGGAAACCCGACAACACACTTACCACCTCACCAGAAGAGGCGATGCGCGTCCTTATCGAAACTCACTTCCCAGGTTGCGCTTTCGCTCAGACCATTGACTGGACAGAGGTAACCCAAACGCCCACAGAAAACGACTGGCGCTACGCACACAAAGTGATATCACTGGAGAAACTCCAGTGGGCGATCAGGTGCTTCCATCCCTTCAAGGCGGCTGGTCCGGACGGAGTCTTTCCCGCCTTACTGCATTGGGGAGGATCCTCTGTCGCCAGTAGACTGGTACCCATAATGAGAGCGTGCCTGGCCTTCAGATACGTTCCAAAGGGATGGAGGGAAGTGAAGGTTATATTCATTCCTAAGCCAGGTAAGAGTGACTATACCAACGCCAAATCCCACCGACCGATCAGCCTGACCTCCTTCCTCCTTAAAACCATGGAGAGAATTTGCGAGAGAGAGCTGAGGGATGGCGTGTTAAAAACTATCCCATTACATGCTAATCAGCATGCATACAGCTCGGGTAAGTCCACTGAATCCGCTCTCCATCTAGTGGTCGGCCGGATAGAAGAAGCGATACATCAGAAGGGCACCTGTCTGGGTACTTTCATAGACATCGAAGGAGCCTTCGATAAAACAAACTTCTCCAGCATTAGCACCGCCCTCTCTCGACACGGAGTAGAACAGGTACTGACTGACTGGATTACTAACATGTTAAGTAAACGAGTGGTTCGTCTTGCAGAGGAGCAGATGGCCATGATAGCCAGAGGCTGTCCCCAAGGAGGCGTACTATCCCCCCTCCTCTGGAATCTGGTGATAAATGATCTTATCACTAAACTCAACGCGAACCATTTCTACACAATAGGGTACGCTGACGACCTCGCCATCCTCATCTCGGGGAAAGTGACGGGCACAATCTGCAATCTCACTCAACAAGCGCTACGCATCGTTGAACGGTGGTGCAGAGATTTCGACCTATCAGTAAACCCCACGAAAACGGTACTAGTCATGTTTACCCTAAAACGAACACTAGGCCTCTATCGCCTACCCAAACTTTTCGATACAGAACTCCAGTTAGCCGACGAGGTCAAGTACCTGGGAGTCATCCTGGATAGTAAGTTAAACTGGAGTAGTCATCTAGACAACAAACTAAACAGGGCCTGCATCACCTTTTGGCAATGCAGAAAGATGATAGGTAAGAAGTGGGGCCTATCCCCTAAAATTATACTTTGGTTATATTGCGCGGTGATCCGACCCATGATCACCTACGGGGCAGTAGTCTGGTGGCCCCGCACCAGACTAGCCACGGCCTCCATTAAACTGCAACGCATGCAAAGGCTTGCCTGCATGGCGATTACAGGTTGCATGAGGACTACTCCGACCGCAGCTCTCGAAGCCATGTTGGGCCTCCCACCGCTCCATCTGTTTATACAGCAGGAGGCGACGATGACGGCAGTACGCCTTAATACACTTCAACTTTGGGGTAAGAAAGAAACACAGCACACTGCCGTACTGGAGGGATTCTATAATGAGTTCCCCCTGGCAAAAGCAACAAACGATCGGATACCCAAACAGTTCGTATTCGACAAAAAATACAAAATCCAACTCCATGAGGACCACCGCTGCGAGGGATTGAGCCCTGCGGAACTACGGATCTTCACAGATGGATCTAAAACAGGTACTGGCACTGGAGCTGGAGTCTTCTCGGAAGATCTCAACATCCATATTGCCACACCACTGGGGGTCCACAACACGGTTTTTCAGGCAGAATGCATGGGCATTTCCCTGGCGGCATCAGCCATCTTAGCCAGGGGGGTTGTGGACCACTCTATTCGTATACTCTCAGACAGCATGGCTGTTCTGTTAGCACTAAACAACCATATAGTCAACTCTGGGTTAATACACGAGTGTCACCAACGCCTGAACCAGGTTGGTAATCACAATAATATAACCATCCAATGGATCAAAGGACACAGCGATTCCCGAGGCAATGATGCAGCGGACGAACTCGCTAGAAGGGGATCGAGCATGGCAGCAGTGGGTCCCGAACCCATTGTGCCACTCCCCTTCAGGTACCTACGCACACTGGTAAGGAAACGAACCAGCGAAAAACACCACAAGCTGTGGCTGGACCATGGCGAGTGCAGGCAGGCCAAGGAAGCACTTCCTACTATCGATGGCCGCCTCACCAAACGAGCGCTTAGGCTGTCCAAACTACAGCTGCGCACACTTACAGCCGCCATCACTGGACACGGCTCTTTTAATAAACACCTCTTTGTCATAGGAGTCACAGACAGCCCCCTGTGCCGAGCCTGCATGGAGGAAGACGAAACAGCAGCCCACGTGCTTCAACATTGCCCAGTGGTTGCAACATACAGGGCAAAGTACTTCGGTACCCCAGGTACTCTCCGCGAGATTGTCAGCAACACCAAGGCGCTGCTGGCCTTTCTCGGGGAGTTAGGGTGGATCGAATAGATTTCCCACCCGCACGCAAAATACGCGCTTTGACGGAGTTGCGGACACCAGCCCGTTATACAATACAATACAATACAATATGCATATAAATGAATTTGTAGCAGTATGTAAGGATCGTAGCAGGTGGCGTTCTGTTGTGGTGGTTTCTGCCTACCCCCATGGGAAAAAGGCAACATAGTATGTATTTAAAGAACTTTAACAATTAAAATCATCAATACAACCCTCAAGTTCTTCTAATCCCATTGAATCAATTAAATGACTATTTCAAGAAAAATTCATTGTATGGGGTTACATGTCAAACATAAGAAAATTTGAATTTCGGGTGCCACCCTGGCACTTTGCCCTTAACCTTTTGAACGCAATTCTCACATATACGTGACAAGCAAGCGCGTTCCCTGTATGCCAAACAACACAAATATGTGACAAAATGGTAGGCAAAATTGTGGCTTGGCGTGGTGGGCATGTGCGTGCCTTTATGTTCTGGTGTTCAAAAGGTTAAACAATTTTACTAGTGATTTCAGATTGACTGATGTCATCAGTTGAGTGTCACTATTGTTCAAATCATAGACACACATAGATACATCATCACACACCTTTTTTCTATGGATAGATAGTTCTTGTTTAATTTCATAGGCAATATTAAATATTTATACCTGATCATAATCAAAAACTTCCGGAATAGCATCCTTTAAGAATGTGATGGGTGTATTCTGTTGTGCATTCTCCAATATTTCACCCACATATCGGTCATTTCTGAACCGTGGAGTTTCATCGTTCACATCCGTTACTATGACTGTCACTTCGGTGGTAGCACTGGGCATTGGTGATATGGTGCGGGATTCTTCTGTGGCCTGTAAATGTATGAAATGGAGAATTAAATAAGTAATCACACTGAATGGCTAAATGGTTGGTAGTATGTACCGCAGCGATCACTGATGGTCAATCAGTTTTCACCCTTATGCCCTGAGTTGGAAGGTTGAAAAGTGTTTGACAGTATTCTTAAACAAAAGCAAGGTCTTGCACTGCTGACTTTTATCATTTAGTTTGATTATTAGGAAATTCAGTTTTTAATCTGCCAAACAATTGCCTATCCTTGTAAGGGCTCAAAAGTTTTATATTGTTTCTAGTACCACATCTGTTGGAAATGTGATCAATTTAATAATCTAAAAGTAAATTACCAATATTTCCAATATGTAAGCCCCATTGCTGTTATTAGGGTCCTCCCTATCAAGCTGATTGACTGTGTAAACAACTCCTGAACTGCTGTCAATGTCAAAATGTTCCTCTCCCCCTGCGATGATGCTGTATGATATGCGGTTGTTAATACCACGGTCACCATCAATTGCTCGCACTGGAAATAAGAAGACACAAAGGATGCAATTATACAAAAGAAACTAGTATCCTATTATATCGAAAAAAATACTCATTATGAATGAATTCTTGATGATGATGAGATATTCTATTCAAATGTGAGTATACAATCTTTTAAATGAAACAAAACTTTTTCATGAAAAATTATTTGTCTGACACTCTCTGATAACTCGAATAAAGCTTTAAAAATATCAGTAGTAAGAATCATGAATTCTAAATGCTACATCCGCTCTGAGATGGCCAGTTACCAAGAATGTTTAAGCATAAAATACCTTGCAAAACAGAGGTCCCAACTGGCGCATCTTCGCTTATTCTTGTCACAGGACTAGCAACAACAAACTCTGGAGGCTGGTCCTCTACATCCTGGACTTTAATAAGGATTGCAGCAGTCCCAGTATTTACCCTGCCTTGGTTCGCACGGTCTACCGCCAGCACTCGAAGTTGGTACAACGACTTTCGTTCATAATCCAACCGATTTGTCAAACGGATCACCCCTTTCCCATTAACGGTTTGCACAGCGAAGTTATGTACGTCTCCATCGAGTTCTTGTAAGTGGTATAGCACCTGAAATGAAGATTTTTTAAAGAAAAACAATGATTTTCAAACTTTTCAACAAGTCGCGTCCGTCACATGAAAATGACATTAAAACATTTGACACTAACAGCTAAAGCTGACAGCTGGCAAGGAGGCGTTTACGAAGGTTGTAATACTGTCTCAATTTTTTTTTTATTTATTTCTATTCACCCAAAATTCCCCCTTTTTTCGGGACTTGTCTCATCTCATGCACGCCAATATCTGTCGCCAGTGTTTTATTTGATGAAATAATTTGCTGATTGTGAGATGATTGTTTAATATAGACGGTTATGGATTTAATATTGTATTCGTTGTTAGTAATAGAGAAGTTTGGAAGAAGAAAATGCTGCGTCGACCCCAAATATATTACATTGGGATAAGAGTAGTAGTATGAAGACGATGATTCGTTTTCGTTGCCTTTTTCTTTCTCTATAGCAATCAAGACAAAGATAGAACCTGCAAGCTGCCTAGGGCTCGCGGATCCTTTAGAGCAGCCTGTAGCCCGCGAAATGGTTGAGTTTAAAAATAAATAGTTGTATACTTGTCCGTAAGCTCCTTCATCAAGATCTGTTGCTTCCACAGTAGTTAAAATTCCAGGAGAAGCATCTTCCTTTACTGTGATTGCAGAGGGATATGGTTTGAAAATTGGTTCGTTGTCGTTTACATCTTCGACTAACAACAAGAAGCTTTGGGTAATATAATTTCCATCTCCTAAATGTCCATCAGTCAATGTTAATACAAAAGAATATTCATCACGGACCTGAAAGAGAAAAAAAATATTATCAGTCACAATGGCAAAACTCATTTTGTTAAACTTTTTATATCTCGCCTACCTAATAGGTATGTACTGGCTGATTTGGTCGATAAAACATTTTATTAGCCAAATGGCAATTAAAAATAATAAGTTTTTTTTTAATAAATACAAATGGCTGTTCTGCTTTTTTTCATCTAAAACAACCAGTAGGTAGCTACTTAAACAGAAATATTAAGTAAATTAACAATTTTAATTTTACAATCTATACTTTGATCCTGTCCTTTTGATAAAAATCTTACAGGCAAAGAAGGGTCAGTGGGGTCGTCTTAGGGGTATGGAGCTAAGATCTCGATAAAAAAAATGTTAAAAATAATTTAGTTGATTAAAAAAAAAAATATATATATTATTTAGGACTTCTAAGACCTTTTGATATTCGTCTAGTTTTGCAAAACCTGCAAGTAAAACAAACAACTCACCTCTCTATCTAATTCCTTAACTAAATAAATATTAGCTTCGTTGGATGAAATGGCTTCTAATCTTATAATATCACTACCAAGTTGGTCTCTAATGCCAAATTGTAACGAATCTCCATCGGGGTCAACGCCCCGCAGCCGGTATATTAGGCTACCTGAAATTAAAATAACGGTCAATTCTCTTAATTAAACACACACATACTTGAACATACTATTTACGGCATTTACCGTTTGTGTTTGAGTAGGTAGTTAGAAAATAAAAGTAATTGGGTATCTCACATGCATACCTACACATACATACCTACTAAGAATAAAGTGGTTACCTAAATTGGGATTGGGACAGGAGAATGATCTCATTATTATCCTGCCCTTAACCCAATGTCAACATAACATCACATCACATTTCCAAACATTATTGCTAACAGTTCCTACCTAGCTAGTAGCTACCTAACCTGAGCTAAACTGGAAGAGCAGATTCCGAAATGCATTACCGACTCGACCTCATGCAAGCGTTAGGTAGGTACTTTTCTGGAGCTTTTCGTACGGAAGTAGACAAGTGATTTCGGCATTAACAATCAAACAAGATAAAATAAGTCAGCTTTCATAGAAAATTATTGTATCATGAAACTAGGAGACACCTGCAGAAGTTTAGATGAGTCAGAACTATTTATTGGCTTAGGTACAGGAAAGGTATGAGCAGTTGTGAATTCGCAGCCCTTGCGTGAGTCATTTCTGTTGCCGACTGATGGAAAGTCTAATGACCAAACTTGGCTCACTCTTTAGCTGAATGAAGCAAGGTAAAGTATAAAGGTGTAACAAGACCCTTAACGAAGCCAAAATGCACATGTTCTTCCTGTTATTGCGATCATTTTATTGTTCTAGACTATACCTGGGAACCTTCTAATTACGGATATATTGGGGGTCAAAGTTCCAACAATTTCCCAATTTTTTTTTTAACTACATGTATTTAATCAAAGAAGTTTACTATTATAACCGTGGATGTACTATTCAATCCATCCATAAACATAACGTTTTGAGTGCGTTACATTGAGTCCTACCGTTAAACGTGATATTTCATATTATTTTTGCGTAAAGTTACTTAGTTTGATGTTGTACATAATGCTTGGTTGGCTTCGTGAAGAGTCCGTTTATACCCAGGTACATACTAACTACCTACCTTCTGTGTAGTTCTTCTCAATATCAATCCATTTGTCCTAGGCGGAATATGAATGAAAAAGATGATTATCTAGTAGGTTTAAGCGAAAAAATATTTTCGTCGTCCAAAACCTGATTCATCAATAATTGGGGTATTCCAATTTATGTGAGTCATCTCCATTAAGTCATTACCCGGTCAGGCTGACGTTTAATTTCTTTTGTAATACCAAACGGTCGAAACTCGAACCCCATGAGGTATAATATAAGCATATTACGCTTTGCTACTGTTGCTAGTTAACTAATCGTACTTCGTTGTAATAACATCGTCGATTAGTAAAATGCAGTGTGAGCAAGGGATCGTTCGAACAGCTCAAAGGCTTCCCTATGTTTGCACCAGTTGTCGTGGTAACCCCACTCTACCTGTTCCCCTAAGTAAGAATAATTTCCGGTTGTCAGCCTTACGGTACACGACGGGTTGTCCAACTTTGAGTAGGCTTTAGGGAGTCGAGTCGACATAGCAAGTGTAGCGAGTTAGGTTATTAGTATCATGTTCAATGTCGGTGTCTTACGATTGCGGTTTCGTCAATTGATACTTTCGAAAAATATCAAATTAATGTCTGTATAGTAGAATAATTAGTAGTTAATACCTAGATATCATTTGACACCTATTCTTTATGAAACTATAAACGGATTTGGTCTATTTTCCACCGCTGGCTACTGTTGACAGATTTTGGTCTCAGTAGGTATCTCTATCTATAGCATGATTAAATATACCTTTTGGTGACGGCCAAGAGGCATTTCAGGGTAAAATATGTGGTACTTACCCACTGGTGTGTCATGTCCTTCTTTCAGCCTGACCACAATTTCTGACTGACCATCTATGAGAAACCTGGGCGGTCTGTTTGCGACCACCACTTCTAGAATCGTCAGGAGCAACCAGAACCCTGTGATGCATTTGTACTGAACCGGTTTTAACCGGACTCGCGTCGGGTGAGATGTAACCCTCGCATGCATTGTAGTCAGTCATCTGTCACATCTGGCCTTGTTGCTGGTTGGTGGTGAGACCATTTTCTCACTTCGCACGGTTTCTCCGTGGGAAGACGCGTGCGGTATCGGTGAAAGTGTCACCTCACTGACTTGATTTTAACCCCTCGACGTGACTTCACGGGCACCTGTAAAACGAACAAGTGTTAGATTTATAATTCATTGTTATATTTGAAAGGCAGTTCTCACTTTTGTTGGAAATGTGTGAAAATTATCATCTCGTTGATGTCTTTGCATAGAGAGTTAGCGAGTTTACAACTAATTCATTATCAGTCCGGGAAATTGATTTTTCATTGCTTGTCGTTAATGTGACAAGTTTCTGTCGCTTTTATCAATGATATAGTACAGTAATGGGTTCTATACCAAACATGGTTTCTTTGAAAGTAATGTCGAGGCAATATTAACAATAAATAAACTTCTAAAGTATTCACCCACTTACCTACTCTTCTGTCTAGTGGATGTACCTATCCTTTAGAAATATGAAACTATCAAATACAGTTTGAGTATATTCCTAGTCAAACTAATGTCCCAGAAACAATCAATAAGTCATCAGACTTAGCCGCAAATCCCGATCACAACACAACTTTTTCTTTCACATCAAAGCTGTGAAGTCCCTTGTGTCAGTGGGTTATCTCTGCTGAGTATCATTACGGGAACTAGCGCGTGGCGACGATGCCGAAGTGAGCATTTGCTAACTTGCCGTATCTCATTGTTTTCAACAGCCTAAGTAGTGCTGCCGTTGGCACATAATCTTGGCTAACTAGAGAGATAGGTCCACTTTCGAGGCAATCTTTTTGAAGTTAGATGCTGATGATGCTGATGATAGCTTTATGTCTTGATTCAGTCTGAATAAAATCATATCGTTAATCATGAAGTCTTACCCACGGGCTATGTTTTGGCAACCGAATGCGTTTTTCACACGGACTTTCGAATCATATCAGTGGAAATGCAAAAATGATGCAACATTAATTTGTAAAAGTAAAACAACAAGGTTATATTTCTCTCATTGTAATGTAACATCTATTGTTTAGACTGAGTTATTAACCATCAACTAAATAATGTGTGATTAACGCTGAAGATGTTACGACAGCCTGCATTATTAAATTGAATAGGTTTATACACAAGGGTTATTCACACGCATCAGGTTTGCGAAACAATTATGTAAAAACAATTAAAACGTGACCTCGCGACCCGTGCCGGATGGTAACGTATGAATTAGGTGTCGTTGACGTATTTTGGCGGCAAAAACGGCGTCCCGTGAGGCTCGCGGGCGCTGAAACAAAAGGGGCAGCCAGCGAGACGGGTACGAAGGCCAATGCCTATTGTACATAGCGATGTTACACTGGCTGTTACACTACTATCGGCGACTGACCTTTGTAGATACATCATCACGATTAATGAACTTTCAGTGCAATTTTCGTCATCAGTTTAATTGAAAGCCTCATTGTAGGTTGCGAGATGAGTACACACTTTAGCTTCATTGGTTTCTAAACGATATTTAGATTTTATGTCTTGTCTGTATGAGTCAATCTGGAGATGTAGTATTGCAGATGTAGAAACTTCATACAGCATGTAAATTTATTTAAAAAAGACCTTTTAGAAGCAAATGTAGTTACGCAAATGACTTTCTTTGACTGGACAATAAATATTCATAGTCACTAAGAAAGTTGGTTGTACAAATCGGCGTGGATTCAATTTGTTCATTCATGATTCCTGTACTTGGAGCGTGACGGACTTTAAGTAAGTACGGCCAAAAGGAGTGCATGACCGAACGAGAGAAAGCCTCCATACTCCGTTACACATGTGCTTGTTAAAAAAAATTAACGCCATTGCCATGGAAAGTGTTTATTTTTATTGAATATTGGTATTATTTGAGGATGTTTGTAATTCTGTGTTGCGTAATTGACAGGTGGTCCACCGGAAGCTGAATTTAATTATACTGGTTCCATAGCATTTTATTTACTTTTACTCTTCAAACTCCAAATGTAAGCTGTAGGTAGTATTATATTATCTGTGGCTGTAGCTGTTCTTTTTCGATTAGTTGTCGTAGGTGATGGTTTGAAATTGATTCAACTCAGCTTATCGCTTGGAAATATGCAATATTTATTGTGCCACAACACACTGTCCACCATTTTTGTCAACCTTCCGCATGTAGTCTTTGCTAGCCAAGTTTTTAAGGTAGTCTATTTCAGGACTCATTTTGCTTTATCGGCCTTGGTCCTTCAACAAACATGGCTAATTGTGCAGCCCATTGCTCAGATTATGTTCTCTAAAGACAGCCGATATAGTTACCAACTTGTTACATTTCATGAATATTCTATACTAGCGGCCCGCCCCGGCTTCGCAAGGGTGGACATTTTTTTTAATAGAGGAATTAAGGTAGCATTCTAATGGTGAAAGTTTTTGAAATCGGTCTAGTAGTTTTTGAGATAATTCGTACAACAAACATACTTTCCTCTTTATAATATTAGTGTAGATCAGCCTGCGGTGTGTGTCCTTTGTCCATAAACGACCGGATATTTTTAACTTTATAGAGTCACCCATGAAAGTAAGACAAAGTTGCATAAGGTGTTTAAGCATCAATAACATTTTATATAGAAGCTTCACCGAGGGATTTTATTACGGGGTACTAAATAACTTTAATAAATTCTATATGTACTTATTTGTTAATACAAAGTACATCGGTTGCGGTCTCTGCGGCTGCATCTCGCTGATCTTATTTCAATGTTGCTATAACTTGATCACATATTACTTAAGTATTAATATTCATAACTTTGGTACTTGTTTCCAAGACCGTATTTTTGTTCTTGTTTTTACTATGATTTAAGATTTTCTAATCTTGTTTTTACTAATACCTACTATTGAAAAAAATAATCATTTTCAGCTCATCATAGTTTTTCTGAAAATAGGCTCGCCAGCTATTGGGTATACATACGACGTAACGGGCGAAAAGAGGGTGTGTTCTCCACCTCTGCCTAATCTACCAGGGAATACAGTCGTGATGTTACGTGTTCGTTTCTATGACGCATCCGTTGACAGTCTTGCTGTATACATATAAGGTCTATCTTTTCATACACGAAATATTTTAAGAGTAACTTCTATAAGTCGTAAAGTCACCATAGCAACGAAAAAAAAATTTATCGGAGTGTTTTTTTTTTACAAAATTATTATAATTCTAAATTTTTTTGAGACTTTTTGCATAAAACCATTACTCTCATATTCTAACAATGACAGTAGGTAAATACGACGTAGTAAATTGCCGTAATGGATGCTTAAAAATAAGGAGCCAGTATTTATTTTGTGGGTAAAGTGATTTTAAATTATTTATTTTTTATAAAAAAATATACTCAGATAAAAAAAATCCCTTGAAATGGCTTTGTTATAGCCGTTAGATGATTCCCTGAAAATATTTCGTGTATGAATAGTTAGACCCTATATATGTTTTTTTTTCTTTATTTATTTAGAGAGGGTTTTAATCTAGAGAGATTATGCCACCCTCACTGTTACAAATCAACTTAGAATATTAGGGTGTGTCCACACTTATAACATAACATGTTATAAAACATGGTTATTTAACATAATTCAATAGAGAGGTTAGCAATGTTGTATTAATTAGACAAGTTATACATATAACAAAAGTATTGTAAAATGTTACTTAATCTGGACGCACCTGTAAACAAAATTCAAAATCATCTTAAACTACTTCTGCTATTAATGCGACTAGTTACGAGCCTGTACAACATCCTGGGGCTGCAGTCTCGACATAGATAGCGACAAAAATCGGTCGTTAAGTCATAACGATGTCAAATTTCTTTAATAGATTTTCAACCTTAAGGTTTTGAAATAAAGTTGAAAATCTATTAAAGAAATTTGACATCGTTATGACTTAACGACCGATTTTTGTCGCTATGTATGTCGAGACTGCAGCCCCTGGCTGCTTCCGAAGCAGGAGCAGCCAGGAAGCTGTCTTGCTATATTTATAAACTTAGATTGAGTTAATAAAGATTATTTATAAGTTTTTTGTTTATGAATATTAGCGATTGTCTCGATAGATCAGGCAGGATATTTTGAAACGATATAAGAGACGAATAGTATTTTTATGAGAAGAGGTTCGTCGTCATCTTCCTGTCCTTGTCCCATTCTACTTGGGGTCGCCGCAACACGTATTCTTCTTCCATTCTCCCCTGTCGGGCGTCACGGCATCATTTACTCCTTTCTCTTTCATTTCATTCCACACACAATTTATCCATCTTTTCTTCGTATGAGAAGAGGTTAATATAGTAAAAATTAAATGTTATATTAATAAAAAAATATAAATGTTAATAAATGTTAATACAGTAAAATACAAAGTCGTGTAAAATAGGCTTGTCTGTCATACTGAATGCAAAAAGATACCAAACTATTTAACGACTACAGTTACAGTAGTGTGCAACTAAAACAGCAACAACAACAGCACAACAACAAGAACATTACTACAACCACACAACACACACTACAACTGTTTACTATTACAAACTTGACGTGGTTACCGGCTGTTTTTAAATACTAGGTACTGACTGGCTGAACTAAAAGTTAATACAATATTCGGTTAACTTAATAAGCGGAAGTACGGTTATAATTACTCAGCATTTTAACGTTTTGTAGAATACGAATGCTTTTGATGTTCATCTTGGTGTGTATTATTAGTGTTATTTTTAATAGATAATAAAGTAAGTACTTTGATAAAAATAACATTATATATTAACATTTCTCAGTTTTTCCTGGCACTCTACTTTGTGACTCGTATTGTGTGTTGCTTATAATATGTATTATGTCACAGCGTTCCTTGACCCGTAAAACCGTTGATGTTGTTGATGTTACTAAGGCCTCAAATTGGATTTAAAGATAATCTCTCCACAGAACACCGTATTCGTTTTGTAGGGCACCTTGTAAACATAAGTAGGTACATAGCATGTACATGCTAATACTTCAGTAGGTACTTCTACTCTATTGTATAGTTGGAGTGGAGCTTCCCCTTAAAACTACTTTTGACTCAAAAAGTATTTAAAGTAAAGTAACATTATAGCAAAAAAAAATACGACTATCAACCGAGTAATTTATTTATTATCCTACTACCATTTCAAAATATTTCGTAACGAAAATATTTTTTATTCCATTACAATTAAAATAAATGGTTACTTTGGCAATCGGGTTGTTACGGACTTATAATTTCAGCTATCAAGTGATTGTTAAGAAATACACCGACATAGGTACAGCTTGTTCGTCCAAGACGACTCCACAATCCACATATTTGGGTAAAAAATCGCAATCTTGGCTCTTATTACCAATAAAATATGAAATAAAATTATTTAAAGCCCTTGACGAATTTGTATAGTTGCTTTCAGTACCTAATAAAGTTTTATGTAACTTTAGCTATTAGTTCCGTACTTCCTTTATTGTTTTCTGCAATCTACGACGAACGTTTCTTTAAGGATTTGAGCTGTAGTTTGTAGACCATTACTTTAGATTGAGACCCATAGTTTGGGCGATATGTCATCTGTGATCATCAAAACTAAGAACATTAAAGGTGAAAAGGTACTGGGGTAGCCTGAATTATGTTCTGCCAATCGCGTAAGAGGCTCTGTCATTATATGAAGACATGAGGCCTATAATAACTCAAACTGCCGCACATTAAAATCTCTCGCAAGCTCGCTTTTGACCATTCCGTGTTTAAGTGCGATTACGAATTGTTACACTTATTATTACATACATGACTGGCTGTCATCAACACGATTTTTTCTCTATTTGTTGCTTTAGAAAACCTTAGGCGCGTGTCCATTTTCTTTGTTTGAATATGTGAGTGAATGGGGAATCTACAGGACTTATGCCCGACTCGTCACTGTTCCAGTGGGCATTTTTACTTGCTCGTTTTTGTAGCTGTAAGGATTTATACACTTTTATTTTCTTCAAATAGTACTTATTTAAATAGCATCAGCCTTTACAGTCCATTGTGGCTGCGCAAACAAAAATGGTAGGTATCTTATTTAAATACTTAAATAGACAGTTCACATAGCTGCAGATATCGAATTCTGTAGTTTATCTATTAACCAAAATAAATGAAAATTAATGAATGTTGATGTTTTCTATTAGATATAAAACTTTTTCATTTGTGTTCACGTATTTAATTTATTAATTACTAGCTGTGCCCCACGGTTTTACCCGCCGCTTCTGACTTGTTTCGCACGACTGCTATTGGTCGTAGCGTGATGTTATATAGCCTACAGCTTTCGTCAATAAATGAACTATCCAACACTAAAATATTTTTTCAATTCGAACCAGTAGTTCCTGAGATTAGCGCGTTCAACCAAACAAACAAACTCTTCAGCTTTATAATATATATTCTATTGAATGTATCTCATATGTTTGAAGCAGTGTATTCAATTGTTGGTGAGCCAAATAAATAAAATAAAAATAAAAATAAAATAATATTAATAATATAGTATAGATAATACAAATTAAAGGGCTTAAACACACGTAGTTTGGAGAAAATCGTATCAACAATGGAAACATAGCAAAACACGAGATCCGTCGTGGATAAAAGCAGGTGAGCCGCTTTTTCTATGATACGAAAGTATGTGGGCCTTCGTCGGTCGTTAATTATAGGGCAACTCCTTCCTTATTCAGATTCCGAACACTTACATACATTTTTTGTTCTAAGATCTCCGTTAAATACAATGTAAGTCATTGCTGAATTATGTAGTTAAAGCTGTCAGTCATGCAAACAATTTTTTTTGTGGTAAAGAAGATGGGGTTTTGAATGGAATACTATTTGCATGATCAATTATTCTTGATTGTGAAGAGAAACTGGCCTTTTAAGCTTATTTAAATGGCCACTCTTTACATTTGGCGTGGGTGTTCGTCAAACGTTTACGCAGCGTAGACGCGACGTTTACACTGCGTTAACATGACGTTAGTTAACAATGTTTTCTGTCTATGGGGCGACAAGACGGTTTCGATTTTAAATCTAGAAATAAACTTTCAGACAAAACCAATACGTATGAGCATCTATTCGACGAACAATAGACAATATTATTAAGGTTAGTGTATAATGTAATGAGCCGCTCAGGTTGAGGTGACATAACTGTTAGTTATAGTGTTATAGTGTTATAGTGTTGTGTGTAGCGAATCTTATTACCGACTAGAAATATTCCTAGGTCGTGTGGTTTCGCTAATAAACCATTGTTGGATGCCATAGGTGGATCTTTTACGTACATTTTCTGACTCTGCACTTTATACTGTGGTTTTACGGTATGGATTTGCCGTGAATGAGAAGATAGACTTTTCTAAGAAAATGTAATGTCTTTTTCATGACGATTTCTGACTTGTAAAATAGTTTGAAAAAAAATAAGATCTTTGAAGTTATATCAGGCCCCATTTTTCCGATTTTGTAGGTATTCACAACGATCACCATGTTTTTTTTTACAATTCCTATTAATTTCTACATTTACCCGATGGGTGGTGCAGGTGAGCGGCGCGGGCGCACGAAGCGTGTCGGCGCGTCCGAGCGTGCCTCCCCGGGAACCGAACCCGTCGCACCACCGCATCCGGTATAGTTTGTTAGTCACTGATAGTTTTTGCGATATAAAATAGTAAAAAAAACATTTGTTTTAGTTCGGATTAAATGCTTCGTAGTTCATGTCATCGTCCTCGGCTTTGTTGCTTTTTCCTGAATATTTTTGGAGCTAAAAATGCTGCTGACCATTTCAGTCTTTAAAAGAAGCTATTTGCTTGCTTTGTGCTTGTGCTTGTGCTTGTGTGTGTGCCTTATCTATTTATCAAGTTATTTTTTTAATTTTAATTTAATGTAGACAGTAAACACAGGTACTCGTTTAATTCAACCATTTTGGTTAATCAACTAAAACTCGTTTAAAATCGATTCAAAATTATTAACCCTCAAAAAGCTAACAGATCTATAAAAGTTCGATACGGATACGATCGTGTACCTACCGAATATCAAGTAAAAGCATTGTTCATTCTAGTTAAACCATAGAGGTTAATCACCAGGCATTATGCGGATTCCGTGTCTATGTCGTTATTTTCGTCTAAATCCCATACTTTCGATTTTAGTATAGTTATGCAACACAAAAACGTTCAACTGTAATTCTAAGTTCTATCCTCTTTTATTTTGACTGTTAATGTTGTTTTTCATCAATGCGGTCATTGCTCGTAGAGTTATCTTTTTTTGTGTTTATTTCGAATTTTCCACTCCGTTTGATGTTTTTAATATTATATCAATTTTACGCTTAACAATGAGATCACGCAGACAGGAAACAATATTTAATTTACATTAAGAAAATGTGAAAGCTAGGTACTCGATTTGCGTACTTATTTGAAAGCGGGTTACTCAGTAGAATACCGGTTGTACATCAAATTATGAATGAACGTTACATGAGACATCTTTGCAATGAAAATTATAGTGTGGGGAATTAATTCGCTGTTGATATATGATGTATCGATTTGTTATCATCATCAGTCGTTAGCAACATCCCGTCGACGCGAAAGGGTTGATACAGTTTCTAAGTTACACTAAGCTAGGAAGTTATTGTAAATGCGTGTTGTCTATGCAAATATTTCCATCATTATGCCATTTCTCAAAGACAGGTTTGTTATGCAATGTGGGCTGAGATTATTAAAGTAACCAGAGTGACAGAAGTTCCGAATGGTGTTATTAGAGATGAAAATTGCAGTCCAAAGAAACTGACAAACTGCTAATTTTTCCATTTCAATATACGCATTTAGTATAATGATAGTTGTGACAGATTGGTACTGCTGTTAGTATCAAGTTGTAATCTTGTTAGTTTTCTCCGTTTCTGATGATAGTACTCGATGCTGTTTCCCACCTTTCCATCAATTTTAAAATATCTAATAGACAATGTTCGCGTGTGTATTGTATGGCAATAATAACATAATTTCTAGTGCGATACTGATCGAGTCATCTCATAGCTCGTCATTGTTTACATGTGTCGTGATTTCCCACGATTTCGAACTAAGCAAGAACTGAACTTGACAATGCTATCGATTTTCCAACAATCACAGGAACCCATTAAGTTTTTAGTTGCGCCCGCGCCGGTGAAACTCTTAAACGGTTCTAGTCAGCCACTGATGACGAACACTCGTAGAGAATTAAATTAAGATGATATAGATAAGGTCATTTTTGTGTAACCTTACATTAATGATGGGAATTTTAGACGACAACAATTGTTACGCGGTCGAGCAATGAATTTGTTTGCATAATTAATTCACAGAAATGAAAGTGTTTATTGTGGTTAAGTTGCTGCACTTATTTTCACATTAGACCAATTTTGTATGAATCGCTGAAACCACAATGATATGAATGTTCTCATTTAGTTTCATAAACATTGCTTCCCGTAGAAACTTCCCAGAATTGTTAATAATAACATCGTGTATATGATTCAATTACAAAATACGTACTTATTTAGATATATTTTTGCTGTCGACACGACTTAAACTTTAATTGAAAAACGAATTAAAAAAATCCTTCAACTACTCTTATCAAGATTACGTATGTCATTTTGCATGGTTGCACTTTCTTGTCCAAACCACAGTTTGAATGTAAAAGGCAATATTAGCTGACCCATAAATCGCGATTTGATCTGTCACGATCTACTTAACGGCATAATTTGTTTATGCGGGTCTGGCGTACAAACAGAAAATGTTTCACGCTACAAGTGACAAGTAGCGTGAATTTTAACTTAAGTACAATTCATCTCGGCCCTTTGCTTAATTAAAGATCAACTTTTACTTAAACGATGAAAATTAGTTTTGTTAATGAGTGTTGTTTTAAACAATGTGGATAATTTAACGGTCTATTCTTTTTTGGTTTAGGAAAGTATAGTTCTATTACATTTTCATCATAACATTGTTCAAGTCTAGACACCACATACTCAGTTGGAGACTAATGACCTGTCACATCGATGTCGTTTGCAACATATAAACCCGATACATCCGCATTATTTCTATGCTGGGCCCTAGCGGCATTAGCACACTTTTCACCTAGGTAGTTAAGGTTGTAGATCTCATTTTCTAGTAAATAAATAGGTACACTTACTAAATAATTAACCTCAATATATATTGTTGTAATAAATAGTAGTATACTAATGTATTTTAAGTAAATTCCATAACCAGAAAACTTAAAATTGCACAACTTGAAAATTTAATTTATTAATAAATACTATTAAAACATAACAAACTAAGTATTCTGCCAAAACCATTAATAAAAAAAAAAACTCACAGATTAAAAAAGTCCTTTGCTCTCAATGAGCGGTGAAAAAATATTGGGTTCGCTTTCGGATTTTGAATACGTAGTGTGAACAGTTGTTCAGTCCGGTAATTCACTGCACTTCCTGTGGCGCGCACGCACTACTATCGACAGGTGTGTCAGACCGCGGGCCGCTCGCGACTGCCCGACCATCGCTGAACCGCGGACGCTTTTCCACATCCCCTAGTATTGTGATGACACTCAAGTTCGATAAGCATTGGGGGGTTAAAGTTTTATCCCGATAATGAATTCTAACGTTGATAAAGAACAATGTGCATTTCAATGCTTACGGGGTTATGTTTTGTCGGGGTTTTCTTCGGAAAAAATAATCTGAATATCCTAATATTGGATACTGATGTGTTTATTTAAATAAAATTACGGTAATGGACTTTCATAAAAAAAAAAAACAAAGCAGGAATATTATTAAAAGGCATTTTGACAACACTCATACTTGCAAATGCTTATTTTATTTATTCTGGCATAGGAAAATCTTTTTGTTTAAACAAAAATAAAAATTAGTATGTATTTTTTTTTTCTCGCCTTTTAAGTGTCCATCTACTGGTCGAAGGCTTCTCCGTTCTCCTTGCTCTCAATATTGTGCGATCTCTGGCCATGTTCGCCTTGCAAACAAGATCAGATCGGATAAAATAATATAGTTTAGCCTTTTCCTTTTAAAAACAAACTTAGGGAATTCTATGAACTATAAATAAATACTGGAAATGCCAAAAATGGAAAGCGATTTATACAATTTGACTTATTTTCAAATATCTTTTCCACAGCAGAGCGCGAGTTTCTGTAAAACGTTAGGAAGTTTAAATGGCATCCTTTTCTTGGCAAGGGAAGACCACAATTACTTTTCTGTACAAGTTACCATACAAGGTGTAAACGGACCCTTCACGAAGCCGTTAACCAAGCATTTTGTACATCAAACTTAGTAACTCTACGCAAAAATTATTGCTGGGACAACTTTTATTTTTGGTGTGGAAAATCACGTTTTTCGGTAAAACTCAATGTAACGCACTCAAAACATTGTGCTGATGTATGCATTGAATATTAAACAGGTCATGGAGGTATTTAAAGTAAAGTTATAATCTTAAAAAATAGTAATAAAAAAAATTGTGAAAATGTTGGAACTTTGACCTCCAATATTTCTGTAAAGGTTCCCTAGGTATGGTCCAGAACAAAAAAATGATCGTAATGACGGGGAGAGCAAGTGCCTTTCGGCTTCGTTAAGGGTATTGTTACACCCATTATATTAATAACCGTAGCTTGCGCAGACAAATCAATACTTGCATAGCATTGTCAAGTATCGCGTAACATGAAATTCTTTCTTTTATTGCCAAGATCAGCATGAACATTACAGTTCTTTTTCACTCTTTACAACTCGTTACGTGGTCTTCATGGTTCACGAAGATATTTGTGTTTTTATTTGCCACCAACAAATACGTTTTAAACTACTACGTTACTAGCTCAGTCCCGTTACAGTTTAATTTGTGAGTAAGTTACAGCTTTCTTTGTTTGTTAAAGAGTAATACTTTCAACTGTAACATTAATTTCTCGGTGGATTTTAAAACGTTTCTTCGAATTTCTTGGGTGGTCCTGTTCGCCCACTTGATTGATACTACCGACCTACTTGACGAGGAAAATCCAATTTGGCAAGAACGCTATTTTCAAATAAACTTTTTAGTGCGACAGAATTGTTTATTTTCCGTGGTTTTAATTTAAATTTTTGTAAGACCCACAAAAGATGGCCTGATTTTGTTATGACAATTTTGTTGGTCGTAATAGTTAGTTAGATGGACAGTTTTTTCGGTACGTTCGTTTGTCAGCGAAGCGTAGAGAGGCGGCTCCCTCGGACGGTGGTGGTCGGTGGACGAGCGGTGACCGTGACGTTAACCATATGCCACTGACCATACTTACAACCAGCAAAGAAGCTACAGTTAAACGTAGCTTAAAACGGGATACAAAGTACTACGGTTTCATTAACTTTAGAGTACCTAAAGTAGGTACCTACTACGTGTTTTGTCTCTAGTTCGTTCGAAACGGTATTGGATAAAAAAGTAAAATCCAATTCCGCTGGATACAATGAAGAATTTGTAAAAGTTTCACGCTCATTTTCCCTAACGGGCGAATAGTTCAATTCACTCATTCAAGCGGTACCCGCGCAGCAATACAAATGGTAATGACATTGACCAAAGCCGTTTAGCTGAAAGTGCCTGGGCAAAGATCTTAAAGGGTGCATAGTAAGAAGACTCGTGTGATAATGGTCTTCACCCGCAATGCTGTCCCTTTATGTCAAGTGCCTTTGGGCCACAATTGACCTCTATATTGATCAGACTAGATTTCCTTTGTTTTGTCAAAGATTGTCTTGGCAGCGAATATGAGACGATTTCCAATTTCCCTCCATGCCAAAAATGAAAGTACTTGGTGAGCTTACAATGCTATTTTCACTGTCTGTAAGTGCAACAAAATCAGGTGCTTACTCGTGTACCTGCTATCTAGTAGCTACCAAACTAAAAAAGGTAGCAAAACTCCCATATTAAGAACATGATTGTCTTAAAAACTCTATGATATAACACGCAAGCTCATCCCTATCAGATGCGATCACTTCGTATGAACATCGATTTGCATTCTCCTTGCACGCGACGCCACAAAAAGTGGCCGGCGCTAATGGCGTGCTTCCAAGTGTTAAGTTGCACTTACACGGGCAACTTTTTTAGCAAATATTGCTTGGCAACAGTTGCTGGAGCTATAGTGAAGCAATCTTGTTTGATTTTTGAACAGAATATAATATCTACGGGCAATCGAATTAAGTGTTGTATTAATTGACTGTGTGGTCTAGCTAGTTAATAAACTGCTCTCTATTGTTCAGTACCTATAGAGTAGCAGTATTCTTAGCATCACAAAAGATGTCGTGTTCATGACAACTCAGTAAATGAATTGATATTGCAGTTATATTTGACAAATGTTGCCCAAAACTGAGCAATTAAAGTTGCCCGTGTGCCCACAACTTTATGGATCGATGACGCTAGGAACACCGTTCGATTGTTCCGCCCAGTGGATCGTTGCATTCGTAATAGGTGATAGGAGACGGGTGAAAGAGCATGAAGCAAGGTATTACATAATAATTTAAATATTTTTGTATTAAATATCGATTATTATTAGTAATGCTTGTGTTTTTAGGTAGTGAATGTAAAATACTTTCACCGTCTACCGGCAACGTCTTATGTCATAATTTATTTTCGGTACTATTTACTGCTGCTTAGTGGTCCTGGGTCAATTTCCAGGTCAGCCACAGTGTTATTGAGTTTTGCATCAGGAATTACTCAGTAGCAGTCACAGAGTCTGGATTTGTGCCCGGTTGATAGCAATAACCTCGCCTCCTATAACCAACACAACTGGCGAAATGTGGGTGTAATGTTAGGTACACCTCTGCGTAACCCATCGAGGGAGGTAATCACTTAATCAAAACCCACCAAGACAAGCAATCTTGAAACATAAATCTTACGCACTCCTTTAACATAATAATCTTTTATTCGTTTCAAGAATTTCTGAAGTTCAGATTAAGTATGTATTCTTATGAATTTTTTCGCTTGCGTTTATGTGGTGCTCTGCAAAGCGGTCCATGTTCAGTATCAGATTACATGATCGTGTTCGTAGTCTTGGGATTCGACGTCCTACAAGAAGGGTTGAGAGTTATAACCCTGTAATGGAGATGGGCTGAACACTTACAGGAATAGGCAGTACATATATTATGTAGTCATACACTATTTGGCCAAATTGAAATACCAATTTAATGTGTAAAATAAAGATTAGCTTGTTAGCGGACTGAAAGAAAAGGGTTTTATATTGTATAAGGTATAGGTACTTTCCGAATAAAACAGAAGAAAAACTTTCTGAGACTCGATAAATTATTGTACAATAATTTATCGTGACCTAGTAGTTTCCACCATGGTTGAAAAATCACATGTTGAAGGTGTGACACTTGTGGATGAAGACTGCTGTCGGAAATCTTCTTGGTCGTCGAAGCAACGTGACGTAGCCCTTCGAACTGATGAGAGAACTGACGGAACCTTGGAAATTTTGGCCTTGAAACCTGCTGAGAAGGTCAGGATTGATAGCTGTCACTCTGTATACTTGAGATTTAATTGGACTCGGTGTCTCGCGAAAGTCCTCCAGCAGACTTGGATCCCTCTAAGAGGGTATGCGAGGAGGTGTGGTGAACGTGGTGCTCTTGGCCTAGGCAGTCCATAAGCAGTGTTTTCAAGGGTTTTGTAGGCCCACAGTGGCGTTTTCGTAAATTGTTCTTTAGTTGTCGCTTCAACGTACTCCTTGGGGCATAATTTGTTAGAAAACAATGAAATAAAACAACAAAAATAATTTAATTTCATATTTTTATTCGTATCATAGTAAGATAATTAAGTTTATCGTACATTCCATTAATATTTCTATGACTGACACGATACTTGGTGAAATAATATCAACGTCACATAAAAACTACGGCCCAGACTTCGATAAGGCATGAGAGACTAACAAGCGATGTGCAATCATGAAAAAGCACCAAGAAATATACCTGAACTTCGAGGGTTTAGATGGGAGTAAGGTACCAAAACGGATAATGGCGGTTGATCACTTTTTTAAAACTTATTACTCAAGGCATAAGGGTGAAAAGTGGTGAACCGCCAGTGTCCGCGGCAGTACCTATGAATTCGGACGACTATCACAATATTGGCGATATTTTTAAGGATTATTTCATACATTGAACGTGGTAATGCCTATGTAATTTGCAACAAGTTTGTCACGCATTTAGTGTCAAAGATTGTGTCACGAATAGTCGTGACGAATGTTGTACTTTCATGTCGTATGAGGCGTGCTGGTCGCTTGTCGTGGTTGGCAAACTGACAAAGTCAAAGTCACGATAGTATTCTGATAGTCTATAGCATTACCCTATGAGGTTTCCATACAGGGTGTAAATGGACCCTTCACGAAGCCATCAACCAAGCATTCTGTACATCAAACTAAGTAACTTTACGCAAAAATTATTGCTGGGAAACGACTTGTTTTGTTGGGGTGAAAAGTCACGTTTTACCATAGGACTTAATGTACAACTTAAAACATTGTCTTGATGGATTCATTGAATAGTGTGGGAGTCGTGGAATATAAAGTAAAGTTATAATATTATATACTTGTGAAAAAGTTGGAACTTTGACCCCCAATATCTCCGTAACTAGAAGGTTCCCAAAGGTATGGTCTAGAACAAAAAAATTAACGCAATGACGGGGAGAACAAGTACCTTTCGGCTTCGTTAAGGGTACTTTTATACCCTTTATAGTGTTTTTTAAAGTCAAAATTATTATAGTGTTTTAGGTGTTGTGATTTCCGGGGCTTACTAAGTACTATATCTATCTTATAACAAGTCGCTTTCAGCGCTGCTAATTTGTACAATACTAGGGTTTCAGCAAAAATATCAGTAAAGGCAGAAAATGAGGTGCGTGTTAAAAGTATGGATCTTGAAATCTTTTAGACCCCGGGAAAGCTTGTTAGTGAGTGATTATATCATCGCAGTACAAGGGAGCTTTAAACTGGGCCATTCTGCACCTAATGTAGTTGCACATTATTAACTCTAGAACGTACGTTACGCGGTTAAACTAACACAATTCCATCACAATTATTTTAGAATATCAGTTGATTGATTCGTTCAGCTTGATTTTTTTAATGGGTTATGATTCTTTATACTTCTTCTCTAAACAATTATTCTATCAACTTAAGGCTAGTATCGTTAATATTAAAATAGATTTGTTGATAAAATCTTTCAAGTTCATAACAAATAGACACCTTATGAGAAATCAAAGAGTGAATATTGTATAATATTTATTTATTTATGTAAGAATATAATTTAACTACTGTTTTACGTCAATATTATATTTCTCAAAGGCTAACTGTGTAATAATTTCAATTAAAATTTAGATTTGACTAGAATTTATAATCAGTGCCTATAGGAAGTATAGCGTATAATGCATTAATTTTAAATTTTATTAGCAACAATGTAACTCAACGTGTTTGTCAAACTAGTGCAGTTTGACAAACTTGTGTACTTTTATTATTATTGACCAGAGATCTGCAAATGGTCGCATGCAATTCGTCATTATAGGATGCATACTGTAATTCGTCACTTGACACGTTTATTTGTACGTATCTCATATTTTGTGACACTACAAATATGTCAATAAAAACGTGGCTATAATACGTTACGAGCAATCATCAAAGTTACTATTGTTTTCTGACTACAATTATATATTTGAGCAACATATTATCGGATAATAAAAAACTAAATACTTATGCGACATCTTGCAGTTTATTACATTTGACAATTGCACATAACGCAACTTCACAACGACTACATAAACTGTCTTTTAACTTTACATTATTTACAAAGGCTAACCTCTTGGAATGCTATACTTCATGACATTTTAATATTTTCTACAATAACATAGTCTACTTTTTATTAGACAAGGGACTTATACATTTGCACAAATATAGGCCGCCAGACGCCTTAAACTTGTCGCTTAATATTTTAAAATTCTACTCTGTAAGTCATCTTCTAACAAGAATATAATAATTTTAAAGTTCCATATTTTTAGTAGTCATACATTAAGTCTAAAATAAAATCTGCTTATTGCCTGTCAATCATTGTGTTCATAATATAAAATAAAATAATTTTTTTTCATTATTTATTAGACTATCTTTGAGTATAGATATATTGGTCGGGTAAGATAGATAAATAAATATACTTAATGATGTATACTTTAATAGATTTATATATTTCCCTAATACATTGTCTATGAGACGGCTACAGAGATCTTTTCCGAAAATAAATTATTTTATTAGGTAACTTATCAAGTATATGAAATTTAATTTACGACGGCAGAAGTTTAGCACGATCCACTACTAGGAACTTTAACAAAACAGCATGTACTTGTTCGATTGTATGCCTTAATTACAAACTTATAAGATTCATTAATGAAGCTATGATGTGAAATGTTCATAATGAATATTATAAAGAATACACGATAAAACCGAATATTTATCTTTTTACGTTTACGCAATATAGGTACTATTAAATAGTCGACACAGCAAAATCAACGAAGTAACCAATATATCGTACTGAAGATGGAAATGAACGTAACGAACCTATGTCTTCGCGTATAAAATGATTGCACATAATTCAGTTGTTTTAACGATAAAATTGAACCTTGATAGAATTAATAAATGTCATGAAGGTACAATCGATGGTCAATGATTAACAAAATCTTCACTAGGTTGGGTGGAGAGTCATATATTTTTACTTATTTTACTTTCATCTAAGGTGCGTTGTTTCCCTATCGCGGGCAACATCCTTGGCATCACCGACGGGTATCCGTTTCTCCTGCTAGGCCCGGTCCATGCAGGCCTAGGGGTGAGCTTCTTCCGTATAATATCCGGTTGGTATCCGTTCACTGTGGGTTCGGCGGCCGTAATACAGTGATACAAATAGAGCCTCTTAGTATTCGCAGCAGGTCGATCACTTCTGGCGTCTTCATTGATGTTACGTTCTCGTCGTTGACCTGGAAGGTGAAAGGTACAGCATTATTATACTGTCTGATTGTAGCAACAACCACTCTCATTGGTTCAGATAAAACTATCAGTACCGCCATTATCTATTCCGTTTCATTAAACAATATATTGAAACCTTTGTGGAAACTACATTTTCGAGCCGTTTGGGGTTGAAACTCTGTGGGGTCCGAGTGCTCATGCCTGTTTAAGGAAATTTCGAAACGCCTAGTTGATGCTTCCCGTTACCCAAGGGCTGGCTTGTACCTTGTCCAGAGGATAAGTGTTGCCATACAACGCGGCAATGCCGCCAGTCTCTTGGGCACATAACCAGCTGACAGCGTTGAAGAGGAGTTTTTCGATGCCCTTTTATGGTTTCTTGTTAGTGAGTTTAATAGGTTTTAATTAATAATGTATACCTATAGTTAGTTTACTCTTCTTAATAAATATAAGGAAATAATTAGTTTTTCATTTTCAGTCCCTTCCAATAATCTAAATATTCAATACAAACAAGATGTAGGTACTTCATGGCTTCAAGCCTTTATGCTTAGGTAATACCTAAATTATAAAATATTAAGAGAGACCTAAAGGAATGCCTCGTTGATCTATTGGTCGCAAGCTCGACTGCTGCGCATGAGGTCCTGGGTTCGATTCTTAGGTCGGGTAAAGTGTTATTGGTTTTTTCCATCCGGAATTTCTCAGTAACAGCCACAGAGTCTGGAATTGTGCCCGGTTGATGGCAATAGGCGCGTGATGTTATGTTATTCCTTTAGATGTCACTTATAAGTGCAAATGTGCGGTTTTTTATTTGGTTCTCAATTAGAAACTAAACTCTCATTGGGCCTACCTGCAATATAACATCACCACGCCTCAGTCGTCCATCACGCGCAGCCACACTGTCGTTGTAGACAGCAGAGATGTAGCTCTGACCGGACTCGGGATGGCTCTGAACGCTGAACCCGAGCCGACTGTTCCAGCCTCGGTTCAGTTCCACTGTTACTATCTGGAATTAGATACAAGTTTCAGTTAAGAGCCTACAAACTTAGATGACCTGCCGGTAGGTACGAGGTGGAAATGCTGGTTTTATAGACAGTTTCCAATAATAAAGTTTTGTATATGAGGACCGACCTTTCACAGTTATTATGCCTTGAAACTGTTTTAAAGTTTTCACGGTTTAAAACTAAACTTACACTGTCACTTACGGGATATCTTCCGTGATTATTTATTATTTTGAGCTCCCATTCAGTCGTTCATTATTTTGATATACTGAATAATAACTGAAGATATCCCGTAAGAGACAGTATACTACAAGATTATTATGCCTTGTGGTTGAACTGTAGATATATATTTTTTTTTGTTTTTGACAGTTCAAAATTGCCTGTAACTGGTCTATTTGAAGTAAATGCTCAGTTTGTGTTTGAGTTGACTAACCGTATCCTAGAGGATCTTTGTACTAGGTGTACGGTGAACCAACTAACCTCTATTACTTTGTTATGTCTTTTCTATTCTCCTTTCCAATTTATTTTTATATTAAAGTTAAAATGGGAGTCCCTACTTATAAAACCTGTAAGAATAGGTTCTAAACCTTAGTCATCATCACAAACGGTCCAAAATTGAATTTCCTCTTTCGTATGACTTTTTTTATTTTTACTGTCTTTGCCAGGGTTATCTTACCGTAGGTTCATTGCACGTGTTATCTTTCGGCGGTTCAGGTTTAACGTTTTCTTTTTGGACGGGTTCGGTTTCCTTGGGTTTGGGCTGGGGATGGGGGGGAGGATCTGGCTTCACCTTGCGCTCGTTGTCAGGAGACAGCGCCACACCTTTCCATTTCTTCAAACCGTTACCTGGAATTTAGACAAATACATGACATCATTGTTATGAATTTATTGGGTAGTCAATTAACAGCTGGTCGCAGACGAGTCTGTCATTCGGTACAACATAGAATTAGACAGTTGGTTACAAAGAGCAGATTCTCTTTGTTACTAACACACATAACTAACAACAGTGACTCCGTTAAAGACAGATGCACCCCAGTTTTGCAGCATCGATTTAATCAGCGTTGAAATTTTCCTTTATTATATTGTATCAAGATATCTAGTTCCATCGTTTTCAAAACGTACCATCATCCTTGTGTCCTTCTGAACTAGTAGTATGTCCTTCACTTGTAGTGGTATGCAATACAGCGCTCTGGTACGCAGGGTTCGCGTGTTTGAACCTGGCCTCATCGCTCAACATCTCCACTGGCATCGACACCGGCTCGTCAGAGTCCACGGGAAACACTGGCTCCTGGTACCTCTGACGAGACATGTCCTCCTGATACACGTTTGGAGCATCCAGTGTATCATTGTCCAGGTTGTTTAACTCGTAACCATGGGGAGGCACTGTAATTGCACAAAGTAATCATATTACCTCTATTTACTATAAGTTAGAACACTGTTAACAAATTAGCAGGTCTCCAATTGTTCGTTCACAGAAAGTTTTCTCTGAATTTAGAGATTTCCGGAGAATCCACTGTCGTTTGTTGGCAGTGTTCTAAGATTTGACATTTATGAGTGCAAATGAAAACAAGTAGAAGATCACGCACAAAAGGCTATATAGACACAACACTCTTCGGGGTAATGTCAGATGGCCGAAGAACATCTATGCAGTGCTGTACGCTACAATGGTGTGTATACATAGTCCTGGTATGGTTCAAAATCCGACAGTCAGTTTATACGCTGCTTTGGATTGAAGGTGTGAAGCGGGTTATGATAGGACAGTGTGCGGCCGACAGCGTCTCACCTGTCAGGCTCAACTTTTGTTTTCTACAAGTGGGTGGTGCGGTGGGGCTGGCCAGGGACACGGCCCGCCCCCCTCGCCGCGACTCCTGAACCACTTCTGTATGTTCCGAACCGTGTTCTACTTTGTTGGAACTTGGAACATCTGCGTGGAAAACCTACATCGCTTAGTGTGTGGCGTGTATATTGTATGTGATAAAGTGTTAAATGTGGTTAGCAAAGTTTCAGCTCACTAGCTTGTGCAGGTTTTATTTAATTAAGCTAGCCGGGATCCACCTGTGTGATAAATATACATCCATCGTGTGTTTGCAATGGTAATGCGGATTAGTTGATGAACACAGAGCCGGAGATAATTACGTTCATTTGTGCTTTGAATATATCATGGGCCTGTACCACGTAATATGATTCCTCCGAGTACACACTTCAGGCAATCAATAGAAATTAAATCAACGGATTTGGTTATATTAGGCGTACATTAGTAAAATTTGCATAATTCATAGTGTACTGTAAATATAGAAGCTTAAATTAAGTAAAGTTGTTATGGATTCAATCTAAAATAGATAGAAACCTAAAGCTGAGTCTTGAATTGGTAATGTTGGGTATCCTTAAATAGATAGGTCCTAAAATAGACCTTAGGGTTCGATTAGGAAAAACCATTCAGGCATTGCAAATTGACGAATTATGGACAGTTAAGTGTCAACGCTTGAACCTATCGAGTGAAAGGTTGGGTTCACCTTTAATCCATTTACAGCACTTTCGATCAGTTAATCACTTAACAAGTTTAACCTTTCAGTTTGGGGCCACGAGCGTCAGAGCGGGTGACAATCCGAAACAAATGGAATTTGGTCTCACGCTGAAACTATTTCAGCTAAAAGTATTTTTGTGTTGCGATCCGCAATTTTAATGGAACAGGTTTTAAGTGGCTTACTGATTCGAAAGTGAAGGTTGAGTTAACAAATGATGAGATTTTATCGAAGCTGAATCAAAACTTCTCAAAAGGCTTAGGTTAAGTACTTCTTCAATATTATTTAGTTCAAACAAGACCACTGCAATTACTTCTAATGATATCAAAATTTGAGCTTTTCACTAGCTGCCTTCCTATTTTTCCTAAAGACGACATCCGATCGTTAGTATACATACCATTGGGTTGTTCATAGTGGTTGTTTTCCTTGGTGAGCTTGCGGTACTTGCGGGGGGAGAGGCAGGGAGAGCGGGAACCGTCTGCCGCGTCAGGGGTGAGGCGCCGAGCAGCCAGGTCGCATAACATGGATACTGCTTCAGGCCTAATCGTAGAAGTTTAGATTTTTTGGTTAGTTACTTTTGTTGATTTCATTTTGATGATGATGATGGTTTTAATGAAGCTTCAAGTATTTTGGTTTTAATTATTTTCACACATTTTTCTCAATTATAACTTTTATACAAGTTTAATGATCTCATTTTGAACGGTAGGGGTTATTCTTGGGGTATAATTCGTTCGAAGAAGTTCTACATTTTACGGTTCTGAAAGGTTACCTGAAAACCTTAAAAACTGCGTAAATTTTTACGAAATGAGAAAACTGAATAGATAAAATGTCCAACCAACCTCAGCGGAGGTTTAGGCCTATTCATTGGCGCATCAGAGTCCGTGGGTTCTTCCCTCGGCGACATCGGCGACAGCGGCGTGGCTGCATGATCCCGGTACAGGCGCAGGCGCACCTCGCTCCCGCACGCGCGAAGGAACGCCACCGCTTCCGCGTGAGACATGTTAGACATCGCTGTGTCGTTCACCTGTACACACGGGGTTAATGACCGAGAGATGATAAATGTGGAATGTGAATAATGCTTTTGGTATGTGGAGCATTTCGTATCGTGGGGTTTTTACCGAGATCTTAAGATGTATAAATATTATGAAGTGCGTGTTTGTCTTGTAATTAGCTAATGTACGAGACGTCAAATTAAACTTCAGGCCCCGTTAAACCCAGCCTGAGATTACCTAAACTCTCAAATAATCATACTTTTTGTGGTTTTAGAGGCCCCTATGTTAGTATATGTTAGTCTACGTACTGAACTATCATCGCTACATAGTACCTATAAGACAAAGTCGCTTCCAGTTGTCTGTACCTATGTATGCTTAGATCTTTAAAACTACGCAACGGATTTCGATGCGGTTTTCAGTAATAGATAAAGTGATTCAAGAGGAAGGTTTATATATGTATATTGCACGTGTGCGAAGCCGGGGCGGGTCGCTAGTTTAACACAAAATACAATTAGTTCTCATCTAGTTCCACATCAAATAGAACCTAAAACCAAACATAATGTTCTCGCCTAATTGCATAACACAGTCGCTTTCATTTAGACAGTTAATCAATATTCATTGCCTTGCGTTGATCTAGTTATCGTCGGGATGGGTTTGAAAAACATCCGCATCCGGTGCAATAAATAAAAATATTTATTGCCAAAATGAAAGCGGAATTGGGAGAATGTTTTACTACTTTCAGAAAAAAAAAAACAAGATTTTGATTGTGACAGGATTAGATAATTGCATGTTATTGAATATGTATGAACTCATTAAAATTCTTACCTCAATAAAACTAGTTACAGGGGGAATCTAGCGATCGAAAACCTATGGCAATTTTTTCTGTCGCTCAATTTTTTTCTTACCAATTTGTTAGCAAATGGTTACTACCATGCACTTCATCATCATTTCATTATCCTTCTCCCATATTACTTGAAGTCGGCTTAACACGTTTTTTTTCTTCCATTCTGTCCTGTCAATCGTCACGCAATTATTTAGGACCTTTTTCTCTCATATCATTCCTCACACAATCCATCCATCGTATTCTTGGTCATATTACGCCCGATTAGTTGCCAATAATAACTTAATTTTTATTTACAGAAATCGCCGTCGCCAACCGTAACGGGACCTTATCATGTTACGAGAGTTTTGCAAATCATGCAATTGCATTTCTAAGACGTTCTGAAGAACATCAGAGAATGCTTTGTGGCATTAAGTCCGCCTAAGTACCACTCTTGTACACGAAGTAAATAATAAATAACATTACCGATTTTCTTAAATTTTTAGCAAAAATACATTTTTTTTGGCGTACAAAACATAACAAGCATAAAGTGCATGATATTGTGTAAAACCGTTCGACTATAACTGGAACAACTATATTGATTCAAGTGTGTCTTCGGAGAACATTCATGTACTACTGAGGTCACTGACAGTCGACCACTTTTCAGCCTTATTACTTAGAGCATAAGGGTGGAAAGTGGCAGACCGTCAGTGCACTAGTCTACTTTCTGATCGTTTAATTTTAATGAGTCATAAGTCAAGAATGACTGTGTGTTTTGTGGGTATTTAGGTAAGTACTTGTTTTTTATTACAAGTTATTTGTCATAACATTTAAGTATCAACACCAGTGACTATTAGTTCATGCCCCATTTATTTGTCAATTTCGTTTGTGTTCTTACTGCAAAATTAACTGACTTATTTATTTCTGAAGTCTACGGTCATTTGTTTCAGACAAGGCGTCATTAATTTTGCTATTGGTTTGTATTCCACTGTTCCGAGAGCCGAGTGCTTAAACTCTGGCAATAATTTCTTATTATCTCGCTTTTTTAGGGATCTCCCTTATGTTCCCAGATATCATGTACCTTATCTATGTGTTAGTCTAAGAACTGTACAGCCTTAGGAGTACAACCAGTTTTATCATACCTGTACACTTGTACAGCCATTTATGCGCAAGGGCAGCAAACAATTTTTTTTTAAACTCTGATGATGTTATTGATCTACGATTTTTAGGGATTAGGAAGGTCTACTTACAGCAACAATCCGGTCGCCAGGCTGTATTCTGCCATCGCTAAGGGCTGGCTCCCTCACCAGGGCTCTGACATAATGCCCCAACGCGCTGTGGTCTTCCTTCCGCAGCGTGAAGCCGAGAGAACCGTTCACCTTGGTCATTACGATGTCGAACTCCTGGAAAATAAATAATGGGGGTCAAACACAGGTCGAAGTTAGTTAGACAGAGAGACAGACTACAAAATTTATTTTATCATCATTTGTTTTGACGTTGTAATTTTATGTTACCCAATAAACTAAAGTATTCTTTGCAGTATTCTAAAGCAGATTTAGAACATAAACCGCGAGGTCATTGAGTACATTCTTGTAAAATGGATAAAATAGAAGGGCAGTGTACTAATCCGACTTAGATCCGTATTATTTCACAAAGCTTTCCTATGTCTTCTTATAAAATGTAAGTACCTAAACAAGAACTACATATTTTAGTCAGACTAAACCATTGCCAAAACTGCATTTCTCGCCGAGCTATGTCCGGAAATATATCAAGCGGAACTAGAATGGCATCTAGGTATAATCGTCTGTCAGTCAACGTGCCAAACGCTTGGCACTCGATGCATGCGACTTGCGTCAGTGGTCCATGCGAAACGTGACAAGGGGCGCTAAACATACTATCATTGTTCTCATGGTATTTCGATACTGAATTTATTTAGAAGAGATATTTACGATGTTTTCCTCCTAACAGCTGCCAATCAGTCTTAGTTTCGATAGGAATAGCGATCGATTTTGCCGTTTTCCTGTTCAAAAATTGTTGTTATATCAAATTGATTCGGTATTCGTCATGCTATTTAAATATAAACTTCTGTCATCATCATCTGCCTAGCCTTTTCCCAACTATGTTGGAGTCGGCTTACAGTCTAACCGGATGCAGCTGAATACCAGTATTTTACATGGAGCGACTGCCTATCTGACCTCCACAACCCAGTTAGTACTGGGTAATACGATACCCCTTGGTAAGACAGTTAAATATAAACTTCTGTCTAAAGCTTAAACTAAACAACGAAAATGTCTATAGTCCATAGGTACTCTTTATCATATCATAGGCACTTAGAATATCTCAGTTCTTAGCACCCTGTATACAGCAGCTCCAGTCACTCTACATTAAATCTCCATAATACAACATTAGTTAAAACGAAACTCACCACTGATCCGTCATCCTGTAGGCGTGAACAAAGAGCTTTATTAATAACTCGCACAGATTATATTACAAACTCGCACACCGGTGAAATTATACCTCATTAAATATAACGCCTCTTAATAAATGACTCGCCTTACAAAATGGGGCTCTAACGATCATAAGGTTTGGATATTTGATTCTAAAATTACTGTAGTAAGTTTAAAAGTAAACTATAGATGGCCAATCCGTCGTATAAAGCAGTTGGTAAGAAAAATATTAATCTTTTTGTAGCGATGTTAATGGATAAAGAACAAGAAAACTCGACAAGATGAAAATTAAAACACAAATCATAAATGCAATTAAAAAGCTTACTCCGTGACTATAGATCATTGTGGAGAGAACCGGACTTAAACGAAACAAATTAATGTGTAATTTAGTTCGTACACGTAGAAGAGTAAAAAGTAAGTGCCTATACTGATTTCTTCCACTTTAGTCGGTAACTTAGCACAACTTGCAGTAATTATAATCTTTTGAAAAACTACCGATCTTTATGTTCTTATAGCGTGCTTGTTTTTACTTTGAAATCCAATGAAACGAATTACTGTCAGCTACAGTAAATTACAGTCTTAGCGAGGAGTCCGGAAATAAATTGTTTTATCGGTAGAAAATGACGAGAAAAAGTGCTTATAATTTTTCTATTTCACCTATAAGTCCGGTTCCACCTGAGTAAATATTAGTTTTGTTGTAGCGCATAACCCGGTACAAGTACAATCGGATATTGCTGCTACATAAAAACGCTAGAAGAAGTTCTCACAGCAGTGTTTAATCGTCTCTGGCGAAAGAGCTGTTTATTTGGCTTAACTGTAAAAAAACTACTCAACTCCCGAACCAGACCCGGCCAAAAATTCAATGAATTAATGCTTGAAATGTTCCTAAAAGTCAGAAGTTATCTCACCCCGTATTGCACGTCGTAGACGGGCAGCGGCCGGTCGAGGTCCGGCAGGCGCAGGTCACGCCGGTCGGGCTCCGGGCTGGCCTCGCGCCGCCCGCGCCCCTCCGACGACGACGTCGTCGCACTGCTCGTCGTCGCAGACAGTCTGCACACAAATGCCAAAGGTCATTACGTTTCAACACTATCTACATCAACCAGATTGTATTCAAATGCCACAGTCCCGCTGATCAAATTCATGCGATACACCACACGTTCCAAGCGGGTTCGTCAGTTAACGTCCGATTTTGCGATACAATGAGATGGGAACTCTGATAAGATGATGTAGTTTCTGACGTTCGTGTCTCCTCGCCTATACACTTTGTGTCTAATCTCCAGGTACGTGTACGAAGGTTTGTTTGTCTGTCCTTAATGACACGAGGTATTGTACGATAACATTCATACTACACAGAAATCTGTGTGCCTCGGTCGGTAGTCTTGGTACGGCGTTTGGTTTAATTATCATGCACGACATGAGTGACCTTAGAGCGTGGGATGATCGAGGGGACAAATTACGCGAGCGTGACATGTTATGGTTGCTCAGTGTAATGAGTGTTTACCTGGCATGCATAGGGTGACAGTTGAGGGGGTCTAGCGGCGGGAGGTGGGGCGGGTGGGGGGTGCGCGCCGGCGGCGTCGGCGGCTCCGGCGGCGTGACGCTGTCCAGCACGTCGGCGGGCGGCCGGCACACGCGCAGCTCCACCCGCGCCGCCGCCGTGCGGAGCACCTCGAGGGCTTCCTACCACCAAACAGACGGATTAATTGTCACCGGATTACCGGTCAATAGCTCCTTGACACCCCATTCCAGACAAGCATCACCTGTCTAAACTCCTAAATTCAACATCTAACCTTTCTCGCTTCAATTTCATTTGTTGTTTGGCATAATTGTTGTCCACTTCGAATTATTCAACGTGTTGTGTCGGATTCGCAAAGTGATAAAAGCGAAAGCTTTTAAATATTTCAATCTGATGAATGTTTAATTGTTAACAAAACTTTCTTCAGTTTCAATTTAAAATTATAACGCTTTAGACAAATACTTTGGATGTAGGTATTTAAGATATTTGCAAAATTTTGAATTCCAGTTTCGTGTCTTGCCGTAACAAAATTGTCTAAGTATCATGAAGATTCCGAAACTTTGAAAGACAACCATACCGGAAGATATTCTACAAAATGTACCGATTAATTTTAGTTACCAAAATATTTGTTAGCAACGGTTTTCATGCTTAGATGTAACGGTAAATAATATTAAAAAGTTAAGGCCTGTTACGAAATTAGGAATCATTGTACCCTAGGTATTTACAGTTAGATAGTGTACACGAATAAAACAAATTAGCGATTAGAGCCGGAGAATTTATGTGTTATATAACTGTTTCCGCCAGGCACTACATTATATAAAATGCGTTGCTTTTGTTGTTTGTTACCGTCTGGAAGGCTTTTAATACCTTTATCTGTAAACAGATCACTTAGTTAAATTAATGTTCAAGTCAGGTTTCAGTCTGTGGTTTTGTTATGCTCAATGAGCCTTAGCGAGTAAGAAAGTAACCGCAAGTTGTGAAGTAATACCGACCAGAGTTACTCGGTAACTGCGCGCACCCCGCTACGACCGATAAAGGGAACTCGGAGGGAATTAATAGAATTTCCCAAACGAAACTGAGTTAATGGCCCATTTATTTATTGTGAGCATTGAATTCGGTTTGCTCACGGAATCGCTTTGATACGCGCGTGATTTAGCTACGCTGTAATTTTCTGGGATTATTCCTATTTCGTCCAAAACGACAAATGCTGAACAAATGAGATTATTTTTCATCGCGTAGTGTAGCAGCAGTCTAATATAATTTGGTATAACTTTGTGGCAGACATTTTACAGTTTATTACATTTGAACCCGAGGCCTCGGCGCGGACCGTGTTGGAGTTTTCATAAAAGTTTTTACGTTTATAACCCAGCCTCCGAGCCCGGTACCAGGGCGCGAGGTAGCGAGGGAAGTGCTGCGACAACAAATGGCATTTTTAACATGACTTACTGTTTATTTTTGTAAGCACGAGACCGTGTTTTATGTTTGTACCTTCATAACGGCTATGCAAGCAGAGCTTTGTAAAGGGCATAGCAGCACTCTTAAATTTCATAGGCTCTGTTGTAATGAATATAAAATGTTGGCCGTGCACTCGCAAATAACGTCGGTAAAGGTAGCAGTGCTAAAGATAAGAAAAAATGCGCAATATGCTAACATTATTTCGGGAAATTTATAGGTGCTCGGACGTTACCTACAAAAGATAAAGAAGAAAAATATTTTAGGACAAACCGTTGGGCTCGAATGCAGTTGAATAACGAGGGCGCTTAAACTCTTTAAACTTTTTGTTAGTCTTTGTAAGTTGAAGGTTCTTTTGTTGTACTTACGTAGGTGCTAAGTCCAGCGAGGGGTACTCCGTTGGCGGAGAGGAGCAGGTCCTTGGGGGCGAGGCGGCCGGTCCTCCAAGCGGGTTGAGGGGGGTACAGTCTTCGGATCCTCACCAGACCGCCACCGCCGCACACTGACATGCCCAGACCGCGGCCATCTTTTTCTACGACTACTGTGAAGGAGTTATCTGTTGGGCAAGAAAATGTTCAAGTTAGTTTTTGAGAAAAATTTTTGGAAAGCTTTGTTATTGTGACACGATTTGAAATCAGGGATTGGATTTGTTTACAACACAAAACTGAATAGATAGTTTGGGATGTGCGTGTCTATAAACTTAGCTAGCCTCGTGACTTAGTTTTAACAGCCTTAGGGACACATTGTTCTAGGTAAAGCTAGCTTATTAGTACATAGTAATAAATAAGCTTTCACATACGGAAAAAGTTTGGAATTGTTATTGGGTTTTTCCATCATAAAATTGGATTCTAGATTTGTGCCCGGTTGAGGGCTATAGGCTCATCCCCTTTTACATGGGACTTTAAGTTAACTGGCGGAATGTGGGAATACTATTAGGTACCTCCGCCTAACCCTTCGAGGATTACAGGCGCGATGTTATGAAGTTATACGGAAAACATCAGAAGTACATTCAATTTATCGTAAATTTATCGATGCTATGACTAAAAGACAGATCTCTCCATCTATTCATCAACGAAAGTGTTGGGTTGTCAAAGATTCTGTTTATGTAGGGTGCGGGATGTCTGTATAATCCTTCGAGGATTACAGGCGTGATGTTATGAAGTTATACGGAAAACATCAGAAGTACATTCAATTTATCGTAAATTTATCGATGCTATGACTAAAAGACAGATCTCTACATCCATTCATGAACGAAAGTGTTGGGTTGCCAAAGATTCTGTTTATGTAGGGTGCGGGATGTCGAGACGTGCTCGCTGCCATTAAACTCAAGATCCGAATTCCGTTACGAGCCCGTTTTACAGCTTATTTACACTTAGGAGCCGACGCTGCATCCGAGATATGAGAGAATAGTGTTATAAGTTTATAGTACACGCACGGTGTGCGTTACGATTACTCCGCCAAGTTATCAAAACAGAAAAAAAACTTCGCCAAAAAATTTGTTGAAATTTGTCAAAATCGAAGGGTACAAACCAAAAATTTGTCAAGTCGAAATTATGGTTACCCTGCTCAAACGTTGTATGAGAAAACATAATTTTTAAGATTACACGCGTTGTAAACTGTTCTGAGGGTAAAACGATATGTTATTCTAATGAGGTTAAAATGCCGAATAAATGGATGTTCAAACCGAAATCCGAAATCCTAGCAATTATAGATAATGAGATATCAGCGTACAAAGTAACGTTTCGATCGCGCGGCCACGTACTTTTTGTTTTGGACTTATTTCGTCTGTTTAACAAAACTTTAGTAGTATTTAATGCTTTCATTAGTTTTGACAAATTAAGACCTTTCTTCTTGTAACAGTTTTAATGTATGAAGTCTTAGGTTTAAAGAAATAATCAACAATAAAGAAACAACAAGTGGAGGATTGCGCGGCCATAACTTCCAAGGTGAATATTTCGTAAAATATTGATCCAGAGCTTATAATTCTTTTTTCGACAATTTTTGACAAATTCAGTCTTCAATTGACAAAAAGAATTAGATCTCTAAACCAAGTAGTTGCTGAGATGTCCATGGCCGCGCAATCCTCCACGTAACGTTCGCGCGGCCAACTTAAAACCCTCATAACTTCTTTATTTCTACTTTGACAAATGTTTCATTTGTACCCTTCGATTTTGACAAATTTCGACAAATTTTTTGGCGAAGTTTTTTTTCTGTTTTGATAACTTGGAAGAGTAATCTAACGCACACCACGCACGTACCTCTGATTTTTCGGATTCATGTGCGTATTGTATAATTATCACTTGCTTCGGTGAGGGAAAACATCGTGAGGAAACCAGCATGCGTGAGAGATATTTCTTAACGGCATGTAAAGCCAAGTCAGAGGTCCATGGGCGGCATATAAACTCTGACACCAGGTTAGGAACTTACCACACGATAAAGAAGAAGAAGTTTATAGTTAGAGGATTAAGATAATCTGAAGTAAAGCCTAGAGAATAATGGAGACGGGAGGTAGTTTACTGTACCACAGTAATGGTCGTTTCTTCAGTTTTAACGATTGAAAAGAATTAAAGCGTCTAATCGTCGAGAGGCATCTTTACTACTATTATAAAGAGTTAAAGGTTTGTAAGTTTTTATGTAGGGAGTAATCTCCGGAACTAAAGATACAATACTAAAAAAATCTTTCACTGGCAGAAAACTACATTATTCGTGGGTGCTATAGGCTATAAACTATATTTATATCATGCATATTGTCCGAACCACTACAATTTTTGCGGACAAAGTCGCAGGTCAAGTGCTAGTCTGAAATAAAAACAGTAGTAGTAATCAGCCTATTTCGTTCCCACTGCTGGGACACACGGCCTCCTCTCTATGAGAGGGAATGGGCTATATAATCCACCACGCGGGCCCAGTGCGGGTTACACATGTCACATGTCTTCGAATTGTTGGTTCTAGGACATGCCGGTTTCCTCACGATGTTTTCTTTCACCGTTTTGAGAACAGTATTAATGAAATAAATTACACAAAGTATTGCGCCTGCCTGGGTTTGAACCCACTACTTACAGCTCGTAAGTCGGGGCCGCCACCACTGGACCACCGCTGCTCGCCGTTATAAAATAAAAACAGTAATGTGGCCTAATAGAATCCAGTCGATTAATTGAAAAAAGAAACGTCGTTTATTTAGTACAAGGTTTGTACTTACTTACCTACAGGGATTTATATAAAATTAATATTTGTTTTGGGTCGTATAAGTGCCCATATTGTAAAGACCGCTTTAGGCGGACCCAAAAGAGCCCAGGTGTTTTCATTACACACAGAGCAAACGAAAGTAAGTACAGCTTGTTTGGGCACAAAACATTGTTTATTCAGTACTTTTGTACGTGTATAACTCCAGATTAAGCCCATATTTGGGGCATAAATTATCTAAAACCACTTAAAATAAACCGCCCCCCAATAATTGATATAGAAACCTCAATATTGCAAATGAAAGGTAGACAAGTGTCGATCCGCGGTCAATTTAAGTCCCTTTTCGGTTCAAAATGGACGTTGGAGGGTGTCCGACATGAATTATGCATTAAGGGAGTCCATAGCAACAATTTGGACTCGGAATGATTTCATTTATTCTGTTTTATGATCTGCTACTGATGATGTTCCGTTTGAGAGCTTTTGGAAAGAAAACACTTATTGGAGTTAAATATTTTTGCGAAACTATGGTAAAAGCCAAGTATTTTTAGTTTTGGTAAAAGGAAAAGATAAAATGCTTTTTCGCTTCTGTGTCTACTTCAATTTTCGTGATATTTGGTTGAAAAAACTTTCCTCACGAATCGTAAAGATCAATAAACAACCAACAAGGAAAAAGTCACCAGCAGATTTGTCTTTCAAATACAAAATCAAAGGTTTTCACATAAATAGAATCATTTGTCCGTTTGAAGCTCGTTCAGAGTGAGCAGTTAACACCTTGGTGTCCCATTTGACGTGATTTGTTTAACATTCCAATGTGCTGACATTTAATATGTGTAAGTGACTGCATGCCATAGGTTTAATTCACTAATGTTATGGTACTGCTTGCTATAAATATGGTGGTCCGTGTTCAGACTCTGCTTTTATTAGCAACTCTTGTATTGGCATGTAGACGAATTAAATTTTTGTTCATTGCTAATCATTCATTCGTTCATTAATACTTAATACACAATTTACCATTTTCGGTCTCATCAATTTTATCCTACAGATAGTTCTTAAGATTGTTGAATTGGCTCAAATGATCACTTCAGTTGACGGCTATAACTACTAACTTAATTACTGAACCAGTACCTTCCCGTTAATTCAGAAATTACTTAGAAAATTGTTGAAATGCCAACTTTCTAAGGAAATCTTCAATAGACCAAAATTTGCAGGGGTCGACTACCACGAGGATCGTTTAGTCGATCTATTCCCAGTAGCTTACTAAAATTGTTACAGCTTCTAATGTTCCACAAGTTCGCCGAAAATGCGTCACCCCTCACCTGCTAGTCAGTGCTGCCTAGTGGACAAAACCCCGATGACGTCAATTACGACTGACACAGTAATCGAAATCAATAATGTTGCATTCCTGGATCTGGGACATTTGCGCGAAAGACATGCGCGAAAGACACTTCCGCGAACCCACTTGCGCGAAAAGACATATGCGCGCATGGACTTTTGGGCGATTAGACTTTTGCGCGAATAGACTTTTGCGCCCATAGACACTTACGCGCATAGACACATGCGCGCAGAGACACTTGCGCGAATGGACACTTGCGCAAATGAACTTTTGCGCAAAAGGACACTTCCGCGATTAGATTTACTCGCGACTGGCTACGGTTAATCTGTAGAGTAAACATAACATCATATTATTTCTTATTTTCAATGAGCGAGAGAAGTGGCAACACTGCCCGAGTGACATGTCAAATTATTTTTTCGTATCTACCACGAATAGTGTTGCCAGATATAATTATTGTTTAATCGATTTACAATATCGATTTTGAACGTATGTTTCAAAATAATTTTACTCTCTGTTCAAGCTTTTGGGTTTCATGAATGTCGATTTTTAAGGTCATTCAGTTGTTTTAATGTCTATTATGACAAATGTATATTGATGTATAGAACATTCTTGTTACTTTGTACAAAAAAGATTAATCAATCGATTCCGATTTAGAAGAACCTCAGTGTTATGTTTACTCTACAGCTAACCTAACCTAACCATTCGCGCATAAGTCCTTTCGCGCATGTGTCTTTGTGCGTAAATGTCCGTTCGCGCATAAGTCCATTCGCTCAAGTGTCTATGCGCGCAACTGTCTATGCGCCAAAGGTCCATTCGCGCAAAAGTCTAATCGCCCAAAAGTCCATGCGCGCATGTCTTTTCGCGCATGTGGATTCGCGCAAGTGTCCTTCGCGCAAATGTCTTTCGCGCTAGTGTCCTGATACCTGCATTCCTGTCCCTAGAGCCGGTCTTACTACCGAGTGACGAGAAACCAGATATCTAGTATAGCTGACCAATCAAGATTGAGACAGAAATTCAGAGTCATGATCAGATACATAAACAATGTCTTCAATTTATTTTGGTCAATTTTCAATCTTAAAAAAACCATTTTATGTTTTGTTAGACACAACTGCCATCCACAGTGTCCCACCGATTTCACAACTCAATTACTGGAAAATACCGATAACTTATTGTTAGACTTTCGAGCGTCTTCTGGAAATGTCTGTTGAAGATGTCACCAACTTGTTCCAGCAGTTTAACGTGTTCTTCGTAGTATAAGTACGATGTACCATTTCAATATTTGAAAACTCCTGACAGAAAACCGAACGTTTGCAAAAAAAGTCCAAACATGTTATAAAATTTCAATCTTTCTTATTTCGGTGATTAAAAAAAAAATAAAAAGCGTTTATTTGTGGTGATATCATTATTACTTGCAAAAAATGTTACTTCTGCCAAACTGTAAAGCGGTTTGTTAGCAGATGTAGCTCCCATACACAAATCTATGTTTTTATGTAACTACTTGTAGGTACTTTTCCATCAAGAACTAGGCAAGAAGTCATTAAAAGATTTTTTATGTCCTAAGTAAATCATTAAAAAAAAAAAATATTAAAAAAAAAAAAACCATTTAGTAGAATATTCCACACAAATAACAAGGTCCGAACGAATGACCAAAAAGTGAAACATGTACGGTGTTTGATTTTTTTTGGCAGATCTGACAGGACCCCTGGACCGGTGATAACCCGAGTTCCAATGTGTATTGCAAGTATATCTAAACCTATAGTAATCCGATCTAATAAGAACGTAGCTATTTAACGACGACCCTCACCAACAATGTAAACACAGTGAACCCACCAAAACCCCTATAGCTTCCTACACAAAGTGGACCGTCCCAAAATAGCTTCGGTATCAGTTTGTAAGGACAACAGCTGAGTGCACTAGTTGTCCATAGTTTCGATATTGGCAAAGTTGTTCGGTCAAGAACTTGTCCGATGGTCTGTATTTAACGATACTCGTAATGGGTTCAAGTAATGGTATTGTCCCACTATTGCTTTGGATTGGCTAAGTCACAATAGAAGTTCTGTAACACAATTACTAGCGAAGAGACTCGTTTTCTTTTTTTGTTTCAATAAAATTTTCTTATTTATTTATTTATGTACACACAAAATACTCAACAAGACATAACATTAAGATAGAAGAGCACAAAGGTACTGCTTATTAACATTAGACTCTCTTTCTTGCTTTTAACATTAGACTTTTTTTTTTAAATCGCTCGCTCCTGGATTTTTAAAAAAAAATCGTAATGTGGGTATTATTTGCAGACTACACATGCATTATTCATTTAAAATACATTATCAGCTTATTAGTATCAGAATCAAATCGCTTATTTGCTAAATGATAATGAGTTCAGTTTTTATGTAACTATCAATTGGTCGAAAATATACATCAGCATTCACAGACCCACAATCCTGCCCTTATCCCAATTTATTTGGGGTCGGCGCAGCATACCTTCTTCTTCCATACTTCTACATTACTCGTCATCTCATCAGACACCTCTTTTGAGAAATCAATACTTCCCATTGATAAAGAAATATTGTATAAGAAGAAGTAGTGTGAAGTGAGTAGTGTGTGTGTGTGAAGTAATGTAGTGTTTAAAAATGTAGGAATAGCTTATAGCAAAACTACGTCAGACACTTTTCTAGGGTAGTTGCATGTTCGAGCGAAGCGCATATGACATTCTAAGCCACTTTACTTGAGCTGTACAAGGCAAAATTTAATCCAAGGACGGATTGAACAGTAGCCTCAAGTTGTATTAAATTACTTTAGTTTAAGTCGATCGTCAGTACGGTTTTGATAGATTGGTCACATAAATCTTAAGATACATTATGGTCTTAGGTGTATGTTATGTATAATATAACAGCGACGTAAGAATGTTTTCTTAAACCATCATCATCATCATCTGCCTAGCCTTTTCCCAACTATATTGGGGTCGGCTTCCAGTCTAACCGGATGCAGCTGAATACCAGTATTTTACATGGAGCGACTGCCTATCTGACCTCCACAACCCAGTTAGTACTGGGTTATACGATACCCCTTGGTAAGACTGGTTGTCAGACTTTTTGGGCCACTGACCATCTAACGACTGTCAAAGATCTACAAATGACAGCCGGGACCAACGGCTTAACGTGCTTTCCGAGGCACGGAGGAAACTCGGTATGTAATGGGTGGTCACCCATCCACAGACCAACCTAGGCAAGCACGGCTTAACCTAAAGATCGATCCGAGCGGCTGTTATTATTTAGCCACGACCTTTAGCCATGTTTTCTTAAACCATTCCAAGTTATTAAAATTTACCTACGAGGTCAATATTATATTTTTTTATCGAAACAGGGCTAGCAAAAAGATAACTCGCACTGGTGTAAATGACCAGGGGGCCTAAAATGGCCGCGTTTGCAAAATCATTGTATTGTATTGTATAACGGGCTGGTGTCCGAATTTATTAATTTTTTATATATTTGTTTTCTTTTTTACTTTAATTTTTTTAATTTTTCTGCGTCATAATTGGATAATAATATGAATGAATTGTTACTTTGTGATTATTTTACGGATTGTAACGTAATTCATATTCCTATGCCATTATAATTCTGCTAAAGCAGTCATTTTAGGCCCCCTGATGTATAAATAAAACAAAAGTAAGTATCTAAGATAAATATCGTAGCAGGTGACGTTCTATGGCTTTTGCATAGAAAAAAGCGTGAAGACAAACCCACAGGTTTGTGTTTGTATGTGCATATGGACATAATGTAGTATCGATACATTACCCTTATTACCGACGGTTCCTATCTAACATCTACAATAGCCGTTCGCTCGTTGAATCAAACACGTGCTTGCCCACAAACTAATTACTTAACTATTTAATCCGTGCTTAGTTCTACGTAGCACTTGATTAACCTTGTTAGCTCAAAATTATCGCTCTAATTCCAACCCAGACATGTTAATTTTATGGTATACTTTTGACTGGCATATGCCTGAGGAGTATGTTCCACGTATTCGGCTCTACATCTTGGAAATTCTAAGCTCTTCTTCGTTAATTATACTTACAGCTCAGATGCATTTGAATAGTTATTATTCAGCGCTTTACGTGGTAGTCAAGGAGCTAGTAATATTAAATGGTAATACCATGGAATAACTACCTAAGTTTACAGTAATAACATGATTGTACTATTACATTATTGTAGGCAGAAAATTTTACCGCAAAAATACCAGTAACATAATTTTACTGCAGTATTATTATAATAAAATAAGTTGAAAAATGCATCCTCATTTTTTCAGAAAGATTATTTTATCACTGCAATGATATACAGCAGTGGCGAAGCTTCTATACAACTCGATACGGATTCCCTTTGAAAACTGTCACATTCAGTATTCTATAGATAAATAATATAATCACATTTAAGATATGTACTCCGGCTTAACTCTTACAAAAATTGACCCTTCGCTACTGATATACAGGTTGTATTTTTTTTTGTAGAAGACTTGTTAATCACAGCAGCAGTTTTATAATTATAAATATCTAGCAGTTCGTAACTCACTGAAACTAGAGGGGCGAAGTGAAACACTTCAGCGCTCCAGTGACAGACGGAGTGAGGAAGCTTTCGACATTTATTAAAACTTGAGGACATACTTAATGATGTTTGTTTCTGTCTTTCTTTTTCTTTATTAGGTACTTTTAGCTGGACAAAGGAAATTAGGAGTGGGCAGTATTTATTTTACGAGAAATCTGGAATTCCGTATCACAAAGTGCGAGTAATTATTGGATGGAAATCTTAGAATGTAGACAGTATACATTATTTAGTTTTTTTTTTACCTTCTATGTTACAGGCTGAAAATATACTGCTATACCAACCCGCATGATACACAGATTTCCTGAACATTATTCTCTTTGTACATTTATTGTTTCCCACATTTATAATCAGTTTTTTCAAATTAATAAATAACAGCAAAAAAAAAATGGCACCACCGTACAACCCTTTTCTCGAAGCCATTCCGGCCATTTCTGACCCCTCGTAATTACGTTGTTGATAAAGCTAGAAGCCTGAATTTTCAGTGACTAAGAGGCCATATTATACCTAGGCATATTCCAGAATTACATTCAATTTGAACTGGTGGTTTATGAACTATTGCAAGTCAAAGTTTCTTCATTTTGTCACTGACTCTCTCACCGATCATCATAATTCTAAGGTACTTCTAGCAGACACACAAGCTTCAAGTTTTGAACACTATTAGTGTGTAGTCTATAAAGCGAGGAAAAAATCTAACATACTGCAATTTCAATCCAGTTCTCTAGATATAAAAACTGCATAAGTAACTTTGTAATCCTATATAAATAATATGAGATTACAAAAATACTTTTACAGTTTATAAAATTTTTCGTTACTGACACTAAGAAATCAAATCTATTAATTATTTATAATTTAATCCGAATCCTGGATAAACGTCTACTCCTAAAATGTGCAAAATTGTCCCCTATATACTCATGCAAGAGAGCACAAAACAATTGCTCATGGTTGCCTGTCAAGCGAGTAGTCGCATGTGTTTAGATAAACTAGGGGTCACAGCCGGGCTGTGTTATTTGCTTAAATAACAGGTCTGCATCCTGAAACTGTCTTGTAGTTACAGTGTAATTGCTTGTTTCATGTGGCGTACAAACAAATATTGTATGGACATGGTCCAATTATTTCTAAGGACATCGTGGCTAAATAATAACAGTCGCACGGGTCGATCTTCACGGTTAAACCGCGCTTGTCAAGGTCGGTATGTGGATGGGTGACCATCATTACATACTGAGCTTCCTCCGCACCTCGGAAAGCCGTTGGTCCCGGTTGTCATTTATACATTTTTGTCCCTCGTTACAGGTAGTCAGTGGTCTGAAAGTCTGACAACCAGTCTTACCAAGAGGTATCGTATTACCCAATACTAACTGAGTTGTGGAGGTCAGATAGGCACTCCCTCCATGTAAAATACTGTTATTCAGCCGCATCCGGTAAGACTGGAAGCCGACCCAACATAGTTGGGAAACAGCTAGGCAGATCTACAAATAGCTTGTGTTTTTCAGTCCATCAGAATTTTCTTGTTGATCAGATTGCCACCAAGCTCAGTCTTGTCTTAAGTTTTCATCCTGTGTACTAATATATCTCGTATCTTTAAGTGTGTGACGTCGTGAGTTTTGGGAAATAACAGGTACGATAATACTTTTGTTTGGTTGTAGCCTATTAAAATTAAAAGCTCAACTCTGCCTATTTCAGTCCACGTCAAGAACAGCTGTCCTAAGATATTATTCCCAGTGGTAAGATCCAATAAATTATTTGTAAAATCTCTCTTTGAATTAATAAATAAGGTATGTAATTATAATTTAATTCTTAGTCATTATGTTAACGTTTACGTTCAAGTTAAGTGAAACGTAAACCTGATTAGGGTAGTTCTCTTTTACATTATACATTTACTTGTATTTCGCGGGAAGCTGCGTATTTTATCAAAACCCGAGGGTACTTTGTTTACCTACATTAATAACATTATGAAAGTTATGTACTTTGGAAACTTAGTTGAAATATACTAATGATGTAATATCTACAAGAACAAAGTTGTTTTGACATAATTCCCGTGTAGTTGAAAACAATGGGGGAATACCAGGAATAGGCATGTTGTTGTGGGGAATAAATTTTTAGTACAGGGAAACTTTTTTGTTTATTCGAAAAATCGAAAAAAAATGACTTACCGGGCAATTTTTTGTGAAAATTACTTAAGTAGTAGTTATACATGTCGGATATGTCAGGATTTATTATTTTAGACTAGTACATCATGTGGGCAGACAATGGCTTTCGTGCTATGAAAACACACTGGGTGCGATACACTTTTTCTAACAAACTAACAAATTACTTGAGATTACAATTTAACACAATAACACGGGGCACAATGAATCGGGTACAGTTCCAAGACGTCTCAACTCCGCCGCATTCAGACATTGACTGTCACCCTCGCCTCGACATCAGGACATCAGGGCTCTGTAGAAGCACGCTGTGTTGTGGGTAGGTTGGTAAGTAGGTCGCTTGATGTCACCACTGCACATAGGCGCGCTTTCCAATTCATTTTATGTCCGTACTAACGACCGGATCCGACATATAAATATTTCATGTGACACCCAAAATTTGCAACAACAGATTCCCAACCTCGATCAATATGACCCTTCGTCTTAATTACCTCCTGTCATCCGTCGTCCAACAAAGCAATGACCCGCAGCAATAATAATCTGCAATAATCTGCGCAGATCCGGGTCTGACCAGACGAAGGCGATATTGGGACACGTACGAGTCACGAGTCGTAGCTCGTAGATCTGACCCGACACTGTCGTTTATTACTTGTCCGCTACAAATGTTCCGAAAGGATAAATAAACGGCTGGTTATTTCCTAACTGTAGTACACTTTTGGGATACTATTGCTGATATTTTTAGTCCACATTTAGTTGTTAGTAGTAATATTTTTGAATTATAAAAAACACAATTTTTTTTTTTTTAGTTTTTAAGTTGTGCCCGATTGAGGACAATCGGTTAGCGTTGAACTTAAACTTGGCTAAATGTCGGTGTTAGGTACACCTCTGCCTAACCCTTCGGGGATTCCAGTCGTGATGTTATGGGTAGTAAATTTAATATAAGAAAGTACCTGCTTTAATATTGGGAGTGTGTTTTGTGAAAGTTAAAGTTTATAGGTAGGTAAGTCGCAAGTGTTATACTTCAAAACTTTATCACCTAGGTACTAACTTTAACTAACCTTATGATATTAACCTGGAATTTATTAAAACTTGCGCTCAGTTTATTTCATGAATATCTAAAATGAACGAACAATTCAGTTTCACAGTAGATCGTAAATTGAAAACGAAGCCGTAAAGGAATAAAGAATAGAACATGCTTTATTGTTCGCCATTTGAATTGAATATTCCTCCTCTTTACCATTTGGTGCATAACTGTGCTTCTCCAAGGCTGGGTAAAATAACACGGAATTGTACCAGGCAGGTAGGAAATAGAAGGGTGTTTATTTTGTATATTACAGTCCATAAGTTTCACGGAAACCGGCGCGGTCAGAATTTGCCTAGCGTAACTTTGTGAATTGATTCCCAAAGTTTCCGTTTTAAATGAGAGCTCCTACGTTTACAACATTTTATTTGATTTCTTGTACGTGCTCCAAATACAGCAACATTAGATTTGATATTGCAATGGAAGCTTCATAAATACGTGAAAATTCTACAAAGTAATAATTGCAGGGAAGTTTTCTGTTGAACAAGTGTTGATAACAGCTTTACGGGTATGTTTTCCTGGTAGTCGTGTTGGCTATGTGTTTTACTGGATTCGCATAGCTGCGGTGCTCGTTCACCTATGGCGTGTTCTGGATCACCGGCCGCGGTGACCTGCCCCGCGATGCATGCCACACCTACCAGGGCTCCATAAAAACGAAATATCAGCCATGCTTTTAATGTAGCTCAAATTAGAATATGAATTAAATCATACGGTATTCTGCGAACGGGTAATTGTATAATTTCATTCTGCATGGTTAAAGGTATTTATAATGCAACAATGTGATCAGCTATTTTGCATGTTTAGTATAGTTAATGTTGCTAACAAAATTATAATTAGTAATGAGAACGTAAAACATTATAATCAATTTTAATTACTATTCATGAGGTTAGGTCGTTTCGAAGTGACCTTTGCAGAACACAAAAAGTGTTTTTGAAACAAAGGTTTACCTTTCCGTTACGTGCTTTCAAATCCGACGCCGCAGCATCCGATTCGTTTTCCCTTTCTATCACGTTGAGACAATAAAACACGCCTGGAAGTGGTATTTGGAATGCAAAGCGTTTACCGCGCCACACCGCGGTTGAATCGGAACTGTTCTAGAGTTCCACCTCATTGTAGAGTAATGTGACTAAGTAATTAGTACGACAGAACTTCGTTTGGGTTCTAGATATTTAATTGGATTTTATATGCAGATGCGAGGAAACAGTGGGAAAGTTATCAGTTGCTTATTTCTTGTGTACGTTTTTTATTTGAGTGTATTAAGATCAAAATAAAATGACTCGGAAACAGTCGAATGCAATTTGAATTTCAAAGGAATGAGGATCGTATTATAGAACTTCAATCTAAAGCTGAATTTCTGAATAAAAGCGGTTGAATTTGAATCGAATTCCATACTTGAACATAGTTCTAGAATACAGCTTCGAATAGAGACCATTACACGAAAAGCTACTCAAAGACGAATTCGGTCTGAAATCACAGAGTAGTACTAATAATTCTCATAAAGCTTTAAGCCCATGTTGGGCAATCATTCCCGTCCACTCCTCACGTTAATCCGCTGACCACGTCGATGTCACTAAGTTTTAAGCGCCAGGACATTTCGCAAGCCGAGACGGCCTAATAACTCTGGCACGAGTGACGCATGGAATTCGAACGTGACGTCATCGTTGCCCATGAATAAAACGGAGTGGCGTGTTAAAGCTCGGGTAACGTGTACGAAATGTAGGCGTGGAAGGATTTTCATTAGATTAGTTCGCTTCAAGGGAATTCCAGAGCCAATTGCGGATTTTTATTGGCAACGGATGTTTGATGCTTTTGTCCATTTCATGGTGTAAATGTTCAGTACTAACCGAGTTTGTAGCTCCATATAAAGTTTTTTACACCCTTCCGTATTTTATTTTTCACGTCGAAACCGTTCTCTTGAGTACTTGTATCAAACAACAACGTATATTGCCTCTAAGCGAGCTTCTGGTCCATTTTCCCAGTCCCAAAAACTATACGAGCAGGTTCATCTAACGCTGGCAACGAGAATGCACATAAATATTCACGACTGACTGAATTTCGCTTTTATACCAACGTGCTGCGTACCTTTTCAATCAACAATTTCAATTTAGTTCAGTTCGATTCGACGCACATGTATTTATGATATAAGACTTGGAGAGGCGATGGGATCAGAAGCAATAAGGTATGGTATGATGGAAAATAACCATAAACGTAAAAAAATACCAACCTTTTTTGATTTTTATACTACTACCAAGAAATATCTATAGATCTTTTAGGTTGCCCTAAAGTTGATACAATTTTGTCCAATTTCTAGGATCGAATTGGAAAGTAGAGCGTGTTTATGTAGGTAATATCGTTCCATTCTCGGTCGGCTGCTCTCAAGGGAGTTTTTGCAGAACGAAGTTGGTGACCGTAGATTTGTCCTTTTGCACTGAACACATTGGTTTTCTCTAACTTGGATACCACTGGTAATTCAGACGGATATTTCCGTCACTAGAGCTTTATCTGTATAATGATCAGCCTATAATGTTCCCTCTGCGGGACACACGGCCTCCTCTCTATGAGAGTGAATGGGCTATAACGGCCCGCGTGGTGGAAACCACGCGGGCCCAGTGCGGGTTGGTAGATGTAACATATCTTCGAATTGTTGGTTCTAAGACATGCCGGTCTTCTCACGATGTTTTTCCTTCACCGTTTTTGAGAGCAGTGGTGATGAAATAAATTACACAAAGTAATGCGCCTGCTTGGGTTCGAACCCACGCCGTTCATAAGTCGGGGCCGCCACCACTGGGCCACCGCTGGTTTCTACTTATACTCTACTAACTTGGATATCTCTGGTAATTCCGACGGATATTTCCGTCACCAGGGCTTTATCAATCAACGGCTTAGTTATGTTAAAGGTAGGATGATGTCAGAGGAACTCCAAAGCTCTTCGTTTCCCCTACATCGTCTATTTAAAGTAACAACATAAGCAGCAGTATTTCCAACACGATGGTGCCTTTATTACCATCTACCTGTACTCTGGCATAGTCTGCCATACTTGTGTATAAGCTCACGATAATTAAAGTTTATGAAGTGGCGGGAGGATCCTATTTAATTTCGCTCGTTTCTGCCGTGATGAGGCGGTATTCGTATCGTTCTTGACTTAGCTGTGTTGATGAGTCTAGAGTTGACACGGAAGCAAATAACTTCACTATGTTATTGTGTCTTCTTGGTACTGTTTAATTAATACTGAAAGCTTGTGGGGACTTTATTAAATTTACATTAATTCAGGGCTTGGCCTCATGGGAGTAGGCAGAGACAACAGAACGCCGCGTGTGTGTTTGTGTGTCTGTGTTATGTGCTTACATGTGTTTGCGTTCCTGTACATAGGTTATGTCGTAGGTTTCAATAGTTCTTCTGTTTCCTCATAGGTAAGTGGTTTGATCCATTTTTTGCAATCATGAATTTTGGTTTTTGTATATATATATGTCTTTATTTATTATATTATATAACCTAGCAGACCGTGTATTGAATTGCATGGAGGCAACCACGGCAACATTTGTTTTAACCCTTTTTATTCGAAGACGCTATCTTCGTATAAGTGAGTATGGTAGCAGAAAGCTTGTTCATTTCCCTGGAGGCCTTGAACAACTGTTTGAACGGCAGCATATAAACAGCTGACACTATTATTCTTTCTTGTACAAGAACGCACGTCACACTGCGTTTGTTTTACTTTTCTATGGAAATCCAATTAAAAATTCAATATGCTCTGGAGCGGCAAGCAAATAGGTTTGACCTGTTGAGGAAATGCCATTGTTGTGGGCCTGGCGATATGTAGCCACTGTGTTCCCTGTGCTCACAATGGCTAGTTAACTTTATTATTGTATGCTACTTTTTTGAAGCCACATAAATAGAAAGAACAAACGAAGTGTTTTACTGTTATTTTAATACCAGAGCTTTTTAGTATCAACTAAATGGGTAGGTAATATTTTTGATGGCTAAAATTATGTTTGAAAAGTACATTCAGGTCCTGGAACCTAAGTGTGAGATAATAACTTAGCCTCTCGCAGAATTTGATGGGCGAATATTCCTGCTGACTGCACTATGGTTTCCCAGTACGCCAAAAATCACCGAAGGCTACTATGCGATTCTCTAAAAGTAATAATCATTATAACATCTACGAAGTTCAAACTTAACAAAATTATAAATTAAGTGCACTTGGGTAGTTACTTTCGTCCCCATTTCGTCATCGAAAGTGTGAATACCGCAGGTGATGATGATAGTAAACGTGCAGTACCTAAGTAGGTAAGTACAAAAATAGTTTGTCCGAGTGTTAATTCTGGTAAGCACCAGGACCAAAAGTCACCACATTTTTAAAACACGCAGTACTTTACTTAAAAGCTTTGAAATTTGTTCCAAACTTATTTTTCCATACTTATTTGCATATTTACCTCACAATTTCCGCAGCGCGCTTTATTACAATCTTCTGTCTAACAGATAATACCTTTATTTACCTACTTACTATCTAAAAATACATAGCAGCCTAAGGTAAAAATTTAATATAAAAATATTAAGTTTCCTCCCGCAAATTATATTGTAGATGAGTTTTTTAATAAAGGTTTATTAAAAAATAAAGGTAATTCTTTTGCTATCGTCTGAAATATTACGTTTGAACCGACAATATGGCGTCCATTGATTGAAAAACAAGAGAATTGTGACGTCAATACGGGTTTGAAGACTCCCCATGCCAAGTTTCTCATGTCTGTGTGATGAGGAAGGAAATATCAAAGTCATCGACGCGATCGCGATTAGGTGTGTTATATACAAATGTTTTATCAAAGAAGGTCTAATTTGTGTTCATCGATAGGTATTTGGCGCAAGAATCAACAATTTTCTTCTTCTGAATATTTTATTTTTCATTTGGCTTTCCCAATCGAGTGAATGAACCAAGCAATAGCGCGAAATAACTCCACAATTTTTTTTTTCTTTGGCTGAAGAATTATTTGACTCGAGCCCATCTTCGTCAATCGATATGTAAACAGCTGCATTTCAGACAAAGCCTTTAGTCTTTTAAAACCTATAAGCATTGGACAGACAAATTGGTGTCTGTCCAATGCTCAAAGACAGCTTAGATAGTTAGAAAGTAAGATACTAACTTATTTATTACAAACATCCTACTTACTTACTTTTTATAGTTCCAAGTTGAAAGCTCTAACAACAAAGTAAAAGAGCCTACAATGTAGTTAATTTAGTACCTTACTGAAAGAACAGAACGTACATTTCATACAGGAAAAACAGTTCAGAATGTAAGATAAAGCGTTCGTTTTTATATTGATTCGCCAATGAAAAACATGTGGCAGTTGCATGTCGACCGCGCATATTGTGGAGGAAGTAGGAAAATGGAAATTGGAAGGAAATAGTGTTCGTAAGTAATGGAATGGCCCGAATAGCTATGAAGTTGGTTGTAATGCTGTCCTTGTATGGTATTATGTGGAGTTATGTGCTTGCTTGGAGTTGGTTCAATTGGGGGTTGATAAGCTCAAGGGTTTTAGTGAGATGTTATTGTATGTTTTGATTATTTGGCCTCTAGATACTTAATCCACTATGACATCAACAGTTAAGTGCTGTCTTAGTGCTGGCAGAAGCTGCTACTTTTTGAGGTAAGCTCTCGATCTAATGACACAATAACATACATAATTGTTCAAGTTTAGAAGCTATAAAATCTGCAGAACACATTTCCAAAATTTAAATTTAAATGCGCCAGTCTGTCAGGCCATAATGGCGACAAATATATTAAATCGAGGGCCATAAACTATATTCTACACACGGTAATTATACTTTAACGGCTGGATCTGAAGTGAAATCGTTATCGGCCAAACTTTATGGCACATCCCTGTGTGAATTGGATAAAATTTATATCGAGAATGTGAGCGAAATTCGAAGTACCTAACCCTACCTATGTACATACTCTCTCTGACGAGGGTGTGATCCCTTTATATCAGACGAACTCATAATGAACTTATTTTGTTCAAAATATTGGAGTTTAATTGTCTACTGAACCTGTTAGAATCGTGATAAAACAATGTGAATGTTTTTTTGATTATTGCGTTAATTTGAGGAAATGGATAGGAGTTTTACTTGGGCATTAACACGTCAACAGGAATGTGTTTGGGTCTTAAATGTATTAAGGAGCGGTGTTATTAATTTTTATTTCGGAACTTTGATTTTTCGAGAGAAAACGTTGCTAATATTTGCGTAGGTCGGTGGAATTTATGATAGAGAAAAGTAAAACTCCTACGCGGAATATTAAAAACTTGAGGGTCTAGACTCAATTCATATTGATTAGCGATAAATTAAGTATCCAATTCATATGAAAATCGTAGAAGAGGCGAAATAAAAATTCTATTCTCGAAGCCATATTAATCAAAAGTTCTAGAAAAGTACTTTTGGGAGAATATACGCAGGAAATTGAACGTTACTAAAAATATATCTACTATAATCCAAGTCTGGTCATCTATTTATGTAATCATTTACCACCTAAAGTCATAATCAAAGTTTCAATACTGCTTGATTAACCACTAATTTACATATTGCCAGATAAAAAGGAAATAAAAGTAAATTAAATACTAAAATGCGAAGAGAAAGAACTATTCATCCAAAAAGAATTCAAATAAATTTATTGATCATGACGTAAACTACAAGTAATTATACAATCGACATTTTGTTTGAAAGTATTTAAATGTTATGTGATTTTGACCTTTCAAGATTTTTTTTGGTTGTTACGAAAAAAACACCCTTTAAAGGTCAACTGAAAACCGGAGAGAAATGCAAAAAGATTGACTGTACTAAAGTTAGTGAATAAAGTATTCAAGTAGGAGGCAAATGTCTCCGGAGCGAGAAATATCACGGAACCACTGAAGGATATCCTTTTTCAGGTTAGAGCAAAATGTGAAGGGAAGTCTTTTAATACTTACCTAGGTGGTAGATAAAAGAAAAGGTAGGTAGAAATAGTAAAATAGATATACAGGATGGGTAAAAAATCGTGGATCAAACGAAACAGAGCGATAACTGCGAAAGCTTAAAACAATATACAGGATATTGTTTTAAGCTTTCACAATTTATAAATAAACTTACACTGCTACAACTGCTGGCAACAGCGTTAAAATATTGGGAACTCACAATAATTGAAAATCTCAGTAAATATCCCGTTCTTCTTTATCGTGTGGTTAGTGCCTAACCTGGTGTCGAGAGTTTTTATGCCGCCCAAGGGCCTGACTTGGCTTTACATGCCGTCGAGAAATATCTCTCAGGCATGCTGGTTTCCTCGCGATATTTTCCTTCACCGAAGCAAGTGATAATTATACAACACGCACATGAATCCGAAAAATCAGATATCCCGTAAGTGACGTACGTAAGTTTAGTAGATTAGATATAATGTTACGAAACGCTATGTTTATCTACGAAATTGTATTAATTTTCCCCTCGCAAATGTTAAACACGTCCTAAACTTATGTGTTTGCATTTGTCATATTCTAACATCAAAATACGCTGCTATATTTACAGTCTTGTCTTATCGTGTTGTATGATAAACCTACATTTAACCAGACGACACAAATATAAATTTATATTTGTATGTTTCGTGTCGTCCTTGTGAACGCCCGTGAAATACAGACCATTAAACTTGTAATGGTAGGCTTCACAGAAGTCCATTCTTAAATAAACCATCAAACCAGTGCGAATAAGTCACGAAAATATGACTCATAAAATGAAACACATCAAATTGATAATTTTCCTTCTTAGTGCCACTAAATATGTACTGTGTCGAGGCTAAAGTTAGTGTGGTGTACAGAACACGGTCGCTAGATGTTACAAAACAACGGCGCTGACCGCTCAGTGTTCTCAAGTTGGCGCCATTAATTACAACCACTCGATGTTTAATCAAGAAACTGTGAGCGAACAAGTTTCCTACGGCGTAAAAAGAGAAAATCTTAACAACGCGAAACGAAACAAAAAGTAAAGAAGAATCCTGTTCCTGCAGTGAGTGCACGGCACGGACCGGACGGGGAGAAAATTTGAAAATAATCCTCGAACAAAGGAATGGAGAATGAAGTCTATGCAAATAGGACTTGTGTCACGAACAAGTGGCTGTCGAGCCGAGTGCTGACCGGCGAGATACTGGCTCCTATTCAAAGTAAGCGAACCATTCAATTACATTCGATCTCGTGGAGGCTGAGTTTTGCCGCAGCATTTTTCTATTTGGTCGCGACTTGCGACGCTGCAAATGATACGAGCGAGCGGCGGCGGCCAGGGGAGCTCTACGCCTTGCATACAAATTGAACACGTAAATGAGATAACACCCTGTTTACACGAAGGTGGGACCGTGTTACAATAAAACCGGGTAATGGGAATTCCTGATACGGCAAATTGTTTTTGCAACGGAAAATGTTTGAGAGCACTTCTTATCTCGAGTATTTTGGCTGTTGTTTTAAATATGTAATGCCGAAGATGCCTTCAATTTATTCTGGAGCACAAACCGTGACCTTTGTAGCTGTAATGTGAAACATTATAGGTTGAAACTCGGCCCCAGCGCTACTACGAATATCAAGTTGCAGTAATACAATTACTATAGTCATTACAATGTATCTACTACGATTAATATCTTATAGCCTGAAATTGAAGTAGGTAAAGCCTAAGCTGCGTAGTCATGTAACGTTGCTAATCACACTAATTATAAACGAGTACCGATCGTTTAAACGCATCGAGAGGATAAAGTTAATTAAAAACCACCCTCGCTAATGGATTCGTCCCACGTTTTCAAGCAATATCCTGTTAATACAACATCGGACATTTCGATGTTATTCCATTTTGTTGATATTGCCAATATTCTCGAGGGAAATTGAATTACTGACGCTGTGGAGCAGTCAATTTCTTTGTTTATATCGAGTGTTCCGACTTGTTCGTAGTTGTGTCGAGTCTTTGCCAATACTGAGTAAATCCTTTGACAATTGTGTCGAAGCTAATAAGTGACGCTTTGTTAAGAGAAGATAAAGGAGCAGCTCTTCTATATGACTTTTTTGTAGCTAAAAGTGTACAACAAAGAAAAAAATACAAAGTGTTTTAAATTAAATTCTGCTTTCGCCAGTGGATGCTCGCAGTGGCTTTGCAGGCGTGGAATTAATACACCGATTCGGCCTCGAAAAAATCCCTAAGCGGTGTTCAAAATCGTGGCGAAATTCACCCTGTATTTTTCAGGATTAGCATAGGTATGAACTTGCAAAAGTGGTTGGTAACTTTGTTTTGTTATATTTTGGAATATTATGGACTTGGAGTAAGAAGACTTTTGTCTGTGGACGATTTTTGAATACCTATTAATATAAACAGTACATTGAAATAAGTCACAATGAACAGACAACGTTATCAGAATTGTAGGAAAATTAATTGAAGAAGAATTGTATAAATCTTTCTAATATCCTGAGTCCTATATCTTCTTAACCTATATTGTGGTGAGTAAAGAATACAATTCATTTGAATGCAGAAGCTGACTCCATACTTGTTTAGCTCATAGAACCTTTCCATCTCCCACAGTCTTAAACACACCTAGTTACAAAGTTACATCACCTCTTACGTATACCAACCGAATCGAACAGCCGTAACCGAAAGACAAAACACAATCGTTTAACACTGTAACACGACAATACAATTAACGATTAACACCATTTAATATGTTCGAGTCATTTATCGAATAATTGTCGCTTGCAATTAACATCTGTTTCGTAATGTTATGTCATTATTGATAGGTGAATTTCCAAATGGCGGCCGTTAATGAGTGACGTTTGTTTTAAAACGTCAGAGTGCATGTGGGACTTTAAATTGATTCCATTAATTGGTGGTTTGGTGAACTATGAATGGCTGTAATTAGTCAATCCATATATTCAGTAATCTACAGTAGCAAAGGGACTTGTGTTAATAGATTCTATTATGTCATAAAGAATCAGCGTTTAGTTAAATCGAAACCGCATAATTTGGTGACAACCATCTCGAATCTGTCAAAATAGAATTGTGTTTTTTTTTTTAGGAATACATTTGTAAATCATAACAGATACGGTCTGTTAGAAATAAGAAAATATGGAACACAAAAAATCTGTAGGCTCACTGTCCATTGGACCTGAGAAGTGCAAAACATGCTTTTGCTGAAGAGTGTCCATGGAGTTTCTTGCCCATTCTTCTCCATAGAGATCTATGCCTTGAAATGGGCAACTATAGTACTTTCACAAACTATTATGCCTTGTATCTGTAACTGTAGCTTCGCTTTTTTTTTTGTTTTTTTGACATTCAAAAGTGCCTGTAATGGTCTAATTGAAATAAATGCTTTGAGTTTGAGTTTGCCTCTCTCCGCACCAGTAGAAACAAAGCTTTAAACTGTTCCTCGGTAGTCTAGTTCCACGTATTAGTTAGAATAATAACGGAGTTATATTAGCAATCCATTAATTTGCTTCTGATTAGTTTTCGTTTGTTTGTAACAAAGTTATTAATTAACGAAGGCGCATTGTTAGGGGTATAGGGATAGTTAAATACGGAAAGGCCTATTTACTTTGAAGAACAAAGTTCTATTAATAAGCCGTCAAAATATATTGTTTCCAGAATTGAACGTTAATTACGGAAATGTTTGTCGAACAATCATCTTTCGAAAATTCAGCAGGAAACATAATCCTCCTTATTACAAAATATTGTTTTCCTATAATATTCTCTTTATTCATTTTACTATTTATATTTTTAAATATTTTAAATTACGAAATGACATAAAAAGGCATTTAAAATAAAAATATGATATTGTTATTTTTTAGTGTCGCACAATCAAAACTCTTTAGTTACAAAGGGGAAATCAAAGCAAGACTGCGCCGGTCGTCTAGTGGTCGCAAGCGCAACTGCTGAGCAAGAGGTCCTGGGTTCGATTCCGGGTCGGGCCAAGTGTTATTGGGTGTTTCCATCAGGAATTTCGCAGTAGCAACCACGGAGTTGAAGGCAATAGGCTCGCCCCCTATTACATGGGACTTTAACATAACTAGCAAAATATGGTTTTACTATTAGGTACACCTCTTCCTATCCCTTCAGCGATTACAGGTGTGATGTAATTTTATGGGAAAACAAAGCGTTCCAAGAATCTTATACCTACAAATCTCAGTAAGGCTACGTCCGAAAGTTGGAAGGATAAGTAGTAGGACAGTGTGGTACGTAGGTACACAACACAGAGCTAATTACTCACAAGTTGTTCCGAACTCAATCGGGGACAAATTCGGAAGGATTCGGCCCTGGTAAGGGACAAAGAGGAGATTTCGGACGAAATTAAATTTTACAAAAAGTTTGCCGATATTGAATTAGCAATTTTTTTTATATTTCGTCCGCTGTATTTCACGGTGTACGCACTTATTGAATGTTGATTTAAATTGACCAAAGAAACGATGGAAGGACTGTGTGAACGATGATATGGCTAGAAAAGATGCGCGTATACAGTCAAGGTTGGGCAGTATTTGAATTAAAGACGTAATTGAAATACAAATAGCAAATACCAAATGAGTATTAGTTATTCAATTATTTCTTAAAAGTGTAATTTGAAATTGGTATTTCAAATACCTGACGCTGAAGTATTTTGTAGTTAGTATTTCAAATACTTATGGCATCAAAATACATTTCAGCGATCAAACTAATCTACAGTTGGATACAATCTACTTTAAGACGTCACTAACCACACGATAAAGAAGAAGAAGAAGAAAGAAAGAAATACAAATTTCACGATGCATTATTCTATTCTATTTACATAACCTACTGACTGTATTTTGTAATTTAAATAAAAATAGTTAAAATACTGTAATTTGTATTTTATATTTCAAATACACGACTTAAAAATATTTTGCATGCGAGATAGTATTTTGTAATTTGTATTTTAATTAAAGTAAAGCATGTATTTTGCCCAGCTCTGCTTATACTGAATAAATAGGCTTGAGGGCAGCAGAATGATGATAATTTAACGTAAAATACATAATTGACGCTCAAGTCGTAGACGTCTTAGATGTTAGCTGGAAAATCAATTCAATAGCTAGGCAAATAAATAGATTGTCTAGTCTGTACCTACTAAATTATATTAATTCTGTGTATGTAAATTATTAATGTAAGTAAATATGATTAACTACTATTAAACGTGATATTAAGGAAACCCTGAAAAGTACAAATCTATTATTACACCAATATCAATCAAATGTATGTGTGAAATTACATACAGCTTAGTGAGTATTCTAAATATTTTAATAAACACACCTACCTACCTTACTTCTATTCCAGCTATAACAAAATGCTTCAGTTACTTGAAACTACCGATAATAGAAGAGATACAGAATGAGATATGTCTGCAAACGACATCACGGGTCCGTTTTCGGATCTTGCGATCTCTATATCAATAATTCTCACACGGCTCTTCGGGGTAGACCGGGTTTATATAGGATCCCTTACACTTTCAAATCCACATTTATATTCACCGCTTACAGCCTTTATATCCTAACATTCAATATATAAAAGCCTATATTTTTGGCTTCAATCTAAGAAAGATTCACCTTTTTTTCTGTGTTTTGTCAACCTTTTACTTATTTTGGGGACACTGAAGAAAGTTTTGGAAGTAAAAAGAATACGTTAGCATCGCGTCACGTGGTGTTATGTAGTTTTTGCTAAAACCTTGGAGAAAGTCGGGAATTTATGCATGTATGAGTTAAAGAAAGTTTCTTAAAACCGCTGGGAAAAGGCGTCGTGTTAGGTAAACGTATGTTCCGTGTACTCTTAGAATAGAAATTAATAGGCATGTATCAATCGATCATTATCCCACGATGTCTGAGAGCCAAGGGAAATGGGTAACTATGGCATGTACGTTGAACTAGAAACCGAACTACTTATTACTGTTCGTAATACGTACTTAAGTATAGACGATCGTGTATTAATCGCTTTATCACTTTAAGCTCGAATGTCACTTGTCTATACTAATATTACAAGCGTGTAAGATTGGATGTAGGCGGCAATCTTCAGAACTTTTAATCCAATTCCAAAAATTCTTTCACTTATGGGAAGCGACATTATCCTCCACAAAACCTACCCGCAATAACTTCAGTTTATCCGTGATTATGGTGCTTGCAACAGCGCCGAAATATCGGGAACTCAAAACAATCAGTTAACATGGTAAATATCCCGTTTCTGGTAATCATTAGGATTAACACTAGGTTAATAATAATGGTTACATTATCCTGAAGTGTCATAGGCTATATTTTAAAACTAAAACCGTAACGTGAGCGAAACCGAGGCCAAACTATAAGTACGTCATAAAACCGTAACATCTGTTAGTCTATGTGACAATCAGTTAATTATTTTCGACGTTGGTGAAGTTTAAATTTACTATGACTTTTTGTTCAAATTGGTAAAGCAAGTACAAAGTAGTCTATACATTATATTGGTACAGATAAAGCCGTATTTTATTAAAGAGCAGATGAAACCACAGCGCTTATATGAACGTGACCCACTGGAGCAGAAACCGAATACGCGTCTGGGGAAGCACTTACGTTACCCAGATGAATTGCACTCGATCTTTGAGTTAATATCTGCAGTTCTTAGCAGCTGTTGGTAAAGTATTAACAGCTAGAGTTAACTTTAACTGTTCTTTGACTAATGTTTTAAACTAAGACGTAAATTGAAAACTGGTTGAAAACTGTCTTAATTTTAAATATTTAGCCAAGATTATCTTCCGGCGCTTTTAAATATCAGTTAGTGCTGAAGAGAAGACCACAGAAGGGTTTATAAATTTGTCGATACAAGGAGACAAGATTAGAATCATTTTGGTTATCGAAATAGCAAATCCCAAATAGAGAGAAACACATTCCATCCCGCTCATCTCGTTATAGAAAATGATATCACAATCCGAACACAAAGCAAATTGCTCATAACATATTCATAGTGTTGTACACGAATTTAATTTATTACCGATCTACGATTGGATTGGTTTTGTTTGATAAACGACATATCGAACAATCTGTCATGTTCCGCCAATGACACTGGATATGTCATAAATCCAATATGGCGGATGTAAATCAATTCTTATTCGGATGTAGAGATGATAAATCTATTGTCTGTGCTTATAACGAAAATGAATAGTTATCAAAGAAAGTCTGAGTTTAAATAAGCTATTCTAGATCTAGTTTAAGATATGTTCCATCTCCATCGCTTCCCAAGGGTGTCGTAAGATGTGACAAGGGTTTTATTGGATGTCTCGGAAGTAGCATACATGTTAGAAGATAAAAGAGTAACAAATTGGAATGGTGAATAATTGCCACGTCAAAATTGTTGATACGGAATTGCTATGTATTGTGTACTCTATGCAAAACAGAAATTGATTGAATATTTTAATAATAGTGGTGTTGATTTATTGACAATTGATTTGATTGACAAAATATGTCACGTTAGTTTCATTTACAAAATCAAAATGAACGCTTTAATTTGCGGCACTGATTACCTTGCTTTACCAACAATCGAGTGTTATCAACGCACTTCACACGTTTGTGTCGACATTCACCGATTAGCAGTACTAAAGTCTTGCATTTAAAGTGGCGTTTTCTGTACTTGACTGGCACAATATGCGTGCTCAAATAGCAACGACCTCTTGCGTGTGTCAAAGGCAAACACTCGAGTTGCGAGCTCTGAATGGTGTTGCTAAGGTGCTTACTCCGGCCAAGTTATATTAATCCTGGGGGCAAAAGCCTCAGAAATGTGCCCACAGAGCTAAAAGTTCTGTACTAAAAAGTTCGGTTTCGTCGACATTTTTATGCTCGTTACTGCGTTCTGGATTTGAGTAGCAACTGATTCAAACGCAGCTTAATTAATGGATAACTGATTAATGCACACTGATCACCTATCCGTTAATTTAGGTCATTCAATATAGTCGGTAAACGTGGTGTCGGGGAATTATTTCAATCAGTAAATGTGTTGCAATTAATAAAAGTTCATTTTGGCGACTTCTGGTTCAATAGTTTTAGGGTACAATTTAATCAATCACAATCAAAATTTTAGATGAAATAGGTACTAAATTATAATGTAGATGGCTGAAAGAGTAAAGGAAGACGAAAGAAACGGTGGATGGACTGTGTGCAGGATGATATGGCTAGAAAGGAGATGACTGCTGAGATGACGAGTAACAGATAAGTATGGAAGAAGAAGACATTCTGCGCTGACCCCAAATAAATTGGGATAAGGGCAGAAGAATGAGGATTATGATGAGGTACTAAATTATATTCAGCTTTTCTTGTAATGACGCAGTCTACTGGTACAACTTACCGTCATTGATGAATGGATAGATTAAACGCAGCTCAGCTTCGTAATTTTCCAGAGACAATGGAGGCACAATCGGAGGTACGTAGTCGTCTTCTGGGGAACGCTCTGACCCGTAGCCCTGGTCAAACTGCGGGTCTTGGAGCTTCCAAACGGGTTCGGCGTCGGAACCTGAAAAGAGAGGCTATGGTTAGAAATGTCTGTAAGTAGAGGATGGTCCAGTTAAAAGGAGAACTGACATAAGAGGGATTGGCCAAGAGGCAATAAATATGGAAACAACGACTGCCTCATTGGCTGACTGGTTGCAAGCGCGACTGCTGAGCATGACGTCCTGGGTGCGATTCCCAGGTCGGGCAAAGTGTTATTAGGGATACCCATCAGGAATTTCTCAGTAGCCGCCACGGAGTCTGGAATTGTGCCCGATTGATTGCAATAGGTTCGTCCCCACTATATGTGACTTCAAACAAAACTGGCGAGAACCAAAATCTGGGCGTACTATTAGGTACGCCTCTACCTAACCATCCAGGGATTACCGGCCTGATGTTATGCATGTATGTACATAAATATATGAAGGTAATAGTTTTCGAGGAGAAATAACACTGTTAGTTACGCCAATTATCCCTGTTCATTAACGAAACCGTTCCTGAAATTGGCTGCCCGAAATTCAGATTCCATTTGTATAATATAATATAAAGCTCACTGCATTGTCGATAATGTAGTCCTACTCGAACAGAGGAAAGAAAAATAATAACAGAGTCAAGTAAATGCAAACGCATTACCAAGAACTTACCTACTTGGAAGTGAAATCGATTAAAGTTGAAAGCGTAACTTATCCTTTATTTAACTGAGAACGCGTTGCTTAAATCTATACTTATATAATATACTTACTGGTGATGGTAATGTGCGTTACAAAGCATACAGTCTCTTTTAATAACATAACATAACATCACGCCTGTAATCCCCGGTAGAGCTATACTTAATAGTACACCCACATTTCACCAGTTATGTTTAAGTCCCATATAATAGGTGCGAGCCTATTAACATCAACCGGGCGCGAGTCCAGACTCCGTGGCTGCTACTGATAAATTAATGATGGGAAAACCCACTAAACTTTTCCCGACCTGGGTATAGTTCCCAGGACCCCATGCTCAGCAGTCGCGCTTGCGACGACTAGGCCAACGAAGCAGTCTCTTTTAATATTCCCACAAAATCACGAAACCATTGATATTTATCCCAGGGGCATTTTGCAGCTTATGGCGAACGTATTATAAATACGTATTATGTGTAATGTATGTATGCGACTCCCGGGAATATCTTTTGGCAAACAGTAAGAATTTGTTCACTCTTTGTTCGTAAATCTAAACGAAACGAAGCTTTATTCCCATGAAATACGACTTAATATCAGATTCACATCGGTTTGCGGATACCAGAGCGTAAAGTAACAATGTTTTATGTAATATGTAAAGAAATTCTCATAATTTTCTTTTGTTTCTCCGACTGTTGATTGGCGTTTATTTTATCTTCGTTTTAATAACAAACAATGTCGGTTATCTTTTGTTGTTGAGGTCATTCAATTGTTGTTTCCCTTTTGTACTAATGTTGGTTAAGTAAGGTCGCCCGTATTTTGTGGTAAAGTGTCCTAGCGCATGACTATCAGAAACCGATCAATATTGTCAGAATAACTGTTTATAAAGTAGAGTAATTTAGAGCTAAATAGATACGAAAACGGAGTTTTGCATGAAAATAAGGTACATATGTTTAGTTTGAAGCATTTTCTTACGTGGAAATGTATTATGTATGAAGGAACGGCTGGTAAAATATCGCTTTGCGTGCCTTGGATTAGTTAGGCGCTCTGAATATGGCGCCGGCGCGTTGATTTACGTTATTCACCCCATAGCAGTCCTGTAACCCACACCATTTACCACTTATTTAAGTAACAGTATATTAATTGCTAAAACGACGCAGGCCAGTGCAGTAATACGTCAAATGTGTTGTTCATGGGAATCGAATTAGCTTTATCTATAAATATATCGGACATGCGATTCTACCGTTACATCGAGAACTTTCGTGTTGAGAAATTCTTTTTTGTAATTCATTACTTACTGATGTTATCAGTTTTCTTTATCCGCATTGAAGTTACATAAGTATTAACGCTTTTGAATTTAGTAGGTTGACCAAGAATGTTGTCATTTACGGAATTTCAGCGACAAAATTCGTAGTAACTTTAGTTTATAAAGGTGTAAATAGACACTTAACATAGCCGAAAGGCACTTGTTCTCCCCGTCTTTGCGATCATTTTTTTAACCATACCTGGGAACCTTCTAGTTACGGAGATATTGGGCGTCAAAGTTCCAACTTTTTCACAAGTTGTTTTTAATGTAAGATTTTTATTTTACACACCTCCACGACCCCCGTACTATTCAATCCATCCATCAGCACAATGCTTTGAGTGCTTTCTATCGAGTCCTACTGTAAAACGTGATTTTTCACCCAAAAAAAAAGTCGATTCCCAGCAATAATTTTTGCGTAAAGTTACTTAGTTTGATGTACAGAATGCTTGCTTGACGGCTATGTGAAGGGTCTGTTTACACGGTTGTTTACGAATCTACTTGTATGTATAGTTCAAGGGAAATTGTTGTTGTGCTCTAACCGCAGCTTTCATGATATCGATTCAGTCCTGTGAAGTTCAAGGGCACTACTACTGCATTCAAATACGCATTCTTAAAAGTCACCTTGCGGAATTATTCCAGCTACATTTCCTTTAGTTCTAATACAGTTAACTTATTAATTTAGGTTAAATTAAATTGCTCATTAGCCTAGATTTTAGTAAAAATAAGGTAAGTGAGTAAAGTTGTTGCTCAAAATGCGGTTAAGCTGAAGTGGGACTGGACTGGCCACGTCTGCCGCATGCCCAATGAGCTGTGGGCCATACAAGGCAGTTTCTGGACTCCTGATATCGCCAAAAGGTGTGTGAGGCAGACCTCGTAGAAGATGGTGGGACGAACTGGACAAGACCAGCCCCAATGGTCCACATTGGGTCTGGATTTAAGCAACTGGAAGGCATGGGAAGAGACCTGCCCAGCAGTGGGATGACGCAGGCTAACAGTATCAGTAAGTTCGTAAAGTATTATGTAATCTTAGATCAAAATCCTTTTACGAGCTCTAACTTAGGAATAAAGCTTTTCAGTAGGTAATAACTAAAGGTGAAAATTAATGAAAATACATGAAACAACACAAAAACAGAACATCAGGCGTATTTCATGCCCTCTTTAGCATAAAGTCCGTAAAGTTTGTAAACGAAGCTGAACTTTATGAATACGGAATTATGTAAACAAAAAATGAAATTTGGAAATCATTTTTAATTCATATCGTAGGAGTTCATTTCGTTGGCAGGTTTTCGTTGAATGTGCTGTCTGTAACACGGTAAGGAAATCATTGAAAACTTAAAGCTCAGTTTTTAATAAGCTTTGCCGATTTGTCCCTAGCAATTACATTAAAAAAGTGCCTATGTATTATAAACGTTTAAATAAATTGAAATACCTAACTATAAAAGGTCATCAAAAAACTCCTCCTTAACGCTGTCAGCTGGTAATGGGCCCAAGAGACTGGCGGTGTTGCCACATTGTTTAGCAACACTTAGCTACATAACGAGTATTATTGATTAAAAATTGAACGATATAAAGAATAACTGGAATTAGGTAAAGTAAAAGAAGAAGAAATAAGTCAATAACCGAACAAAAGAAGACTGCATCAAAAGAATACCATACAGGACGAACTGAGGTGACACTTAATTTGTTGCAGAGTTAATAAAATGTGCAATAACTCATTGTCAAAGTTCAATGAAAAATTATTAAATTATTCGATTCCGTGAATATTCAGTTTTCATTTGTAGGTAATTGGCGGTGAACATTTTCAGAGAACTTTTATATTTTATTCCTGTTATTTATTTATTTTGGTGAATCAAATGCTTTGATTGCAAACATGGACGAAAATTGTGTATAGGTAGGTAAATAGGTACATGTGAAATTGGGTTAGTTTGACAGGATATGTAGATAAATTGTCATTTATTTGAGATCGACTTATTAATCACGACACTTCAGTAGTATTTTATGAAAAAAACATTTATAGGTCTCATTACGCAACAATGCGTGAAAGATGCGCTTCCCTGGTGCGCAGGATGTGGGGCAGCACTAATAGTATCTTAAACATGATTGCCAGTCGCCTGGACTGAGTTTATGTGGGTCGCTGTTGTGCTATCACTCATGGGTTGTCGCAGCAGTGATCCACCGTTATTTCTTGTGTTGTGTTGTTTTTATCAGTGTTTACTAACATAGTCGTAAGTTTTACTAACAGTTTTTGAGTCATGGATACTCGATTAATCAGAAATTCTATTCTATTCTATTAGTGAAGGTACTATCTACTACTATAGTTAGTTTACTGATGTTTCTTTTAGCTAACAGATTTTCTGTGCTGACGTCTGTTCTCTTAACATTTAAATCTTGTTTCATTTGACGAAACCCCCGAAAATGAGAATTCTTCCTCTGTAACGGTCTAATTTCTTTTTATCGCAGGGACCTCCAGCACTCTTACTAATTCTGGCTTTCAAAAGATCTCGTAATCAAGTTACAGATACAAGAGTGCTCAATTACAATCGTTAGCCGTGTGCACGAGGGTGAGGCAGTCAGATAAATCAAAGAAATGGAGTGAAAAAACACGATCCGAGTCTCGGGTTGGACGAAAATTTGAAATTCGTTTCAGTAATATTGCACTGTGAGCTTGGGTGGGTAAAAATAGGATGTGACAAAACTACGCTAGTACGCACTGTGTGGGGACACATAGGCTTTAGTTTTGTAAAGTTGTTTTAAGTTTTTGCAGCACAGGTGTATGCTCTGCCTACACACTACTAGCCCTGAAAAAACTCGGTGGTTTTCATGTATTTTCAAATGCTAGATTGGCAAAGTAACATAGATTGTTATTTATTTAGATAGTTTATACTGCGGTAGTAACTTTATTATATATAGCTGTTTTGACAGCTATAGTTCCCTACGCAGGGTTTTTTTTTTTTTTTTTTTTTTTCCGGAAGGGAAAAAAAAACAAATACAAGGAGTTGATGTATTTTTTAACGACAGCCTCGTTGGTCTAGTTGTCGGAAGCACGACTGCTGAGCATGAGGTCCTAGGTTCGATTCCCGGGTTGGGCAAATGTTACTGGGTTTTTCCATCAGGAATTTCTCAGTAGCAGCCACGAAGTCTGGGTTTGTGGCCAGTTGCTGGCAATAGTGTCGCCCCCTATTACATGGGACTTAACATAACTGGCGAAATGTAGATGGACTATTAGATACATCTCTGCCTAACCCTTCGGGGATTACAGGCGTGATGTTATGTTATGATGTATTTTTTTTTAAGTTTTCGTATGATTGACTCAAATGTCATTACTAAATATTTCACGTATTACTCCTACGTGCAATGCGACTGTAACTATCGGTCGATGTCACCAATCAACTTAAATTTTTCAAACATTCAAGAAAGAGATACTCAGGTCAGTTACTCATGTTACCAATCAGATGTTAATTTGGCATAAAGAATGGTATGCAACCTACTTTCTTTTATGTGACAGTTAATGGCATCTTCACGGAAAACAAATGCTAATCAAAATGAAAGAACAAGAATCAATCAATACTCTGCAGAATCTCTAACCACGACCAAACAAGGGTCAAATTACTAAAATCCAGAATTTCCATCGAGTTTCAGGACTCTAGTTTCATAATGTAAACATCAGAGTAAACCTGCCTCAGTGAATAGCTAGCAGACCGTGTAACGTTCATGCATAAACATAATATTAATTATTTAGGAATCGCTGCTTTTGCACTATTCATATTAATATTAAAATTTTACTTGTGATATTTTAGCTATCCTAAAATAAACAAGTGCGAGTCGGACTCGTGCATGAAGGGTTCCGTACTATGTAGTATAATTTTTAATTTAGCAATAGTATATTTATAAAAGTAAAAGTAATTAAGTAAGTAGTGTAAGTAGTAGTAGTGTGTGTAGTGTAGTATAAGTTTTAGTTTTTTTTTTTTAATTATTTGTTGTTATAGCGGCAAGAAAAATAAACATTCTGTGAAAATTTCAACTGTCTACCTATTACGACGTACTAGGCGACGTATAGCCTACTTATTAATAAAGACCAGACATTTTCAGCCATATAGCGAGAAAAGATGGCAATAACCTCGACCAACTGATCGGCAAGGTGGATGGTAAACGACCAAGAGGTCGCAGCCCTTTGGGATGGTCCGACCAGATATGTTCTTCTCTTGATACGAAGTTTCATGATGCGAAACATAGTCAGGGAAGAGATGTTTTCAAGGGATGATCACGACCCTCAGTAATGAGGAGTACGACTTGAGGAGGAGGAGGACCGCTGACACACAGACGGACAGCGGAGGCTTAGTAATAGGGTCTCGATGGTTACCCTTCGGTACAGAACCCTAAAAATAAGAATGCAGTACAGCAAAAGTGTAAAAGAGCTTTCAGAGAACTCTTATTTATAGGGTGTGCCGCTTTTATTTCATTCAAAGGAAAACTTTTCATTGTTTGTTGGTGTTATAAAAGGATGACCTTTATACCTAAAAACCTCGGTCTCCGTTTGACGACATATCTCGGAAATAGCTCGCTTAATTCGATCTAGAACTAAATGTCACAGGTTGTCAATTTCAGACCGATTTAATTTCGTTATATTTGTTCTATTTTCGTTACAACGTAGTTATTACGTTTTCTTTTGAGTACAAAGGGTTGAGGGTACAGGAAATTTTGTAGTTAAAGTGAATACGATTTTCTCTGACTCGATTGGTGATACAATGTGTTAGGATTGTGTTGTGTCATCATCTGCCTGGCCTTTTCCTAACTATGTGTGGGGTCGGCTTCTAGTCCAACCGGAGGCATCTGAACATGCAGCATGCATGCATGCTTTACATGTAGCGACTGCCTATCTGCCCTTCACATTCCACAACCTAGTTAGTATTGGGTAATACGGTACGGTGATAAGACTGGTTGTCAGACTTTCGGGCCACTGGCTACCTGTAACGAATGTCAAAGATCTACAAATGACAGCCGGGTCCAACGGCTTACCGTGCTTTCCGAGGCACGGAGGAAACTTGGTATGTAATGAGTGGTCGACCACCCACTGTTGTTGTGTTGGCTGTTTTTACTGTACTTATATTGTCAATTACGGGATATCTTCCGTGAACAACCACGAACAACCATGAACAATCACGGAAGATAAGTGACAATATAAGTTTAGTTACAAACCGTGAAAACCGAAAACAGTGTTTTTACTGTGTTGTTTGATTTGGAGAAGAATATTTCAAAGGCTGAAAATACGAAAGACTTTTCCTTGTTAGGTTAGTTTATTCGCTAACAGAAGACTTATGTCATTAACACGAGAAATGGGATATTTACTGTTGGTTACAGTAAACATGGTAACGAGATATTTACCATGTAGTAGTAATCATGGTAAATATCCCATTTCTAGTGTTAATGACAATATTAGTGACTTATATAGAAGACTCACTCATATGTTAGTAATAACTAAAATACTAAGCGTAGCTTCATTTCATAGCATAGCACTGTACTGTAAGCTGGCCTTGTTCCTGTAATTACATACGCTGTGGTAATTTTGTAATAACTTTTTTTACGCGAGCATCATGAGTATGATCCCACCGAATGGTAAAACCATTGCCAACAGTAACGATTCATTTTATATTGGAACCGAACATAAAAAAATACACTCTCCAAATTGCAATCTTGCGATATTACTGAACCCATAATGGCAGCCGTAACAGTCATAAAACCCATCATTTTTCCGACAAAAAAATGTTCAGAGCTTTAACATCTTCCGCGACCATATTTCACATTTCATATTTAGCTCCTAACTCCAATAGTATGTAATGGACGACCCTTGAACGTAAGATGCGTCGGCTTATCGTAACGGCGCCGCTTTCGAAGTGATTTATTGTGTTTACACCTGCACCTTATTGGTTCCTATTATGGGCAGCTACACAACTACTATCGCCGATTGGTGCTTGTTTTCAACCCGAATGTTTGAAGAGTAGTTATTGGATTTTATGACCGCTGTGCTCTTTATTTTGTTTTTAATGTCTATTCGAAGGCGTGGTGATTCATATCTTCCTGTTTCTTCAGTGAGCTTTAGTTTTCATAAGCTTTTATTAAACTTGCCTTGTTAGTTATTTGGTTGGGTAGTTAGTCTGAATTAGACAAATCTTGCAACTGAATTTCAAACTAGTTCCCCCCAAACGATTGAGCTAAAATTTTGCACATACCTTTGGTTCTGGTGACAATACTTTTTTATGATGGTCTTGATACTTGATCCTGCAGGCAAGATCGCCTCCTCACGAAAAAACTCCTCAACGGTTAATATCACGGACGACTATTTTGTATACGCATTGAATGTTGATAGATAATTCTAATTTTCTTCTTTTCGTTTTAATAAAAGGATGTTTTTTTTAAGTTTAATAGTAACAACCGCTCGGTTTTTATTTGATGGTTTTGCGTCTAGGCTGTTTATAAGGCTAGAAAATCGAACTAACATAATGGCGGAACAATTATTTCCTGGCGTAGTTTCCAAACTGTAAGCACTCAGCAATTAAGTTCGACGATAATTCAAAGCCGGATAACAAAACTAACATCTATTAGGAAACTCAAAGCGAAGCACCAACTAATAATGAAGAAATGAAACCTTAGTCCGTATCGAGAAACTTATCTAATTTGAACATAGGCGGCTATTATTCTAGACCAGGATTTGTTTAATATTTTACTGGTAATGGGTAAACAAGAGAAGTTGGGGAAGTTGTATTCAATAGGCAAGGGAGTAAAGGCTTCAGTCCCAAATCTCGGAACGTGATAAGAGTGACAATAGATGTGACGCCTCCGTGTCTGGCTTTGAGCTAGGCAAAACGCCCGAAATAATTGCATGTGTAAGTACGGATGTGTATTCAGCGTTTTATCTTAAAACAAAGATCTTTTCGGGAACGGAAATAGGTTTGAAGTGTATGCTTTTGTTAGGTTAATTGAACGTCATCATCGTTTGCTTAGCGTTTACCCAACTATGTTGGGGTCAGCATTCAGTCTAACCGAATGCAACTAAACACCAGTACTGTACATGGAACGACTGCCTGTCTGACCACAACCCAGTTAGTACTGGGTAATACGATAAACCTTGGTAAGACTGGTTGTCAGACTTTCGGGCCACCTGTCACGACTGTCAAAGAGCTACAAGTGATAGCCAGGACCAACGGCTTAAAACGTGCTTTCCGAGGGTCGGAGGATATTCAGTATGTAATGGGTGGTTACCCATCCACGGATCAACCTAAGCAAGCGCGGCTTAACCTAAAGATCGACCCGAGCGGGTAGCGGATTATTTAGCCACGAGCTTCTCCTGTTAGGTAAATTGTACGTAACGATTCTGAAATTCTGCAACCAAAACACTTCGGTTTAGGTAGCTGATATCAATGTCAAAGAGCTCACCATCTCAGCACGAATATTCTAAAATAATAGTCAAAGTACTTATTAAACATGTTTCAATATTGTTTCAATATATTCCGCTTTCCAAGAAAATTAAGTTAGTAGATTAATTCAAGTCCTGTCGCATGACGTAAAAGGCAAGTTAGAGGAGCTTTGAAATGCTCAGATTAAAGTGCTCAAAGGTAGTGCAAAGACTCCGGCACCTTTCTGTACGTAGGAAAAACAATTTTCTTTTGAATAAGTTTTGTCAACTAAAATTAAATAACAACAAGTTTTGCTGCCGAAAGTTTTCGTGTTGTTCCACCGTTTTATGACAGCAAAATGCAAGTAAGCGGGATCGTGGTTGAATATTGGGTGGTAAGGGAATTGTTTGTGATCGTGGAGGTTTATTCCATATGTGCATTTTTCCTCAAGGGAGCACTATCGATATTATAGGATGTTCTTACAGCGACATTACTGGTCTAGAGTAGATTGGTTTCGCTCATAGGTTACGCTCAAACGATATTGATAGATGAACTAGAAGATAATCATTTCCGATTTGGTTATGAGTGGACTGTTATTACTGCTTTGTTGGTCGATCGCAAGCGCGACTGCTGGGGATGAGGTCCTGAGTTCAATTCTCAGGTCGTGCAAAAAGTGCCAGTGGGTCGTGTTATTGGGTTTTTGCATTAGGATTTTCACAGTCTGAATTTGAGTTCGGTTGATGGCAATATACGTACAAAATAACTGGCGAAATGTGGGTGTACAATGAGGTACACCTCTGCCGTACCCTGCGGGGATTACAGGCATGATGTTATGTTATTGAAATCGAAGTTGAGGCAGCATTTTCGACTTATTTTAGCGGGAGCCATATTATTGTCGAATAAGCCGTTTAGCAAAATTATTTGTGTTTAATCAAACACCTTCTTCCTAACAACAACACGGAAGATTTTATCTAAAATCTAAGAACTTATCCGACCTTGTTCGTAAAACGCCATTTTATGAAACTACAATTTATTACTAGCATCCTGTACTTTAACAACTAAAAATAAGAAAAGGTATCGCTATGAGAACTCTCAGCTCGTAGCTAAGAGTTTTATTTGCAGTCGGAAATAGAAAATCTATTACGTTAGGTACGTTTGCTCAGAGAAAGGTTCTGTTAAACTTACGGAACCCTGCTGAGAGAGTTGTACTTGCACTTAGCCTTCATTTATATTGTTTAATAAGTATAAATGGAGATATGTCGTAAAAGTTCAAATAACAATTAACAAGAAGACATTAACGAGGAGAATATGACATGAGATGTAATATAACCTGTTATTAACGAGTATTTTCTCCCATACACCACGCATATTTAACGAACCACTAATGACGTATTTAATGTGGCACAATTAATCATTCACGATGGAAAATGTATAGAGGGTGGTGGTAACGGTTCAAGTAAGCTGTTACTGACCTCAGGTGTGCAGGATCCACGGGATAATGTATTCCTTCGACACCCCGGATGCCCAACATTTTTCCACTCTGGAAAACTCGATAACTTTACCTCTTTCGATGACTGATGGGGAATTTATACAAGTCCCGCACCGTTTTTCTATACTTCGCTCTATCATTTTCTTTTTCACGTATTTTGTGTAATTTTGCGGTTATTGATGACGGCGAGAGGAACGTAAAGAATGTCGTTCTTAGGTACTTTGTAAATACGACGTTACAAATGACTGCTTCCGATTCTTATTCTTCACTATAAAAGTAGGACCTCATCACTCTTACAGTTTCTAGCGACCTTTTGCTTAAGTCTGTTTAAACTTTTTTTTATAAACGTATCAATCATGTTTAAGTACGAGCACCGTCTTCCGTTTAGCATATTAATCACATTTTTATACTTCATGCTAAGGTGAAACTGCTAAAAGTTTTAACAATACTGTAGCCATTAGCCATATATCAATGTCGAGCGAAGAGTCTGATTCGGACGCGGGCAAATTGGGATTAATAACGGTCTTAGTACGAAAGAATTCCCCCCACATTTTCTTTTACTGATTAGGTGGCAAGACAAATCGGTTCGAATAGTGCGAAAACACGGAATGTTTTCAACTCGCCTTTTGTTTCTGAAGGATAGTTCGGTCAGGGTTAGCACTAAAATGATTTGTAGGCAAAAACAATTACGAAGTCCGAATACAAATACGACCGATTAGTTTTGAGTAACGGAAGTGGTTATTGCTGAAATTATTCTGCGATGTTCGGTGGATGAAATATCGAGGTCACGGAGGGAAAATGTTGATCTTTCTAAAAGCAAAATCTTTGTGTAATTTCATGCCATATCTTATCAGTAATTAATCAGATAACATTGGAGCGGTAGCGACTTGTAGTTGATTTACAAGGCGATGTTATCGCAGCCTATTCAATACTTTGTTTTATGCAGCCGGCTCGAGAATACATTCGACGGATACTTTATTGGTCTGGCATACTTATAAGGGTGCCGAGCCTGGGGTCCTAGGTTTAGTTACCAATTTGCCAGATGGCAGACACTGGCGTTTTGACTTTCTGCACTTTTGAATTTTCGTGTTCATATTTTATACATTTGTGCATGGCTGCACCAATATTGCTATTGATTTGTAGACCGTGTGTTCGCTAATATTTTTAGGTAATACATAAGCTGTAACTACTACATTCATAACTTCTTTTGTTACTATACATAACAAACTGCGAACTACTGCGTATAGTCGACACTTTATGTAAGTAATGTATTAGAATTATCGCTGGTTTTGGGCACGCGACCGGCCACCCCTTCCGTACCGTCCTTGACCCGGAGTTATTCGAAGCGATGACGTCAGAGCATGGCCGACCCCTGCGCCAGTGAACAGAGAGACTAGTTCAGAAGGAACAGTTTACGCTAGTTCCGAAAATTCTGCTCATATATAGGTAAGGGCTAGCATGTTGACAGAATTCGAGGGATGCCACCTGCATAATGCATTTTGCAAGTGTTTGGAAAACGATATACGAGTTTATCTCTTTTTTAACTGTGGGTTTTTTTATATTGAGCATATCGAGGACCATACAGGCACATATTATTACAGATACTGAACTTAACACAGGTTCTGGGAAAGGATCTGGTTCGAGGATTAAATTTGATATGCGTTTATAAAATCTCGTCTCTTTCTCTTGTGCGCCATTGGAAGTATTTCTACAATCTTCAGCCAGTCTAAGGATTGAGTCGGTTGGATAAATTGAGGGTCACGCCCTATCTATCTGTTTTTAGAACCCCAATGGTAATAAGAGTCTTTTCCTCGACGAGGCAAGATTGACGTTTTGTAAATGTGACCAATTATTCTTCCTTTTTTACACCTTTGTCGTGAGCGAGTTTCTTTTTATCTTGTTTTATGGATTTTCTGTTCTCTTTTTTGTGTTGTACACAGAACATGTCGCTGCGTCTGTACCGAACTGCAGTGTTAAATGTGAATTTATTGTAATTATGGCTGCAGCGTTCATCTGACGGTTGCTAGAACATTCCGGGCTGGTCGACCTTAATCCAGGAGCGAACATCTGTCTACAAGACGGTTTAATTTCATTAGAAGACTGTGTTTGAGGAATGAACTGAGTTAAAATTGATGAACTGGTTAGGGAATCAAAACGTGGAACAACATCTTGAAGTTTGAATACTCGTGGGAAAAGGTTTTATTTAATACTAGCGACCTGCCCGACTTCACACGGGTGCAATATATACATATAAACCTTTTTTTTTTTTTTTTTTTTCCGGATGGGAAATCATCAAATGACCCCCCCCACTCTGGGCGGAGCGGAAGAGAGTGTCAGACTTGTACTGACTAAAACCCATCCATGTTCCTTCTTTGCCCTTTGTGTTCCAGGGCCACGGTATCTCTTTCGAACAGTCCCGCAGCCCTGGTAGGCATCGGCCCTTTCGGACCCCTACTTATTTGCTGACATCTCTTTGAGGCGCACGTGGAACACGAACGCGCCGTCGACACGGCCTGTCGTCATAAGACGGCCGGACGGCGAGCTAGCCCATAACTTGCCGTCCACAGGCCCGCGCCTACGGTGGCCGGGAGCCACCACGTGACCCCCGACGCCCAGGGCGTCTCCCGCGGCGGCTGGGACGTGAGGTTCTTTCCCTCTCACGTCCCGCCACCTCCTTCACTAGCATGACTGCTTCACAGAAGGGGGTGACGGCTTCCCATTCCCTCTCGCTCCGGACCATGGCTTGAACCAGGGCCGGACGCGAGAGATCGCCGCCGCCAATCGCCGCTACAAGGACACGGCGGTGCTCCGCCCAAGCGGGGCAGACCTCCACGGTGTGCTCCACCGTGTCCTCCGGACGATCCTCGCAGTGGAAACACCCGGGCGTTTCCTCCCGCCCGATTCGGTGCAGGAACCTCCCGAAACAACCGTGTCCGGTGAGGACATACATATAAACCTTCTCTTGAATCACTCTATCAATTAAAAAAAACCGCATCAAAATCCGTTGCGTAGTTTTAAAGATCTAAGCATACATAGGGACAGACAGACAGCGGGAAGCGACTTTCTTTTATACTATGTAGTGATATACAGGTCTCTAGGTATTATCAGCATATAACATTGTTATACGTGGTTCCAGAAACATAACATTATGCAGCTTTATCCTAAGACAATATTGGTGTGTCTCTTGGCTTTGGGTATACGCAGTTTGTCGTCATTAGCGTATAGGAGAATCGACCCATCCCATTGACGTAATCCTTTAGTCACTAACGATACCCATGGGGAAGCGTAGCCTAATCCTTGGCGAATTTCAAATGGATTTAGTACTTTGTTGTTCTAGTTCCAGTTGTTTATCGTTTTTATATTGAGAAAATGAGACAGTATAACCAACATGTCCCTAACTGTAGAACAGCAGTTTGGGACGTTACGTTTTCTACCCTACAACTAAAAATACTGAACTAAAATTGTTTCATGTGATGGTAGAGCATGCAGGACTTTATTTTAAGAACACAATTAGCCATAGTAATTTGAACCCCCTGTACTATTGCAGGCGCTCACAACTACCGACTGTAAGGAAGATCCATTAACTTTTTACTTAATAAATAATAAAAATGCTCTCTTGAACAATATAGTTGTTCAAGAGGGCATTACACAAGCTGAATATCACTAGCCTCCACACTAGGATTCCCTGTGTCGTGGAGAATAGTCTCCTTCGTCTTACAAAAAATAAATAGGAAGTAAGGCATACTATACAACAGCATCGTACAGGTTCATCGTACTTCAAACTATGTAATTCTTCGCACAGTTTTATCAGAATCGACTACTACATCAACTTCCACCGGCTAGTTTCAAATCAACCACATTACTCTACCTTATTACCGCTATCATTTCTTACTTTTTTACTTACCCATGATCGATGAGCCCCACACCACAGACCGTTAGACGTTTTCACGTTTTTTATCCCCGTCCTTATCGCAGCCTACGTCCCAGATATTCCTATCTAGATTTGAAAGAGCATAAAAATTTAAGTGAAAAGCCGCTCGAGTTCCACCATATTTTAAACCAGATTGTCTGCAGATGAGGTGCCAAGATTTGAACAAGTTTTTATCCCGGCTTCCGAAGAGAATAATATTAAAGTAACTAAATTGCGTTTTCTTTCTTGTTGTTTGTAATCTTTTGAATATTACTGAGTGTGAAATGCAACATTTATTTACATTTAAACTTTTTTTAAAGATTGTGGCCTGAAAAGAAATTGATGTGATTTTCCCAGCTTTTGCAAAGAACTTTAACCTTTTGACCGTCAGAGCATAAACGCACGCGCGTGCCTTCCACGCCAAGCCACAATTTCACCTACCATTTTTTCACATATTTGTGTCGTTTGGCGTACAGGGCACGCGCTTGCTTGTCACGTATATGTAACTATGGCGGTCAAAAGGTTACGAATACATGCAAAACGCGGCCTCTTTCAAATAGCCTCCTGTTAAATACCGTGATTATGTATTATTATTATAGCTAGTCCAAATTGTCCCACTGCTGGGCAAAGGCCTCCCTTCACTCCTTCTAAAGGTCACGCTTCTGTGCTACTTCTTTCCAATTGTCAAGGAAGACATCCAGCTCGTCCCGCCATCTCCTTCGTGGTGATTATGTAAGTCTGAAAATTGAGCTAGTAGCTACTGATGGTTTTTTCTCAGTCCAAACATCTGTGTGGGTATTAAATAACAGCTACTCATACGACAAACTTCCTGACAAGACTACCGTTCCACCAAAGCAAGTTCAACCGATGATGTTAGAAACATAACAAAAGCTCCTCTAAAGTTAACCGAATAAGACGTAGTTCCGCGTTTATTGTTTCAACGGCTAATTGGTACTGTTAACGTAGATTATGAGGTAACTAGCAACTCATCTAATGAGTTTGTTTTGTAAGTAAACCCTTGGTTGGAACTTAGATTCCTCTACTGGTGGAGCGAACTTGTGTTTTATTTGTTTACTTACTTAAGAGATATTTGGGCTCCGTATCGTTAATTAGCGGATTTTAGAAAGGGATTTGGTGTATTTACGGTGTTTATTGTGAAATTTAAAAGGAGCTCGTGGCAAAATAATAACAGCTGCTCGGATCGATCTTTATGTTAAGCCGTGCTTGCCTAGGTTGGTCTGTGGATGGGTGACCACCCATTACATGCCGAGTTTCCTCCGTGCTTCGAAAAGCACGTTAAGCCATTGGTCCCGGCTGTCATTTGTAGATCTTTGACAGTCGTTACAAAAAGTCCGACAACCAGTCTTTCCAAGGGGTATCGTATTACCCAGTACTAACTGGGTTGTGGAGGTCAGATAGGCCGTCGCTCCATGTAAAATACTGGTATTCAGCTGCATCCGGTTAGACTGGAAGCTGACCCCAACATAGTTGGGAAAAGCCTAGGCGGATGATGATTGTAAAATATAAAAATAATTCAACCTGAACAAACATTCTTTACATATTTCCGAAGTATATTCAGAGCGTATAACAAGGATGTGACTAAGTATACTAAGCTGTTTCCATTTTATTTGCTTGCATCAATTTATACAATGGAACAAACAAAACACAGTGATTTGACCTCGATGATGATTGATGACTCAATGTATGCCATCAAAATGTTTAAACCACTAATTGAATTATCACATCACACTTCTTTTTGTGTTTATGGATTTATAAAATAAAATTATAATTCTTCAAAGTGGCCGCGTCAGGCCACTTTGAAGTCTGGTAAGTCGCCCATGTTCTGGACGGTCATTTTGCCAAAAAATGGCAAAATCGAAGAGCACAAACTGATACCCCAAACACACACAAAATATTATCATAATCAATCTCACGTGTTATCTCTATCTTAGCGATATTTCTATTAAACCGCCTTCGGTAATCGCTCCCATTAATTCTAGGCCCTCCTCTCACGATAAAAACTCGTAAGAACTAGCAATAAAGTGAACAGAATACATATCCGACTGGATATAGACGTTATTTTGCACGAAAAATTATTTATGTTTCGAGTGGCGGGAGACGTGAGACGAATTTGAAATGGAATGTTATAGATTTACTATCGATTTGGAGATAGGTACTCTTTGGGGAGCGAAAAGGAAATTAAACGAAATGTTGTTGGAGTTGGTGAAGTTAAAGATTGTGAAGTAGCTGTGGGTAAATGGATGCCAGAAGATTGATATTTAGGTGTTGATCATGCACTTAATAATGAGTGCACAGATAAAACATAAGGTACAGTAAAAGATGATTTCAGTTAAGTTTTTAATCAGGGACAAGTATGGATAAAGACATAGACATAAAAGGCTTAGAAATTGATCGCTGAATAAGTTAATTGAACAAACAAATTAAAAGGTTTAAAAGTTCATCCAATTTTATTGTGAGTTCAGTATAGAAAAGTTAAATGAAAAGGAAACACATCAAGAAAATATTTTCTATGTATATTTGCTGCCTCTCCCAAAACCCCGTTTATATTTTCGCAAAATGGCGCTGAGATATGTAATTCTTCGTTGAATTGCTCAGTTCCGAACGGAGGGCGTCGGAGGGCTAAAGGGTACAGTCCAAATGATTTCCTTTTGTTAACAGCTACAAAGATTAAGTTCTTTTTATTAAAATCATTTCCATTAGAACGGCTCGCCTTTATTTTCTCAATGAAAGTAGGTTAAAGGGAACGACTAATAAAAGGGTAGCTATACATAATACAATTGCGGAATCCCAATGTTGGAATAGGTCCAAAAATTGTTACGAGAACTTTAAATGTCTAGAAATACCAGGTTTAAGTACAGTGATTCTCCGGGTTGCGCTGCCCCGCTCCCGTATCGGATACGGATGAACACAATTTATTTTTATTCATGCTTTTATTAAAATAAAGTGTTTCTACGGTGAATGAATTCGAAAGGAATAAAGATAACGCTATGAATGTGCTAAAGTGTTGAGACTAAAGGGTATGGGTATAAATCCCACGAGAGAACTAATATGTCTGTTCTATGAGATGATGGTATGTTAAAGTCGAGAAAAGTGAGTGTGTGTAACTAAACAAACACTGCACAAAAATTAAAGCCGCTGTAGCCATCGCGAAAAACGGAAGCAGAATCGATTTATCAAAACAGCTATCAATATAGGCATAACAAGTTCAGCCGCATTTTACGCCACACGTTACATAACTACATCATTAACATTTCACTCACCGGACTTGCTAACCCTGTACCGCAGACCGCGTCCGCCCTTCGGATGGCAGCGGTTATAGGTCCCGAACTCGCCGTAATTATTGTTCACTCGACTGTAGTCGGCCAAATGTCTGTTGCCGTCTAGATGGTTGGGCAGGGAACGGTTCCAGCCCATAACATCGCCGACCACGGAGCCACAGACGGAGGATTCTGTTTGAGACTTGGTGTCGCCATTGCAGAGGTCGCCGCTGGAGCGCGCGCGCCGCCCCTTTAGTCCTTTGGCGGAGTGCTGGCTGATGTTCGAGCCCATAGCGTGGCGGGACCTCAAGGGGGCCCCGCCGCCCGCATCGCGCCAATCTTCTCTCTCGGCACTTTTCCTTCTGCAATTGTTCTCACCTGCAAAAAAGGGTATTTTATAATCTCTGCTTGTAAACTTCTGCATGTGAATAGACAGGAGCTAATCTGTCGCTGCGATTAACAGTTGTTTATGAATTGAGGGTCTTAACCCTCGCCCTGTCCCATGAACCACATAATTATGGTTTTCTGCGATTGTTTAACTATTGTGTCTACTTCGCGGATAATGAACGTGTTAAGTTTACAGTGCTTGGTAAAAGGTTTACTTATGTATTTTGCAATTTGCGTCTAGGAGGAAGTTTATTTGTCTCGTCTCTATAATTTTAAAATCAATCTGTAACTATTTCCCAAACAGACATCTAGCCGTAGTAGTAGTAGACGGCACGGTTAGCGCAGTGGCCGAGCAATTGACTGCTGCGCTCTTGTCGCGGGTTCGATTCCCGCAAGGAACAAATATTTGTATGGCCTACAGGTTCCGGGCCTGGCTGTTTGTGTATGTGAGTTTAAATGTTCGTAAACGCACCCACGATATAGAAGAAATTCCTAGTGTGGGGCAACGTTTAAAAAAAAAGTCATACCACGTAAAATGCTGGTATTCAGGAGCATCAGTAAGACTGGAAGCCAACCAGAACATAGTTGGAGAAAACCTGAACAGATGATGAGGCACTATTTCCCCGCATTCATTGGAAGATACGAAATCAATTAGTTCTCCCTGGGCCCCACCTACACACGAAACTCCAACAAACACTGTTTGCTGATTTGTGTACATTTAGTTCTCACACGCGTTTCAAGTTACCTTAGATGTTTGATGGCAACGATACATTTACGGGTACGTCGGCAAGGCACACCTATTGATTTATCTTACTCGTCGACGTTGGTAATCACTATGGGAACAAATAACTAGAAATGCTTTTACGAACTAAAACGGTTCTCCTAACTTATATGTACCTACAGCGTTCTGGGGATACTATAATAAGTTTAAAGCGTACCTCGAGGAAGTACCTATGAACACATATTTCAATTAAATTCTCTCTCTAGCAGTGAAAGTGTGAATTCCGAAAACACGTTGGCACTTTTGACAGTCGCTTGAGCTCGTGAAATTTCTCGTTCGCTAATTATTCAAATCCGCGCCAACGACGCATTTGTTTGTCGATATCTGAATAATTTGATAACAAAACGAATACTATTAAAACGAATTATGAAGATACTAGAGCTGTTAGCAGAATTAAACGGTGAATTAATTTATTATTGCATAATCAGCCAATAATGTTCCCACTGCTGGGACACACGGCCTCCTCTCTATGAGAGGGAATGGGCTATAATCCATCACGCGAGCCCAGTGCGGGTTGATAGATGAAACATGTCTTCGATTTTTTTGGTTCTAGGATATGCCGGTTTCCTCACGATGTTTTCCATCACCGTTTTTGAGAGCAGTGGTGATGAAATAAATTACGCAAATTAATGCGCCTGCCTGGGTTCGAACCCATGACCTACTGTTCGTAAGTCGGGGCCGCCCCCACTGAGCCACCACTGCTCATTTATAATTTATTATTAACTTTTGATAAATAATTCCAGAATCAATTTATGTATTGAAGAAGCTAACAATATTACTGCTATTGTTAAATTCTGTGTAACTGTTCTAGATTTTTCTTCAGATCAAATTCTGCGAACTGTACCGTACCTAATAGTTAACTGTTCAGTTCCTGCAATCGTTCAAGTTGACAAAAATGTTTATTTATGAGCATTTCTTTTGTAGGAGGAAGTGGGTAACGAGTTCGCGATAAAATCAATGTAATCGTTAGGAAACAATCAAGGCTGTACATTAAAGTACGCACGCAACTTGACAAATTACTTTTTCGATTAACAATTCATATGAATTTTTGGAATGAACGAGTTACAAAAATAACGAACTTTAAACTAACTTTAAAGAACTCTGTTCTGCTCTGCATCGTGCTTCTAGACCCTGTGGTTTAGGCAACGCTTCCTTTGTCAGTCTATGGATTTAAGATTTTCGCAAAAACCACGAATGTTAATATGGAAAAATAATGGATTAAATACTAGGATATTTGTGGAATCATTTTTCTGTAAAACATTACAGGACGAAAGTAAAATTCTCACACATTCGTTCAAGTAAATTCAACTCTTATAAATTATGCGTTTTTTTGTAAGTGCTTATTAATATTACTGTAGTACTTAGTGTGGCTATGATCATTTGCACCTTTTCCTGTTCTCATACCTCCTCTTATTGGCATAATATTCAAATTACCGGTCTGTCTTTTTTCTCTGTTCTCACGGCAATTATAATTATCGCAATGCTACGTACAGTAGACCTCAAAAGTGCAGTACCATGCTAAAGATTACATTGCTATGAACTGTGCGAGCGCGATACAGCAGTGTGTGTGCGTGTGCGTGTATGAGTGATGTCTCAACATTCTACACATAACACACACTAATGAACTGTCGTCACACTACGCGAAATAGCATTATATTTCTGTTGCATTTAGAATACACATCATAGTGATGACCTACCTCATTGCATTGTTAAAATTCGCGTAGTATTAACATGGGTTGGTAGCTGTTTGGGCTGAGCATGGGTTCACGATCAATGAAGTTCAAGTTCGAATCCATGTTATTACAATGTGTGGCTGTTTTTTGTTTCTTTGAAACCTTAATTATATTTGCATTTTAAGCAGAAAGTCGTTAGGTATTTATGTTTATTTATAATATAGTCATGCTTATTATTTATTTTTTATAAGAAGTTAAATATTAGATAGTTATTGTATTATTATTTAACCTCATTAATTGATTTTTATTTTATGTTTTCGGTGTTGGAAGGTGGAAATAAAAAAATCATGCTAAATGATAACAAAAATGTTTATTCGTTTTATTTATTTATAAAATTAACAAACTTTTATGAGAATGTGACGTCACATTCCTATCTCGGCAAAAAAAAGTTCTCTTATCACCGTTCATAAGATTTTTTGTTGTATACCCACTTAGTTAATTCATAATAAGAATAACATAACACGGAAAGGATATTCTAATAACACAAATATAATTGTTGATACCCGCTTATTATAGGTATCAGTATTCAGCAGAGTTAATTGAATACTAATATATGAGTTAGACTTTATGAACGTGTTTTTTAATGTAACGTCACATTGAATGTATTGAGGTTATAGCTTAAGTGTTCATTTTCTTGACGAAAAGAATATTGAAACTAAACCCCAATTTAAGATCATTAAATTAAAAGTTTATTTCTTAATTTTTTTTATTTTTATTTACGGTTATGTTAATATTACTAAATATTTAGTTACCCGGTCTACTTATTAAATTAAGTATTATTATTTTTTCGCCATAAATTAAGTCTTCCTTTTGGCAAGACTTGAAAGTCTTCTCGTCAGAAAATACAGTCACCTCCCAGTTAAAATGTAAATAATCTCGAGCAAAACGTAGTCTTTCCTCCCTGTGTTTTTGTGTCAAAAATGGTTTTTAGCTGGCTTCCGATGATGTAAACCTTCAGTATGGACTGCATGGCGAATAATGTAGTATCCAATTGCTCTGCAAACATTATAGTTGGAATGAAACCATTTGTTTCATATTCTTCCACCATAAAACGTCGCTGAGTCGGGTTAATAAGCGGCGGCCTTTCACTTCTTAGACGACTCTTCAGACTACCTTCTTCCTCAAACCTCTTTACCCAACGGCTAACAGAATTTCTAAAAAAAAAACAAAATATGATTACACACTTGCAACTAGCAATTTATTTAATAATACGAAAATCACACACCACAACTATTATCATAATAATTATATTTTTTTTAAATAACTTACACATTTTAAGCCAGTTTCAGTTGAAATTTGAGAAATATTAAGCCCATTTTTACGCAAAGTGACAATATTTGCCCTGTCATCAATACTAATATTTGCTTGCATCTTGAATAAAGACAATCAAACAATACGCTAATCGTAATAATAACACAAACGCTCGTAACAAAGTTCACCAACTAACAACGTCATAACTAACTACTTTGTTCAATCCAGAAGTTTATTTGGTTTCACATTCACCCTCATCTTTTTTGTTAATAATAAGTTCCAACTAATATTTAGAAAAACATATCTCATCGGGTCTAACGTATCATTTATAATTAAAACACAAAAAGTGTAATGTCACTTGGGTTCGAACGCAGACTATACTGTGCGAGTCATATCTATAGCGTTAACCGCTAAGCCAGATAGACACATAATTGTTAGTTTGAAATTAAATATCACTAACTTAATACTCCGTCGCGACATGACAGGCTTGTCACTAAGGCAAATGATCATTATATCGCACTCTTTCTGACTAGATAATTATGAAAGAGAGCGATATACGAGATCGTGTATGTGTGCAAAATATTTGTTATGGAAAAAGGTCGTAAGTGCGACTTGTTTTGATGCGATCGTTTTGTGAAACTGCTACTGCACTTATGGTCTCTACTGTACCAAGTCAATAATTACGCGTATCGTAGTTTTTTCTAGATCATAGATAGCATTAATTCTTGGGCATAAACACTGCATAATTTTATTTAATCACATAGGAATTGGAATTGTCTGTGTATTACGTACAACATACGTGTAATTTCTGCTTTTCTTCAATGGGAAAAGACTTGAGCTTATGTATGATCATCTACATCACTTTGTGGTCTCCAACAGCCAAACAGCCTACAAACACACAGCCTGTGCAAAATACTTACGTCATTATCATTCACAACGGAGGATTGAATAATTTTAATCTTAATAAAATCATAAGATTGTTGAAGAAACTCGTCTCGCGAAAGGGTTGAGTTTCCTCTCGCAACTAAATTCTCAAAATTCATTTCCTCGCGGCGGTTTGGTAATTTCCATAATTGCTGGAAGTATTCGCCAGTTCACCGAAAATATCGGGAATATTTAATGGGATGCGGTGGCCTGTGTCGCGCCTACTTCCGAAGATTTAATGAATCTTTCACCCGCTTGGCGCGAGTTCATTAAGAGCTCCGCCACAAATGCCAGCGAACATGTACACACTATGTGTTGCGTATAAAATATGAATAACGACGCGGAACGATTCGTTCGAGCTTAGCCTTTGAACTAAATGCGCGGTTCGTGTATTTGTGGGTTTATACGAATATACGCCTTGCTGGAACTACAAACATACTATATTAAAATAACATTCACACGTTATTTCGGGCTCTTATATAACATGTTTAATTCGAAGCTATTTTAGCAGCCATGTCAAATTCAGAACACTTTAATTTGTTACCGTAGTTCGCCACCACTCAAGATAAGTACTGGCCAGACTTCTGAAGTATTTCAAAGACGCTCAAAAGCGTACTCTCCCGGAATGCGGATTTAAAGGTCATTACATCGTTAGTCGTCACTAAAAGGGTAAATAGGAAGGAAGGTTTAAAGTCTTTAAACAGCTTGCTGCCAGCAACACGAACGAAAGGCATTTCCAGACACGCCACGCATTTTATGCGATTGGTCACCCTGAATTTAACCGTGAATGAAACCGTAAGAAAAGAGTTGTGTTATATATTTTCTGCTGACTACTTGATAATTGAGATGTGATTATAGTTTCACCTATAAGAATCAAAAGAAACACATTCCAGGGAAGACATCCATAGAATCATAATTTCCATAATGTTTCTGTATCTGCCTAGATAAGTCTTCAAACAAAATAAAATCTAAACCTAATCAAAACTTGCTTTGTTTCCACTGCCGATGGTAAATAATTTAAAAAAATCACAAAATTAATTAAACCCAACTGAAATGCGGAAACTTCCTAAATGACAAACCAGATATAATATCCGGTGGCGGATGCGGCTCAGCCTAGGCCGAACTTAAGCCTAGATAAATGGGCGGGTCCGGCCTATATTGGGTACCTATCTATTTGGTGCCAGCATTGCCAGTTCAACGGTTATTTACTGTAACTGAAGATTTTCAATCACGAATTTCATATGATTATTTGCTGGATTCCTATATCAAGAATCAAGTAGTTTTGCTTACCTATTCGTATTTTGATTTTCCTATAAAAAATACTAGGCTGATGACTACACTTCAACCAATTTATCTATGCAGGTAGGAAAACAAAACTAAAATAAATGTACCAAGATTGACAAATCGATGTATTTTTTCTTGACAAGCAGCTCCTTCGAACTGCATTCTTAAAGTGGTCATACTGTACAAGTGTACAGCCCTGCAATAGGATCTTTTACCGCTTGAATGACACTGACAAGAAGCAGCTGTTAGTGAACATTTGTAAAATGGTCTGTATGTATATGGGCTTAGGTTCCGAAAAATAACAATGCAGCACTTTACCCCTAATGAACGCCTCCGAACTAATGTTAGCTAAAATATTGGTTATGTTTACCTATTATCGCCCCGAAACCCCTGATCAAACATATACGAAAACGCAGTGTTGTTATTAGCGTACAAGCGTATGCTTTTGCTTATCCACGCAGTATAAAGAGATGCCATTGATTTTTATAAACTATGACAGCAAAAACTTTCAACAAGAACAGTCCTCTAATTTCTTTTAAACCTTCGCACTACAGGTTGATTCACTTTGCAGTCTCACGTACCATATAAAACAATGTCAATATAATGTAACAAAAACGTACACAATACGACTTCCGTTTCGAAGTCGATCTTCCTCTTGTTTGATACAAAACAAATAGAACAGGTACACACGGGACTCCATCGTTGGGAGGAACAAAAACTACGGCTAGTTATGTCTACACCCTGTATAATATTATGTAAGGCTGGTTCTTGTGTGAATAAATTAACTAGCGCAGAAATAAATAATTTCATGTTTTTGTTATCCTTGTAATTTATTTTTCTGCTAGCGTTACAAATTTTGAAATGGTAAAATTGTTTCGTAAAACACTCTTTCGAGAGAAAAAGAAGGATATATTTTACTTCAGCGTCGTTCTCAATTTAAATAATGATGTCCCATCTATTCTTTTTAAGCTGGCTGTACCATTGTAGGAAAATGCAACGTAAAAAATGTTTCTTATACCAAGAAATATTTGAACCTCTAACAAAATGACAAACATAATATAACTCCAAAGTACGACAAAGGTAATTGCTTCCATAATTACTTTTATTGGTTTAAATTGGCGACTAAAACAGGTCGACCATTCTCAGAAACGGCGTTTATCTTGATTAATAGTCCGGTTAAAATCTTTTATGAACAGATACCGTGGTCTCGGCCCTCAGAACAGGGGACGTCAGTGATTGAGTAATGATGCGTAACAATGACCTTTTCGTCTCATGCAACGGCGACGTCCTTGCTATTGTTTAAACAGACGTTTAGTTCTTGTTTAGATGTATTTGTTACGGTATTGTGACTACAGGATATTGAATTATATTAGTACACAATGAATTTAACCTTTTGTTAGTACGTAATGACCTTTCGGGTTCCTGCTATAATTCGGAATTCCTCAGCGAAGCCGAACGCTCGATTAGTTCCTTTGGTCCAAAGATCATTTCTGAATGATTGCCCAAGTAATTCGATTCGACGAAGTTTTCAGAGTTGCTCCGAAATCTCTTGATCTATGTTTTTAATCTTGTTATTTTGGGGAAAGTGAGAGCTTTGTTGTCAAACGCAGACAATGGTAAAAGTGCAGTCAAGTTCTCATAGTTATTAAAGGTTAATGTTACAATGTTGAAATCATTTAAATAACGTAGCTAATTAAGAATTCTTCGTACTTTTACTTTTAGAAGATGAGGGGTATGTTCTAAAAGGCGGTTTGTTATGAGCGTGGGGTAAAGTAAAGGGTACTTTTAGGGATTTATTTAAGTGTCTCTGGAAGTCGGGTAGGGATTTGGGCCGCAATGAAATCTCGCTAGACAATTAAGAACCGTCACAATGAGACGGCAGACTGCGACGCCCGCCTCCATCTTTACGTTTATCTAACGTTACTGTTATTTCTAGCTGTTAAACTTCTATGAAATTGTTATGAATAGAAATCAAATCTGTATTGTTATGAACGTGATTTTGCTTCAATTTGATTCATTTATGTGGTATTCTATGTATGATATATTAAGGGCAGGAGACTGATGATGATTTTGTTACAATTGGGATTGATTTCGAATGTTGCCGTGATTAAATAAACATTTAAATACATTGTATTTAGATTTTAGAAGTATTGGTAGCTCTTTTTTAACGATCTTGTTTCTCCCAGTGCCCGACCAGGGGCTGCAGTCTCGACATACAAAGCGACAAAAATCGGTCGTTAAGTCATAACGATGTCAAATTTCTTTAATAGATTTTCAACCTTAAGGTTTTGAAATAAAGTTGAAAATCTATTAAAGAAATTTGACATCGTTATGACTTAACGACCGATTTTTGTCGCTATCTATGTCGAGACTGCAGCCCCAGACTTAGTTTTACAATTTTCGGACAAACCATATATAGGTTTATAATTAAACTTACACTGCGTGCTCCCGTGATCACGGCACATGCAATAGCGTCGAAGTATCGGGAGGTCAAAATAATTCATAATCACGAAAGATATCAAAAAAAAGTTTTTTTTCTTTAAATTAACCTTTTATAAGTATCTGAAATTTGTATGCCTATTAGGTTAATCATAGCGATCCTGACATTCGAATTAGATCTTATTACATTGTACCTATGTTTCACGAATAAATAATTTGAATTAGATATCCCGTAAGCGACACAGTAAAAGTTTACTATACAATAGTATGAAGGCTTTAACTACCTACTTTTATCAGTCACCAGCGCCAATCAAAAGTTCCTCAAGTCGACGACCCACCTACATCGCAATCACAATTCATCGTCTCCAAGAATCTTATTCAACTTCACTCGTTCAATAGGAATGAAAGTAAATCCAGAATGAACGTAATGGGAACGAATGAATATCTAAAGTGACGGACCCATCCAATGAACCGAGGATTAGAGGCCTACTTATACCAATTTGGGACACATCGGTTAGTACTTGAAGACGAGTTTCAAATTGAATAAGTGTTTTAATTTCCGACCTGATGGAATGTTCCTTTTGATAAATGCCATTTTATTAATTAAGGGGATTAGTCTTTTGGCAGGATCTAGATATCGCTTTTGTGGAATTGAAAGCGATTTTATCTTCTTTTATTTATTCACCTTTCAAATATTCCCAATGATTTGTATCCACAAAACCATTGATTAAATATTTTTCTGAACAGCCAGCACTTTTTATCTATTTGTCAGCCAGCCAAACATGTTTACCGCTTCGGAGCGAAGTGGTAGATAAAATCAGCATCATAAGAACAAGCCACGACTGAGGTTGCTGCACAACATCTAAGGGAGTACCTATATAAGCATATTTTGCGAATAATCGAAAATCGATAATCAGCTCGATATACTATCGTAAAAGACAGGCTTGAGCCTAATGCTGTGGCTATTACTGAAGGATGGAGACGAGAAAGTACGTATATTTTTTATATGATAACGATCTATTTGGTTTACTCGATGTGACAGAGCAAAAACCTTACAGCCAACTTGCGGCAAATGGCCTCATTCATAATTCGAATGGACTGTGATGATAGAATTGAACGAACACACTAAAGGCAAAGTTTTCCAATGAAATTGAATATAATTGGATAATCTCTGTTACGAGAAAAATGGTATTCATTTATTAGCTATGAAAGATCAGGTTGATTTTCATCTTGTTACTGCGGCAGCGGTTAGAATCAATATGTTGCTTACCCTGCTAGGGATGGAAGTTGGCCCTACCTGTCTAAACAAAAACCTAGCAGACTTACGTGCGTGTTCATTACCAATATAAACTAAAAATGCGTCCCTTGTCAGCACTAGTACTAAAACTTACAAAGGTTTTGTTACAAAAATGTAATTAAACACTAATCTATTGGCCAAATGTCAGTGTTCTTTTACATTTATTAGCCCACGGTATCATAATTATGTCAAGTCATGTTGACCATAAATGTTCCTCAAAATGAAGGGCCTTGTCTAGACACACGCATTTATTTTGAAGGCAATTAAATTGTTTTTACTCGTTGGTCTAGTAGACAAAAGCGCGACTGCTGAGCATGAGGTCCTGGGTTCGATTCCCAGGTCGGGCAAACTGTTATCGAGTTTTTTCCATCAGGAATTTCCCAGTAGCAGTCACGGAGTCTGGATTTGTGCCCGGTTGATGGCATTAGGCTCGCGCCTATTAAATGTGACTTAAACATATCTGGCGAAATGTGGGTGTACTATTAGGTACACCTCTGCCTAACCCTGCGGGGATTACAGGCGTTATGTTTATACGTTAAATTGTTTTTCACAAAGGTCATAGTGCGTAGTACCGGAAAGGCGAGAGCAGTGTGTAAACACCGTAGCAAGTGGCGTAGGTAGTCTATGTATGTCATCATCTGCCTAGCCTTTTCCCAAGTATATTGGGGTCGGCTTCCAGTCTAACCGGATGCAGCTGAATACCACTATTTTACATGGAGCGACTGCCTATCTGACCTCCACAACCCAGTTAGTACTGGGTAATACGATACCCCTTGGTAAGACTGGTTGTCAGACTTTTTGGGCCACTGACTACCTAACGACTGTCAAAGATCTACAAATGACACCCGGGACCCACGGCTTAACGTGCTGCACGGAGGAAACTCGATATGTAATGGGTGGTCACCCATCCACAGACCAACCTAGGCAAGCACGGCTTAAACTAAAGATCGATCCGAGCGGCTGTTATTATTTAGCCACGAGCTCCTCCATAGGTAGGTAGTCTATGTATGTATGGATGTGTATTAAATGAATTAGGGAGAACTTATAAAGGGTGTAAATAGACCCTTAAAATATTCGAAAGGCACTTGTTCTCCCCGTCTTTGCGATATTTTTTTTTTGTTCTAGACCATACCTCGGAACCTTCTAGTTACGGAGAAATTGGGGGTCAAAGTTCCAACTTTTTCACAAGTTTTTTTTTAAATACATTTTTTTAATGTAAGATTTTTACTTAACACACCTCCACGACCCCCGTACTATTCAATCCATTCATCAGCACAATGCTTTAAGTGCTTTCCATCGTGTCCTACCGTAAAACTTGATTTTTCACCCCAAAAAAAAAGTCGATTCCCAGCAATAATTTTTGCGTAAAGTTACTTAGTTTGATGTACAGAATGCTTGGTTGACGGATATGTGAAGGGGTCTGTTTACCCCCTGTATATAATCACAAGTATTGAAGGATACCAATCTTGACAATATCAAAAGAGCTATGTCAACTATTACCTCGGCTTAGTTGTATTTTGATGACTCAAACGGTAAAATACCTTTACTGGCGGCGCGGTGTGAGAATTCTACCATGTGTAAAGTACCTATATTGTGTAATAATATATCAAAGAAGGCGAAAAGCTACTCCCCCTATTGTGTTAAATAACTGCTGAGTGTTGTGCGCTGACATAACAATAACATAACTAGCAGTCACGGTGTCATCGATTAAGTTACACTTTACTGGTGGCTGTTTTATGGTAAAGGAAAATCGGAAAAGAACTAAGAACTGAGAATACGGGCAATTTCGATTAAAATTATTTAGGAATAGTTGCAGTCATTTTGTAGTCGGTACCCCGAAAGACCGAGAACCAGTTTTACCAAGGGGTATCGTATTACCCAGTACTAATTGGGTTGTGGAGGTCAGATAGGCAGTCGCTCCATGTAAAATACTGGTATTCAGCTTCCGGTTAGCCCGGACGCCGACCTCACCATAGTTGGGTAAAGGCTAGGCAGATGATGAGGAAACGTCGTAGTCGTATCTTAAATTCTTTGAAAACATACTTTTAAATCTTAGATTCAGAACAGTCCTGAGACAAAACTGTCAAAGACAGGTTATTAACTCACAAACAGCCTCTTGGTACAATATAACTACGTACGTAACATAACATCACGCCTGTAATCCCCAAAGGGTTAGGCAGAGGTGTATTTAATAGTACACTCACATGTAGCCAGCTATGTTTACAAGTCCCATGTAATAGGAGGCGAGCCTATTGCCATCAACCGGACACATGTCCAGACTCCGGGGCTGCTACTGAGAAATTCCTGATGGAAAAACCCAATAACATTTTTCCCGACCCGGGAATCAAACTCAGCAGCTCACGCTCTGCAGTCGCGCTTACGTCGCCACTGGACCAACGAGGCAGTCTATCCTAAAAGTTAACTAAATCTTCCTAAGACCCTGTTTTCACACCGGACTGAGTTATCCTGTCTACAGTAGACAGAACCGTTTCATCCCTCCGTGAGAATCTTAGTTACAATGACACTAACACCCTTCTCAAAACTTCCCAACTTTTGCTTCTTAAGATTTACAAACTGCTTCAACAAGGGATTACACACGTGACGACTGTTAATCTCTTTCGTAAATGTTATACAATGGCATTAATATTACCGAGGGATAGAAATTTTACTTCCCGGCCTGTCCCATCCCTTAGTGTATCGGGTATAATGGAGGTAGCAGTGAGTCCGTCCCTTTTGCTGAACGCGGACGAATGCCAATTCTATTCGGGTATCCCGGACAAGTACATTGCTGAATTTCCTTGATGGTTAACACGCTTTGTATATTCAAGCAGCGAGCCTGGCTTGGGTTGGGCACCTACATCAAGCAGTCCCTGTGTTAGATAATCCTTTAAGATTTAGAGCAGGCTGAGGCCAAACAAGAGTATCTAGACGTCTAGACGTAAATTCAAACTTTTTTAATTAAAATGTGAACAAAATGACAAAACATAATGAATCAGTTTCAAAGGCTGAAACACCTTTGTTAAGTGTGTCACCCCACTAACTGGCGAGCGGTCCACGGAAAGACTAAACCTGTGGCGAGGTAGTGCATCCTTACGTAACCCATTCGTTCCACCTGCAGAAAATCTCGCACCTGGACATGAGTTGACATGGCTGACCTGGAAGTCTTTAAATAGACTCCGAACCCAGGTTAGCCGCAGCAAGGAAAATCTGCTCAGGTAATGATTCTGCCCTGGAGTGAAAATGTAGTGCTGTTCCAAAAACAATGGGCAAACACTTAATATCGTGTCCTGCGTGTTCTGTTGTTTGTTTACTACAGGAACTGATGGACGCTACGGAAATCGCCAAACTAGTAGCTCAGTTCTGGGCTGATACAATTTAGATTGCCATCGACACGCTGAGAAGAAGAATAGAATTACATAACAAAGACACAGTAAGGAGTCCTTGGAAAAATAATTCACTTATTTTCAAAACCAATATATTCCGAGTTATTATCAGAGGGTAGAACATATCTTCTCAAAGAACATAAGGGTGGTATGTCGACTGGAAAATGGTTATAAAAAGGCACTTTTGCTAACCCTCCAACTACGAAACTATCTGATGTTAGTGGCACAAAAACTAGTTTAATTTTGCGCAGAGGTTGAACATCAAACGTTTTTGTGGTAACCCTACCGTGTCTGTGAGGGTTATAAATGCGTCATTTTTGTTAGAAAAACGGAATTAACGAAGTGACTTTATTGTTTGCGTTTCATTATTATTTGAATTAATTAAATATCGTTGCTGTCCTAATTAAAAATGTTCTTAAAACGGTCATTATGTGGTCGTTGTCTGGTTGAAGTTGATAAAATTTAGTGCACACAAGCATTGGTTATGCGATGGATTCCCCCCCCCCCCCCAATTTATGATAGCACCCGCGTTAAACAACAGTTTCCCTTCCTTAGTTTTCTTGTCGAAATCAATTCCTAGAATATCCTGTAGGTAAGATTGATACTTCCTAAGAACCAACAATAACACATCTAAAACGTCGACATTGATATATTACAGAAATAGTCTAGGAACTTATAAATAGGAATATAAATAAAAAGGATAAATTAATGGCAGTCACATATTTTATCGAAACGGTCCTTTTTCCCCATCATGAGGCATAGGATTAGTTTGTAAGAGAAAGAAACATGACCTCCAGTTTCAATTTATTACGGGAGTAAAATAATGGAAGCGTATTGTGACAGTGGGAAGTTTCTATACCTATCTATATTGTGTATTGTTTGTTTATTATTTAGGTCTAATTTATTGTTTTTGATGTCGAGAGTTTTTATGCCGCCCATGGGCCTCTGACTTGGCTTTACATGTCGTCGAGAAATATCTCTCAGGCATGCTAATTTGGTGTCCTCACGATGTTCCTTCACCGAAGCAAGTGATAATCTAAATAATTAAAAGAGAACGCAATCAAGCACATATTATCGTATTTATACTAAACCACGCATCTAGATAACTCTCACGTGAGATTAGGAGGGGGTCAAGCCAAATCTCACGACATTTCACCGAGGGGGGAGGGGGTCTAACCATCCCTCTGAATACTAGTACTTTACATGGATCGACTGCCTATATAGCCTCCACAACCCAGTTAGTACTAGGTAATACAATACCCCTTGGTAAGACTGGTTGTCAGATTTTTTGGGCCACTGTCTACCTGCAACGACTGTCAAAGATCTACAAATGACAGCCGGGACCAACGGCTTAACGTGCTTTCCGAGGCACGGAGGAAACTCGGTATGGACCAACCTAGGTAAGTACGGCTTAACCTGAAGATCGATCCGAGCGGCTGTTATTATTTAGCCACGAGTATCCTGTGTTAATCCAGGTTATAAACTATGTTTCAAATTTCATCCAAATCCGGTTTTTGCGTGAAAGAGTAACAAACATCCAGACAACCATACATCCCCATAAACATTAGCATTTATAATATTAGTAGAAATATTATTAGGATATTATCAAGTCTACATAAAACTATCATACTTCTATTGCCTATTTATATTTACTACTGTTATCGAAGTTCTTGAAACTGCCACCACCTTGCAGTCCTAACAAAACATAGCTGACAAGTTTATCAGTTTGTCCAGTATATCTTGACATATCTTGGTGGCGCAGCTTGCGGAGCCAAAAACCAACAAAGTGTCAAACTCAGTACAGTTCTGAACTTCTGACTAGTTCTTTAGTCTGCCACGGGTCTACTTAAGCTGGTTGTAAAACAAGCTTGTATGGTGCTGTTGCAACTGATAAGTTCTGTTTACTTTCTTAATGCAATTATTGTGTACTTCCAATAATATCACCTGTTTGTTTGTTTGTTTGGTTTTTTTTTCTACATATAGTAGGTATTATGCTGGTGTTTGCATAAGATATGATACTAGGTATGAAGATATTTCTTGGAATTGTTCCAACAATTTTAGGTGTCACCTTGTCTTCCAAGTTTGAAATTCTGAAAATAATCATGTAATAACCACCTTCGCTCACAATGAACCTCATCAGAAGGCTTAAAGTCACCCAAAGGGCAACGGAGAGGGCTATGCTCGGAGTTTCCTTGCGTGATCAAATCAGAAATGAGGACATCCTCAAGAGAACCAAGGTTACCGACGTAGCCCGAAGAATAGCCAAACTTAAGTGGCAGTTGGCAGGGTACATTGCTCGCAGAACGGATGGCCGATGGTACCGAAAAGTTCTGGAGTGGCGACCGCGAACCGGAAGACTTTGCGTTGGAAGGCGCCACTAGGTGGACCGATGACCTGGTGGAGGTTGCAGGGATCCACTGGATGTCAATGTGGCGATACTTGGGGAAGGCCTATGAACGTCTTTCGGCTGAAATGATGATGATAGCCACTTTTTGAAAATTTCATATCCCTTTTCCAAAACAAAAAGTTAATCTACCATAGATTCCAGAAAAAAAAAACGACAAAGATACGGAAGAAAAATTATCTGCTGCATTAATTCTGGCTCATATTCTGACTGTAATATTTTCTTGCAATTTTAAACTTACATCAGACTTACGATAATTGCGAGGTCAACAGTATAAGAAAGACTCTGCAGATAGCCAACAAAAAAGTTTTAGACAAAAGAGAAAAATACACCATTCGGCCATTTAGAGCCTTATGAATATTCAAAGTGCTCGGCAGTCTTTATTTTTAAGACCACTTAACTGGTGCCAAGTTTAATAATTTAATTTATAAAAGCATTGTAGTCATGGTCCATTAAAAATAACATTGAGAAAATATTGTTAATGCTCTTTATGTGGCGTTTATAGTCTGTTCCGTGATGGTATCTCCCCATCTCACAACTTTATGCTCCCATCAAAATAGCTTCTCAAAACAAACATTGTTTATGTGAATATTTTGAATATTATGTTCAATATAAGTACCAGAGTATCTACCTACGTGGGTTCCTTATTTAGAGCGCTTTTAACCTGAATATTAAAATTGTTAGTCGACTGTGTGTTAGGGCTGGGATCTTTGGGATTTCATTCACCGAAATGTCTTTTGACGGGTCTTAATTTTTTCCATAATCCAATTACTTAACGGAGCTCAAAAAATTTTTGCCGCATCGGATTAAGTTCTTTGCGACACCGTAACCTATTCGGTGAGGCAAGCAAGGGTCCCCGTCATATATTTTTTATCGACACATTTCGATAAGGATGGATGTTGTTCTTAAGTTGGGGGCAGACGCCGGCGGGGTGCGGGGGCGGCTCGCGGGGGACGCGAAGTGGGTCGCCCCGAGGGTTGCCAGGTGCGGTGCCCACCCAGATTGATCGGTGTTTTATTTTTTTAAGTGTAAAACATAAAATGTAAAAAAGATTGCGTTTTTTGCGGTTGTGTGACCTATTTATTAATGTTCGAGTGTAATGGGTGTTGTAAAATGATAAGAGGTTATGCTGATAACATTGTATACAAAATTATTATTCTGAAATTGTGTTGTCGGGTTATTCTGCAAAAACATATGCGAAACAAAACAGAGTCCTACACAGAAGCTCGACTAAACAAGCAAACTTCTCACCGAGACGAGGGCGCGTCGCAAACAAAAACTCACATCCACGTCCGTCCCATTTTTCCACAGGCAACCCTGTCTCCATGATAGGTATTTATAGCCCCGCCGGCACCAGTGGAATGCATCGCCCACCTCCATCCAGCAATAATAACACCACTGTCAAGTTCATTACTCACTCATCCCGATGTAAGAGCTTTGAGCCTTTATTATCGTAGTCCTAATTATAGAGTTTGTTATCTTGTAGCGGTGACACTAAAGTGAGTCATTTCCTCCCGTTTAGACGGAGACGAATTCCTTGAGGCGAGAACTTGGTGAGATCGTGTCTACGTGGCCGTATTGGCGCTTTGGTAGGCGCCGAATTCCACGTGCAGGAATGTTGACGTGTGTTTGAACACAGTATAATACTAAGAGATAGTAATCTCAGTTCTGATGCTGATAATGATTTAATTTTAGAGGCGAACCATATAGTTATACAGATGGCTGAGCCAGATGAAGAAGAAAGAATGAAGAAGTTGCGTCGACTCAAATAAAAGCAGGAGGATGACGAACAAGAACAGCTAAAATAAATAAAACGAGACTAAACAAAAGATCTCAAAGTCTGAAAATAAATAAAAGCGTCTTCGTAATTAGTCTCCTCTAATTATTCCCTAATTAACATTTTTTATTGGACTTACGTAAAGCACTCAGAATAGTTAAAAGGAAAATGATCAGAATTCTTTAGAAATACAGTTGAAATGTATTTGTAAACAGGATCTTCGGTTAAACTCAATAGAGAGCTAATTTGTATGCGGATCAGGTGCTGTTGTCATGAATTTTAAAATTTTGTAAAGACCCGACGATGTCTGTAATCCTTCTGTCTGACATTTTGAAGTTTTGTAATAAAAACGCTTTCGAATTTAAGCCAAAAATCTCAGGAGTGTTCAAAATAGTTAAGGCCTTCAGTCCATAAACAACTCTTTATAGATCCAATACAAAGAGGCTTTAAAGCGCTTTTCAAATTCATATTACTATGCAGTATTCAAGACTATAAAATTTTAACTATCGACGAAACAGTTTTGGATGTAAAATCTATCGTAAACATGAGCCTAACTGCTGAGATTTGACAAAACATTGTAAATTCTCTGGAGAGACGAGAGCGTCGACGTTCCAATGCATGTGAAGTGTTGGGCATTTTTGATCCAAAGAGGTTTATTGCTTCAAATAGAATTCCTGAGGGAATAGATTCTATAGACGGATAAGCAATAAGAGGAGATAAAACTAGTGAATAGACAAAAGACTGGCTGCTTATAACAGGAAATCTGCTTTGGCTTTGTGCTTGCAAATTGCATGCCAGTTCAAAGTAAAGAAAATGTTTGCAAAAGCAAGGGAGATACTAGAATGGAAGAACACAGGAGTCAATTATTTATGAAAAGAAAGAGAAACAAATTTATAAAACAGCGTTCTTAAATTATACTAGCTGTGCCCCGTGACCTTCATACGCGTGATTTTTTTTTTTAATTTTTGAGTCTGTTTTTATTAACAATTTCAAGGGTTTTATTTTTTTTGCACGGAACTCTTATCCAATTTCCTAAAAGTAGCCTAAGTTACTCCTTATGACATCAGCTATCTGCCAGTAAAAGTCCCATCAAAATCGGTCTAGCAGTTTCGGAGATTAGCCGGAACAAACAAACAAAATTAAAAAAAAGTGTTTTCCTTTGTTATAAGTATATACACTTCGTAAATACACTTTCATATGCAATAAGCAGAAAACTGTTATATTGAAATTACAAAAAGACACTTCAATTTTATTCATTTGTATAGATCAGCTTGGTCTAAAGTTAGATCTAGGGACTTGAGTTGCTTGTCATTTGAAGATTCTTAACTCGGTTTCAGAAAAGCCTACTGAATTGAATCTGTTGTCAAACTCATGTCGAGCAATTTGATTGGTTGTTGAATAACAGTCAATCAATCAGCTTCAGTTAACACGACAATGTGTTAGTTAATGTTGGTTTTGTAATGTAATTTTAGTCTTTATGGAACATCTATTGTTCTTTGATAGACAGAAAGTCGACCAGGGTCTGTTTAGTTCCTGACTTACTTATTCTTAAGTTAATGTTGGTTTTGTAATGTAATGTTAGTCTTTATGGAACATCTATTGTTCTTTGATAGACAGAAAGTCGACCAGGGTCTGTTTAGTTCCTGACTTACTTATTCTTAAGATTCATCATCTGCCGAGTTTTTTCCCAATGATGTTGGGAGCGACTTCCAGTCGAACCGGATAAAGCTTAATACCAGTTTTTTACATGGAGTGGACACTGTCTATCTGATCCTCACAGCCGAGTTACTGGGTAATACAATACCCCTTGGTAAGTCTGGTTGTCAGACTTTCGGGCCAATGACTACCTGTTACTTACCATAGATCTACAAATAAAAGCCACGACCTACGGCTGCATGTGATTACCGAGACATGGAAGAATCTCGATACGTAATAAGTGGTCACCCATCCACGAACAGACCTCGGCACGCGCAGCTTGACCTTCGATAGAACCGTGTGGCTGTTATTATTTAGCCGTAATTCTCTCACTATTCTTATGACTCACTTCGCCCAAGACTTCTTCCGCAAAAAATGTGATAGCTCGGCTAGTGTGTATATAACTATATAATTGATAGCCTATATAACCCACGAATAATGTAGCTTTCTGCATATGAAAGAATTTTTAGAATTGGATCGTTAATTCCGGAGATTACCCCCTCCATAAAAACTTACAAACAAATTTTATCTCTATAATATTAGTATAGATATAGGCTCTAAATACCCTTAACTATAAATACAAACTTAAGCACCACCTCATTTGTAAGTCACAAAATTATCAGGTGGTCGGTAGTTCACATAATTGCGCTATCGTAGTCGTTTATACCTTGTTAAGCTTTGCCTAATTGTCGGGTATTACGTAAAACAGACAAACACCGCTGTTGCACACTTAAGTTTAAATTACAGTGTAATGTACAGTAAGTATAACGATTCTACTGGTTATTTTAGTCTTATGTTTGTTAGTTATTTATGAAAATTACCTGGAAGGAGGTAACTGTGTTCTAGATTTTTATTTTGTTACCTTTTGTATGTCATATTCTTTTCAGAACCTCTCAACGTTATCTACTGGTCTGCTTTTTTAACCAGCTTCCTTTTAAGTCAGGTGTTCCATACATTTGACTCGTGTTGGTATTGCACTTTTGTATGGAACCGCTGTTTTGTTTGTCTAGAATTATTTTCTGACGCCTCGTTGGGAAACTTGATTGCGTGATGATGTACCTTACACCGTGTATATGAACTATTCTCGTTATGTAGATAAATACATTTTTATATCAATTTACCAATACACAAAACTGAATAGATTCGAAACAATAAAACATAAAAACACGCAAAAATTAACCCGTCATCCAACCAACAGAAATCAGACATCATCAGAAAAAAACTAAATCAAAAATATTTACTTTAGCTCCCACCGGGTCACGTTCTCAACTCAAATTGTACGTATATTCACGTTCAGTGTACGAAGGGTTATTGAATCAGAGTCGTGCCGGCTCGGGCCGGGCACCTCCCCCGGGCTTGATACACCCTGGCACGACATATTTCACAACTTTGTAGTCAAAAGTACTTTGGAACTTGTAGAATTTACAAACAACGAACGTGTACATGAGAAGGAGCTAATTATGTAGAAAATTTTGGAATTTTATGAAAGATTCCTGGAGAAAGATTTTTGGAGAAAATTATATCTTGAGTACAGATTCCGAATTGGTGGATAAAAGAGGAAGTTTTCAGGGGGACGAATTATGAATACTTGAACTGCAATGGCTTATGTCGCAGTAGCAATACCTATCTAATATATATATAGTATTTGCCAGGTATGACAGCTATCTGAATATTTTTTCGTGCGTCATCCCCCGTAGCATGACCACCATAGACAAGGATTTCTTTGACGGAAGAATCGACAAAATGACAGATAGTGCAAAGAAATCTGTCATTGTGTCGACACAATCTGTCATTTTGTCGATTTTTTCTAAATTCTTTTCCAATTTTCACATATTTGAAAGCCTGTCTGAAACCTACTCTAGCAGGCTTTTGCATTTAAACAAAGATTTAAAGCTTAGGTATCCTTGGCGGTATTATTTTTAAGACCTTAATTTTTCCGATTTTAGACCTGCTGGCTACTGATTATTTTCACTTCGTTTGACTGACTTTCTTAATACACCTTTACTCTTTCATGTGTAATTCGTTACTCAGTTTACTTACGTAAAGAGTAGGGTTACCCATTAGCAAGGGACTACGCGTCAGAATAAGACATGAAAAAATTTGATGACGGAGGTTTCCCACGACCAATCGCCGTCTTATTTACTTTTCTCACAAATGTTATTTTCATTTTTGCGGCGACTTGAATTTCGATCGACAGATCGTGATTCAGAAATCTTTGATAAAAAAATGAGTAAACATCCATTGAAAAAAGTTGCTTAGAGAAACCCGGAAGTATTGGTTAATTAATTTTAATAGATTTTTTTATGCGGCATACATTTTTTATTTACAGTCTTTTTACGTATAAAATACCGTTCATTGACCAGATGATTGGCCATTAGACGTATGGTATAAATCAAAAACACACATACATAATAAGTAATCTTGTTTTATCAAATCTCTTCCGTCCGGAGTCACGTCAAACGAGTTTGCACAGATGTTACGTATTTCTCTTTCTTCGAATAAAAGCCAAATCATATGTAAATTATTCAGGAATCTCGACTTCTCAGGTTATCTATAGCATAATTTAATGGTGTTATCTTTTCTTTTGCGAATTCACCACCTCGAGCGGAATTTAAAATTCAAAGCGTTGAAATTACCGCTATGTGGACCATAATATGGACTGCATGACATGTAAATGGGGGCATTTAGATACCCATAAATGCATTGGGACAGTCCTATTATAATCAAATAAATGTTTAACAACAGCTGTTTATCTGCAGAATAAAATGCAAACTGCTTTGAAAGATTGGTTTTATTTCGTTGAAAACAAGAAAGAAAGTAGATCCGGAAAGCACAATATAAATTCCAGTTCTTGAACAACAAAACAATGAGTATCAAAACTAGCTGAAGACTGTAAAAGCCGTCACCAACAAAGGACGTCTTTATCCAAAGAGTCTGGATGACGGTGAATACGAACATTTTTAATTTTTCCTCCTTTATACTTGACATTTAATTGCTTGAGGCTTCATACAGGAAAATTTTCCTCGTTTTGGTTTGCTTAAGGCTTTTAAAATCACAAGGGAGAGGGGCAAGAGGGTGTGGGAGGAGTACCTATTCATTTTATATTAAAATAAGAATTATTATACAAAGGAGTGGAAAAGAGTGAACATTTTCTAACGGGAAGCTTGTTTAAATGATAGAAAAACTGAATAAACCTGGTTGCTACCAGTTTTCAAATTTTCAATTTGTGATTGTCTAAACATCTTGGTCAGGGATGTTACATGTTTTGCAAGATGAGATGACCTCTCCTCAGATAATCCTTTTGAACAGAGGAGATTTCAAACTATAGATGTGATTTCCATATCTATTCTGTTCTGTGTGCATCCAAATAAAACAGACGTGCACGTTTTTTGATCTATTGAAAACTACAAAGCCATAACGAAAACGTTTTAAAATTCAACGTCAGTCAGATATCATGCGGAGCGGATAGCTGTCAGTGGCAGACTCCAGCGATCCACATTCAGTTAGATAGGCTCAAATATACCTAACACTAGGCCTCATTTAGGGTGAACGTCAAAGACGGCGGTAGCGGGCGCGGTGGCGGGCGCGATTTGGTAGCCGCTGGGTATCATAAGTTGTTGTAGCACGCAGAGGACGACAGGAGGCAGGGAGACGTGTTTCCACAGGGTAGAACAATAGACTATCGCACGTTTGTTAGGTCACTCAGTCCTTTTCCGCTTGGAGTCACTTGACTGACGCAAACGCAGCGGGTCCATAATTGTGTTTGATATTTCGTGCTCCTTAGCACCCGCGCAAGTTTCGCACTCTGAACGAAGCCTAACTCGAAAATAACAAAGCCTTTCAGCCTATACAAAGAGGATTATTACCCGTCGTATTCCCCGAGAGAAACTCTTAGAAAACAGCAGATTTACCTAAGCATACAGCGTACCTGTATCAGTGTTTTATTCTTTCGTAAAAGACGGCGCAGATTTGGCCAGACGCTTTTATGTAACACAGAATTAGCATTCCTTACGAAAGGAAACGTGGAGAAGATAAAAGGAATTGGAATTGTACATTAAAGACTCGATTGAATAACTTTCTTGATGTATTCAAAGAGACGTAATGTAACTGTTTGGGTCGGTTTCGCCAAGTGCGTGTTGGACTCACATTATTTTAGACTATGCCGTTTAGAATTTGAAATAAAAGGAATAAAAATTGTACGAGAACATTTACAGTGCTTAGTTGAATCTTAGAATTTCAATGTATTAACGTGCAATTTTGTTAGTTATTAGAAAAAAATACTACCGCTTCTAAAGTCAATTATGGATAGTTCCATAATTGACTGGTTCGATTTAGAAGCGGACTACTTAGTTTGCGAAAAGTGTCACAAATGACTATCAAAGCTCAAATCTCCTTTTAATAGTGCTCTCAACAATTAAAAAAAAAAGAGTAAAATAAAATAATCGCTGATTTAATAAAAAAAAACCATCATTTGTTTATTTAAAATTCGAATCTTTCGAATTCATTTCGAAGCTTGAAGTTTTGTTTTGTCATAGAATCGTAAAGCAATGCTTCGGCCGCAGTGTTCCTGACAGGTCGACAGTCGGCCCAACATCTTTTGTCGTTTGCTTTTGTATATTTAACAGTGATTTATCGAGTTTCACAATAAACGAATACATTATATTTGTGCTTGATCCGATTCCTGAGATATTGTGATACTTGCTCGGTAACAGACGCAAATATATTTTTGGAATTTTTAAAATCTTCCGTTTATTATCCATGTACAATAATGTATGTATTTATTTTTTCCATAGTTTTAAGTTTGTTTCGAAATTGAATAATACTTCAGTAGTTATTCAGGTATTTTCTCTGCAGTAGATTTCATTACAGTTAAATTATAATTTATGATTTTTATAAAGTCATTATAAACAGTTTTTGTAAGGTCATCATCATCTGCCTAGCCTTTTCCCAATTATGTTGGGGTCGGCTTCCAGTCTAACCGGATGCAGCTGGATACCAGTATTTTACATGGAGCGACTGCCTATCTGACCTTCACAACCCAGGTAGTACTGGGTAATACGATACTCCTTGGTAAGACTGGCTGTCAGACTTTTTTGGCCACTGACTACTGACTGAGTTTTTGTAAGGTATATTATATTACAAATGCTATTATGGATAACCTCATAATTATGATTGCAAGTAATACACGCGTGCAGTCGTGTCTTTTCTTCTAAGATTGCAGTAAATTAAAATCGCATAAAATAAATATTTATTAATTTTAGTAAAATTATATACCTAACTAATGAAAGGTAATCAAAAAGTAATTAAATGCTGTTGCGATGTGCAAGAAAAGCATGACTCTCAATTTTTCCTTACGAAGCAAACATTGATGAGCATTTTAACGGGTCTTGTAAGTGTTCGAATAGGTTTTTCTTTTTATAAAACACTACCAGCCTCTACTTTACACAGATTTTATGACTTGACAAGACGTCGAGCTTTCTTTATTATATTTGTAAAATAAATTTTAAATTATACATAAACCTGATGGAATCTTTTTACTAAAGTACTAGCGACCCGCCCTGGTTTCGCACGTGTGCAATATATATATAAACCTTCCTCTTGAACCATTCTATCTATTACTGAAAACCGCATCAAAATCCGTTGCGTAGTTTTAAAGATCTAAGCATACATAGGGACAGACAAACAGCGGGAAGCGACTTTGTTTTTACTATGTAGTGATAGTGAAAACCGTATCAAAATTCGTTGCTTAGTTAGTTAATCTTGTTGGTTGATAAATGAATCCACCAAGAAGAATCTTCAAAAACCAACCTACGCTAGAAATCAAAACCCGGTGGTAAAAAACAACAAAAAAGAAGAAAAAACGGCATATTACTTTTCCATACTCTAGAGGAAAGCTAAAAGGTTAGTAGTAACTTATAGGTTTTTCATAATACTGCTAACTTGGGGGTAGAATATGGAAGACGGTCAGGTCCCTCAGCTCGCATACATTACAAGTTTGATGTTTGCAAATTGAGTATTTATGGCCGTTGTCGTGACAGACTTGAGAAGTAGGGGCCTGAAGATACCTTACATCAGCACCAGAAATATGGTGAAAGGTGTTTATAAATAAATATTGACACACACAAGTTAGGTAACATACAAACATAGAAAAACAAAATACAATGTTTACGACTTACGGCATTTCAAACAAATTTTCAAGTCCTGTTTTTTTAATGACTGAACCGATTTTAATGAAACTTCATTCGAATAAGCAAAATACATAGGTCTAAAAAGTTATCAGTGTACATTTTCGAAAAATAGTGTTACAGCTAAATTAGACCGATTTTAAATTTTCCATAGAAACAGAAATTCCCAATTATATTTCTTTTTAAAAAAACATTTCGAAAATGCTCTCTGATAACTTATTAGACTTATGTATCCTGCTTATGTGGTTCAGTCATTTCGAAACAAAAAGGACTTTCAAGTTTGTATGCAATGCTGTAAGTTATTTATAAACGCTCTTAAAAAAGTACATAAGTAGAAGTAGCCGTGGGCCCCAAACTAGGCACAGCCTGTATCTTCGTGGCCCACTTGAAAATGTATTTATGGGTTAAATATCGTCAATATTGGTTGTTCAGCTTTCCTATTTCATTTGAGAGCTTCGAGGGCTATTATAAAACATTTGGGTACCAGGCGGATCTCGCCAAGAATTAAAAAAGAACTGATGGTTCTGACTCGAGAAAGCCATGAATAAAATTAGGATACAAGAAATATGTTTCAAGTGCTTATGCCATGAATCTATGAGACATCTAATCACATGGTTTTCCCTGTCAAGTTAGTGAGTCATAACGGTAACTGTTTGCAGAAATCAATGTGTTATCAAAAGGATCCTTGAAAGGATAACGAATTGCTGTCCTTATGTGACTATTTGTGTATTATCAAAGTAAACCTAAGATAGCAACCAATATCTTCAAAGTAAGCGCTGATAACGTTCAGAACGGTAGCCCGACCTTATTCAACTGAAAATGTAACACCAGGCAGCATCGGAATTCCAATAGTTTTGATTCCCAGCACGTGCTGTTTCAAGTGGCTTTTCACGTTCAATTCAAGGTTTGGATACAAGGTTCGGTTTACTGGTCACAAGCGCTACTGTTGAACAGGTCTGGTTTCCAAGTCGAGCAGTATAATTGGGGGTTTCCAAAGGAATTTCTCAGTAGCAGCCCAGTCTAGATCAGTTGATGGCAATTGACCGGTTGATGGCAATAGGCTCGGCCCCTATTACATGGGACCTAAACATAACAGGCGACATGTTCGTGGCTAAATAACAACAGCCGCTCGGGGCTATCTTAAAGTTAAGCCGCGCTTGCCTAGTTTGGTCCGTGGATGGGTGACTGCCCTTTACATACCGAGTTTCCTCCAGAAAGCACGTTAAGCCGTTGGTCTCGGCTGTCATTTGTAGATCTTTGACAGTCGTTACAGGTAGTCAGTGGCCCGAAAGTCTGACAACCAGTCTTACCAAGGAGTATCGTATTACCCAGTTCTAACTGGGTTGTGGAGGTCAGATAGGCAGTCGCTCCATGTAAAATACTGCTATTCAGCTACATCTGGTTAGACTGGAAGCCGACCCCAACATAATTGGGAAAAGGCTAGGCAGATGATGCAGATGATGTTCCTCTGCCTAACCTTTCCAGTCGCGATATTACGTTATACTCCAGCCTCTATAAAACACTGGGTCGTCTTTTACACTTACAGTTTGTAGTTCAACAAAAGCCGCCGAAGACCGTGGTTAAAACTTTAAAAAGCTTTACGTATGTGTATTCTTCGCGAACTTTTAAAACTTAGTAGTTGTCGGCCGCATAAGTTTTAAGTGCCTAAATTTATGCACATCGTTCGAAAGTAGCTTCCACAGGAGTGACTCCGTATCTGTTTGTTGGACTCGCCAAGGTCTTTATCGGATATTTTTCTAGAAGTTTCAGACTTTGTTTTCATTTATTATATTAAGTGACGGTGTTGTTTGTTGTCGGTGCAGTAAGCGGCTTAGGGTCCTCGCCGGTAATAGAAGAGTGGTTGTTAGACTTCAGTCTAAGTTTGCGGTATCCTGAGAAGCTTATTGAATGGTATTTTATTTTGCTGCAAACTTGTTAACTTCTTTCAGTAAGGTTACAATAAATGTGTAGGGACCGTCTTTTAAAGAACCTTTTTCCATGTACGAACTCCTCGCGAATATGAAACACCTTAAAGAGATTTTCTTTTTTATCTATAATTACCCGACTGCCAAGGCAGGGTTATGTTTTTCGCGTGTATCTTTCATGTTTGTTTGTTTTTTTTTTTTTGTGAAATGGCTGGATGGATTTCGACGATTAAGGTATCATTAGATTCGTCTCAAAACACAAGTGTCCTTAGATCCTTAGATAGGTGTTTTTTAAAAATAAAACGAAATTAAATGGAGATTACAAATAAATATATATAGGTACATTTTACAATTTGTAGTTGGGTTTTTTGATACTTTTAATTAAATGTTACTTGTTTTTTTCAATGTTCTAACTAATGAATCATTAGTAGTAGGTCCTGGCGAATACGAATCCAAGTCAAATACATCTGGAACGTAAATAAGTATTGGTATAACTGTAAAAACATAGAGAACTCGTATGCAAGAATATTCTCTCTATCTGTTCCCCATTTCGCTGCTCTTCTGAAGCCCCATCTACATAATATCATCCAAACTGAATATTTATTCTGTAGTTAGAATAATGTCGACGTCGAGCATCAAAAAGTATTCGTCACAGCTGACGGTTACTGCTTTGAATAATTGCTAAATAAATGTCTGTCCATTAGAGAGAAATTCTGTGAGCATCCTTTAGAATAAATCGAGTTTTTGTAAAAAGAAAAAAAATGGTACAGGAAAAAAAAACCTTGAAGAAATGACTGATTGATGAAAAAGACATAAAAATAATAATTCTGACGTGATTTTAATAATTAAAGAAACCAATCAGCTCATAATTAAGTAGTAGCACGTAACTAGCTCAAGAAATTCAAAAGTGAAATTGCGAAATGAATATCAAACGATGGCGGAGTAAGTTTTGCATTCATCTATAAATTCACAATGGGGGCCGGTGTCTTGACAGTCTTATTTCTAGGTAATAAATACCGTTACACACGGAGTCTGGATTTGTGCCCGGTTGATGGCAATAGGCTTACCCCGTATTACATAAGACTTAAAACATAATTGACGAAATGTGGCAGTACTTTTGCCTTACCATTCGGGAATTTCATGCGTTATGTTATGTTAAATACCGTTAATGAATGTGGAAGTTCTGGGAAAGGATTCCATCGATTATACTAAACTGCGTTTTTCCTTAACTCTTTCGTCAACGTTTGACGCTGTTTTTTTTTAACCTGGCGGTTGATATTTTGACCTAAAATCGCCATCAAGCGATAAGACGGAAGATAGACAGACGGAAACTCTAAAATAACAGTTATAATTTAGCGTTATGGGAACACGCAGTTATGCTTGGATATTTATTTTTGAACCGTAGAAAGATTGCTTGTAGTATTGCTCGGTTCAGAGATCGAAGAATTTTTCATGTGAACTTTGCAAAAAGTATTTTGGTATTCATTAAGGGGTATTCCTCAAAGCGCAACTATTTTTACGCGCAATCAACTAAGTACAACTAAATTATTCCTCACAAATTCAAATTAAAAATATTATATGTTTATTCCTCACAGCGTAACCATGATGAAAAATAGAGAGGGGTAATGATGGATTCATTTTTTTTTTTTTAAACATGGTGGCGCTTTGGGGAATAAACCCTATAATATTTTCTATGCGAATTTGTGAGCGCAACTAATGGTTGCGCTTCGAGGAATAATTTAGTTGCGCTTAAAAATAGTTGCGCTTTGAGGAATACCCCTTCATTAAGTACGCTTTTGCTTATTGTGGGAGGTAGTTCCGCATTCCAATTTGTCGATTCACAAATTCTTTTCAAAGTACAGTTTGAATGAACTTTGCCAGCGAAAGGTCGGTCAAATGCCTCTCAGAAAAATGTACAAGCCCAATAACGTCCCACAGATTACATAACACGAGTGTAACAAAGTAACACACATAAAGCAGCAATAAAAGCGATACTTTAACACCTGTATTCGCTGCAACTTCTGTTAACCCCACAACAGCGATAATACGGGAAATCCCACCTAATAAAGATACGGATTTGCCGAGCAAAGCTCATACAATACGATTTGTTCCGCTATTTTTGGCGCAGATTTTGAATTAGTTTCCTTCCGCAGCTTTCATTGGGAGCAGACGGGAGTTCAAAGGAAGGCTTTGGAAGGATCTGCCTCGTAAGTGTAGGTTCCTATGCGTGCAGTACCGTTAATAATTGACTAGCCTTGAGATTTAACGTGAGCATTACTTTTTACTTATCGTGTTTCGGTTAGATTATGAATAGAAAACGTGCAGTTTCTAGATTCTAAAGCACTTAATTATGCGTAGGTATTTTATTATTCAAACAAATGAAATTCAGCGTTTAAAGAACAAACATCTACGTAACAAGACAAGGCCCGCAGACTTTTTGATACACATAGATGACAAACCCGACCTTCGGGAAGGTCCTTTCTATTTATATCGTGTCCATGTTGATGTTTTTATTTAACTCAATGCGAGTCGTTTTTAAAGTCCCTTTGTGATCAAAGGATCACGCTCCAATGAGCACAGGATAGTAAACGGAAAGTGTAAGAGGATTTATCAGGTCAAGGGACGCGGGGGGACGCCTTTGACCTCCTCAGATGGTAAGAACGTTTGTGTAATGGAAGTTCGGGGATGGACTTCCATTTTAAGTATATTAAGAAGGCGTAATAGATACTCTGGCCTATCTAGAAGCATATTTGTTGATTATGTTTCCATTATTTTTCAATTGATAGTGAAAGCAGTTGAAATATCTCTTTTGCCCTCATCCCAATCTATTTGGGGTCGGCGTATCGTGTCTTCTTCTTCCATACTTCTCTATTACTCGTCATCTCCATAGACACTTCCTGTCTTGCCATATCATCCTTCACACATTCCATCCATAGTAGTTGAAATAATTGTATGATAAAAATTAAAACAATTATAATGGGTTAAGTATTTGAGTTTTGCTTACGCAAGAATTTTGCCTCTAGAAATTACTAAGAAAAGAAGCAAGACGTTTAACAATACGGTATAACGGTGGATGACCATGCAAACTACACAGCTAGTAAGAATTGCAGATGATCAAATTCATAAGCTATCGATAAATTTTTAGACGCGCCGGTAAATGTTGGAATACCGGGTACCGGTAAATTGTGCAAACCGTAAGGACTAAAAAATATTAATGTCTACAACTAACAATCTAACTACAAATGAGGGACTATAAAGCCAGAACAAATTAATAAAAGTAGTCCACCTGTATAATATAGGTCTGAAACGGACATACAATGTTGCTTAGCCGTACAAGTTACAAGCTCGATTACATTCTATTTATACGAGTCTAGGCTATAAAATGTAGCCGTCAGGAACAATGTGTTTATACAAAGTAAGACGGAAAGCATTCTACATTGCGTAGACTAAAATCTAGCCCACCTAAAGTAAAAATATTGTGGGTAAGGATTAGCGAAATAAAGATTTATAGCAAACAAAATAGGTTTGAATTGAATTACGTGTCTATTACTTACTTTATCCTAGTCAAAAGCCACCCCGATCCTGAGCACAGTGGTCCAAAACTCGAATTGAAACGTAACAAAAATAACACAGAACGGTTCTCGCATGCACACAATACGACTATTACTTTTCACACGACAGAATTGAACTATTTATTAAAAACTAAACACAGAATAACAGGTCTTTCATTCACTGTCAAAACTTTCGCTGTTCCGAAGTTGTTGTGTGTCGCGGAGGTTAAAAACTGAATGATGGTATTGTTGCACGTGAGGATCGCGCCGGTCGCCGGCCGGCGCTGGCGACGTGAGCGGGGTACTGTCAAACTCGAGCGGTCGAGCCAGTGAGCCAGCTGGGCCCACATCTCCGACGCTCTAGCGGACGAACTCACAACTAACAGCCGCCTCTAAGCGAAGCGGTACAACCTGAGTAAAGGCTTTTTTCGGTTTTAAAAAAAATAATTACTCCAATAGTAAAGACTGTGGTTACAAATATGAACAAGAACATGATACTAATTTTGTATCGAGAACCCGGAAGTAAAAGGCCTTTTGAAAAGTTAGTCAATAATTTACATGAAAACACTAATTCTAACACGCTTAAAAGGAGATGCTGTTACGTAATTTGTGATTATGTAAATTTTAATTGCCTGTTCTATACCAAAAAATCTAAATAACGATACCTAATTCACTTCCTGAACACCATAAAATCTAGCAAAAAGCCCATTTTCATAAAAAAACGCAACGAACTAGGCAAGACAGCATACTTACACCAGTTTTACCATGTTTCCATAAAAGTAACTTGTCAACAGAAACTCGTATTCACAAAAGATCGTAATAAGGAGTTATCCACCCACACGCGCCGGCTCCGCGGTAGGATCGCGATGGCGGTGCGGTGCTGGGGGGGAGGATATTGACTCGCGGCGCCGCCAATGCGCATGTTCTGAATCATGTGTTTCTGTTTTTAAGCTGTACAAACACTGTATAAGAAAATTATCGCTAATAACCACGCCGACAACTAAATCCCTTGATACGGCCCCGAGATTTCTCGATGCGAGTTTTTTTGTAAGAAGACTGGCAGGTTTGCGCACTGAGCGTTAAAGTTATAGACGTCGACCAAACGGCCTTGACCTCATGCGTAATTAAGCGCTGTATTTTGCAGTATTTTATTACCGTTACATATACTGTTAGACATTAATTTATCATGTAGTATACGTGCTAAATATAACCAGTTTAGTGTCCATTCACAAAATTAGAGCCGAAAGTTAATTAAGCGGGACGCAATAGAAATCCGATTTGTTTAAGTTATTTTTAAGTTATGTGTGAGAAATCAAGAAGTGCAGACAAGCTCGGAGATGCAGACATCTCTAAGTGTTGGCTTTGAGCCAACATTCCGGAGTTTTCGTGCGAAAGTCACGTTTTCGTCGGTTTTCGCCTTCTACGGCGACAGGGCAGAGGAAGAAAGGAAGCAATTACTTAGATTTATGGAATTCGAAGCAAAAACTCCGTGTAGCGGTTGGATTTTTCAAGCTCAAAAAACTGCTTTTCCAATAAAGAACGTTTATACTTTAAATCAATGTTAGATTCTCCGTGTTTATGTTTTGTCACACTTGTTTTTTTTGGGCCATCGCCTCCCCTGGCACCTGATTTTGGTCTGTCCCATTTTCACCCGAAACTCCAAAAGTATTTGGCGATACTAGGTATTATTGTCTCTAAAATATTTCCAAATATGACGTTGATCTAGGTGCGTCACTATCTTAAAAACTGAAACTTTAACAGATCTTGTTTTTGTCTATTAGATAGGTTTGTGAGTGATTTATTTTTGTCTTTTAAGTAGAACCTAGAAGATAGAACCTAGGGATTGAAAACGTTTTAGGTATTTTGTCTTTAATTGCATGAAAACCAACAAAGGTGATATTTTCATTCAAATACACCGTCATCACAACAAATGCGTGTCTCAAACTACCCGGATTTCATAAAGGTGATTCATAGACCCCTTACTAATTTAATAACGAACAATAATAATTCTTAAACTGTCATCTGCTGCCGCTGTCTTTATCAGTGGCGAAGTTTGGTAAACTCTTTTAACTTTACAAGACTTGCTGACTACCAGCAACACAAAATGTCCGTTAGATGGCGCTTCAAACCATTCTACATTCAAACTGTCCGATATCGTTCAAGTTGATAACTTGAATAGAAAACGGTGTGGGCGGTTTAAGACAGATGGCGCCACGGTATTCTTTATTCAAAAATTTCAGCCAGTACATATTTAAATTTTATTTAAAGCATTCCTCTTAAATAAAAAAAAAAACAAATTATCAGAAACCAGCTATATGAATATTAACGTTTTTCGTGTTGTGTTATGTATGAACATGACTGTATGAATGTGTCGTCTCTTTTCACTTTGAGTAAGGTTAATGATGTAGAAGACGGTTCATTAAGTCACAAAAGGATAAAACGAGACTTGCCGGTAATTAAGATTTTAATTATTAACATACACAGTAATATACAGCTGCAGTACTTATATGACAATAACGAGCTAATTATTAAGATTGAAATGTCACGCTTTCTGCTTTCTGAGAAATGACAATGAACAGATCATGTATACTGGGATACTTGACATATAGTTGATGGTCATAACTCGAAATATCATCATCACCATTTATGTCGAAAAATGATCACTACTAGACATAGTCATCAAGCGTCATCACATCGAAATATCGTGAATGGCTTAACATTCCACTTCTCTTCTTCAACCTTGCTGATTGTCTCTTCCAAATCTCTCCACCTTTTACGGCTTTATGTCATCGCTATCCAGTTTCCTTCGACCACTTTAATGAGATGCGTTTGTCCATCCGTTGGTATTCTGCCTAGATTCCTCCATACCATCTGTGGTCTCCACTCCAGCAATTTCTTCTCCTATCTTCCATCTAGTTTACGGTATGTAGATTGCCTGCCCACGTCCACTTTATTTTTGTTATAGCTTTGACTAAGTCCGTAAGACTCGTTTGTCGCCGTACTTAGGGGTTTTTCACCCGGTCGTAGAGGATTTCTGTTACCCTCGTCTAAAATATTGGACGGCAGAATATCGCTTCTAATAATTTTTGTCATAGGAAGAGCGCAAGTGGGTTGGCTTTGGCGGCTAACAATACAATGGCATGGAAAATCATAAAATGTGCTGCAAAGAAAACTGGAGAGGAACTTAAACGTGTTTGTCTGTTTTTCAAATTCTTCTTTTTACATGTGTGGGACAAAGTAAAAAACAACCAGTTTACCCCATTTCTGGATTTCTTTTCACGTTTATTTATCAGCCAATCAGTCCATTGGTCATGAGCAGATTTATGTTGCCAGCGAGAGTATCCTGCATAAAAGAGATGGAGATGAATGTTAATGGATGGAAAGGAAGAGGAAGGCCAAATAAAAGATGGATGGATTGTGTGAGGAATGATATGAAAGAGAAAGGAGTAAATGATGCCGTCTGACAGGGGAGAATGGAAGAAGAAAACGTGTTGCGCGGACCCCAAAAAGAATGGGACAAGGGCGGGAAGATTATGATGATGATGATGAGAGTATCATACAGAGTCAGTTCTTCCTTGATATATAATAGCTATCGGTACTTAATTGCAGGTTATGGTTAGAGGTAGACTTCCGTTTGAAAGTAAAATATAAAGGCTCTAGGGCATGTGATCTTCATAACAAATTCTCAGATTACAACTACGACTCGTAATATTGTTGTTTGTAAACTAAACGCTCGTTTTCAAACACATACCAGTAGGTACCAACAGTTGATTGTTGGCACTGAAACGACTCGTTAACATCATTATGCCAAACAAGCTTTTCCGCCTGACCGCGACAGGGAACTAAAGATTCACTGAAGAAAACGAGCCCGAAAAAGAGTTTGGAAATTACTAAGGGTAGTTAATGTGCCACATAAAGAGGTAGGTAAACATAAAAAGATAATTTATTAGAACTAGAAATGTTTAACGTAGTCGATAACACTACTCACCCAGCAACCCACTACTACGCCACACTACACACACCCACCCACTACACTCACACACTAACCCACTCACCCAATACACCAGCCCACCTACCACTAACCTACATGGACTTGTTCGAAATAAAGTATTTGATTGCTTGATTGATAACTCCTTCAAAATATTTATTATACTGAAAATATTTATAATGAAATGTTTCGATAGTCGATAACATTACTCACCCAGCAACCCACTACTACCCCACACTACACCACTACACACCCACCTACTACACTCACACACTAACCCACTCACCCAATACACCAGGCCACCCACCACTAACCTATATGGACTTGTTCGAAATAAAGTATTTGATTGTTTGATTGATAACTCCTACAAAATATTTTTTATACTGAAAAAATTTATAATTAAATGTTTCGGTAGTCGATAACACTACTCACCTAGCAACCCACTACTACCCCTCACTACACCACTACACATCCACCCACTACACTCACACACTAACCCACTCACCCAATACACCGGCCCACCCACTACTAACCTACATGGACTTGTTCGAAATAAAGTAATTGATTGATTGATAACTCCTACAAAATATTTTTATACTGAAAATATTTATTTCCCGCGTCTTCGTCCACGTCGACGTCAGAAATTATTTCACGGGAACGTATTTACTACCGGTTTTAAAAGTAGCGTAGCTATAACCTCGGTCACGGTCTGCCTGTGTGTCTAATTTCCTCTAAATCCGTTCAATCGTTAACGCGTAAAAAGACAGACAAGCTTACATTCGCATCTAAACATACATTCATTCAAATAAATTAAATTGAAGTGTCTGTTTGTAATTTCAAAATAACAGCTTTTTACAGAATGCATATTAAAGTATGTACGGTACTTAACAGTAACGAAGGATCAATTTTTGTAAGAGGTAAGCCGGAGTACATATCTTTAATGTGATTATATTATTTGTCTATACAATACTGACTGTGCCATTTTTCAAAGGCAAGCCGGTAGGAATCGAGTTATATGGAACCTTCGCCACTGGTACTTATAACAAAAAAAAAAAAAAATGTCTGTTTGTTCCGGCTAATCTTCGAAACGGCTGGACCGATTTGATGACCGACGGGACTTTCACTGGCAAATAACTGATGTTATAAGAAGTAACTTACATTTACACACCATGCAAAAATAAAACCCTTGAAATTATTAACAAAATCCGATTCAAATAAGGAAGTAATATTTTTACATAATATTCTCACGAAGACGAAGGTCGCGAGCGACAGCTAGTTTATAAATAAGTATAGACAGTTTGACAAACAGGCCCAAATAGTTTATGGTTAGTGGTTACCACCTCATCATCAACATCATCATTTCAGCCGAAAGACGTCCACTGCTGGACATAGGCCTCCCCCAAGTGTCGCCACATTGACCGGTCCCGCGAGACTAGTATCCAGCGATACAATTACCACTTACCGCTAGAAAATACGAAATCTTAAACAAATCATCCTACGAATCTTTTAGAGTTGGTTCTTCATTTATATTATTCAAATGAAATCAAATTCATTTATTGGCTAGAATGTAGGTTTACAAGGAGGAGCTCGTGGCTAAATAATAACAGCAGCTCGGGTCGATCTTTAGGTTAAGCCGTGCTTGCCTAGGTTGGTCCGTGGATGGGTGACCACCCATTACATACCGAGTTTCCTCCGTGCCTCGGAAAGCACGTTAAGCCGTTGGTACTGGGTGTCATTTGTAGATCTTTGACAGTCGTTAGGTAGTTAGTGGTCCAAAAAGTCTGACAACCAGTCTTACCAAGGGGTATTGTATTACTCAGTGCTAACTGGGTTGTGGAGGTCAGATAGGCAGTCGCTCCATGTAAAATACTGGTATTCAGCTGCATCCAGGTAAACTAGAAGCCGACTCCAATATAGTTGGGAAAAGGCTAGGCAGATGATGATGAATGTAGGTTTACAAGTATGATCTTAAAACTATAATGTTCCCTTTCATTCTACCATAACATATGGTGTGTTAATATTTAATTTTAACCTGCACAATCTTATTATTGTAAATAGGTACATTCAAAACAAAAAATTATAGTCAACAAAAACAAATAAGATCTCATGCATGCATATTTTAATTGGGTACATTAAAATTTATATTTATAAATATAATTTATTATTACAAAAGAGCTTTTAAAGAAAGCTTTGTCTATATTACTTTGAAAACCTTAAAACGAATCATAGCGGAACATGATTGACGTAGAAAAGACATTATTTACTTTGTGCCAAAAATAAATTATTTTGTAACGGAGAGCAAAGAAAAAGAACGTGTTAATAAATTAAGAGGAGCCTTAATTGTTGAACTGAATGGCAAAGGCGTCTTCTCTTACAGAGAAGAAACGAGTTATTGGTCTCCACGAATGCTTAAAAGGTATAAGTCTTTAAACTAACACTCACTCACTGTCACTCAGGGTCACTGATTATTATCAGTAACATTAGAAACGGGATATTTACCATGTTTACTGATTGTTCTTCAGTGATCATGGTCCTTGCAACAGCGATGAAATATCGGGAACTCAAAGCAATAAATATGGTAAATATCCCGTTTGTAGTGTTAATGATAATGCTTAAAAGGTGTTAAGGGGGAGCGACAGGGTGGACCGCGAAGTTCAAATTTTCTTAATTTTTTTGAAATTTTCAGGTTCCCGTGTCAGGTTGTATGTTGATTAAAATATGATTCGCGATCGTAACAAATATGACTTTACAGAGTTATAATCATTAAGATACAACCCTCTAAAAATCATTTAATCCCATTTTATGAGTTTTTCATGAAATAGTCATTGAATGGGATTAAGTAAACTGAGAGGGTTTTATTGATGATTTAAATTATGAGCTGAGCATGAGGTTCTTCCTGGGTTCGATTCCCGGGTCGGGCAAATTGCTATTGGTTTTTTCAGCCAGAAATTTCTCAGTAGTTAATGGCAATAGGCGTTTAAGCTTCATGTAATAAGGAGCGACCCTTATTACATGAAACTTAAACGTAACTGGCGAAATGTGGGCGTACTATTAGGTAAACATCTGCCAAACCTTAGGGGACTACAAGCGCGATCTTATGTATGTAAATTAAATTTTGATCGCCTATACACAGCTGTTTTTCGTTTTGCCTAATACGTTCCTGATGTTTTGTTTACCTTGTTAAATAGAACCACAAACTTCCCTATAACTAAGAATTTCAACATAAGGAACTGCTTGAATTGTTTGAAACTCTGGCGCCGTGGGGTCCGAGTGCTCATAGCCTGTTCAAGGAAATTTAGAAACGCCTAGTTGACGCTTCCCGTGACCGGCTGGCTTTTACCTTGCCCGGAGGCTAAGCGCTGCCATACAACGTGGCAACGCCGCCAGTCTCTTGGGCACATTACCAGCTAACAGCGTTGAGGAGGAGTTTTTCGATGTCCTTTTATAGTTTGTTGTTAGTTTAAATAATAGTTTTTTAGTTAATAATGTATAATTATAGTTACAGGAACTGCTTTATGTGGCGACACTTGGGGGAGGCCTATGTCCAACAGTGGACGTCTTTCGGCTGAAATGATGATGATGATGATGAACTGCTTTAATACCAAAGTGAAGTCGAAGTTTAGTTTCATTCAGACGCACAGGAGTTAATCGAGGCTGTAGCGAAAGTGAGCAATAAATCATTGATAATGGCAGGTAAAGTAATATTAACATAACTTTGCCCTTTGACCGTTTCTCTCGCACAAAAGTTATATTTTTAGCTTATCAAAATGTACACGATATTTATTTTAGCGTACTGAGCTAAACCATTTACTCTTTCACCATCTAAAAAAAGATAAATAGAGCATACCTCATGGAGTCAAATAAATAATATCTCTATCTCGGTAAAATTAGGTTTGTTACATGTATTGTAAGTTGATTTATTGAAGAATTTCAGACATAAAAAATAAAATTTAAACTTTTCTATAGAGTTGTTTTTGACATGGAAAGAAAAATTCCAGTGCGAGCAGGGTTTGAACCTGCGACCTTCCGATTCAGTACACCGGATGTCTTAACCAACTTCCAACTTCTTCTTTGTCTTTTTCTATAGAGTTGTTTGAAATTAAACTCTAATTTTGTCTATGCAAAGCTTAATACGTGTTTTTCATATTCATGAATTATTAATTACGAAGTAAATTTTGTTAATTTATACATCAATCTGTAGTACAGACACAAAATATTTATTAATAATAGCTTAATGTTAACAAACCCGCATAGCTATGAAAGTACTACTTAAGAGAGAACACGGCCTGCGAGAAAGGTATTTGAAGAAACTATTGACGTCGTAAAGTGCGTTAGGGACAGCTGCAGCTCAGACCGATAAAATTTTGACGAGAATGACGTATTCCCCTCTTTTGTTCCTCGAAAGCTGAGCCGATTCAATTTATTTTTGACATTACAATTTTAAGAAAGAGTATGTGTAGGTTCCTATAAATTTCTTTTATGTTAAAAACTTTTCGAATTTGTCTGGTCACGGCCGTAACAATAGGGCATTTTTTTGACATTTTTGAAGGGTCATATTTTTTATACATATTAGTTGCAAAAAAGAAAATGACAGACGTGTATACAGTCGACCTTGATTAAATAAAAAAGAAATGAGAGGTCAGGATGAAAAAAAGGCAAATACGTTTTTATGGAGAATCGCAGTCCCTGTTCCCTCTTAACATTAGTTTTGATCGCGGGCTAATCAAATGAATGCTAACCACTTATTGAGCTCCAGACGACTAAGTCTCCTCCAAGATTAAGCTGTATGAGGAACTAGAGAGAGAGAGTAAGTAGTATCTAATTAAAATAATTCACGATTTCGATAATTCACTCTGATACTCAGTTTCTTTTAAATTGTAAAGTTATAAAGGCAGCGTAGCTACATATATTCGTATGTGACTCACGCATTCATGATCGAAAATATCTTAAACAAAATAGTCTTTACTGTATTTTTAAATCAACCACGTGATACAGAAATCAAGTTATCTGAAATAAGACTACACCGATTCATAAACACACAATATTTTTAGAACTGAAAGAAAATCTATTTTCTGTAAAAGATGGAATGTCCACGTAACAGCGGCTGTAATAAAAATTCATGTCCGCACCTCGGATAACGAATGTGCAGCATGTTTTGTCTCGCAAATGTGAACATAAATCTTGTGTAATTACATATTTATAACCGTTTTACATTATGTAAAGCTGCTCCGTGCTTGTTTAAAAAGAATAATAGGTTAAAAGTAAAGAAGGCACTCACTGAATTGAAACTTCGCGCCGAGACTCCGTCTTTTCTCTCTCAACTTATTCCTGAGGATCCTCCTCTTCAAGCGGTTGAGTACTAAGTCAGCTTCATCCACACTCTCCGAGGAGGAAGTATGAACGACTTGAAACGTGCCACTCACAGAATGTCTTCTCGTTTTCGTAAATACACTCATGTTCCTGTGCTTAGGCGCGATCTCTGATATACCACGTCTATACATTTTCAAACGTTTCCTCATTTCAGAATGGACCGCGTCGTCCGCTCCGATATTAATGAATTCATTGTCTGACGTCATATCTTCTATTTTGCAGGTGGGAGGTTTTTCGGAGGAGATTTTAGAAAATTCCCGACGCTTAGTAGCCGCGCGTGAATTTGGGGCATATTCAATTGTTCGGCGCCGATGTACAGCAAACCAATCCGGATTAGAGCTCACTCGAGCTTGTAAGCTTTTTAAGTAAGTATTCAGAAAAGATATTTTGTTGTGTGGGGGATTGTACACAACGCCAGATTTAGATCGTGCCAGATTCTCATTTTCGAATCCTTTTTTACACCCACTCAGAGTTGCGTCATTGAAAGATTTCGATTTATGAAGGGCCAAATCGGGTTCGTTTTCCTTGTTAGACTCATCATCGATTACCTGATCTATTTCACTTAATGATGAAAGGGACGAAAAGGGACTGTTGGGAGTATCAATTAAATTCTCAGAATGTATTTCGAGATTTTCTTTATCTGTTTTGGACGTTTGATTTATACCGTTACAAGTTTCGTTGTCAAAACTTTTGTTACTGCTTATTTCACTTAGACCTTCTGAGGGAAAAGGGCCGGTCGCGAGGCTATTTGTGTGTAAATTAGTAAAGTTGTTTAATGTGAGTTTACTCGGAATGTTTGACACACTGTTACTGTTTCGTATAATATAGCGTTCATTATTATTTTTTGCGTTATCATTAATAGCTAACGGCTTTCTATAAACGCGAGTGTATACTTTATCACCAGATATTGTGTTGTGCTTTTTAAGCGGTTTTCTGGCGATTATGTGACGGAAATCTTTTTCTTTCAATGAATGAGATGTTTTCAGTAAAGAATCGTCAAAATCAGAGCTCTTAATGGATACGTTCTCATCATTTGTCTCAACGAGGAGATTTCCATCACAATCAAATAGCTGTACTGTTGGAAATCTCATCCCAGGGGAGAGATTTCGCGTTCGCAATTCCCACTTTCTTTGACTCGGTTTTCTTAATTGTATGCGAATAATGTTATCGTCTATTATAGGACCGTCACTATCACTGGAGTCATCTTTTCCCGCCATATTTATTATTCACTTAAAGAATTTGTGGCATCAGGAAATATTTAAAATATTATGCAAACTATTGTCCACGAGACGCAAATTGTTTGTTTACAGTCAGCTGTTCTTATAAATTCTGGCGCCTTGCCAACCAAAACAATCCGACATTCACTTCAAAATAGCACCAATGTCAATTTTGTTTTCCGAACAGAAATAAATAACGTAGCATGGTTAGAGGCTATCATGAACCTCCAGAAGCGAAGCATTTCGATTAAAATTGTTGGACAAATTCGTGTGGGACGATCATTTTCAGACAATAACATTCTTTCGGAAGTATTTGACGATGTAATTGAACGATGTGGCGACATCAGCGATTTTCCTCGACTCGAGGAAGGATTTGCATGACATGTGAAAATCGTATGAGTGCAAACCGGGCCAGCCATTTATCTCCGTATTGTTTTCACAGGTGATGTCATGGGGCAGGTGTGTAAAAATATGAGCTTACTTTTACGCTTAATGAATGAATTCGAAAAGGATATTTTGACTGCAATGTAATTGCTACAGGAGTTTCGGTATAAAATTTATTGGGATGATTCTTCTGCGATAGAAAAGAGATTTTTGAATTATCTACTACGCGCCTCAAAGAGATGTCAGCAATCAAGTAGGGGTCCGCATGGGCCGATGCCTGCCAGGGCTGCGGGACTGTTCGAAAGAGATACCGTGGCCCTGGAACACAAAGGGCAGAGAAGGAACATGGATGGGTTTTAGTCAGTACAAGTCTGACACTCCCCTCCGCTCCGCCCAGAGTGGGGGGGGTCATTTGATGATTTCCCATCCGGAAAAAAAAAAAAAAAAAAAAGGAAATTCATAGTACTTAAGAGGAAACGAGTAAATCAATGTAAAAATAAATAAAAAGTTACATTGAAGTCTACATGATATTTGCAAAGTAACTACGATTATATTCATTTTTTACACTGTAGAATATCGAGCCATAAAAGGTCCATTTCCAATATGGCAGCTAATAAACTAGAATAAACTGCTAATAAAATGAGTTAGTCAGTGCGTAGAGTCGAGAATTTTTCGCTCTATGAAATCTATGATGGCACTCAACAATTTACTTTCATTATTGTCAAAAGTACTAATTTAGTAACAAACTCTCTATCACAATCACAATTCGAGAGTTTTTTAATGAAATTGCTAATTCATTGATTCACATTTGAAAAATTCGTCTACGAAGCAACCAATGTTATCGCATAACATAATCAGCTTTTAAAGTTCCCACTGCTGGGACATAGGTCTCCTCTCAATGAAGGGCCTTTTTTATACTGAAAAAATTTATAATTAAATGTTTCGGTAGTCGATAACACTACTCACCTAGCAACCCACTACTACCCCTCACTACACCACTACACATCCACCCACTACACTCACACACTAACCCACTCACCCAATACACCGGCCCACCCACTACTAACCTACATGGACTTGTTCGAAATAAAGTAATTGATTGATTGATAACTCCTACAAAATATTTTTATACTGAAAATATTTATTTCCCGCGTCTTCGTCCACGTCGACGTCAGAAATTATTTCACGGGAACGTATTTACTACCGGTTTTAAAAGTAGCGTAGCTATAACCTCGGTCACGGTCTGCCTGTGTGTCTAATTTCCTCTAAATCCGTTCAATCGTTAACGCGTAAAAAGACAGACAAGCTTACATTCGCATCTAAACATACATTCATTCAAATAAATTAAATTGAAGTGTCTGTTTGTAATTTCAAAATAACAGCTTTTTACAGAATGCATATTAAAGTATGTACGGTACTTAACAGTAACGAAGGATCAATTTTTGTAAGAGGTAAGCCGGAGTACATATCTTTAATGTGATTATATTATTTGTCTATACAATACTGACTGTGCCATTTTTCAAAGGCAAGCCGGTAGGAATCGAGTTATATGGAACCTTCGCCACTGGTACTTATAACAAAAAAAAAAAAAAATGTCTGTTTGTTCCGGCTAATCTTCGAAACGGCTGGACCGATTTGATGACCGACGGGACTTTCACTGGCAAATAACTGATGTTATAAGAAGTAACTTACATTTACACACCATGCAAAAATAAAACCCTTGAAATTATTAACAAAATCCGATTCAAATAAGGAAGTAATATTTTTACATAATATTCTCACGAAGACGAAGGTCGCGAGCGACAGCTAGTTTATAAATAAGTATAGACAGTTTGACAAACAGGCCCAAATAGTTTATGGTTAGTGGTTACCACCTCATCATCAACATCATCATTTCAGCCGAAAGACGTCCACTGCTGGACATAGGCCTCCCCCAAGTGTCGCCACATTGACCGGTCCCGCGAGACTAGTATCCAGCGATACAATTACCACTTACCGCTAGAAAATACGAAATCTTAAACAAATCATCCTACGAATCTTTTAGAGTTGGTTCTTCATTTATATTATTCAAATGAAATCAAATTCATTTATTGGCTAGAATGTAGGTTTACAAGGAGGAGCTCGTGGCTAAATAATAACAGCAGCTCGGGTCGATCTTTAGGTTAAGCCGTGCTTGCCTAGGTTGGTCCGTGGATGGGTGACCACCCATTACATACCGAGTTTCCTCCGTGCCTCGGAAAGCACGTTAAGCCGTTGGTACTGGGTGTCATTTGTAGATCTTTGACAGTCGTTAGGTAGTTAGTGGTCCAAAAAGTCTGACAACCAGTCTTACCAAGGGGTATTGTATTACTCAGTGCTAACTGGGTTGTGGAGGTCAGATAGGCAGTCGCTCCATGTAAAATACTGGTATTCAGCTGCATCCAGGTAAACTAGAAGCCGACTCCAATATAGTTGGGAAAAGGCTAGGCAGATGATGATGAATGTAGGTTTACAAGTATGATCTTAAAACTATAATGTTCCCTTTCATTCTACCATAACATATGGTGTGTTAATATTTAATTTTAACCTGCACAATCTTATTATTGTAAATAGGTACATTCAAAACAAAAAATTATAGTCAACAAAAACAAATAAGATCTCATGCATGCATATTTTAATTGGGTACATTAAAATTTATATTTATAAATATAATTTATTATTACAAAAGAGCTTTTAAAGAAAGCTTTGTCTATATTACTTTGAAAACCTTAAAACGAATCATAGCGGAACATGATTGACGTAGAAAAGACATTATTTACTTTGTGCCAAAAATAAATTATTTTGTAACGGAGAGCAAAGAAAAAGAACGTGTTAATAAATTAAGAGGAGCCTTAATTGTTGAACTGAATGGCAAAGGCGTCTTCTCTTACAGAGAAGAAACGAGTTATTGGTCTCCACGAATGCTTAAAAGGTATAAGTCTTTAAACTAACACTCACTCACTGTCACTCAGGGTCACTGATTATTATCAGTAACATTAGAAACGGGATATTTACCATGTTTACTGATTGTTCTTCAGTGATCATGGTCCTTGCAACAGCGATGAAATATCGGGAACTCAAAGCAATAAATATGGTAAATATCCCGTTTGTAGTGTTAATGATAATGCTTAAAAGGTGTTAAGGGGGAGCGACAGGGTGGACCGCGAAGTTCAAATTTTCTTAATTTTTTTGAAATTTTCAGGTTCCCGTGTCAGGTTGTATGTTGATTAAAATATGATTCGCGATCGTAACAAATATGACTTTACAGAGTTATAATCATTAAGATACAACCCTCTAAAAATCATTTAATCCCATTTTATGAGTTTTTCATGAAATAGTCATTGAATGGGATTAAGTAAACTGAGAGGGTTTTATTGATGATTTAAATTATGAGCTGAGCATGAGGTTCTTCCTGGGTTCGATTCCCGGGTCGGGCAAATTGCTATTGGTTTTTTCAGCCAGAAATTTCTCAGTAGTTAATGGCAATAGGCGTTTAAGCTTCATGTAATAAGGAGCGACCCTTATTACATGAAACTTAAACGTAACTGGCGAAATGTGGGCGTACTATTAGGTAAACATCTGCCAAACCTTAGGGGACTACAAGCGCGATCTTATGTATGTAAATTAAATTTTGATCGCCTATACACAGCTGTTTTTCGTTTTGCCTAATACGTTCCTGATGTTTTGTTTACCTTGTTAAATAGAACCACAAACTTCCCTATAACTAAGAATTTCAACATAAGGAACTGCTTGAATTGTTTGAAACTCTGGCGCCGTGGGGTCCGAGTGCTCATAGCCTGTTCAAGGAAATTTAGAAACGCCTAGTTGACGCTTCCCGTGACCGGCTGGCTTTTACCTTGCCCGGAGGCTAAGCGCTGCCATACAACGTGGCAACGCCGCCAGTCTCTTGGGCACATTACCAGCTAACAGCGTTGAGGAGGAGTTTTTCGATGTCCTTTTATAGTTTGTTGTTAGTTTAAATAATAGTTTTTTAGTTAATAATGTATAATTATAGTTACAGGAACTGCTTTATGTGGCGACACTTGGGGGAGGCCTATGTCCAACAGTGGACGTCTTTCGGCTGAAATGATGATGATGATGATGAACTGCTTTAATACCAAAGTGAAGTCGAAGTTTAGTTTCATTCAGACGCACAGGAGTTAATCGAGGCTGTAGCGAAAGTGAGCAATAAATCATTGATAATGGCAGGTAAAGTAATATTAACATAACTTTGCCCTTTGACCGTTTCTCTCGCACAAAAGTTATATTTTTAGCTTATCAAAATGTACACGATATTTATTTTAGCGTACTGAGCTAAACCATTTACTCTTTCACCATCTAAAAAAAGATAAATAGAGCATACCTCATGGAGTCAAATAAATAATATCTCTATCTCGGTAAAATTAGGTTTGTTACATGTATTGTAAGTTGATTTATTGAAGAATTTCAGACATAAAAAATAAAATTTAAACTTTTCTATAGAGTTGTTTTTGACATGGAAAGAAAAATTCCAGTGCGAGCAGGGTTTGAACCTGCGACCTTCCGATTCAGTACACCGGATGTCTTAACCAACTTCCAACTTCTTCTTTGTCTTTTTCTATAGAGTTGTTTGAAATTAAACTCTAATTTTGTCTATGCAAAGCTTAATACGTGTTTTTCATATTCATGAATTATTAATTACGAAGTAAATTTTGTTAATTTATACATCAATCTGTAGTACAGACACAAAATATTTATTAATAATAGCTTAATGTTAACAAACCCGCATAGCTATGAAAGTACTACTTAAGAGAGAACACGGCCTGCGAGAAAGGTATTTGAAGAAACTATTGACGTCGTAAAGTGCGTTAGGGACAGCTGCAGCTCAGACCGATAAAATTTTGACGAGAATGACGTATTCCCCTCTTTTGTTCCTCGAAAGCTGAGCCGATTCAATTTATTTTTGACATTACAATTTTAAGAAAGAGTATGTGTAGGTTCCTATAAATTTCTTTTATGTTAAAAACTTTTCGAATTTGTCTGGTCACGGCCGTAACAATAGGGCATTTTTTTGACATTTTTGAAGGGTCATATTTTTTATACATATTAGTTGCAAAAAAGAAAATGACAGACGTGTATACAGTCGACCTTGATTAAATAAAAAAGAAATGAGAGGTCAGGATGAAAAAAAGGCAAATACGTTTTTATGGAGAATCGCAGTCCCTGTTCCCTCTTAACATTAGTTTTGATCGCGGGCTAATCAAATGAATGCTAACCACTTATTGAGCTCCAGACGACTAAGTCTCCTCCAAGATTAAGCTGTATGAGGAACTAGAGAGAGAGAGTAAGTAGTATCTAATTAAAATAATTCACGATTTCGATAATTCACTCTGATACTCAGTTTCTTTTAAATTGTAAAGTTATAAAGGCAGCGTAGCTACATATATTCGTATGTGACTCACGCATTCATGATCGAAAATATCTTAAACAAAATAGTCTTTACTGTATTTTTAAATCAACCACGTGATACAGAAATCAAGTTATCTGAAATAAGACTACACCGATTCATAAACACACAATATTTTTAGAACTGAAAGAAAATCTATTTTCTGTAAAAGATGGAATGTCCACGTAACAGCGGCTGTAATAAAAATTCATGTCCGCACCTCGGATAACGAATGTGCAGCATGTTTTGTCTCGCAAATGTGAACATAAATCTTGTGTAATTACATATTTATAACCGTTTTACATTATGTAAAGCTGCTCCGTGCTTGTTTAAAAAGAATAATAGGTTAAAAGTAAAGAAGGCACTCACTGAATTGAAACTTCGCGCCGAGACTCCGTCTTTTCTCTCTCAACTTATTCCTGAGGATCCTCCTCTTCAAGCGGTTGAGTACTAAGTCAGCTTCATCCACACTCTCCGAGGAGGAAGTATGAACGACTTGAAACGTGCCACTCACAGAATGTCTTCTCGTTTTCGTAAATACACTCATGTTCCTGTGCTTAGGCGCGATCTCTGATATACCACGTCTATACATTTTCAAACGTTTCCTCATTTCAGAATGGACCGCGTCGTCCGCTCCGATATTAATGAATTCATTGTCTGACGTCATATCTTCTATTTTGCAGGTGGGAGGTTTTTCGGAGGAGATTTTAGAAAATTCCCGACGCTTAGTAGCCGCGCGTGAATTTGGGGCATATTCAATTGTTCGGCGCCGATGTACAGCAAACCAATCCGGATTAGAGCTCACTCGAGCTTGTAAGCTTTTTAAGTAAGTATTCAGAAAAGATATTTTGTTGTGTGGGGGATTGTACACAACGCCAGATTTAGATCGTGCCAGATTCTCATTTTCGAATCCTTTTTTACACCCACTCAGAGTTGCGTCATTGAAAGATTTCGATTTATGAAGGGCCAAATCGGGTTCGTTTTCCTTGTTAGACTCATCATCGATTACCTGATCTATTTCACTTAATGATGAAAGGGACGAAAAGGGACTGTTGGGAGTATCAATTAAATTCTCAGAATGTATTTCGAGATTTTCTTTATCTGTTTTGGACGTTTGATTTATACCGTTACAAGTTTCGTTGTCAAAACTTTTGTTACTGCTTATTTCACTTAGACCTTCTGAGGGAAAAGGGCCGGTCGCGAGGCTATTTGTGTGTAAATTAGTAAAGTTGTTTAATGTGAGTTTACTCGGAATGTTTGACACACTGTTACTGTTTCGTATAATATAGCGTTCATTATTATTTTTTGCGTTATCATTAATAGCTAACGGCTTTCTATAAACGCGAGTGTATACTTTATCACCAGATATTGTGTTGTGCTTTTTAAGCGGTTTTCTGGCGATTATGTGACGGAAATCTTTTTCTTTCAATGAATGAGATGTTTTCAGTAAAGAATCGTCAAAATCAGAGCTCTTAATGGATACGTTCTCATCATTTGTCTCAACGAGGAGATTTCCATCACAATCAAATAGCTGTACTGTTGGAAATCTCATCCCAGGGGAGAGATTTCGCGTTCGCAATTCCCACTTTCTTTGACTCGGTTTTCTTAATTGTATGCGAATAATGTTATCGTCTATTATAGGACCGTCACTATCACTGGAGTCATCTTTTCCCGCCATATTTATTATTCACTTAAAGAATTTGTGGCATCAGGAAATATTTAAAATATTATGCAAACTATTGTCCACGAGACGCAAATTGTTTGTTTACAGTCAGCTGTTCTTATAAATTCTGGCGCCTTGCCAACCAAAACAATCCGACATTCACTTCAAAATAGCACCAATGTCAATTTTGTTTTCCGAACAGAAATAAATAACGTAGCATGGTTAGAGGCTACATTCACACGTACAAGACAGTAGACACAGCACACCAGTCACTTTCACGCACTGTAAACTGATTACTGAACATCACACTGTAAGCAGGCGGCTCATGTTGAAAACGATTGCATAAGTTCGCTTGTGTGTCGATTGCGCGGAATTGCACCGTCTAATGAGTTCGACGTCGATGGTTTTAATTTGTCCGTGTCGCAGATAGATCGCAGCATCGATTTTCACTGGGGTCGAGTGTCGAGGCGGTGCAAGCGCGCAATTTCCTCTCCCGAGCGCTTTTCCTGCGGGAAGCTCTCTGGGAGGGCCGCGCGGGTTTTTGGTCGTTCGCGACTCCGGACATTTCTGCACTGAGCGCAAATATCTGAATAGTCGAGGAACTATAAATAGTGAACGAACGAGACGGCGATCTGGCTGGATCCCCTTGAACCTAGTAGTACGAGCGGTGTTTGTATCGGGCAACGTAATCTGTGACGCGTGTGCAAGTAACAAATGTTCGCACTGACACAGTTTCCCATTTGACCAGCCGGCGCGACCATATGCATTCGTGACTAATAGTAGCGCAGATGGTCTTTATATAACCTCATGTTACGTTTCTTTGCGTTCAAAGAGATTCACCTGCGTGAAACAATTTGTAATAGCAAGCAATAACTGTTGTAGTTATTATGCAATGTGCCTGTAATAGGTTTATTGAATACTGAATATTTGCAGCGAGCTGAATTTTTAGAGCGCTTGAAAGTGCCCGCTTTATTTTTGAAATATGTCGTTCCAGCGTTTTAAATAGCTGACCTTCAAACGTCGTTCGGATAGGGGGACGTTTTTTTACCTCCAGCAGCGAAGCATTTCGATTAAAATTGTTGGACAAATTCGTGTGGGACGATCATTTTCAGACAATAACATTCTTTCGGAAGTATTTGACGATGTAATTGAACGATGTGGCGACATCAGCGATTTTCCTCGACTCGAGGAAGGATTTGCATGACATGTGAAAATCGTATGAGTGCAAACCGGGCCAGCCATTTATCTCCGTATTGTTTTCACAGGTGATGTCATGGGGCAGGTGTGTAAAAATATGAGCTTACTTTTACGCTTAATGAATTCGAAAAGGATATTTTGACTGCAATGTAATTGCTACAGGAGTTTCGGTATAAAATTTATTGGGATGATTCTTCTGCGATAGAAAAGAGATTTTTGAATTATCTACTACGCGCCTCAAAGAGATGTCAGCAATCAAGTAGGGGTCCGCATGGGCCGATGCCTGCCAGGGCTGCGGGACTGTTCGAAAGAGATACCGTGGCCCTGGAACACAAAGGGCAGAGAAGGAACATGGATGGGTTTTAGTCAGTACAAGTCTGACACTCCCCTCCGCTCCGCCCAGAGTGGGGGGGGTCATTTGATGATTTCCCATCCGGAAAAAAAAAAAAAAAAAAAAGGAAATTCATAGTACTTAAGAGGAAACGAGTAAATCAATGTAAAAATAAATAAAAAGTTACATTGAAGTCTACATGATATTTGCAAAGTAACTACGATTATATTCATTTTTTACACTGTAGAATATCGAGCCATAAAAGGTCCATTTCCAATATGGCAGCTAATAAACTAGAATAAACTGCTAATAAAATGAGTTAGTCAGTGCGTAGAGTCGAGAATTTTTCGCTCTATGAAATCTATGATGGCACTCAACAATTTACTTTCATTATTGTCAAAAGTACTAATTTAGTAACAAACTCTCTATCACAATCACAATTCGAGAGTTTTTTAATGAAATTGCTAATTCATTGATTCACATTTGAAAAATTCGTCTACGAAGCAACCAATGTTATCGCATAACATAATCAGCTTTTAAAGTTCCCACTGCTGGGACATAGGTCTCCTCTCAATGAAGGGCTATAATCCATCACGCTGGCTCAGTGCGGGTTGGTAGATGTTACATGTCTTCGAATTTTTGGTTCTGGGACATGCCGATTTCCTCACGATGTTTTCCTTCACCGTTTTGAGAGCAGTGGTGATGAAATAAATTACACAAAAATTTATGCCCCTGCCCGAGTTCGCACCCACGACCTGCAACTCTTAAGTCGGTTCCATTACCATTGGACCACCGATACTCTGATGAAGAATATTTTTGCATACAAAAAAAAAGCAACCATAGTCAATATGTATCTTTTACCTCCCTGAATAACCTGAAAAATGTGTCGAAGAAAAATGTTCTGTCTATGATAGCAATTAGGCTCATAACAGGTTTATTATTTCTTTTCTAGTGTACGCCCTATTCTAGACACTATACCAAGTACTATAGAGTACCAAATAAACTACATAAACCTTTGATAGACTGCATGTTTATCTCGCGAAGGGGTGTTATTATTAATGGTCTTCATACCCGGGCGCCCACGGATCATTGCCTCGGCAATAATCGCTGGCACTTACCTTCAAGTAGTGGAAGATGACTTCAGATTTGTATGTGTTCAAGGCTAATGGTTGATTTGGTCAGGTGATCTAGTAAATATATAATGTAAGAAGGTTATGTTTAGTTAGGATTCACGTGAGAGATTTAGGATTAGTTTTCTATCAGCTAAGAAGAGACAGTCACCTCTGGGTTGGTTTCGGGTGTTTCTTCTCAAACTTGTTTGGTCGGAAACTCCGGCCTCATCTAGTTTTAAAATATAACTTATTGCGAAGTGTTAAAGTGTCTTTTTTCGAACCAACTTACAAAAATAAGTACGATTTATGATTAAAAATATAGACGGGTCACTGGTCTGGACTGGTCACTATTTATATGGGGTGGTAGTTATATCGTTAGAAAGCCGTAAGCTGAATAGGTTCTAGAGTGACGACCACGGGCTAGAAGGAGCTGCCCCAATGAGCTGGTGAAGGCCGCATGTACACGCTGGAGGCGAGAAGCATAGGACCGGTCACAGTGGCGTCGCTTACGCTTATTTCCAGCATTGGCAGATTTCGACTGATATAATGATGTCGTGAGCAAGTGAATAAATATTAACAGCTGCTCCAGGCGATCTTCTGGTAAAGCCTGCCGCTTGCCTGGGTTCGTCCGTGGATGGGTGATCACCCATCACAAGGTTCACCCATAACATAGTTAGTACATACTGAGCTTTCTCCGTGCCTGGGAAAGCACGTTAAGCTGTTGGTCCCAGCTGTCAATTATAGATCTTTGACAGTCGTTACAGATAGTGGCCCGAAAGTCTGATAACCAGTTTTATCAAGGGCTACGGTATTACCTAGTACTAACTGGGCTGGAGTACAGATAAGCTCGCTGTAAAATACTGGTATTCAGCTGCATCCGGATAGACTGGAAACCAATCCCAACATAGTTGGGAAAAGGCTAGGCAGTTAATGATAGAGATAATGAAGATGAGAGAATCACCTTTTATTCATCCATATTAATACTTCAGTGTCGTCGACGTAGCCCCACACTTGGTAGTTCTTGTACGTATTTGTCGTTGTTCTAGGTCTTTGTAGTGGAAACCAACCCCGAGGAACAAACATTTGTGTAGTCTACAGATAGTCGCTCTGGATCTCAGTATTTGCACATCGGAGATTTGTGTTTGCAAACCACAATACTGCAGTTTCTCAGACCTAACTCTTTGGTAAACGTTTTTAAATAATCTGTTTTCTTCTAAATTAGGATCACATACTATATAGGGTGACCGGTAATTAGTGACCGATACTTATACACGTCATTGTACTCATGATAACAAAAAACTTTCCCAAAAAAAAATTTTTACACAACAGACGTATTAAATTCGCGCGCCAATTTCATACGACTATTGTGTTATTGTGATAACAAAGTGAATGTCAATAAAAAAAAGTTTCTTTGGGAAAGTTGTTTGTTATCATGAGTGCAATCACGTGTATAAGTAACGGTCACTAATTACCAGTCACCCTATTTAATGGCAGATCTAATTTTACCTCCTTTTTATTTTCAGTTGTGTCAAATAATTTACATAACAATTATTGGCATTAAATATTCAGAGGACACAAATAATGAAATTTACAATTTATACTGGTTACTTAAAATATAAATATTTAAGTAACCACAAATAACGCGAGCACGATTCCGGATGTGTGCGAATATATTCTGTACATGCCAGTTTATCCTCGTTTTCATAAGCATTAGGTGACACCTAAATAATGGGCGCGGTTGGATTTTGAAAAAGTTAAAAACAGCGCAGCATATAATATATTATGGCATGTATGATGTGGTAGGCAATGCTATCACTAAACCATAGTGATTGAGAAATTCTAGAGGTTCTAGTGAACGTAAGCGCGACGGCTGAGCGCGAGGCCTTGGGTTTGATTTCCAGGTCGGGCTATGTGTTATTGGGTTTTTCCATCGGGAATTTTTTGCAGTTACGTATTAGAAATTTAGTCCTGATTTGTGCCTGGAACCTTTATTACAAGGGACTTAAACATAAATGGTGAAATGTGGGTACTCTTCGAGTATTACTTATGATTACGAACTAAGAATATTTATATTATTTAAATCTTATTGATTGACCAAAAGAACCTAATGTCTAGCTGAACTGGATTCTACTCTTGACCTTTCGGTTTCTATGTCGAGGATCGAGTTTCCAATAATAATATACAAGTACAGACGAAACAACAGTATGATTTCTACCACCTCAGATAAATGACAAATTAAATTATCTGACAGGTGTGAACGTAGACGAATCAAAAGGAGTGCCTAAGAAAAGATCGATTAAGTGTAAAATAGTTCTGATGTTTTTGGCTGGTCTCATGGCAAATAAACGTGATTTAATGTCTATAATTAGTAAAGAAAGAAGAAAGAAAATACATTTATTTGGCACATGCCACAAGTGCACACAATATAAAACAAAAATAATACAAGAAAAAAAAAAAAACTTAAAACTAAAGAAAAAAAAATAAAAAAATTAGGTAACACGGTGTGCCTCATAGCTGAGACAAATAGGACCAGTTTAGTATGTATTATCTGGTACAGAATTTCATACAAACTCAATTCAATTTTTAACTTAAGGGGAAGCGTCAGGATAGCCCGCTAAATTCAAATTTTCTTACGTTTTTTGCATATTATTATTGCAGCAAGTATTTCATGAAATAGTCTTTGAATAGTATTAAATGAACTTAGAGGGTTGTATTGTTGTTTTTATGATTATAATTCTGTAAAGCTATATTTGTTACGGTCGTGAATCGTATTTCAATCAACGTACAACCGTACACTGACCTGCTCCAGTTAGTATTCATTAAATATTTTTTATTTCTTTACTCATACCTACTTATTAGTAGTAGACTTTATAGGATGCTGTGTTTTATTGTTCCTATTCAGAAAATAATTATTGCATGCAGCCACATTTAGAATATATAATATTTTCCAAGTAAATAAAGAATCTTGCCAGAGTTATGTTCAGAAGGTCTTTTCTTTCATAAATAATCTTTCAAGTGAGGTTGGAAATATCTAATGAACCCTGTTGGAGAACATAACACACAATACTATACATTCGGCTTATTTTTAGTTTATTTTATATATATTTTTATGTATGACACGTGACATGGTTATTGTTACTGTGCTTTCTTAATCATTGTGATTACAAGACGGTGTTTGATATTGTGATTGTTAGCATTTAAGTGTTTTGGTCAAAAACTGTAAGCTTAGAATGTATAAGCATAAGCATAAGCAGCCTAGTAATGTTCCCACTTCTGGGACGCAGGCATCCTCTCTATGAGAGGCAATGGGCTATTATCCACCACACGGGCACAGTGCGGGTTGGTACTTGGTAGATGTCAGATGTCTTCGAATTTTTGGTTTTTAGGACATGCCGGTTTCCTCACGATGTTTTCCTTCACCGTTTTGAGAGCAGTGGTGATGAAATAACTTACACAAAGTAATGCGCCTGGCTGGGTTCGAACCCACGACTTACTGCTCGTAGTCGGGGTCTCCACCACTGGGCCACCGCTGCTCTAGAATGTATAGCTATACTAATATTATAAAGAGGTATTTGTTTGTTAGTTTATAAGTTTGTACGTTTCTATGTAGGGGTAATCTCCGGAACTAATGATTTAATTCTAAAAAATCTTTCACTGGCAGAAAGCCACATTATTCGTGGGTGCTATAGACGATGTCTATACATTATACAGAGTGTAAACGGACCCTTCACGAAGCCGTCAACCAAGCATTATGTACATTAAATTAAATTTTTTTTTTGGGGTGAAAATTACGTTTTACGGTAGGACTCGAATGTAACGCACTAAACAATCAATCAATAAATCAAAAAATCGCAATGACGAGGAGAACAAGTGCCTTTCGGCTTCGTGAAGTGTCTATTTACAGGGTGTATATAGACGAACCCTTTACCCTTAACGAAGCCTTTTATTTATATCATGCGAATTAGCCAAGCTGAACAATTTTTGGGGACGACGTCGCGGGGGAAGTGCTAGTTTCTGAATAAACTAAGTATTGCTGAAGTAATTAGTTAAAACATCCTTCCCTGCTAACCCTACAAATTGCAGTGGCCTTTTTCGTTACAAAATATCCTCATGTTCAGAATCGGAAGGTCGCAGGTTCAAACCCTGCTCGCACTCGATTTTTTCTTACCATATCAAAAACAGCTGTAATTCCCTACGCAGGGTTTGCGTGTAAAATATTTAAAAAATATACTCATGTAGTTTATTACAATTGTTTATCGACAAAAAGAAATGCTAGCTATACAAAATGCAGTAGACATCAATAGAAAGTGAAAAAAACAAACGCGTGTAGACACGCTGCCAAACTCTCAAAGTATCCAATACCAGACATTTAATTTAATTTGGCACACTGCTATACTGCCAATGGCAATTTAGTTCCCAATAATCACTTCCCAGCATCCGAGAGGCAATTTATTAAAACAAAATTGATAGCACAAGTAATTCATTTAATTGATAGATGCGGTAATTCGTTTTAATAAGATTTATTGCTCAAAGTTTCGGTGATTGAGAGTTGGTGATGTTTATATTCGTTGTTGCCAAAAGTTTCGGGGTTACGATGGTTTTTTTTTGTATACAATCATCATCAATTAAATTGGGGTCGGCGTAACATGTTTTCTTATTCCATACTTTTCTATTACTCGTCATCTCAGCAGTCAGTTTTTCTTATAAATGTTACGGCTAAAATGAGGAGCTCGTGGCTAAATAATAACAGCCGCTCGGGTCGATCTTTAGATTAAGTCGTGCTCGCCTAGGTTGGTCTGTGGATGGGTGACCGCCCATTACATATCGAGTTTCCTCCGTGCCTCGGAAAGCGCGTTAAGCGGTTGGTCCCGGCTGTCATTTGTAGATCTTTGACAGTCGTTAGGTAGTCAGTGGCCCAAGAAGTCTGACAACCAGTCTTACCAAGGGGTATAGTATTACCCAGTACTAACTGGGTTGTAAAGGTCAGATAGGCAGTCGCTCCATGTAAAATACTGGTATTCAGCTGCATCTGGTTAGACTGGAAGCTGACCCCAATATAGTTGGGAAAAGGCTAGGCAGATGATGATGTTACGGCTAAAATCCGAAGTAAGGTTACACCTAGTTCTAGCCGGCTATACCTGGCGCGGCCGGTAACAGTTTTTTATACTTAGGTGTATCCTTTTTATTGCTAGAACAACCGATCAAATGGATTAGGTTAGGTTAGGTTAGTCAGTACGAGTCTGACAGACCCCTCCGCTCTCCCCAGGGCGGAGGACATCCATTGAGGATTTCCACATCGAGAAAAAAAAAAAAAAATTGGTTGCATTAAACCTCCAAATTTAAACCGCACCTAGATATAGCCGTAATAATATGGCATTACTAAGTCAAGGGGTACGATTCGTGGGTTTACAATCGATATGAGTTTTTTTGCTAAGTTTGTAGTAACTTCCCGAAATATTGGGAATCATGCCTATAGCAATAGCTTGCAGCTAGTTGAAATACCAAGAGATAAATGTTTGCGTTTCATGTTTTCAAACTATCTTATGTTATACAGTTATATTAGATGTTTACGAATTGTTTCTATCGAGCTATTTTAGTGAATATCGATGGCCTCTTTGAATGGGCAGGATGCCAGCTGAAAATAGAATGCCTTAATAGTAATTTATGATATTTTAGGTCGAGGTTAAGAATTTGTGTATCATAACATTTAACTATGTAATGTAAATAAATGATAACTGTCAAAGAAAGCCTTGTATTTTTTGGGTGTATAAATTCTGTTACTGACTTATTTATATCTTGTAGTTCTCAAAAACAGCAATATATTAAATAACTTATTTACGCACTTGACCTTTGTGACCCGGAGCTCTGGAAAACTTCACAAAAAATACTACAAGTATAAATAATATTACGTAAATTTACCCGACCCGACCGGAGCCAAAAGGGTTATGCTTTCAGCTCATATGTACGAGTATATAAGTATGTTTATCTGTTCCCGCATAACAAATAAGCTAGAAGCGTTAGAAATCTTTTGATCGTCCGCTGGTTATGGGCCAGATTAACATCAACACGGGCGGCGGCCTCAAGACGACACACATTGAAAATAAAAACAAAGCGATTTGTATTTAAACTGTAAAAAACTATCACTAATAATAATCTAATCGATCTAAGCTTCATAATGTAATCTTGTATAATTATTACTTGGTGCGGTGAAGGAAAACATCGTTAGGAAACCAGCATGCCTGAGAGATATTTCTTGACGGCATGTAAAGTCAAGTCAGAGGCCTGGCATGAGCGGCATAAAAACTCTGACACCAGGTTAGGCACTAACCACACTATAAAGAAGAAGACTATAAAAACCAAAACACAATTTTAGGAAATGTGCTGAAAAACCTGATATAAGAACAATACCTGTTTGCACTTTTGTTTACCATTTTATATCTATCGGGCAGATTCAGTTAACAATATTCCAACAGATAACCCTGTGTCGTCATATCCCATTTTTGTAAATAAAAATAGTCTGAAAAACAATGGCACGGTGAGTATTTGTTTGATAGCCGTTCAAACAGATCTATTTGCTTTGTCGGGCGCAGCGGGCACTAGCGACCGACACTGCAATATTGCAATAATTTGTGTTCCATGCTGGCGGGCAATCTATCAGAGTACGTATAGGGATTGTACGATGTGCATGTTGATATGACATTGGCTGAGAATTGTGATGTTGTCATAGAATTATCATATTGCTCTTTGGTGTTGGTGTGGTGTTTTCTTAGCTGCGATTATTCATAGGTTACATTAGACATTATAAATAAAATAATGTCTATCAAGATTTAGCCCATGGATATTCGTAGACATATAAATAGTTTCGTGACAAATGGTTTATCTAATAAGAAAGGGACATGGACGCAGAATGATTAAACACTCTTATACGGACTAATATCACACGCCCCCTAATATATCTGCTGGTTCCTTGTTACTAGGTCAGCAAATCGTTGTAACCAAGATGGTCTTAACCAATTTGTTCGTGACAACTGAAAGCTATGGATACTTAGTACTTATTGATGAGTTATGAGTGAAAAGCACAGATTTTAGCATTCGTTTTTTGTGTTACTGTTATATTGTTTTTAACTTTGATATTCTGCTTATGTCTCGATTTGTAATTTCCTGCGGGACAATAGCTCTGAGACCCGAGCACGAGTGCAGTTGTTTTGAAATTACAATTATTCGTTTCACGTATAATATTTTTATAATGTAAAGAATGTATTCATAATGATCTATGGATAATTAATTAAGATAATTGTATTTTCGATTCAAAAATTGACGTAATTACGTTACGTTTACACTGCGCGCTCATGCTAACTCTGTTCATTTCCTAACAAAAAGCTGAAAAAGATTAATGTTAATATATTGTTTTAACTTTGATTTTTTAATTTTGGTTTTGTATTTTATTTTATTTTGATTGTTTTTAATTTTAATTTGGATATTGTTTTAAATTTTATTTTGATTATGTTTTAATTTTGATTGTGATTTTAATTTCGTTAATTGTACCTATGATCCAAAGTTAATTGAAATAAAGAAATAATAAATAAAAAAAGGTGTAAATAAATATAAAGAGATCGCTTTAAGATGATTAGTAACATGAAACTGGACACAATTCGAATGACTGACAAAATTATTAGTACCTTTTTCAATCACAACTTAAAACATAAAAACATCCTAACATTTGTCTATACTAAACTATGGTAACCAGACCTAAACTTGCTGAAGAATCTCTCCAACAACAAGCACACAACATTCCTCCAAGATACACCTACTTTACCAAAATATGTTGTCAACTAAATAGTTGAGACTTGAGACTCCAAGCTGCAGACTCCAGGCGAACAGCGTCCGAAGTCGGACGGGGAGGCGTTATGCAAATTAATGTGTATCCAAGTAAGCGTCAAGTTGGGAACTTGAACCACTGAACCGGGCAAACTAGGAGAATATTGTGTAATGGTTTTGTGTGTTTACTTCATTTTGGTACTTAGAAACTTTAGTGTGTGCTGTGCTGTGGGAAGGTTGCTCTTTTTTAGTTGTTTTAGGGTAATAATATTCAGATTTATTTTTATTTGCCTGAAATATAGTATTTAACAGATTTTATAACACATAGGTACACATTAGTTCATCATATTCCGCCTACTAAATTCGGCACAAAAAATTAAATTCTAATGTCAAAATAAACAAAAAAAAGTATTAATCAAGAATTGTCTACATAAAATATCAAATTACAAATGTCAAAGAAAAATAATTAAATTAAAATTTTTCTAAATATCAACGTTCAAAAAAAAAAACACAAAGACATTCAATTATTTATGAGCGATAGACGGGACAAGATGAAGAAAATTGTAATCCAAAACTTATTACTACTTAGTAATAAATCGTTCTGTCTAGTGTCATACGCCCGCTGTCAGGTAGCATTCGTGTGTCAAAATCGAAAATGTTCCGGATCAAAAATTTTCTGTGAAAATATTCCTAATGTCCGCTCTATAAGTATTTTAAATCTCTTTGTAACAACCAAAGAAATTAAATTACAAATGTCAATAGCTTAAAATTCAAATGTCAAAAAAAAGTACTTGGCTGTCAAAGGAGGCCATATATACCGATGAGCGGAGATGGCATGACAAACTGGACTCTTATCAAAAGGATTGGGCCTAAGTAGCCTTTGCCTTGTATTGCGACACATCAGGCTCATAATAAAATAACAATAAATAATATATACCGAACGCATGCACCATTTGATTGTCACTTTATCACGGACATCTTTAATTCTTTCTTTCGATTTTTTTTTACATTTTTGTCAAATTTTTATTAAGCCAAATCATAACAATATGGCATTAACTAAAATTTCCATTTTTGAATCATCATCTGCCTAGCCTTTTCCTACCTATGTTGACGTCGGCTTCCAGTCTAACTGGACGCAGCAGAATACTAGTACTTTACATGAAGCGAGTGCTTATTTGACCTGCACAGCCCGGTACGGTATCCCTTTTCCATGGTTGTCGGACTTTCAGGCCACTGACTAGTTAGATTGAAATAGTTAGTTTAAATTTTTCAAAAAAAATAATTAAACCTTACTTTTTGCTCAATATTTATCTCGCAAAGGAACAATAACTTTCCAAGCCACATAGCCCAGAATCCTGATAAATATTCATCAAGTAATTAAACACCTTGAAAAATTCAATTTAATTTTATGTTCACTTTGAGTTTTTTTAGAATCTAGTGCCTAATATTTTTGAATATGTTCTATGTTAAGGGTTTTGGTTTCCGCACTTAGTCTATAAAGTGGACCATTGTGCGTGTATATTTTAGAATAGGAAAAGATATATATTTTTTTTTTCTTATTTTCGCTTTACCTAAAACGAGCTCTATGAATATTGATATACAGATACTAGCTAATCCTATCTAAATCAACTATTATACGAATCCAAAAAACTCACAATTTATTGAAGCAAGTATCATTAAATAAATAAAGAAATGTATGAGAACCTGAATCCCTACAACGCGGCATCGTATGGAACTTTAGCCTCGAGCGAAAATAGTTCCATTCTATTTGTTTTTCAATTGAGTTAAACCAGGTAGACTTTTCAGAAGATCCACTGCAGCAATTGAACCTTTTTCCGACTGTTTATGAGTAGTCATATCTGCAATGAAATTTGGAAAGAATATTTTTATAATCACACAACGTTTTAGTCGTATTCTGGCCGATGTCCAAACAGGAAGCTTTTGTGGGGATCGTCCGTCGACTGTGAACGACAATCCACGATCGCTGTAATAATGTTACAAGACGGTGTTTGATATTGTGATTGTTAGCATTTAAGTGTTTTGGTCAAAAACTGTAAGCTTAGAATGTATAAGCATAAGCATAAGCAGCCTAGTAATGTTCCCACTTCTGGGACGCAGGCATCCTCTCTATGAGAGGCAATGGGCTATTATCCACCACACGGGCACAGTGCGGGTTGGTACTTGGTAGATGTCAGATGTCTTCGAATTTTTGGTTTTTAGGACATGCCGGTTTCCTCACGATGTTTTCCTTCACCGTTTTGAGAGCAGTGGTGATGAAATAACTTACACAAAGTAATGCGCCTGGCTGGGTTCGAACCCACGACTTACTGCTCGTAGTCGGGGTCTCCACCACTGGGCCACCGCTGCTCTAGAATGTATAGCTATACTAATATTATAAAGAGGTATTTGTTTGTTAGTTTATAAGTTTGTACGTTTCTATGTAGGGGTAATCTCCGGAACTAATGATTTAATTCTAAAAAATCTTTCACTGGCAGAAAGCCACATTATTCGTGGGTGCTATAGACGATGTCTATACATTATACAGAGTGTAAACGGACCCTTCACGAAGCCGTCAACCAAGCATTATGTACATTAAATTAAATTTTTTTTTTGGGGTGAAAATTACGTTTTACGGTAGGACTCGAATGTAACGCACTAAACAATCAATCAATAAATCAAAAAATCGCAATGACGAGGAGAACAAGTGCCTTTCGGCTTCGTGAAGTGTCTATTTACAGGGTGTATATAGACGAACCCTTTACCCTTAACGAAGCCTTTTATTTATATCATGCGAATTAGCCAAGCTGAACAATTTTTGGGGACGACGTCGCGGGGGAAGTGCTAGTTTCTGAATAAACTAAGTATTGCTGAAGTAATTAGTTAAAACATCCTTCCCTGCTAACCCTACAAATTGCAGTGGCCTTTTTCGTTACAAAATATCCTCATGTTCAGAATCGGAAGGTCGCAGGTTCAAACCCTGCTCGCACTCGATTTTTTCTTACCATATCAAAAACAGCTGTAATTCCCTACGCAGGGTTTGCGTGTAAAATATTTAAAAAATATACTCATGTAGTTTATTACAATTGTTTATCGACAAAAAGAAATGCTAGCTATACAAAATGCAGTAGACATCAATAGAAAGTGAAAAAAACAAACGCGTGTAGACACGCTGCCAAACTCTCAAAGTATCCAATACCAGACATTTAATTTAATTTGGCACACTGCTATACTGCCAATGGCAATTTAGTTCCCAATAATCACTTCCCAGCATCCGAGAGGCAATTTATTAAAACAAAATTGATAGCACAAGTAATTCATTTAATTGATAGATGCGGTAATTCGTTTTAATAAGATTTATTGCTCAAAGTTTCGGTGATTGAGAGTTGGTGATGTTTATATTCGTTGTTGCCAAAAGTTTCGGGGTTACGATGGTTTTTTTTTGTATACAATCATCATCAATTAAATTGGGGTCGGCGTAACATGTTTTCTTATTCCATACTTTTCTATTACTCGTCATCTCAGCAGTCAGTTTTTCTTATAAATGTTACGGCTAAAATGAGGAGCTCGTGGCTAAATAATAACAGCCGCTCGGGTCGATCTTTAGATTAAGTCGTGCTCGCCTAGGTTGGTCTGTGGATGGGTGACCGCCCATTACATATCGAGTTTCCTCCGTGCCTCGGAAAGCGCGTTAAGCGGTTGGTCCCGGCTGTCATTTGTAGATCTTTGACAGTCGTTAGGTAGTCAGTGGCCCAAGAAGTCTGACAACCAGTCTTACCAAGGGGTATAGTATTACCCAGTACTAACTGGGTTGTAAAGGTCAGATAGGCAGTCGCTCCATGTAAAATACTGGTATTCAGCTGCATCTGGTTAGACTGGAAGCTGACCCCAATATAGTTGGGAAAAGGCTAGGCAGATGATGATGTTACGGCTAAAATCCGAAGTAAGGTTACACCTAGTTCTAGCCGGCTATACCTGGCGCGGCCGGTAACAGTTTTTTATACTTAGGTGTATCCTTTTTATTGCTAGAACAACCGATCAAATGGATTAGGTTAGGTTAGGTTAGTCAGTACGAGTCTGACAGACCCCTCCGCTCTCCCCAGGGCGGAGGACATCCATTGAGGATTTCCACATCGAGAAAAAAAAAAAAAAATTGGTTGCATTAAACCTCCAAATTTAAACCGCACCTAGATATAGCCGTAATAATATGGCATTACTAAGTCAAGGGGTACGATTCGTGGGTTTACAATCGATATGAGTTTTTTTGCTAAGTTTGTAGTAACTTCCCGAAATATTGGGAATCATGCCTATAGCAATAGCTTGCAGCTAGTTGAAATACCAAGAGATAAATGTTTGCGTTTCATGTTTTCAAACTATCTTATGTTATACAGTTATATTAGATGTTTACGAATTGTTTCTATCGAGCTATTTTAGTGAATATCGATGGCCTCTTTGAATGGGCAGGATGCCAGCTGAAAATAGAATGCCTTAATAGTAATTTATGATATTTTAGGTCGAGGTTAAGAATTTGTGTATCATAACATTTAACTATGTAATGTAAATAAATGATAACTGTCAAAGAAAGCCTTGTATTTTTTGGGTGTATAAATTCTGTTACTGACTTATTTATATCTTGTAGTTCTCAAAAACAGCAATATATTAAATAACTTATTTACGCACTTGACCTTTGTGACCCGGAGCTCTGGAAAACTTCACAAAAAATACTACAAGTATAAATAATATTACGTAAATTTACCCGACCCGACCGGAGCCAAAAGGGTTATGCTTTCAGCTCATATGTACGAGTATATAAGTATGTTTATCTGTTCCCGCATAACAAATAAGCTAGAAGCGTTAGAAATCTTTTGATCGTCCGCTGGTTATGGGCCAGATTAACATCAACACGGGCGGCGGCCTCAAGACGACACACATTGAAAATAAAAACAAAGCGATTTGTATTTAAACTGTAAAAAACTATCACTAATAATAATCTAATCGATCTAAGCTTCATAATGTAATCTTGTATAATTATTACTTGGTGCGGTGAAGGAAAACATCGTTAGGAAACCAGCATGCCTGAGAGATATTTCTTGACGGCATGTAAAGTCAAGTCAGAGGCCTGGCATGAGCGGCATAAAAACTCTGACACCAGGTTAGGCACTAACCACACTATAAAGAAGAAGACTATAAAAACCAAAACACAATTTTAGGAAATGTGCTGAAAAACCTGATATAAGAACAATACCTGTTTGCACTTTTGTTTACCATTTTATATCTATCGGGCAGATTCAGTTAACAATATTCCAACAGATAACCCTGTGTCGTCATATCCCATTTTTGTAAATAAAAATAGTCTGAAAAACAATGGCACGGTGAGTATTTGTTTGATAGCCGTTCAAACAGATCTATTTGCTTTGTCGGGCGCAGCGGGCACTAGCGACCGACACTGCAATATTGCAATAATTTGTGTTCCATGCTGGCGGGCAATCTATCAGAGTACGTATAGGGATTGTACGATGTGCATGTTGATATGACATTGGCTGAGAATTGTGATGTTGTCATAGAATTATCATATTGCTCTTTGGTGTTGGTGTGGTGTTTTCTTAGCTGCGATTATTCATAGGTTACATTAGACATTATAAATAAAATAATGTCTATCAAGATTTAGCCCATGGATATTCGTAGACATATAAATAGTTTCGTGACAAATGGTTTATCTAATAAGAAAGGGACATGGACGCAGAATGATTAAACACTCTTATACGGACTAATATCACACGCCCCCTAATATATCTGCTGGTTCCTTGTTACTAGGTCAGCAAATCGTTGTAACCAAGATGGTCTTAACCAATTTGTTCGTGACAACTGAAAGCTATGGATACTTAGTACTTATTGATGAGTTATGAGTGAAAAGCACAGATTTTAGCATTCGTTTTTTGTGTTACTGTTATATTGTTTTTAACTTTGATATTCTGCTTATGTCTCGATTTGTAATTTCCTGCGGGACAATAGCTCTGAGACCCGAGCACGAGTGCAGTTGTTTTGAAATTACAATTATTCGTTTCACGTATAATATTTTTATAATGTAAAGAATGTATTCATAATGATCTATGGATAATTAATTAAGATAATTGTATTTTCGATTCAAAAATTGACGTAATTACGTTACGTTTACACTGCGCGCTCATGCTAACTCTGTTCATTTCCTAACAAAAAGCTGAAAAAGATTAATGTTAATATATTGTTTTAACTTTGATTTTTTAATTTTGGTTTTGTATTTTATTTTATTTTGATTGTTTTTAATTTTAATTTGGATATTGTTTTAAATTTTATTTTGATTATGTTTTAATTTTGATTGTGATTTTAATTTCGTTAATTGTACCTATGATCCAAAGTTAATTGAAATAAAGAAATAATAAATAAAAAAAGGTGTAAATAAATATAAAGAGATCGCTTTAAGATGATTAGTAACATGAAACTGGACACAATTCGAATGACTGACAAAATTATTAGTACCTTTTTCAATCACAACTTAAAACATAAAAACATCCTAACATTTGTCTATACTAAACTATGGTAACCAGACCTAAACTTGCTGAAGAATCTCTCCAACAACAAGCACACAACATTCCTCCAAGATACACCTACTTTACCAAAATATGTTGTCAACTAAATAGTTGAGACTTGAGACTCCAAGCTGCAGACTCCAGGCGAACAGCGTCCGAAGTCGGACGGGGAGGCGTTATGCAAATTAATGTGTATCCAAGTAAGCGTCAAGTTGGGAACTTGAACCACTGAACCGGGCAAACTAGGAGAATATTGTGTAATGGTTTTGTGTGTTTACTTCATTTTGGTACTTAGAAACTTTAGTGTGTGCTGTGCTGTGGGAAGGTTGCTCTTTTTTAGTTGTTTTAGGGTAATAATATTCAGATTTATTTTTATTTGCCTGAAATATAGTATTTAACAGATTTTATAACACATAGGTACACATTAGTTCATCATATTCCGCCTACTAAATTCGGCACAAAAAATTAAATTCTAATGTCAAAATAAACAAAAAAAAGTATTAATCAAGAATTGTCTACATAAAATATCAAATTACAAATGTCAAAGAAAAATAATTAAATTAAAATTTTTCTAAATATCAACGTTCAAAAAAAAAAACACAAAGACATTCAATTATTTATGAGCGATAGACGGGACAAGATGAAGAAAATTGTAATCCAAAACTTATTACTACTTAGTAATAAATCGTTCTGTCTAGTGTCATACGCCCGCTGTCAGGTAGCATTCGTGTGTCAAAATCGAAAATGTTCCGGATCAAAAATTTTCTGTGAAAATATTCCTAATGTCCGCTCTATAAGTATTTTAAATCTCTTTGTAACAACCAAAGAAATTAAATTACAAATGTCAATAGCTTAAAATTCAAATGTCAAAAAAAAGTACTTGGCTGTCAAAGGAGGCCATATATACCGATGAGCGGAGATGGCATGACAAACTGGACTCTTATCAAAAGGATTGGGCCTAAGTAGCCTTTGCCTTGTATTGCGACACATCAGGCTCATAATAAAATAACAATAAATAATATATACCGAACGCATGCACCATTTGATTGTCACTTTATCACGGACATCTTTAATTCTTTCTTTCGATTTTTTTTTACATTTTTGTCAAATTTTTATTAAGCCAAATCATAACAATATGGCATTAACTAAAATTTCCATTTTTGAATCATCATCTGCCTAGCCTTTTCCTACCTATGTTGACGTCGGCTTCCAGTCTAACTGGACGCAGCAGAATACTAGTACTTTACATGAAGCGAGTGCTTATTTGACCTGCACAGCCCGGTACGGTATCCCTTTTCCATGGTTGTCGGACTTTCAGGCCACTGACTAGTTAGATTGAAATAGTTAGTTTAAATTTTTCAAAAAAAATAATTAAACCTTACTTTTTGCTCAATATTTATCTCGCAAAGGAACAATAACTTTCCAAGCCACATAGCCCAGAATCCTGATAAATATTCATCAAGTAATTAAACACCTTGAAAAATTCAATTTAATTTTATGTTCAAAGTATTTTTCCTCACCTGCGAACCACAAAAGGCCGTCGAATGAAAGACGGAGGCCATTTTATTGCTTCCATTCATCAGTTTGAGCTGTTGTTTATAGGGTAAAATATTCGCCCGTCTGTGAAATACTTAAGCTTACTTTATTCAGCTGAATTTGTGATACAATTGTATTTACACGCTTAATACAGCAACGAATAAAATATGAGCAATTTATACGAGGAAAATTTTAGCGATTATTAGAAGATAAATTTTATATAGACTTCAGTAAATCGTGCGTCCGATACATGCATAATTATACTATTATAGAGTGAAGAGTCGCCTCGCTTTTGAAAATGGTCGTCCTTGTAAAAAAACAATCGAATTTCAACCACTCCAGTGACATAATCGCCAGGAGAGTAGGTTCTACATTCGCACGGACATTAATGACTTGCCTCCTGGAGGCTAGGGATAGAAACTCAGTATGTGTAAATGAGCCTCAAGACTTTGGCAACGGCTGTAAAACCGTTATCGCTACATCATTTGCATAATTTTTAAGTCAATTAGGTACGGAAACCGAGATTCTCAAAGTAAAAAAAACTCTTTGAGTTTTTTTAGAATCTAGTGCCTAATATTTTTGAATATGTTCTATGTTAAGGGTTTTGGTTTCCGCACTTAGTCTATAAAGTGGACCATTGTGCGTGTATATTTTAGAATAGGAAAAGATATATATTTTTTTTTTCTTATTTTCGCTTTACCTAAAACGAGCTCTATGAATATTGATATACAGATACTAGCTAATCCTATCTAAATCAACTATTATACGAATCCAAAAAACTCACAATTTATTGAAGCAAGTATCAGTAAATAAATAAAGAAATGTATGAGAACCTGAATCCCTACAACGCGGCATCGTATGGAACTTTAGCCTCGAGCGAAAATAGTTCCATTCTATTTGTTTTTCAATTGAGTTAAACCAGGTAGACTTTTCAGAAGATCCACTGCAGCAATTGAACCTTTTTCCGACTGTTTATGAGTAGTCATATCTGCAATGAAATTTGGAAAGAATATTTTTATAATCACACAACGTTTTAGTCGTATTCTGGCCGATGTCCAAACAGGAAGCTTTTGTGGGGATCGTCCGTCGACTGTGAACGACAATCCACGATCGCTGTAATAATGGCCACCTGTTAGCCTCTGTATGGCCACTGTATTGCTTTTATCAAATCACACAAATGACTGCCAAAGGTACTTGATACAGGAGGATTGATTTTAAAGCGAAAAGAGCTTTTTAAAAAAAAAATGGTCTTTGTGCAAATATATGTGTGTGTGTTTGTGTATATTTGGTATTATTAAATGAGTGTTTTTATTAACATAATAAGATCATCTTGTTCCCACTGCTACTACTAATTTTCTTTATTTTAACTGTGAACTCCATATTATCAGAACCGGCAGTTCTTCAATTTTTTTTTATAAATTAATAGAAACTTCAGAAAAAATGCGTATACAAGCTGTAAGCAGCTTGTATATGCACTTAATAATAAGTAGATTATCTCAATATTATACAATATAAAGGAAAAAATAACAGCCGCTCGGATCGATCTTTAGGTTAAGCCGTGCTTGCCTAGGTTGGTCTGTCGATGGGTGACCACCCATTACATGCCGAGTTTCCTCCGTGCCTCGGAAAGCACGTTAAGCCGTTGGTCCCGGCTGTCATTTGTAGATCTTTGACAGTCGTTAAGCCGTTGGTCCCGGCTGTCATTTGTAGATCTTTGACAGTCGTTAAAGGTAGTCAGTGGCTCAAAAAGTCTGACAACCAGTCTTACCAAAGGGTATCGTATTACCTAGTACTAACTGGGTTGTGGAGGTCAGATAGGCAGTCGCTCTATATAAAATACGGGTATTCAGCTGCATCTGGTTAGACTGGAAGCCGACCCCAACATACTTGGGAAAAGGCTAGGCAGATGATGATGATAAAGGAAAAAATAAAGTAAAATAATAAAGTAAAATAATAAAATTGTTAATTTTTCCTCTAATAATATAAGTCTTCAGTTTCGTCTACTGCTTACTAGCAGTACGGTCATCGTGGGGAAGTTTTAGTAACCATACTTGATTACTAAAACTTCCCCACGATGGTCTGTATACTTCTGGTCTTCCACATAAAAAACTGTGCCTTACACTGAACTGTTTTCCTACAGGACAATATTGACATAATACATACCTATTCCACACCGCATTTGAATTCCCAAGTACAAATCCATTAATACAGTCCACATTGTACTAAAAATGTTGAATCATCTGCCAGACAAAATCCTCTAATGGATAGATTTATCAAAATCTTAAAGAGTTCTTGATAGGTTTGTGTCTATTATGCGGTCTGATGGATTCACGATTTTTCCGTGTACGAAATGGGTTACAATGGAATGAGTTGATACCTACTCGATAACCATTACGTTTCGATTTTGTTGACAGAATTGGGGCTCGTTAATATGGCCACGGAATTAGATAACGATCGATAGCTGATGGAATCCATCGCACATTTTCATGTTGGTTTTTTTTTGTTGTGGGTAGTTTTATCGTGTGATAGTTTTTCAGTTTAAAATTGCTAGACAGAAATATTCGAGTTTTTTTTCTTGATAGATTTGGTTTTATATTGCAATTTTGGTGACACTTTCAGTTGAGTTTATCTCAAGGATGCAATTGTTGGATTTCCTGCTCAAAAAAATTCAATTTTTTTTTGGATTTAGGAAACGGAAATCCAGAAAGTATCTCTGAGGAAATGGAAATCTGAATTAAATCACTGCCTCCAAAAGCGATTTTATTCTTGTAAGAATAAAATTGGGTATCCATTTTTACAAAACCAACGGCCTCGCTAACATGATTTTATCTCATCAAAATTTGTGTGAGTGGCCTGAAAGTCTAGAACAATTTCAGTAAGTAGAAAGTCTAGAATCGCGTAGCAGATTTAAATGTTCCATCTCAGTTTGTTGGATGTAACTCGTCCTAGATATTGTTTGCGTTATTCGTATCGTGTTGACTTAGTTATTGACTCTGAGCCACTCGAATCTTTCGCTTCTGTTTGTTACTGTTCGATTTATACAAAAGAATTTTATATTAGAGGATTATTTCATTCTCTTCTAGTATTCCAATTTATTGTGATTTTTTTCTAGATTACGGATTGCGGCATTAGCACGATTTGATATAATTTTCTTCATGTTGAAGACTTTGATGTTTGATGTTGACTGTCTCGTTGGTCGAGTGGCCGCAAGCGCGATTGCTTAGCATGAGGTCCTGGGTTCGATTCCCGGGTCGGGCAAAGTGTTATTAGGTTTTTTCATCAGGAAGGTCTCCGTAGGAGCCACGGAACCTGGATTTTTGCCCTGTAGATGGCAATAGGGTCGCCCCCTATTACATGGGACTTAAATATAAAACTGGCAAAATGTGGTTGTACTATTAAATACATCTTTGCCTAACTCTTCGGGGATTACAGGTATTATATTATGGTAATGTTTACTAATTTCCTTATTTTACACAAAACATTTCATATGAGCCTTTTCGTCTATCCAGTTTTCCCCGTTACTGTAATGCCGAAAATTCAACCAATTTAAGCAGTATTATGGGAAATGAACTCCTCAAAGAACCAAAGAGTATCCTCACCATAATTGCAATGCCAACAATTACCTACTCTAACCGTAAACACGAAACTCCTCGGCTATCATAGCCTAGTACATAATAACCCCACTTAAACTTCACTTGGCCAACGTTTAGCCTTGTCGGGGGGCTAGACGGGTAGAATTTTGCAAATACCCAAGTGCCCAGTGCAGGCCCAGATTTGCGGAATGTTTGGGCCTACGTTACCATGGCGACGGTCGTCCATTCTACAGTATCGGTGCATTTGCATTCATTTAGGTCGACTATTCTAATCAAGGTGAACGAAATTACATGGATTGGAAGCCTTGAACTTTGGTGGTATTGCTCGAAAGCGCTTGGGCATATTTTTATTTCGGTATTTTTTTCATTCAAGTATTAACGTAGAACTTATTAAAATCGTTTGGTAATATTTTTTTACATTTTCCTTTGATGCCTTTTCTGAAACTGTATATTGTTTTTTTTCCCTAAACATTAAATGATTCATAACCTTTTTTATCCCACTTTAAATAAGCCAAAGGTCTCCATTCAAAAATTCCCTGTGAACAAATAAATTATCCATTAATATTTCACATTCCCGTATTTTCATATTTGAAAATAGAAGGGTAATAAAAGTCAACCTTTTTTTTATTTTCTCCGGGTTTTAGTGCTCCGTACACATTGGTTATACGGTCTATTGATAAGTGATTGGGTATCAAATATCCCAATTCGTTAATGGATCCACTTAATTTATTCTGAAGCCACCGGTAATAGATCGTTCAAAGTAATTGATTAATTACTGTATAATTCATTTTCCAGTGGCTCGTATAACTGAAAAGCTTATAAATTATGACTTTGAGTTTATAATAGTCGTAAATCATGGGTTTTGATTTGACGTGCTTGCAGGCTGGAAATAGTGACGTCTATATTTTTTTATCTAAATTCAGTTTTCGTGGTGTAGTCCCAATTGCTTTTGAAAATATTGGTGTCACAGTAAATGTACCTTTTTTTCACGTTGACCTGGTAACAGTATGTTCATTTAATATGGGCATCAATCTCATAATCTTCATCTGCCTAGCTTTCTCAAACTATTTTGGGGTCGGCTTCCGGTATAACAGAATGCAGCTGGATGCTAGTATTTTACATTATATCAGAATGCAATGCAAAATATAAGAATTTGTGTACGAAGTGATTTGGCAACCTAAGTAGGTTAATGACACCATTACATTAGGAGTATACTTCAGGAAAACCCATTATAACGATTAGATACGAGTAGTGCTGGTCAAGATCTTTCCTTTTTGTGGTCTTTAAATTACTCGTCGTAGTCTCAGTATTTAGTTAGAGCGAAGTTTTCCTCTTTGAGAAAGAAAATACTTAACTTTGGGGACTTTCCTTTAATCACGTGAAGTTTGAAGGGGTCAGAGAAAAATCACGATTAATCACGGTATGGAATGGGGTTACGTGACTAACACGTGTATTTTTTCGTGGGACGAAAAAAATATTATTTACTAATAGTGAATTTAAAAACCCGAGCAAATGAATTTGTGTCTTAAAAATGAGTTTTTTTTTAAACAGGTTCTAAATCTAAAACCTTACGACGGCGTAGCACCAATGGGGGAAAAGTGACCTAAAAAACCTCACACGAATAAAGGATGGCCCCTTTATACACCGTGACTTTTTAGTCGTCTTACAAAGATTACCTACCCAGCACTCGAGTCCAGTAGATCATCGCTCGCAACAACTTAACTTACGTTTAACTACATCATGCGTCATAATACTGAATAATATTTTTATTTTTAAATTATTAAAATCTAATAAATACCATTTTTTTTATGAATGTGTAGTATTCATTAAAAGAAAAAGATTTAAAATTAAAAGATCTGTTGATGAGTCTATTAATGAAGTTAATGCATTTTTTGCCAATATCGGGAAAGAGCTGGCAGACAAAGTTGCAAACTCAACTTTTAATAACCACAGTTCTCATACTGAACCACAGACAACATCTTCACCGGATTCTTTTGTATTTCTTGAAACCGATGAGCAAGAAGTTGAGCAAATGGTATTATCATTGCGCTCCGACTGTGCGGTCTGTATTGACGGTATTTCATCTAGCCTGCTAAAGCAATATAAGATCATATTGGTACCTCCATTAACATACATAATCAATTTGTGTATAACTAATGGAGTCTTTCCGGACCTGCTAAAGAAGGCTCTAATTCACCCCATATATAAGTCTGGGGATGCGGATCGTGTCGGTAACTATAGGCCCATATCTGTCTTGCCGTCCCTGTCAAAGATTTTGGAGAGAATCATGAACAATCGCCTAAACAAATACCTTGAAGTTCACAATATTCTTTCAAATCACCAATATGGTTTTAGGAAAAATACATCTACAAATGACGCAGTTCATGATCTCTCTGATTACATTGTTAAAGCCTTGGACAGGAGCAACAAATGTTTGGCAATATTCCTGGATTTGGCTAAGGCCTTTGACACGGTCTTCATCCCCAGACTCATTCTAAAATTAGAGAAGATTGGTATCAGAGATAAACAGCTGAAGCTGTTCCAAAGTTATCTGACTGATCGAACACAATGTGTAAAAAAATCGGTGATCATATAAGTAAAGATCTTCCCATAAAGTACGGCGTTCCGCAAGGGAGTACCTTAATGAACTTTGCAAATTAGACATCGCAAACGGCAAACTTCTGGCTTTCGCAGATGATACAGCAATTATTTTTACAGGGGACACTTGGGAGAAAGTTTTTAACGCAGCACAAGTGGGGTTTGATAAAATAACTAAATGGCTAACCGATAATACCCTGTCACTTAATGTAGATAAAACCAAGTACTTAGTATTCAATATTAAAAAACCACAAAAATTCGACAAAAGTAAATTTTGCATTACCGCTCATAATCATACAGCCAATACTTCAGTTATATGCAACTGTCCAAAACTTCAAAATTCTCCTACTATCAAATATCTAGGAGTGATTCTAGACGAAAGATTAAGTTTTGTACCGCATATTAAACTATTGACAGGGCGAATCCGGAAATTAATCTATATTTTCAAATATCTGAGACACGTCGCGGAACCTAAAATTTTAAAGATGGTTTACTATGCCTTGTGCCAATCATTGATTAGTTATTGTATTTCCTCATGAGGCGGTGCCTGTAAGACTAATCTATTAGCTCTTGAACGCGTGCAGAGAGCAGTGTTAAAAGTAAGTACCTTTAAACCTTTTCGCTACCCTACCAAGGAACTCTATGAGTACTGTGAGGTTTTAACGGTGCGTCAACTCTTTATTCTTCAAATTATTCTAAGGCAACATTCATTAAACACAAAGGGTGACCATGTTTCTATAAACTCCCAAAATCACTCTACTCGTAGGCTTAAACTTCCTTTGGGTGTCACTCTCAGGACTTCCTTCAGCCAGAGATTCTTCTGTTTCCTCGGACGATTTTTGTATGCCAAAGCAAACAAGTTATTGAATATTAATCCTAAACATAAGCATGACTGTAAAAAAGCTGTGATTGATTGGCTTCTAAAACTTAACTATGATGAGACAGAGAAACTCCTTCATCCAGTTAAATAACAAATATAACAAACACATAGACACGCACACAACACTCATACACATACACATACATACACACACACAACACTCATACACACACACAACACTCATACACACAAATAACCACTCCCTCACTACCAAGCTTAATTTACTACTAGTTTCAGCGATTCTACTCTTTAAATTTTGTTTTCCGTATTATTAATGAAATGTATTTTTGTTGTCTCGGCAACTTCATTTAACATGTTTGCATGTAATATCACGAACTGCTTTCACTGTGTCATTTAAGGGCAGCTGGTACTTATAGCTCAGGGTTTCCTTTTTTAAGTACCAGCAGTACATCATCTGTTCATTCTTGCACATAAATTTGTACTGAACTTGTATGTCACCTATTTTGTGGAACAATAAATACATTATTATTAATTCCTTTATTTATCTTTACACAAATCTTATATATTTTTAAATATTTCTTAAACTAAAAACAATATAAAAAACATTTAAAAATATAAAAAATTGTAGGCCACCGGTATCGGGAACAGGGTCCAAGCTACCGGCGGTCAGGGCTCCAGAGAGAGGAACCTCCTGACAATACGAGCCGTGTCCAGGAGTACCGCTTTCTGAATCAAACCCTTGATCCAGCTGCCTAACGAGAGCCTCCTCAGGTATTGGTCGAGGCTCTTGGCAATTAAGCCATGGGCTGATACAACTATCGGCACAATGATCGCTGAGTCCACATCCCACATGTCGACAAACTCGTGAGCCAAGTCAAGATACTTGATTTGCTTATCTTTCTCGGCTTTCACGAGGTTCCCATCATGCGGGACCGTTATGTCAACAATCATTGCACGCCGCTCTGATCGATCCACCACCACTATATCAGGCTTATTGGCTACAATAGTCCTGTCAGTTACGATGGATCGATCCCAGTACAATGTGATACTGCCATTTTCGAGAACTGGGTCGGGCACATACTTATAGTACGGTACTTCCGATTCCACAAGGTTGTATTTTAGAGCAAGTTGCTGATGGATAATCCTGGGTACAAGGTTGTGTCTATGCAAGTACTCTCCGTTAGCCAGACGAGAACACCCGGAGATAATGTGACGGATTGATTCGCCTGGACGGTGGCATGCCCGACATATGTCAACCGTACCGTCCTTCACAATAAATCTCCGGTAGTTATTCGTCATCATAACTTCATCCATAATTGCACAGACAAAACCTTCGGTTTCTCCAAAGAGGTCCCCGGAACGTAGCCAGGCTACGGACGCTGGTAGGTCTACATCGGGCCCATGCAGGGCCCGGAAAAAGCGTCCGTGAAGCTCCTTACTCTGCCATACTTCCATGCGGTCGTTAGTGTCAAGCACTACAGGTTTGCGCCAGTTCTCTTTAGCCAAGGAGAGCGGGGTGAGCCCCTTGTCCACTGCGACCACATCTCGATGCATCCCCACGTCGGTTTCAAGGAAATATTCCCTGAGACTGCATATCTCGCGATTGTGAAGAGTCTTAGCGTTTAAAAAGCCTCGACCCCCACACCTCCGCGGGATATACAGTCTCATAACAGAAGAACGCGGGTGATGCATTCGATATGCCGTCAACAATGTACGGACCCTCCTATCCAGGGCGTCTATTTCTGTCTGAGTCCATTTGAGTATGCCGAAAGAGTACATCAGAACCGGCATGACCCAACCGTTGAAGGCACGCACCTTATTGCCGCCTGATAAAAGACTATTAAATACTTTTTTCAGACGGCCAAAGAAGCGCTCCTTCAACGATTGCTTCATGTCAGCAACATTGATGCCCAGCGCTTCCGACATACCCAAATACTTATAGGTTTCAGTTGCTGAGAGGGATCTAAGATTTATGGAATCCGAGAGCTGGGTTCCCACAGATTCCACAATCTCCCCTCGCTTTACATGCATGACCGCACATTTGTCCACACCAAATTCCATCCTGATGGCGCTACTGAAAGTTTCAGTTACTTTCAGTAGCTGGATGACTCGCACTTGATCCGACAGTCGTTGTGCCGACACGTTGACAGCTGGCTCAAGCACCTGAAACAGAGAGAGCATCCGAACACGGTACGCGGTCAGGTTGTTACCCCCCTCTGTAGCCCCATAGTATGCGCGCATGACATTTGCATTAATGTATTGCGTCCATCGCATGCGCGGCACACTCCCGCCGGGAGCTGGGACCCTATCACAGGCCGGTGGGCCTTGAGGTCCTAAACCGTCCGGCGGCCGGCGTCCTCCTCGTCGACGAACAGGTGGTGGCGTCGTCGGCGGAGAGAAATACTCGTCGCTCGAGCTCGACGCAACTGCCACGGCCGGTGTCACAGCACTCACGACGGGTCTGGATTCCGGCGGCGGCGAGGCGGAGCTGAGCGACGGGTCCGGAGGTGATAGGCGTGCGCGTCTTGCTGCTGATCTCGTCAACATTCTCTTGATTTCATTATTATTTTTATCTGTACAATCTTATGTAGTTGACATACGTCATTCTTGATCACATTTTTTCTTTATGTGTTTATTGTTATAAAATGGCTTCATTTTACTATTGTTATATTAAGAAATGCAGAAATTATAATATATTAAAAGGGAGATTAGGTTCCAGACTGTTTAAAAATAATTATTTAACGAAAATTTTATTATAGAATGAAATTACAAGACATCTGTTGACATTATTATTATTTCCTTTATTCATTTCTATACATATAATTTACATTTTTAAATATTTCTATACAAAGTAATATAAAAAAACATTTAAAAATATAAAAAATAGTAGCCCACTGGTATCGGGAACAGGGTCCGAAATACCGGTGGTCAGGGCTCTTGAGAGAGGAACCTCCTAACAATACGCGCCGTGTCCAGAAGTACTGCTTTCTGAATCAAGCCCTTGATCCAGCTGCCAAGCGAGAGCCTCCTCAGATGTTTGTCGAGGCTTTTGGCTATTAAGCCATTGGCCGACACGACTATCGGCACAATGACTGCTGTACTCACGTCCCACATGTCGACAACCTCGTGAGCCAGATCTAGATATTTGAATTGTTTATCTTTCTCTGCTTTGTTGGGGGCAAAGAGTTTCAGATCATCCATGTAAAGAAGGTAAGATATGACCTGACCACCTCTCCTCAACCGATAGCCTAGACCTGAACCCTCCAACAGTGTGCTGAGAGGGTTCAAGGCTAAACAAAACCACAATGGACTCAGACTATCACCCTGGAATATACCGCGCTCAATCTTTATCGGTTCGCTGTTCCCCTGGATCTGTCGACATCCTGGATAGCGAAGGACCGTTCTCCAGTGCCCCATACATGACATCAGGAAGGTACGCAGAGTTGCATCAACTTTATACAACTCCAGCACCTTCATGAGCCATGTATGAGGCACAGAATCATAGGCCTTCTTGTAATCTATCCAACATGTAGACAGATCCCTTCGCGAGCGGCGAACCTGTTGGCTAATGGCCATATCAATAAGGAGCAGCTCCTTAGTACCGCGGGACCCATTCCTACATCCATTCTGAGAGGCAGACATGATAGAATTACTATCAATATGATGATTGATTTTAGCTCTCAAAATGGATGTAAGAACTTTACAGACCGTTGGTAAACAAGTGATTGGTCTATAATTTTTGGGTTCCGCAGTACTACCTGATTTATGGAGCAGGTGGGTAATTCCTGTCGTCAAGAACTGGGGCAGCGACCCTGACTCTAAGGCTGACTGAAACTGGGATGCTAAGCGAACATGTGATCTCTGGAACCATTTAATCCAGAAGTTGTGCAGTCCATCCGGCCCTGGAGATTTCCAGTTAGGCAACGGACGGACTGCACGAGCTACATCTTGGGGGCTGATGATAATTGCCCCCATTTCAGGTATCGAATCACACGCTCGTTCAACCTCCCGGGTCCAATCACCCTCAGTGTGACTGACAGGCACCGACCAGATGTTGCGCCAGAACGAACACATGGCGTCATCATCTGGTAGACGCGTATCAGTCACACCTTGGTCCGGTCGTTCCCAAGCCCTATATACCCACCTTTCATCACTTCGGAATGTGCGATTCTGAGTGTAACGCTCCACTCGCCGCTTGTACCGACGAATACGGCTTGCCCATGCACAGATCTTCTGCTTCAGGAAGTCGATACGCTCTGTGACGCGGGCTAAGTAGTCTCGAAAACTAACATCAGTTCCCGAGAACGCCCGCTTCACAAAGCGCATCACTCTAGGTCGAGTATTGCCCTCCCTGAAGCAGATTAACTTGCCGATGAGTGCTCTAGCCTCACCGATACGCCGCTCAATCCTGCATTGCCAAGCTGGAACAGCAAATTTTGGTCGTGTAGCTCTGTCGTTGTTAGGAAATTTGATGTGAGCTACACGACATGCCGCTACAGCTCCACAGTACAATATGGAGTGGGTATCGGTGAGGTCTTTGCTGCTGTCAAAGCAGTTTGACAGCTGCGAATCTAAAGCACACACCAGCGCCTTGTTTTTCTTGTGCATAGGTAAACGAGGTAGACGTGGCCTAAGTTCAGGCGGTGTGGATCGGTACTCCCGGAATGCACCCTCCAAAGCGCTCCTCAATTGCGCGTTGCACTGGGTACTCACGTATATAACTTCGTCATCATCTTCTTCACCATCGTGTTCGGATCGCGGTGGAGCACTGGATACATTTTGTAGCTGTACCGCAATCATTGGCGAAGCAGGTATAACTAGGTTACTCCGTGAATCGAAGCGTAGTCGCTCAAGTACGGTGTCATCCAACATGTGGTTACGCTGTATGACCCGCACTTGATCCGACAGCCGTTGCGCCGACACGCTGACACCTGGCTCAAGCACCTGAAACAGAGATAGCATCCGACCACGGTACGCAGTCAAGTTGCTTCCCCCCTCAGTAGCCCCATAATATGCGCGCATGACGTTCTCATTAATGGACTGAGTCCATCGCATGCGCGACACATTTCCACCGGCAGCGGGGACCCTGTTCGGGGCCTGTTGGCCTCGAGGTCCCAAGCCCGCTGGTGGCCGTCCTCTTCCTCGTCGTCGTGGTGGTGATGGGGTCGACGGCGGGGAGAAAAACTCGTCACTCGAGCTCGACGCAACTGCAGCGATCGGAGACACAGCACTCACGATTGAGGCGCGTCCCGGCGGCTGCGAGACGGAGCTGAGCGACGAGTCCGGAGATGGTGGGTGTGCCTGATGTTTTGCCCGGCTTCTTGTCAGCATTCATGTATATTTTCAAGTATTTTCCAAAAATTTATTATTATTATTATATTCATTGGATACATGAAGTGGGCTGCCGTTGTAAGACGACTAAAAAGTCCCGGTGTATAGATATACTATTAGTATTCTATATAAATTAGTAAGTATGTATACCAATTTAAATAAAGAGCTTTCCGTTGGGATGTTTGAATATGCTGGCTTGTTTTTGTTTTCTTTGGAGACGAATGTAGTTTTGAAATTGTGTTACCTGCCCCACGAAACAATAAGCAGTCAGACTGAATATGTTAAGAGAAAATACATGTATGTAGGTACCTACATTTATATGCTGTTGTAGTAAATAGTAATACTTTTATGATGGAGTGGAGTGTCAGGGCTAACAGGTAAGTATGAGTGTCGTAAGTAGCTAGGTATTGACTATTGGTATAAAATTACTTAGAAATAATTGATATCCCTCTTTTTACCCGACTGCGGCGAAGCCCAAAAGGGGGTTTATGTTTTTGACCTGTATGTATGTCCGTTTCTATGTTCCCTCGTAACTCTTAAACGGATGAACAGATTTGGATAAATTATATGTTGTTAGATTCGTCTTGGTAGCGAGTGTCACTGGCTACATTAAAATAAAAAAAACAAAGAAAAATGGCGGATTTCGGGTACCATATCGTGGTGTTTAAATTTTTGTTTTCTTTCTATACGGTGGTATCAAAATATGGGGGTATGAAGAGGCTTAAAAGGTGATTACAAAAATATATATAAGTTATATGTTTAAAAGTAATTCGAAGTGACAAATCGTATAAATGAAAAACTAAAAAACCCGACTGAAAAAACTGAAAAGCATAAAACAGCACATTTTAAATTACACAAAAGTTGAAAGCAGGCGGGGCCCATTTGAATATAAAATTATGAAAATGGGATCGAATTACTTTTAAACATATAAGTTTTATATATTTTTGTAATCACCTTATATTATGATCTTTTTAACCGACTTCAAAAAAGGAGGATGTTCTCAATTCGTCGGAATCTTTTTTTATGTATGGTCACCGATTACTCGAAAACGATTACCTAAAGCGATTTGGAAAATTCTTTTTGTTTCAAAGGGTATACTTCCCAAGGTCCCATTTAAATTTTATTGAAATCGGTCGAGCGGTTTTTGAATAATCAACGAAAATCAAAAAAATGTGTACATCGCTGATATTTTCGTTTACTCCGAAACCTCGCTGTCTCATTGGAGCAGTGTGCAAATATTTGGTGGCAAAAAAACACTGATTCAATCAAATCAAAGTCACTGATTCTGAAGCTAAAGTTATTTTACACTTTTTTGTGTTTTTAAAGTCGGTTTTATTTTTTGCAAAAAAGTTTTTTTTTTTGTTTAAATTATGATAGGTGCAGTCTATAATAATAAGCTTCTGGGCTACCATAATGTAAATACTGTCGGCAAATACTGCCAGCGGCACGAAGACGAAGAAAAAGTTTTTGGTGCCTATTGCTATAGTTCAGCTCATGCACACCTACCCGCATTAGCGATGCGCATAAGATGTCGTGCACTTAGTGTTACAATTACCCTTTTACGAGTTTACTAAAACTGTTACGAAATTTTAATGTCATTCTTGTTATTGTCTTATTGTACCAACCCACTACGCAAATAGGCCTCATGTATTTATAAGTTACAATATTGTATTTTCGCTGTAAGTGATTGTAAATCTTTTGAGAAAATAAATGTCTAAAACCGTATAATTCCTGCTAACCTAACAAACTCATTTTCATATTTTCCGAACTTTTCCACACACAGCAACCACAAGTTACATCGACGTTTCCTTTTTTGTAGATTGATTCTCGCTAACCGCAGATGGTTCCCGAATTTCTGGTGCACCAATCAATCATGATAATGTGCAGCTGCAGTTTGTCGCCAACATGCTAGGATTAGCCTTTCATTACTAAGTGGTAGGTACCATTATGCACAGGCGTAAAGTGTGTCTAAGAGGAGAATCCCTTAATCTACAGGGAAAGTTAGCAGATTTGCTTCTGTGACTATGTAGGTGATTTGTTTGCAATGAACTGATTTGATTTGATCCAATGAGATTGGATTGTGGCGAATAATATAATTGTCACACCTTAAAAGTGAATCACAGAAAACCTAGACGTATGCTAAATTGCATAGATACTTGAAAAAAAAATGAATTTCATAATGAATAAAATAACATAAATGTTGAGTTGTAATTGTTAGTTTTTATTTTTCTTGTTTAAATTCTTGGTTTTAGTTTTTTTTTTTATTTCTTTATTTCTTATTTTTGCTTATGCCTGGACTATTTGGAGGTGGGCGTTAATGACTGCGACACAGTTTTATAGTAATGCAGTTGTTATCGAACACTGAGTTATTGTTAACTGAGTTTTTCTTTCCAATAAATTATTATAAATTAAATTATTATTATAAATTAATGGATGTAAATAGACCATGAGTGAAGTCGAAAGACTCTTGTTCTCCTCGTCATTGCGATATTATTTTTGTTCTGGGCCATACGTACATAACTGGGAACCTTCTAGGTAGGAGATGTTGGAGATCAAAGTTCTAACTTTATCGCATTTTTTTTTAATACACTCTTTCAATGTTATAACTTTACTTTAAATACCCCCATGACCCCTGTACTATTCAATGCACCATGTTTTAAGTCCTGCAGAAAAACGTGATTTTTCACCCAAAAAAAAAAAATTGGTTTGCCAGCAATAACTGTTGCGTAGTTTGATATATAGAATGCTAGGTTGACGGCTTCGTAAACGGTCCGTATATATCTTGCTTTTGTACCGGATAATTTTTAAAAAATATTTTTAACCATCCTAAACTATGAAAAAAGTCTATATTCGAATTCAAATCGTGCCATGCAGACGTATAAAAGAATTTTGTCGTTTTAGATTGAGTTTGCACCACGTATAGCCTGCCCAAAAATTGCCCGCAGGCACATTTAGGGTAACGTACTCCATATAGCTCAGCGACGTAACGTTCTCTTTGAATCGTTCGTGTTTTGTGAATCGTAAAAATGCCAGTCAGCGTATTTGAAAGAATTGGTGCTATGCAATTCTGCGATACCTGAGTTATGCATGGTGTATTTCTTTTAGTGACAAATACCTCGTCTCGTTCGATTGCTTTAAGACTTAAAAGTGAATATTTAGGAGCCATCATTTTCACCCTTAAGTGATTTCTATAGTTCACGAATCTGAAAAAGTGACCTAGTACGTAAGCTCTTACACTGTAACAATGTTGGGTCCATCACGTAATATAAAACAAAAAGGGTGTAAATTAACGAAGCCGAAAGTCATTTGTTCTCCCCGTCATTGCGATCATTTTTTTTTTGTTCTAGGCCATAACTGGGAACCCTCTGGTTACGGAGATATTGGGGGTCAAAGTTACAACTTTTTCATTTTTTTTTTTTAAATACATGTTTTTAATGTAAGATTTTTACTTTAAACACCTCCATGACCCGGGGTACTATTCAATCCAACCATCATCACAATGTTTTGAGTGCGTTACATTGAGTCCTACCGTAAAACGTGACTTTTCACCAAAAAAAAGTAGTTTCCCAGCAATAATTTTTGCGTAAAGTTACTTAGTTAGATGTATATAATGCTTGGTTCACGGCTTTGTGAAGGGTCCGTTTACACCGTATAAAGTAATATTTCACACCCACATGCTGAGCTAAGATCCCTTTCAGTATTCTCCTACCATATTATAGCATTATACTCGCAAACATCACTTCAAGAGCAGGAAACGAAATCCCCAAAACAACATTATCACAACGTATTTATTCCTCATACTCAATTGTACATAACAATCTGGAATAGTGCGAAATGCCCGTAACAAGGATACAGGGTGTTTCCATTTCCTCATACATTTCGTCTATTGTCGTGACAACAATGGTTCGTTAATGTTAACACGGGTTCGTGGAGGTGCTGCCTCTCCTTAATTAAATATAAACATTGTTATTTTACATACGATTGGTTCTGAACGTTGGTTCTTGTTGATTTGTTCGTAGGTGCGGAAGGTAGATTAGTCTGTTCTTATTGAAAGAATATTCATAGAATTTTAAATCTAATCAGTACAGCGATTTATCATTAAGGAAGTCGTCAATATTACTATTATAGTATATGCGAAAGCTGAATAGAGTTTGTTCCAATAATTTTTAAAACATGTTATTATCCTAAAAAAAAAATAAAAAAAGTTACAAGTTGGACACCGGGCGAAACTAAGTACCTATCGCAATCATTTAGGTACCTACAGTCAAATTATCAATATCAGTGAACTCAAGATGACGCTAGAGGCACGCACGCGGGCGCACCACGTGGTGACCACGTTTTTGTGCGGACAACCAGGTAACAGAACAAGCTTGTAACTTTTGTCCCACAGGATCATACTACCTGGGATACAAAGTATTCTATGTGTTAATCCAGGTTATAAACAATCTGTGTGTTAAATTTCATCCAAATCTATTCAGTAGTTTTTGCGTGAAAGAGTAACAAACATCCATCCACCCTCACAAACTTTCGCATTTATAATATATTATTAGTAGGAAGTAGGATGTCCGCTCTATACCTATCTCTTTTAAATTTCTTTGGTGACCAAAAAAAAGTACTCATCAGAAACTAACCAATATTGAGCTACAAACATTTTTAATTCCATTAAAACGTTTTTACGCTGAACAACATAACAAGATAAACCTTTCACGGGCCCCGGGCGTTTTTCAGCTTGTTAGAGAGAACTTCAATTTTGGACCGGCAAAGATCTTTTGTACAAACTTTTCTTCTAACGGTACTGTTAAAAGACCGTAACTCTTAGACAGTTTTGTACCCTTCTTTTACTTTTAGAAAGTTAAACTGATTGTTCTGACATTGTAGGAATAGGGTGAGTGTTGGAAAATTTCGGATCATGGGACCTTCATTGGGACAATCTATTTCCTTATAGCATTCGTACAGGATGGAAGAACGATGACGATTGAAATTGAACTTTATTTTCTTTGATGCACGGTCGCAAGCCGCAAACCCTCCTGAGTACGGAGTTTTCAATGTATCTATATTATTTGCCAGCAGCTGTTCCTCTGTAGAAGAAATAGATAGAAATGCTTTTTTTAACATTAACATTTTAAAAAGCAGGTAGTAACTACTACCTACATGGTAAAATGTTCAACAAATGTTAAACATTCATATTTTAACATAACTATGTTTGCAAAAATGAAGTACTGGTATGAAGTATGTAGTACATACGAATTTCATACGATAGCCAAAGTCAATGGTATGTTTGACAAAAGTACGTACTGAAGATTGGGACATGAAAAAAGTGCCGTAAGACTATACCAACTTATTGAACCTACAACGAGGTGCTTACGAAGCGGATCCGTTCACCTACAAAAACCATAACGTTCCTATTCATTCTATTATTACACCATAAATACCAAAATACCTCTCAATAAAAATGCTGCCCACAATAGAAACCTCTTGGGTAATATCGCCATAAAAGCAACAAGTAGCAACCGGATTGGTTATCGCAGAACATATGATGTTATTAATACATGAGTAGATGGTACGGTGTTTGGTAGCCCTAATGGCTGCCATCCCCTAAGGACATTCCTCCTTAGAGCGGTTTCAGACTAGCGTATTTCGTAACGCGTATAAGCTCGTATTGAGTTACGAGCTTACACGCGCGTCACATTTTGCACTTTTAAAAACGAACTCGCGCGGGGTAAGTTCGCGCGCGTGGAGCCGTCTCTTGCGGTTCGCGCTTATACAAGCTTATAAGCGCGTCAACGCTCGTACAAGTTACGCGTGCCATAAAAGACGCGGAAATCGCTAATCAAAACCTACCTGCGTATATTCCCAAGTTTTACATATTCCTTAACTTAAAGCCCATATTCTCGTATTCAGCTTAATCTTAATCATTTTGCTCATAACTACTGAATTCAATTTCCTCCATGTAAACCAAACAAATGAGCAATTTCCACATAACTTTACAACAAGTAACACACGAGTTTTGTTCCTAAGAACGGGAAAATAAATGGAGTTATTTATTAATAATTATCCACTAACTAACTAACACAGAGAAGCATCGAGCTGAGATTAACCATGGAAAATTAATTAAGAATTTAAAATAGGAATCTGCAATTCTAGCTTAAAAAGCATTATGATAGAAACTACACTTTCCAGTCCAGTTGCTGTGAAATATTCTTTATCCATTTTAATTAGGAAAGCATTTAATAAGCTTAAACGTACTTTGTTGGTTTTATGATTCTAGCTATAAGTAGGTGTGGAGTAAAAATGAACTTTCTTATTGACAGGTTCTTCTCCATAGGAGACGACCAACCCGAACCGTGTCTTTTGTCGTTTCATAAGTACGTACCCAGCTAGATTTATGTGAAATTCAATATTTTAAATCGTTGGTCTAGTAGTCGCTCTTGCGACTGCTGAGCATAAGGGTCCTGATAGAAAACCCAATATCACTTTTCCTGACCCGGGAATCGAACACCCGGGTCGAGAAAAGCGATTTATTGGGTTTTTCCTTTAGGGATTTCTCAGTAGCAGCCACGGAGTCTAATTATGTGCCCGGTTGTCGGCATTAGCTCGGTGGAGCTCGTGGCTAAATAATAACAGCCGCTCGGGTCGATCTTTAGGTTAAGCCGTGCTTACCTAGGTTGGTCTGTGGATGGGTGACCGCCCATTACATACCGAGTTTCCTCCGTGCCTCGGAAAGCACGTTAAGCCGTTGGTCCCGGCTGTCATCTGTAGATCTTTGACAGTCGTTACAGGTACTCAGTGGCCCAAAAAGTCTGACAAACAGTCTTACCAATGGGTAACCACCATGGGTGGGTTGGTACTTGGTGTATTACCAAGTACTAACTGGGTTGTGGAGGCAGTAGTTCCATGTAAAATACTGGTATTCAACTGCATCCGGTTAGACTGGAAGCCGACCCCAACATATTTGGGAAAAGGCTAGGCAGATAATAATGATGGTCTAGTAGTCGCGCTTGCGACTGCTGAGCATAAGTGGCTGGCTGACTGACTGGGACTAAAAAAAAACAAACAATTCTGGCAAAATGTGGGTGTACTATTAGGTACACCACTTCTAACCCTTCGGGGATTACAGGCGTGATATTATGTTATTTATCCAGTTATGCGATGGTTTGCATATACATTACGTAGTACCTTCTCTAGGTGTACTAATATTACCTATCTGAGGTCATTCCTATTCCCTGTCTGCACTCTGGTGAATTAAACTTGAGCAACAACTCACGTAGATGTATCGTTAGGTAATAACCATTGAAGAACTTCTATTTGAGTGCAAGGGTAGGTCCGTTACAACCTACCCTTGTACTCAAATAGAAGTTCTACTTACTTCGAGACCTTTGTTTTGGAAGCTTGTATATCTACTAAATTGACATAATTATTAAACTATTGCAATAGAAGGTCCTCTTGTGAAACTTTAGTTGCATTCAACGACATATGTACGTCTCTGATTATTTCAGAATTTTGGAATAACGTAAAAATTAACTATTAAGAACTATCTGACCCGACAGACGTTGTACGACACGACGTTGACGTTGTTGTTGGTTGTTGTGACGTTGTGATGTTGTTGTATTTATTAACACAAGTTTTGTATTTACTTTATACGAGTATATGTTAGTTTACAAGGTATACGGTGCCTAAAAAATGTCTGCCTTTCACCCCGAATCCAAAGGCCCCAGATCTAAAGGCCTGTGTTAAAAAAAAAACAATTTTCCTGATGGTTTCCTGGTACCTTTTTAATTTTTTCTTTCCCTATAAACCTTAGTTAGACTATACGATCACTAAAAAAATCATTAAACAATAATGCTAAAATAGGGATATTTAAAAAAAAAATGCCTAATAATGTCAATCAATTAACATTTTTACTGGCAAACTAACTACATTGAATATTATGTTGCCGATCATAATAATCTCTATGCCAAAATATGATTTAGTTAGAGCCAAGTAATATTTGGCACTAATTGTAATAACTCTCCTTCGTTTGACATCTTAAACGTGTGCCTAGTATCTACGTACACTTGCTATGAACATTAATGTTATACAATTTTCATGTTTGTCGATGATACTCTCTGTGTCTGCTAACTTCCACTGGAAAAAGGCGTGAAGTTATGTAAAAATGATAATCGTAATACGAAAAGTCGTAGGTCTCGAGTTAGAACCCAAGACACCACTCTGATTTTTCGGATTTATGTGCGTATTGTATAATTATCACTTGCTTTGGTAAAGGAAACATCGTGAGTTAACCAAACAGCATGCCTGAGAGATATTTTTCTCTCGACGGTATGAAAAGCCAAGTCAGATACTCATGTACGGTATAAAAGGGACTAACCAACACGTAAAAAAAGAACTAAAATAATAAGAAGTTCAAGTGATTTCTAATGTTAAGAACTCACTAAAACGGTAGCCACCTTTTTCCATATTACTAAAAATCCTAAATGTCGAATTTTCCGGTCAATCGCACTAAAATACCACCCACTCCTTTTAATGTGCAGTAGTTACACAGGGGTGTAAAACCTCTCTTAAAGCTCGTTTATACGCCACCGCTGGTTTTCCATTACATTTACGAGGCATGTTCAAGGGCCAAGGCGCCCATGGGTGCGAATGTCGAAAAAGGTTTTAAAAGTTAACCGGTTGTGTTTTAATCGAATTCCCGGCGGTCGAGGGAAACCGTCATGGATCAAGAAAGAAACAGATAAGCCGCTCTGGGATTTCTAAAAACCTTTTTTGAGAGATGTCAAAAATATAAGCAATGATGTGACGTCGTGACTGAATAGATCTGGCTTTTGGGGAGTGTTTTTTCATTTTATGTTCGCTAATGGGTGCTTTTTTAGAGAGTGACGGTTCTCTTCATGCGATGCTTTGGCACAAAAAAAAACATAACATCACGCCTGTAATCCCCAAAGGGTTAGGCAGCACCCACGTTTAGCCATTTATGATTAAGTGCCATGTAATAGGGGGCGAGCCTATTGCCATCAACTGGGCACCAAATCCAGACTCCGTGGCTGCTACTAGGAAATTCCTGATGAAAAAACTAATAACAATTTGCCCGGCCTAGGAATCGAATCCATGACCTTATGCTCAGGAGCCACGAAAGCGACACTTATTGCTAAAAATACATTACATTACAAAAAAATACGTAATCAACATAAAATCTGGGTTAAAATGAGTACCCAATAATTTTAATCGTAGCTGGTGACTTTCTGTGATTCCTGCCTATCTCCATGGGAAGAAAGTGTGAGTTCATGTATGTTTCATCTTAACAGAAAACATACAGCCTATATCACAAAAGAGGTCATACTTCAGGGTGTGACGCAGACCATCACACTGGACAACTGAGTTCGTGGGGCGACCATAGGAATCGCGAAAATAATATTGCAGTCCAACTCAAAACTTCAATACTCGACCCAAATATATGGGACAGGTGATATTTATTTCGATAGTGGACCCATGGAGATAGTTGTTCAGTTTGGTGGTCTGAATCATACCCTGAAATATGCCTACACCTTTGTGGTACACACGGCGGCACATGAAGCTGTACATTTCCAGTATAACTTGGCTTCGCTTTGTATAGATTTCCTATACAATGAGAGATCCGCATAAACTGGTTTCGTATAGCTTGATTGGCCGTCGTGCGTACACGCTGTAGAAGTCTTTTTAACCATTTTCTACAATGTCCCGTTTCACTGAGAGATCTACAATTACAGCAACTTCGTCAATTTGTATAAAGTAGTTGTAATTGTAAGTCTAACCTCGCTTCTTGGAAATGAAGCTATGAAGGTACACGACAACAAGATTAAAGAATTTTCCTTTAATTCTAAGAAGTAATCTCGTCACGGCATAATAAGCCTGCAAACACAACCAATTATTCCTATAATGGCGGTTTGTTAAGACAAAGTAAAGGATTATTCTGAACCCGGGGCCTACCTGTAAACTTTACCCATAAATATCTCCACGACATCGGAAAGGCCTAACTGTAGTTTTAAAAGAGGTCTGTTTATAATACCTCGTTCATCTTATTGGCAGATATCTAAGCCGGCTACTTACTGGATTTGTTTAAAATTTGCTTTGAAGGGACCTTCGTGAATAAACTGAACGTGAAAGAGATTTCAGATTTTTAGCGGAAGTTGGGAAAAATATTGAGGATGTGACGTCGTTATGTTTCTATGGCCAGTCCACCGGAATTCAGTCTTTATTCATAAAAGCAAAGATGTTTTAAGACCATCATCAAATGACAGCATTATAATCTAATCTGTTGAATTTTAGAAAACCCTTGATTTTTCCATATATTTACGAAGCCTTCGGTCAACACTTAAAACAAGCGACATACAACACAAACACTTATTGTTTACCGCCTCTAGTCGAAGGGCGTCGGCCATGACAGCTGCTGTCCGATATAAACCGATATACGATTGTACAGCCTTCAATCTGTGTTGCTTGTGTCTCGCCGACGCCATTACTATTTTTGTTAGTTCCTTTTTAGGAAGTTCAGTTCCAAAGTGTTGGAAATTGATCTGTTTTTAAAGTATCAAGTACTTGTGAGTGGTAACGGAAGGTAATCAGTGTGCTCTTTGATCTTAGTTTACATTTGCTGCTTGCTATATGTTTGTTGCATTTCGAATAATTATAATAATGTTTCGAGACAACGTTTTCCTCAGCTCATTATAAGTTTAATGTATTTTAGGAAATCAGAATGCAAGAGCTCGTGAAAACTCAAAGCTCCAACATTCGTATCTCCGTCTACGAGAAACAAATACTTACAGTTTTGTACATTTCGTATCAACATTCGTAGTATTGATATTGAGTACCGCTACGGCTGCCGTGGCGTTGAAGTGCGTCGAAAATGTTTGCAGATAATAATATTGATGGTTTTGCCGCCATTATTAGAAATAGATGTGCATCCCTGAAGACTCGTGTTCGCGGCAGCACCAACTGTATTCTCAGTGTATTTGAAGATCGATGGGATTCCCCGATGCTGCGGAGGTGGATGCGGCTCCACGCTGAATTTTAATTGCATGTGTCTGTAACCTACTAACACTAGAAGTTAAGTAAAATTGTTACTAACCCTATGGACTCCGATCTGAAATATTTTTTTTCTATTCTTTCTATTGATATCATAAATCCGAATAAATACATAAACGACAAAAAATTCGAAAATTAACGAACGCTTCACGCTCAAAACAAAAATTGTAACGCTCATCGAAAATACAGGTTTAATTCAGTTAGTTGTCGACACGTGACAGACGATCCAAATTCAAGCGTTACGTATGATCGAATTTTTTAACATGGCAACATTTAACAAGGGGAATTTTAATGATCAATCAAGCTTTTTAGTTGTTTCGGAGTTATGAAACATATAACTAGGGAAAGATTTTACAGCGACTTAGTCTAACCTGAAACATAGTTTTATGTATAGACCGACCGCTTTAATGAGTCCTCGCGAAGGTATCAATTTAAATGGAATATTCTGAATGTAGATCACGTATTGGTTAATTAGTATCGAAACATGGATAATGGTTATTATAAAGCAAATAACCTGTGAGATATTGTGGACTTTTAATGTGCCTTTGATGGGGCAAGGCAGAGGACTCATTAAAGTGGTCGGTCTATTTCTTGGTATTAGTATTCTAGAGTATGATAATTTATAAGTAGATTTTTAAATGAAAAGAGCAGTGACAGGGCACCAAGATAAGCGGCAACATTTTTTTACAAGACAAGATTCCAGAGCACGTTCCATTTCCATGAAACTTCGAAATTCAATAAATTCCTAACCGTCTGACGTCTTTCTCAGATATCTTGATGGTATTCGGTGAATCATGTCTAGGTATGCTGAATGCATTCAATAGTCATTAGGGATATGGGTAAGTTTTGATGCATGCATTATCTCATCATTTGCCTAGCTTTGAGTGCGGCTTCCAGTCTAACCGGATGCAGCTGAAGTATTTTACATGGAGCGATTGGCTATCTGACCTCTACAATCCAGTTAGTACTGGGTAATACGATAACCCTTGGTAAGATTGGTTGTCAGAGTTTCGGGCCACTGACTACCTGTAACGACTGTCAAATATCTACAAATGACACCCGGGACCAACAGGTTAACGTGCTTTTCGAGGCACGGAGGAAACTCGGTAAGTAATGGCTGGTCACCCATCAACAGACCAACCTCGGCAAGCGCGGCAGTCATTATTTAGCCACGATTTTCACAGATAATTTTACAAATGAAAACCAACAGCGTTCTCTTGCCTAACAGTTTTAATATAAGGTCCTTAAGGGCCATGAATGTGTGTGCTTTTGTCAGTATCATCGTCTTGGAATAACTTTAAAACATTTACTTCAGTTCCAACAAGATTATGTAATACGTGTCAAACTAACTAAGTTCCTATTACAGTAATACATAGCCACGATTTCTAAACCCAGCTGAATTTGACGTCAAGAGTTGAGATAGCGTAGGTTCCGCCTGTGCCAACTAGGTTTTGCCGGCTCGGGTGGTAAAAAGTACGATCGTATTGAGCTCGATTAAATTCACACTGGCGTTTCTGTAATGTGTTTTTAACGTAATAGCGCCGTTCACACCAGCTGCAAAAAAACCGAGGGTTGAGTCGAAGTAAAAATCAAAGATGGTGAACCGTCAAAATCATTTAAGCTTTCAGTAGTTTCTGTAAGTAAGTAAATGTGTTTCGGTGTGTTAATGCAGTGATACTTTAGTGGTATGACCGTCGGATTGCCAAGTCATAGGTCTCGAGTTCGAACCCAAGACAAGCCCTCTAATTTTTTTTATTCATGTGCGTATTGTATAATTATCACTTGCTACGGTGAAGGAAAACATCGTGAGGAAACCAAACCAATATGTCTGAGAGATTTTTCTCGATGGCATGTAAAGCCAAGTCAGAGGCCATGAGCGGCATAAAAACTCTGTTACTAGGTTAGGCACTAACCACACGAAAAATATAGAAGAAAGAAAGAAGAAATAATTTCTGCCAATCCTGTTGAAAGTCCTCGCAGGCCTTCTGTTTTAAACCATTTTGGCGTTATGAATATTACAATATCATTATAAGCATAATAGCATCCCAACCTGAGGGGTCCAAACGCCTCCTGCCGGAGGCTATACGCGGGGGTCGTGCGGTCCATGGCCCTTACGGGGCCCCGGTGTGGGCGCGTTCTTTGAGGCGGCAAGCCGCCCACTACCTGAACGCGCCCCAAAAGGTAATAGCCATAAGGCTAATCCGGGGGTACCGCACGATCTCCGGCGAAGCGGCTAGCCTCCTTGCCGGATTGCCGCCATGGGATCTGGAGGCGATAGTCCTCGCACGCCTGCACGAATGGCGCGCGGAGGCACTACGTCGGGAGGAAACTCCGCTGCCGCGGCAAATTGCCGCTCAGCGGACAGACCTCCGGAGTGATCTCATGGCGACATGGAGAGAGCGACTGTCGCAACCCCGTGCAGGGCACGCCACCATAGTGGCGATAAGTCCCCTCTTTGAGGAGTGGCTAGAGAGGCGCCACGGCGCCCTCACCTACCGCCTGACGCAGGTCCTCACCGGACACGGTTGTTTCGGGAGGTTCCTGCACCGAATCGGGCGGGAGGAAACGCCCGGGTGTTTCCACTGCGAGGATCGTCCGGAGGACACGGTGGAGCACACCGTGGAGGTCTGCCCCGCTTGGGCGGAGCACCGCCGTGTCCTTGTAGCGGCGATTGGCGGCGGCGATCTATCGCGTCCGGCCCTGGTTCAAGCCATGGTCCGGAGCGAGAGGGAATGGGAAGCCGTCACCACCTTCTGTGAAGCAGTCATGCTAGTGAAGGAGGTGGCGGGACGTGAGAGGGAAAGAACCTCACGTCCCAGCCGCCGCGGGAGACGCCCTGGGCGTCGGGGGTCACGTGGTGGCTCCCGGCCACCGTAGGCGCGGGCCTGTGGACGGCAAGTTATGGGCTAGCTCGCCGTCCGGCCGTCTTATGACGACAGGCCGTGTCGACGGCGCGTTCGTGTTCCACGTGCGCCTCAAAGAGATGTCAGCAAATAAGTAGGGGTCCGCAAGGGCCGATGCCTACCAGGGCTGCGGGACTGTTCGAAAGAGATACCGTGGCCCTGGAACACAAAGGGCAAAGAAGGAACATGGATGGGTTTTAGTCAGTACAAGTCTGACACTCCCTTCCGCTCCGCCCAGAGTGGGGGGGGTCATTTGATGATTTCCCATCCGGAAAAAAAAAAAAAAAAAAAAAAAAGCATAATAGCATATGACGTTCTCTCATTAGAAATACAGGGTGTAAACGGATCCTTCACGAAGCCGTCAACCAAGCATTATGTACGTCAAACTAAGTAACTTTACGCAAAAGTCTTGCTACGAAAAGACTTTTTTTTTTTGGGGTGAAATATCACGTTTTCGACTCAATGCAACGCACTCAAAACATTGTGCTGATGGATGGATTGAACAGTACGGGGGTCATGGAGGTGTTTAAAGTAAAAATCTTACATTAAAACCGTGTATTTAAAAAAAAAAACTTGTGAAAAAGTTGAAACTTTGACCCCCGTATCATATATATCTCCGTAACTAGAAGGTTCCCAGGTATGGTCTAGACCAAAAAATTATCGCAAGGACGGGGAGACAAAGTGCTTTTCAGCTTCGTTAAAGGTCTTGTTACACCCTTTATAAGAATATTATTCAGACTCCTTTGAAGTCTAAACCCAAAAAAAAATAAATGAATGAATGGATGTAATATTGCAACAATTTTCAGTCTATTTCAAAGCCATAAGTGAGCTTTCCCACTGAAAAAAAGGACCTATTAAATCAATCGTCTGTGGTTATAAGATAAAAAGGAATCCCTATCACCTCTACCAAGAGCACTCAATACTCATTTAAATGGAGGCCAGTGATTCCTGAAGGCAATTTAAAAACTAGACTTTACGGTTAGAGTGCTACACTTTTATTGGTTTTCCTGACTTCCACTGATTAACTGCTATTCTGGTACTGGGAGTTTTAATTTGGCTCGTACAGACAAGTTTTGTTTTCTTTTAATTTTCTTTTAAAAGCAGTTTTTTTCTGTTGGTATTGGTTGGAGAAGGCAAATTTTAAACAAAATTAGACAGTCATGGGGGTGGAATTTTCCCAGCAGTGGGACTGAGTAGGCAGATCTAAAAACAAAAAAAAAAATTCGTGTGTCCAACATGAAACGTGTGACGCTGTTATTTTTTAATTCTATCTTCAAGGAAAAGAGCTTTAACCGGTTTTTGCCAAACCAGATTTATAAAGTTTATTAATAGAAAATAAAACAGAAAAAGTAATGTTCAAAAATATTCAATGAGCATATACCATTTACCAATAAATGTAGATTGATTTGTTCAATCAAAATGAATGTTTGAATATTATATATTCAACAACTCTAATTCATCGTGATATTAAAAAAGTAAACAAGTATTGATTAAAATATGTAAATAGGTACGGTCCGTCAGCGGAAAATAATTTCATGTAAACGTTCACAAAGCTTTTTGGGATTATGAAACGATTCTGGGTGAGTACTTGCTTTTGTTAAAGCGAGGGTAGAATCAATCGAGTTTCAAACATTCAGATCAATTGATTTTCCCGTTAGTGGACCGTGACTTTGTGTTTTGTGTTCCTACGTTATATAAATTGGGCATGTGCCTTTGCCAGGCGGCCATTTATCAATAAAATGTTGAGTTGTTGTCAGTCCTATGTATACTGGATATGAACACTATATGCCGATGAATATAAATGAGGAGTTTATGATTTGAAAAACCAGCCTGTTATTTTTACAGCGTGTGGTATTTGACGATGTGAAAGAGGATGATCGATGAACATTCTTATACACAGATGGTATTAACAGTACATAAATTCATACCTCATTTCTCCGAAGGGTTAGGCAGAGGTGCGCCATAGTGCAACCACATTTCAGTAGTTATGTTTAAGTCCCATGTAAATGGGAGCGAGCCAATTGCCATCAACCTAAACGAATCTAGACCATGTTGCTGCTACTGAGAAGTTCTTGATGGAAACAACCCAATAATACTTTACTCCCTCCAATCGAACCCAGGATCTCATGCTCAGCAGTCGCGCTTAAAACTACTAGGCTAATGAGGTAACACAAACAACATTAATCAATTAGGGAAATTATCATAAACATCGGTTACGAGATTTCAATACCTGCTTCTATTATATCCATAATTTTATTATACTACAAGTTCCTAATTAAAAAGTTAAATTTAAAGGTACGTCATTAGCATGTGGCAACATGATTAATGGCTTTGATTCCATAAACCTAAGACTAGCAGGTGTTGAATACATTATGCATAAGTACTTTTAGGCACTGGTATTTAAAAAAATGAAACTTATCAGGACAGATGAGTCAGAATCGTCACACAGTGGGTCCTTAAAGACGGGTGTAGTCACCGAGGCAGGCCCAAGAAACGCTGGCGTGACGATTTGGACTCGCTCCTAAGTGATTGGCCAGAGAAGGCAGTCTTGTCTATTAAATAATATTCGCTCTAGCAGATATTGATCAAATCAAATTGTTTATCAATTGCTATATCCATAATGTACACTTACAAGTGGTAAATAAAAAAAATAGAAACAATTATGGACCCTGTCGGGCACAGCAATTTTTTTAAATAAGTAGAGAGAGGAAGAGCGCTTTATTACTTGTCCTTGTTGTTAAGTATGTATTATTTTCTATCCTATTAAGTATTTTATATTTCCATTCATTTACTATATTACTACACAATATTTAATAATATACAAGTAAAGACTATTATCATGTAAATCTGTATTATTGCCTAAAACTCTTTGATGATGACATACAAATTCTGAAACTGCAACAGCACACATTCACCAACAAAAACATTTCGTCACATAATAATTTACAAACTTGGTCTGTCCGAAGCATGTGAAACACTCAGCGTGTATGCGAAACAGCTTGAAACACTTTGTTGTACCTGTGATAAATGGATTCATAAGCAGAAAGAGTACCGGTGGCCATGTCCCGGAAAATTGTGTAGTTGTAGCCCTATAAATCTACGAAGGTGGGGCAACAGTGAATTTATGTGGGCTAAAAATAGAAGGTGTACCTCAAGGATGCATATTGGGACCACAAATGTTTGTGGGAAATGCGAGCGTGAAAAGGGTTATATTTTTGCGGTCCTCCTGTTCGAAACAGGAAGCTATATAATTTCTTTTATGTTAATGTTCAACCATACTAAATGTTGGTAATTAATAATGTTTTGTATTATAGGTTACTATGGGAGTAATTTACGAATATTATAATGACGGAGTATCTATTCGTACAGGCATATAAAGTAATTAATTACACTGTCACTCTACGCTGCTATCATTAGAACGAGTCGATATCATGAGCCGCCATTACCTTGATGGCGATAGTATGGAGAAGGTAAAGGTTACAGTTTATTACATTAGGGATATAGATAGTTTAGATTGTCTATGTTATAAATAAATCGATGCTGACGGTAGAGATTTGTGTTGAATAACTACTTTGGACACTTGTTTCGGGTTGATATCAATTTTTTTAAAGTTTTAAGATTGACTATTAGGAACCACTTCATTGGCTTAAATGATTAGGTATGCCAGATAAAACAAGTTGGGTTTTTAAGACCGAGAGCAAAGAACAAACAATAAGAAAATACTTTCTTCGTAATATTACGTTGAATGGACAGTAAAAAGCACGTCAGTGATGAAAGACATTCATATACGTTTTGTGTGGCAATTAATAGATAAGCCAACTATTACGTTATTCTGTTTTTTTATTCTATTTATATTTGTTAAATAATATAATTTATACCATCTACATAATTATATTGCGCCTCATGTTGGAAATAAGGTGCCTGCGTTAAAATACGTGGCAAATACATAGTTCCTCGATATTACTATTAGTTTATGTGAACTGTTGGACCCAAGTGCATTTTAAACTGAATGACTGAGAATGGCTACCCCATGCTTGGATTCAGTTTAATTTTCTGTCACCTAAAGCAACCATCCCCCGTAGAACTGGATATAAAATCGAAATATGTCCAATAATTTTAAATATGTTTTTTACGCAAACCCTGCGTAGGGAATTACAACTGGATTGGTAAAGATGTCCGGTGTGCAGAATCGGAAGGTCGCAGGTTCAAACCCTGCTCGCACTCGAATTTTTCTTTCCATATCTGCAATAACTTAGGAAAACATAATATTCTTCGACATTCGGCATGTGACTTACGTTCTACATAATATGCAGCACAAAGCGGCTAAATTACGAAATTCCAGTGGCTTTGAAAGTTTGAAATACTTGGAGAGAGTTGAAAACCACCTCATTGGTTCAACACCGCAAAGCGGATTTCCAGGTTTGGCAAAGTGGTGAAACGACGGTTTTTCAGTCAGGTTAAATCTTACTAGCTTGCGGTTTAGGATTGTGTCCAGTAGAATATTAATAGGTTTAACTTTATAACCGAACATCACGCCTGTATAAGGCAGAGGTGTATAGAGCCTAAAATAATTGTGCTAAAATCCCATGTAATGTGGCGGTGAGCTTTTTGCAAACCATAACACGAATGCTAACTACGGCCCACTGCTGAGAAATTCCTGATGATCCGAATATCACACTATGCCTGTCCTAAGAATCAAATTCAGTACATACCCTTCATCAGTCGTGCTTGCGGTTACAAGACACAGCGGCCCTTTAGTGTGTTAAAATAAAGATGTCTGTAAGCGGTGGAGGTTCAATATCACCTACCACTCGCTAAAATTAAAAAAAAAATCGGTAGTACATATCCTGTTGGCTGTTTACGGCAGTCATCTACAATCTGGTACACAAAAGAACTGAGTTATGATAACCTAGTGGCTTTGACAGTTGGCAATACTTGGCGGGAGTTGTATGTATTGTGTGGATCGAATGGCTGTTATCACGGCTTGAGTGGCGACGCGGGAAATCTATTTTACATTCTGTGCGTATTTGTGGATGAAAAGTTTTAGGAAGTGGGTAGACGGATATTGGAGATGAGAAATGGGTATTGATGAGTTAGTGACTTATTGTTATCGGCCAGTGACTTTCTTACTTCAGGAAGGCTTCTCGTTTCTTTTTATAGACAAGGACTTAGTATCCTTTGCTGACTTCAGAAGAAAAAGTAAGTAACTTGTTAGGGCTAATAAGTAAAATGACTATAATTATGTAAAATGCAATTAAATATAATTTTTTATAATACCTACAAAATTTGTACGCCGTTAGTTGTAAAACATGGACGCACACCACATCTATTAATTCAATACCTTGCATGTCTGATTAGTCAGTTTGACAAATAAATTATCTTTTTATCTTTATCTTTTACATTATTATTGTTAAGTTTGCATTAAATGTTGCAAATACCGAGGGGAAGGTAGAAAGTGGTGCAGTACCGATCCAGCCCGTATGGCAAATATCAATATTTTGTTCGTAAACAGACACCTTATGCAATGACAGTGGCTACAAACACATTTGTTTAAGTGCCAGAGCAGCGAAATTAATTTGATCCCATTAATTGACTTTTTCACGAAATTGTCCTTCAAAAGGATTAAATTCACTTAGAAGGTTGTATTGATGATTATAATTCTGTAAATACATATGTATTACGGCCGCAAATCATGTTTTGTTCAACATACAGCCTGACAGTCGCTTTATGTAAAATACTGGTATTCAGCTGCATCCGGTTAGACTGGACCGACCCTAACATAAATGGGAAAAGGCTAGGCAGATGATGATACAGCCTGACACTGACAAAAAACGTAAGAAAATTTGAATTTCTCGAATCGATTCTACGTGGAAAGGCTTTTGATAGACCGAGAAAGAAAAACTGCTGCCACCCCGTAAAAAACGTCGAATAACGAATTTTCCATTACAACATCCCGTTGTTGGCCAATTTATCATAACACAATCAGAGAGCCGTACCTACCAAGTTACTACTCCACCCAAGTTCCTGAAAACTTTGCCAACACCTACACTTTCAAGTACGAAAATGATTGGGTCGACCTTTCAACTTGAATCGGCAATAACTTAGTTAGCGCAACCTTTAATCTGGCAAGGCGCATCCGCTGATGGTTTTCCGATTCTATTACCCGCAAAACGGAGGCGATGGAGGTTTGATTAAGCGGAATGAGTGAAGGAAACGACCTATTTATTAAGGGACCCAGTTACTTACACCAAGATCTTAGCGGGATGGCGGCTTTCGTCTTTATGTGCGTTTTCGTTTTGTTCCGGAATGAGATAGCGATTCATTTGTAAGTCAAATGTTTCCATTTAGTACTTCCTTTTTTAAATCCCTTGATGTATTTTTCTTAGCATTTTTGTTCCCCTACCGCCCTAGGAGGGTAATGAATTTGGAGCTTTAGATTGCTTTGGAAAATAGGAATTTTACGACAGGATCATTGTCTGAAGATGACATGAAATAGACATCCCTTAGAAGTGACATCGTTATGGGTGTTAACGTATGAGGTAATATACAGTCGTCACAACATCAAGTTACCACAAACTGTCTTTCTCCGAATGATTTTAAACCATAAAATGTTGAAGGTTAAGTCCAAAATCGAACGAGAAAATTTGACAGTTTGTGGTAACTTGATGCGCTGGCGACTGTATGTAACTGTACCTACTTCACATGTAATAAGACGAGTTTGTCATATACGTAAAGTTCTGAAGTAAGGTAAAGGAAGTTCTTTGTAAACTTTTTGTATGTTAAAAGTTAGATTGGATGTATGTATGTACTTCATCTGTGTCTGAAGGTAAACGTTTTATCGAATTTTGTAATCACAAGGATACACTCGAAAACTTTGTGTGTTTGTTGAAAGTCTCCAACTTTTTGAATAAAAGGGCAATCTTGGTCTTTTACATACACGATTATATCTTTTGTTTAAAGAGTTGTTTTTGATGAGTAGGTAATAGGTACCTACTCATCAAAAACGACTCTTACATAACTTTCTAAGTAATTTCGTAAAAGTTAATAATTATTTAACATTATTATTTCCTTTATTCATTCTTTCTCTTATCTAATACATTTTTAAATATTTTTACAAAGAAAAGTAAACAAAACATTTAAAAATATAAAAAATAGATGGCCCATCGGCATCAGGAACAAGGTCCAGGTTGCCGGTGGTCAGGGCTCCAGAGAGAGGAACCGCCTCACTATGCGTGCCGTGTCCAGGAGTACTGCTTTCTGAATCAAGCCCTTGACCCAGCCGCGCAATGAGAGCCTCCTAAGGTGTTGGTCGAGGCTCTCTGCTATTAGTCCATTAACCGTAACGCCTATCGGTACAATGATTGCAGAGTCCACGTCCCACATGTCGACAACCTCGTGTGCTAAATCAAGATACTTGATTTTTTTATCATTCTCAGCTTTCACGAGATTCTCGTCATGAGGGACAGTCATATCAACAATCATTGCACGGCGCTCTCGGCGATCTATCACCACAATATCAGGTTTATTTGCTAAAGTAGTCCTGTCTGTGATGATAGATCGATCCCAATACAATGTGGCATGACCATTCTCGAGAACTGGGTCGGGCACATACTTGTAGTATGGTACTTCAGAACTCACAAGGTTGTATTGCAAGGCAAGTTGCTGGTGAATAACCCTAGCTACTAGATTGTGTCTGTGCAAGTACTCACCGTTAGCAAGACGAGAACAACCAGAAACAATATGTCGGATGGATTCACCGGGACGGTGGCATGCCCGACAGATGTCAACCGTACCGTCCTTGATAATATTTTTCCGATAGTTGTTCGTCATGATAACTTCATCCATAATCGCACAGACGAAACCTTCGGTTTCCCCAAAGAGGTCACCGAATCGTAGCCAGGATACGGACGCCAAAAAGTCTACATCAGGTCCATGTAAGGCCCGGAAAAAGCGTCCGTGTAACTCCTTGCTCTGCCATACCTCCCTACGGTTATTAGTATCCAATACCACAGGTTTGCGCCAGTTCTGGTTAGCCAAGGAGAGCGGGGTGAAGCTCTTGTCCACTGAGACCACATCTCGGTGCATCCCCACGTCGGTTTCGAGAAAGTATTCCCTGAGACTGCATACCTCGCGGTTGTGCAAGGTCTTAGCATTTAAGAATCCACGACCTCCGCACTTCCGCGGGATATACAGTCTCATCACCGATGACCTTGGGTGATGCATCCGATTTGCGGTCAGTAGTGTGCGGACCTTTCTATCCAGGGCGTCAAGTTCCGTCTGAGTCCATTTGAGTATGCCGTAAGAATACATAAATACCGGCATGACCCAACCATTAAAGGCGCGCACCTTGTTTCCGCCTGATAAAAGACTGTTTAACACTTTATTCAGGCGGCCAAAGAAGCGCTCCTTTAATGATTGTTTCATGTCGGCAGCATTGATGCCTAATGCTTCCGACATACCCAAATACTTGTAGGTCTCGGTTGATGAGAGGGATCTAAGGAATATGGAATCCGAGAGTTGAGTTCCCACGGATTCCATAATCTCCCCTCGCTTTACATGCATGACTGCACATTTGTCCAAGCCAAATTCCATCCTGATGGCGCTACTAAAAGTTTCAGTCACTTTTAGTAGCTCTATCAGTTGCAAATTGCTGGGAGCAAATATTTTCAAATCATCCATGTAAAGGAGGTGAGATATAACCTGACCACCTCTCCTCAACCGGTAGCCTAGACCTGAATCCTCCAGCAGTGTGCTCAGAGGATTCAAGGCCAAGCAAAACCAAAGCGAACTCAAACTGTCACCCTGAAATATTCCTCGCTCAATCCTGATCGGTTCATCGTTCCCAAGAACCTGCCGACATCCTGGATAAAGAAGGACCGTCCTCCACTGCCCCATACACGACATCAAGAAAGTGCGAAGAGTTGCATCTATTTTGTACAATTCCAGCACCCTCATGAGCCATGTATGTGGCACCGAGTCATAGGCCTTCTTATAATCTATCCAACACGTCGATAGATCCCTCCGGGATCGACGAACCTGTTGGCTTATGGCCATGTCGATAAGGAGCAGCTCCTTAGTACCGCGGGACCCATTCTTACATCCATTCTGAGAGACAGACATAATTGAATTGCTATCTATATGACGAACAATTTTTGCTCTCAGAATGGATGTTAGAACTTTATAGACCGTCGGTAAACACGTAATTGGTCTATAGTTTTTAGGTTCCACGGTACTACCCGATTTGTAGAGCAGGTGGGTAACTCCTGTTGTAAAGAATGGCGGTAGCGACCCAGTCTCTAAGGATGACTGGAATTGTGAGGCTAAGCAAGCGTGTGACCTTTGTAGCCATTTAATCCAAAAATTGTGCAGTCCGTCCGGCCCTGGAGATTTCCAGTTAGGTAACGGATGGACTGCACAGGCCACGTCCAGTGGACTAATAGAAATGGCCTCCATTTCCGGAATTGAGTCACACGCTCGCTCAACAACACGCATCCAATCACCCTCAGTGTGGCCGACGGGCACCGACCAAATACTTCGCCAAAAAGCATTCATGGCGTCGTTATCCGGCAGATGCGCGTCAGTCACTCCTTGAATGGTAACGGGCCGCTCCCATGTTCTGTACACCCACCTTTCGTCACTCTGGAACATGCGGTTCTGAGTGTATCGATCCACCCTTCGCCTACACCGACGGATACGATTAGCCCATGCATAAATTTTCTGCTTCAGGAAGTCGATGCGCTTTGTGATTCGTGACATGTATTCTCGGGGACTGATATCAGTTCCCGAGAATGCCCGCTTCACAGAGTGTCAGACTTGTACTGACTAAAATCCATCCATGTTCCTTCTTTACCCTTTGCGTTCCAGGGCCACGGTATCTCTTTCGAACAGTCCCGCAGCCCTGGCAGGCATCGGCCCATGCGGACCCCTACGTGGTTGCTGACATCTCTTTGAGGCGCGCGTGGAACACGAACGCGCCGTCGACACGGCCTGTCGTCATAAGACGGCCGGACGGCGAGCTAGCCCAAACTCGCCGACCACAGGCCCGCGCCTACGGTCGCTCTCTCCATGATGCCATGAGATCACGCCGGAGGTCTGTCCGCTGAGCGGCAATTTGTCGCGGCAGCGGAGTTTCCCCCCGACATAGTGCTTCCGCGCGCCATTCATGCAGGCGCGCGAGGACTATCGCCTCCAGATCCCATGGCGGCAATCCGGCAAGGAGGCTAGCCGTCTCGCCGGAGATCGTACGGTACCCCCGGATTAGCATTATGGCTATCACCTTTTGGGGCGCGTTCAGGTAGTGGGCGGCTTGCCGCCTCAAAGAACGCGCCCACACCGGGGCCCCGTAAAGGGCCATGGACCGCACGACCCCTGCGTAGAGCCTCCGGCAGGAGGCGTTAGGACCCCTCAGGTTGGGCAAGAGCCTCTTGAAGGCAGCCCCTGTCCGTTCCAGTTTGGGAGCCAAACGTCGGAAGTGCTCCACGAAGTTCCACCGGCTGTCGAGGACGAGTCCTAAGTACTTCAACGACGACCCGACGCCGATGGAAACCCCTCCCGCCGTCAGTAGGGATCCCGACGGTGGCGCATTCCGAGGCCCATGAAAACACATGGCCTCGGACTTGTGCAATGCCACCTCGAGACCCAATTGCCGGATCCTCTCCACGACTATCGCAACCCCGCGTGTCATGTTTTCGGCCGCCGCCTCGTGCGACCTCCCTTGTGCCAGTACCAGCGTGTCGTCAGCGTAGCAAACTACGCTGACGCCGGTAGGGAGGTCGGCGCGCAGCACCCAGTCGTAACCGATGTTCCACAGGGCCGGCCCCAGAACCGATCCCTGTGGAACACCGCACGACATCTCTCGCCGGTTCCATTCTCCGCTCCGACCGGGGTAGATGACGGCCCTATCCGTCAAGTAGTCCCCGACCACACGACGAAGGTAGGTTGGCACCCGGTGATACCGGAGTGCCTCCCCAATGCAGCTCCAGGGCATGGAGTTGAAGGCGTTGGCGATGTCAAGAGACACCACCAAGACGACCCCACCCCGGGACACCGCGTCCCCCGTCGTGAGGGCTCTCACGCGCATGATGGCGTCCACCGTGGAGCGCCCCTTGCGGTAACCAAACTGGTGTTCCGCAAGATCCGGCCCCATCCTCTCAAGGTGCCCGGCGAGGCGGTTGGCAATGACTCTTTCGAAGAGCTTGCCCACCTCGTCGAGCAACACGATGGGCCGGTATGCGGACGGAGAGTCCGCAGGGCGCCCTGGTTTCCGGATGAGGACCAGCTTCCCCGTCTTCCAACGAAGCGGAAACTGGCCTCTCTCCAAGCATGCGCTTAGGAGCCCTTCCAGTCGGGGCCCGAGAGCCTCAGAGGCCAGGACCCAGGCTTTGCCAGGCAAGGCATCGGGTCCCGGGCGGTGTTTCTGGTCTTCAGCCTGCGTACCACCACTCTCAGGTCTATCCCAGTCACCTCCGGAACGTCGTCATCGTCATCGGTGTGGTCCGCTTCCGGCACCACACGCGGCGGCGGGGCCATAGGCGGGGGAGGATGCTCCCCTCGCGAAGGGAACAGAGCGCTCACCACGTCCTCCACGAGCTCAGGCCGGAGACTCTGCGTCAGCGGGGGGGCCCGGGTGCGGAGTTTGTCCCGCACCATCTTGTAAGGCCGCCCCCACGGATCTCCGTTCAGAGACTCCAGCATCTCCTCGCGGGCCAGATTCTTGGCCCGCCGGACAGCCTCTTGGAGGGCGGTCTTCGCCGCTCTGTACCCCTCGTACAGCTCCGCCTCAATGGCTGCCGCATCCGGAGGGCGGATGCGGAGCCTGTGATGCCTGGCGTACAGGTGCCGCGCGGCAACACACGCCTCGCGCAGAGACGTCAGCTCTCGCGACCACCAGTACACCTGACGCCGGGCGCTTCCTGGCCGAACTCGGGGCATTGCCACGTCGCAAATCTCGGACATGGCCTACTGGAACCAACCCTGGACCAGGCCTGTCTCCAGAGCCCAGTCCTCCACCATCCTACCCCGCACGTCCGTGTAACGAGAACCCACACCTCAACATTCCCTCCCCGTGCACAAGCACGGGGAGGGAATGGCTTCCGATGACGACACTCAACTCTGTGAGGGAGTTGTGGAACTCGGCGAGAGTTCGGCTCGGGGAGAAGTAGACTCCCACTACAACGATCTCCCCGAACCGTGCTGCTACGCACCCTTAACCCTTCCTGACACTCTCAAGGGTCGGGGTACCGGCGGAGGCCGACGCAATTATGGTCACTGAGCCGCTAAGGTCCTCCACCCAGTCATCCCTGGGCGGGACAAAGTACGGCTCAGCGACCACGGCGATGTTAATCGACCACTGCGCCATGCTCTGGAGCAACAGATCCTGAGCGCAGGCGCAATGGTTGATATTCGCCTGGAGAAGGCGTAATGGGGCCGTTACTGGCACTCCATTTCAGCCCCCTCCCGAGCCCCCTGCGAGGGCCCAGCTGCGGAAGTTGCAGCAGTAGCGGCAGCGGCGGCGACAGTGGCGGCGGCTGCGATGGTGGCGATGGTGGGGGTCTTGACGGTGGTGGCGGAGGGCCTTCCCTTGCCCCTGGCCTTGGCGGGAGTACCGTAGGCCTTGCTCCCTGCCCGATGATCGGCCGGCTTGCCAGCTGCCGCACATGCGGTGCAGTGCGGCGCGGCGGAGCAAGCCGCGGCCATGTGACCGGGCTGGCCGCAGCGGAAGCATAGGCTACTGCGGTCCACCTCCGAGGTGCACCGGACCGACACGTGGTGCCCCACATGGCAGCGGAAGCACCTCAGAGGTCTGGGTTCCAGCAGCTTCACCAGCGCCGAGACCAAGCCCACCAAGAGCCTTCGGCCCTCCACAATGGCTTTCGCCGCCGTCACAGGGCAGCTTACCGTTACGGTTCGCATGCCCGACAGAACCGGACGTAAGGTGCCTGCCTTGACCTGCTCGGCAGGGCACCCACCGGTCCTGGCGACGGCGGCCACCACCTCCTCCTCGGTAACCGAGTCGTCCAGACCCAGGATGCGCAGGTCTGCGCATTTGACGGGCCTGGACACTCGGGCCTCGTCCGCATTTAGGGACGCTCTAAGCTTTTCAGCCAGAGCGTCAGCGGACGAGCCACGGGTTTCGCCGGGGATCTCCAGCACTCGAGCCCCTGTTGCGGTGACTCTAAGCCGGAGGCCCCCGGCGATCCCGAGCTCCCCGAGATCCACCATCGTCTTCGCCTTAGCGAGCACGTCGCGATAGGTCACGCCCCTCTTTTCCGCCTCCGGCTGTATTATATGCGAAACCTGAATACAGTTTATTCAGAATAAGTAACTGAATCGATTCCAATAATTTTTAAACCATGTTACATTTTGTCCCAAAATATTTAAAAAGGTTATAAGTTGGACACCGAGCGACACTAAGTACCTATCGCAAACATTTAGGTACCTACTGCCAAATTATTATTATCAATGAGCTCAAGACGATGTTGGAGGCGTGCGCGGCGTTGCCGCGTGGTGAACACGTTTTTGTGCGGACAACTAGGTAACAGAACAAGCCAACAACTTTGTGATTTTTCATGAGACAGTTTTGAAATTTTGTACATAGATTCTTTACATAAAAATACTAGACACGTGTTTCAGGTTTCGCATATACTAAAAATAATATTGTTGTATAAACATCACGTGTCATTATGTCCGACCACGGTAATCCGAAATCATCCATCCGTTTTCAATGTAATTTTGTAAGTTTGTAAGGTTGGTTCCAGCTTAAAAACTAGGATAGGCACAGCGCCACCTATCAGTTCCAAAACTAACCCTAGTTTTGGAACTGATAGGTGGCGCTGTGCGAAGCAGGAGTGAGTTGCTACTAATAATAATATAAGATGTTGGAAAATAAGATTAGCCTGTTGTCAAGCAACCATAAAAAACATACGCACATTTTGTTACTGTATTATTCATTATTTATTACAAGCTTTTTTTAAACATCTCGTACATAATAGCGCTACCTCGAAACAAAAACTACGGACGTGTATTTCATAATTCAATTTCCAAACTTCTTTTCATTGCTTTGTTAGTTCAAATTCTCGCGTTAATTGTTATAGATATAAAACAATGGACTGCAAAACAATTGAAAAGCTCGTATTGCGCGCTCTCACAGAGGCTCCCTTGATTGAATACGACCCTCGTCAATTTCACATCTTTGTCAGAGGAAATACAATGTTATTTGTTGCTGTTCTATGAGATGTTCGCTCACTTTGATACACAATTGGAAAAGCTTTTGTAGGGAAGGGTTTCTTAGCGCCGAAGTGTTGGAAACCACCGATCTTTATTTGATAGAGAGAAAATTGACGGAAAGATAACTGTGAAATCATTTTCACTTTTCCTTATCTCATCTGTAAGTGATATTGGGACGAAAGTATCGGTAACGTTGACTTGTTTTTCTTGAATTATGTAATAATGATTGTATTTGTGTTTGTACGTGTTTTTTTACACGTGAATTATCGCTAAGGGCTATGAACGAATTTCTTCTTTTTGTGTCGATGGTGCCTTTTCATATTATAGTTAGGCCCAGTATGTGGCCAGGCCAATACTGGCGCCATTGGCGTTCATTAAATTCTCAAAATTACAGTTGCATGGTCACTTAGGACAGTCCAGAAAGTGGGCTATATTTTGGTTATGAAAAAACAAAAATAAAACCAGTGATAACCACCGAGCAGAAATTGAAATAAATGGTAGAGATCCGTGTTATTTCTTTAAACGAATTATGACAGTTTCAGTATCTAAAACATAGTTGAAACATAAAATTGAATTCAACCGTCTTCAAATCAGTAGGGACTAGGGAACCAGCAAAGCGCAGCGCTAGATAATTCCTAATATCAATGGATTTCCAGTCGAGAAGCCACGCCGCGCCGCGCCGCTGCACTGCGCTGCGTCTCCACTTTATTCTACGGAATCCTTCGCTTTAATTGCTGATGTGATTCAAAACTTTATGCATAGGAAATGTGACTTCTTGATAGTGTTAACTTTGGAACATGATTTGTTAGGTTCCGTCCAGGAAAGAGATTAAAAATAGTTTTTATAAATTAAGTTTAAACAGAACATGCACGTACAGGAATATTTTGGCGCTTGAAGGACTCTGTTAGGGTGTCGCTATTGGTTAACATTTTTACGATTGTTTTGATAAATGTACAATGTCATCATCATCTCTCATCATTTTCCTGTCCTTATACCAAATCATTTGGGGTCGGCGCAGCATGTCTTCTTCTTCCATACTTCTCTATTACTCGTCATCTCATCAGACACCTCCTTTCTTGCCATATCATTCTTTACACAGTCCATCCATCGTTTCTTTGGTCTTCTTTTACTCATATACCCATCCACACTCATACTCAAAACATATTGTCCAAACCACAAGCGATCAAAACAAGTGTCCAAACGTAATGTACATGTGTATCATGTGTGTGTGTTAATGTACAATGTATATGGAAATAACATAACATTACTTCACGCCTGTAATCCTCGAAGGGTTAGGCAGAGGTGTACCTAATAGTACACGCACATTTCGCCAGATATGTATAAGTCCCATGTAATAGGGTACGAGCCACATGCCATCAATCGGGTTACCGGACACAAATACAGACTTCTGTTTTGGAAATGTATTGAAAAAACAAGAAGAACCGTTTGATACAATTGTGACCACGCGTCATTAAATTCTACTATACAGGGTGTAAGGGACAGCCCTCCACAAATTGACAGGGTGCATTCAGCTCCTTATTTTGAATCATATTCCACCGGAATTTTCCCCGGAAAATTTTCATTCTTTAAATGTTTTTTTTTCAGTTACTATTCCTTTATTTCAATGTAAAATTACATTCTCTGTACGCAGCACTCCATTTATGTAAATAATACGGCTAAAATAAAAAACCAACAATAGATGTTGAAATACTCTAACGGAAGACACGTGAAATCAGCTGTTCACTTCCTGCCTAGCGAGTTCGATGAACTCTGTAAGTTCATCGAACTCGTCGTCGCGCTTGCCGTTCGCGACGTGCGTTTTGCCACGGTAACGATACACTGCGTATGAGGAAATAAAACAAATCAAATTTATTGGATTCCCATAATATTCCTGAAATAATTTCTTGTACCGGTCATCTTAGCATGATATACTGAAATCTCCCCACCAGTCTGTACAGGGCAGTCTCTTACACCCCGTATACTTTTTGATTTGAACATAGGAACTTGACCGTTGTATTCCATATCTACGGTATTTCAATATTAACCTGTTATTTGTCTACATAAATTATAAGCCAGATGGCTGAAAAGAACAATTATTTCTTCCTTTTGTTAATTACATTTTCACTCTATAAATAAATGAGAATCTTGAAATCAGGGAAACAGGTACATTATTGTACTTCATTAAAAGTTAAGAACACTCAATGCCTAATTTAAAGTTAATTACAAAAAATGTGTAGGTAAGTAGATTTGTATAAAAACGGAAATGTGTAAAAAGCCCTTAAAGTCAAGACTAATTACAATCAATTTACGAGAACCCTTGAGTCTACTTCGTTTTAAACGAGTGTTAATTAAAACTGAAATCACGATTTCCTTTTATTACGAATTTCTTCCATTAATTGTTAGGAGAAATATTAGTTCTATTTTCGTTAAAATATCGGTAAGTTTTTCTTCAATAGTGTTTTCGCTTTGTTCTTTTAATTGTAAATCTACTTTCGTTTGCTTTCTTCAACAAAATTCGGAATTAAGATTGAGTAATAAATTGGCTCAAGAGTCTTAATGGTTCAGTGGTTTTTGAAATAGTGGAGCTACCTATCTCGTTATGAAGTTTACAAGTAGTTTCTCCATTTTCATTTCTTCCACAAACTGGCACTGTAGAGTTATGTTATTTTAACAAAATGTTAACCTTTGTTTTCCTGAGACGGTGAGACCAAAGATGGCATCTACCACATTCCTTCGAAGAGTCTGTCTGTCAAAGCTTTTCAGTGAATAAGTCGTTATTACTTGAAAGCCTAATCAGCTCATGATGGCCCCACTGCTGGGCCATGGGCTACCTCTCCGTGCGAGAGAGTGGGCTGCACCCAACTTCATGGCCCAGTGCGAAGCGAACTTTAATTTAAATAGCTTTGTATAGTCTTATCCTGTTCATAGGTCTCTTTAATACAAGCATAAGCATAATCAGCCTATTAATGTTCCCACTGCTGGGACGCAGGCCTCTTCTCTATGAGAGGGAATGGGCTATAATCCACCACGCGGGCCTAGTGCGGGTTGGTAGATGTCACATGTCTTCGAATGTTTGGTTCTAGGACATGCCGGTTTCCTCACGATGTTTTCCTTCACCGTTTTTTAAACAACCTTTAATACAAAATTCAACATAATAGTAAAATATTTTAGAGACGTATAAGTATTTGGTTTGCCAAAATAACTAAATCCTTTTAGTCTGGACACAGACAAAACCCAGCCTCGTAGTCTGGTCGGTTCATACACGAACATATTCCTATTTCGTATACGATACAGCTGGACGGCCGATTACCGTCCGTCCAGTGTTTCATCGGATTAACTAACTACGGCCAGCAACGACGTCTGATGTCCTAACTTTATTAAGGTCGGACTTATTATATTTAATTGTATACACGATCATGAAGCAAGCCGAGTTGTCTTCGTTAAGTGTTAGTGGTTCGGTTGAGATACAGGTTATTTTCAATAGTAGAACCGATAAAGGATTTTAACCTGAGAATTGGTGGTGATTTATATTGGTTCTATGACGTAGTTTTTCTTTGTGGGAACGCGCATGGCTCTTAATCTCTTATTTCATGAACGAAAAAACTGTTAATTCATGATCCAAAAAATGTTATACTACTTAAATTGAGGTTTCTCGTATTTTTCATCGACCAATAATTTGCTCTTTTCAGCATTATGGCAAAACGTATCCGAAAACAATGTTGAAAAGCCTCATGAATAGTAACGATCCTGTAATATCCCTTATTTAAAAGTTGCAAGTACTTCAAAAGCTAATTGAGAATAATTAAAATTATTCACAAACTTCTAAAACACGATGTTTTTGATTAACATTAAAAGGTGAAAAGCCCTCAAAATGCTGGTAATTGAGCAGTCTTTTGTTTCTCAATTCAGTTTTCAAATGCTCGTCCTTTCTTGTGACAAATCCGTCAGGCTATTCAAGAAATTAAATGTCAACGTAAATAGCAATTATATATGGATTTAATTAAAACTAACTTCTTGACGGTAAGTCGTTATAATCCCGCCACACCAAGTAGTCGGCAATGAAGAAATATAAAAGCGGGATGATTAAAATTTAAATCTTCTGAACTTGGTTTAAAGAAAGTTTTGGCACTTGGTTTTAAATGGTGTCTAAGATTAGGGACAAGATTTTTTGATGTGTGGTTTCTAGCAAAGTTTTTTCGTGGCTGTGATAAAAATATAGGATCATATCCGCTGGTTGTAACTGGCAGATATGAGCACGGTTTTCACTCTGCGCTTACTGTGATTGGCTCACCTTTTTTCAAGCAAGGTCGTTGTGGTCCAGCACTATGCTGAGTGATGGTCTTTTGCACAGATATGATGCTTGATTTTTCTGTATCGTTTATTTAGTTGTTTTTGAGTAAAATAAAAACGTTTTCTGGTATGCAATCATTGCCTTTTCAAATATTTTAGACATTTGACGAATTGGCTTATTTTTTAATGGTTTTGCCTAACCGATGGATAGAGGGTTCACTTTTTGATGCAGTTATTGAGTAGTCTTTTGTATCGTGCGTTGTAGGTTTTCGTTTACATAGCTATAAATATGATAGTTTGCTGTACTCATATTTGCTTCCGCTTGGCAATGTAATAAATTACGTTTGCTAGATACGTTATTATATGAACCTGTTCACTAATAGTGTTATACTTCGTACATGGTAACTTAGTTTAAGTACTGGCTGCAAAGGACTGGCGGCAGACACTTTGAGATAAACCAGACTTACATAGGAGCTCGTCGTACTGAGTAATGTGGGTACTATTAAGTTGTAGTAGACATAAAAATGTCTTATTCGTTCGACCCTGGGTATCATTTCCATGTTATTTTTTTAGCACGGCCATACTTTGTGGTTATCAATTGTGATGAACAAGTACTGGTATGTATTAGGACATTTCCTATTACAAATCTTCATGAATCTATGTCGTTACAAATTATTCGAAAGTGATTTTGTTAAAGCGGTCATCCCACTAACTTTGAAAATAAGCGTGAAGTTTATTCATTACAAAACATCCCAAACAATCACTAATTCCAAACGGCTCCAACACAGCAATAATCTAACAAATGGCGCTCACAACTCACAGAAACAATTAGTGAAATTGGGCGAGAAAGAGCATTGTTTTTTAAGTCTATTAATATTAGTCTTCGCCGGACAAAATAAACCAATATTGCGGTGGACACGGGCTGAAACAATAGCTCTCTGTCACGGCGACGGAGACAAATAGACCCGAAGGGGGAATAACGGTGATCCGGAGCAACTTGGAGCAAGCATTGGCAATAAATTCCTTTTTAAAACCACTGAGCTGTTGTAGCCGTTAATCCCTGGGTCGCAACTGACCTAAGACCGGAGACTTTTACGATACTCATGTTCTCGTAAACAGGTTAGAAAAATAAGTAGTTTGAACTCTTGTGTGTAAAAGGTGGCATTTTTGTTTTATGTCTTGTTTGCTTTGCAATGTGCATTTTATGTCTGCGGAATAAACTATTTTACTTTCTTGAGTGGAGATTTGACTTTTATAAGCTATTGAAAATGTTCGTTTCGCTACAATAAATTAAAGTAAAGTCTGGATCAGATCACAGATAGATTTTTAGATCCTCTTGAGATAATATGTGTCAACTTATTTTCTTCTTCAATATTTTAATATTATTTCAATATTTTAGATCTCCTGGTATATCTATCTACCGCAGTGACGATTCCATTGATATATAAACGTAAGAATATGCCTGTTGTGACATTGTGATCCTGTATTTGTTATTCGTGTTGATGTTTTCACATCTATTGAATGTCATTCATGTGAAGAATATTAGGTGTCGTATTTTCGTATTCAATACGCAAGTACGTTATTTTTTAATATGGCCAAACATCTACGACATTCTGCCTGGTTTCAATTATTTGGTAATATTACACAACGTTCCGTGATTTCCATTACACGGTTGATATTTTCCATTAACATGATCACGTACTTGTTCAGTAGGTATCACGTATTTTAATATATGATTTTCGATTCGGAACCTCTTTTCAAAAACTCATATTATATGTTTCAGACCATGTTCTCCTTTCATATGTGTACCTACCTATCTACTTTTTTCATAATTACACCTTCGCACATAAGCAAGGGCTTGCCGCGAATTCATTAGTGTGCATAAAATGCCTGTGTTGCCACTCGCAACCTACTTCCGTACAGGTGGGCCGGTGTAAATATTTGTGCGATATTGCCTTGCAGTCAGGGCTGCCAAATTTTGTTATTTTTAATATTCAGGGAGACATAAGTGGCTAGACTATTTGAATGGATCGAGTTGGGTTGGGTAGAAGGATAAGTTATACTTCTACCCAACAAATTATACCTCTATTGGGTCGACTAATGGTGCATCGTGTCCTGTTGTTTGTTCACTACCGGAAGGACGCTACCGAACGCGCCAAACTAGTTAATGACACAATGTAGATTGCTATCGTGTATCATAATGTGTATTTTTTTAGGTCACCTAAAGAAGCATGAGTTAAATGTATTTAAAATCTTTGAACAACGAGGCCAATTAGCACTAGGGTATGTGGTTAGTTAGCTGCAGCCAATAGAAAGCAACTGAAAAGTTATATCTTTGTTTTAAATCTTTTAAATTACATAGCTACACATACGTAACATAAAAAAATCTCGTTTACATTCAATTTCCCTGAAGGAATCTATTATTAACTCTGACTACGGCCAGGAAATTGACCTTTGCGGCATATAAGCACCGACGTAGTTCGAGTGGAACTTTGACATTTGGAGTTGATGAACCACATTGTTATGTTTTCTATATATATAAAATGATAAACTGACTGACTGAGTGATATATCAACACACAGCCCAAACCGCTGGTCCTAGAGACATGAAACTTGGAGGGTGTGTTCTTTGTGAAGAGTAAGAATCCACTAAGAAAGGATTTTTGGGAATTCCACCCCAAAAGGGGTAAAATAGGTGATGGAAGTTTATATGAAAGTCTGTCAGTTTTGAAGTTAGGATCATCAAATTTTGAGTTTAGGCTTACGATTGAAAATTAATTTATACGTGTTACAACGTTTTTTATAATTCTATTCCCAAAGGATTAAAAAGGGGTAAGTATGAAAGTAAGTAATCGGATATTTTTCGACATTCCCGCAGGCGAAACCGCGGTCAAAAGCTAGTTTAGTATAAAGCTGCCCTTAAACTGTATATTTAAGGCCTGTTTTACGATGCCCGAATAGCCACTGCTCACTGAATAAATTCAGAAATGTAACAGAATTGTATCGAATTACCTGCCAAGTAAATTCATCATCTGCCTAGCCTTTTCCCAACTATGTTGGGGTCGGCTTCCAGTCTAACCGGATGCAGCTGAATACCAGTATTTTACATGGAGCGACTGCCTATCTGACCTCCACAACCCAGTTAGTACTGGGTAATACGATACCCTTTGGTAAGACTGGTTGTCAGACTTTTTGGGCCACTGACTACCTATAACGACTGTCAAAGATTACAAATGACAGCCGGGACCAACGGCTTAACGTGCTTTCCGAGGCACGGAGGAAACTCGGTGTGTAATGGGTGGTCACCCATCCACAGACCAACCTAGACAAGCGCGGCTTAACCTAAAGATCGATCCGAGCGGCTGTTATTACTTAGCCACGAGCTCCTCCAAGCTGCTAAGTAAATTAACGGGCACTTAATCCTAGCTGGTGAAAAAGGTCTCAAGACAAACTACAGGTTTCACAAAAAAAAAAACATTTCTGATTCCGGTCCCTTGAGCTGCAAACCCTTCACATATACTTCACACACCGCATGTTAAGCTGCCTTTGAACACAGATAATAATAATAAACCCAAAATACTCGGTTTTTTTGCTGAACTGAGGTCCTAGCACGAATACGCCACTTAAAGATAATGAAAATTCGATTAATTTGTTATTCTAAAATACAAACTAAACGTACTATAGAATTTTGGTAAACATTTTTGAGCCAAGCATAAAATGCATCATCCGAATACGAATAGTAAACTAATAATGTGAAACTAGTACTTTTAATTTTTAAAATCGTTCGGATTTGTGTCAAATTCCAATGATTCTCTATTTTAAAATACGACAATCCTATCCGTTTTGGTTTACATTTCTACATAAAGAGTAAAACCGAAACGCACTTGTTCTTCCCGTCCCCCCATCCTCATTTTTTTTGTTCCGGAACCTGGGAACCTTCTAGTTACGGAAATATTGGAGGTCAATACTCCAAATTAAAAAAAAAAAAAATAGTTTTTAAGGTTATAACTTTACTTTAAATACCTCCATGACCCCTTTACTATTCAATGCATCCATCAGCACTATGTTTTGAGTGCGTTATACTGGGGTTTTATCGTAAAATGTGATATTTCACTCCAAATAAAAAGTTGTTTCTCAACAATATTTTTTGCGTAGGTGGTTGACGGGACGTCTTCGTAAAGGGTACTTGTATTTGTACATTTTGAATTTTGAAATCTTTTTAATTAGTGTTTTTTCTGCGCGTTGGTGCTGGGCCTACCGTTCTTGCCAACAGGCTATATTGACAAACTGATCCTGTCTGAACGTAGCTTAATGAAAACGTGCGTGGGACGATGTTAAATTACATCCGATACGCCACGAAGGCAATGTCCATAATACTAATTACCTATTTTATAACAAACCAAAATGGCCGAAATTGTAGTATTTTAGTATTTCTCTGTAATACGCGAATTGGCTTGGTTTCGTTATTATGTAGATGTTAGCCCGAACTGGAAGACGTTGCGTTGGAAGGCCTCCCACTAGTTGGACCGATGACCTGGTAAAGGTTGCGGGGATCCGCTGGATGCGAGACGCACGGGACCGGTCAATGTGGCGACGCTTGGGGTAGGTCTAAGTCCAGCAGTGGACGTCTGAAATGATGATGATGATGATGATAGCCCAAAATTGTCAGCTAACCCTATAAATATCATGATAGCGTTCTACTCGCTACCAAGTCTCCGCCAACTAGTACGTGTAAAAATGCTTAGAGCATTTCAACCGACCGACAACTTTTCCGTTCTCGAGATAAATGTATTTCCGTTATCGTTTCCGCATCCGGAATCTGTAAGCGGACACAAAGTAATCACATGTGTATTGTAAATACCTTTTCATAGATGCTTACGAATTGGTTTTTTTGTACTGGTAATACAAAGTTACTGAATTGTGTTTCATTTGGACTTCAAGTTATTTTGGGATTTAAATTACATTGAAAATAATTGTAAGCATTTATGCCTCGAGAGCAGCGGAGGCCCAGTGGTGGAGACCCCGACTTGCGAGCCGTAAGTCGTGGGTTCGAACTCAGCCAGGCGCATTACTTTGTATAAGTTATTTCATCACCACTGCTCTCAAAACGGTGAAGGAAAACATCGTGAGGAAACCGGCATGTCCTAGAATCAAAAATTCGTAGACATGTGACATCTACCAACCCGCACTGGGCCCGCGTGGTGGATTATAGCCCTCTCATGGAGAGGAGGCCTGCGTCCCAGCAGTGGGAACATTAATAGGCTGATTATGCTTATGCTTATGCTGTGTTTATGATGATTATGCTTATGCTTATGGTGTGCTTATGATTATGCCGGTCAATGTGGCGGCACTTTGTTCAGACATAGGCCTCACCCAAGTGTCGCCACAGTGGACGTCTTTCGGCTGAAATGATGATTACCATGATGAGGTGCCTTATTTTCTATTGACTTGTTACTATTGAGGTAATGAGTATTAACTGGGTTGTGGAGGTCAGATATTCAGTCGCTCCATGTAAAATACTGGTATTCAGCTGCATCCGGTTAGACTGGAAGTCGACCCTAACATAGTTGGGGAAAAGCTAGGCAGATTATGATTCTATTGACTTATTATCTTAATTTAACTTAGTTCTTAACTTAATAAACCTTATGCACTTTTTGTACTAATGTTAGGCGGCACCTAAATAATGCCTAAATAAAAGCGCACTGTTGCATTTGAATGATCGGTTCAGCGCCGGGATTTGAAATTCCAACTTTGATTTAGCAATAAGGCAATCTATTAGGTACTGGTTACATAACATGCATAAAATAATCACGCCTGTAATACCCTGTAATAGGGTTAGGCAGAGGTGTATGCATTTAGTACACCCACGTTTTGTTTAAGTACCATGTAATAGAGGGCGAGCCTATTGCCATGAATCGGGCACAAATCCAGACTCTGTGGCTGCTACTGAGAAATTCCTGATAGAAAAACCCAAAAACACTTTGTCCAACCTGAAAATTGAACCCAGGACCTCATACTCAACATTCACACTTGCGACCACTAGACCAAAGAGGCAATCCCGGTTACCGGGTACCGGTTAGTGTGATTAAAAACCGGCATTAAGGCCTATTCAAACCTAAGCGGTATTTGCTACCGTCTGCGGAACTTGATACTAAATATCTGAGCGAAACCCGCGCGTGCACTTCTACCTACAGCGGCAGCGAATACCGCTCAGGTCGCTCTAGCCGCGGAACTTGAAAATAAATACCTGAGCGAAACCCGCGCGGTATGTAACGCTTCCCACAGCGGCAGCGAATACCGCTTAGGTTTGAATAGGCCTTTAATCTACTCAGGCCACGAACGCAACCTTAGTCTTTTATAATAACCAAAAAGGCTGACATAAAATACTTTTATCCACAATATGGCACCCTCAACGTTGATTTAATTATTGGAAAACACTTCGCAATTTCTCCTAAATATAGAATATTGGTAGACATTTGGAGCTGTTTCTAATATAAGAATTTATAAGCAAAATCGACCACGTACATAAATTAATAAGATAACAGGATTTACATGATATTATTTGTGATATAAGTAACTAAAAATGATGTGAATAAGTGAAAGTTTTAACCTGATGAGGCCTGAACAAATTTTGCTAGTCTCGTTCACCAACTGTAAACAAAACTAATATTTCTTGTTAATAGAGTTCAAAGTTAATAGTCCCCTACACTATCTAATTTATTCAAAACTTTCAGTTGTTCATGAAGCCACTAATATTACTATCTTAATGTTTATGCTTGGATTTCTTTTCTTCTACTCCTGTTCTTATAAATCGCATTTAACGTTGTAACATAAAGATAGCTTTTTTGTGAGACAGTTGGCTATCATCATCATAATTTTGAGTGGCGGCCCCGACTTGCGAACAGTAAGTCGCGGGTTCGAACCCAGGCAGGCACTTTGTGTAATTTATTTCATCATCATTGCTCTTAAAACGGTGAAGAAAACGGTGAAGGAAACCGGCAAGTCCTAGAACCAAAAAATGTGAAGTCATGTGACATCTACCGACCCGCACTGGGCCCGCGTGGTGAATTATAGCCCATTCCCTCTCATAGAGAGAAGGCCGTGTGCCCCAGCAGTGGGAACATTATAGGCTGATTATGCTTATTATATACATCATCTAGTATAAAACTGTAGTTATTTCTAGTTACACATAACATCACGCCTGTAATCCCCGAAGTATTAACCAGAGGTGTACCCAAATATAGTTCACCCACAATTCGACAGTTATGTCTCAAGTCTGGCGACTAAGGTGAGCCTAATGCCATCAACCGGGCACAAATACAGACTCCGTGACTGCTACTGAGAAATTCCTGATGGATAAAACTCAATAACCTTTTGCCCAACTTTGAAATAAGTACTGATACTGTTAGCCTGTGTCATCCCACTGCTGGCCAAAGGCCTCTCTTCATGACTTCCAAATTCTTCTCAGGGTCAATGTTAACCACTGGTCGTTGGTTTTGTCCAGCTGGTCCCGCCATCTCCTGCAAGGTCTACCGCGTCGCCATTTTGCTGTGTCAGGCATCCACATCGTGGTAATTTTGGCCCACAGCTCGTCGGAAATAAGTACGTTTTCTATAAAAATATGTTAGATTAGATTGGGTATCTTGAATTAGTTTAGAAAGTATACTGGTAATACGGACACAGAGAAAAATACTTCTATGCTTTCCAAGGCTCATGAAGACCGTTAATCTCCGGTCTGCCACGCTATATCGTGATCCTTTTATCAAAACGATGAGCTGATACTAAAATCTACTGCGTGACTGATCAATAATATTCGCATGAATATTTTAAATGGTTGTATATTTTATCACAGTAGCTACTTAAGCACGTCTGATGTGTTTTATTTTAAGTACTGAGACGTAAGAAATATAAGTTCCATTGAGAAGAAACTAATTTGTCTTAGTATCTGAACATAAACTAGTTAACGAACTGTAAATGCAGATATTGTTTCATTGTCTCTTACTTAGAAAATATAAACGTTGATATTTTATGAAAACGATTTCATGTCTTAACAGGGTATTCGTGTTAGTTGAAGCGAGTTTAATGTTACTGTGAAATGGCGAAGTTGGTCTTTACTTTTGGCTGTTTTAAGGAGCACAATTTTGACTTACGTTAAACACTTTATGATAAAAACTTTCTAATAACGAATAAAATGTTTAGTGGAATTTCTCTGTAACATATCAAACTTTAGGCCATTGTTTCAGTCTCGGCCCTGCTCGCCCCAATTACGTGTGAAGACGAAATGTGTGGTAATGAGAACATATTATTATGTGTTACAGCACCATACCATAGATAGGGGCCAATTTCGTTTATTAAGTTTTTTTTTTAATTTTATAATTTTTTGTTGTTCTCTTTTTTTATTTAATTTTGTTTTGTCCAGTGCCAGTGTAATAAATATGTTGGGGTTTTATTCCGTTAGGCTCGTACATCATGTTGGCAGACGATCACAAATAAAAGATTTGATTTGATTTGATTTGATGACTTTCGTGCTATGAAAACACAAGTGGGTGCGATACACTGTTTCTAGCAAAACTAACCAATTACTTAAGATTACAATTTAACACAATAACACGGGGTACAATGAATCGGATACAGTTCCAAGACGTCTCAACTCCGCCGCGATCAGACATTGAATGTCGCCCTCGCCTCGAGCTGAACATCAGGGCTCTATAGAAACATGCTCACTGTGTTGTGGGGGTAGACTAGTAAGTAGGTCGCGTCATGTCACCAGTGCCTACTGGCGCGTTTGTCGATTCATTTTATGTCCGTACTAACAACCTGATCCGACAAATACTTTTTCTTTCTTTGACATTATCAAACTAAATTGTCTATAACATCTGACTATAACAACTTGATCCGACTCGACTCGATTTCGATAATTGTATACTAACACGTAAAAAGTAAACTTTAAATTGAAAACGGTTCCGTAATAATTAATGGCACTCTTCCCAAAGGTCCATAAACTAGTTCAAAGCAGAACTTGCCACGCCAAATTATAGTTCGCCAAGTTTGAAATATCTTGACATTTTTCACCAAAACTATTAGGAAAATGTTCTTATTCGCCTGAAACTGACGTTAATAGTAGCTATTAAAAGAGGCTGCCAACGTGAAAAGAGCGGAGTTACTTTTATTTATTTTTCTTACACCGCAGTTTTAAATTCTGTAGCTTGAATTTTGTGGAACAGGTATTTCAAGGTGTTCGGTATTGGTTGGAATGAACACGTATGCTGTAACGACTTCTATATGGGTTTCTTAACTCTGGAGAACCAAATATTCTATGGAGTGGGCTGTTTAGCTCCATTTTTCCGACTAACCGACGCCTTGACACTTCAAAAGTGCCTGTAAATGGTTTGAGTTGTTAGTTTGTCTTGGACTGTTATAAAATTTTACTTTTATGAGTCTCCCGTTTTCTAGGGTTCCGTAACCGAAGGGTAACCAACGGGGGTCCCGTTGGTTACCCTTCGGTTACGGAACCCTATTACTAAGCCTCCTCCGTCCGTCTGTCTGTCAGCGGGTTATATATCACGATCCTTAATAGGTAGACTGTTGAAATTTTCTCGAAATGTGTATGACTGTTGCCGCCATAACAAAAAATAATAAATTAAAAATTAAAGGGGGCTCCCCTACTAAGATGGTACGGAACCGTTCACGCGCGAGTCCGACTCGCACTTAGCCGGTTTTTATGTATGTAAATGACGGACTTGGTAAGTATTTATTTATTTATTTAAGACTTTAAGCATATATATAGTACAGCGGTGAATTTAGTGCCATAGGCATTTTCTACCAGTCAACCTTTGGGCAGTGCAGAGACAACAGTGGTAGGTGTAAATTTTAAAATCCATGAGTCAATTCTTCGTTTTTGTAGGTAAGGAGGAGCTCGTGGCTAAATAATAACAGCCGCTCGGATCAGTCTTTAGGTTAAGCCGTGCTTGCCTAGGTTGGTCTGTGGATGGGTGACCACCCATTACATGCCGAGTTTCCTCCGTGCCTCGGAAAGCACTTTAATCCGTTGGTCCCGGGTGTTATTTGTAGATCTTTGACAGTCGTTAGATAGTCAGTGGCCCAAAAAGACTGACAACCAGTCTTACCAAGAGGTATCGTATTACCCAGTACTAACTGGGTTGTGGAGGTCAGATAGGCAGTCGCTCCATATAAAATACTGGTATTCAGTTGCATCCGGTTAGACTGGAAGCCGACCCCAACATAGTTGGGAAAAGGCTAGGCAGATGATGATGATATAGGTAAGGAGAGCAACGTTTCAGTAACCTTTTGGCTAACACGAGCGATTTGCATACGCCAGTTCAAAGTGCTGTCAATGTGTTATCCAAGATCCTTAACCTGGGTTCTGAGATACTTAGTTTTATCATCGTTTTCTATCGTATTAAATTAAAACTCACTTTTGCCTTTTTGTCTTTTCTATTTACCTTCGTTATTCATTTAGTCTTCGAATGACTTCGATGTTAGGAACATTTTTATTTTAAAAGAAAAGTGTGTAAGTATCAATTTGTAAAGGAAGGCAATCTTTTAGATTCATTTGGTATTCATAAGCACAGTCTTGTTTCAGAACGGCTCCCACGCCGTCCATTAATGTTTTCGTTTAATTTAATAAGTTTTTAGTATAAAATATCTATCGTGGATACGCGATATCTTTAGTAAGGCCAGGTATGGCAGGTTATAAAGCCAGGTTTTATTTACAAAAGTGTAAAGTTGAAAGTATTTTCTATGTATATTTTTCAACTGGAAGAAGAAGACATGCTGGTCGACCCCAAATTAATTGGGATGAGGGCAGGAGAATGTTGATGAAAATGATATTTTTCAACAGTGAGTTTATTTCTCAACGTTATTTCCTCAAAACTAATTTTTTTTTTTATCAAAAACCTAGAGTACTTCTCACTTATACCTAGGTACTATCTGTACTAAAACTATAAAGAGGTAAGGTTTGTAATCTTGGATGTAGCAATCTCCGAAACTACTCATCCGATTTAAAAAAATCTTTCACTGTTAGAAAGCTATATTATAATGCGCTTTTGTGGGATGTTATAGATTAGTATGTTCCTGATGACGAAGTCGCAGGCAGAAGCTAGGGTGAAATAATTGAAGTAAAAATTAAACGAGATATTTATGAACCTATGTGCAAACCTATATCACGAGTTTACCCACCCACATATATATGTATTTACAAAGGTACATAAATGCCTCGTTGGTCTAGATATCGCAAGTGCGACTGCTGAGCATGAGGTCCTGGGTTCGATTCCCGTCTTTCGGCTGAAATGATGATGATGATTATGATGAATGCCTATCTGACCTCTACAACCCAGTTAGTACTAGGTAATACGATACCCTTTGGGACTGGTTGTCAGACTGACTCCCAGGTCGGGCAAAGTGTTATATAGCTTGCAAAAATAGGGAAAGATAAACCCTATTTTGTCGTTCATTGGAATGCCTCTAATTTCAGCCGTTGAACAGAAACTGTTTCAACCAGCTTATCCAAAAGTATCTACCACTAAGCCTTATTTTTTATCCGAAGCAAACGACATAAGTCGCGAACATCGAAAAATATATCTGAATAAATATCCAACGTCCCCAAAAGAATTTAATATTGTCTAGAGGATCGTAATCTAAATATTTAGTGCGAGTTTTCCTTACATTTTTTGTATCTTTTTAAGATATTTGCCCCTTTTGGCCTTTGTTTGGAGTTGGCCTGAGTAAATTGTGACTGTTTTTTCTAGAACCTTCACTAAGCACTGAAAGATTCTTCTTTGGGTGTATTGGAGAAGAATATTTGTACGAAGGCTAGAATTAATTTTAGATAGCATCTTTTGTTGCCTAGCAAAAAACCACGTCGAGTTAATTAAAACACACTCAAGAAGTAAGTTAAATATACAAGTTTCTTTTTTGTTTTTACTCTCATCCATAAAATCTTTATGGTTTTAACCTAAAATACAAGAATTTAACTTAAGTTTAAAAGATTAAGGAGGATACGATTAAAATTCCGGGTACAAGAGATCAACAAAATTTAAGTCTTTGAGGAGCTTATACAGAAATGCAATTATTTTTTAAGTAGGTCACGTTTTCCCATAATATGTTGAACGGAAAAACGTCACTCAAAAATCTTACCTACTTAATTATAAAATAAGGCATATTTTAAGAATGGCTTTATTTTTGTAGATATACTCTCAAAGAAACATTTAACAAGATATGATAGAATTAAGTTAAAATAAATACGTTAAAATAAATAAACACCTATTTACTTCAATGATTGACATAAGACAACGCACAGCACCAATGAGGTCCCAGTATAAAAACCAATTGTGCACAGGTGGTCATAAAACAGCCTTATTAAAAAATAGCATCCTTTCCATGGGACCGCTTGTATATAATAAATTACCTGAAAATTTAAAAGACCTTCCCATAAAAATGTTTAAAAAACAATTAACAAAACTACTGCTGGAGAAATGTTATTACACAATTAAGGACTTTTTAAATGACAAAACTATATAGGAAAATGTTATTGATAAATGTACGTTGTCTTTGCAATTTCGAATGTTTTAGATTATAATAATGACATTGTTATTTATTTGTTGTTTTTTATGGTTGTAGCTATATAGTTATTTGACAAACAGATTTTGACATTATCAGATTATAACTGGTAGTAATTGTGATTGTAGTTAATGTTTTGGATTATTTTGACATTAAGCTTTTTAACATTACACATTATGACATATTCTTCATTATATCATTTGCGAGAGATTTATATTTAATTCATTGATTTATTTTGATTATTATTGCTATTATTATTTTTTCGTTTTAGTCCGATCTGTAATTACATATTAAATTTGACTATGGCTAATAATGATCATATCGATAGCTGTATCTATAGTACTATATTTTTAAATTCAAACCTAATATGTTGCATGCCGTAAGGTAAAATGTATCGGGACACTTAGCAAATATTCCAACTTATATGTATACCTACATTATCAGCAAATAAATTATTTCTTTCTTTCTTTCTTTCTTTCTAAGGACGACCACAAAGGCTAAGTTTTTGTTACTAAAGGCAATTACTTTTCTTCAAAAACTTTGGAAAATCGTTTCAAGAACCATAATTATACCGAAGTTCTTTTCATTTTATACGATAATAAATAATATTTAAAAAAAAAAAACTAGAAAACACGCTTCTGGGTGTGTTTTTTTTAAACTGTTATTTATTTTTTAGTCTTGTATTCTTGTATTGTCATCAGTTCTTGATAAGTTTGCGAAGTTTCTATTCAATCTGACGTTTTAAAGAGGGTGAAAATCACCTTCAAAGATTCCGTTACATAGATACATACCAAGCCAATAAAAGCGTTTTTAAAAGAATACGAGTGAGTCTCACCACTGATATTCTTTTAATTTTAATTGAAAGAAAGCATCTACTCTACCTTGTGTCACCACCACTCATTTTTTGTCATACACTAGTCAACACATAACAGTGATATAATAACTACTACTACCTATGTTCACAACACATCTTATGTATTGTGAACATAGGTAACATATATTACATACGATAAAAAAAGTTAAAAAACATGTCGTGTTTAAACATATCACACTATTTATTGACGTTCTTTCACACAATTGTGTGTCATCATCTGTCTAGCCTTTTCCCAACTATGTTGGGGTCGGCTTCCAGTCTCACCGAATGCAGCTTAATACCAATATTTTACATGGAGCGTCTGTCTATCTGACCTCCACAACCCAGTTAGTACTGGGTAATACGATACCACTTGGTAAGACTGGTTGTCAGACTTTCGGGCCACTGACTACCTGTAACGACAGTTGTGTGTATAGTTAACTATTTTGTCCACCGTTTTACCATTTTTAACAAGTGTTGAATCAACTACATAGTTACTTTACAACATGTTTAGGTCTTAAAGATAAACAAAGACGGTTAAATTACATTGTAATCACGCAAAATACGCGCTTTGACGTGAAGTAAAGTAATGTATTGTATTACGGGCTGGTGTCTGCAACAACAATACAATATCATGTATATCATGCTGAAGTGGCAATGGGATAGACGTGTTCTTGAGTGGAGACCGCAAATCGGCAAGCGTAAGCTGGGGGGACGCCCTCAGGCTCGATGGAGCGACGACCTTGGCAGGGTGGCTGCAACTAGATGACAGTTGCTGAGAATCAAGTTTAGTGCTGTGCGATTGAGAAGGATTAGTAGTAGACTGCTGTAGGCTGATGATGATGATCACTTAGGTTGATAAAAGTCCGGTTCAGTCGGCTACTGCACATCGCTTCGACATATACGGTAAGCAGGCAGCCCAGAGACGTGGTTAGTGTAAACGCAGGGAAACCAAACTACAACACAAAAAGTGTAACCGATACGAAGTACCAGGATTTCATGAAATCACAAAAACCCATTACTTCTATCCTTTTACATACAAACAATAACAACGTATCATCATGATCAAGCCTGTAACAGGATTTCGACGAAATTATAAAGCAATTTATCATTTTCACAGGGCATTTGGTGAAACGTCATTATTCATTCCGAATCGTGGAAAAGCGTACAATGTAACCATTGTGCTTTTTCATAACAGACCTCTTCAAATCCGAACGAATCTGTGACCACTTTTTGGTCTTCTAAATACCTTGTTGCGTGTTTTTTTTTGTATTGGTTATTTTTTGATGTTGTTCTGATAAGCTATAAGCTGATGATTTATTAATAAAGGCCACATTTACAAGGCTTTTTGTGTTTGAGTGGTGAACGAAATCATGGTGACCTCGTTATCAAGCTCTGTAATTAAAATTTTAAGTGTCAAGCTTTAAGTAAGGTCAGCGTCAACCATGCTAAATTATTTAGAGACGCCAGCACATCACGCTACTACAATCTGTCTTTCTTTAATAGATTTTCAACTTTACCTTTTTTTTTTTTTTTACTTTACTTTTCCTTTTCTTTTTTTTACTTTACTTTTTTTTTTTTTTTTACTTTGCCTTTACTTTTTTTATTTTTTCTTTACTTTACTTTACTTTACTTTACCTTTAGGTTCAAGGTTGATTGTGAAAATTTGACAGTTTCGGGTAGCATGATGTGCTGGCGTCTGTATATCACCGTCATAATTTCAAATGATCAAATAAGGAAGCACTATTTTTAAAAAATTCAGTCTTTAAAATCATCATTCAGTAATTATTAAAATAAGAAACAAAACGAAAATTATATGTATAGCCCTCACAAACGTATACGAAAATTATCGTAAAATATTTGATAGAATTAACCTTCAAATCAAATATTACAATTAAACTTATACTGTCACTTACGGGATATCTTCCCTGATTGTTCATTATTTTGAGCTCCCGATAGTACCCGCGATCATGATGCTTGCAACAGCGCCGAAATATCGGGAGCTCAAAATAATGAAAAATCACGGAAGATGTCCCGTAAGTGACCGTATAAGTTTAGCTGTAAACCGTGAAAGCTTAAAACAGTATTACAATTAAAACTCAAACCTGGTTGCAGCAATATTTCAAACCGTAAATTTCAACCGTCAAAAACCGTAATTGAGTAATGGTCCAGTTAAAATTCAATATCAGCCACGAACGACAGTTTTAACTAACTCACAGTCAACCGTTGTCACAAAAATTGCTGTAGAATTTGTCAGAGCGCTCTCCAACGTCCATAACTTTAATACTTAGTTGTAAACTCGATCAAGTGGAGAGAAGTGCATAACTAGTGACGGAAGTGAACATCGATCCTGATTGGTCAGCGAACTTGTATTTTAACAATGTTTGTTGTTTGGTATTTATTTAGTTTAACCTTTCACAGTTTATGGTGTTAGAACTAAGCTGTGTTGTAGATATACAAGTCGTACGCCCGTTGGGATTACCCATCGTCGGAAATCAAGAACTTCCATACAAAGTTTCATACACTATTGAAGCTATTTAAGGGATGTGTATTTTATATCCTTCCTTAGCTCATCTTTATTTGGAACTATTGTGAAAAATGTCAAGCTCCTCGACTCGGTTTCCGCTGGCATTATATTTCATGAATTTAAGATTTTTACCTAGTGCAAGATGTCTAAGGCGCGAATTACACAGAAACGGCGTAAGGTGACGGTACGGCGCAGGCGTGAAATTTGTAAGGAAACGAAAGAACGGCGTGCCTGCGCCGCGCCATTTGAGTGTAATTCATGACACGTCGCCTACGTACATTTTGTATGAAAACGTTTTGAAGCGGCAGCATGCCTCAACGCGCCTTCACCTTACGCCTTTTCTATGTAATTCGCACCTAAGGCGATTCTCACACTATACCGCTTGACCGCGCGATCGGGCGGATGCGGCGAAGCAAATGTACTGACGGTGCACCGCGCGGTCGGGCGGTGTACATGTGTTAGCCATCAACGGATTACATACAAGCCAAGGCGACGTGAAGTTCGCATCACCGCCCGCTCGATGAGCGATCTCGTGTGATAACCGCCTAAGAGCTAAGCAACACGGGAATAAATTGGTTGCTCCTTTGTCTAGCCAGTGAATTCACAACCCAACGAAGTAGTCTTATCATAGAACAATAATTAAAGTATAGAAGTAGTCTCCAAGGGACATAAGGTTCAGTCTGAAAGGTCACCCATCGACCTAATTTCCTTTTCACCCGAAAATTGTAACATCTCAAGTCTCCTTAATAAAACAATAGAACATCGTGAATGTCCAAAAATTACAGTTCCTTCGATTTCTCGTGATCTCATCAATATGACGTCACGATCAACTGTCATGGCCGCTATGTTGATCAGCTGTTCTCCTCCCACCAGTGGATACGTCAAGTGCAAAGTATACATGACGCCGATACTCTACCGTTTCACTAGCTATCGAGATAGGGGGGCAAGGGATACAGATGCACGAGTGACTATAAGTGGATTTACATAATAGGGGTAGTTTTACATTTTCTGTTAAGCGATGATGAATTTCAGGATGACAGAAAATTGAAGGCATAAACTAAGAATGAACTAACATGAATCATGTTGAAATTCTTAAAATGGTCAAATACGCAGTTGCTTTGTGATGATATTACCAATTGTAACGTAATTCATAAATTATTATCCTATTATGTTGTGCTAAAGCGGCCATTTTAGGCCCCTAGAAGTTTCAGAATGTGTTAACAACTGTCATACACAAACAGCCAGACCCGGAACAACTACCAGTAGGCCATACAAATATTTGTTCGGTGCGGGAATCGAACCCGCGACACGCAGCGCAGCAGTCAATCGCTCAGCCACTGCGCCAACCGTGCCGTCAAATTTCCTACTATTATTCGGCTGTGATAAGTGGTAGTTTCACAACGACCTCTACTTCCTCTACATAGGACCGAGTATTGTAGCTGTATAAACAGCATTAGAAGCCGGAAAGCCTTCTTCCCTGACATGAGTTTAATGAGAATAAATCCTGCCATGGTCAAAAGATAAGCCACTCAGCAAAGTTGGTAGCGGAGCTGACCTGAGGTGAGCCGTACTTGAGTCCGGACATCGGCCGAGTCAGGTAAAAAGTTCGGAAATATGTAGAAAAGGATTTACAAACGACAAAAACGGATGGTATTTTATTATCATATTTCCCATTTCCATTGTCGTTCGCATAATGCATGAGTTTTCGGCGAAGCATTGTCCGTACAAACAGGGCATTGCATTCCGCCATTTGTAAATTCTTGCTTGACGCAATTTGGCATAATGCCCGCCAGGGGTATTGTTCTTGCTGAAAGGAAGAGCTAGGTGTGTCAGGCTCCGAGATTTACTGCGTTATTAATTCTTCGTTTAGGTATTCGAATATTTTCAGGTGCTTTATAAGTGACCCTGTGAATGGAATATTGGAATTCCTAATCAATGGAATTCCGTACTTATGTCATACGGAACATCACCGTATGACATAAGTAGGAATTCCATCTGTAGTCTTCTTCTTCTTAGCGTGTCGATGGCAAATTTTTATTATATATGTTTGGCCCAAAATTCAGCTACGCAAATTCCGCTCGCTGATGCAGTCATAAGATCGTCAAGTGTGCAGGTGTTAGGGCAGGCAGCGCAAGATGGAAGATGGGCCATTGTCTGTGGAGACACGCCGCATACACATTTGAGATCTGAGCCGACCATGAACCCCCCATCTGATGAGATTATCTTTGGTACGGCCGACTTGGGTTCGGAGTCTATTCAGAGATTTCCAAGTCGGCCACGGCAAAGAAAAAAAAAAAACATTTGTGTAGCCCAAAATGCAGCAACAAAAAGCTGAAAAGAAAGTAAAAAGTTTAAGCCAAATATTACAATATTAATAATACGTAGGTTTCATAATTCTACTCTTGTTAGCAAGAAGATGGAATTATTATTTATTGACTCTTAAGGCGATGGTAGAGACGTTAGATGCGAATTTTATGGGATATTTTACTCAGCACCAAAACAGCTTATGCCGTGGTTAGAACTTTGCTAGTAAACAAAGTTAGTAGCGGAGCCCAATTTATGCCATAAGCAGTGATGCTAGTCCACCTCTTCATCAATACCCTGGTCACCACACCAGCTCAAAGATAATTGAAACCATCAAAGAATCGGACTAATGAACAAAAAGTTCTTCGCTTGCCGAATTGAATGGCTTTGTAAAACCAGCGGTTGCAGCTCCAAAGTCGCGCGATGTCGGTGGTCAAACAGCCACGTCGCATAATGAATGCAGCGCTTTATCTCAGCGCTTCAGCTAGGATTTATTGTCAAATGCCAGGCATAGGATGGAAGGCTCTATTTTTAGGTCTTTGGTCTTTTGTGGGCTGTGGAGCTTTAAAAAAAGAATAGCTAAAATACTTTTCGGTATAGAATTGTTGCTATTATTGCTAATTTCTTAAAGGTTCCAACTTCAAAAATATTTTTTAAAATAACTCTTCATACAGTTCCATAATGTGAAGTAAATATAGAAATGAAATATTATACTCCGTACGATATAATTTTGAAATTAATATTTTATGAAACGGTCATAATTATTAATTTCAATATTCGGCGTTGTCACGGAATATTAATTACTTCTGGTACATATTCATATTGGTATAAATAATAATATGTAGTTTAAAAACTGCTAAATAATAGATAAGTACGGGACGACCTGGGCAAAGCTATCGACCGGTGGTCCACATTAGACCTGGATCGAGAGACCTGGAAACCATCGTGGGGAGGAGCGTTTGCCCAGCAGTGGGTTCATGCAGGCTAATAGTAACAATAGATGCGGTAATAAGGTGCTTTTCTAAAATTAATTTAATTTTAAAATTATTTGCCAAACTAGCTTTATGACCCCAATCTATTTAAATAGATTTATTTTGGGTTAGCTCGTTCCATCGTCGACCTCATCTCTGTCCTAGGACTATATTGAGGTCAAGAATAGGCCCATTTAATATACAAAAAGCTTTTGTTCTAAACAAAATTACTCGCAACGAGTTTTTTCCCCACAATTCAAACATCGTGTCGTAAAAAATATTCAAATACAAGCCTGAAATGAAAAGGTTAGACGTATTTTCAGTAATTCAGGCCACGTTCGGCCTGTTAAGTGCAGGTGTTCGGTGCGTGAAAAAAAATGGCCGACATCGCCAGCGCTTTGTTTCCTTCGAGTCGGATTTAAATCATAAATCCTTTTAATTATGACATGCGATGGAATTGTTTTTAATTTGTTTATGGATGGTAGTTCCGAGGATTTTACACTCGTCGCGATGATTCATGATACCGTTTATCATACCTGATACTTTTACCGTTAAATAGTTTATGCCAAGACGTTTCTGAAATAATTCCTCACTGTCCAACGCTTCGCGCGTCGACAGACTTATTGTAGTCACAGCTTTTTAAGTCTTGGCCACAAAGACACCCGATAAGAATCAGTACAGAATAGCTTTTTAGAATTATCAGAACAAGCGTGTGGTTAATCAACCTCAGACGTCAATCGCGGTTTTTATTCAGAACTCTCTGAATAAGAAGCAACGCAACTATGTTGGGGTTCAGTCTGAACGAATGAATACCAATATTTAACATAGAACGACTGTCCAACGCGCTAGGTTGTGGAGGTTAGAGATAGAATAGAAACACGATGTATCTGTAGAAACTTCTAGGTAACACGATTCCTTTTAGCAAGACTAGTTGGTAAGATTTTCGAGCTTCGGCTACCAGTGACTCCTCTCTGGAATAACCCAATAAAAATTACATAATTCATAATCTTCCCGCTAAGTATTTTAACCAGTATAAACTATAGTATGTTGGTAAATAATCCGTTATATTTGTGGCCACTGAATCTTGCTTTAATAAACAGTCGGTCTGCGGTCTCAGGCAGCTAGGCGGCTTACCGCGTCTTGTCGCGGCCTACCGCGAGAATACCGCTAAAAACGGACCATTTGATCTGGACTCTGGACCAAATAAAGTGGGACGAAAATTTTCGTTTTTATGTCGCTCATCCCTTTGATAATGTAACTGGGACTTTATCGGGTTATTACGTGAAGATATTTAGGGGTTGACGGATTAATAATTATGTAATTTTAGGTTTAATTGTGTGTTAAAGACTTGAGGGAAGGAAGGGGGTGCGAAATTGGAATATGGAGGGGTTCAATAAGGTCATGGATTGGATATCTGTTAGCCGAGTTAGATCTACAGGATCTTTTATATCTATACAATTAAATGAAATAGAAGTGTCTGTTTGTAATTTCAAAATAACAGCTTTTTACGGAAAATATGTATACGGTACTTTTAGTAAAAAAATTTTGTTAATTTGTCTGTCTGTCTGTTTGTTACGGCTAATCTCCTTAACGGCTGGACCGATTTTGACGAGACTTTTACTGGCAGATAATAGCTGATGTTATAAGGAGTAAGAGATTAATTTGCACATGACAAACTACACACAAGCACACACGCACATACACATACACACACTACACCCCACTCACCACCACACACACACCTACACCCCCACCCCACCCCGTCCCTCACTTTGGACATATGTGAGACATTGACTGGAACAATGTTTTGCTGAAGTACATTCCATGTAACGTAAATTCAATGAACAGTAAGCTAACCTACTGTTGGTTTATTTGTCTTCCAATCATTCGTCACTAAGTACCACATATAACGAAACTACTTAAACCCCACTTAATTGACATAAGTTACTACTTAATATGTTGAGACAACATACAGCTAGTTCAGAGGTCTAAGCCAACGTCAGTGACGTTTATTAGTCATTAATTCTTGGCTGAGGTTTAGCACGCCCTAATAACGGGAAGCAACGGTTATGGGAATGGGGTCAGCCCAATATCGGTTGAGACAACAAAAATTCCCACCCTGGCTTATTAAAGATTCAGCTTTTTATCGGTTTAATGTTTGTTTGAGAACACGGAAAGAATTTTAGCAGATTATGAAATAAAATGGAGGAGACGTGTCTATGCGGAGTTTTTGCTAGAAAAAGTTTCGTATTAAAAATTTAGTTATAATGGTTTTATTTGTTATTAGCTGCAGCCAGCGATCTTCGTCCGTGTGAAATTATTATAAAAATGTCACTTCCCTATTTGAATCGGATTTTGTTAACAATTTCAACGGTTTTCATTTTTTTGCACTGAACCCTAATACTTTTTAAAAATAAAAGTAGCCTAAGTTACTCCTTATAACATCAGCTATCTGTCAGTAAAATATCCGTCAAAATCGGCCAGCCGTTTCGGAGATTAGTCGGGACAAACAGACAAAATAAAAAAAATGTTTTTTTTTGTTTTACTATAATTACCGAATATACTTTCATAAGCTTTTAGTAAAAAGCTGTTATTTTGAAATTACAAATAGACACTTCAATTTTATTTATTTGTGGTATTGATTTCCGACCCTAAATAAATTAATATAAGGGGAAGAGAATGATGATAGTCTTGTATAGATTATTCAAAGTGAACGAAATGAATTTATAGACAAGAATCTACTTATTTCTTCTAGCCAAGCAATTAACTTCTCATATTATGGATCGCCAAAAGCCATCTAAAAGCCGATAGCCCTCCATATTTGTGTACATTAGGACATCCAAACCCACCCGATGTTTGACGACCTATTAATTATCTGAGCCATCTTGATCAGGGAAAATAAGGAAGGATATTTTATTTCACTTTTATCCTCATAACCTTTAGGAGGAAATCTGTAAGGATGCGTACACACCAAAGCAGCATGCCTGAGAGATATTTCTTGACGGCATGTAAAGCCAAGTCAAATGCCCATGGCATAAAAACTCTAATACCAGGTTAGGCACTAACCTCACGTATTACCTAAGGCAAAGAGCTACGTGGCTTGGTCAAGACAAGATGGTTGAATCATATGTACTACTGCACAGCAATTCTTAACAACAAGCGAGTGTTGAGCTCAGGCCACACCGCCAGCTACCGAGCGAGCGAGTGAGACGGAGGAGGCATCATTTCACCTGTTTCCATACTTTGGTTCACACCGCGGACCATCGAAAGAGCCGAACGGAGTATGAAAAGTACCTCTTTCGCCTCGCTCGCCCGCTCGGTTGCTGGTGGCGTGGCCGGCGCTTTACAGTAAGAAAATAACCAGAAAATTGTACCTAGTCTTTCAGATGTAATGCTGTTTATCCGCAACAAATTAATTTCAAATGTTCAAGTGTTTTTTCGTGCTAGTTACACACGTCTGTAGAAAACAACCTAGATGACACCTCTCCACGAAGTGGTTACGCAATAAGGCAATCTTTCAGATAATACTTCTTATTATTCCAGATTATTTTGTGCCTCCTACGCACAAGACAGACGGCCTGAATTTATTTTCGTTTCATTACTTTCTAGGAGTACTAACCTACTTACTCCATTTGTTTACTGTTCTGCGACACTTGCCCTTAGAATTTTATTACATGTATAGATAGACAGATCCTGTGACACAGTTTTATGGGCGTCGATTTACAATCTCCGTCGTAACACCAGTAGGTACATTAAGTGCGCCATTAATGGCCACTTTAGTATTATTGACATCTTCTGCGCCGAACACAGTCACTTTTACGTTTCGAAGGCATTTTGGTATTTTATGTCCGTATCGTGAACCCCGTTTGTGTGTGCTAACCTTTTTAATTGTTCGCGCGTGGTTTATTTCTATATAGGCTAATATTGAGTTGGGATACGGTTATTTAAGTTTCTTTGTTATTGTTGTTTTTTTGTTTAATATTCTGTATCTAATATGTCTTTAGTCACAGTCATTGTCATTAATTTATTCACAAACATTATTTTTAAATTGTTCATGTAATTTGTATCTGAATTTAAACACAAAAATTACCCAATAACAGTACATACACTAAAATAAATTACATTTGAACTTCATAAATTACATCAACAATTTAAAAATAATAAATTCACATTTCATCAATATAGTGTTTCGACATGTACCTAATTTAAAGAATATAGCCAACACTTTAAAATAATAACAATAAACTAATTTGAGTGAATGTTAACTACATTATTTATAATACTCTCCACTAAACTATAAGACATATTCCGAAACGAATTTAAATTTTATAAATTGCACTCAAGTTTGCTGTCAGGCGACGATTCAGTAATAGCATTTTTTGCTTAGTAACTGAATATGAACGACTGTGGAAATATTTTATTTAGGAACTTATTTAGTTTAGCAGTAACTCAGTATATTAATAATACGAAACTAAAACAACATTTTCCACTCACCCATTTTCTTTATTTCCCCAAAAATATGGTAATAAGGCAGACATAAGCCTAATCCCTCCTAAAAGAACATACACCTAATTACAAGTTTATAATTACTTCCTTATACACAGACATCGCGTTGGTTAACTAAAGTTCATCTCAGTAAACGGTATTCTGTTTAGGATCGAACAGATCCCCTCCACGCTCGAGGGGGCACGTCGAGTAATCGGTGTCGGATAGCGTCAACGAATTGATTTTTAGGGCGTGTGAGACTTCTTGCTTATTTATATTTTCCTGGTACCCGGAAGGGGGATTAGTGGTCAGCTTTTAGGTGCATACAGTGAATATTTTCCTTTTGTATTGCTGGGAAAATGTGTCATGTAAGCATTTGGTATTTTAATTTTTCGATAAATATTTTTGTAATTTTTTTTATTGAATTTAACTGCTTGTCAGCAGTAAGAATTTCTAATAGATACACTTATTAAGCTTATCATAAAACCTACCTAAACTGAGGGTGGTTGATTTTCTTTACCAACCGCCGCTTGGTATTTATACCAAGTAAAAAATAACTACTAAACTCAAGAAACACCTACAAATTAAATTATGTATTTTGTGGTTTTCTATCCTCACAGATAAAACTATTCTCATTTATTGTCTCAATTATAAGGTAAAGAGATTAGGTATTGCGGGACTGTTCGAAAGAGATACCGTGGCCCTGGAACACAAAAGGCAAAGAAGGAACATGGATGGGTTTTAGTCAGTACAAGTCTGACACTCCCTTCCGCTCCGCCCAGAGTGGGGGGGGTCATTTGATGATTTCCCATCCGGAAAAAAAAAAAAAAAAAAAAAGAGATTAGGTATAAATCTAGTTAATGGCATATTCTTTGTGGTCAAGTAGAAACAAAGGGATCTTCTCGTAAATTAAACATGCATTTGTTTCAGAAATTCAGTTCTAGGAATAAGTATGAAAGATAATCTCGTTTAGTAACTTTCATGACAACTTACACAATAACAATGGCTATTACGAAATAACAAGTTGCCTAGTAGTTAAATGTTAAACAGTAAATATTACGATACCTAACGAGACAGTTTATCAGAGTTTACTCTGTTAAACCGGTAAGGAAACTATCTCGTATTAGAGAGAAAGCACACAATTTGACGACATTTTATCAAAGACTGTTTTGCAAATTCTAATTTCATTGAAATCACACTTTTTAACTCAAATAATACCCGACCAGTATTTAGCCACCAGCACTGCTGTTTTGTAGGCTTCGTTTAAATCCTGAAAGCTGCAGGTGGGTATGCAGGTTGGGCAAGTAAGACATCACAATCGGCATTGCTCTAGAAAGTTCTATTTTTCAGGAGTTAACATCATCTTTTTCAGTCGTAGGTAAATACCGTCTCTAAAAGTTGATACCGTGATTGGCGTATGGACTCGACCATTTTATTGCTTATTTCCTCAGGAGAGCAATCAGTCCCTAAAGGCCTTGATTGGTTTCAGAATTTCTTTCCCAGATTTATCGCTTCATTAGCGAGCGATATTACCCTTGATTTAAATTAAAATGGAACCGAAACGTGCCTAGATTACTAAGCTTAACTTTCAGTACAAGTATTTCAAGTTATTGTTCATTAACTGGTGTATTGGATTTGTTGCTTTATTTCTTTTAATTTCTATTCAGACTTCGTAAAGAATAAGGCATAATTTCTTGTTGGTCTGGGAGTAATAAAAATAAATGAAATACATTACTCATGATAAATTTTTAATGATAAAAAGTTGTTCAGTTCAAGGGATTTAAACATAACCAGCGATATGTGGATGTACAATTAGGTATACCTCTACCTAACCCTTCGGGGATTACAGGTGTGATGTTATGTTATTAAAAGCGTAATTTTGCTATCTGCTTGACCACGTTGACACCAGGTGCCTCCCCAATTAAGTAACAACTGTTTCTTTGCCACATACTTTAGTATAGCTAGTCTGCACTATCTCGCTCTTCGGTTGCAAGACGACATCCATATTTTCGACCATTTCTGTAGCAATTCTACATACTTACCTAATAAAAACTATTTTTTCGGACATACGTCTTCTATTCCATTTTGAATTGATCAGTTTTAATGGTAGCGAGACTATATTCTCAGGCTTAACTGAAATTCTAAATCATTTTGAAGTCCATACCGACGAAGTCAAATCCCAAAGCTATAGTTTCACATAAAATCCTCATTAATAATACTGGTTGCGGTGGAGACGTGCCCGCACAATGAAACCTCCACGCGTCCGTGTAACTGACGTGTGTGTCCAGCCATGTAATTCAGCGCTCACATTTACAGCCAAATGTATTAAATGAATGGCGAATTGAGCATAGAATTTAGTTTTGTATTGGATTTTATCGTGGATAGTTTTAGACTGCGATTTAAGGCCTTGGTACTATACTTAGACTTATTATATTTGTATAGAATATTACAAACATTTAATTAAAATTATGAACCTTTAATAATTCCCTGAAGCGAAATTAAAAAATTAATAAACAGTAAGTAGGTAGCTTCTTATAAAAATTCATATTTCTTATACCATATTTAATTATTTCCTTTGCTAGCTGCCTATTGGTATTTTTATTAATTTGGAGGGAGTCGCCGGAGGCCAAACCGAATTGATTTTTACGTACGAAGACTTTTTACTCTTTCTGACTTAAATATTAAAGGTTTTTGAGGGAATATGAGTTATTTTTGAAGGAACTAAGACTTCTTCTTGGTGTGTCGATGGCAATCTATATTCAATCGGTACAGAACTGAGCCACCAGTAAGCCAGCTTCAGTAACGTCCATCAGTTCTTGTAAGGAACAAACATCAGGACACGCACGACACGATATCGACACCCAAGCGGGCGGTTTCACTTGACGGTAAGCAATCAAATCTTGTCTTAGTTCTGGAACTATACCTGAGCTCGTAGATTTTTGGTGCCGAAACCACAGTGCCTCATCGTTGGTGGAACAGCACTACATTTACACTCCAGGGGTCATCAAGGAACTATGTGAATATGTCCACAAAACCTGGAGATACTGTGAGTGTGTTCTGCCGTGACTTAGTGTCGAGTTCCAATAGTGCGCGTAGCAAAAGACGAAGAAAGAGGGTAGATTTGTCTGCTCCTAACAATTTATTTTCCATCCACCCGCATTCTGCAGTCAACCCGCGATCATGGCGCTTGCAAGAGCGGCGAAGTATCGGGAGCTCAAAATTACGAACAATCACGGAAGATATCCCGTAAGTGACTGTATAAGTTTAAGTGATCATGTGTTTGGATGGGTTAAAGTAGTCTTAGAAACTGGGAATATTACATTTCAATGGTCAAATTAAAGAGTTTTACGTAGCAAATAATTTCTTTACCACTTAAAATACCTAGGTAGTGATAAAACTTTAGCTTTAGCTTTTAATTTAACAAAGAGCTAAACCATCACTTCTAAATAGGGTTGGTTAAATTATTATTCTTATTGCCGAGAAAGACCCTCCTCAGTCAGGTAAAAAAAAAACCAGCTACAAAGATTTTATAGTTACGAGAGTTATAAAAATCAAACACGAAACAAAGGTTTAAGCAGGTCATTTCCCGGAAATGAGATTCAAATATGCAACTCCATTACCAAGTAAGTAAAACAAGCCTACAAATTCGTCAGCTATAAACACCAAGCTTATAATCCCTTGCAGGATAAACAGAGATACAATAAATCCAAAACCCTGCGTGAGAACCTCATGACGTAAATGTGAACCCGACCTAATCGTGATCCCTCAGCTGACTTTTACGACACCCGAGCTGACAGCCAACTGAAACATTACATTTTCTTTCACCACACATCAGTATAAAGGAAATACCTGAACATATTCCCAAAAATAAACCAAACAATGTCGTGTTTCGATCACCATTTTGACGTATCGTGAAGGAAAAGATATTAGTCTGGAATCTGGATGTCTATTCCACATCGCAACTCTATCGATGTGCGGAACATTTTGTTTTGCCATCGATTTGCCGTCAAAGTCGTGCCGCAGGTGCGCTCGGGAACACCTAAAATTATCTTGACATTTTATTGGCACGGACCTCGAATCTGTTAATTAAAATGTCTTGGGCACATTTTCCATTACCCAGCAACTTCGATAGCGTATTCCTAAAGAAATTTATGCAATGGAAGTTGGGCAAGAAGGGGCTGTTGTGCTTGCTTTGAACTTTTGAAAATATTTTTTTCAATAAATATATTCTTTTCGCTTTAATTATGCCTTGCTGGCGGAATTTCCTTTTTTTCCGAGAAAGTTGGGAGAGATTTAAAAACCGTATGTTTAACCCTTTAAAGGTGCCTGCACACTACGCCGTACCTACCATGAACGTGTTATGAACGTATTAAGCGTGGAAAGAAACGACACGGACTACTATGAACAGTGGAACGTATCAACATATAATTTTTAAAATATATTTACGTTTTGAACGCCAGAGCATAAACGCACGCGCGCCCTCCATGTCAAGCCACGATTTCATCTACCATTTTGTCACGTATTTGTGTCGTTTGGCGTGCAGGGCATTCGGTTGCTTGTCACATATATGTGACAATGGCCTCAAAAGGTTATTTAAAATAACAACAATGTTGGTCAGTGACAGTACGACCTAGTAGGCATAATCTTATGCTTTTCAATACAAAGAATATTTTTTGCTTGACACGTTCCTAGCACGGTTGAGTATGACACGGTATAGTAGACAGACGCCTTGATTGCTACGCTGTATAGACGTGATTGCTGTTATTATAATTAGTTAGTAATCATTTAAAGGGAAAAAAGAAAAGAAGCAGACTTAGCTGTGGGTAGAACCACACGGCTACCATTGATGATGATGATGATAATGGTGATGATAATGACTAACTCAGGAAAGGTTCATCTGATTTTCTTATGAGTGAATATCGGATTGGACCTACTACAAAATATTGCCTAAAAAGAGCTTCCCGGAATAATTTTTAGGTAGCGATTTATACCCCGTATTTGGGTCGACCACTGCATGTAAAGTACATGTCTATAAATCTCTATGCAAACGGCTTATTTATTGGCTCATACGGTAGACCGGTGATTTGAACGGAATGGGTACCTATTGCCTGTTCGCAATTTGAATCCAATATTGCCATGTTCATGTTTGCTTTAAAATGTTATTGGTGAGCCGAACTACCATTAAAGCTCGTTGTAGGTGCTATGTTGGTTCAGACTTTACAGTAGATTTGAAATGCGAAAATATTTTACCATTAAGTGGTGGACTGAATCTTGTGGTGTAGACCGTGACCTTGGAACACAGGGCAAAGAAGGAACATGGATGGGTTTTAGTCAGTACAAGTCTGACACTCCCTTCCGCTCCGCCCAGAGTGGGGGGGGGGGGGGTCATTTGATGAATTCCCAACCGAAAAAAAGGTATATCAAGCTACTACAATCTGTCAAATTTCTTTAATAGATTTTCAACTTTATCGCCTTCTGGTAGCTTGCTGTGCTGGCGTCTGTACATTGGTGTATTTTGGTACGGCAGATTAAACAGTAAAAGTGGTTTAGTGACACTAAAAATCTTGCTCTTTGTATTCAAGGCATACTTGACTGCACCGTTGGTCTTGTGGTCGCGACTGCTAAGCATGGGGTTCTGGGATCGTTTCCCGGGTCGGGCAAAAATTGCTATTCGGATTTTCTAAAGAAATTTCTCCGTAGTAGCCCGGAGTTTGGACGTTGACAGTATGATACCTCCGTGCCTCGAAAAGCACGCTAAGCCGTTGGTCTACGCCTGATCTCTTTCCCGTCATGTCGGACTGTGAGAGAACAAGAACAGAGAGTGTACTTGTGCCTGCGCACACTCTTGTACAGTAGAGACCATAAGTGCAATAGCAGTTTCACAAAACGATCGCATCAAAACAAGTCGCACTTACGACCTTTTTCCATAACAAACATTTTGCACACATACACGATCTCGTATATCGCACTCTTTCATAATTATCTAGTCAGAAAGAGTGCGATATAATGATATTTGCCTTAGTGACAAGCCTGTCATGTCGCGACGGAGTATTAAGTTAGTGATATTTAATTTCAAACTAACAATTATATGTCTATCTGGCTTAGCGGTTAACGCTATAGATAAAAAGTCTCACACGGTGTAACCTGCGTTCGAATCCAAGTGACACAGTTACACTTTTTGTGTTTTAATTATAAATGATACGTTAGACCCGATGAGATATGTTTTTCTAAATATCAGTTGGAACTTATTATTAACAAAAAAGATGAGGGTGAATGTGAAACAAAATAAACTTCTGGATAGTTAGTTATGACGTTGTTAGTTGGTGAACTTTGTCACGAGCGTTTGTGTTATTATTACGATTAGCGTATTGTTTGATTGACTTTATTCAAGATGCAAGCTAATATTAGTATAGATGACAGGGCAAATATTGTCACTTTGCGTAAAAATGAAACTGAAACTGGCTTAAAATGTGTAAGTTATTTTTAAAAATTATAATTATTATGATGATAGTTGTGGTGTGTGATTTTCTTATTATTAAATAAATTGCTAGTTGCAAGTGTGTAATCATATTTTGTTTTTTTTTTTTAGAAATTCTGTTAGCCGTTGGGTAAAGAGGTTTGAGGAAGAAGGTAGTCTGAAGAGTCGTCTAAGAAGTGAAAGGCCGCCGCTTATTAACCCGACTCAGCGACGTTTTATGGTGGAAGAATATGCAACAAATGGTTTCATTCCAACTATAATGTTTGCAGAGCAATTGGATACTACATTACAGACTGTTCGCCATGCAGTCCATGCTGAAGGTTTACATCATCGGAAGCCAGCTAAAAACCATTTTTGACACAAAACCACAGGGAGGAAAGACTACGTTTTGCTCGAGATTATTTAGATTTTAACTGGGAGGTGACTGTATTTTCTGAGGAGAAGACTTTCAAGTCTTGACAAAAGGAAGACTTAATTTATGGCGAAAAAATAATAATACTTAATTTAATAAGTAGACCGGGTAACTAAATATTTAGTAATATTAACCTAACCGTAAATAAAAAAATAAAAAATTAAGAAATAAATTTTAAATTTAATGATCTTAAATTGGGGTTTAGTTTCAATATTCTTTTCGTCAAGAAAATGAACACTTAAGCTATAACCTCAATACATTCAATGTGACGTTACATAAAAAACACGTTCATAAAGTCTAACTCATATATTAGTATTCAATGAACTCTGCTGAATACCTATAATAAGCGGGTATCAACAATTATTTTTGTGTTATTAGAATATCCTTTCCGTGTTATGTTATTCTTATTATGAATTGACTAAGTGGGTATACAACAAAAAATCTTATGAACGGTGATAAGAGAACTTTTTTTTGCCTAGGTAGGAATGTGACGTCACAATTCTCGTAAAAGTTTGTTAATTTTATAAATAAATAAAACGAATAAACATTTTTGTTATCATTCAGCATGATTTTTTTATTTCCACCTTCCAACACCGAAAAGATAAAATAAAAATCAATTAATGAGGTTAAATAATAATACAATAACTATCTAATATTTAACTCCTTATAAAAAATAAATAATAAGCATGACTACATTATAAATAAACATAAATACCTAACGACTTTCTGCTTAAAATACAAATATTATTAAGGTTTCAAAGAAACAAAAAACAGCCACACATTGTAATAACATGGATTCGAACTTGGACTTCATTGATCGTGAACCCATGCTCAGCCCAAACAGCTACCAACACATGTTAATACTACGCGAATTTTAACAATGCAATGGTAAGAACAGGTCATCACTATGAAGTGTATTCTAAATGCAACAGAAATATAATGCTATTTCGCGTAGTGTGACGACAGTTCATTAGTGTGTGATATGTGTGGAATGTTGAGACATCACTCATACACGCACACGCACACACACTGCTGTATCGCGCTCGCACAGTTCATAGCAATATAATCTTTAGCATGGTAGTGCACTTTTGAGCGTCTACTGTACACTATAATATCTCCCGCGCCGATGCGATGACTGGATCTCCGCTAATATTGGCCGCCGTGACCCAAAAACTGTCAGGAAGACTATCGCACCCGATCTGTTCTAGTTATTAAATACTAACATAATCTAAGCTGGACAGAGGTCCAGTGTGTTAGTAACAATATAACTTTTATATTTATCAGACTACATAGAGATGTAGTCTGATAAATAAATATATAATAATGACGAGGGTCTCGCTGGGCAGCCGGATCAAGGGCTTGATTCAGAAAGCAGTACTTCTGGACACGGCGGTTATTATTAGGAGGTTCCTCTCTCAAGAGCCCTGGTCACCTGTAGCTCGGACCCTGTCCTGACCCTGATGCCGGTGGGCTACTATTTTCTATATTTTAAAATGTTAATTTTTGTTAATAAAATAAATATGCGCTCCAGAACGCAAATTGCCGACGTAGCTTATAAATCTGCCAGACTAAAATGGGACTGGCAGGCCATGTCTGCCGGATGCAGACATGGCCTGCACAGCTGTGGGCCCGAATATCGTAAGACTGGAGCCCTGAAACAGCTAGACGGGGTCGCGGTAGACCGAATAGAAGATGGCGGGACGTCTTGGATGGCTTCCTCGCGAATAGGTGAGAAGAAGCACACCATCGTGAGAAGTGGAAGGAATGGGGGAAGCCTTTGCTCAGGAGTGGGACAATACGGGATAACTAAAAAAATAAATAATAATAATATGTTAGAAGAATAAATAAAGTATAATAATCATATATACAGGAGCTCGTGGCTAAACAATAACAGCCGCTCGGGTCGATCTTTAGGTTAAGCCGTGCTTACCTAGGTTGGTCTGTGGATGGCTGACCGCCCATAACATACCGAGTTTCCTCCGTGCCTCGGAAAGCACGTTAAGCCGTTGGTCCCAGCTGTCATCTGTAGGTCTTTGACAGTCGTTACAGATAGCCAGTGCCCCAAAAAGTCTGACAACCAGTCTTATCAAGGGGTATCGTATTACCCAGTACTAACTGGGTTGTGGAGGTCAGATAGGCAGTCGCTCCATGTAAAATACTGGTATTCAGCTGCATCCGGTTAGACTGGAAGCCGACCCAAACATAGTTGGGCTAGGCAGATGATGATGAATCATGTATACAAGACACACATATTCAGGTCGGCGGTATCCGTCACAATTCGATGCCAGCCAGACGAATGACGAATGATGGCGTATTTTGTTCCCCGACCTGTGTCTTACCCGTCAAGCGGTGACATATAATCCGCTCTCTTCTCGTAAGAGCCTCACGGTTTATAACGATTATATTTACTGTAGATTGGAGTACATTTTTTCTCATGTAGGTACCATTGAGAGTTCATTCGACATTTGTTGGGGTCATCATGCCGAATCAGGCCGTTCCAAACACACCTACCAATATGAAGTTCCAATTTTCATACTAATTATTTATGAGCGAAACGTCGTCGTGTCAATATTTTTTTGTTTGTATCATATTTTTCCGTGTATTGACAACTTTTGTTTCCGAAGACTTAAAAATTGTTTTAAATAAATAATGAAGAACGTTTACAGGAGTAAACGTTCTTCATTATTTATTTAAAGGGTATTTAGTATATTACAAAGTAGAAGTTTGTTCTGGTACACACGCCTCATTAGTCAATACGGAAGTTGCGTTGTATATTCATTATATTTATAAAACTTAGAAGAGATCTCTCTCTTTGAAAAGAAAATTAAATTTTGTTGAACCACTAAGTTAGGAAGAGTAACTTTATGTTCTTACCATAGTAACAAAATTCGCTGCTACGCAAGTTCTTCAATAACATATTTCAAAATGTTACATTTTTTTGGGTTCATCATCATCTTCATTTTAGACATAGGCCTCCCCCAAGTGTCGCCACATTTACCCGTCCCGTGCGTCTCACATTCAGCGGATCCCCGCAACCTTCACCAGGTCATCGGTCCACCTAGTAGGAGTTGGAGTTTTACGTTTTTGGGTTCAATAAGGTTAAAATACATTGGTAGTCAATTACATTGATAAGAGCCAACGAAGAAAGCTAAGTACTGGGTAGTATACTTGAGGCCTTTTTACATAATTGACTTAGGTAGGTCTCTCTCCCCCTATAACATATCCTTGTTTCCCAAAAAAATATTTCACTACATTTTCACAGCAGTTTTTTTTTCTAAAAGTATCAGAAAACAAAAGAAAAACGCCTCTTTTATTCCAAATTCAAAATGTTAAAATGTTTGGATAAGATACACCGGGGAACGGAAATGCGTCAGTCCCCCAGTCAATGTGGTACGAGCTAGTGAAAATCACGAGGTAGTATGGTAGCAAAATGAAAATACAGGCTTTTATTTTGATCTATGTCTCTGTTTAAAGGAATGCAGCGTGACACGTGGTTCTCGGGAACATATACACATGATTTGTTTTGTTTTGGCATCCACTAATCAGGTTCGTAAAATACAACTAAAAGATTATGAGTTGAACATGAAACCTGGCATTTTCGAAGGCCATAATAACTTTAATACTCCTGATCAATCCGTCTGTCAAGCATAGTCATCATTATCCTGCCCTTATCCCAATTCATTTGGGGTCGGCGCAGCATGTCTTCTTCTTCCATACTTCTCTATTACTCGTCATCTCAGTAGTCACCGTCTGCCGAACGTTGTGTGAAACCTTTTCTATCAAGTCCATCTTGCATCTGATTACAAGAAAAAACACACAGCAACTAAAGGGCCCATCTTCTGTTATATAATAAGCAAAGTGAACTTTATTTCTGTCGGGTTTAAACATAAAATTCTTTTGTTACAGCCTCTTACAACACTATGCCTGACTGGTTTTCAAAAACGAAAAACCTACCTTGTTTCCCTCAGTTTGTCAGCATTCAGTTATTTCAGAAAATGTTCATAACAACAGCAGATACTGACAAAAGATCCGCGAACTTGCTGAGATTATTTGGATGAATATTTGTTAAAACTTTTGCTCCACAACTCTTGGAGTTCGTTAACAATAGTTTTATTTTTTATTTTTTGTTGTTGTTGTTGTTCCGTCATTTTTCGTATAGATGGAAGATATTGTTAGCATAAAAAAATACGTTTTGACGGACAACGATGATGTAAAGTTACTTTGATCTTGCAGTAAAATTTGAAAGTCGAGGTGGCCTACCATCACGTCTTAAGGCAGGAGTAATTCCAGTGTGGGAAAGAGATGGCGCTAGATGATCTGTTTAGCTCTGTCTCTTTCCCACGCTGGAATTACTTCTGATTTAAGATGTCGTAGTAACCCTCCAGGTGGCCTACCATGACGTCTTAAAGCAGGATTAATTCCAGTATGGGAAAGAGATGGCCCTAGACGACCTGTATAGCTCTGTATCTTTCCCACGCTGGAATTACTCCTGCGTTAAGACGTCATAGTAACCCTCCAGCGCTAGTGGATCTCGCCCATAAATCAAAACTCTGTTTACTGTGATAAATTAAAATACAAGTAATTGGTGTACCTATATGATGCTATACTTAATTAATTTTAACTTTGTCATTCATAATAAATATTTTAATCAGTGGTTGCATTTTGTAACGGAATACAACCCGACATTTGCAATCTGCGGTCAGTTACCGACCTCAAAACCTTTATGAATGTGCTGGTATTAAAATTTTATGTTACACAAACTGGTCGATGGTCAATGTGGTGACACTAGGGGGAAGCTTATGGTGGTGAGGACACAGACTGGGAGAGTACATAACATCACGCCTGTAATCCAAGAAGGGTTAGGCAGAGGTGTACCTAATAGTACACCCACATTATCCAGTTATGTTTAAGTCCCATGTAATAGGTGGCCCTATTGCCATCAACCGGGTAGAAATCCAGACTCCGTGGCGGCTACCGTGAAATTCCTGATGGGACTGGGAGAGTATTGATGAATAAAACAACAAAGCCATGTTATGACGACACTGCCTTAGTGCACTTTATTATTACATCATTATTACGCGTCAGACAACGCAAATATAACAATCAATTCAAAACAATGCATTAATTCTCTATACAACTACATTTTAAAAATTGTGTATATTTATATCACATAGTGTATGTTTTTGATTTTATACTCATTACTATTCGAATTTTTGGATAATTTATTTATTTAGTTTTTTACCTCATTAGTTATATTTTTGTGTTATATAATTTGTTTCAGGTACCTACGCACTATATGACTGAAATAATGGAAAAGAAAATCTACTTTAAACATGGATGTAAGAAAAAAAAAATGAAAATGGTGTTATAGTTTTTCACAAGATTATACAATTTTACCACTGCCCAACATTTCAAAGACGAATGGTTTTAGGGTGAAAGGGTACCCAACAAATACTTAACGAACTTAGCTGTCGAAGTTTCTGAGAATTCGAAACGTATTCATTAATAAATTAGGTCCGAAAAGATGTCGAAAGAAATACCTATTATGTTTATAATTAAACTTACTTTACTGCATTCATGTTTTAATTAAAATGTCGAGGCTTGAAAATAGCTAGGTTCTTTGAAAAATGGATGCGGTTCGCAATTTAGTGTTTTTCTTTATTTATTTTTGTCAGATCTGCGTCTATTTATAAATCCAGTAGTCCTTTATACTACCGATTAAAATAGTTCATCATTTTACAACATAATTTAACCCCGTGACTCAACAGAATTTCCTCTTTTTTTAACCGACTTCAAAAAGCGAGGAGGGTGTTTGACCCGAAGCTTTAGTTCACTGACTTTCTGAAACGCGAGCCGCACCCACTCTATTTACCTTCCACCCGTACACTGGTTTCGACAGAGGTATATTATGAATAAAGTTACTTTTATATTATGCACGAAAAAATCCGTTTTATTTTGAAAAACACTGGGGTATTGTGGAATTCATTTCAAGGCCAGTTTGCACCACAAATCGCTATAGACCGACCGTTTTAATGAGTCCTCGCGAAGGTATCAATTTAAATGAATAATTTAAAGGTTGCTCACGAATTGGTTCAATTAGTATCGTAATACCTACGTGGATTATTGTTATTTTAAAGCAAATAACCTGTGGGATATTGTTAGGACTTTGTGGACGCTTAATATGCTTTTGATGTGGCAAGGCGGAGGACTCATTAAAGCGGTCGGTCTAAAAATGTATAGAATAAGCTATTTAAACATCGTTCTGTTTGTCAGTCAATTGAAGATGACAGAGGGACATTGATTTTTTAAATAATATGTTATTAAATGCTTAAGCTGTGATGTATGATGCAAACGAGCCTAAATGTATTTAATTTATTTTAGGATCGACTAGTAATGTGTTTCACATCCCGGTATTTTTAGAAACTTTATGAAGAATTAGTTTAAAGAAAACTGTAGACATTTTCATTTTAATGGAAACTAAGAAATAATAACATTACAAGAACACTACTCACCACTTAACCAGAATGATATGAGAAAACATTCGTAACATGTATTGTCGTTTTATTATTATAATAACTTCTTAATACTAATGTATAAACTATTACTAAATGTTTTGTGTTAGTCTATTGATATTTGTATTGTTTTTGAATAAACATTTATTCAAAGTTTATTCTTAATTACGAATAATTGAATGTACTCGACAAGCGGTGAAGTGTTGCGTAAGGGGGGCATTCAGCTAAAAGAGGGGAGGGGGAGGGGGAATGGGTATCGTAAGTCACAATTCATGTTAGAAAGAGATGGATGGAGTCTCTTAAGGGTGTCTTCTGACATCACTATTTCAGAAAAACTCTTGTACCAATTTGCGAAATCCAGTTGGTGTCACTCCTAGATCTGATCAAATGACGTTTCTAAATGAGCCAACAGTAAATCTGCTGTATGAATAGTTTGTCAACCCAAGTACTGACAAATGATGGTCAACAATTAAATAAACCAGCCTTTAAAACACAAAAAAATACAAAAAAAGATTATTTGGATAATAAATAGCAACACCGTTACCAGTTATTAAGCTGGGTAGGTACTTGTTAGTGATGTCTGAACACACTCTCTATTCCGGAAATAGACCAGCTTAAAGGATAAGCCACCAAGGGACTGACGCAGCACATTCTGCCAATGAGAATTTAGATAAGGTTTCATAACATATTTCAGCGGCTGGTAAATATAGCTGGGAATGTATGAACGTGTATGAAATGGGTCAGGAAAAGCGGAAAGGAATTCAGTTATAGACTACACTTGGATGTGACCCGCACATTTTTATTATTACGGAATTTTAGAAGAAAGATCTTTATAGAGTTGTCGATACACCCAACGTAACAATATTAAATATTGATAAAGCAAACAGCGTTTTACATTCTTAATCAGAACACACAGAATAACTAAATACTTGAGACATTAGGCAACCATTTCAATTCTTACAATATTACCAGTATAGTAGCAAAGACTAAAACTATAAAATAAATATTAGCATTATCAAGTTGTAATTAACTATTTCATACAAAATATTGTAGCAAGCGAAACGTATAACTAATTATTACTCTAATATTATTAACCATTTACCTAAAATTCAGTCACATTCATCTTAAACAAGCACTTGCATATATTTGCTCTGAAAATTGAACACTTTACATAACAAATTATTTACTCACGCGATTACATAGACGTTGTTAGGCGTAACCAAGAATTTCGTTAATGGTTTTTGCGGTAATCAAAACAAACTTTATTAGGCCAATAGAAAGTATTAAAATTCGATGAACGTAAACAAAACAATTTGTCCTGTTTCCATATTACCCACTAAGAGATATTCCAATTATTCGTTCAGTATGTTATTGACATTCGATTTACCGTAGCTTTTCCGTATGTATCATTGATACGGGTAAAACCTCTTTTATTTTGCGTTACCTCTGTTCAGTTTTCCGACTATTTATGTGTTTTGTCACCGACACATTCCCAGCGTAGTCCCCTGTTGTCAGGCTCCGTGATATGGCCCCTAAATCCGTCACTACGCGGATAGCGCTATTGAAATCCCCAACATAATTGATTCAACATAGTTTGCGCGATGCGGTAGCGAACATTTAAATGAAATATCAAAAAATAGTTGTTACTACTCGATCCTAACACTGCCACTATTTTTATTATATTTCAAAATACAGACACGGCCCCTATACATTTATTATTTTATAGTTTGCGTTACAGCTCTATGTATATATCTATTTTTTTCGTAAAGTGCAATCGAAAGAGGTTAATTCTGATATTAGTACCCATGATACAGACCAACTCATTACCCACTTGATTCCCGTGTTCCACCATCTTAGTCTTTATAACAAGAATTTATTTAAAACTCGACTAATTGGTAAAAAATGTCTACATTTCGACACCTACATTCTCATAAGGCTTCTTCGTAATAAACTCCTACGTCGATCTGAAACAATACAAACGTTCAGTGAGTTAACATTACTGACCTAAAGAATTTCGAGAGATGAATCACTTTGGCACTGAGAATGTTTCATAAGTTATGTTCAATGCTCTCTCTGATTTTTTGTAGAAAGGTACAATATTTCAAATTTTCGGATTCTATGTCGATTTTACGAACTCAAAATAAATAAATTAAAGCAAATAATAATTAAAGCTTTGGTTCTGTTGAAACTACCAGAGTGTCATTTCAGTTAATGATAAACCTGTTATTAGCTTATTGTCGGAAATATTTTAGTAATAACAGTAGAATACTATGTACAATAACAGACATTAATAACACACATACACATAACATCACGCCTGTAATCCCCGAGGGATGAGGCACGGCGTTCCTAAAGTAGGCCGATACACCTACATTTTGCCAGTTATACATATACAGGGTTATTTGTAAAACACCAACAACCTCGCAGGAGTAGATTACTAACATCATAAACAACAACATTTGTTCTACGGCTTTTCCGAAAACAGACAAAAAAAAAACGACTTTTCATACAAAACTCGATCAGCTGTTCGGACATATGCATGGAAAAATGTTTTTTTTTTTGTCTGTTTTCGGAAAAGTCGTAGAACAAATGTTGTTGTTTATGATGTTAGTTATCTACTCCTGCGAGGTTGTTGGTGTTTTACAAATAACCCTGTATAAGGTCTAACTATTCATACACGAAATATTTTTAGGGAATCATCTAACGGCTATAACAAAGCCATTTCAAGGGATTTTTTTTTATCTGAGTATCCTTTTTTATAAAAAAAATTAAAATTACTTGACCCACAAAATAAATACTGGCTCCTTATTTTTAAGCATCCATTACGCTAGTTTACTACGTCGTATTTACCTACTGTCATTGTTAGAATATGGGAGTAAAGGTATTATGCAAAAAGTCTCAAAAAATTTTAGAATTATAATAATTTCGTAAAAAAAAACACTCACATATTTTTTTTTTGCGTTGCTATGGCGACTTTACGACTTATAGAAGTTACTCTTAAAATATTTCGTGTATAAAAAGATAGACCTTATATACTGTATAGGTCTTATTTGTAATATGGGTACACTCTAGTCTACTATTAAGATAATCATAATGGAAAAAATAATAACTCTTTGACTGGCCTAGGATTCCAACCCAAGACCTCGCGATCATTGATAACGATCCATAGACCAACGAGGCTGTCTTAAAGTTGGTCAGATATTAACAATACATAACCCCTGTAATCCCCGAAGGGTTAGGCAGAGGTGTACCTAATAGTACACCCACATATCGCCAGTTATGTTTTAGTCCCACGTAATAGGGGGCGAAACTATTGCCATCAACATACATATATTTAACAGGTACAAAAAGGGTATACTCACATATTATATCAGTGCTTATACTACACCACATGAACAGGACAGCTGCCTTTAGCTCTAACGTTGTCTAGCGGTGGTGCGATCACCACGTACGTGTCTCGACTGGCCATAGGAACCTCATCATCATCTCCCGCAAACAGTGGAGGTGGGGGGATGACGTCATCATCCACCTCATCTTCCGTCACCTCGGACCTCTTGCTCTTCCCTGGCATGTAGTTCATGACACACGTCACCGCGATGAGAAACAGGAAGAATATGAACACCACATCGAACATGATTAGAAAGTTCAGCATTACAAGTTGCATGACACTGGCTAACTCCCCTCACATTCTGCGCGCGATAAACTGAGAGGCACTGCTATGCTCATCTTATAGCATTGTTGTGGTGGTTTAATATCTGGAACAAAGGAACGCAGTATTAAAAACAGTTTGAAAAATCTTCTATCTAGTCTTTTGTCCAACTAGGCTGGGATTAGCTTCCAGTCTAAACACCCAATTGCCTTAAAAGCAGTATTTTCATGAAACGAGTGCCTATCTAAGCCATTGATATGCACTAGTGATTTACCCTCCTGGAGCAGTCGCGTAAAAATACGAAAAAAAAATATTAAAACAACTTGTGGACGACTAGATTGACTAAACTTTGATGTCAATCGACTTTGCAATTCATCAATGTCTATTCCGATTTTCAACGATTTCTCGAATGTCTTTTATTCGTGATTGGGTTCAGTGATCGCTAAAGTATTAGACTTTTTATCGATCATCTATCAATTGTCGAAAATACGTTACTTAAATAATATTGCCTATTAAACGTGCTTCATTTCAGAGAATAGTTCATTGACCTAAAATACCACCTCTTCCAAATTCGAAAACAAAACATGATCTTCCAATAACAGTTACGTTACCCATTCTAAGAAATGGTTTTGGGTAACTACTTCGGCTCAACAATATAAACGGATGTAAAACCAGACAAATTAGCAAATAGAATATCCTTCTCCAAATCCAGTAACATGCTTTTTCGAAGTCTTACTCGGAAAAATGATCCGTGAAACATCGAGTTTTCCGCTCGGAAAACTCTAGTGCGGTCCTATTACATTGTTTTCACGCACAGTTTAATCTGGTTTTAAATCGTTACAAAAAGAATTGGCTGCCTACCTCTGATACGCATTTTAATACGGAATTCGGACCTCACTTTCCGGATTCCGCAAAGCTCTTCGTTTTAAAAACCATACATTTTAATCGACTACCTTTACGATTACCGGCTTAAGTAAAGCAAATAAATATTTATTTCTGTTTCACATTTGCATGTTAACGGAACGAATAAATCGGGTGGAGGATTCATTCCCTTTGTTCACGTAACGGCCGTAACTTTGAGATTTATGAACTGAACCTTTCATTGACAGTATCTTATATGTTTTGTTACTGAAACGTCGGTTCGTATCATGCTTCGTGTCGGCGCAAAATATTTTGTTGAATTTATTGCTGAACGTTGGCAGGCTTCGGGAAAAAGATTTTGATGGTGATGGTGATTTTGGTGGTTTAGTGGCCTCTTTTTAAGTATAACAACTTTTTAGGTGTCATCTTAAAGATCTTGTAAAGGTTAGGTAGAGGTGTACCTAATATTACACCCACATTTTACCAGTTATGTTTTTTAAGTCCGTTGTAACAGGGGGAGCCTATTGCCATCATCCGGACACAAATCCAGGCTCCGTGGCTGCTACTGAGTAATCCCTAATGGAAAAAACCCAATATCACTTTGTCCGACCTGGGAATAGAACCCAGGACCTCAAACCCAGGTGCTCACCACTCACTTAAGACCACTAGACCAATGACGCAAGTCCTCCATTGATTTTAATTTTAATCTTTAAAACAAAGTACTAAAGCATCTACCTCTAATCATATTTGAATTTGAAAGCGAATATCTTTTAGGTCATCAGTACGAATAAAGCAATTACACTTTTTAAATTTTTCCGTTCTCATTTTTATTCAGAATCACATTTTATCTCAACAGCCCTCTGCGAAGAGAATGAAAAAAAAAGTGTTGTCAACATAAAACACGTCGCAGCACAAAACGACGTCTATCCTTTATCAAATTGTTACTTTACTTGTAAAAAGTTCACGAAGTTTCTTACATTTGCGTAGCCGAAGGGGAAAGGGCAAATGTTTTGTCTTTTGTAAAAGATATCAATTTGATATAAGTAAAGGACACGAAGTTTCTTGATAACAAAGTTAGTGGTTCGATGTTCCAGTAGCGAACGGTTGGTTACCACCGATCACGTTATCAGATTGAGTTAGCCACGGATCACGGCGTATCCACTGATACCATGATCCGTTTTCTCTAAAAATTAATTAACGTTTTTACCCACTGATCAAGGGTCAATTTTTGTAAGAGGTAAGCCGGAGTACATATCTTTAATATGATTGTCGGAACCGGTCATTACTACGGACATAAAATGAATCGTGAGTCTGCTGGTGGTGACGTCACGAGACCTACTTACAAGTCTGCCCCCAACACAGCGTGGCTTCTACAGAGCACTGATGTTACAGCTCGAGGCGAGGAGGACGTTAAATGTCTGATCGCAGCGGAGTTGAGACGTCTTGGAACTGTACCCGATTCATTGATCCCCGTGTTATTGTGATATGTTGTAATGTCAAGTAATTTGTTAGTTTATTATAAACAGTGTATCGCTCCTAGTACATTTTCATTGCACGAAACCCGTTGTCTGCCCACATGATGTACGAGCCTAACTGAATTAATCCTGACAAATCCAACATGATTACATTATTTGTCTGTAGAATACTGACTGTGCCATTTTTCAAAGGGGTTTCCCTTTGAAAAATGGCGGTAAGGATCGAGTTGTATGGAACCTTCGCTACTGCGTTGTACTGAGAAGAGACATCGTTATATTCGTATATTTAGTTTCGGTACGTATAAATACTGGCGTGTCAAACTATTCTTGAAGCCGATTCCAAAGTTACTACAAAAGCTGGAAGTGTGGTGCTATAAGAAGAGGGGCGTATTTCTAACTTGCTGTTACCCGTAACTTTGTCTACGTGTATTTTGTTTAAGCCTAGCCTAGCCTTTTCCCAACTAAGCTGGGGTCGGCTTCCAGTCTAACAGGATGCAGCTGAATACCACCATTTTACATGGAGTGACTGCCTATCTGAATTCCACAACCTAGTTAGTTAGCCTTGGTAAGACTGGTTGTCAGACTTTTTGGGCCACTGTCTACCTAACGACTGTCAAAGATCTACAATTGACACCCGGAATCAACAGCTTAACGTGCTTTCCGAGGCACGGAGGAAACTTGGTACGTAATGGGTGGTCACCCATCGACAGACCAACCTAGGCAAGCACGGTTTAACCTAAAGATCGACCCGAGCGGCTGTTATTATTTAGCCACGAGCTATTTTTAAATACAAATATCCAGAAAAAAAAAACAGTCCATGTCCTCTTTTATTTCCTGGGTTACCTAACTGATAGTTATCATAAATCCATAACGATCTCTTCTGTGGTTGAGGCGCGAAAAGTATACAGACAGTCAGATAGATAGACAAAGGTACAGGCAGACAGAAAAAGATGCTTTCGAATTTATTAGTCTGAATGTAAATTTTTTCAAGCTGCCTTGTTCGAGTATTGTTAACAACAAACTTTTGTTTTCAATTTGGGTCATTTAGTAAAGTAAGTAATCCATTGGCCAAATTAATTTGTTATTCATCCAACAATGATTTCCAATACATTCTTTATTTCGTAATCGGCTTTGTACTCTCATTTTGAAATCGTAATTAAATTACCGTTTCAGTGGACTTAAAATGAATTCGACAGCTAGATTCTGTGTATTAATTAAAATATGAAAGTTTTAAAGCTACACTCAAGAACCTCATTATTTTTAAAGCGGCTAAAGCAATCTATGAAATTCGTGGGTAACATTCTTTGGGTCCGTTTCTCCGCTTGACTAATATCCGCAGAAATCGTTTGACTAAAATAATGGTCTTGGAACTCGATTCTACTTTTATACGCCGCCATCTTTGGAGTTTCTTAGATATTAAATTTGATTTCTATAATTCAGAAATCTTGTTGATTTAAACGTTGGATCTACGGTTCGTACAGACAATTTAATTTGTGGGTTTGGTAAATCTGTTTAATGGCCTAGAGCAGACAGCTAACTAATTTATGGGTGACCCTCTGGAGACTTGTTGATCGCGAGAATTTGTTATCGCATTTTTGGACCTTTGTCACATTTTGCATCTTCGTTGACTGGTGGAATTAGGAGTAAATGTTACGTATTTTCCATTATCATTTCGTATGTTCTAGTTGCTTGATCTATAAACTATCTGCTTTTTAAGTAACCATGACTCTTTTAAATTCCTCTTTTATCAACTAAATAAACAAATACGAATATCTTGTTACTTCTCGGCAAACGTTTCTTCCAATGACTAACAGTTATTACGAATATCTTATCATCACCTGCCTAGCCTTTTCCCATGTTGGGGTCGGCTTGCAGCCTAACCGGATGCAGTTGAATACCAGTATTTTACATGAAGCGACTGCCTATCTGACCTCTACAACCCAGTTAGTACTGGGTAATACAATACGATACACCTTGGTAAGTCTTGTTGTCAGACTTTTTGGGCCAGTGACTACCTGTAACGACTGTCAAAGATCTACAGATGACAGCCGGGACCAACGGCTTAACGTGCTTTCCGAGGCTCGGAGGAAACATGGTCTGTAATGGGCGGTCACCCATCCACAGACCAACCTAGGTAAGCACGGCTTAACCTAAAGATCGACCCGAGCGGCTTTTTATTTAGCCACGAGTTCCTCCTTATTACGAATATCTTAATTCAAGTAAAATGGTTTTTGTAGCTATAAAACGGACAAAGTAACACAATTCACTATTTTCAATTTCAAATGCCTTTTACTTGATACAATTCACACAATCCAATAATATTGAAAACAAGCGAATGGTTCGGAAAATAACAAAACAAACCCGAATCACACCTACATTACACATTCCCCATCTAGCCTGAAAGAAAAGCTCTTTTCTATTGTCCGTAGTTGCAAAAAAGAAAATAGAAATGCCTACGTAATACTAGATAGAAAATAGAACTGCCTACAAAACCAACAACAAAAAAGAGACAGATATTTTTGCTTTTTTCATGTCAGGATTAATAGATAGCAACAGGTTTCTTTTTAGTGGAGATTGTAGAATGGATCGTCTATTGGATCATCCATGGAGTTTCTTGCCGGTTCTTCTCCATAGGAAACGACCAACCCGAACCGTGAACCTTTTTGTTGACGTTTTATAAGTGCCCATCTAGGCCTATGTGAAATAAAATATTTTGATTTTGTTGGTTTTTTCAGTAATTTCAGGGTTAATATCATCTATAGGTCCAAACTCGGTCATATTTTCAAGAATAGGTACGCACGATGACCAATCAAGCAATGTAAACCAAAATAAGCTGATCTCTCGTTGTGCGGGCAGCTCATACAAAGCGAGGTCAGGTTATATGTATAGCTTAATGTGCTGCCGTGTGAATATTTCATAAAGATAAATATTTCGAATACATAAATAATAAAATGAAATAAACAGTACAAACGTGCATGATAAGTTCATCCTCTGTAGCCACTGGATGGGAAAATATTTCGGAAAATTTGCCATCACCGTCCGATTCCAGAACCCTTAACATGATAAACTTACGGTAAGTTCATAATTTTTTCTTTTTTTTCCGACCCCGGACTGAATTACGTGCCAGAATCGAAGGCTGTAAACTCTGAAAAGGTTCCAAACCTGTCCTCTATTGCTGGCAGTACGAAATAAAGTATGAAATGTTGAAATGCCTTTTTATTAAAGTCGCGGAGATATCTGAGGCCATAGTTCTGAATTTTTCACTCGTTTTTTTTTTAATACAAGTTCCAATTTTATAATTTTACTTTACATACCGCCACGACCCTTGTACTATTTAATGCATAAAACATCACAATATTTTAGTGCGTTAAATTCACAGTACCGTAAACCGTGATTTTCACACCAAAAAGGCAATATAATTGTAACGCAATGTTACAATTATCTTGGGTTACAATTAGTTTGATGTACACACTACACAATGATTTGTGAGTGCTACATAGGTTATTCGCACTTGGGCAATGTCGATCTCCTGTCGCACAATCATTCGTCGCACTAGCGAGATGTCGAGCTTTAGCTTGTCACACAAGTGTGCATTCGAACTATGGTGAGCCGCAGTACAGTTTTGTCGCACAAGCGCTAATCGCACAACCGTTTGTCGCGCTCACGTAGTGCACTTAGTCTTAAATACTTAACGAGTGTACAACATAATTTTAATATTCTCACCACTAAACCGTTTAAGCTCATTAATTCCAAAGTTCATAAGCGTAAGAGTACAGCGATTTACGTATTATCCCTTCTAAGGGTCTTAACGAAGTTACTGGCTAAAACATTAAACGTTAAGCAGGTGGAAGGCCCGAATTATGAGGGTTTGTGGCTGTAAACTAAGTTAGCCGTAAGAAAATGTAGCGGATGGCGTGGTCAAGAGCCTTTGTTGGTTGCGATCCAGGAATTTAATTTGAGGCTTAGATTTAAATGATTTAAGTCGAAGATCGTTTAAGGTTTTATATTTAGAAAAGGTGAAATTTCCGCTACTGGTTGGCATGGGTTTGAGAGTACAATCTTCGGGTCTGGCAAAGTAGTATTGGGTTTTTCTGGTTTTTCATCTCGCTGAAGTCTTGATTCATTTTCGGTAAAGGCAATACACACATTATAACATGGGGCTAAAAGTATACTGGCAGAATGTGGACACATCTGCCATATTTTCAAGGTTATTAAATATCATCATCATCATCATTTCAGCCGAAAGACGTCCACTGCTGGACATAGGCCTCCCCCAAGTGTCGCCACATTGACCGGTCCCGTGCGTCTCGCATCCAGCGGATCGCCGCAACCTTTACCAGGTCATCGGTCCAACTAGTGGGAGGCCTTCCAACGCAACGTCTTCCAGTTCGCGGTCGCCACTCTAGAACTTTCCGGCCCCATCGGAAATATAATATTATGTAAAACTGTAGTTAAAGTAATGTCGAACATCTACTTATTCGTCAATGTCATGTGCTTCCATTTCCTAAGTTTTGTTAAGAAAAAGTCCTTAATCCTGTATTTTTGTCCTGTATTGCTGGTCAAACTTCGTAATTCAGGATTACGAAGTTTACGTCTGTGAAGGACTAAATCTAGGCCGAGATTTGTGGACGTGAGAAAAAGGTAAATACTCGCGGGTATTTTATATACTTTTTACTAAGAAAAGTATCTTACTTCAGTCCTACAGAAAAACAACTTTACGTCGTTTGGGTACCTACTTTCCAGTTGAACCTATTTTGTGATTATACTCGACTCAATCAATGATTTGTTGATTTTATTTCTGTAAAAATTATTTTTTTATTTCCCTAACTTACAACTGATTGACTGACTGATTGCAAGCTGCAAGTATTTACAAGTTTACGATTGCCCGAAAGTAAAATTAGTCGACCATTCCAAAAGCCTACCATTTTCTGTGTAGCTTTTTCTCACCTTTGTTGGGGTCAACTTCCAGTCTTACCGGTTGTAGCTGAATACCAGTATTTTACATAGACCGACTGTCTATCTAAAAGCCTTCAATTCATTTTCTAATAAATTTTTCACCTCAATAACGCGGTATCAGTGAAACAACAGGTAAACTAGTTACCTAATTCACACGGGGCTATTGGCTATACGAGGCGCTATAGCGAGCGTCCTCATTAGCCTAAGTACTCTCTCGCGGCTCGCGGTAATTGGTCATTTGTTTTGCAGCGTATCCACCGATGGGTGTTGTCGAGATCATCGGATCAAAGGGATTGTCGATGAATCTTTTGTAGGTTTTGAGATTGTTGTTTGTGCATAGCTAGGGAGAAAAAAGCAGAAATTTTGTAAACAAAGTACATCATATTTTCCGTAAAAATTATTCTGAACACATTTTAAAATATTTTTCCGTGTGAATTTTCTGTTCTTTTCTTTCTGAAGTCCATCTGCTTCGTGTTATTGTTTCTTGTGTAATCTTGTCCAAATTTGTTTGATCACTATATACTATCAATATTTTCAATTTTTTTCGGTCCAACTCCTACTCACTTTGAGGTGAATGAACTTAAAAAACCCCACGTCTGCAATACCGGACAGATTTCACCTCCGGTCCTTAACCCTTCGGAAATCGAAATCGCACAATTCGTAAGCAAATTTTCCGCAAGCTGGCACTTAGGCTATGGCGTTGGGAATCTTGACAGGCCTGTCACACATCAGCTTTACGTCACTCACCAAAAAGGGTGTCAAAGGGGGTGAGGAAAGGAGGAATAGCCCTCCTCAACGTCGTGTCTGATTGTAATCCTGTCCCATCACATATTTTTGTTTCCAAACAATGTCAGTATTACATTCTTCGTACGCGTTGTTTTTGTTTTACACAACCTGTGTTAGGTTTAAACCAGATTAATAAAGTTACGGTACCCTATATGGAACACTTGATATAATACGTTAAGGCAGTGTTAATACTGTTCAATTTGGCGTACCTACGTTTTGTGGTCAGATAATAGCGGGTTACATAATTTTTATTGGTAGCACTCATAACCTTATCAATACCCTACCCGTACGGACCAATTCGGTCAGTAAGCAGCTTATCGAATGAATATTAGCTACCTATGGAAAATACCTTATACTTATCGAGATACTGGGAATTTAGCTTAGTATTATTCCACCACAAATACCATCAATTTAATCTTCACTATCAAGAGGAACTCAGAATTTGCTACCTATCTCTCATAATCTGCCTAGCCTTTTCCCAACTTTGTTGGGGTTGGCTTCCAGTCTAACCGGATGCAGCTGAATACCAGTATTTTACATGGAGTGACTGCCTATCTGACCTCCACAACCCAGTTAGTACTGGGTAATACGATACCCCTTGGTAAGACTGGTTGTCAGACTTTTTGGGCCACTGACTGTGCCTAACGACTGTCAAAGATCTACAAATGACACCCGGGACCAACGGCTTAATGTGCTTTCCAAGGCATGAAGGAAACTCGGTATGTAATGGGTGGTCACCCATCCACAGATCAACCTAGGCAAGCAGTAGTAGTAGGCTTAACCTAAAGATCGATCCTAGCGGCTGTTATTATTTAGCAACGAGCTCCTCTTGCTACCTATCTCTCGAACTAATGTTCGAGAAACTACTTTTCTAAATATTCTAATGAATATTTAGAAAAGTATGTACGTAACTATAACTTAACGTGCCCTATGTTACGTTACAGAAACTTGTTTCTCAGTAGCGATTCCCATACAAAACATAGTTCGAAATATGCCTTTGGTTCTTGCTAACAATTCACAAATAGTTATGCAAAGCTTGGTTCAAAACACCCACACGATGCAGCATCTGCTTCAATTTCTATAGAAACTTTATCAATGGCTGAACATAATGCAGGCTATACTATTTTGTTCGATTTCTCATCTTCTCTCCCTTATAGATAAGACATACTACAGAGTACGGAATTGGACTAGAGATGCCAATGCTAATAACACCCGTGGCCGCCCAAAAAATTCGGCTGTCACAGGCATTTGTCAGCCATTGTCACATGCTGTCAGTTTCTGTAAGTGATGGGCAACGAAAACTTTTAGTGACACGCTTACACTTCAGTTAACTTATCTGTGCAGGCGGGGAAATAGAGAACTAAAATAAATGTACCAAGTTTGACATTTCGAAGGATTTTTTCTTGAACAAGCTACGCCACCTTGAACTACACACTTATGGTGGTTAAACAATATGGACAAATTGCGAACTTACTGCACACATTATCTGTCAGAACCTAGCGTCCGGAGCCGCATCTGCAATTTGGCCGAATCGAAATAGCGTCGCCAAGGTGCGATTAAACACAGCGGACCGGACGGCGGACTTTGACAGATATTTCAGTACCCGGACACTATGTCAGATATTTCAGGACGTGTGAAACACCTGGATAATAAGGGACGCACAAACCGGGAAGTGTGGCAGAAAAAAAGGGATGCCTATACCCAGCAGTGGGTGATTCCGGGCTGATATGATGATGATGATGATTTCAAGACGCGGACTTTGACAGATATTTCAGTATGCAGACTTTCGATAGATATTTTAGTATATTAATTGGCGGAAAACGGTATCGCTTCGGCAATTATTCCATACCGGTTTGACCGAATTTTAACAGCGTTGCCAAGGACTTTCTGTACTCTGTGGCTTACTCAGAAACGTCCTCGATCAGAAACAATACGGCTCTGATTCTGCGGCGTGTCAATCAGTCGTGCACAGAGAATCGTTTACGAACAAATAATTAGTTTGTGTTCAGTGGTGAGGTCGACTAGTACTGCTGAGGTATGACGTCACCAGTATATCGAGGAATAATTGAAACCCGAAGGGGTCACCTACCTAGCTTTCTCCCATCGTGTGACTCAGTATCTGAGTTGTGGAGGGCAGATAGGCAGTTGTTCCATTTAAAATACTGGTGTTCAGCTACGCCCGGTTAGACTGGAAGCTGACCCCAACACATGTAGGGAAAATCTAGATAGATGTTGAGGTTTACACTTATCATGAATGGGGACGAAATGAAGAATTCATTCTTAAACCAACCCGTTTCTTAGCAATTATTCACCAAACAAATATAATTGACGGTGGAGGGTGGTTTACCTCTGAAAATAGAAATAAGAACGAGGTTGGACGAAGCCGCGGGCATAACCTGTTTCAACATGATTTATTATTGACATTTGCTTGAGTCAGTAGCGCTATGACATTTCAAGATACTATATTGGGTAGGTAACCTTAAAAGGAAAGGTATTAGGTTAGGTTAATATTGGTTTGTTTAATCAAATATTGATTGTGTTATCTCGAGGTTTCACAGGAAACCTAACCAATCAGGCTAAAGCAATCGTGGCAATTTATATTGGTTATTTAATCAAGTGTGAGTATTCTGTTTATGTGAGGTATATACAACATTATTTTTAGTATATGCGAAACCTGAATATAGTTTGTTCAGAATAAGTAACTGAATCGATTCCAATAATTTTTAAACCATGTTATATTTTGTCCCAAAAATATTTAAAAAAAGTACAAGTTGGACACCGAGCGACATTAAGTACCTATCGCAATAATTTAGGTACATACTGCCAAATTATTATTATTAATGAGCTCAAGACGATGCTGGAGGCGTGCGCGCGGGCGCGTTGCGTGGTTACCACATTTTTTTGCGGACAACCAGGTAACAGAACAAGCTTATAATTTCGTGAATTTTCGTGATACAGTTTTGAAATTTTGTACATAGATTCTTCACATAAAAATACTAGACACGTGTTTCAGGTTTCGCATAAACTAAAACTAATGTTGTATACTCACGCTCATTCCTCATGAAGGTAGGCAAAAGCTACAGAACGTCACCTTCTACGATCCATACACATGACCCGTAATGGAACTACTATATATCCCAACTTTAACTTTACCATCCAACGTGCTAATGCTGCCAGCCTTCTGGCCACTTTTAGTGTTGACAGCGATGTGGACGGAACCCAGTAACCCTTCTGATACTTGTACATAATTTTATTACTATTATAGATTTGTAGTTAGTAAATAGTGTAAATATTCAAATAAATAGAATAACTTCGAGAAAAAAAACTTTAATTACTACAGGCTAAAGACAAGCCGAGTCTACTAATCTACAAACGGTTCAATTGTTTGTCGATTGTCTATTTTCGAGACAGTAATCGAGAACCACTGAGCCGTTGGACGTAAATTATTGGAATTTGGGCCCATAGCGTTGGTCCCTGGCTTCGATTCCCAGTTCAAGCATAGTGTTAATCAGATTTATTATCAGCTATTTCCATAGCAGCCTGGAGTTTCTATTTTGGATCCAATCAACGAAAATGAACTCGCTTCTGCCCTTTTTGAATGTATTAATCATTTCTGGAGTAACAAGTGTTTTCTACACATCTCTGCAAACTCCTTTGGGGAATACAAGCGAGATGTTTTTTACTTCTCAACTTTTTTTTTTTTTGACTAATACCCATCCATGTTCCCTCTTTGCCCTTTGTGTTCCAGGGCCACGGTATCTCTTTGAACAGTCCCGCAGCCCTGGCAGGCAGGCATCGGTCCATGCGGACCCCTACTCGGTTGCTGACATCTCTATGAAGCGCGCGTGGAACACGAACGTGCCATCGACACGGCCTGTCGTCATAAGACGGCCGGACGGTGGGCTAGCCCATAACTCGCCGTCCACAGGCCCGCACCTACGGTGGCCGGGAGCCACCATGTGACCCCCGACGCCCAGGGCGTCTCCCGCGGTTTACTTCTCAACTTTACGTATTCAGAATAAGGAACTATTTCCAACGTCGCCTCAACTATTTTCTCCCTCAATGATGTTATTAGAAATTCCGTTTCATAAACCCAAGCCGTGCAAGTAATGTAGCAAAAATAACTCGCCGTAAGTTTTCGACCTAACGATCCAAAATGAAACTAGTCATCATATCGATTATCGATTATGTAAAACGGCCGCCTCTAATATCGAGATATTTTGCACACCTTGTGTGTATACAGGGAGTACTTTACGGAGCTGTGTCTATTGTTTTGAAAGAATGAGAGAATAACTAAATAATTTATTTAGGCCGACGATATTTGACTTGTAAATTTATAATAGTGATTCGAAATGCAAAATACAGCTACAGAATATCTTAAAACTTACGAATTAATTGTGACAATTAAGTTTAGTGTTGCTTATAATAATTTCGTAGCGCTACGCTCCGTGCTACGGCGTAGGCGCGTAGCTCAAGCGTTCCGCTCTACGGCCACGTAGTCTCCACGTTTCAAAACAAGTGGATTATTTTATGTAATTTATGTTTAGTCTACATGGTATATATCATGTTTACCAATTTATGTTTCTTGAAAAGTAGGACAGGGATTCCAAAATCAATATTAAAAATATATATTTTTTTAAATGCCATATTTATTTTCGATTTTCCTTATTTATACTGAGATTATATTTCTTATGGGAGCGTATACTTGGGTCACGTAATATACGGAAAAGTAAAAGCCTCCCGGGAAATCATAGCAACGGGTAATATATCCAAACTCGTGCTACGTATAGACGAACCATAGTCCACTTGATCTAATCGCATTACAAAATATTGATGTGCAGTTTGTCCTTTGAATTTATCAGCTGTGGTGAGTATGGGTATACATTGATTCACGGTCAATGATCCCAGATGTATACGTAGAAGTGTGCCTTTGTGATTCTGGGATTTGGAAACGTTTAAGATTTTTGCGTCCGGGATTTTAAAATTTATTAAGGCTTTAATGCTATTCTAGTCTTCAGAGTAGGTTGTTTAACTGGTCAAGTACTTATCTTAAGTACCTAAAAACCTAATTTATTGTATTGTTATAACTACGTTTAGCCGTTGGTCCCGGCTGTCAATTGTAGATCTTTGACAGTTACAGGTAGTCAATGGGCCGAAAGTCTTACAATCAGTCTTACCAAGGAGTATCGTATTACCCAGTAATAACTGTGTTGTGGAGGTCAGATAAGCAGTCGCTCCATGTAAAATACTGAACCGACACCAACATGATTGGGAAAAGGCTAGGCAGATGATGATTATTATTATTACTACCCAATAATAGATACTATACTCGCAGTATTAAACACATACAAACAAACAAACTTGGCAAAGAGAGTCTTTTTTAGGATCTTATAGAATCACTTAGTTTTCCGTCTGTCTGTCCCTCTGTCAAGATCCTTTTTCTTAGGAACGCCCGGAGGAATGAAGCTGAAATTAATATCCTATACTCAGGTCTACCCCTTACAGCAGTGAAAAAATCATACTAGTAAGTCAACGCGATCAAAAGATATGATTTCACAGGTGAATCAAAATCTATAGGGCAATTCCCGTTGACCCAGAATCATGAAAACCATAAATATATCATGTAGTTTAATAACAAAATACCTACAAGTTTATACGGAACCCTCGCCTCGGTGCGTGAGTCCAACTCGTACTTGGCCTGTTTTTTTTCTTCTCATCTTAGACACTTGTACGGGAGATAAACATTGATATTTTTGGTGAAATCATGTATCCATGTGAACATTGCTTGATAAAAGTACCAAAAATCAATCAACTTACTCCACCCACTGCTTATCATATATTTCTGCCGACTCAGGCGCGTTGGGTAGTTCCTATATTGTGATAAATGGATCTCACTCGACTGCGCGATCGGCATAGTCATTAACTACAATTTGTATAAACTTTGAGCTATAGTAAACGTGGGTTCGCTTACGGCCCGGTACACACTGGCGTTAAGGCTTGGCAAGGGATTTTTGGAAACAAACTATAATGTAACGTATTATAACGATACTAAAATTGATTTTTCTGAGACATACTGCCACGGAATTCGCAAGCATTTCTTTTTGCCAATAAACAAGGTTTTTATTACAATTATATTGCTATTTTATTATTTAATGTCACCGGTTGTGGAGATGAAATAGGCAGTAGTTCCATGTAATTACAAGCCGGTTAGATTAGAAGCTGACCAAATTTTTAGGCTGAAGATCAGGATGACAGTAAAACATAACATCGCGCCTGTAATCACCGAAGGTTAAGGCAAAGGATTAGCCAGTTTTCACCAGCTATGTTCTTAAGTCCCATGTAATAGGGGGCGAGCCTATTGCCATCAACAGGGCACAAATCGAGACTCGGTGGCTGCTACTGAGAAATTCCTGATGGAAAAACTCAATAACACTTACCCTAATGCTCAGTAGTCACGCTGGCCAGCACTAAACCAACGACAATGACTCGTCTTCTAAAAATCACTTGCCATGCCGTGCCACCAGTGAGTACCAGGCTTAAAACATCAAAACACAAAGCCCCGTTTCAATTTCACATAACTTTCGGGTTGCAGTACATAGTTGCTTATTAAAATTTAGGCACGCACCTAATCCCGACTTAGGAAAAGTTAGCGTGAACCATGAAGCGATACCTGCCCTTAAATTGTTATTAACGGATTTTAGATTTAGTCTAAGGTATTATCCTGGACTTGAGGTACATCACCCAGTACTTACGGAGGGTCAAACTTGACGAATGTAGCCCTGTCTTGACTGACAGAAGTAATTTAGTGAGGAGGTATGAGGTTGGGAGGTTTAAGGTTTATGTAGGTAAGCTTGAGAATAGTTACGAGGCTTAACCCTTTATCTTCCCCATGATAACTATCAGTCTTCATAAATCACTCTTCGTGGCAAGTATGGTGGCTATGATGAATATAATTTCCGAACAGTCTTTAAATCTACAAAAATGGACGCGTAAACAGAAGAAATATAGCCGTACAACATCGTAATAAATATTTAAATATTTTTGTCACACTTAAGAATATACGCGTGACCGGCTTAAGCATTTTATGCTTAACGTGGTTACTGTCACAACAAGTTAATTTGTTTCAAACAACTGTCAAAGATCTACAAATGACAGCCGGGACCAACGGCTTAACGTGCTTTCCGAGGCACGGAGGAAACTCGGTATGTAATGGGCGGTTAACCATCCACAGACCAACCTAGGCAAGCACGGCTTAACCTAAAGATAGAACCGAGCGGCTGTTATTATTTTGCCACGAGCTCCTCTCTCTTGGCCCAAAATAACTGTCCAAATTTGTTAAAGAAGCAGCCATGTAAAGGTACCTACAAACACGTCAATTTCCGAACCTATAATAAATGATGCTTCAACGTGTGCTTCAACTTCGAGGTCGAGTAAATGAAACTATACCTACCTCCTTTCCTATTACAATGCTCCACCATCTTTGAAAACTAAACTCATTTTAATAAAGAAAATGGAGGCTTTGTCTGATACTGTCTATGAGTGACAGCGGGTTTCGTAGTGACGTTGCACTTTAGTAATGATGTGGAATTAAATAGAGGGTAGAATGGTAGCGTATTGTACGGTTCGCAGGTATTAGTGTAGTTTGAGAAGGGGCATTTACTTTGGCTAATAAATTGGGTTGGAAAACTTTTGTTGTTTGGCTTCGAATTTTAACATTGTAGGAATAATTATCTAGCAAAGTCTACTCTAAAATTTGTACCTATCTGTATAGGTAAAAGTTTAAGAGGTCAATTAGTATTCGAGGATTTTTATGGGTATATTTTTATTCTGACTAACATAACATAACATCACACCTGTAATGCCCGAAGGGTTAGGCAGATGTGTCACTAATATTACTCCCACATTTCACCAATTATGTTTAAAGTTCCATGTAATAGGAGTCGAGCCAATTGCCATCAACCAGGCACAAATCCAGACTCCGTGGGTGCTACTAAGAAATTCCTGATGGAAGAACCCAATAACACTTTGCCCGACCTGGGAAGCGAACCCAGGATCTCATGCTTAGCAGTCACGCTTGCAGCAACGAGGTAGTCATGTAGTCAGTTATTCTGACTAGCTGTTATTTAATTTGGGTAAATGTTTATCCTAGTAATTATCTCATAAAACCTCAAAACCTCTGCTGGTTCTTCTTCTTCTTTATCGTGTGGTTAGCGCCTAACCTGGTGTCAGTGTTTTTATGCCACCTATGGGCCTCTGACTTGACTTTACATGCCGTCGAGAAATATCTCTCACGCATGCTGGTTTCCTCACGATGTTTTCTTTCACAGAAGCAAGTGATAATTATGCAAAACGCACATGAATCCGAAAAATCAGAGGTGCTTGTCGTGGGTTCGAACATGAGACCTATGACTTGTCAGTCCGACGGTTACACCACTAGACTATCACTGCTTGTTGCCAGTTCTAAAAAGATTAAATTGATGAGGTAATACGTTAAGATAAATCTAAAAGAACATGAATTTTCTAAAAGTGCTGCTGCTTTTCTCTATTCAATTTAAAAGATAATTAAGTACAAACGTAATCCCTATACAGACGAAAACTCGTTATTGCGTCTCATAAAAATAAATAGTCAAATTATTCTCAGTCAGAGAGCACAAAGCAATTTACTAGTAAAAACTACTAAACTACTAATACTAATATTCATTGTTACTAAAACAGGTCTACGTAGGTGTTTGCAAATAAAACCTCTTTTATTAAGGATACCGTACCAAATAACACGTCTTATTCGAATAACAAAACGCTAAGTTTATTTCGGAGCTAAATTCCGAAAGCCAATCGGAATCAGAACACCCTGTGTATAAAGTTTATTACTCACGAACTTTTTCCAACGCTAAAGCGACGCATAATAAAAAGGTATGTACTAATATAGGTAGGCGTTTCCGACGTGTTTTACCGACGGTACGGTACCAGGAGGTGACGGGGTCGTGTGATGCGGGCTTAACGAAAGTACGGATATAGTAAGTACCGGAAAATAAATGAAACCATTTGTATGGTGCTGTGAATGTATATTTTGAGAATGACTGTTCTGAGCTAGAAGGAATATTTGTGCATTGTTGCTTGGTGAATTTCGTAGAAATGTAATTTGCAACTAGCATAGTGCTTCAGAAATTCCTAGGAACCGTCTCGTGGCAGTATTAACTATATTAGACGTTTAGTTTTAATAAAGTTTAAGTTGTTTCAAGGTATTATGTTCAAAGATACTGAAACACGACATTTCCGTGTAAGCTGTTAAAATTTGCTAAGAACTCCTTAGTTTTTACAAATCCTTTTTAGCGAGGCTTAGAAAATCTGTAACGGAATAAATATTTATCATAATACAGCGTTCTATAAAAAATAATGAAGTATTTCTTTCTTAATAAAAAAGAAGAAGTAAAAAGAACACGATCTTACGTTCTTTGCCCCGCCGCCGCCGGCCGGGCTCAAGTCCTGCGGGTTGTCAAGTTATGTCAGATTAAAAATGCTAGACATTTCTCTATGATAAAATATTTCCAGTAGTTTATTCGTAGTGCTCTCTGAGATGACGGTACAGTGTTTTGACTCGTTGATGGTAAAACACGATAAAAAGAGCTAGTGACGCTCATTTTATTAATTCAGAATTAAAAACAAAAAAACATTTTCGAATACTTTTATAAAATAAATTTTGTCCGTTGCATTGCTGCATTGGATTAGTTGTTTAACTGTCTATGGCTTTACTGTTTTCTAGATTAAGATAAAAAATGGACTAAACTAAAAATAGTGATCATCACTAAATTTAGTTTCGTAATTAGGATCATTACTTATCTATATGTATTGTATGCAATACGTATATTTTATGGTATGTATTAGTTAAGTTTGTAAAAGCGTCTGTTTATGCACATAAGTATATCCTCCTCTGTAAAATCTCGCAAATTAAGTAGTAATGTTTGCTATAAGAAAAACCAATTCTGGGTTAAGCTCGCCTGTGCACATAAGCTATATGTTGTAATTATGTATTTCTCTTATTTTTGTGTGCAATAAAGAATAAGAATAAATATAAGAATCACTCAAGGAATATCGTATTACCCAGTATTAACTGGGTTGTGGAGGTCAGATAGGCAGTCGCTCCATGTAAAATACTGGTTTTCACCTGCATACGGTTAGACTCAAACCCGACCCCAGCTAGTTGGGAAAAGGCTTGTCAGATGATGAACTAGGATTATTAAAAAATATTTGTAAGTATGTCATACATTTGTAACAAAACCTTACTCCAGATTTTCTGGATTAACTACAGGTAATTAATTGTGTCTTGTATTTCTGAGAAATAAACAAGAACCTGATATTTCTACTTCGTGATAGAACCCACGCCTACGATAAGGATAAGGTGACACGTGGGCCGTAACACTAACTTTGTTAAAGTTCAACATGATGTTCAAAGCGATGTATCATAAATATTAATAACTAAAACGGGAGGATCATAGAAAAACACGAGTTGAATGATTGAATGAATAAAGCATTCGGTATTTGAATTTCGGGATTTCATTCCCTTGTTCATTCATCTTTGAACAGTTTTTTTTACGACGATGATAGCTAAACGATTTCAACTTAGTGGAAAAGCATATTTCATGTTAAATTTTCAGAACAAATAGAGTTTCTTTTACCGAAGCAACAGTACGAATGAAATTAAATTCTATCCAATAGTTTTGAAGTTTCTGTATAAAAAAAAACAGGAAAAAAAGAGATTTAGGTTTTTCTCGTTTCCTATCGGATGCTCGAACAATCACTTTTTCTAACTGTTCCGATACTCCCTCCGTTCGTATGATGCCTATACGCAATATTCGTACATCGGAAAACGAAAACAAAAAGTTTATTTGCGTTGAAGTATCACTGGACTGTTTATTTAGGAGCATTTATTTCTATGTTCATTTATTTTGTAAGGAAGCAAATATCTTTATAAAATTAATAACGTAGACACATAATTATAATGCACATTATAATTTATCTTTACACTTTAAAATACTTCATTATCTACAGTATAAGTAAGATTTTGTGTTTTTTTAAACCGTGTCTAGGGCTATATTCAACAGTTTAACATAATAGGTGAAGAATACTAGTACTGGTATATTTTTCTGTTAAAAAATCAAAATCAATAGTTATTTATTCAACAAAATAGGCTGATAATCAGCACTTTTTAACCGACGAAAAAAAAGGAAGTTCTCAGTTCGACGCGTATATTTTTGAACATCAAAATAATTTGAGACGGTTCCCAAAACGCGCGCCCTTCGCCACTTCCCAGTATTACAGCAAGAAGTTTTGGTAAGAAGTCGCGGAACAAATTCCCCAACAAGGATATTGGATGAAAGATTCGATCTTATTTTAACAAGGAACATCCCTCACTTCTGTAAATATTTCATCGCGTGGTCCGTTCAAAAACGTTTTAAACGTTAACAGCATACTTGGAGTGCACTATCCGTTTTCCACGGTTTTACGACCTAACAAATGGAATTGGTATCCATAGAGATCTATAGGAGCTCGTACGTGATTCCTGTTCCTAATGTTCTTGGAATGAAGGTCTTTCAACCTCTATTGCTTTAGTTTTTTTATATTTATTTATTTGTTGTAGGTGTTTTACGAAAGTAGTTTACTACTAGCTTTAGCCCGCAGCTCCGGACCTCGGAATTTATCCCACGAAAACACACTACCGAGATAAACAGTATTATCTAGGTTCTAAGCCAAGTCATAGGCCCATGGGCGGCATAAAAACTGTGATACTAGGTTAAGCACTAACTACACGAAAAATAAAGGAAGGCCTAGGTTCTGGTACATCAGTAAGCCCATTTAAATTCATTCAGCCACCGCATGAGTAGACAACAAACATACGGAGTTACTTTCGCATTTATAATACGAGGATTAGAAAAGAACATAAATGCAATTTAATATAGAGAGCACCTTTATTTTTTAAGGGTATGGGGAGGATCCTCCGACCAGACGGGTGTTGTATCTAGTGGGCTACTGCTCGACGGTTCGGGACGGGTTTTTCTTTATGGTCTTAACTCGCGGATAATTCTAATAGTGCGATTCAGGATTTATTCCTTCATTTGCGTCATAAATAACGCTAGCGTTCTTTTTGTTGTCAACTTAGTTAGCAGTAAGGTTGATTTTCGTAGTGCTTAATGTTACTTACCACTTATGTCCATTTGAATTTGCGGCAGCGGTACGGTAATTGGCCTGGTATTTAATTCGCCCAATTAGACGAATATCTTGGTCTTATAAACCTCTTGGGATAAACGTTTTATAAGAGACACGGGTGCTTTACACGCTAATTGAACTCCCACGCATTTGATGTGAAAGGTCACTTAGGTGGACGAGGAGTTTCAGTATAAATCTCTTATGTAACTGGATGCCCTCATGGGGTGTCTAATTATATACAGATTTCTGATTTTTTTTTTCATTTTCCGGTATTGGAAAATTATCTGTCGCATGGCTGTTGGATTTCCAATTTGTACTAGTGTTGATAGACTGTGCTAAAGACTTAGAAACATAACTGGAAATGTAAGTGTATCAATCTCTTATTTTCCGAACGGGTGTAGGTAAACCTCCACTTACCTCATCGGGGAAAACTGTTATGATAACAAACTCAAAGCATTTATTTCAATTAGACCATTACAGGGACTTTGGGACCGGTCATTGTGGCGACACTTGGGGGAGGCCTATGTCCAGCAGCGGACATATTTCGGACTTTTGAATCGTCAAAAACAAAAAAATGAAGCTACAGTCCCAGTCACTAGGTATAATAACTTGTGAAAGTACTGTAGTTGCCCATTCTATAGCGTAGATCTCCATGGACCTCTGTTAAATCAAAACATTGTTACACATGCTCTCCTCACAATCGCGTGACTAACATGACCGACTCCACACACTAACATAATAAAAGTGTACTTCCCGCGCTAAAAGAAAAATCACTTGACTCCACTTGCCTCCCGAAATCCATCCGTATTGTATGGCGATCAATCACGCGATGTTCCAAGTTAATAGAAGCGCCTATAAGGCTCACATTCAATTAACCTATATACGATATTCATGTTCGAGTGCTTGTAATTGCTTTAGCACTAATTAAGACTGTAGGCAGAAGATTTGTAACGTACGCGTTTGTAATCGGGTTAGGTATGGTTCTGACATAATATGGAGATGATAGCGGAGCGTTCTATTTTTAGGTATTCGTGTCTAAAAGGTGCTAACATAACCCTTTTAGCTTACGAAGTTTGTCGGTCCGACTGACTATTCCTTTTTCTTACAGTCTTCTACAGAACTCACTACTGCGTCGTATTTGTGTTTGATCGGTTTTCGCTTACAGTTTTTCTTACGTTATTTGCTTTTTTGTTACATAAAACAGCGTGCTGGTAGAATTTCAATAGTTATGGAGTTTCTTATATGCTAATATGATTAATATAACATAACATCACGCCTTGTTATCACCGAAGGGTCAGGCAGAGGTGTAGCTAACAAGTACACCAATATTTCGCCAGTTATGTTTTAAGTCCCACGTAAAAGTACGAGCTTATTGCCATCAACCGGACACCAATTTAGACTCCGTGGCTACTACTGAGAAATTCCTGATGGAAAAATCCAATAACATAGCCCGACCCGGGAATCGAACCCAGGACCTCATCTTAGCAGTCTACTAGACCAACTAGACAGTGATAAATGTGTTAAATTAATAGGGAGCTTTTTGTAATTTTTCGCCATGGCAACGTCTTATTTTTTTTTAAATTGGACTTGTTTTGAACTTTCTCCAAAATCAACGAATAAAACTAACTCAAAAAGGGATTCTATTGTTTCCTAAACTTTTCTTCGTGAGTAATCAAATACCCAGTCGTAATTATAGTACCTACAAACATTTAGATAGACCCCCAAAATTAGATAGTTTGTTAAATAAACAAGAGTTAACTAACAATTTGCTTCTTAATTAAGTAAATATAGGCTCTAAATTACAATCACATCGTATCTAATACGGTTTACAATTAACATCGATTTATAGAGTAAATAAACACGTGGAACTCTATTGTCTTACGCCCAATATTTATTGCCGTTGCCAATTATTTTGTAACACGGTGTATACGTGTGTTTAATCTTATTAGACAATTTTGTAATAAAATTGTAGCACGTTTACGTTTCGTGTATTACCTACATGGTGTAAACGGACCCTTTTTTTTTTCGTTTGTGAAATCATCAAATGACTCCCCCACTCTGGGCGGAGCGGAAGGGAGTGTCAGACTTGTACTGACTAAAACCCATCCATGTTCCTTCTTTGCCCTTTGTGTTCCAGGGCCACGGTATCTCTTTCGAACAGTCCCACAGCCCTGGCAGGCATTGGCCCATGCGGACCCCTACTCGGTTGCTGACATCTCTTTGAAGCGCGAGTTAAACCCTTCACGAACCACTTTTTTTGGGGTGAAAAATCACGTTTTACGGTAGTACTCATGGTAACGCACTCAAAACATTGTGCTGATTGATGTACAGGGGCCGTGGAGGTATTTCAAGTAAAGTTATTACATTATAAACTTGTATTTAAAAAGCTTGTGAAAAACTTGGTTCTTTGATCCCCAATATCTCCGTAACTCCGCTGACAGACAGACGGACAGCGGAGGCTTAGGCCCCGTTGGTTACCCTTCGTGTACGGAACCCTATAAAGGACATGCTTGTTTCCTCACGATGTTTTTCTATAACCGTTTTGAGAGCAGTGGTGATGAAATAAATTATACAAAGCTCGAACCTTCGCCCTGTAAATCGTAAGGCGCTAAATCTAGCTAGATAATCTAGGTATTATTATAAAATTCGAATTACTAAACAACAATAAGCGATAAGTGCCGCCTCGGGATCTAAGGGAATTCTCATTCAATCCCTCCGAACTATTATAATGAACCCACTCCAATCACAATACCTTTATATTCTATGGGGAGTGCCTGTAAGAATATTAGGGAATATAATACGGTCGTTATATAGGTAGCTATGAATGTAGTAAGTATAAGCGTATACACTTTTTAGTGATAGCAAAATTGTTTAATTACGTATGTGACTAGGATATAGCTATAGGGTGGAAGGACACCGACGCGAAAATGGTTACCACGTATTCACTACATCATTCTGAGCGTACACGTAGACATTTTTTATCGATTATTTAAAAAAAATATTACCTACACGATCAAAATGTATGCATTTTGATCGTGTAGGTATTTCACATTTGTAGGAAACATCTGTTTTTTTTTAATAACTGATTAAATGTTTTTATGTGGGGCTCAGAATGATGTACTAAATACGTAGTAACCGTTTTCGCATCCCTTCCACCCCGTAGATTTATCGCTTAATACTTTACTCTCTGCTAGAGATTGTGTTGTTTCCTGATAGCTGACTCTGGTGGCAAAGAATCTTGTAATTATGTCACTTCTAGATAAGCTTAAATGATTGTCAAACGCATCATCGCTTACCATGAGGTGAGGGTATTGGACCAACACGAACCACATACTTAGAAAGATTACTTACAGTACTTGAAATCTTTCTAAACAATCATCATCTGCCTAGCATTTCCCTAACTATGTTGGGGTCGGCTTACAGTCTAACCGGATGCAGCTAAATACCAGTATTTTACATGGAGCGACTGCCTATCTGACCTCCACACCCCAGATAGTACTGGGTAATACGATACCCCTTGGTAAGACTGGTTGTCAGACTACCTAACGACTGTCAAAGATCTACAAATGACACCCGGGATCAACGGCTTAACGTACTTTCCGAGGCACGGAGAAAACTCGGTATGTAATGGGTGGTACCCATCCACAGACCAACCTAGGCAAGCACGGCTTAACCTAAAGATCGATCCGAGCGGCTGTTTATTATTTAGCCACGAGCTACTCTTTAATTTTTTGTGCTAATGAAAGTTTTGTTTTTTTTTTAATCAATAATTATCAATCATTAATATCATTTCTACAAGCAAAAAGGTACAAACTAAGCTTAATTATTTGCCAATAAGGTTTCGTTAATAGTTACATAGTTAAGAGAGCCACATGCACATTCCATACTAAATACCAAATCTGATGAAATGGATTTTCACACACTGCAAAATCACGAATATTGCACTACATGGTAGGTGTTTTAAACTAGAGTAATACGATATTCGTGCATGATAATTTTACCGAAATGAAGTCTGTTATCTGTGTTTGCATCAACTGGTATAGGTTGAAAGCCAAAACAAATTAACTTCATAATAGCTAGTTTCAGTCGATGAGGTTTCAAATTGCCATCATGATGTATATGGCTTGTTGCTTTGGTTCTAGCTTCTGAAGGCTTTTGGAACTCAATAAGAAAACACCATTATCCATTTATATAAACATTAAATTTTTCGTGAAAGTACCTACTAATCAAACAAATGTGGAGGCATACTCATTAGTTTGATATTAGTTACTGTAATGTTGTCAACACAACCGTTGTAATTAAATAAATAAATACTCATTATCTGCCTAGCCTTTTCCCAATTTTTTTGCGGTAGGCGTCCAGTCTAAGCGGATTCAGCGAAATACCTAAATTTTACATAGAGCGACTGCCTATCTGACATCCATAACCAAGTTAGTATTGGGTACTACGGTACCCCTTTATAAGATTGGTTGTCAGACTTTCGGGCCACTGATTACCTGTAACGACTTTCAAAGATCTACAAATGACTGGCACCAACGGCTAAAGAGCCCTCTTACAATTCGGCGTTACGTTAATTTTACAATTTACCTAAAAGGCATATGACGAAAATGCTTTTTAAAAAAATGATGGTCTATATTCAAAAGAATCTACAAATTAGAAGTCCTATATCAGGTCCCCGTGAGTTTTTCCCTAAACATGCATCGGGAGAATAATTAATACTAAATAAATAAATAAGTTATCTAAAATTCGAGTTCTAATTATTGTAGTAGAGAAAACGAACTATTTGTAACAAGTAATTTTTATTTCAAGCAACGAACGAAAAACATAAAATAGCAAAGAGGAAACGTTGCAACCATCACGTTTTTTTTTCGTGCTATAATGTATAGTAAATATTTTTTGGTCCTTCGGTTCGGAACTTCGGATCATAGGTCGGCAAAGGAATTTTATCTGCATAAAATATTTCGAATATTTTACAAGCCCACCTTTCTGTCGGTTTATGGAGCTTTCATGTATGTAATTTGTTAGAGACACTCTAAAATAAAAAATATATTAGCAAATTGTGAATCAAATTCGAGTGTATACGTCACCTTTTTCCATTCCTTAATAATATTAAACAAAGCCTAGAATATCTGCTGTAGACTGTATAAACAATTAAATAGTTGACGAGTTAATTCAATTATTAATTTGGTACAGTTATGATGGGATCAAGTGCCTTCCACCTAAAATAATACTGACATGACATACATGAGTATGGGCATAGGTATCTAAACACATATGCCCATACTCATTTACTTAGATAATATAAAGGTTTCTCTAGGCATACAGATACCTACAAATGGCAAGTCTTATTACAATACATCAAACGCAAAAGTTCGAGTTAAGTTCCTCTACATTATATCAACGTCTCGTTGCACAAAACCAGAATGAAAGGAATTCTTTGTGATGCAGACTACGAGCGCTAAGAACGGCGCGTTGAAAGCTGCCTGACATCGCTTTGTGCTACTAACGCCTAATATAAAAGTCAAAATAACTACACTACGAAAAAATGTTATGAGACAGCTGGAATGTTTATTATAAAGCAGGAAAACTTTTGTGTTTCAACTAATGTACACTTTACCTGTTGCTATCTCTTTCGCCTAAATGAAACAAGAAAGAGAAGGAGTAAATTAGACCTGTCGCATTAGGTTGACATAAAACGTTCTGTAGTTACTACCTACCCTCACGGAAAAAAGACGAGAGTTCATGTTTCTATTTGTCAGATCCAGTCATTAGTACGGACATAAAACGGATCACAACGCGCCAGTGGTGACATCACGCGACCTAGCTACAAGTCTACGCATACCTTTAGCGCGCTTACTACAGAGTCGTCATGTTTTAAGCTCGCAGCCAGGACGACATGCCGTGTCGATGTGAAGACCTCCCGGAACTGTGCCCAATGGTAGTGTGTTAAATTGTAATTTCAAGTAATTTGTTAGCTTAATAAAAGCAGTTTACTCCAGTGTGTTTTCATTGCACGAAATCCATCTTCTGCTTACATGATTTCAGAGTCTTACGGAATAATTCCTGACCATCCGACAAACAGAACTTTCATAAGAGTTGAAACGATACGACACAATACAGTAGTTCGACAAGCTTTATCTATTACTGATCGGCACCAGTTGATAAGTTGGAGTATTTCGATGGTTAATGGTTAAATAGCGTTATCACCGCATGTGATTCCCAAAAGGATAAATCGGGTTCATAGAGCTCGTTAGTAATGCATATACTACCCACAGTTCAGCTATTGCCTAATGCTACAGACGGTGATCATATAGCCACTTAATCGGATACATTTAAAACCTGAGGACAAGTACTAACCTACTTAAAGTAGTAGTTAGTTAGAATATATGTGTGTATTTTATTGTAAGCCCAAAATTTTTCTTTATTTTTCGCGTGGTTGGTACCTAACCTGGTGTCAGAGCTTTTATGCCGCCCATGGGCCAATAATGGAGAAATATTTCTCAGGCATGTTTGATTTCCTCACGATGTTTTCCTTCACTGAAGCTAGTGATAATTATACAATACATACATGAATCCGAAAACCAGAGGTGCGTACCTTGGGTTCGAACACGTGACCTAAACCCCAAAATTGAAACAGCAATTTTTCAATATTGCTAATTCTATGGGTACAACGGCTGATGGAGAAAGTAAAAACGTGTTGGAGTGAAGTCTGAAGAATCGCTTTGAAAGCAATTTTCGCGTCCCTCTGGAATAGTCTAGGTGCTAGTTAGGTACGCAAAGTCTTAAAATACTTGGTTCTTATAAATTAAATAGCATTTAATACAAATCTTGCTCATATACATATATGTCAGGGGAAATTATTCTCATATACGTAATAGTTAAAGTGAGAAGTTGTTGACGTGCACATTAACGAGTTATTCTGCGAGTAATAGAGTTTCTGGAGTCGTAAAACTAAGAGGCTACAGTCTTAAATAAACGTCTTATTAAACACAGGCACTAAGATAGATATACATGCCTGTTGTCACTAGCATTAGACGACTTGTGAATGAAATGCGTAAACATTAAGCATTTCATCATCTGCCTAGCCTTTTCCCAGCTGTGTTGTGGTCGGCTTCCAGTCTAACCGGATGCAACTGAATACCATTATTTTACACGGAGCGACATCCTTTCTGACCTTCACAATCCAGTTAGCCCTGTTTAATACGATACCCCTTGGTAAGACTGGCTGTCAGACTTTTGGGCCACTGACTACCTGTAACGACTGTCAAAGATCTACAAATGATTTCCGAGGCACGGAGGAAACTCAGTATGTAATGGGTGGTCATCCATCCCGGTCCAACCTAGTCAAGCACGGCTTAACCTAAAGATCGACCCGAGCGACGCTTATTATTTATCCACGAGCTCCTAAACCTTAAGTATTTATTGGAAAAAAATATTTCAGACACCGATGCATATTACTTAGGCTAATCTAACTGCTTGCCTAGCTACAGATTTCAAACAATATTGACAGACACCCGACTTAACTTACAACCATAGACAAGTATCAAAAATGTAGATTTTGAAGTTGGTTATTGAGAAAAAAATACCCAAGCTTGAGTAGTTGCTTAGAAAACTGTTTACGATAAGCATAATGATACAAAATAATTTTTAGTATATGCGAAACCTGAATATAGTTTGTTCAGAATAAGTAACTGAATCGATTTCAATCATTTTCGAACCATGTTATATTTTGTCCCAAAAATATTTTAAAAAGGTTACAAGTTGGACACCGAGCGACACTAAGTACCTATAGCAATCATTTAGGTACCTACTGCCAAATTATTATTATCAATAAGCTAAAGACGACGCTGGAGGCGCGCGCGCGGCTGCGCCGCATTTTGACCACGTTTTTGTGCGGACAACCAGGTAACAGAACAAGCTTATAACTTTGTGATTTTTCATGATACAGTTTTGAAATTTTAATAAAGTATATACTTGAGGTTAGTGTAATTGGGCACTAGTACTTAATATCGTAACTATAGAACAAAGCCTAAATATTGAATCTCTAATCAAATACAGGATGACAGTGACATTTTCAAAGGAATCCCAACTCAATCCATTTCATGCTTGAGCATTGGATACGGGCCTGATTATCAATAGAACCTGAATTTGTGAACCAGAAATTACCATTAGGAATAAGATCGAAATAGGTGGGAACTAATCTCATCACTTTCCGGCCCTTATCCCAATCTGAAGATAATAAATAGGAGAATCCATATTAATATTATAAACGCGAAAGTTACTTTGTTCATTGTGTTCCGATACCCACTTATGCGGAGGTACGGGTAGAAGTTGGTCTTACATGTATAATGCACGTGAATAAGAGAAAAAAGCGTGGGTGTACCATTAGGTATTCCTCTGCCTACCCCTTCGGGGACAGACGTGATGTTATGTATTGTGTTGCTAAATAAAATATCTGACATCAAAATAGAAAAGATTGAAGTACGTTGATAATATACAGGGTGTAAGGGACAGCCTTCCACAAACTGACAGGGTGCATTCAGCTTCTTATTTTGAATCATTCCATCGGATTTTTTCTCACTCCATTTTTGTAAATAATACGGCTAAAATCGAAAAACCAACAATCATGTTGAAACACTCTAACGAACGACGCGTGAAATCAGCTGTTCACTTTCTGCCCAGCTACAAAGTTCATTGAACTCGTCGTCGCGCTTGCCGTTATTTACGTGTGTTTTCAACGGTGTCGATACATTGCGTATGAGCAAATAAAACAATCTTTATTGGATCCCATTCCTGAAATAATTTCTTGTACGGGTCATCTAAGTTTGATATAAGTACTGAATTCACCCCATCAGTCTTGCAGGGCTGTCCCTTACACCCTGAATTTACTTTACTACCACAGATCCACACTTACCAACCCTAACCATTGAAAATGCGCAAAGCCACTTAAATATGCACAACTATTTCTAATTTTGTCATCTTTACAAAATCCCTCGGACTGTTACTTCGTACGTGGGTATACTGAACTAACTCCAACTATTATCCCTATTACCTATTACTGTGTTGGGAAGGCCCTATTGCCCTATAAACATCTGGCGTAATACCGATACCGTAATTTGCATCAGCGGTCTCGGTATCGGTATTCCATATTCAATTTAGATGATTGGAGCTTTAATGCATTAGTAGCGTTTGAATATGCAGCAGTGTCGAGTTGGATGATAGAGGCTGGCATATTTCGAAGTAGACTTCGAACAATTTAATACCACAACTAGAGTTGGTGGTATTCAGTAGTAGTAGTTGAGAATTCAATAGGAATTGGGTACCTACTGTTTATTCGTCTACGTTGTTTGTAAAAAGATCCTTTGGTAATGTTTTAATTTTAATTTGCTGTTCCGGCACTTTTTCTCAGTAAAACACTAGGCATTTTCTAATGTAATTTTGTTGTTTTTTATAACATGATTATATTCAACCAAACTTGAATAAAGGACTTTTGAATTTCATTGTATAATACTATTTTAAAAAATGTACCTTTCATATGATACAACGCCTAAATGTCATAATAATAAAATCATTTTTATGTACCGTAGTATTTCACCTTCCGGTACGTATTTACTTTTTCATTTTCCGCGATATGAGCAATTTTCAGTGCTTAAGCCGCGGAAGGACTTTTGTAAGTGAGAACATTATGAGCCCTGAAAATTGCTCAGAACGACAGGAAATGAAAACATTCAAATAAGTACCGTAAGGTAATAATAATGGAGGCATATTTTGAAAAATACTGTGATTATAAAATAGATCATAATCTATTAGGAAGACATAGGTACTTGAACTAGGTTTCATTAGCAAAGGCGACATCAAGTTTGAACAGATATGAGGGATTGCGAATAACGTTACTGTCTCGAAATACTGCCAACATACGGATGACTGATTAATGTGCAATTAAAATGTTCCCAGCATCCCGTGCTCTGTACAGGAGAGAATTTTCATTTATTTCGTTCACAGTTCTCTCACTTCCGTTAATTATAATATCGAGTAAAATGCCAATTAATATTGAACTGCATACATCAGATTTGAGTTTTTCCTTTTTCACGCAAAAATATTTTGGTCGGTAAATATGGGAGCCAATATAGAGTATGTTTTTCGTTGAGTTTACGTAGGTAGGTTAAATGATTGATGGATCCGTGTCGATATCTATGAAGGGTGCGTAAGGAAATAACTTATCATTATAACCCACGCAGTGGAATGTGAAGGACCACTGTGAATCTGCCAACAAAGTACGGTTCCCTAAAGACATAAAATATGCTCGTTTGTGGAAGTATGTCCAGTATACGAATACACTAAAAATATAAAATGGAATAATACAAAATATCATCCACGTAAAGAACTACGTGGATGGTATTTTCTCCATTTTCACAAGCGACTTTACAATGAAATTTGTCAATGTGGCTTTTTCTTTAACTCTATGGGATCGACTAGTCAATTTATACTCACCTCGACACCTTAATTATGCCTACTATACCTGCCTGCCTTAAATATGTCCACAAACTCTATTGCATTAATTGTGACCGGGCATTTAAAACAAAATTCTGCCTGGCGAATCATATTAAAGCTCACGGCACACGCAAGGATACTATTTCAATGGGTCGCTGTTATCAAAAACAATTAGGAGAACCATATACCTTACTTAATTTGTAATATTGGAAGAATTAATAATAATGCCATTACCCGCATAATCTTCACAAAATCCATATTTTAACTCCGAAATTTTATCATTTAAGTAAATCTGCGTGATATAAGCTCACATATTCGCCTGTGTGGTTATTATTCCTATCTCAAGCATTTGCTAGTTGCCGACTGCTCGGAATATTAAGTGCAGGAAACTATTTATCGCACGAAATAGAATTATTGTCACGTTTCCAAATATAGACCCTACTTTTAGAGGTGCGAAATTATGTGGGATGAATATTCATTTCGTATCTGTATTAATATATTGCCCATTTTGTATTGCTGGGATTAATAAGCCGTATTAGTATGCGTATAGGTGTGCCCGAGCTTGTATTTAATTCTGTCTCGTGGGAAATGCCGATTCTTTAGTGAATATATATACAAAGTTGGTAAAGTACCAACATTTTTAGTAGGTACCTAATATATTATGATTTTAAAGCTTTCAGGAGCTTTACTCAAATCTTAGAAATAAATGTTGAATATTGGAAAAAAAAAACGTAAAACCATCACACAAAAGAAAACTTTAAATTAGTACAGTGTTATCAATTCGTTTACAAACCCACCTTACCATCTCAAATTACCAATTACAAAAAAAAAAATTGCACCCCAAATTTTAACAACCCTTCACGTCCCAAAAAATCCAACTACACCCCTAAAACTACGTACGTACTAAAACTCATCACTCTACCTTAATCCGAGTTCGAAACAAAACACACGTCACACTTCATGTCGTCCGATAAGTTCGCGTGTTCCGTCGCGCCGTGCGCGTCGGCCGGTGTCGGTGCTCAGACTAGACTGCGTGGCCCCGCGCTCCCGCCCTCACTGTTTTGATTTACAAACACCAGCCAGTATGTCATGCAGTGTTCGATATCCGGCCGCCGAGAAATTTGTAATAAAGAGGCTTTTATTGGTCGCTGATAGTCTTTGGTCCTTTGTGCCGGGAGCTGGAATAAAATTGGCCCTTTTCAAACGGTTAAAATTCGTGTTTTGCTCGGGTGTAGTAAATGAGCTTTTAAGCTCGGATTAAGTTTTTATACGGTTAAAAACCTTATTGGAAAAGGATTTAGATATCCCAAAAGTACTGTGTTTTGCAATACGTTACATAAATAAAAAAAATAAAATAAAAAAAAGCCTTTCATTTCCTTTTGGTTTACAGTTTTGTGATAAATAAAATAAGTATGTTGATGAAAAAAATAAGTTTTAAATAAATAAATATTCTTCTTTATATTTTTGTAATAGCAACCCCCCTTAAGGTGAAGGCCTCTTTCAAAGATTGCCATTTTTGTCTTTAGCTATAATTTGCCATTGTTGTCCATTCTCTTGATGTCGTCATCCCATTGCGCGTAAGTAGTAATACGTTACATATTAGACTTAACTAATGCGTGATTAATACCTACTTTTGATTTAATAAAATTAAGTTATGGTTAAGTTTTACTTTGAAATCCTATAAGAAAAATAGTTTCAAAAGATAAGCCAAAAAACCTGACACTTTGTGAAAACTTAAATCGGCGGCTAAGCTGTAGTTGCTAAGCGTTTTGATTAAGAAAAAGCCCGATGTCAATAGCCTTGTGTAATGCCCTGAAAGATATCAGCCTGAAGACTTCTTAAGAATTGTAAATAAAGCTTTCGTTTCGATTAAAAATTGGTCCTTTTTTATTTAAGGAAATAATAGTTGTGATATTTTTCCATCAGAAGCTGATTCTGATTTAAACCAAATTTCTTTTTGGAAAACAAAACGAACCAAATATCATTGTTCGGGTTTTGCATTGTCGATGTTTTCAGTGTTCGATTTTCAGTGGGCGGAGTTTTAATTAAACCCTTTCAATCTTTGATGACTTTTTCCGCAATTTTTCTTTGGAAAAGCAGCTTATTGAAAAAAAAAAAACATTTTTAAATATAGAATACACAACAGAATATCCAATGTCCGGAAAACAAAAAGAGCCTTCATTACTTATTTGGTCGCAGAACATTCCTTTTGAAATACAATAAAACAGGAACATGATCCATCCGCGTAATGTTTCAGAACAAAGTAACAACTAGTTGATCTAGCCAAGATCCAATAACTAAGTTAAGATTAATGTTGTATGAAAGTTTTGTTTAATTTGTAACTTTAGAGTTCACTTCGACGGTTGAAACTTGCCCTACATATTGTGTCAGGGCAATTAGTTGGGTAAAATGGACAGACATTAATCAAAATTCAATTTGTTGGACTGAAAATCAATATGGCCGTACTTCTGAAACCAATGGCCTTGTCAAAATGACCATGGGAAATAATAATGGTTATTTATCATTTTGTAGACAGGATGGACCACGTTTGTCTGGAACGGAATAGAAAAGGTATTTATTTTAGGTACTGTGTGCTTGTACACTAATACATAATGAATGATGATATAACAGTGATAGACTAGTGGTGTGACCGTCGGACTGCTAAGTTATAGGTTGAGTTCGAACTCAAGACAAGCACCTCTGATGTTTCGGATTCATGTGCGTAATATGTAATTATCACTTGCCTCGGTGCCAGCATGCCTGAGAGATATTTCTCGACGGCAGACGCCCATGGGTGGCATAAAAACTCTGACACCAGGTTAGGCGCTAACCACACGAAAAAGAAGAAGAATTATGAAAAGAACGCTTGTGATATAATTCAAGACTCATCATGAAGAAAAGTTAAACATGTAGGTATATTTTTAAAGTTTCAGGAGAATTTTAACTAAGATTTGGAAAAGTTTGAGAGCTCAGAATACTTGTACTGTATCAGTTACATCACCTAGGTTACACGTAGAAGTAGTGGGTGAGTGTTAAAAGCTACTAATCCAATTTTTTTTGCACAGGGACCAATCCGTAAATGTAAAAGAGATCAATCAACAAATCGTGTGTATCTGTTTCATCCCTATGCCAAATCAGTGCCCAGAGTAGCGTCCTAACGTTTGCAAGCGCACCTGAACGCGGTGATTTTCGAATCGCGTGAGTAGGAACAATATAGGGACGTCGCGACTCACTATCGTCCATCTACCACTAAGTAAATAAATGCAGAAGGCCAACTTTCTTTCATAATCTTGGTTCTACAAGTTGTATTTGAAATAATTGTATACCTGTACACGGGTATATAATACATATACCCTTGTATTCATAATACCAAACGACGTTTAAAAAGCTATTTAATCACTCTTTTAGTAGTATTACACAGTCGCGATTTACCCCTCCTCATGACATGTCCTTATCAAGACAGACCCTTTCATCTGTTCAACTCCGAAAGAAGAAGAAATGTTCAGCTGCGAGCTGCACTTCTGTTCTTTTTCATGTGGCACCTCTACTCTGATTACTCTCCTAAATTGCAATCGGGGAGTATTCCACGGACACACGTCATTGCATTTGACAGTAGCTTGGAGGACTTCAACGTATTATGCAAGTGGTATCCGGCAGGTATCGGGAATATTATATAGAAATGTGTTTCTGTTATTAACAGCCATCACTAGTGTGTTTGTAAGGTGTAGTAATTATTTTTCATTAGAATTGTTGACGAACCTGTATTTTTTTCCACAGCAGTCGTTGAATGTTAAAAATCTGATAGTTATTAAAAACTCGCTATTCGCTCGCTAGACTCGCTCGCATAATTATACGAAATGCTAGACTGATAAGATGACAATGAACACGAATAATTAAAAGATGTGTGAAAGAGAGATTGTATGCCTTAAAATAACTTTATTCAGAAATATAAATAAAAAAAATCGTCCTTATCATGACATTGAAAAAGACAACAGGTACACGTGAAATAAAATGAAGTAGTAGTACTTCGGTCTGTGTAATTTTGAGTAAAAGTACTTCTATTTATTTCTACATGAGATAAAATAGTAAATAACATATTCTACCAAGAAAGTCTAACCTAGGAATAATGGTATCGTGCCGATAGCAATAAATCAGTATGAAATATTCTCGTCTCGGGTAAATTGAAACTACAATAATAAGGCTACTCTCACACGACACCGCTCATACACACGGACGGGCGGTGTACGTTTGTTAAGAGGGAACAGGACCAAAAAATCGGTTATTGAAGAAACTATTGTCGTCGCGCTGCGTCTAGCCTGCTCCCGTAAAGTGCAATAGGGACAGATGCAAGTCAGACCGATTATATCACAAAAATTTTACGAGATCGACGTTTCGTATTCCCCCTTTTTTTTGAAAACTGAACCGATTCAATTATTTTTGACATTCAAATTTAAGAAAGAGTTTGTCAAGGTTCCTATCAATTTCTTTTATGATAAAAACTTTTCGAATTTGTCTGATAGTCCTCTACTCACGGCCGTAAAAATGGGGCATTTTTTGTAATTTTTGGAGGGTCAATTTTTCTTTACTTATTAGTTGCTGGAAAAAAGAAAATAACAGGGACGTGTCTACAGCAAACCTGGATTTTTTGAAAAATTACTGCTCTAGAGGCATTACTCAGGAAGAACGAAACATTTGTATGGAGAATCGCAATCGCAGACCTCAAGCAATGGATTTCATACAAGTCAATGCGACGTGAGATCCGCTTCACCGCCCGACCGCGCGGACGAGAGGTTTCGTGTGGCAATCGCCTTAGCTAGGTATCCTATCAGGTACCAAGATATTGTTATATGGTAAAAGATATCAGGCACTCCGTCATTCTAGTAACGACACTTATATTATAGGCATATCTGTCTGTTTACTTTGGTTTATTCTTACTGCAAAATTACTAAACAGATTGAGTCGTAATTTAACAAGAAGATAGCTTTAAACGTAGTGAAAAGGGGACAGGATTTATTTTTCTTTCAGGGAAGTAACAGGTACAAATGGTTAGAACGTTTGAGGGCCAAGCTAGTTTCTTATTAAAATGTAGGAATATCGGTTGACCGAAACACATAGGGCGCATTAAGTTATTATGATGGGTGCCATTTCCGTATACCGTAGATATTTTTTATTAAAAGGTGATTAGAAGTCTTTTGCTTCATGGATTAATAAAATACTAGAGTATGCCATGAACTGGTGACAGTTGAAAATAGACAACATTCATGAAATATAGAGGATCTTATGTCTATTCAGAAATGTGTTTTTGTCTAAAGTGTAGCGACACTTCACAGAGTACTACAGCAACATGGAACAAAAAGTACTACAGCGCCATCTATGACGCAGACGATGAACTAAACATCGAAAAACGCCTAAATCCTACATTGCGCAGGAGGATCCTTAGTCTTAAGTCGCGAATAACTTTATTATTCGCGACTTAAGACTAAGGATCCTCCTTTTTCTATGAGGGATGAAGAACTTTACACCCTGTTCTCCATCCCCCCAAATAGTTATAACACAGTGGTAGTTCTTTTAATTAACTGATCTTAATCGACAATAAGTGTATCCATTATAGCCCATTGTGTAGAATCCTGAAAACATTATTAAAGTTAGAAAACAAAGTTGAATGCACAATATTTCCATTTACACGACTGCGGGAAAGCGAAGTTTAATATACTTCACTACGCTTCGTAGTTTACGTAGTTCTAGCTTTTAAGCTTGTGTAGACATTTATTAGTAGTTTTACGTCAGGTAGGACTAACTTTTATCTCTCTTTTTTGTTTCTTTTTTAACTTTTTTTATGGCATTAATGAGTTTCCTTAGCTTTTGAATTCGTTATCTTTTATTCTGGTTTAGTGACTTTTATTTCATTTAAGTAATGATAACTTATTGATTTATTTGTAGCGTAAGCGTATAATCTTGCCTAGGTTTCCCGTGGATGGGGTGACCGCTCATTGCATACCGAGTTTTGTCCGTGCCCCGGAAAACACGTAAAGCCGTTGGGCCTTGCTGTCATTTGTAGACATTTGACAGGTAGTCAATGGCCCAAAAGTCTGACAACCAGTCTTAACAAGGGGTATCCTATTAAACAGTGCTAACTGGGTTGTGGAGGCCAGACAGGCAGTCGCTCCATGAAATATACGGGTATTCAGCTGCATCCGGTTAGACTGGGAGATGACGATGATGATGTATAAGCGTATGAGCATAATCTGCCTAAATTGTTCTCATTACAGGGTTTCTATGTAAGAAGGAGAGGACTCACCACGCGGTCCCAGTGCGGATAATCCGGTGCGGATTTAATAAAGGAATAGATAAAAAAATTAACATGTTACCAGTTTCAGTAAAAGTGAAAAACAATATTTCTCTAGGACGAAGATTAAAAGTATATGTCGGATTTGTCAGCATTTACTCCGTTAGGCTCGTAGATGATATGGGCAGACGATGGGTTTCGTGCTGTGAAAACACACTGGGTGCGATACACTGTTTCTAGCAAAACTAACGTATTACTTAAGATTACAACTTAACAATAACACGGGGCACAATGAATCGGATACAGTTCCAAGACGTCTCAACTCCGCCGCGATCTGACACTGACTGTCGTCCTCGCCTCGAGCTGTAAACATCAGGGCTCTGTAGAAGCACGCTGTGTTGTGGGTAGACTGGTAAGTAGGTCGCGTGATGTCACCACTGCACAGGCGCTCTTTTCAATTCATTTTATGCCCGTACTAACGACTGGATCCGACATATATATAATAAAGAAAAGCAGACCTATGAAGTATCGAAATAACAATATGAAGCAATTAAGTATCCAATATAATTCTCGCATCAGTCACGTATTCTTGTCTCTTTTAATATGTCAATTTTGTAATATTTTATTTTGAATTTATCATGAAGCTCGTACGTTATTAATTTCCACAAATTCTTTTTCACTTTGAAAATATATTCGTTCTCGAATCTTCAAGGTTCAAGGGTATCAGAATAATCTGAAAGGTTATCTGGACAAAAGATCTGAAATATAAAAAAAAACCTTGTAAGTAGTTTAAATTGGTAATTGCGCTAGGCGTCAGTCATGTATGAAGAAAATCATAAAACCAACTTTTCAACTAGAGGCATGTTTTCAGAAATTTCAACTTAATCATATCTGCGAAAGTTAATCAAAAATGCGAAGCCACGCGTTTCCAATTAATGCTATCAGTAGATAAAGTCAACTGCAATCATTGAAAGTATACTATATAGGTGCTGCATAAAAGTATAGTCTAAGAAGTAATCAATAGTCTAGAGCCAATACTAAAGTTAGAATTTTTAAAGCTTAAAATATGATAATGTAGCTTTCTATTTGTAAAAAACTTTTCGGAATAGGATCTGTAGTTCCGAAAATTACCCCCTACACCTAAACTTACAAACTTTACCTCTTTAAATATAGGTTATCCTACTAATATTATAAATGCGAAAGTTTGTGAGGATGTATGGATGTCTGGATGTTTGTTACGCTTTCACGCAAAAACTACTGATCAAATTTAGATGATATTTGGCACACTGATAGTTTATAACCTGGATTAATTCATAGGATACTTTTTATCCTGGTAGTACAATCCCGTGGGACAATTACCGAACTCCACACGGGCGAAGCCGCAGGCATAAGCTAGTACTTTGATAAATAGGAAAAAAAGATGACTCGATGACTTCGTAAGTAAAGACCTAACTGTGACACAAGCCTCCGTGAGATGAAATGATGGATGCAGAAACAGTACTCGGTACAAACGTCTCCCAAAATTCTAATAGCGATCTTATTAGTGTAGACTACTTCTTCGTCCGTTCATATTAAATAAGGGCTTGTCCAAACGAGGCGTTTAACGCGTAAATCGACTCAGACGGAAATGTGTATAACATCTTCATTTCGTGTTAGAGGGGTTAGGATGGGTGTTTTAGACGTGAAGTTAGACAAGCAGATGAAAATTGAAAACGGAGCGTTTGATATGCTTTGTCTGAACAAGATCTATTGTTAAGTTTGTTGGCATATTAATTAAAACAGTAATTAGCATTTTTTTTGCAGAATAAATTAGGTATCCAACTATTTCGATATTTTACACACAAATGTGAATGAGGCGACTTTCGCCTCGTCCATGTGTGTTATGTAAGAATCGTTGCAGGTGGTGCTCTTTTTTTTCGTATGGGCAATCATCAAATGATGCTCTGGGCGGAGAGATAGGGAGTGTCAGACTTGTACTGACTAAAACCCATCCTTGTTCCTTCTCAGGCATCGGCCCTTGCGGACACCTTCCTGTGTGCTGACATCTCTTAATACAGGCTTGATGTGACCTCACTTCGAGAAATCTGTTTAATCCACAACAAAAAAAAAACACAAAAAAAACTTATACTAATCGAGCCACAGATGAGTACACGATTCGAAAATTTCTTTACTGACCGTTAAAATTTATAACAAGCATTATTCGTAACAAAAATAATAATAAACCCTTAAGCACATCTCATTATCCATTTTCTTAGAATAAGCTTACTAATGACGTTTCCGCGCAGATATTTTTAAAAGCGTCATCAAACAAAGAGAAAAAGAGACAGAAACATTAATAAACTCGAGGAAAAACGCTGTTTTCTTTTGTGAGAACTTGTTGCGTTTCTATCTTGAATTTCGGAGTGGCCGCTAACAAGTACAAAAAACTGGAAAAGTGTACGGGGATCGTAATAAAATTGCAAATTTGGTACATACCTTAGAGTTTTTATTGCGTCGCTTGTCACAATACATCTCGTCTCGTCTCCAAGGTTTAAAGGAGTCGTTTTCTGTGTAACATAATGAAATAATGCTGGTTGACGCTTAGAAAATACGGTGTTACGGCCCGCAATGTTACTTTTTATTTTTGTCTTTCTGTTTTATGTTTTTAAAATGCTCTTCTTATTTGCGAATTCATCATTTCTTGTTTATATTACGCAGATGTTCTCATTTACGTTTTTTATTACCCAGTTCAATTTGATGAGTATGAAATTGTCAACACGGTTTTATGTTTATAAAATTATATGTTAGGCGGGACCGTGTTGGCATCAAAAGGTTTCTTGGTATCCTTTTTTACGATCCTGTGGGAATTTCTGCACAATAATTGTTTTAATTAGTTTTACTAAAAGTCGTAATTTGATGTAGAACTTTATGCAAAATTGATTATTAAATTTATTTCATAGTTAATCTAGATTAAAGCTTTATTTATAACCTACGCTTTAAGACTTGGTTTTAGTTGTAGATAACTTTGTTTGTTTCCTTTTCGTAGTGCAAGTAAGAAAACTAGTCTTCATAGACAATTTTAACGTTGGCGTTGGCGTTGGTGTTGACGTGGGCGTTGGCGTTGGTTGGTGGGCGTTGGCGTTGGTTGGTTGGTTGTTGACGTTGGTTTATTTATAAATATTTCAAGTTGCCGCCGAGCCTCACATAGCCCAATAGCCCACGAACTTATTACACACAATTAGTCTATTCCTTCCACAGGCATTTTTTTGCAGACTGAAAGACTAACCACGAAATTAATTTTCTAGCTATGTCGATTTTTTTTAGCCGATGAAGTTAAAGGAAACAAAGAGTGTGTCTTTTGCTAGAAATTTATATAATAATCATCAAGCCAGATAGAATGTTTGTCAGACTTTGCATCTTCTTAGAGTGTTGATGGCAAATAACAAAATTCAAATATTGCATTTGATTATGATTTATGATTACCTCGTTAGTTTTTTTTTTTCTAAATATGCTTGCGTTTGGTCGCATGTGGTCCTGGGTTCAATTTCCGCGTCGGGCAAAGTGTTATTGGGTTTTTCCATCAGGAATTTCTCGGTGGCAGCCACGGAGTCTGGATTTGTGCCTGATTGATAGCAATAGTCTTGCCCTCTTACATGGGACTTTAAAACAAAACTGGCAAAATGTGGGTGTACTATTAGGTACACCTCTGCCTAACCTTTCGGGGATTACAGGCTGATGTAATGTAGGCTCCTACTGACAAATTCGTAATGGAAAAACTCAATACCAAGGTGGACCCGGGAATAAAACCCAGGACCTCATGCTCAGCAGTCGCGATTGGGACCACTAGATCAATGAGGCAGTCACTTTATATAAAATACTTTTCAGCTAATAAGCTAGAGGAGCTCGTGGCTAAATAATAACAGCCGCTCGGGTCGATCTTTCGGTTAAGCCGTGCTTGCCTAGGTTGGTCTGTGGATGGGTGACCGCCCATTACATACCGAGTTTCCTCCGTGCCTCGGAAAGCACGTTAAGCTGTTGGTCCCGGCTGTCATTTGTAGATCTTTGACAGTCGTTAGGCAGTCAGTGGCCCAAAAAAATCTGACAACCAGTCTTACCAAGGGGTATCGTATTACCCAGTAGCAACTGGGTTGTGGAGGTCAGATAGGCAGTCGCTCCATGTAAAATACTGGTATTCAGCTGCATCCGGTTAGACTGGAAGCCGACCCCAATATAGTTGGGAAAAGGCTAGGCAGATGATGATGACTTTTCAGCTAATAAGCTGCATTCGGCTAGACTGGATGCTGGCCACAACACAATTGGAAAAGGCTTGGCAAAAGACGTATTCTTTCCCAGAAAACAGAACTGTGTTTCAAAAGACCAAAAACATTAGAACACGTCACGATGCTACACACTAAACAATGAAAGAGGTCTAAGAGGGTCAGCAGCTGAAGTGAGAAGTGATTGTCGAGCGAAATTCTTTGTTTCCATTAATTTTCCCATATCATTATTGTTTTTAGGGACCCACGGCTGTCAGCCATTGTTGTTTAAATTAAATCAAATGGTGTTGTTGACATCCTTGGTAGGTAGTCTTGTCTTTGTTTATTTGAAAATCTGGATTTCTGTTCAGTTAAATGCTATCAAACAAGATTTTTTTTTGGAATATGCGAAATTACTTATTCGATCGCAATAAAATAGTTTAATAGTTTTAATCAAATTTTCAATATTAATATCAAAAATACTCGGGCTTTCTTTAAATTCAGGCAGGTCACACAAGCCTCTATAATCAGTGGATTTTTACAAGTTAGGTATATAATTATACTGCTCAAAGGACTGGTTTTTTTAAATTTTATTTTTCTTTACAAAATGGGTCAGCTCTTGACCTCGATCACGCCTAACGCAAAGCGATAGATGAGGTCTATGATGGGACGAGCGTGCCCAGAAGATGCCTGTTCACTCTTGCTTTGAAGGTAGACAGGTTAAATGTGAGGAGAATGTGGGAGGGAACAAAAAAAAAAAAATTAACAAAACATTTTCTTTACTTTCAGTTCGTCCCTACCAAAACCCCAAGCGAGACATAAGGAAAGACGTATTTTCACACATTATCGTTAGAAATACAGCAACGTTATACCGCCGGGATGCTGCGGGGATAAGATGATTTGACGGAATTACCAACCTGTAGCGTCTGTTGTAGGAAACATAATAAAGTTTGTTTTAAATTCCGTGTTTGTTACTGGTAAGATCAACAAGCGATGTAACATGTGTGGGAACATATACGGTTTTGTCTGAAGTATTAATTTCAGGTTGTTTGTAGTTCAATACTCCAAAATACTCATCATCATCATCATCATCCTTTCAGCCGAAAGACGTCCACTGCTGGACAAAGGCCTCCCCCAAGTGTCGCCACATTAACCAGTCCCGTGCGACTCGCATCCAGCGGATCCCTGCAACCTTCACCAGGTCATCGGTCCACCTAGTGGGAGGCCTTCCAACGCAACGTCTTCCGGTTCGCGGTCGCCACTCCAGAACTTTTAGGCCCCATCGGCCATCCGTTCTGCGAGCAATGTGCCTTGCCCACTGACACTTAAGTTTGGCTATACTTCGGGTTACGTCGGTAACCTTGGTTCTCAAAATACTCGTTTCATTAATATTTTTACTCTGTACTTCGCTGCTGTACTTCTGGTTGCTGACATAATATATTTGATTTTATCCTAGACTTCATCATCAGCCTAGCCTTTTCTCGATTTTGTTGGGGTCGGCTTCCAGTCTAACCGGATGCAGCTGAATACCAGTATTTTACATGGAGCGACTGCCTATCTGATCTCCACAACCCAGTTAGTATTAGATTATACGATACCCCTTGGTTGAAACTGGTTGTCAGACTTTCGGGCCACCTGTACTGTCAAAGATCTACAAATGACAGCTGGGACCAACGACTTTACATGCTTTCCGAGGCACGGAGGAAACTCATTATGGTAATAGGTGGCCACCCATCCATAGACCAACCTAGACAGGTGCGGCTTAACTTGAAGATTTATCCGAGCGGCTGTTATCATTTAGCCTCGAGCTCCTCTAATAATTAATATACTGTCTTGATGAGGGCAAATGATCTCTTAGAGCGGTGGTCAAAACATGACGTAGTAACACTAGACATTTATGACACAAAACATGATGGATTAACCTACTCTAACCACCTCATTACCATACATTTCATTGATCAAGAAAAAAGCTCACCTAACTAACCATTGGCTAACAAAAGTTCATTCACCCAGCTTTTTTAACGCGAGCATAAACTCTAGTATTTTACTGAGTCTTAGAGAAAGATTAGTAAGCTTTGAAAGTAGGGCATTGCGAGTGCATGAGTAATTTCTGTTCGTACACAGTAACGACACCGCAGTTTGTTCGTGTCGTGTTCTCGTATCATAAAGCAGAGCAAATGTACGGGTTTGTATATGTGCTAACATAAAGACTGGCTTGAAAGAAAAGTGACAGGAAAATGCACATGTGTTTTTCAGAGGTTTTTTCTTTCAGTATGCCTTCATGGGGCCAAACAATGATGATCTGTGGGTCTAATCACTATTATATCTTAGCTCGTGGCTAAATAATAACAGCCGCTCGGATAGATCTTTAGGTTAAGCCGTGCTTGCCTAAGTTGGTTTGTGGATGGGTGACCATCCATTAAATACCGAGTTTCCTCGGTGCCTCGGAAAGCACGTTAAGCCGTTGGTCCTGGGTGTCATTTTTAGATCTTTGACAGTCGTTAGATAGTCAGTGGCCCAACAAGTCTGACAACCAGTTTTACCAAGGGGTATCGTATACCCAGTGCTAACTGGGTTGTGGAGGTCAGATAGGCAGTCGCTCCATGTAAAATACTGGTATTCAGCTGCATCCGGTTAGACTGGAAGCCGACCCCAACATAGTTGGAAAAAGGCTAGGCAGATGATGATCTTATCTCAGTTAAAACCTTCTTTTAAAAGTACTGTACTGCATAGTAGATTATCCTCAGAAAATTAAAATTCAACCCAGCTCGACCCTAGTTTATTATTGAACTGATCAAACTTTTTCTTAAATATTTCATCGATAACATGAATATAATTACGTTTTAAATGCTCTGAAAAGTTCTGTTCCTATCTAAACTCATTCTCTTTTGTCAATAATAGTAATTGCCCAAATAATAACGATGAACACGACCCAATTCCATTAAAATGGAATCAAATTCTGTTTATTTGTTCAGGAAGTTAGATACGTTGAAAAATCAATTGAGTGGTCAACCCTTTGGGAAATGATCGCTTGCCAAAGTAAATATATTTGCTTAGGAATACGTAACAACATTTACTTACGGTTTTTTGACCTTTTACAACTGTATGCCAGCAAGGAGTCCATTTTAAATTAATTGAGTAGTCTGACCCAAACTCAAACTCTTTATTGCATTCATGTGTACATTTAGTTGTTACATGTCAGTTTCAACAAGAAACCTGGTCCCGACTGGGACCGACTGCGTCTAATCTTATCAATTTAAATGTCGACGCTAGAATAATATTAAGACCCCCACATTGTACTTGACTTTTTAAAACATTGCTTTTGAGATGGTATTCTATTTAGAGTATGGTTTTCATTAAATTAAATTCATTAAATCTCTTTGTTGGGGTAAATTCTATTAGAATTTAAATAAGAAATTACTATGCAGCCTGCATGTTTTATATCACTGTTTCATCATTTTGACAATATTGGATCAAACCAAGCGCAACATCGGTGGTAAACTCATGCAACTAATGTGTAAGCTGTCCAGCCAAAAACTAGCTAAAAGGGTTCAAAATCCCTTCAACTATGTTTATTTTTAATCCCCCATTTGAACCCTTTAAAGTTCCCCATAATGACCATAAAACTACCCATAACATTTAGGCATCGTTCACACCAAACTTATTGTCCGCCGCCGACTGTGAGTATGCTGACTGTCGACAACGCGCTACGTAATAGCGTATAGTCGGTTGGGTGTGATTATTTGTGGAAAAGCGATACACTGCGTAACGCGCGCTCACATTCAGCGGCCGAAAATACGTTTGGTCTGAACAATGCCTAACTATTCTTTTGGACCGAGGCACCATGTCATGTACTTATTAAAACGCTTTTACCGAAATTTAATTCAGTCGTTGTTTACTTAGGACTGAAGAGGCTTCCTATAAAAACAGAAGGTTATTCTGGTCCTCTTATATTAGTTAAGTACTTACTAATCTATAAGCTTTTAGTTTTTTTGGCGAGAAGCTAAGATACTGTGCTTAGCAGGGATTTGGTTGGAACAAGGTAGTCTTAAGTATATTTATGTAGAATATAAACAACTTAGAAAACTTATTTGATCTTTTGAGCACAGAAGAAAAGGCCTATTTTTTTTGTAGATAGAGCTTAATTTTGACTGCCCTAATTCCTAAATCTGTTTACTGAAACTTGGGTCTTTTCTACCTAATAACATTAGCTGAGGTATATTAAAGGTACTGAAATAGTCTAATTACCTTAGTTCACTTGGTTTAAACACTATTTTAATAGTTGAATAGGGACCTAATGGGTAAGTGGTACGTGCAATCAGGATAACGTGACGGTTAAGAGTGGTAGACTGAAATAGGTAGATGCCTAAGGCCATACTTACATGACATCGCTCGTCTGTGCTCATATGAAATCGCGTACACCGCCCGACCGCGCGGACGAGCGGCGCACCGCCAGAAAATCCGCTACGCCGCCTCCGCTCGACCACGAGCGGTGTCCTGTGAGAATCGCCTAATAGATAAATTTCAGACAAAGGGCTAATCTGTTTGCTAAACTTTTATTGGCAATTGACTGTCATGAATTATCACTAGAGCGGTTAATTATAGCGAGTCGTACTAGGAGTTATAGTTTGTATATTATTAATTTACATATTTAGAAACTGTCTTGTATTGTAAATTATTTTCTATATACTTCCTTGAAAACTGGCTCTTATCGCACTACGATAGGTTCAGCATGTAATGTTGTTCTCGGCTCCATAACTAGCTTCGGCTTCTTCCGGCTTGGTTTATTTCGGCTTGTAATTTATTATATTTATATTAGTCTCTAATGTATAAATCTATGGACTAAAGTTGCCTGACAATAATTTAATGTTGTTGTTGTATAACAACCTCGCCTGCGGCTCGGGTGTGAATTCCGACTCCACTGCAATGACAAAGTTTCCCCTTTTATATGAAAATTATTACAACACACTTAGGCCCGGACTCCACCTCAATCCACAATCAAGCCTTAAGCTGCATCCACACGTGGGTTACTTTTGCAGAGCAACATTTGCAACATGGCCATTCAAAGTAACTTTTACTTCTGTAGTTCTCCACCAAAATTTGCATACGTTTACGGAACAACGACCTTATTAACACTATCTATTAATTCCCACACAAATAATTTATTTCCATTTACTGCCATAAATAACAGCATACATTAGGCCAATCCACGGTGATTCATACACGCACTGTAGTGAATATATTCAAGGAAAATAAGCCAGGTAATAATTCCGGAGTCACGCGAAACTGGAAACGAATGCTAGGCGGCAGGAAGTGGGACGTTTGTTTTGATAAGCGTAACGTAATAATACGGTATTCTTGTCCTACATGTTATGGAAATTGGTAACACGGTCGTAGGGGAATCCGTAAAGTGAAATATTTATAAAGATGATATTGAGTGTTTCTTTATAATTTACATGTTTATTTAGGAAGCTTGTGGCTATTAACGCTTGCCAAGATTAGTCTGTGGATGGGTGACCACCCATTACAAGCAGAGTTTCCTCCGTGCCTCGGAAAGCACGTTAAGCCGTTAGTCCCGGCTGTCATTTGTCTATCTTTGACAGTCGTTACAGGTAGTCAGTGGCCCAAAGGTCTGACAACTAGTCTTATCAAGGGGTGTCGTATTACCTAGTAATAAGTGGGTTGTGGAGGTCAGATAGGCAGTCGCTCCATGTAAAATATTGGTATTCTGATGCATTTGGTTAGATTGGAAGCTGACTTTAACATAGTTGGAAAAAGGCTAGGCAAATGATGATGTTTATTTGGGAAATAGGTAGAAACATGGCTTTGTTATTAAACTATTCATTTGGTTATGTGTACAGTCACGAGCACCAATATGTAAACACTTAACAACTTTTAAAAATGTTTTTCTCTTACTGTTCTTATTAAAATTTCATGTTGTTACGAACAATGTATTCTGGAACTCATATTTTTATGAAAAAGATCTCCAACTTACAATCGTTATTTCTAGCGAAAATTGCTTTTAAATTTAGGAAAGTGGTGCATATTGGTGCTCGTGACTGTACAATGTAGTTAATAACTGAACTGTTATATTTTGGCAAACAATTCAGTTGATTGTTTACTTAAATAGTCAGCGATTTATTTAGATGTATTGTATTCTAGATATCGCAATATTTCAGCAGATATTGTTCGCCCACGTGCAATGAAGGGTTTCCAATACAGTGCAAAATCTATTAATAACCAACAAAGTTTGACCGGTCAATATAGACATTTAAAACCCACGCAGTTTCATTTTTTATTAAATTTCACGTTGTAATTAAAACGACATTCAACAAAGAGGCGAAAAAATTAATTATAAAATGCCGCGCAAAAGTGTTGGGAAAAATAATTAACACAACGTAAAGAGATGCTTCGGCGCTTGGTAAAAGCGTAGCATAATATCGAATATTTTTACCTGCTGGTAACTAGTGAAAAAGATAAAAAATGCTGCGCTACCACTCTGAGCCACGCTCAACTTTTCCGAAGCAAACTGGATGCAAAGTATATAAATATTGTTGATAAAACTAGGTTACTACTTCTTCGGTTTTTGAACTCGCAATTTGCATGTTGTTAAACATTTTCTATTTACATCGACGTGGTTAGAAAGAAAGAAAGAAAAAACATTTATTTACATAGCACGAGATATGGTTAACAACAGATTATGAAAATGTGGTGTCGTTACTGTAGTTTTAAGGAAAATGGCAGTACTGATAGCTTTCCCGGCTTACATGTATTACGTGAATTAACGAGTGCTCCGGGATCGGGACATGACAAATCGCAAATGAAAAATCATCACCAAATGTGACAAAAAAACATATTTAATCATTTGAAATTCACACAAAAATTAAGATACGTGTTCATTAGGCGTTGGTTGGTTGATTTGAGAGCCTCCAAACAGCTTGTTATATTTCCATAAGGAATCGTAAAAAATATCTATGTATAGACCGACCGCTCCAATGAGTCCCCGCGAAGGTATCAATATAAATGGAATATTCTGAAGGTTGATCACGTATTGGTTCTATTAGTATCGTAATAGCTATGTGGATTATGGTTATTTTAAAGCAAAGAACCTGTAAGATATTGATAGGACTTTGTGAACGCTTAATGCGCATTTGATGGGCCAAGGCGGAGGATTCATTAAAGCGGTCGGTCTATAGATAACTTCATTCCACCTACTAGATAAACTTTTTTTGTCTCACTCTCCCAACTCCCTCTATAAAGCATATCACTTCACTGAATCTAGAATCGAAAGTGAAATATTCTAACCGAATCCCAAAGGAGACCTAACAAAGCCTTGAATAAAATCTAGGTAAGTATATAACAAATACATGTTACAAAAGGCCCTTCAACAAACGTATGGAAAGGTAAAAATAACAGTGTAGTGTGTTCCACGTACATTCAGACCATTTGCTTATTATTAAGAGCAGTACCTTGCCCTCAGGACGTGCCTCCCGCTTCGTTTAGGAATTGGGTCGGCACTCTCCTTTTAAAGTAGGCACCATTATGAAACGGCTTACGAATAAATCGATGACGCGTTTTTCGTCACAGTCTGCGTGGTATGAATTGTGATAACAGTCCCGCTAGTTGTTTACATACATACCTACTTACGCTGTTTACATGCATACCTACTACTTTACATGCATACGTACCTACTAATTGTTTACATGCATATCTACTACTCCCTTCTATATCCTTTTGACCGCCATTGTCACGACACAAATATGTGACAAAATGGTACCTAAGTGTAACTGTGGCTTGCCGTGGAGGGCACGCGCGTGCCTTTATGCTCTGGCGTTCAAAAGACGGATGGGAAGCCACAGCTTAGCAAATAACGGGTTTTTTCAGATAATTTAAAGATGCTTCATTCGAAATCAAAAATTGCTCAATTTCAATAGGCATTTGAATTTCTCTATCCAATTTGGGTCAACATTCCACTCAAATTTATCAATTTACAGAGATTTTTACTTTATATTAACAAAAAATGAACGAGCTGACGTAACCTGTCCATTAAGAGTAATGTTACTCCATCTATTGTTATCACTACGTATCTGAGTACCCCAAAAAATATACCGTGAATTATCAAGCTAAATATTTCAGGCAACGTGTTTATTTTTATCTAAATTGAGTTATAAATTACGACGTCACACATTTAGGGGTCTGGAGGGCTTCTCACACACATTTCGTATTAAATTAATTGTCGTATCACGCTTTGACGCAGTTGTTCGACGCCCTCTGCCTATTGACGTCACAAGGTCCACTAAGAGAAAGTTAAATTTTCAGCTTTGAAAGCCTCTTTTTTAAATACCGTGGATAATTTGGTCACTTCGTGTAAAACGGGTATACGACGGGTATTTAATGCGAAAGGTGTTCGAAATATATACATATGTGGATTATTTAAGGGTACACGTTACTTATACTCAACCAATCTTACTAAGGAGTTTCGTGTTTAGGTTGTGACCGTCAGATAAGCAGTCGTTTCATGAAAAATACTAGTATTCAGGCTGCATCTGGTTAGATTAGAAGCGGGCACCGAATTGTATTAGAAAAGGACTTATAAATATAACAAATCATAACATCACGCCTGTAATCCCCAAAGGGTTAGGCAGAGGTACCTAATAGTACACCCCCATTTGGCCAGTTATGTTTAAGTCACATGTAAAAGGGGCGAGCCTATTGCCATCAACCGGGCACAAATCCAGACTCCTGAATAAATTCCTGTTGGAAAAACTCAATACCAATTTGCCCGACCCGGGAATCGAACCCAAGACCTCATGTTCAGCAGTCGCGATTGCTACCACTGGACTAATGAGGCAGTCATAAATAAAATAAGCAATAATTTACGCAAGAGAATTTTAATATACAGCCTCAGTCCTAGCAAAAACATTACCTGTAAAGCATAAAAGAATAATTTATTCAAGCACCCTTTCAAAAAGTTTTGCATATTTTATACAAAGTGTGTCCTAGTCTTAAGTGTGCGACGATTTCTTTATTTATGCCAAGTTTATCCTAGGTTGTGAGCCACAGGTGGACCCGGAAAGCCTTATTGAAAATTGAAATTTATTTTATGCGAAAATGGCTTTACTTTATACAAAACGAGAGCGTGACGTCACGTTCAGCTTTTAATAAAAATATATTATTATTAAATTGCTTTGTTTTTTTTTTAATAAAATATTTTTGTTATTCTTTTAATCGTTTGTTAAACTTCGGAAATGTGACTAAGCACATTAAGCTAAGCACTTAGGTAAGGACGGGTACTTACCTGGCCTTACCTAAGTGATAAGTAGTAAGTAGTCGTAAGGTAATTATGTGAGTTGAAAAAGAGGAACTTTCCTTGTTTTCAAGTCACATAATTACCTTACGACCTTAACATACTAGTACAAATACAGGGTGTAAGGGACAGCCCTCCACAAACTGATGGGGTGAATTCAGTATATCATACTAAGATTACCGGTTCAAGAAATTATTTCAGGAATGTTATGGGAATCCAATATATTTGTTTTACTTCCTTATACATAATGTATCGTTACCATGGCCAAACAAACGTAGCGAACGGCAAGCGTGACGACGAGTTCGATGAACTCTGTAGCTAGGCAAGAAGTGAAGAGCTGATTTCAACGTCAATTGTTGGATTTTTGATTTTAGCCTTATTATTTGAATGGAGTGCTACGTACAGGGAATGTAATTTTACATTGAAATAAAGGAATAGTAACTGAAAAAAAAATATATCCTGAGAAAAATTCTGGTGGAATATTATTAAAAATAAGGAGCTGAATGCACCCTGTCAGTTTGTGGAGGGCTGTCCCTTGCACCCTGTATAAGAAAAATTATATCTTTTTAAAAGAATAACATCAAATTCCTGTGTGTTGAAAAATCTTATCGAATGTATGTCTGAAAACTATATTTCGTAAAAGTTTAAACATTGCGTTCGAAAGAAAATGGATTCCCCGCTGACTATTAGTTACTGCCTCGTTGGTCCAGTGGCCGCAATTGCGGCTGCTGAGCTTGGTCCTAGGTTCGATTCCCAGGTCGGGCAAAATGTTATTGGGTTTTTCCATCAGGAATTTCTCAGTAGCAGCCACGAAGACAAAATCTGTGCACGATGATGGCAATAGGCTCACCTACTATTACATGGGACTTAAACATACTAGGTGAAATGTGGGTGTACTATTAGGTACACCTCTGACTAACCCTTCGGGGATTACAGGCGTGATGTGACCTATACTTATGTCATTGATCACTCCAAGATTTAACCGTCATCTCTGAAAGTCCGACTGCAAAGTGAGGTTAATTGTAACGTATTCGTCAAAAAGTTACCAGGTGTCACCATACTAATTACATCTTAAGCTAATTAATACTCAGCTCATTACAGCCACTAGTTGCTGCCATAGATACGTCACCGTAATGCTGTTAATTACCAGCCAGTCAGTTTGCTACTACCAAATTATTAATCAATCATGAACTGATGTGGAGAGCTCAGATAGTGATGTGTTTGTCTCGTTTTAATTAGTTGTGGAAACGTATTGATTAATACTTTAATTGAAGGCTCCTCGATATACTAGGTATATTTAGGTAGGTACTTAGAATATGAAGATAGAGGAGCTCGTGGCTAAGTAATAACAGCCGCTCGGATCGATCTTTAGGTTAAGCCGCGCTTGCCTAGGTTGGTCTGTGGATGGGTGACCACCCATTACATACCGAGTTTCCTCCGTGCCTCGGAAAGCACGTTAAGCCGTTGGTGCCGGGTGTCATTTGTAGATCTTTGACAGTCGTTATAGGTAGTCAGTGGCCCAAAAAAAGTCTGACAACCAGTCTTACCAAGGGGTATCGTATTACCCAGTACTAACTGGGTTGTGGAGGTCAGATAGGCAGTCGCTCCATGTAAAATACTGGTATTCAGCTGCATCCGGTTAGACTGGAAGCCGACCCCAACATAGTTGGGAAAAGGCTAGGCAGATGATGATTTAGAATATGAAGATGTGTTAGCAAAGAAAGTGTTGTAAGTTAAATCTGCATTTTTAACGTAACTTCAGTTTTTAATTGGGTCTAAGTGATTAAATACACTGCTTTGAATGAATTTTGATATAAATGATGAATCAAACCATATCAGTACCTAAAACTAATTTAACAACTCATCATCATCTGCCTAGCCTTTTCCCAACTATGTTGGGGTCGGCTCCCAGTCTAACCGGATGCAGCTGAATACCAGTATTTTATATGGAGCGACTGCCTATCTGACCTCCACAACCCAGTTAGTACTGGATAATACGATACTGACTACCTAACGACTCTCAAAGGTCTAAAAATGACACCCGGGACCAACAGCATAACGTACTTTCCGAGGTACGGAGGAAATTCGGTATGTAATGGGTGGTCACCCAATAACTGTGTCACTAATTTTACAACTAAACCATTTTATTCTAATTTTAAATAGACCTTTTCAGGCTTTCGAAAAAGGTCAAATTCCAGTAAGACAAAACATGCGTATCGTATTTTCCTTTATTACAATAACAATCGATTGTCAAACTACGTTATAAAGGCCACTTTCCTGCTTGTTTTAACAAAAACACTTCGCTCTCAAAACATCAGGCCGAAAATAGCGACCCAGAAATAGCTTTAACCCAATAAATAGAAGGAAAACATGGTAAACAAAGTCAGGATAAAAGGCAACCTCACACGGAAAAGAAATTCAGGATTCTCTCAAAAAAGGCCTTTGATACTTGAACCTTGAACTTAAATAGGGTGCATTAGAAGTAGTGCTAGGTAAAGTGATGGCCTGAAACACAGGTTTAAATAAACCTAGATAGGGCAGGTCGCTGACATCTTAATTGAACTATTGAATACTTGCGACTGTAGAATATATTTTGGTTGTAGTTTACATAAAAGTACTTATAATTAGTATGAGAAATAATAGTACTGCGCTTAAATGTATACTTTTTATAATACTTTTTTTAAATAAATTATTCTTATTCTTATTAAAATGGCCGCCATGAGGGGCAATACTTAAATGTACATACAAGGCTCCTCTAATATGTCATTTCGAATTTTAGAAATTTCGTCATCTCTGTTACAATTTTATGACAGTCTTTTTAGGGTTCCCTACTCGAAGGGTAACTAACGGGACCCTAGTATTAAGCATCCGCTATCTGTCCGTCCGTCTGTCTGTCAGCGGGCTTTATCTCAAGATCCGTAATAGGCAGACAGTTAAATTTTTCACAGAATGTGTACTTCTGTTGCCGCCATAACAACAAAAATAAATAAAAATTAATTGAAAATTAAAGGGGACTTTCCTACTAGGTTTTTAAGGTTTATGAGAATAGAATTTCGTGCCTGACCTGTCCGTCCGTATGACACAATCATTTTTGTCGATGACATTTTTGACCAATGTCATCGATATTTAGAAGGAAAAGTTTTTGAGAATTGGGACATTTTCGGTTACAATTGAAAAAATCTTTAACTATCATATTTAACCCCCTGGCACTGTACTTCTGGCCTACCCTGGACAATCAGCGACTATTTAATATTTTTATCACGGTGTGTTTTCTCTCGTCGATACGAGAGAAGAATAGGTTCTATTTGAACCAAATACGACTTAAATTCTGGTGGTTCTCTTAATCAACGTCGCAATAAATTCTCTCAAATATTTTCATTTAAATTTTGTGAGTCTTTATCGCCTAGTACCTTCGTGGAAAGTATGCGAGTCTAATGAAAGGCATTCCTTCGAGTTCGGGTGACGTGCTCTACTCACGAGAAAGTGTACTGAAAGTTTACTGGATCAAGTTTGGGAGCTTTGACACTGTTTATGTTTTCAATTTTATTTTTTATTGCAAGCTATTCTGAAACGCGCTCCCTGTATTTTTTTTCAATTTATATGTGTAACCAATTTAGGTACTCAATTTTCTTGTTTTTTGTTTTAAAAGATATTGTTTATTTTCTCAAAAACTAGGCTTCACTTATATAAAGGCTTACATAACAGCACACTGTTCTATTGTTATCGCTAGACTCAGAACCGAGACTTGACAGTACACTTCTTTTATTTAGATTTCATTTAGTATTACGGAAATCGATTATCAAGCCCAAATATCCTCTTTCTAAATAACAGTAGGTACTTTGTACAAAATTAATCTTCACAATACCAAAATTATTAAAAAGAACAATAAAACACTTCCCACAAAACTCCAAAATCCCTCGTAACTTTAATAAACACAAAAAGGTAACATCCAAATCGCGCCCTTATCCAAACAGGTAAACAGGACTCTTTGTAACTTTTTCACAATAACAAGCAATGCTTTTAGTGTGATTATGTCGTTGAATCTTTTGCTTTTTGCTCGGCGCGAGCATTATTAGAAGTCATTCCTGGAAAGCACGGAGAGAAACGGCACAGTAACGACTGCATAACTACGGCCTAACGTGCAGGATCTATCGCGGTAATGAGACCATTGTCTGAAATGTGCTGGGATCATAGACTACGTTTCTATACTAATTAAACTTTATATTCAAGTTGTTTTTCCAAGGAAAAGTTATGATTCAGTTAGCGTTTCTGTTAGCTTTGTTCGATAGAGAAAGTTTTGAAAAGATTTCTTAGTAAACTGTATACTTAAGTGAAATTGTATAAGTGCCTGATGAAAGTATAGGGAACAGTTTACTGTATTTGTAATTTCCAGTTAGTTTTAATGAAAAAGTAGTCCAAACATTCATAAATCGTTAAGAGCGTTTACGACTTACGGCATTTCATACAAACTTTCAAGTCCTTTTTTTACGAAATGACTGAACCGACTTTAATGAAACTTCATACGCATAAGCAGGATACAAAGGTCTAAAAATATATCAGAGAACATTTTCGATAAATAGTGTTACAACTAAATTAGACCGATTTTTGATTTTATATAGAAACAGAAAGTTTCAATTAATTTTTTTTTAAAAAGATATTTCGAAAACGTTCTCTGATAACTTTTTAGACTTATGTGTCCTGCTTATGCGTATAAAGTACCATTAAAATCGGTTTAGTCATTTCGAAAAAAGGGACTAGAAAGTTTGTATGAAATGCCGTAAGTCGTAAACGATTTTAATACGTAAACAGTATTTCCATAAAAGACATAAAAGAGAACATGCTAATTGAAAAATACCAAAATATTAAAAACAGGGAAAACGAATTACACTTAACACAGGTAATTTTTATTCAGGCTACAACACAGCAATTAGGGAACGCATTTGCATGAAAATCTCACTAAAACGAGCTGTTCGTACCGCAGAATATGTAAATCATTATATTTATTTCACGAAACGGGGAGTAGGCGAATGAAAAGCAAAATACGAATTCGATAATAATCTGTAGAAAGCTCTTGACGAAATAAATCAACATTTCATTCGTAAACCATTTTCCTTAAAATAAATTGTAAGCAAGACATTGCTGCGACGCGACTGTTTGCTTAAATATATACGTAGGCGCTCATTTTCAGAACAATAAAGGTGGTTCGCATTAAACCGTAACAGCAGAAATGGTTACTTTACATTAACTGCTCGGTTTACGATTCGACGTAATTGTTGTGTAAATAGTTTTAATTATGCAGAAATATTTATCAAGTACGTAGACAGTAAATAAATTCAGACACACATTGGTAATAAATATTTGAAATTAAATTTAAGGGATTATAATTAATAACTACTTCACGAGCTATTTAGAGGAGGAGCTCGTGGCTAAGTAATAACAGCCGCTCGGATCGATATTTCATACCGAGTTTCCTCCGTGCCTCGGAAAGCACGTTAAGCCGTTAGTCCCGGGTGTCATTTGTAGATCTTTGACAGTCGTTATAGGTAGTCAGTGGCCCAAAAAGTCTGACAACCAGTCTTACCAAGGGGTATCGTATTACCCAGTACTAACTGGGTTGTGGAGGTCAGATAAGCAGTCGCTCCATGTAAAATACTGGTATCCAGCTGCATCCGGTTAGACTGGAAGCCGACCCCAACATAGTTGGGAAAAGGCTAGGCAGATGATGACTTCACGAGCTATTTAATCACGAACACGAATTTATATAACAGACGGTCCCAATGTACTATGTCGATGTTTATATGCGAAAATGTGAACTCGGTGAACTTAATTGAATTTATGTGATTGCCATTACGCCCATTATGCTATTGTACGAACTTTAATCTACATCGCAATTTTACTGCTAGTCTAGGCACATTGGCAAAAGTCTTAAAATAAATGTTTCAATAAAATGTCGTTGCTAATATCCATATCGCAGACTCCATTTAATCCGACTGCGACATGCTAAAATTATACAGTAGGTATCTTTATTATTCTTACTAAAGTGATTTTCACACCTTATTAAATTGGCATAAAATTAAATCAGACACTAAGACGATAATGTAGGTGTGCACACTAATTAATTCAAACAAAATTACTACTATATTTCGTCGTAGTTACTATGAAATATGCTTTTATAGAACCAATAGGCAGTTAATGTAGTCAGGCACTTCGGTTCTGGGGAAACAGTCAAATAATTCGTAATTGTGTTAATTAAGTAAATGGCTGACTGGAGCGATAGTAACGCAATCTGTGCAAATCGTGGGGGAACGTGGTGGGGCATGGCGCATGGCGCCAAAGATACGGATCTAGCATGGCAGGCCGAGTGACCGCCGACCGCCGACCCCTGCTCCGCTCATGCTATGTGACGTCATGGGCGCGTAGTGCTGTTTATAATGTCGATAGAAATTAAAGTCGATTCAAAAACTAGTTCTTTTATTTAACGAGTCGAATATCCACTAGCTACGGGAAGGATTTTGGATGTTTTTGTCTTTTTGTTCGTTATTATTGGCTGAATTCAGCACAGAAAACTTACTCTCAAGTGTCTTGAAAAGACGGTATAGTGAACTTTGAAATGATGGTAGATGGGCCTGACTGATGACTGGTGATAATAATTCTTGGTTACGCCCAAAAAACGATAGTCATACTCTTATTCAGCCCTGGATATACCTACGATTTTTAAATTGCACATGCAGTGCTCAATATATTCAGTAAGTAATGTTGTAAGAAAATCCACAACAGACGGCGTTTATTTTGACGCGATTGATTACAGTTCTTTCAAAGTATATTTCGACTGATTAATTTCCAACAGACAAATTCTTTTTTTAAGCTTGTTTACGAGAAGTTTAATAAAATTGGACTGAAAAAGTAATGAAGGAAAGAACGTCAGTGTGTCTATCCATTTATTTGCGACTGTTGCGGAAACTCTCAAGAATTTCATATCAATGTTAACATTTAAAAACTATTTTTAATATTTTTATACGCAAACCCTGCGTAGGGAACTATAGCTGTTTTGCTGTTTTGTCGGAAGGTCGCAGGATCAAACCCTGCTCGCACTAGAATTTTTCTTTCCATGTCAAAACAGCTATTTAAAAACTATCTTTCACATTTTCATTATATTCACATTAACAATATAAAACTTACTAAGTTTTAAAGAAAACAAAAATAATAAACTAAATGGCTATTTCTTAGATTTTAACAATAAGTTTTCCAATATTTGTTTGACGTAATAATATTTAATTTAAAGATTTTATATGAAATGGCTAGATCTCATCGACATCTCAGAACTATCGACAACTGTACCGCACTTTTCAAATCGTGACTTATATCCGAGTTTGCCTCGGTCGTTATAGGTAAGATGAACGAAATATAGAAATTGCAATCTAAACTAATTATGCAACACAGCTACTGGTTGTAAATCGTTGTAATTACATTATACACTATCATGTTGTAATGCACCCTAACTGCAAGATGCATTATGAAATTTGCGGGATTCAGGATACAGACCTTCCATTACCAATTTTATTTTTCTTCGGTTTGTCCCATAAGAAATTTATCACAGGACTTTATACCAAGGCATGAAATTGAACAGAAGATTTGCAGTACAGGGTTTTCTTCTATTCACATTATAAATGCACTTTGTCGTCGACATCTTGTTTAATCAGTGAGGAAGCGGCCATTGCTATTACTATTACATTTCTACGCCTTCCTATAAATTTATCAGTCCTATACATTTCTGGCTTTTCATGATCGTTCCATGTCTCGCCCACTAGACAACGTGAAATTCCATCAGAATTCTCTCTTCTCGCCATGTGTGTTATGACAAACTGAACAATAAATTTTAGTTTGGGAGTTCATTCCAGGAGGAGGTCGTGGCTAAACAATAACAGCCGATCGGATCGATCTTTAGGTTAAGCCGTGCTTGCCTAGGTTGGACTGTGGATGGGTGACCACCCATTACATACCGAGTTTCCTGCGTGCCTCGGAGAGCACGTTAAGCCGTTGGCACGTTAATATACAGAAGATCTTTATACAAGAACACATATAAGGCGGAAAACAAATTCTCTTTTGTTTAAATTCATGAATTATTATAGGTATCAACGGTACTTAACAGCTATCTTTACAAATTAAGAAAATTAAACTCGTTTTTATACCTCAGCTTTTTGCTTTAATTTACGCTCACGCTTTAGTATCTCTCATTGATACAAATACCTTTAATTCGAGGTGAGAGCCTGGGGATCCGTCACACAGGGTATCCTAGTATGGACGCCAGTCTCTCACAAAGGAACATATATAAATTATTACGATATTCTTACAATTAAATTTATTAGAACTACGCGAACCTTTGTGAAGAGGGAAAATAAAGATATTGTATCGTATTTATAGGATTGAAAACTTTAATTAAAAAAACAACGTCGTAGGTATCATGAAAATTGCAGCTACATAACTTACTACTTATAACCGTTTCATCGATTTAAATAGTCATAGAGGCAGGTTGCTATTTACTCGAAATTAAAATGATGAAAGCATGTTTAAAAATTCTTGCTCTAAGCACTTTGTCCACTCTACTTCTTGCTACCATCATCGTCTTCCTACCCTTGTCCCATGTTACTTGGGGTCGGCGTAACACATCATTTACTCCTTTATTTTTCATATCATTCATATATTGTCACTTATGGGATATCTTCCGTGATGGTTAATTATTTTGAGCTCCCGATATTTCGACGCTGTTGCAAGCGCCTTGATCCCGGGTTGATAAAGGATGTACCATCATCATCATCAGGAACGGCAGCTGGAAGGTCAACGAGTGCAGGTTGCAGTCTATGGTACGTACGCTGCACATATACTTACTGCTATCTGCACAGAACTAATGTGAACCTTATCTTAACGTATTTCGTAAGACTCTTAACGGTCTCCCCAGGACAGCTGGAAGCCATCACACCCATTTCGGCAGAGGCGGATGCTACACTGTTTCACTAATGATCACGAGTTGATCATGGCGCTTGCAACAGCGTCGAAATATCGGGAGCCCAAAATAATGAACAATCACGGAAGATATCCCGTAAGTGACAGTATAAGTTTAGTTTTAAACCTTGAACGCTTTACAGTGTTCATATCATTCCTCACACAATCCATCTACTTCTTGCTACCGTATGACTAACAATTCTTTATCAGATTTTGAATGCTAGTCTTTCACTATCGTATTTTAGAGGGTTCGTAACACTTAATCAAGTTATGAAGATAACAGTCCAACACATACAGCAACTAAAGAGCACAATGATACATTCATAGATTAATAAAACCCGATTAAATACAGAATGTTAACCCCAGGTTACCTAGCTTAGAACGGACCACTCCAAAACATTCCTGGGACCTGTATAGGCAATAAAGCCACATAATTACGAAATAACTTTGTACCTGTATTTGCTGCGGGACTATTTATTTAATCACTTTGACGGGAAAATAATGGAGAGGGCAGGCACGACGGGCTCCCATCAAAATTGTACGAGGCCAATCTATCGCGAACCGTGTTGTATGATGGGACCCCTTGTACGCTAGTGTAGGGATTAAATAATTTCCGTGCTTGCCTGTAATGGGTTTACAATAACCTGGACAGTTATTTGGATAAACAGGCCTGATTACATTGTGGGGGGGGGGGTTCTGATTTTTGAAAAGGATAAAAAGAGCTTTGGTGCTGCTTTTAAACGGTAGCTGTGCTCAGTGATGATGAGGTCTGAAAGTAGGGCCATGAATTCGAACAAGAATGTGTTGAAGTGTTCTATGAATGAAAAAAGCAAGCTGTCGGCTTCTCTGTTACATTTTTGTTGATAGGACTGAATAAAATTTGGTGGAATTTAACTTTTTTTATATAGAATCAAACTTTTAAGGTTTTAAGCATAAACCCCTTTTATGAATAATAAATAATAATCATCCATGTTATTTGTAATAATATCATGATTGTTTCTTTCGCTTTAGAGCTCTTTATTCGCAGTCTCTAGCCATCATTTCGTCTCATATCGATTCGAGTGGGTCAGCCTCCTTTTTTATTTTGTCCAAAACTTGAGCAACGATACATCACAGTTATCCCCAATTTATCTAATGGTTGCAAATAAATGTCGCAAATCCGTATGACTGTACTTTATTGCTTTGCAAATTTTGTTTTGATCACCACTTTTTATTGATATAGCATAAAGCACTTGTATAAATTGTAGCATAAAGTTTTAGTAGTAAGTAGTAGCACAGTATAAATATATAGGTACCTGAAGTATTTTATGTTCATCCAGCTTATGTAGTAAAATTATATTATTGCGAACGTAAAATGGTAATGGAAATAGGGATCGCTTTTTCTTCGGAGAAACTAAGACTAACGCATAATGGTGTAACAGCACATACACAGATAATTTTCCAGGAAATTGTTGTAGTAAATATAAAATTACTTCTTCATTTTAGTACACTAAACTTTGCTATTAATAAGTATTTTCTCAGTAACAGCACGACGTCCAAATTTAAACCCAATTGATAGTAAAACCTTTACCAGGTCATCGGTCCACCTAGTGGGTGGCCTTCCAACGCAACGTCTTCCAGTTCGCGGTCGCCACTCCAGAACTTTGAACTTTGGGGATCCGCTGGATGCGAGACGCACGGGACCGGTCAATGTGGCGACGCTTGGAGGAGGCCTATGTCCAGCCGTGGACGTCTTTCGGCTGAAATGATGATGATGATGATGATGATAGTAAAATGTGGGCATACTATGGTACACCTCTGCGTTCCTTTTCGGGAAAAAAAAGGTGGAATGTTATACAAGTTGTAAACGGACCCTTCACGAAGTCGTCAACCAAGCATTCTGTACCTACATCAAACTCTGCGCAAATATTTTTTTTTGGGTTGACTTGTCACGTTTTACGGTAGGACTTCAAGTAAAGCACTAAAAACATTGTGCTGATGGATGCATTAAATCGTACCGGGGTCGTGGAGGTACTTAATGTAAACATATTACATTAAAATCTTGTAAAAAAAGAAGTAATTGTAAGAAAGTTGGAACTTTGACCCCGAATATGCCAAGTTCCCAGGTCTAGAAAAAACTGATCGCAATGACGGGGACAAGAAGTGCCTTTCGGCTTCGTTAAGGGTATTTTTAAACATATTATTATATTAATTCATTTACTAACTCTGATGAGTGTCATTTAAGTTGCACACCCTGGGGAAAGAAAAATTGCTCTTAATCAGCCATCCAACTATGCAGTTACTTAATCATTGCTATACACAGAACAAACTTGAAACCGGTACTTAAATAATACCTAAAATCTTTAATCTAATGTTACATCAACTTAACTCTAAGATAATTTAGCAGAGCGATTTATAATGACAGAACAACACCATTAACGTGTTTCAACCTTTTTTGTTGAACATTTGTCAACGGCCATAATTAATAAAAATTACATAAGACTAAAGTATTTATCGATTAGTTTTCTCATAAAAAGACAATCGTCTCGATTACCATCGAATAAAAGCCTGGCCATTAATTTGGTTTTTTTAGCAACGTTTTTAAAAACTGTCAAAAGACGGACAAATATAGAGATGTAATTTAATTTTATGCCAAACGTAACTTTTATAAAAGAATTTATGATTCTGTGAGTTCCCGTATTGATGCAACCACTGGTTTATTCGATTACTCGCATACAAGTGATTTCGCGTTGAATGCAATTTGAAAAATTAATTTCGTATCTGTGTTGATTGAACGTTACTTAAGTGTAGTTACTCATTTGTTTTGCAAACTGTCATGTTACCCATTAAGATACAAAATTATATTAAAATAGCAATAAATTACAGGTTAGTTTTGTAAATGTCTGCTTTTATGAAAGTAGACGCTTAGAAGGTGACGAATCGGTCAGTCGTCGGCTAGTCGGCCAAACTCACATTCGGCCCATCTCTAATGTTAACTTTCCCACCAATGGTTGATCTCAATCAACATAGATTTTGGATCAGCAACACTTACGAGTGTATTCTCGAATTAACGAATCAGAAATGATGAGTAGCAATATTCACTGTTAACTAACTGTTAACATCACGTTGCGAAATTGTAATTTCCCAAAGGATTGCGGCAGTTAGATGTGAGCCTTCCTCAAAATGCCTGTATTTCGCCATAATCACGTTGCCAAATGTGTTATGAATAAAAATATTAGTCTTGCATGAATGAGCAAACCATGTCTTAGGGAAGATAACAATGATTTACCTACTTTCGGAATACTAAAGAAGTCCAGATTGTTCTTTTTACAAAATGTGCCGATTTAAAAAATAATACCCGTTTGGTGAAGCTGAAAGTCTAAACCGCAAAAAGTTCTGATGATGATAACAGAAAACGTGTTAAGTTTTTTATGCACAAACAATATAAAAGTGACAAAACAAGCAGAAAAGAAAATAATTACTAAAACATCTCTCATCGTACACATTGACAGGACACTAAAAGTAATACGCTTTTAAACCGTCTTCAATCTACAATAACATGTTTTATTCAGCACTCATTGTTTCTGAACGATCAACTATTTATTTCCCGTCTCCCCTGACAGATAACGCTTGCATCGAACGTACCTACTGGTTTATATATAGCAGTTTTTAATAATTCAATGCGTCAAGTCGCAATCACTTGAAAGATATTGATGTTTGCCTCCGTTTTGCGGTAATCGGTGATTGGCTATTCTCTGCGCGTCTCGGATTGGTTGTTGATTGTTTTTTGTTCGACGAACTTTATTTGAATATAGAATGCTTTTAGACGGATGTGGATTGGAGGTGGTTGTGAGAAATGTTTGCTTGAAGTGGTGATTAAATGGCCTTTGACTCGTCCAGTACCATCATATTACTACGGCACGGTTGACGTACTGGCTGAGCAATTGGCGGCTGCGCTGCGTTCGATTCCCGCACGTAACAAATTTTTGGATGACCTGTAGTTATTTGTTCCGGGTCTAGCTGCTTGTGAGTTTAAATGTTTGTAAACGCACCGACGATACAGGAGAAATTCCTAGTGCTGGGTTTTTTTAGAGAAAAAAAACTTAGATACTTATGCTGGTATGTTGGAACTGTCTCCAACTAAAACTCAGTCTCTTAAGAGAGTCACCAAACTTATCAACGCAGATTTTCCAGATAACAAAGACCTATAAAAAACCGAATAGTCCGACCCGGTGTCGAGTCGCGTCGTCCGAACCAAAGCGAGGCGAATGACGTCTTATTCGCTTTTATTGTATCGGCAACAAGTTATTTCGGACCGACTGAAGCCGATTTAGCGTCGATACCTAAGTGTGAACTCACTTCTCCAGAGAAACCAAAACATAACTTCCCACGTTCAAAATGTCGTCAGAATAGATACTTGAACGTTACAATGAAATAGATGCTCAGTTTACACAAACTTCCCGGATTATGCAATATGAGCAGAAGGAAATGCTCCGCTGAAGAGTTATGGTGTTAATAGATATTTGTCCGAGTTAAACTGTCGATGTTTGTTAATCCTGGGCCGGTCACGTCACGTCTGGCACGTTTCGTACGTAAATACGTCGGTCAAGCTGGACTAACAAGTTCCGTAGTCTGAACGAGTTTTATAGGAAAAAATAATGATGGATACAATTATGTAATGGTATAAACTCCTTACATGATGTAGGAAACCAGTCACTAGCTTTAACCTAAAGAAATAAAATGGTAAACCCTTCTTGGTTAAACAAACTGTCTGTCTTTTAGATCAGCTTTAATATACATCCTTATTAAAACTAAATTAATGTATGCTGCTGGCCGCAAAATATAAAATGAATGGAACAACGTCGCTACATAATAAAAATAAATCATGTTCCTAATTTAAAATACGGCTAGTATTTTAAATTTCCTATATCAAATTATGAATTCTTAATTTTAAATTAAGCTGCAGTTTCGTTCGCCCGACATGCCCGTTTCTTAACTTATTTTGCCCATAGCTAATCAATTTAGTAAAAATCCCGTCCAATTTATTTCTAGACATTTGATAATCTTGTCTAAAGAGTTCCCCTTGGAAGTCCTTGAGAATAACCCGAATCTACCTGACTGCTGACCTAATCTTCCTCGCTGTCAGACTACCGTGTTTATTTCAAGTTTGTTTTCTTTTTTTATCAAAACATATGGCCTGAGAATTTGGAAAAGGTCAGCCTCTAAGAATAGTTGTGACGTCAGATTTGTCTCGGTTTCTCTCCAGACATTTCTGATGGTTGATCTTCACGAGATAAGTTAGTGCGAACGAAAAATATATTCAAAAAACAAATGTAATTTTCATACAAATTAAGAAAAATACACGCTTGTAAAGTTCAACTCCCACATAAGCAAATATTTATATAAGTACGAGTAACTAACAACGAAACGTAATTCTCTCAATAAAACAATAAGTTTTCGTACAAACCCACGCACCTTAAATTATTACTTCTGTTGAATTTCATTACTTTACCACGGGTATACGTGAGCCATTCGTCCAGCCAATGGACTGTTCGCAGTTCAAATTCAATTACAGAATCGTGCTAATCATAATTCCATTATCTAAACTTGGAACGTTTTAAGGTCTTAACACGTTGGTACGTGACGTTGATTTCGAGAATAACGTCCATTGTGCAGAATTGGTACCTCGTGCTTGGCTCTTACGCGGAAAGTTCGTCGTTCATTTAATGTTTGGGCGTTTAAGATAATGCCCGGATTAGCTATCTTAAAAGTACGGCTAGGCTAGCGGTGTTTAGGGAATGTCGTTCCGCGACCATTTTGTTGATGTTTTTCGTAGGTGGTTGTAATTTTTTGGGATCAGTTGTAATATTTTTCATTCAGTAAAATGAAATGATATACCGTCTTCTATAATTTTGTCACTGCATAATCCTAAGGTTGGCTGCGGAAATAAAATATGATGGACATCATAACAATGTGCTGAACCAACCATAAAAGAAAAGTGTACACACCATACTAAGTTTCACGATAAATATTTCATCAAACTTTATCACTTTCATCATTTTCTATCTTATTTCCATCAAAATCTGGAGTCTCCTTTGTGGGTACAATATTGTATAATCCAAGAATTTATGAGCGTACAAAAAAGGTAAAAAAATCATCCTTATATGCCTTCGTATGGTATCTGATGGTGGAATCTTCGGTCCTTAGGTACTTGCGAACTTTTCACTCCGCTCGAATAGTTGAGTAACTTCAATATTTCAAAGTGGAAAGTTGTGAAGTGAATTGTTAGCGACGCGATGGAAGGCGCTTGGAATATTTTTAGGCTGTTCTCCAAAGTATTATAAGTCTGAAAGTTTGTAAAAAACTTTAAACTGAGGTGGTAATTACTTAATCGTGTTTTGGAAGGATTATTTTTAATGCTAGTCAGAAAATATCTTGGGTTTTTTATATTTTTTGACAATTTAATAATAGCACAACTGACGACTTTGGAACTAGAGTGATCTAAATGATATACACAATGACATAGAAAAATCATAACTCTTCCATGCCACACTGATCTAAGTGCTATTCAGTGCTTTCTTCCTTGAGGGATCACAACGTGCAACTATAGAATTGGTGCGGTCTGTAAACTGAAGGCCATGCCTCACTGATCTAAGTAATGAGGTGCATTTACATACCTTTGTGCCCTAGATCACTCTGGTTCCAACGTCGTCAACTTATATATAATAATAATTTTATAAAGATAAAATTTGTTTGTAAATTTGTATGTAGGAGGTAATCTTCTAATTCCAATTCTAGATTTTTTATCACTGATAGAAAGATACATTATTCGCGGGTGCTATATGCTATAAATTATTTTTATATCATACATATTAGCCGATTTATCACATTTTTTTCGGATGAAATCGCGGGTGAAGTGATCTTATAATACCAAATTCTGGCCCAAATAATTATGATCAAAATTCACTTGCTTTCAATATGTCTGCGAAACATTTCTGAAGAAAAGCCCGGCCAGTGTCGAGTAGAGAGGTACCCCGTTCTGTTCGACTAATGAATGAAAAATAAAACACAAGAAATTGACATCGTACGATCGAATCGATATGTAATCGAGTCGGACATAATCACTAAGAATGCACTTAGTTCTCGACAAAAGCATGCAAAAAAGTCCTTTATTTCATGTCTCTCCGCTATTTACTATCCTGTGCCAGACGTAAAATCAATAGTAGGAAATGATTTATTGGTCCTGCCAACTCCTAGACTATATTTCAGTGATGCTTTTGTTTTTTTTCTAAGCCTTTTAAGATTTTATTGTTATGTATGGGACTGTTACTGATATTTCATAGGGTAAATAAATAAAGGAGTATATACGTAAAAGGAGAAAACTGCTGTGATACATAAATACATATTTATTGAGCATTAATCCAAGTTACAATCAATCGACAAGGAGTTTTATCGTTTAAGTAAGTCGTTCTGTGTTCGGGTTCTGGCATCCCGTTTTGGTGTTGCTAGTTAGAAAAGCTGGAGACCTTCCAGTTGTCTAAGATACTAAAATTAAATGAGGCACAATCTGTATTTATGAAAGATTTAAAACAATATGCATGAATAAAGTAATTTTTAATAATACATTTTGATATCAATAAAGAAATGTCATTTAATTAAAAACTCAGTATTTTTAAAAGAAAACATGACAGTATTTAAAAACAAAATGAGCATAAAAACATAACGCTCAAGTACAAGAACCACTTAACAAAATCAACTTTCAAAACCTAATCATATTCAAATATAACACGGAAGTATCAGAAATCGCTATTAGATTATAGACACGAAATTTTGCGCCGACATATCGTCCATTCAATATTAATACTCCTTACTTCGTTAACAGAGTACAGGGTCTACCTAGCCCCCGCGGAGCACGCTCCCTACAAGGATATCTCTAGATTGGAGCCTTGTTCTAATCTCCAACATGATATCTAGGATTAAATACTGCTATTCGTTTAAAATATGGCCGATTCCCGTTTAGACTGTGTGTATTTTCGGCCTGTTTCATGTTTTATTAGCTGTCCTAAGCAAATATAATATTAAGAGGGATACTGTTTACGGCATACTAATATGGAAGGATAAATTGGATGATTTTTCTGGAAGCAATTGCATGACGGGATTCTAATAAAACGTGATCTATTATGTCGATGACACTGGCTCTTGTAACATAGGTCTATCACCTAGCCCAAGAGTCAGAGACTTCAAACCATTCAAAGACTTCAAAAAAAAAAAATATTTTGTGACCACTTTGTTGTGTAATAAAGATTATTGATTATAGAGTTTTCTGTAAAATAGTCTCTCAGAAAAGTTTTAAAAGTAATCTGAACTGTGTGACTGTGGCTTTATAAATTACGATTTGGCATTTTCAACCTTGGTCCTAACCAAATTCAATGTCTATTCGTTTTTTGGTCCTCAATCCATCAGCATACTTTGTCGTTCCACCATTTGTTTAGCGACTGAATTAATTGGATAAACTAATTAAGGTTCAAGTTAAGTCATTTGCGTTTATAGCTTAAACTGGCTTGAGCAAAAAGTTCTTCCAGGACTAATTTAAGTCACCACGATTTTTTGTGCACGATTAATTTTGGCCTTAGTGACGCCACCAACGATTCAGTCTCATTCATGTCATTTTGTGATACATAACTCGTTAAAATATACGTAACTTATCATCTTAACTAAGACGTTGGGAATATCAAAAATCAACAGGCAATCATTTTAATATTCAATTAATACTCAGTCTGCCATAAATCTTGAGAATTATCATGCTCATTCCTCTTTACGATGTATGGAACTTTGCACATGCGTCATCTGTATTAAGCGTTAGATAACTTTGTACTCGTAAAACAGGAAATACTCTGATTGCGCTTCCCTAAAAGGCACGCCTCGTATTCATTAGCAAACATAGGAACAGCTGCTCCTACCCGAAAGGCAAGCTTCGACCCCTGCAGTCATGAGGCAAACTAGATTTTTCACTTACAATTAGACCATAATCCTGGGACGTAATCCTATGGATAAAGTTCTCTTTTAGAACGTAAAGATATGACGTTGCAACTACTATTGGGTGGTCCTACCAAAGACTAAAGATATAAAACAAATGTAGCACTTGTTTTTATGATCCAAAAGCAATACAACATGTTTTATAGTAACAGATAAAGACAAAAATTACTTTCGACTGTTACTGTTTCAAATAAACGTAGACTTACGACTTCATATATTCTGGTGACCTGAATATGTGTCGGGGAGTTGGCATAATAATTGCGTCTTTGCGTATGTAACTATGTCACATTTAGACTTAGTTACAGTCTGACCTTTCACAGTAGATCAACATGAATTTACAATTGCAGCTATTTCTAAAACAGGAAAAAAAAAATTCAACTAAGCTCTAACGTAACTGGCATTCAATGCAGTGTTCTGTCGTCTATTAGTGGGACAAAAAAAAACTATAGTGAGCGGCTCTCGATAGTAAAAGTTTAATCAAAGAGAATAGATTATATGACGTGAATATTGGTCTGCGACAAAGACATTTAAATATTTACGAGCGATAGACGGGACAAGACGAAGAAAATCGTAATCCAATACTTGTTACTACTTTGTAACAAGTCGGTCTGTCTAGTGTCATACGTCCGCTTGTCAGTTAGCATTCGTGTAATGTCAAAATCAAAAATGTTCGGCATGAAAATTTTTGTATGACAATATTCCCAATGTCCACTGTATAAGTCTTCTAAATCTCTTTGGTCTACTTCAATTTTGTTCAACGGCCATTTTTCGCAGTTATGTTACTGTTTTCTACTCTTCAACAGTGGCTCAGGTACGGCATGCAACAGGATATTATTAGACGGAACGACAGTGGCAATGTATCTCTTGATAAAATTAATTTAGCAAGTTACTTAGCAAGTTGTTATTGCCCATTTTGTTTCTTGAAATATTTATCAAAATATTATGGTGTAGCTGGGCTGGACCGACCAGTGTCGTGACTAACACACCGACTAAATAAGTAGTTATAGGATGGGCAGCAACTTTTACTTAATTATACGGAGCAACATTCTAAATTAAATCTGATTAAATCTATTTGCAAACTGAAGTACTACATACGGACGTTCATTATGTATACAGCTTAGGAGTGGAATACCTTACTGAAGTCTGATAGCTGTATTTTAGGCCAGCGTGCGCTATCGTCAACCGGTATCGCTTACCCGTTAAAAATATAGGAGATAGTTGTAAAAATACATTTGAGGGTGTTGAATATTCACAAGGTGTTCAGCTACGAAGGTTGAAAAGCTAAGTATGTGGCATAATGTGGTGCAGTTATGAACAGGTCAATGATACGAAGATATCTATGAATCTTGAACAAATTGAGCAACCATAATAATCTAGTCAGTTTTCAGATAATGATGATGTTCTTTACTGGATTCTAGATAGAAGACATTGATATAAAAACTGCACTTAAAACGTTCATGTTTTGTAAACATTGCCATAATCATCTCCGCGATCATTTGTAAGACCAAAGCGCATTTTGTAAAATGTTTTGATAAAAATCGGGGACTTTTTAATGTAAGGGGTGACAATTACCAATGTCATAACTGACGTTATAGTCTGAAGATAAGCAGATGATACCATACCCGGTTAGGGAAGGGAAATGCAGCATATCTCTAATAGGTACACCCATTATTGGTCATTATACAGCGTGTTTAAAAAATGGGTGGTCATATTAAGGGTGTGGTATGCCAAAAAATAATCTCCTGATGGTACAGCTGATAATTTTTACTATTCCACAAAATTGTATGGACATCTGGTTTGAGTAGGTATTTGAAGTTTTGAATGGGACAGCTAATTATTTTGTCGTTATAACGATGTTGGTCACATAGAAAAACATAACATAACATCACGCCTGTAATCCAAGAAGGGTTAGGCAGACGTGTACCTACTAGTACTCCCACATTTCACTAGTTATGTTTAAGTCCAATGTAATAGAGGGCGAGCCTATTGCCCTCAAAAAAACCCTTGACATGTCCATGGAAAAAAAATGGTTAGTTTTATGACCTTTATCATACATACCCTTCATTAGGACCACAAATTTCTAATACACACTGTATACCCTTACCCACATTGGGTAGAGATAGGGTATGGAGATCAATAATAAAGGAGTACATACACTCCTTTGATATTCGTCGGGTTTAGGATAAGGATATGAACTCCTTTTAGGGATCGAGTAATTACGAGTCGAGCAGGATTGAGTTGCTTCCTGAAACCGTGGGTTGGGATGTAAGGGATCTTGTAATCACAGCCCATTATTTACCTATCTCTCGTTATACATGGATATGTGAACTGTACGTAAATAATGATGAACATGCGAAAACGGTGTGTAAAAATATTAATACGAATAGCAGTAAAGTTGTATTTTGTAGATTGACTTCTAAACCTGAATTATTTATGTGTAGCTGTTTTGATATGGAAAGAAAAACTCGAGTGCGAGCAGGGTTTGAACCTGCGACCTTCCAAATCAGGACACCGGACGTCTTAACCAAACCAACCAACCAATCCACCAAAACCACCAACCGACCAATTATTTATGTGTAACTTCGTAATTTAGGCACATAAGTCAGTGGCCCGATAATCTGACAACCATTCTTTCCAAGGGGTACCGTATTACTGATTACTAACTGGGTATTCAGAGGTCAGATAGGCAGTCGCTCCATGTAAAATACTGGTATTCAGCTGCATCCAGTCCGGAAGCCGACCCCAACATAGTTGGGAAAAGGCTAGGCAGATGATGATGATGATTTAGTTGTCCACACACACATCGAATTTAGGCGCCGGCTTCTCGCAGGAGATCAAAATGTTACATCCGCACACCGATGACAGCCGATTGGTCGCTAGCGATATCAAAATCATTGTTTGGCTGTGCGATTATAGTCTCTCATTTGAAACTCCATGTTTGTTATTAACTGTTTAAAATTCGGAGGACGAAAAATCACTTTTTAAGTTAATCGATTTATTCATGCGAGGCAATTAAGGGCTAATTGCCTGCAACCAATTACCAAAAGAAGGTATCTTTTTTATTATAAATTCTGCACTCATCAAAGCACGTCTTATGCAATTTACCTACCTAATAAGAACTACAAGTAAGTGATGGCAAAAAACTTTGAACAAGTAATCAGTGGCTACTTAAACAGCCATCGGCGGATGTGTCACGTCTCTTTGGTAATTGCTGTAATGAATGCCAACCACTGACTTTTAGGGTAAGCAGTTATCGAGATCTTTAAAATAAATTAACACATATTTGCTTATGAAATATTTATTGCAAACAGATTTTGAGGCGCGTGTGAGTATGCTGTGATGATAATAATTATACTTGATCATGAATTTTCAATGAATGTGTTGAAATTCTAAATGAATATTTTTACACACATTTATAATGATACTATGAATGATGCTATGAATGATGCTATGAATGATGCTATGAATGATGCTATGAATGATGCTATGAATGATGCTATGAATGATGCTATGAATGATGCTGTGAATTATGCTGTGAATGATGCTATGAATTATGCAACGAATGATGCTACGAATGATGTTACGAATGATGCTATGGATGGTGCTAAGAATGATGCTATGTATGATGCTATAAATGGTGCTATGAATGATGCTATGAATGATGTTATAAGTGATGCTATGAATGATGCTATAAGTGATGATATAAATGATGCTATGAGTGATGCTATGAATGATGCTGTGAAAGATGCTATGAATTATGAAATAATGTTTTTGCTAATAACTTACTGTCTATTACTATTATTAATTAAATACCTGATGCGACAGTGTTTTATTCCTAATACTGTGACAAAAATTGTAAAATCTTGTAAAATCTTGCCTCATAATTTCTTTTCCAACATGATCCATTTCATAACTGTAGCCATAAACAAGCCTGATCTAATCACCGTTATAAATCTTCCGTCAAATTAATTACTAAAACAACCTTCTTAGAAAATAGTTTCCAAAAATATCAACTTGCTCTTTTGATAAATGTTAAACGTTAGCAAGTACAGTCTTTTCACTGATAATTACCACTAACATGTGCAGGCCAGCAGCAATCTTGTGCACGAAAATAAAGATCACTTTTGATACACTTGACAGTTGCAACCTAACAAGAACCTCATTACTATGCGATGCATGAATGAAATTTTCAAAGGACTATAAACCAAGGTACTTCGATGTTGGTAGGCCTGTCAGATCTGCATTACGGGCGGTATATACCACACTGTTCCCGAAAATAACCGAATTTAGCCGATCTTATCCGACCGCTGGATATGATAAATTGATAGTGTTCAACAGATTCGCCAAATATTGGATCTTGATCTGTGTTACTTTTAAATCTGCTCATCCGGGACTTAATGGAACGGAAATATGAAAGATGTTTTGGGTATTATTATTGTTTGTATATTTTGAGCTCGCCGTACATCAGCTATATTTTTTTTATTTATTTTAAGTGTGCAATAAAAAGAAAGAAATAAAAAGTATTAGTATATTAGACTATTATGGATGAGATTACAATAAAACAAAAATCAATAAAGAATAAGAATACTATCACGCTTTTATATGAATAGGACAAATAGAAGTTAAGGGAGAGGAAGTTCAAAGAAATGATGAATGGATTGTGTGGGGACGACATGAAAAAAAAAAAAAATCTAATGGATGGAATTAATGATAGCGTGAAGGTTGACAGGGAAGAATGAAAGAAAAAAACGAGTTGCGGAGACCCCAAGTAACATGGTACAAGAGCAGGAAGATGATGATGAGATATAAGTTAAGGTGATGGCGTCGAGCTAGTTCTACGTTGCGATAACCATGCTATCGTTGACCAGCTTACCTAAGCCTACTATAGAAAATTCTTCTAGGAACTATAACGTTCGCGAATTAAATTCCTACAAAGCACCTTTGACCTTTACAATGGAATTACCCATCAGTTATAACTAATTCCATGTTTGACATCGGTAACTATTGTTTAATATTCTCGTGTAGTGAACCGAATTTCAATGGAATTGTTTGAAAATTAGCTACAGAAGATTTCGGGTTTGGTTTCAGACTGTTCAAATTGTTTAATTCGGGTAACGTATACCTATTGATCTGCTCAATGACTATAGTAGGCTCTAAAAACCATTTCTTGGAAGGACCTCACGCACTTATGGAGTAAAATGTTAGCTTTCAGAACCAAAGTTGATAAAGTCAAAGCAATAATATGTATATTTATAGTTATTTTTAGAATCCACGGTTGCCAGATGATTAGTTCTCCTTACCGTTTCTGGTCACAGCAAACAATCTCAGCGGAGACTGTCGACGCGGGAGATATTATTGCGCAAACAGGTGCTCTCTCTCTTCCCGGACTCTCATATGATGTGACGGCAACCGGAGATCAGGTCCAGAACCCACTTTTAACAAGGTTTCCGAGTCCTGGGGAATTGCTACCAACTTGAGAGAGCTAAGGGATAATTACAAGCTTACTACGGGTTGAGTGAATCAGGAATGATGAAATCAGCGACTGGGCTACAAGTGTCGATGGTTTAAGAAAAAGAGACAGAAAGAATGACGCTTCTCCTTTTCTCGTATTTCAGGACACTGATCTTGTAGACACACACTGTCTTGCCGAACTTGAAGTATACATCACTACATATTATAAAACATGCAGCGGTAAGCATGCAGTAGCGGTGGCCTAGTGGTGGGGTTCGAACCCAGGCAGGCGCATTACTTTGTGTAATTTATTTCATCACCAGTGCTCTCAAAACGGTGAAGGAAAACATCGTAAGGAAACCGGCATGTCCTAAAACCTAAAATTCAAAGACATGTGACGTCTACCAACCCGCACTGGGCCCGCGAAGTGGATTATAGCCCATTCCCTTTCATAGAGAGGAGGCCTGTGTCCCAGCAGTGGGAACATTATAGCCTCCTGCTATGCTATGCTATATTATAAAACAAAGTCCTGCACCGCATCTGTCTGTCTGTTCGCGATCACGCAGTAGTTACTCCTTTTTCCCCATGGGAGTAGGCTGAAACTACACAACCTCACCTGCTACCATCCTTACATACTCCTTGCGCCTCGTCCACGTTCATACATCTAGTCATACACGCGCGAAGTAGATACACGCTTTGTCACAATCCATAACTCTCGCAATTGACAGTGTAGTGTGAAATAGCACTGGTGTTAAGTTATTCCTTATCCCTGGTATATTTAGCTTCGTTATTAAATGTCAGTGCATATGTTGAACTTTGAACTGTGATATGTTAATGTTTCCTGGTGCTTGAGTTATGAACGGATTTAATTGCTTTTGCGTAAAATGGTCTACATTGGGGACTGAGTAACTAACATGCTACGTTAGAGATCTATTAAATTAATTAGAAGTTAAGACTGTGAGCTGCGTTAGTAGATTTACAGTTACAGTAATTAAGTCCATGTAGTTATTAATGTAAGGGAAATATTGTTAGATAAATTATGCCAAACACGATAATCTATCGAATCTAAATGATCAGACTATAGCAAAATATCCGTGATAATAGGTCTTTACCTATGTAATTGGAGATTTAATAACCAGCATTTTCATATTTAATTATCTGTGGATTGGCGCGCAATTCGAAATTCAAATAATTTTTATTCGAAAGCCGTGTTCTTTTAATTTCAAATTCAGTCATTTGTTTTTAGATAGTTTTTTGTTTTTGTGAAATTGTGGTAGTTTTTGGCGCCATGGATAAACTGAAAATTCGTACAATTTTCTAATATGAGTTCCTACATGGACATACCGCTGCGCAAACAACACGAAACATTAACGACGTGTACGGGCCTAACACTGCTTGCATAAACACGGTCCATTATTAGTTCAATCGTTTTAAATCTGGAAATTTTGAGTTGAAGAATGAGCCTCGCGGTCGGCCGGTAACTATTGTCGACATCGACGAATTGAAGGCGGTAGTGGAAACGGATCCAACTCAATCTAGGGCTGAGCTTGCTGCGGGCCTTGGAGTTAGTGTCAAAACGACATTGAAGCAATTGCGTCAAATCGGAAAGATAAAAAAGCGAGATAAGCTAAAATAAAAAAAAAATACAAAAAAAAAAAAATTTCCATACAAATCTCCAATTTCATAGGATTCTGAAGGTTGTTTTTGAACATTTGGTCATATCATCATCATCTGCCTTGTTCCAACTATCTTAGGATCGGCTTCCAGTCTAACCAGATACAGCTTTACCAGTATTTTACATGGAGCGATTGCCTATCTGACCTCCACAAACCAGTTAGTACTAGGTAATACGATACCCCTTGGTAAGAATGGTTGTCAGACTTTCGGGCCACTGACTACTTAACGACTGCCAAAGATCTACAATTGACTGTTGGGACCAAAGTTTAATATGCTTTCCGAGGCACGGAGGAAACTCGGTAAGTAATGTGTGGTCACCCACCCGAGGGCCCACCTAGCCAGCCGCTGCTTAACCTGAAGATCGACCCGAGCGGCTGTTATTATTTAGGCAGGAGCTCCAAGAGAACACCTGTCCATGTAATTTTACAAATTACTTCACAAAGGAAACGAAAAAGTAATATTTACCCCCATTACAGCTATCAACAAAAAGCTTTGACACACATTAACAAGTCACAAGTCCCCATTCAACGTTTTAGAAAACAACCATTCCATAAACATTATAGGCTTCGTAATACACCAATTTGTTCCACTCCAATTGCTTTGGGTCTTGGGTAGTTCCGAGAGCCAGCATCATTAAACTAATGAATGGCATTCGACGACACTTCTTGAGTGACAAGTGGACCGATTCCGACTAATCTTGCCTGTACATCACTCCTGACGAGACCTTATAAACGTCATGCAAGTGCCTGATTAACAGTCACATTCTTTTTAACGATATTCAAAGGAATTTACGGAGAGCTGTGTGTAACTGTACTTTTGGAGATATGTTCTGTAGATTTTATGAGGACGACGCGAACTTGGCTTTTAATTAGATGTGTGAGAATTATGTAGACAAACTAGATGTTATTTTATGGATATGTGTTTTCTGTGTTTTGATGTAGGTACTTCTAGTTCGGGGAATGGGCTTGCTTTGTGGAATTACGGTAGTTTCCTGTCTGCTTCTGTTTGTGTATCTTTCTCAGAAATTATGTTGGGTAAATATTTCTGGTTTAGATCTTAGAAACGGTTCCGTAAGTAAGGTAGCCGGTATTTTAAGATAATGTAGGGTTGTTCCTGTTAAATAGGGGTGGCCTGTGTCCCAGCAGTGGAAACGTCATAAGCTTTTATGCAGTAGAAACCTAAAATCGACAGCCTCGTTGGTTTAGTGGTCGAAAGCGTGACTGCTGAGCATGAGGTCCTGGGTTCGATTCTCAGGTTGGGCAAAATGTTTGGGTTTCTCCATTAGGAATTACTCAGTAGTAACTACGGAGTCTGGATTTGCGCCCGGTTGATGGCAATAGGCTCGCCCCCTATTACATGGGACTTAAACATAACTGGCGAAATGTGGGTGTACTATTCGGTACACCTCTGCCTAACTGCCTAACCCTTCGGGGAATACAGAGTGTTGTTATTATGAGAGACCTAAAATATAATCTGTTGTTGGAAAATTAAAGTCTATTTCACTTTGCCGACTTGACTCCCAGGTTATTCCAGACTAACGAGAGCACAGGACAGGTTAATACGATACCCTCATAACAAAGGTCAATAGCCTACAAAACCGTAGAACATAAAACCTCAACAGCGTCTCACACTTGATCAGTTTTGTATTAAATTTTGTTTTATAACAATAATTTTCCGTAAATTAGCGTCATCAACATTACGTGTCCTATTACAGAGGTACTAAGGTTCAAGTACCTGCTTAAGTTTCTAACTGTACAGTACGCTGTTTATCTCAGAAGTCCTTATCGATGGACTTATTCAACGTAATTACGTTTCGCGAGATAATGTAGAGAATGATACATTTTAAACAATTGTTGGTTAACCCGCAATATATTGTAATTATATTTATGTCCGTTTTTAGGGTTCCGTAGCCGAATGAACCCTTATAGATTCGTCATGTCTGTATGTCACACTTTATTTTGAAACTATTACGACTACACAGTTGTAATTTGGTAAGTAGATGTATTCTGTAAACTAAAGTAGGTGTATTCTGTAAACTGCTTTATGGTTTTTATATAAAAATAAGAAAAATTAAAAGATTAAGGGGGGCTCTCCCGCCATGGGATCTGGAGTCGATAGTCCTCGTGCGCCTACGGAACTCTGTGTGCGTGTGAGTACAACTCGCACTTGGCCGGTTTTCTGTTTTTTTATTTTCTTAGTATAAAAATTATAAAGTTCTTTATCTATATAGCCTTTTCCCATGTTGTAACCGGATACAGCCGAATACCAGATATTTACATGAAACAGTCACTTGATTTTTCATAGAGTTACGCAATCATAAATTTATTTACCTCATGTCATCAAATAATAACTGTGGGAAGTTTAATTTTGTTTAGTCAAATAGAGTTTATCTCTAATCCTTTAATAACTTATTCTGTAAAAAGTGCATCGATAACATGCTTTAAACACACGACCCAGCATGATAATTTTATGCAACGAAAAACAGTAGGATTACGTTCGATTACCGAATGAACAATAATGTAAACAGCATGTAGATCGAACGGCAACGAATGGATTGAATTATACTATTTGACATTTGATCGCACCGATAATTAAGGATCGCAGCCGTTCGAACAAATAAATCAGTGTACTGATTTCAATATATCACCGTAATGCAAATGGACTGTAGCTTTCGAGTGCCATGCGAAGTATTGCGTCACTGCGCGGTATTCGATCCAAGTGGGCGTGGCATGCGTGCGCGCACAGAGAGTGAAAGCTGAAATCATCACGACTACCATACATTTTAATTGTCCTACATCAATAAAATGTAATGCCTTTTAAGTCAGAGATAAAACTGCTTAGTGAAGCGAAATAAAACAATTTGTTGCGACGTGAAATTATTTTTTATTGCTCACTTGAGATTGAAGCCTTAGAACGTTTGAGGCTGTAATTGTCGGATTTAATTGTTTCAGTGGAAAGTGAAGGTTACATGTCGCGTTACTCACAAACGTTCATTAACTACATAATCTTTGTTAATGACTGGCGTTTTATGTAATAAAGGATTTAAAGATTATGTGTCTAATTATGAAGTCACTAGAGTTACTTTTATTTTATAGATTTTACGTTGTTGGAAAAGCGGTGTCGCCTATGTTTGTGTAAATGAGTGTTGATGTTTTTTTTTGTCTAAAATGACATTTAAAACCACATTCGTTACGCGTGCATTAAATGCTTTCTACTTTAAGAATTACAAAAGTAAATGTTAGTTACTATTCCGGCACTGCGGTGTATGTATTAATCCTAATCGTAACTAATATTATAAATGCGAAAGTAAGTTTGTTTGTTACCTTTCACGCCTAAACCGCTGAACCGATCATCCTGTTTCGCATATACGTTGTCAGGTGTACAGAAACGGACAAAGGGTACCTTTCATCCCGAAAAAAAGTGCTGTCCCCGAGGAAAACAACAATAACGTTCTTATGATAATAGATGTTTGTGTGTTTTTAAAATCATCATTTAATTTTATTATTACAAGCAGATTACAACCTGAATTGATTGTCAAATTCTAAATTAACGTGAGCAAAGCTGCAGGCATAAGCTAGTTATAGATTATAGACATCAATCAAGGTTTATGATTATTGTTACCGAAGCCTATTTAATCACCACCGTGTTCACCGTCTTTGTGTAATTTATTTCATCACCACTGCTCACAAAACGGTGAAGGAAAACATCGTGAGGAAACCGGCATGTCCTAGAACCTAAAATTCGAAGACATGTGACATCTACCAACCCGCACTGGGCCCGCGTGGTGGATTATAGCCCATTCCCCCTCATAGAGAGGAGGCCTGTGTCCCAGCAGTGGGAACATTATAGGCTGCTGCTAAGCCTATTTAATATTGGGTTTTGTTTGTTTGGGTTTTTTGTATATGCTGTTCAGTACTGAACAGTTTTTAAATGTCTTAAATGTTAACACTTTTAAAAACTGTTGTTCATTGTCTACATCTAATCGAACCCAGGACCTCCTCATACGCGCTTGCAACGACTAGCTCAACGAGGCAGTCAAATCGAGGCATTTAATTTTTTACCCAGTAAAATATCTTCTTCATTTTCCTCAAACGTATTTCCTCTAAAACTTTCATAGACTCCTCTTTTCGCTTTATTTAGCTTTATAAAAACTGAACTATGAACTTTTAAAGACTTGACGGCAAGAAGTGAAATTCGATTTATTTTAGTTTTGTTTTGCTGAAATCTAACAAACACCATCGTCCTTTAAACACATTGAATATCGAAATACATAATGAAATATATGCAAAAAACTAACTAGTGTTGCAGGTAAAATCAGTTATGTTCTAAATACGTGCCTGTCAAATGGGGTCAGTTTTTTACCTATGTTGTCTAGACTGGAGGTGGGGCGAACCGGTGCAGTCGTAACAAAAGAAGCTACGTGAGCTTATTTATATACTACGACCGACCACTCTTAATCCTTCAGGTAGATTACCGAGTTACACTTTCTCTGTGTGACGAGGTAAGTTAATCAGAACATTTTTGATCCTTAATTTTGATTTTAAGCTTACATAAACATAACATCGCGCCAGTAATTCCTGAAGCATTAAGCAGATTTGTACTTGATAGTACACCCACATTTCGCCAGTTATGTTTAGGTCCCATGGAGGCGACCGTATTGCCATCATCATCATCCTCATTTCAGCCGAGTCCATAGTCCGTGCTGGACATAGGCCCCCCAAGTGTCGCGGCATTGACCGGTCGCGTGCAACTCGCATCCAGTGGATGCCTGCAACCTTCACGAGGTCATCGGTCCACCTAGTGGGTGGCCTTCCAAAGCAGCGTCTTCTGGTTCACGCTCGCCACTCCAGAACTTTCCGGCCATTTTTTGCCATCAACCGGGTAGAAATCCAGGTGCCGTTGTAGTTACTCATAGAAAATCCAATAACACTGCTGGATTTGGGAATCGAACCCAGGACCGCTCCGCTGTAGCGCTTGCGATCACTAGACTTATGAGGTAGCATAATTTTTACTTATTGCTATATTTAGTATACATGAAAGTATTTGAAGTGGTGGGTCAGCTTGAGAACACTAAGAGAAAAATGATGCTTGAAAAGATATTTTTGGCTCAGAAAAAAATCAAAATCAAATTCAAAATCAAAGCATTTATTTCAAGTAGGCCAGTTACAGGCACTTTTGAATTGTCGAAACAAAGGCAACAGTAAAATAAAGCTACAGTCCCAGTCACAAGGCACAAAAACTGTGAAAGTACTGTAGTTGCCCATTCCCTAACGTAGATCTCTATGGAGAAGAACGGGCAAGAAACTCCATGGACACTCTTTTAAATCAGAATACTTTAACAAAACCTTGGTTACATCATTCATTTTGAGATGGTACATTATGTAAGAACGATGCAGCAAGATGTGTACGTTAAAAGTGTCCATAGTAAAAACAATTAAAAAATAAAATAATTAATTCAAATAAGCCGTGGCAAATAAGAGATGACCAGTCACAACTGACAGCGCCCGTTCACGAACATGACGCATGTATCAGCACCATTCAACACCATTTTGAAGGGAACTAAATGATCCGACACACGTGCCACCATCAGCGAGACATTTGAGTGAGCATGACATACTCCTAACCGCCAGGGCACATTCAAGTCAAGAAAAGACGCAGGTTTCCAGCGAATGACAGCTTTCTAGTACATAGTACTCACACAATATGGGCTAGGCGGCTATATAATACAAAAGAGATTGAATCTATACAATGCAAAGATAGTTATACAATCTTCAGCAGCTCCAACAATACTATTTAATGCTATCAATTTAGGCGCCCCTGTTCTTGTGGAGCAGGACCGGCATTGAGCCAAGCATTTTTATCAGTGATATAATCGTCCAACTTGTAATATGCTTTCTTACATAGTGTGCGTTTAATGCATGTTTTAAATTTCGTTTCATTCAGTTCAAGAATACTTTGTGGAATTTTATTATAGCATCTCAAACAGTACCCCATGAAAGATGAGTCTACTTTAGCGAGTCTGAAGCCTGGCTGAACTAATTGGTCTCTATTTCTAGTACTGTAACTGTGTCTGTCACCTCTTTTATTAAAAAGTTGTAGATTTTTTCTTACATACATTATGTTTTCGTAGATGTATTGACAATGTAGCGTCATGATGTTAATTTCCTTAAACAGTTCCCTTAGAGAATCGCGCCTACGAAGATTATATATGGCTCTGATGGCTCTTTTTTGCAGAATAAATATAGACTCAATGTCTGCAGCCCGTCCCCACATTAAAATGCCATAAGACATAATACTATGAAAGTAACTAAAATAGACCAGTCTAGCGGTATCTACATCAGTATATTGACGGATTTTTCTTATAGCATGCGCTGCTGAAAAAAGACAACGATCCAAAAGTAAATCTGCGGAAATTAAAAATGTCGACGTATGCAGCCCCGGATATAACAGTGGGGGAGTCGATTGCACACTCGATTAAAGTGTTGTCACCCAAACACTACCAGAACAACTCTCACAGTTTTTATCGAGTTTTTTGACATTGGCGCTCGATTGATTCCGATTCGAGTTGCATTCGGACCACAATGGATGGCGGTCATGGCCGTCAGATTCGAGTGGTGTGGACAATTTGGTAACGGAGGCGTTCCATAGCCTCCCATGTAAATTAACAATCCTTCCTGCGATAAAAAACTCATTGGTTAACCTGATTCATTTGGCTACCAGACTTGCCTGCGCGTGACAGGTTGCATTAACTAACGATGGTTTATTCTTTTCCAAGAAGGTTGCATACCAATTAAAACACAAGCGATAACCGAAATGATTCAGCGTTAAATTGCAAAGCGAGTCAATATAATGAAAAGTAGATCAATTTTTAATTGACAGTTCTAAAATTAAATTGTTTCAATTAACGCAATTATACGTGGTTTCACTGTTTCGGAGATTGTGGCAAAAGTTATCAACTAAATTAGCTGTCTAAAACTGGCATCAATTGTGCGTAACTTTACCGAAAAAGAAAAGTTTGATTACAATTGGTTTTCCTATGTTTGTTACCAACATAAGCGTACAAAGTGTGGTAATTTGTAATTTAACTTTGTGATATCAAGAACAGAACTTTGTCAACTAATGTATGGCAAGAGCTTCATAGGTCACCAATTTTTTTTGTACATTGATGTTGTTTAGCTAAAGTCGTTTATGGTGCTATTTGTTGTGTTACGTGCAATTTTGTTTTCATTACTGCTCTATCAAGCACCGACCCGCTGATGAAACACTTTTTTTTTTTGGCTGGGATATCATCAAATGACCCCCCCCACTCTGGGCGGAGCGGAAGGGAGTGTCAGACTTGTACTGACTAAAACCCATCCATGTTCCTTCTTTGCCCTTTGTGTTCCAGGGCCACGGTATCTCTTTCGAACAGTCCCGCAGCCCTGGCAGGCATCGGCCCATGCGGACCCCTACGTGGTTGCTGACATCTCTTTGAGGCGCGCGTGGAACACGAACGCGCCGTCGACACGGCCTGTCGTCATAAGACGGCCGGACGGCGAGCTAGCCCATAACTCGCCGACCACAGGCCCGCGCCTACGGTGGCCGGGAGCCACCACGTGACCCCCGACGCCCAGAGCGTCTCCCGCGGCGGCTGGGACGTGAGGTTCTTTCCCTCTCACGTCCCGCCACCTCCTTCACTAGCATGACTGCTTCACAGAAGGTGGTGACGGCTTCCCATTCCCTCTCGCTCCGGACCATGGCTTGAACCAGGGCCTGACGCGAGAGATCGCCGCCGCCAATCGCCGCTACAAGGACACGGCGGTGCTCCGCCCAAGCGGGGCAGACCTCTACGGTGTCCTCCACCGTGTCCTCCGGACGATCCTCGCAGTGGAAACACCCGGGCGTTTCCTCCCGCCCGATTCGGTGCAGGAACCTCCCGAAACAACCGTGTCCGGTGAGGACCTGCGTCAGGCGGTAGGTGAGGGCGCCGTGGCGCCTCTCTAGCCACTCCTCAAAGAGGGGACTTATCGCCACTATGGTGGCGTGCCCTGCTGATGATACCCTGGGACCTCAGAAAGCACGTTTAGCTCTTGATCATGTGCCTGAACCCTCCAGTCGTGTGAGATCCAATCCTCCATTCCACCGGTCTATGAGAACAGATGTTGAGAGAATGTGCCTGTACTTCAGCACACAGTTTTTTGGCTGTCATCGATATTCAGTCTAGAGACAGCCTCTAGACTGAATATCGATGACAGCCATCGCGAATCGAATTGTTTCTGTTTTTATCAAGAAAAACAGTCCACTACGCTTTCTTTATCCCAGCAATGTATCGGACCGAAGCAATGTACTGCCAAGTCATAGTTCACGAATTCGAATCCACCTCTGATTTTTCGGATTCATGTGTTAAATTATCACTAGTTTCGTTGAAGGAAAACATCGTGAGGTAACCAAACATGACTGAGGTATATTTCTCGACGGCATGTAAAGCTAAGTCAGAGGTCCATGAACGACATGAAAACTCTGACACCGAGCTAAGCACTAACAACACGAAAAGAAGAAGACCGGACAGAACAGAGTAGCCGAAGTTTCCAGGGTATGCAGTAAATTACTAAGATTACATATCTATTTACTAAGTTCATGCCCAGTAACTTCTAATCAGACTAGATACCGTCAATATTTAACAAATCGATTTAAACTTTTAATGGGTATTCCGTGGAGCGTAAACTTTGGGCTGGTAATTAATACCTTATTAGCGATCGGGTTAGCGAAATTATCTGTTGTCATAAATTTCTGGGGTGTAAATAATCGCCTTATAGAGCAAGAGTTGTGCAGTAACAGCTTAAAGCCAATTACAAGCGGTGTGTGACGTTGTGCTGTCAGGCACTGGGTCGAGACAGGGCTGATGAAAATATTTTATAACTATCGAGATAGATTGATATACTTCATTGTACACCGATATTATTACATACGACTATTGCAATATTGTTAATTATGTGGATGCCATGCCACTGCCAGTGACTTCTTGACCACCTTTGAATTAACTGAGCAGATTAATCAATAAAATCATGTAGTGCCATTTTTAAATAAAAATGACGACATCAGTTATATCGTAGCTGTGTTGATAAATATAAATCGCAATGAGACAATAGGTCTAATCACATATTGCTGCTGCATTGAATAATCCTGTACCATTAAATTATTTATAAAGGCAAATAATGTCCTACGCAAACATTTACGATTACCTGCATCGAACCTTTTCTCAAATCGAAGTGTAACGGTTGGTCCATCGCAAAATTTACATTTTCATCATTACGGACCTAGAAATTTCAGGCAGTAGTGTTTTGGACTTATTAGCAAGCTGTTTACTATATTATTTTTATCGAATTCTGACTTTTTTTCTGGCAGATTAATATTCGATTCGACGCTTTAAAGTCTGGAATGCCGTTCCAAAAACCATGCACAACCGTTAAATAAAAAAAAATCACACACATCCCGAATCCGGACAGCCCTACTCACGCATCACCATGCTTGTCGGCATTCATTTGTCGTTTCGACGTCGCCGAGCACAGTCGCGTTGAAAGTGAGAGCAGGACCGGCTTGCAATAAAATTAAGCGAGTAATTAGCACCGGTCAGGGACGGCCGTTTGTACGTACATCTGCACGGCTTCCGTTTAAATACCTGTGTTGGGTCTGAGAAGCTTATTGGTTGGTTGAATTGAAATTTTATGCTGGTAGAATAGTTTTTTTTGGTTTTCATTTTGGGAATAATACTGAGACTAGTGGATCTTTGATCTTCACAGGGTGGCTGGTAGCAGCTGGATAAGGGTTACCCAAGTTCGAGTCGAATATCATTCGAACCGAGAGCACAGGCACCTCTCCTCGCACGCTAATCCAATCCAGCAGTGAACTGCTGTAGTTTGACGATAATGGTAATGAATTAGACTGGTTTACATAACATAACATCACGCCTGTAATCCCCGATGGGTTAGGCAGAGGTGTAACTAATATTACACTTACATTTCGCCAGTTACGTTTAAGTCCCATGTAATGGGGGGCGAGCCTATTGCCACCAACGACGGGTACAAATCCAGATTCCGTGGCTGCTACTGAGAAACTCCTGAAGGAAAACCCCAATAACACTTTGCCCAACCTCGGAATCGAAACCAGGACCTCATGCTTAGCAGTCGCGCTTGCGATCACTAGATAAACGAGGAGGCAGTCAACTGGGTTACATGCTAACAATAAAAATAGAAACCCACGTTTAACATTAGTTGTTTTATTAAAGTTCTGATAGAAATCAGATTCATGTTGCACGCAAAAAAAAACTCACTTTCAAAACAATCCAATAAAAAATTCCAAACAACAAATTCTATACTCCATATAACATCTAAGTAACCTGATTTGCAAAGGGTCACAGATTGATACCTTTTCCTAAATCATGTGTTCCGAATACACGTCCCTTCGGGGATTTCTTTTATCCAACTCTTTTACTATTAACATTCCGGCTCCCTGCAGAGTTTCTTGATATTCAAAACGCAGTTTCAATGGGATGTAAAAAGGCTTATTTGTATAACAACTTTATTAAGAAAAGTTGGAACATGAATGGCGAATATATTTAAACTCAGAACAGTGATCGGTAGTCATTTGTGTGTGAAAAGTAGCTACAGTCCCAGTAACAAGGTATAAAAACTGTGAAAGTACTGTAGTTGCCCATTCCCTAACGTAGATCTCTATGGAGAAGAACGGGCAAGAAACTCCATAGACACTCTTTTAAATCAGAATACTTTTATAAAACCTTGGTTACATCATTCATGTTGAGATGGTACATTATGTGAGAACGATGTAGCAAGATGGGTGCGTTAAAAGTGTCCACAGTAAAAACAATTCAAAAATAAAATAATTAATTTAAATAAGCCGTGGCAACCAAGAGATGACCAGTCACAACTGACAGCGCCCGTTCACGAGCATGCCGTATGTATCAGCACCATTCAACTCAACCATTTTGAAGAGAACTAAATGATGATGATCTCATCATCTGCCTAGCCTTTTCTCAACAGTGTTGGTGTCAGCTTTCAGTCTTACACGTGTCACTGTCTCAATATAAACCTGCCTTCATAATAAAACCTCTTTGGTTTCCGAGACCAGTTGCTCTCCAGTTATCGAGTTTGTATACTGGGTGTAAGAAGACCCTTCACGAAGCCGTCAACCAAGCATACTTTACATCAAATTAAGTAACTTTACGCAAAATTGATTGCTGGGAATCGACTTTTTTTTTTGGGGTGAAATTAAAGTTTCACGGTAGGACTCGATGCAACGCACTCAAAGCATTGTGCTGGTGGATGGATTGAATAGTACGGGGGTTGTGGAGGTGTTTAAAATCTTTTATTAAAAACACGTATTTAAAAAGAAAACTTGTGAAAAAGTTGAATTTTTGACCCCCAATATCTCCGTAACTAGAAAGTTCCCAGGTATGGTCTAGAACAAAACAATGATCGCAAAGATTGGGAGAACAAGTGCTTTTCGTCATCGTTAAGGGTCTATTTACACCTTTTAGGTATTATTGTTGTATTTGGGATAATAACTTGCAAGCGTATAGTCTCTGAATTGTTTTATTTGCACGAGGATCATGAATGGTGTATGAAAGCTTCTTGAGCATGAGATTACTTTAAGATATAATTATGCTGTATGATTGTTTGTTATTGAAACAGAACAATTACATCTGACATTATAATTGGTTTATTAAAGTAGACATCTATTTAAATCTAGTTTCAATTCAGATTTTTGTACATGTTCACAGATGAGTTATTCTTGCGACTACCAGTACTATCTTCTCGAGGTAAACAAAGTGTATCCCTTATAAAAGATATAGTTTCATGATGATACTAGTTCTGTTAATTTTATCCTAACTTCATTGTTTATTTTAATTCTGTCTAGGTACTAAAAATGTTTTGTTTACTTTTATTCTTACATCTACCATATAGTTTACTTCCTTATATTATTACTATTTTTATTTTATATTTAATTCTAATTTTGACTAATTTTATGTAGTTTTGCTTGATTTTTATGTTCAACCAATAACTTGTATCTGTGGTGTAAACATTTAGTTTATGTTGGTTATAAATAAAAATAAAAAATTTAAATTATTTTTCCGTCAGGATTTTTTTTGGCACGCCCCACAGTGCATGGGTCCTAGACATTTTGTTTTTATTTCGGCTTATGTTGCTGAATGGTTAGGCAGAGATGATTATAGTAGTATAATCACCTCTGCCTAACCATTCAGCAACATAAGGCGTTATGTTACCTGTGTTCTCTGAACGCTATATGCATACCGCTAAAATAGAATTAGAGAAAAAAATATTATTATTCATTTATAATCCGCAGCAAGATTGCAGTTCGCGTGCGAGTTCCACCCTCAGCCAAATCAATTTACACGAACATTACGGTTCACAACAAAACGTGTACGGGTACTGAATACAAAATACAGTCAGCCGCGGGCCACAGCCAACAGTGGGATCACGGCGAGAGTAATTCCATAATCACTATACTTGGCAGGTGTATTAGTGATCCCAGTACGATATTATTAACACACCGGGCTTTCCTGTTGCTAAATCTTTTTTCAAATAACCCTTTACTTTGTTGTTTTAGTCACGAAAAGTCATTTATTGCAATTGCGTTGAAAAGGGATGGTGATATGTGTCCTGTATAAATGTATCTCTGTCTTGTAACGAAGCCATAATGGCTCTAACACGTCTTAGTATTCTTGATGATTGTTTTTTTTTTATTATATTGGTACGTAGACGTGTACAACAAATGTGGGACAGGAAAATTCAATATTTCAATACTATCACATACACCTTTAATTAAATTGCGTATCACATCAATGGAATACAATTACATTGCGTTGCAATCTAATTTTCGTACAAACTATTTTTTCCAAATAACTTTTTCATACACTGAATGAATTAAAGTAAGTAACGGATCGTTTTGTATTTTCAATTTGAAAGCAATTGTCCGTACCAGTGTGTTACGTTATTACGTCACTGATGTTTTACTGTAGATAGTTTAAGGTTTCAAAACCACAATAGGCTTCAAACAATTCCTCACTGTCTTAAGCGGTAATACCACCTAAAGGTCTGCCTACCCTTTTTGGTAACAAACGTAGGTGTTACAAATGTGTTGGAAATTAATACCATCCAAAATTGGAACTTCTGTGACCCAGTCATGTATGTAACACGCAATAAATTGCTCCTGTCGTAAAATACAGCTTTTAGTAAAAGGACCAATTAGATAAGATTTAATTAATTAATATCGATTTCTACTAATTGAACGGGAAATAACAACTTTCACGTTCTATATTTACATAACGTTCTCGTTACGGCAAATATCTAATACCGAATATGGACGTCCCCTTTGACCGGAGAACGAATGTATTTAGAAGGATTATATTGAGAGGTAAGGTATGGTTAGCAGATGGATTTATTTGCGGTTTCAGGGAGCCTGATACAGATTATTATCAATCAATTCGATATTAAGGATGGTACGTTTGGTTCCCCGAAATAGCAATAACCGGTCGTCGATGACATGGAGACAATAGGATAAAATGAATAGGCTATTAAAATTCGCAACTAAAAACAGAAAAGAACACGAAATCCTATACCTTTGTATGCCTAGTACCTTTGTGCTCTTCTACTCGTATCTTAATGCAATATCCTGTTAAGTATTTTGTATACCGGATCCGGTCATTGGTACGGACATAAAATGAATCGCAAGTGAACTGGTGGTGACGTCATGCGACCTACTTGTTATTGTGTTAAGTTGTAATCTCAAGTAATTTTAGTTTTTCTAGAAACAGTTTATCGCACCTAGTGTGTTTTCACATCACGAAACCATCGTCTGCCCACATGATGTACGAGCCTAACGGAATAAATCCTGACATCCGACAAATAAATAATATGTAAAATCGTTTAAAGCAATTAAAACCTATTTCTAATCCAGAGTACTTCTATCTGAGTAAGAGTTTGCAAACATAAGCCTTGTTTACAGAAACAGGTTAAAACAAGACACTGCTGTTCATTAGTCAAATATAATCCCTGAACCCCTTTACGACACTCAAGGAAACAAACATGAATAATATCCATAAGCAACTGCGACCACATCGCACAAAACAATGCTTTATACCTTTTAACAACACAAAATTTCCAGATAAATTTGAATAACAAGAGAACCAGTAGAACACATAAGCAGGCATATCTCAAACAACACGAAACCAGTATGTGTAGGGATTGCGTGAACGCAACAAAGGCGAACCACGACTGGTCTCTGGGAACCGATCCTGGGGCAATAAGGAAATCGTTGGAGCCCCGCACGAAAATCGCAGCGCCGTGAGGCCAACACCCGGGAGATCGGTAGCTTTAATGATTATATTCTGACGTTATTAGTGGAGCTACATATGGTCAAAGTGGCTGAAGATGGTATAGTTGGGAATTAAATGGATAAGGGAATGGACCTAGGCTTTGGAGTTGAATTGTTGAATGAAGTGATTAAAGTAACCGATAGTGTTTAATGACATTCAATTTTAAAAAGTCACTAGGGAAATCTACAATAATTAACATGAAACTTCTAACTTGCCCAATTATGAAAGCAAAAACAATGTACAAGTATTTTGAAAAATAAAGACAAAAGGAGAAAGAATTAATGAAAAACGAGCTCAGCATAGTTAATAGAAAGCTTTAAAACAAGACGTGAAACACTAACCGCTTTTTAAGTGACAATTCTATTTAACACGATGTGCTCCACAAAATATAAGAAAAAAAGCCGAAAAGCAATTTACACGCAAAGACATAAAGTAAGAGTACTCGTAAAATAACTGTTATTTTGATTGATTCCGCCTTTTTGCTTTGTTCGGCCCTGTTCACATGTCGTAACGTTAGCGGTTCCTCATTCACGTAATTATTTTATTTTTCATCAAGAACAATGACCATTTTAACTATCTTGAAGATTGTATTCAGTTTATTATGGCATTTTATGTTCCGTAATTTTATCGGTTTAGTATCTGTATATTATTGCAATAATACTGTGACGTTCAAACTGTTTTGATCAGTTTTTCAATTCACGTCTATCCGAAAAACGAAAGAATTAAATATAAGACAAGATTTAAATATAAGGAACAAATAAAATATCTCGACTTGGCACACGAAGTTGTCGACATGTGGAATGTGAATTCGACTATAATTGTGATTGTCGTTACGGCCAATAGTCGGATGACCAAGAGCCTCGACGAACATCTGTCGAGACTCTCGTTAGGCGGTTGGATCAAGGGCTTGATCAGAAGGCAGTAATCCTCGATACGACTCTCATTGTGAGGAGGTTCCTGTCTCTGGAGCCCTAACGCCAGGTAGCTTGGAACCTGCTGAAGAAATATTTAAGAATGTAATGAATTTGCCGAAAGGATGAAAAAAGGATATTAGTAAAAGGTATGATGTAAATACTGAAGAATAAATCTGTGTTTCAGTCGCTAAAATTTAACATAATTTGTGAATATTTCGTTAATCCGCAAATTATCTTTACACTGGGTCATAAAAATTCTAAAGTAAGCTATTCACCTTAAATAAAGATTAAAATCAACAGAGCTTAAAATGAATAGGTAAACACGAATACAGTAACACAAATTACTTTGTTAAAATCCAAACAAGGCATCTTGTTTCACCATCTCGCTGTTACGGAGATAGTTCTGGACGTAGAAAATTGCGAACAAATGATTTGCCCGGGACTTGAATGTGAGATGCATCCTGACACGGTATTCATGTGCACGCATCATACATTTGTTCTTTACATGCACGGGCGTGCGGGGTATCACAGCTTTAAAGTCAGCGGTGATGAGAAAATAAACAGAATCAATTTGAATGAGCCTGAGACAATTTTTGATGATGACCAAGAAATACTCAAATGTGTATCAGCATGTACATATAATGACAAGAATTCTTCATAACGTGTCGATTACAAAAATGTTCAAATTTTTTTAGCCCGAAATTTGTTTCCCCTAGGCGAACTCCGCTTTAAATATTTAAAGGAATAAAGGGAATTAAAAAAAAAATTGAATGCCTAGGATAACTGGCGAATGTGTGTGAATGTCTTCGGGGACTAAAGACAGTACGTCAATTTACGTGTGAATGTCTAAAACTTTGGTAAAATTAACAAACACAAAACAAATACCTAAAATTATTGTTACTCAACATGAAACACTATATTGAAGTGGAATTTCTAACCGTTAGTGTTTCTGTTTGCTTCCCAACGATAGTCTTAGCACTACACTATGTAAGTGTTTGCTTCGCTGTGGATCCCAAGATATAGGTAAACACTCTCAACAATAGCGCTTTGATGAGGACTGCAGCGCTGTGTAGCGCTGCAACATTCCAACTTCACTTCTATATCCCGAAGTTCTAGACAGTTTGATCTATTCATCCCAACTTCGACCTCTATGTTATATGTAATCGATGTTAGGCGGACGAATATATCAAAACTAATATCGATCAGTACTTTCAATGGACCTTGACTAAAGTAGGACACCAAATTCTTTATTACAAATTGGGTTACTAATTGCCATATTTTTTAATGTCACATCGACCCGCCTTTATCTTGTCACTGTCTTAGAGGCCACCGTCAAACATGTGTTGTAGACATTGTGACGACTGTACTTACTGCATCTGAAACGATGCGAGAACACAATTCGGCATTCGTTGGAATATCAACTTTATGTTTTAGCAAACAAAGTCTAAAGTTGTTGCAAGTTTTAATGGCACAGGACATGGAGTCAGGAAACTGCATACACTGACTGAAGTGACAATGACAGGGACCCATTACATGAGAACTAGTTCTAACTTGGCTTTTAACTTGTTATCTGGCGTCCTCGTGGGAAAATATAGATTACACTGGAACTGGTATGATTATTCATGTTACATATAATTACTGCTATGTCGTCCATGCATGACTGATGATAGGCTGACGCAAAAAATCTTAGCTAGGTGGTTTAAATATACAGGAGCTGGGGTAATTATTGTGGGATCTCACACTCCACATACATGATTATGAATTCTTGCAAGGTAACTTATGTTACAGTTGACTTGGTATATATTAAACAGATGTGGCACTTGAAGTCTTTAGATAATAAAAAATAGATTTGATTAAAACCACAAACAGGATTTTTTCGCCACATCATCTGCTTAGCCTTTTCCCAACAATGTGAGGTCGGCTTCCAGTCTAACCACTAATACCACTATTTTTACATGGAGCGACTGCCTATCTGACCTCCACAACCCAGTTAGTACTAGGTAATACTATACCCCTTGATAAGACTGATTGTCAGACTTTCAGGCTACTGACTACATGTAGCAACTGTCAATGATCTGCAATTAACAGCCGGGACCAACCGGCTTAACGTGCTTTCCGAGACACGGAGGAAACTCGGTAGGTATGTAAACCCATCCACGAATCAACCCAGCAAAACGGAGCTTAACCTGAAGATCGACCCGAGCGACTGTTATTATTTAGTCACGACCTCTTCCATCCTTCGCCCCACTGCATTAGAAAACTAAACTACAGCCCGATCTCTATAAACCTCTCCACAATCTCCTCCAGCAGACCTCTTCAATCTCAAAACATCTAAGCTAACACTGTGAACCATTAGCCTCTGCACTACGTAACAGAACAAACGTCCGTCCGACTAAAACCGTCAAGTCTAAATACGGAGTATCGCGTTGTCGTTTCAATAGCATTAGTTTGTTGATGTTGAGGCGCCTGGCCTGACGTCGACAGCACGCGGACATAAGGACTTTAATAGGGAAACAGTCGATATTGCACGTTGGATATTTTCGAGTAGTAGAGCAGTCTCTCAAAATAGTTAAGAAAACATCGTGAGGAAATCGGTATGACCTAATTAAAAAATCGAAGACATTGTGACATCTACTAACCATTATGACAGTCCCTTTCACATCGAGGATAGACATCCTCGGTGTGAAAGGGAGTGTCATAATGCCGTTCCCACTGCTGGGACAAAGGCATATCCCAGCAGCGGGAACGATATAGGCTTATTATACTATGCCAAGAGAAAATGTCTGAAAGGTGGCCACACAGTTTTCAAACTGCTGAGCGTCGTTGACAACTCGTGGTCATACAAAATGTTCAAACTGCTGAGCATCTTTGACAAATCGTGATCATAAGGTTTTCAAGAGGAAAACAGTTGATATTGCATGTTCAAATTTGATATTTTTGAGTGGGAGGAATACAATTCGAAACTCCGAACAGCATGTTCAACATGGGTGAAGAGTTCAGCATATTTGCTGTGTGTCTAGCTATCTATGTGCTGGTTCAGTCGCTTCAACTTCAAACTTTCTGCACGTATGTAAATCATAGCATAAGCATAATCAGCCTATTAATTTTCCCACTGCTGGGACGCAGGCCTCCTCTCTATGAGAGGGAATGGGCTATAATCCACCACGCGGGCCCAGTGCGGGTTGGTAGATGTCACATGTCTTCGAATTTTTGGTTCTAGGACATGCCTTTTTCCTCACGATGTTTTCCTTCACCGTTTTTGAGAGCAGTGATGATGAAATAACTTACACAAAGTAATGCGCCTGGCTGGGTTCGAACCCACGACTTACTGCTCGTAAGTCGGGGTCTCCACCATTGGGCCACCGCTGCTCTCTCTGCATTTAAAGTAGGTAGTTTGACAAATTATTCAAATGAAAGTCAACTCTAATGCAGTCCATGTAAATTTAAAAACAAAAAAAGACGACATCTAAGAAATTCACGAATGCATATTTCAAATAGTTGTATCACAATGAACATTTAAATTTATGGTGTGATCATGGTGCTTGCTACAGCGCTGAAATATCGGGAACTCAAAGAAATCAGTAAACATGGTAAATATCCCGTTTCTAGTGTTAATGATAATTTTAATTTATGCCGCAATTAATACGATGGTGTTGTTCTGAAGTGTCTTCGTTCACTAATAGATTTCGCGGACAACAGGACTTTAATAGGTAAACAGTGTTGCACTATGAATGTTTCAAGAGACGCAAGCGAAAACGATTCTATTGAATTAATTTGTTGAAAGTGTTTATTCTATTCAAACTCTCTACCTCGAATAGAATAAACACTTTAAGTAGGGAAAATAGTCTCCTAATATAGAAGAAATATATAGAACTGCTAATAGGAATGATTGTGTGATAGTTTATTTATTACAAAAAAGATACCGTTCAAAGAAAATATATCAAAACTGAGAACACAAAAGCGCTTATTTAAAAGACAAATTATCTCTGTTAGTTAATTTCTCGACAATTCATTGGTGTTGGATATTATATTCAACTATTTGTAAATCTAGAGAAAAGACGAACATTCATGGCAACGTAACTTTAATATTCTTCAGTATCCGAAACATTTTCAAAATGAATATCCTTTTAGGTTCTCCAACATACCAAGTTCTGTTATTCTACGTGAGCTGTATTCAGCTTCATATTAAATTCCCATCCTCAACTTTTACATGAAAATATAAAGTTCTTATTTCAACAGCCAACAACTTTTCACAACATTTTCAAACACTAAATAAACATACGAACATACTTTCGTAGCCGTGATGCATTATGGGAATCTTTTGAAATGCAGCTCTCCTGTATTTTCTATGAAGAACAATTATTATGCAAAGCGTTTTATCCTTTTGACCGCCAGAGCATACACGCACGCGCGTGCCCTCCACGCCAAGCCACAATTTCACTTACCAACTTGTCTCATATTTGTGTCGTTTGGCGTACAGAGCACGCGCTTGCTTGTCACTTATATTTGACTATGGGGGTCAAAAGGTAACTGACTACAAAAAAATCCCAAACATTAAACGTCTTAATGTCCTTCATAAAGACATCTGTTTATATGGGATTCAAAAAAAGAATAGGCATTCCATTCTATGCAAAAACTGATCGAGTTCGAAAGTGTGAGCCCGGAAAATTGAACTACACGATTTAGGAGTTAGGTAACACACGTCGGAATAAGCTTGTAAAAGAAAATCGAGTCGAGTTTTCAACGAGCGACAACGTACAGAATAGGGTTTCAATTTCAATGCCTTTCAGGTTGCTTGCCTATCTTGTTTGTGTGTGACGTTTTGTAGTTGATCGGCCTGACACCTCGTAGCATGCGCTCGACCCCAGCGAGTTGCAAAATACCTTCCGTCTATTTCTTGCTAATAAATCCAGACTATGTTGCTATATTTACGTTCTTGTTTATACCATACCCTTTCAGATCGTATCTTTTATATTATAAGTAGTTCAATTTCAAAAACTACTGTTTTATTCCGTCCCATATTCTTAACTCAGCATTATAAAGTCAGGAACTGTCTCATTCAATAACCACTTACCGTTATCTGTCAGCGTTTTGTATGAAGATTGTATAACAAATCTCTGTTTTTGCTTATCTGATGGAAACAAGCGGGCTAATGGGCGTATGAGATCATTTTAACGGACCATTGTTCCTATGTAATATACAACAAAAATTATGTTATTGCACCTAGTGTTTTTTTGGCACTTAGGAACCGTTTTTGGGCTTATGGAGAACTTAGATACGATTTTTGCTAAGAAACCGGTAAAAGTAGTATATTTTTACAGTTCTGTTGATTTCGTAAAATCTAGTTTAAAAATGTTACCCAATAAAAAGTACTAGAGTAGCAGAATGACGTGGAGCTTACGTGAAGGCAATCATTTTACAATTGTGAGAAAAAGTCGATGTACGATATCGGAGCCTATTAAATCTAAATGCCAAAAGAGAAAACGTACATTAGATGTATGGTAACATTGTTGGCGTATATCAGGTTCCCACAGCAAACCTCATCTTACGAAAAAAAACATTGACAGATACAGACCTCCGTCTGTTCTACTTCTGAGTCAAGGAATTCCCCTCGAGGTAACAACCTTACATTTCAACCAAAAATAAACTTCTTATTCTTTGGAAAAGTTGCTATTTTTACCCGACTACGGCGGAGCCAAAAGGAAGGGTTAAATTTTAGCAGTGTATGTATGTTTGTATTTACGTATGTTCCTCAGTAGTGCCTAAACTATTCATTCGATTTTGATGAATAACGTGTCAATCGATTCGTTATTATGACCCGGGTAACAAAGGCTATATTTTAACCGACTTCAACAGTAGGACGGAGGAGTCGACTTTTCCTTATAAACCACGTGATTTTTCAGTAGTCGGGTTTTTTGTTGTAGTATAATACCACACAAATTCTTTTTAGGGTTAAGATACCTTCTTATACTTTACATATCATATTCTCAGTACCCAGTTGGATAGACCAATGACCCGACCACAATAGACCTACGAAATACAATATAGACTCGACCTTTCCCGTCTCCATGTCCTTTAATTTATCTTCCCGTAATTTAATCGGAGACATAAAATAATGTCTCGAAGCACGTTAAGGATACTTCGAAGCAAATCTAGAGGAATGCTAAAAAGATTGTTAGTACGCACTGATATTAATAGTCGAAACACTTTGGCGCCAAGTGTCGAGACAAAACCATTAACGCTTTGGGTATCACTAGAGTGACCATAAACTTTTAAAATTGGTCATTTAAATACAATAATAACTTGTTTTAATGCAGGTCTAATTTGATGTTTAGATGGTCTTGAACGTTAAAACTTTGAAATATTATTACTTATGGCTAGAGTTAGTGGCTCTCCTGCAAGGGAAATGATAAAGCATGATAAAATAGTCACTACTGTATTTTCATTAGAAATTCTTGAGTCTTGGGTTAAATGGCCGCTGCTCGTGTACTTGTTACATATATTTAGGTATACACATTGCACAAATAAAATCAATTTTTGTTTAAGCCCTACTTGGAATTATTTTTGTCACTACATGTGCTTAAGTGTTATATTTGTTAAGCATATTATTTAACCCCTATTTTGTTAGTATTTTTGTTATTGTACTGTTTAACACCTACTCTTACACAGTATCTCTATAAAAGCTCATTCCAACCGTGGGAGGGCCTGGTGACCTGTAACACAGGTTTTTCGCAAAAACCTACATCAGGCACCAGTCTCTGACAAAGGTGGAATACAGCTGAGACATTTTTTGTACATATGTATTAACTTTAAGTCAGCTTTGCGAAGAGATAATTAATGATAAATAATAATAAAAAAGTGTGTTTTGAGTCCACACTGTTCCTGGTTTATTTGTTGTATGCATTTATATCAGTTAATACTGGCTCAATTAGTAGCCAGATTGAAAGGTGGATTAAAAAGCAAATATATTGCAACATAGTCTCACATCCATTCGTCCTCCTAAAATATTAGACCACCGTCTTTTCTTAAACAGATTGTTACTACGATTTTAAAGCAAAACGTGGCTCTGATTGGTGAGAACATAATTAGTATAGCCACTAATTGAATGTCTGTTCACTGTGGAGTCTAAATCGTGAAGATATAGATAGCTGTTACAAACTGACCATATATCTTTGGAGCGGAAAAATCGTGAGTTATACAAATGTATATCTAAACAGTTTGCTAGGAAATGGTAAATGTTTAGGGAAGCTAAGTTTACCATTACTTAATAGGGCAGTTTAAATTAGTATTGAGATAATTATAGCACGCTTTCTAACAGAGCGTTAACATTGTTTTGCTATATTAATGTCTTGGATATGCACTTATTCGCTAAGTGCTTCTAATAGGGATTTTCGTGGTTGTGAGATAAGTGATTGTATCTGTTGGTTAGTTGCAAATTGATGGTTATTATTTTTAGCAATATAAAATAGTTAAATTTATGTAACATTGACTGTAGCTACGTACAAGCTGGTGTGTATAAGAGTCTTTGCCCGTAGTTTTTCCCCCTTCCTAGGTTTAATGGCTGTTTTAGACTTAATAATCTAAAACCTGCTCCATTTCCGTGCTAAATTTCGATAATAGTTGTTCAGCCGTTTATGCGTTATTGAGTAACAAACGTCTTCTCAAATATCACACAAACTCAGTAAGTATTAGTATAAATAACGAGGATGAACAGAAAAATATAATAAAAACAATAACCAAATATCAATCCAAACAGAATTATCGGGCAAACATACTGGTGTTTATTTTTATTCACGGTGTGTACAAGAGTTAATGCGACGTGTAAAATTAGTAGACAGACGGAGGACAAATCCCGTTATATGAGTACAATATGGTTGTCCTACAATATCACGTGCCGAGTAGACACGACTAGAGACGTTCCTATTATCGGTGTTAATTGAATATTATTATTTTATTAGGTATTTTTGATGATGTAAGATTTAATTTTGCTTGTGCATGACTGGTGATTTGGATAAACACGTCTTTGTAAGACTAAGTCAATCTTTGTATGTTTCTATGTTTTCCAGAAGGCGTCGCTGCAGACCTTGTGGATGAGCTGGACAGAACCAACTGACCAATGGTCCACATTAGTCTTGGATCGAAGCAACTGGGAGTCATGGAGGAGGCGTTTGCCCAACAGTGGGATTACGCAGGGTAACAATATCAGTATGTTTCACGGATGTAGACAATAAGAAAAGCACATAGCAATTTCCGAAAACAATTAGAACTAGATAATTAAAATATCTTATTAATATTTGCAGCTGGTCAATGGTCATGCTACTGTCAATAATGTTATTATCTTGGTAAGATTAATGGTCGAATTGATTACCTGGATATTGACCAAGTAAGCTACGCTATTATTCTAATGTCTCACTTTCAAAAAGTACTTATCCAAACCAGATATCCACTTAAAAAATCATAAATCAAACAACGTCTACTAATTCAAGTTTCCTATCGCACTTAGGTACTGCTTCATCACTTACCGCCTTTTAAACTTATCTTAACTGATAATGAAAATTTTAACGACCCATAAAAAACTAATCAAGAGATATCAATACTTAACATTTAACAACAATAGGAAAATAACTCCCACCTCGTTCAATTTTACGATACCTCTCATGAAACAAATGCCGACTACTAAAGTTTAAAGTATCTTTTCGAAACAATCATGCAAGCAACGAAGTAGCTAAACAATTCCCATAAGAAAATTATGATATATGAATAGGGACGCACCGGGTAACGTACCAACCTCGACATCACCGGGGACTGCACTAGCCGGAGTACAATTCATATTACATGTCCAGTACCATCGCCCACAGAGAACTGGCGAGTACGACGGATCCGAATACTTAGGAACTACAGGACCAACAGTCTTATTCACCCAATTGACTGCAAAGGAATTTGAAATGTAACCGAATATAGATACGGTGCATTTTAAGTTGGAGGTGGCCAGTGATAGACTCTTGTTGCAAGGTAAATGCAGCCCTCGACAGAGTAATAGAAAAATATAAAACAATTGCATAAACATCAACAAGCGGACAGACATACCACGACTCCTTAAGAGTCAGAGCTCAGAGGTGACCTCTAGTAACTAAACAATGGCTTATAATATATGAGGGAAGAGGGAACGAATCAAAGAGAATGCTATTAAAAACTTGGTATAGGAACTTACAAAGTCTCGTACAGAGTTTATGAAGTAAGGTTTATGAGACGTTTAGTACATTACTCAATTTAGACAGATAATTATGGAGGCTTTGTATTTTAGAAATGAACTTTACTATCGTGGAAATTTACCTTTGAATCTGCAAAAGATTCATCTGACGTGGGTAACCGGTACGATATGAACCCTGGCTGCGCGAATTGAGACATGAAAGATAACGATCTTGTAAATACTTCGGGTTCACAACTTCACACCGGTTTGATGGGACTGGCTTTATAACCAAGCTTCCCAGATGGGTGATAGATCCTTACCGCTCTTTAGTTAGATAATATTTGGCATTTTGCTTACACTTTACTGTCAATTTCCAAATGGAGCATCATCGTCAAAGTACAAACAAACCTTTCATTAGCTCCTGAATCTTCTACCAAGAAACTTAACAGCAAAAGTTTTTAAGTTTCTTGCTGTCTTCCAAAATGTTCATACATTACTATGCCAACAACTACTGTTTCATTTATTTATCATCATCTGCCTAGCCTTTTCTCAACTATATTGGGGTTGGCTTCCAGTCTAACCGGATGCAGCTGAATACCAGTATTTTACATGGAGCGACTGCCTATCTGACCTCTACAACCCAGTTAGTACTGAGTTATACGATACGCCCTTGGTAAGACTGGTTGTCAGACTTTTTGGGCCACTAACTACCTAATTTCGTACAAAATGTCTCATGAACCGACTATAGCGCATAAGAAAAATGTACTTGAAACGACAATAAATATAATCGGTTAAAACGTGGAGCTCTTACGGACAGAGGGCGGATTGAAGGCAATTGCTTGACGGGTTAACTTATAAGTAAGACAACAATCAAAGAATAACAGAAAGCATAATAACATAGGCTGATGATCGGTATAAAGTGTGACTGGCGAACATTCTAAGGAAAGACACAAGCTATGGGAAAAAGTGTTTCCTCACCCAACCCATTTGTGACCTGGACATGTGTTGCCATGGCTGACCTGGAAGTCTTTTAAATAGACTCCGGACACAGGTTGGCCGAAGCAAGGAAAACCTGTTCAGCTGGAGATTCATAGTGGACTCTGCCCTGGAGTGTTAATGTGGTTTTGTTCCATAAACGATGAGGAATTTAATATCGTGTCCTGCCTGTCCCGTTGTTTGTACAGGAGCTGGTGGAGGCAACTGAAAGTGCCAAACTCGTCGCCAAATTTTGGGGTGACTGAATTTAGATTGCCATCAACACGCCACACGCTAAGTTGTTGTTGATTGTTTTTGAGTTTAGACTTAGTATCAAAACTATCAATTTATGTTTCCATTCAAGTTATCACAACTGTATACTTCCTACAGAAACCTTTACCTAGGAAGTTAGCGTCTTAATGAGCCGCAACATAAATTCACTTCATTAGGCGTTCCACAGCACAAAGACACCGTGTTTACTGTTTACACGTGCTACTAACGCAAACATACGCGTTCACGGTTTTCGGTTTACTGTGAGTTCATAGGGTACTTTCTGTTGTTTATCATTGTTGGTTTCTATTTGTAAAACGTACTAGGTTTACTATAATTTATGGGAACCTCTTGACAGTCAATGTCTAATGTCCTGTTTAGATAGGACATTCACAAATAATGTCAAAGTCCTTCCAAGGGCTTGGGCTACAAATGAGGGCTGCGGGACTGTTCGAAAGAGATACCGTGGCCCTGGAACACAAAGGGCAAAGAAGGAACATGGATGGGTCATGGTAGTCAGTACAAGTCTGACACTCCCTTCCGCTCCGCCCAGAGTGGGGGGGGGGGGTCATTTGATGATTTCCCATCCGAAAAAAAAAGGCGTTAAGGCTTGTAATGGCAAAACATAGGCGGACTAGCAAAGTTACTTTCGCGTCTTAATATTGGTGTGGATTACAATGTTTATGGCAACTTTAACATTATTTACGAAAACATTGACACAAGAATTAATTTACCTAGTATAGCCGCAAGTACTGTACATACATTTGAAACAGTACTTATATACACCTACTGCATTGCAACCAATTTACATCAACATTAGCGATCCTCCAATGCGGTGTGGGCGTTATAAATCCAATGACAATCAATAAGTCGATAGTGAAAGTCTCATATCAATTGAATGACTAATAACCGGTACTATTAATACGTTGCCGATACTCCATGTCATGCCATAACCTCACCATAGATAGGCTAATGAAATTATGTAATTTTGATTCGAATTTTCGAAAAATGTATACTAGAATGCTGATGGATGCATTGAAAAATACGGGGGTCGTGAAGGTATTAAAAGTAAAATTATGATATTAAAAACTTGTATTTAAAAAACGACTTGTGAATAAGTTGGAACTTTGACCCCCAATATCTCCGTAACTAGACGATTCCCAGATATAGTCTAGCTAGAACAAAACAATTAGGGAGAACAAGTGCCTTTCGGCTTCGTTAAGGGCATTTTACACCCAATGTCTAAAAGCCTAATAATTTTAAAACACTTCGATCAGAGCATGTGCATCGTAAAAGTACGAACTTCCTCGATAACCGGTGCCCAACACGACAAAAAACCAGCCAAGGAAAAATTATTACTATGAATATTGAAGACGAAGACCTGAAGATACCTTTACTTCAAAGGCAACACACAGCATAATACCTGTAATGACCACAGTTAGGCAGAATTGTTTTATTCACATTTGCCAGTTAAGCTAAGGAGGAGGAGCCTACCTACCCCCATCAACTGGGCACCATTAATATTAAATACGGGTTGCTCCTGAAAAAATCCTGACATAAAAACCCAACAATACTAATCGAATTTAGAATATAATGCTCCTTTTTTTTTTTTTTTTTCCGGATGGGAAATCATCAAATGACCCCCCCCACTCTGGGCGGAGTGGAGGGGAGTGTCAGACTTGTACTGATATTGATATACATGATTGTCAGGTGTACAGAAACAGACATACCTACCTTTCATCCCAAAAAAGTTCTGTTCTTGAGGAAAATAACAATAACGTTCTTATGATAATAGATGGCGCCACGTGTCTTTGGAATCACGATTGAATTACATTATTACAAGCAAAGTACCGATGACCTGGTAAAGGTTGCAGGGATCCGCTGGATGCGAGTCGCACGGGACTGGTCAATGTGGCGATACTTGGGGGAGGCCTATGTCCAGCAGTGGACGTCAGAATATAATGCTCCTGCGGGTACAATTAATTGAGCAAATACTATGCTCCGATTGTCGCTTGCACTACTATTCGTAATGAAACGATTCGTTCTTCGATAAAGGAATCGAACCAATTCTTGCACCCGTTGTCCAGTATCCCTTTATTATTCCTACGATCAACACTACCACAATAAATAACGAGGAAACAACAGCACAACAACACTACAAGCTACTGTTGTCGGTTGCTGGTCGGGTTGCTGACTCGTCGCGTGACTTCTCACATTTGTAAACGACTGCAACTAGTTGCTTAGAGATAACAAGACCTCGGACTAGGGTTACCATGTGTCCAGCTTCTAGCCCTCTGTCCAGACTGACTGGCCGTGTCAATGAAATAAAAAAACAAGCCTCTGGCGTACTGCGTCGTTGATCTAGTGGTCGTGGAGCTGATGGCAATAGGCTCGGCCGCTATTAAAATAAATAAAAAATGAAATCTTTATTTCCGTTAAACTTAGCCTATGTTTACAATTTTACAACAATATGTATGTTCTTATCGCGTAGAAAAAAAAAACAAATTTTGCAATTGATGATGGTGGGTATATGAAAATTATTGGCTAGTTTTGTGACAAACAAATTAGAAAACTGTTTTTGACATGAAAAGAAAAATTCGAGTGCGAGCAGGGTTTGAACCTGCGACCTTCCGATTCAGTACACCGGATGTCTTAACCAACTAGACCATCGCACCCCGCTCACAGATCTCGAAATTTTCGTTCCATTAATAACGTCTTACGGTGACGTTAGCGCCATCTATTTAAGAAAGTATCGAACTAACTTAAACCAACACGTTGACATTGCAGTCAAATCAATGTTGTATAGAAGTCGCCATACCAAACTAATTTTTAATATTTTATACGCAAACCCTGCGTAGGGAACATAGCTGTTTTTGACATGGAAAGAAAAATTCGAGTGCGAGCAGGGTTTGAACCTGCGACCTTCCGATTCAGTACACCGGATGTCTTAACCAACTAGACCATCGCACCCCGCTCACAGATCTCGAAATTTCTTTTTTTTCTTTCCATGTCAAAAACAGCTATGTTCCCTACGCAGGGTTTGCGTATAAAATATTAAAAATTAGAAAACTACCCTCTATTACATGGGACTTGAACATAACTGGCGAAATGTGGGTGGCCATCGGGGATTACAGGCGGCGTGATGTTATGGTATGTAAAAAAAAACAAATGACGATCGAAAAAAAAAAGACTTTTCTGCAAATGTCCAGTTTTTTTGTTAGGACTTCACTTTTCAAAATGTTAACCCTGAGGCGGACTGCCTATGAGGCCATGATACTTCGCCAAGATTGTCCGGTCTTTAATTTAGATTTACTTAGAACAATTTGTATTCGATTTATTGGAAGTATTTCGAATGTTAAGTGACGAATTGTTTTATGTAATGGTTTTTAAAGAAATGTGTGAAGATGTCTGGTGAAGAATTAATGTTGGTGGCTTATCGGTGCTTGGGATCGCTACTGGATGTTTGGTTATTTAAAAGTGATAGGGAATTGTTTATGATCTTCGTTTGTAATTTATACGTATGCTGTAAGAGGTTGGAATACCTTAAGGAGTTACCGATTGTAATATTAAAAAAAATATGTACTCAAGCTCACTCGGGCTTCTGCGGCCTAGTTAAAGGTGCGGTTAAACCCAGCAGACCGGACAGCATTCTTGGTGCGGACACTGGACTGCGACAGATATAGGTACATTGTCCGTCAAAGTCCGCCTCGCTGGTCTAGTGACCGCAAGCGCGACTGTTGGGCATGAGGTCCTGGGTTCGATTCCCGAGTCTTGCGAAGTGTAATTGGGTTTTTCATAAGGAATTTCTCAGTAGCAACAGGCTCGCCACCTATACCATGAGACTTTAAACATATCTGGCGAAATGTAGGTGTACTTGTTCGGTACACCGCTGCCTAACTCTTCGGGGATTACAAGGCGTGACGTTATGTTATGTTATCTGTCAAAGTCCGCTATTCGGTCCGCTCTCCAGTCCGTCCTGTTTGACCACAACTTAACTGGGAATCGCTTTAATGTTTCTTATTTCTACAACGATTTTCGACAGGATTAACATAAACCTTTTGGTAGCCTATATCCGTCCTATTTAATGTTGTCTTTCCCGTAAATGTTTTCGATGATGGAATGTCACTTCGTCTCTTCAACCAAATCATCTGTGCAGACGCGAAAACACAGAACTAAAATAAATGTACCAAGTCTGATAATATCGATGCAAATTTTCTTGACAAGCAACGCCACCTTGAACACTTGAAGTGGTCATACTAAACTAATGTTTGCCAAAAGATGACTAATAAAAGAATGTGCCATGGTGAAGCTTGCTAGTTCTCATTTCAGTTTCTTGTAAGAACAATTTTTGCCTAATTCAATTCCACCAAGTTTTTGGCCATTTATTGCAACAGATATATTGAGCCTCCATAAAGTAAGTAGTGAACTTTAAACAATCTAAACTTATGTATTCAAGATGATGTCTGCCTTTGTAAGCGACAGCATAATCATACGAAATATTGTTATGGACATAACTGCCTATATACTCTATTGTAATCTTCATGTAATGTCCGTAACATGATACCTATTCACGTAAGACCCTCGAAATTGAGCTCATCCCGTGAAAAAATAACATACGTTAGGTTTAATACTGCCATTACCGAACCCGATTTATTAGACATCGATTGCATTTTTACAGTCACCATACATCTTATAATAATATCTCATCATATTAAAATTCCGAAGCAATGTCAATGCTATTACAAACGCCGGTTCAAAGACCCCTCATAAACCTTCATATTTTATCTTTTAAACATAACAGAATCGATTATAAGTCACGTCCAACATTATTGATCTGTTGCGTTCATCGGTTTGTTGCATCAGCGAGACTTCACCGCATCTTCAACCGCAAATTGAGATATTGGCATAACCGGTCAACCACGCATAGCTCATATATTTAAAATATTCAGATGAACCTTGCCGCGGGCATTCCTCAAGCTACATTATTGCTTTTGAATTTAATATATTTGTCACTATACGAGACTGTTACCCCTCGACGCATCGACGTCTATTTTACGTCGTAATGACACCGTAATACGTCCCATAAATTTTGAAGACGGGTAATACACACCACTATAAGTATTACCCCAAAGCGGTGATTTACCCGACTCGACTGACGGTTAGTCGAGAGGGGAGGTAAAAGCTCGTTTTACTTCACTCTAAATTGTTCCTAAGTTGTCTTAAAAGCGTTGAAACGGTACTCTAAAGTTCTCTAAAGTTCCCTATAATGGTCGTTGACAAAGTTTTTTATGATTAAGATTCTAGTTTTTGATAAACAGAGAACTGGAGTTAAAGTAGAAATTGATACGGGAAAACAATATGCTCACGGCTTTGCTGGTCCCGATAATAATAATTTAATGGATCGTTACTACGAAGTGTAGTTCGTGTGTAGACAGAATAAGGAAGGATTTGTTGTGTTTTAATGTGTAACATATAATATAATGCGCCCGCTTATGGCTGAGCCAGTGAATTCGTATGAACTTTCATGTTTGTGCAGTAAACTAGACGGCTAAAATAAATCCTTTATAGGGGACCGCTGATTTGTTATTAGATAAAAATGTTTCGTAAGATGTGGCTTGCAAAACCGGTAATAAAAGCGCCGACAAAGATGTCTAGATTTTTTATTGTAAGTTATTTAGGATTGTTGGTAATGTGGGATGTGTTTAATCGGACCGGTGTCGGTGGTGCTGTGACGGAGAATGCTTCAAGATATCTGCTTAATGTTGATGTGTTCCAGAGATGCGTAGGTGGGCCAGTCCCCATTCTACAAGGTCAATGCTTTGGTGCCCTTCGGCTGTCCGTCGAAGGCGTCAAATGTAACGGATTATCGTCAGGTGAGCTGACAGCTTATTGATTTTTTTCATTTGATACCAGGCTATGGATGGGATTCATTTCGTTCTACGGGATGTATGGCATAGAAAGTTAAGTTGGTTCATCGTGTGTCAAGCCTTTTGTCTCTTGCCAATTACATTTGGATCGAGTTTAAGTGATGAACTCTTAATTTGAAAGAAAAACATTGTAGATGCTCGTCATGAACATTATTTCGAGTTCGAGAAGCTATTTAATTCCATCTGCTACCCGGATATTTCACAATTTATCCCCAAAACAAAGTAAATCAAAAGAATTCCCAAAAAAAATACAGCAAAAGGAAATTGAAAGCAATCAAGAAAATATCATCGTCGAACTATTTGCCGCTACTCAGTCCGTTTCGACGGAACCATTTGAGTGAGGAGTGAGAAGTATGGCATTCCGAAGGCGTATCGTTTGACCTATCTTAATGGATCCCACTTCGCTTTAGACACCAAAAAACTCAAGGATAAGGAACAAAATGAACGTACAGCGATAAAGCGCTACATTCTTATTTAGTTGAGGCTTTTTTTCTGCTGAGATTTAATTTGTTTGGAAGATTTGGTGTAAAAAGTTTGAACGTGATGGTTCGTTTATAAATTAGGTGGTATTGTTCATCTTTGTTGTGGAATGAATGAACTGGCCGAAATCTTTTAACTTTAAACCCATTAAAATATCGAAAACCACTTAAAACGTAACCCATTGAAGTTTTAATACGACTAGAACATAACTAGGATGTGAATATTTTTCGAAGAACTGTAAAAAAAAATCTTGATTCACCGAAAGCTTCAAAAGCGCTAACATCGCTTGAATCTAAAACCTCAATAAGGATCCTTACAAGGATGCTCGCCATTAAAAAGTAATAAAATCCAAATTCAAAAAATCCTCTAAAAAAAAAAGAACAGCTTGTATAGTCGTAAATTTGTGTATAGGGCTGGCCTAAAAGCGCATATCGGTTTATAGCTGGACCTCAGTGAGTCCTCGCGATAAATCCATGGTATCGTGAGGCCGCGGATAGCCAATCGCAGTCGTAATAATAAAGGTTACAACGAGCTTTATTCATTTGTGAGGTCGCGTGGGAACCCTTTATTTGTAGCATTGACAAGGACGATCGGAGTATACGAGGCTAATAGGAAACTGGCGATTGGATTGCCCGTATATTACGCATGTTTAGTCCTTTTGCGATTCGACCTTGCTTAATGATTGACTTTATATGGGGAGACGTAGTAGTGTAGTGACCTGCATACTAGTAATTTGTAATGATATGCAATTAATTATATGGATTTTATGGTTATTTCTAAATAGGAGGAATTATTATTAGATCATTGCTTTTAAGGTGTGAAATATTCTAGTGTTCGATAGTTTTACTTCAAATTCAAAGAAATTAGGGTTCAAATTGTAGCAATTTTGGATTTATGACTGGAATAAGAAGAAATCTTGATGACTTTTTTCCGGATGGGTGATCATCAAATGAGCCCCCCCCCCCGCTCTGGGCGGAGCGGGAGGGAGTGTCAGACTTGTACTAACTAAAACCCATCCATGTTCCTTATTTGCCCTTTGTGTTCCAGGGCCGCGGTATCTCTTTTGAATAGTCTCTCAGCATCGAACTTAAGACCTCACGCTCAGTAGTAACGCTTGCGACCACTAGACCAGCGAAGCAGTTCCTACACAAAATTCCGTGAAGAGTGTAAAACTACCAGCCAACAAAGATGAAATCGGCGCGAGCGCTGCAAAGTGCAAGGCTATTTGCCACTTCAAAATAACAATAATAATACGCCATGTTTTTATGTGAAAAAGTCAGTTGTCCACAATTCCGCGTAAATACCATGAGTCAATCAAGGTTATTTTGAGATGGTTGACATTTGTAGTAAACTGATATGGCTTTATAACTGCCAAGGTACTTTATTACTGCCTTGTTGGTATAGTGGACGGAAGCGCGACTTCTGAGCACGAGGTCCTGGGTTCAATTTATTATCAACCAAACCAAAACAAAACTTGAATAGTAGTCAAATTCGGAGCCTTCTCGTCGTAGATTGCCATCGACACGCTAAGAAAAAGAGTTAGAAGGAGAAGCATTATATCCATGTCATCAAAACATCGTCGTGTCATTTAATGTGTCTTCTTTTTGTAACGTTCCAGGGCTAATATACTTAGACTAGTTTAGTTACGCTTGACAGTTGACACGCCATAATTTACAGAACTTTTTGATAGAGTCAGAGCTCTCATATAGATCATACGTAGGTAGCTTAAAGCAGTCACGACCAGCTGCTTCAAGCTGCAACTGCATAGCGAACTATAATATTTTATATTTATTTCAAAATAAATATATTTATTTGGAAAGGACCACAGCCCAAATTCTAATAGACATACGGATAGACGTCCTTTTTAGCAATTTTTTTCCCTAGACTGCTCTGTACCACACCTGGGCGAAGTCCTCCCTCTACTTCTCGTGAACCCGCGCGTCGTCCTTCCAGTTCTACCCGCCATCTATTTATCATAAAAAATCATAATCATCTGGTACCGTAAAAGCCAGTAACCCCCAATTTAAATAAGGTTGAAAACAGCTGGTCAAAATATTTTTAATAGCCACATAAAAACAGGGACTGAAAAATTCGATTTTGTCGGACAGGGATAAAGCTCGCCCCTCTCAATTTACAGTGATATAAAAACTAAAGCTGTAAATAACAAACCTACAAGCGTGACGGTTATCGCATCGTTAATGGATAACGCAAACAGAATTAAAAGTATAAAAAAAACCATTAAAATGGAATAGCTTCTTCGCAAATGATAGATGTAGATTATCAGCAGTAATCACGCAGTGCTCAATTAAATTGCAATATTCACACCAATTCCAATTAATTAAATACGACTTTATTTTTACTTTATTGTCTTGCTGTATGTAATCAAAAATCTTACAAGGATTTTCCAGTTTATTGCACGGTATCAGGTTTTTTTTTGCCTTTCGTATTTTTTTCGGAACTTCGGACTTTCCGCTGGTTTTCGAAACCAATTTTTATCCACAATTCATGCAAAATAATACAACTGTCCATAACTACAAGCTATAAATACATCTACTTACTAATTTCACAACCGTCAGTTACAGTAACACGACTCTGTATCATGTAATGTAACGTTTGACACTGCACTTACACGCTTTCGTTCACCGTAATGAAGTATCAGTGTGCACTGTGCAGCCACTGATTTTATGCTTAGGCACACGCCTTTCTATCAACGCTATGGGATCGGGCACATGATTGAAATTTAGTCGATGCTTCACCCCGTATACGGGCTCGTAAATCTTCGGGAAGGATCGGCTGTTTGGAATTGATTGATCTTATTGGTTCCTGTGGCACGTTTGGCATTTTGGCGGTATTGTCGTTTGATATAAATGCAATTGTTTAAATGCTAGATGGCAGGGGACTAATCTGTTACTATCCTATTTCAATTATATGTGTATTGATACTATTGAGTACCTAAATATATATTATATATTTAGTTAAACGAAGCCTTTTTTTTTTTCGGATGTGTAATCATCAAATGACCCCTCCCGCTCTGGGCGGAGCGGAAGGGAGTGTCAGACTTCTAATACCCATCCATGTTCCTTCTTTGCCCTTTGTGTTCCAGGGCCACGGTATCTCTTTCGAACATTCCCGCAGCCCTGGCAGACTGTTGCATTTATAGAATTTGCACACTGTAATGAAAGTAGAAGGAACTTAACATAACATAACATCACGCCTGTAATCCCCGAAGGGTTAGGCACAGGTGTTTCGAATAGTACACCCACATTTCGCCAGTTATGTTTAAAAGGAACTATAAAGGTTAATTTAAGGATCGTTGGCTGTAGTTTCTTTCTGCCCATGGGAGTGTCTATGTGTTCTTCTTCTTCTTCTTTTTGAGCAAGATAGGAGGTGGAGCATAGTTTGCGACACAGCTGGCCCCGCTGCAGTTTCATTCCGGCAACTCCACGTGGTTGGAGTTACATCTTCCCACTTGAGTCCGGAGACGGTTCAAGGGCTCCCGGGTGGACCACGGAAGCTTAGACCCTGCAGGAATATGCTCACCAAAACCGATTCCTGTAGACCACATAATATTTTAGTTATCGAACTCATTATAGTAGTTCCTCCCCTTTCTTCTGCTATTCTTCTCTGTTCTGTAGACGTACAGAACAGAGAAGAATAGCAGAAAAAAAGACGGCTACACTACGAGATAAGTGACGACTTATCTATCTGTTTCCCGCGATGTACTTACCAATCTAAAATCTTTGACTGATTGACGTAATTTACAGAGCAATTTGATTGCAAAATCTATACACAATAATCCCCGACTTACATACATAATCACTGCCGTCTAAATCACGATTTAATCAAATATCTGGGCCACAATAGCGACATAACAAAACAGTTAATTTGATGTGTCGATCGTTTTAACCGTAGATCATTTCTTACTGACAGTCCAACGAGTGGTTGAAATAGATTTTTTTCCACTTACAACTCTTCAAGAGTGAAATAATCGATTGTGAAGAGTTACGTGTATTGCGTAATTTTTACCGGAAACTGAAGAATTACACAATCGTGTTCAAGGTTTCTTTCGTCGATTTGTTGATGTTTGAGGTAAATTTTGAATTATGCTTAGTCATTTGGATTGTAATGGTTATGCACGCGACTTCGCTTGACCGTCATAAGTATTACAGCTACTAGATGACTTCAACTCACTTCTTCTTTTGATTTTTTTTATATCTGTTGTCAAAGTTTTTGCACCAAGTACATTTGGCTGGCTAAAGCCGCGTTGACACGATCCGAGTATGCTCGGACCGAGTGGATTCGGATACCTACTCGGATGTAACTCGTATTGTGGTAACCCATAATCCGAGCACGCTCGGATGGATATACTCGGATCGTGTCAACGCGGCTTTAGTTGATCATCACTTGGTGAGGAAACATTAAACACATAACGGGCCTGACAAGACACGCGCCAAACCCGCGCCCCTTTTCTGTGTGATTTGGGCTTAAAGGTTGCTACTGTTTATAAGTACTTGCGATCTGACACTGCAGGGATCTGACACTACGGTTGGGATTAGGAGCCGTTTTTTTTTCGTGTGGGAAATCATCAAATGACCCCCCTTCCCCACCCGCTCTGGGCGGAGCAGAAGGGAGTGTCAGACTTCTTTTGACTAAAACCTATGTTCCTTCTTTGCCCTTTGTGTTTCAGGGCCGCGGTAACTCTTTCGAACAGTCCCGCAGCCCTGGGTTACGATGCGTTTTCGGTACGTAGCAACGTCTGAGCGGTGACGTAGCGTCGTTCTACAAATAAATCGGAACGGCAAGACAAGCCACGTGTTCGTTAAAATGGCGTGCGGTGTAATTCGGCGTAATTTGTGTGTGAACGGATGGTCGTCACTATTGTATGGGCCTATTCTGTTCAGGGTTCAAAATTATCAAAACAATTATTTTCTTTGATAATTATCATGTAAAGCACATATCATAACATCATCCTGCCTCTAATTCCCGAAGTGTGAGGCAGATGTGTACCTAATGGGCAAGCCTATTCCCATCAACTGAGCACGAATCCAGTCTCGACAGCTGTTACTGGGAAATTCCTAATGGAAATACTCAATAACACTTTGCACGACCCGGGAATCGAACTCAAAACCTCTCGCTCAGCAGACGTGCTTGCGACCACTAGAACAACGAGGCAGTAAGCAAATAAAATCATCATCATCTGCCTAGCCTTTTCCCAACTATGTTGGGGTCGGCTTCCAGTCTAACCGGATGCAGCTGAATACCAGCATTTTACATGGAGCGACTGCCTATCTGACCCCCACAACCCAGTTAGTACTTGGTAATACGATACCCCTTGGTAAGACTGGTTGTCAGACTTTTTGGGCCACTGACTACCTAACGACTGTAAAAGATTTACAAATGACACCCGGGACCAACCTCGGTGCTTTCTGAGGCACGGAGGAAACTCGGTATGTAATGGGTGGTCACCCATCCACAGACCAACCTAGGCAAGCACGGCTTAACCTAAAGATCGACCCGAGCGGCAGTTATTATTGAGCCACGAGGTCCTCTCTCAGTAAGCAAATAAAATATGTATGTAATGATATTGTTATGTTTTTGCTTTCATTTTTCATCTAACGTTATGGCCTAATATTAGGTACAACATTTAAAACAACAAAACTTTTCCATTTACTACAATAGCGGGATTTCGTGTACCTAGCTCCATTTTTTATCCATGTTCCGCAAAAAACGCCCGCTCTGTTGGATTGATCTCATTTATCATAGCAGTTTGAGAAATGATAGACATCAATAATCGACATTTTAATCCTTTCTGTACCCACGCGAACCATTAACGTTTAAAAAACGTGCTAAGTGTCGTTAGTAATGGTAAGTGGAAGATAAAGTTGTATCTGTGTTATTTATTTGTTTAAGATGTAGATGTAATGCTTTTTTTTTAATGGGGCTGGTTATACAGGCTGAATTTTGCAAGTGGTCGTGGCCAAAATCGAAACTGTGATTGTCATTACTTACCAGAATTTGATCCTTATTAGCGACACTATCAAATGGTGTCATAATACAGTGTGTTTTTTTTACCAAAATCAATGGGTTCGATTCCTGGCTAGGAATATAGATTTTTCAAAAATCTAATGATGCAGTTTTAGTTTTCATCAAAATCGGGCTCGAGACTCCTTTGGGCATTTCTCTCATAGTTTCGAAATTAGCCATCCACGCCCACTTGGAAAATTCAGCCTGTATAGAAGAAGATGATTAAATGAAATAAGTGCCAAACATACAATTGTTTCATAAAACATTTTAAGGATACTTTACTGAACCATTTCTTCACCGATAAATACAGAATTGATATTGACAGGAATGTGTGGTGTAACGCGATTGGATAAAATAAGGAACGAGTACATAAAAGGAAGTCTGAAAGTGTTGCCAGTGACTCAAAAGTAGTGTGTGGTAATCGGTTATCGTGGTATGGACATGTCATGCGGAGGAACGAAGAAAATGTAGTGAGGAAAATGTTCTTAGATACACCTCTGCCTAACCCGTCGGATTGCAGGCGTAATGCTATGTTATGTAACGTTATTATGATATTTTTAATTGATCGTAGTAAAATACTATCCCTTCCTTTATGCAATGTCTAATCTATGGCTATAACACATGCGCATACGTCCCATCGGCTTGTCTTAATTCCCTGGCATGTAATTATAATCTGGTCGTTTAATATATGTGATAAAGTATATATTTTACGATTCTATCGGCTGCGCGGGCGTCGTACATTCAAGTGATGATGGACCTCTTAGACGGGACATTATAAGTATTAGTTTGAGTAAGAAGCGAACGCGATTTCTTAAGTGTTGTTGTCAAAGCGTTTCGTTTTTCTTCAAAAGAATTAAATATACACTACAATAAGATTAAATTTAATCAATTTAAATATATACTGATACTGTTAGCCTGTGTCATCCCACAGCTGGGCAAAGGCTACTAAAGGCCCCATGACTTTCAGTTGTATTGATCCAGGGCCAATGAGGACCACTGAACGCTGGTCTTGTCAAACTCGTCCCGCCATCTTTTACGAGGTCTGCCGCAACTTTTTTTTTAGATTGTTGTATACTTTTCTTTGGTTTAAATCAGTCCCATCCATTTCAGATATTTCCATCATTGCTAACTTTAAATATAAATCCTCTGATATGCGAGGAGCAGATCATAGGAGGATCAATGAAAAGAGCTTTAAGAAAACGGGGCTAAACTTCACACGTTCATCGCAAGCTTTACACGTCATTAAGCCTATTTTGCCTTATCTCTCCAAAAATAAGACTTGACACTTACGTATATCTGCAAAATTTATGGCAAACACAAAAGACGTTACCAATCTCATAATTAGTTTAAACTTCAGGAAACGATAGCCATGTACTAGAAACATCTCCGATAGAAATCTACACTCAATGTTCATACAAATAAACAAGCGAACAGTAGATGAGACTCGTATCATTGTAAACGTACAGATCGCCAATAACGGTCCTTCCTACAGACTAAGACTGAAACACACTTGTAACACACATCACCACAACATGCGGTTTCATTGGTCAAAACGACGAAATGTTGCTTCACAATATGAAATGTAACCAATCAGAAGTCGCGCAGCGTGGTGTGTTAGAAGTCCGTTGCCAGCGTAATGTGATTCGTTTATGTACTGAACAGCAAGCTTGTTGCAATTTATCGGATACAGTTCTAATCTCCGGCAATAACTGAGATTCCTATTAGTAAGTCCAATTAACCTATAGCTTGAACTGGAGATCAAACTTGGGACCAAAGAAACGTTAGCGGACCGAAGCTTTAGTTAAGTCATTGAACTGACCTCTTGAAATTAAATTGTTGTAGAAAATAAATTATTACAAGAGTGCCGATGTCACATAATACGAAAACACGTTTTCTGTGTGATTTTTGTAAATAATAAAAATAAATAGTTTCTTGCCGTTCTTCAACATTGGGTTACTGTATCACATGAAGGCCAACAGGGACCTCCAATACAGCTGACGATATGATAAATTAAAAAGCCTATGAACACAAAATATAAAATAAAATGAAGCGAAATTTAACACAATCACTTGCACCGTTATCGCACAGATCATACATTATGTCGATGCCGCTCCTATCTTACATCTCCTTATCTAAAAAGTGTGAGGCTCGTCCGCCCCCTCTTGGCTCCATCTCTTCACACCTAAGAATTCAATTAATCGCGACGCGCACCCGCTTCGCTGGCCACGAGATTCGTGACTAGTAATTACTTTTTGTTACAAAAAGAAAACAAATCCATTCTATACTCCCCCGCTTGTTTACGAAAATAAAAAGATATTCTAACCTAGTAACGGACCAACAGAACAATGAGCGATGACACGGAACTCTTCCTCAACAACTCCCATATAAAAGGGATATCTTGTTACTAAAATATTCTACTCCATTTATTATAATAACATACGAAACAAAGGCGATAACTAGCAAGGAGTAAATTACGAACAAGATTTACGTTTACCATTCATCATTCGAGAATTAATCTCCCTGTTTCTCGGCATCGCCTAGAGATATTTCAATATACCTCAAAAGAATCCCATTTATTCGTAGGTACCTGCCGACTTCGGCTCATATTTCTCCGGGAATAACAAAGGCTCCGGGATCAAGGCATGACCTGTGGGCGCGTTCAGCAACAAGTTGTAAAAAACCACGCGCACGAGAACGCAAGTTGCAAATGAAATCGAAATAACGTAACGTCCAGTCCCGGCAAGGTCTCGCGGAATGAGATACGGCCTTTTGATTAACCATTGTCGGCCAGCCGACCCGTGGAGTCGCCCCACAACACTGCCACAATACTTTATTTATGTCTTTATATTTATCGCTTTCTTCCATTCGCAATAAAGAAGATACGTTTTTCTAAGCGCGTCTCGGCTCTCGACGATCGGCCTGGTTGATTTCATTTGCATACATTATGTATTTTTTTTTTTTTAATCTCATCTGTTGTCGTAGTCATTTTAATACAGACACGGAAAATTGATTAATATTTTATTTGTGTCTTAATTACAATTCAGATGACATATTAGTAGCTAATTTTTATCGTCGCCGGTGAGATAATTCTGTAGCGATTATTCATAGCTTTGATGGTTAGATTTATATCGAGCCATAAGGTTTTTTGATTTGTTTTCAAGGAACTTTATGTTACGTGCCCTTTATTACCTTATAATGACATTTTTAAGGTAGAGGGTTGGCTATAAGTCACGCGCTGGCCCCGAAAAGAAGCGAACCTCCTTCTGTTAGTAATTACATGCAAGTCGGCGGACGCGTAGGGTTCACCCCTGTGCCTACATCACGCGATGTGAAGCTTTCGCAGAACTAAAAGATTTTTTAAAACCAGTAGTGTCGACGAATAAACTTTCAGAATCGAATCTTCAAATACTCATCGAACTTCAGCCAGCCAGATGTTGGAGTTACAGCACTCCTTATTTAACTTTCAGATGAAACTTGGAACGAGGCGCTCGATTTGTTTACTCCATTAAACCGTATCTTACAAAATTATACTCTAGTTCGATCTTTATCGAGGTAAGTACACTACATACCAGACATAAATTTTATATCACTCGATAAAGGGACTCTTTGTGTGGCGGAGTTTATATCCGAAAGTTGATATTAGCGTCAGTATAAAGTCTACTCTGAGGGTTTTAGAGGCGCATAATCCAGTCGTTACAAAAAGTCGACATTGCGATAAAACGTGCAATAAGAATGGGTTGGTTATAGGTAGTATAGTAGGTTTTCATGTGTGTAAGTAAGCGGGCAGCGGGCGAGCTAGGCTTGGGGCTTGGCGGGTTGGCAGGCCGGCGGGCGGCGGCGGCGGCCGGCGACTTGTCCTCAACTCGGTAGCCGTGGCCGGTTCTCGCTGCTCGCCACTCTAGTACGGCACGGGCGGAGTCACGCAACGGACGCGCCGCTACGACCCGGCGCGCGCATACACACACGAACTTAAATAACATTTGTTCATAGTTCATACAAACTTTTTCACCGGTGTGTTTTTGACTGTGTTTGACTGTTTCATACGGAGGATTGAGTGTACTTTGAGTGACTTGGGGACGTGTAACGGATTTGGCGGGAGTTGAGGGAAAGTGGTAGGACGGAGGCGCGAGCGCGCCCTCTTTTACATAATCGTTGATAACTGGAGCTTTCGTAATTGTTGCGTGATAACAGTAAGTACACTTTTGTCATACTTTAGTGTAAGACATTTTTAATGTCTTAGAATCAACTATCTTATGTTTTCTATTTATTGTTTATGTTTAGATGCACGTCTTTCTTCGCCGTAAAGCTTGTTTTAAAAACAAAACTGTTGAATCTAGTAAGCAGATATAAAGGCCCAAGTGTTTTCTGTTTGCAGTGCGCATGTCAAGTTAATGTTGACATAAAGTTATCTCAAGTTGATAGACGTAATCCTCTTATCTCTGCATTAAGTACTGCTTTAACTTAAAAGTTAAAACTATGTCTCGTGTGTAGCTTTTGTAAATAAACACAGATATAAGTAAAGCAAAGAGTTATTTGAATATTTTAGGGCCCAATTTGAATTTTTGTGGGGCGGCTTACATACCTTCTTGTTTGAAATTCGAAATGGTTTGAACTCAATTATGAAGTAAGTAGTGTAGATACGACCTTTTTACTTTTAGTTTGCGTAGTATTAGAATGGAATTTATTACCTTTAAGCTGTTTTGAACGTTTTGTTTTCCATGTTAGGGTTTGGTTTTCAATAGACGTAATTTATAATTCCATATCAATTTTTAATTCCATAAATTAGCAGTTTTATGATTTATTGTGGCTTTTTATAGCCTCCGGGGAATTATGAGATTGATTTTTCGTATTTGTTTTTCCTCATGTTTTATTTAAGATTGTGTTATTTATCTAAGATTCGATTTGAGTATAACTCGTTCGATGAACGATTTGGTTCAGTTGAACGTAACTTCCAAATTCAAACATAGTGGGTTCTGGGTTCGATTCTTGAGTTCAAGAAAAAAAAAATTGTTATTTTTACCATTTATGAGTTGGTTATGTAATTCAGGAATGCCATCATGGCTAATATGTATTTGTAAATGTGTTGGTATAGGTACTTAGGTAAATATAGATGTTTGAGGTGTTCATAAGTAAACCTAAACTTAAGGCTAGACTGAAGTGGGAAATGAGGGCAAGAATCACGTAAAGCGTTTTATAGGCAAGTGTTAAGCTACTAAAGCGAAGCAAAAGGAATATGTAAGGATTGGTGGCGCTCTGTGGTTCCTGCCTCCCCCCATGGAAAGAAGGCGTTAGTTTATGCATGTATTTAAAGCTATTAGATATATTGTGAGTCAGAAGATAAGTTCTTAGGTCATTCTGCTTTCGTTTAGGTTTATAGACCGACCGCTTTAATGAGTCCTCCGCCTTGCCCCACCAAAGGCACATTAAGCGTCCACAAAGTCCTAAAAGTATTCCACAGGTTATTTGCTTTAAAATAACCATAATGTACGTAGGTATTACGATACTAATTGAACCAATACGTGATCAATCTTCAGAATACTCCATTTCAATTGATACCTTCGCGAGGACTCATTAAAGCGGTCGGTCTATAGCTGTATTTATCATCACGTCAAAAAACAATTCCTATCTGGGTATTTTTTAGGTATAAAATCAAATTATTTTATGTCATATAGGCCTACATTATGCAATTATAAAACGTCGAGAAAAGATGCACGGTTAGGGTTGGTCGTTTCCCATGGAGAAGAACCTCCATGGTTACACTTTTAAAATGATTTAGTTCTACACTGAAAAAAAACATTTATTTTAGGTTCATAATCAATAAAAAATACAATACCATATTATTATGTTACAGCGTTAGCACTTAAGTTTTTTTTTTTTTAGTTCCTTGTGCCACACTAAGAATTTCACCTGTATCGTGGGTGCGATTACAAAAATTTAAACTCACATATACAAACAACCAGACCCGGAATAACCGGCCCCGTAGGCCATACAAATATTTGTTCCGTGCGGGAATCGAACCCGCGACACGCAGTGCAGCAGGCAATCGATCAGCCACTGCGCCAACCGCGCCGTCTAAGTATATGTGGACAGCGTAGGCCCGACAATAAGTCGTATACTTCTCGATCTCAACTTCCTAAGTCTGTACTTAAATGAAATGAGTGTAAATGTGTCAAGAAATCCAACTTTTCCTGTGTTGTACATTCCTGTCTAAAAAGTAAACTAAGTATAAAACAAGATTAACTAAAGCCGACGGGGATGCTCGACGCAAGACCAATCACGTTTGATGGCCCGATCGTGGCCCACTGTCGCAATTGAAACGCGCCATTATCGGCCACTTATCACCGCTGACGTGCCGACTATTCCTGAATACAGCCTACCTACAATGTCTACGGGTAACGAAATTCTGTACTTTAACTTAAAAACAAAAGTACCTACTTCAACTCGATTTTTGTCGGATCTGCGCTTGCGCATCTTGAACAAAAACTAACTATCTATTAAACTTTATTTTCCTTCCTTCATCTCAGTTTATTTCGGTTCGCAGCATGTCTTCTTCTACCATACTTGTCTATTACTCGTCATCTCAGCCGTCATCTCCTTTCTAGCTATATCATCCTTCACACAGTCCATTTATCGTTTTTTGTCATCCGCTACTAGTATAGCCATTTTATTTGGCACAATACAATGTATTAAAATTAATGATTTACGATTTTAATAGCAGCCCGCCCGAAGTCCAGATTTGTGTCCGGTTGATGGCAATAGGCTCGCCCTCTATTACATGGGACTTAAACATAACTGACTAAATATGTGTACTTATACCTCAGTTTAACCTTTCGGGAAGAACGGGCGAACTTTGTTGCCAGTTATATTTTTTCGATTCGACGTTTAAAGTCAAAGTCATCAAAGTGATGCGCGTGGCGATCTCGTGATCTGATCACGAGATCGTGCGACACCCCGCTATCAATACTCTTTATCTATAAGACTAGTGATGGGGCCTGCTACTTTTAAAACTGAGTCGATAATTGACAGCTATTTGTAAACTAAACTAGAAGTGATTGTCTGGATGACTATCTACTCTCTTATTTGACAAAGGGTACAATTTAAAAAGATGCTAGACGGTCGTAATGTGTTTTTATGGAATATTTTTCTTTCCAATTACAATAAGTAACCTCCCATTGAAATACGGGAGATACTTTGGAAAAATCAGAAGTTAACTGTCTGCATGACGTTACAATCAGTAGCAATAACATATTAAAATAAAAGGAATAAAGAGAGATAATAACAGGCTTAACTTGAGTAACAAAACTAGTCGTTCAGAATTAGCCAATACCAGTCTTTTTGACCAACCAGGGCCACTGTCTTGCAGTGAACCGATAGGAATGAATGATAGAAGGCAATATGTTAGCCCCCGGCCATCTCGCAGAGCAAATCACGAGATGCCGAGATCGTGGCCGACACCCGCACAATCTATACTCTTTATCTGTGTCCACTTCACTAGTGATGTGCTGACCAAGTAAGTTAAAAAAATTGTCGATATCAAAAGTCAAAAATATTTAATTGGAAACTCAGAAAATTTTTCTTTCTGAAAAAGCCCAACATACAATTTCATCGTCTTTTTTCAGCCGAAAAAAAAACAACCAATATCTTTGACATTATTTAAGTCGAATTAAGTTCGGAGCTGGACATTGCCCTTTTCCAAGAACTGTCACAATATTCGGTTCAACGTTCGTTCTATAAATCTGCGATCCCCGACCTTTAACATAGATCAAAAGGTTTTCAACAGTTTTCACTGAAAACGCTGTATTACTGTTGTACTGTACTCGCTAATATTTGAACAGAAACCCAACAGATAGAAGGTAACAGATATCTCTCCAGCGATGTTGTAAACCCGGTCATAAGACGCCAAGATCGTGTCTGTATTTGACCCGAATCTATACCCTCTGTCTTCGTCTACTTGGCGGCTTGACAGCTGAGTAGTGGTTAATACCAAATGATACTGAATCAATCGTCACGTAACATAATACGATCGTTACTTAAATGGCGGTACTTATGGTGTTTGACTGGTTTATATTGATATGTCTTACGTAGAACATTAAAAGGATTTATTTTAGAAGTTTGGCTTGCTTAGATAAATCAACACATTTTTTTTGTTGTTTTCAAATGGATAACATTGAATAAGCAGAGGTATACCTATAATACGCCCACATTCCGGGCTATGTTTAAGTCCCATGCAATAGTGGGCTAGCCTATTGCCATTAACTGGGCACAGATCCTGACTCTTAGCTGCAATTGACAACAATCAAATAACTCTGACCGACCTGGGAATCGAAACGAAGATCAAATGTTGTAAGTTCCTTTAAAACCACTATTAACATAGACTACTCCAAATAAAACAAAACAATGGCATGCACATTAGACGTCAATAAAAAAAAAACGAAACCAGGCAAATAACCTATCCGATAAAATAAATCGATTGTTAACGACTACAGAATCGAGTCCACCCCATCTCTAGTTATTGCGTCCCATCTCTAGTTATCGCCACAATAGCGTCCTCTCGTTAGGCCGCGACACTGACTGCAGTGCCTAATGGCGCGTCGTGCTGCCAATTTCTGGCTTAAGGCTCTTTCACGACTAGCAGGCGTTAGCACGCATTACTTTAAATGTGTTTTCTTTTATGGCAATACTAGAGTTGAGTGTGTTGTCATTTTGAGAGTAGATGCACGCTTTATTATTGAATACCAGTTTTAATAGGAATGAACGAACGAACTTAGACGACGTTTTATAGATGATTTCCTTTAGGGACAACATAATTATACGACATTTGCAATTCAACTCAATTTGCAAAATATTATTTGCCATAATTTAATTTATAATATGGCAAAAACCACGTGTAGCCGCAGTTCGTGAATTCCAAGACATTTAAATCCTAAAAAAATGAACATTATGCAACTTTTTAGCATATTATGCCCATAACAATCTGCGCCTGACCACGAATAAACGCGCAACAAGAATTCGAATCGCGAAACCAATAAATGTTTAATCCAGCTGGCAACTATGTAAGCACAAAACTATAAAAACGTCTAGTGCCAATAAGTTCTATACTCTTCGCTTTATATCTAAGTCATAAAATTTTATCAAGAGAGCTTAGTGGGAACTTTTAGACGGATATGAGCAAAAAAAGGTGTTTCTAATCCAGCCATGCGTTTGCGCAACGCGTTGATGTCTTTTGTATGGAAGAGGAAGCGGCGCCCGCGCAAGCGTGGTGATTTCCGACTTTTTGCAATTTTTATTATGTTACTAATTAAGAACTTCATAATTTACCGTAGTTTCCGTGTCGCTATGGGATAAATAAATTAAATTCTTTAAAAGTTTCTTGGATGTTTGCAAATAAATGTTTGAATCAGGTTTCCAAATTGATCATAATAATATGCGTGCCGCCTTGTGTAAGTAATACTTACATAAATACACCATATTTACTACAAATGGTATTTACTGACCAAACCGCACTTCGTGTAGGTGCAAGCTGTCATACTTTACCATAACCGTATTCAACATGCATATTTGACACAAAATATGGATTTTATTTTTAAAGCTTACGTATCAGTCACTCTAATATTAAGCCCACCATACAAGCTTTCCTAAATTTAGAGCTTATTGTGTCTCAATTTATTGTAAGGGGTCCTCAGCCTGAGTGCATACCACAGCCTACGCGGATTATATAAACAAAGCAGATATCGTCCCATTACCAACGAGTTATAGGCAATTTAAATAGTCAATTATATTGAGTATTGCTCAAGTGAGTTTTCTCCTTATTCTTAATTACTTAAGTTATAAATCAGAATACCAGTTGGTATTAACAATAAGTCTTTTATTATTTATAATTACTTGTTCAATTTTCTCGAGTTTAAGTTAGTATTGTATCGGTAAAGCTCTGAGCGGTTAGTTGAAGTGTTTTATTACCTGTTTATTTTATTTATCGGTTCCTATGTAATAACTAAGAGGTATTATAAGTAACAGTTGGTTATGAAGGACGCCTGTTTTATACAATAATGTATATGTAAAACGTGGACATAACTGTGATATTTCTTAATACACCAATATTTCTTTAATATTGTGTTTCATAGATATTTTTTTCTTTTTTTTAAATTCAACAGGAAAATATCACTTATGCTGAAATCGTTTTATCCTAGTCTTTTCCCAGTTATATTGGGGTCAGCATCCAGTCTTGCAAAATGCTGTTGCTTCGGTGAAGGAAAAAATCGTGAGGAAGGAAGGCAGCATGCCTGACAGATATTTCTCGACGGCATGTAAAGCCAAGTCCGAGGTCCATGGGCGGTATAAAGACTCTGACACCAGGTTAGGCATTAACCACACGAGAAAGAAGATGCTACTGAATACCAGTATTTTACATGGAGTGAATGCCTACAAGTCCTCCGCAATCCAGTTCCTTAAAATCTCTATACTCCTTGGTAAGACTGTTTGTACAGACCACATACAGGGTGTAAATAGACCCTGCACGAAGCCGTCAACCGAGCATTCTGTACATCAAACTAAGAAAATTTACGCAAAAAATTTTGCTGGGGAATGAGTTTTTTTTTTGGGGTGAAAAAACACGTTTTAGGGAAGGATTCGATGAAACGCACTCCAAGCATTGTGCTGATGGATGGATTGAATAGTACAGGGGTCGTAGAGGTGTTTAAAGTAAACATTAAACACATGTATTTAAAAAAAAACTTGTGTTAAGGTTAAAGTTGGAACTTAGGCTCCCAATATCTCCGTAACTAGAAGGTTCACAGGTATGGTCTAGAACAAAAAAAATATCGCAAAGACGGGGAGAATAAGTGCCTTTCGAGTTCGTTAAGGGTTTATTATATTTTATACCCTTTACAAACAAAGTGACATTAAAACCATCGTTCTATATTAACACTGTATTCCTTCGTAAATCAATAAATTAGTTTCCAACTAAATTAATTAGAGGTTCTAACTGGTATCAATGATGAATCATCCGAAGGTCAATGCCAACACGTGCATGAAATTTTTATTCGTCGGTCAATACATCAGTGAGTCGTAGCGATTCATTAAAATCGATAATGACCACTGCATTCAAGTATTACGACTTTTTCGTTTGAATTATCCAGTTTTAGGGTTCCGTAGTCAACAAGTAGAGGAACAGTACAGTCTTAACAAGGGGTATCGTATTACCCAGTACTGGGTTGTGGAAGTCAGTTAGGCAGTCGCTCTGTGTAAAATACTGGTATTCAGCTGCATCCGGTTAGACTGGAAGCCGACCCCAACATAGTTGGGAAAAGGCTAGGGTGATGAGTCAACAAGGAAAGGAACGTAATAAATAACGAAATTAAAAGGAAAACTATCACAGCTAAGTAGGCTTTACAAGTTTACGAGTAATAGTGGACCAACTTATAAAACGTACTTGAATAACATGTTTTCCTAAACATAATGTATGGGGGCACAGGTTTTTCAACTGCAAATGTAAGTTTGTTTTTCATTATTACAATAAAAATCACCGTTCGGAGACAAATTCGCATATTTTGATAAGCAGCTACGGAACCCTAAATTGTGCGTGGCCCGACACGCACTTGGACAGTTTTTCGTAATAAGGTAGGTAGTAATCATTAGCGTCCTATTCTAAAGAAAAGCATAGGTTCTTTCGAGTACACTGACGGTGTGCCACTTTTCATCCTTATGCCCTAAGTAATAAGGCTGAAAAGTGGTAGACCGTGAGTGAGCCCGGTAGTACGTAATCTTTAGCTGCTGTATTAATTATTATTAAGACCCGAACTCATCAAATACTCAATGAATCAAGTGACTACCAAAATGAAACTTTAAATTAACTTCATTCACTTTGTCAAATGGGATTATGTAAATATCTCAATCAAATCAAGATTATTTTTCTCAATCAAATAGCCAAGTCAAGGTTTAACTTAATCAAATCACCATTTTAATGTTTATTCAAATAAATTACTTTAAATGAGTGCAGCTTAAAATGGACCTTCATATCATTTTATCTAATACTTTTATTAAAAGTGTGTCACATAGGTAATAGGTAATTCCATCGACATCCATCCAGCCCATAAGTCATCAACAATAACGCCTTAAGAGCTGGGGGTCCAAAATGGCCGCTTTAAAAGAATCATAAAATAATAATACAGAAATATTTAAAAATGTTAAGATTTGTATAAAAATAAATAAAGGAAATAATAATATGAATCATGTTAACATTCGTAAAATGGTCACAATTTGACCATTCATCGTCAGCATTGTAACGCATTCATATTGTTACCCTATCATGATTCTACTAAAGCGGCCATTTTAGATCCCCTGTACGCATGTCGATGAAAATTGTCACACGACCAGATTATGACCTGGGTTAACACATCAGACATATTTAGAATTCTTTTGATCCCGGCAGTACAGTCCCAAGTAATATTTTCCGACATCCACACGAGCGAACCCAATTTCATAAGCTAGTTACCAGATACCTGATGTGTATCTAGACTACCATCAAGTAACTAGGCGCACTCATTATCAAGCACACGACCAATACCCTCATCCATAGTCGGTTCCGTTTTTACGGTCGCCCGCCGTCTGACCTCACTGCCCTTAGGTCAGTTTCCAACCCACATTAATGTACCAACAAAACATAGTATTAGAAACATAATTTAAGTTAATATAGGTAATCTCTAACGACCGACCTACCGACCGACCTTAAGCTGGTCTCAGGAAGTACGTGATTTTACGTAATAAAACACTTCGATATGGTCAGTTCACCCTGTTTTTTTGCGACCACTGAAATTAATCGGCCGATCTGATGTAGGTCGGGGATATAAATTGTATTTGTGTTGTTTTTTTATTGGAGTGGCGTATCGTAATCCAAAGGTTTGTTTGAAAAAGTGGGTTCTTGGCAACAGTTTTTGTAAATGGATTCGTGGTCGCAGATTCAGACTTCTGGTTCCTACCTCGTAACACTAATTATTATTAATTTATTTATTTCAGATCACTAGAATCCATAAAAGACATTAAATTAAAAATCAATTAGCACATCTATAACAAGACACGTTACATACAATTAAATTAAAATCAATTAGTACATATTAGTTGTAGTAGTAATGCTTGATGCAGGTGTGAGAGATTTCAGCCGACATTTTTAGTAGTAATTTCTCCCTTCTGTGAGTCATAAAAATCATACCCTCGTCAGCCAGTTCTAAAGGTCATACCTGAAGTAGATTTTTAGTTTAGATTCGAGGTAGGTTATACAACTTTGACGTATTACCACGTAATTTAATAAATCATTTTGCCTTATGGTCAGTTGAACAGTTTTTTGGCGACCAAACAAACCTAATCGTTCACCCAGATGTAGGTCGAAGGTAAGCTATGTTTTCCATTATTCATGTCCAATTGTTCTAAGTTCTGACGGAAAATCGTTAGCGGTGACTCATTAAAGAAATTCGACCGGTCTCGAGATCCTGGTTCTTGATAACGTTGTTTGCAGTACCTATATCGATTGCAAAGGAATTCCGATTTGAATAATATTTTGTATATCGATATAAATCGGTCTTTATCGTTCGGTATTTTGCGGCGCCTTTGTGAAGTCTGTTACGCATCATGTTGATGTCAACTTGATTATGTTCGGTAGTTGGGACCTTAAATTGGATTTTTGTTGCGGTTTTTGAAGGCGAATAAACTTTGTTGGAAAATGGCATTCGATTGAAAAGACGAATACTTTATCTGCTTACAAAAAATTTTTCTTTTTTCAGAAAATATTTATGAGAGGTTTACACTTTTATTTATATGTATATTTACAAATCAAATACATTTTTAAATATTCCTTTGAAAAAAATAAATAAAAAAAAATATTTAAAAATATAAAAAAATTGTGGCCCACCGGTATCGGGAACAGCGTCCAAGCTACCGGCGCGGCGGTCAGGGCTTCAGAGAGAGGAACCTCCTAACAATCGAGCCGAGTCCAGGAGTACCGAGAGGTTTATTATTACAACTACTGATTTGATTGGACATGAAGATATAAGTTCAAAGAACTCGGACTTTTAACAAAAAAAACGGTACCTAAAATATTTATATGGACATCGCATCACCTACTTTACTTTTACAATTCGTTATTACTTACTGCAAACACATAGTAAAACGAAATAAAAAATCAATAAAACATGAAGCTTTTATTCAATTCAAACATTCTATACAAGGCTTCAAATGTATTGTCAATTTAGTCACGTGTTAACTAAAAACTGCGTCCTTGAGTTACAGAAGTTTCCAAACAAACACTGTATAATGTTACACACACATGCAAGTATGTATATAAATACATTCATTCAAACATTGACCCCTGGACGATCGATAACAAAGAATACATCGTTTGAATTGACCGCTTGATGTAGAACGAAACCTTTTAATTATTTATGGAAAGTACTTGCAATTGAGGACATCGTTTTCAGTACCTAAGTATATTGGAAAACTTATAACTGCAAAAAACACAGTTTTAATAAACCGCCTTCGTATCAATGTGTTGGGAATATTATTAAGTCCAGATTATTAGGCTCTGTGTCGCTTACCAACATTTGTAGGTAATATTTTTGTGCTTGAAAAGAACCAATTCACACGGGGTCAACGTGGTAGGTTATGACCCACTCAGCATCAGAATTTGGCGCAGGTGACGTAATAGGCAGATTACACCAAAGACAAAAAAAAAAACCGCAAAAATAATGACACTTTCTCAAAAAAAAAAAAAAAAAAAAATTATGAAAGTTCACCTAAACCGTTTACCATAATGTAAAGTTGTCCATTTCATAGCACGAAGGCAATTGAATAATATAGTAATTTTTAATATATCCCTAATGACAATATTAGCCCCTCAAACAAACCCGTACACTGTCAAACAAAAAAAGCTTAACCCCCAAACACCGCGTAATATTTAATTTAGTAAACATTCAAGGTTGCGTTACAAGTGTTACGCTTACGATTTGAACGTTATTGGTCGCGTCTGATAGCATCGAAATGATTTTGTAACCTTCGGGGCGAGTGGTGGTTATCACGCGACGGCGACGGGTTAACTCCTGGCCCTTTGTCACGATTTTAACTTACGTATGTCGTGTTTAGAGTGGGTAATGAACGCAATTCCTGAATGTGTTTTTCCAACACCGTCTACTGAATAAATAATTCGAAGACAATTCTTGAAAAAACGACTTTGAAGACAATGAAGTAAATACGAAAATTTTGATAGTACATATGTTTTTTTATTAATTTTTTTCCTAGCCTGTCTGTGCCACTCCTGGGCAAAGACCTCCCTACACTCTTTACATTTCTAGCGAACCCGCGCGTCCCCCTTCTGATGGAATTATTATATCATTACTTTCTCATAATCACTAAAATCTTTGTTTCTATAAAACAAAGATTCTATGATAACAAGAAATTCATAAAATTAAACGTTGATTAGATGACTGTATCTAAACAAGACTAATCCTGTCGACTTTACTTTTATTCTTTTATGCAACCATATTGGTTGCACATAAAAGCTAAGAGATGCCGATATAATTGGGAAAAGGCTGGGCAGAAAATGATTATAATATGCAAAATGATCAAGATTTCATCACTGTGACAATCGTGTAACTCATAAGTGCTTTTGTTTGTTATTTCAGTAAGCATAGTATGTTTCGTTTTCCTGTACGAATAGTTTCTGCTAAGTGCGGAAGTCTGGTGCAACTGTATGGTACCTATGTTCGCTAAGTTCCAAGGCCATGTAAACTTAAGTCTCGGTTCGTATCTTAAGCCCAAGTATGTTAACTGTTCAAGGTTTTAGGTGAAACTTTAATTTTCTCACTCTTGCGTCAAAAAATACTGTACGTTTTAACAATTTGTACTTAAAATTAATTTAGTACCTACTTGAGTATTATTACATTATAGATTTTATATTCATTTTCGTTAAAATCGTTCAAAACAGTGTTCACTTTCACACCTTTAGCCAATAGCGGCCTTGAGTAAACTTTTGTTTTTGACGGTAAAAGTAATTATTTCCCGGAAGGTGTAGTCATTTTTTTTTTTTTTTTTTTTTTTTTCCGAATGGGAAATCATCAAATGACCCCCCCCACTCTGGGCGGAGCGGAGGGGAGTGTCAGACTTGTACTGACTAAAACCCATCCATGTTCCTTCTTTGCCCGTTATGTTCCAGGGCCACGGTATCTCTTTCGAACAGTCCCGCAGCGTGTAGTCATTACTCAGAAGTTTCATAACCAACAACAATTTTTAATCAGACAGATCAAAATATATGCAGTCATAAAAATTTCTAAGCATTTTATGTAACGGTATAAAACCGTGTAGAATGCAGATTTCATCAAACACCATATAGAATTGGAATACAACTTTCATCAACGATAATTGATACACCACAAATCATTAAATCACCGGAAAAATCTACAGTTCTTACCTGACATTAGACGCAGCCAAAATCAAGGGTTACCAAAATCATAATATGAGCATAATTATAAATGAGATAATAGGCCAGGATGGATGAGGGCCAAAGAAACGATGGATGGACTGTGTGAAGGATGATATGGCTAGAAAGGAGGTGACTGCTGAGATGACGAGTAATAACCTCAAATTGAGTTAGGGCAGAAGAATCATCATCTGCCTAGCCTTTTCCCAACTTTGTTGGGGTCAGCTTCCAGTCTAACCGGATGCAGCTGAATACCAGTATTTTACATGGAGCGACTGCCTATCTGACCTCCACAACCCAGTTAATACTGGGTAATACGATACCCCTTGGAAAGACTCGTTGTCAGACTTTTCGGGCCACTGACTACCTAACGACTGTCAAAGATCTACAAATGACACCCGGGACCAACGGCTTTACGTGCTTTCCGAGGCACGGAGGAAACTCGGTAAGTAATGGGTGGTCACCCATTCACAGACCAACCTTGGCAAGCACGGCTTAACCTAAAGATCAACCCGAGCGGCTGTTATTATTTAGGGCAGAAGAATAATGATATAATAAGCAATAAGAGGGCTAAGAAAGCACTGATAGATTGTCACCTAGTATGGCTCCCAAGGTATGTTTAAACACGGATAATTCTAAATAAGATATTTCTAGTGATAAGATTTCACTAAATATTTAATACTAACTTCTGCCCGCGGCTTCGCCCGTATACATTATTTTGTATTTATAATAGTAGTAAGAAGAAAGATTGGGCTTGCATTGAGTCGGCCAATCTTTATAGTTCACATATTTTTTTCTTACATAACATACATAACATCACGCCTGTAATCCCCGAAGAGATAGGCAGAGGTGTACCTAATAGTATACCCACATTTCGCCAGTTATGTTTAAGCTGTTGCTTCTGATCAATCATGCCCCTAATGCCAATAATTTCAACAATCAACGATTTGGCAGCTACCGATTGTCAGCCCCGATTACTTCGTTATCCCAATTCAGATATTATCTCGTGAGAATTGACATGCCATGTCAATAGTTTGGTATCAGACAGTCAATAATTTAATATTGTAGGTTTGTTAATAAATAAGATTAACTTAGAAGACATTTCATTCAAATATATTTTATGAATACGTTAAGCCGTTGGTCCCGGGTGTCATTTGTAGATCTTTGACAGTCGTTAGCTAGTCAGTGGCCCAAAAAGTCTGACAACCAGTCTTACCAAGGGGTATCGTATTATCCAGAACTAACTGGGTTGTGGAGGTCAGATAGGCAGTCGCTCCATGTAAAATACTGGTATTCAGCTTCATCCGGTTTGATTGGAAGCCGACCCCAACATAGTTGGGAAAAGGCTAGGCAGATGATGATGATATTTTATGAATACAAAACCAGTTGCAGGACCAACGTGTCAATTATGACATACTAGCTTATGCACGCGGCTTCGCCCGCGTGAAGTTCGGTAATTGTCCCACAAGATCGCAACCGGGGTAAAAAGTATCCTATGTGCTTTTACACACTATAATCTATCTCTGTGCCACATTTCATCCAGATCCATTCAGCCGTTCTGGCGTGATTGAGTAACAAATATCTATCCATTCGTAAGAAGTAAGATTTGGCGATTTTTCATGGAGAAATGTAAATCCTTTTTATCTAATTACAACCACCGGCGTAGGGGTAAGGGGTTGGGAAAATACCTAGATATTTTTCAACTGGGCTATCTTTTCTGACTCTGGCCTATCATTAACGAAGAAATAAGAACGCCATCGTCAGCAACACGAAACGTAGACACATTCTGTCATTCTATTTTCACAATCCTCACGATCTCAAGTTCCATCAACATTGAACTTACTCACCTTCAACTATTTTCCGTGACTTTGAATTCCGATGGGCAGTTCTCGAAACTGACGTCATAGTTCCACAAAATATAAATTTCGAAGAACGATAGTAGTGTTAATAAATAACGAGGATAACCGTGCTTTCTGTCTAACTGACAGGCTTTTAGACAGTTCAAAAGTTCCTGTAAGTTACGGTCTAATTAAAATGAGGTAGGTATATAAATATTACTTTATTTTTAAACAAAATACTTTAAAGAGAATTGCCTATTAAAGCATTATAACACCCTCATAAGACAGAGGTCGGCAAATGTCACTATTGCGTGGGACGCCTCATAACCCCTTGGGTAGTTCTTAGCACTTAACTCTTTGTGGAAATGCCCTATGGTCCGTCATTAAAGGCTGAATTATAGCCAGTACCATTATACATGAACATTTTGACGTCATAACTCATGAATCATGAAATGACCTTTATATTATTCTATTTCGAAGTGACGTCACGGATTTATTACCATTTTATAGTCGTTTGTATTGTAGGAATCCTTTTTGCGTGATTAAATCGTAACGGTATTGGAAATATGATAGTCATGCGTTTGAATGGTATTAATATTCATAAATAATTTTAGGTCAGACAGTTGTTATTTTATATTACAATGATTGTTTTGTCTAGTTACATGCAATCAGGTCATATAATATAGATACAAATTATGAAATATTTGTTTCTCAATACTGGTAAAATGTGTGTGTAAAGCTAGTGCCCTGCATTACCTGAACCATCTTACCCGGAGTATTCCCTTCTGCCCCCGAGTGTCTGTCCCCAAATGGGGACAAATGGGAATTTTCGTGTTATCTGTCCCCAAACTTATAAATACGGACAGATGGGAATTAAAAGTTTTTCTGCCTCTGAAATATTTTTTAATTAAAGTGTTGTCCACAAATGGGGGCAGATGGACCTCTTCTTTATAATAAAGGATGGCTCAGGTAATGGAAGGCGCTGCCTGTAATATTTATAGTAAGGACATTAATATTCGTCAGATATATGCGATCACCAGATCAAAAGTAGTTAGCTGGGTTATCAGAAACATGAATTAGGGCTAGTAGTGTAGGCCCCTTATTCAGTCCCACTATTTAGTCTTGAACCAATAATTTTATAATTATTTAATGACTGCATGTCTTAGCACGCACTATTATAAAATACATGCTTTTTCTGCATGTCTACCCTTAAACGGACTTCGTTATAAACTAGCTATTGATCCTGAATAAGGCATCGTGATCTCAGATACTAATAATCACGACAAAGTTATTAACGTTCTTCACTAAGACCTTGCTGAATGATTTCTGACTGATGTCATACGTCATGGGAACTATTTAATAATATCAAAGGCTGTTGATACATAAAATAACTCGACCGACATCGACAATGAAGCACCGTCGCTTAGTAACAAAGCTGACTTATCTACTGAGGTTTTAATTACAAAGTCATCATCATCTGCCTAGCCTTTTCCCAACTATGTTAGGGTCGGCTTCCAGTCTAACCGGATGCAGCTGAATACCAGTATTTTACATGGAGCGACTTTTACAAAGTCATCAAAAATGTTTATTTTGAGTGGAAGTCCACATGGATGTCCTTCGCCATGGAGCGCCCGGAGAGGTCCTTCAAATTCAAATTCAAATTAATTTATTTGTTAGAATGAGGTACAATAAATGGTCTTTTCAATCAGTGGTCTCATCACATTCTGCCACGTGTGGCGTGCAAATATTTGGTACATAAATAGAATTATTACAAGACCAAAAATAAATAAAAATAAAACAATAACAATTTCTAGCATGTCAGTTAAAAATATTATCTGGATTACATTCAAAATATTATTTAATGTCAAACTATTAAAGAGACGATATGTCAAAGTTAATAAGATTACAATTCAATCAGCATGTTAGTGTCATACAAATAGCCGTTTAAATTATAATAACATTTTTTACATAACAAGTCTTTGAATTCCTTTCTAAACGCATTTAAATTTAACTCTTTGATTTGTCTTGGGATTTTGACAATCTTCCTTCACAATCTTACTGCCACATCGTGTTCCTTCACGTCACTTCTGCCTGCCTCACCCCATGGCTAAAGTCATTTAACCAAAACACAACACTACTGTGTGTTAGTTACATAAATAGGCAAACTGATTTACAGACAGCACATCAAGCTACCCAAAACTGACAAATTTTCACAATCAACCTTGAACCTAATGCTTAAGCGATAAAGTTAAAAATCTATTAAAGAAATTTGACTGATTGTAGTAGCTTGATATGCTGGAGTCTGTACTTAACCAGACGTACCTACAACTACTAAATCTATCAAAAATGTCTAGCAAACAAAACCACACATGTGCCTAATTAATGCTAGACACACCGTCTCTCTCACGACACAGAGATGTGACAGATAAATTGCAGAATTCCAGACACAATGGGTCGCCGAGCTAAAAAAAATGTATCACTTCGTCCATCGACATTTGGTCGGCCTCTTAAAATTCTACGCGCGTCTTCTGACCATGGCATTTTTGTTAGGAGCCGAGACGTAAAATGTGCGGATTCCCATGTTTTGGGGCCGACAACCTCCCACCGTGTACTTAGTAACTACGTAGGAACATTTTTAAATGCTTTAAGATCAAATGGTCAAAAAAGTTTTCCACCATTTGTAATTTCGCCTGGCCTTTACTTTAATTTGTTTCTTCGTTAGTTTTGACACGTAGCATTTCATCTGTTTTATTTTAACTGATAGCGAGGTGTATTTGTCATTTCTTTAGTAAATCTTAAATGCACTCTATACTACATATTACCTTGGGACCCCTCTGGACTAGGATGGCACTGGACAGAGCCCAACGGAAACTGTTGGAGGAGGCCAAAAGGCGTGATATCCTATATATATGAAATTTTAAATGGATATACTGATAAAGTTGTAAAGTACGAAAGGAAGCAAAAGGCTATTATTAAATTAAATGCCCTATAACTAACATCCTAAATCGCTGGGCCTAAAAGCATGACTTTTGTATAACTAAAACCAAACAACTAAGACAACCACTAGAAACCATTATGAAAAATTTCCAAAGATTGACTGGTAGAGAATGCCTTGTGGCATTAAGTCCGCCTATGTACCACTATTGTACAGTTTAAATAAAGAAATAAAAATTAATTCTCTAAACGTGTTAAATAGCAGTTGAAAATTAGCATGAAAGTTCATCATTGATATCCCACCGAGCACACATCTTATACTGATTTCCTTTCAACGATTTTCAAGCCCCAGCCCTTCTTGAACCCATTAACATAAAACGATAACTTATACGAATATCGGTGCATATTTGGGTCTAATGCAACGACCAGACCACTAATGCATTGCACATGCAAATTCGTTCCAATTACATGAATACTTAAGCATTCGTTTTGCATAAAAAGTCAACAGTAGCTAAACGGTAACAGGCTTGCGTGAGCCCAATGTTAGGAACAGCCTAATGACCAAACTTTAATTAACTATTAAACTATCTCCTGCATTCAAATTCAGAGTAAAGCATTATGCATTATGGTCTCTGACGTGACTCATTATTTAGTTTGATAATTTAAACTGCATAAGCACAGCCTAATCAGCATATAATCCACCACGCAGGCCCAGTGCTAGTGGGTTGGTAGATGTCACATATCTTCGAATTATTGGTTCTAGGACATGCCGGTTTCCTCACGATGTTTATCTTCACCGATTTGCGAGCAGTGGTGATCAAATAAATTACACCAAGTAATGCGCCTGCCTGAGTTCGTAAGTTGGGGCCGCCACCACTGGGCCACCGCTGCTCCCTGTAACGGGCTTGCGTGCACCCAATGTTAGGAACAGCCTAATGACCAAACTTTAATGAACTATTAAATTATCACCCTGCATTCAAATTCAGAATAAAGCAGGTTTCAATTATTATCTCTGACGTGAATGTTCATTATTAACTTTGATAATTTAGACTGGACTGGTGGAAATTAAGATCAAGCTGAAGAGCTCGATTAAAGCAATTCTTAATGACCCATCATATCGATGGCACATCCACCCGTATCTATGAACAATTCAAAATGTTAACTTAGGTAAAAGTAATTATTTAAGTTACGAATTTTATTCTGTAGTTTAGTAATTGCTTGAAGTTAGAACTGTCAAAAGTTAGGATTCTTAGCTTAACTTTCTTTGACGGTTCTTACTTCGTTTAAATTTTTGTCTATTGCATAAAAATGTTTGCATAAATAATTATTTAAACTAAAGTAATTACTTAAAGTTGACTACACAGGTTGAACAACTTCTCCATGGGTCCAATATCGTAAATGCAAAAAAAATATCAGCTGTCCCATAAATTTGGGTCGATTAGGTATTGAAATTTAGTAAACTTTAGTAAGTTGTTCAGTTTGATGGTCTGCAGCTTATCATTTCATATGACTATAACCCTTTCTGTTACACCCTGTAGATACGGGTGTTACTATTATGTTTTTCAACTCTGATTGTTAATCACGGTGCATACTGAAACTTAAGGTTTAAGGTTTTGAAATAAAGTTGAAAATCTATTAAAGAAATTTGACATCGTTATGACTTAACGACCGATTTTTGTCGCTGTCTATGTCGAGACTGCAGCCCCAGATCAAATTGTTTTGTTAGACTGCAGCCCCTGGTATAAACAAATAGTTTCGATTTTCCTGTACCCTGTTACCCATACTTTGTCGACTTTGGCTTCAAGACGATGTGTTATACAAAATGAATCATTATTTTCATAGAGCGACAGTCTGTCTATTATGCAGACTGGCTTGACTCGTCTGCACCTAACTTTAAACTTCAATAAAAGCTTTAACCGGTGCAGTCCATTTAAATTTTATTGCAGAACTAACACTACTAGTTCCTATAATAAAATAATCTACCTTCAGAAACTTGTAGGGTATAATCTTGATTCAATTTAATTACTGATTAAGTTAACAAAAGACAGTAAAGGAAACGGTAGATGATATAGACTATACTGTAACTATGAAATATCTACTTTATTACGGTAAATAACTTCGATGGTTTCCAATTGAGACCACTTCCACTTAACAAATATCAACTTTACGCTTGTGTAAATTAAGCTGACTTCAAAATGGTCAGTACTTTTGACAGGGCTATAAAGATGTTTGATGTTGTATTGTAAACTGAGCTTTATGTGTGAGCATTAAACTAGTTATTTCGAAAATACACATTTGTTTACTCTTTTGGAAAATAAATTGCAAACCCAGGATAGTTAAACCCGTGGGTAGTATTTTGCACATTATTTCGATTACAAAGCCATCTACGTTGGTTATTTACTTTGACAATCGAGTGTCTGAGCTGTTCAATCTTCAGCACAACTGATTGCGTTTGGTTTCGATGTTAGGTAGCCTGGTTAACCACTGATGAATCTTTTTATGGGTGCGTGGGGGTCCATAGGGAAACGAGACAGATTTCTATTCAATCAACAGACTACTTCGGATCTGATTGTACTCGTTTAGAAGGTTTATATGTATTGTTCTTTGACAGGCGATTTTAAACCCTATTTTAGAGTAAGTAAAATACATAGATAACGCGAAAATCATCATGTTTTCGGATGGATGTATGTACCCAGGAGCTATAAAGTGTACTTCCTTTTAATAGCAGATACATATTAAGTCTAGATTCCATCCTTATCTTGCGTTTTGGCCAAGTAATGCTTGGTATACAATAAGCATCAATCAATGCTTTACGTCCGTACGTACGTAGTCGTTGCTTTAGTCGTCGCGTTGGAAGGCCTCCCACTAGGTGGACCGATGACCTGGTAAAGGTTGCGGGGACCCGCTGGATGCGAGACGCACGGGATCGGTCAATGTGGTGACACTTGGGGGAGGCCTATGTCCAGCAGTGGACGTCTTTCGGCTGAAATGATGATGATGGATGCTTTAGTTAGAGTACCGTATATTGCATTCAATAGCAATCTAGCTCTTAGTGTACTGTTATGATTTGTTCAAATTGATAAATTCCCATTAGAAGTCCGTCAGGGAGTATCTGGCCAGCATTCATAGAAATAACAGTATATGAGCTAATACGTTTTTACAATGTGCGATATAATTCAAGATGACATTATCTGAGTTAGCGTTAGAGTGCGCCGGCGCCGCCACGCCGTATAAATTAATTTATAACGTCTAGTCATTGGACAGATTTACGGAGAAGTACCACTTTACCTTAAACCTTACTTAAATTCTTAAAAGTGTTACAATGAGTTCAGCATCCAGCCAAACACAAAAAAACTTTAAAGAGGCCTGAAAAAAAAAATCATAAAAGACATAGCTTGTTGATATTTTATTAATGGGATGTGTGTGCTCTTGACCATAATGGAACGAACGCGTCTAGAAGATGATTATTCAGTCTTGATTTGATACTGACGTCAAGTATACCTTAAAAAACTGAAGCTGATGTTACACGATAGGTATATACTTCTTTTGGCTGTATGTTCGCCAGAGATGTTATCCACAAATACGTCGTGATTTAAGGTTTTCATGTCCCGGCTGTCATTTGTAGATCTTTGACAGTCGTTACAGGTAGTCAGTGGCTCGAAAGTCAAATTTGTAGATTCTATTGAATATAGACCATTTTTTTTTCATCTCAAAAATATCCTATTCTTTTTTTATAATAGAATACATTTTAGTCATAATGCCTTTCAGGTAAATTGTAAAATTAGCGCAACGCCGAAATGTGTGGCTCTTAAGCCGTTGGCCCCGACTGTCATTTGTAGAACTTTGACAGTCGTTACAGGTAGTCAGTGGCTCGAAAGTCTGACAACCAGTCTTACCAAAGGGTATCGTATTACTCAGTACTAACTGGGTTGTGGAGGTCAGATAAGCAGTTGCTCCTTGTAAAATACTGGTATTCAGCTGCATCTGGTTAGGCTGGAAGCCGACCCCAACATAGTTACACAACAGGTTCAATTCCTGAAAGTACGCGTAGTCTGCGTCAGTAGCCAGCTTTAAAATTGCAGGGACTTTCATGAGTACCCCGAGACACATTGTCTCAATCTATGAAAAAGTGGACCTTCTGGATCATCCCACAAGAGTTTCAACCAGGTCGATAGGCTCGTTCAGTTCAATTAGCCACCGTCAGTTAGGCGTATGTGGCAAATGCACCGCTAGCTGCCAACTGATTAATTTACGGGCGTTGTCGCTGATCATAGTCTAGTCATGCAGTCTTGGCGATTCTGATGCACACGGCAATTACTGTGGTGGCGAGGAAAGTTCTTGATTATGTCTGGTTGGAGCCAACTTTCGGCTTTCTTTTGTTGGTGATTTCATTTGTTTAGGTTTTGTTATTCTGATTACAAGGTAATTGTACAGTCGCCAGCGCATCAAGTTACCAGAAACTAGCAAATTCTCTCATTCAAACTTAACCGCCCAACATTATATGGTTTAAAATCATTTGGAGTTTGACAGGTTGTGGTAACCTGTTGTGCTGGCGACTGTACAACGATATTCTGGCCATCTGATTTTTATAGTACATTTCACAATTTTTTACCAATAGCGGCTCTCTGTCATCGTCATTTAAGTGCCAAAAGTTCCGTGTATCTCTGTGCAAAGACCGTCTGTTCTGGCAAAAATGTCACATTCCACAAAACAGATAGGTATGGCGCAATTTCTTGTTCCAGATTAGTGTGCAAATTTCTTATATCGCGTTCTACAATACCACCTACATACAGAGTGTAAACAGATCCTTCACATAGCCGTCAACTAAGCGTTATGTACATCAAACTAAGTAACTTTACGCAAAAATTATTGCTGGGAATCGACTTTTTTTTGGGGTGAAAAATCACGTTTTACGGTAGGACTCGATGGAAAGCACTCATAACATTGTGCTGATGGATGGATTGAATAGTACAGGGGTCGTGGAGGTGTGTAAAGTAAAAATCTTCCATTAAAAACATGTATTTAAAAAAAAACTTGTGAAAAAGTTGGAACTTTGACCCCCAATATCTTCATAACTAGAAGGTTCCCAGGCATGGTCTAGAATAAAAAAATTATCGCTAAGACGGGGAGAACAAGTGCCTTTCGGTTATGTTAAGGGTCTATTTACACTCTTTATAGGTATAAATTATGTGGATTTGGATATAAACATTACAATATTTTTGGTCATAACATCGTCTAAGTCAAAAGTTTTTCTAGAATGTTCACCAATTTCCAGTTAATCATAAAATGATAAACCCTTTCACACAATAAAACTTCCATTCCTAGTTCTTTCTATTGCTTCTCTAAGAAATTGCAATTCATGTGGTTACTGACTCCAAGTCTATTACGATAGCCGCGCACCGATAACTCATTCACATGCCCTTATACGGTAAGCTGGAGTGCAGCCCAGGGAACCACTTAGAAAATGCGGAAACTATAAGCTTCATATTTTCGTTTTGAACAAAAAATGTTCGAGATATTACATTTTGTTATGTAATCTGTCTGGCGCCGCGAAGTGACATGATAGACGGATCCCAGGCTAGGAAGAAAGATAAAGAATGCCCATTTGTATTATTTATTTATATGTCTACCATAAGACTTCAAAGAAATGTGTACCTATCACTTTATGTAGTTATCTAGTCCTTAGTCCCAGACATGTCCATAGACATTATAATTGATTTCAATTAAATTAATTCTCTGCAATAATTACTTGAAAGTTATCCATCATCTTAGTATCTTTCATCTGTAGAATGAAGAGATACCATTTCTATAAAGCTCAGTCTGAGAATGTGGCGCCTGATAAGATAAGGCTAACACATTTAGTTGCTAAGATTAAAAGACATACATATAAATTAGGATGCTGGTAAGGAAATAAGAAAAGACAAGAGTGATAAGGGTGTTTATAATTCCTGCTTTTCTGACTCACCTTACATTTAAAACGGTTTACTAATATGGTGTAGGTAAATCTGCTAAACACAGTTATAGAGATTTTTTTTTGTGTTCCCCGATCATTGCTATCTGGATCTATTCAAAGTTCCAAATGAATTGAATTTCTTCTAGGCCGCATCATAGCTTCACAACCGGCAAGTTGCGGCCAAAAGCAAGACTATATGTAGCATTCTGTTTCTAAATTCAGTGTACTAATTGTAATAAATCTGCTAATTTAATAAAACTGTCTGCCTTTGTACCTTTTTTGTGAGCGACAAGTATAAACAAATAAATACAGTTCTTTTGATACCGTACCGTGACTCGTTTTGTACAAAGTAGTTTTTCTGTGTTTTTCTGTAACATGCCTCAGGGAAGTCTCTAACAGTGTATTTGAATTAAAGATGCGTGTTACGTTCTAAACGAGTACTGTGTCATTATGTGAATTATGTATGGCTTGTATGGGTGCTGTGTGATGTGTAACAGTGTCTTACAGTAGACTGTTTTTAGGTATGAAACTGATTTCGTTATTAGAAGTTATTATAAGGAACTTGTTGGTCATTCACACGAGGTGCTTTTAAGGTTTGATTTGTAAGATTATGTGTGTTTTGAAGATAATTTATAGTGAATTAAACTAAGGTGCGAGTTTCTGAGAATCGTGTTTAGTGGCGTGCGATTGAGGAGGCTTATGTCCAGCAGTGGACTGTTGTAGGCTGATGATGATGATGAAAACTAAAGTAGAAAATGTATTGAGTAATTAATGAGTCAATGTAGTAATTCAAATCAAAATTATCTGATTTTAAAATAAGTAGCTTATTTAATTACGCAATTATGAACCTACATCGTTGTATAAGTTTAGGTTAATGCGAGATAGGACGGAGAAAACCGCACCGAGAGTAGGGTGGAAGGTTATGAGGGAGACCTTTGTCCAGAAGTGGGACAATATAGGTTTAACAAGTAACTTTTAATTAAAAGTATCATAAACCCGACATAAATTGTATTATGTACCTATGTATATATATTTGTAATCCCCTTTTAATTTCCTTCATTTTGATACCCTACTCGATAGGTTGGATTGAAAAAAAAATTTAATGCCTTACAATTTAGCGCCAAAAATCCGCCATTTTTTTAAACACCTATGTATATACTTAGGTTTTTGAGAGGAATCTAATGATACCGTAATCGTCGTTATCCATTCCGCCATTTGGAACGTACGCGGTAATAAAGAAATTTACAAAGAAACATACAACGCGCGAAAAACATAACCCTTCCTTGGTAGTCGGGTAAAAAAGACTTTAAATCTAAATACCAATTATTCGTACACTGTCTGTAAAATTCTGTCTGTAAGTATTCAAAACAAATGATAACGTTATGCGATTAACCTCTGCATCTGAGTCACAACGTATCATAACATCATGACAGAATATTCCAGTTACTAAGCCAACAATTTCGTAATCCACACCTGCACATAACATCCTTAATCCATACCCTATCAGGAAACCACCACAACAATGCGATCAATAAACTCCACTGACGAATCGCACGTGCAAGCATGCATGCATGCAAGCACGACACATGTCTCCACACATCCACACATGGCATTTGCAACACAGCTTTCGTTGCATAACATTACTGGATTTGGAGCTAGGAATTTTATACACATTTGTTGACCGAATTGGCGGTTTCAGATTACGCCTTCTGTTGTTGAGGTTATGTTACAAGTACTGTGTGTTAGGGGCTTAAAAATGTATTGATGGAAACACTGTTTCAAGATTTCACGGTTTAAAACTAAACTTATACTGTCACTTACGGGACATCTTCCGTGATTATTAATTATTTTGAGTTCCCGATATTTCGGCGATTCGATTTGTTTGCACCTAACAATTTATTTTCAATCCAGTCGTCCCGCGATCATGGCGTTTGCAACAGCGTCAATAATCAATTATCATGGAAGATATCACGTGACAGTATAAGTGCAATACACTTATTGATTTTATTGATATGATCCAAATCTGTTTTTGCACTTCGGGTAATTCTCATGAATAGAACCATTGGCAAGACTTCCTCTATTAATTTCCTACTGTCTAAGATCGAAACCAAAACACGCACATCTGATTTTTCGGATTCATGTGCGTATTGTATAATTATCACTTGCTTCGGCGAATGAAAACATCGTGAGGAAACCATCACGCCTGAGAGATAACTCTTGACGGCATGTAAAGCTAAGTCCCTCTCACTTAGCCCATGAGCTGCATAAAAACTCTGACTCCAGTTTAGGCACTAACCACACGATATAGAAGAAGAGGACTGTCTAAGATGGTGCTACTAACATTCTGTTCCGAGAATAATCAACAAGACTGTTATTTTTTAATCATTCTTAGCAACAGATCCATAAAAAAGTTAAGATTACTTATAAACTAAGAGTCTAATCTATTTACTCATCCTAGGAGATCGTTATACTAACTCGTAAGTGATTCATTAGACTTGCTCATGGTAGTCCCATAAAACTGCAGGTTTTATTGATCCTGGGAACTTTTATTTCATATTATAAGTCGCCAAATAGCTTCTCCCTTTCTTACACATAACATGCATACCACACCCGTATTTCCCCGATGGGGAAGGCAAAGTAATATAGTGCACACCCAATACCAGCAACTTGCCATACTGCCGTCATAAAATAAAAAGCGCATCTGAGAAAACGTAACGCAAAAAATGAGAGAAATTCTTTTTAGTTCATCACCATCATCATTATTTCAGCCGAAAGACGTCCACTCCTGGACATAGGCCTCCCCCAAGTGTAGCCACATTCTTTTTAATTAGGCTTAATTATTTTCGTAGTTGTGCAGTTGCCTTATTGGCTTATGGCGACAGCCTACGTCTTTTAAACTAAACAAAAACCAAATAAGCAGCAAGCCTAAACAAGTGGCAATCTTTTAAGGCCCGTACTCCACCAAAGCGTAGACGAGCGGAGCGGAGAAGAGACGTGCTGAAACCGACCAATCACATTAGTTGATATCTGCATCGTGTCTCTCGTCTCTCCTGTGATTGGTTGAATCTTGCAAATCTCATCTTCACTCCGCTCGTCTTCGCTTTGGTGGAGTCCGGTGATAAAGCATTTCGTTTTTCCACAACGACTTACCAACAGGATTGACCTAAGGTTTTCGGGAGCTTATGTCAATCTAATTTTTGACGTTTCCATCATCGTTCTGTCGCTGATAGAATGTTGCTTTGTCGAGGCACTCTGCTAACGTCTTCCTTATCAAATAACTCCTGTCTATAGACATTTTATAGATCACTGAACAAACAAAACCATGTATTATTCATCACACTATTGATTGTTACGGGACTCGTTGCGCAACGCGTTGCGTGACGTTATTCCCGATGATTCAGACGTGAATAAAAATGTTAATGTCGAGTGGAAGACTTGGCCGCCATACTTGCTTATTTAGTCTGTGGTTTATTTAACTACGAATGTCAAGTTGTTGGGTAAGGTTAGGCATCAAATGAAGGCTTAACTTAGCAGTAATGTTGTAGTTAAGTAAGTTTGAACATTCGTTTTAATAAGACTGCCGCAAGTGTACAGTTATGAGTACATAGTACTTAGTTTAAGAAGTTGGGTTAATGTGTACCAAATTTAGCAATGATTAAATTAAAAAAAATATATTCTAACAAGTAGTTGGTTATTAGAAATGCCTAAAAAAAGTAAAACTGTTTCCGAAATCAACATGTCCACTGCAACAACAAAATCAGCCAGTATCCATAAAATAAAACCCATTCCAGAAATGGAATTCCATTTTCAAACGGCCATCACCTTGAAACGTCAAATAACGTCCCCAATGTCCATGTACCATCTCACTTGTGTCATACCAAAACCGACACTGCTACAGTTTCAGTAAGTACCTCACAATAACGGTCTATAAAACGATTTATCGCGTTCTCACTACCGATAATTGTCTTCGGAAATGTCGTCCACTTGAAATGGATCGTGGGTGCGGGCCTTAAAGTGATTCTCCACGCTGTCACGTAGTCCAACAGCGTTATTAAAGACAAGCTGTGTGCTCGATGGGATTTCAATTCGGCAATGACGAGCTTCCTTACAAAATTTCATATTCATTCGACTCCTTCAGCTGATGATTTTTCAAGAATACCTTCGTTCTTCTTTTACTTCTTCGTTTTTCCTTTTACCTTTGTTATAAAAAGAACTTTAAAGAACGATTCCATGCTACTAGGTTTGGTTTCGAATGCTTTGTCTGTCAGAAGAAGATTTTCTTAAAGTAAATTTTGTCTAGCGTGTTGTGTATTGGGGGCTTAATTATCAGGAACGGCTGTTCTAGCAAGATCACATTTAAAAACAAACGTTGTAGCTATCTGAGAACCTTAATTATGAACCTACTTCTAACATAAGGGACGCACTTATAATTAAAGTAAAAGCAGCTGGAAACACGCTATTCATTTATACCGTAACACAATTGCAAGTTTTTACTCTGATTGGGTCATTTTTTCCGACGACAGGTCCAGGTTCATCCTAATTTAAATCTAAAACCGTTTAAACCACAAAAATGCTTAAAATAGTCACTCGTTTTACAGCAGATTTACGGTAACAGTATACAATAACTAAGAGCTATTTTATAACAGATATTATATTAAAATAGTTTACAAAACTTTTTGCTATGCAGCGAGGTCGAAGTTTTTTGAGCACAAAAAACAAAATCCATTTATTTCCATGATTGAACATTGTTTGTTTTTTACCATTCAGGCACATATAGAAACAGGAATGCAGTAAAACCACTACATAAAACAAACTCTTATTACGTAGAGTAACTTCGTCGCGAATTTAATTAATTTCACAAGAAAACAAATCATTTAAAATATTCATGCCGTATTCACCGAAGGGCTGGATTTGCATATTTCAGTACGAGGGTCCAAGTTTATTGGCGGTCGTGTGTGGTCCTCGGTCGCTATGGTAACGAAGCTATCGCGGTCAAAGCGGATCGCCTTACGCTTAACTGATGGACACGGCTAATTGTTAGAGCGCCGACGTCGCCGCCGCGCCGCCCGCGCTCACACCACACGCTTCTAAATGTCACTACATGCTCGTTAGTTTCATTTCTTATCAGATCCCTCTCCAATTAAGCACAGCTTAGTAGTACTTGGGATCTCGTAAGCGATAATTATACCAATTTATTCTAAATATCAACGAGAACATGGCGTATTTTTATCTTACCTCCCCGACTACACGGTAACGTGATTAACTCTATGGTTTTAATTGTTTACGCTTTTACAGACAGCGGTTGTCACGTTAATTCTTTACGCAATTGCTTTCACGACTTTATGACTATTCGTTTCGGTACTTATCTTTGGCCACTGCTGACCCTTGGTAACCTCGGCTTCTCTTTAGAAAAGTAAGACTGAGATTCCTGTCTTCTGACACGTTGAATAAATTCAAATCTTCAGATGCCAAGAAACTTAAAACTAAATGAAAAATAAAATTCTGAAGGCTTTACAGATGCTGTAGCAAAAGAAAAAATCCGCCTGTGAGAAATTGAAAAATAAATTAAAACGATACCGCTATCTACTCCGTGTAGTTTCGCAAAGGAGACTGAAAGCTATTTGTAAAAGCTAAAAGAAGCTCTAAAACTTTTTGTAATACATTCTGATTAATAGTTAAAAGAATTTTCTTTGGGTACATTATACTTTGTGTTAAGGTCATTGTCCACTGGGGCGTATCATTGCACGCATCATAGACTTTTTACATTCGCATACATTGATGGAGTCGAAGCAATAGCGCATGTCAACGTTTACTGATGAAACGTCATGTTTATGCGAAACTTGCATTTCGCATAAAAAGTTTTACGATACGGTTGATCAGGTAACCGGTTTAATAGAGCGAACTTAGGCTTATTGCTTAAGGCGCTTACCCACTGATTTTTATTGCAATCCTCTTTAATTAATGAAACTGGATCAGAGCGCAATGTCTACCTCGTCGGTTATTAAAATGTGAGAACCTTTTAGTGATCAGTTTGTATTTATTGTGGATGAGAATGCAGCATTATACACATTGCACAATATTTGCATCTAGGACGGTACATAGTTAATACAGAATTAATACAGGGTACCTCCCCTCCCCCCACGTAGATTTTTTTTTTAACTGTAAATTTAAAAAGAAACTGCTTTTCCATACATTTTGACCGTGTAGGTATTGCACTTTTGCAGGAAACAGCAGATATTTCCTACAAAAGTGGGGATTCAGAATGAAATACTGAATACGTGGTAACCATTTGTGCGTCAGTGTAAATAACATTTTAAAGAAATAGAAAGTCACAAGAATCGCATCACTAGACCTCTGTTTATTTTGACGCTACGAAAATTTGTAAAAAAAATATATATAATTGTTGTTGTTGTTTATAATTGAATTTTATCATAATTATAAATTCACCTACCAAGTTTGGTGACTTTAGAAATTAACAATTTCTGAACTTCAAATTCAAACAAAACAAGCCACTCGCTGCCTCAGCAAAACAAAAACATGAACCACTAAACATATTCAGTTATAAACAGTACATAAATCACGCAAGTAGTAAGTAAACTGAACCAAACTGGTTACTGGTCTAACTATTTAGGTCACAGTGACTAATTAAAACTTTTGTTACACACGCAAAACTTGCTTTGTTTAGAAAATATCCGCTGTGTCGCGTAATGACTCGCGTTTGAGCTTTAAATAATATAATTTATTACATTAGTAATATAGTATAATGCCTTCCGTGTGAAACTGAACGCGAAATTAGGGCTTTGTTAAAAATAAAGTTGTGAAGTAATGTAGTGGGTGAATGTCCTAGATTTTTTAGCGTGTACGGACATAGCATTCATTTTATGGCGTAAATAATATTTTAACTAGTCTTGAACTGTAGAGATATGCACTTTAATGTACGTATGAATAAAAAGGTTATCTAAGTAATTCATAATTTTTCTGTATTTACAGATCTCCGCGTAGATATTTTATGAAAATGGCATGAATGTTATAGTCATACCGTTCATTTTTTGTGGATTTTTTATTCGGTAGAAATTGACTGATACATTGAGGTGCTAAATCTTTAGTTACTTATTAAACTAGGTATTAAACTAACTACTTTACAACTGAACGCGAAATTATGATTAAAGACTGTCTAATATCATCTAACATCGACAAATCGGGATACAAGAAATAAGTTATGTTGTAATGTAGCCTGCAAGCTATCCTATTATTAGATAGTACGATAAACATAATGCGTGTAAGGTGCTAATTTGTTCCGGCTATGTTCAGATAGTTCTGCGGCCATTTTAAAACGCTTCAACATATACATAGCCCTGCCTTGATCAATTTCTGTACAATAAGTTTTTATGCGAAAAGATCAATAATGTTTCTAACTGAGAAGTTAATAAATTCACTTTAAACGTAGTACCAATATTAAGGAACGAATCTTAATAAAACTGTCAGTGAAGTCGTTGTCACATATACTAGACAAACAAGCACGTGCCCTGTACGCCAAACGACACAAATATGTGACAAAATGATAGGTGAAATTTTGGCGTGGAGGGCACGCGCGTCTGTTTATGCTTTGGCGTTCAAAAGGTTAAATCAAGTAGATATGCAGAAGACTTTGAATATATGTTGGTTTTATTGTAAATTCACCCTTTGATGGATTGTGTGTACAGCTGACTGCTTTAAATAGACGGCATTCACGAGGAAATGCGCCTTGGTACATATATTATTGGCTAGTTATGCTTACTTAATATTTCCTGTAGTAAAATATTCGTTTATGGCTTCAAGCTTTGTACGGCTCCATACATCCAGTCCATGATAGGAAACAGTTTGGGACCAAAGTAGTAGTTACGGTTAACCACTGAAATATCTCAAGAACTTCAGGAAAAGAAAATCCAAAACATCTACAAAAGCTAGCTTGAGTTTACTTGTCCGGTTATTTAAAATTTTGCCGGATTCAATTAGGTGTATATCTTAATTTACTCTTTCCTCGATTTGGTGAGCTAAATACAGTAGCATAGTGACGGTTTAAGCGTACAGTGAGTGTGCTCCAATACATTATATAAATATAACATCACGCCTGTAATCCCGGAAGGGATTATGCAGAGGAGTACCCAATTGTACACCCACATTTTGCCAGTTATGTTTAATTCCCATGTAATAAGGGACCTAAACATAACTGGCCTGGCCTATTTCCAACAACCGGGCACAAATCCAGACTCCGTGGCTGCTACTGAGAAATTCCTGATGGAAAAACCCAATAACTGTGCGTCCTGGGTCGCAAGTGAGACTGTGCTTGCGACGACTCGACCAATGAGGCAGTCATATAATATAAACACATTTTTTTGTAGTCGACATTAAATACGAGTCGGTAGGGAAACCGACGCGAAAACGGTTACCATGTGGTCCCTGATGATTTTTTTTATAACCCAGTACATCATTCCTAGCCGTCCCATATAGAATATTTACAACGATTTTTTTTTTATCGGTTGTCAAAAAAAAATCAGCTGTTCTATACAATTTGACCGTGTAGGTATTACACTTTTGTAGGTAACAGCTGTTTTTTGTCTATGTGGGGGGGGGGGGCTCAGAATGATGTACTGAATACGTGGTAACCGTTTTCGCGTCGGTGTCCCTTCCAACCCGTATACATAAACACTTAATAATATTCAAAAGTGATGTTCTCGTGGAGTAAAGACGGCCACATATACTACCTAATAATCTGATTTAATCTTTAAGGCTCTTAATCAAAACGTCAAATAAATAAAACTCCGCGTTTAAACAATGTATAGAGCACCGGCAGTACCTTAAACTGCGACATTTACAAGGCAATATTTTAAATACTGCATGCGATATTAAAATATTGTTCAAAAGTAATTGCTGCCTGTGAGGAATTTATTTTATGTACACATGGCGGCACATGAAGCTATACATTTCCAGTATAACTTGGCTTCACTTTGTATAGATTTCCTATACAATGAGAGATCCGCATAAACTAGTTTTGTATATCTTGATAGGCCGTCGTGCGTACATTGTTATTAACAGCACGATATACTTATGACGTGTTTTCATGATGTCATATGAGTTCAATGTTTACATGAAATTCCATATACTTATATCGTTATTCATTTTTGATTTGCTGAATGAGTGCAAATATATCAGTTTTCACTTGCAAACCATTGAACTCGGTTATTGGCTATTCTCATTAATTGTCTCTTCTTATTTGAGCAGTTGAAGCTTCTACTTTCACACTTTATTTCGGAATTTATGGCTTATTGTAAACAATGAGTAACTATTGATAACGAGTGTACCTACACCAACTGCCTCTTTAGTCTAGTCGTCCCAAGCACGACTGCTGAGCATGAGGTCCTGGGTTCGATTCCCGGGTCGGGCAAAGTGCTATTGGGATTTTTCAACAAGAATTTGTCAGTAGCAGCCATGAAGCCTGGATTTGTGCCCGGTTGATGGCAATAGGCTTGCCCGCTATTACATGGGACTTAAACATAATTGGCGAAATGTGGGTTTGCTACATATTTGGTACACCTCTGCCTAACCCTTCGGGGATTACATGCATGATGTTATGTTATGTACCTACAAAGTAACATGAGTAATATTGTAACTCACGTAAATACTAGTTCCAAGACACTACAAACTTGAAACTAGAATTGTTTTATATGAATCGTAAAACGCAATGTTGTATGAGCCTGCCAGTATAAAATGTAATTACAGTGGTTATTATCAATATAGGTCTAAATTGTTATTGCACCTAATCATGGCACATAATTCAATAACTATGTTTGATTATTATCTTGGTATAATTTAGATTGAATGTTATAACGACCGGTAGTTACGTCAAGGTCATGATTATTGATTAGTGGGAACTTAATGCTTAAAAAAGCTATGCCAATTAAATTATATGTATAGGTGTTAAAAACTGAGTCCATAAATATTTGGTTTATCTGATGTACGGGCAGTAGCTCCGCACACTGAGATGTATTCTGTAGTTGGACGAATCACACGAATGTGTACACGTACAGAAAATAAAATCACTGTTTTGTGTCCGTTAATGATTGACAATTTATTAGATAAAACATTAAAATATATACCTAAAGTAGGGGACTTGTGACGGGCGTAATAGCCTAGTCAGCAAATGAACATAAATCGGTGAATTAGCAACTGCTTGTTCAGGTAAAATCTAAAACAATTGACATCATGTGGCTCGTCCATCTGAAAAAGAAAAAAATTTTTCTTTTATTTTGATACATTATTAAATTATTTGTCTATTTCCCCGTATTATACATACAAAATTTTGGTGTTTTTATAAGTTTATAAACAATGAAAAAAGATGTAATAGGGGCTCCTATTACATCTATCTGCTCCATTCTCAGGTCTACTAAATTTTCACAATATAGTTGGTATAGTGACAGTCAGTTGCAACCATTTTTGGCGCTAAAAATGAACCTGAAAACTTTAATAATATTAATACAATACATAGCCATAATCATTACACGCAACGGTAATAGAGAATGTCGACTACTATATATACTTAATAAGACCATATCAATTTACAAATGGCAAAGGTTAGTAATCAAACTACCGTAAAAATTACATGTAATATTACACCGTTGTAATAATTCTATGTAGTGCATACCATATGCTTATTATCGCACTATGTACTACGGTTATGAAATCTCACTGAGAAATGGCTACCTAATATTATTAATGCTTTTTGCCAAGCTCTTACTTAATGTAAGCTATGGTATCTACAATCAACGTACAGTCACGATCACCAATATGTAAACATTTAACAAAGTTTTAAAAGTGTTTTTCTCCTACTGTTCTGATTCAAATGTTGTTACGAACATAGTATTCTGGATCTCTGATCTATCTTCAAGTTACAATCGTTATGTCTCGCGAAAATTGCTTTTAAATTTAGAAAAGTGTATACGTATTAATGCTCGTGACTGTACAAGGGGGTACAATATTACTGTCAAAGTGGATGTTTGTAATATGTTATGTTATGAATGTATGTTTTGACCGCCTCATTGGTCTATTGGTAGATACCTTAGCGGCGTTCTGTGAGCGGCGTGCAGTTGCTTGAGCGTTGCTCATCTCTTCTCTCCGCATATCTCCGCATATCTCCGCTTTAGTGGAGTCCAGCCCTTTTTTTTTTTTCTTTTTTTTTTCCGGATGGGAAATCATCAAATGACCCCCGCTCTGGGCGGAGCGGAAGGGAGTGTCAGACTTGTACTGACTAAAACCCATCCATGTTCCTTCTTTGCCTTTGTGTTCCAGGGCCACGGTATCTCTTTCGAACAGTCCCGCAGCCGGAGTCCATCCCTAAGCCCTTACCTCAAACATCATACAGTCAAAAGAGCATAATAAGGAAGTACGTTACAAGTATTGTAAAGTATAAATACCTTATATACTTTCTATATAAGTACAAAATATACTGGTATTTATTATGAAGACGCAAGGTGAGGTATTTAGTAAGTACCGATCAGGTGATTATGCATCTATTCGCAGTGCAATATTAATTTCACACGTGGCCTTTGAGTCGTTAGCACATAGTAACATTAAACTTTTTTGGTTTAACTCGTTGGTAGGGTTGTTAAAAAGCCATATTTTCAAGTCATTAAACTTTTGCATTATTTTGTTTGTTTTGCAGAAAATATTCATGTTGCATTTATATGTAAACAATAGTCCGCGACCTTCGTCTGCGTCAAATTATTATAATTATATGCTTTCCTATTTACATTAGATTTTGTTAACATTTAATTTTTGTGCACGGATTAACTTAAGGGAAGTTACTCCTTATAAATTCAGCTATATGCCAGTAAAAGTCCCGTCAAAATCTGCCCAGCCGTTGAGATTAGCCGGAACAAATAGACAGCCAGGCGGATAAAAATGAAATAATAAAATGTTTTTTCGTTATAAGTACCGTATAATTATTTATGCATTCAATAAAAAGCTGTTATTTTGAAATTGCAAACAGACTCATCTATTTTATTTATTTGTATAGATTTCAGTAATAACTGTGATTGTTGAGACGTATATAAACAATAGAAGCAAGTTTTATTAATACTACATAAAAAGTGTCCCCTCCTTATGTCCTAAACATTAAGTAACCATGTCATCATCACTCATCGCTGCACCCCTAAGTTGTTAACATATCAATGACAAGTATCATTACATTAACACTTATTTCACTAAGTGACAGATAGCATGTCCCCTACAAATAGTTTCAATTACTACTTAGGTACAAGAGTAATACAGTATTATGCATTGACCCGTAAGGAGTGGCTTTAGTATTCATCATGAGAGAAATATTTATGGTTTCTCTCATAGGCGTGTGGCTGTCTTTACACCAATGCAGCTCTGCGAGAAAGCAGAGCTAAGAGGGAGAAAAAAAACTATCAATCGAATTCTTCCAGTTAGAATAAGTTAAGTTTTTTTAAGTTGGTTAGGTTACACTTTCATTATCCTGGAAACGGGATATTTACCATGTTTACTATTTGTTTTGAGTTCCCGATATTTCGGCGCTGTTGCAAGCACCATGATCACGGATAAACTGAAGTTATTGCGGGTGGTTTATGAGCAGACAAATCGGTCTACCCTCTGTCTTGTTCGTTTTTTGCTCTACTATTAAGAGCGTTAACGTCTTACGGCATTTTATACAAACTTTCAAGTGATATTTTTTCGAAATGACTGAATCAATTTTAATGAAACTTCGTACGCATAAGCAGGATACATAATTCTAAAATCTTCAGAGAGTACTTTTCGAATGGTATTTGAAAAATTATGTTTCTATGGAAAATCTGAAATCGGTATAATTTAGCTGTTCTCTGTCAAGTTTTATACTTATAGCAATATACTATACTCTATATTCACATGACTTGATAACTTCTAAAATCTTCTTCAAAAATACGTACCAATAGGATGTACTAGTTTGAAGTCTTACAACCCTAATCACCAATATTTGCTTAATTTCACATATCGTTGACAAGTAACATTTACACCAATACTCATTAGTTTCTATAGCTAATGGATTGCCCTGTCGATCCACAGCCATGCTTATGAGTCACTGCTGGCGTGGGTGATATTAATTTCTTGCTGCAAACACTGTTGCGGCTGCGAGCCGTGGGTAACTAATAGATAATTGATCATTTGTAGGTATGGTAAATATGAGTGTGGTTTTGTTGGGGTGCAGTTTACAGAAGAATGATGTCAGGGGAACTTTAAAAATTGACTGAGTTACAGTAGCGAAGGGTCAATTTTTGTAAGAGGAACCAGAGTACATATCTTTAATGTGATTATATTATTTGTCTTTAGAATACTGACTGTGCCATTTTTCAATGGGAAGCCAGGAGGAATCGAGTTGTATGGGTCCTTCGCCACTGCTGAGTAGGCCTTTTTACTCTTATGCCCTAAGTAATAAGGTTGGAAAATGATCCACCGTCAGTGCAACGTGTCCTAAGACAGTTTATAAAGCGGCTTCCACTGTAAATAGGTACTTGGTACAAAGGAAAACATTGTTACGGAGCTTCTTCACCGTCTACTTATTATATGATCACATATTGGATGCATTAGTCTGTCAGGCTATTGCGAGAAAGTATAGGTTTCAGAAAATCTATATTTTGTTGAGATTGGGTTTTGTCTGTATGTTATTTTAACATTTTGAAGTGAGCCACGCATCTTAACGTGCGATAATAAAGATCTGAGGCCCTAGCACGAGCGCGCGGTGTAAAGGTAACGTAAATACGTTGTATTTATATAGATTTATGCATACAAATAAATAAAATTTAAGTGTCAGTTTGTAATATCAAAATAACAGCCTTTTACTAAATGCGTATGAAAGTATATACGGTACTTTAACAAAAACATATTTTAAACTTTTTGGTCTGTTGTCTGCCTGTTTGTTCCGGCCAATCTCCGAAACGGCTGGACAGATTGACGGGACTTTTACACGCAGTAAGCTGATGTACCTGATGACTTAGACCACTTTTATTTTAGAAAAAGGATTAAAGGTGAAAAAAATCAAAAAATTGCTAACATTGAAATTGTTAACAAAATTCGACGGAATACAACAGGAATATTTTTATAACAATTGCACGTGGACGTAGGTCGCGGGGCACAGTAATAAGTAATAAGAATAACAAGCCCAATGTCTAGTTTTTTTTAGAAACTCGCAAAATATCAGTTTAACACTCACCATAAAACTAAATAGAGCAGCTCTCAATGTCAACATTCCACTCCCAAACAAAATTATCGGCACAGTCTGCATCGTAAACATAAACGTTTATTAAGATGTGCGGTTTCAATTTCCTACGTGTTATATAGCTTAGGTACTCTGCGCGTGAGGCCACGACCTTAGTCACGCTCCAATTATGACGAACAGGTGAGGAGAATCATCATCATCATCACGCGAACTGTAACTGGAGCAAGAAGTGCCTTTAAAATAATCATAACAACCGATGAAAGTGAAATTTCTGAGGAGAAAATGGGCAGTAAAGTTCCAAGTTGTGTTATTGCTGGGAATATAATTTGTTATAAAATGATTGTTGGGAGTTTTACTTGTCAAAGTTGGGTATAGCAATTTGTCAACATAACATCACCGCTGTAATCCCCGATGGCTTAGGCAGAGGTGTACCTAAAAGTCACCTACATTTCGTCAGTTATGTTTAAGTCCCATATAATAGGGGGCGACCCTATTGCCATCAACCGGGCACAAATCCAGACTCCGGGCCCAGGACCGGGCAGAAATTCCTGATGGAAAAACCCTTTGCCCGACCTGGGAATCGAACCCAGGACCTCATGCTCAGCAATCGCGTTTCCGCCCACTATACCAACGAAGCAGTAGCAAATTATCATTGTTCTTATATTCGCTAGAATAGTTCTTAGTGCCTATCAAATTGTAAGTGCTCGAAACATTTATGTATTTTAAAATCTGGATAAAAATATACTTTGACACTTCCAGTTTTTAGAGCGATTTTAAAACACGAGTTGTGTGTTTTGGCGCTTGAATGACATAAAAAAAAACAAGAAAAACAAGATGGTGGCATTCGTTCCGACTATTTTGTGGGCAATTATTTCTATGACCAAAAAGTTCATGGTACAAGCTATCGCTATAAACTTATGACATGTGTCAAAATCAGACACCTATACCACTCGTTACCGATTGCACGGCTATTGGTATTGATCCAATTTCCTTAATGACTATTGGAGTTAGTGACGTATATCATTGCTACTATGGTTTGTTACGCATTGCACAACTTTCAAATGGAGTTAGTGCAGTTAACATCAAAGGTGTTCGTCATCAAATCGGACAAACTAATCTAGAGATTTTTTTTAAATGAAATTAACACACATTCTTGCTTGTTTTTCAAGAAAAGAATTCAATAACCAGGAATCGTAAGCATCAATTTAGCTTAAAACAATGAAAGCTATTTCATTTAAAACATTTAAACCTACTCTTGTACTTTCGCTGTTGACTATGCAAGTAAGCATTCATCTTAAGTGATTTATTTATCAAGCCATTCATCATCATTAACTTACGTAACCCGCTATAATAATCCGGTGGGACCAGTTTAATTCAGGTACCCATTTCGTAAAGGTGATCAAGTAACAAGAAACCGCCGAGTACCAAAAACTAGTTAAGTACCCAGAACCCACAAAGTCCCAAGAATCTACCAATCAATATCAAAGCTTTGTTTCACAGAGAATTTGTTTAATTAACATGCAATGTTTATCGGTAGTTAGGCGTAAAACGTGAAACTTTTTATCTGACGGCTAGGACTTGGAGTAATTTGCATAGTTTTACAATTACTTGGCACATTCTTTCGCAAGTATCCCCACATCTTGATATCGTTTGCTAACAAAGGACAGGGAACTCTTCGCTGGCTCGTGACTTTAGTGCTGCTTGCTTCTTACTACGTATGTGCGATGAGCATGTCTAGCTAGAACATTTTGTATATCTACTGTAAACTTTTTTTTCAAGATTTGTACATACCACTGTACCTTATAACTTCAAATAAAAAGTTATTCAGTCAGTTTAGTCAATTTGGGGCGTCTTGCCCGTCACATTAAAAGCAACATTAGAACACGAAAAAAGCTGTTTCATTGACATGTTGGTTTTTTCATTGGTTCTATGCCAAATTGCATTCACTTTTTACTTTTCATATTTTATACCTACGTATGTTTTAGTGAGTAAGTCGTTGAAGTGCCATAAAATAAATACTTGCAAAGGTTGCTACGTTATCACCGAGAATGATTTCGTCAACTTTCATCACAAGAATAAAATTTGAGAAATCCAATCCAGCCTGACTCATGATATCAAAATCCCTATTACTTAGTTGCAAATGCTATTTACTTTAATAAGCGCCTAACTAATAACGTTCCTTTTCCGCAGCCTACGCGCTACGAAGCAACGAGCGTCATTAACTAATTCAGTTTTCGTCAGTTAACTCATTTTACTTCGCATATTCATAAAGCGAATTATTTCACTTTTGCGGTCGGCTGACGTATAAATATTTAGAATTTATAATGACGAGCAAATTGTGAATTAATGGCGCTTAAAACGATTTATGTCCCAGTGAACGAAGTTCTTCGAGATATTGTGTAAACATAAAATTTGTTATGCGGAATTTGAAATTAAATTGGTTACTATTATGATTTTTTATACTTATGTAAAAGTCTTAGTCGACTGTAAATGGTATAGTCTTCTTACATATTAGTTCATAAACTTTCAGTCTCTTTCCAGTCTAGACAAGACAAGGAAATCATAAGACGAACCGAAAATGCCCGGAAGAGCTACTGGTCCATGAAAGAATTGTTGAACAGAAATCTTTCTTTGTCACTCAAGCGAAAAATCATGGATATGTGCATTCTTCCCATTTTGACATATGGATCCCAGACTTGGTCTTTGACAAACATTCAAAAGTCCAAGCTCAAGGTTTGCCAACGTGCAATGGAGTGCAGTATCCTAGACGTCAAACTTACCGACCATGTACGCAAAACCACACTGCGCTCCAAAACACAAATTACTGACGTTGCTAAAAAATCCACCGAGCTAAAGCGGGACTGGGCTGATATCTGTCGTATGCACGACGAGCTTTGGGCCAAAATAACCGCGATGTGGGGCCCCAACACAGCCAGAACGAGACGCGGTAAATCTCGCAGGAAATGGCGGGACGAGCTGGACAAAACCAACTCCCTCCCACATTGGCCCTGGATCGAAGAATTTCGAAGTCATGGGGAGAGGCCTTTGCCCAGCACTGGGATGATACAGGCTAACAGTAACTAAACTTTCGAACGTAACGGACAATTACAGAAAATGGTTGAAAAAACTCAACTTTTTCTTATTTATTAAACCACAAGAGAAACTTTATTCATAACAGCTATAAAAAACCAAGTAATCTTTCAAAGTTTCTAACCGACATAAGTAATTTCTAAAGCGCCAACCACAACAAATAAATCACATAGGAACAAAATAAACGACCATACATTACTACTATCATTACAACAATGTCACAACAACTATCTACAATATTATCAAACACTTTAAATTAAAACATAAAACAGAACATTAAGTAATTCGCGTACATACTAACTTTTTACCAAGTGTGTGGCCATGAGACGCGTCGTAAACATGCGCGTGCGACGCAGTGGGGGGGCTCCGCGTCAACCGACTTTATGGCCACATTACACTCGGATAGTAAACGATATCCTAAACTTACTAATGTTTATTTAAAACACTCGCTACGCAATTTTGTAGCTTAAAAGAAGTAGTTAGAGTTCGTTTTTGGGAGCTTTTGATGTGATCTGGAATTTTATTGATGTCCCGATTAAATGTCGATCACTGCAAGGGATGTTTGTATAATTTGTTGTGTTGTGTTATACTTTATATGTTAATCTGGGCATTTGAGGAGACAACCTGAACTGCTTTTCAAATTAACTGTCCTGCGTAATCTTTTCCCTCATTTCATCATCATCTGCCTAGCCGTTTCCTAACTATGTTGGGGTCGGCTTCCAGTATAACCATGAATGCAGCTGAACACCAGTATTTTCCATGGAGCGACTGCCTATCTGACCTCCACAACCCAAGTAGTACTGGGTATGGGTAATACGATACCACTTGGTAAGACTTTCGGGTCACTGACTACCTTAACGACTGTCAAAGTTCTACAAATGACAGCCGGGACCAACAGCTTAACGTGCTTTGAGAGGCACGGAAGAAACTAGGTATATATTGGGTGGTCACTGGTTACCCATCCACGGACCAACCTGGGCAAGCGCGGCTTAACTTAAAGGTCGACCCGAGAAGCTGAATTATTAAGCCACGAGCTCCTCATTTTATTCCTTGATTTCTCATACCAAATTCATCGAACTTAACTTATATTCCGTCAAGAATTCTCCATTAAACCAAACAAGGGGCACAAAATAAATAACATTGTTATCTAGCACTTTTACAGTTAGCTACGAACTTGTGAATGTATTACCTAAATGTAGCCATACCACAATCGGAGTTCGAACCCCCGACCTCACGACACAACTCCATTCTCGGTAAATTGAGGCCTTAATAAGTTCTCCTTAACTTAGGTTACCACGTATAGATAATTTGCCGCTAGTTTATATTTTAAGGCAATTATAGACTGGTCTTTATTGGACACCCAGTATTTCATACAACCGGATATGAATTTGGTCCCATTTAAGTACTTACAGTAGGTTTGGAGTACATGCTAACACGCCTTAGCACGAATGCGCGGAACCGTAACGTACTTGAAAGTTTTTTGATTGAAAATTCAACTATCTTATAGCTAAACTTTAAATATGCATTTTATCGACAACAATGCACAAATAAACAGACCAAATTGACGGTTAATGGATGCACCCACCACAAATTCGTACAATACAAATTGTATTGTATTGTGTAAAGGGCTGGTGTCCACAACGCCACGTTAAAGCACGTATTTTTATTTTGATTTTCAAATTATTTATAAACGAAAAAAAAAACAATAGGAAATTAAAAATTTATTTTAATTTCCTTTTATTTTATTTTTTTCGTTTCGTCGAAAAAAGTCGAAAGCGGTGAAATTATTTTTTAACTTTCTTCTCCACACCTCTAGGAACTCAATAAAAAAGTCCCATGAACATCCAACCACGTACTTCGTTCCACCTTTTTGTCTGATTGCACTCGATTAAAGTTTTACAAGTTAATAAATTAATATTAGCTTCGACACGAATATTTTCAGTACTACGTTCTAATATAATCTGTCGACTTGTGTGGGATATTTCTTCAAAGTTATTCAGTATTTCACATACAAAACAGATGCAAAAATGTGCAAAGTAAACGATCATATCTGTCAAACGCGATTTTGTATGCGAACTCAATACGTACAACGCGACTATCTTACAAATACGTCACAAATTGGAAACTTAAGGTGTGATCCAAGCTTCAAGCACAGCTCTAAAACATTTATTTAAGGTGGGCCCTGGTTCAAGTCATGGTCCGGAGCGAGAGGGAATGGGAAGCCGTCACCACCTTCTGTGAAGCAGTCATGCTAGTGAAGGAGGTGGCGGGACGTGAGAGGGAAAGAACCTCACGTCCCAGCCGCCGCGGGAGACGCCCTGGGCGTCGGGGGTCACGTGGTGGCTCCCGGCCACCGTAGGCGCGGGCCTGTGGACAGCGAGTTATGGGCTAGCTCGCCGTCCGGCCGTCTTATGACGACAGGCCGTGTCGACGGCGCGTTCGTGTTCCACGCGCGCCACGCCAAGAGATGTCAGCAACCACGTAGGGGTCCGCATGGGCCGATGCCTGCCAGGGCTGCGGGACTGTTCGAAAGAGATACCGTGGCCCTGGAACACAAAGGGCAAAGAAGGAACATGGATGGGTTTTAGTCAGTACAAGTCTGACACTCCCTTCCGCTCCGCCCAGAGTGGGGGGGGTCATTTGATGATTTCCCATCCAAAAAAAAAAAAAAAAAAAAGGGTAGCCCCCAAAGATTTTTTGTAAGTTCGAGGTCAGTCTCAGGTTGTATGTTGATTAAGATATGATTCGCGACCGTAACAAATATGGCTCTTCCACCTTTAGCTCAAGTCGTGTGCCTGATGGGACATTCTATCAGTAAAATGTCGAACTTCCATACAGATGTTCATCCCCTATTTTACCCCTTTACGGGGTGAATTCTAAAATCCTTTCTTATTGATCATCTACGTAATAAAAGTAAGCTTTGTGCAAAATTTCATTCTTCTCGACCCAGCAGTTTAAACTGTGCGTTTATCTGACAGTTTTCAGATTTTTATTAAGAAGATTAAAATGAATACTGAAAAAGGGGTATTTACCATGTTTACTATTTGTTTTGAGTTCCCGATATTTCGGCGCAAGCACCATGATCACGGATTAACTGAATTTATTGCGGGTGGGTTACAGCGCCAGATAAACGCACAGTTTGAACTGCTGGGTCAAGAAAAATGATAAAAATCCCGTATTCAGTGTTAATGATAATGTTAGTGACCATCTCAGATTAAAAACTTATAATATTAAAATGTTAAACAATACCCATAAACTCGTCGGCCTAATGTACTAACACATAATTATTATTCTCTACAAAAGGCTAATATTTCACTTCACAGTTTTCAAGGAACACATAAGTTATGGCGTACGCGTAAATAAACAGAGGATGTAAAATAGCTAGTTTTATGGACGTATTTAAATCCCAGAGCTTTAACGTTGAAGAGCATAGACCGCACATGAGTAGTTGTGAGATTTTTGATTGTAATAAAGTAGATAATATCACAATACATTACAAACTTTGAACTACTGTTGTGATCAAAGACAGAAGAGGCTTCGATTCATAAAAATAATGTGAGTTACGAAAAAACAACACATCGTCATACATGTAATCCCTGAAGGGTAAGGCAGAGGTATACCTAATAATACATCCACATTTCAGCTGTTATGTTTAAGTCTCATGTAATAGGGGGCGAGCCTATTGCCATCAACCAATCACGAATCCAGATCCCGTGGCTGCTACTGGGAAATTCCTGATGGAAAAACTTAATAAGACTTTACCCGACCCGGGAATTAAACAAAGGAGCTCATATTCAGTAGTCGCACTACCGACCACTGGACCAACGACGCCGTCAAAAATAAAGAAAAACCATTATGAAAAGCAGCGTCACATCACTTTTTAAAAAGAAACCCTTTCTAGTTTTCGTTCATCAAAGAAAATGTCGAATCAGTAAGCTCTGTCATTTACGACCACATTCTTTACTCTAACATTTCCATATCTCCTCTTAGCTCCTCTTTAGTTTATTTATAAGACACGAACGCTAAAGTTCGAAGAGGCTGTACTTGAAGTTACTTCCTAACTGTCACCTCTAATGAACACCGTCATCAAGTTATTACGTGTCTGACAGTTCACACGTTTAAGGACAAGAAATGACTGCGTGGGCACCACTTGTTTCGAGTATTAGATTGAAATCTTACTTGCAATAAAGACCAGTCAACGAGCGACAAGCACCAATGTTATTTGTAGGCAAATCAGGTACAGTTTATTTGAGGCTGTCGCTTGCAAGCGGTCAGGCTCTTGTACAATCTTAAATCGATCTTTGCTTCTACACTATCTGATGTTCATTTGTTTTTCAGGAGTTTTGAATGAAGAATGAACTGGCGGTCAGTAACAATATTGATTATCGCCGAGACGAGATTGCAACCTTCAGAATTCTGTTAAAAAAAAAAAATCTTATTTATCATTGTTGGCATTTTTTTCTTACTGTACTCATGGTATAATAATATACTTCGCCTGTTATTCTCTTCCCGTGACAGCTGGGTCACGTGATTGGCCCAAGAATACGTCATCAGTTGCGATGCTGTCGGTGTATTGCCACGGTGTGTGATTGAATGACCCGAGCAAAATGCATTTTTTAACTTAACAAAGCAATTATGAACTAATCATTAAATATTTGAATTAATTTAAAACTAAATAGATGAATCACACGAGTTACTAAATAGTTAAGCTAGTTAGTAATTTATTTTATTTTCATTCACTAAATGAGAGTCCCTATATTTACTGAAAAGGTCAATCAATGGTAACACTTTTCGTGACGTAGTCTTGGGCCATCGTGGGAAGGGAATACCAGGCGAAGTATATTATTATACCATGACTGTACTAAAAGTCCTGTATTCACTGACTTTCGCAATATTATCATGTCAAAGGATAATTGAAAAACGTAATGAAAATTTTAAATGCTTTTTCAACATAAATCTCAAATAATTGAAACGAAAGATCACTCAAAAGTGTTTACACGTCTTTAAATCCAGTCATAAAAATATTACGCTGAATTTTAACGCTACAACTGTCGGTCAGTTAAAATATCGTCAGTCTCGGTGATTACTGAGCCATCAACATTTATATAATGTTTAATAAATATGTAGACATTACGACCACCCGTAGCGCGGGTATCACTTTCAACGATATTGCAACCTGTGAGCAAAAAGTTTGAACAGAACCAATAATACTTTTTTCATTAAGTACGCACAGTTTTTGGATCGAGTACAGACAGCGTTAAAAAAGTATAAAAGTCAATAGTTTTTGTACTGTGAAACACTGCTAATTGTATAAAATTGTAATAGGCTGGCACAGGAACCTGGAGCTTGCCACAAGCAAAAAGAGGCCTTTACCCAGCAGTGGGTGAGGTCGGGCTGTGGATGATGATGATGATGTAAAAGAATGGAGACTGCTTTCAAATCGTATTTTCTAAAACAAGAACCCTTGAACTTATGTCGTTTTCTATAAGAAATCGAATTGCGTAACCAAATAACATTTTCCCAAAATTTTATACGCACGAAAATACAAACAATGTGACCACAAATATACTTATTGCGAGTCGAATTAGAAATTATGCGTGAAGGAACCTGTGTAATCTGCGTTCGCGGTTTAGTTTCCAAACATGTAAACAAATATTTGCTTTTGGAAAAACAACTTTAAAATTCGAACTTGAAGTTCCGTTTGCGCTACGACGTCCAACATTTTTATGAGCTTTTCAATAGTACTAATCATTCTAAAATTCACTCAATTTACTCTAACACAAGATTGATATCCGTTTAAGTGGCAATAACGACAATTGGAACCCAGGACTGGAATATGACTATAACTGTGTAGCGAAAGCTGAAATGGCTCTATTGTGGCTCGAGTTTACTCAAGATTTCATATTCGCTCATTCCCACTAATAAAAACTCAATTCGGTCTTAGGTCGACCGCGATACGAGGAAAAGTTTGCTTGTTACGTTCGTTTTGCAATAATTTAATTGGTTGTCTTGTTCTCTGTCAAGTTCTAAACGTTTGATAAAAACGAGCAGTTTTAAAATCGAATAAAAGATTTTATAAAAACGTTTAACTGGTTCTTTGGATACGGTTGTCTTATCGTTAGCAAAACGGAATTGATAGGATTAGATCATTTTATTTATTTATTTGTAATGAGTACCAGTAGTAATCAGACCTTTTTATGCATACATTTTTGCCCTACATCCTTTTATCACCTCCAATGACTGGCACAAAAAACGGCCAAAGCAGAAGAAAATTACAGAATTAGTACCTGTTACTGAAAAATGTGTGTTTGACTTCAATTTTATTTCAACATAGTGACGGGTCACAAAAGATGGATGGATTGTGTGAGGAATGATATGAAAGAGAAAGGAGTAAATGATGCCGTCTGACAGGGGAGAATGGAAGAAGAAAACCAAATAGAATGGGACAAGCGCAGAAAGATGATGATGATCCTAACGGGCCACAAAAAGTAAAATTGACAGAGATATCTAATAAAATGTTGATCACAACACAGCACGAAACTGCACCGGCACAAGGCAACAAATCTGGGTTATTCATGAAAGACACTCGCATAAAAGCCTCATTACCCTCACACTCAAAGATTGACAGCAAGGCTCTAGTTACCAGCGAATTACGTATGTAAATCCTAAGCGTGGGCGGTCTATGTGCTCAACACCGAAGTACAGAACTAAAGCTAGATTTATTTCATTCCCGGGTTATAACTCAGGCCAATACGTGACCGATGATCACGCCTACGCTTACATAGAAATTATCCACGACCGAAACGTTATCAACAGTGAAATGGTAGCTTATTTCACGTATCTAACACTGCCGGGGTCGGCCACCTAATATTGGCTAAAGGTCGGTCGCGAAAGGTTAGTTCCTGTCGCCCGCGGCCGGCTTTCTCGGCTGTAAACTAGTGCAGTTGCATGGAAACAGAAAGGTCGTGCTGTCAAAAATGCAGCTTTCGTACTTACTACTTACATAACTGGACACGGTCAACCGTTAACTGCATGTTAACTGTTGTTCTATGCGAAATGAAAGGAAATCTATGCACTTTACTGTGTTTATACGCGGGTGTTTTTGTTGTCTTGAATATTTTACTTCACCTCAGCTTGGAGGTATCTCATAGTTTAGTATCGCGTAAGTTATTTACACCCGCATTTCACTTTGCCTTAGTGTTATGCATAATTTTCTCGTACAATGTAGACCGGAATGCATTGTTGAAGCCAAACGATTATTACACATAAAAGCCGAATTTAATTACAAAGCGCCCTTTGTGGTAAAATGAGATGATATTTATGATGACGCCATGCACATGGTACCTATCACTTAAACGTTTATCACTTACCAAAGTATAATAAATCATTTTGTCCACGGTATTGATTGATGCAAATTATGTTAATGTTGTCAAACGTGTTCGACAATCTGAACTAATGAACCATTTGCTAGATTTATGGCTTCCTTGTAAAAATTTAATGATGCGCGGTCATATTTACATAATACTTATTGAATCTACAAAAAAGGCGATTAATCTTTTACACCTCAGCCGACACGGCCAAATAGTTGTAGCTTTTTTTGGGCTTAAATCCCATCGACGTCAGTAAAGTTTTTGCGAGGCGACTGTGAAGCGTGAGACAAGTAATTTATACTAGTCGGAGTGTTCAATAAACTGTACCCGGAACTCGAGGATGATATGAAAGAAAAATTCATTGAGCGTCAGGAGCCGCGCTTGGCGCGCCACCTAGCGGCCGCCGGAATGAACGCTATGAGCACAGTCGATGAGAAAAGTTGGAACGTCTGTACCCACATTTCATAAGCGGCTTAGCGACTTTAAAGGACTGCGAGCTGCGATAGCCGGTATTGCGTATCCTCTCCTTAAATGGCAGACGTTTTATTTTTGTTGCATTGTACGCGGATGCGGATTTTACGTAAACTTTCTACGTATACGATCCCGGCATGTCATTACATCACGGTAAGACTTAAATGGATTTTAAACGCTGACGATTACAACCACCATTCGAGTCGAACAATTAAATGTAAACGTTTGGAAATTGGTGTGATACGGCCATTTTTACACTTTAGATTTACAAGCTCCATTTATGACGAACAATTGGTGGTAAAGTCTCGAATTGGTGAGTTATATTCATGGTGGTGCCCCCACGCATTAACTGGAGTTACGAAAGAGGAAACACATTGTGTTAATCGCCACTTACGTAGTTCTTCTTCGTGTTGTCGTTTAAACGCTGTACTTAAAGAAACTGGTTGTTCCAGTTCCTTCATTCACGGTATGGCAAGCCGGATTTAAAAAGGATCAACTACTGTCTTACCCTTGTTACTTTGAGGAAAAACATTTCTCATATGACTTTTCGTAAGCTGTGCTATCTTAAGTTCTTACTGCGTAGTCGTTGTACTCACACATCGCAAGTCGTCATTCCGCTTTATTCGTCGACACTTTCAATATCTCCGATCAATAAATTTCAATATTGACATAAATGTCATTGTTTATAGTCCCACTCACACTTGCAGTAAAGTTTGTTGACGTCCAAGAGACAGTACGCCCATGCAACGGAAATCAGCGTGGTATCGTATTTAGGACCCTTCCCAACCATTAAGTACGGCCTCTGTTTAATCGAACTTCCTTATTACCTAGCCACTTTCATTTTCTTCAAGAACCGGTGTAAAACCGCTACTTTACGCCTCACAATTTCCTCCTATGATTTATAGTTCCAGTTTTCCCTTAATTACATATCTAAACCCAATCCTTGCTCTAGATTAATCAAATAATTCACCGACTCAAAGCTTACTGCTTCAATAAATGTCATAATAAAATTAATTAATACACCGTTGTGTATTCGGCGAGAGGGATTAAAATACAAATTCAATTTACGTCATGTTCCAATTGTGATACATTTCGTTAGGCGGATTTGTACTTTGTATCGTTTAATGTAGATGTTTCAGATAATATACATGTCAAATAAAAAGCTTTGTCTGCTTCAAGTGTGGTCCTTTCAAATTATACACTTCTTCCATAGGTGTCGGGTTACAAAATATACAACAGTTACGTAACAGACAGTAATGTGGCCAAAACAACAATCAGTGTGGCAATATCTCGGCCACAGAGTAGGGATCGGTGGATCCCGCCCACTGACGTGCATGTATCGTAAGTAAAAGGCGTTCGAAATGTACCGAACCGGTGCGGAAAGCTGCTTACCTTCGGACGCAGTTCCGAAGTATTCCGTACGACCGAACGTATGCGCGCAGAATTGAACTCGCACACAAATATTCCGGTTGTTTTCTTTTTGCACGCCGCACCAAGGTCGCGCCGTCTGAACAAGTTCATTGAATCACATTCTTGCATTTTTAATCGTGTATTTTTATTTTTAACTCATTATTATTTGCCGGTTGCGTTTTTATTCCGTTTCACGATACAATCATTGACTGATAATACCTGTTTAAAGTTGTGGTGTGACGTTATTTTATGGCTGTTATTAGGTAATTTTATTGTCTCTTCAGCCTCATTCAAGCAGTATTTTCATGCTAAATATAGATACCATCTACAACTTAATTCACACAGTGTTGCTAAAGATATCGTAAAAGATTTAACAGAGTGTAAAATGCGGCGTTTTCTACTCAGCCTTTATTTATAAACTGCCTGCGCACGCATTAGATTCCGAGTGTGATAACTTGTATTTATCATTATACTGTCTATGAAATTTCGAGATTAATTTCCAAGAACTTTACAGTGTTCAACAATAATGAATACTATTACACTTAAACAGTTTAATTAAAATTGCCGTTCAAAATGGATTGTAATTGGCGTGCATAGTAAACTTCAAGAGACCAGGCTCGCAGTAAGCGTTAGTAGGTACTCGGTTACTTCGAAATAATTAATTGAGCAATTGTAACTTGCCTACTTAATCTCAGGCGTCAGATAGAAGGGTTGTGATACCCTGAGCCTTTGATAAAGAGTTAATTACACGACACGTTGCGAAAGTGGCTCAGACCTCGGTATTCTCGGTGCCAGCACTACCAGCATTCTCATATCTTCATCGGTGCTACAAAAACTGGTTGCCAGTTGCAAAACTGTTGGCACGTAAATTTGCCGCTGCCCAACAACAATGGCGTAGCTGTTACTGTAAACAAAACAAGTAAAGCATTAGCATTCAGTTACGAGACGAAAGGCGTAGTGTTGCAAGCGTAAAGCGAGAATGTAATTAATCGACATTTATTCGATTATTCTGTCAAATCGATCAATTATGTAATTTAAAGGCAAGCTTGACCATTCGAGATAGGGATTAAGGAAATTGCTGTTTCAAAGAATTTTAATAGAACCAACAGGATGGCATAAACTTAAAAAAAGTAATTAAAAGGTGAACTAATTTATTCAGAAATATGCCTATTAATAGTTCTAGAGCCTTTTTATTATCCGGTTGACTGTAGTAATTATAAAATACATGGTTATTTAAGATATTGGATGTCCGTGAACAAAGTCCGTGATTGATCAACAAATAAATCATGATTGGCTGATTAAAACAAATTCATTGATTATTTTGTGACGATCGTTAAATTCGATAACTAATTTAGACGTCCAAATTATCATACTTAATTAAAGATGACTCAAAACTTTACTTTTATTGGTTTATTTTTATTGGACGAGTAATTTAAAACAACGTCTTCACTTATGTCAGCGCTTGCGCAGTTTCGTGTCGTTCCAATTTTAAACATGGCAATATGATTCGTCAGTTGAGAAGTAGGTTGGTACCTAGGTAGGTACCTACTTTTAGTGATAATCATCATGATGAATTATGTTGGGAGTGCAAGGGGTCAGGAACTCACAGTTAAACTGAAACCATTTATCCTAATGACTTCTAAAGATCTTACCTAGACAGAGAGACACGTTGCTGATGTGTAAAGATTTAACTGCAGGTTACTCAATCAGTGATTAATATAGTTTAAGAAGATTATAAATATCAATGATGACATACGGAACACAATTGTCTGTAGTCTTAAAACAACAATTCTATAGTCCACTAACGACTATTGTGTGCATGATAAAACGATTTGTCGATCATCATTGACATAGAATATTACAGGCACATATTGTATGGTTACGAACAAAAACTACTCAAGCTCATTTCATTCTGTGGATGGTTGGCATAGATTGATACATTTTGCAATCACAAGATAAAACAGCGAATGGGGATTACTTTTACATATATATCTTGCTCATATACCACCACCATCATCATCATCATCATCATTTTTGGTCGGAATCGCCCACTGTTGGGTATAGGGCTCCCCTTTCTTCTGCTATTGCTCTCAGTTCTGTGCGTCCTTTATCCATCTGTTTCCCGCGATTTTGACGATTTCATCAACCCACCATGCTTTTGGGTGGCCCTGGTTTCAAAGGGGCCTATAGTGGCCAAGGCTGGGCAGCCTTGGCCACTATTCGGTTAAAACCTTACTCACCCACTAATTAATTATATGCTGATTATACAGCATCCTCATCAGTAGACAAATAAGGGATTCACAATAAAAATTTCTCTCAATTCTGAAAGAAACTTCTTCTAACAAGACACTAGCATAATTATTCACCAAAAAAATTCTCAACGTTTCGCTCATTAATTACCGTGTCGTGAGTAATTAACCGAATACAGTAACTAACAGACAGCAAGCTTACATCACAATAAACACTTCTAATAACCATACAAAATATGAACAAATGACACGCCTTTACATGTAAAACCACTGAGTATGGAAGCACAGAAGGATAACTCGGTAACACTTCTGACAACGCCCAAATAGATATTTTACACAGATAATCAATACAACAGCTAGACAAGTAAGAATGACCAAATGCAACTTTCACATCTACAATATCCATAACTATATGACGGAGATTCGTCAGGCTTTAAACTTCCCATGATCCAATAGCATTGAGTACAATTCAAGAGCACAAGTGAGCTTTTTATAAACAGAAACCTTATACTTTCGTTTCGTTGTCCGTCTATCCGTCTGTACAGATGTCATATAACTATTTTCTTCTATTCTTCTCCATCTCATTCACCGTACAAATCATTCCTGTTAAAGTCCTATGGACACTTTTGACAGGACCCAGTATGAGTACTCTTTCTCTTTCTCTTCCTCTCTTACTCTCTTTATTTTCAGATAAACTACAATCGTTTTGCTTTCTCCGCTATTATAAAAGCGTGTTGCTATTATTGATATACATTCTCTGGTATGTCTTCTGTAACTATTTTGTCCTACAACTTCAGTAACAACTCATACAATCTCCCGCACGTTTTTGCTAAGTAACTATTTAGTTTTAAAGTAAGATAAGAATGGTTTGTTGAAGTGCTTGTTCCTGGTACAGTTATGTTTGTTTCATTTGGTTGGTCGTTGGTAAATAGAACATCCGTAATACTTGGAACAAAGACCGGGATTATGAGAACGATAGTTGTAATCCGATCTTTTGTTGTTTGTTTTGATCAAATACATGTGCCTGTGAATGTGAATGAGTCGTTGAGTGCTAGTGTATAGTCATTTTTTTTTGTAGATTGGGTTCCGAATTCTGGTTCCACATTAAAGTGTGTTTCATTCATGTTATTTGTTTTTCTTTCAGTTTATTTTCCCTTCAGTTTATTTTTTATCCTATTGACAGTAGCTACACAAACGTGGAATCTGTCTGTATGTATGACTAAGAATAAGACTATAGACAACCACTGGCAAAACCTACATCGAAAAAACCAAATAATATACATATTGCATAGCTAGATCCCGAGCAATAATTAGCCTGGAGATTATATCTCTCTGATGGCAACCAGCATTCATTGGTCGATAACATCGTAGTACGATCGAATCGTGACGATAATGGCGTTACCCACAAGGTTCGACGTCTCTTTCTCAAAATAGACCTATGTTAGTCGACAGTTACGAGCTGTTAGGTAATAAATGCCAATAATTTTAGCTTTGCAATTGGCACTATCATAATAATACTGTTATTTAGGCATAGGCTTTACCCTGCCACAAGTAAACTTATCAGCCATTAAGGTACGAACGAATTTAAATTATTTATCAGCTATTAAGTCAGTAATTGACATAGGAACAGGCTTTGCTATTAGTTGTTAGAGGTTCATTGCCTTTTCAAAATCATTAACATTCTTTGACACCAACTGAGACACCAGTTTCATACCTTTAACAAGGTATATATTTCCTCTATCTATCACCTACATTGATAGGTGACTAGCCACAAAATACCAACGTAACATTATTTTCATTTAAAAAAATCATGAATTTTCATTCGCCTACTTCATCATCATCTGCCTAGCCTTTTCCCAACTATGTTGGGGTCGGCTTACAGTCTAACCTGATGCAGCTGAATACCAGTATTTTACATGGAGCGATTGCCTATCTGACCTCCATAACCCAGTTAATACTGGGTAATACGATACCCCTTGGTAAGACTGGTTGTAAGACTTTTTGGGCCACTGACTACCTAACGACTGTCAAAGATCTACAAATGACACCCGGGACCAACGGCTTAACGAGCTTTCCGAGGTATGGAGGAAACTCGGTATGTAATGGGTGGTCACCCATCCACAGATCAACCTAGGCAAGCACAGCTTAACCTAAAGATCGATCCGAGCGGCTTTTATTATTTAGCCACGAGCTCCTCCATTCGCCTACTTCTACTTCTTATTTGACCTACAAATCGGACTAACTGTTTCAGTATCAACAATCGCACTTGTTAACACTATAATCTGATCCAACACAAAGCTTCCTACATACGCGATTCCTTTCCAAATCTACAGTTATAGTGACAATACCAGTGTTTCCCCTAGTTTCTGAAAGTTCCGTGTTTACTAACCGTAGGCTCTCATTGACCATAGTTATCCATTGGACAGTTCTCATTATGCATATCCAAAATCGTATTTATTGGAGTGAGTTCAGTGAGGTATGCTGTGTACGGACCGCTAGGCACGTGCGCTTGCTAGCTACTCGCATTCAGTGGTGGAGTATATGGGAAATTGTCAGATGCTTTTGTTAATGAATGTTGGTTGGGTAAAGAAGAAATGACAGACGTATCCTATCTATATTTTTTTTAATGAAACAAAGAAAATTAAACTAAAATAATCAAGGAGGAAAGGGGAAACATCATCAAATACATCCAATTGTTAGATTAAAAGTTACTTATATTTCAAAATTAAAATAAAAAAGTTACCACGCGCAACACATATTAACATACTTCCCATTGATCGTCTTAAGTTCATAATGAATCGTAACATCTGTCACTTCGTCGGTCCTAAATTATAATTTACAACTGAACAATACCCAATCAAAAACGTTTGTCAAACAGTCTCACAGTCAATTAATTATGAGTCGACTCGAGTGACATCAGAAGTCTTACACTATTGCTTATACTGTGAGCTTTCGCCGGCATTATCTAGGCATCTGGGCGCGAAGACAATGGCGCGCGCATGCGTAATGCGTTATCTCACATCTACCTCTTGCCACACTCTGCTCTCCTAATGAGGAACAGTGTTCCACTTCTCGTGCAATGCTAATTGAAGACTCAAAATCAAACCTACAGAGAAATTTCTACTTCGCTAATAAATACTAATTGATTAATTAGCACTTTTGAAATCGTACTCAAGTCAAGGTTTCTTTTGTTTTAGGTGGAGTAGTATAACGGTAGCCGTGCCTCCCAAAGGATGAGGAATAAGCATCGATGCTGGAAACGCTGCTTTGGCCCAGACATACTGAAATCAACAGGTAAGTTTCTTAACAAAACACATTCCATTCATACTTTATCGTACGGCTAAGCAGAATGATAGAAATAATTTAGAAAGATAATGCGGCTAAAGTTAATCTAGAACACAAATCACGTACATTGTCTATGGAGAAATTGCAGCAACACGAACTAAACTTGGCACATGTTCAACTTTGGTATCGGCGTGTGGATGAGAAGAGGTGGGGCTCCTTTGAATTGATAAAATAAGATAGGATAAACCTATTGATAATGAAAATAAATGCTGAATGTCTTCCTAGTTTTAAAACTCCAGGCCTTATTTTCATCAAACCAAGTAAAAGCTCAAACTTCCTTGTGATAAGGAAGTTAGCTAGCACGTGCGGTTTGAGAATTCGAAATATTAATTAGGTTCACATTTTAGTGGTGATTTCGACTAAAGTTACAGATTTCTTAATGCCAACTGTATAATCGTAACAACTGTAATGGTTCCTGGTTCATTTAATGTGCTGCCTTTTAACAAAACGTTTTATGTACTGTTTATTACTGAAATCACTGTTAGTCACTAATGGCCATTATTTTGATAATAGTATTGTTTAAGAACCGTTACCAGCAATAAAAGTCGATAGTCGGAATTACTTTTGATACAAACATGAAAATTGGTGCAGACCTATTAAATCACTTATGGTTGAACCAAATGGGTTCTATGCTATAAATACTCCAACTTGATATCCAATAAAAGAAATAAAATAGAAATTGTATTATAGTAGATAACATTCAAGAATTTATTTGTTCTTGGTAAAACGCTTTCAGTTTCTGCTTTCGAAGTGCTATTTTCTTGCAGTAATTCTTGGAAGGATATCGTTTGTTTATAGGTGATGAAGTGAGGAATAAGATTTAAATTGTGTGTAAACTGAGAGCCGTTTCCTTCTAATCTGAAGCGAGACACACCGTGTAACAATGCATTTGCGCATTGTCATATCCCGCCCACGTGGGGCCGTATAATTTCACGATTTAAACGCACCGCCTTACGAAATACATCTAGGGGAGTGCGACGATAAATAACCAACAAATTACTCAGTTCTCGCGATACGTAGTACACGTGCGACGGTGACATTTGCATGCCTGAGAAATGTTTACAGCTTGTTGAATCTACAGTCCGTAGGAAGTGAATGAATGTGGCGAGCCTCGGGCGTTTAATCAACGGCGTTGTGTGACACCGGCTTTATAATTTACGTCAGAATCGCATGATTTTCTTCTGATTGTCTGACTTAAAACGTGCTAATGACCTTACGATTGAAAATTTAAAGGAACTTTGAACTTCACAAATGTCTAAACTTTGTCTTCCTATTAATCTTCTTAATGTAAAGTACAACAAAGTCTGTTGTCAACGATTCAAAGACACAGCTAACAACATTTTGTTTCTCCGCCGCGATCAAATTAAACGTTCACAAAAAGTTTGCTAACCAAATTAACAATTACGGCTTTCCTAATCATTCCTATTGTTTGCATCGTTCAGCTGTTTAACTTAACGATTGAATTATACGAGTAATTCCGGATGGCGCTGACTAGACGCTGACTGGGTTTTGAATTGCGAATTTGAATGAAATGTGAGCCATTTCGTTAGCGAATAGCTCTCGCAGACTATAGGGAATGCCACAGACTCCTGACTCGTTGTGAAGACGATTTGGCTGCAGAAATGCGGAATAGGATTGTTACCTCATAAAGTTATGGACTGTTAGTGGCACATAAAAGTGTGGAAAATAGAATTTTGCTTCCGGAGTTCACGATAGGTTTCTATCAGGTTCTTGTGAAAGTTATAGAATCTCTTGGAAATATAGAATGACTTCATTCATGTTATCTGTTTAACTAACGTGTTTGTTTTGGGTTTGCCAGACGAGTTTTAACCCCGAATTTGGGCTATTAGTTATAAGCTCACTTAAGTAAAACCGTTGTTAACACTACTTCGACGACATCATACTTTTTTTGTAACATAACGCAATATTGTCTAAACCTCAGGATATTTTTGCCATAAAGGCAGAGAATTTAGTAAACCCATGTTTAATCAACAAAAGACACGACAATCTTTTACTCCCCAAAAATAAAACCGTCCCCAATTAAAAAGGGTCTACTTGCACTTCCGTAAACGAATTAAAGCTTGATTACAGTTGCTGTATGATTTATGTGTATGCGTGTCACGTCCCTAACTCAAGGTTTGTAAAAACCCTACGTTACTGTTCTTTGGGCTCAATCATTAAAGGAGAGGGTACACTCAGGAACTTAACCACACATATTATGTACCTTAGGACTCAAATAGATTTTTAATTGCTTGGGTTTTATCTTTATTTTATATCCCACTTGCAGAATGAGCAATATAGCATTTAAAGTTTCGTTTAAATAATACTTTAGGTACGTGATTGATAGTAATAGCTGTAGGGCTGGTGTAAATTCTCTCTTTGTTTCTAAAACATGAATATTTAAGTAGCGCAAGTACAGTGTCATATTTCAACCATTAAACAAATCACAGTAAATCAGGCCTAAGTGCTTAACACACACATAGGTAGATGCCTAACTACTGTATTAACATTCTGTGCTTTTCAATAACTCTAAAACTTAACGCCTGTAAGCCGAATCAATGAATTGTCGCATTTAACATTTCGAAATCTCTTTCGCAACTATTTACCGAAAGGAAACAGATTTAGTCGACAAAATGCTTAGAACTTTGTCTATTATTACGTATTGGGCACTTATAAGTCGTTTACTTAGATGAAATCGTCAGTCCTACGTTAATCTCTATACAATGACGAAACTAGTGAATGTCAATAAAGTATCGGAGCTAATAAATTATTGAATGTATCTGACTTATCCTTATTGGTTTATTGAAGTTAATCCTATTCAGAATAGATCGCTGACAAGATATTTCGAAATATGTTCGAATGAGAAAGATAGGTTTTATGAAATTGTGTAGAAGTCTCATAAACTTTGAGATTATCATTGTGTTTGTTCAGATTTATAAAAGTAGATATAATTGTACATATTTGTGGGACAGATAAAGCCCATTTGTAAGATTAAATCGTTTTATAGAACTCCAGAAAGCTGTTATATCGAATTATCGGCTCTCCATTTCAAAAGCTTTCATTCTCTCGAGATACTAACACTCGACTACCTTGTAATACAACGTAAATACACACCTACTGTAAACCAAACAAAACCAATCATAAATCCGAGATAAAATCAACTTGCACTGCAATAAATTGCCATTTTCGAGAGAAGCTATTATTAAGTGAGGCATTTAAAAAGAATAGAAATAAAAGTGGTCCCCGGGGCAAGGAGCAATTAATGGCGAAGAGATTAACCAATAAATCGAAGCGAGCTTGCCGCGGTGGGGGACAACCGACTGTCTTTAGAGCATGAAGGGCAGTTATAGAGCGCCTTGGCTCTTCTCCTGCCCACAGTTGCATTGGAAACGAGCATCATCATCTGCCTAGCCTTTTCCCAACTATGTTGGTGTCGACTTCCAGTCTAACCGGATGCAGCTCAATACCAGTATTTTACATGGAGCGACTGCCTATCTGACCTCCACAACCCAGTTAGTACTGGGTAATACGATACCCTTTGGTAAGACTGGTTGTCAGACTTGGGCCACTGCCTACCTATAACGATTGTCAAAGATCTACAAATGACACCCGGGACCAACGGCTTAACATGTTTTCCGAGGCACGGAGGAAACTCGGTATGTAATGGGTGGTCACCCATCCACAGACCAACCTAGGCAAGCGCGGCTTAACCTAAACATCGATCCGAGCGGCTGTTATTACTTAGCTACGAGCTCTTCAGCATTGAAGAAATTTAGAAAAAAATGCAATGCCAACTCCTAATTTGTAATTGGCTGCAAGAGAAAATCGTCGTCTTGTCAGACTATATAGTGCCTCTATCTCAACAAAAATAGATGTAGTGTGGACACAGGGATCTGAAGCGGTTTTGGATTCAAAATTGTAAAAAGCATCTTTAACACTCATCTGTAACAAAAGCTCTTTGTCTTGCGCACTTTACGTTAGTACAATTCATTTTTATGTGCTCTTAATTATGTCAGTTCCTATTTGTGCTAAAAGATTTTGCAAGACCTTCTACAGCTTAATTAATACTCCTAGTTCCCGACGTATCCTCGCACCACCGTACCGCCGTAATGACGCCCGATAATCGGAGACATCCTTCCCGGGACCTTTGAGCTCGTTTAAAGGAATTTCTATATTTTTGTCGAGAAAAAATTGAGAATTTTAACAAGGGGCGCATCAAATCCCCGCTTGCAAAGCCATTAAGCTCGCCGGTTTCTAGTTTATTGAGACTGGAAAATAGTTTTGTAAACTAAAGTTGTTAGAACCAGCTTGTAAGCTCCTCGATAAAGTAGCTTATTTATTGATATGTGTGTCTTGTATAAAAACTCGATATTATACTCTCATTTCCGATTGCACTCAAAAATAGAACCATTTATAAAACAGATAACGTCTTAACTGCCGTGTCGCCCAATCTTAACATCAACGGAAACGATTGTTTACTCAAATGATAAACAAACTGGCTTACCATAAAACGACCAATAAAAACCTGTAACGTCCAATAAATTCCCTGCAATAAACAAACAGTGATAAATCGTCCTATTTAATTCAGAATCGGGGGCGTTATCGCAATCTTTTCAATATTTATTAGCGATTCACCTATCATGGATTTTTTTGCACAAGCTCTACGGTATTTTCTATGTGCAGTCAAGATCGTGACAAGCCTAATTGACTAACGTATCCAGAGATCAGGCGGAACACATGCAAAGCCGCGGTTGTCACATCGATTTGCCGCATAAAGCTCGCCGTGCAATGCCTAAAACGTCCTTCCGTGTAAACTGGTTGCAAGACCAACGAACCGTCAGGGTTGCCTTTTCTGTACTTTCAACCAGGGCTGCAGAAAACGCATGGATGCTGCCGTAATTATGGTGTCCGATAGCCATGTATTTGTGTTGCTATGCGGAAACATTGATAAGTGAACTTCGGAACATCCTACCGTACTTTCTGCTCGCCGCATTTTATTGTTTTATTTTCAACTTTGCAAGAAATTCTATGTTCTTAATTAGGCTAAAGATAAGTACCGCTTGATTGACATTAGATTGATATTTGATCGCGAAATATGGCGTGAATAATGGCAACTTGTTAGTTAACTGTACTGAGTAGCTAACGGATTTAGTTTATCGGTCTAAAAGCACGGTTAAAGCTAACGGAATTACTTTGTTTATCGTAAATCTGTTTGGTTAACGTTGTTTGTTACACATCTTGAGTTCTAAACTAATAAACAGATGAAGTTAAACAAGTGTAACTTGCATACTAATGTTAAGTTAACATTGATGTTTACCAATATCCGTAAAGTAAGTAGCCATATTGGTAATTTCCTCACACCTATCATGATCTCCATATCATTCTCTGGTATTTTGAAAATTATAGACAGATTCTTATCGGATGTTTTTCCTATTTTCTCTTGTAATAAACTGGTTATATCTTAAATTGTTATTATTAATTTATTATTGAGACCTAAGATAATTCACATATTTGTTTCCGTTTTGTCAAAATAACCCGTTTCAAACCCCATGTGACGTGAATCTAAAGAACACATTTCAGTATATAATGTGACTGTTAAAGTCCGAACTAAAAATTAACATGTCCCAAATTCTTGTGGGCAAAGCCCGAAAAATCAACTGTTCTTAATAGAATTCTTACATTTACCAACTCAAATACACAACCTTTTACAGTAACAGATATATTCAAAATATCATACACCACGAACAATCAGCATCAGTAACATAATACTTTACTTTACTTCACAACTGTACCATACCATACTATACCCCTACTATATCATACCAACCTAGATACTCAAAATATGAAGCAACATGCCTAACTAAACTCGACAGCCCTGCATGATAGGCTCGCCCCACACGGAGAGGCCGCACCATTCCACTCCGCCGGTAATTATTGTTGTACCCTACACCAGTTCGTAGCGCTCCTAACACCAGTTACACAACATTACGCAGCTGGCTATAGGAAAAAAGGAGGTGTGTAGCCATAGAGCCTTCTAATGCTCTAGTAATAGTAGCCTTAGTATTGTGTTTATGAGTAATAGAAGATTGGTCAAGTTGTCTTACTGGCTAATTACTGCAATTACTTTAGATTCTATTTCTAACGTCTCAAGAGTCTAATAGCCTTTAAATATGCATCCTGGATAAAAATAAAATGGTTGAAATACTAAAAGCTTTACTTATACTTAAGACATTCGTGATCATAGCCTAGTCTTTTCCCAACCATGTTGGGGTCGGCTTCCAGTCTAACCGGATGCTGCTGAATACCAAGAAAGAAAGAAAGAAAATACATTTATTTGGCACATACCACAAGTGCACACAGTATAAAAAAATTAAAAAATTAAAAAAAAATATAACAAATAAAAAACAAAAAATTAAAAAAAAAATTTATAATCTAAACAAAAAAATAAAATAGTGTGACACTGTGTGCCTCACCAGTATTTTACATGGAGCGACTGCCTATCTGTCTCCACAACCCCGTTAGTACTGGGTAATACGGTACCCCTCGGAAAGACTGGTTGTCAGACTTTGACCTGTAACGACTGTCAAAGATCTACAAATGACAGCCGGTACCAACGGGGGCTTAAAGTGCTTTCCGTGGCACGGAGGAAACCCGGTATGTTATGATGGTCACCCATCCACAGACCGACCTAGGCAAGCGCGGCTTAACCTTGATAATAGACTGCTACTTAAGACATACTGCCCGTTTACGCAAAGTTACACTTAAATTAATACTTAATGCACTTAAAGCGCGCTGTTGATTTTTCGAAGTTTGTTCCTGATCTTAACGTAGAAAATTCAAACTTTCCATTTAGTAGAGTCGGATAAGTCCAACTAATACCTATTGCGGTACATATCTACTCCTCGTATAAGTGAGCAGAGGTGAGAACCTATCTATATTTAATAATTGCAATGTGGATGTGCATTATTGAAAATATTGGCACAAATCTAGGCTGAGAGGTACTACTAAGAATTTTCCAATTTTAAAACCTAATCAGTCTGTAAACAGTATTAAAGACAGTCAGAAAACATTATTATTTAATATATTAATGTTTTGATATAGTACTTAACAGTTTTAATAATCATAAAAACTGAAACCTACACTATTTAATGTGTAGACATTATTTGTACGCATTGCAAGGCAGCTCATGTAAGACGTTACATTACTTTATTGATAACACCATGTACTTATATACCTATGTGCCACAAATAACCATAACTTGAAAAATCTCAATGTTTTGAAGAAAGGGCGGGTCGAAAGCCATTTTATATCGTGAAAAATCTCTATTAATGCCTTAGTACAGTTTCTTGTTATAATAACCATTGATATTTACCGATTCCAATCAGTTTCTCGTATAATATGTAACAAGTTAACCGCCCCTAACCAAGCCTCTGTTATGATTGTTTGTTCAGAATTTCTAAACAAACGTACTTTACTATGCAATATTGTTGTTAGAACTAATCTAACTTGTCTTTACAATTAGTTGATTGTCCAATTTGAATAGAATAAATGCTTTACAACTTTAGAAATATTGTACAACTTCAATCAGGCTGACGAACTTAGTTATACGGAGCAATAGGTAAGGTTCTAGATTAGCCATCAACGTTAGAAAAGTCATTAAGGAATGAATTTTCAACACTTTTCCTAAACTTCATGCATACAGGGTGTAAACAGACCCTTCACGAAGCCGTCAACCAAGCATTCTGTACATCAAACTAAGTAACTTTATGCAAAAATTATTGCTGGGAAACGACTTTTATTTTTGGGGTGAAAAATCACGTTTTACGGTAGGACTCAATGTAACGCACACAAAACATTGTGCTGATGGATGCATTGTATAGTACGGGGGTCGTGGAGGTGTTTAAAGTAAAGTTCTTATATGTGAAAAAGTTGGAACTTTGACCCCCAATATATTTGTTACTATAAGATATGGTCTAGAACAAAATAATGACCGGAAGAACAAGTGTCTTTCGGCTTCGTTAAAGGTCTGTTACACCCTTTATATTAATATTTTTGCAATGTAAAAGATAACACAAGGAAGCACTTACGGTAAAACGAGGCTTTGCATTTGATACCATCATCTGGTCGCCTTCTTCTTCTTGCGACTGTAGAATATATTTTAGTTATAGTTTTCTTATAAGTACATTTTAATAAGTATGAGAAATAATACTACCGCGCTTAAATGTACACTTTCTGTAATACTTTTTAAATAAATTATTCTTATTCTTATTCTATTCTTCTACGAACTCATTCCTGACCAAAACTGTACTCCAGTCCCGTGTGGCAACAGTCTTGCTCTAATTTCTCGAAGGATCTCTTAAGTTAAACAGCGTCCTAACCAATTAATGTTCAAATGAGGAAATGCCATAATATCACAGACCTTTGCAAAAAAGAAACGACTTTGCACCCTAATTATTATTATTATTATTTGTGTTTCAGAAGACAAAAATTTTGCCTCCTTGGTATAGTGGTCGCAAGCTCGACTGCTGAACATAAGGTCCTGGGTTCGATTCCCAGGTCGGACAAGTGTTATTGGGTTTTTCCATCAGGAATTTCTCAGTAGCAGCCACGGAGTCTGGAATTACGCCCGGTTGATGGCAATAGGCTAGCCCTCTATTACATGGGACTTAAACATAACTGGCGAAATGTGGGTGTACTATTAGGTACACCTCTGCCTAACACTTCGGGGTTTACAAGCGTGATGTTATGTTACAACACAAATTCATATTAGTCGCCCGAAATTTTACTCGCCGCATGTAGCTTCACATCTTTCTAAGCTATCATTAAAAATAATCCTAATTATAAAATCTTTGACTCACTAGCAATAAACTTTACTTATCTACAAACATATTACACAAATATATGTACATAATAAACACATCTTCATATATAATTAGACATAATTAATACATGAATAGCAAAGTGTCTGCTCTTCAACTAATTGAAATCATCCCGGAAACTTTCAAAGGAGTGTCATGTCTATGTTAATTAATGTGTGCGTACGCATCATTAATTACATGGAGCTTTATTTCACACCACTCTGTACAGCCAAGTATTCAAGACATTACGGTATTATTATGTATGTTTTTTTTATTATATGATATAGATGATATGGCTAGAAAGGAGGTGACTGCTGAGATGACGAGTAATAGAGAAGTATGGAAGATGAAGACATGCTGCGCCGACCCCAAGTAGATTTGGATAGGGGCAGGAGAATAATGATGATTAAGTATGTTTTTATTAAATTACTAACTTTTTAATTACACAACATTTTGTATTAAGCCAAACAGTAGAAAAGAATGAAATAGTTGAAAAACCGGCCACCGAGACCTGATCGGATTCCAGAATTTGACAGACATGTACTGAAATATCTGTCAAAGTCCGCAAGTACGTAAGTGTCGGCAGCAAGTCCTGTCCGGTCGGTTTGACCACACCATAAGAGCGTGCTTTCCTGACAGGTAAACTAAATCATGTATTTTCAGCTTGATAATTTTGGTTATAATGACCAAAATAAACAGAATTTCTTATGAATTTAAAGAAACACTACTTCGTTGGTCTAGTGGTTCGCAAGCGCGAAGGCTGAGCATGAGGCCCTGGGTTCAATTCCCAGATCGGTCAAAGCGTTATTGGGTTAATCCATCAGAAATTTCTCAGTAGAAGCCACGGAGTCTCGATTCGTGCCCGATTGATGGATTTGGCCCGCCCCTATTACATGGGACTTAAACATAACTAACGAAATGGGGGTGTACAGTTATTAGATACACCTCTGCCTAACCCTTCGGGGATTACAGGCGTGTTATTATGTTATACATATGTTATGACCAAACTAAACAGATTTTCTTATGAATTTATGAAATAGTAGATGTCTTACATCAACTACTGGATATCCAAGTAAATCCCGATATAGCCTGGAATAATGTCTCCAAATAAGAGTTCAATAACTCTGCCTTACTTACTTGACTATGCTGATGGGATGGGTATTGCATACCTCTATTGACAGCTGCTTATTTTGCATAGAATTGGTTTGAAATGTTGTTACATATATGTAACAAGGGCAACAGCATCTTCGATATAGCCTTCCTGTCTTCTAATAACAAGGCACTGAGATTACCAATGTATCTGTCAATCGATTATGGCCAGTATTGATAGGTACACTATGTATTATTATAATGTAGCTTAATGAGCTTGATATTACGAATCATTTTCAATTAAATTTATTCAAGTCGTAAACAGTGACACATCTTTCGAAAATTATGCAACAGAAATTCTGAGTGTTTATGTTTTCTATGACAATTCTAGTAGTTTTCGGTCTGATGGGTCATAATTGTCTATTTATGCATTGCAGGTGTAAACACTGCGAACTTCCTTAGCATAATTTCGGCAGATGTCTTGCTGTAGGTCAGTGGTGAAGGTTATAAAACTCGATTCCTACCGGCTTCCTTTTGAAAAATGGCACAGTCAGTATTCTATAGACAAATAATATAATCACATCAAACATATGTACTTCGGCTTACCTCTTACAAAAATTGACCCTTCGCTACTGGTACCTACCTATGTATTAAAATCATAATGAGAGCTTTCCATCACTCTACATTAATTACATACACATGTTTTGTGTCCGTCTAGTTAAATAAACACATATGTAAGTACATACACCAGCCTCATTACTAACGACCAAGCTCAGTATTTGTACAGCGCATATCGGACTCATTGGCTTGCATCATACCAAAGTTGTCAACGACAAACGACAAACGTTGTCGACGACAGCGGACCACGTCCTGTGCCCTATATGTATGCTTATCGAGTAACATGACTCGCTAATCGAATAGAATAACAAGAACAATCGATTAGGAATTCGATATGAAAATTCTTTGCGATTCGGAATGTCGCTCGCTGCTTTAATATACTCGGGATTGTAGGCAGAGAAAATTAATCTTGAAGATCGGTAGAGAAAATAAAAGTAATTGGATGCTGTCAAGATATTCTACATGTGGAATTTATATAGGTTGTTTCAGCGTATGTGCTTAAAACAATTTAATATTAAAGCCTGTACCTAAGATCCTGTTTCACACCCACTATTTCCAAGACTTGATAAGTCGTATTCAAAATCTCCTTGAACCCTTGCCTTACAAACTCTGGAGATTAAATTGTTCAAAACTCAATTAGGTATATCAAGATAATACCCCGCTGCCAAAACCTAAGATCATTAGTTCAATAACAAGACCATTACCTACAACGACAAAGCTCAATTGTCGTCAAGTCAAATAAATTACTCACTAATCCGAATGTTTGTTCACGTATCTTATCAGGACAAGAGACAAACGTCAATACGTAGTAACCAACTAAACATTTATTCATAGGTACTCAAATTCTTAGTAATCTTATCCCAGACACTTTAAATTTAAACTTATTCTTATCGCCTCTCATAGCGGTGTCAGTCCATTTCCTATTGTCAGACATTCTGACAATGGACTGGGACTTTGACAAGGGCCTGCTGACGTAATTATACGTGCAAGCGAGTTAATTAGTCAGTCATTGAGTCGGTTTTACTGTACAGTCATTGTGGATAATAGTCGGTCGGGCAGACTCGCGCCCTCTCTACGAACCACGTCGAGCGATGGCTCGATAGTTGAACCAACGGATTAAAGCCGATTTGCTGGCGGTTTCACAACAACGTCTCTTGCGATCATGCTAGATTTTGTCAATTTCTATTCAAGGAGAAACTTTGAGTTAGGGGAATTGGAATTATGTAAGTGTTGCATCAGATGCAACAGTGTTGTAGTTACGCGGCTCTTAAAATCAACTGTGACCATTGTAATGGTGTTTTTTGGTGATGAGGACAAATGCCAACCGTGCCTTTTGCGAAATTCACAAAAAATGCTATGTAAGTATAAAAATGCAATTATAATGTTTCGCTACACTACACGAGCTTCCTAACACGCAAGCGCAGATAAACATAAATCATCGAATTATTAAAACTTCACGGGGTCCATGAAATAACCGGACATTCCATTAACCAGCAGTTCAGCCTTTAAATAACTTCCATTTTATTTTAACTAATTCCAAGTACCTAACTAGAAAGCAGAAAAATGCCGACTTTAGCTCTATTATTTTAAAGTGCATGGCTACATAATTTATGTTAAGTGAAGTTTTCGAACCGAAGATTTACAGCGTTTTGTTTTAATTGTTAATCTATTAATGAGTTACCGAAGTATCGAAGTTGGGAGTCGAGACCACACAGAGTGTGAAATATTTCATAAGGTGGTCACGATCCATCAGATTGGTTGGATTCTACACCGATATTGTTTTATCGGAGTCATTTTACGGATGTACGATGGATTGGTTTGATAAGAATGCTCGTGTGCATTGCATTTACGAAACATCCGGTGCAAAGACACTACGGATAGTTCTCATCGACACCGCTGTGGGCAGACACGCTGCATTGAATTTGATGAAATAATGCACTAACTGTAGAATTGCCACCAATAAATAATAATAGAAAGCTATGATTTACCTGCATTGCGTCTTTTATCGCTTTAACAGATTGAAAATACGAATATTGGATTGATTTAATGCTTCAGATGGAGAATTTAGAACGTACGGTTATGGAAGTACTCCTGTTATATGTTTATTTAATGGCGTGGCTTATGGGAAGTTGATTTAGGACAACGTACATAACTAGGTATGATTGAAATGTGGATTGTTATTATATAACAGACAAGCGTGGGTTATATTCAAAGTAGACAGTCAATAATGGTCTGATGTCTATAGGTTAAAGGTAAACAGAGCTTTACTCAGTCTGCTAAATAGGTTGATCTTAGAATGAAGCGCAGTTCAATACTTTGTAGACTAAAAGACAACTGACGGACTTAAAGAAGACCCTTCCTGTCATTACGATCATTTTTTTTGTTCTGGACCATACCTAGGAACAAACTAGTTAAGGAGGTATCAAAGTTCCAACCTTTTTACATTTTTTTTTTAAATACACGTTTTTAATGTTGTAATTTTATTTTAAATACCTTCATGGCCCCAGTACTATTCAATGCAATCGTCAACACAATGTTTTGAGTGCGTTACATTGAGTCCTACCGTAAACCATTTATGCCTCAAAAAAAAAGTCGTTTTCCAGCAATAATTTTTGCGTAGAGTTACTTAGTTTGAGGTACAGAGTGCTTGGTTGACGGCTTTGTGAAGGATCCCTTTACACCTTGTATATCCTTAATCCTTTAAAACCCATTACAATAGATGACGACGTAATAATCAAAATCTTTACTACGATATCGACGGCACGGTTGGCGCAGTGGCTGAGCGATTGACTGCTGCGTTTCGTGTCGCGCGGGTTCGATTCCCGCACGTAACAAATATTTGTATGGCCTACAGGTAGTTGTTCCTGATCTGGCTGTTTGTGTATGTGAATTTAAATGTTTGTAAACGCACCCACGATACAGGAGAAATTCCTAGTGTTTCCAACGTTTATTATGAAAAATAAAAAACAATACCATAGATTTACGTAATAAAGCCTCATACTGAAGCGAGATTCTATCAAGAATAGACCGATGTTCGCATTATAAGAGTGGAAAACTCATCGATCATGTCTTACTAACATCGATAACTGTTCCAAACGCTTCGCATTCATACGATGGATATATACCAAACAAACATTGAATATGCAACCATCTGTCATACCAGGTATGAATGAAATAGTATCCTGTCTACACGATATTCATACAGCGATCATATTTGTCACCTGCAACGGTGAATATGAATGGTGGCGTAGCTCGTTCAAAGTTCTGGGAACTCAGTGTTTAGCATCAATTAACACATTGGCTATAGTTCGGTGTAACGTGGATACGTGGTTACAGAAAGGGCGTTGACCTTGGTGATTGGCTTTTTTCTCAGATGCTGTGTGGTACTGCTATTCTGGTTATCATTGCTAGAAAAGTCAAGCACTTAATTGTTTGTTTCCCAACGATCTTTACCGTAAGGTGGGTTTTAATCCCCGAAGGGTTAAACAGAGGTGTAACTAAGAGTACACCCACATTTTGCCAGTTATGTCCAGGTCTTAAGTAATAGGGGTCAGCCTATTGCCATCAACCGGGCACGAATCCAGACTCTGTGTCTGCTACTAAGAAATTTCCGATGAAAAAGTCCAATAACAATTTGCCCGACCCGGGAATCGAACCAAGGACCTCATGCTCAGCAGTCGCGATTGCGACCACTCGACCAACGAGGCAGTCTTGAAAAAATCTGTTTATAGTAAAACTTCGAATGTATTGTGGCTGAGAATCTTGACATTCGTTTTGAAAGACAGTAAACAGTAGAAAACTAATTAGTTGACCATCTATCACCTTCGTGTCAACGGTCCTATGACCGTTGACACGATGGTCATGTGTTGTGATGGTCATATGTTGGTCGATGGTCAAAGAGTTAATTGGCAATCAAATTAAAGAATTTAAATACCTCTAAACACACAGAAAACAAGGCACTAGTCGAAAAAAACTTTCCGATTATCTTGTTCATTTACATACAAAGAAATTGGGCGACCACCCAAGACACTTCCGTTAGTTTTATCACTTAATTAGTATTTCATCAGCGCTATGTTAAAACGGTTATAATTTATGAGTAACACACGAACAAAATGTATTAGACCACAGAGGTTACTATTAGTACCTTATGTAACGGATTAGGTAACCTTTAACATGTATCAAAGCACATATGTCATGGAGTTGTCGAATGCCAATATTTATAGCTAAAAAAAACATTGAATTCGTGACCTGCATTCCGTTTAAAACTATAAATCATAAATGAAAATACCTGACACGCTCACACACATATTTTACTTCAATTACAGACACTAAAGAATTACTTGAAAACCGTCAGCTGTTGCGAAACTTATCCCAAAAAATAGTTTACAAATATTTTCTTATGGATGACATCAATGTTCCCACGTTAGACATACCGGTCGGAAATTGTTCCACATGAACTTTTTAATTTATATAGTTTATGACACTCGGGGATAATGTTGCTTCCCAAAGAATTTTCGGTCTCTGATCAGTAGTTTCGAAAATTACCCCCGACATACAAATATAACTCTTTATTTAGTTAGTGTAGATGAACAGTGCTTTGTCGATCCTGCAATGCTATCACCAGTACTTCTTCTGTCACATTCCTGTTTTAACCATCTCAGTCACATATCACTTTCAATACCTACACGCAATTCTTTGCCGTGATTCATCATCGTGTTATCTCATTCTTCGTTGCTTACGTACAGGAAGAGAGATTTATTCGCGAGCGTGTCTATAGATCAATAAGATTATTAATCGAGACCACACGACCACAACATAATCACTTATTAATTGAACACATAGAACTCACATCAATAAAACTAACCATTCGTTCACATATTGCGCAATAGAAATCGAAAAGTCTGTGTTGCAAAATCTGTCAGTGAGTACTAGGCTGCCAGTAGTTTTAAGATCAAAGAAACAAATTATATAAGGCCGGCTACGCGATCACGTTCGTCATTGTCTTACTGACCGGTCCAACGTGTACAAGTAGCAATTATAATGAAATACCGGTACTTACCAATGTTTTCTAAGCCCCTAGTACCTAGACCAAGATAAGGTTAGTTAAATCGGTAGGTATTGCTGTGATTTCATTTTTTTCAGTGGCCTGTTTAAGGAATGCCTGTATTTTATTTGACGAATCTAAATCATTTTGATCAATTGGTAGAAAAAAATAACACAGATGAGCAAAAATTTGAGGAGGTAAATAAACAAAATACTGCTCGAATTATAACGAACTGGGCTAGTGACCCAGGGTTATTTTGAGATGAGGGCGATGATACAAAATAAAGTGAATGCAATCTTTGCACAGGAATACTATTCTTCATTGAATAGCGTCGCAATCATAAATCAGACATTGATATTTTGCTGGCAATCGTCAACCAAACTTCCAATTCACAAAAAAAAATCTTCTTGCGATTAGTACGAGCTACTTACTAAAGCTCGGTGCTCAGATGATTCAATATAACTGTGTTACACGTGAGTTCAACATAATAGTTCAAAAGATAAAGATTTAAGCCTTCCAACGCTACAGACAATGCAGAGATGCTTACACGGCAGCCTTTGCCATACAACAGCTTAGCTTATTGAGATTTCACCGATTGATTTTGTCCTGCAAATGGTATCTGGGACATCGTTACCACTAGGTAGATTTATTTATTCAACAATGAGATATGTATGTTCTAATTTAGCAATTACCCAATGGGTGTATCATAATATCATCAGTCATCATCGGCCTAGCCTTTTCCCAACTACATAATAACATCAGTATATAATATAAACTAAATCGTGTGTTATAAATTGCAAAAAGACCGCTCCGTAGTTAAGCAGCTTATGTATGTTTTGCTTTTATGATAGTTATAACTAATAAAGTAATTATCACATCTTCGAGCTGAAGGCTGCTGCTTAGATCACCTGAGAGATTACACGGAACCCTGAGGAAAACTTCTACCCATGTCCAATGATCATAAAACAAAACAAGTTTATTAAAATGAATTATCGTACCTTTAATAATAATAATAATAGGGCTTGATTCAGAAAGCAGTACTTCTGGAAATGGCGCGTATTGGTTGGAGGTTCCTCTCTCAACCACCCCCACCACCGGTAGCTCGCACCCTGTTCCCGATGCCGGTGGGCTACTATTTTTTTATATTTTTTTTTCTTTATTTACTTCTGTACAAATTAATTATATTTTTAAATATTCCTTACAATAAAATAAATAAAAAAAAAACATTTAAAAATATAAAAAATTGTAGCCCACCGGTATCGGGAACAGGGTCCAAGCTACCAGCGGTCAGGGCTCCAGAGAGAGGAACCTCCTAACAATACGAGCCGTGTCCAGGAGTACCGCTTTCTGAATCAAGCCCTTGATCCAGCTGCCTAACGAGGGCCTCCTCAGGTATTGGTCGAGGCTATTGGCAATTAAGACATGGGCTGATACAACTATCGGCACAATGATCGCTGAGTCCACATCCCACATGTCGACAACCTAGCGAGCCAAGTCAAGATACTTGATTTGCTTATCTTTCTCGGCTTTCACGAGGTTCTCATCATGTGGGACCGTTATGTCAACAATCATTGCGCGCCGCTCTCATCGATCCACCACCACTATATCAGGCTTATTGGCTACAATAGTCCTGTCAGTGATGATGGATCATGATATATGATGATTTTATATTTTTAAATGTTTTTTTTTTTCTTATTATTTTGTATAAGAATATTTAAAAATGTAATGGTATTGCAACGAATAAAAGAATAATAATAATCATTTTATTCTCAAGCAACTAAGGCCCATAATTATTATAAATACACAATATAATCTTAAACAGTAACCTACCTACCTACCTCTACCTAATCACTTAGAAAGAACGGTGTTTATTATAACTCTCAATAAGCAGTAACCAATAGGAAGAGGTTTATTGATAAATAGCTGTGATGGCTGCTCCTGAGTTAAACTACACATATATAAACCCGTTTCCTCCTGTTGAATTACAATTCACACGCGCGGATAAGCAATTGATACTCAATATATCTATCATTGCAAGATTCAATAATGTGATACGGAGTGACTGTAAATAATGATCAACACACAATGTAAACAATGGAAACGTGGCGAGCCAATAACCAGAACCAAATTATGTAATATTGGAGAAGGAATCGAATTTATTTGTTTTGAAATAGATTGTTTGGATCGCGTTGTTAGAACATGCAGACAGGCAATCATCAAGTGTACTGCGACCCGTCTTACCATTAATCAAAGAAACTAGGACAGATTTTATTAGTTTGCTCGCAAAGATTGCTGTGCTGACGAAATGAGTTATCAAATCGAAAATTATTAGAAAATCAATGTATAAAATTGCTCAATAATAATTTATACTTGATAGTTTGTGACGGGAAAATAGAAAAGTAATGACATAACATAATATCACTGCTGTTATCCCCAAAGGGTTAGGCAGAGGCACCTAATAGTACACCCACATTTCGCCAGTTATGTTTAAGTCCCATGTAATATAGGGCGAGCCTATTGCCATCAACCGGGCACAAATCCGGACTTGGCTGCTACTGAGAAATTCCTGGTGGAAATAGCAATTTGGCTTTGAATCGAACCCAGGACATTCATGCTTAGCAGTCGCGATTACAACCAATACACCAACGACGCAGTTGTGTAGAAAAGTAATACTGGGACGGTATTTCTCATGAGGAATCTGACAAAGACTCAATTCTAATAAGACTTTACTAATCTTGTTATGTGATCTAGAAAGTTAACAAATAGGCGAACGACTTAATGAAATTAGTTATTACCAGCAAATGAAAGGTCACTCATCATCTGCCTAGTCTTTTCTCAACTATGTTGGGGTCGGCTTCCAGTCTAACCGGCTGCAGCTGAATACCAGTATTTTACATGCAGTGACTGCCTATCTGACCTCCACAACCCAGTTAGTACTGGGTTATACGATACCCTTTGGTAAGACTGGTTGACGGACTTTCGGGCTATTGACTACCTGTAACGACGTCAAAGATCTTTAAATGACAGCCGGGACCAACGTGGTTTCCAAGGCACGGAGGAAACTAGGAATGTAATGGGTGGTCACCCGTCCACCAACCAACTTAGGCAAACGCGGCTTAACCTAAAGATCTACCCGAGCGGCTGTTATTATTTAGCCACGAGCTGCATAAGACAGGCCACTAATATATTTAAAAAGAACTAAACAATCTTACAAATAAACAAATCAACTTACAAATCTGCTCATACACAATCACACTAAGTACATTTCCAAATGGACACACCAAGGTCATAATTCTTTATTTTGTCATTATTACAGTTTGCATGGAGCACTTTTGTTGTGGCATTTGATTATCGCAATTCATCATTATAAATATTAAGACGATTTCATTAGCAACCAGGTCCATAAAACCGAAGTCATTGACGCAAAATGAAAAACTATCAAAGCAATACATCAAGATAATTTGTATTGCAATCTGTAATAGAGTTATTACGGAATAATAAACGAAACAGCTGTGAATGAAACCAACTATTGTATCATTATTAGCACCGCTTGTGACACATAAATAGTACTCTCTGATGAATTTATAGCGGAAATTATTATTTTACTGATAGTGTTAGCCTGTGTTATCAAAAAAGCTGGGAAAGCTGGGAAAGGCCCCATCATTTTCATTTTTTTTCGTATCTTCTACGAGGTCTGCTGCAACACATTCTGGCTGTATCAAGGCTCCACAAAATTATTATTAAATACTAGCGACCCACCCCGGCTTCGCACGGTTGCAATACAGATACACATTTACATATAAACCTTCCTCTTGAATCACTCTATCTCTTACTGAAAACTGCATTAAAATCCGTTGCGTAGTTTAAAAGATCTAAGCGTACAGACAGCGGAAGCGGCTTTGTTTTATACTATGTAAAGATGTTCAATACTTCGAACAATGTGAAGACAACACCGGCCTTCATAACTTTTGATGAGTCAATCAAAGTTCTGAAGAAAGCAATAAAGAAGCTGTTCATAGACCCAGGGCTGCGGGACTGTTCGAAAGAGATACCGTGGCCCTGGAACACAAAGGGCAGAGAAGGAACATGGATGGGTTTTAGTCAGTACAAGTCTGACACTCCCCTCCGCTCCGCCCAGAGTGGGGGGGGTCATTTGATGATTTCCCATCCGGAAAAAAAAAAAAAAAAAAAAAAAAAAAAAAAAAAAGCTGTTCATAGAACGCACAATAAAGCTATTAATTAAGAATTTAGTCGGCGAGTCGCACGCGCACCTCCGACACACGTAGGTGCTCACAAACCTCACCCGAGCCATTACTTACTGGGCCCAGACTTGCTACTGCACTTTAACTATTTTTAACATCCGATATATATCTTCTGATAAATCTCCTTTCCATCTGTACTATATAAATAAGCTTTACATAACTCACGCGAACGTTATTTATCACACGCCCTTGCTTAAGGAAAAATATTTCAAATTGTACGTCTACCAAGAATTCAGTGGCAAAGATAAAAGGTGTGTAGAGGAACATTCCTCTGCACGCTGACGTTGCCGCTGCCAGGATAAAACTCGGCGAAATTGCGAATATTTTGAATTTCAAATAATGTCTACGAATGGCTGGTATTCAGAAATAACTATGTTTATGCCCTTCGGGTGTATAAGGGTGACTTATGCGGCAACTATTGCACGAACTTTCCTAATGCTTTCTTTACTGATCCAGGAACTCGGGCCACGATGTGCAGCCGCGCAGATAGTGGTCATTCTTCAACGCATAAATTACAGATCTCTCGCGGAAACTTCACGCCATCACGCTCGCCCCGGGCAGCAACACAAACACACAGATAATGCGCTCAAATCAACTGTAGGTAATAATAATAATAATTCATGGTGCAGTTTAAAATTCACGTTTGCACATTAAAGCACGCAACGCAATAACGAGTCGCCTGATGTGCCTGATGGCCGGGTTTCACACGCGAATCCAAACCATGTGGCCATTGAGAGCTTAGACAGATAACAACATAAATAAAATCCGTCGAAACTTGTACCTGAATGCCTCTCTGCGGTTAATTTAGATTCAGTTGCCTTATATGGGCCTTTTTAGATTTAAAGCTCTGGCTAAATTCATAACTATACATAAATTACGTTTTACCCAGCTCAAGTTGACACGCAACTGCGTTTATCTGTAGTTTTCCAATAAACAACGTATAATTGAAGGTTTCATATTTGCTAATAGATCCGATAGACTTGTTATTCGAGGCACGCAGCTAACAAAGCGCGGGCGCAGAGGAGATAACCGGCCGATAGTCCTCTGCGCACCAGTTACGCATGCTCAATGATAACTGTAAGACGAGATACCATAAACTTTTCCCATGCTACATGATTTTTCATTAAACTGCTGTATTATACTGTGTTGTGCAACGTTTAGAAAGGAGAGGTCCATTTTCGCCGACATTGTTTGAGTTCACTTATCAATTTCCCACAAATCGACAGTCACGAATTTACATGCAGGCAGATCGGGATCAGGGCTTTGGCAAAAAATGGGACGTCGTGCGAAACGAAAGACAGCATGTCTTTGATACTCCGTTGAGGCCGATAAGAGATGATAATTGCGGACTGCGTTGGTGCTTCATCGGCGAAAATGTGCGAAGGGCGTCTGAGGAAACGAGCGGTGTATTGTGGCTTGAAGAGTAAATCTTTATTTATGTACCTTATTCAGTCGCGCCATCTCCCGGCAAAACTCTATGCGCCGTCATTACTCAGATATTTATTGCGTTAGCTTGTTCCGCAAACGCTCCCTGCGAGACATCGTCGCGTCGTTTATGTTAATTTATTCGCATTTCAATGAGACGCCTGTAAAATGGCATTATGCATTATCATGTCTTATTTTTGTATTTTTATGTACTGAGATGTAACGGCGGTTAACGTTTTTATCTGAACTGTGTTTATTGAATAGGATGCTTACTGTACTGGGAACATTACAGCACTGGCTGGTTGAGAAAAGTGGAAGTACCGCATGCCTTTTAAGATGACACATGTAACAGTACCTAAATACCTAGAAACTATGACCAAACAAGTTGGTCCATTCGTTCTAACACGAGAATGACGTATGCCCTAATTTCATAAGCATACGGCGAAGAAAACACAAACCTGAATACAAATAGAGCTTTATTTTTACATTATGCGACTTATCACAGGAATCTACGGCTCATTTGTTTCATGAGACAGGATTGACGGCATAAACAGCAATTTATTTGTCCAACCCACATAACACCGTAGCATGAATTCGTAATGAAACTATTATTTAGAAATTTGGATCACCTGAATGTTGGATATGGCCCTGAGTCATCGTGATAGCTTACTTAGATGTTTACGTAGACACTTGGCTGTCGAGACAGTGCAGTGGCGTTTGAAATCTAGTTGAAGGTTATCGGAAAAGTTTACACAATATCGAAGTGTCGGTTCGTGTCCAACTGTTGGGTCAGCTGTCTATCGATCTACACCAGCCTGTAATTTTCCCATTACTGGCTAAAGGGCTCTTCTTACACAGCTAAGCAAGCGAGCTATAATCAACTGCGTGGCGCGGGTTTACATTTTCAGAATTTGGCAGGTCTTTAAGATGATTCCCTTTGCTATCAACCAGCGACATCTAATATTCTTTAGGTTTCTAATCTTTTCTATAAATATCTGGGTCATAAGTTCTATGTTCAGGTCTGCCATCATGAGGGGACTATTGAAATAAATCAGGCTCATGATAAATGACTTAACGCGTTCTTTCACCCACGGGAAAGCCATATATTCTGCCTATTTTTCATCTAGAACTGCTACCTGTCATCTATTAACAACATACCGGATACGCTTCCCACGTAAAACTTTTTTTGTGACTAGGATATCATGTTTCATAACTTTTAGTACTAATTTGGGATATCATTGTGCATTAACTTTCATCAAAAAACTCCCACTTTCTTACGGAAAGAGCCTATAAAAGAGCCTAAAAGATCAAGATAAGTTGCACATAAAATTATTATGACTCATGACTCCAGTTAGAATTACATCAACATCGTTATTTAACCGTATAAAATGAAAAAGTATTCGATAATTAACTGGGAGTTACGTCAAACTGGTACACATATGGTCAATTTTCTGTGAGACGTCATATTGACCGTTCGAATCCCACGGTGTTACGTAAACTTCGTGGTTTGCGTTACGGTCGTTTTGTGTGTTTACTGTTCGTGTTTCACATTGTACACTCGGTCATTGTTCTACAAATATAAACAATGGTGTTGTCGTGTTAATGTGTAAAAGAAAAAGATTGTTTTTTTTCGGTGTTTTTTCTTTCATGTCAAAGTTTATTTAAGACGAGATTTATGATGTCACTTGTCACATGTGAAAAGGTTATTTCAAGGCAAGCATGTACCATCTTTGACGGCACTAGATGACATATGTAATGCTCAAACGCGAGACTGTCCAGTGTCCATTCAACAAAAAATTACGCTGTTAAAAGCTCCACAGAATCGTGATAAACTCATCATAATGTATTATGAATGAACCTCATCTAAATATAGCAACAAGCAGCGTCTATTTATTTACGACCAGTTATTTAGTCGCTTCGTTATCCTATGACCTGAAGAACATTACCGAAGGCGTATGTAAACATGACGGGCGGTCCTCAGACGAAGCCAATAAAGCATAATTAATAACTGGAAAGTTTGAAGCTCATTGCGATAGCGTTACCTAACCACAGTTCACTGGAGAACAATACGGCCCACCATTACCGACGGACTTAAATGATTAGCTCCTGACATAAGGCGGTCACAACGAGACTTGGACAAAGAATGGATTGGACACAGAAGGCTGACTCCATAGTACGAGTTACAACAGGCGCACACAGACAAAGACGTAACCCCTTAGCCACGAACTGCTGGGATAACTGAGCGACTTGTGGAGCGACGCGACGGACGGAAAAAGGAGACACCCGCGAGTGTTGCTTCGTAAGTCGAATCGCAAGTCACATCTCACTATTACTCTCAAACAAGTGTAGGTGAAGATTGTATATGTGTCATCGTCATCAGTCTACAACAGTCCACTGCTGAACATAGGCGTCTTCAATCGCTCGTTACTTAACTAGATTTTCGGCAACTCTTATCCAGTTGCTACCAGCCATCCTACGGAGATCGTCGCTCCACCGAGCCTGAGGGCGCCCCACCTTACGCTTGGCGATTCGCGTCACGAACGCGTCTACCCCAACGGTCATCGGTTCTACGGGTAATATGGCTGGCCCATTACCACTTCAGCTTCGGTTCAAGATACGATCCCTCAGAAGCGAGGATGTATGTGTGCGTTTATTTAAATACGTCGGTCACTGGAGCTGACTTTCTGGTGTCTATCTATTCTGTGTCTTGAATGCCTTGTTAGTGTAAATGAACAATAGCGACACAGGTACATTTGGCAGACGATCGCTCTTAAGATTAGGCAAGACTTTAAGCACCTTGAAGTAATAGTAGTCGCGTCACGACTGTTCCGAATTAAAAATTAATGTTTTATCGAACCGACAGACATTCTAAAACAACGGATACTTCAACTTTCAATTGGTTTTATGAAACAGTGATGCATTGTTACATAAAAACCTGTTTCGCAGTTCTCAATTCAATTTAGTAAGTGATCCGATCTGGGATCATTAATAATGTCGTAACGGGTGAAATGGTTTCTACAGTTATCTCCTTGTTGTGAGGTTGACTTTAGTTAAACGGCCTTTGTTGCGATTTGCAAGCGTGAGTCGGGTTTGTCGAGATGGATCGGTGTCTATTCATCTTGCTTGTATAACTTGAATAGGTATCGAGTTAACTTAAACTAAGGTTTGTATAAAACTGTTTGTTTTTTGGCCACAAAAAAGATTAGGTTTCACTTTTAATGATGAAAATTACTACACCGATTGCGAAGGTGTGGCCAGGAAAATATAATGTTAAGACCTAATTCCACCATCTTATTTTTTTTTTAATTTCATCAAATTTTCGCAAGAAGGTTGCCAACAGCGCTCACCTGACAACGTCAGTCAGTTCATAAAAGTTGTGGTTTGATGTAGGTAGCTACTGTCATTTTAAATCTAACTTTTTACTATTTATTATAAATGCGATACTTTGGATGTATGAATATTTGTTACTCAATCACGCAAGAACGGCTGAACGGATCTGGATGAAATTTGGTGCAGAGATAGATTATAGTCTAGAATAGCAAATAAGCTACTTTTTATCTCGGAAAATATACATCAAATTTTCCACGCGATCGAAGTCGCTGGCAACAGCTAGTTGATTCTATATCCATTTGTTACAGAATACATTTTCTTGACTGTACCTACTTGTAAAGTGGCTTACTCAATGGTATGGAAAGTGAAAGAAAAAATAATTATAATCTGATTCCGGTCGTTTAAGACTGAGGTGGTTGGGTCAGACTAAGCGCCTTACTCGCTCCCACTTGACCGCAATAATGCTGTTGTACGGATTTACCGCGGACTTAGAAGTGTTCTGTAAAATATGAGTGTTTTAGCCTTTTGTTTTAATTTTTAGGGCTTGAAATTGCTTTCTATTTTTTTAGACCGAACATTTAGATTTAGGTATATTATTTATTAAGTATGCTTGTAGTTGCTTGTAAACGACAATATTCCAGAAACAAGTAGTCACTGAAATGACGCCAATTTGGCTAAAACATGTTTTCGTTGAGACGTCGTCGTTCATCCACGTATAATCCATTTACCGAAAACTTTGTGAACTCATTCCCAATGCATGTGTGTGCTCCAAAAAACATCCCATTTCCTTTCAAATCAAAACAAACATGTAATAAAAAACCATCTTTATGATCGTCGCCAGTTTGAACCTTTTTCTCCTTACTGAACCCAATTCATTTACTAACAGCATTAAAATGGATTCCCCCGCAAAGGTTTCTCGGTCAATCTGTTACACCAGATCGTTCAAATTTGAATAAGCCGACTATAGGATTATTTGCTTTTAACTAACTTTAAATGTCAACACAATGAGGAATATAACCGGGCTTCGAAATTTTGTACAAAATTTTGTCCAACGTGTACGTAATTTTGCCCAATATTTACGTCATTTTGCCCAACATTACGAAATGGATTTCTATTCAATTGTTCCGAAGTTCTTGGTGCTAATAAAGTTAAATTGAATTGACCCTTTTCTGATTGAAAGTGTTAATGTTAGCAGCTGCTTCTAACTGTTAATTTAGTTTTACTCTTGCCAGTTCGGACTTAGATGACTTTGTAGGAATTGTTGGCATTGAAAAATAGAACAAGATTAAATATTCTGTTTTGTTCTTTCCTGCAATAAACATGTTGACATGAATAATAAAATGGTATCCGAAAAACCCCAGCAAAGTTTTCTCGTGACAACCATGTTATTAAAAGCCTCAAATATAAATTCTATTCTTAAGACAGAATAGAATTTTCATTTTGACCGACCCGACTACGGCGAATCCGGCAGGAATTGGCTTCTTCGGTGCCTTCGGGACTGCTATCTTACTATTACATATGATCTATGTTGCAGTCGAGTCAAGATTCCACTCATGTGTATTTATAATGTAATTCCTGAAATTAACGATAAAATAGGCATGAGCACTGTGCTGCTACAAAAAGATTTATCATTTCCTGCATATGAATTTATAGTAGTACCTAATTCAATTTCCAAGCTTCAATGTGGCCATTTTATCTCGTCAATCTTTACGTTCACTCGTACACTCAGTAGTGTTGTGCGGATACAGCAGATAACTTCAACAGGTTGCCGTATTGCTATTGTACTTATTGGGTTATCTCCTTGTGCCATAAATAAAGTAGTTTGGCAAACAAGGGTATTGAGGTGTCACTATAAATATGGGACTGTAAAACAAAGTGGAACTCAAAATCAAGATTATAGGTACTTTCAGGATTTTTACTAGCAGTTTCAAAAGCTCAAAAGTATTTTGAGCGTTCATAGGTGGTCGTAATATTCTACGTCGGTAAGAAAGTCGTTGTCCCATACAACAGCGTTAAACAGTTCCCAACATAAATCATTCACGAAAGCTGCTCAAATGACACTGAAGAGACAAGAAGCTTTCACTAAAGTCCACTAAAAACAAATCAAATGCAAGATTCATACAATTCAAAGTAGGGAAGATAAGACTGACACCATCCGTCTACTAAGCTGATTTACCGGGGTCTTACAATGCCTGGCCACAATAAAAGACCCAGCCACAGCTTTAAAATAATTCAGACTTCAACTACAAACGTGCTTTCTGTGAGGGCACCAGTGATTAAATATAACCCTTTTGAGATTTATAAGTGTTTATTTCAGGCATAGAGCTAGCAAAGGAATCTCGCCTTTGTGTCCGACCTTAATAAATGTTGTTTGTAAGCAAATGTATTGTTACAAGAGAAGAGAACTGTATGAAAAATTTATGGGCATTAAAGGATAGTATTACTTTGCAAGAGAGTGCAAATAGTGCAAATCATAAGGTGCGTGTCCGCGCTAATGGTTCCTTGGAAATGTGTTCCAATATTCATGATTGACGGAAGAAGGCTGTGTTTAGTTTACATAATAGGTAGTGGTTCTGTTTGTTTACGCGCCAAGCCCTACACTTCTGCCACTCAATATGGTCGTTCTCCGATCGATTTTGTAAAGATAAGTTAACTGGTGGTCATTATGATGCTGAATAAAATCCCGCAGCTTACTTACCTCTCACAATGCAGACAAGAAAGCTCTATTTTAACCGGGAGTCATACGCCGTGCTCTGCGTAAATAATGTTCAGCAGCTCTAATTATGCCGATATTTATTATAAACTAAAACAATGTCTATGAAAGTAAATCTCAAATGTCAGCCGCGAACGGTACAGGTAGGTGCTTATTATAATTCGTTGCGCACTCAACGCTGCTATCGAAGCTATTACATTCTTAACAAGAAACAAAGCTGGGACCGGATAAAAGTAAATGGTAGCCGCATAATTTGTCAATGATTACAAAGAGTTCAATCTGCGGCTAGGGCCTGCGACCATAAATCAAAGGCGCAGTATTGTTGGCGGGCGGACACACGACAGATATTACGAAACTACAAGTTTGCCACAAAGCTCTGAACAAGGCTGTGGCTGAATGGCAGGCCCTAATTAACTGTCAAGTAATTCGACATTACAACCACAACCATTCAGTCAATACCGTTTTGGAATATTTTTCATGTTAACCAGCAATTAACCATCGATTATGCTAACGTGTAACGGACAAGCCATCACGGATAACTCTCAACCTTTGTCCGTTCATAATCGAGCTAGTTCGGTCACAGTGATTAGTGCATTGTCAGATAGTGCTCCCAGAGAACGTTACCGAGATCAGTCGAGATGTTGCGCAGGCGACGACGATCGGATCGCGTTCGCACGCATATTACGAGCTGGCTCGGCCGCGGGCGATACAGCGACCTAACAGTACAACGGCCCTCGTGATTAGACGCCCCACGATAGCGCCCATTGTCGGTACACGATCGGCTCTTGTACGTCTTGAAATTGCGGAAATGGACACGGCTAGCACCCACTACATGCTAGCGGGACATTTCAATTGCAGTCTCCTGCCTTCGGGCAGTGTAACACATGCGATAGATTCGGCGAGGCCAATTTATAAAGCCCTTTAGCGGTTCGGTTTTATGCTTTGACATGCCTTTGAATGTCTCATCCAGAACCGTTATTGGCCTATAAAAGCTCCTCGTATAGGACTTTATGGTTTTTCAGATTTTTAATGCATAATTTACCGTTCAATTCAAATTGCCTGTCCCCACAAAATAAAATAAAAAACTTTTATATCGTACCACCGTCTTCAGATTCGTTAAAGTCAATCAGTTTCTCAGATACCCTTAATGGTTATCGAAATCACGCTTGCTCGTTCCCTTGAGTAATTTATAACAATCCTATATCCGTTTAAAGACCCTTCAACATCTTTAAATTGTTCGATAGTCGTAAAGATGTGACGTAAACATATTAGTAAGCGTCAACTGTCCTTGTTTACGAGGTGCCTAATGAGAAATGTCATCGGGTGAGCGGAGAGAGAAGCTTATAAAGCACCGCTTAGCTTTGATTGTCCCGGCAGATTGGAGAAAGAATCATGGAATTAATGAGTTAAGCCCGCGTTTTGGCTGGCTCGTCACTGTTCCGATATGTCATTAAAAAACAAAAGATAACGACAATGTTTCTAATTATGTTGGTTCGCATAGTTACGTCAACTTAGGTACGTTCCACAGACGTCATTACAATTTGTTTTTTCTATTCCCAAATGTCAGATGAAATATTATTTAAAATTAGAACAAGTCTGTGTAGTTCATAGGTCTATCGCGGCAGGATAGACGTATTCAGTTAAGGCTCGAAGGAACAATCTAGGAAGGTAGACCCCGCGGTGGATGCTATTGCTCAATTGCCTCTCGCAGCTCGGAAATGCCTCGCAATCGATACAGCTGGAAACGGCAATATCTCAATGCCGACACTGAAATGCAATTTTGCTGGCTTTACTTTACCAATAAACTATCAATTATAATTATAAGTTCAGCAACTGACGTGATTTGGCAGTTAAGTATCGATAAATTAATTCTTGACACAAATTCCTGGGCAATTATATCAAATTTATAAATGGACATAAACACCATCCATCGTTGGATATCGTAAGGTTTGAAACCCAACACAAATGATATGTTTTCGTTCCTGCCACCGCTCTTGCTCAGGCCACTTTTTCATAGAGAAACAAAAATAAAACTAAAATATTTACACTCAGACGTAGTCAACAAAAACTCCCACACCATCAGAAACAATCAATCTTCGGAGCACTGAAAGGAGCCTCAATCAAAACAGAATATGGAGAAGCAGGGGCCGGATAAAGGGCCCTATAAATCATAAAATCAAGCCTCCATTCAAAAGCGGTTTATTTGGGCGAGAAGAAAAAACGTTTGACCCTACGTTTCTTTGAGTATTGTTAACTGTCGAGACCCGAGGGTGCATCTCCAATTTGTCCTATTTTCGAATAATAATCAAAGCCCCAATGTTATTTATGGGCTCATTAAAATTTCTATAATCACACGAGTTTTTATGCGTTAGAAATACACTTTTTTTCGTTCATAGAATAACACGAGTGCTAGGCCGAGTGTCGGAATGCAGTATCATTCGTTTATTACGATGCGTAGGACGTTTTTAATTGGATATCATTTTTATTCAGTAAGTAATGACATTAACTTTAACTGTATCTACAACTTAAATTGTTACAAATCTAATAGCTATTAGTGATTACGTAACATTCCATGTATATTTTATTCGAGTTTAGTGTTAATGTTTATAAAGTGGGAACCGATGCAATTTACGACCCGAATTGGATTTGTCTCCAAATACGGGTGAGTTTGAGTTTAAATATTTTTATTTATACAAAAGCTGTGTGTGGATGTTAACCCGAGATAATAAAGTTAATAATATCGTAAACGTCGCGACCGTTTACCGGTTGTTGAAGCCATTTTCGAAGCGCCTAGCGTATCATCGTATCATCGAAGTAAATCACTTTGCCCTTAAATTTTCAATGAAAAAGGCGGGACGTAGGCAAAGTGGCGGGCATGTTGGCGTGCATTGTTTTATTATGTGGTGTTATCAGCGACTCTTGCGCCGCTTCCGCGTCCTCAGGCCGTGCACACACTGCTAAGACTGTGCGATAACCTCATGTCACCATGTTACGACTGTGTCTCCACGTGATGACATAAAATGTCGCCTTGATTTCCGTGTTACAGAACTGGGAATTTTAAACGCGACATTTGTAGTCATTAAACCTTTTATGGACTCGAGAGTTTAAATGGTGCGGTTTAAGTTAAAGGTCTTCAACGGGTTACTTAGTACGTTTCTTATAATACAAATGGAAACATGACTACAATCCTTGACATATTAAAGTAGACGTGTCACCACAAAACCTTCAAAGTATACTTACACACGCACGACGACATAAGATTTTGATCTCACAATACCCAATTTAACACTTCCTAATCTTCAGATCCTATCAGTACCCAATTTATTCTTCTAAAAGGCAATAAGTTGTCGTTAACCGCTATCGCCTATGCGCTGTGACGGCAGGCTGCTCGGGCGCACACTCGATTAACCTATGCTCCCGCGCCGATGGGGCACCGCCTGACCCCACTCAATTACATTTTTGCCCCAAACAGGTACTAGTGATTGATCTACTTCGAGTACACCATAATGGAATTTGTGAAACCATGAACTTTACATTTTAGAATGAGGTAAAGCGTGAAAATGGTTTGTTTTTATGTAGGATTTGAATCAGTACGTAAATTTATGCTGACTGAATTAGACTTTACTGCCACTGAAGTAGTATACTTTTATAACGAAAGACCTTCAAAACGAAAGGTCGCGAAACACATAAATCTACAAAAGCACAATAACAAATCAACAAGCAACCTAATAATAGAATCCTCAACACAGAAATAGAATACAATAAAATAGCTTTAGCACACGCTATTAAATTCACTATCCTGCCTTCAATTGAGTTTCATACTCTCGCTGTTGTTTCTTTTAATAGAATTACAAAACAGAATAAGCTCACGTCGACACGAATATCTCAGGCTAAGCATATTTTGTTGAAAAGCATTGTGAAGTTTATCATAATCCTGTGGGTCACTGCATATTCTTTGCTTCAATCTCATACCAAAACCGTGGCGGAGGTCAGAGTGCACATTGTACCTACATCATTCTTAGAAGTGAACAGTTGTCCGTTACTCCGTGCGCTCCATATTGAGCCATAACCGAGATAGCTTTATGGTGATTTGATACCATTCGCTTTGAAATTGGCGTTTAGCGTTCACAAGTGTAAGTATTAAGTTCCGGAACGGAATGGAACGAATCGTCTAGCAGTCCCTTAATACGTTTGTTGTCAGTGCCAATTGCAATACGGACTTGCAGAGCATTCCGTGGAATGATTACGGGCTACAATGGAAATATAAATTTACTTAATACCATTTGCATGTAAGAACTTATTAAACATGCGCATTGTAATATTTTATTGCAAAGTTCATTAGAGCTTTACGTGCGGCTATATGAAAATTAGTTCATGGCGAAATTAGTTGAAGCCTAAATTCTCTCACGAACGTTTTATTCACTGAAAAGATATCATAAATTCCAATCAAATGAGCGACTAGACAAACACTGACATGATGGAACAGAGGTTAAACACCCAGACGCGAGCTCGGCAAATAAAAGCGCGATCCGCGTTCTGTCGGCGAGTCACGAATAAAAACACTCGATAGGGAATAACAATGAAGTGTTTACATGTAATATTCCACGTAACGACGTATCCGTCGAGGGAAACGATATTTGCGTTGCATAAATGCAAGCCGAGGAACCCCGACCCTGACCGCAGGGCGTTAACCCTGCGCGTGACACTTCGATTCTCTATCGATCACGACTATGGATCGCTCCATCGGACCATCGACTCGGTATTTTTGTGCGCATCCCTTATCTGATCGAGTTTCGATCGAGTTGGGTCCCGGGCCACGAGTAAGCGTGACTTAAAGTTTTCCCGCGCACTGCCTGCCGAAACCAATCACAATAACTAACTGTTACCTTTTTGTATTGTTAGTACCGTAGGCATGTCGTTCTCCGATACTATCGATGTATCGTAAACGTCACTATATTTGGTAATACACCTTTGGGTGACCTCAAGGCTTACTTATGAACCTGCATGAGCAATACATAAAGCTGCCTTTGAAACAGTACCAAAGACAGTGAAGAAATAAACCAGAAGCTTTTTTGGAGCCAAAGAAAACAAAAGACTGTAACAAGACAACTTTATATATGTAACCTTGTGACTGTCTGGCTATCTAAAATAGATATGTCATATAAAAATAATTAATCAATACATAATTCTGACAACAATAGATTGCAATAACAACAACATCGATAGCAATAAAATCCTTAGTTCGGTGTCAAAGGTCGCCAATAACATAACAAGTTGAAAGATAGGCGCGACCAATTTCGAAGGCCTTATTATAGTAATTATTATTTGTGGTCATGATTTATGGCTTCCTTGTTTTAATGTCAATTTCAAGTTAAATTAGCTATAATAGTATCTAACAAGACAGAGGAGCTCGTGGCTAAATAATAACAGCCTCTCGGATCGATCTTTAGGTTAAGCCGTGCTTGCCTAGGTTGGTCTGTGGATGGTTGACCACCCATTACATACCGAGTTTCCTCCGTGCCTCGGAAAGCTCGTTAAGCCGTTGGTCCCGGGTGTCATTTGTAGATCTTTGACAGTCGTTAGGTAGTCAGTGGCCCAAAAAGTCTGACAACCAGTCTTACCAAGGGGTATCGTATTACCCAGTACTAACTGGGTTGTGGAGGTCAGATAGGCAGTCGCTTCAAGTAAAATACTGGTATTCAGCTGCATCCGGTTAGACTGGAAGCCGACCCCAATATAGTTGGGAAAAGGCTAGGCAGATGATGAGTATCTAACAAGACATTAATCTTTTTTTTTTCTAAATTCCTCACGATCGTCTTGTCTTTGACGTTAGTCCTGCTTATAGTTTAACGAAGCTCGAAGACATCCTGCAGCTTAGCAACAGACTACAGCTGAAGGCTTACCAACCAAAATAATTTAAAATAGAACATTTAGCTGTATTCCTGTTATCCACCAACCCAAATGAACTCCCTTTCCGAAATCCTTTCAAAGGCTTTACATTTTGAAAGTTAGTAACGACGCAAATGCTATGCTATTTCGCTGTTTTGCTTTCTTATTTAATTCCTTCTGCGTTTATCTCAAGCAACTTCCTAGTCACATATTCAGGCAGTCAAAAGTCAAGTTCCTTAAAAGCCTAGGCTGTACAGTCTCCTTAAGGATAAAGCGGAGAGGTTAGAACTAAACATATCGCGAGATCTGCCGATGGTATCCTGCCTAAACTAAGCACCGCCCCTTAGACGCGCACGCGCAAGTTATTCGCTTCAACTCGCACACGTCATTTAGATACGCTTTCGATACTAATCTACGTCGTTTATTTTGCATATTTTTAGCGTTAAGTATAGGGAAATCCTTTTAGCTTTTATAAAGACGTGTGAAACGAGGAACGCTTTGAGATTTTTGCATGCGATTCTGATAGTTTGTAAGAGGTCCTTGCTAAGGGGTTCGTCCTCAGTAAGGGTTTAGTTTATTAAATACTCATAACCAAACAGTATTTCTGTGTTCCAGTTTAGAAGGTGCGGATGTCTTCAGAATAACACTCATTATAGTCAGGAAGGCCATTGACCTTAACTGCCTTGAAAAAATAACTCAGTCCAACAATCGCGCAAATTGATGATTGCAAACTAGACCACATAAAATAAGTAGTTGCCATTAGTACCGAAACTATTGTTACACGTCCGTAATGTATTATTAATGTGAAACATAATGATAATTCACACATACCGCCGAGCCATAAATCCCAGTTGATTGCAGCTTAGCGTGCATTACACCGTTACGAACAATACAGGCGACGACATTTACACCGAAACGCACAAGATGTACGTATACCATCTATAACCGGTGCCGCCCACACAATCTACTCTTTCGACACTCAAATAAGCCATAAATTATAATTTTAAAACACGTCTTGCGCCGGAGCATGCGTGCGTCCTATAATAAATGAGCCCATTGCAACTTCATAAACATTTCACTGGCTCGTTGCCTCTAATGCGGCCAATTGATAGATGAATGAGGCTCTGCTGGATACTTTTGGTTCTCGACAACTTTCGAGGGTATAAGCTGTCTGTAGTTCGCGCTGAGGTCAAACAAACCCTTAAAGCCGTTAAAATGATTAGTTGCTGGCATGCATCACCATCATCTTTGATGGCACCGATAATCTCGCGCAGTAAAATAAATAAAAAACGATCACGCATTACAACAATGAACATTATACAACGGGGTTAGTTCGCTATACCAATAGTAGAAAAGTTACGACTTTCTCATACACACTATAAAGTTTTATTGAGTTCAATGCAGACAAAGTATGCTAGTCATATTCAATAACAGCAATTTACAATCGTATGGGTGGCATTTAACGTAGCGATGGGTTTAGTACTAAAGCAAATATAAGTTGTATGGGAACAATGCCCCAAGCGGAGTGACCGACCGGCTCGCCTCTTGTCCATTGATTGTACCTTACGATGACAAGCTCGCGGTATCGCAAATAAGTATTTATTGCAGCCACACAAGTGCTCCGTGATGTGAAGCTTTGTTTGTGGAAGTGCTTGTAACGAGGTCCAGGATCGAGCAAACCAAGTTGTTTGTGTTGAAACTGCGGACTTAAATTCATATTCAGATCCTTGAAATGCATAGCTGCTGTCTTGAAGCGAATAGATTGAAATTGTATGACTATTTCTCGTTTTGATGTGACACTATGGAACTCATATACATCATCGTTGTTTATGCAGACCTGGTACATTCTTTTAGCAAGGTCTATGACCTCTTCATATTGCAGACTTCTAACTTCTAAGCGTCCTCCAATAACTCCTTCAACACAGTATTGTTAATTCAGTAATTCTCCCTAAATCCATATAACTTCCGCAAATGTACGAGCACTGGCACAGCACTCCTGTTTCGTAGTATATTCGAAAAGATTTGTAACTATGTTTACGACTCCTGCATAGCCACTGCCTTGCTTTCTCGAGAACGAATGTATTTTATGTTCCTTCATGAAGCTCACGGCTGTAGCTATATTCCCTCCACCAGTGTAGAGTATTCAGAGACGTGAACCAAGATTTGTGGTCCTCATAAAATTCGGTACCTCCACCAAAAAGAACATATCTTCATTTTCAAGAATAACACTGTCCCCAGTTATCTCAAATCCTATTACTATCGGATAAAGACATCTCGTTTACACTTAGCCGTACAAAACAGTTGCAAAGTCATCGTGAACAAGTGCCGGTTGTCGTGTGACGGTGTCGATACTAAAAAGGTACAATAATGCCCACCAAATACGACGGCTACACGATTATTAGCGGATCAGGGGTCAAAAGATTCGTATCTATAACCAGGGCTAATCTTACAATCTCGTTTCTGTTAATAGCATTCGGTTCGACAAAGGAACGCTGATTTGGAGAAAAAATTAGGAGTATCTTCTTTTACAATGTTATTTTATCGTCTCATAATTAGTCAGCACATTCTTTTGGTTATGTCGTTGACTGTAGTTCTGTAATAATTGTATTTGTTATACACTCGTGTAACTATAATTTGTAGGTTAAGCACTTCGGGTGTTTAATTCGCTGGAGTATCATCAAATGTTTCTGTAACCTTCTTTCAGTACAAGTGTGTACTTGTATCTGATTATTTATTAGCTGCTTGCAGGGAGTTAATAGATTGCACAAAAAGAAGGTGGTCTTAATACTCAGTAGTAGATGAAACAAGGCTGCTAATAACAATGATGAGGATAAGCTACTAGATCCAAACACTACGATTCAGAGCTACTCAATCAGAATCAAGAACCAGCTATTAAAATCAAATCAAAACCATTTAGAGCTCATAACGGATTATTACTATCATGAGCAATCATTAGGTTTAAGACCAGCTCGCAGGTAGAATTTCGAAACCAAGCTTGGACATTTCCTTACACTTTGATACACGAACGTACACAGATGCAGCTACAGAAATCAAGTAAAATGGAACGATGTAATTGTTGCCCTAAGGTCAACGTATGTACAGAGATAGCTCACGTCGGCTACTGCATACTAGCCGGGCGACCCGGGTTCGGCCGCGCATTCCTTCTTAGGCTTAATAATACACATGACTTGAACGTAACGATCCGACTCGAACGCTCGTTAACTATTCTCGAGATTCGTGTTCAACTTACCTGCAGTGGTCTGGTATTTTGTAACATATTATATTATATATGGAATTATATAGGTAGACGTCTGAGGAGTTATTTGTCCATAGTATAGTTGTAAAAGGATCTTTTGCTTTTAGCCCCAAATCCAACAGGAAAGCATCTTCCTGCAGGTTTTAAACTTCCGTGGTCCACCTGGAAGCCCTTGAACCGTCTCCAGACTCAAGTGGGAAGATGTAACTCCAACCTCGTTATGTGGAGCTACCGCAATGAAACAGCAGCGGGCTGTGGTTGTGGAGCTGAAAATGAAAAATGAAAAATGTTTTATTCGATAACAGAATTAGTTTTAACAATATTGAGGTTGACTTCTCCTTTTAAGTGTGAAAACACCTGTGCCAGGAGACGCCGCACTCCCTAACTAGATTACATTAAATTAGCTTAACTATAAAAAATGTATTTGCCTAAATTTATTACACTATCTTTAAGTTTCACACCCGCGTGCGTTCGCCAGTGTGTGCGCATGTGTGTATGTGGTGTGTGTGTGTGTCTGTGTGTGTGTGTGTGTGTGTGTGTGTGTGTATATGTGTTTTTGAGAATATACAAAGTGATTCATACATATTTAAATACAACAACATACAAATATAAATACTCAAAAATATACACATTACATTACTGAGCTGTGTCACAAACTATGCTCCACCTCCTATCCTGCCGTTTTAGCCCAAAAACATGAAGCCGAAATGACCTCGCCACCTCCACCGACGACGCGGTGGCGAGGTTTCGGGCTCACAAAATATAAAAATTGTCGTGCAAACGACACGAAGAAGAAGCCGAATCGATACTAGTAATGACATTTTGATTTGTCAATAAAATTCCTCAAAGCAACTTCACGAATGTTAACCATAAACGCTTAATCCAACCTAATCTGTATCTAGATTAAAATAAAGAATCACAGATACAAAGGTTCGTAGAATACAGCATTTTGTAGTTGCGCCAAGCCTTTCAATGAGAACCACTTCAAACGGTTCGAGTTAATGGACAAAACAAGAGCTAATCACTAAGCTCTTTTTTTATGTTTTGGAGTCTCACCTACTTGTTCTTTTCTAGTATCGTGGGACCCCGGATTAAAATTGACAGCCTCATTTTTTGTATTAAGGATCTACGATACCCTTTCAACAACAATTAAAGGATTATTTAAGATGAATGAACAGAAGCTGGATGGGTCACTATCCTAAAGATTAAATAATTGGGATCTGTTTATTCTTGCTCAGACAATATATGTGAGTTCATGGCCGTATTAATAAGCCAATCTCAGCAGAGCAACTAAGACTATAATGGATCTGTCATGACGTAAAAAGCATTCAAACTTCATAAAAAATACACCATTTTTTAATTGATTGTTTGAAATTAGAGACAGAATTTAACAAAGAAGGGAAACTCGCTCTATAGGTATGATTACGGGCCTTAGATTACTTTACCGCGATCGTGACAGTTTCATAAAAAAAAAAAGATGTTGGTACTTATTCATGTAGCAATGAAATCTTTATTACCTTGATTCTTAACATCAAATCCAAGCACGTAAAAGTTACAAAATCCTATAACAATTCGGCAAAGTTGACACCGACCAATAAAAGGAAAACTAGAAATTGAATCGTGAAATTCCCGACAGTGATAGAATTATATTATGGTAATAAGAATGATTGAACATCCGGCACCACCTTATTGTTAGGCGACATTGCCTGCTGTCGGTTATTAAAGACGTTTATAATTCTACTGAGAACCCAGTTTAAGATGTGTAGCGGCAAAAAAAGGAACTAATATGAACATCTACTGAATTTGACGTTTTGTTGACGTTTCTCGTTGCAACTGGCGCCTCCACCATGTGTCAAGTTATATTTGACAGCTAGTAATACTCGGCGGAAACCTTTACAATGTGCTTTTGTGATTTGAGATAGGCCATATCATTAAGCCACGTCTGGAATTCGTCTCTCAAGTCATTTTTTGTGAGTACTGTAATAAAATTTTAAATCTCATCCGAGTAGACAGATAAAGGTCACATCTTGTTCACTCAAAATGTAAATATATTCCATTGTTGTGTCAAGAAGGTCCTAAAAAGATCTAATGATGATTTTGTTTTAATTATTATGTTGTTTTTTTTTTCTGAATGGTTAAAAACTATAACAAGACGACTGCTGTGTCTATGGTGAACAAAATTATTCAAGCTATAAAATATTTAAATGACCCATTTACATTGAAAACCTTGTTCTTTTCTCTTGTTCTTTTTTATGAACTCATTTACGTGATGTTTAGCTGTTTATTTACATTGTTACTTTTTAAACACTGGCCAATAAGGCGCAGCGGCCAATAAAAACATTTAACGATGGTCCAGATGTGGGGCATTTAACGATCGTAGTAATATAAGAATTCCTCGCATCACGATACCAAAGATCACGACTTCGATTCCGTTGGCAATAAAAAGTTTTCTAACGCGTCGCTCCACTTTCAAACGATATTTGGTGAAAAAATTGTTCCACATTTTAATTGAATTGGGCGTAAAATTGAATTAATCGGACCTAGTTATTGCGGAACGATATTCCTGTAGTCTTTTTTATTTGTTTTGGCTAGAAAAAGTTGCCAGTATCGGTGATACGGTAAATTGTAGCGTATTTAAATTGGCCACTATGTACGGTATTTGCGGGTTAGCCATAAATGTGCCAGTACTTCGATACGATTACATTCTTAACCACAACGAATGAAGCTGACTTTTATTTATGTACATTAAAGGGTACCTTTAATACAAAATATCTTGTTATTTTACCAGGTTAAGTACCTGACCAAAACGTCAGTGAAATTTTTAACAGGGTATTCCTCAAAACGCAACTATTTTTAAGCGCAACCAACTAAGCGCAACTAAATTATTCCTCGAAGCGCAACCATTAGTTGCGCTCACAAATTCAAATTAAAAATATTAGATGTTTATTCCTCGAAGCGCAACTTTTTTTTTTTCTTTCGACAGTTTTTTTTCTTACAAACAGCGCAACCCATAAGTTTTTAAAACAGTTTTTCCCATGGTCATCATTTACACGCTGGTTAAGCAAGTTGTTGACAATTTCCTCAATAGAAAACTTATGATATCAAAGAAATACGAACTCAAAGAGCTTTACTGTGTATTTCTTTTTACGACAGTCCTAAAAAAGTTAACGTAACGTTCACGAATTCGCTGACGATCGCTTCATTCTATCTCACTTATAGTCAATTTTATTGCTACGAACACAATTTTTGACCAAACCTTACTGTGACAATAGTTCATTAAATTCAGTTTTTGAGGTTGAAACCGCGGCGCAGTCATAATTTAAATTTTAACAGCTTTATGTCATTCGAATTCATTTTGTAGAAACTTTTAAGGCCTTATGTAATCAACTGAAGCCATAACTGTCGTGTGGATGAAAAACGTTCATTCGTTTCGTTCATCATTCTTCGTTCCCACGCGCAGGGGTGTTAAAAGCCTCTATTATAATAATTTGTGTTGCCACCAAGATAATTCTTAATTAGTATCTTTGATTTATCATGTTCTTTATACGGGCGTCAAAGATTTAAATTAAGAATGAATTCTCTCGTCAGCCTGTATCTATCTGTACTGACATTTTCATAACGACTGTAAACCTTTTCGGTGCAATTAGGATACCCACTTTACGCTACCAATGTTACCATTACAAAATTTCAAATGGCTTTCGTAATGGTTTATTTTACTGGGTTCTGCCTCGTTTAATAGCTTGTTTGACTTATGAGGTAGATAAAAAATTTCATCGCTTCTATCTTGGCGCTATTTCTCCACGCTTTCCTCTCATAATACATCATTAATTGATGTAATTAAAATTCGAATACACATCATTATCGGCTCAGCATTTGTGTAGCTACTAGTACCATTGACACTGACACAATTTAGTTTTTTTTAGGTGTTTAGTGTAACGGCGTGTTACAAATTGTTCCCAGGTAGTTGTTACCTCGGCTTGCCAGGTAAACAACAATCAGCGGTATACCGTAAGGAGATAATAGTCACGTAACTCACTCGCTTCTCGGACGAGATGAAAGTCTCATTTATCTGTGACACGTACAAGAATTTGCCTTCTAAAAGAGATTATTTGACCGATTAAGTGGCTAAGTGATATTAGTTTTAGTTCTTGTAGAGTAACTGTTGTTTTAATTAGGTATTTGGAGTAAGTAGAGTTGGTATAGAACGTACCCATACATAATATACAATACTACAGCCATCTTTGGTTTATTTACTTGTGAATGATAAGCTGCTGCATGTAGCCCAATTAAAACATAAAGTTACCATCATTATAGCTTTAACGCTTATTGTTTATGGTAACCCTTTACGTTTATAGTTTCAACACATTTATTCATTTTAGTTATGCATAATAAAATGGCCTGCCTCAACACTTTAAAAAAAGTTTTATTAATTGAATATCTCGATGGATTGGATAAAATCCTAAATTGTTACATCACTACATTCACTGACTGAAATATCAAAACCCATAAAACAAAATAAAAACCTTTTTACAATTTTCAAACATCGAACAGAATACATTAACATAATTTAAAATTAAATTGCTAAAACAAACAAAATAAATTGATATACAATCGATAACTACAAGTACAAATACGTATACATACAGGCGTATAATACTGCTCATTGTTTCTCCTAATACTTTGTACAATGATACAATGGCCGAGTGGGCAGTGTTGGGCAAAAATGCTCACATTGTGAGGCAAGATGGTCTAGCGATTGAGCAATATGACATAAATAAAGAAAACCAGAACTCCAAGACCTGTGAACAGATCTCTTAGCTTTTACAGTGCTTTAAAGCAAAAGGTCTTGTAGAACTGGCAGCGCATTCCAAGCAGTCGATGGAAACTACTTCAAAGTGAACGCTAAATGAGAAAACAGTTGAAGTTTGAAGAATGCAAAGCAACAATTTACAAAGAAACAACGCTTTACTTGATTGGAAAGGACGGAAGATGGGGTCATCTTCCTTTTTCATGAATAACGCAAACTTTAATCAATCCACAGCGAAAATGGTGATTTTGCTCAGCTCTGAACTTTGTTTTGTAAATTATGCAGCTTTGAGGACAATCAAACGAACAACAGACCTTCACCAGAGATTGCCACAAGGCAGCAGAGGTACTACCCAATATCTAGCACTGAAAATCTTTCGGCAGAAATTACGATGAAGTGGAAGTGTAAAGAGGTATATAAAGTATACTCCTAACTAAAACCATAATTTTACATAACATAATCCTCTCAGGGCGAGGCAGAGGTGTACCTAATAGTGCACTCACATTTCGCCAGTTATATCTAGGTAAGTCCCATGAATGCCATCATCCGGGCATAATTCCAAACTCCGTGCCTGCTACTGAGAAGTCCTTGATAGAAAAACTCAGATTACCCGACTTGGAAATCAAACCGATGACTGTTCAGCAGTCGCGTTCGCGACCACTAGACCAAAGTGGCAGTAAAATCACAATTTTATCAAGTTAAAATCGAACCAGCAGCTTAATAAAGCACTTAACTCCGCACGAAGCCTTCTATCTCTCTAATTAAAACATATAGTTTGAAACGCGTTTCAATAAAAGCGAAATGAGCTGTAATGAAGAAATAATAGCTGGTGATTTGTTACGGCATGTTAGCTAGAAGACGTGACCAGAGAAAGTAGGACCAGCGCGAATTTATCAAGACCTGGGGTGGCCGATAGTTATGGCCGTTATGTAACTATAGACTGATCTATTTTAAAACCTAGATTATTATTTCCTTAGAAGAATCACGAAGCATCTTTGGAAGCTTAAGAAACTTATACAACATTAGTTTAGTAAATGCAAAAACTGAAACACATGTCTAGTATTTTTATGTAAATAATCTATGTACAAAATTTCAAAACTGTATCATGAAAAATCACAACTTGTTCTGTTACCTGGTTGTCCGCGCAAAAACGTGTTCACCACGCAGCGCGCGCCGCCAGCGTCGTCTTGAGCTCATAGATAACAATAAATTTGGCAGTAGGTACCTAAATTATTGCGATAGGTAGTTAAATTAACTCGGTGTTCAACTTTGAAAAAAATATAACATGGTTTAAAAATTATTAGAATCGATTCAGTTACTTATTCTGAACAAACTATATTCAGGTTTCGCATATACTAAAAATAATGTTGTATAACTACAGAATTCTGTAGAAAAATGATTGCAGAAAACTGCCATCTAGCTTTATAAGTAAGTAGACGCCATAAAAAGATTAAGTAAAACGTTTTAAAATTGAATTGACCCGTAAAATTGAAATTGCATGTAATGGAAAACGGTTCTAATAGCGACCTCTTCACAACTTAGTACTTTTATAACGAAAATGTGGAAAAACCACAGGTTATTTTATTGCTGATGTTGAAATGACATTCGAGATTAGCCAAAGTTTACGGCCATGTTATGTTAGTTTGGACAAACAACCTGATACCAAATAAAAATGTAATTGAATAAACCATTAATCAATTATATCTAGAGCATTTTATTATGGCTTCGGTAAAGTTACCCATTACCCAATAGTATGTTTATTTGCATCTGATCTGATAATAAAGTTTTATGGGGCCGTGTACCATTACCATTGCTAACACGCCTTCAACCAAAATGCCTTTCAACTCATATATAATAAATAAAACACGTTATTTTCACGTTTTACTCTCAAGTTAAAGCGTTTCTATTGCTGTTTTAAGTATTCCCTTGTTGATTTAACTGGTTCATTAAAGTTTGAAATATATTGCCTCACTGTCTTGCAAAATAATGGGGAACAAATCACTTTTGGCAGGAATTAATGCCTCTGGTGGGAGCAACACAAAAGGTAGTCGGACCCAGTATCCATCACCGTTTTATTGTTGACCGTTTTGTTTTATAAACATAAATCCCTGCGTTCTTCAAGCGTCCATCATTTCACGCGTTCACCATTTTTAAAGGGACCTGTAGTAAAGTTTTGACCATTTAGTCAGGGCAGGCCAAAAACTTTGATTTTCCTTCCTACTTCATATTAAATTTTATATAAAATTAATAAATGTGCTCACGCAAAGCCAAAAACTTTGATTTTCCTTCCTACTTCATATTAAATTTTATATAAAATTAATAAATGTGCTCACGCAAACACATTTTAATAAATTACGAGATTTACGCCACGTTTACTAAGTAACTTTTTTAATATAAACTACTCATGTTATAGTGTTATTCTGTGAGCACAGGCCAACTTAAGCCCACTATACACAGTTAATGGGGTCACTGGGGTCAGTTCGCGTGATTCTCGCTATAAAATTACGTTTTTGTCCAGATTTACCGCGCCACGATACCCCCTTAAATGGGGGTCATGATTAACTGCACGACATTAATAAAGTTTAATAAGTTCCCCCGAGCTTCTTGCAACGAGTCCATTCGCGGGTACTGTTACTCTGTATTAAGGATCCCTATCTCCGATATCTTCATGAAATTATCAAGAATAGCAATCGATACATTTTTCGAACAATGTAATTATTATCTGGTGTTATCGTCTGCTTCTATTTGTGTAGATAGTATAATGTCTGTTTTACTGAACTACCGAGCACCTCATTAAATACACGGACAGCCGATTGGCTTTAGTACATTATTGATGTGAATGAAAAATCAATAATATTGATAGCCACGAGGCCAGAGCGAGGCCATGTTCTTTACATTACACCCAGCACTAAACCTGTAACCCCGATAAAAATAAAATAAACTACTTAAACCGGACTCTTACGCAGCAGAAAACCTCATAAGATCACATTATGTTAATCTCGGATTTAGTTAACACCTCCCAATATAGGATTATAGGCCGTTAATCCCAACGCAAGTACTCGTCCGACTTCCTACGTTTTCAGTTTAGTAAATTGATCCTTCGGTATTATTTACACCATAAACAATTCGCTCGTTTTATTTTTTTGGTAGTTACACACCATCAGACTTTATTCGTTGAGGTCATAAATTAGAAAATTAACAATAAAAGTTTATGAGTGAAGAGGTAGGGAATAGGATAGCTGCGGGCTGGGAACCCTGACCCGCTATCTTAACAAATCGATCGCCAGCGCATAATGTTACGTTGTTACGAGATTGTATATTAGAATTTATAATAAGCTCGAGACCGCGAGGCTATCTGTCGGCGCGAGGTTCACGTCCGCTCCTCACACACTCAGTGTTATGGTAATGGGGTTCCGTGACCAGAAAGGAACAACGCTCTATTACGCGCTGCACCGGGGTCGGTCGCGGTCGCTCGGACGACATCGTGCGCCTTCCATTTTGGCCGCGTATCTCCCGCTGTTAGGCACCAAAGCCCCAGGACCGACCGACCGCTACTTCCCACTTCAGAACGAAAACACTCATAAATAATAATGACAAATGATATTCCACTACGATCGCAGTACTCGTTACCATTTCTGGTATAGTTCACGCCTTTGACTTTTTATGGGAATGCCAGTGCCTTTAAATAGATTGTAGTCACAATCCAAGTTACCTGTTTTGAGATTTAACTCCAAAATGTTTTCGTCTACCTGGACGAACACGGCTTTCTTCGAGAATACACATTACCATACCATAAAGCTCATATTAATGTCAAGGATAAACGGACTGTCAGATGATTTAAAGCTAAATTCTCGGTTCGCATGGACTCTGAGATAATGATGCCTTAATTGCGTTCCTGTGCTTTCCCGAATGATCGAATGGCAGTAATAGCTCTCTGTCTGCCCGAAATGACTTTAATTGGCGTCGGGAGAGGGGAATATTTCAATAGACTTTGTTATTATCGTTCAGAAAGTAATAATTAAGTTGGCTTGCATGTTTATGGAGGAAATTGTAGTTTTATTAGTAGTGTTACGACATTTAGGTGTGTATCAAAATGTTGTCGATATCTAGGGCTAGATGTAGTGTAGTTCACAGTCCGGGTTGAGCACGCGACAAGATTTAGTGTCGCAGGCGGCGGGCGTTCGCGTCAGACAAATATTTCACCTTGGTCGCGGCGCCACAAGGAAACACCGATGTGACGCAGCGCGCACTGAAACTTGCTCGCGCTAAATCAAACTCCAAGGGCCTTTACGTCCACATTCGTCTTCCAGATCCACCTCTAAAACACTGCCTCCCCACAGTCCCTACCGACAAGCAATAAGTTTTACTGCTGAATAATTGCCTCTCTGACATTTGGACAATATTAATAGTCCTCGCATACCGAGCCTATACATTCTCTAGTCCAACTTCAAATACAAAACAAAATATTTTCCAATACCGTAAAATCTGGAAAACGTTCGTCTGAACAGAAATCCGATACATATCAGTATCGTCGTGTCAATTTCCTTCCGCAATATTTTCTTGGCGAAATGTTTATCCGAAAGTTCCGAAGTTAGACATGTTTCATGTTAACGTGCCAGTGAACTTGTTGGTTGTTGGTGTTACTTACACAACTGCAGCGCACTAGATAACACACTAACAGACAACACGAGAATGGGTTTACTTAGTTCGCCGGCCGGATTTAGTTTTAAAATAGTTATGCCACAGTTCAAGGAATACGAGAAAACTAACACCGGTTTCGTAAATGTTTTGAACCACTTAAAGAAATAACTGGTATCTATTAACCTATTGGGAATAACTTTCTGTAACGAAATACAATAAATTTTGAGTTAACGTAAATAATAAATTACCACCAGCAAATATTATAGTTTTGTAATAGAGTATGAGTTACGGTCACAACTTAAGTGCTGTTATTTTATCGCACAATACTGATTCGAGATTAGAAACGCAGGTTGCGTATGAAATTAAAATAAAATTGAGTTGATAGCATCCCTAAACGAGTTATTACGGGCGAGCCATAAAGAGCGCGTACTTCCTGGTCGGCACACAGAAGCGGCGGTATGATTTCATAACTCGAATTTCCCTTTCGCAAGGCTTGCTAGGTTTGTGGTCGAAGCTGATCCCAAGAATATCACGGAGATACGGTCAATTTATAATTTAATGCCCGCTTCGCTCGCTCCCGACGTAATCGTACGAGTGGATACACGGACGCGGACCTAACTTTTGATTTCAGCTATTCGAAGTATGATTTAGTGAGTTATGCCTGGATAATGAAGTGGGTCGCAGCTAGATCTTGTTTCCAAACTTGTCACTTTGTTTGTCGAGTTGGTTCTGTGATTCAACTTGAGGAACTTGGTATTGAGGTTGAGGACGGAAACTTTGGCTCTGTATTTCTTTTTTGGGGTAAGTCTCCATGTGAATGATTTGTGAAAAACTGCCGAGCCTTCATTCAGATGGCAGAATGATTTAAAACTTTATAAGTAGGTAATAGTTTAGTCCTTTAATATTAGTCTGACTAAGTAGTTCATCCAATTCTTTGAACGTAAGTATCGGCTATTGCTCGACTGCAGTTTCCAATATTTTATATTTCTAAACCGCTGGACGCGCCTCCTTATTGATTCTCTTTGAACGAAGTATTGGTATCGTTCACAGTTGCAAAAAGTCCCACGGAAAAATCTTTGAGACTATGTTTTTAAACTGCATTCCTAAATATCAAAAATCTCAAAGCCGTACCAACACTAATCGCATTTGCATCACTTAAATTTAAAATCTGAGGGTTAATTAAAACGCCAAATTTGAAGAGTTAGGTTAGTTACACACAAAATCTCACGCCTTTTTAGCTTGAGGGTAGCTAGTAGCGAAACTACAGAATGCGAGCTGCTATGATCATTACATACTTCTTTTGCTTTGTCCATGATAAATCTGGTCATAAAAGCAAGCCGGTTGCAAAAACTACGCGCCTGAAGAACATCACCAAATTCAGTCCTCCAGTATGTCCTCCTAACTTCCAAAAGAAAAAATAAAGAATTTTGCTCGGTATAGGCACATGCGTCCAGTTTTGATCCTTATCTTACCCACTTTTGTGACTTAATCATATTCTGAAATATGCCTAGCCTTTAAAATATTCTGTGAAACAATTTCTCATGCACCTTGTCTTTCCAGGATGACCTTCGCCTTGGCGCTGGTGGTGGTGTGGTGGGCGATCGGCGCGCGCGCCGGCGAGCCGGTATTCGACCCCAGCACCCTGATGCGGCTGGTGCTGGTCCCGGCTGACGTGCCCGTCGGCTCCGTCATCTACCGCGTGCGCGCCTCCGACCCTGACTTCGATTATCCGTTGCATTTTGAACTTATTGGTAAGGAGATGGATCTGTAAACAAAACGTGATCAGCATATCTGTTGCTGCTCAGAGCTGTTGCTTGTTTGTGTCTTATGTCTATAAAATATAGATACTGATGCCAGCTCATTAACGCCGTGTCTTCAAACAACCCAAACAAGCCATTTTCTTCCAGACGATTTTGAATTCTAGAGATTATGTGTTACTTTTTTGATTATCCATAACATCATGTTCTTTCATATAATCCATAGTTTCTAAGATCTAACTAAAGACAAAGATAAGACTAAAAGACCGACTGGTCCTACTGTAAGGTCCAAAGAATTTGACCTTGAAGCAATCTGAGCAGACAGTATCCAATTTGTTCTGTCTTAGCGTACTTCGGAAAGACAAAGTAAGAAGTCCGGAAGAAAACAAAGCGTTATTGCGTTCCATTAGACGGGATACCCGAGAAGTTAATTTGTCATTGATTTGTGGAAACCTTTGCAAACAATTTCTGCTATTATGGAGGAAATTTGAGATTTTTTACTTGGCCTATACAAATGCTCTAACTTCATAAAAGTGGGTATTGGTAATGGAATAAGCTATTTTGATGCTTCTCCAATGGCGTAAACAATTATTGGCGTTTTCGTTCAGATGGAGTGTGGATCCGTGAAACATTTGATGCAAAAATGCTGAAATATCTTCAACCACTAACACATCTAAGACACACGTTGATCAAAAGTAACCAGCTACAAAATAAGATCTCCTATAATCAATCAGATTGTCAAATCATTAGCACTTCTATATCGATGGGCCTTAAAGTATTGGTTATGGATATACACCACATCTATTATTCCTATCGATCACTCAAGAAGTCAAGTTTAAAACTTAAAACTTCATTTGATAACCTATCTCTCCCTCCATTCAGGTCAGATGGGTCGCCTAGACATCGGTGTGGAAACCCTCCCATGCACTCGCTACAACTCAGTGTGCCAAGCCAACATCATCCTGCTACGAAGGTTGGAGCCTGGCCGTTACGTGGACTTCAGGCTGACGGTGCGCAATACCAGGGGGCGAAGCACCCGGATAGCGTGCTCCGTCACAGGGACCAATGCCACGACGCCCAGGGACACCATTTTTCCACACCAGCCTGCGATCATTCTGGTGCCGGAGGTGAGTCACTTCTTGTTCTTCTTCTCTCTCATATTGGTATGAATCTTTAACTCGGAGGTGAATGGAATTCTGAAGAATCTCTGGTCTATTTAAACCTTTAATTAGCATGTTCAATTGTGCTGTCTACAAGATCGCTTGTAGGTCTCTTTCTTATGACGTCATTCTCAATTTTGGCTAATTGAATTTGCTTGCGAGGTTCAAATGATTTTTGAGAAACTCTATGGTAATTATTTAACTAGCCAGATCAGAAGCCATAGTGAATGCTGATGGAATATTCTTATGATATATGTTTCAAACTAAAAGATTTAACGAGTCCATTCCATCTAAAATACCACTTAAATAAACTATGAAGGTAATTGAAATACCACAGTACCTCTTCAATATGCATAAATTCTTAAATTATACACTTACGAAGTGTAATGCCTCCGTTAAATTAAGTGTAAAGCATAATAGAAAATTACTTTTCGCAGCCAATTTCGTTAAAGAGAGGTTGCAAACATTAAGTATTAGAAGTTTATCACTTCAAATGATACATGATGGTTCATTAGACTTGCATGAGGCTGGTAATAAAGTAAAAGTAGTTATATTAAAACTGTCGTTGGGTATAAAGCTGTTCATTTGCATAGTCCAGTTATAATGGCGGATTTACGTGGAAAAAGCACCTGTCGGGATTCGTGGCAACAAATGAGGCGCCGAGAGCGTGCCTCGGTCGCGTGACGTTGTTGATTGATGATGATGATGACGTCCGTGCATTCTGGCATAAAGGACGCCTGCCAGATATCAGAATTAACATTACTCTGGAGATATGTTGTAGTAAAGATGTTAGTGAGAAGTAGATTGGAAGCGTTGGTTACGTCAATAGCCCGAGTATCGAATAGTTTTAATTGTTTCACTCGTAATCGTATTCTTGGAGTTTTTTCCCATAGTTTTAACACATTCAATGGGTGTTATATAACACTGTAATTACCAGTCTATCTGCAAACTTTCATTTTTACACAGTAGCCACGTATAATGCAAATAACAAAATAAAGCCATTCTAACAAATTGTTACTTTTACAGGACGCCAAACGCGGTACCGATCTCGAGATAGTAATCGCGAGAAAAAATCCTGTAACGCCGAAGCCTTTGGAACTCGAACTTTGGGTAAGTAAACTAAGTAATTTACATTTTAAAGGAAACACGATACCAAGCGATGATTAGGGGTTAGCTAATGATATTTTCCGCTGCGTCGTGTTTGACACGCATTTCGCAGTAACCACATAATGAAGTTTCGCTTCACGTTAATAGGGATCATTTTCACAGCGTTATGGCTGACTTGGGATACGCCTTTGCAAAACTCATTTACGCTTTATGTGGTTGGACCCAAACGTTACGTATAGTGCAAGCTGACGAACCGGCTCCCACAAATTTGAATAGGCAATCAATCTCACAAAATTACAACGGGAAAGTCTCTCAAAGTCGTGTATAATATAATATATATAATAATACGTAACATGTAACGTTGCCTTTCTGACAACAATATCAGGTCTCGACAACTTGATGATCGTGCGAAATAATCTAATTTACGTTACAATTATAATTGCAAACACAGTAAAGTACCATTTCCAAATGATAATTGTGACATCAAAAACGCGTTGAAAGCACAAAAAGATAATAAGGCTTTCGCCCTAATTTGCTCAATTTACAGTAAGAACATAATGCTCTTACAGCGATTTATGTCTCATTTTTATACAGTTACAGATCTATTCATCTACGGAGCAGAACCGATTGTTAGGGTAATCACTAAGCTGCAACTAGTTGGTTTGAATACGTTATTTCGCGAATGAGTTCACATTAGGCTGCTACTTAATAGTGTATTGTGGTGTATTTCGCGATGGGCCATCATCAAACGGGATGCAATTACCGGGCATTAAGACCTAGGCGTGTTAAAATTCTCACAGACCCGGAGAATGGCCAGCACCCGCTGTACCCGCCCTCGAGGTCGTTTTATAGGCTTAAATGCTATAATAATGGAGATCGTGTCTTTACATGTAGAGTAATTTTAGAGCGTCGGTTGTTGGCCGGGTAACGTCCAGTTGAGAGGATAAGTGAATTTATTTTATCGGTACCGACCCCTATTTCTGTAATGGTTACATAGTCTTCGGTAAGTAAGCTGTGGGAAATAATTTTGTTATTAGTTTCGAGGGGATCTGGGGTGGCGGCATGTCTTCAGAAATGTTAAAGATACATGTTGCTAGAAATTTGCTCCATTATTTTTCTATTCTAAAACTAACTTTTACTTTATCCCCTAAAATGGACCCTTAATTTTTTTTCTTTTTTTAAAACGTTGTCCCACACTAGGAATTTCTCCTGTATCGTGGGTGTGTTTACAAACATTTAAACTCATATACACAAACAGCCACATTAACTTACCTCGAGCTTTAAAAAAAAGATTGTGTTAAAGAAAAACTTTTTGTTTTCTTCAATGTTTTAAAATTAACACAATTAATTATAAATGGTCTCGTGTACACTTTTAATAAATCACGTTTACGTTTTATCCTGTAAGAAAAATGACCTGTCTAATTACATTTTTTATCTACAGGGATCACCGCTCTTCGCGATCCGGCAACGTCGCGTGTCGGCTGAAAACACAGAAGGGACCATTTTCCTAGTTGGACCTCTAGACTTCGAGGCCCAGTCTATGTACCATTTGACACTTCTAGCCGTGGTAAGAAATGCGTTTATTCAAATGAACCCTATTACCCTAATTAGGGTTAATTATTCCAAGTCCCTTACGACATCAAGCTCGCAATCTGGTACACTAATGATCAGTATTTAAATTGTAATTAATTATGCCAAAACAAGTGCGATGGATTTTGCTTGGCTTGTTGTGGTACACCCAGGTGTTTTATGTGAAGCTATGCTTAAAATTAGACATGTTTTAACTAGATTCCTTTTATTACGTCATTATTTTTTGTTTTGCAGTGTTATTTTTAACCGACTTTAAAAAAATTAGGAGGTTCTAGCGGAACTCGGTGGCAAAAAAGACAATGAAACAAAAAAAGTCATCGGCTTCCGAAAGTAGAGTTATTTTAAACTTATTATTTTGAAAGTAGGTTTTTTTTTGCACAAAGGTTTTTAAAAACCTCATAAATATTAGAAAGTCATAAAATTTTATTTAAATCAAATCATCTGCTAACGGTACTTTTAAGCTAAACTGACTTTTAATTGAGTTTATCAAGATAAAAAAAAACGGGGTCCTCCGATAACCGAGGCCCCTGTGGCCTCGGTTATCGGGACCCATATTGAAATTGGACGTTCCAGTAGTGATTTTATTTAAAAACAAAGAGTTCCAATTTCAAATTTTGTGTCATCTTTTGATGAGGTTTAAAGTGAACTTTTCATAATATTACTGCGCGATTTAGTTTTCATAACAACGTAACCATGTAAGTACACGTAGCTGTAGATATCTATAGTTTAAAATTCCCAACCCTTTTCGCTTACTCATATTATTATAGTGTTTAGCCAAAAGGGTTAATCTCGGAAATTACTGAAGGGATTTTAGTAGGGTTTTCATTAAAGCGCTCTAGCTTTTTAGAGGCAATATTTTCGTAAACACAAAGCAAGGCCTCGGAATTTTGTTAAACAATAAATGAAGACTAGCTAGGAAACGGGATGATTAAAATGCACTTTTAATAATAAGGAGTAATAGTACTTAATTATAATATTTCTAGGTTACATACGGAACCGAAGCTTTCTCGTAGTCGAGTGTTAAGAATCCAGTGGAGCACACCCGTAGAATTCTTGAAATAAGTTGTTGGATTTCCTAGCCTCGGTTCACCGACGAGACTTGAAAATCCAGTGCGTGGTAAAAAACAAGACGCGTCAAATAAACTTCCGTGCGAACCAGAGATAACATTCCTCAAAAAAATTGGTATTGATTTATTCTAAGATCGCTTACAATTTAATGGATATGTTAAAACAACTACCAACCTCGATGCGTTGGTCTAGTGGTCACAAGCGCGACTGCTGAGCATGAGGTCGTCGGTTCAATTCCCGGATCAGGCAAAGTATTATTGGGTTTTTCGGTGTTTCATCAGGAATTTGTGCGGAGTCTAGATTGGACCCGTTTGATGGGAATAGACTCTCCCCCTATTACTATTAGGTACACCTCTGCCTAACTCTTCTGGGATTACAGGCGTAATGTTATATTATGTTAAAACAACTATTAAGTCTAATGACTTCAAATTCACGATTAAAGTCTTTTTAATATTCATAGGAATTTAATCGGTCCTTTAGCGCTATAGCGACAATCTTTATTACATCATTTAGTCACAATTCTTGCATAATAATACGTTTTAATGACAATTACTGTACTATTGAACATTATAGGATTATAATATTAAACTGTTCAATGCAACACTTGTTCTTTTAGAGGTGTAAAACTTATGATTATAAAATGCTAATCAGTCTAATAATACATTGGAACTAATGTGTCTAGGACATTCGGACATGGGTCAGTACACCCTGACAATGTTTAAGATTGAGCACCTTCCAGTCAGATCTTCATACTTAGGTTACTCTAAAAGACAGTAGACACAATAATGATGACTGGAAAATGTGTAGTGGTTGAGTTAGACGACGCAAGTACTGCTAAATTTCGGCGGAATTCTGATGATATTCAAACTGTTGAATCACTGATACTATGACCGCTTCTGATAAAAGTCATCCTACGCCTAAGTTGAAAAGAAGAAAATACAATTTTTAAACAAGCAACCATGTATAATTCTATGACCGTAGTTATTTTTTGATAAAATTAGTCGAAGCAGCGACTGTTTGTAATAAACTCGAAATATTATCCATTTCATGGTCATTTACTTACCTTCAAAAGTGCCTGTAATAGTCTAATTGAAATAAATGCTTTGAGTTTTATTAATGACTTGATTCGATTATGGCTGCATCAGTAAACGGGCCCGCGTGGTGGATTATAGCCCATTCCCTCTCATAGAGAGAAGGCCTACGTCCCAGCAGTGAGAACATTGATAGGCTGATTATGGTTATGCAATAAACAGATTTCGCGTAACTAAATTTTAATGCTTGCACTGACTGGACAGGTCCACTGAAGTCTCTGTGGTGATTTTCTTTCTTCAAAAGAACATCTTAGACACTAATCTGCATAGTCCTCATGTGTGACCAAGATTATGTCACACACCGGTCCGGTCCGGTCTGGACCTTAAAAGAGACTATGACATCTGAGTTTGTTTCGGCTGTTTCTTCTCAGAGCAGTCAGGTAAGAAACACCGGCACCAGCTAGTTTTTTTTTTTTAAATGACGTGTGGGTGTTTGTAAAAACCTATTTGCAAAATAAGCTTAATTTATCATTTACTTTAAAAGCATTTAATTTTTTTTGCTGTCGACACTCTAAGAAGAATGATTGAAATAAATATTATTCAATTCTCACTACCCGTTCGGAAAGCGCAAGCCTTTTCCCCCAACAATGTTCCTCAAACACATTGCCGATTTTATTGACACATAGTTTAGCTAGACGGCTATAAGGTAACGTGGGAGTGCACACATTTATCGATTAAAAGACGGCCTATAAAATAATACAAACTGAAACTCAGTCCACTCCACAGTGTGGTCTTAGTCTAGGGATGCACGATACTTGCATTTGTATCGATATTTTGGATCGCAACTATGTGATACGTTTTGGGATGGTATCGAATGGCTTACTTCTGATTCTTCAAATATCGAATGGTATCGTATCGCCCGCATTGCTATTTGCATTGTAAAAGTTTCGATACAAATGCAAGTATCAGATCGTACTTATTAATCTCACTTAGGAATCTACACAAAACTCCAAGAATTCAGTTGTAATCCTTTGTTTATTTTTATTTGACTGATCATATAGTTTAGGACAATATTATGTCACGCAACGATACGATCTATTAATTTCGATAGCGGTACTTTTTTATCTATCTAAGCATTTATCGTAATCGTTTGTAAATATCGGAGTATCGGATATTGTTATTTTTAAAAATATCGGAGTATCGTATCTTGTTGTACCGATTCTGTAAAATATCGGATCAGATCGTGCATCCCTATATCAGTCTAAGAATAGCACCCATGTTGTTCTGTGGGTGTTCTTACGAGGGAATTAAAGGATTTATAACAGGTGGATAATGCGGGATAGTACTGGGTAAGAAGCACTTAGGTACTTTTATTGTGATAATATTGGAGACTTTATAAACCGAAGTGCTTGAAATGTTATTGTCGCGCATTTGCTCACTTATAAAAGCATTTGCAATGGCTTTCAGCATAATAAGTATCATTTATAGAGGACTTATTTGCTTTTTAAGTCCGCTTGCAATACGTTACTAAAATCAAGTAGAAGCTGCAATCAAAATTTTGAAGGTGCAGTCTAAAGGATGGCAACGTTGCAAATAGCTGTTAAATATTTCACAATAGACACATTTGACATCTATTAGCGACATCGGACGTTCCCATTTTCAAGCATAGAGAACCCTAATACATCATGCGATTCCCGTCAACCGTTTGAAGCTAACAAAGATATTTTTTTTAATCGGAACAATTAATAATTAACTTATACATGTTATTTGACTTCCAGGATCCCTACATTGAACTAGGCAAGGATACCCGCAACATCGCAGGCTTAGAAGTAGTCGTGGTTGTCCAAGATGTGCAGGACATGCCCCCAGTTTTCACCGCTGCTCCTCCGATCACCCACCTGCCGCGGCAAGTGGCTCCAGGGGACATGGTCGTCAGGGTTCGGGCTAAAGATGGGGATAAAGGAGCTCCGAGGCAGATCAGATATGGTCTGGTGTCTGAAGGGAACCCGTTCACACCGTTCTTTAACATCAATGAGACTTCGGGTTAGTTGATCCAGATTTATTTTAGCGTATACCTAGTTACTAGTTTATAGGATTTCACTATAACTAACGCCAAGTAAAGCTTTCTATAAAAGTTATTAATCACACTGAACATCATGGCATCATTCACATCATTCGAGTCCTTATAGAAATTCCAGCGATAAAATATTTTGATTTGTATCACCAACATTATTTATTTTTATATATGCTCAACTTCACTAATATACAATTTTAAATTAATAATATTCCCGTTTATTCGCCAAACGTGACGATTCAGAAAATGTTTTACGTAATATTACGTATCAGAGCCTGTCTAGTAATATGACTGCATAATTATGTAAAATATATATGAAATATGCGGAATCTCTCTAAGATTTCATAATAGTCGTGAATAAGAAACAATGGGTATTGTAACTTAAAATCCTATAAAGTTCAAATTATCATATTTTTAATATAAGTAGTCGTAATAAAAACAGCACCTCTCATTTACATAAACTCATTTTGTATCCGATTCTCATTAACAGCAACGTAAAAGCTTTTTTAATTAATTAATAAAATCTTGAACGTTTCCGGCGTTTTATCCGAAAACCTTTTAACAATGGACCTCAAAGATTTCCAGTTTAACCATTAATTTACATTCTACGTAAATATGGTATTTTGTGTAAATTACTCCGTTTTAGATTTAAACCAAAATGAGGGTAGAATTCGCTTTACCGGATATTAAAATGCTGCAGTTACCCTCGCGCTAATTTTACACAAAGATTATTCAGTTACGTGTTAAGGGTCAGCGGCATTTTAATGGCCAGCACTTTTTCAGGCTGTTTATTAAAAACTGGGTGAGTCGTATATTTCTTCACAATTTATGATTTAACAACCGTTGTGGTGTGTTTTCGTACTTTTTTTAGACTAGCTTACAATGTTGTCTTTTGGGTCTAAAGACTCTGTGAAAAAAAAACTATTTAGTGCTATACGTTTTATCTCAATACTGCTTAAAAACTCAAATACAAAACATTTAATGGTCCAATATAGGTACTTAGATATTTCGAAGTACTTGACCTGCCAACAGTTCATTAACAGTTATTAGCAAGCATGTACGTCATGTAGGTCCATGTATGTCAGAGTTCAAGGAATTTCATTCTAAATAAGAAATGAAGAAGTCAATATTTCCTAGTCCAAAAGTAACATTGGGGTTACTAACCAAGTAATATGTCCCAAAACGACCGGTAAACTGAGAATTTATTAGTGCTAACTTTACTGCCAGATAAGGATGTAGTGAAAGAAGTCCTAACTCGCGTTCTGAATAGTCTACAGCCCACTTTAGCTAAACACGGCCTTGATAGTGTTGCTAACTTAGTTTCCAAGAATACTAGAACTTAGTTTTTACCGTGTTTCCAGTAGGTCAGTGAAGTTTTTCATACATTTCTTTTTTCCTGATAACATCGGTACACCCGTCGAGCGTCCGGCTTCCGTAGGATATCCTACTTCCTTATCGTTGGTCGGCATGCCCCCTTATGGCCCACTTGCTACCACTGCCCGCAACCTTGCGTGACCCACTTTACTTCTATAACACTATCAGATTTAGTTTGCAGTCATTTTCCACCAAACTTCCATTTTATGGCATCAAATTTAATAGCGAAAGTTTGTTGGTTGAGTGTAAGCAAACTGGTTGGATATAAGTTGTGCTTTGTAGTAAATATCGGGTTTACTATTTGTATTAGCTTTGAAATATCCATTGTTAGAGAAATAGCATTTAATTCGAAGCAACCAACTGTTAGCAAGATTGAACCTTCGTTTGATACAAACGTAACATCCACTAGACGTCTGAGATCTGCTTAGCATAATATTTAGCATACAGCCCGCCATATTGTTGCGAATAGTTACTATTCGGGAGCAAGCTTTGCACAAACTTTCCAAGTACAAATCTAAAGTTCAACCTTACATCTAAGTTCCTCTAACAATGCTATAAGTTGATGTCGAGTGCGTGGCAGTGGTAGCACTGACAACACTGTAACAATGCGTATTTGTTTGCTAACAAAACTACAAACACGACGGGCTTCGAAAATGCTAACAGGGCTTTTAATGCAACCTTGCATTCTGCTGAACAAGCACATAATGGCTCATTAGACCTTACCGGTCGCGCTCTCGCCTCGCCATCCATTGTTTGTAAAGCTGCCCTACCTTACTTCATAATAAAGGCACTTCCTTTGAATAGCGTCCCGGTACCTCCGCAGTAGCTGACAATACAATCCCGACTTGCTCTGACATTATCAGCTCGATAACTATGCTCGCCTCCGCGAAGTTGCCCCTTAAGAACCGTTAAAACTTATCGGGATATTGGAAGAGCTGTCGCACTTGAGAATTTGTCGCATTAATCAGACCACACCTTATGAACGTGTGAATGGGTATCAAGATTCAATTTGGTAGGCCCAATTTCGAAGTTCGTAAGAATGTATTTCGAGTTGGGTGCTACCCGTTGGTAACTTGGTAAAGGTACATACAAATAGCCGTATTGTGAACACCCGCCCAAAGTTTATTATGATTCCGGTGGATAAAGTAGGTGGTGTATTTTTGACTTCATTTCAATATTCGTGCCTGCAACGTTATTAGCACTTTGTATACTGTTTCCTGTTCTTAGTGTCTGTTGCTAATTGGTATTTAAGAATGTAGTAGAATGTGAATAATTACGCGGTTTATTGAAATTAAAAAATGAAATGAAATTAAAAATATTATGTATCAGAGTTTGAAATTATAATTAGCCTGCACGTGATTTCGTAAAACCGAAACAGTTACAATCATTCAACATTTTTATACTCCGTCTTCTGTTTCTCTCCGCTAAAGATATTACCAGCAGAAGTTTGCCGGTAATTTAATTATTACGGATACAATCAATGAATAATGTCCAAGTTTAAAGGTTAATCTTTGCCATTAAATAAGAGATAGAAATGAATAAAAGAGGCAATCTATTCGGTTCATTAGCTGAGCCGCTGGACCACTGCTGGTAATACCGCGTTGGCGTTAAATGCGAGATTTTCCATTTAAATTGTGACAACGTAAATGTGAGTGGAGTTAATACATTTTTAATCTTAAATACGACATGAACTTTTAATTGTTCTTTTTGTGTGCTCTTAATTTTGGGCCTGTGCCCATTTTTAGTCAACATTCTTTCGATAATTGTTTACGATTGCGGTTTTAAATATTTAAACTTTCTAATAGCTGAATTTTTGGGAAGTCTGGTTTTTAGATAGCCATTTTTGGTAAAGTTAAGTATCCACATATTTCTTTTTATAGACGGTCAAAACACAAGGTACTTACTTAATTTATTCCTTAGCAATAATTTATTCATCCCATTCAAGTTTTACTTGTAAATAATTAATGAGGCACTCATTTGCCTTGTCATCGCCGACAGATGAGAATCTCAGGAGGTTCATAATCAAGAGTAGATAGATGCACCACTTTTGTATGCTAATTACTCTTCACGACTTTTTTTGTCAAACGCCTACTCCGTATAATGAAATATGAAGTACCAGGCTGTTATGAATGGAAGCACGTTCTTGCACATTCGAATGTGTAATTATTAATGTCCATATTAAGTAGCCGTCATTCATGATTATTTATTCTTTTTCGAAGATGGGAAGGCAAATGTTTGTGGAATTAAAGAATGTTTGTTTGAAACTTGTTTAATAATAAAGGGACTTGGTAAAGAATTTCATTATAAGAGGACACACACATGTAACTTTTGGGTTAGGTACTGACGTGTAGAATGTTTGCTCGTTTATTGTTTTTCTTTTCACATTCCGGGAAACTTGTTATCTACACATCGTCTATGTTTATTTTAAATGCGATGTGTGAAACTTGGCGGCTGGTAACAGACAGTGCTTTGTTATATTATTATATTTTTTTAATTCGATTATAATAACTTCGTGGTACTAAACAAAAGGAACAGTCTCTTAAAACAAATGAAGAACTACTTCGTTCTTCATTTGTTTTAAGAGACTGTGGTTATAAAATGATCGATACAATATTTTTATTAATTACTTCATTTAATGAGATTCTTTAAACTTCTAATTAATTTAAGTAGGTACGGATTAAAAAAAAACTAACTTCGAATACGTTAGCAAAAAGCGCCATCTATGAACAACTGAACTTAATTGCACGATGTTGGTGCGCCACTTGCACTACATCGTCTTGTAGTGCGGGGGTAAAATACTTTCTACTAACGTTCCACTGCTGAGGAGGGTTCTGCGTTCAAAGCATAGATGGCGTTGCATTGCGAGCCAAAATTACGCTAGAGAGATTTATTAAGATATTGAAACTATCGTATTATAAATTGAATAGCAGCTGAACTTCAGCAGCCAGCCTTACGTTATAGTTCAATGGAAATGACGAAAAAAAAATACCGTGTCGATGTCAAAAAAAGGTATCTGTCTTACGGCTTCTTTTTACCGCATCCCACGAATTTTATATCCAAACAGTTTTCTTCTAGATATGTATTTGTTTTTACTTTAATTAATTTTATCAAGTACATAACCTTGAATCATTGCTTTTCCAGGTGAGGTGACCCTAGAGCGGCCCATAGAGGAGATAGCAGCGATCTCTCACGCCGGAGCCCCGATCCTCCTCACAGTGGTAGCTGAGGAGGTGAGGCTGTCTCGAGAGGAGCCTGAAGCCATGTCCTCGACCGTCCAGCTCGCCTTCATACTGCCCGAACGAGAGAACTCACCGCCGTACTTTGAGAATCAGTTGTAAGTAGGGATTTAAACATTTTGCAAGTAATTTAAACAGTGACTCAGCTAGCAAGTACCTGACTTATTATCATACAGGGCAGGCCTTTAAACGACGACTTGTCTTTTGGCAATAATATCGTAAACTATGGGTGATAGTTTACGATATTGTTTCTGATTTAAGTAGGTACCTATTTAATTTAATGATATCAATTTGATATAGTACTTAAGTAGGGTTTGACAAATTCTAAACATTAAGTGCTCAATTCAGAAACGCTAAATAATACTTCGTCATCAGACTTATATGTAACTGCAATGTGTTGTAGACAACATAGAATCTAGTAAAAATAGGTAATCAGTAGCCATCCATTAGTAAGGACTTGCATCACTAATTCGAAACCAAATGTACTTAATGCACTCTTAATTAAGAGCTCCAAATATTATTTTTCCAGCTACATCACCTACTTAGACGAGAACGCTCCTCAAGGCACAGCGCTGATGTTCAACGACCCGTACATTCCTCAAGTGAACGACAACGACGCTGGCAAGAATGGCGTATTCTCTCTGTCCCTAGTCGGCAACAATGGAACCTTCGAGATCTCGCCCACCGTTGCTGAGAGACACGCTCAGTTTATCATCAAAGTTCGGGACAATACTATGCTCGATTTTGAGGCTAGAAAGTCTGTTGTGTTTCAGGTAAGCTCGTGTCTTGGTGTTTCCATTGAGAAAAGTCCTTTGCCATTGGTTTAAGAATTAGACTACGTAAATTCAAACGAATTCTTTTGCCATAACTCGGCTATCTCTAATCACCTGCAGTTAAGTTATTTAAAATCCTTTCATTACAATACCTAATAGGTATAATTGTAATAAAAGTTTTTAATACAACTATTATTCTGCGTTTCAGATATTAGCTCAAGAGCTAGGTCCAGCAACGAATCTGTCAGTGACAGCGAACGTGACAGTATATCTGAACGACGTCAACGATAACCCGCCACTTTTCTTGGCGCAATCTTATGACGTGGAACTGCCAGAGAACGTGACAGCCGGCACCAAGGTCGTACAAGTCACTGCAGACGATGTCGACACCGGCGCGTTCGGCAAAGTACAGTTCACTGCCATATTAGGATACCTCAACACTTCCCTCAATTTGGATCCTATATCGGGAGTCATAACTGTCGCCACGAACAACCACGGCTTTGACCGTGAAGCGATGCCAGACCTGCATTTCTTAGTAGAGGCTAGAGATAATGATGGAGTAGGTTTAAGAGTAACAGTGCCATTAATTATTAAGTTACTAGATGTAAATGATAACCCACCAGAGTTTGAGAGATCGCTTTACGAGTTCGTACTATCACCGGGTCTGAATAATTTCACATCGGCAGCATTCGTGAAGGCAGTTGACAGAGATTCCGAACCACCAAATAATATAGTCAGATATGAAATAGTACAGGGAAATGGAGATGGGAAGTTCGCTATAAATGAAGAAACAGGTACTTAATATTAAAACATAATCTATTTGTTATATACACTTAATAATTTAATGCATGATAGAAACTGAAATTAAATTCTAGAAACGATACACGTATGTTATGCATTATTGTACGTTCACATATCGTAACATTGAAATTGTTTTCTTTCTAGGCGAGCTGTATCTTCTAGAAGCGCTAAAAAGAACAAAGAAACAAAACGTTAACAGACGGAGACGTCAGTCTGACGAAGAAGAGGAGAGCCAAGTATTTGTTCTCACAATCAGAGCTTACGATCTGGGCGTCCCTAGATTATCCTCTACAACAATAGTAAAAGTATATCCTCCAGAAAGCAAGACTAGGACGATGTCCTTCATAGTTCCTGGTGCCAATCCTGATAAGAAGAAACTAGAAGAAGTTTTAAGTACACTTTCTGGAGGGAAAGTAACTATAGTTGACATAAAGCCCTATAGAGGCAGTGATAATGGTGCAACAGATTTGAACGGTCAGGAATCTAGTCAAGAAAAGTAAGTAGTACCTACGTCAAAGTTTTTGCTCTTTCTCTTTAGATTGCTCTGTCCTGTCCTAGGTGCATACACCGGATGTGGAACTGTCAAAGCTGCTATGTGCGCAAGGTCGTTCTGGCAGTTCAAGATTTAACATCAATTCATGATTTTAGAGTACCGAGATAACTGTTTGAACAGTTTTGAGTTTGGTGACCGGAGGGTCACAAAACTCTGTTCAAAGTTATAGTCTGTTGGACAAAGTTATAGGTGCCATTTTAAACCTCCTCTGTCTTTCCAGAAGTGAAGTGATCGCCATTGTCCGTATGAGTGGAAACACAGCCATTAATGTGGCCAAGCTCCAGGAGCAACTGGCAAAGAACGTGACGATCTACACGACTGGCACTAACTCAGGTGGTGTCAATTCTGGATCAGGTTCAGGCTCAGGGTCTGGAAAGGTTGATCAGACAGCCGATGGCGGTGATTCTGTAAGTAAATAATACCAAACTATATCTGTTAATTCTTGATTCTTTGTTATGGGGAGGTATTAAAGTTGTTTTTTCTTTTTTTCAGGGTCTGTACAGAGCAGAAAGCAGGCTTTTATTCTGGCTACTAATACTGCTGGCGATATTAGTAGCCCTGGTACTGTTACTTCTTATATGCTGCTGCATATGCGAAGGATGTCCACTTTATATGCCTCCAAGGTAAATGTCACGTCTCACATAGTTATGTTTTTAGTAGCTTTATTTTTCACTCCATTGCTAACTCCTAACACTATCGGATTCATTTCCTCGTTAGGTACACATACTAATTTTTGTTTTTCTACTAATATTTCCTTTTTTCTTATTAACAGACTGAAATGCACCAACTAATGCAAGTTCCCACACCAGCTTAACACTTTTTAGGTAAATATTTATTTTGTTTTAAACGCACAGTTTTCATTAATGTTCTTAGACTCTCCCAAAAACTGGTACTTGAAACTCCACTATACCATCATCAAGGAAGACAGTTTAAATCACTTTTTGGGAATTAAATTCTCTCAAAGCTATACTACTCATAAATTGCATGTCACCTGCATCGGTTAAATGTTTGAATGTCTGCCACACCTTTAACACTCACCACCACATTCTTATACTACTTAAGTGTTGATAACAGAACAGCTAGGTACATAGATATCTATTAATAAATTCTAGGAAAAGAGTGATACGTGTCAACTCCACAGAGGACGACGTGCATTTAGTGGTGAGGGACAAGGGACTTGGGAGGGAAAACAAGTCGACGCAAAATTTAGAAAATAAGTCCATACAAGCTAATGAGTGGAGGAGGCGCGAGGCATGGAGTGCCGAACAGGCAGACTTGAGGACGAAACCGACGCAGTGGAAGTTCAATAAGCGAAACCACAGATCCAATAAAGAGCCATCTAAACCAGCTTCAACGCCCGGAGACATTCATCAAGAGTTCGTACACACTGCTGCCGATAATGATTACAGATACAACGACAATCGGCAGTCATTCCGCAGGTAAATTGAAATCGATTTTTAATTAAAAATTACTTAGTATATATAACGTTTCTATTGAATATATTCCTAAATCAGAAATTATCTTATTTTCAGAGATGGACCCAACATTATCTACACAAAAGAGATGCAGCTACAAGATGCATTTGCCAATAAACATAAGGAGTACATCGAAGACTTAGAAAACGGATACGATAGAATCGCAACTCTACATTATCAACGCAGAGAACAAGACAACGATTCCATACGTAGACACGAAATAGATCGTGGCTCTGAAGTTGGAGTCTTCCTCAAGTCTGATGCTGACAAAAATATACACGACAAGACTGATAGCAAACCTAAACGTGAATATCAAGACAAAGTGCGCGCCCCATCTGCTCAAGGCAGGGATCAATATTTTATTAAAGAGGGAAATACAGAAATTTTAAGATTAGTAACTAGAGGTAAGAATGAAGAAGATCGCTATGTTAATCTACCTGTTCAACAACAACGACCGGTCACCCTGATACCACATACTACACAATACGTTGTAGTTGATAGCGGGAAAAACCTTTTAATGGAAAGATTTATTAGAGAACAGGGAGAAGAAGCGAAAAATATTAGAGACAGAATGAGTAAAGTAACTGATTTAGACGATATGTCAAATGGTAAAGATGCTAAAAGCTATGGACAAAGATCACAAGTAGGAAGCGATATTCAAAATCAATTACATGAATACAATAACCTTCATCCCGAAGTGCCTGGCTCAGTACCGCTTAAAACAGATTACTTACAGTCAGCATTATTAGAAATGCAAAACAAATCAACGATTCATCAGGAACTATTAGAGTCTTCACTCAGAAAACAAAATGAACTTTTACATCAGATACTAATTGAACGCGAAAGAATGTTACAAAATCAAGAAACAGCTTCTCAAGTTGAAAGCAAACTTGAAACTCAAAGTCTACCCGGCCATTCTGTAATGGCAACTCAAACAGAATGTCACATTGGTACACAGACCGAGCCGCAGCTTACGAAACCAACACGAAGAAAAGCAAGAAGTGATAACGATTCCTATAGTGAAGATGAATCTCATATGGTTGTAGAAGATGAAACAAAAAAAGTAGCTTGGGTAAAAAAGAAAAAGCCTAAAAAGAAATTAAAACACAAAGATCCCAGACGAAGTATGAGAGTTTACGACTTAAGTAGGAAAATAAAAACACCAATACTCGAAGAAAGCGAAGTGTCTCCTTCGTTAGAAAGCGAAAAACATGTCAAAATAAGTAAAACTAACGAGAGGGAAGAACACATAAAAAATTACGGTGACATGACAAAAAGTACAGTAACAACATCTAAGAATGAAACTGTGTCCTCGACGCAGATAAAAATTTCAGATAGTGACAGAAAGTCAAGACTAAGAAGAGAAGTCTTAATGGAAATTTCAGATTCTTTAGATGAGAAAGTCGAATCCGACTTGAGTGACAGAAGGCTGAGACTCCAAAAGCAATTTTCTGTAACAACAGATGCCACTCCGTTAAAAAGCCCTCTTGCTATCGAGCATGAAAGTAATGACAGTAAAAGTATAAGCAGTTCAGCTTCAAAAGATAACAGAAACCTAGTATTTTCAAGACAAGGGTCTTCGACTGAAGCTCGTGAAATAGTAGCTGAACATTCGTCAGCAAAATCAAAATCGTCAGAAGTGAATGCACAATCAACTAAATTAGATAATACAAGTAATATAGAACCTAGTAGTAAAAAAGGTAACGAAGCTAGTGAATCGACAAAATCGTCAGAAAGTGCTAAACCAACACAAAAAAGTTTGCCACGCTATATGCAATGGTACGGAAAGAAATCTGCGGCTGCTAAACCTGCTGAAAAAGTGATACCGAACAAACCAAAACGATCGTCTAAAACAAAAAACGAAGACGATAAAGACAAAATTGGTCGATACGGAAAAATTATGAGCAAAGACATTCACGGCGATTCAGAAGTAAAAAAAAACTTCAAATCAAAAGAAAGTGAATTCATTCATCCACGGATACTAAAAGAGGAGAAGGTTACTCCCGTACCAGAAGGCCCATTGCCAGATGTTCATCCTTTGCTTCAACATTCTGAACACAGATACGAACATAATTACGAAAATCAGAATCCACTTTGTTACATTCAACCTACTCATATTCCTCAATACTTAGGCCAACAGCCAATGCCACGAAAGCAAGCACCTGAACAACAACCCATATATGTAAATCAAGACGACGTTAAAGAAACTAAGCAGGATATATCAGAGAGTGCTTTGACTCACAGTATTTCTATATCCACAAGCTACGAAGAAGATCGAAAAAACACTGAAGTACACGTGTCTAAAATAAATATAGGAGGTGATAATGTGCCCGACATAAGCCGTAGAAACACTACCACGAAGATAGATGATAATGATTCGGGCATAGCTATGAATACGTTGGTTCAACAAAACAACATGAAGAGGTTGCCAATTACAGAGAAGAAAAGTGTGTTTACGATTGCGTACGACGATGTTCAGACCAAACAATTGCGACCAGACAGTAGTTCAACTTCTTATTAGATCACTTTTTATATCTGTAGGTATCCGTCGATCGAGTGCCTTACAATCATTGTGAAATTAGGATAGTCCCAAAATTGAAGACTCTTACCCTGTAATCCGTCCAATGTTAAAAGTATTAAATTATTGAAGTATTTTTACGCTGAAGTTTTGGATAACTTTTAGCTAAAAATCCAGGTACTTAGAATAAATTAGATTAAGCTAGTTTCGTTACACGTATAGGATTTTAGCTAAAATGCATTCAAAGTCAGCAAAATTTGTATAGTAAGTAAAACTTGATACAACTGCCTTTGTTTATTGACTGTTTTATGATATAATTTTAGAATATTTTCCTATAATGTACATAGGTCACATGTTGAAAGTATAATTAAATAATATTTAAATTAATTGTAGCTTTAATAATGTCTCTTTGTAAATATTATTTCTGTAATACCTTACAATGCATTCTGAAACAGTGTGCAGTTCTATATTTGTTATAAAATATAAAGTTATATATTACATATTAAACCATGAGTATTATTTGAAGATTTGTCTTTATTTCATAAAATAACATTCCTCGTTAGCCGGAGATTCAGAAAAACCATTACTTAGAAAATTATCGTCAAGTATAATGTACCTAAACTTATCTACTATACAAAGTAGGTACTTTACTATTGACAAAACTCCAATGCTTGCTTGAGAACTTAAAAAAAAACCAGTTTGAAATAAATAATTTAATCGAACATCCTTGGATAGACTACGAAGTTTTCACTGAGCCTAGGTCGACTTGAGGATGAGGTTTGTGGTCTTGGACTCAGCAGAACCATGGCCTTATCTGCCATTTCACACAGTCTATCCACGTTGCCGGTTTCTAAATTTACTGATTCACGCACTTTCTCCGGCAGGTTATTCAGCCATACATTCAAGATTTCTTCGTTAGATACACGCTGACCGGCTAAATCTTTAAGTTTTCGTAGATATTCCGAAGGGGTCTCGTTGCCAAACTCCGTTTCCATCATTCTTTTTATAATCATACGCTTGATCATCTCGTACTTAATGTGTTCGTATTTGTCGTCTTGCGGCGGGCTCAAAATAATGTCTTCCACCAGTTTCAAGGAATCAGTTGGAACATAAAGTAACAAGTAATTATATTTATCTGATGCTTCTACTATTCCGTTTAAAGCAAACGCTGCTTCCATTTGGGCGAACCAAATAGACAGATTTTCTCTTGAAAAGGACGGGAACGGTGCGCAATCCATGGTAGCTCAAAGTAATCACTGAGTTTCAAACCACTAACAAGACGTTTGTGCTCAAAGCCGTGACGTTTTGCAACTGAGAATTGTGATTCTGAAGCAGTTACAAAACAATATCATATATTTTTATCAGTCTACCCTACAAGCGAGTTTTTTCCAATCACATCTACATAGTACGTAGTATTATATTATCTGTGGTTTCATCAAGTCTTGAGTTCGAACCCAAGGCATGCACCTCTGACTTTTCGGATTCATATGCGTATTGTATAATCATCACTTGCTTCGGTGAGGGAAAACATCGTGAGGAAACCAGCATGCCTGCGAGATATTTTTAGGCGGCATAAAAAGTCTGACACCAGGTTAGGAACTAACCACACGACAAATAAAGAATCAAGAACTTTTTCGTACATGAAGTCTAAATAGAGCCTCTTAAATTGGTATACCTGTAATGTTATATCTAGAAACGACAAAATCTAAAATATTCTACTAATGGCACATAAATGATTTAGGTAAAGCTACTTATAAAATAAGTAAAATTAGATTAATCTAAAACACTTCGCCCGCGACTTCGTTCGCAAAAATTGTGATAGCTCGGCGAACTTGCCTGATATAAATATAATTTATAGCATAATGTTACTTCCTGATAATTTAGAAAAAATGGTTTAAAATCGGTCCAGTAGTTTCGGAGTGTATTCGGTAAAAACAAACAAAAAGATCTTTCCTCTTTGTAATATTAGTATAGAGCAGGCCTGTCCAACATACGGCCCCCGGGCCACCAAGCAGTAGGTCTTTCATCTGGCCCGCGAGCTATATAAAACTTTATTTATATTTTAAAAAAATATTCTAACTCTGTTATTCTCGCGCCATATTTACCTACCCAGTACCCGCCCTACCTCACCTACCGGCGAATGCAGACCGCACCATCGCAGTCTAGTCCGGCGAAGCTTATTTGCCCAACTCAAATGGGACTTGGCAGGACTTGGCCAACTTGGCCAACTGTGGGCCAAAATAGCAGGAAACTGGTGCCCTGACACAGTGAACTGACGCACGGTTAACTGACGCAGTGGGGCGGGGTCGCCGCCGCCTCACTGCTTCAGTTCACCAGTCAGGGCACCAGACAGATGGCGGGACGAACTTGACAGGTTGCGTCAGAACTGCAAGGAGGCGGCACGGGTTCGCGAGAAATGGAAGGAGTGGAGGAGGCCATTGCCCAGGAGTGGGACAGAAAGGATAGGAAAAAAAGAAGGTACGTTTTTCTTTTTTTTTTCTTTTGGCCCGCTGTGGTTACAAAAATACAAAATTTGGCCCTCCGTAAAATTATGTTGGACACCCCTGTTAGAGTATAGATAAACCAAATAAACAACAGGGTGCTTAAGCGTCTAAGTACTTCTGCACATCGCTGTCATCCGTAACATATTTTATTAATATTTAGTTTCATTTATACGAACCGCAAAATGTACCGACCATGGTAACGGAATGGAACGCTTGGTAGCTAGAGTTACCAAAGGTAACTTGACTCAACACTACGTGGCTGAAGATATACTAGGGTAAGATAGGTTACATGAAGCTATCAGATTGGCTGCGATCTAAAAAAATACCCCGGATCCAAAGATAACGGACAAAATGTGACTCTTGACGGTGAGAGTACCAGGGTATCATAGTATACAAGGAGCCATGCTCATTGCGCGTAGACATTTTATTTTATTAGTAAAATGTGTACAAAATGTGAACGTTCAGCTACAGATTACCAGTGTAACATAATTTATATGGAGCTAGGTTAATAGTTTCCGCGGGAATGGTATTTTCATCGCGAAAATTCTGCACCGTTCCTCGACACGTAATGCGGTTCTTCAGTTATGACTTACCAGGATAACATAACTTATAAGGAGCTTTCAACAGAACATTCCACATCATTTAGTTTTCCGCGCCACACGGTGCAAACATTTTTTCTAGGTCGTGCGGTCGCCGCCGCCGCGCCGGTCGTCCACTCGACACGGTAATGTGGCTCTTGTCAGTCATGAGGTACTAGGGTACCATAGCTGTAAAGGAACATTGTACGAATCCGCTTGATCATACGAAATGTACACTTCAACCAACTTATCTGAGCAGGCGGGAAAACACAGAATTAAAATAAATGTCCCAAGTTTGACATAACGACGCAAAATTTCTTGACAAGCAGCGCCGCCTTGAACTGCACATTTAAAGTGGTTCGTACTATAAGTGACGCCGTTGTCGCGTGACATTGTTCTTCATGAATATGAAACTAGATGTCGCTGTTTCCAGGCATGGGATACACGGAGTATAATATGGCAGTGAAAAGTACGTAAACTACAATAGTACAACTATTCAGTCATAGATGGCGGAGTAGGTACCGTATGCGATTTTTCTTCTTCTTTATCGTGTGGTTAGTTCCTAACCTAGTGTCAGAGTTTTTATGCCGCCCATGGGGCTCTGATTTGGCTTAACATGCCGTCAAGAAATATCTCTCTCTCAGGCATGCTGGTTTCCTCACGATGTTTTCCCTCACCGAAGCAAGTGATGATTATACAATACGCACATGAATCCGAAAAATCAGAGGTGCGTGCGTATGCGATTAATATTATAAGAGTAGAGGAAGACCAAAGAAACGATAGATGGACTGTGCTGAGATGACGAGTAATAGAGTACGGCAGAATAACAAATGCTACGCCAACTCCAAATAAATTGAGATAATTATGATTATAATTGTGAACTTTTGCACAGGAGGCTAAGGCAGGCACCGATCATTTAACATTGACTAAGTTAAGGTCAAGGTAAGGTAAGTTAAGGTTCATCCTCTCCTCTAAAAACTAACTTGCTGTGCCCGACAGGGTCCATAATTGTTTCTCTATAATTTACCTACCAGCCTTGTATACATTATGGAATGCAATAAAGTATTGAGTATTGAGTATTGAGTATTGAAGGTTGATTTTAAATAATAAAAAGCAGAAAATCTGGCCATATTATAGTTAGGTACCTATACATATAAAAACGTACTTAATTTAGAGCAGAAGAGGTACCTATTTTATTTTGGGAAGTAACACTTATCTATACTTACGTACTTGATACTTCTCCATCCATAAATTCCGTAAGGTTACATAAAAATAATATCTACTAGAAGTAGATATTATTTCATAAGTAGGTAGGTAAATGACATTTTATTTTTATGTCACCGGTAATTGACCGACAGATGGCAGGACCTGTATACGGTTCGAAAGGCAAGAAATATAGCGGTCTGCTACTACCGATATTAGTGCGTGATGTTCAATTAGGAGCGTGCATCCAAAAAGTTGGCAACGTCTAGTTTAGTTTAGTTTATTTATTAATAATTATCAAAAATTACAGGTCATATTTTGAAAAAAGTAAAAACACAAATCATAATACATTAAAAAAAAAAACAAGTCATTATACATTAAAAAGAGCATTAAACACAAATTATCATAATTAAAAAAATAATAATAATACACAATAAACAGAATAATAGAACCAAATAACGCAAATAACTGTCAAATATTTACCTGTTTTAATTAATTTGGCAATATTACTGAATGAAAATGAGAAATATGGCTAACTAGTGAACTAGAATATTAATAATGAATTGCAATTAAAACACTGAATTTGATGTTATAACCGTTTTAAGTGTAAAAAAGACATTCGGAAAGTTTCCAAATACTTTTTTTACATCTTAAACTAAACATTCGGTGTTACGATATTAAATTGCATTTCATAATCAATATTTTAGTTCACTAGTTAGCCATATTTTTTATTTCCAAACAGTAATATATTGCTAAATTAATCAAAACAGCGAAATATTTGTCAGCTATAGGCGACGTAGCCCACTTTCTGTATAAACGCTCTTAACAGATTGTGAAGTTAGGCACAGAGGTAGACCATGACTTCCATGACTTGGATTAGGATATAAGGATTTTTTTTTTAAATTCAATTACGCAACACAAACTGAACTTCACAATTCGTATAATAACAACAAAATATGCTAATAAAGTTAATTACCTTCGTAGGTGTAACGAATTGCGATTTACTGTCAAAACAATAATAAGGTAGTAAAAAACAAAACAAAAACGTGTAGCTTTACACGTCATCAAAACAAAATCATCCTTTTCATCAATAAACAATAGATTATCGCTGTAGGTACCTTTATTACAATGGGCTTTAGTCTTCTTGCTAACGATTCGAACTTTAAATATTGTTTCATCAGAAAACACCGTTCAATCATTCGCGTGAGCAGTTCCTTCATTCAGCTCATTTGCACAGCCGACTCGCGCGGAAAATTATTTCTTTTCACATTCCCATTTTTCACGTCTTACTTAAAGTTTTCATGACGGAGAATTTGCGATTCGTCTGTTTATTTTTCTTTTCTTTTTCTGACGATTGACTAATTTTAATTCCGAGTTTTGTTTAGTTTGTTCGGGCTTCGGGGTGTAGGAAGCTGTATTAATTAAGGAATTTTACGTTATTTTTTCAGTGATAAGTTAGTGTTTTTGAGAATGGTTATGAGAATTGTAAATAGTGGTTATGTGAATAAGAAAAAACTGTTTTTTTAATAAAAATGCTAGTTGAATTATTGCATGACGAAAATTCTCGACTGCTAACACGAACTTTACGCATTGTAAAATAAGTTAATAACAAATAATTATCAAGATGAATCATATTTTACCATACGAAACCGCATCAACTTATTTAATTTAGTAATAATAAAAACAGAACCGCAACTTTTATTAAGAAAGTACCAGGGCGACAGAAACAGACATGAGGTATGGAAATTACGTCTCCCCGCGGCAACTTGCTTTCACGGTCCACTGGGCTCATCATAATAAAAACTCGCGCCGTCGCCTTCACACAGAAGTTTGACCATAAATTCGGTGGTCGGTGCAGTAATCGCCCGACGTTCGCCGACGGCGAAATTCTTACCGAGCGAGCTCAGAAACGGCACGTTCAAAATTCGAGCTTCATTTCGCTGTCCAATGGTTTCTGTTTTCTCAACCTTCTTTAATAATATTAAAGAAAAACGCAGTGTATTCGTAATAAAACTCACAGAAACGTTTTTTCAAACTTGGCCACCATCCCCCACTTTTAATATAATAATAAATATCACCAGAATACACTACTTTTTGCAAAGTTTTTTTTTCCGCTTTTGTTTTCCCCTAGGGTGAGCCAAGACCATTAAAAAGGTTAGGGCGAGCGATATTTTATGCGATTTTAAGTGTATAACGGTTCTAATGTCCGTTTTATTGCAATGTGAATTATGAAGGCATGGTAACTAGTGCTGTTTATCTTTAAAGAAACTAGGTAACGATCTCGAAACCTGTGTTTGATGGTCTATTGGTTTCCGTGATTGGCTCTATAGATAAGCGCAAGTTGTCCTTCACACACACAACACTACTTCATTATCAGATTGTTACATATTGCTCTCGTTTCTGAAGTGGGGTTTGTTAAACTGAGAACCTGAATTAACTAAGAGCTAAACAACTATCCAAGACAAATTATTAAAATATATGCAAGACAGACACTGTTGTAAGCTTTTACGGTTTACAACTAAACTTATACTGTCACCTACGGGATATCTTCCGTGTATGGTTCATTATTTTGAGCTCACGATATCAACCCGAGAGTCAACCCGCGATCATGGCGCTTGCAACAGCGTCGAAATATTGGTAGCTCAAAATAATGAACAATCACGGACGATATCCCGTGAGTGACAGCATAAGTATGCAAGGCAGGTTTAGAAGAAGATATTTTCTTTTTTTTTTGGAATACATAAATAATTAATCTAATTTTAAACAATCGATGGTAAAATAATATCATTAAAAACTTTCTTACACTCACCTTTCACATCTGAAAAGCATAAGGACCAAAATGCAACCATACGGTAAACTTTTAACGCATTGTTTTTCATCCCCATGGAAATCTGCTTAATCCATCAGATTAGACATTTGAAACACAAGTGGAGGCTGATACCTCTCATTATCCTCAGCAGCGGCGAGAGGGTTAACTTTGAAGTATCATTGCCATTTATTAATGGTCAAGTTCAACCCGCCGCCGCTTCGCCCCAAATTAGAACTGATTGCTGTAACTGAATTATTAAATTGATGCCATTTGTTCTCAGATATTTTAATAACGGAGAACTGTTTTGGGTTTTAGATAGTATTAATTATTTCTTAGGGGTTTTTGTCGATGTCGGTGTAAGATTGTATTAACATTCTAGTCAGTATAATTATGGTAACTTACTTACTAGTAAGATGTAAGTTATTAGAATACGAATAAGATCTGGTTACATAGGTAATCAGGATTTAATTAAATTTTTCAAGTTAATTATTAAAAAGATAAAAAAATATTTTCCTTTTTGACAAGTGGATGACGAATAGAAACAGAAAATTAAACTGTTTCTTTTTAGTATTCTGATTTCCTTAGTTGAACGAAGAATCATCATCATCATCATTTATAGTATCGTATAGTACCTATAGTACCTACGAAAGTTGTAATTTAGATTAAACAATGTCACAATTAATAATCAAAGGACCAAAACACGTCTAAAGTAAAAACATGCCAGCACATTAATTAAAATTTTCTTTATTAATTTTTCCAATGAATCGCGAACGCACAACATTGACACTTATTGCTTTTCCCCGAATTTATCCAAGAAAACCAATTAATCACGTCTGCTCTGTCCAATAAATCCCCTTACGGACTTTAATTATTTTCTTATGATTTTAATTTTTGCACTCCGTACGACCCTCGGCTGAATCAAGGATTTGTGAACAACTGTCTCCACTCAAATTTTTTCGACTCCAGTTGGACTTTTATTAATAAAGGAGAAAGACAATTAATACTACTTAAAATTTGTTTAAGCATTTCTAAACTTAATTAGAAATCTTTTCCTTGTTACGGATAAATAAGTAGGTGTGGAAGGACCAGGTGGTGCTTATTGCTAAGAAGTGATGGCGTCTCAAAAAATTTTATTATGAGAACTACGAAACTAGTAGGTATATATGAGGGTTTAAGTTCGATAGCCGTGACCAGCCTGAGAAGACTATAAATAACTAGCTAAATTAGTAAATCTTTACTTGTGAGATAATGATGAGACGCTAGCAATATTTCTTGAAAATAAATGGGCACCGAAATCCTTCTTTTAGTGGATGTATATAGAAATAGTTGATAACGAATAGGCATTTATATGGCCGCTTGGCAACAAAAATCCATTAGAAAGAATAACACTCATTTAAACAATGCACATTTCTCAAACATTTCAGACATTAAGGGTATTTTACAATCAGGCGGCGAGCGATTATTTTCCGAATTGGTCCCAAAAACCGCGCAATTAAATGCCATTTGTCCACAACAAAGGAGCGGTCCTTTCACCCCCTCTTTTCTTCCGAAATTAGTGATGACTTCAATAAAAATAATTCTTGTCTTTTAGGCAAATTGCATCGCGAAAAGTCCAAAAGCCTTTAATTAAGGGTGGCCCCTCGCCAGTCCGTAAACAGCGTCGCGGCCGTCACCTTTTATTTTTGTTAATTCTTGGGGCTCTTTCTTCGCCGCATAAGTTACTTCACCCCTTCCAGCCCGTGATTCTTTACGCCTTTTTGTCACCGTTTGAATTCTTTTGAAGAAACCCTTTCTTCCCATCTGCCACGCCCGTCAATATTAACTCCGGTACGACGAGTTAAACTTTTTAATATCCGTTAAATTTTGTTACACTCAGCGCGAATCCTTTTAAGGAGGTTTACCGAAAAAAAAGTCAAATTTAAAAATCGTGTTAGCATTTTCTTGTTTAGCTATTTTTATTTTATTTTTTGTTCCATTGTGATGTTTGCATTCATGCATACCTACATTGTTTCGAAATTAAAGAACAATATCAACAAAAAGACGTCCCTCCAAACCGCAGAAGGCGATATTTCTTAAGATTCATTAAATTATTCACGAGGGAAAAGGAAAAAAATAATGCAAATGAGATCGGAATGTTTAAAAAAACTTGTTGGAAAACACGAGAGATCGTGACGGAGGCTGGTTGCGGTTGTAGGGACACGGACACGAATTTTTAATCCATTTCCCTTAGTCGATTAATATTCAAGGCCCGGCTGGTCTGGTTCATCTCCTTCGCCATTATTGCTTGGACGCCATCTCCTTCGAGTCTTCGGTATACTTTCGCTTTGATTTCGCACAAGCTAATTACTTTCCTTTTGTGAGTGATTGCAATCCTGGGAAGGTATTTGTTTATCATCTTTGCTGATTATGCAGATGTGGCTTCGACTTTTTATTCTGAAGGTACCATCTTGGTTGTTCAACTTGCTACTTAGATCATTCAATTAAACAGTAGTCCAAACATTTGGTTAATAATTGTCAATATAACCAACCACAGCTAACCAAAACACCAAGAGAATTCCAAACACCAATTATACAGACACATAATAGTGATGTGGCAATTAACGTGACGAAAAAAACTAAATTACTGAACCAATTTTAATGACATTTCTATGGGACCAATCGGGAAGTATATTCTTTCACTTAAAAAAGGATTTTTCAAATTGGTTTAGAAATGACGGAGTTATGAGAACCGGCAGCAGTTGGCCACTTTTATATTTTTGGCGCAGAACATATGGCCAATAATTGTCAATGTAACCAACCACAGCTAACCAAAACACCAATTACACAGACACATAATTCCTGCTTTGCATGTTCAGTTGGAGCAATATTGCCTTAATATATTCAATATCCGGGAAGATGATAATTTACGGACTCGGGTAGAATCCATTATGGATGTTTACTTGACCTGCGCTTAGTGCTTACTAAGACAACAGGGGTGACCGCTGCGTACTTATGCGATCCTGGTAGAGTGGGACGATTCAATATGGAGGCTCTTGAAATGTTACTTTGGGATGTAGAAGAAAACGGGGTAATTCTATTTGTTTTAATCAGAAGAAAAAATGAAGAAGCAATTCAAAAATCTAAAAATTCTGCAGAATAAAAAATCACGACCAATATTAAGACCAATAGTATTAGAATTAGGAAATTCTATGGACGGGACGGGTTTCTACGGGTTGTAACGGTCAGGAGACCGTACGTACCTAACGTACGGTCTCCTGACCGTTACAATAGAACATTTCTTGTGGTGAAAACTAACTTTATTTTTCTATTTTATTCTATTCGACACAACGTTTATTTTCCAAAAGAAAGTCATGTGCCAGTAACAAAATAAAAGACGGTAGATAAACAATAAGAAGAAAAACAGAAAGGTGAATATCGAAAACCGCGAATTTGAATTTGGAATTCAAATCTCGAACGTTGGCTTTAGCGTCACGCAGGAGTGTGGTTGTAAACCGAACGTGAATGAAAAACAAAATATTTAATACTTAGTATTTCTTTTACATTTGCGTTTTACTGCTAATTGTTATAACAGTGTTTGTATACTTTGAGTAGAATTGCTTTATAAAACAATAATTTTGCAAACTCAATCATATCTTGGAGAACAGTCATTTGTTGTTTATTTATCCTCGAAACTTTTTGAAACTCTTGTAAAATATGATTCCAGCTTACATTGAAGACCTCTATATTTATTTATTTATCTGGTACTTCAAGCACAGAGTACAGAGGTGGCCTTATTGCCATTGGTTAAATTAGAAAATCATCTAGCAAAACTCATTCTTCTTGCATGACTAGAGCAATTTTTCTATGATCTACTGTAATACGTTGATGCAGAAATATGTTTATGGCCTTACATGGAATATTTCGAGAGGAAAATCCGGGATAATCTATAAATATCGCCCTCGACACTGCGCCCCGTAGCAAATTCTAAAGTGACAATGTTCCGTATTGTACCCACGATGTGAAAAATGTATGCACACCCCGTGTTTCGCGGAGCAGGGCAGAGACCGTAATATACGAGGAGCGTGGGGAGTTATTAAAATTATAAACAAATAAAATTATTCAGTGTGCACCCCTTACGAAGTTATTCGTGGCCTGAATTCTTCATGTGTGATGTTTATTGCATATGGAAGATCTATGGTCTATTTTGATTTGTGTTAATGTATGGATTTCTGACTTTTATAATTTTGCTTGGTGTCACATAAACCCAAATAATACTGATAAAACTACACGGCAAATATCAAATATGTCCAAGTAAAAATTGGTGCTCAGACATAGTAGCCTTGATATTTATGTAAATGGTAAGAAAACTGTAAGCATTTATTTTTAAAGCATTTTTCAAGTTGAAAACCAGCAATGAAATGCCGTTGAAAAAGACGTAGGTAAATGTGATATATCTTAGATTAAACACCAACAAAACTTCAGAACATCAATCACTCTAAAATAATCTTTTGACAGCTTACACCAAAAAAAAAAAATACAATTTCCGTCTCTGGTGTAGAAGTTTTTCATCTATTGGCATATCGGTACCCGTTCCCTTTATTTTATATTAAAGCGATAAACATGTCGATTGCTTGAGACACGCGTGGTCGCTCTCCCTTCCTATCTTCGAATCTGCGTACTTGTTACTGTTAAGTAAAGAACAGTGGGAAAACTGCAGATTTATCTCAAAATGTTTTGCTTTATTTTGACAGCAGAGTTTTTTTTTTTAGTGTTACTCCTTTTCAGAAGCAGTACGTTCGGTTAAGTCAGGTCTATTGGTCTATATAATTACCAATTTTCATTTGACGAGAGTTACTTTTGGAATAGAAACAATTTAAACCTTCTCATTTTACTACTCCAATTACAAGGAGCAATTCTACTACTTTTTCATTTCTAATTCATCAACTTTCCATCAATATCTTTCATTTTATCAATCATTTCACTTCCACTCTTGGCACGGCTCTTCCAATTACAACATGCAACTTACCCATGCAAAAGATAAAATACAAGACGAAACTCAATAGTTCAATGAAGACGAATTCCACCATTTCCAGAAGGACCAGTTCACCCATTACCAACTTACCCATGCAAAAGAAAAAATACAAGAAGAAACGCAATAGTACAGTGAGTGAAGACGAATTCCACCATTTCCAGAAGGACCAGTTCACCAATTACCAAAATCACCAGAACCAAACCGTATCTGAATTTCCACTGTAACATCAGCGGAATATGCAAGTCATGAGAAAACGCTTATCACGGGATTTGATAGCGGCTCCGATAGGCGGGGATGAGTTATGGTGTAACATATTGCCGTGTGATCTGCGACTATTAGTTTTAGACGTCTGTGGGATGTTTTGGAAATTAGGCAAGTAATGCACAGTCAGAAAGATGATTTCTCGGCTTTCACGAGGTTCTCAGCATGTGGGACCGTTATAACAACAATCATTGCGCGCCACTCTGATCGATCCACCACCACTATATCAGGTTTATTGGCTACAATAGTCCTGTCAATGATGATGGATCGATCCCAGTACAATGTGATACTGCCATTTTCGAGAACTGGGTCGGGCACATACTTATAGTACGGCACTTCCGATTCCACAAGGTTGTATTTTAGAGCAAGTTGCTGATGGATAATCCTGGCTACAAGGTTGTGTCTATGCAAGTACTCTCCGTTAGCCAGACGAGAACACCCGGAGATAATGTGACAGATTGATTCGCCTGGACGGTGGCATGCCCGACATATGTCAACCGTACCGTCCTTCACAATAAATCTCCGGTAGTTATTCGTCATCATAACTTCATCCATAATTGCACAGACAAAACCAAAAAAAATATAATTTCCTTTATTTATCTTTACACAAATTTTATACATTTTTAAATATTTCTTAAACTAAAAACAATATAAAAAACATTTAAAAATATAAAAAATTGTAGCCCACCGGTATCGGGAACAGGGTCCAAGCTACCGGCGGTCAGGGCTCCAGAGAGAGGAACCTCCTGACAATACGAGCCGTGTCCAGGAGTACCGCTTTCTGAATCAAACCCTTGATCCAGCTGCCTAACGAGAGCCTCCTCAGGTATTGGTCGAGGCTCTTGGCAATTTGATCCAGCTGCCTAACGAGAGCCTCCTCAGGTATTGGTCGAGGCTCTTGGCAATTTATTATTAATCATTTATTTCAGACATTGTCCATATAAAAAATTATAAAAATTAAAAAAAAAAAAATACCCGTGTATAAAAAACGTATAATGGGGAAAAGTAACTGTGAAACTAATGGTCGGTGCTGACAGAGCTAGTTCAATAGACACAACATTCATAGTTTCAGCCGAAGGACGTCCACTGTTGGACATAGGCAAGTGTCGCCACATTTACATGTCCTGAAAAAAAAAATTATCTGGTAATCCCAATCTTGATCAGATTGGGACCTACCTATGGACACGCCATCTACAGTGAGCTTTGACCGACCTCCAGTTTTTGTTGAACTTGAATTTGAAAGGCATCGGTTTAAAACGGAGTGTAAATATTTCAAGGAAATTCACAATTTTTTCCCGAATCTTATCTTCCCTACTCATTTCCGTAACTCCAGAAAAGCTTTCACACCTCAAGTGCTGCATCTATATCCACAAGCACCATAAATTACGTGTCGATTGACCACTCATCCCCTAGGGTCGGCACTCCACGTGTTGTGCCGCTGGGCTCTGCAGATGGACACGCCGACAATGGCGTTAAAAATGAACTCTGCCGATAACTGTCAGCCCTGATGAATCGCTCCACTGCACCTCTGTAAAGGAAAGTAATCGGTAAGTGAGTTATTGGCACGTTTTAGTTAATAATCATTCAGCAATAGTTTGTAGGATAGAATATAGTACTCTGATATGAACACAGACAACAGAACAAGGACATAAATGTGGGAATTTTACGTAAGGTATCACAATATGTGTGTGCGTTTAATAATAAAACTAGTGCATTCAATGACTAGATGATTAAGATGCTTTTGAACTCTTTATGAGCGTTCGTTTTCAGGTACCCTATGAAGTACCTATAGGACTTTAAAAATACCAACTAAAAATACATTACCTACATTTCTTCACAGACAATATGGGCGAGTATGTCCCATCAATTTCACCTGTAACATACAACTTAAATGAAACATTTACAACAATGTACCGTGTAACGAAAGGGTTTTACAACACCGTTATTAGCAATAACATAACACGGAGCATCGCTTTGGTATTTTCTTCAATAGCTGTAGGCTCATAAAGCCACCGTGTTGAACAACGATTGTGTGAACAAGCGGCCGCTTGGGACGCCAAACTTCAGAAATTCCCCGTCGGCTTGTCGCGAGCAGAGTTTTACGGCCAAATTAATATGGCAAATTAATGCGTTTTGCTACCGTATAATTTTCGCGTATGGGAGCCTGGGAGGGTGTTTCTTGCGACACGAACGTCCCGAACAAACCGACATATTGCGTCACAGGGGTATCTAAACGCTCGGGATTCGTATCATTTTTCCATATGGAAATGATGTAACGAGCGGAGCGCAAGACAACAGTGATATGCTAATTAAAGGAAAACACGCGAAACGTATTCTGTGTTTATTTTCGGTCGGCGACGAGATGGAGGAAACGGTGGCTTTTTTAATTGCTGTACAGGATCTAAAATAAAACGTGGAGCTTCCTAATCATTTTATTTTGCAGCTATTGTGGTATCTACTGGTAATTTTATTCAAGTCCAGAAAAACAGCAATTTTATTATATCATTCAGTTCCCTCAAAACGACGCTTAACTCCACGTGTGTAATCAGACTTTAAGTATGTTTAGCAGTAATAATAAAGTCTCATTTAATTAAAGGAAAAGTTCATAAGTTGCAGAAGGAAGTACTAGGAGTGTATAAGGAAAAGGAACATGTGAGTTTATGAGTGCGATTCGTCACGGCAATTGAGAACGAGGGCCCTCCCTCTTGACTCCTTTGTAATGAGAACACCTTGCCATAATCAACGCGTACATGCAATAAAAAGGCGACCTTCTTCAGAGTTACGTTTAATTTTGTCTTTCTTACGACGTAAGAAGTCGAAATAACTGAGAAAAGTAAATATACAAGGATCAAGACCTATTACTTGATTAATATAACTCTTGACTAATGTTGTTTGCGCAAACAAGGACTACCTATAGAACATTACGAATACACGGCCGTCGACAATATCGAGAGCAAACAATTAGAGGCAAGTTAGGGTGGTAGTGGGGCGCCGATTAAGTTATACACATGCGGGTTAGAGGGTAACCTGACTCAGGAAGATTAAGATTCATCGAAAGGCCCTTACATGGAAGCAAACATTGTATTACGAACCGGTGTCTTGGCAATGTTTGCCGAAGGTAGCGGATGTTAATTTAGTATTCACCCTTGCGTTACGTGGCCAATATTAATATTTTGGTAAAAGCTGTCTGACTCTGAATGTCTCGAAAAGATTCATTTCGTAAGTGGAATGAAGGTGACATCAGGATTACGTTTTCTTTGGTGAACTAATTTGAGGGAACAAAGTAGGGGAGGTGCCGGACGGCCATTAATGGTCCCGAAACGCCTTTGGGCTGTCCACAGTACTTGACCGTCGCTTGGGGACTCCTCACACTATTAAAGTGCTAAGAGGGACATTAGTATCCCCCGGGGCCTGTCATCTGAATAATTTAACGTCTTAATTGTGTTTAGTTTTTGTGGGAATCATGCTGATGTCTTGTTTACGTTGTAGGGGCCATCAAATTAAATGAGACTGTGAATTTTGCGTCTTGACCATCTGGTTTATATCCCGATTTTGTTCAGCTTCGTTTAGTTTCATTGGTTAGAAGAATTGTACCCAATTTCATTGCTTGAAACTACAAATATGGATGTAACTGGACCAGTAGAAACGTTCAGTTAATTTAATTAGGCGTTGCTAAAACATTATCTACTCGTATTATTCGCTACAAAACTGACACACTAAGCTTTTCTTCAACAAAAAACCACCCTGCCAAACTTACTAAGTTGAAATCCTCAAAAACGTAATAACTCAAGGGCAGCCGGTCAGCGATAAGCAAGTTAATCCTAAAGATAAATAGGCCCCGGTCATTGTGTCCAGCGCGGCGGTGAGCGATGCGTTTCTTTTGTCTCCGCTCGCAACGCCGCCCGCACCGCAGCCCGCACCGCTCCCTCGCCGAGACAATGTAAGGAAGGACCAGTCAGCAATCGACAGCGGACGAATATTTGGGATAGAGAGTTACGAATGGCAGAAGTGACAATGGAAGATGATGGAAAATCTGCCAATTAAAAAATTGAGGTGCAGTTTTTTGAGTATTATGAATATTTATTTTGGGTGTTTTTCCAGCTAAAATAATGTTTTGAATTTTAAGATTGACTTTAATAAATTGATTTAAGTGAATTACCTATTATTACCTAGCATTGCCATACAACGTGGCAATGCTGCCAGTCTCTTGGGCACATTACCGACTGACAGCGTTGAGAAGGAGTTTTATGATTCTATGGTTTAGCTTGTTGTAAGTTTGTGTTATTTTATTGTTTTTATTTCCAATATAATTACATGGTTGTTTTCAGAAATAAATAATTTAAAAAAATATGACTATTATTTTATATTTTACTTTACTATCAGTATCACAAATGTTAACCGACATTTTATTTACTCCAGCATACGAAATGTCAAAGCCACAGAAAAAAAAAAAATATGTCGCCCTCTATTAGTTCCATACTCTCTGGACTACCCAAACGTCTGAATTCTGAATGTCCAGCACATTAACTTCAGACCACAAGGCGCGGGGTCCGTTTGACAACCGTGGGTGGCTTTATTTTAAATCACCACCTATTGTGTCTAAGAAACTATCCCCTTGCAGACCATGACACTAATTTATTTTAGGGAAAATTATAGAAAATGCATTCTTAGTTCAAAAACTACGTTTGTTTTATATTTATCAAACACGGCAAATTTCTAGATGGCTATTTCTTCATCTTGGTAAAATTGAAGAAAAAAAACTTGGATGTGATATCACCACAAAACGTTCTGTGTATATCCTTCAAAGATATCTAAACAAAATGAAATGAAATGTAGCAAAATTTACTCAATAAAATCTGTACCGCAAACACAAACGCAATTACGTATGATAATATCAACATAGAAGAAAACTTGTTCGTAACACCATGAAAATCCCCTGTTTTATTTCTTGGGCAGTTTCCAACGATATCGGCAAATCTACCAGGCAAACAGGAGTATGGAAGAGATTTGCGAACACCGCACCAGACTATCGGATAAATTGACCGGTAATAATAAAATGTAAGGGGTAAGAATGTAGATGGCTATTTAGATAATTGTTAGCTGCGTCCGCAGTGGCCTGTAGGCAGGCAGTGTATCGGAAAACTGGGCAGATAGTGGGTGATTTTATTGCCACCCCGAGGTGGTCATTTATGGGAAAACTATCAACGGAACAGAAACGGAATTGATGACATCGCATTTCGTTGTTTCTGTCCCGATGTGAGAAAATGATGGGCGTCTGACTGTTGATTTATTGGAATGAGTTTCATTTACTGCTGACTGCCTCGATAAAGACTTATGTATCTCTACATACATTTGACTGAGTTTGTATTTTTTTGTTTTGCCTGAGACTCTTTCCAAACATTAGCCATCGCAACATAACTAACAGTTCCTGCTTATTTTAAAGCTCAATGTGTACAAACAAAAAGTCATCCAAAAAAAATCAATAGAACGCATTGTCGATTTGTTTACACATGTATTCACCCCCTAAGTTCAAGCCGTTCAATATAAAACGCGAGGGAGGCGCGCTAAGCCGAATATTATGAGTCGATGGTCCTAGCAGGTGCCGCTAAACATTCAAGTTGCAAATCCGACGCTGTTACATCCAACCATGTCAGTCACGTCTTGAACGGCGGAAACTTGCCAAACTACACTTGGGTTTACTGAATTTGTATTTGGTATAAGCAGTAAAAGTGGCGAGTTTGATTGTGTAGCAAGAATACTTAGATCCAATAGTTGTTGCCATTTAAGATGGCAATAGCGGTCATTGAACCATATACATTTATTGAATCTCTTCTTTTAAAAAACGTATACAAACCTGTTAATAGCCACTGAATTGACATTGATTGTGATCCTGAACATTAACAGAAGAAACGATAAGTTACACGGTTTATGGTTTCCGTTCGTGTAAAGAGATATCAGGAAAAGGGCAATGACCGCTACTGCCATCTTAACTGGCAGCAACTATAGTAACTACTTTGTGTCTTTTAAAAGTTGTTATGGAGTACGCTAGAATTAAAAGATTTTGCACGAAGAAGACTATAATCGGTTGTTATAGATGTATAAAAAATTAAGTACTGCACTGACCAAATACTCACAGGGAACTTGAAAGTGGCTAAGTTTGTGGAGGACTGATTTATGAAATTTTATAAGCTCTAAAAGTCTAAATTAAATAAATGACTTTTGATTGATTGATTTGATTACCTACCGGTCATTTCTCCCTTTAAAGTTAAGACAGATAGTAGATATTGCTGTATGTTTCGACAAGATTTCAAACAAACAATCAAACTGTACCATCACCGAATTTCAATCAAATTATCGAATCCCTCCACCATTCATCCACATAGATAACCAAAACAATAACGTTTTACCTTTTATCAGAGGCTGTGTTTGTTGATCTGATTACAAACGGACTCCTCAGCCCGTTGACCAGTTGACCGTCATAATTCGGGGACCAGAAAGCGTTCATTGGCGCATGAAATATTTCGCCGGTGGACACAGGCGGCGTGGAAAGCGCAAACTGTGAGAATCGCACACCATTACACCTCTCACCTGACGGACTAACGCTTCAAATGTCTGGAAAATAAACAAACAGTTAACCTTGTGGATGTTTTTGTGTGAATGTCTGATGGTTGATCGTGTGGTGTGGAAGCATTTGGTTTTTGAAGCGAGTTTTGGTTCTGCCTGTCGAGTTTTTGACATTACATTTAAATACTGTGTTATCAGATAAGACCTGGTTAGGTTAAACCTAATTGTCATAATAAGCCTTTAGCAGTTCAGTGACTTCTCTCATCAGATGCTACCAGCTACGCTACGAAGATATTCGCGCTATTTTTCGGATTCATGTGCGTATTGTATAATTATCACTTGCTTCGGTGAAGGAAAACATCGTGAGGAAACCAGCATGCCTAAGAGATATTTCTTGACGGTATGTTAAGCCAACTCAGAGGCCCATGGGCGGCATGAAATGTTTGACACCGGATTAGGCACTAACCACACGATAAATTAGAAGAGTCGCACGATTACAATAATAAAACAAAATTCTTGTCACCTAATATCCTAAAATGAGTAACGAACGACCCAAGTGGGATCTAGACATTCATTTGTTTCTACAAGTGTATCGATAGCAATAAATTCACAATTTTGCAGCAAATGGCTTTGGTAAGAAGAAAGTTTTGCACTCTGAAATAAGAGTTACGTATTCGCAACAAACATTTGAAAAATTATGCCGCGTACGTGCTCCCGTGTCCCATAAAATGGCACCGGGACTTATTTCATATAGTTACGGGCCCATAAAGCATAAAAGGCATTCAAATGTGATGTTATTTTGCCGCCAACACGGGGTAATTTATTTTGGTGCGATTCATAATTTTCTTTTATTCACTTTATGTTGATTTTCCTTGGAGTGTGAGTACTCGGTAACGATAATATTATTTCAACAGCCCCATACATAACGGTGTGTAAGGGCCCGCTCCGATGGTTTATTTCTTTGTTAAGTTTGTTATTATTACTTGTGAGTGTTATTCTTTGTATTGTGTATTGTGTGTAATTAATAAATTGGCTGTTTTATTTATTTATTTAACACATCAAGCACAAAAGTACAGAGGTGGACTTAAAGCCATAGGCATTTTCTACCAGTCAACCGTTGGGTGATGGAACCCAGGTAGGTGTATATCTGAAAATAATTTTAATTAATACTAAGATTAGCTACAAGGATACATAAAATACTATTAATATATATCAAAATTTAGATTAATGTAAATAGACATTTACACTGCACTGCTGTTTTATTTGTGACAAATAGTTGATAGCGTCATATTTGTAAATATCTTGTTAACTTTTCCTACTACACCTAGTAGTTTCACTTGTGAGCCATTTTGAAAATGCATGTTTTGTCAAAACATAAATTATCTACTCTCAATATTGAATAAGAGATAAATCCATCACCGTAATCCTACTAAAGGTCACAGTGGCGAAGGCCCCATATAACTCGATTCCTACCGGCTTCCCTTTGAAAAATGGCACACTCAGTATTCTATAGACAAATAATATAACCACATTAAAGATATGTACTCCGGCTTACCTCTTACAAAAATTGACCCTTCGCTACTGCTAAAGGATATTATTATTATTTTGTGAGCTTTAAATTTCCTTCATCATCTTCTTTAAGAATCTCTTCTAAATAGATACTAAACACAGTTCACACAACCACCTGCCACTTAAGCGGTGCGGAATAAATTTCCAATAATTACATTATCGAGCAAAAAAAGTATAAGCGCCACCTCACCTCCGGCAAATTTTTCTCCGGCCTACCTCGGAAGCCCATAATTCCTAATGACATGCAATAACCGTACCCCCAATTTTCGACATAAACCCGCCATAACAATATCGACATCAGCGAAATTTTTCCTCCGGTATTTTTTATTTGAGAATAAGTAACACTTTTCCGTGTAATCAAAATTTTGCGAGAACCCCATGTTACGTCGCAGAGTGTTTATCGGGCACTCAATTTGATTTTTACCACCGCACTGATTCCACCACCATTGAGGAATGCCAAAATGCACGCAAGGAATGCCAATGAGATGGCGATATCTGATTTATTGTGGATAAGGATTCCAAAATATTAACCGCTTTCTACCAAATTGGGTGGCATTAATAATAATTTTAGGGAAAAAGATTTTTCCAAAATAAATGTCTTTCAATACAACAGAGATGCTCATCTCTATAGTTATTCACAATTTGATCAAGCTTTTAATGAGGATAACGAGTTTTTTTTTTGAATCCAGAAGAATATTCTACACTAATAAAAAATACCACCATAAAAAGTCTAAGCGCCATTCCCACTTTATGACCAACGGTCAATGGAAATAAAAATATCCGAATACAAACCGCAATCCCTAGGGAGTGTTCCGAAGAATATATCCGCAAAAATCCGACAAATTTGATGCTCATCTAAATAATATTCGGTGACCACGCTTCTGGAAACATCGTATATTTAAATTCAGTGCGGTCCAGGGCGAAGTGATGTTTCAATTGTCACCGTCTATACCTTCCTAATCTAGTTATTGGATAAGGGTGCGACGTTTCTTTTTATTTTTGATTTTACATTATATTCTGGTCGTGTATCGAGGTATAGAAATATTCAAATTCCAATGTTTATTTAGGTGTCCACCATGGGATTCCTGACTTACATAGGGAGTAAAGTATATCCTCAATTGGATTCAATAGATGATCCTCCAAGCAAATAACAATCTTCCTGGAAAGAAAATTAAGATCAATATAATGAAAATAAACGAGCCCGCACTGGCAGATGTTGTAACAACTGACGATCATGATCACAAATTAGAGAAACATTAACAACATTTTAGCCACGAGGCAACAGCACACCACATACACACAGTGTAAATAACTAAGCGTGCCAACCACGTGTGAGTCGTTTACGCCTAAGTGCACATGTCCGCCAGTGTACCGAATGTCCCGATAAGAAGTAGCTCGATTACACTTCAGGTCACGTCTTCGGGAACGCCGCCTCTCGCGTTTATGACTAATGATAGGCTCACATGCCGCACCTCATGATACGCTTTATATTCAAATGACGCTTCCTGACCCTGATTAATGCTATTTTCTTTGCAAACATTTGTTAACGTCTTTAAATTGAGACGAGCGTCATGTGTTGTCACGTGTTTTTGATGATTCTAATATTAGAGCGATGGAATAAATATTTATAGCTTTCTTTTCCTTGTTTCAATTTTTGTTTTAAAACTTTTTCTTTTTCCAAAATTGTTCTATCAAAGATAAACAAACTAAGAAAAATACTAAAGTGAAATAAAATATTCGACTCTGAAAAAACTGTAAAGTTTATTTTAACTGAATGTTATCATAATACAGAAGTAAATTATATAACACAAAGTACCTCCCATACTAAAATAGATATGAATAATATAACAAGTTTGATTGAATTAAGTGAATCGCTCGGCTTTAAACAAATATTTGGTCGGTTCTCATTTGTAAGACGTCTGGGTAGCTCGCCTTAGACAAATTAATAACAAGATAAAGAAACTCGACGGGTCTTAATTCATTAATTAACCTAATTGTATTTGCCGTGGCGCCCATTATTATTGTTTGTGCGGATTTGTACAGTGCGACGAAAAACAGTACAACAACAAAAGTGTTAGATCTACTCTTTTTTTACTTTGATTCTTCTGACTAATCTGTGCTGAAGAGCGGTATTTAGAGACCTGCCTTTTCAGCATTTTATCCCTTATTTTCAGCTCTCAGATAAGATAAAGATGAGTAATATTTATTTGCTTAAAGATGTGTACACATACAATAATAAAAAGTGCATGTAGGAAAACATAAATAAAAAAATTCTTCGCGTGCAAATGTTTTGAAATACTAAAATTGTGTCAATGTCATTAATTTGAAGTGGATTTAACAAAACAATACTAAATGGCAAAGTTAAAACATTACAAAAATAATTTTATCAGTGTCTATAAAATTAGCAACTAGTAACAGATGTCAAAGTGATACAATACATGAACAAAATAAGTAGAGTTTGAAAACGTAAAGTTGTCCAACAGTATTTGCTACTCTGTGGCGTATCATGTGGCCGCCAAGAGATTTGCCTGATTGCCGTAGAAAGGGGTCGAATCAAAAAGTTTCTCTCGAAGAAAAATTTGCTCGATTTAAAGTAAGGGAATAAGCGCCGGATAGCAGGCGGCGCCTGAGTTTCGAAAGATTTTTCACTTTCAACGTTAATTGCTACCGAAAGTAAAATAAATCTTTGCTTTTCTTGAGGCTTGTTTTTGGCTCAAGCCTTGAGCTAATCAATTAATTAAACTGTTGATATTTTACGGAGTAAAATATTGGCTTTTTCTAAAAGTTTACAAAAGTTTTTCAGTGGATTTTTCTTTTTTATAGAGAGACTGGCTCTTGCTTACGGTTTCACTCGCGTGGAGGTCAAAAATTAACGGGAACGTACGACCTAAATAAAAAAATTCCAATTTCCTAACCCAGCGGTAAAAAAACAGACAGACCGAATTACTATAATATTACATAACATAACATCACGCCTGTAATCACAAAAGAGGTGTACCTATTAGTACACCCACATTTCGCCAGTTATGTTTAAGCCCCATGTAATAGGGTGCGAGCCTATTGCCATCAACCGAGCACAAATTCAGACTCCGTGGCTGCTACTGAGAAATTCCTGATGTTACAACCCAATAACACTTTCTCCGACCTGGGATTCGAACCCAGGACCTCATGCTCAGCAGTCGCGCTTGCCACCACTAAACCAAGGAGGCAGTCTATCTATAATATTAGTTTGGATATATTTCAGGTGGAATACATCGAGTCATAAACAGTAGGTGGGGACCGAGATTGCTTTTATGATTATAATGTAGTTCCGAAGTTTGTAAATAAAAAACATACAAATACAAAATACACTTTCCCGTGTGCCCCATTCGATACGCAATCGTAACATTTTATCATAGGTGTAATAGAAATATCAAGCGACAGTAAAAAAGTTCGGTTTCGCTCTGAACTGTTATTTGCGAAGTTTTTCTTTACGTTTATTGTTTGTTTTGATGCATGTCGCTCATAAAAGGATTCAATTATAATTTGGGAATATTACATGTGTGTTTTATTGATAAATAAGGTGATTTTATTTGTCTATGTGGTGTTAAAGGAAAAGTCCATTGAATGACGCCACTGTGGTACTGTTTTTTTTTTTTTGTTGAAAAAATGCAGTCTTTGTACGAACAAGACAAGATAGCTTTTCAAAATAAAAAAGGGAAAAGTGATTTAAAAATAAACCTGGATCTTCACCTAAACTAGTTCCTTCAGCAAAATTGACTTGAAAAACAACTCGACTGTATCTAAGTTTTACATAAAGCAGACTTTCTCAGCAAAGAAAATATTAACTTGGGACGTCGGGCAGGTAGCTGCTGTCCCCTCTAAGTAGCGCAGTTGGAAAAGATCAACATGTTGGCAACACTTCACGGACACTCAATTTAAAAAGTTTTCTCGCTCTTTGTTTTGTCCTGAACAAACTCAATTAAGTGCCCTTTGCCTTTGAATTATTTAATTTTATGTGTGCACGTGCTTTCAGGCTATTTTAATAGCACTTTTTAGTTTAACCTAATTGAATGTTAGGCTTTTGTATTCGGGCCTTATTTGGACATAGGTTAATTTATTATCAAAGATTATCTAACTAAAGGGGTATTTTAATCAACGTCGACAAGTACCAGGCAATCAGAACCGAGTGGAAGTGGGTGTTCCGGAATTAGAATTGAATGTAAATGTGCGGGCTTTATCGGGGATTATAGTGTTCGTGTCTGCAAGTGGGAGATAGTTGAGACCCGAAGCTGGCCCGTCCGCAGCTTCGTATTAATACATGTTAGAAACCACCAGGGTAACATGACCTTCCTTGCCCCTCGCTTCATCTGTTAGGCTTAACGCTAGAAGAGCGTTAGACAGGGTCTTCAGAGGTCATTCAAAAATGGTCCACAGCCGCGAGGCACCCGTATACTGAAAGTCCTCTTTAACAAATTTTACTGCGTACTAATCCGCCCTTTTCGCTACATGTGACCGAGGTAACCCTTACATGTCTTGTACCTCACAGTTACCAGTTATGACGTTATTATCCGCATATAAATCTAGGTTATGCGGGGTAGCTTAAGAAGGTTTGGAAATACAATTAATTTGGAGATACGCCTTATTAATGTGTCTGCCCACTTAGGTAGGTACCCTATCCCGAAAATTACTTACTAAAAGGATATGTTTTAAATAGGTAGGTAAAACATAGGGGCTTTCACAATCCAATATAACATCTGAGAAGTGCTTTTTCCACTTAGAAACATCGATTAACAAATTGCGAACAACCTTGTTCCAAAGTTTAAATTGATACCATTAATTAAATCACATATTGGAAAACAGTACAACTCAAAGTATCATTAAGGTTTGGTTGGAAAGTAAGGCCCGAGACATGCTGCATAAGCGAGCCAGAAAATGCTGAGAAAGGGGAAAACGCCTAAATGCGGCGCCCAAACCTCCTGTTTTGGTTGAAAGATTTCATCTAAACTAATAGTAAAGAGGAGGTATGTAAGTTTGGAAGTAGGGGGTGATCTTTGAAATTGCTGAACCAATTCTGATAATTCTTTTAGTAATAGGAAGCTACATTATCCCCGATCATCGCCAATATTAAAAAAAAAACAAAACGATCCCGTGGAATAATTTCCGACCCTAACGTGAGCGAAGGCGCGGACCAAAGCTGGTACATCTAATAAATTGCTTGTATTCGTATTCCAACTCCAGCTTCCAAAATACCACCATGTCACAGTATTGCTCACAATTTTCCACAAAACTAAACTATCTATTTTTTTATTTAGGATCTCCAACAAAGGATATACACAAACACATGAAATAAATAATCGACGACAAAAGTATCACGTAGGTGTACTCCTTCACTTACAGAAGACCACAGCATGCATAATAAGATGTACAACTAAGCCAACAAAGTTATAGTAGCATTTAAAAATTAAAATCAAAACACATTATTTATATATATAACAAAGTCATAATAGCAATTCATAATAGCAATTAAAAAATCGAAACACATTTGGAAGTAATTTTGAAAAAATTAAAATTTAAAAAATCTAATTTTAAAATTTAAATAATCTACATAGAAGTACCTACTTTTATTTTTCTATAATCGAATTAAGACGAAAATGATAAAACTCAACATCTTATTAGAATCGTCCAAAGCCTTTCGCATACGCTCAAGCACCCAATCCGCTACCTCGAAGCTGTCAATCCGAGCAAACCGCGCATTACGCCAAATGGCTCGACTAACGTTACAGGGTTCATCCCGACTAGGGAGACGGAGGAAATAGTAACGAACAGTTAGAGAAACACGCGATTCAAACTTATGCTCAATAAAGCAATGTTAGTACTACCGGACCCAGGAAATGAGCCTTGTTATTTGATGAGCAGTTGGATTCTGGTAGTTTACATATGGTTTATTTGCTTGGTTAAGTAATGAGGTTTTGGTTTTGCAGTGATATTATTTGCAGGGAATAGAGAGTAAGCTAGATATTTGTCTATTTTTCTCTGCTTGTGTTTTGTTTTTTAACATTTTCGAAATAAGTAAAACATCCGAGAAAATATCTCTCACCAAAACATTGTAAAGTTCGCAAACAAAAGGTAGATACGTCACAGTCGACAAAAATATTCAAACGGGATTCACATTATCGCTGTTTGACTTCACATTAAATCTTAGAAAGGGCCATAAATAACGCAAACTTTTATCCTGCTCGAAATAAGCACTCAAAAATGCAAAGAGCAGAACGCTATAGAGCACGTTCACAAAATTTATTTTGTTTCGCACAATTCAAATAACCATAATTCACCGACGGAGGAACCGACCTAAGCCTACCTAACGATGTAATGAAACACCATTAAGTTTGGAGAAGTAAAGCTTAAGTTTAAACTCGTATTTACTTTCTTACCTTACAGATAAAGATGTTACTTTTCGATTTATTGATCCGACGTTTTGCGATAAACGGGAAGTTTAATTTTCCCCTGGTGCAGGTTACTCTGAAGACTTTTAGGCGTATTGTCTTCAGAATTTCAGTTGATCACAATGAAAAATTTGAATTACTAATTCTTCTAAACGAGCCTTTAACTTTCATCGAGAAAATACTTAACATCTCATTATACGGCCAACAAGTACAATCAATAATCAATCAACCGTAATACCTGAAGCGCAACTTAAAGTTACAAGTACGTCTGCAAGGCACAGTTCCGTCTCCTCCACCGTCGCCATCTTGGCGATCGTGAATATAATTAGGTAGTTTGCATTCAGCGAGCGCGGCCCGTATGAATTTTACCTATTGTCTGACATTGGACCTTTGGAGCTATATCATTTCGCACCTATCGCCTCCACCCGCCTTCCAAGGGTAGGGACGGAAACAGGGAAACTGGAAAAACGCGTTATGAAATTTAAAAAGGGGTACGACAACATAATTGTTTCGGCTGTTATGAAGAACGGTTACTTACAAAAAGGATGAAATAATAATACGAGCTCCTAAATAACCCGCAGCTATTTTCTAGAAATAAAATAAACAGGAGCAAAATATCCATTTTACCGCTAACTAGCTGTTTCGTACACCCTTGTTTGTAGAGTCTGCACCCATTTGTTCTGAGACAATCCCTCAACCTTTGTATAAAAATATTAATCCAGCGATGCCGCCTAATAGATATTTATGCATGGATGGAAGCAATTTCCATGAAGGCAGTCTGCGGGAAACCAGTAGCTACATATTTTATTTCATGAGTGCATCGTTAAGTTAATGAGATGCTGTTTACTACCAATATAATTATCCGCTTCACTTATTATATCGAGGCTGATCATATATTAAATCTTAGTATCCTTACCAACCTAAGCCACAGACTTGATAAATAATTGATGGATGAGTCTGGAACGGAGAGTTAATTCCGTCATGTGCATGGAATCGAACGAACGAGAGAAAAGTTCGATCAAAGCCCGTCAAAATTAAAAAAGTCAAATGCGATTATTACGAGGGCATAGGTTTTAAATATGTATAGCTGGCACATTAGACAGTCTGGCGGAGGCTGTAGGACTGTGTGCGTCTAGACGTGGCGGTGAGGCATGAATCTCCATTGAGTCCCGACCGAACGAATATTTGATTATGGAAAGAACTCCAATAGTGAAACGGTTACGATTTTTTTTATTAATGAATCAATGTGACTTGTGGGGACGATTTAAGTATCTCTGAAATTAAGCTAATAAGTACAAATAAATTATATTACAAAATGTTAAGCTGAAACGAGACAAAAATGGGGCAGTACCACAAGATGCAATGAACGCAATAAAACAAGTGAAGAGTAAATGAGAAAACAACACCGCTACCATTGCACGAATCATCTCGGAAAAGTCCGTTATGTTAAATTCCACCAATGAAACGTGGGCCAATTATGTTCCATCTCCAACACGAAGGAACAAAACCGAAACAGCGTAAATTAAAAACGGTGGAAAAAGGAGCATTCGCAAGAGGCCGGACCCCGGCGACACGGACAGGTTATGACAAATATGTGAGCCGATGGCGTTAATGAAAATGAACTTTTTTTTAAAAAAGAAATGCCATGAATTCGAGGAGCACGTCCTAATGTTTGTGTGGAGGACCAAGAGATTTTGATCCTAGTGATCTGCCAACAATTGTTAGGTACTCCAACCGTAAACGTAAAAACAGAGAGCAGCGGTGGCCCAGTGATGGAGACCCCGACTTACGAGCAGTAAGTCGTGGGTTCGAACCCAGCCAGGCGCATTACTTTGCGTAAGTTATTTCATCACCACTGCTCTCAAAACGGTGAAGGAAAACATCGTGAGGAAACCGGCATGTCCTAGAACCAAAAATTCGAAGACATGTGACATCTACCAACCCGCACTGGGCCCGCGTGGTGGATTATAGCCCATTCCCTCTCATAGAGAGGAGGCCTGCATCCCAGCAGTGGGAACATTAATAGGCTGATTATGCTATGCTATTATGCTCCAACCGTAAGAGTTTGGTATTTCAAGTAAATAACCACACGGTTCAAAACTTGTTTTGATTGTACTGCATAAATCATTAAAATACTCTTACTTTAAGCACCATCAATAAACTGGATAACTTCATTGATAGTATTATAAATTGTACAGGTACATACCTATGGTACATACAGTTCTTACAAATCAAGGCTGCTAGTAGACATTCATTGTTTAAACATAGTTAGACTAAACGATCGTAGATTCCAAATTCCTTCGTTTACACACCATCATTCACCAGAAAGGATCAAGAACTCCTCCCGTGTTACTCCGCACCCTTCCAACACGCGTCTAATTTTTACAAATCGCAAATAGCCGGCCAATTTTGTACATGAGCATCGGAACTTAGCAGACAAATGGTTTAATTAACCTGATGGCAGTGTGACTGATCACCTTGGATGCGTAAATTTCTACGCAATTAGAAACACTTGCAAATCTCATACCAATTAGGCAGCGGCCCAAATTCGCGCCCTCGTAATTGTTTTTGAATGCGTAACTGTAGTTTGTGTTTCGGGTGATTTATTCTCATTTTAGTGCTAATTCGTTTCATTTGGGATGGATTATGCACATGCGTGAGTGAGCACCGCGTGTTATGGTAAGTTACCAGTTCTTCGTATTTCGTGCTTATAGACGTGGAAAATGTTCATCTTAATTGACAACAACATTTTCACTATATCCTCAAAAAGCTTCAAGAATAACATAATTTTCAGTTTTCCATAATTTTCATCAAAATGTTTCAAAATTCCTCTCTGTAAGTAGTCTGTGGTTGTGCATCATTCTGCGTTTTCCTTACACAATATTGCAACAAAACGAAAGAAATCACTGGAGACATCCCTTGAATTATTCGCATTTCTGGGACAGGCACGGACGCACGTCGAGCTCAAGTCTGCAGCCTTGACAGCTAATTAGGACCTCATTGTTAAACGAATCTTGCGGGAACCTCAATTTGGATACCAAATAAGTCTCAAAATATCGGAGCACAGGGTTGAGTATCCTTTGGGCTTAATCCAAGATTCATTAATTCCTTTCTTAAATATTTCGAGTGCTGGAAAAATACAATAATTCGTTGTGAATGGCAGCCATTGTATTGAGCCAGTGTCCAGGAAGGATGTTTTGTCGGGGTGTTCTTTTTATTGCCGAATTTGCGTTTTATGGCTTGTCACAAACGGAGTGTTGAGGGAATGTGACAATTCTACACCCTTGTTTGGTGTCCTTTTTTAATTTTTATTTGACTTTAACTCAACAAAGTCAATATACTTATTGATTGAGATATTGAAACGAGAATTATATTTTTGTCACCAAAGTTGATATTATTGTCATCAACTTGTATCATCTAATTAATAGATCTATCGCCATGAAATATTTTCATTCTCAGAAAAATGAAAAGTGTAGGTATAAATTACCAAATTAATGTCTATATGTATCTAAAATAAGAGATGGATTAAATTATCAATAAAATTGTACTTCATTCCTTGGATAAAAACTTTGTTCTCTTTGTTTATTCCTCAAATAATAGCTTCGTACTCAGAGTGGTATATTTGGTATATTGAAACTGATAATGCAATTATGTTTTTGTGTGTATTTTTAAGTGTTTTTTTTTAATATTTTATGGGCAGTTACTGTAAATATAGTTCAAAAAATTCTTAGTATTCTAAAAAATCTCTTCTTCTGTTTCTGTTCATCGATTGAAGATTACTGAGAATGGCAGTTTATCATTCCTTTAAAATTCTAAATCAAAGTCCAACGAATTTGTTACATTTTCAAACATTTGTTTTCTTTCGTACATTCGGCCCTTTGACAATTATTTCTGGAGCGAGCCCCCTTGTCTCAATAGCCGGTGTCCAGATGCAAACGACTTTGAAATATGAATGATATTTATAACCTCCTACGTATTAGACATGGTCGATTTACATTTGAGAGTTTCTCTCGTGGAACTTGTTTTAATTTTTCGTTTGTTTATTTTCTGTATTGAATTATTGAAATCATTTGCACCTAGTTTATTTTAGATCGTCGGCGTGAAATTATTCGTCGCTGACTGACCTACACTACTACTGTGATGTTTGCTAACAAGACTGTATCAGCAGACAATATTATGAAACAGCAAATAAACTCAAAACATTACTTTTCCTTTTCAATGTCAACGTCAACTGACGTCAACATACCAAAAAACCGGTCAGTGGTCAACGTCATTACCGAATGCGGTGAATTGTACCGTTTTCACTTTCGATCACACGAATTGTTACCAGGAGCGCAGCAACCGCAAGAGTCAATAAAATCGCGGCACCGAACGAGGGCAAGCCGACGCGTCGCTGTCGTCAGCGGTCGGACGTGACGCAGCGTCTGACGACGGTCACTTTATTGCTGACCTCCGTCTACCTCTCCGCTCCTAATCACCGTATCGATACTTTACATTGATTTTATTCAACGTTTTTGGTAACAAAAGTCAATTTATTGACAACACTGATTTTACGTTTTAACAGTTGAGTTTTTTCTCTATTTTTCTCTATAACTTCATTCGCTTTGCTCTTCCCACACTCCTAAAATAAAGTAGCTTGTTTATCCCTTTCTAATGACGGGTGTACATGCAGGATCACTCCATTACATTAGTCCAAAGACAAACAACAGTTTTGTGGCGGGCAGTTACAATAATCGCTCTTCAAATTTGCTTGACCCTTGGTCATACGAGGGGAGAGGGTCTTCATGATTGACGTAGAAGGTTTTAGAAGTATTGGTTTTATTATATTTTATCTTCGCCAGATTTAGAAACAGACAGTTTCGTTTATCTACTGAGCATATAGAATAATGTTTGCAAACTTAACACTTTATCTTCATTTCCCAAAATTAATTCAGCGTTAAAACGCTGGCTAAAGCATGATTCACTTAAAACGGCTACGTGTGTTGTCTGCCCATTTAAACTTTTCTCCGCAAGCGACCGGTCGGAGCTCGTTACCGGCGGATTATTAAATATTGAAACAGTGTTTGCGAGATGAAAGCTGCCTCCTAGACGACCAGAGCAAATCCTACAACAAAATGAGAACAAAGACTACTTAACTCAACAAAATTTATTTCAATCTACGGTTTTACCCGAGTAAATAATGCCGTTTATTCAGTTTGAATACGCTTTAATTTCAACAACTTGCTCAATATTCGCCGACACGAACTGTCCGTTCGGATACATTAGAAACTGATCCGGAAGTAAACTCTCGTGATTGTCGGATTAGGAACGGAACGGACTAAAAAGAGATACAAAACAATCTCAATTTGAATGAACAAACATCAGTTTGGAAGCATCGTTTAAAACACAGGCATGAGTGGACATGTTTTTAAAGTTAGTTGCAAATAAAAGAGCGATACAATATTGTGTTTAATATTTCATGTAGTTTTTATTTTTAAATTGAAACACGAGTCTTAACAAATACTGTCACTTTATGATGAAATTACAGGAATTTACCTCAATAACGTACTTCGCAATTTCGATGACTCTTGACTTCTTGAGTAACATTGACGTTCTCCAGCGAGTTGACCTCGTTCACACAAAATCTAAAAATATATGAAGCGAATAGTTACACGCTTAGGTTTAAATAAAATATTGTATATGACAATCGTAAGTAAATCCGTTCGGTTTATCAGCTCCGCGACACCCAGGGGGTGGTTAATTGTGAAAAGAAATCTTTGCTCTTTGTGAGTCGCGTGCCGCGAGGGGATGTTATTGATTTCTTTTGTTTTATGCTGATTGAGACACCTTCGCTATCCGCGATCCGCCACCCTCACTGCACGCCTGACAAAACACTTTATTCTAAAACGAATGGAAAAAATCGCAACGTGAACGGTACTGATAATCGTGGTGAAACGCTTAATATGTTTTTGTGTGATTGGCCACTGTGAAATATATTTTACACTGAAATGCTTTGACTGGTAGAATTCGTCAATCATTTAATGATAGTTACAATAACGAGAGAAATGGTAACGTCAGTGGTAATATGAAGAATAATTTTAACACTGAGATTTTCTGTTACACCACTTACCAAAAGTCAATGGAGTATCACCAAATCATATAAAATGTAAGATTTGCTATCCAAGAAATACTCGGTCCCGTCCAAAATAGTTCCATGACTAGTAAACACATAAATCTTCTTCAGATAACCGCCTGGTGACAAGCCTCAATCAGAGCGTACATCACTCTAAACAGTAAAACTCAAAACAGACCTTAACGGTATCAATTTTAAAGTTTAAAATCTCAAAGCCGATAATGATACAGGGTGTGGCAAGCCAATCAACATTAGTCCCTTTGATGATCGCTTCTAGGCTCATTTATCTGGTGATTGACTGCGACTTAAGAAAAAATTAGATTGCGAGTGCCACCTCAACGCGCGCGATAGAATCGACGAATTTTTTCGAGGACTTTGCTAATGGGGGTCTGTTTTATCTCGAGCCCCTTAATGCTCTTATGCGGGCGACAATAATAAGATTTTGACACGTTAATGATGAAGATTATTTGGATCCCGGCAAACAATTGATGCTGTGTTATGCGAACAGATAAAGCTTGCCTTTACTCAAGTGTTATTTTTGGAAACTTATTTTCTGGACCGAAAACTATTTTTAATTCATGAGAAGATCCAAAAAGTTTTGCTTTAAATATTATATCCGAATTTAATTTTAAATCGATAACGAATCAATTTTTCAATTCCGTCTCAAGGTGTCTTCCTAGTTCAAAGACTCTTCAAGGATCCCTCTGGAAGGGCCAAGGGTGTGACGTCAGCGGCGACTTAATTGCGCACCACTTCGTTAACGGCCGACTTGATGGCATTTTTAATGAACACCCGAATTAATGTAGTAGGAGAAATCGAAGATCGAAGTGTGGGTGCCGACGGCGTTGCCAATTCAACACTGTTTGTTTAGGATTGCTTGGCTATTATCCCCACTGTTGTCGGAGACCAATGTGACCGTAAAGTGAAATGTACCAATTGTATAGCTGATTATGCAGACTCCAAGTTAATGTTATGGTTAGATAATGATGTTGTTTGATTTGATTAATGACATTCATGAATTCCACTGAATTGTATCACACTAAAATAACCAAACCAATCGAAATGGTTAGATTATTGACCTAGCTAGTCGACACATTTTTATTTGAAAGCGTTTTGTTCAGCAGCAATATGCAATAAAACAACAGCAGTAATAAACACTGAAGCGTTTGGACCCTAACGAACAAACGCAAATCACAAAGCATCATAAAATCAATCAAGCTCCCGAATTTATCCAAATTCAACTTACCTCTTGTTTTTTCAGTCCTAAATAAATATGCTAAAATAAGAGTTTTTCAAATGACGGCTCCATACCAAACACTTGAGATCCCAATGAGGAGGATTCGAAATAAAAAGTAGGAACGGGAGTAGAAGATTGACAGGTGCGCCTTAATAAGTACGGCGACAGGTGCAAAGAGACGAAATGAGAAAATTTGATTGCTGACTTTATGAATGCAGGCAGTGGATTTGGAGAAAATCGTTGTATTTTTTTGATACATTAGTGAAGTAAACTTGGTGTTGGATTGATTAAAATTCTTGTTTTCGTGAACGGAAAAGCAAATCTTGAAATGACTGTATTTTTGTTTCTAGTTACACCAGTTATTAAAATTATTGTCAATTGTCACTGACATTTATATAAAACTATAACTGACATCATTAAAAATCAATTAGTACCTAAAACACTAGGTTCTTCATATTCCCCAAAAATTAGAACAACAGAGCCGTGCTCCTTATTCCATTCCCACTTTACGATCGCAAGTTTACACAGGTTTCCATTATTATTCTCTCTCACATACAGATAAAGCTGCTTTAATCTCGTCATACGGGTATAGACAATGGGAGGGCTACTCGGCTACCTCGGGTCCAGTCTGGGTATCTAGCCTCACCACTTATTCCGCTGGCCTAAGCAAATTTTCACCCGACTCTGTTGGTTTTTCGTCGGATTCCTATTTCTTCACTTCTGATTATATTATTCTATACTTTGTGTAAACAATGGTTCGTAGCGTTCCCCAACCCTTCCGCACTATTGCCGTTTTCAACCGCGTCAAGTTTCTCTGTATAGAGAGGGATTTTGCTTTCGCCTTCAGAGTCAACTAAAACAATTTTTGTAATGATTGAATTTTGTATCATCACTTTTAAATAATTTTAATTTATAATTATAAAGTCCAAGTGTATTAGGTTGATTTGTATAATTATCATCATTAAAAATAATTATATATTGATATACCAAAAGAATTACTTAATCTGTCAAGCCTCCATCTTCAACATTCTAATCTACTTCAATAACGAGATTGCTGCCATAAGGTAAACGAATGGTAAGTAACCAAAACAGAGCATCTACAAAACATTAGTAAGTCCAACATCAACAGAGCTTGAGGCTTGAGCAAAAACAAGCACTCTCCTCACCTAACGAGCGTTTTATAAATATTTTTCCGGAGGTCTAACCGCTGTAAAAGGTTTTTGTATACGTTGCTTTTTGGCTCCTTTTGGCAGCTAATCCAATATTGACCACCCCGCCAGGCTATTGACTTATGTTTGTGTTACTCATAATAATTCCACGGGTACCTTCCACCCGCCTTTTATTATTCAAAATATCAATTTACTCGACTTGCTTTCTTTCAGTAGAAGCTCGCTTAATTTTATTATGCATCGACTTAGAATTATTAATTATAATTTCAAAGATGAAACCTTTTTATTTTTTATTCTCTTCCTTGATTTAATATGTGAACATCTATCCACGCATAGAAGATAAGAATATTTTAAAATTAATTCTATATTTTAAAAGGGGTGCAGAAGAAACGGTTTCCGTTTCGGACAAAGCGTCATCTGTGGTATCTAAATGTTAATCTTTGGTCAGTCGCGCAAAAATTATGTTTTTCGGACTGGGTCGAAAGTTACCCGGCTGGAAACGGACAACCCACGCAAGCTTCATTAAATTCACTTGTATGAAAACACGAGTTTTAGGAACAGCCCGTATTTTATCACACTCGAATAAACTTTAGTCAAAGTTGCGATGAATATTTTATTAAATCAGGGTATTTAGAATGACGTAAAGTGTCTTTTAAAAATACCATCACCACCATCCTAATACCGAGGACGCTATCAAAGGCTCCGTTTTATTTCGCGTCAATTTCTACAAAGCCAAATGACTCCAATTTGAATATGTAATGGCGGCTTAAGATAATCGTCTCTGGCTTACACTAATAAAGGCGCTCCAACTTTAAAACGAGAATCGTATCAAAAGAATCGAACAATCGTTCGATTCAGTTCGGGGGGTGGTATAATTTATTCGAGTGTGGACCGCCATTTTGCGGCGGGCGTTCTCCGCAATCGCGCGCCGGAAGACGCTTTAAGACATTGATGCTGATTCTTTTTTTTATTATGCTCCCCTGGATTCCCTTAAAGACGCTAATATAAAGACGGCCATATATAAATAAGCCGCCTTTGTGAGGATTCCGAACAGACAGGAAACTGAACGACCCCTCGATGGAAAACAATCTAAATTACATTTTCACGCAACTTCAAATGTCTTATTAATTACGTACGACTTTTCAATGCTATAAATTTTCTTTTACCGCTTCCTCCTCTAAATCGGCTTAATACACAACGCTGGCGCTGCATACTGATCAGTCAATTGTATTGTGAGATACCTTCTGAAACTTCCTTTTTCTTTGTGCTCATTTACGTCTTTGAATTTGGATAATTCTGATATTTATATTCAATATCTTATTATCACAGATTTCTTTTTCATTCAACTTAAAACATGTTCCGAATCCTTCACATAAATAACTAGAATCCGTACCATCTGTTTAAAAACCAGCACCCTAGTCAAATAGAAAATACCTGGCAGGTCATGATTTAGTGGGGCCTTTAGACAGCTCGCGATACCGCCTTCATCACCTCGAGAATGACCCCGCATCCCTCAAGCTTAGATAATATAGGGGATAGTGTCGCTTATTCCCAGGGGATTTGTCAAACAAATGCGTCGCCGTGTATCGGAAAAAATCGCCGGCTCACTAGTGGCCATTAAGGCTATTTATGGGCGATTCACAGAAGCTTTTTTTATTAATAAAACGTATATTATGCGCGCAAGTGCGTTTTATATCGCCGACCGTCCTTTCTTCGCGGATATTATCGTCCTTCTTCGGACATCCAATAATATCGATTTGGGATAGATAGAAGATTTGTTTTTTGTAATATCTTTCTACAGTATTTTCGTCTTGAGATGTTAAATTCAATATCGAATGTTTTTGTTTATCGTGGAGAGGGAAAACAAAGCAGGTTGGTCGTTCAGGTATGGATATGAACGTGTTTACCCCACAGTGGCACAGCACAAAGTAGTTATGCAAACACAAGATATTGATACGGGAACTTTGTGACAGACAAGAAAAACAAAAGTCACATTTAGGATAAATACGCTTCGGTATCGAAGATATTTTGACGTGGAATTATTTATATGAAAAGTAATGTTAGGGGTAAATATGTATACCAAGGAATTCTTGGGCTCATAAAAGTTTGGAGATGTGTACAAATCTGAGCTTAAGAAATCTTCAATTTAATTTGCAACTCAAGAATAATGCAGAAGTAAAATTTTAAACAGCTATAAACAATTTTGAATAGATTAAAGTGGGAATCTCAACCCGCTATCACTGGTAATTGTCGGGAATAAAATCATTAATTCCGAACCGAATAACGCATTAAAAGTAACAGCTTGTACGCGGCTTGCCACCATTGAGCTCCCTAGAGGGAAAGCCAACGAAACTTATACAGTTATAGATACAACACAAATAAACAAGATTCTGATATTTAGAATACACTGTCGATATCCAATTTAAAACTTTGAATTTAGATAATGATAAACTGTAAATTATTCAGTCAGATATAAGATTGAAAATAATTATCATAGTATTGGTCAGAGCCACTCAATCATATTTTTGACAGAAATGGGGCAGCCAGACTATTATCTTTCTTTCTTAAATATAACTGCGGCAGCTACAGTCCCAATGTCAAAGATTGGATTTTCCAACGTGAAATTAACGATTAAAATTGCTATAAACTAATTAAAAATATAGTACTTATCGCCGATTCTAAAATGAAAACAGATAATAACAAAATTAGGCTCACCAAAATTCTAGCAAACGAACCACTTAAAGTAAATCGAGAAGGTAACAACACAGATTAAACCGAACCCTCCGCACATAACAATACTAATTCAGAAGGCGTACCTCCAGCCATATTCTTATAAATTAATTACTTGTAATCTACTCATGAAACGGGACTTACAGAAATGAAGTTACAACGTGCCGTAATACCGGCCGGGCTCAAGGGTTCGGAACGACTTAATGTGGCATAGAGAGAACAAGTCTGAATTAGAAATGAACCCTGTTACAAGTACTTGGTTAATAAGACACACATGTCGCGTTTCGGATGCTACTTTGTTATAATTACAGATTGAGACGTCTGTCAGACTTGGGAATAAAAGTTTAATAGTGTCTTTGTGGCAAGTCTCTAACAAGTCACTTAATGAATAAGATGTATTGTTTCGGTTACTAATTCTCTAGTGATTATTGGGATTAACACTCAATAACGATTATTCCTTGACTAAAATATGACATTTAAATTAAATCACAATACTATAGTCATACTCACACTCCAGAAATTTTGTCCAAAAGTAAAATTTTCGAACTAAAAATGGGCATGAACAGACTCATAAAATAAAACGCATTCGACAAACACAACAATTTTCATATTACGCAGGCAAGTCACCAACTATTACATAAAAGAGACGAAGCGAACAAAACTGTCACATTGTAAAAAGTACTTTTAATTTTTCGCCGCTGCAGACTCATCTGAATGCCTGGGGGAGAGGTGTCCCCATGATCGCGTCTTATCCACTACGCAAACAGTCTTTACAAGGGACTCACTCATTCTATTCACTCCTCCAGAGGTTATCTTTTATTATTTCTCTCGACATCCTCTTTTTATTGCCTCCCATATTGACTTTTTATACCGCTCACGAATAAATACATTTTGATTTACGCTTACGTAGACACTGTTTTATGCAGACGGTGAATTAGTACGCTTGAGGTGTCGAATGTTACAATTTCTTTTATTCTAAATACAAAACTTAATTTTTCGACATCCAAAATTTCTCCGTCTGTATTTTTCTTAATACTTACTTCGAAGTGTTAACCACAAATACTTATACGGAATAAAATGTGTTTCTCAAAGCTCTTGAACAAACATTGAGGGATTGCAAAGTTCCCGGGAAGTAGAAAAACAAAGATAAATCCAACTTAAAGCTTGACAAGTGCGTATCTAAGATTTGTAGACCTGCACCGCATTTTACTGGTTTTTGATTTCAGCTAATTATTGCAGGGGTAAATGGTCTGTGAATTAATTATCTTAGCGTTATGAAATATTTTTACGGTTTCAATTTAAAATCTGCACTTTTATTGCACATTCAACGTGACTTCCTGGAATTGATATAGAGAATTTTAAAAATACATAAAGTGGTACATGAAGATGATACATTTATCATATTTTTTGTAATCTAACCTTTCTACCAGAACCTACTTCTTTCATACCACACTCCTCGTTACCTCTCCCTTGATTCTCAATTCGCAAGTCTCACAACATCGTCCCCCGGGAACGATTAAACATGTAAAAGTACCAGGATAACAAAGTATCTGGGAGTCTCGTTGGAGGCCGGCCATTTAGCACGTGCGAAGAAATTGCAGTAACACGTTCGCAAGAACTTAACGACCGGAGAAATAGATGTCGTCTAACGTTTGCTGAACCGATCACTTTCCTTCCTTGTTTGTGTCATGTGGGAAAAGAAGTCAGAGATTCATTTGTTTCTGTATTCTTAAGAAAAATAATTCATTAACAACTCTTTTAGAGCTAGTTTATTAAGACATCTTAGGTTTTTAACAACAACATTAACACAATCTTCAATCTCATCATCTAGCGTTTCATTTTCAGGTTTACAATTATTGCCATATTCAACTTCCTCAACGTGTGGTTAAGTTAAGGAATATTTCTTGAAAATATCTGTATTCATAATGATGCTTCAATTTGTATGATGTTTTCATATATCGTTGTCTCCGACGAGTACAAACTTAATGAGATGTTTAGGTGTCGAAGTTTCAACAGTCTGGCGTCTGGCCAACAGAATTCTTGTTTCAAATTACATTACACTTTGTTTTTCTCTTCTTCTTGTTCTCTAAAATATTCTCTGTATATTTCTCAAAATGATGACTCGGTTTATCAAGAAAGAATAATGACAAACTTACGACCATAATTACTTCTTTTTAATGAATTAACGACTTTTGTTTGCGAACAGCGATTAAAATAATTAAAAGTATCATTATAAGTGCCATCAATTCGATCTCAAAGGAGACATTAATATTTTTACGGGTTGCTCCGTCATAATAATTAATAACTTTACTATCCAAAACAGTTGTAAAATGAACTTTTATTGCGTTGACTATTTTAAGATTCAATAATATTATCTTATCAACTTTTACCTCACTCTTTTTTTAAACGGAACATTTTTTTACTGTCTCCAAGCCAATGTATAGGACGCCCAAAAAGTCAAATGGTAACACACTCACGCCTCGATTGGAATAATATGTGTGATGATGTGATTTCTCCTACATTTATAAACTAATATATTTTCTTTTTCCGTGTACGTAACTGGGTATCTGCTAAGATCCTTACATAGTCCTTTTTCTTCGTCCACGTTAATATAGAGGCATCGGTGCCGGACCTCATCTCATTATACCTTTCTTGGTAACTATAATTTAATGGACGAAATTATTTTGGGCCTACATTGCATTATACACAGATTATAATAACCCAAATTAAATGAAAACTGAACCCACAATATTTATCTTGCATATCAAAGTAAAGATTCCTAAAACGATACAATTTTGCAAATTTAATTACTTTCACCAAGATATTCGCCACAGAGTTGTTCTTACGCGTTCTTATTGCAACAATTATTGTCAAGTGCGGCATTTTCATCCGACTTTTAATTGATCCTGGAGGGCGAGTAACAGATAAAACTCTGGGATATCTAAACTTTCTCTATTACAGTTTAAGAAAACCGCCGGCGCAGTTTTGTTTGGCCGATAACAAAATTTTCATTGCTGTCTGTGCTTTCACAGGGAGCTGTGCGGTGTGACGCGTAATAGCGAGCCATGAGTTTAGATTATTGTTCTTTGTATTTATTTAATAGATAATGCCAGTATGGTGTTTGGATATCATGCTCACCATGCGGAGTGGTAACCTGCTTGTCGCAATCACAACGTGCAAGCTGTCAACTTTTTTCGTTCCGTCATTTTGTATTTTTAAATATGTGATATGCGTTGTATGTTTATTTAACTTTATTGTCATTTTGTATGCACGTCATGTCCCTGCGACATATAAATATTTATTCATTCTTTCTTTTAAATTCGAAAAAATTGATAACTCTGCCAAGAAAGTGGATAGCGTAAAATTATTTTTGACAAAGAAGGCTTCAGTAGACCCAGAATTTTAGGCATAATTTGAGAAACTATTCTTTGTAAAAAGATATATGTAGTAATAATAAATAACTCTCTCTAGCAGTACTTCTGGACACGGCGCGTATCGTTAGGAGGTTCCTCTCTCAAGAGTCCTGACCACCGGTAGCTCGGACTCTGTTCCCAATGCGCTGGGCTACTATTTTTTATATTTTAAACTTTTATTTTTATTTTATATTAAAATATTCAAAATGTTAAAGATATGACTTAAAATAATTAAACCGAAATAACTCTAAGAGAAGCTACCAAACGGCAACCGTTAGATCTGTCTACAAGATATTTTGTACTTTTCTCGCCTTTTCTAAACGGTATGGCAACACACTTTACAATAAACCGTTTAGTGTAAAAGTGTAACAACAAACTTCCATATTTTATTATGATCGTTATCGTAAAGGCCCCCGGATTCCCGCCATTTAAAAGTTGCGCGTCTATCCTTCCCCCTTACAACCCGTTTGGAAGATTTCATTATAAAATTAAACTAAAACTAAAACTTTGCGATATAAATCGTATTGGAATGGAAGTTGGCTTTTTTTTTTTTTTTTTTTTTTGGATGGGAAATCATCAAATGACCCCCCCCACTCTGGGCGGAGTGGAAGGGAGTGTCAGACTTGTACTGACTAAAACCCATCCATGCTCCTTCTTTGCCCTTTGTGTTCCAGGGCCACGGTGTCTCTTTCGAACAGTCCCGCAGCTCTGGCAGGCATCGGCCCATGCGGACCCCTACTCGGTTGCTGACATCTCTTTGAGGCGCGCGTGGAACACGAACGCGCCGTCGACACGGCCTGTCGTCATAAGACGGCCGGACGGCGAGCCAGCCCATAACTCGCTGTCCACTGGCCCGCGCCTACGGTGGCCGGGAGCCACCACGTGACCCCCGACGCCCAGGGCGTCTCCCGCGGCGGCTGGGACGTGAGGTTCTTTCCCTCTCACGTCCCGCCACCTCCTTCACTAGCATGACTGCTTCACAGAAGGTGGTGACGGCTTCCCATTCCCTCTCGCTCCGGACCATGGCTTGAACCAGGGCCGGACGCGAGAGATCGCCGCCGCCAATCGCCGCTACAAGGACACGGCGGTGCTCCGCCCAAGCGGGGCAGACCTCTACGGTGTGCTCCACCGTGTCCTCCGGACGATCCTCGCAGTGGAAACACCCGGGCGTTTCCTCCCGCCCGATTCGGTGCAGGAACCTCCCGAAACAACCGTGTCCGGTGAGGATCTGCGTCAGGCGGTAGGTGAGGGCGCCGTGGCGCCTCTCTAGCCACTCCTCAAAGAGGGGACTTATCGCCACTATGGTAGCGTGCCCTGCACGGGGTTGCAACAGTCGCTCTCTCCATGTCGCCATGAGATCACGCCGGAGGTCTGTCCGCTGAGCGGCAATTTGCCGCGGCAGCGGAGTTTCCCCCCGACGTAGTGCCTCCGCGCGCCATTCATGCAGGCGCGCGAGGACTATCGCCTCCAGATCCCATGGCGGCAATCCGGCAAGGAGGCTAGCCGCCTCGCCGGAGATCGTGCGGTACCCCCGGATTAGCCTTATGGCTATCACCTTTTGGGGCGCGTTCAAGTAGTGGGCAGCTTGCCGCCTCAAAGAACGCGCCCACACCGGGGCCCCGTAAAGGGCCATGGACCGCACGACCCCCGCGTATAGCCTCCGGCAGGAGGCGTTTGGACCCCTCAGATGGAAGTTGGCTTTACTTTTAAAGATATTGAAATGAAAACATTTACTTATAATAAACATTATAAACTGTATCCTTAAATCTTATATCTATTATCTTTTTTTTTATCATTAATTCATACAATGATTTAAGATTTCGCTTTTAAAAGCAGTCAGTGTCAATATTCCATAGCAATGATCGTATTGATAGCTCCTAAATACAGTTTAAATGTGCTGAACGCGTTCAGTTTATTATTGAAATACGCCCCAAAAAATCAAATATGCTTATTTTCCTCTTCGAAAACTAGCTTACTCAAACACCTTTTGGATGGGCCAAAAAAACTAAGAGGAAGAAAGGATCCTCTCGTCCAAGTAGGTACGTAAGTAAGTACTTAACTTTCTTACCGAAAATAATAGCATCAGAACTCCGAATATGCCAATCAGAGGAAAAATCGGAGGGTAATCGCGAATACATCGCAGCACAAGTTAGGGACCCTCCTCCGCCGAAACGTAAACACATAAATTCGTGGGGAACTCCTTTTAATTGTCTACCAGCTATACCTTAACGAACAATTACATGTTGCTGTTATTTATTTGTTTTCCAACAATAAAGAATTGGTGAAACTCTGCTGTGTAGAGAAAACATCCTGTTCTTATTTTTTGGTAAAAAAAATCGGAAATATCGTTGATATCTTTACGTGAAAACCATTTTTCGACTAGGTTGGTAACTGTTTTTTTATGCACCATAGGCCCAGTCGAGTGAATCGGAATCCAATTAAAAGAATAACAGAGGAGTACCGTTGAATGCACGGGACTAATCGTTTTCTATTGTTCTTGGGCCCACTATCTGGCTGCCTTTTGTCACCGGACCCGGCCAGCGAACTAGAGCTGGTCATTTAATAAAACACGAGATCGGCAAACAGGGTGAGCAGAGAGCACACGCATGCAAACGACCAGACCAATGAGACGTCTAAATTGAAAGCCTTAAAATTTCCCGAGACTGCCAAAAGGAATAGCAAAAAGGTTGAAATAAGCTTTATTTCCACGTCCTTTGAAAATCGCCTTTCGGTTACGTAGATAGTGGAACTACAAAACACCAACGATGACCGGCGACCGCTCGGCGTGAACGTGACAATGACGGCTAAGCCGCGCGCAAGGAACGTTTTACTCCTTTTATATCCAACGTATTCGGCAACACACCGCCGCTTTCTGACGACGTTATTTTTTAATCAAATATATCCGTGGAGCGGGTGACGGACGATAGGGTCGCAGCGACAATGAAAAACTAAAAGGAAAAAGTAGCACTCTTTTAAGCAAATAGAGGCGAGACCAAGTTGATTGGTTTTGTTAGCGAGCCTGTTGATTGGCACAGGCGTAAACAATACGCTTCCAATGTTTAAGTTTCAACACGACAATCGAGACTTCTTTTAAGCAAATAGTGACTAGACGCGTTGATTGGTTTTGTTAGTGGAACTTTTCTATTGAGAGTTACCATTCGTTTATCCATGTTTGAATTAGCAACTTTATTCGGCTAGTATTTGGAAATGTTTTCATTGCGAACAATGCTTTCGCAAATTGTTCCCTTTTCAACGATGCTTGAAAGTTTTTTGAATTTGTTTTACTGTCGACATGTGATCCAGGGCCGCGTGTTGATGTTACACATAACCAAATAGCCGCAAAAAATATGAACGAAACGGTGGTCAGGTAAAACCAGAAAAGCGTTTACAAAGAAAACAATGTAGTCGGGTTGTATTCGTAGGAGTTTTCAGAGATCATAAATCCTTGGTTATATTATTCACGGCGAGTAACCGGGTGGGTATAAATCAGGAGTCCTCAGCCGCTATCAGCTCACGCTTCCATTAGTGACCTCCTCCGACCGCGAAAAGTGCTAACTCTACTTATCCTAGCGGTTTTTACGTAATTTATTGGTAAAGAAAATACGAAGTAATATTGCAAATAAAGGAAGTAATCATTGTTTTGTTATTTAAATAATTATAATCTTTCTTTTAACTGATCTAATACAAACCACCAATAAGATTTATGTGTGACTTAAGAGCGTTTACGACTTAGGGCATTTCATACTACTTTCATGTCGTTTTTTTTTTTTCGAAATGACAGAACCGATTTTAATGAAACTTCATACGCATAAACAAGATACATAGGTCTAAAATAGTAGTAAATATTTTCGAAATATAAACACTGTTTTAAGCTTTCACGGTTTATAACTAAACTTATACTGTCACTTACGGGATATTTATTTATTTATATATTTATTTAAACTTCATGTACAATAGTGATACATAGGCGGACTTAATGCCACAAGGCATTCTCTACCAGTCAACCTTTGGGTTAAATAAGAAAACATTGTGATAGGGTACAAAATAAATATATAAAAATAACTTCTTGCTATCGAAAATTTATATAGGCACTTATAATGATACTAATACTTATATACAAATAAAATAAACTAATACATATTTTAACAAATACCAAAATTAAAAACGAGAAACCTAATAATAATTACCATGACTCGACTTCTAATAGAAAGAGAGCTATTTATTCTGACTTAAATAGTGGTTACGCACTTTTCTTTTAAAACAGAATTTGCTTTCAGCTTTTTTAATGCCAAAAGGTAGCGTGTTCCAGAGCTTTATAGTAGAGATAGCGTAAGAATTTGACATAAATCCAGTGCGGTGTGAAGGAATTTGGAGAAGTAGATTCTTGGAAGCTCGAAGGTTACGACTGTGAGAACTGCCCAACACTTTGAAATAAGTTTTTAGGTAATCAGGAGCACATTGATCGTTCATAATCGTGAAGAGCGTGCAGAGAGATCTGAGGGATCTCCTGAGTCGGATAGGCAACCATTTAAGCTGAGAACGGAAGGAAGAAACGTGATCGTATTTACGAAGGCCAAAAACAAAGCGAATACAATTGTTGAGAAGACGATCCAATTTATATCTATATCTATCTATTTCTTTCTATTGATATCTTCCGTGATTGTTCATTATTTTGAATATCGGGAGCTCAAAATAATAAACAATCACGGAAGGTATCCCGCAAGTGACAGTATAAGTTTTCGAAAAATAGTGTTACAACTAAATTAGACCTATTTTAGATTTTACATAGAAACAAAAATTTCCAATAACCTTTTAAAAACATTTCGAAAATGTTCTCTGATAACTTTTTAGACCTATGTATCCTGCTTATGCGTAAGCAGTTTCATTAACATCGGTACAGTAATTTGGAAAAAAAAGGACTTGAAAGTTTCTGTGAAAGGCCGTAAGTCATAAACGCTCTTAATCTTGAAATTTCAAAGATCTTTTCTTGCCACATTAAAATCAAAAACAAAAGCCACAACCGCTTTATTGCCAACACTACTTAGCGATAGACAGCACCTCAATTTCCTTTTACACCCAATGGGAAATTGTAACAAGAAAAAGTGCCTGTTTCCTGGGTCAGATACCCTCCTACAAGAGAAATGCGTGTATCTAAAAGCTTAGAATAAAAACGTTAGCGGTAAAATTAATAGGGGTTTTTAATATTATCCGTAGATTATTTTTGTATCAAAATTATGCACACTCGAATGGGTGGCCAGACTTGAATAAATTTATAACGGACGAGAATTTTGGGCCGCTCATTACTGGGTATTTATGTGAGCAGATAAAAATATTAGGGACACATTTTAATCGAAAACGGATGAACAGGGGTGCCCTAGTGTTGTGCGTCTCTGATTTTGTTTTGTTTGTTAGAAAAACGTGTTGTACTGATGAGGCGGTTGTTGTTTATTGTTTTGCTTGTTGTGTTTAGCGTTTTCGGTAACATTTAGTAAATGCCTAGATTTGACAGTGTTTTATGTACTAAAACCATTATTATAATATTTGATTTCATAACAAATTTATCAGAACGTTAACCAAATAAGTGAAATAACGAATTTAACTAACGTGGAACGCTAAACTCGTCACAAACTAAAAACAACAAGAAAACTAGTTTTAACAAAAATTGCGATTTTAAAATATGTTTGAACTCTTGCTCTCCATTATATGTATAAGATTAAAATATTACACGACTAAGCGAATTTTAGATTTGACAACTCCTGAAAAGAAAAAAAAGAAATGTGAAAATAAAGTTTTTTTTCACTTTTCTCCTGTAATTTCCTTCACAATACAACATTTTCATGATGAGAATATTCTTGGTACTAAAATTATGACAATCAAACCTCCACCACACTTTTTCCACAGATAATGAATAACAAGCGACATTTATCAAATCCCACATAAAGTCAGCCGGTGTTTAGGACAGTTTTAAACACCTAAATTAATTTCCTTTAAGAAGTTGTAACTCTCCAAGTGGGGATAATGCGATGATATATAAAAAAAGGTCCCAGTGAGCCAGGGCCCCTAATAAATTATACCCTCGATAACAATGGGATTTTTTCGCCGGCCCTTTGTTGCAACTTTTGATATCACCTGAACGTAGGATACAAAAAACAGAGTGAAATTTTTTAGATATTTTGCAGGGATGAATATGTTTTTAAAATGAAATTAGGGCAAAATGCCTTACGTTCTGCCTAAACTTTTATTTTGTGAGTGGTCATTAATTAATCAAATGCTAATAAATGAGAAATTAATCTTAATTAAATGTTGATTTAGGCGGTTTATGGAACTGAATTATTATTTTTTATGGATGCTTTATATATATTTTTTTAATGTGGTAGACACTTAAACATTTTACTATTATTTTCTGCTACAATCCAAAGGGACTGAAAAATATCTCGTAATAAACATAACATAACATCACGCCTGTAATCCCCGAAGGGTTAAGCAGAGGTGTACCTAATAGTACACCCACATTTCGTTAGTTATGTTTAAGTCCCATGTAATAGAGGCGATCCTGCTATCAACCGGGTACAAATCCACAATCCGTGGCTGCTACTAAAATATTCCTGATGGAAAAACCCAATAACAATTTGCCCGACCCGGGAATCGAACCCAGGACCCATGCTCAGCAGTCGACCACTAACACAACAAAAATCTCGTAATATAATAAAATTGAAAAGTGGGATATGACCATGACTTTATCATTTGTCAAAGGGCTTATGACAAACAGTTATATTGCAATAGCCACTTCCTTCAATATTACCGCTTGAGCACTTTTTGTCCCGAACTATAAAAAATAAAGCCCTAATATCGTCCAATGTTCCTTTGGGGAGTGACTGGACAATCGCGCTAAATTCTGTAGGGCTGTCGGCAAAAGAAAATACGTAATGCCATTAGGTTTTTCCATTTATTTCGACTATGCTACTTTTACTATCGAAAAATTTTAATAATATTATCAGAACTGGTAAATTTTCTTGTGACGATAAGATAACATTTGAGCGAAATATTATTTTTTGTCTCAATTGCATTCCGTATGTATCATGTACATTTGCTTTGCAAGTTATGTCGCTAATTCCAGTTCTCTCCTAAAGAAACTCTAAGCTGCCTTGTATTTGTCGGTCATTAATACGACTGTCAGTTTCCTTTTTCGGCACCGTATGGCATAACGGGTAGGACGCATCAGTTAAAAGTCTTAGTATTCAGTGTACAAACATGGACGGATAGTCACCTCAACCAGGTCCTTATCTGCCGGCTTATTTCTCGAAGTTATGTCTATTGAACTGGATGTCTTGCCCCAGGAAGACATACTCCAACTAAGGCACGGTTCACACACAGCGTATACGTATATTCGGCCGGCGACTGTGAGCGCTCAGTAAAAAATGTACGAAGAAAATTCAGACTGCCGTTTGTTTTTTCATACATTTTTTACTGAATACTCACAGTCGGCGACCGACTATACGCTGTGTGAACAGCGCCTTAGAGTATTAATGCAGCTAATTTCTTATCAGAGTTTTATATGCTTGACATACATGTAGACCAAAAAGGTATTAGACATTTTGAATAATGCCAACCCTGACCAATCGAATGGGCAACTGTGGACAATTTATATAGCAATAATCCGCACGGACATTACGGCGGCGGCCGAGCCGAAGTCGAGCCGAATGCCGATATTATCGGAGGTAAAAGGCGTTGCTAGTTTGAGGACAAAAAACGAGCTCTCATTTATCGGCCAGTCGGCACTTCGGCGACAGGCCATCTCGCCTAAGGCCACCCTCGCTAAAACGCTGCACATTACTCGCCATCGCTTTGGGGCTTATGGACTCGATTATGTTTCCTTGTTTAGGGAGTACTGATGAGTTTCTTTTTAAGTTACTAAATTGGAAAAGATTAAAAAATTAAACACAGTTTTGAAAAAGTTACCATACAAATGGATCTGTACAGCGCGCAGCGTACAAATATGAAAACAGACACAAAAGAGGACGTATGACAGAGAAAATCAACAGAACACCAATTCAAAAAATCTTATTTATTCGGCAGTTTTATTTGTCACATGCGTATACGTCGAACGAGCGCATTGTGATGTAATTGAAAAATCGGGACTACGAACTACCAACGGACGAGGGATTCATTATTCAGTTGACAATCACGTGAATTTCGAAAACGAAGCCAAAAACGTACACCTTTTGTTTCACGACGATGTGACGTATTAACAATTCAGCGACTTAATCGCAACGGCGACCAAACAAACGACGATTCGATGAATTGCTAAAGCAAATGATCGACAAATAGTTAGCAGTTTGTTGGTTGTTTGCGAAAACAGTCGTTAACTTCGCTTTACGGATGATAAGTGATCATTATGTATGTATCAAGGGTGTTTAAAGCTTTTTAGAATCAATTACGATGCGTCCTTTTCAAGACGTTTTTGTTCCAATGCCACGCGACTACACCAAAATAATTTGAATGCTAAATTCAGAGCCACATTAAAAACTTCTGCTCCTCTAAATGCTGATGAATTTGGTTCCTGCATATTATGTACCTCATCTACGTAGATTAGGTTAGATTGTTATTAAAATATGAATATCAATCATAATGACTGTTCAATTTTTACAAACAAACAATTTTTGCCAAGAGGCACAATGTGAGACGAAATCCCACTTGATCCATACCCAAATTGGGCTGTTCCAAAGCATCGCGAATCTCCTCTAAAGTTATTTTTTTCCAGCAGCAGCATATGCGGGCTTAGGAAGTGCACCCATGCTGCCGCGCTGTGGGGGAGAAATAGCTGACTCATCAAAACAATAAACAAAGTATCGGAGCCCTATTTTATTACGTTATTATGCACGACGCCCTATGATTTAACGCTGCATAGATTTACGCGATGACAGCTATGGGAGCAGTGTTTTCTGTAACGAAAGAAAATGTTTCGATACTAAGAAATATTATTTTGAAAGTTTTTCAACACAACTTTTAAGATTCGTTTTCAAAATCTTTCCACGTTCACAGAATGTTCATAATCAATTTTGTGAAAAGACTTCAACCCTGGTTGTTCAAGCACATTAGTATTTCCTTTTAGATTTTCTTGTAAGTAATCCTTACTCCTTACTTATCCTTACTATAATATTATAAATGCGAAAGTAAGTTTGTTTGTTACCTTTACACGCCTAAACCACTGAAACGATCATCCTGAAATTTTGCGTATACGTTGTCAGGTATACGGAAAAGGACATAGGGTTCCTTTCATCCCGAAAAAAAGTACTGTTCCCGAGGAAATAACAATAACGTTCTTATGATATTAGATGGCGCCACGTGTCTTTCGAATCATAATTGAATTGTATTATTTCAAGCAGTGTACAACCTGAATTGATTGTCAAATTCTAATTTAACGCGAGCGAAGTCGCGGGTAAAAGCTAGTACTGTATAAATTAAAAACCATTTAATGATGCCATTGATTAGCAAAATATCAAATCATGTAAAGCATAAACATGTAGCTATAGGTATGTTACAGACCTAACCACAAACCACATCAAACTGTTTACACTAACCACTGTTTTTCCTCCCACAGCTCAGGCTTCCCAAGAGATTATCAATCAAGGAGCATTTCCCGGTACAAATTTATCACGAGCTTCTTATTGTGATGCCGGATAACACAATATCCACCGGATATCCGGAGGGGAGGCTCAACATCATATTTTTATCATCATTATGTCAAGAAAAAATTAAGCGTTGTCTTAGTATGGGACAGACGCTTTTTACCATGCCGTGAAGAGTTTTTGTTCATATACTTCGTCTTCATCTATCGTGGCGCATCGTATTCTGAGTTCTAAGTAGCCACAGTAATCTTCTTCTTCGTCGATGGCAATCTAAATTGAGTTGGCCCAGAATTTGCCTTCGTTTTTATCATAGTCAGTGGCGTCCATCAAGTCCTTGCAGAACACGAAATGAAGTGTCCCCTCGTTTGTGTAACAACAACGCTTTTACACTCCGAGGCAGAATCAACTAAAAATCTCCATCTGAGCAGGTTTTTCCTGTTGTCAACTTGGGGCCAGAGTCTGTTTAAAAACTTCCAGGGTAGCTAAGGCGAGTTATTTGCAGATTTTCAGAAGGTGGAATGAATGGGTTGGGTTGTCCAAAACTGTCCCGTTCGAGCTGTCTTTCTTTGGGCCACTCACACTTTAAGAAACGTTTATGTCATTTCAGTCTTCAGTAACAACAGTTGAGTGAAGAAAATACTAACAAATGAAAATCAAAAGGATGAACCCTTTAACTGCAATAATTGTTTCGTACAACCACAGCTTTAGTAAAATAATAATACATTCTAAAGCGCTAATTTAACATAATCAGACTCATCCACTCTATTCCAACGCCTTCATATTTTGATCCGGTGCTGTTTTCCACAGAGAGTGCATCTTATTGGCTGATTAATGATTGCACAATCACCTAGCTTAAACTTTACGAAAAACAAACTTATTTTTAAAACATCTGGGGATAATTCTATGTTTTTGTTTAGAATTCGCCAACATGCGGAGATATTCTTAAATGACTAAACATAGTGTCAATATATTTACTATTTACCTACATTTAGACCTGAAAAGTGCAAAAAAGGCTGTCAGTAATCAATATCAATAATAATCAATATCATAATTGTGTCAGTATTCTGTGTAAAAGATTGTGTCGAAGATTGTGTGCTAGGAGTAAGATAATAATCATAATATTAAAGCTGTATAATGCGTACTTGATAAGAAAGTGTTGACTGATATTAATAAGTGTATCCTGTACCAGACAAAGCCATTAACACCTTAGACCATTTAAGACTATTTATTCTATTCAATATAAAATATATTATTGTTTATTTTCGCTGAGATAATATAGAATTTAATGGGACAGTCATAAGCGAGTAAATAACTTTCAACTTCTTAAAATTATACCGTCACTTTCGGGAGCCAGGGTTTATCCCGTAAGTGACAGTACAAGTTTAGATATAAACCGTGAAAACTTAAAATAGTGTTTTTTTAACTTCTTCTTGCATGGACTGGACAGCTTTTATCCAAAAACAACATTTTATAATTGCCTCACAGAAATAATTACCCCAACGTATTTCTCTCTTCTTATTCGTTTTCTTCATTACTGAAGGTCGTGTCTGTCATGAAAGGCTTTCACGGAGTTAGTGATGAGCGGCTTCCAGGCTACTCTGCCTTCGGCTTGTCTCAGGATCATCAAATGGTAACAGTGACTGTCGTTAATGCCAACGTGTAGGTGAACGCCCGCATGTTCTTTTTCCGTCTACTTTTCCCACAAAAACCAGTGTTTCTAAATTACCTGGTTGTCTCTGGGTTATGTGTCCAAAGAGCTTTATAACCGTCGGTAACAAATCGTGGACAGACAAGTTTTGATGTCAAGCTGGCCGAGAAAGGACTTACAAGTTCGTTTTGCTGTCCTCATTGTGAATACCAGAGTTACAATACAAGTAGTCAGTGGCCCGTACTGCCCAGTAGTATTACCCAGTACCAACTGGGTTGCGGAGGTCAGATAAACAGTCGCTCCATGTAAATTACTGATATTCAGCTGCATCCGCTTAGACTGAAAGTCGACCCCAACATAGATGGGAAAAGGCACTCAGATGATGATGGTGATTGTGAACACTTCAGAGTTCTGGGTGGATCTTCTAGTGTGATGCCATATCTTCATCATTTTGCTCATAGTTGCTTTAGTCTCCAAATTTTCCTGTCGCTGCCACCCAGTTATAAAACCTCCTTCACCAACTCCAAATCGGCTAAATCTTATGTGCGTGCGAGTAGTCCAGCTCGGTTAATAACCAAGTCTTTGACTTGTCAATTGACAGCCGTACCAACTTAATAATCAACAACCTTCAACTTTATATTACTTTTTTATAACTGCTACGTGGCAATCTGTCTTAAAGACAATAAACCATAGATCAGTCCGATTTTTCTATCTGATTTGTTGTATTTTTGTAGTGAGCTTCTATGAGATGAAAGTATTCCATCTGAAACTTCTCTTCAGTGTGTGACTTTATAATACTAACGAACGGCAGCCAATCGTTTATCGTTTAAAATTAAAGTTCGCGAGTACATTCACAAAAAGCTGGCAGTTTCGTCACAACGTTAATGTTTTCTTCATTGTTTGTCTTTGTATCTTAGTATATCCGTGTAAATTTCTGTTTACATATAAATTTTGATATATATTTATAGTATTTTAATATATTGTTATAGTATTTTATATATCCTTGTAGTTTATATTTGTAATAAATTATTTTTTTTGCAGATAGATACACCTACCACTGTTTGTCTCTGCATCACCCAAAGGTTGACTGTTAGAAAATGCCTATGGCATTAAGTACGCCTCTGTACTTTGTGCTTGAAGTGTTAAATAAATAAATAAATAAATTGTTTGTTGGTGATGATCAGCGCAGGAGTCCAAATATAGACAGAATAAACTTTATTGAACTTAGTGGCGGTATTTTCCTACATTCCTAAAAGCTTGGCTTACCCTTACTGCCCTACTACTCTTCATAATGGGTTTCTGAAGTCTGTTTGCCCCTAGGAACGCCACTGTGTACTTCAAAATTGTCAAAACTTTTACAATATTGCTAATTGACGGTTACAATGTCGGTCCTATCGTCTATAGCAGATACCTTCCAGAAAACGTTTGGATGGACTGTATCATCATCTGCCTAGCCTTTTCCCAACTATGTTGGGGTCGGCTTCCAGTCTAACCGGATGCAGCTGAATACCAGTATTTTACATGGAGCGACTGCCTATCTGACCTCCTCAACCCAGTTAGTACTGGGTAATACGATACCCCTTGGTAAGACTGGTTGTCAGACTTTTTGGGCCACTGACTACCTAACGACTGTCAAAGATCTACAAATGACTGCCGGGACCAACGGCTTAACGTGGTTTCCGAGGCACGGAGGAAACTCGGTATGTAATGGGTGGTCACCCATCCACAGACCAAACTAGGCAAGCACGGCTTAACGTAAAGATCGATCCGAGCGGCTGTTATTATTTAGCCACGAGCTCCTCGGATGGACTGTATGAACTTCAAATAATAAAGAATAGTCAGTGGTGTACTGTTAATATTTGAATCGAAGCTTCTCTTAACAAGCCACATGCCGTCGGCGATTTGAGACATCTAGTTCAAATGGATGATTTGGTGCCATAGATTGTCTTAGAAACATTGAGGTTTTATTGAAAGAAATGTGGACAAATGCAAAAAAAAATGAATGACGCACCACTTCTTTAGAAAAACTAAAGAAAAATTTATTCCGACACTTTTTGCTTGCATATTACAAAAATAAATTCTCGACCAGTGATCGCTGGTTCGTTCGGTAGTTCTTCCAAATCAGGGGTTTATATAAACGCTGTTTAATGTTAAGTAAAGACTGTTTAACTATCCATTTTTAGACGTTTAAACATATCTAAAGTTAACCCTAAAATACAAAGCTGTCACGGCAACCAGCCGGATATTGTTACCTGCCTTCGCGAACAAAGCTTCATATAACTCAAATATTTATACTAAACACATTCGTACATACATAATCCTCACCTAGGTATTTAATCAATCGTCTAGAAAGTTGGCAGGATCGATATCCCAATCGCCATCGTATAACCCGACCAAATGAAATATCACCATTTTTTTGTTAAACTTTCTTGCGACAGTGGTATTCTCACATTAGCAGTATTATCAAGGATTTTGTCTCGGATGAAAGAGTACGGAACTCAGAAACTGTGTGGAGGCGGTGGGCGTGGCGATTTAAGCCACGCCTATCGAGTGGGCGTGTCTGTGGGATATTAAAATTAATTATCTGTATGTGTTGCTTGAAATTCTAGGTAATGGTAAATAGTAGTAAATATGGCAATGCTTAATAGCATCAAGAAGTTTAAGTACCCTGGTTAACTTCAAATAAGTAATTGTTTTATTTTATTACTGGTAATGTTGAATTAATTCTTTGGTAAGGCATACAAACAATAAATACCTACTTATACAAAATTATGAACTATTAATATTATTTTGTTTCAAAAAAACAAACGTTCACTGATTTGTTACAAGCAAGAAAATCTAAAAGATTTCATAAGCATTTAAGATCACGCACACTTTTAACTAGATAGAAAATAAATAAATAAAAAAAACACTAATAAAATATAGAATATGTATAATATTGGCTCTAAAAAATACTCACCTGAATTTTTAATATTTCAAAATCGACAACCATGGAAATCCTGTAGGCGATAAAATATTATAATGCTATAAAAATACATACTAAAAATCACCGCGAATATTAACTATTAAACGCACAATTCTATTATTTCCAGAATTTTGTTTTAACCAAAACGAATTAAAAATAAAAGTACTACGACGTCGCTACGACAGTGGTTACGGTATAGCTGTTATTGGCTACGCATAGGCGGAGCCTCCTACGACGTCACACGAAGTTTTCCGACCACCACCGACGACACACACGTAAAACTAGGATCCAGTTTTCATTGACCCATACTTTTCCTTAGGAACACCCCCGCTCGAGTCTGTGGGATGTGGGGAGAAGAAGAGCGGGGGAGGTCTGTGGAAAATGGAGGCTGTCTAGGAGAAAATCATGGGGGTTGAGAAAAGGGATTCACCAGGATACTGTTACGTAACGTCAGTTGAGCGACGGCTGCGCTCGCGGAAGGTCGTTTCGCGCTCGCTTTGTTCGGAAAACATAAACAACAACAACAACGTGTTTATTGACGTAAACAACGCGCGAAACTTTGTTGAAGGACTTTCCTGCAGTTGGAGTTTTAAAGGTAAGGTTGTTTAATTTTGTTGTTGTGTTGTATATTTATAAAAAAGGGGTGTTTATTTGCCTTTTTATTTGGCGCAGCCTACAGTGGTTTCGGGTTTAGTTTGATATTTTAAAAGTTATGAAATAATTAAAACAATTTCGAATTGAATTAAAGGCGTGGTCCACTGTAGACGATGAAGAACTGTAATTAATAATTGTATTAGTTAATTTATTAGAGTATATAGTCGTTTAGTAGTTTTTTGATGAAACAGAAGCAATTTTTGTTTTTGAACATCTTTCTTGTTTTTTTTTTTTAATTTACTTTGCTCTAGCCGATTAAATTAATAAAATATTCATGTTCTGTGTTTGTGTTCTGTGTTTGGTAAAAAGTTAAGCGGTTTTTCTCTATAGAAATATTATAGAGACGCCCCATAAATAACTTAAGAATTACTTGTAAATTATCATTATTTCATGTGTCAGTTTGTTAATGACGTACACTACAGATCGTAAACATTTTATGTATTCTCAACTTCTCGAGTACGATATAGAACAGAGGAACAAGTCTGGACTAACTTAACTGAAAAACATATTTTCCTGAAACTTGGAACTTATTGATTCATCCACCTAGCCCAGCCTAGCCCAGCCTAGCCTAGCCTATAAAATTAGATAGAGGTGATAAAATCTATAAAATTAAAGAAACACACGTATGAGTTAAAATAACTAATTTGAATCTTAAATTAACGCATTTTAAAGTCTAAACTCGATTAATTCTAAGCGCTTATCAGCTACCGAATAAGTAACCCAAAGATATATCATATTTTTCAGTTTTGATTCAATCAAACCTATCAAGTAAATAAAGATAACAAATAGTTTACTCACGTAGCGGTCTCTTGTGGGAACAGAATTATATGTCCTACTGACATAGTTCATAGACCCCTGCGCCCGCCCCAGGTCCAGCCACTTCATGGTTGTCATCAGATAACCATGAAACATGAACCATGAACCATGTTTTTCACATTAAAAGGCTCAGTGGTCCATTATTAAGTATCAAAAATTATTATTATGACGGCATAATAATAATTTTTGATAGTAAATGTTAATTAATTTAATTTAGTTAATGTCGGTAGTAAATGTTAGAAAAATACAATTACATACATACCTGCTTACGGTTACTGAGGCCCTAGTTAGCTAGCGGTGTAAACGTTACGTAAATACCTCCGTCGATTTACAAATTTAAAATACTCGTTCCACAAATAATATTTTCGTAATTTATTGATATCTATGGATGAGACTGATTGTACTTGTTGCAAACAATTTAACTAATATGCAAAATTTTCAATCTAATTACCACCTTTGGTTCAGCTCAACTCGTGGCTCAGTAAACACAAATGGGTAGCAGGGGACCGACGTGTTGGTGGTTGCAGGTTCGTACACTACAGACAGGCGCGTTACTTAGTGTAGTTGATCACTTTACCACTGAAAACCGTAAAAATGGTGAGGATACCGGTATTTCCTATAACCATATATCATCATTCTCTTGCCCTTATCCTAATTAATTTGGGATCGGCGCAGCATGTCTTCTTCTTCCATACTTCTCTATTACTCGTCATCTCGCCAGACACCTCCTATAACCATATACAATATTTTAAAAACTAAAAACCATGCTTGTGTGAGAGTGAAGTCACTTTATTTCTCGTATTTTTCTCAGTAAATCCTTTCCTTTGATACCCATCAAAAAAAATATCTAGTCTGCCATCTTTGGGAGTCCACCATATTGGATTTAGAATGACGTCACTTAGCAAACCATGCATTGTCATTCAAACTAAAAATGTATGCAAAATTTCAACTCAATCGGAAACCGGGAAGTGGATCAAATTTAACTTCTAAGATTTTGTAACATGTTAGGCGAAGCTAATAAAAGCGTGTTAAAAATTAGATTACATGTAACATCCACCGACCCGTATTGGGCCCGCGCGATGGGTTACAGGCCACTCTAACAGAGACGACACTTGTGTCCCAGCACCATGAACATTATAATGTTTATAATAAGAATGCTAATCTTTTTTTTGTGTTTTTTTTTTGTTTTGTTTACTGTTTTTACTATTATTCATTTTATCATAAATTTATTTAATTTTAAATTTATTTCATTTTAAATTCATTTAATTTTAAATCTATTTAATATTAAATTTATTTCATTTTAAATTTATTTTATTATCTTCCTTCCTCTACAAAACAGTTTTTCTTTAATAAGTACTTGCAAGTAGCGACTAATCAAACAATATCTGAATATTAAATTGTCAAAGCCGAGGGTAATACTGTGCCGTGTTAATAATGCAAAGATAGAAACAATTGAATCCGCCCGCGATACCTGTTATTAAATATGTAAATGAGTTATTTATTCAAGTCGCACTTTCTGAGGGGTCTTTATGCTAACTTTCAGTGTAATTCGCGACTTGCCTGTCATGTCAATGTGAGATGAAGGAGTTGTTTTAACTGATTTTACGGCGTCGTTTCGTGACTCTTCTTATACAGGGTGTCTGGTAATTAGTGTCTGATACTTAAATACGTGATAACAAACAACTTTCCCAAAGAATTTTGTTTTTATACTCATTCACTTTTATTCCAATAACACAACATAAAAACGACACAACATGAAATACGCGCGCGCGCGCCTGTTACCTATCAGCTGTTAGCCGCGTGACGCCGTTCTGTCTCCCACTGTGCTCTGACTACCCACTGTTGTTGTGTAACGATACGAAGGATTAATGATCTAATAAAAGATTACATTTTAATGGTAACACAATCCCAGCAACCGAAACTGTCTTTAATTTATGCAGAAGCGTTGTGCACATTTTTACAAATATAAGTGGCATACTTTATTGTTAAAATCGGAAAGGTTGGTGAAAACGTGGTTTTAAAGATTATAGGACTATCATAATCTGAGACCGGAATAAGTAGAGTTTATTTGCATGTGGATAATATCAATACTTTTAAATTTACGAAATAAAGCTATTTTAGAGGGGTGTATCCACACATTTTATTAAATTTCACATTCAATAAAAATGTGTGATTACACCCTAATATACATTACACAAAATCAAAAATTCAACCACTAATTTTCACAGCGTCAACATAATCTATAATCTCAAGTTAATTCCCCAAGAAAAACCAAACCAGCTTTTCTAATCAAAATTATTAATTGAAGAATATAAAACAATACAGCAATACTTCGTACATTCTCCATCCTTGGGGGATCGTTCAATTTAGATTATTTATCGTAAGGCGAGCGGGCACTGGCGGCGAAGCTAGCTAATTTACAAAATAAATATTAGCTCAATCAGACGGTCGGTCTTAGCAGTTGTTTTCACTAATTGTTATTTCTTCGTTATTGTCTCGTTTAGAAATATAGTCTGTGTTGGTTTTGGGACACTTTGGTTAATATTTCTTTTAATAAAAGTTATAGGAACTTTAGGGGAATCTTTTAGCATAATCAATCTATATTGTGAGACACAGGCCTCCTCTCTATGAGAGGGAGAGGGGAATATCCAAAGCCAACCTAGTGCGGGTTGGGTTATCACATCTTCTGATGATATGTGCGCGGTGGAAGGGGTTAATTACCGATTAAAAAGTTCTATGTACCGGTTCAGAATGATGTATTGAATACGTGGTAACCGTTTGTGCGTCAGTGTACCTTGTGTATAAAACATAAGAATTGTCTACTTGACTTCTTTGATCGCCGTAGATTGAAATCTTAAATCATTCACAGCTCAATCTATCTTGATCTGTAAGCTTGTACACGCCATGCCATTCTAATGACCACATTAAATAATTAAACTTCTAATGCTAGACGAAAAAGGGAAATTAATTACTTGTCACACGTGAAATGATACGCCTTTTCAGTACCAACAATTGTATTTATAAACTTGTGCGCATACGTACAGAATACAAACTTGGTATTAACATCAGTAGCAAGCTTAATATATTAATATCTAATAATTATGTAATTTAACAAAGATGACTTCCTTCAGAAGAACTTTTCGTTCATCCTGCAAAAATAGAATACCTTTTTTTTTTTTTTGCGGGAACCGATTCAAAAATATGACCAGAGAGTTTTTATGAACTCTTTGGTCACATCAAAGTCTACCAATATTTTATGTTTATTTTTAAAAAATCATTACCAGATCTAATTAATATTTGATAATCACACAGTGTAGCCTCCTGGCACACACAACAATCATAGAATGAAAATTATCAAACAAATCGTGACACAAGTGCGTTAAGAAAAACCAATCATCTAAACCTACCTAAATAATTACACAAAATTATCATCTACGAAGCATCTTGAACTGTTTATTCTAGTATCATCTATGTTGTCCGTCCACACTGACCGCCGCAAGCGTCATCCATCATCATCCCATACAACACACATCAATACAAACGGACAACAAGACGTCCATCCTCCTTCCTCCTCCTTGCATTGTTTTCTATAAATTAAACGTAGGACAAGAGGCATCCCAGTCCTGGGACTGCGCAAACAGCCCGGGGCCTCCGTCAACACAATTATTATACTCGGACAGCTACCCCCGTGTCGATAAACACCCTCTAAATAAATTAACTGGACTCTATCGAAAACATTTGTGTAGCGTCGGTTTGAAAAAAGTTAATTAGTTTATGTCTTCATTAGCTTTGTCTTTGGTAGTGTTTAGATTGTGTAAAATAAAATAAATGGAGACTTTTTGCTAATTAGTTGTTTTGGTGTATTGGTTTGGGGTAATCGCAAACGGCACTTGTGTCTAGATGTAATACTTTACTGTACTTTTTGGGAGTCTATCTGTATATTATGTCACCTAGTTCATAATATGACCATAACTCGATTCCTACCGGCTTCCCTTTGAAAAATGGAACAGTCAGTATTCTATAGACTAATAATATAATCACATTGAAGATACAGATAAGATCCAGTTTTAAGTCCCATGCAGTGGCGAAGGTTCCATAGAACTCGATTCCTACCGGCTTCCCTTTGAAAAATGGCACAGTCAGTATTCTATAGACAAATAATATTACCTCTTACAAAAATTGACCCTTCGCTACTGGTTCATATCAATATATTGGGTTTGCATAGACCTACATGTGTGTGCGACAAGCAGTGCCACATACTGATAAGAAAGAATTTTGTTCAAAAAGACACAGCCAGTATGAAGTTCCTGTCATAACGGCCGTCTTTTTGAACAAAATTCTGAAGCTATTTACGGGTTCGTAATTAGCTTCAACATCATTATTCTACATTTTGGATACTAAACCATCTTACCAGGTTACTAACCTTACTTAATCTTGCTAAATATCCGTTCAATTTGTTCCAGGTTTAGACCATGGCCGCTCGACCAGCAACAACAGTCCCTCGCACCAAGAAACAAAACCATGCAAACATTCCGTGCCCCATAGAGAACTGCGCACGATTCACCTACGGCAAGTTACCAGACCATCTCACCAAGATCCATGGTCTTACGGGCGCTGAGAGAGATACCCTTAATGAACAACAACGAAAACGGTTCTTCAATGGTGAACTGTGCCAAGTAAGATACCTCAAAGAATCAGCCATTAGAGATCTTTGGGGTTCAGACTATGAAGACCCCCGAATCCGTGCAAAAATACACCAAAGTTACGGTCTGGTCAAGATACGCATTATACCCCTAGCTGCTACCCAACGGGCTCGGCCGCTTACTGAACAAGATGCAAATGTTTTGACAGCTTATAATGCTAGAACAGCACCGAGACCAGCTCGCGTCCAAAAAACAAGGAAACGACCGCGGCCTTACCCGGAACCGGCGGCCAGTCCAGTAGCTCGAAGAGCTTCAAGCGAGTCCAGTGAAGAAGAAAATACTCAGAACCCGCTACCACCCTCCCCACCCCCTTCTTCCCCGTCCCTACCCCCTTCACCAGCCCCATACGAGCTCCAACCAGTTGAAACTCGCTTACGCGACATATTCGATTCCAAAATTGACGCTGGATACAAAGCCGTAATCGATGATATGAAGAAGTCTATGACTATGGGGAGGACGCTTGGAGCGAGGAAGCGTAAGGCGTATAGAACATACCGTCGCTACGCAAAGAGATTGATTGCCTTCCTTCACAGACAACATTCTCCATTAGCCTACGACGTGGACGTACTTCTTTGTGGAGAAAGCCAGGTCTGCGCTTTCCTGGAACGGATCAGCGCTGAACACAAGACGAAGACCTTAAGAAACTACATCGTGGCTGCAATAAAGCTTCTAGATTCCCGACTCTTCGCTATAGAAACTGATCCTTCTTGCAAGGAGAAGGTGGCTTCAATGACCCGCGTATATGACGTTCTTCATGGACGTTTGACGGAATGTGACAGGTTGCTCGCACAAAAAGAAGTGGCGTGCCAGAAGAAATCGTCGCCATCTTTCGAAAGTGTTATGGATCAAAGTTTTAATGACTATGATGAGTTAGTGTAAAACCGAAAAGGATTTCTTATTGACTTTTTTTTCTAAATTTTGATCCCTACTGCTATTTCGTCCCCGCTTTCAACGTAGTCCGCTGATGAAATGTGTTGGTATTAGAATAAATTCATGTAAATAAACGACACAATGCATTTAGTAGGAAACATGATATTATATGGCCTATTTCAGAGCCTGCGGATAAGTCCCGATTAACTTATCAGGCAGAAAATATTGTCACAAATTCTGTTACTTTTTATATAGTTACTAACTATCCGGAAGCTGTGAAATAGGCCTCTATGCTTTTATATTTTTATTAGGATATAAATTAAAATACAACTTAACAAGTTACGTTAAGTTTAAAAATTCTTGTAAATAAATTAATCTACGTGTCTCAAGCAATAAGCTTATTAACATGGATGTAAGTAGTTAATAAACATTATTAGTTTTATAACACAACATCACGCCTGTAATCCCCGAAGGGTTAGGCAGTCATGTACCTAATTGTACACGTACTATTCGCCAGTCATGTTTAAGACCCATTATTATATTTCTGTGTAAAGTCATGAAAGTTATACTTTCTATTAGTGTGCAATAATTATGCCAAATATCTAGTATTATTATTATATTTGTGTATGTTACTGTAAAACTCCGAACAGTGGTAAATCTTGCCATTTTCGGGGTTTTTATCGTTACTTATTAAGGCATTGAAAACTTTTCATGTAATGGACGGATCTCACTAGATTATTTTTCGTGTTAATGTTTAACATAAGTACTACCTATTTAATTTTCTATTTATGTAAATATTTCTCTGCTAGTTAAATTATTTCGAACAAGTGGTTGTTTTATTTAAAAAGGTTACCCCTTAAATAGACATATAACAAAACATATTGTTTAAAGATACTATTCCTAAAATGACAATGAATCTGCAAATAACAACCGCAACGATACGATTGGTTTCTATAAAAACAGCAACCAGCTGGCGAATGTTGATATCTATGGAAACGTTACTATAGCAAAAATGATACTGTCTCTTACGGGATATATTCCGTGATTGTTTATCATTATGAGCTCCCGATATTTCTACGCTGTTGCAAGCGATAATCGCGGGATGTCATTCCGCTATCATACCGCTTGCGATATTCCCGCTAGTAGCAGTATAATTTTAGTTTTAAACCATAAAAGCTTAAAACTACGTTGCAATAGCCTTCAGAATTGTAATAACCGAATAACTCATCAAGATCAGCATCAGCCTACCTTTTCAGTACAGTGTTGGGGTCTGGTTCCAGTCTAACCGTATGCAGCTGAATACCTGTATTTTATTTGGAGCGACTGCCTATCTGACCTCCACAACCGCAGGTGCTGGGAAATGCGATACGCCTTGGTAAGACTTGTTGACAGACTTTAGGCCCACTGACTGACGGGTAACGACTATCAAATATCTGCAAATGACAACCGGGACCAACTGCTTAACGTACTTTCCTAGGCACTGAGGAAACTTGGCATGTGATGGATGCTCACCCATCCACGGGTCGACTTTAACTTGATTTATTTATTAGTAGAATGGCAACAATACATTTTTTTATTAAGGAGCGGTATCTGGAAAAGTCATTGCTAAGAGGATATCGAACAGAGTGTCCAAACCATTCCCATTAAATTAACAGTCTATTAAAATTTTGATAAACCAATTAACATTTATCAAAGAGTGTAGCAGATTGAGTCATGACGTAGGCGTAGCGCTACGACCTACGACACTTCCATCGGCCATCATTATCGTAGCAGCAAGAATCGTAGCAGTCGTAGCAGAAGCAATAGGTAAACATGAACTGCTGGTGTAATATGCTAAGGAATTTTGTTAAATGATCTAAGATAGAATTGATAAAGACTGTGAACACGCCCACCGTGATAATGTCATGTTGTTATCACGATACGCGCTTTGACATGGAGTTGCGGACACCAGCCCGTTATACAATACAATACAATAGACTAGCTGTGGTTTTGATAGTACATCAAGATAGAGATAAAAGCCAAACGGTCAAAAGTCGTAAACGTATGGTAATTAAAGGCTTGGCTTTGAGCAGAAGTAGAAATTCATATCAAAATGCCCTTGAATTGGAAAATTGTGTCAACATTGGTATTGTTGTCCGCCAGTAGCGCCACTAATAACTTTTCTTAGGTACAATTCTAAGTACAGCGCCATCTGTTTTCACCGAACCGAGTTAAAACCTGACGTCATTACCCAAAGTTCTGCTATTCGCCGCGAGGGCGCAGTAAATCCGTCTCAATGCTTCCAAGCCAACTACTACCGCTGTCTGTTGTCCTAGTACATGGCGATCGTAACTGCCTGCTCCAGATTCTCCAACTACGTTCCAAACGTGCCATTCTAGGCGCCCCGTCGCCTTGTCACTCTTGACGGTTGACCTCTTTTATTACCAAGGAGTCTATCCAGCCAGTAATTCTGGAAAATGCTTAAGAAATATTTGACTCCCAAATATTTATTTGAAACGTGGATTCCACAAATTGATTTACTTGCTTTTTTTGTTCTATTTTTTATTAACTCTTCTGGATATTTCAAAAGCAATTTTGTGCATTAATTGTAGTTTGTTAATGACGTAAAAGTTGAGTCATCGATTCAGTTTCGTATTGAAGATTTTTTTATTAGACTTTCGAAGTAAAAGAAAGTATTAGTATTAAGAGTGCCATAAAATCTGAGGAAAATTGATTTTCCACAGAAAATCCCGAATACTAAAATTTTGCTGGCAAACACATTTACCACCTCTGCCAAGTCGGTGATACAATACGTAATAATTTCGTAAAAGAAGCAACTGACTCAGAAAAAAAGTATTTTTTAGCATCGTTAATAAAAACCTACTCACATGTTTCACTAATCTTAAGTTAGACAAGAAAACATTCTAGATTGTTGTGCAATCTTCACGATAAAATAATAAAATTTCAAAGAAATCAAAGTACCTTACAAGTTAGTCAAAAAACAATTTTCTGGGGCCTAAAGTAATATATTTACCATAATTATTTTTAAATAATAACCAGCATTATTTTATTAAAATAATCCAATATTATCACAATGTTAAATTGTTTGTGTTTTTTTTGCTGCGTTAAGGTTGTGTTGCCCCAAAAAACGAATAGATGGTGCCGATAGATGAGCAAGCGGAGCGTCGAACGACATCCGTAGGATGATTTTATTTTAAGCAGATTGCTCACAGGCTATTCCTGTACCCATATACTACCTTGAACCGTTCAGAAGTACGACCTATTTCAGTTTACTGACTAAACGAACAGTCTCGTTGACGGTACGAATATATCATGTTTTTCAATAATATCCCCAAGAGGGTGGGACGTAAGGGCAAACACGTCAAACATTATTCAATCATGACTTTGCTAAAAATATATTGGATTCACTGTTTCAAATAATCTTCAAACTGAAACAAAAGCAAAACTTTCTTGATCGAACGTTTGAAAAGTGAAAATTAGTTCAAGGAAAATGCAGCGATATAACAGGGTGACCTTGTTGCGTCCCGGATAATTATGTTGTTTTATTTTAATTGACACTGTTTACTAGCAATGGCACACAAAACGATTTAATAGAATATTTTCTGTAAAAGAATTTTAATATTTTGGGATTTTTATGAAATTTTCGGAAGATTCTTTTTTATTCCTCTTTGTAGAGTATTTCTTAAAAGAATGACAAATAATTTAATATTTTAAACACACTAGTGCTCGCACAAAGTAAGAGAGATACAGCAGCGCCAGTAAATGAATGATTACATTACAAAATTGCAATGCAGCGGTAAACAATGCAGCACAAACTGGATGACGTCACGCTCATTCGGTGCAAAGTGCATGTATGCAGCTTAACCTTCTAGCGTTCATGTTACCCTGGTGCTCGTTCCTTTTGTGAGCGACACCAAAGGGGCCCTATCCCCTTCGAGCACCCTTCTCTGGGTCAATGCGCATCTCTCGGTCATTCACCGGACCGACTTTCATCCGTTGTTTTTGTCCATATGCGTGTCTAGTTGTATTTTTTGCATTTACGCATTTTACATGTGTATTTCTGGAAATTTAATTCGATTTAACAGAAAATACTGCAATTTTCAAGCAATAACTTAAAATTACTGTCCTGAGACATCCTCTAGAGATCTTGTCATAGATGCATAGACCCTATTGTGTAACGTAACTTCTTAGATATTTCAAGCGGAGTCGAATTATGTTTAAAATATGCCTCAATTATTTTCTTTTTGATAGTCAATAAAACCACCCCTGGTTTTATAAATCTATGGATATCCCGAATACGTCCTTTCCATTTACTTATAAGGATAATGTAAAATGTCACTGAGCTATCTCAATAACAAGAGTAAAATAGACCGAAACAGAATTGGTTTCTCGACCTTTGTATACCACTCTGACGCATTTGCGTTGCATTATGCTATGTGTGCATATAAATGAACTGCAGTAAGATGCTGCAACAAATTGTCTTACCAGGAACTCAATGTACGAGGAATGCAGAATAAAGAAGTAGTTCGATGCACCAAACCGCATAAAAGGCCGTGCAATATAAATGCATCGATGACTGTTATGACGGGCGAGAACGCACACTTCAGCGCTTTTTATACTTCACTCACACACCGATGAAACGTCAAATGAAACGCGAAATATTAATAATCCGTAGGTTTTTTTATGAATATGCATTAGTGGAGTTTGAACAAATATCCGTAGTATGAGGAATGCACCACTTTGACACACATGAAAATCCTGATTTACTTTATAATTTCCGTTTAGAAAAATCGCTAAATATATTTTCTACGAACATTTTTTGAATTTTTGTAGAAATGTATAGGCAGATGTTATTTTGTATGCAAATATTGTATTTAATTAACTACAGCTACCAATTGACTAATTAACCGCCATGAAATATGGTCCATGCGTTATGTCCGTTCCATTATTTGTCATTTAATTCTACTTTCCACTCTTCATTTTATTTACTTGCGCCGCGGCTGCATTATTTCATCTCTGACCATTGATATTTAACATCTTACCACTTCAATGAAACTCAGTTATGAATCATACTGCTTACATTAAAAGTAAGTGTGAAAATATTCAACCTCATTTCAGATCATGTTAGGATGGGACTAAATCCTGATTTTCTTGTCCGATAATTTTAAACCATCACCTGTATCTCCAAAAAAAAAACAAAATGTAATTATAATATTTGTTGTACAAAAGTAAAACATTGCCGATCCTACACAAATCGGACGAGTGTTTATTTTGTCGGATTAGAAAATTCTGGATTTGGGATCAGCCTTATAGCAAAAATAAACTTTTCTGTCTATTTATAAGTCGTCGAACACGTGTTGATCTCTTGAATCACACTTTAACAGTTCTCTGTAGAGATACCTAGCATGTTAACTAAAAAACGTTCACAGATAAAAGCCTGCCATTGTTGAGTTACTTAAATGACCAGTAATAATTTAATATTAATCAGGAGATACTGGACAAACCTTTTATTGACCAAATCATGATTTTTCAAAATAATAATGAAACGTCACATTAAGTTATAAGTCCTATTAGTGCCGCTTTCAGCAGTTTAATTTAACCGAAGTTTTCCTAAATGTTTAAAACGGTATTAATTTAAGACAGTTCTTAGAAGGCCTGTCCCATCCTTTCTAGTGCAATTTTAAGTTTCTGTAGAGGTTAATTTGCAATTGCAATCTAAAAATGTTTGGTAAAACCATAAAGTAGGCGATGTTTGTTTGTAAAGATCAGATAAGTGCCTGCTGCACTAGGCTGGTATAAAACAGAAAATTATCTAGTCTAGTAATAAAACTGTACTATTTTTACAACTGGAAAGTATGGACTATGGACATGGGCGTGTATTATCATCGTATATACCTATTTATTTCAAAGAAATTCCACAATAAACGGTACTGGCCACGTAAGGGGATATTTCTGTCGATCGTTCCCTCGTTTCTGCGTCGTGTTTCTTCGCACTGGTATTTACATCGATAGAGCTTTGCTGGCGTATAAAACAGGTTATAGAAGCGAGTAACGCTTATTTTGTTCTCAACTTTGGTGAGAGAGCCATCTAGTGACCACCGTGCGAAACGCTCACGTGTGTGATTTTGTGTACATTAGTGACAGTTTTTGGAAATTCTCGTTTTTTAAAATGCCTGGACGTCCTATTTGGCAGGTAAGAGATTTTAATATTACTAACCGTTTTCTTTTTAGGTTAAAGTTGCTCAATTATAGTTACCTATTTGTATTTTTAAAGGCACTCATGCACTCCAATTAAAATAAAGGTATACCTAATTTAATACAATAGTCATCCAATGGCGTAAGTAATAACGACTTTATTATTTTGTGAACAATTGCAAACTGTAAGTTAATTGGATTTCATTTGAAAAAACTGAAATGCAGAGTAAATTTTCACGATACGCGAAAATTTACACTGAATTTCAGTTTTGTTTTGACAATTTTCCATATATTTTACGTGTAGATAACCTAAGGAAAAGTTTCAAAATTTGGTGCAACATCGTTTTTACATAGTTTTTTAAAACTGAAATGCAGAGTAAATTTTCACGATACGCGAAAATTTACACTGAATTTCAGTTTTGTTTTGACAATTTTCCATATATTTTACGTGTAGATAACCTAAGGAAAAGTTTCAAAATTTGGTGCAACATCGTTTTTATGAAATTCGTTCTTATGATACTGTAAAAATAGAACGATGACTTATCCTAACCTTAGCCTAGCTACCTGAAAATAACAGGTGTGTAAACAAAGTGTAGTTTTGTAAAATTCCACGTTTTGGCACGGTATCAAATTTCACTATACCTAGTGATTTGTTATCATTAAGTAAAATACAAGGATGAAATAATGTTATACTAATGAGGAGGTTCTAAATAAAAATGCACTCGAAAGTGTTTATAGTTTTCAATATTTACACAACACAACCATTTTTCAGTCAAGGTAACACAACTCCATTCGGATTTAATACAATTACATTCCTTTTACAACCAATTAAGCAGTTTTCTTTTTACAATACTCGATAGTGACACTGTCAAAACATACAAAAAAAGTAGGTTTATTTGAAAGTGTAAATAAAATACACAAACGCAAGTTCTCATTTTGAATTCATCATTTCACATACAGAAGGTACATAAGAATAACCGTAAAAAAATAATTATGTTAAGATGTTTTATGCAGATAATCCTAATTTAACTAATATTTTTTAAATAATTATTTTGTATCTTAAAACTACGATAATAATTACTGATAACTAGACTTTTTTAGCTGTCTTTTTACTTGGCAAGTCAATTTTGACGTCCCCAATCATGTAATCTCCTGGTAAATTGTTGAATAATCTTTGCAAAAAACCAAGTAAAATATCTTCTATCGTCTTTGATAAAATTGGTCGTAAAGATTCGGACACTGGTCGCCAATTTGCATTCAAATAGGCGTTGGTACTCTCCTCTGAAAAAGAAAGAAACAGTTACCAGTAAAATAATTATTCCTCAATATCAACAGATAATAAACAGAATAACAACATCGTTAACAAGAACAATAACGTCTATAGATACTAATAGTACAGCAACCGCCATCTATTATTATGTTAAGAAACCATACGTCAAGGTTACCGTTGATTCGACTTTGCAAAATATTTTGCGAACATTTATAACAATAACATTATTTGAATAATTCTGTCAGTACCATTTAGAATTATTACTGCTATTTCGTTATTCTTCGTGATATATTGTCATTTAATGTAGAATAATAAACTAACAATCCTTAACTGAGATAACTGTTTAATTTAAAATGAAATCTCAAAGAGGACTTGCGAATAAAATTGGCAGCAGTGAGCGAGCGGTTGTCAAACGTATAGCGACGTCGAAACGTCTCAACGTTGCAATTTGTAACACGTTAGTACCAGGGCACCATAAAATCACGGAGCCAGAAAAACGACACGACACAAGGTCGGCACATCAGCGCGATCTGCCAGCAAATAGAATTTCTTGGGAACTTTAAGCTGTTTATTAGTACTGCTACTCGATAACAGATACCGCTTTCAGACTACGTAGTTTTAATACAGATGGCGTTGTAGGTTCTAAAAGATTATAATTATAACTTGTCTTTTTATTTTACTTAAAGAATTTTGTCATTGTTATTAATTCTTTTTTTCATTTCGATATGAATAGATAGTAAACATGTGAGGGAAAAGTCTCAAAACGTTGTGACTGTCATTGTAGGTTCCTACGAACAATAGCTTCATAGTCCTTTATCAATGAATAGTATTACTAATTCGTTCTCCGAACAAAATTGTAAATAATAAAATCACTTGTGTTTTACTCACCCAACGACTCAATGCCGTCAAATAAATTGTTCATGCGTAATTTTAACCCTCCAATGGCATACTTCACATGTGCCCCAGTGACATTGAAGAATACAAAATCATCTTTAGTATACGTTTTGACATCGCTTATAATATCAATTGTCATATTGGCTGAAAAAGAAACATATTTAGTTAAAATTGGGCCCCCGTTTTTCCACAGGATAGATAGAATATATTCTTAAATGTTCGTCAAGAAATAAAACAAAAACAATATTATACATACTTGGCTCAAACCAACAAATACCGCGCCCAACCAAAGGAATCAACAGTATTTTCCCTTTCAGGTCATATGTACCCTCTATTCTGATTTTTGGAACTCGTACTTTTGTGTGGAAGTCGTAGGTTTTGCCGTTCACTCTGAAAATAAAAGAAAATAATACTTGTAAACGTTATAGTGTAAAATAAATATCTATCGTATGACCTTATAAAAATGGCTCAGATTATCATGTAGGTACTTAAATTTTATCATGAAAAAGTCTTGCTTATTTTAGTTTTGGCTCCTGCGTAAAATTTATATTTTTCAATTGCTTTGAAACGGAATCTTAATACGTTTTTTCTACTTGCAACATAATTTCAAGTAATTTTAGGTTTTCACAGCAAGATTGTGTCGTCTTATTTTTACACCCGTGCGTGCAGTCATGCAAGGTCACAAATGGATATTATATTCATTTAACGTTAGTTTAATGAATGGGGCGGACGGCTTGGATTTACACTAGCGAGCTACGGACTACGACTCGTTAGAGACAATCGAACCAGAAAACTACTACTACTCTACAATTTGCTCAACTTAGTCGATCAAACAGTCGTCTACGGTACCAGGGTGTAATAAATTCACAGCGTTCGTACTTACTGGCTCGACAATACTTCTGTCTTCCCAAACCCTGTAACAATGACGTCATCTAGAGCAGCATTGACGTTCACAGGACCGTCACCTTGTAAAATCCTTATTTTTGGGATTTTCAAGGGATCTAAAGGCTCTATTCCAATATCCGGAAGACCTATGGACAAAAATAAAAAATAGTTTCAGTCCAATTAAAACAGATGTCGCTAGCTGTTTCGGCTAAATAAATAACAAGAAATACAGCTAATGATTTGGATGGTAATCAATAATTTGTGCATTTCTTTTAATTTATAAAGAATACTAAATGAAAGTAAATATCAAGCAGTATTTGATACCTCGTCGCCGGTCACGTGAGTATGGTGAAGAAATAGCGCTTTCGCTTTCCGCAAGTTATGTACAAATGTTTCGTAATTGAGGCTATGTGACTAGCCCAGTGGCTTGTGAATCTACCAATCCACTATCATGCTAGCTATTTAACAACATTTAGCAGAAACGCATATTTTCTTTGTGGAAATTATGCGTCAAAGGAAATTAGGACAGTTAAAACAATAAAATGGAGTGTTTGTGGGCAGTTCAGAGCAACTCTGTGGCAATGATTTTCCAAAAATTCGAAAACAACAATTAAATACATATTTAGAAATGTTGTTGGGAGTAGAATACTCGAAAAGAATGAATTATCGAAAAGAAATGATTAATGAAACAAAATTAATTAATTGTTTAATGGCAATACGCAGTGCAAACGTTAACAAACGCGTGGGGGCACATTGTACTAGGAGCGCAGCGCCGAGAAGCAGCATACTATCGTGCACGGCGCGAAACACGAACAGCTGTGCTCAGTTGTGCAACGAACCAGGCACTCAGAAAGCGTGCCAGCTACTTACGAAGTTGACTGGCTGACCGGTAACCATTCGTACCTAAATAACAACGTTCCACTCAAACCAATCAAAAGTGTTGCGTCTGTTTTGGTAATTTAACTAATCTATTGCAGCTACGGGCAACGTCTACTTGACTGTGTTTACAGATGCTTTGATTGAGCAAGACAGGTTTACTATTTTTAGACTACGAACCAGTGGGTTAACAGTTGCACAAGATAAGATATGCAAATCGTAATGCAAATTAAAGATTGAAATATCGGTCTACATTCTGAACCAAACCTTTACGATTTTATTGTTGCACCAGTTAGCTTCAACCAGAAAATATGTCAGGACTGTTACTTACATAAAGCTTGTATGATGTTAACTACAATAAATATTAATTAAAAGCTGTTAAATATGATAATTACCTGGACCAAGAGCATTGAAAAGTTGCTGCACGGCTTGCCGCGAGCAATCGTCGAAACCTGGATCGCTTTTGAAACATGTTTTCACGAAATCGGCTGAAATGAACATAAACAAACATAACATTAGGCCAGAATTAACTAAACATACAAAAGTTCAATCTACTGTCGAAATTGTATCGAAAAGTGCAGAAAAACAGAGGACATTCTAAACGACTGTTTCTTTCTGCCAACCTTGACATTGACATGAATTTAAATCTAGTTCAAGCAAGTTCACACTTTAACTATGACATCTGTCAAGATTCTATGATTCATAGCAGTCGAGGGTCAACAATTAACAACTTTGTTGCCATGGCGATAGACTAAGCGAAAACAAAAGGCTTAAAACTTGATTGGAAAACAGGTAATGAAACAGAAAACAAAGAAAGCTCTACGTACACGAAGCAACATCAACATCTATGATAGACGGCAATGTGAGGCTTTTTGGTTGATAGACCAACACAGCTTGAACTTCATGAATTAAAAGGTCGCTAAAATGTTATTGATGTTGAATAAAGTTTGTCAACAACAGACACTACTTGCCCCACAATGCTAAATGGGTTATTAGCTTAGATAAACATGTCTGCATTGCTACACCCAAGTTCCATTACATAATAAATAATATCTATTTTTATCCTAAGATCTACATACAAACTGTAAGTCATGGGGCGACGCCTAACCCTGCAGTCGGATGACGCAGAGTAACCGTACCAGTATCAGTAACTACAGACCATGTAAACATTTTGATAGATATGCAATTATGGATAAATCAGAAGCACTAAATAGTTTTTAATTTAGGTACCGATCCTTTGTTTAATGATTAATTATTATAATTTGCACAAATTTTAAAGTAAACCGACATTTTCTGCATACCTACTGAAACGCAATTGGTACACAACTAGATAGATGAAATCACGTTAACTGGCAGTAAAGCAGCAATATTTTAATGTAGTGTGGAAATAAATCTTTCTTGCTCCACACATTTTGTAAACAATATTAAACTACTTTTACCTTGCGTCACAAATAAAATAAGGACACTGTTACAAAAGAACTACAATTGCAGAAAAAGTATTAATTAAACTGACTAATAAAAAAAGTTGCAATCGAGTATTGTCACCGCGACGCGATCTTTCCACCCGATGGCTTAGAAAATGCCGTAACGCTCCATGATATAACGGTCATAATCGATTTATGCAATACAGAACATTATGGAACGCAAAGGACCGGCACCGGGACTGTAAGATTATCACAGAAATAAAACGTTTTACACTGTATGTAGGTCATCATATAAATTGGCACGATGCAATGTATGCTGTATCCAAAAACACTTACGTTTCGTTTTAAAATATTCTCCTGTGGTACAGTGGAGCACTAATGTCACTAAAAATAATTTAAACTCCATGTTTTGGTTCGGCATCTGTTGTGGTAGTAGAAGCTAGTCAGGATCGCCCCGAGCAGGCAGCTCGAGGTGGTGGTGTGATACTAAAGCCCCGCTCTGCGGGTCTCCACATGCCTCAAGAGTGCTACGAGGAGGGGGGCTATACGCAATTGTTAACTATGTAAATAAAGCTTAAACTTATCGTTGCTCAAGTTAATATTGCTAATAATGCATATAAAATTTGTAAGATTGCCTTTTTGTCAATTAGGACCTAGTTATGTCACAGACGTGAAAATAATGAAGAAATGCTTGATAATGAAAAGTTATAGACACAAATAGAGGGACATTGAGCTTGAAAGGTTGAAAAAAAAGTAGGTGAAGCATTTGACTTTAGACATAGCAGGAAGCTTGGCTAAAGACATAATCTAGCATCCAATAATATTTGCACGTTAATTAAGGGAATTCTAGTAAAGATACAGCTGACATTAGATACAATAGATATTCTTACAGAGCCAGAGAAGCTATAGTCAGTACTGCAGTAATCAAGGAAATCAAGTCGATTTCCTCAAAGACACGCAAATAACTAGTTCAGGTTAAATAGACTAGTTGACTGGCAATTAAGAACTTACGTGTAGTAAGTAGTAAGTGTTACATTCGTTCCGTAACATCGATTCCCTCTTCTTCGACACGGCGAATGTTTGGTAATCGTGTACCTACGCAGACTTATTGTTATAATATTGGCTAATTATATTGATTTTTACAGTTGCGAATTTATGTTTTATTGCGATGTAATAACGTGTTCCTTTATTATCTTTCTTCTGATTTCATGGTTAGTTCCATTCGTAACTCTATTGAAATGTTCTATAATAATATCTTCAGGATTTCGTACATTTGTTTTCTATATATCAATTCGAATAAAATTTTTAAACGCTGCTCGCAGTTCTGAGAAAAAATGCATAGAAAATGTGGGGCATCTATTTTTGATTCGTAAGCAGACATATTCAATATTGCGTTTTCATGTGTATCTATAGATTCGAAAGAGGTTGCGTGTCTGATTTTGTCACAGTCGATCGCGCGATGCTTTTCGTTCAAGTTCTTTGCACAACCTTACAACACATGTACAGACAAACCCTCTTGTGGTACCAGTGCTGATCGTACGATGACTTGCTTTATAATTTGCTCTTTACTCTTGCGTTTGCGCAACCCTATGTTATTGCTAAATATTGATCGCATCGTTGGGTATATGAATCGCAAATGTGTCACGATGTCGTGATATTATTGCTTCTACCAGATCACCTTGAACTCTGATTATTACGGTGTCTAGATTATTATAATCTATAGTGTTTAGATAAGACATAAATACATTACCATATCTTTAATATACATTAATTTGTTATTGATGATAATTAGATATATTTGGTGTGATTTGTGCACATGCCTATCGATTATGAATTTTGTTCAAATGCCAGCCAGATGGTCTTAATTTTATTGAAGCGAAGTCATCAAGACACATGCATGGGGTATTATAAAAAAACGCAATGATGCAACTTAGTTTCTCATAGACATTGCGATGATATTGCTTAGTAAGTAAATCTTATATCATAACATACCGATGACATAAACCATTATCTTATGTGAAAAAATATATTAATGATGATATTATATCAGTAACGCGCGTCTTACAAAAAAGTCGAATGAAATGGATTGTAAATACATATTAAAATCTGTGCAAATCGTCCACCTACGCCCGATCCGAATGTTTTATGATATATCTCTTGTCTATATGCTTAAGCTATAAGACAGCCTTGAACCGCGAAAGAGCTTTCTGAAATTCAAAAATAGAACCGAAAGTATGTTTCTTGTTCAATAAATTTTTAAAACAAACAAAACTTAATCGACAGCTGCTAAACGATGTGAACATTTAACAAGGATCCTAATTCTAGCAAAACTAGCAAAACTCTTGTTATGTCTCATTCATTTTCTGTATACAATGAACCGTCTAGTGAAGCTAAAAATTAAATAGACAACGACATAACAGACATTTGACCTCAAGCTGAAGAATGATGCAAAGGGACAAACAAGTCATCTAGCAACGCAACAAGATGCGTGTTACAAAAACAAAATGAACGACGAAGAAAAAAAGAGAAAGGTATAAATGATTTTTATTTGATATTCTCTAACCAGAATGTCATCACGATACATTATAGCGTTAACTGGTCATAAACAACCTTCAGCCCACGATCTAGATACATCAGCACTTCACAAGACTTTAAGTTTATTTTTGTCTGGAAGATTTCTTAAGAGTTTTATAATAATTCTTGATGTTGTCCTCGCGGTCGCTGTACGACTTTGACCCGTAAGTGGGATGCAATCGGTGCAGTTTAGTCAACCACTGGTGTACAACACGTAGTACCAGTTACACGGGCACTAGATATCTAGAGGAGGTCGTTGTGAAATAATAGTACTGATCATACCATAAGCGGTAAGGTAATCGTTGTACATGTTTGCATTTGCTCTGCTTGCGTGCAAGAAATTATAAGCACTGATTTAGGAAAATAGCTCTAAGTATTTTCAGGACATGAAATAGAAGACGTGCACACATTGTTTATTTTGTCAGATATAATGAAACAAAAAGCATGCACAACACTGGCATTCAGCTGTATCCGGTTAGACTGGAAGCCGATCCCAACATAGTAATATATAAAAGACTAAGCAGACGATGACAACGATGATGGGAAACAAAAATCTAGCATTAAAAGAAGTAAAAAAACAAGTTTATTTGGCACATATGCCACAAGTGCACACAACATTAAACAAAAAACATAACACCAATAAGTCGCTTGGCATGACACAGGGATTAGAACCACAAAAAAAAAAAACTTATGTATCAAAATAGCTGGAAATACTTAATAATACTATTCTCTTATTTATTCTTTGCTTTTTCACAAAAGATTTCTTTCATACTTGACGATGAATAATAATACCTAATTTAAGTGCCTTTATCATTAGGAACATTTTACAAAAAGCATATTAAATATCTGACGCAGTTCAAAAATCATTTGCTATACAAATTCAGTAATGCTGGAAACTTTACTATTGAATAGAACACGGTTGAGTAGGGGCGCTAAAAGAGACTGCACACTGAATATGAGGAGACTAATTTGAGAGCTGCGTTTACTTGGCAAACTAAAATGCAATCATATCTGATTTTGCAAAACTGACCAGTTTCTGACAAAACTATCTTTTTAATAGACTCTTGGTTAGACACTACTTAGCCAATGCTAAATACCAAAGTGTTGAGATACTATGAGAATCGATTTCCTCACAACTTTTTCTTCACTGTTGCCTTCTTATATTGGTACCCACTCATTTCTTATTTGATCCAATCGAGTATTAATATTGAAAATCGTAGAATTTAGCTTTGTTCTGTGTTCTGAGAAACAAACATTAACCAAGTAAGGTAAATACTATATTGTCGTTGTTGTCAAGAAGCAGTCGAAAAATCTTAAAATAGAAATTTCTAATGAGGCATTGTTGTCAAGAGAATTTCCCGGTTAGTGTAAAATCCTTCTTCGTGTACAACGTAATGCTTTTTATAAACGAACCTAAAACACGCTGAAATTTGAACTTTTGCCAAATTACTCCAAACATTGTTCTTACTTTGTAATTATCACACTTTAACTAAAATTTTGGCGTGTTGCTTGCGTATTCCCTTGACCTTGACGTAATGTCTCGTAATTATAAGTAATTAGTCTACGAATATAATACGTAATGTCAAGGTGTCGTGTGTCGTGAGGATAAATCCGACGGTGTCTTCGGATCTTGGCCGTTGATCAAGATAAACAATCTTCATAGTAACGTCGAACCCACGCTCGGATGATGGAACTGCTCTTTCTGGAACACTAGCAAACTGATGTAATAATTTATTTATTCTATAGTTATATACATAGAAGCCAGTCAAATTAATGTTCGTGGGTAAAACAAATAACAAGCCAGCAGACGCTACTGTAAATTTTGCAGTTTGCACGCCTGTCCGCAGATGATTTACCGGGGACTAGGCTAGCAGCGGATGGAAGAGTTAGCTCCATTTTTACAAGACTGGAGTGTGGCACGTGAAAACATTCGTAGTGTTTTTCTCCAATGTACTATTTACCCAATTTAATTGCAGGTTATCTACAAGTACCTACTATAAATCAATCAGATCTAATGGATGTTCCCAGTTATTCGTAATATCCTTTTGCTGAATAAAGTACATCAAGTCATTAGGTATCATCCTCTGTGATGTCGTCGTCATTGACTCTCATATCGTCTTTCACAACATCCCGTAGCTTTTTGGCTTGCTTCACGAGATGTTTCCAAGCAAAAACAAATAATGACCTCACTTTTTCATTTTATCACAATCGTAGAACACTTAACCTACTAAAGTACTTGCTGCTACAACTTGCAAAGCCGCAAACATAAAATGCATGGAACTATGAAGTTGTTATTTCTGAAGACAAAGTAATTGCTGAAGATGAACACAACAAAACACGATGTTTGAATAGATTTAAGAATGAATAGGTTGAATGACCTCCTTGTGTCTTTGAGCTAAAATAATAATAACTTAAATAGCGCACCGCTCTGGCGTAGCGTCGTAAATTATATTGCGAACAGTGACATTGGATTGCGGGATTTCGTAGAAAATTCTATGGGTTAGTTTATTTTTCTCGATTTTACTGGGAGTTGTGCGAAACAAACAGAATTGACGTCCGTTTATACTGTAAACGGACACTTCACGCAGCCGTCAACCGAGCATTCTGTACATCAAACTAAGTACCTAACTCTACGAAAAATATTACTGGAAAACATTTTTTTTTTGGTGTAAAAAATCGCGTTGTACGGTAAGACTCAATGTAACGCACTCAAAACATTGTGCTGATGGATGCATTGAATAAGTACGGGGATCGTGGAGGTATTTAAAGTTATGACATTCAAAACTTCTATTTAAAAAAAAACTTGTGAAAAAGTTGGAACTTTGGCTCTCAATATCTCCGTGACTGGAAGGTTCCCAGGAATGGTCTAGAACAAAAAAATGATCGCAATGACGGGGAGAACAACTGCCTCTCGTCTTCGTAAAGGGTACTTTTACACCCATTACTATGTCTTGGAGAAGAACCAATTAATCAATGCAATGTTTTATCAATTCCATCTTGGATGAAAAAGAACTTTTAAATACAATATTGACACAAAGGGAGAAAACTTCTTAAATCACGTGTGATGTGTGATGACATTCATAGCAAAACATGACGCCTATTTTCCCAAAGGGTTAGGCAGAGATGTAAGTATCTATAGAAGTATAGAATACCCATATTTACCCAAAATATTTAATTTCCGTTACACTTGAAGCCGACCCCAACATAGTTCTGTAGGCTAGGATGATAATGATTTTAGGCCCATATAAAAAGAGGCAAGCCCAGAGCCGATGGTAATCAACGGGGCACATATCCGGTCTCCGTAATGTCAGGTACTGAGAAATTCCTGTTGAAAAAACTCATTTCTAATCTCTGTCAGTGTCAACATCTTAACGCTGTCACAGATGATAAAAGAGAAAGAAAAATGAAAACACATATCTGCACACAAAAATATTTGTCGGATGAAAAGCTTCATAAATTAACAATCTGTTTGAAATTAGTTTAGAAACCACAAATCCAACAGCACTTTAATGTATTATTTTAAAATATAGAAATATGTAACTATCTTTCACAATCAGACAGACTAAGATTGAGATGAATAAATGAAATGTCTAAGTTCTAACACATTCCGTTTCGAAAGTTTGAGAAACAAAATTAAATCTTTAACTTTGCTGGTCATCATTACCTGGAAGACGTTGCGTTGGAAGGCCTCCCACTAGGTGGACCGATGACCTGGTAAAGGTTGCAGGCATCCGCTGGATGCGAGACGCACGGGACCGATCATTGTGGCTTATGTAGCGACACTTGGGGGAGGCCTATGTCCAGCAGTGGACGTCTTTCGGCTGAAATGATGATGATGATTACCTTCACCAAGCAGCGGGGTGTAGTTGTGGAGCTGTGTCTCAAACTATGGTCAACCTCCTATCCTGCCCAATGCCCTCTTAGCCCAAAAACATGCAGCCGAAGTGACCTTTGCGCTGCCACCGGCGACGCGGTGGAAGTGGCAAAATATAAAATTTGTCGTGCCAGCGACACGAAGAAGAAGAGATCATTACCTTCCTGCGCTTGACCCATTCTGCTTGTGGTCGGCGCAACACGTTTTCTTCTTCCATTCCCCATGTCAGACGTCACAGCATCATTTACTCCTTTCTCTTTCATATCATTCCTCAAACAATCTATCCATCTTTTCTTTGGCGTATTATCATCATAATCAAGTAATGCACAAGAATGGTTAATAGATTCCGATATATACCTACTTCTGGTTATCATTATCCATTAATTATCACAATCCATAACAGTAATGAAGTTATCAAACAGTTTTAAAATAACAACCTATTTGTCCGATAAATAACGGATTTAAAACAGTGTATTGACCCTACCAGTAATCTTATCTTATTATCTTTATCGATGCGAAAATTTGTGAGGAAGGATATGTATGTTTGTTAAACCACGGGTATAGCTAGTTAAACCAAGATTAAACTCCTACGCCATTTGAAATTAACTATGAAATTCTTTATGATGCGAAGTGTAGAAGGAACAATTCACTTAAAGTACATGACATGTGCTGGGGCCTACGAGGTTTAGCATTCATGATTATGCGGTGAAAATAAAATGCTTAAAAAGAATGGAAGATGAACCCATAAGGCCTACTAAGATAGATGATCGACGATTTCTATAGCTGTACGTAAGAAGAAGACGAAATTAGCCATAGAGACAGAAAGAAGCTACAGTGTCACGTAAAATGCACGTAGGTACAGTTGTTAAACTTGATAACATACTAAGCCTGACCCAATTCTGTCACTTAGTTTAACAAAAAGCATTCGTCATCATTCTCCTGCCCTTATCCCAATTTATTTGGGATCGGCGCAGCATGTCCTCTTCTTCCATACTTCTCTATTACTCGTTATCTCAGCAGTCACCTCCTTTCTTGCCATATCATGCTTCACGCAGTCCATCCATAGCTTCATAGTCTTCCTCTACTCTTATAGCTATCTACATTCATACCCAACATTTTCCTCATTCCTCCGCATCATCGTCCATACCAAGATTACCGTTAAACAGAGTAAATTAACAGTTACCTAAACTGTGTGTTTTACCCTCATCCTAATTTAACACTTAAATCAAATGCACAAATTATTTTGTTTTATTTGTAACCCAATAATTCTGCAACCTGTCACCTAAGAAATTTGGCACATGTGCAGTACCTGTGATGGATCGGATTTAAGGTAATAATTCATAACAAGTCATAAAGATGTCATAAAATGATTTAGTAACATCGTCACTTTCACCATCAGTCTTATTAATACTGAAATTTTTCTCAAGTTTTTGTTAGACTACTCGCAATTCCCGTGGTTTTGGTATGTTTTTCGCTATTTAGTATTAGGTGTCATTAACCTTTCACATTGCCTTAACCTTTTCCCAGCAATACTTGGGTCAGCTTTAAGTTTAAGCAGATGCAGCCGAAGCTTTTAATATGGGGCGACTTTCTTTGTCTACCTCCACAACCCAATTACTGAATTTAGGTGCCATGTCACCATTGTTATTTGTCACCGTCCTTCTGCTGCTCTTTCTACAGATCTTTGCAATAGTCCCAACCACCACTATGTTGGCTAGTGGTCATTCATACTCTGTTCTTTCACATTAAAGGTTTTAATTACTATTAAAACAAAACCGATACTTACAAACGATATTTATTAGATAAGAGTTAAATATTTACAATTAAAAATTGGTAAAAAAATACTTAACGAAAATAGCGCTGTTAGGAGTTACATTAGGTACTTACTAATTAAGTAATAATTTAAAACTATCACACAATCTTTGACGTTGTTAAGCACTGCAGACATTGACTTAGAAGAGAATACAAATCATGTAATTTCGACCTTCATTTGACATTCATAAAATACTGTTTTACACCGAATAGTTCGGCTGGTCTCATTGGCAAGCATGTAGGAAAGTAGCGATGAGTTGTTGATGATTTACATATGGCGGGTGTTGCCGAAACCGCCGTGCCCGGACTGAGACGCTCCCTTGTTGAAGCCCATCTGTAGGTTCAGTTCACTCTCGTGAGCACGAAGTTGCTCCTCAGTGAAGGTACGTTCGTTCTTTTCCGCCATCTTGGGTCCTAACTGGGGACCGGTCCATTCAGGGTGCTTTTGAGTCTGGAATTAAATCACGGGACAATTAAATATCACGAAAGAAAACATCCATTTATTTGATCGTCGAAACTAAAGAATACTTACGATCCTGCCCAGAGAGTACAGGCAGAGGGTCACTTGAGGAATGTTACGCCTCTCGAACAGGTCAGCAGTTTGGAAGATTTCTTCTTCTGGCACTCCGTATTTCTTGATGGCAGCTTGGAACCTGAAAATAGATAAAACACATTTTAAAATAATTGTAACCACAACAACACTCGAAAAAATATTTTCTATGCAAACGTTACTTTGAAAAATGATTGTTACATTTTGGCAGACGTCTCTAATAGTTTTTTGTTTACTTTCTAGTCAATGTGTAATACAGTTTTGAAGTTTACCTCTGAATGTTCTCCATAAGCTGGAAGTTGGTTCCTCTCTCCTGGATCTTCTTGACTGACCCTGGAGCCAGTTTGTTGATGAGCTTGCAGAGAACGATGCCGTCCTTCAGGTAGTCTTCGTAGGCGGCTTTGGTGACGGGTTCGCCAAGGACAGCACTGATCCAGTTCAGCACTTCCTGTTCTTGTTCCTTGTTCCTGGGCTGGAAAGATACATCGAAGTTATTATAATGAACAATATCATCATCATTCATAGCCTGACTTCTAGGTCTCTCTTTACTTTTACCATTTTCCATGTCCTATTGGCAGTAGCCTTATCCAGATATTGAACGTATCGAGTTTCATTCTGGAGCGGAAACTTCCCGAAAATTTGTAGAGGAAAATGTAACTGGCAAGAAATAACATTGCTGTTTACTACCGAAACCCATAAATTACGTGAAAAAATCGAAACTTGCAAGTTTCGAACGCTAGCAGTTAAACACTCGCTCCAGTGCCAAGTCGTTTGATGGCGTACGCGCAGACTCCAGCATCACCTCCGAAAATAGCTTCGTTTACGAAACAGATCGCTGTTATCCCATACTGATGGGACGGGGTACATCTGGAAAGCTTTTAAAAGTAACCTAAAAGAGGTTAGAGATATGGTGGATCGCAGCTGCGCGCGCGCTCCTCATTAATCTGAAGTGTTCTAAAACTATTGACGTCATCAAACACTCGCTACTGTATATTATTTTAATGTACTTTTGTTAAAACAAACTTTTTCGATGCTCACTTTGTTTTGTTTTTGAGTAAATAAATTATACGATATATGAATAGTGTATGTAGGGCGTTAAATTGCTGTCAGTTATGAACTTATTATTGAATACTTTGACTTTGGATAAAAAGTGTATGAAGTAGAATGAGTTTGAAGAACCATGGAGATGTTGTTTTAAATTAAAGAAAGTAGAAAACTTGACGTCACAAAATAAACAAAGTTAAAAAAAAAGTGAAATGAAAAGAATGGTAGAATGCATTTCTACCATTCTTTTCATTTCCCTTTTTTTTAGTGCGAAATAGATAATTAGGTAATTGGTAATTAGCAAGAAAATGTATTAGTGTAAAGTAAAAATAGCATAGTGTTGCCAAGTAATACGTACTGCCATATTACTATATGTCACAAAACTTTTTAGTAAAACACTTGACTTCCTGAGCGAGCTTTCGCTTCGAACTCGACTAGTTGACTGTAAGGCAGTGCAATCCGCCCGCCCAAGCCGGCAGCGTGCGGGGGCGGGTGGGTGGAGTGAACACTAACTCTCGAACTACGTAAATATATGATGTCAGTGTTATTTACATCATTTGGAGATGGAACCGGTGAATAAAAGATGATTATGAACCCTTTCATTCATGAGGTCGGCCCACGGGTGTAACTAATTCTTTTACATGTCGAGTTTTTGTTATATTGTTTGTGGTAGTCAATTGTTTTTTGTGGGAAGGTCGGTTTATAATTTACATCTGTTGTTCATGTAAACAAATCTTAATATAAAGTACCTTAGTGATGAAGGGTATTAAATTCAAGAATTAAGACAACTACAGTACTTTCACAGTTTTTGTGCCTTGTGACTGGGACTGTAGCTATATTTCACTGTTGTCTTTGTTTCGACAATTCAAAAGTTCCTGTAACTGGCCTACTTGAAATAAATGCTTTGATTTTGATTTTGATTTTGAAAGTTTAGGCAGATTATCTAACTATTTCTTCGTACTAATTCTCCGAGAGGGATTTATTTGAGTGACTTTTTGGAAAAAGATTTGATTATTTTAGAAATTGTTACGAAAAATATATTTACATGGACAGTAGTAGTTATAGGCTCTGGTGGCCTAAAATGGCCGCTATAGCAGAATTATAATAGGATAATAATAAGAATCACGTTTAAAAATTCTTAAAATGCTTTCAGAGTACAGACGCAGTTAATATTATGAATTGTCACTTTGTGGCCATTTTACGAATTATAACGTAATCGTAACGAACCTGCTAAAGCGGCCTTTTTAAACCCCCTGGACCTGAACAAAAAGAAATTCAATTTACCAAAAATAAAATTTATGATGATTTTAAGGCCCTATCTCCAACAAACGATTCAGGCGTCTGTCGACTATCTGATTTTGATATATTTTTATGGCCAAATTGTCAAGAACTCAGTCGACAAACCACTGCCTGGACCATGTGTATTTTAGTGAAGTTGGGCCCAGATAGGCCTCACATCATCATCATCATCTGCCTAGCCTTTTCACAACTACGTTGAGGTCGGCTTCCAGTCTAACGGATTGCAGCGGAATACCAGTATTTTACATGGAGCGATCTGACTTCCATAACCCAGTTAGTACTGGCTAATACGATCCTCTTGGTAAAGCTGGTTGTCTGACTTTAGGGCCACTGACTACCTTAGATAGGCCTCACATATTATTTGAATTAAAAATAACATATTTTATTATGAATATCATATGATGAGGTCTATTAATTTATTTATTTAGGACAACCGGACATAGTAGAGACATGATTTACTTACAGAATCGCAGCTAATAATGTTATAAAGAAAATGTATTTTGTAACAGGATGACATACACGATAAATAACGAGGAAATAAACAGCTGTTTTCCATTTGTTGTTTTTTTATATTTTGAGAGGAAATAGAGTGGTTACATCTGGTGGTAATAAACTTTTAATTTTATTTAGTTAATTAGGTAAGTATTTTGATAAAGAATGACATTGGTAATTACAGTTAAACCAAGAAGTGTATGCGCTTCGGGTAATATCGGGTTTCCGAACTAGTACGAACTTACACCCATAGCTGCAAAACTTTTGACCTGCCGCTCTTTGTAGTTGTGGACCTCCCATCTACCCTTTCATATGTATGATGGTTACTGACTTCATCATCATCTGCATAATCTTCCTGCCCTTGACCCAATCTATTTGGGGTCGGCGCAATACGTTTTCTTAGTCCATTCTCCTCTGTCAGATGCTACGGCAATGATGCCGTGATACGTTTTCTTCGTCCATTCTCTTCTGTCAGATGCCACGGCAATGATGCCGATTACTCCTTTCTCTTTCATAACATTCCTCACATAATCCATCCATCTTTTAGTTACTTGACAGAGAGAAAAAATATAATAACCCACCATTAGGCCGCAGATCTACATCTGTCAGTCAAAAGTTTTGAAAAGATTTTTGGAATTACATAGAGTTATTAACCTGTAATGTTGACATCATGATAATAAACACGAAATTGGAAAGTATTTCCCTGGTTGTAATCAACCTTTGTTAGATATGATCATCGCGTATTTAGATTTCCGAAGATGGACGATGGTTACAGGAGCGCATACTTTTTCTTGCAGAAGTTTTAAGATGGCGCCCATAATTTGAGTATCACTTTAATGAAATTATTAAAATTGCGAGTTCATACACCTTCTATTTATCATCTGCTATGTTCATAATGCCTACTTGCCTGTCCTACTTTGTTATTTATTCGTGCAAAACAAGTAATTTTCTGTGATTTTGAAATGTTCCTACGTAACTATTTCTGTGATGATTATTCATTGTAAACAAGGAAAATTTTTCGTGATAAACAAATAGATTTCTACGAAAAATACATTTTAAACTAATCTGTCATTTCCTAATAATTCATCACAACTTCGTTAACGTCCACATTTTATTGAAGTCTCTTTCTCTCTCTTTTTCAGTTACTCTACTTGACATAGGTACTTGGGAGTGATAGTTGCTAGAGAGTGAGCCTCCATCTAGACATTCTGTTTATTGGGGCTATATTTTTCTTTCAGCAAATTAGCTTTTTTTGTACCTAAGCTCATATTCTGTGAGTTTTTAACTCATATAGATATCTCAAGAACAAGGGAGACAAGTTTCACAAACCATTGAAAACTCAATGTTTAACAATGAAAATGTAATTAGAAGTATATCTGAGAAATATCATAAAGCAATAGTTCAATAGACTTCTACCTTCTGGTGTGAAATGTTTTTTTTTAAACATATTTAACACGACGCACTAACTTGAGTACTTATAGTAATAGAAAGAATATAGCTTGTTATCCAGGTAATACATAAGCAGGTACATATTACCTAAAACTAGTTAACATAGTGTTGTTGCAAATGAGCCCCAAACTAGATAGTTAGTCTAATGGACGGTAATGGACGATGGGCTTAACAGTGTAACTCTATCATATCAAATTCTAAAATAGTTTAAAAACTTTCAGATTGAAAGAAAGCAAAATGTACAAGTAGTGCCGTGTGGCTAAGATAGTATAAATAAAGAGCTTAGCTTCAAAACAGCTGTGAAATACATAATGTAAGGCATACTATGCGTTTAATACCGCATATAAAATTAGATCACTTTTTACGACTGACGATGAGATTTTAATTTTAGTTTGAACTGATGTCGTCACGGTTTTACGTCAATGGTTTGTGGAGATCCTGTTTCAAACTTTGATGTATAATGAAAAGAAAAATGTAGTTGCTAAATGTAAAAAAAATAAGGCGCCGTAAGTCTTTGTGAAATCGAGATAGATCTAGATCTATCTCGATTTCACAAAGGCATACAGTGCATTGGACTTAAAAGAGTAGGTAATTTCGTAAATTTCTCATGATTTGAGCAATACGAATTAAAAACTATGATTTGTGGACTTTATAATTTATTCGGCTGAGAATGTTATGAGCATTGTTGGAAGGTTATTGCACTCCTTGAGTTGTTTTAACTTTGTTTTCTATTTTGTAATGTAAAAAGTTAGCAATGTCTATCTTTACCTTTTTTAAAGAAAGTAAACTGGTGCCCTTCGGTTGTCATGGAAAATAAATATAATGTGGTCTGGAGTGCCTAATTATCTATCATTTGTCAATTGTCGGATGCGGTCAGTCTAACTCCGGAAAAAAACTATACCATTATTTAATTGGTCTTCAACTGTGTGGAACGTATGGAGTTCCCAATTTTCATAAACTCATGAGTGGGACATTACCATTAAGATCTGATTCATACATGCATTCTAGGGTGTAAAGAACATCGTGACATAAACATTAATGATGATTCGCTGATTTTTAATTAAAAACCGACGTAAAATTTCAATCATAGCACCGAATACATGGATAAAAGTTTGTGTTTGTGTCACGATGACACACAAAATATTTAAATTTACCTAGTTAGCTGAATTTGGCTTAAAATTAATTTGAAACCTGAACAAGGCAATACCTAAAACTGTTCATGATACTGAAAATGTAAACACAACCGATCTAATTCTAGACAGACATAACAATCAGTCAACGGACAGTACACGACTGAAACTAATAACTCTGATCTCACCTGCCTCTCTAATCCAAACATAGATAATTTACTACTTCAGAAACAGACAAATGTGACACATTACAACAGTTATGGATATGGTACTGAAATTTATACCCACGTAGATAGATGCTCGATGTATTCTATAAATGTAATCCGAGTTGGCTTCGAGCCAAGTGAAGAAGCATGTCCGGTGGCGCTGCGGGAAACCCCACGGTATCAAATTCTCGCAATAATTTGGAAAATATAGATACTGAGAAAGACAGAATTTAAGATGATGTGAATAAAATGATGACGGATATTGAGGTAATGGCTGATACAGACGAAGGCATGAATAAGACGAAAGATGTTAGAGGACTGTTAATGTATGGAAGATTATATTTATAGGTCGAAGAGATAGAGCACTGGTACAGGTCTAAAGAAGATAACGAAGTGGTCAAAAAGGTTTTTGATGACGTCCATAATAAACTTGTAACGGCTGTAGTCGAAACAGAAAATGATGACAACTATGTAATGCTTCTTATAGAACAGAGACTTAAAATATTGTAGAACAATAAATAATTGGAGAACTTTTCATCTCTTCTCCTTGAAATAGGTATAACTGATTGCGTCGAGGCCAAAATTATGCGATACGGCTGACTATAAAGCAAATGAGGATATTATTCAATTTTTGACGCGACAAGCAAACAGTTTGAACACTAATAGACTTTGATCTCATTAGAATAATAGCTATGTGGCAATTCATCAGATGTTGATGATTGTGATGATGTTTTAAAACACTGTCACTGGTTTTTCAGGTCATCATCATCATTCTCATGCCCTTATACCAATATTTATTTCGGAACTGCCTCGTCGATCGCAAAAAAAGATTTGATCCTAGTTGTCGCAATCGCGCACTGCGAGCATGAGGTCCTGTGTGTTCGATTCCTGGGTCGGACAAATTGTTATTGGCAGTAGCAGCCACGGAGTGTGGATTTGTGCCCGGTAGATGGCAATAGGCTCTCCACCTATTACTTGGGACTTAAACATGGCGACAACGAAGTGTGGGTGTACTATTAGGTACACGTCTGCCTAACCCTTCGGGATTACACCCTAGGCGTGATGATATTTATATGTTATTTTTGGTTGGCGCTGCTTACTTTTTCTGCAGTCCTACTTCTCGATTAGTCGTCATCTTCTTTATATCATCTTTCTCACAATTCCTGCTTAGTTTCTTTGGTCTTCTACTATTCACAAAAGGTAAACTTGTGATAAGTTATCAATACCTTTATCCATTCTAGAGTATCCAAAAGGAATGCAATTATCATGATCATCATCATTATGGCTTGCAAATGGTGGCTAACCTAAATACTCAGCAGTCTGTTTGTGTTTTTGTCGATTTACAAATTCCATATGCTTATGTTATTGTCTGGATATTATTAAGCGTCGTCTTATGATAAGCTATGACAATAGTGTCTTTAGTTCGTTTAACCCTTTCTTTGATATCATTGTTTTGTTTATTATCATTATGTTTATCACTGTGTTTCCAGTTTCTGTCTACAATTCCTTTTAACGGCAACAAGAATAGATTTATGCTCAGAGCTCTAGTCCGAAGGAATGAAGAATCCATAACGTAAATTCGTTTCTTTTTTGTTTCAATATAACCACAACCCTGGAGCAATTTGGTACTCCATGTAATGTAAATGAGTAAACTTTTGAAGCTAAATATTTAGATAGATAAGTTTGTTTCTCTTACTCCGCGTATTTGTGCTAGATCTACGGTTTGTGTATCTTGTAACGAGTCGTTTCCATTACCAAAGCTTAACTTGATAACAAGATATCCCAAACTTTAATAATTTTATTACCAACTACATAGCTTATGCCCGCGGCTTCGCCCGCGTGGAGTTCGCTAACTTATCCCACGGGATCGTACTACCAGGATAAAAATTAGTATCCTATGTGTTGTTAATTCAGGTTATAAACTATCTGTGTGCCAAACCAGCCATCCATACGTCCTCACAAACTTTCTCATTTATAATATTAGTAAGATCTTAGGATTCCATGCAATGTATCAGGTGTCTAGAACGTGCATAAAGCGTAGGTCGTTTGGAATGACCATTTTGGAGGCGAACCAGCAACGCTATAACATTATAGATGTACACTGTAATTGCATCCACTGGCCTTAACCAGATTATTAGCCAGTGCGTAGTTACATAAGGTAAACTCATGACATTATGACCTATCCAACTATCTTAGGTATATGGAAGATTTAATTATGCATAATTATGTCACGCAAGGCGAGGAAGATGATTCGATTAACGATTTTTTTAAATCCCGCTGTTTAAGGAACAGCTTCTACCCGCGACTGAACTCGTGTTATGGTCGAAAATTATCCTACGGGAACGTTTCAACTCGGGGATAATGTAGCTTCCCATTAGGGTAAGAATTTTCTAGATCAGATCAGCGGTTCCGAAGATGGGAATCTTACATCCAAACTTACAAACATTACCTCTTTATAAGGTACTTATTAGAATAGATTAAGTATATCATAAAACATAATATCACGCCTGTAATTCCCGAAGGGTTAGGCAGAGGTGGACCTAATAGCACACCCGCATCTCGCCAGTTACGTTTTGGCGAAGGTTCCATAGAACTCGATTCCTATCGGCTTCCCTTTGTAAAATGACACTGTCAGTATTCTATAGACAAATAATATAATCTCATTAAAGATATGTGCTCTGGCTTACCTGTTACAAAAATTGACCCTTCGCTACTGGTCCCATGTAATAGGGGGCGAGAAGATAGCCACCAACTGGGTACAAATCCAGACTCCGTGGATGCTAACCTAAACACTTACTTTCGCATTTATAATAATAGTAAGATGACTAGAAAAACTAAAAAAAAAAAGCAAAACTGAAGTCTTTCGTAGGTTCTGTCTGTACCTTTGATCCCTATGATAGTTTGAGTACATGTGATTGCTACATAGGTGTCTACCTTCTTTGTGTCCTACAAGACTACAGAAATAATTTTTCCACTGCAGTGCAGCCACCTAGCGTTAAGCGTATAAAACAGGCACTAAGTTCAGGCTGTATGACTTTACGTAATAAGCCTTTATGCAATGAGTATTGTAAAATATGTTCACGCCCGTAAGGTCTGGCAGTTTCAACCGAGCTTGACAGATGGCGCTGTAAATGTATTTTTAGCACATTCATAGAGCTGTCACTTGTGTGCGTTTATCTATGGGTGATGATTGGGTACTACAACACATCGTGGAAACTCTAATCGGTAGCTACCTTCGCTGAATAGAGTTCGAGCCGGCGCGATTCGAGCTAAACCGAGTAGTTTTTTCCAAATGACACTCAGTTGTGCTAAATCATGCCAAACCCCGTACATGCGGGTAAAAATACCCTAAACGAAGCTGGAGGGCATTTGTTCTCCTGATCATTGCGATATTTTTTACGTTGTCGACCATACCGGGGAACCTTCTAGTTATGGATATTGGAGGTCAAAGTTTCAACTTTTTCACAACTTTTGTTTTAAAATACAAGGTTTTTATGGTTTCAAATTTTATTTAACATTCCATTACCCCTGTACTACACAATGCATTAATCAGCACATTGTTTTAGTGCGTTACACTGAATCCTACCGCAAAATGTAATTTTTCACACCAAAAACAGTAGTTTCCCAGCAATAATTTTTGCGCAGAGTTACTTAGTTTGATGTCCAAAATGCTTAGTTGACGACTTCGTGAAAGGTCCGTTTACACCTTGTATATTATGTGTGTTGCGCCAGTTACATTCTTGTATTCGTATAATGCACACAACAGAATTTACAATTGTTAAGGAATAGTTGGAATGGTTCCAATCAAGAGTTGGTCCTTTTGTTACAGGCTAAATAAAACCTTGCAATCTGAGGTCAAGCCTGCATGACCAGATGGCATCTGATGTCATCTTCTAGTGTGCATCTTGTAGATAATTCCATGGTAAAACCGAAACTAATTCTGCGCGGCACCAATGACAACGACCAACGACCTAATGCATAATAGGAACGCGAAACCTAGGCAATTTAGTGTTGAAAACTTCATTGATCCGCAAACGTAGGCACGTGTGGTCAGGCAGAATCTTAATGATGAAAAACGAATAGGTAATGGTTTTTATTTCGATTCCAACATACATATGTAGGTACTGAATACTGATTCTATTGTTCACAGAATGATTCATGGTCATAAGGTCAAAACACTAACACAGAGTTTAGCTACAACGTATTTACTTATAATTTCTTTTCGAAATGCTGAAAACGGTGCGGTACCTGTGTAAGAGAACGTCATGGGGCAACCGTGCCCTAGAACGAATAAAAAATCGAAGAAATGTAACACCCACCAATCCGCACTGGGCCCGCGTGATCCTTGATGATTCTTGTGATGGACTAAGCTCACTCCAGCTCACAGAGAAGAGGCGTGGCCCAACAGTGGGAACATTAAACGCTAATGCTATTGTCTCGGAAAATGTTGGTGCCTATAGGCTAACCTTAATTGATTACAAAGGACCGGCCAAGTTCTATGGCTATCGGTCTGCATCAACCATTGTGTTCGTGAAACATAAACAATCGGCAATTCTCATTACCTTAGAATACCAAGTGCTTAGTGATACACATGAATCTATTGTTAAAGACACTAGGTATTGTCTAGATTCCTGCCAAAAAAATGGTACCTACATTGCTACTTCAGACGGTACAAATTCAAAAGATTTAATCAATAAACATGCCATGGTCACTTATGAAACGTCAGAAGCTAGTTCACGGTTTGAATGTGTCGTGTCCATTAGAGAAGAACCGCATAAACGATTCGCTGCAGTTGTGTATCTATTTAGGATCTCCAACAAAAGACATACACAACACAAGACAAGACATTGAGCGTGTAGTTAAAGGTAACCAAGGAATTCTTAAGAATTCAGGGATTTGGGCGCAATGGCACTAATAAACGCAAAAAAAGAAAAGAAATTGCCAAGTGTAACTCAGCCATGCAGCAAAAGTTGCTTAGTCCATATATCTGCCCTGCTAAATAACCTTTTACCAAACCTATTCATATAATTTTCCTACTATGTATTTTCTCACAAATCTCAATGTTAAACATTTGAATATGAAATAATGTTCAAGGTATTCGCTTGCAAGACACGTTTCTTTTTAACATAACTTATTGTACCTACCTAAATTTTCATTTAAAAAAGTGATAGATTTGTTTATGAGACTGAAGACCTTGATTTGTCCTTCCTTCGTCTTACAAGTCATAAGCCTGTCGTTTTAAAAAATAGACGTCATACATTATGTGCATTGCATAAAAAACACATACCTACCAACGCAAGTATTATACTTAGAGAATTTCCTACCAACTGTCAGATAGTAGAAAATTCTAAACTCATACCTAGCTAGTTCATATAACAATAACAACAATACAGGTTACTTGAACTAGGTCTTTGATCCCAAAAAAGTCATTTATTTTTTCTCGTTTTATCTTGTTTAGAATGCTGGGCTGTGAAGAAGATGGATGAAAACGATTGCATGTAGCGGAGATGAGAATGTAAAGGTGGATGTGTGGTGTGACAAGAAAGAATAAGGAATTAGTATATCAGAGGAAGTTTGAAAGTTGCACCTGTTACAGAAAAGTTGAAAGGGAATCGATCTGTCTTGGTATGGGCATGTGATGAGGAGGGACGACATACGAATCGAATGTGACTAAAAGAGTGATGAATATAAATGTTGATGGATGGAGAGAGACAGGCAGACCTAGGATAGATGGGTGGATCCTGTGAGGAATGATATGAAAGAAAAAGGATGTCGATGATAGCATGACGGTTGACAGAGGAGGATGGAAGAAAAAAGCGGGTTGCGCCGTCCCCAAGTTACATAGGACATGGGCAGAAAGATGGTAATACCATATTTAATTAAATCACATCAGCAGAGTTTCGCTAGCGAATTAAATTTGAACTTGTATTGAGAACTTTAAGGAACACACATGATAAGTTAATTTCTTTGAAACTTAAAAATCCTATGAACGAGTTGATCTTGTTTTTTGTTCTGTTCTAAGACGATAATTGAGCCATTGAGAGAATAATAGTATACACTGATACCCTGCTCGCACTCGAATTTTTCTTTCCATGTCAAAAACAGAATAATAGTATGTCCATGTGGTGCGTAGAAATGAGGAAAACGTCGGGAGTAAAGTTTTGAGTATGAATGTGGATGGTTATTAGAGTGGAGGAAGACCTAGAAAGATACGATGCATGAGCAGTGTGAAAGATGATATGGTAAGAAAAGAAGTGATTACTGAAGTGACGACCAATAGAGAAGCATTTATGTAAGACTAGCTTCTGCCGGCTGCTTCACCAGCGTGGCCTACATGAAACAAATGCTAAATTTTCAAAGTTAAATAGCAGAGTAATACCAGATCCCCTATAATACTAATAGGTAAATACTCCCGCGCCCCGCACGCCCTGCGCCACACTCCGCGCCCCGCACGCCCTGCGCCACACTCCGCGCCTGTCTACGTGAGTTTCGAAGCCCTGTTTGGCTGTAGTTGGGGGACCATTTTGGAAAAACTGTGATACACGTGTCTCATAATTTTAATTGAAGAGTATGTTTACAAATTTCAAGTCAATCGAAACAGAGAATATAAAGTTGCACAGAAAATTCAACCCCCTATTTCACCCTCTTAGGGAAGGAATTTCTAAAAACCCTTTCTTAGTGGATACCTACTCTTCACAAAGAATACATCCTTCAAATTTCATGACTCTAGGACCAGCGGTTTGGGCTGTGCGTTGATATATCAGTCAGTCTGGATTTTGAATTTTATTTGTAAAGATGTAAATAATGCCGTAACGTCTGACAGGCAAGAATGGAAGATGAAAACGTGTTACGCCGACCCCGAGTAGAATAGGGACAAGGACGGCAATATGAAGTATGGAAGAATGAGATATGCTTCACCAACTAAAATAAAGGTAGGATGAACATGATGAACTCAAGTACCTAAAGCCGTTACATTAAGATGCAAGTGCAACCACTTAGGTAGTTGCCAGTGATATTTCACTACAAATGGTACATACAGTTATCTACTACTCCTTTTACATATTTAGTATTTAGATGATGTTCAGCTTATCTTGATATTTATTTAGTACTTGCGGTGCTTGTCACGATTCTAAGTCCGCACTATCCCTAATGCAAAAGAACACTGGACAAAGTGGATAAGTAAATTTATCTGCTCTGCGGACACTTTTTTTGGTCATGTGATCCGAAAATTTGTTTTCGGATCATAACGGCGTTAGAGCATTTTTTGAGAAGCGACCGATACATAGTTATGAACATAATAATTTTGTTCCCTGTATTTACCAACGATTATACTTGATTTCTTTTTTCGAAATAAAACCTATAGAGTTAGAACTATATTATTCAATGATTATTAATCACGTATGTACCAACCTTTATCAGTGAATCCTTTTTTCCAGACATTAATCCATTTTTATGCGTAATTAACCAATATATATAAATATTTACGAACGTTATTAAATTAAATGGAAAACTTTAAAACTAAACTCTTTATAAAATCAAAGAAAAATGTTTTGGCACATAAAAAAATAAGAAAAGAACTATAAAAGGATGCGACACCACCGCTGAATACAATAACACGGAACACAGCACAATAAGCAGCATTTTCGCACTAGTTGCACAATCTCTAGTAAAATAAATAAATTGTGTTGTATGCACTTCACACTCCCAGTAAAGAATAAAGCAGTTTTTAGACGCTACGAGAGTAAATATATGAAAACAATTGAAAGTCAAGGCCCGTATGTTGTGTCGGACGACGCGTTATCACTGACTGTCGATTGTCAAGCCCAACGATCGTCTTAAAAGGAGTCCAATACAATAAATAAACAGGTATCTTTTGTCTGCACATTAATTGCGAGGGTCTCCATTAAAGTCTTCTGCTTGGCATTTGAATTGCAAAAAAGTGTAACTACGTGATTCGAATGGGTGATAAAAATGAACCCAGGTACGATTAGTTTACATTAGTAGGTACCTAATCACATAATGTTTTTAAAACAGCGCTTGTTTCTTCAATAATAACGCGTTAGTAATGTTTAATATTAAATTAGTTCTTGTTATCATAGAAAATGTATTACTAAAGTCTTGTGTTGTAGGCTCTTTCTATGACACAAAGTATCTTTCTCAATTTCTATCGTGCGATCTTTACCCTAATCTCTATACAAATAAATAAAATTGATGTCTGTTTGTAAATAAAAAAAACAGCTTTCTACTGAATACTTATGAAAATATGTATGGCACTTATAACAAAATCACATTGTTTTCAATTTTTGTCTTTCTGTCGGCTTATCTGTCTGTTTGTTCCGGCTAATCTCTAAAACGGCCGGACCGATTTTGATGGGACTTTTACCGGCAGGTATTGTATTGTATTGTATTGTATAACGGGCTGGTGTCCGCAACTCCACGTCAAAGCGCGTATTTTGCGTGCGGGTGGGAAATCTATTCGATCCACCCTAACTCCCCGAGAAAGGCCAGCAGCGCCTTGGTGCTGCTGACAATCTCGCGGAGAGTACCTGGGGTACCGAAGTACTTTGCCCTGTATGTTGCAACCACTGGGCAATGTTGAAGCACGTGGGCTGCTGTTTCGTCTTCCTCCATGCAGGCTCGGCACAGGGGGCTGTCTGTGACTCCTATGACAAAGAGGTGTTTATTAAAAGAGCCGTGTCCAGTGATGGCGGCTGTGAGTGTGCGCAGCTGTAGTTTGGACAGCCTAAGCGCTCGTTTGGTGAGGCGGCCATCGATAGTAGGAAGTGCTTCCTTGGCCTGCCTGCACTCGCCATGGTCCAGCCACAGCTTGTGGTGTTGTTCGCTGGTTCGTTTCCTTACCAGTGTGCGTAGGTACCCGAAGGGGAGTGGCACAATGGGTTCGGGACCCACTGCTGCCATGCTCGATCCCCTTCTAGCGAGTTCGTCCGCTGCATCATTGCCTCGGGAATCGCTGTGTCCTTTGATCCATTGGATGGTTATATTATTGTGATTACCAACCTGGTTCAGGCGTTGGTGACACTCGTGTATTAACCCAGAGTTGACTATATGGTTGTTTAGTGCTAACAGAACAGCCATGCTGTCTGAGAGTATACGAATAGAGTGGTCCACAACCCCCCTGGCTAAGATGGCTGATGCCGCCAGGGAAATGCCCATGCATTCTGCCTGAAAAACCGTGTTGTGGACCCCCAGTGGTGTGGCAATATGGATGTTGAGATCTTCCGAGAAGACTCCAGCTCCAGTGCCAGTACCTGTTTTAGATCCATCTGTGAAGATCCGTAGTTCCGCAGGGCTCAATCCCTCGCAGCGGTGGTCCTCATAGAGTTGGATTTTGTATTTTTTGTCGAATACGAACTGTTTGGGTATCCGATCGTTTGTTGCTTTTGCCAGGGGGAACTCAATATAGAATCCCTCCAGTACGGCAGTGTGCTGTGTTTCTTTTTTACCCCAAAGTTGAAGTGTATTAAGGCGTACTGCCGTCATCGTCGCCTCCTGCTGTATAAACAGATGGAGCGGTGGGAGGCCCAACATGGCTTCGAGAGCTGCGGTCGGAGTAGTCCTCATGCAACCTGTAATCGCCATGCAGGCAAGCCTTTGCATGCGTTGCAGTTTAATGGAGGCCGTGGCTAGTCTGGTGCGGGGCCACCAGACTACTGCCCCGTAGGTGATCATGGGTCGGATCACCGCGCAATATAACCAAAGTATAATTTTAGGGGATAGGCCCCACTTCTTACCTATCATCTTTCTGCATTGCCAAAAGGTGATGCAGGCCCTGTTTAGTTTGTTGTCTAGATGACTACTCCAGTTTAACTTACTATCCAGGATGACTCCCAGGTACTTGACCTTGTCGGCTAACTGGAGTTCTGTATCGAAAAGTTTGGGTAGGCGATGGAAGCCTAGTGTTCGTTTTAGGGTAAACATGACTAGTACCGTTTTCGTGGGGTTTACTGATAGGTCGAAATCTCTGCACCACCGTTCAACGATGCGTAGCGCCTGTTGAGTGAGATTGCAGATTGTGCCCGTCACTTTCCCCGAGATGAGGATGGCGAGGTCATCAGCGTACCCTATTGTGTAGAAATGGTTCGCGTTGAGTTTAGTGATAAGATCATTTATCACCAGATTCCAGAGGAGGGGGGATAGTACGCCTCCTTGGGGACAGCCTCTGGCTATCATGGCCATCTGCTGTTCCTCCGCAAGACGAACCACTCGTTTACTTAACATGTTAGTGATCCAGTCAGTCAGTACCTGTTCTACTCCGTGTCGAGAGAGGGCGGTGCTAATGCTGGAGAAGTTTGTTTTATCGAAGGCTCCTTCGATGTCTATGAAAGTACCCAGACAGGTGCCCTTCTGATGTATCGCTTCTTCTATCCGGCCGACCACTAGATGGAGAGCGGATTCAGTGGACTTGCCCGAGCTGTATGCATGCTGATTAGCATGTAATGGGATAGTTTTCAACACGCCATCCCTCAGCTCTCTCTCGCAAATTCTCTCCATGGTTTTAAGGAGGAAGGAGGTCAGGCTGATCGGTCGGTGGGATTTGGCGTTGGTATAGTCACTCTTACCTGGCTTAGGAATGAATATAACCTTCACTTCCCTCCATCCCTTTGGAACGTATCTGAAGGCCAGGCACGCTCTCATTATGGGTACCAGTCTACTGGCGACAGAGGATCCTCCCCAATGCAGTAAGGCGGGAAAGACTCCGTCCGGACCAGCCGCCTTGAAGGGATGGAAGCACCTGATCGCCCACTGGAGTTTCTCCAGTGATATCACTTTGTGTGCGTAGTGCCAGTCGTTTCCTGTGGGCGTTTGGGTTACCTCTGTCCAGTCAATGGTCTGAGCGAAAGCGCAACCTGGGAAGTGAGTTTCGATAAGGACGCGCATCGCCTCTTCTGGTGAGGTGGTAAGTGTGTTGTCGGGTTTCCGGAGAACTGTGGGCCCAGACGGGCTCTGCTGTGCCAGTATTTTCCTTACCCTGTTTGCTTGCTGGCAGGATTCGATGTTGCCGCAGTATTTCCGCCAACCGGTTGAGCTCCTGAATCTGATGCATTTTTTGTAGCTAGATTTGGCCGCGTAGTACGCATCCCAATCCTTATCAGCACAGGTATTCATGGCTCTGTTTAGGGCTGCCCTAACCTTCCCGCGCTTACGTTCCAGATCCGCACCCCACCATGGTTGCTTACCTGGTGTTGTGGGCGGAGTGGATTCCGGGCAGGATGAATGGTAGCTGTCTAGCATTGATTTAGTGAGATGACTTACACGCTCGTCGATCTACGGCGTGTCCTCGTAGGTCATCCAGTAGTTTGTTGACGCAAGCTTGTTTTCGAGGATGCGTGTATAGGCAGCACGGTCAGTGTTGCGCGGGTTGCGCCGTGGCAGTATTGGAGTCACACCGACCTGTATGTCGAAGCGGATCCACCTGTGGTCCGAGCAGGAGGCCTCCTTAGAGACCTGCCAGCCGGTGATGGTGGCCGCTGCGCCCTCCGTTGCCAGAGTGAGGTCGATGATTGTTTGGCTACGTACCGGCAGGTAGCTGACGTTATAAAGTCACAGGCCACTTTAATTTTAGAAAAATAATTAGGGTACGTGCAAAAAAAAATAATTCGATTAAAAAAGGGGAAATGCCTACAATAATAGGGTTTTTTATAATAATTTCACGCGAACGGAGGTCGCGGACAACAGTTAGTATAAAATAAGATTTCAACACAAGACCGCTGCTTAAGGGGGAAGCGCCCCAGGGCTGTAGGACTCCAGGGCTGCGGGACTGTTCGAAAGAGATACCGCGGCCCTGGAACACAAAGGTCAAAGAAGGAACATGGATGGGTTTTAGTCAGTACAAGTCTGACACTCCCTTCCGCTCCGCCCAGAGTGGGGGGTCATATGATGATTTCCCATCAGAAAAAAGGGGGGAAATGCCAGGGTAGCCTAGTAGTTGAATTTCGCGGACAACCCTGGCGCTTCCACCTTAAGTAGTCTCTTCTTGACTTGTAACCCAAACAAAAAAAACTACGATGACAGATCGGTCAGACCGAATGCATTATTACGAATGTAACACAACATGCATACACGCATACAAACACACGCATACAACCTGCTTAAATATACATCGTATTCTTTTAAAAGTACCTAAGTGTAATCTTAAGGATACTGCGAATTCTTATCGAAGGATAATCTTAATGATATAGCGTCACAAAAAAGAAGGGCAATTATACAAATATTAAAATGATTAATTACCTAATAAAAACACATTTATTTTATCACATTTAACATTTTAATGGTTCTTCAATAACATAGCATCACGCCTGTAATACCTAATGGGTTAGGCAGAGGTATAGGTATTTATAGCACACCCACATTTCGTCAATTTTGTTTAAGTGCCATGATATAGGGCGTTCCCCATCCCTATATGAGCTTATTACAATCAAAGAGGCACAAATCCAGACACTGGGAAACTGCAAAATCCTGATTGAAACTGTAACACTGAATCTATTTCTCTCTTTTTTTAAATTTTATAGTAATTAAGTTCACCCTATAGTTTTAGCCACAGATTTTTATACGCCATTCGTACCTAAATGGAAAAACATTAGCTACTTTTCATCTATTTACAAAATAAATATATCTTTATCTTTAAACATTTTTCGCGACCTGGGTATTCCTCTTAACCAAACCACTAAGTGCTAATTTCACCAATGAAGCTAAACGCGATTAGCACATCTAAACTGCGTTCAAGAGTTATCGGTGTCTCCATTGCTATGGAATATTAACAGCCAGCTCTAAATATAAAGTAACTCCCACGTTAATTCAAATTTCGACCATTCCAGTGCGCGGGCAAGCGTGAACCTGAGAAGGAGCAGGAAGCTCAGCAATGGATCGAAGCTGTCATCGGGGAGAGGTTCCCCAACGGACCCTACGAGCATGCTCTCCGTGACGGCATCATCCTGTGCAAGCTGATGAACCGTCTGAAGCCAGGAATCATCACCAAAGTCAACATCTCTGGCGGGGACTACAAGTCCATGGACAATATTAACCAGTAAGTTCAAAATATTAAGAGAATGTTAACAGATTGAGGACATGCAGCTTCTGCTGATGGATTGTGTCCGACAGACGCGAGATGGGGTCACTTTTGAGAGAATTAGACTTAAATAGGCTTAAAGTAGGATTAATACAATCAATTTTATCCCAACCAACTTTAGGAGGTGCCAAAAAATTAAGTCATTTAATAACAGTCATTCATCGGCGACTTCTATCTTTACCCCAAGTGTTTTATGTAATTGTTTAACTGGAAAGTTTAAGAGTTAATAATAAGGTTTAATGTAACAATGGTAAAATGAACGATGTGGTTGACATATCTGTGACATAAAAGTTCAGAATATTAAAAGTTTTTGAAAATTTAGTGATGAAAGTTTTGATTATAACTGTGGATTGCTATTAAGAGTAGGGGAACACCAAAGGAACGAGGGATGGATCGTATGAAAGACAGACAGTGACTCTTGAGAAGACGTCTAACAGAGAAGTCTGGAATAAAGACAGGGAAATTAATGACACCGTGCAGGCCAGGCTGTGGTCGGCATAAATTAAATGGCGTCTTCAATTTACAGACTGTTATCTTAAACTATTAAATGAGCAATATTTGTATACAGGGTGGAATTTTTCTAACTCAGCTGGAGGGAAAGTACTCTATATACTGGAGATAGCAAAATTTACTCAAAGGAAACATTCCTTTATTTATAAAAATAAACAAATCTGCCCTAAAAAATATCAAGAATTCGCTTACCACACTCTAGGATCGGCTTAATTACGAAAAAATAACACCCTATACTTTTATGGCATCAATCGATAGTGTAATTCATGAGAAACAAATCTCTCTAACAAACATGATAAATTAAATTAAAGGAATACTATGAAATCTCTCTAAACATATAAATTCAATGGGATAAGATAAAGCACTTTTACTCAAAGGTCCATCCGATTACTTATGTTAATACCTAATTAACAATTGTCTTTTACGTCATTTATTTATTAAAATGACGAAGAACTATTTAGATAAGAAGATTGCAATTTGCAATAACAAACACGTGCAAATTGCGATCTTCTTTTTAATTTGTACACCAAATGCTGCCTCACTGCCACAGGAGACACAACCAGGAAATCATAGGCTTTCAAGTACTTTAATATTTTGATGTTTTGTTTTTATTGGTACCGATTTCCCGTTTAAATATCAAATCCAGTGAAGGTTTAAGACGCGGAAAAAAATATCTCGCTCAAAACTTTCAATCAACCTTCAAATTTTCCGTTCCCTGACGTCTTTGCTTGTGAATTTCGTATTTCACGTTATTGTGCGTTAATTAAATTGTCAGAAAAAAAGTGCAAAAACGCTTGTTAACTCTTAATAAGCAAGTAACAATAATTATGAAAACTATGACCTTATTGGTCCTATTAAATGTGAACAGCAAATCATAAAGATTAATATAGGTACCTACTCTGCACAATATGAATAAGAATCGCTTAAAAAATCTTGATTCTTTTCAAACAAACCATTTCTTGTATTGTGTTCCTTTTTCAAAAAATTTTTTTCCTTTACAGGTTCCAGAAAGCATGTGTGAAGTACGGAGTCCCTGATACGGACCTCTTCCAGACTACAGACCTCTGGGACCAGAAGAACATCGCCCTCGTTACACAGACCATCTTCGCCCTTGGCAGGACGGTACGTATCTTAGTCTCAAAATAATAATGAGGTGATGACCTCATTATTATTTATCTCTGCAAAAAGTTATCAGACCGAAGTCATTACAAAATGATTGTTTTGTTTCAAGAAGAATATTGATGCAATCAGGACTTACTAGTCAGTTGAGAATCATTCAATAACTTTTATCTCTTTTAAGATAATTCATAAGTTAGTATTCTTTAGAAAAGATATTATCAAAAGTCGAATAGTTAACTATCTTTACTCGGTCAAAAAAGCTCTATAAATAAATGACTAGCACGCATTGCTGTTCCGGGCTAAAATATAGACTGAGCCTTCATTTCGGATGTTCACCCGGAACCACAAGACTACTGGATTTTTTCTCAAGGATATCCTCAATAGCATTCTCTCAGCAGTCGCAATTGCTACCACTAGAGCACTAGATTAACTAACCATTCAAATCTTACTTATGCAAGACGACTTACGAAATCCATTTCAATTTTCAGGCATACAAGCACCCAGAATGGCGCGGCCCCTACCTAGGACCCAGGCCTGCTGAAGAAAACCGTCGTGACTTCAGTGAGGATGTTCTCCGTGCTGGCCAATCAGTCATCGGTCTTCAAGCTGGCACCAATAAACTGGCAACCCAGTCTGGACAAAGCTTTGGCGCTTCCCGCAAAATCATTCTTGGCAAGTGAAGTACTAGGCTAACAGAAATCAGAGAGGGATTAATTTTAGTTTCGCGCCTCTAATTTTTATGTATGGGTTTTTTCACTTGGTTAATTTATTATTCTGTATGTAATTTGTAATCCATTATTTAGATTCTGTTAAATTCTTGCAAAACAAAATGTCACGTTCTTATTATTCAACAATAAAATAATTGTTTTATGCGACTATCATTCCTAATTATTTCCTTTGTGCATAATGATTTGATTATGACCAGTCAGTCAGTTTTTATTGTACTTTAAAAGTATCATCGGCTAGTCATCATCACCAATGTCTAGAAATATTTAGTTTTAATAACTATTTTAATTATTTTATGTATGTATAATTATTTTATAAACATTATTGTAAGTTTTAATCAATAAACTGTGATTTTTGGAGTTGGATGTGGATTAACTGTTGGTACAAAAATATTTACTTATTATAAAACAAAAATAAATACGACTACCTACATACAAAAATATACTGTTTTTTATGTCTCAAATAATAACTTCAGAAGGTATTTAAATATAAATACTTAAAGTAAAAAAAGGCAAAGGTCTAAATGGTCAAGGTAAGGAAAATGGTCCTTCGAGTCGGATTTATATCAGATCAATGACCCGAAAAGCATAATGATTTGATTATGGGAAGTAGACTGGGCAACCAGCCACCTGTCTGTAGGGACCACGGACTGCCTCATTTTCCCGTGGTCGTCTGCACTGACATCTAAAAGTAGGGGTAAAGTTCTGGGTTCGATACCCACATTGATCAATTACCCAGTGGTAGTAGGAGTCTAGATCTATAAGTGTGTTGCGTGCAATGCTCGCCCTGAACCACACGCGACGCGTCTAAGACACCACCTAGCCTTAGAATATGTGGGTGTAATGGATTCTACATACAGGAGGCCTAAAAGTCACAGACGAAGTTAATAATTAGGTATTATGAATAGTCACTTTGTGACCATTTTACGAATTCTAACGTACTTAATGCGTATTATTATCATATTATGATTCCGCTAAAGGGCTATTTTAGATCTCCTGGAGTCCTTAGGTACTGTACACCTATGCCGAGCCCTGCAAAGTAAATGTAGAAGTATCACGTCTTTACTTATGTTATATGTTTGCTACTCTGTTGTCCTAACATCCATGACCTTGAATACAAAAGGCGAACGGTCCACTCTGATCCATTTTTGGTCCGCCCCATAATTAATGTCCTCACGGCTCGTTTTTGGATCATTTGTTAATTTTCATTCTGTACATGCAAGAGGAAAATGTGTTATTAATTTCTGACTTCAGAAGGCTTAGGACCACCCATGGAGAATATACTTAAAGGATTCTAATGGGTGTAACATAATTAACACATAAGACCTCTGGTGTAGTATCTCAGACCATGAAACTGAACTACTTTTGTTTTATGGCTTTTGGAAATTCATACCTTTGTTTTTGTTTTACCATAAACGTTGATCAGCTGATCGTGTTTTTTTTTCCAAAAACTCGTGGAACAATAGTTGCTCAGTTTCATGGTCCGAGAGACAACACGGGAGGTCTGGCGTTTATTATGTTACACTTTGTTGATAGGTAGTAAGTAGGTACCTAATGATCTTTGGTGGCGTTCCTAAGCTTCTGCCTACCATCATAAAAAAAAGAAAAAGACGTGAGTTTATGTACCTACGTAAGTATGAAGTCTGTAGATATCTGCCAATTGTACACCTAGGTACCTACCTAGCAGTATTCTCACAGCAAAGATAGAATTAAATAAAAGTAGGAATTCATGTAGGTATGTATAATATGTATATACCAACTTACTTACTAGGTAAACCTATATAGGTACTCTGCTTACCTAATCCTCCTGAGACTATAGGCGTACCTTCAATCATCTTCTATCTGATCTATCGTCATTGTAGGTAGGTACCTATGTCTTGCAAGTTGCGACTGCCTTAGCTAAGCGAGACCAGATGAAAAGGCAAGTAGGTAAGTAAGTAATAAGGTACTGATTAAAACTCTAAAATACTAAACTACTATTATTTCGTTGACATTATTGATCAATCAATAGTACCCAAACTTTTGATGTATTGCTATTTCGTAAACGATCAAAACACCAAAACTGACCACCCATAACCATCACATTCACTGAGTGGTGTTTCTTTATCAGTGCCTATCAACGGAAGGTCTGTATTATATACTCAGTTAGGTAGCAATAATCCAATACTAGGTAGTTATCTACTAAACTACACTGTTTTCAAAAAATTAAAAACTCGCAGTTTTAAAAAGGCGACATCTAGTAGCAATACAAGAAACGTTTAGGTTGTCCTACATTGTGATACAGTTCAAATATTTGTATCTAGATGGCGCAAAATCATCAATTCAAGGTCGTACATAGTGATGTCCATGTTCAACAGTCAATGCCATGTGTGCAACATAAAATCCATCGACATAGTTTCATGTGGATAAACTTCTAATATTAAATCAAAGTTGATAAATTGAAGATTTACATGAACTAGAAGGGGTTTTTATTGTATTAATAAGGGTAGCCCGGAAATTCAAACTGTCTTAGTTTTTTTTTAAATTTGCAGGTCATTGTCGGGTTTTATGTTGATTAAACTCGACCGCAACAAATCAATATGGCTACAGTTATAATAATTAATTAAATCATCAATACAAACCTCTAATTAGTTAATTATACATTTGTAACTACATATTATGTGTCACAGTAGCGAATTATGTATTTTTAACATACAGCCTAACACTGACATGCAAATTGCAAAAAACTTAAGAAAATTTTAATTTCGCGGGCTTCCCTGGCGCTTCCATCTTCACTTTAAACCTATGTAGCTTCATAATTATCTCGACGGTCTCGTCCCATTGATAAAACACTATCTCTCATTGGAAGGATATACCTACCCAATTTCAGTAATATTTTCAAAATTACAATTAAGTAATGAATTATAGAAATATAGACTCATAATTTCTTCTTTGATAAGAAAATAATCTTGATGAAAAAATTACGTCAATTTAGGTAATAAGCAAATGCTTAGATAACATTTTTCATGGTAATTATTTACGTATCCTAAACTAAATGTATTCGTACTGCAAAGTTTAATTTTGTTCCAATAAAAAGTGAGTCTGCAATGTCAAAGACAACAACAATGTTGAATGTTGATATTATGTGCGACGACCACATCACTATTGTTAAATAACACAAGCCCGCAAATACTTGTTGTGGAATTTATTTTTTTTAAGCTGCGTAAATTGAATGTGAAATGTGTGTATAAACTATCCAAATGTTAATAAACACGTGAGAAAATGATAACATTCGGCGGTGGGAACAATTCCACAGCGTTAGAAGATACAGGTGCGGTGTTGTGAACTTTGTTATTCCGTTTTCGTCTTGTGGGACTTTGAGTTATTGAATTGTTATTTTGTAGGGGAAGTGAGGAGTATCTGCGAGAGTGTGTGCAGCGATGGGTCCAACGCGACGGTGCAGCCGGGAGGCTCGAACCAGCGGCCTCGGATGGATATAGCATGTGTTTTGGATATAACCCAAACATTGAATCTTGCTCATAGAAAAAGAGCTTTGGAAGAAGTTCGGTTGGCATCTGAACTAGTCAATGCTAATTTACATCATATACATGTAAGTTTTCTCATTAATTCCGTGTATTTGTTAAAAAAAAAAACCAAACGTTTTGGTACTTATCCTTAGTGTCCTTCAAACATCTCTTTCGTGTTACTAAAGTTACTTTGATAGCAATTTAGAATGTAGATTCAAATTTAATTTTGGAGATTGGCATTGAAAAGATAAGCCACATTGGTAATACCCATGTTTTAATTAACACTAAACTACACTGATAGTCAGATGCTGGGGTTTTCCCAGTTGTCATTTCATTTCTTCAGTATCTGTATTTATAATTATAACATTTCAAGCATCACTATAACCAATGCAGTGCTTCTTGGAATTTACTTTAAGATACCAAACACACTTCAAAATCTTATTAGTATCTTATTTTACTCTTCAAATTAGTAGTCATACTTATTAAAACTTTCCTGCTACAGCGACCTTGCCAATTGATCTTGAAATACATCTATAGAATTCCAGCATACTTTATTTTTATGTTGTTTGAGTTTGGTTTTTCCCATGTACAATTTCTAGGATGTAATTGTTTTGTAATAGTCATATTCAACATTGTTGGTGAACAAACAAAAATCATCTGAAAGATAGAAAGATGTTTTAGCTGTAATTTTTTACTGCTGACTGAAAGCCACCTTTATCCACTTTCCAAAATACCAAAGGTTAAAAGACCTATCCATTTGCCAATCAAGCATTTCAGTACTTCTGTCCATGTCTGTGTATCTTTGTTTTGGTCTGCCGAAATGTGACCTAGCACCGGAAGGGACCTAATCAACGGTTGTTTTAGTCCACAGTGAATCTCAACACAAATTTTCTTAAGTACTTACGTATCAAAGGCAGATGTTGCCTAGCATTTTATTTAATAGCGCTTGAGGCATGAAGGTGTATTTTGTCCATTTTACAACTCCACGCGTCCACTTTTTCTGTAAATATTAAGACAAATATCTCTTTTTCAGTTCGAAAAATTAGACTTTGGTGAGACAAATGTGCTGGACACATTCTACAATGCAGACGTGGCACTGGTGGACCTCAGTCTGCAATTGCAGCAGAGTTCTTTGCTGTATCATCTGGGAGTACGGGAAAGCTTTGACATGAAGGAAAATGTATTGCTGTACAATGATGTTGATGCGGATTCTACGCTTAGGCTTAAGGTAGATATGTTTTTGATTAAATATTACTTTTACCTTCTTCCCACAGGGAGGAGGTGTGTGGTCTAATTGTAAGATAAGAGGCTAATTTTATTATGCCTAAATAGCAGCCTATAGTATAGGTACTATTATTAAGGCAAGCTATTATGAGATTAAAAAATCTCTAGAGCAAATAAATGATCTCTGAAATCTCGATAAATAAGATTATAAAATTGCATTTTTTGATAAACTACAATGTGACTACACAATTATTTTACAAAATGTTCAGGAATGATGGTAAAAACTATAAAATAGACACATCAAAAAATGCTGCTACTGGTTAACAAAACAACCTTAAGATTCACACCTTCATTAACATAATTCGTCTACCAGTAATTCACATAAATCTAAATTAGTCTGTTAAATGTTCATGCTCCATTGTATCCAATTTCATTGCTTTGACTTTACATTCAGATAGATTTTACTCTGACCTTGCACAGTAACACAACATAATGATTAAAAACTTGGGATTAATATATGGGATTGTTTTCATTGAGACTCAAGCCAGCCTTGAGAATGATTTATGGTACTTAAGCAAGGTTATGTGGACCATGAGAATCCAGTCTATTGTCACTTCCTAGGTACGAATTTTTAACCAGGGCTATATCTGGTTCCGAGTCAACAGTTACTGATTACTGCGTCATCCCAGTGCTGGGCAAAGGCCTCTCCAGATGATTTCCAGTTCTTTCAATTCAGGGCTAATGTGGTCCTTTGTTTTTTCTTTTTTTTTTTTTTCGGATGGGAAATCATCAAATGACCCCCCACTCTGGGCGGAGCGGAAGGGAGTGTCAGACTTGTACTGACTAAAACCCATCCATGTTCCTTCTTTGCCCTTTGTGTTCCAGGGCCACGGTATCTCTTTCGAACAGTCCCGCAGCCCTGGCAGGCATCGGCCCATGCGGACCCCTACTTATTTGCTGACATCTCTTTGAGGCGCACGTGGAACACGAACCCGCCGTCGACACGGCCTGTCGTTATAAGATGGCCTGACGGCGAGCTAGCCCATAACTCGCCGTCCACGAGGCCCGCGCCTACATGGCCGGGAGCCACCACGTGACCCCCGACGCCCAGGGCGTCTCCCGCGGCGGCTGGGACGTGAGGTTCTTTCCCTCTCACGTCCCGCCACCTCCTTCACTAGCATGACTGCTTCGCAGAAGTAGGTGACGGCTTCCCATTCCCTCTCGCTCCGCACCATGGCTTGGACCAGGGCCGGACGCGAGAGATCACCGCCGCCAATCGCCGCTACGAGGACACGGCGGTGTTCCGCCCAAGCGGGGCAGACCTCCACGGTGTGGTCCTCCGGACGATCCTCGCAGTGGGAACACCCGGGCTAATGTGGACCTGACTGATTGGTTTTGTCTATTTCGGCCAGCCTTCTGCGAGGTCTGCCACGACACTTTCAGGCTATGTTAGAGCGCCACATCGGGGCTTGTGATCAACAGCTCTTTAGGTATAGGGCAGACTTGGCAAGCCCAGTCTTACTTAAACTTAGCGGCTTTTAGAGCAATGTTAGTAATTTCTTTTTCGAGTCAGTTTTTAAGCATTCCTGTCCTACTTAACCTTTTCCCAACTATGTTGGGGTCGGCTTCCAGTCTAACCGGATGCAGCTAAATACCAGTATTTTCCATGGAGCGACTGCCTATCTGTCCTCCACAACCCAGTACTGGGTAATACAATACCCCTTGGTAAGACTGCTTGTCAGACTTTTTGGGCCACCGACTACCTGTTACGACTGTCAAAGATTTTCATATGACAGACGGGACCAACGGCTTAACGTGCTTTCCGAGGCACGGAGGAAACTCGGTATGCAATGGGTGATCACCCATCCACCGACCAACCTAGGCAAGCACGGCTTAACCTAAAGATCGATCCGAGCGGCTGTTATTATTTAGCCACGAGCTCTTCCTCATTCCTGACTTACCTAAAGAACATCTAATGGAAAGATATAATTGAGCGTAAAATATCTTAGCGCCAGCTGCCGAGGCGCCACTTATCTCAATAATAGACAAAGCCGTATCTTATTTACACGACGTTATTATTAACAGCGCTGTACTATGTAACGTGCAATCATGTCATTACGTCTTTTGTCCACAAACTAAAGTTGTTCTCTTGGACTTACAAACATACTGGCTGCAAAATTGTATTATTATTATACGACATTTGTGTCCTTCTGGACCAAGGCCTCCCTTCCCTATTTCCACTTATACCGAGTGTAAACAGACCCTTCACATAGCCGTCAACCAAGCATTCTGTACATCAAACTAAGTAACTTTACGCAAAAATTATTGCTGGGAATGGACTTCTAAAGCACTCATAGCATTGTGCTGATGAATGGATTGAATAGTACGAGGGTTGTGGAGGTGTGTAAAGTAAAAATCTTACATTGAAAACATGTATTTAAAAAAAACTTTTGAAAAAGTTGGAACTTTGACCCCCAATATCTCCGTAACTAGAAGGTTCCCAGGTATGGTCAAGAACAAAAAAATTATCGCAAAGACGGGGAGAACAAGTGCCTTTCGGATATGTTAAGGGTCTATTGACACCCTTGTCTTGTTCGTCCCACCATCTCCTCCTGGGCTTGCCTCGTTTCCATTTGCTGCTGTTCCGGACCCACTGTGTGGTAACATTAGCCCATAGCTCCTTCAGCGTACGACAGATGTGGCCAGCGTATTTCCATTTAAGCTTGGCATTTAAAATTGTAAATAGTTAAACAAAAAAAATGATTGATTTATTGATCTTGTCCAGGTCTTAGACCATAAAATTTAATTGCTTTATTCTGTGCTAACTAGCAAAATAAGAAGTAATAAAAACTAATTTTGCATGTAAATAGCCATGCTCGTCACACATTTACGTGCTATATTGAGAGTTAAACGTCAAAACCAGTCTGTTTTTGTTTTACAAATAAAAAAAAACGAAAGCTTTTTCATGCATAATATTAACTTACACACTAACCTAACAAAACAAACTCAAAAAAAATAAAGATGTGGTTAGTTATCTCTTTTGCTAACTGTACATGACTAATTTTCTCCATTATGTTAAAACATTACATGGAATTATGGAGCCTGTGTGGTGGGTAGGAGGAAAATTATCTTTTTCTTTTGTACCTACAGGTATTAAGTTAATAATGATTTATTTAGATTAGGTATAGCATGAAGAGTGGTCTGGTAAGTCATATGACTTATCATTGTGATCTATATTATGAGGAAGTCTATTAAACTGTCTACCTGACGTAAGATTCTGTGTTTTTTCTCAATACAAATGGACTGATCTTGTCTGACAACCAGTCTTACCAAGCGGCATCGTATTTAGTATTAACTGGGTTGTGGAGGTCAGATAGTCAGTTCCTCCATGTAAAATACTGGTATTCAGGTGCATTCTGTTAGACTGAAAGCCGATTGTGGTTGATGTTAATTCGAAAAATTGAGGGTCAGAACACAGCAACCTGGTAGGGTCAAACCCTAAGGGTCAATTCACACCGAAGTGGCAGCAGTGGGCAGCACAGAGGCAGGCCGAGTTTCACTGTCAAACCATTTTATGCTTTATCTCCATCAGGAAATGCATAGTATCTTTTGAAAGATTCGGGATGGACGCGCGGCCGATCGCGAGACGTCACGCAGCCCTTCAAAGCGGCGCACTACAAAAGTGCTAGACGCGGCTGGCCGCTGCCGACTGCTACCACTTCGGTGTGAATTGACCCTTAATCTTTACCTCATTTCCTGCTTTACATCCTTATTGTACAGTCTAGTCATAAAATGGCCACCTAGCCAACATACTTCCCTGTAATCAAAATCCTATTCAAATACCTCGTCAGATGACAACGTACCTACATAATAGACATACTCCACTGACATCCTTTCAGATCTCTGCTACAGCTCAGTCATACACTATCGGCAATTTTCCTATTATTTAAATATATATCTACTAGTTCAGTATGTGAGTATATGCTGTCAGCCACGTCTTGGACATGCAACTATCAAGCTATTACTCTTAATTTGTCAAATTGTCCCGTTCGTGTGTTCTCAATCATACTAGAATGACAATTCAAATACCTCTAAGCCTAATTCAATTACGGGAACGGTTTTTATTTGAAGAATTGGATGTGTTTTGTTGTATTGTAAATGGAACTTTATTGAGCAATTGCTGGTGATTTCCGTGCCCTCTATGGGATTCATTTCATTGGTTATCCCTACAATAAAGTGGTTTACTTTTACAATAGTGAATCTATTGACAATCAATCAATATGTCAGTGTAAAATGGCAACTTTAATCGATCAAAGTTCACGGCTTTTCTATTTTTCTTCTTGTTGTATCGATGTTACTTCCATAATGCACAATTTCTGCTGGTTTAACATAATGTCGGGCGGATAGGCGATTTGCCACGTTATAAGGGAAAACCATTCAGGATAAAAAAAAGTAAGTTATAGGCATTTCCTACATCCATCAGTCATAGGTTGGAGATTTTATTAATATTAATAAATATACATAAACATTGGAATCTAGGTAGGCGTCAAGTCTTACCTACATTGGACTTTAGATACCTATCGAGATTTAGGGATAGCGCACACCGGCGCAATCCAAATTAATCTTAGCATAATCAGCCTATTAATGTTCCCACTACTGGGACGCAGGCCTCCTCTCCATGAGAGGGAATGGGCTATAATCTGCCACGCGGGCCCAGTGCGGGTTGGTAGATGTCACATGTCTTCGAATTTTTGGTTCTAGGACATGCCGGTTTCGTCACGATGTTTTCCTTCACTGTTTTTGAGAGCAGTGGTGATGAAATAACTTACACAAAGTAATGCGCCTGGCTGGGTTCGAACTCACGACGTGGGCACGTGGGCCACCGCTGCTCTGCGCTGCAAATTAATCTTAGATATTTTAAATTAAAAAAAAAATACCTTCTTTCCTTGACATGCTACGTATACTTCGTGGTTGTCTTCCGAGTCTAATAATATTTGGATCGAATTTCTGCCCTCTAATTAAACATAAACATAAATCATTTATTTGCATAAAATATGGTGTAAAATAAAATTAGAATGGTTCAAACATGTTTAGTTAAGATAAAACATAGTATGCAAAACTTCAGGATTTAGCGAAATGTTGAACAAGGCAACAACATTTTTATCCATAAATTCTTTTAAACTATAGAAATTTCATTCATTTAAAAACTTGTGAAATTTAATCTTTATTAATTTTAAATTATTTTTTTTGAAATGTCTTGGTATTTTGTTATTATAAACGTAACGTGACGGCATCGCGTTATATGTTGTTTGATGGTTAAAAAGATCAATAAAAAATTACGAAGATAAATAACATCAACGATTACGGGTCATTTGATGATTTCCCGTAAAAAAAAGAACGTGTGACGTCACGTTCCGAAATGTGACGTCACACGAGTTTTCGACGCACTGTATCGTCTACGTTTTTTATTTCCGCGAAAAAAAAGAAAAAATACGTGTACAATATTTTTTGGAAATCTTATCTGACGTATAATTCGATTTTTTTGTCGTCTGCCCTATTGTATAGATATACATAGGCTTTCCCCCATTGCGCCCATTTGGCCGTGTCCTAAATCCGGCGCGTGCCGTCCACCGGTGCACGATGACCTTTAGTACTACTGAGGAATCATGTCATGACTTTGCGTAGGCAGTAAACTTCCAACCTGCGGTAAACAGATAAAATTTATTCAAAGTCATTTATTTACTTTTAATTTACCTATTGTTAACATTTTACAAGAATTACTAATATTTACATAGTGATAAAACGACGTTAAATTACTTCGGTATACGAATTATGGTTTTATCATGTTTATTTTAATGTTATTACTTTCTTTCCTTTAATATTCTTAGGCCTGCTTGCACCACATCTAATACAAATAAATAAAATTTAAGTGTTCGTTTGTAATTTCAAAATAACAGCTTTTTTTGAATGCATATGAAAGTATTTATGTACGCTTACTTATAACAAAAATACTTAAATTTTTTGTCTGTTTGTCTCAGGTCTGTTTGTTTCGAAACGGCTGGTCCGATTTTGACGGGACTTTTACTTTCAGATAGCTGATGTTATAAGGATTATTTTAGGCTACTTTGATTTTATAAAAAGGATTAGGATTCCGTGCAAAAAAATCCCTTGAAATTGTTAACAAAATGCGAGTCAAAATGGGAAATAATATTTTTATAATAATTTCACTCGGACGAAGGTCCCAGGCAACAGCTAGTAGGTACTTACTAAATAGATAAACACATAAAATATAAACTATAAATCATAATTTTGTCCCTGTAAAGTTCAAACAATTGAAAAAAATAGAACGAAGTTTTAAACCTTATTTGAATAAAGTTCAACTTACTTTTTTTTTGTTCTAGACTATGGTCTAAAAAAAAGGTTTCCAGGTATGCCTGGAAACCTTTTTTTTGATACAAGTTTTTATAATATCTCCATGATCCCTGTACCATTCAATGCACCCACCAGCACAATATTTTGAGTGCGTTACATTGAGCGCAGTTTCTTTTTTACGGAATGCTTGGTTGACTGATTCGTGAAGGGTCCGTTTACACCCTGTATATTTAGTCGTTTTCGGTGCAAGTGGGCATTAATTATTTTTATAACTTAGATAAGATGAATCATCGCATTACTATTAATGAAAGTGCGTGTTTCTATTGAAAATACGTGCGTATTAGCAAGTTACCTATCTTGTTCCGATAGATTTATATTTAAATATAACAAATTTTCCTCACATCTTCAAAGCATTGAGTCACACAATTTACACTAATTATTAAATTCATCCATTTATTAAATCCTCACAATATTCCTATTGAATGAGTGACTCACATACATCATCAATGAATTACTCACAAAATCACCCAGCTTTGTTCCTCTAAATCAATTATATAAGGTCTATCTTTTCATACACGAAATATTTTAAGAGTAACTTCTCTAATTCGCAAAGTCGCAAGAGCAACGAAAAAAAAAATTATCTAAGTGTTTTTTTTTTACAAAATTAGTATAATTCTAAATTTTTTTTAAGTGTTTTTGCATAAAACCTTTACTCCCATATTCTAACAATGACAGTAGATAAATACGACGTAGTAAACTAGCGTAATGGATGCTTAAAAATAAGGAGCCAGTATTTATTTTGTTGGTCAAGTAATTTTAAATTATTTATTTTTTATAAAAAAATATACTCAGATAAAAAAAAACCCTTGAAATGGCTTTGTTATAGCCGTTAGATGATTCCCTGAAAATATTTCGTGTATGAATAGTTAGACCCTATATCAATATTTTTTACATTCTCAGTTATCACTACCCAATTTCCTGTTCGTGTCATACAAACTGACGGATGCTGGAACCTGTGTGACGACTAATCCTGCAGCTACCAAGTTCAAGGGCGAAGACTCTGCTGACCCCAAACAGCATCTGACGTTAAGACTGAGGAATATACTGCAAGATGTTGAAGTTCAGACGAAGTAAGTATTGATTGTTTTTCAGACATAAAATATAGATAAAAGAAGAGAGCAGTGATGACAGTGAAAAATACACTTTATTTCTTGTTAATTACTCTACAAAGTCCGAAAACATCAAAAGACTCCTCGAGCTTGACGCGGTCACGCGGACACATTTAAACTATTGAAGACACTTTAGATAAGGTTTATTATTCAATGACAGCTGGTCTATAGCTCCTGTTTCTTATGCGCTGTTTTTTTGGTCTAGTATTACGACTACTTATTATTGACTAACTACTAAGCTTAAGCGGGTAGCCCGCGAAATGTTTTTTTTTTTTCCTTTTTTTTGCAATTTTCAGGTTCTCGTGTCAGGTTGTATGTTGATTAAAATATGATTCGCGACCGTAATAAATATGGCTTTACAGTGTTACCACCATTACATATCATTCAATGAGTATTTCATTAAAAAGTCATTGTATGGGATTTAATTAAGTTAGAGAGTTGTATTCATGTTTTTATGATTATAATTCGGTAACTACATATGTTACGATCGCGAAACTAATTTTGTTCAACATACAGCCCGACACTGACCTTCAAATTGCAAAAAACATAAGAAAATTTGAATTTCGCGAGCTACCCTAGCGCTTCTACTTCAAACCATTACGCCAGTAGAATCCCAGAGCCTGCAGAACACGTGATCACTTTTCCATTGGAGTAACATACTGACATATCCACCACGGCCGCACTATTTAAAAATAAAGTTCTATTCATAATATTATGTATGAATGTAAGGATGTTTTACATACAAATTGATAAAGGTCAACTTCATTCAAGAAGCGAGTTTCTGTTGAACTTTTATTATAAACTTGAATTTATTTATAAGTGCATTTACAACGCACATTCGTAATGTTTTTATTGTTTCCTGATTGTTTTTTTTTTCAAAGGTAGTTTGATACTTTTATGGTGATCTGGTTAATAAATACTTGTCTAAGGAAACAGAATATAACAAGTAATGCGTATGATTACAGAGGCCCTAACATACTACGACTTGTTAATCAAAAATACTACTAAACTTATACTGTCACTTCCGGGATATCTTCCGTGATTGTTCATTATTTTGAGCTCCCAAAGTTTTTTTTTTATTTGTGACGGTATAAGTTTATTTGTAAACCGTGAAAGCTTAAATCAGTGTTTAAAAAATACTATTATACTATAGCATTATGATTAGATTTTTTGTCTCAATTACATTAAATATCACTCATAGAAATTAATAAAGTCTTAAAACTAACCACTAGCAGTAGGGAAGAGCTAAGAAATCGTAAAGCGCATATCTTCTGTTGCTCAAACTAAGTCGATTTGAAACAGATTCCAGAATAGTTTTGAAGAGTAACTTCTTAAGTGACCGTAACGTAGTCAATCTTACGTCAAAAACCCTATAAATACTATAAACTACGGACTATATTCATAACTTTTCTCCACAGAGCCCATCTCCAAGAAAAATTCCTATCGGACCTCCGCAAAGCTCGGGAAACCTACACGGGAATCGAACTGGCGAACATGCTCCACGCTATGCGCAGGCGCCTCGATGACCCAGCCGTCCTATCAGGAGACACTATACTCAACATGCTGATCTCCTATCGAGAAATACAAGACTATGACGCGATAGTACACGTTGTCGATGACCTGAAGACGATTATGAACAGGAAGAATTATGTCAACATGCCTATTATTAGGTTTCTGTACGCTTTTGCTATGAATCGGTGAGTTTTTTATAATTTATTAAAGTGTTACTGTTCGTCTGCGTCATGCCAAGCGGCAAAGACCTCTCCCCAAGGCTTCCAGGGGGGTTACTATGACGTCTTAAAGCAAGCGTAATTCCGGTGTGGGAAAGAGACAGAGCTATACAGGTCGTCTAGCGCCATCTCTTTCCCACACTGGAATTACTCCCTGGTGGCCACCTGGTGTTCCGATCCAGGACCAATATGAACCACTGGTCGTTGGTTTCTTATTAAAGTGACTTTTCATAATCATCGTGAGGGTATTCGCGCACAGGTTTGTTTAGACCTCAACCATTGCGATATGGTTAATTTGCTTAGCAATCGAAATATTTAGTGTTAGGTAAGTATCTGTATTTAATATTTGTTATTTTTATGTTGAATTTTATGATCCTGTGTTTATTGAATTAAATTAAATTATTCTATAATCTGCCTCGCCTTTTCCCAACTATTTTGGGGTCGGCTTCCAGTCTAAAGTGAATTTTATGAAATTAAAATAAGATTTAAATTAACTGTTTCATTTGTCTAGTAATTGTATGCGCTGCTGCTGAGCGTGACGTCCTGGGTTCAATTGTCAGGTCGGGCAGAGTGTGATTGTGTTTTTCTGTCAGGAACTTCTCAGTAGCAGCCACGGAGTCTGGATTTGTGCCGGTTGATGGCAATAGGCTCGTTCCCTATTACATAACTGGTGATATATGGTTGTACTGTTGTTGTACCTTAGCTTAACCCTTCAAGAAAAACAGGGATTTTGATTTGTTTAAAATGCAAAGATTGACGCGCTAGTTGAATGCAGCGACTATGAAAAGAAAATGCCGTCTAAGTCAGTCATATTTCCTTCTTATTAAGAGAAAATGCGGTCGGAGAAACTATTGAAAATTAGGTATTTGAAGATACTATCGCTGTCGCACTGCGAGCGCGATTTCGACATTGATGCGATAAGTACAACTGCATATCCGACTGAATAGCCTTAGTAAAAAGTCATAATTCGAGGTTCGGGGGGGAGGTGGTTTTGGCTCTCGACTGTTTCCTCCTACAATATTCGATCAATTTAAAAGATATTTCATAAACTGAATAAGAAGGGTATATATATCCTGTGTCCCTATGTTTTTCTTTTTTTATTAATATTTTTTTTATTTTTTTTTTTAACTTTGCCCCTCAATAGGAATTTCTCCTGTATCGTGGGTGCGTTTATAAACATTTAAATTCACATACATAAACAGCCAGACCCGGAACAACTACCTGTAGGCCATACAAATATTTGTTCCGTGCGGGAATCAAACCCGCGGCACGAAGCGCAGCAGTCAATCGCTCAGCCACTGCGCCAACCGTGCCGTCAAAAATTAATTAATAGTTGTCAAATTTGTACACTAGGCCTCTGTTGACAGCGGTCTAAATAGGCAATCAGGCAGTATATTCTTTTAGTACTTATTACAGTTGACTACAATGACAGTTAGGTGTTTGTTTTAAAAATACATTCCTACGTATTATACTAACTTTGCATCCTTATTTATAAACGTTTTTACTTATAAATCCTCAATTAATCATGTCTGCTATTGCTTTGTAAAAAGGTAAGGTTTTTATTTATAGAATGATGTTTTTGTCTGTGGTTTCGTTATATACCGCTATGACGAATCCGGTACAATTTACCTTTTACCAAATATCAATTTCTGAGTTGCTTAACGCATTAAATAAGGTTTATATCAAAGTGAAATTAATTAATTTAGTAAACAACTAGTGACCTGCCCTGGCTTTGCACGGGTGCAATATAAATATATAAACCTTCCTCTTGAATCATTCTATCTATTACTGAAAACCTCATCAAAATCCGTTGCATAGTTTTAAAGATCTAAGCATACATAGGGACAGACAGAGGGAAGCGACTTTGTTTCATACTATGTAATGATTGTGATATTCAAACTTGTCGAAATGTGCATCCTGCCCGTCCAAACTTGGTCACTTACTGAACAACAAAAGTCCAAGCTTAAGATTTGCCAGCCGGCGATAGAGCACAGTATAATAAGTACTAAGCGATCAGATCGCGTTAGAAACACCACCCTGCCCTCCGTAACTCGAGTAGCTGATGTTGGAGTTAAAACAGCCAAGCTAAAATGGGAGTGGGCTGGCCACGTCGCACGCATGCACTCGGAGAGGTAGGCAAAGATCGTCACTCACTGGACGCCTGAGGGTGGACATCGCCTTCGAGGTCGACCTCGGCGAAGGTGATGTGACGTGTTCGCGAGGCAAGTGTGGCCAGTTGGCTAAAACAGAAAGGTTTGGAGGGAAAAGCGGAGGCCTTTGCCCACCAGTGGGACACAAGATAGGCTATGAAAAAAAAACTTACTACTCAAATTTTGGGGCCGTCACACACCTGATAAAACGCAGTCACAGCGCAGCAGCAGCTCGCTTGTGTCTAAAATAATCAAAATTGCTTTCATTTTCATGGGCCAGTCTTACTAAGGGGGACCGAGTTTCCTAGTAGCTGGGTTGTCAAGGTCAGATAGGCTTTCGCTCCATGTAAAACTGATTTTGTTCTGCATCCACTAGAAGGTGTCACCAACATATATAGTTGGGAAAATGCTAGGCAGATGATGAGACGTTCAATTACCCTCATATGACTCCAATCCATTTAAATCGCGAGGTAATAAGCTTCTTTTGGGTTAGCTTGTTCCATCGTCGACCTCATCTCTGTCTTCAGAAATATATTGAGGTCGAGAGTCGACAATAATTTGAAAAACTGCGCCATCTTTCGCCAGATGTGCACCAGCACGTTTACATAAAAGAAGTATAATATATTCCATCTCTTTCCTTCTTTACAGGCGCAACAAAGAGGGGGACAGAGAGAATGCTCTCAAAGTATGCGTCAAAGCTCTGGAGAAGAAGGAGAACCGCTTCCCTGACATGCTGTGCCTTTGCGGTCGTATATACAAGGATAAGTTCGTTGAATCTCAACATACGGATAAGGAAAGCTTAGGCAATGCTATCAAGTGGTATGTATTTATATACTGTTTTTTTTATTTACTTAATTGATCGCCATCCCGTCTTGAGCTAGCCTGGTGATCTATGCTCGTGCTTTCTCTGTATGATATGAGGCATTTGCCCAACAGTGGGACAATAATAGGCCGGTATTATAATGATTAATTTGAGGGTGGGGTTTTTCTTTGGCCAAAAATTTGTAGTGCCATTCAACGTGGCAATGCTGCCAATCTTTTAGGCAGATTTTGGATGGCAACGATTTTGTTTATGTAAATATGAATAGTTTGTTTGTTTCTTATTTAATTTTGTAGTTTTCGTAAACATTTACAAACTTAAACTTTCAAATACATGTTGACTTAAAAATAACCTCTACGAAACGTTCATTGCAAAATATACACACACGAAAGGACGGGAATAGCAAGTCGCATTTTCTTTACCGGAAACGACGCAGTGCAGCGATGCGATAGTGATGAATCTTGTTAATTTCTCTTTCCAATTTCAAACGTGCCAACGAAACGACCTCTTTTTCACCAAAATTTTATCCGACCACTATGAAGTCACCTGCACAGCTCTATCATTGGCTTCGTTTAAATCCTGGAAAGTGCAGGTGGTTATGAAGGAATGCAGGTGCGTCATATCCTGTAAAAAGGCACCTCACTGGCATCCAAATAATTCAAAGAAGAAGTACTCAAATTCAATATTGCATTTTATAGTTTCATAACAAAGACACCAGTTCACCAGTGTTGCCTCATGAGGGATTTTGTTACAGTTTCTTTATGTCCAGTTCTTGTTTTCGTTGCCGTGATAAAAAATATTAGCTTGCAAAGATAATAAATACCCTTGCTATGTTTACATACGTTTAATTTTAATAGATTTTTAGACAACTTTGACAACATATACACTTCAACCAACTTATCTGTGCAGGCAGGACACACAACTAAAAAAAATTTACCAAGTTTATTTATTTATTTAAACTTCATGTACAATAGTGATACATAGGCGGACTTAATGCCTCAAGGCATTCTCTACCAGTCAACCTTTGGGTTAAATAAGAAAACATTGTGATAGGGTACAAAATAAATATATAAAAATAACTTCTTGCTATCGAAAATTTATATAGGCACTTGCTTGACTTATATTAAAATTTTCTTGAGCTGCACGTTTGAAGTGGTCTTACTATACTTAGCAATGACGTCAAAACAAGTTATACTAGTACTTGGCCCGCACTCAATAAATGTGTCTAATTTTTCAGGTACAGACAGGGTTTCGATGTGCAACCAAATGAGTATGCGGGCATCAATTTGGCAACACTTTTAGTTATAGCTGGCAATGACTTTAAAAACTCACAAGAATTACAACATATTGGTAAGCAATCTATACATATACAAGTACACAGGTATTCCCTAACTGACTGACAACGCACGGCCAAAATGGGTGAAATTAGAAAGGATTTTTCCAATTACAAGCTGGCAGTGCCCCGCCAGACACAGGACCCTTCCTATTCATTGAAGTATGAGGAACTTTGCTCCTGTAGGCGAACGAAATTACCGAACACACAAAATTTATAGTCCTTGCAAATTACGAGACACTTGTTGATATATCCATGTAAGTCTTATGTCATTGTAGTAAGTTATACATTCTTACAACTATCACTAGTCCGCGAAATGTAACAAGTATAGAATATTTAACGAATGTAGTCTACATTACTGAAATACTTTGAATTCCATTGTTTCATGTTGTATTGGTCAACCGCCTGTAACTCAGAAATTCTTTTCATATAATCCTGGCTAAGCGCCAAACAGACAAATGTCTAATGGATTAATAGCTTTATGAGGCTATAAATAATGAAGTATTTGACATAACAAATTGTGTATCATAAACTTGTTTGATTATATCATTACATTTCGTTTAATCTTCTTGATCTTTGTGTTAAATACCAAATGAATTTGTCATAGAGTATACTAGAACAAGAAATAGTTAACCTCAATCATATTTCCTTCTTCATCATCTGCCTAGCCTTTTCCCAACTATATTGGGGTCGGCTTCCAGTCTAACCGGATGCAGCTGAATACCAGTATTTTACATGGAGCGACTGCCTATCTGACCTCCTCAACCCAGTTAGTACTGGGTAATACGATACCCTTTGGTAAGATTGGTTGTCAGACTTCTTGGGCCACTGACTACCTAACGACTGTCAAAGATCTACAAATGACAGCCGGGACCAACGGCTTAACGTGCTTTCCGAGGCACGGAGGAAACTCGGTATGTAATGGGCGGTCACCCATCCACAGACCAACCTAGGCAAGCACGGCTTAACCTAAAGATCGACCCGAGCGGCTGTTATTATTTAGCCACGAGCTCCTCTCATATTTCCTTCTTATTAAGAGAAAATGCGGTCGGAGAAACTATTGAAAATTAGGTATTTGAAGATACTATCGCTGTCGCACTGCGAGCGCGATTTCGACATTGATGCGATAAGTACAACTGCATATCCGACTGAATAGCCTTAGTAAAAAGTCATAATTCGAGGTTTGGCTCTCGACTGTTTCCTCCTCCAATATTCGACCAATTTAAAAGATATTTCATAAACTGAATAAGAAGGGTATATCCAGTGTCCCTATGTTTTTTTTCTTTCATTAATAGTTGTCAAATTTGTAAACTAGGCCTCGGTTTACAGCGGTCTAAATAGGCAATTTTGAGCATTTTGTAAAGATTCTAGTGCTTATAAAGATTATGTATCATCAAAAAGGAAAACATAAGAACATTGAAGAAGTTGATATTTATTTTACTATAAAAAAATCATTGCTTCAAAGTCATAAAGAAAACAGGCGAGAGCGTTTGTATGGAGAAAACCGCACCCGCATTTCCTCTTAAGTAGGATTGCAGACAACCGGCTTATTACTTCTGTTTTACTGATTTTAGCCGATTTCTGGTAGTGGTATGTCAGAAGACACAGACAATATACAGTTCTACAAGAGTCTTTTAGCGTCAATACATTTCACAAATGTTTACCAAAATCACGACCATCTCGTTGTCATTCTAATGCCTTGTAGACCCTTGACATCCGCATTTTGACGGTAACCGATTCTCGCTGACAAAATTCTTCCGTTATAGTTTTCGATTTTTCGGACAGACCGGAGTCTTTGGTCACAGTCTACTCTGAACCAAATACGTGTATCCGCTGGATGCGTGAAGGCCAGGATCAGTTGATGCGGCGACGCTTGGTGGAGGCATGTGATCAGCAGTCTTTCGCTTGAATGATGATCATCATCATTTTTCTGCCCTTGTCCCATGTTACTTCGGGTCGGCGCCCCCTTTTTTCTTCCATTCTCCCCTATCAACCGTCACGCAATCATTTACACCTTTTTCTTTCATATAATTCCTCACACAATCCATGTATCGTTTCCTTGGTCTTCTTCTACCTCTCCATCCGTCAACATTTATATTCATCACTCTTTTATTCACATGCGATTCGTCCCTCCTCATCACATGCCATACCAAGACAGTCGATTCCCTTTCAACTTTTCTGTAACAGGCGCAACTTTCAAAACTTCCTCTAATACACTCATTCGTTACTTCCTTGAATGATGATGAGACTCTTAAATGTATCTTTTGTTTCTAGGCATGGTACTAAACCATCTAATAGGCAAGAAAGGCAGTCTATCCTCACTCAAAGACTACTGGGACGTGGCGACTTTCTTCGAGATATCAGTACTCGCACAAGACTACGTGAAAGCGATACAGGCAGCAGAATGTATGTTCAAACTCAAACCACCGAATTGGTACCTCAAATCCACTATTGGAAATATTGAATTAATTGATAGGTAAGTTTTTTTTCGTACTAGTTTTATATAAGGTGTAAACAGACCCTTCACGAAGTATTCATTATAATATAAAAAAACACGTAATATAATATTCTTTTAACTATGATGAGAAGGATAGAAAAACCACTTAATATAGACTTGTATGTGGCAGGTTTAGGAAAAATGAAGATATATCACCAGAACAGCAAGTATTCTCCTTTTGGATGGAGTACTTCGTGGAGGCAACTAAGAGCGAGTGTGAAAACAGTATCAGATTTCCGGTAAGTCAAGTTTTAATATTCTGGATGTAAACGGTCCCTTCACGAAGCCGTCAACCAAGTATTATGTACATTAAACTAAGTAACTTTACGCAAAAATTCTTGTTGAGAAACGACTATATTTTTTTGGGTTAAAAATCACGTTTTACGTTAGTACGGGGGACGTGAAGGTGTTTAAAGAAAAGTTCTTACATTAAAAACATGTATTTAAAAAAAAACTTGTGAAAATGATGAAACTGACCCCTTGGATATTTCGAAATATCCGATCACTTTTTTTTTTTTTTAATATCCCATCACTGACGTAGTAGTACGGGGTGTGAACCGAAGTATGAAAAGAGGTGAAACTATGCTCGTCCGACTCGCTCGCTCGCCAGGGGGAGTTTAGTCTAGTGCCCGAACTGCCCCATTTTTACTTTGTAATATTACCTTTCAAGTGTACTGATTTCAGAATAAAGCCATTAAAGTTATTTCCTGTTTTCAAAAAATATTTCAATTGTCTGTCTTCTTTTTTTAGGTGTTAATCTTAGAAACAACAAAAGTATACATGCCATCGTACGTGCTCATGAACATAGGTGCTGAGCAGAAGTCTGTGGAGATCCTGAACTTGTGTCTGGACTCCATACGCGGTCAATGTCGGCAGGTGCATCGGTGGCTCTTCACCTCGGACATGATTAGGAGCTACAGGTATTTATTAGCTTAGATTTTTAAATCTAGTACTTATATCGAGAATTTGATAAACAGCGTGGTCCAGCGATTAAGACTTAAACAAATGAACATCGTTGCCCTCTGGTGTCATTTTAATATCAGATGTCACGGAGTGAAACGATCAAAAACTCAGAATGCATTAGATTTCAACTGATCGAATTTGGTCCAGACTGGAAACAGTGTAACAAACCGATTTATGTGGAGTCGCGTTCGCTGACCGTAGTGCCTTCAAACGTCCATTTAATTTTATCGCCAGCGCATTGGCACGTACCAGTTGTCAGTGAAACACCATTTCCAGCCTGAATATAAGTTTAAAAAGAAAATAGGTGCATGCCTGCATGGTTCGCATTATTTCATCGTTCAAGAATAATGCGTTACCAACCTCAAAAGCTAACTTACTGAACCAACTTTAAAAGAATGCACTTACGTCGAAACAATATGTTTACTTTATTGTTTATTGATATAAGTTATTTACTTTAAACATCTTTTAAACACTAAGAAGACATATATTGCATCTTATCTTTATATTGTCTGTTTTTTTTTTTTAGTTTATACAAACGCGACGAACGCTGTCTGTTTCTATACGTGAGCGAGAATTCAGACGACTTCCAAATCTTCCTGCCGTCGCAAGCGTGTCGCCAACGTCTACACGATCTGTTGGGAGAACTCACAGCAGACCATGAGAAGGTCACCGATTTAGATACCAGTCAGGATCAGCTAAAGGTATGACTCAAAGAGTGTGTTTGGAAAGTATATTTTTATTTAACTAACTGGATTCTGCTTCATCTCGCCGAGATAAGAGGCCTGTCTCATGAGGGATCATTATAGATTGGGTATGCCATGTTGTCAACTATGGGTTGGTGACTGTTAAGGAACGAGTTTACTTTAGTGCATAACCGTTTTTTTTTACATCTTTCATGAGAATTAAATCTTATTTACCGGTTACAATATTCTTGCTGACTTTTAGTAACTGAGGGTTAATATTTGTAAACTTTGTTCTACGCTTTATCTTCTTGGGACAGTAAGTTACAGAAGTATCTGTGCACTAATTTTAAATGTCCCTTATAAACACTCAAAAATCCCAAAAATGTGTAGTGCGAGTAAACAATCCCTTGCGCGCTTCAACGCGTGAATAATAATTTCATCAATATGAGCCACTTACAAAATCTAAAGATCCCATCGTTCTGTCCGCAGTTCGAATACGAGTTAGACGACAACAACAAGCGCGTAGTGCTCGGCAAGGGCACGTACGGCATCGTGTACGCGGCGCGGGACCTCAACACGCAAGTGCGCATTGCCGTCAAGGAGATCCCCGAGAGGAACCTGGGCGACGTGCAGCCGCTGCACGAGGAGATACTGCTGCACTCGCAGCTGCGGCACAGGAATATTGTGCAGGTAACCTACGTAACATGGCTTGTTATTTCTATGCTAAGTATTTTTGAGTCCCATGTGATGGGAGGTGAGCCTATGGCCACCTTCATCATCATCATCATTTCAGCCGAAAGACGTCCACTTCTGGACATATTTTTTTTTTTTTCAATCGTTCATATTTTTTTTGGGTCGTTTTTATTATTTTTTGTTGTATATGGGTATTATGCCTGAATTAAAACACATTTTTTTTTATAGGCCTTTCACAAGTGTCGTCACATTGACCGGCCCCGTGCAAAAATCCAATCCAATCCATCCTAATTTAAAATTCCAATAACGAATCGAACCCAGGACCTCACACTGAGTAATCGCGCTTGCGGTAACCATAAAATTTAGTGTTTATCTTCTTACATTGTTTTGCTTACCGAAAAGACATATTGAACCCGCGAAAACTACCATCTGCATAGTAAATAGTACCAGGGTGATCCAAATTAGGCCTTAAAGCGAAACAAAAAAGAAGAATACTTCTAAATACAGACTAACCAAATAAAAAACTAAACTTCCTTTTATTCCAGTACTTAGGCTCGATATCGGAGGACAACTATTTCAAAATCTTCATGGAGCAAGTGCCGGGAGGGTCACTCTCTGCATTGCTGCGCTCAAAATGGGGACCTCTGAAAGAGAACGAATCTACTATAGCGTATTATACTAAGCAAATTTTAGAAGGTGAGTTATTAATTATTTTGTAATATTACTTCATTAGATTTTTCTCATTTTCTTGTGGTTCCTAACAGGAGCTAAAAGTGTTACCCTTAGCAAGATCATATGGATTTATTTTTATAAACCAAAAATAGAGTGCCAGTGTTTTAACAGTGTCTCCGCACTGGCAAAACGCCTTGACACTGCGTTAGCGTTACCGTTTGCAGACATGTTTATAATTCTCTATCTAACTGTTCAATTTTGTTGAAAAAGAAAAACAAAATCATATGCTGACAAGCTCGTAACTATATCCTTCCAGGTCTTAAATACCTCCACGACCAAAAGATAGTCCATCGAGACATAAAAGGCGACAACGTCCTCGTCAACACTTACAGCGGTGTGGTGAAGATCTCGGACTTCGGCACGTCCAAGCGATTGGCCGGACTGTGTCCGTCTACCGAGACGTTTGCCGGGACCCTGCAGTATATGGCTCCTGAGGTCATTGATAAAGGACAGAGGGGATATGGAGCACCGGTAAGTACTTTATATCCTTATGATAAGACTAAAGCGGGGCTGAACAATAACAGCCGCACGGGTCGATCTTCAAGGTTAAGCAGCGCTTGCCAAGGTCTGTCCATAGATGGGTGAACATTAATTACATATCGAGACTCGTCCGTACCTCAGAAAACACGTTAAACCGTTGGTCCCGGCTGTCATTGGTAGATCTTTGACAGTCGTTACAGGTAGTCAGTGGCCCTAAAGTTTGACAACCAGTCTTATCAAAGAGTATCGTATTATCCAGTACTAACTGGGTTGTGGAGGTCAGTTAGGCAGTCGCTTCATGTAAAACACTGGTATTCAGTAAAAGGCTAGGCAGATGATGACACATAGAACGGGTGCGGGTCAGGTCGGGAGCATGCCGCGTCTCTTAACTCGAACACACCCGTTTCCTGTATCTTTTACGCTTAAGTGCACATCATCAGACGTCACAACAGTGCATTTTGAAGTCGCTTGCTTTATCATGCGCGTACAAATTAATAAACAACTCTCAATATGATAAGGAATCTTATTTGTCCACTTGATATATTCATTTAATTGATTTACTCACTTATTTATTCCGAGTTTGTCCGTACAGTTACATCATTATTATAAAAAGGAAGAATTATGAGCGAAACATCGCTTAGGAGTCAAATATTATGATTTTTTACTATACTTGTTTGTCATGATTGCTGTATGTGTATTGTGACATTTGACATCAAAGGTTTACTCTATTTTGTTTCCAGGCTGATATTTGGTCGCTGGGTTGCACAGTGGTTGAGATGGCGACAGGGAACCCGCCTTTCATAGAATTAGGATCACCACAGGCAGCTGTTTTCAAGGTATGTAAACTATAACTCTTTAAACACTAGCTCATGCCCGCGGCTTTGCCCGTGTTGAGTTCGGTAACAGTCCCACGGGATCGCATTATGGGGATAAAAAGTATCCTATGTGTTAATCCACGTTATACACTACCCGTGTGCCACACTTCATCCAAATCCGGTCAGAAATTTTTGCGTGAAAGAGTTACAAACATCAAGTCATCCATAGATCCTCACTAACTTTCGAATTTATAATATGAGTAGGAAGAATTCTATCACAGTTGTTTAGTATTCGCAACCGGTGAGTGTATGACCAGTAAAGATCGTAGTAGGTGACGACGGTTTTGTTTCTGCTTACATAATGTTTACCACACCACATTCCACGGAGAAATAAATTGGACGAAATAATGAAGTAAGTGCGGTGGTAGGAACATTGAAGAGTACGATTTTGTGATGAACATAGACTTCTATTGTGATTTGAACAAATGTACTGAAAGTGTGGAGCTAGATAATTAGAGGAAGTGTAATATTGTATCATGTCTCGTTGGTCGAGTGGTCGCAAACGCGACTGATGAGCATGAAGTCCTGGGTTCGATTCCGGGGTCGTGCAAAGTGTTATTGGATTTTTCCATTAGGAATTTCTCAGTAGCAGACAGAGTCTGGATTTGTGTCTGTTTGGTGGCAATAGGCTCACCACCAATTACATGAGACTTAAACATAACTGGCAAAATGTGGGTGAACTATTAGGTACACCTCTACCTAACTTACTTTGGGGATTTCAGGATTATGTATTTTATTATTTGTTATTAGGTGGGTTACTACAAGATGCATCCTGAGATCCCGAGCGAGCTATCAACGAGAGCTAAGAGCTTCATACTGCGATGTTTCATACCTGAGCCAGAGCAGCGCGCTACCGCAGCAGAACTCTTGGAGGATCCCTTCCTTTGCGAGTAAGTCTCTTGGAATATTTTATTATTCTACTAACATTTTAATTAAATCCTCTAAAATGTCCTTTAAAAAAATTTACCGGAATAATAATAAAAGCAGTCAATATAGTCACTGCTAAAAGAAACTATGTCATGAGGCTTTGAACTGACTTCGACCATATATATCGATGTAATCGAATACTATACGGCATCGACACAGAGATGTGTTTATTGATCGTGAGAAGACAATTAGCAGCTTTTTGTAAATATGGGAAATATCTTGAATAAAATTTATCATAAAGATAACATTAATTTAGTATGTTGTGTAATATGGTGTCGTAAATAAAAGACGTTTATTTGCAAGCGTCCGGCGATTCGTGCGTTCCGCTCAATCGTCGCCGAGCAAGTGAGTACGAAGCGACTCATGCGCATACTTTATGATCGTTGTTTTAATTAAGTACTACTTAAGTTTTGTAAGGTGATAGTTTTATTTTAGAAAGATCTATCTTATTGTATCCAGTAATTTATTCGATGTTTTGTTAGATGTATACCTAATCATTGTTTATTCCGTTATTTATTTAAAAATAAATAGTTGAATGTGTTTGTAGATAGATATAAATTTTTAAGTTAGTTTTGTTACTACTTATTCAACAATATTACTTGTATGTGCATTTGAATACCTTATATTTTGCCCTTTAGAATAGAATATCCTTTGCTCTGCAAGCTAAAACGATGATTTTACATACATTTCTTTACTGTTGTCGTTTCTGTAACGATATTGTGGCAAAAAATCACCAAAATTATTCAAAATTACAGAAAGAAAAAGCAGTCAAGTCGTCTAGGCAATAACGTTGACTACAGTAGGAGCATATCAGTTCCAGCTGATAAGGCCCGACCAGTTACAGCACAAAAGAAAATCTCCGAGCCCAGTATGGCCAACCTGCCCAGTTCTCCGGAAATCGAGTAAGTTGAAAGTAGTATTGATAGCATATTGACAGTTGTCTTAGAGTTTGCAACGCATGGTATTTAAATGCCTTAGAATTTTGAATAAAATGTAATCCTATTTGATATTATGTTCGTTGCTGTAGATTTGTGTGCGCAGTTTCATAAAAGTGGGTCGAAATATAACTCTCTTACTTCTAGTTAATCTAGCTTAACCCCACAAAAGAATAAATCTCAATAATAATAGTTGGTCAAAGGTTATTTTGGTTAAACAAGCCATTATTTGAATTTTGACTACTGATTTACTGATCAATGAATTGATCAGGCTTTTGGTATTTTAGAGTTTTCTTTTTCTTAACCCAATTGTGTAATATAATTGGTGTAATGCGAAGCAAATATACTAGATTTTTGGTGTATTAGAAAACAGAAAAAAACTGCGCCCACAAACTCGGCTGCAGCGAACATATTAAAAGCATGTCTTTAGAATAAAAAAGTTTGATTTTTACAAAGCCTTCTTTACATGTTCAACGTTGTGTGATGTTCTCATATCATCATACATAATATGGTGAGAGGGAGCTTATGTACTGGGCGAGGCCATACTTGAACAACTATGTTAAATGTTGTATTGAGTTTTACATGAAACAAATTGGCATACATAAACTCATTCACACACATAATACATGAACGATACATTGTTGTGACATGGTATTTTCTGTCTGATCTTAAACTTTGTGAGCTGGTCTCATAACTCAATCATTGGACTCTGCCTCTGACAGTGTACTGCTGGCCATAAGCCTCAAGTTCACAACACCAGTTCTCTGCCTTCCATCCAAGTTCATCAGTCTTGAGGGCTTTAATTTGAGTAGCTGGGGTCCCATGCCTATATAGGGTCTAACTATTCATACACGAAATATTTTCAGGGAATCTCTCCTTTGAAACGGCTATAACAAAGCCATTTCAAGGGATTTTTTATATCTGAGTATATTTTTATAAAAAATAAATAATTTAAAATTACTTGACCCACAAAGTAAATAATGGCTCCTTATTTTTAAGCATCCATTACGCTAGTTTACTACTTCGTATTTACCTACTGTCGTTGTTAAAATATAGGAGTAAAGGTTTTATGCAAAAAGTTTCAAAAAATTTTAGAATTATAATAATTTTGTAACAAAAAAACACTCAGATATTTTTTTTTTTTCGTTCCTATGGCGACTTTACGACTTATAGAACTTACGCTTAAAATATTTCGTGTGTGAAAAGATAGACTTTATATGTATATGCGTAACTAAATAGCGTGGTTATTATATTAACAAGTCAGCGACGTCTTATCGGGGCTGAGTGTTCAGGTTGCTGCCCATTCAACCGCTGTAGAATAGAATGGACAGTTTCCGCAACGATTACGAAAATCGCATCACTATCGAAAACTATCCACCAAAATGATCAAACGATACTTTGTCGACAGAAAATCCCCTGGCACAACACAACAGAATTTCAAAAATATTTCAAAACATACAAGTATCACTCACAGTCACACTTTTATAAAAGAGACACAAATAAAACATAAAACTTTCACATTAGACCACACCCTGTTGACGTGTCATTAACACATGTCATAACATTGTCGATGCTTGGCACCTAAGCGTGTTTTTTTCCATTTGTTCCCTCGAAGGGTGAAAACGATCCGGTCTAACCCTACAATCACTAGGACTGCGTCGTCGATGCTCTCACCAATACTGATATACCCACCGGACTTGTCCAACAGCAGGTAACATTCACCTTTTATATAAACGCACCTATTTGATGTTCGAAATTCATAGAATACTTTATTTTTTTCGATTGAAATTCTTTGCACTTCTATTTTTGAAATTTAATAAGTAATTTTTGAAAATGTCACTTGACTTAAGCCTTTATTGGTGCCACAGCTGGGGCACAGGCTTCCATTCTGTTAATGGGTGAAAAATGTCACGTATTCGATTCAAAATCTTAATGATGCTATTATTTCTTGTTGTAAAACACACTGTATGCACGACGGCCACTCAAACTATGCAAAACCAGTTTATGCGGATCTTTCATTGTATAGAAAGTCTATACAAAGCGAGGCCAAGTTATACTGGAAATGTTTCATGTGCCGCCGTGTGTACATAAAATATCATATATTTAATTGTATTCGTGTTCATTTTTCAAGACATTCCCTATAAGTGTATGTGCACGAAATTCTATTACATTATTGCATAAAAAGCATGAAACGTAATTTCAATATAGTAGACCTAGTGAATAGAATAAGTTCTGCATTTATATTATAAGTTATAAGATCTATCAAATTTATTGTGGGAAGTAAAATATTGCATTCTATGAAAATACATCTGTACACGTATTTTGTATAAACGCACTATAGCAAACAAGCAGCGCGCACAGAGCTTCAATTATATTTAATTACTATCTAATTAAGATGCTTATAAGAAAGAACGATTAATGAAAAAAACATGAATAAAATACTTATCATAAAAAGCAAACTCATATTGTTGTTTTTTTTTTTTTTTTAATTCTTAAAAGCAACTTGAACGGACGATATTATAAAAATAAGATCAGTCACAGTTTTGTTTTGTAAATTTTGTAAAATATATAGTAATTTGTCATTAATCTTGGCAAGTATCATATTGTACATCACTTTTAATTCATTCACACAATATCAATCAGTTGTTTTTGCTGTGAATCAACCTTATCAATCAGATTTCGTGTTAATGTTCAATCATTAATATATTAATGACGCTTTATCAATCTAACTTGGATTTGAGAACTAACCCCACTTTTTATCAACCTTATGAAAACCTTGACCACACTTGAACATGGTAACAAAAAAAAAAAGAAAAAAAAAGAATTTTATTGCTGGAACCGCTTCACCGCGAGAGTGCGCCGAGTGTTTGTCACTTGTAAAAGTCATTTTGAATAAAAAACGACAAATCGTCGCCGAGATAAAACACTTAGCACCTGTTGACGCTTCTACGTCGACTGCTCAGTTCCAGGAGCTACTAAATAAAATACGTGGACTAAATACATCTGGTGTAACACATGAACATAAGTTTGAACAAACGCAGTGCCTTCGTCGTGGTAAGATTCTTAGTGACGCGACGCTCGGAGCGGGAAACCGAGTGAGAGCAACGGACCTTCCGCTTCTCTCCTGAAGCCTCTGCTGTCCGTCCGTCCGTCCGTTTGTCTGTCAGCGGGCTGTATCTCATGATGCGTAATAGACAGAATGTGTATTTCTATTGCCACTCTAACAACAAAGAATAAATTAAAGGAGTCTCCCTTACTACGATGGTACGAAAACCTTCATGCGCAAGTCCGACTCGCACTTGGCATGTTTTTTATTTCAAAATATGGAGTTTCGCTAGCTAATTTATTTTGCCTCTATTGTTACATGACAAGGTTGTAAAATTGGTCAAGGTTTTCACAGGTCGTCTGTACAAGTTTGGTGGTCGATTAACGTTCGATGGAGGGTACATAATGATTTGGTGACGTTTTAGTACTATGCCCAACACGCCGTCCACTGATGAGATGGAAGGCAGCGATACGCTGCTGAATCGCAGGAGTTCTTCGGGTGGACTACTGTCTCCAGACGTGAGTATTCGATACATCATTAAGGAAAAAACATAGCGAATCAAAAAAGTTTTTTAATTAAAATCACTAAATACCTTAAACGCTAGACATATTTAAAATCTGTCAATCTTTCTTTCTTCTTCTGCAAAGAAAGAGATTGATGTGTTTAAACACATTTAACGATAAACGGATTTAGTTATTTCTGGTGAGATACACATATCTTAACGGCAACTGAGGCCAAGTCAGAGGCATAAAAACTCTGACACCAGGTTAGGCACCAACCACACAATAAAAAAAGAAGAAGGTGCAAGTAGACCTTAAAGGACGTCCGATATACCCTTGGCTACTAGCCCAAGTGTAGCACACCTCCAGCATTACTGTCTAATCAATTGTTGGTTTGTTAATTTATAAAAAAGTTGTCCTCTATACCCAGTTTTCCACTCGAAACTAACTCACAAACTAAAAAAACAGCAGGCCAGCGACTATTTCTAGTGCTTATTTTAGTGTTCAAGATATTTTTGGCCAACTACCGAAAAAAAACTTATGTTCAAAAATACAATAATCACATTATACATTCTAGGTGGACATGCCTAACGTGCCGCGCTGTTCAATAGACGGGCCCGAACACGACGGGTTCTATCTCCTGAAGAAGGACTCTCAACGAAGACTGACACTCTCCCGAGTGCTAGAGCAGGATAGCGAGAAGATTTGCTCGAAGTGGATGCTCAGTATACACCAGGACTTTGGGACTACGGTGCTGACTATGGTACGGTATTGATTTAGTTTAAAAAATGTTATTTAGGGTTCCGTAGTCAAATGGCAAAAAATGGAACCCTTATAAAAAAAAGGAGTTGAAAAAGCATTAAACAAGCATATTTTAAATTAAACAAAATTTAGAAGCATTTGAATACAAAATTATGAAAATGGAATGAACTCGTGACTGCTTCTAAATTATGTTTCATTTAAAATGTGCTTGTTTTATGCTTTTTTCAACTACTTTTTTTAAAATTGAATACATAAACAAACACATTGGGTTGCCTGATGACTATAAGTACCTAGATACATACAATATATACGTACCTAGAATGAGTAAATATAGGCATAAACTTGAACAATTGATTCTCCTTATTTGCTCTAACAAAAGCTGAGACAAATGGCTACAAAAGATTGCAAATAAGGCAGGCAACTTTAGCTGTTACGAAACGCAAGAATACATAAATGCCGGGTAAATATAGTAAATATTTAAGCCGCACGACAAATATTTATATTATTCGGTACACACGGCGACACATCAAGCTATACATTTCCAGTATAACATGGCCTCGCGTTTTATAGATTTCCCGTACAATGAGAGATCCGCATAAACTGGTTTTAAACCGACTTTAAAAAGGAGGAGGTTATCAATTCGGATTGTTTATATTTTTTTTTATGTATGTTGGGGCATAACTCGGACTCTGTTTTTTTAGTCAGTGACAAAAAAACTAAATTAAACAAACAAAAGTCACCGACTTCAGAGGCTAAAGTTATTTTATTTTTTGCTAAAAAGTTTTTGTGTAGCTTGATTGGTCGTCGTGCGTACATTTGTAACTACTAGTCGAATATCCGAAGTCGAAAAGTCTTATTATACCTGAGGAGACTGTCGTTAAGCAGCTGGATCAAAGGCTTGATTCAGAAAGCAGTACTGCTGGACACGGCTTGTATTATTATTAGTTTCTTTCTCTGGTGCCCTGACTATTATTATATATACCTATTATTTATAATAATATATTATTTATAATAACCCGACTGAAAAATCTGAAATTATGAAATTGGAATGTGCCCCGCCTGCTTCCTAATTTTGTTTAATATAAAATGTGCTTGTTATGCTTTTCAGTTTTTTTTTGTCGGGTTTAATAGTTTTTGCATTAGAGACGTAAAGCAATAGATACGATTTGAATTTTAATAAAAGCTAAAGCTCTTCCACATCATCATCATCATCATCTGCCTAGCCTTTTGCCAACTATATTGTGGTCGGCTTCCAGTCTAACCGGATGCAGCTGAATAACAGTATTTTACATGGAGCGACTGCCTATCTGACCTCCACACCCCAGTTAGTACTGGGTAATACGATACCCCTTCGTAAGACTGGTTGTCAGACTTTTTGGGCCACTGACTACATAACGACTGTCAAACATCTACAAATGACACCCGGGACCAACGGCTTAACGAGCTTTCCGAGGCACGGAGGAAACTCGGTATGTAATGGGTGGTCACCCATCCACAGACCAACCTAGGCTAGCACGGCCTAGCTAAAGCTCTTCCACATGATCGCCATAAAAAAATGTCAATAATTATGTCTGTTAGCGTACTATTGTTAGAGTGCAACATTTGTCATATGTATCATTGTGTACTCACTTATGTGCGAAAGTCACTTTGATGAGGGTCTGCAACTAGAAGAATAATACAAAAAACATGTTCCTTTAAAATAACAATCAGTCACATTCATTGTTTTCAAGTAAACACTGAAATTAGTAATACAAATGACAAAAATGGCGGGTTGACTATGCAAACAACACACTATTTATGCCATATCATCGGGAATTATCCAATGCTAGTTCCGCGTATCTGAAAAATGTGGCCAATTCCAATTACGCATTGTCGTAGCGACTAAATTAATTAATTTAATAGATTTGTACTGTTAACAGTACATAGAACAAATGGATTGCTAGTATTCATGTAAAAATGAGATCGAATATCGTTGAAATAAAAAATAATAAAACTTATAACCTTCCCCTGTAAACCTACACGAAGTGCACATTACGTATGGTAGATTCGCGCATTTGCACTATCCCCGACGATATGTAAAATAAAAACACATCCTACCATCCTAATTCCATAAGACTTAAAGACATTATTACTTTTTACAGGCCCACCTCGAAATGCTCCGCCTCGCCCTCAAAGAATACATAATGGACCAGAACAGAAGTGTCATAGAACAAGCCATAATAACTTTAAAAGAAGAACTAGACTTCGATTCAAACGCCATTAATGAATTACATTCAGCCATCTACATGTTTCAAGAAGCCGTCAATGCAGTGTTGAGGATGCATAGCATAAAACCTCATTGGATGTTCGCTTTGGATAATTTAGTGAGGAATGCTGTTCAGGCTGCTATTACTGTTTTGTCGCCAGGTGAGATATATTATTTTTATTTGAATATTATTTCAGAAAACATATTGTTAGAACTGTTGATAAGTCTTGTAAAAATGTAATCAATAGAAAAACAGCTCGTTCTTTCGGCCGCACATCATTGGTAACACTTTGATCTTGAGCTGGCCTAACTTAGTACGAAGTTTCAATGGGATAAGATGTCAGCATACAATACACCGGTTGCCGTTTACATACAAAAATGTATCCGTATAGTCATAGCATAAGCATAATCAGCCTATTAATGTTCCCACTGCTAGGACGCAGGCCTCCTGTCTATGAGAGGGAATGGGCTATAATCCACCACGCGGGCCCAGTGCGGGTTGGTAGATGTCACATGTCTTCGAATTTTGGTTCTAGGACATGCCGGTTTCCTCACGATGTTTTTCCTTCACCGTTTTGAGAGCAGTGGGACCGTATTGTCATAGTGCATATTATTTGCAGTGTCTGAATTTGGATGTCGACTTTCAATAAATATAGTCTATGATTAATTTTACCAAAGGGGCAAAGACCCTAAACAATATTTTGAAAGCAGTGTTTCTAGAAGTTATTCCTGTACCTAATTAATAATTTCGATATGTCGTGCCTTGGTGACAAATATCGTTATTTATTGAATACTTTATACTCTTCTCAGATGATAATATGTCGATTTCGTCTGATTTCTGGATTCTGGAAATCGACACGTTTTGGGAGTACTATAATAAAATTGGTAAAAATTATGTTCGTGTTCCTCGTATGCTGTGAATATTGTACACTAACGGAGTGTCAAACTCATGTTAACTCCTTTAATTGGCTGAATACAACCAATCAAAGAAATCACTTGACATTAGCTCATTAGGGTTCCGCTCTTAAAAAGGAACCTTAGGATCACTTTTTGTCCGTCTTTCAATGAAGTTATTTTAGAAACCAGTTGTATTGTATATGTATACAAACATGTTTTTGATGTCAAATCCATATGTAAACGTGCACACTTTCAACTTCCATAGTATAAATAAACATAGTTTACCACATTCATGCAACGCAACCAGATATCGCTATCAGATAAATTGTGCAGGGGTCTCTAATTGCCATGCTGTACTTTGGGACATATAAGTCGGCTTATTTTTCTTAACTAAGTATCAAAAAATTTCCATTAAATGGGCGCTGAACTACTGTAATTAGTTACACTGTGGTATAAACAACTGTTTGGTTCTCCAGAGCTGGGCGCAAACCTAGCGGGCCAGGACGGTCGCCGCGGCGGGCCGGGCGTTGCGCCGGACGCCACACCTTCCGCCATGTCTTCCACTAACTCGGCGAGAGATACACACGCACTACATTCTCTGAGGCATGAGAACCAGAAGTAAGTAGTTTAATTATCTTTTAGACTGTCTCAGGGATGTCAAGGCCGGTTCTTGTCAAAGCGGAAACGTGCAGGAATCAATCACATTGGTTGAAATCCTCATCGCGTGTCTTTTGTCGCCTGTGATTGGTCGAATCTTGCTCGACTCCGCACCGCCCTGCTGGTCTCCGCTTTAGTGAAAATCTAAGAAAACTTAGTAACCGTGAGAATTTTCCCAATAAGAAAATTTCATAAAAGTTCACCCGAGATGGAAATGCAATCAGTGTGAAGAATGTCTATAATATTTCGGCTTTCTGCTTCCTAGATTACATCAAGAGCTTCTAGAAAGTTACCAGCAGTATCAGAGTCTGCTGCGACAGATGCTGGAGGAGCAGAAGACGCACACGATGATACTCAGAGATATTGTTGAAAAGAAGTCGCGGTAAGTTTATTAGAATTATTAACGCAATGTTTTGAACAATATTGAGATAGCTTATTTATTGTATTGCCAAATTTTATGGCATTTTGAATTTAAACTTTCCACAATTTAATTGGAATATTCCTTATTCGACAATCTGTATCAGCAGTGCTCTACAGTGGGACAATAATGAGATGGTATTATTATAACTAACAATACTGATAATAAACAACTACTACTACTAGCTTGATCTATTCGACGAAAAATTCAGAACATATGTATCTAATAATCTTTTTAATAGACCTTTAGTTTAGCTATCATCAAGAAGTGGGAATATCCTACAGGTGATACTAGGACTAAAACTCCAGATTTAAAAACTAAGCAATGCGAAGAATGAGTGTGCACTCAGTAAGGTGGATGTCAAAGCAGTAGTAGGGCGCGCGCAGCTGTCGCCCGCGCTAGTGATGTTGCCAACAGTCATTGAATCTGTAATTTCTCTCAGCAGTGTGACCCCAGAGGTATTCGCAAGCCGAAACGAGCCTCCTTCAGAAGATGTCGACACAACCGACGGTGTGGACGAGGCAGAAGCGACGCGCCTGCGTGAGTGGGTCGTGGCCAGGGGACTGCCGCACGCCGTCAGCGACTCACTGCTGCGGCACTGCTACGTGCTGCCAGACCTGCTGCTGCACGCGCAGCGGGAGGACGTGGCGAGGCTGCACCTGAAGTAAGTGATACTTTACTTTTCAAACAGACGAAGGGTCTTTTCTGAAAAAACAGGCGACAATGAGGACGAGTTAGCAAACATGCGTGTGCGCGTGCACTCAGTAGAACCTCAGATGTTTTATCTATCTTTGTAATTAACAAGGGCAATGGATGGAATAGAGACGAAAGGTCAGCGTTTATTTGCTCGAGTCAGCCTGAATCGACACGGTTTGGCACAGTTGGGCTGAAAAATACTTATTCGATTTTGCCGCTCAGCCTGCACCGAGTCAGTTCGACCGGAATATTTTTATATCCTAATTTCAAACAAATGAAGCACGCCTTATTGTTAGTTGAGTGTTATATGAGTGTGAAGTATAAGAAAAAAATCCGTAATCCGTTTACGGATAGCGTCGTTCCGTAGTCGTATCGCCGATTTTACTTCCGTATTATATTCCACTACATACATTCTTCCCTTTTGACTGACAAATAAATCATACTCAAACTTTCCACAGAGGCGGCATCGAGCTCCGACTATGGCGCGCAATACAAGAACACCGCCTCCACAACAGCCCCTCCCACCTCCGCCGCACCAGCAGTACTGAAACAGACATGGATACCAACTCCATAGTCGTAGTCGAATGCCAGCGATGTAAAGCTACCCGCCGCACCCTATCAAACAACTCATCCTGTTCAAACAACCCCACCATAGTCATCAGGGATCAACTGAACGGGGATGAAACTGTCGCTGAGTACTACGGGGAGAACGGGGTCGTCAACCTTTGACTACTGCGCGGATGGTGCACTCTGCAGTGAATGGTCTCTTTGGTAACGGCCAGGGGTTGTCAATATGTTCTTAATTTGAAAATAGTTACGGTTTTGCTCGTTTATAGCTTTATGTATAAGGGTGTTGTTATACTCACGCGATCGACATGGTTATTTAATCGATTTGACGTCGATCGTGCTTTACTTTTTTTATTAGATCGATGAAATCATTCGATTTTGGTTGATTGACTTGCTCAAGGTTTATCGACTCAGCATTCATCAATTAATTTGAGCTATTAACCCACGCGATCTAAACTTGATGCAGGTTCGATCGTTTGAGTGTAGTAAATACCCTTAAGATACTTTCAGTTAAAGCAAAATGTATCAAATTAGTATATTAGTATGCTCAATACTAAACGTAGCAATATAGAAAGTTGACTAAAACTGGTCGTTCTGGTTGTATTGGTAAAGTGATAAGCAATTTTGAGACAATATCTTACCATGATGAAATTTTTGATTTCTCATTTTAGTGTGTTCATTAAAGTATAAAAGTTTTGAGTGAAAGTATGTCACAAATGTCCGATTAAATGGTCATAACATTAGTGTGCTGTAGCAATAATTTAAAAAGAAATAACACACGTGTAACTGCACAAGGATCTTCTTCGCGCGTTGTCAAAACTTACGCCGCCATTTTGTTTATTCAACACATTTTACAAAATGGCTTATCAACAGCGCTTATCAACTTTCGAGCGCGAAGAGGTCCTTTGTGGCACTGTAGAAGTTTTAAATTAAAAAAAGTAGTCGTCCATTCGTTAAAATTGCTGTTGCTGTTAAAAAAAACTAAAATAACACCGCTTGAGGCCTTGAGTGTATCATCCGAATAACATTATGTAAATATAGCTTCGTATTTATTTAATATGTCGTTACTAGTCTCTGTAAATAATTATAATTTCTCTGATAAGCATAATATTAAGATGAACGCTAAACGGAAGGTTTTCTCGTATATCTGAGCAAGGGTATTAGACGAATCTATGGAATAGATTGTTGAACTCGGAGTCCTGGATTCGATGCGCAGATCGGGTTAGGTTTTATTGAGTTTTTCTCAATAGCACCACGGATTCTGAACGTCACATACATGGGACTTCTTCTTCATAACACTCTTGGCAGAGCGTCTTCTGTAGGGGCAGATGGGATCCTCCTCACGATCGTTTGCCATTTCTACCTGCAGGCCGAAATCATCTTACTCGAACATAATATGCTAAATGCGAATTTACATGTACAACTTTCGTGTATCTCTTGGGGAAAAACAGGAGTATTTCACGACCTACATAACATCACGCCTGGAATACCCGAAGGGTTAGGCTGAGGTGTACTTAATAGTACACCCATATTTCGGCAGTTATGTTTAAGTCCCATGTAAAAGCGGGTGAGCCTATTAACATCGACCGGGCACAAGTCTCCGTGGCTGCCACTAGGAAATTTCTAATGGAAAAACTCAATAACACTTTCCAACCTGGGAATCGAACCTACGACCTCATGCTCAGCAGTTGCGCTTGCGACCACTAGAGGCAGTCTACGACCTACAGTTGTCTAATATCCTTGGTCAGCAAGTAGTCTTGCACAAAATATAGTTTAAATGGTGCTACTGCGTTGTGATGGTTAATTATTAACAAGTGCCTTTTGTTAACGCTTGCACTTTAAGTTAAAAAAACGAACGAAGTTATGCATATTGTAAATGTGTAATTATATTGATTAACGTTACGATTTCGAAAGTTTTTCCAAAGGAAATAATCGCTTCCATTCTTGATTGTTAGTTGTGAAATATATTACGTTGTAAATGCATTATTCGCGTAAAAACGGAATACAAAAGAATCTGAATTCAATATCGCTACTTCAATTTGTAGACATGTCTTAAAATAGATTATCCCCATAATTATGACATTGAGAACGCTTTAACACGTTCAAAATTGTTTATAACCGTTGAAAGAAGAATAAATCACCATTTAACTGGCATAAAAGCTTAAAGCATTGCTATTTACAAGTGCCTACAATATGTCTAGTATACAATACTATAAGATATATAATAATTATATGTATATTCATCCTTAGAAGCTATATCTTTTGAGTGCCATACGTACATATTTTCTTTTAAATAACACTGTATATTTTTACTAAGATTAATATTTACTGTTATTAACTAAAGATTTTATAAAACTTATAAATAGTAATCATCGTGATCTGAAAAAACTTAAATATAATTCAGAATTAATTATGTCTCTAGTATTACTAAGATATTGGGCCTAAATACCCTAAGCAGGTAATCTTGTAAAACGTAGGTCTGTATGACTTTCTACTAAATAAATAACACTATACAGAGTGTAATTTTCATGTATAACAAACGCGTGTGTTTTAGAGGGCTAGGTGTACTAAAAAAAAATACAAAATTCTCAATTGCTAAAGCATAATCTTGTCTTGTCGACCGTATGTCTTAGAACCGAAAATTCGAAGACGTATGAAGTCCACTAATAAGTGCTGGGCCCGCGTAGGGAATGACAACAGAGAATATCCCAGCACCAGCAGTGTGAAACATTATAGACTGCTCTAATGGTCGTGTATTCTTTCTTGTGTTCAAACATTCAACTATTTCTATACTGCTTAATAAAAAAAAAACACTGGCCTTTTCGAATCCTCATACATTTATTATAGCTGATTTTATCAACGAAAGACCTTTTTCTAGCCTCTAAAAACGCACTGTTTAGAACTACCATACTAGCCTGATTTATCTACTGCCTTACAGTATGTAGCCATATTGTATATCAACGTAACGATACTCAGTAATACTTTTGTGAAGTACAAATACCATACCTTATACGTAGAAAATAGGTTCTATATTTACATGAAGGTGTGACCAAGCTGCCACGGACAGTCAGTCATTTGATGGATCTTAAGTCACTGTTTTAAATTTCGAACCACATAGGAACTTATCCGTAGTCCCACCGCGTGGGATAAGTTTATTCGAAAATGGAATTTCGTCGATTCCTTTATCGATTTTCGTCGATTTGCAGCAGTGTGGTCGCATCTTTACAAATTCAACATACGCTTGGGAAGAATCCCAATTACTATGAAATTGTTCTTAGTTTTATTTAGACATAAGTGTTATTACGTCTAGCGTTTATTTGAGCTAAATAGTAGAGGAAACTACTAAAATTATAGCTTTAATTTAATGTCATTAATATTAGACGTAGAATTGTTTTGTTTGGATATTCGCAGATTATTTTTTTATACTTAATTAAGTATGCATAGAAAAGTTAATTGGAGTAAAAAAGTGATGCTTATTTCAATTTAAAAATGTTTATAAAATGAGTCCATTTTTGAGATAATGTGGAAATAACATCTTTAAAAAAATATTTACTATCACATTAATACGTAATTCCTTTGGAAATGTATCCATTGAATATAATACTGTCGGCTTTTGAACAAAAAAAAAATATAAATGTCATCACATCTCGCTTTATTTTTATTTTGAAATTATTACAACACTTATTTATAAATAAAGTCAAAAGATCTGTTTTTTTGTACGACAGCTTAGTGACCTCTAAATTGGTCTACAATAGATTTTTTTAAATTTTATACTTTTATCACGTACTTTTGTTTATCAAAACTATTTGCTGTTAAAATGTTTTTTTTTTCTACAAAATTGTTTTATTCATCATTTTAGGTTTTGTCAGAAATCAATTTTGCACACTATTGTACTTTCTTTTGAATATTAAACTACGATACGCTTGTAATTAATATTCATTATGTCACCTTGATCTAGTAACTAACTATATACCTACTGGTAGGTAAAATCTGCCCATATAATTTAATATGATTTCTTTGAGTAGCTAATTAATAAATGATTAATTATGAAACTGTTATTTTAATTACCGACACCCCGCATTCGAATCGGACAAGAAAACCTACGTAGACTATTCAATCGTCGAGTCGCCGAAATAATAGGGGTTTGGTGGAAATTCAGAGTCAGGATCTACCTCTCTCAGTCACTCATCGGAGCATCCAAAGTATTCTATGAATATGTAATGAATTCCATAATAGCATATCTAAATAAAGGAAAACAAAGAACTTTGGATAGTTACATTCAACTGCTGGTAGATGGCGTTTCCTGTCTCGTTTGATACAAAAAAATAGACCACTGGTTAAAGCGCAAGCCACCGCCAGCTGGCAGGCGGGCGAGCGAGGCGAACGAGGCTCTTTTCTTTCATCCTTCGTTCGGCTCTTCCGATAGTTCGCGGTGTGAACCTCTCCCGCCTCGCTCGCTCGCTCGCTAGCTGGCGGTGTCGCCTGCGCTTAATACACAATGTAAACGCTATATTTAGCTGTTACAAACAATTATTTATTGACGGTTGGAAAAAATTAAAGGTACCTACGTGTTCTAATGATTAGAAAAATAGGAATGTTCGTTATGATTATGCGTGGAAGCCGCAGATCGTTCCACGGAAAAGTATTACCGGCATAAAAAGTTTCTTATGTCTTCACCCAAGTCTAACCATGGTCTGTCTGTAAATATGACTATCTGTGTCCAAATCCGGTCAGCCGTTAACACGTGAAAAACTAACAACAGATCGACAGAGTTACTTTCGCATTTATAATAGTAACTATGTAGTACGAATTAAGTAGTCGTTCATTTCGCCAACATATTGACTTACACCCCGTTAACTTATTTAAATCGGAATATAATTAATTAAATGTAAAACAGGGAACTACGGAGACGGCTTCACATTCTCCCAGGGGATGTTTAAGACGTTCCAGAGACATTAAGACCCAATGTTTGCGGCTAACGTCGGCTCTAATTTACATACAGTAAAACGTATGGGTTCCGCACCTCTAATGGCATTTGTGTTGGTACAGGCGGCCATTTAATCATGAGAGTCTGCTTGCCTCATAGTGTTGCTGATAATTTGCGAAAATATTAGGAGGAGGAGGAGCTTGTGGCTAAATAATAATAGCCTCTCGGATCGACCTTTAGGTTAAGCCGTGCTTGCCTAGGTTGATCTGTGGATGGGTGACCACCCATTACATACCGAGTTTCCCCCGTGCCTCGGAAAGCACGTTAAGCCGTTGGTTCCGGCAGTCATTTGTAGATCTTTGACAGTCGCTACAGGTAGTCAGTGACCCAAAAAGTCTGACAACCAGTCTTACCAAGGGGTATCGTATTACCTAGTACTAACTGGGTTGTGGAGGTCAGATAGGGAGTCGCTTCATGTAAAATACTGGTATTCAGCTGCAGCCGGTTAAACTGGAAGCCGACCTTAACATAGTTGGAAAAAGACTAGACTGATGATTAGGATAGGTAATAATTTTGAACCATAGTTTTTCCCCAGAGCTTGTCTTTCCAAGGCGCCTAATCTTCAGAAAACAGATGGGGCGAAGAAGAGGTGCAGAAAACTTTCAGTAAAAAACACCCCGTTATCGGGTTACAATCACCATATGGGTTGGGGGTTCTAAACCTCTTTGAAAAACACATTTTAAGACACAATATGCCACACATGTCTAGAAATCGAAACGACAGTACCTAACACTGAAAAAAAGGATGGGTACCTATAGAGCTCATCTATACATACTTAGAAACTACTTACAGGTTCTCAATATCACCGCCGCCGCCGTCCAACTTAGGCCGCAAATTCGGAGAAGCGTTTCCAGCAGCGTGCGGCGGGGCGTTATATGGGCACTTCTATTAAACAACCCGCTGCACGCTGTAAGAAACGCCTCTGCCAATTCGCAGCCTTATATCGGCCAAGCGTTGACATAATCACGAGACGCGTTGCTATCAATCTCAGAATTATATTTGCCGGCATGCTGACAACGCTATTTTGTTGCTTGATTGCACGCTGTGTTAGATATGTTATTAAAGTAACTGTCAAGTTAGTACCTACACTACAACTGAGAGAAATATGCACTAGGTTTGACCAAACAGAGGAATAAACTTTGAAAAAAGATCAGTGTGCAATTATGGACCTTCTTTCAACATGAAAATTCGGACTGGGGCAAGGCTGAGACATGCAACATAAAGACTTTTTTTCGCTTGGCAAAACCCTACCTGGTAGGTAAGAACCTTAAACAGGTAAGAAGGTACACTGTTTACTTCTTTTTCCACAAGTGCAAGTAAGTACTACGCCCGTGATCTTTCTGAAGAAACCAGTATTGTCATACAATATTGTAAATACTTGCCCCACACCAGTTTGTCCTGGATCGTGGGTGCGTTTACAAACATTTAAACTCACATACACAAACAGCCAGACCGGAAAAACTGCCTGTAAGCGATACAAACATTTGTTCCGTGCGGGAATCGAACCCGCGATACGCAGAGCAGCATCGAATCGCTCAGCCACTGCGCCAACCGTGTTGGCAACCCCCAGAATTTAAAAAATAACATAAATAGACTTAAAGTTGATACAATACCGATCAGGCGACTTCGACTACATTCATGAATAGAAGTCTAATAACGTCCCTCGTTTTAACATTTCATTTTATTTGTAGAAGTTTCTGTCTTGCAGGGTGGATGTCTACTCAATTACCGAATCGTACTAATTATATTAGATATGCTTGAGACCGATTTGAATTTCAATTCTGCACCCCACACCTTGTCGGAAGAAGTTCATTGTTAATTTTATTAGTTGCCCGAAGGCTTTTTAATGTAAATCTTACGCTAATCTTGTTATTTTGTCTACCTAGGTAGATACCTACCGTAGGATATGTTTTCGAAAATAGTTAATTTGCATAGTAAAAATAAACAAGGTGAGCTTGATTCAAACGATCTTACTCGTCTGTGTAACGTCTCGGTTTTAAAAGCTATAAAAAATCGTTATAATTATTGTATTTTTTACCGATCTTGCGGTGGTAGTGGTGGTCACCACTAATCACAGCCAACTAAGAAACCGGAAATTATCTAACTGAACTGGGTTTTAAATTAAAAAAAAAAACGCTAATTAATTAAATGCCCACTTAATTTGGTTGGAAACAAACTGGCGAACGCTCCGCCAACAATGATAATTATGACCATTTTGAGGGACCAAAATTTTTCATCGGTAATTTTAAAAAAAAATCTACTATTCTCCTACAAAAGTGAACCACCTGCACGGTCAAAATGTATGAAACAGCAGTTTTTTTTTTTTTTAATTTCTGTTTTGGGAATGTTCGGGGGTCCAGAATGATGTACTGAATACGTGGTAACCGTTTGTACTCTCACCCTGTGGGTATACTATTTACACGGAGTTGGACGGCCATACCGGGTGTAAACAGACCCTTCACATATTCGTCAACCAAGCATTCTGTATATCAAACTAAGTAACTTTACGCAAAAAATATTGATGGGAATCGACTTTTTTTTTTGGGGTGAAAAATCACGTTTTACGATAGGTCTCGATGGAAAGCACTCATAGCATTGTGCTGATGAATGGATTGAATAGTACGGGGGTCGTGGAAATGTGTAAAGTAAAAATCTTACATTAAAAACATGTATTTAAAAAAAAAAAACTTGTGAAAAAGTTGGAACTTTGGCCCCCTAATATCTCAGTAACTAGAAGGTTCCCAGGTATGGTCTAGAACAAAAAAATGATCGCAGTGACGGGGAGAACAAGTGCCTTTCGTTTATGTTAAGGGTCTATTTACACCCTTTATATGTGCATCGGCTATGGCTATTCTGCCGGCGTATTTCGCTCGGACCTGCTTGGGCGGTTGCCACTCTATCTACTGTGACCCGAGCCGTAACGTATTGTCAACCCACCAATAGAAAGGCCACTATTTACCTACATGCCTGCGTTTCCAACTATTACCTATAGCATAACGGAAATACTAAAACATAATTATAATAGGAACCAAGCATATCGAATGTCCTTACGTACGTTAATTTACGTTACTACCGCTATCACGAAGCATAGTTAGTTAATTACAACAGAGCCACTATGTTGTTTGTTTACGTAACGCTACTTTGCGACAAAGCAGGACTTTGCCACAGTGTATGTAAAGATAATCAGTAGACCAACTGGGGCATTTACGGGGGTCTGAACCCAAAGGATGCTAAGACTAGGACTATTTTAACTATTACTACTACTATTGTTTTGTTTCTAGGCCTATTTTTATGCTAAACGAAGTAAAAACAGTCAAAGAAAGCAAAGATAAGAATTCTAACTTTTGTCAGTTCTAACTTCAAGCAATTATGTAACTACAGAATAAAAAGCGTATTATAAGTACCTAATTACTTTTACTCAAGTAATCTCTAGTACTTGTTTATAGACACGGATGTAAGACTCCGCCGTATGTCCGTCAGTCTGTGTTTTTGTAACCGTAGTAAGCAGACACCTGAAATGTCCACAGAATATGTACCTATTACTAGGGCCTTTATAACAACAAATTATAAAAATAAAATAAAGTAAAAAATTAAAGAAACGTGTTTTTTTCGATATTTAATCAGAAAATTAATGTTAAATATTGTACCTTTATTATATCATTATTTATCGTTTCCTTTGTGTACGAGCCTGACTCTGACTTGGTCGGTTTTTTAAATTGAGCCAATCACGGGGTTCTTTTAGGACTTTTATCAGTGTTTCTTCAGGTGAATTTGCTTTGGGTTCATTCATGTACTCCTATTTCTGAAACAAATAGTTAAGGTATGTTACTTGAAGATCAAACGCGGGTGCAGTGTTGTCAACTAATCTTTTTGTATGTTGCACTACACACATTTGACGTAACTACTTGTCTTGACGAGACAGCTCCAACTGACTCACTATTTACCATTTGTTCGTAGTTGAAATACTGTTTGTTAATACCATTGTGTACTGTAATTGTACTAGCAGAGTTATCGATAGTGCGTGCTTATCGCATGCTACAACACTATTACACATCCAGACAACGGCCACTTGTTTTAAACAATGCTAGGTGCGGCCTTGATTTCAATGATTCATTTACATAATAAACTATGTACCTACTGAACGGGATCATGGTAGTCATGAATATGAACAACTTTCGCTATAATACGAACCTTAATATATGTAACAGAAGTGTACAGAACACCCACATTTCGCCAGGCTTGTTTAAGTCCTGTGTATTAGGGGCGGATATATTGCCAAAAACCAGACCCGAGAAGCACTTTACCCGATCTGGGAGTCGAATTCAAGACGTCATACTCAAAAATCGCGCTTGCAAAATTAGTCTGCAGTCTCTTTGTCTGTGTGAGGCAGACTAATATTAATAATATTTTTTGAAATAGGTATATACATATACATAAATATAGGCTCTCTTCTCCATAGAGATCTACGTTAGGGAATGGGTAACTACAGTACTTTCACAGTTTTTGTGCCTTGTGACTGGGACTGTAGCTATATTTTACTGTTGTCTTTGTTTCGACAATTCAAAAGTGCCTGTAACTGGCCTACTTGAAATAAATGCTTTGATTTTGATTTTGATGCTGGCTCCTTATTACAAGTGGCTTAAAACATAACTGGCTTAATGTGGGCGAACCGTTAGGTACACCTTTCCCTAACCCATCATCATCTGCCTAGCCTTTCCCCAACAATATTGGGGTCGGCTTCCAGTATATATTTTACATGGAGCGAATGCCTATCTGAGCTCCACAACCTACTCGGTTATACGATACCCCTTGGTAAGACTGGTTGTCAGACTTTTTGGGCCACTGACTACCTAAGGACTGTCAAAGATCTACAAATGACACCCGGCACCAACGTCTTAACGTGCTTTCCGAGGCACGGAGGAAACTCGGTATGTAATGAGTGGTCACCCATCCACAGACCAACCTAGGCAAGCACGGCTTAACCTAAAGATCGATCCGAGCGGCTGTTAATATTTAGCCACGAGCTCCTCCTAACCCTTCGGGGATTAAAGGCGTCGAGTTATGTATGTAAAAGAGCTGCTACTAGATACAATACCTAAAATGCAATATCTGTCCAATGGCAATAATAGAAGTGTCGATTTTTCTATAATTAGTTTTAAACTGTAATCCTTTTTTACACAGTGTTATGTTACAAGTAATTGTACCTAAATGAATCTTGTTAGACAAAATTTTCGTTATTCCTAAATCGTTGAGATCGACTTTCCGTATAAAAGTTAACGTAAAATTAACGTGTTTTATGCATATGTAAAACGTCGGAGTCGGTTGGCAGTGAACCAAAACGTTGTTACTTACATAATGTGGATTTATGCCAGTCGCGAGAGATCGCTAAAGCGGAACCTCGCCGTCTGAGCCGCCAGCAATTTGCAAGAAAGTGATGCTCTTTAACGTGCACTCTAATACGTTATCCTAATCTGAGATAAGTTTTTGTGGAGGTGGTCGTTTATTTGTTCTTTTTTCGGTCGCTAGATATGTGTGAAAATAGCTAAGGAAGTAAGGACAATTACATTTTTTAAGTTATGAAGAAAAATACAGTAAAAAAAAAAAGAAAAAATAGAAATGCAATTGTGATGGTTGGGTAATACAAGTAATAAACAAACAATTCATACAAACATCACATCTCGTGATCCTAAGAAGTAAACCCACATTTCGCCAGTTATGTTTAAGTCCCATATAATAGGGGGCGAGCTTATTGCCATCAACCGGGCACAAATCCAGACTCCGTGGCTGCTACTGAGAAATTCCTGATAGAAAAACCTAATAACACTTTGCCCGACCCGAGAATCGAACCCAGGACCTCATGCTCAGCAGTCGCGCTTGCGACCACTAGACCGAACGACGCAAAAAAAACAATATGACAATACAAATAAATAAAATCAAGTGAATCCCAAAGTTTTCGTTGTATGCATAGCATCGATAGCACCTTTTTATAAATTCATTTAAGCCCGTGTTTGGCGACACGTGCTCCGCTGCACTGAACACTTTACCTTATACCCCAGAGAGGCGAGAATCGAAATCCATAGATCGCACCGACAGACGTTCTACCACGTGTCGAAAGGTCTCAGATAATATAATATAAAAGCTTTCAAGAGAATAGCGCTCCACGGCGTGTCTGAAGTATCAATTCAGCTTGTAAGATGACTACCTCTAGGATGTTCCAGACCTCTGATGGCTGTATTGGAAAATTGCTACGGCGAGCTCGCTACCAAGCGAAATCTCCAAGGAGCTGATTTTTATTAAAACTTTGTAAAAGGGATACTTGATCATGCACGTAGCTATTCCATTACATGTTATGTTATCACTATTATTAACATCAGTGTTTGTGAGAGAACTTGAGAATTTTCGACATTTTTAGGTAGTGTAGAGGATGGGGGTGGGTATCGTTAAACACAAAAGATGTTTTCCGAGCCGGTGGCTCGCAGTGAGAATCGTAAGAATGCGTACCGTACCTTGTGATATTTTATCACAGATAGAAAGGAACTTAGGGATTCCGCTGTTTGTTTGAACAAACGACTAACAAATACGTAGCGGAAATGCAAACTCGATTTTATTTACGTATATAAACAATTCAAAGGGATACCGAGTTTTTGAGGTAAAGACGCAATAGTTACATTCACTAAATAAATCAGCGATTCGCTGAATTCATTCCTGCTTTGAAATGCTCAAAGGGTTCGTTTGTAGGAAGAAAATTGTTCGATTTTAAACGTAATCCGTTCAGTCGAATGCCTCGTTGCACTTTTTGTAAAATAAGTGGTTTATTAACAATATTTTGTTTAGAATGTAACGTGCATACAGTGGGGAAGCCAGCGTATTTGCATATTGGCAACGCAAGCTGTCTTAATTTTGTCGTAATATGTGGCGGGGTCGAGATTGTGTGCCGATGTCGACTGCTCCCTACAATCTACACAACATAGGGTGTGTCTCCACATGTTGCTGTAACAATGCAATTTATTGTTTCAATCTGTGTACACGTTGAAATTAGAATGACATGAATATTGGATGCGTACAAATGTAATAATTTGAATGGAAATTCATGTTGCCTTTATGAATTCCCGGGTAGCGGTGGATGTAATTAAAACACACCCGCCAGACTAGAAACATATACAGCTAGATGTACAGACGACATAGTCATAGGCATCCTACCTATTGTATTATGCCCAATCGGGGTAGGCAATGGTCTCTGAGTGGATGACGGTTCGGCCACTGCCTGTGACTTTATGAATGATTGAATGGAAGACAAAAGCTGCTACAGACTGATCCCAGTATCAACCCGGCACAATAGACGGCCGGAGTGCAATGTCCGATTTTGCCCTTTGTACGTAACGTCGGTATTAATGGAGTTAGCTTTCTCTTTGCTTTCCTATAAAACACTGAAAACGTTTTATGATGAAAATTCTCTCTATGTAAAGGAGAGATTGTTCGCATAAGTGTCCTCGAGAGGCCAAAACACCGGAGACTCAGATGCAATAAAAATACCAACGGAGGGTCAATCAGGTTAAGTGTTTTGTCCGGCGACTCGCGTCTACCGAAATAATATATTTTATACGAGGTTTGTATTTGAGTGGATGAAGAAATAGTTGGAATATGTTGGTGTTGGGGTGCGCGCGCTGGGCGATGCGCGCTGGCATGCCAGTATGCCACTCGCGCGCAAACTTTCGCTGTATACATTCCAATCTCGGGCGAAAATAAAAGGCATTTGCTCAAAAATCTGTTTCGATTACGTGAACTTATTATATGAAGCCTAGCAGATGCTTGAGGTGGATAAAAGAATGGTAGAAAGTCGTGATCTATAATCACAAAGACTATTGAGTTCCTCTCGTGAATACAAGTTCGTTTAAAGCGAGCGAGACGCCCGTAAAATGTATTCAGCACCTGCACTTTCATTTCAGAGTTTCCGCTTTTCTCACTTCATTTTCTTTAACTTTTAGGTTTAATATGATTTTTTTGTGTGTAAAGTAAAAATCTTACATTAAAAACATGTATTTAAAAAAAAAACTTGTGAAAAAGTTGGAACTTTGACCCCCAATATGTCCGTAACTAGAAGGTTTCCAGGTATGGTCTAGGACAAAAAAAATATCGCAAAGACGGGGAGAACAAGTGCCTTTCGGATGTGTCAAGAGTCTATTTACACCCTTTATATGTCAGACCTTAGATCAATTTGGCATGTTACAGTAATTCGATACAACTGTTAATAAACAACAGTAGTATTTGATACGGACAATTTAGGTTCGTAGTCAATTTTCTCAACAACTAATTGAACAGTTAAAAGTAGAAGCCCAATTTCTTCCAAATATTTTTGTAACTTAACAGTCTTAAGATTATCTTTGGTGTCTGCGAGTCTAGAACTTGTCATAATATTTTCGTACTTACTCAAACTCAGTTAGACTAAGTCGTAGCAACAGGTAGGAAAGAGGGTTCCCAAGTCTTAAGTATGTAGTTCGTCAAGAAGCGGATTTTAAAAAGAGCTGGCATTACATATTTCATGTCGTGAGGCATATGGAAAATGTCTGAAGTAAATTCAATTAGAAATTTTTCTTGATACAATGGAACTTTATTGGAGATTGTTGAAATGAAACAGGGCACGCATTTTTTAACCGACTTCTAAAAAGGAGGAGGTTCTCAATTCGGGTGTATTTTTATGTTTTGGTACCTCATAAATCGCTCCATGTAAAATACTGGTATTCAGCTGCATCCGGTTAGTCTTTAAGCCGACCCCAACATAGTTGGGAAAAGGCTAGGCAGATGATGATGATGACCTCATAACTAGTCATAACTCCGTAATTACTGGTCCGATTTACGTGATTCTTCTTCATTTGCTAGAGGAAGCTCGTACGGTGGTCCCATATAAATTATATTCACACTGCTTATAGGTAGTTGCTTATTTTTTTTATTAGCTCCTATTTTGGTGACCTAAAAAATTAAACCTTTTCTGTTATGTTTATTATTATTTATATTAGGACTAGCTGTTGCCCGCGACCTTCGACCGTGTGAAATGATTACAAAAATATTACTTCCCTATTTTAATCGAATTTTGTTAACAATTTTAAGGCATATCATTTTTTTGCAACAACGGAACCCTAACTCTTTTTCTAAAGCCTAGCCTAGCCTGCTTATAACATCAGCTATCTGTCAGTAAAAGTCCCGTTCAAATCGGTTCAGTTGAAGAATAACAGGACCAAACAGACAGAAAGACAGACAGAAACCAAATTTTGTTACAAGTATCAATATACTTTCATATGCGTTCTGTTAAAAACTGTAATTTTGACATTACAAACAGACACGTCAATTTTATTTATTTGTATAGAAGATATTAGATAGCATAAAGAATCCACAAAAGTTCTGCCTGTGTTGAAAGTCTACCTGAAATAAAAACACAAACGAATATCGATAACAGTTTGAGAAAGCATCCAATATTTTTAAATTTTAATGCAAGAATATTGACAATGCAAGTTAAAAGGCGAGATGCCTTCGCCATTTTAATTAGCACAGAGCCGTCTGCAACGGTCCTGCAGTTCCATAATTTATGGAATACCAATTTTTCTCTTAGCAGAGCACGTCTTTGTAATAATGAGAAATTAAATTGGAGTGTCGTCTTCGGCGTAAATTTTAATGGGCGTGACTACAGCGAAACACATTGTCAACAACTTAGGTATTATATTGTGTAAAATTATAAGGCAGAAGGTACACTCGATGTTAACATAGTTTATGTGATATTATGTCTTGAAAGACATCTGTTGTGTCTGTTGTTGTTGTGTGTCCTGTTGTGTTTGTTTTTGTTCGTGTTCTGTGTCCGTTGTTGTTGCATCTTTATAGATGCAATAGGTAAAGATGCTGTCCCATATAGGACTTCAATTTCTACTCGACCAAGCGGAAGAAGAAGTGGAAGTGCCAGAGTAGTCTGCGTCATCCAAAATTTCTTACGTTTTTGCCATTTGCAGGTCAGTGTCAGGTTGTACGTTGATTTACGATCGTAACAACTTTGGCTTAACAGGGCTATAATCATTAAAATCATGAATACAACACTCTAACTTCATTTAATCTCATTGAATGACTTTTTCATGAAATAGCCCTAAATATTAGAACGTAAAGCAGCAGAAGTGTAGACCTAAGTCACTCCTGACCTTAGGTCGCGCGAAACATTGTTATTATCATTTAATTCTAGACTAAGGTCCTTTATAGAAGTTCTGTAACGATGATATTGTCTCCCACAGAGCTCGTCTCAGCGAGAGTAGGAAGCAACCCCGGCTGTGGAGCTATAGTCTGGTTATTTATTTATTTAAACTTCATGTACAATAGTGATACATAGGCGGACTTAATGCCACAAGGCGTTCACTACCAGTCAACCTTTGGGTTAAATAAGAAAACATTGTGATAGGGTATAAAATAAATATATAAAAAATAACTTCTTGCTTTCTTTACTATGATATGATTCTTCTTCCACCCAAATTTTGATGAAACTGAGCCTTCTTCTCCGTACTTCTTTGTTCAAGGTTCGCAAACAGCGAAGGTTCAAGTTGCGTCTCGACCTCTTCAACTACTTGATTGAGTTGGAAGACATATTTAATCGATTTTCAACTCGGTATAGTGCAGGTAATTAAAACTTGGTGGAGTATACTCACTCTAAGAGTATACAGTGTTGCGAAGAATATTTTGATGTAGATTGGTCTGTAACGCATTGTCTTTTATGAAAATCTTTGGAGTATCAACACTTGAGTTTTCTTATTCTTAAGGGAGACTTCTGACAATATCGTATTTGTGTCAACAGCCTTCAAGAGTCTGTTTCTGATTTTAGTGTTTGAATAGAAATTAGTCAAAATCTATTTTAGACTAGCTTTAGCCCGCGGCTTTGCTCACATAGATTTAGAGTACTCTGCTTGTAATAATATAATTCAATCATGGTTCGAAAGACACGGCTCCATCTATTATCAGAACGTTATGGTTGTTTTCATCGGGAACAGTACTTTTTTTTGGGAATGAAAGAGGGTACCTTTCATCTCCAAAAAAGTATCCTATGTCCGGTTCTGTACACCTGACAACGAATATGCAAAATTTCAGAATGATTAGTTCAGTGGTTTAGGCGTGAAAAGGTAACAAACAAACAGGCTTACTTTTGCATAAAGGGTGTTAATAGACCCTTAACATAAACGAAAGGCACTTGTTCTCCCCGTCACTGCGATCATTTTATTGTTCTAGACCATACCTGGGAACCTTCTAGTTACGGAGATATTGGGGGTCAAAGTTCCAACTTTTTCACAAGTTTTTTTTAAATACATGTTTTTAATGTTAGATTTTTACTTTACACACCTCCACGACCCTCGTACTATTCAATCCATTCATCAGTACAATGCTTTGAGTGCTTTTGATCGAGTCCTACCGTAAAACGTGATTTTTCACCCCAAAAAAAAAAGTCGATTCTCAGCAATAATTTTTGCGTAAAGTTACTTAGTTTAATGTACAGAATGCTTGGTTGACGGATATGTGAAGGGTCTGTTTACACCCGGTATATAACACAGTAACATATAGTCAGGACTAGTAAGGATAAATCGAGATCCTTCAATGGAATGCAGTATTCTAAATTCGAACACATTTAAGTAAAATTCAATTCAGATTTTTAATGGCTTTGCCAGGCACTGCCAATCAGCTCTCCGTCCAGCTGCTAAAATAACGGAACCTTTTATAAATTAGCCGATAGAAAGATGCCTTTCCTTCGTATCTAGAATAGCTACTATACGACTTGAAAAATCCATCACGAGGCCAAAAAAAAAAAAAAAGTTGCTGACAATAGTATTCATTCTGAAACCTTACATTCAAAATAAGTAAGTCTGCTAGTTCTCTCTCGTACAATAATTACCCAAAACATTAGGTAGATACAAAATATATTATTATTCGTCTAATTAGCATAAACACTAGGTATATTATCCCTAGACTTGGGTATCTAATTGTCTGTAGTTCCTACATGAGCGTCTTACTACCTAAGACTTTTAGAGCATCGCGACACTGTCTCGTGTCTCCTTGAAAGGATCAAAATGTTTTATTTATAAAACCTGGATACACCCTCGGGGAGCTGGGAGATACTCGTAGACTTTGTCGCGAATTCTGTGAAAATTACCTTTGTAATGTACGACAAAAAGTAATACGTTTTCCGAGACAAAAGTAATTAAAATAAGGTTTATTGTTCACTTGTAGGTGTCTCGTAGACCAAAAATAACTTGGAAAAGTAATTGGATATCTTTCTTTTTGAAGACCTGTCTGAACAAAGGTTGGATTGCCCACGGGAAACAGATCTCCTATTTCAAATGTTCTCCGGATACATAAATATGCATATTGATGTATCCGGAGAACATTTATAATAGGAGAACATTTATTTGCGACTGAAAACTATTGATGTCAGTAATATTTTACAAAACAAAACAATCACTGTAGCAGAAAGCTGTTCAAGGCGTTCAAGCTTCACACTTACATTATACTACGTGTTTACAAGTTAGTATAGTTACTATTTTTATCGACCATATTATTGTATTCGCATTATTTTATGTTTTATAGCCGCGGAAGGCGCAAGTGTACCGCTGGCATTACACCAAGTTATTATATAGAGGGGGAAAGAAGGGGGGCAGGCACTAATTGGAAATACATGAGAATTTGCATTTTACTTTGTCTGTCGAACTCCCGACGGAGCAACGACGTCTCGCTCAAAATCCCTTTGTCGAATTTGAGTGCACCTTGCATATAGCTCTTTGCAGTATTTATTAATACTACAGCTTAAATTTTCATGAGAGAGATATATCTTGTATGCAGACTGTCTTTTGTTTTGGGCGTTGATTGATTGAGAGGATAAAATTCCCAGTGATTATACCTCGTCATCACTCAATACCCTTACTCGGCGGAGCTCGTGGCTAAATAATAACAGCCGCTCGGGTCGATCTTTAGGATAAGCCGCGCTTGCCGAGGTTGGTCCGTGGATGGGTGACCACCGATTACATACCGAGTTTCCTCCGTGCCTCGGAAAGCACGCTAAGCCGTTGGTCGCGGTTGGGATCGTTACAGGTAGTCAGTGGCCCGAAAGTCTAGACAACCAGTCTTACCAAGGGGTATCGTATTACCCAGTACGGGTTGTTGAGATCAGATAGGCAGTCGCTCCATGTAAAATACTGGTATTCAGCTGCATCCGGTTAGACTGGAAGCCGACCCCAACACAGTTGGGAAAAGGCTAGGCAGATGATGATCACTCAGTACCCTTACTTAACTTACTTTCTTTTATTGAAAGGTTGTGTAGCTGGAAATTCAGTATATAAGAAAGAGTAAATTTTTCTATTTTATGATTAGTGTACGATAACTCATTTTACTTTCGACTTGCTCGATCTTTTTGTATTGCGTGGGTGTTATAAGAATCGCCTCAGGATGACCAGGTGGATCTGTTCGAATAATATCATAGAATAGTCTTGGTAGTAGACTTAATTTCATCCATTGTGAAAAACCAGTTTAAGATAGTATTTAAACTGATTCTAATGTATAGAAAACAATTTTTTGAAGAAAACTGTACCAGATCAAAATTTTACGCGGAGTAAATATCAGTCTGAAACAGGGACCGATTAATCCGCTATAACCCATAGTTTGATTAGCCATTTTACGAGTTAACCCTTATAAAATAGGGGTTAACCATTTAAATATTGCTGATTAACCAAAATGAAAAAAACAAGCATCTCCGTCACTTTCTTGCGTATTTTTTTATGTACAAAAATGAACTCTGTACGTGAACCGGTTATTATAGTCTGATTACTCCTGTAGTACGGGTTGACCTTTACTCAAGAGTTTTTCACCTAAGCCTAAAAAATAACCTGATCCAAAACCTATACGGGTAACCCTTTCAGTCCCTCACTTAAACTTAGGAAGTACCATGTAAGTATACATAAGAGTATACTGAATATTGATAAGAAAAATATTTAAAAGTGACTATTTAACAGCCAATCGGCAGATTGTTTCCGCCAAAATTTTGACAAAGCAGCCAATATCTTTAACCACTCCATCTGAAAACATTAACACCAAAAATACCCAATAACACTAACATTGAGATCCTCCATTTATGTATCGTTTCAATAATAAGTTTTGTTCGTCTGTTCATATCCCCGAGGGAGTCTGGCAATCAGTGCGAACACTCGCAGCTCGTTTTAAACCCATTACGGATAAATTAAAGCCGGATCACAAGCGCGTATGCAAATCTAACAGCCATGCCACCTGGTAACTGAGTTTTAGACTGGCAACACTGAGAAAAGTTAGTCAAATTAAAACGTTTGAGAATTGTGCGGTGTTATGTGAGTGTTTTCTTGGAAATAATATTATTGAGAGCGACAAATAGATTAATGGAATATTTCCATTGTTTCGTTGCTGAATTGATGTTTTGTGGTTTTTGATAAAATATGACCATAAAAGTTTCCGAGAACCAACACTGTTGATTACTATTATCATATTTATAACCTCCTGGCAGCGCAGTATCCTGTATTTTTATTATTTACTAGCCTTGGCCGGCAGATTTGCTCGCGTTTTGGTCAGATATTATCCCATAAGAACGTTTTAAATATAGATATGACACTAGGGGATAATGAAACCTCCCAAGGAAGACTCATCGGCAATTTTCGGCATCAAATCGGTAGTTCCAAAGACTACCCCTACATCCAAACTTTACCTCTTCGTAATATTAGTATAAATTAGTATAGAATAAAACACTTGCTCTCCAAATGCCAACCGTGTGGTGCCAATAGTTTCGGAGTTACTTGGCTGTGACATGCGAACGGACAGGACGAACCTATAAGGGCTCCGTAAAAAGGAAAGAAACTGAACTGTTTTGTGAAAAAAGATTAAAAAGAATAATTAAAAAAAGATTAGAAAGTCGAAACGTTATCATTTTAGTTAAGAAGAGACTACTTAACTAAAATGATAACGTTTCGACTTTTAGAAAACAAAACTTGTCTTAGAAAAAATCAGTGTAAGTTACTTACACATTTTTCTACTTACAATAAACATCTTGAATAAACAAAAAAGTTAGCATAAATAACAATTAGGAAAAAGTTCACACAAAGCTCAATATAAATATTTCTAAACAAACGTGCGTGTGAAATATTGTTGCCATTCATTCAATATTTTGACAGCATCTCCCTTGGAAATCAACTTTTCAATATGTTGTACGTGTGTGTGCCTCTCAAGTGAATGTCTGGCGGTCATTTATCTTAGGGGCACATATGCATTTAGGGTACACACGGCATTACATCAAGCTATACATTTCCAGTATAACATGGCCTCGCTTTGAATTGATCTCCCTTACAATGAGAAATCACCATAAACTGGAATTGAATGGCTTGATTGGTCGTCGAGCGTCCGGCCGTTTTATAAACGGTTACATTTAATCTTTTCCTAAAGCCGCGTTGCACGATCAGAGTATGCTCGGACCGAGTGGACTCGGATACCTACTAGGTCGCAACTCGTATTGTGGCAACCCATACCAACCCATCCGAGTGCACTCGGATTATGGGTTGCCAATATGAGAGAGCATACTCTGATCGTGTCAGCACGGTTTTATATTGTTTTCACTGTTCTTCGTAAACGAGCGGCAAACTACGCGTTATAAAAGGAACTAAACTACATTTTCCGCCTCGTTGATCTAGTGGTTGTTAGCGCGACTGCTGAGCATGAGGTCCTGGGTTCGATTCCTGAGTCAGGTAAAGTGTTATTAATGTTTTCCAGCAGGACTTTCTCACTCAGATGTCTCAGGTTGATGGCATTAGGCTCGCTATGGCATGAGACTTAAAAATATACCTAAATGTTGGTGTACTATTAGGTGTATCTAATAGTACAACTTTTGGAGATTACAGGAGTGATGTTAAGTTTATATTTAACGGTAATTTACCAAGTTTAATATTCCATCGTATACGTATACGTATGTCTGATTTGAAACTAATGAAAGTTAGAGTCCTGAAAATAATTATTTTAGAACGTCTTTTTTTAATAGATTAAATATTTCTGGATAATTCTACGGCCCTGCAATGGACGATTACCAGTCTCGCAAGTGTAACTAATTAACTTATTTATTAGTGTAACTATTTTTCTAACTGCCCGTACAAAGTGTCTGGCAATCACATCGCCCAAGTATATTTTCCAAGTCTAAACTAGGAACATCAAGTGAAATGTGTGGGGATCAACTTAATCATAACATATTAAAAATCGCGCATCAAAACGATTACGCGAGTAAACGGTAGCACTAAATAAAGCCGTGTCTTGTCCCTCTCACAACCCCAAAAAAAAACAAGGACTGAGCTAGTTTAACCCGCGCAAAATTTCATTTCGCACAAGGGCTTGAGATTAATGGTGACCGTCATTTCACCCTTGGTTTAAAAAATGGCGTCGTAGGGTCGTATCGTATCATTGTGTCGTTATTTTGTCCGCCATCACTCATGTGTATGCTAAATCGGTTTTGAATCGAGCTGGATATAGACGTGCCGCTAAATTTCGATAACGGATGACGTGTTCGTTTAAAATATGTTTAGACGGGTCTTTGTTTTGTTTGTTTACTCTTTTTCGGTAGTCAAGAAGGTGGCTCGTATGGTGGCTCGTATGGTGGCTCTTATTTCGTTTATGGTCCCGTCAACTGACTGGACTAACTGGTCTAGTGGTCGCAAGCGCGACTGCTGAGCATGAAGTCCTGGGTTCGATTCCCGGGTCGGGCAAAGTGTTATTGGGTTTTTGCATCAGGAATTTCTCGGTCTCGGTTAATGGCAATAGGCTCTTCCCTATTACATGGGACTTAAAGTAATTAAAATGTAAGTGTGCACGTTAAGCCGTTGGTCCCGGCTGTCATTTGTAGATCTTTGACAGTCGTTAGGCAGTCAGTGGCCCAAAAAGTCTGACAACCAGTCTTACCAAGGGGTATCGTATTACCCAGTACTGACTGGGTTGTGGAGGTCAGATAGGCAGTCGCTCCATGTAAAATACTGGTATTCAGCTGCATCCGGTTAGACTGGAAGCCGACCCCAATATAGTTGGGAAAAGGCTAGGCAGATGATGAAGTGTACACCTCTGCCTAACCCTTCGGAGATTACAGGCCGTAACAGGCGTGATGTTATGTTATGTAATGTGATTCTGTCGAACTGGAGAAATTGCAGACGTGGTTCCGGACACCGTTCACTAAAAGATATGTGTCCGTAATCCGGTGTCAACAGTTTAACAGATGGACCCAACCTGATTGAAAAAAACCACCAACTTACTTAATGTGGCTATCCGACTTCGCTCAAAGCTAATAAACAAGCTGATACTGAAAAAATCTCCTAAGCCGTAGCTACTGAAACTTAGTAAAATTAAAAGCCTATATCATCTCTGCTTACAATTTCCCAGCAACTATCAGTCGTGGTTGCCAAGCACTTAATAAGCGAGCGAGGTAATCTATCACGTCACCGCGGTTTCTCGCTAGCCCAGGCTCCCGGGACCGCCCTTTATTCATAATGCATGACTCTTCACACGATACTAAGCCACAGCAGTGTTAGAGATATTTTGAGTGACAATAAACTGCAAAAGGCCCAATTAATTACTCGAAAATGTAAAGTATTTGTTTAAAGTTAAAGATTTGATTGTAAATACTTATTTAGTGGCGATTTTAATGAATTTGTCGCTGAAGTTCTTTTTTAGAAAACAACTCAACCAGGTTGAAAATACAGTTACATTTAAATCAGAAGTTCCTAACGAAATTCAAAAATTTAAAAATTATTTCTTAAATGATTATCAGTTGACGAAAGTGAATAAATTTATCAAAATGGCGCCCCACTTAGAAACTAACATTGTTAAACATTTTAAGAATCATGATCCCGAAAAGACTTAAGCCCGTCGGAGCTGTACATCCGACTTTATAATATCAAAGTGCACAACACTCTAAAATTTAAACAAAAACAGAGGGCTCAGTCGCAACAAAGGCGGTTGTAATCAGTATCTAAACATTTAATACCATTACAGAATTAGGCATGCACCAATGGTTTACAATTTGGCCATATTGGAATCCGTGTTGTTCCGAGATACGGGGCTTATAATAAAACAATATTAATTATCAATCGACGCTTCAGCGAGTCCTTTGTCGGTCGGCCAAGTTCTCTCTCCGCCATTTAATAAACGAGGTATGCACGCATTAAACCTCTGGCATCTCAGCACTTTTGTTTAAATAATAAATTGGATTTCTATAAAGGATGCAGCTAAGAATTCCGCTCGCGATTATTAAAAATATTTTTAGATGCGCCTCTAGACAATACTGAATATTTTCTGCAATATTGCTTGGTGTTCGTTTATTTAATTTATCCGTTCGTTTCGCACGCGTTTTTTTAATCAGAGGACATTGTTATTGGTGGGATTTCTAAGGCGTTTTAAAGCGATTAAATAATTAAGTTTCAGAAACATTGTTAAGACGCATAATAGCATAAAAACCGAATGAAATTTCTATAAAAAATCAATTTATTTCCCCTTCAATAGTAAGCACAGGGCGGGCACGAATCAGTTTGTTAATGAATTCAAATTTATTCGTTGATCGGGCGCGTCTCGGTGCTAACGTATTTAAAAAGTGATTAGAAGTTAAATTGACACAATATGAACTTTTTGTGTCGTAATCAGAAACAAGATTATTCAATTTCCAACGTGAGACGGAAAATTGATTACACGGCATGATTATATTTACATTTTTAAATTCTGGAAAGAGGACGACGCCAACTTAAATACGGTAATAACTTGCAGAAAAGTGCTGCCGGCAGCTTGCTTGCTTTTGTTTCATTCTCCAATCAAAGGGCGTGGATATGTGGCAATGACTGTCAACAGAATTGACATGAGCTTTTCCATCATCATTTGCTACTTGCATCATAATCATTCATAGCTCGACTTCACCAACTGCAGGGTATAGGCCTGGCTTTGGTTGTGCCAAGCTCCACATTCTTGTGCCAGCCTCGTCCAGGATAATATCAGCGATGGCAACAATGTCGTCTGCCCATCTCGCCGCTGGACGACCAACACTTCTCTTTCCAGTCCTTCGACGCCACTCGGTTACAGCTTTACTCCACCTGCCATCACCGCACCTGGCTAGGTGTGCTGCCCAACTCCATCTGAGTTCGACAACGCTATTTCCAATATAGAAGACCTTAGTACGTCTCCGGATTTCGACGTTTGGAACTTAGTCTACTACCTTCATGTTTTTTTTTTACATCTAATTGCAGATTACAGTCAGTATTAAATTAACGGCTTTACTTCTAAAAATTAAGTGAGATAAATCGTAAGAACCGAGGTTAAGCAGTCTACTGGCTTTAAGACATGGAACTGGCGTTATTTACAATGAGAATTGAGATTAAATTTACATTGTTGCTTTTACGGCGAGGGCTTAGCTTCGTCTGTTATGGTAAGGTATTCATGAAAGCAAATGTTTGGTCCCGGGGCGAGCAACGTAATGCAGAGCACTTGGCGGAATCATTCGTGTGAGTTCTAACTTATGATAATTATATTTTGGAATAATCCGCTCGAAGCAATGAGTGTAGGAAGCCAATTTGGCGTTTTCATTGAATGTTTCGTAGATACCAGCTTTTACTTAGACAATTTTCATAAAACGATCTGATTTTTACAAAACTGTTTTTGGATGTTTCGTCGTTGTCTTTATAGGTTTAAGTAGGGAATGCAAATCCGTTTTGTTTTAAAATCCGGATTTTTAAGAACGGATTTTTGGTCCAATCCGGATTATCCAATTTTACGGATTCGATTTTCGAATCCGGATTTGGAAGTCGAGTAAAAATGTGCGGATATCCGGATTTTTCGGATTACGGATAGTCCGGATTGCATTCCCTAGGTTTGAGCCTGTACCGTTCTGCCTGTCTGTCGTCTAATATCGTTTTTCTTTTTATTATTAATTTAACTCGATTTACTTTTTTACTAAAAGTACGTTATAATCTAAATGGTTGTTAGAGTTAATTCAAAATCTGTCTATTTTAAGATTTCCTTATAGAAAAGTGAAATAACCTTTGAACGTCGTCAAACTAGTACGGACGGTAGATTCTAGGTAACTATTACTTGTTATGAGGTTTCTTAGATATAGTAAACTAAAGAAATGAAACAGCAACAATCTCCTACCTATACAACTTAGAAAACGTATACTCCTATAGTGGATTTAATAGTACCCTTAACGAAGCCGAAAGGCACTTATTCTCCCCGATATTTTTTATTGTTCTAGAGTTCTAGACCATACCTGGTAACCTCACCCAGTTACGGAGATAGGTATTTGGGGTCAAAGATCATTTTTTGTTAAATATAATTTTTAATGTTATAACATTACTTTAAATTCCACGACCCCCGTACCCCATCAGCACAATGTTTTGAGTGTGTTACATTGAGTCCGGACGTGATTTTTCACCACAAAAAAAGTCGTTGTCCAGCAATAATTTTTGCGTAGAGTTACTTAGTTTGATGCACAGAATGCTTGGTTGACGGTTTCGTGAAGGGTCCGTTTACACTTTGTGTACGGGGTAACAACTACCACACCATCCAATTTCCCTAGCAAGTCGAGGGTTGTAATAAAACGGTTATAAGGCGGTCAATTAATTTGACTAGACTGTGTACTGACCGCGACCCTTCCGTCCGGTGCCTTCTCCAACTAGACGAAGTGATGCTTCTGACACCTGTGACCGTTTGCTCCAAGTTATAAGCTTATTGGTGATCATATTTTTTTAATATTAATCTTTTTGACCCTCTGTGGAATTCGGGTACATAAATATGTCAATTAGTAAAATAAGTGTTTTAAGGTGTGTGCTTTTTAGTATGTGCTGTACAAATGAACGAACTTTTTGCTTTTTTCTGATATGGAAAAATTAGTTGAACTAGATACTCAAAAATGTTGGCATTTTTTTAGAAAACTATTTTTTTATGCAAATCGTACACATAAAACATAGTAATTATTATGTCGCGGCGAAGGTTAAATACCTATGGCATTTTGTCCACCTCTGTACTTTGTGCTTGAAGTGTTAAATAAATAAATAAGGTTGTGTGACGATCTGATCTTGTTTGCGAGGCCAACACGGCCAGATATCGCACGGCCAAACAAAAAAAGAAGTATTATGTCTGCATGTCGCAATCAGTCGATCAGTTTGTTTGTCTCTGATTCCGGATTCTTCCTAATCACCAATGGTACCTACTATTCTGGTTTCACCTATTAGTGAACATACGTTTTAATTTCTTGATACACACAATTCGATCCGTACATTCTATCGTGTTTACTCCAGTCACTTGGACCACACACCATTACGACTGGACAAGAGCCTTTAGAAATCTTGTAGAACTACACCCATGGGGACTCAACTGACCCTTATAGTTAATTTAATTAATAGTTGCTCAATAATTAATTTAATTAAATGCTTATTGATGTTATGGACGGACATTTATCTTTGGTAGGTACCTATGGGCTGACGTGGGTCACTTCTGCTCAACATATTTAAGTAATCCCTCAAAGGCCTTTCAAGAAACCGATGGGTAAGGAAAGTGTAGCTCTTTGCCAAGAATTATCATCATTCTCCTGCCCTTACCCCAATTTATTTGGGGTCTGCGCAGCATGTCTTCTTCTACCTTACTTCGATTTTACTCCTCATCTCATCAGACAACTCCTTTTTTTGCCATATAAATTGCTTCACGCAGTCCATCCGTCGTTCCTTTGGTCTTCCTCTACTCTTATGCCATCCTCATTCACACCCAAAGCTTTCCTCTCAAAACATAATATCACCCCTATTTTAAGGTACTACGTAGTACGTTAGTACCCCCCCTTTCACCATATAAGTCCCATGCAATTGGAGAATAGCAATAGATTTACCAGTATACTTTGCTTCCCATTCATAAGGACAAATTAAAGTAATCGTTGAACCTAAACTTCTACCAAGAATGATTAATCGGAGATACCCAGTATAATGCCGAGGAGCTCGTGGCTAAATCATAACAGCCGCTCGGATCGATCTTTAGGTTAAGCCGTGCTTGCCTAGGTTGGTCTGTGGAAGGGTGACCACCCATTACTTACCGAGTTTCCTTCGTGCCTCGGGAAGCTTGTTAAGCCGTTGGTCCCGGCTGTCATTTGTAGATCTTTGACAGTCGTTACAGGTAGTCAGTGGCCCAAAAAGTCTGACAACCAGTCTTACCAAGGGGAATCGTATTACTCAGTACTGGGTTGTGGAGGTCAGATAGGCAGTCGCTCCATGTAAAATACTGGTATTCAGCTGCATTCGGTTAGACTGGAAGCCGACCCCAACAGTTGGGAATTGGCTAGGCAGATGATGACCCAGTATAATGCCGGCTTCTTTGTTTCCCGATCATTATAATCTGGATCGCTTCAAACCTCGAGTAAATCGATTGTTTTCTAGGCAAGCGTGCTCCACCTTAGGCCGCATCATCGCTTCACATCAGGCCAGTTGCGACCAGAAAAAAACATCAGTATCAGCAGTCCGACTTAGGTACGTGTCGTGGGACTAACAATCATGGATTCGTATCCAGGCCAGTGGCGGATTTACAAGTTTTCAAGGTACACAACAGGTGTGTTGCTGTACAGTTTTTGCCGCCCTTGCCTCTACAATTGTCTTGTCCTACATTATTTTTACAATCCAACAATTTCGTTGAAATTGCACGTAAAATATTTTTTGAGTATATTACCGATTACTGGTTGGAAGGTGGTGAACTAGCTGTTTTACTCTAGAATATGTAAGATTGCTACTCAGAATGTGCAATGACAAGTGAGAGGGGAACGTCACCGGCAAAATTTGTGGCAGACTTCTATCTGTAAAACATCAGAAAACCGTCATGCCAAAATCTTTTTGATTTCTATGAGGTATCAAAAAAAAAAAAATTCGGTCTCCAAAGCCGCCCCAAACTCAAGCCTACTCAGTCTGCTGGTAAATCCGCCACTGATCCAGACACTTACTTTTCTTTTTTAAATTTATTTAACGGTGCAGGAAAACATCGTGAGGAAACTAGCATATAGTAGAACTAAAAATTCGAAGACATGTGACATCCACCAACCCGAAATGGGCCAACGTGGTGGGATATGGCTCACTCACTCCCACAGAAACGAGGCCTTTGTCCTAGCAGCGCTTCTTAACACCTAATAACATTCTCAGACACCCAAAAAATTAAGCAAAACAAAATAATGCCATTTTCATACAAAAATACACTTGCAAAATATGTTTATTTTCAAGAGGAAGTTGGAAAATTAACTGGATTTTCTTAACTGTCTGCTCCGAGGAAGTAACGATAAATGTTAAGTTAAATTTATACTATAACCGGGGCACTTTCTAGCGCTTATTATGGCTGAGAAGTTTCGCTTTTAACTGTAAGTTACGCGTCTGCTGGTAACTTTGTTATAGTTCTCTCTTGTTACCTACAAGAGATGAGCAGATGTATCGGCTATTTTTTGCAGATTTTAACGACAGTATAGCAATTTAATAATAGGTACAGACGCTAACACATCAAGCTACTACAATCTGTCAAATTTCTTTAATAGATTTTCAACTTTGTCGCTAAAGAATAAGGTTCAAGGTTGATTAGGAAAATTTGACAGTTTGGGGTAGCTTGATAGCGTCTGTACAAAGAGCTCGGGTGCGTACAAAAATATTCGAATTGACATAATACGGCAGAGCCGGGCGGCAAAATCGAATATTCATTATGAATATATGGATAACATAACATAACATAACATCACACCTGTAATCCCCGAAGGGTTAGGCAGAGGTGTACCTAATAGTACACAAACATTTCGCCAGTTATGTTTAAGTCCCATATAATAGGGGGCGAGCCTATTGCCATCAACCGAGCGCAAATCCAGACTCCATGGCAGCTACTGAGATATTCCCGATGGAAAAACCAAATGTATGTATGTATGGATATAAATACGTTCAGTAAATAGCCGTTTGGGTTAGCTCGAATTGTGCTGAGCCGACTCGAACATGATTACATTGGTGGTAGATGCCGATCGGCACTAACGAAATAAACGGCGAATATCAACTATCCTGCAAAGTTTCCGGACCTAACTTAAAGTTTTGAATTAAATATTTTTCATTTATATTTCACATTGCGGTATTTTTCTATAGAGAAAATGTTATGGAATCGTATTTTCGAAACAGAAGATACAACATAGAAGTAGTTGTCAAATTTGCTATAGGTATATTAACCACAAAAGTGAATGCTGCAGTAATTTTAAAACGAGAGCCATTCAATAAAAAAATCATTTAATTTGTTTTCCAATATTTGTGTGGCCTACAGGTAGTTGTTCCGTGTCTGGCTATTTGTGTATGTGAACTTAAATGTTTGTAAACGCACCCACGATACAGCAGAAACGTTTTATGTAAAAAAAAAAAAAACTATTTGTGGTTATTCTGGCCCTAATTGCTTCCGGTTTGTTTTGTTGGTCAACAAATACTACTAGAATTCAATGTGCTGATCGTATAAAATTACAAATGTTTAACACCTCTAGAGTATTATATAGGTATGAAAGAAATGAAAATTGTTTTTGAAACTGGCTAAAATTATAGCTAAACTTTGTTTCCAGATGATGTGAGGAGCTCGTGGCTAAATAATAACAGGCGCTCGGATCGATCTTCAGGTTAATCCACCCTTGCTTGGGTTGGTCTGTAGATGGGTGACTACTCATTACATACCGAGTTTCCTCCGTGCCTCGGAAAGCATGTGAACTCGTTGGTCCCGGCTGTCATTTGTAGATCTTTGACAGTCGTTACAGGTAATCAGTGGCCCGATAGTCTGACAATTGGTCTTACCAAGGGGTATCGTATAACCCAGTTCTAACTGGGTTGTGGAGGTCAGATAGGCAGTTGATCTGTATAAAATATTGGTGTTCAGCTGCGAACGGTTAGACTGGAAGCCGACCCCAACATAATTGGGAAAAGGCTAGGCAGATGATGATGTTGCTGAAGGATGCAAGCCAGATTCTTTTTTTCCGGGAAAACTTTTAAACGAAATTTCGTTTTCAGTTTTGAAACAGTCCTTTCCTAACATCAAGTAGTTTAGATTCAACTTAAAATCAAATTACGACTAAACTAAATCCCTTATTTAGTAATAGTCGTAAATTAAATTTAATCACTTTAACGAAATGTCACAGTCAGTATTAAATGCTTAGTACACTAACAAGGTGCAGACGATTCCGTCAGTTCGTACAAATTTAATCAGCCCCCGGCGATTATGTAAATGGCGTCGCAAATGAACGGATTTACCCTCATTCAAATTAGGCTTACGGCCTACAGCCACCTGGAAAACTGCTTATTTATTGTATACACAACGCTTCCTGGATCTAATGTTAATTCTTAAGAAAACACTCTGTTGAAGAAAGATTTGCTTTAATAAATTAACAATTAGGTACTTTCTTAGAAGAGTATTGATTTAGTTAAGTTATAGAAGATACCCCTGACTGTTTCTTTGAACTTCATGTAATAGCAAGATCATCATCATCTGCCTAGCCTTTTCTCAACTATGTTGGGGTCGGCTTCCAGTCTAACCGGATGCAGGTGAATACCAGTATTTTACATGGAGCGACTGCCTATCTGACCTCCACAACCCAGTACTGGGTAATATGATACCCCTAAAAAGGGTAATAGCAAGATGAAGAGGTCTATACCAAGAAGGAAGGAATTAACTCAGCCAGGTAATTAATAGCATGTTGACGCGTCAACAATATTCATGAGGTACTTTGTTCACGTTGCTGAGCAGACGAATTTTGATTGAAAGTGCATTACGCAATTGGGCTGCTGTACTGATAACCAAATCTGAATTTTCATTAAAACTTGGACAATATGTTTTTCCTATTTCTTTAGTTTAATTATTTGGTCACCAACGCCTGTAAAACTAGAAGTTATCAGTGCTATGATTTCCTATAAAGGGCCATCCATAAATTATAAGGGGGGGGGGGGGGAGGGCTTCCAGGGCTGCGGGACTGTTCGAAAGAGAGACCGTAGTCCTGGAACACAAAGGGCAAAGAAGGAACATGGATGGATTTTAGTCAGTACAAGTCTGACACTCGCTTCCGCTCCGCCCAGAGTGGGGGGGATCATTTCATGATTTCCCTTCCGAAGAAAAGGGGGGGAGGGGGTCGACGAAGTCTGACATTGTTTGACAAGGGGTGGGGGGCTCCTAAATTTTGTGATGTCACATTTGAAAAGATTACGTGTTTTAATACGGAAGTATTAAAACACGTAATTTGAACTATTAACGAAAAACTTAAAAATATTTCCAACTTCATATTATGAACATGTAACATTTACAAAATATGTGACGTCACACTAGGGAGGGAGGCTCACAAATGTGACCAGCTGTGACAAGGACGGGGGGGAAAGGGTAAAAAAATCTTGAATTTCTTGTGACGTAATTTATGGATGGCCCCTAAGTGAAAGGATGGTTACCAAGAAAAAGAGCGGAAGCGGATTCAGGAAATCTAGAACGTTACCATTCCAGAGACAGAAGCTAAATGTCTCGCATACTCTTCTAACCGGAAAAAATTACAAAAAAAAAACCTTAAATACCTCCGACCCCCGTACTATTCCATGCATCCATCAGCACAATGTTTTAAGAGCGTTACACTGTGTCCTACCGTAAAACATTGTATTTCTACGAAAATAAAAAATGTTTTCGTAGTGTTACTTAGTTTTGTGTACCGAATGCTTCGTTGATGGCTTCGTGAAGGGTCCGTTTACACCTTGTAAAATCTTCTAAGTAATATTACATTTGAGTCTCTATTAGTTCAAGACTAGTTAAATTAATCCACAAGTCTCTCGACACTGGCTTGCGGTCACCGCATTGGATAGATACCAGACCCCACAATTCAAATAGTGGGATGGATGGTACGTCTTACGAAGGGGTCAAGAATAATTGTAATCCTTAGTACCAATGTCTGCGGTCAGTAAGGCAGCGGATATTAATTAGTAGCGACCTCTTATCTAAGTATTTTAGAATCGTTTCTGTGTTATTTAAGTAGATAGGTATATTTGTGTTTGTTAGTACCTAGTTAGTAAATTAGAGGAGCTCGTGGCTAAATAATAACAGCCGCTCGGGTCGATCTTTACGTTAAGCCGTGCTTGTCTCGGTTGGTCTGTGGATGGGTGACCTCCCATTACATACCAAGTTTCCTCCATGCCTTAGAAAGCAAGTTAAGCCGTTGATCCCGGGTGTCATTTGTAGATCTTTGACAGTCGTTACTGGTAGTCAGTGGCCCAAAAAGTCTGACAACCAGTCTTACCAAGGGGTATCGTATTACTCAGTACTAACTGGGTTGTGGAGGTCAGATAGGCATTCGCTCTATGTAAAATACTGGTATTCAGCTGCTTCCGGTTAGACTAGAAGCCGACCCCACCATAGTTGGGAAAAGGCTAGGCAGATGATGATGAGTACCTAGTTAGTAAATTACTGTACAAGCACGTTGAATTGCTAGCTTCAAGCTAGTCAGGATTGGGAGAGCCTCGATAGTCTTAAAAAAAAAAAACGCGAGTCGCGAGTCGGACTCGCGAAGGACTCCGTACCATCGTAATACATCTTATGGGTTCTACCGGTATTTTTATTTAAAAAAAAACACTTAAATAACCCTCCAGTCAAAGTTGTCTATTCTATTTTATGTACATTATTCCCATTTTATTTTTTTATTCTCTGATAGTGGAAGCCTAAGTTATGATTTGTAGGCACCGACAGGATGTTTCCAGTAAGGAATTGGTTTGGATCAAACTCGCAAAATTCATGTTTTGACTCGTTTTCTTAAATTTTCTACTTGTAACGGGAGGCAGTTCGTCTCATTTCTATTGCGGTTTTATTGCTGTAAGGTGTCGCTCTGCACTTACTTGTGATAAAATACGTGTTTTTGTTACATATAATAATGGGTTCAAGACGAAGTGAGACTACTTGTGCTATTTTGGGATCATATAAAGAACTTGACGATCGCCAGTTACCAGTGATAAGTGACGTTATCAAATTCATTTTGTTTACTAAAAATGAACTAAAATTACAGAAGAATGGGAAAGATCCTTCTAACACAGAAGTTTTTTCAATCGTTTCTGGAAAACTTGATACAATTTGGGCCAAAGCTTCGATTCCCATCGTTACCAACGTACGAATTACCCAATTGCTGAAATCATATTTCGAAAAATACCTGTCATTGATAAGATATCCCAAAAATAAAAGAAATGATAGCTACGAAAGCAAAGTGAAGGGCTTTTTGGAATCGTCAAACAAACTCTTCGATATTGCTGCTTGTAAGTGCACTTCGTTTGACATTTGTTCCTGCATAAAACTTAAGAAAGTTCCTATTTCTGAAAGAGACTTTTTACTGGACCAAAGAAGTGATAGAAAAATGGCAATAAGCGGTATAGACACAAAAGAAACGGCAAGACTTTTAAAGAAACATCAGAGACAAGAAAATTTGAAGCAGATAGAGTTAGAGCACGCATGTTTTCTAAGTACATCACAAGAAACTAATCCTGTTCCGGTGCGCGAGTTGCCTGCAACAGAGCTTTCTCCGAATAGTGACGTGCTTGTGAATAAGACTCCATTTACTTCATTGAATCGGAACACTCTGGCGCTGCCAACAGTAGCTAAGGTATGTGATCGGTATGGACTTTCAACGCGATCTGCGGCTGCGGTCGCTTCAGCGGTCTTAGCTGACGTAGGATTGGTATCTTCCGGAGATCTAAGTCTTGTTATTGATAAGAATAAAATTCATAGAGCTGTTTCAAAAGCACGGACCAAGGCCAGCAAAGATATTGATGCAATTATAGCAAAAAGTATCTACTTCGATGGACGAAAGGACAAAACAATCATAAACGATAAAATAGGCAATCGATACCACCGCAGAGAAGTCTTGCAAGAGCACATTTCAGTTCTCACAGAGCCGGGATCTATTTATTTGGGACATACAACGCCAAGTCGTGGCACTGCCAAAGGGATTGTCACTTCTATCATATCTTTGTTCGAAAATCAAGGGCTGAACTTGGAAGAGGTGATCTGTGTGGGGTGCGATGGTACTCCTAAGAATACAGGTTGGAAGGGAGGTGTCATTCAATACCTTGAAAACTATTTAAAGAAACCGTTACAATGGTGTGTTTGTATGCTTCACGCGAATGAATTACCGCTTCGCCATTTGTTCATGTCTCTGGATGGTAGCACATCTGGCCCAAAGGAATATTCAGGACCTATTGGAAAACAGCTAGCTGTTTGTGAAAGTAAACCTCTAGCATATTTTTGTGCAGTGACTGGCAATTTGCTCGAATTACCTGATGATATTGTGAAGGAACTAAGCACGGATCAAAAGTATCTCTACGAAATGTGTCATGCTGTGATGGCTGGTTCATGTTCCCCTGAGCTAGCTAGCCGTCAACCTGGAAAAATGGCGCATTCGAGATGGCTCACTACTGCCAATCGCTTACTCAGACTTTACGTAAGTACTGTTTCGCCGTCAGATAATTTGCAGATACTTGTGAACTACGTAGTCAAAGTGTACGCTCCTGTTTGGTTCCTCATCAAGCAAAACTCATCATTTAAAGATGGAGCCAAGCATATTTTTCAAATGGTTATGTACTCTCGATTTTTGCCTGATAGTCAGAGATCTATTGTAAATTCAGTGATCGAAAGAAACGCTTTTTTTGTGCACCCAGAAAACTTGCTGACTGCCATGTTATTCGACAATAGAGACCATATTCGAGAGCTTGCATCTCGCAAAATATTAAAGGCCAGAGAAGCAGAAAAGAGCAACTCTCGCAGGGTATTTAAAGCACCAAAGCTTAACTTCTGTGCGCAAGATTACACTGATATAATATTTTGGCAAGAGTGTGAGATATCAGCTCCACCAATTTTGCGACACGTCTCCAACGATGAACTTATAATTAAGGCTAAAGAACACAGCCTCGACATTGTTGACTTTCCCTGTCACACACAGTCAGTGGAAAGATGTGTGAAATTAGTGACGGAGGCTTCTCTAAGCGTCATGGACGCTACATCTCGGGATGGTTTCATTAGGAACAGATTAAAATCTCGCGCGGAAATGCCTAATTTTGGGCACAAAAACCAGTTCCGTTTTTAAAGAGACCATTGGTTATTTGTCTTTCAACTATTTTATACCTTGCTTTGACTCATTGTTATATCCTTAAATTTAATAAAAACCATTTAAATGTTATTTTTGTTTGATTTATAGTTTATGCTAAGAATCCCTAAAAATGACAAATTTTAAAAACTTCAAGGACCGGTAGAGGCCTCAAGATGACAGATATCTAATAAAATTTTATAATAATCGTAATCTATGTGTCAAAACGCAACTTTTGATACCTCTTGCACAGGCGTAACTCGAAAAAAAAAAAACCCATACATGGACGGGACACCCTAATGTACAGTACATGTACGGAACCCTAAAATGGATTAATTACTTATTTTAATTGAGATACGTTATTACAGCATCGGATACAACTGCGCACTGAACTTCAAGTGCTAAAACTTAGCCTAGACAAAATAACTTTACGTTTCTTAGAATTACGCAAGCACAGCCACGAAGTGTCCTACGTACTGAACTTTTATGCTGACATACGTATAGTTTGTATGGGACAACCCATACAAATTCCTTGCTTCCAATAGTTAAACTGTGAAGGAACGATCACCATAACAAAATGGTGATCGCTTTGGACTTAAATTGTCACATCATGTGACTGATCCTAAATTACCCTAGGCTGATAAAATTCTCGTTTTTCCTAAATCATTTTAATATAAGTATTATGGTCAGTTGCCCCCGAACTCCTTACTAATTAGATATGTTAGTTTTAGCTATTACGTAGCTGTACTTACCACAGTATTTCGATTCTGCGCCCACACATTGTGATTATGCAACGTGTGTGACGTCGCCATTTTCAAAGTATCGAGGGCCGAGGTTAGCGGACCGTACCTCGCCTAGTCAATTTTTTCAGTTTAATTTTCCCACCTTGTTGTAAAAAAACTAAAGTGTTATTCTTGTTGAGTGACCTATAGATATATGTACCTGTCAGATCCGATCGTTAGTATGGACATAAAATGAATCGCAAGTGCGCTAGTGGTGCCGTCACGCGACCTACTTACAAGTCTACCCACTCCACACCGTGCTTCTCCAGAGCCCTGATGTTTAACTCGAGGCGAGGGCGATATTAACTGTCTGATCGCGGCGGAGTTGAGACGTCTTGGAACTGTACCCGATTCATTGTATCCCGTGTTATTGTGTTAAGTTGTACGAGTAATCTCATGTAATTCGTTAGTTTTGCTATAAACAGTGTATCGCACCCAGTGTGTTTTCATTGCAAGAAATCCATTTGCTGCCCACATGATGTACGAGCCTAATAAATCCTGACATATCCGACATACCTATTAAATAGAAGAAATCTCAGCTAAAAGAAATAAAAAAAATAGCAAAATCTGCAGATCTTCCTCCACGAGGAATATTAGATTCACCTCATTGAAAGGAACTTAAAGAAAATGCAATAAATTATTGACACAAAGCCTTTATTTAAACTTATTACAATAATAATGTTGTACTGGAGGACTGAGAGCAAATTATTATATTAGTGTCAAAGTCAAACCCTGGCTGAATTAAATATGAAAGATTAACTGGAAATCTTCAGTATGAGTTAGAATCACAGATGTAGGTGACTCAGTTATCGCCCGACCGCTCGGACGAGCAGTATCGTGTGAGAAATATAATTAAAAATAGACTTAATCAGCAGCCAAGTTAGTAACACTAATAAAACCCGTACTTTGCTCTCTCTCCTTCATCGTTAGGTGCATTTAGTGAGTCATGTTCAAGCTAGGTAGTACAATATAAATCGCGTAATAAAATAGAATCGCCCTTCTTTAGTTACAAAACTTTTTTGGCATTTATAATACAAGATTTTTTTTTTAATTTAATTTTTGCGGGCTACCCTAGGGCATCCCCCTTAATGGGTCATTAATTTTACACATAATTGTTAAAATATTTTTCATTTAAAATCATAAAATATTAGGAACAACATTTTTTTTTCGCTTAACATAAAAAGTAGCACATCCTCCTTAATAGGTCCTGTACACATAACTGTAAATATTTTTTTTTCATTTATCCTAAATTATTAGGAACAACAATTTTTTTTCACTCAACATAAAAAGTAAGTATCACGTTCATTTTGTGATGAGCTGAATAAAATAGTCAAATTCGTTTTTTTTTTTTCCTCAAGCCAATTAATTTCCTATTCAAAAAACATAATAATTAATTATTGTACTTTCAAATCGATAAAAAACCATTACTTTTTGGTAGATTCTAATTAATAAATCGATAATAAATCAATAATAAGATTTCCCGCAATATCTTCCCAGAGATTGACACTTCTGGCACAGATCCTGTGGGTGCCTCTTCATCGGGTCACTTTTGTCCAAGCCGTCCGGTTTGAGGAGGGGCCTCTGAAATAACAAACATTATGAAACAGTTGCATCATCATATGCTTGCTGCTGAAACCCGTACATGGAGCGACCGCATATCTGACCTCCACAACCCAGTTAGATCTGGGTAATACGATACCTCTTGGTACTCGTAAGACTGGTTGTCAGACTTTATGGGCCACTGACAACACAACGAAAAAAAAAATGAAAACAATCAAGTTCATTTATTTCAGGGTTATTTTATCTACGTACCTAGCCAACTTTTACATAATGAACACACATAACATAACATCACGCATGTAGTCCCAGAAGGGTTAGGCAGAGGTGTACCTAATAGTAGTACTACACTCACATTTCGTCAGTTATGTTTGAGTCCCATGTAATATTGCCATGAATCGGTCACAAATCCAGACTCAGTAGCTGATACTAAGGCTCGACCCTGGAATCGAACTCAGGACCGCTCAGCAGTCGCGCATGCGTCCAGGTTATTTTCTCTTGGGACGTAGCCAACTTTTACATAGTGAACAAAATAGACACAAATATTTGTATGACCAGATGTATAACCGTAGACGAAGTAAAAAAGGATCAAGTAGCAGCTGGCACACGTTTCTGCCTTACACCTGGAAAAAACGTGAATTTAAGTAAGTACATACCTGTTTATGAGGCATGACGTTGATGTTGCAGGATGTGCACTCTTGCCCGTAGTTAGCCCAGGAGTTAGCACTCATCCAGCTTCGGTTGCACTTCGGGCACTTGTACTCGCCGAAGCATCGTCCCTTGCCTTGGTAAGGAGTCTGAAATAAAGAAGGTAACCTGAATAGAATATCTAATTAAGTTTACCTAAGCATCGATGATCATCGCGGGCCTGTGGACGGCGAGTTATGGGTCAGCCCGCCGTCCAGCCGTCTTATGACGACAGGCCGTGTCGACAGCGCGTTCGTGTTCCACGTGCGCCTCAAAGAGATGTCAGCAAACAAATAGGGGTCCGCAAGGGCCGATGCCTGCCAGGGCTGCGGGACTGTTCGAAAGAGATACCGTGGCCCTGGAACACAAAGGTCAAAGAAGGAACATGGATGGGTTTTAGTCAGTACAAGTCTGACACTTCTTTCCGCTCCGCCCGGAGTGGGGGGGCGGGGCGGGTCATTTGATGATTTCCCATCCGAGAGAAAAAATAAAAAACCTGAATAGAATATCTAATTAAGTTAACCTAAGCATCGTTGCTCAGAAGAATCCAGAAGATACCGAACGACTTAGCAGAACAGCCAAAGTTTTTATTAAAGAATGAATTAATTTCTCTATATTCGAGTATCCATGACTCAAAAAAATGTTTGTAAGTGCGATATACTAATAAACGTAGCGTGACGCTTTACGGTTCCGTGTCGATTAATCCTCACTTATCCCGGGCAGCGAGTGCACGTACCCTTAAAGTAGTTCATCTACTTACTGATAATTTGATGGTTTTATTCTAAACCCTAACTAGTGTTTCTAGTGAACACCACAGTAAGCACTTATAAAAAAAAAAAAACAAGAAATAACGGTGGATCACTGCTGCGACAACCCATGAGTGATAGCACAACAGCGACCCACATAAACTCAGTCCAGGCGACTGGCAATCATGTGCTGCCCCACACCCTGCGCACCAGGGAAGCGCATCTTTTACGCATACAACATACACGCATTAATACTTTCTCAAGAAGACTAAAGAAAAAAGGTATTTAATTAAAAGATTACAAATCAGGATGCGTCGGTCATTCGAGAAGACTACAGAATTATCACTGTCCGATCTAGCTGAACAGCCAATGTTTTCTTTTAAATCTATCTTAAAAAGGCGACTAAAGAATGTTACAGTTAGTGACAAACTTTAAAAAAGAGTACGCAATTTTTTTACAAAGACCAAACTAAAAAAGTTTGGTCTTTGTAAAAAAATTGTTAATAAAAAAAATTAAGCCTAGAGTCCAACTGTTGGGACACAAGTCTTCTCTGCATAAGAAAAAAAATGAATTAAAAAAGGTAAAATACTCGTAGAAAAAAAGGTGGACTGGTGGTAGGTGACATTCCCAATGTTAACACTGGTGTGGAAAACAAAGTACCGTCCGACTCACCTTCACACTAAACTTTGAAAGAGTGACTGTATGAAGGTCGGAAAAGAAATTTCTCCACCTTAACACTGGTGTGAATGTTCTGTGTGAAGGTGGGTCGGACGTGAAATTGAATTGAATGTAATTTCTTAAACAATAAATTATTCTTATTCTAAAAAGAGCGAACAAAAAAAAATAAACTTAATTTTAAACAAATATCTAGGTTAACCGGCTATTGGTTCTATACGTTATGTAAACCAATGTCTAATTGAAAACCCTTTACAGAAATATATATAAACAAGGAACTTTCCTTTAAAGGACTGCATATATAAATATCACATAGTCTCTACAAAGAAATAAGCTATTAAAAAATTACTTAAACTGTTCAAAATAATACCAGTTAAAACCACAACAAAAATATAACAACATCTTTTTGGCCTACTCACCGACATTTTGTAGTCAAAGAGAAACACAAAGATGCAACTATAAAAAACAAATGAAGAACTTTGAGTTCTAAAACACTAATTTTATTTTAATGTTTTCACCAAGGCTACCGTAAACTTACTGATGCATTTACGAAGCAATGGCTTCTATATATCCAATACAATCTCGTAGGGACGTGATACGGAATGGAGTGACAAATACTCTAATCGCTGTTCCGTTCCTTTTAAATAAATAACTGTGTCATTAGTAACAGGACTGGTACGCAGTAGTACATTGATTGTGAGCCGCAATGATACAACATAGAGTATCGTTTGTTGATGTTACAAATTAATAATAGCAATTTAAACGCCACTAGGTATAACTTACTCATAGAATACATTCCACTTTAGAAAATATCATATTTACAAAGGTTCTTATCCTATGTCCTATGTCTGTTAAATCTCGCTCTGGTAAGCTGACTATGATCGCAAGCATTTACTAAAATGCAACATTAAATTACAAGCCGAAATTTATTTATTTTTGTTCAGAAAAAAAATAGCTAAACGTTCTTTTTTCTAAAAAAATAAATCAAAATATTGTTATACGCCAAGAAACAGGTATTTTGTAGTATGATCATTGCATTAAAACAGTAACAGTTCTTTTGTAACTGTTATCATTAGTGTTCGATGGATGCACTCGTCCACAATTTGCGGGGAATTACCGCCTCGCTTGCTCGATATCGATAACCTTCTACGATATTATTGCCGATAAAATAGGTATGTATGTTGATATATTTATTGTGATTTCGTTGTTTATATTTTTTATTCTTCATTAGCTAGGTTTTAAACAGTTTCTGTTTTTACCACGGCCTTGCAGCTTGCTATATAGTATATTCTTTTTAAGGTTCCTTATATTTAATATATGCAAATTCTTTTCTCAATATAACTTGTTATGACGCACGAGTTAAGTTCTTACCGACCTGGGAATGGAACTCTGCACCTCATGCTCAGCAGCAGCGCTTGACCAACGAAGCAGTTTCTTTTTAACCGACTTCCAAAAGGAGGAGGTTATCAAGTCAACTGTTTTTTTTTTTTTTTTTGTGTGTATGTTCAGCGATATCTTCGCCAATTGTGAACCGATTTTGATGATTCTTTTTTTGCTTGGAAGAATATTATTTTGCGGTGGTCCCATTTTTTATTTGGTGAAGATCTGACGCTGGTCTTCGGAGATTAACACTGGAACTCTTCAATAATAGACAGCAAATCTGTCGCGATGGCTGCAATCCCTTGGATATTCATTGTTTAAACAAAATCAGGACATAACACGCCTGAATGCTCTGAGTTGTGTACAGTCTACAGTACACCCCCATTACAACAGTTAGGTACGTTAAGTTCCATTTGTCGGAGATAAGCCTTTTACCATGGCATGTATTGTTAACGGTTCAATAATGTTTCACCAAAACTCCTTTGACAATTTTTAACCGACATAAAAAAAGGAGGAGTTTCTATGTTCGACGGTATGTATTTTTTTTAATGTACCTATGTTCACCGATTTGTCCGCCAATTGTACACCGATTTTCATAATTCTTTTTTTTTCGAAAGCCTATACTCCTAGGTAGTCCCATTGTCACCAAATCAGAATCTAATGATGGAATCCCAGGGAAATAGAGGGCAAACCTCAAATTCTATAGGCACATACAATGTTTTTCATATACTCTCTAACACAATTCAGAAATTTGTGCATGGTGTCATCTCATGTTACAGAGCTGATGATGGAAGGTATTAGTCAGGATCAGATGATGGAATCCCAGAAAAATTAAGGGCACCCTAAAATTTTATGGGCATTGTTTGAATCAGTATACTTTCCATGTGGTCCCATGGTCTTCATGTCAGGATCTAATGATGGGATCCTGGAGAAATCGAGGACAAATCTCCAAATTTTATATTCGACAATTGTGAATGATTTCGATGATTTTTTTTTAATTTGGAAGAATATTATTCCGCGGTGACTACGTTTAAATTTGGTGAATTTGATCTTCGGAGTTATACAATGGAACTCTTCAATAGTAGATAGCAAATCTGTCGTGATTGCTGCAATCGCTTGGATGTGTATTGTTTACACAATATCATAACATAACGTAACGGCTGTGCTCTGAGGAGGTACGCAGATGCGTACAGTACACCCAGATTGCGACAGTTAGGTATACTAACTTCCATTTTATTAGGGACTAGCTGACTAGCCCGCCACATAAGAGAGAGGGTTAGAGAGAGTGTGAGTCAACCTTAAAAGATAGTAATATGCTATCGCGGACTCATGATTGTTGCGTAACTTTAACCGGTTACACAGCGCACACAACGGAAGCACTCAAAAGGAATATATTTCCCTGTTTTTGCAATATTTTTCATTGATGCTCCGCTCCTATTGGTTGTAGTGTGATGTTATACAACCTATAGCCTTCCTAGATAAATGGGCTATCCAACACTAAAATAATTTTTCAATTCGAACCAGTAGTTCCTGAAATTAGTTCGTTCAAGCAATCAAACAAACAAACTCTTCATCTTTATTATATTGGTAAAGATTCAATATTTGCATTAATCGCTAAAATATTCTACTTATGTTTTTCCAAATAAGGGCTTCTCTCGACAGCCTTAAGTCTTCATCCTTAGACACTCGATAACCGTCATACTCCAGCTAGGTCGAAAGTTCTCATCAAGGTGCATGAAATGAGCCGAGACACGATTAAGCTTCTGTAAACAGTTGCGGACCACTTGTAACTGCCTGCCGTCTTCATCGTCAGTCCTTCGATGACAGTCATACTCCAAGCAGGTTTAAAGTTCTCACCAAGGTGCCTGAAATGAGCCCTATAACAATATAGCTAATCTGTTGTAGCTGTAATCTGTTGAGGATCTCTTGCAACTGCCTTCCGTTTTCATCAGTAGACCGTCGATGACAGTCATACTCCAGCTAGATCTAAAGTTCTCATCAAGGAGCATTAAATGAGCCGCTGTAAACTGTTGAGGACCTCTTGCAACTGCCTTCTGCCTCCATCGTTAGACTGTCGATGAAAGTCATACTCTAGTTAGGTTTGATGTTCTCATCAAGGTGCATGAAATTTGCCCAAACACGATATAGCTGCTGTAAACTGTTGCGGACCTCTTGCAATTGCTTTCCGTATTCAAAGCACATGGAAAGCGATCGAACACACACTCTACAGGGTATTGGCTATGTAGTTTTCAAAACAGTGTCATGTAGACTAATCTAAAGTACGCTATCATAACTTCTTAACAAAGCCGGTCAGTCAATTTTAAAGTTATGTTGTGATCACATTTTTATTCATTAGTACCATTTTGGTTCAATAGATGTCGCTGCATGTATCTTTCATATTGATGATAAGTTCTTCTTGAACACTATATATTATTATATATTACTGCTACATAAATACCCTTGATAAAAAAAATGATTTGAATAAGAATTAATACTACGATACGAATGTAACCAACTTTTGTTTCTACCGGGGCGATCTAATTAAATTTTAGAACACAAAAGCTGCTATTGTGACTTAACTATGATAGTTAGATATACACTCTGGCGGACTTTTTTGTAGGTAATAATGAGTACTGTAATCATGTAGTACATCATTTTTAAGTATTATCAATAGTTTTCTCAGCGCACGCCAAATAATGAATTTTATAGGCAAAATTTTGCTACTTTGGGTTACATTATTGCAATTTTCTTAAGGATCTCAATTTTCGTTTTAAATAAATTAACTAAAATAAAATAATTAATTAATAAATTAATTAATTTCTAGTAGTAGTACTTTCGGAGCCTATTCGATACAAACAAACAAACAAAAAAATCTTTCCTCTTTATAATATTAGTATTGATAAGCCTATTACCGGGAAGCCGTCACCTCCTTCTGCGAAGCAGTCATGCTAGTGAAGGAGGTGGCGGGACGTGAGAGGGAAAGAACCTCACGTCCCAGTCGCCGCGGGAGACGCCCTGGGCGTTGGGGGTCACGTGGTGGCTCCCGGCCACCGTAGGCGCGGGCCTGTGGACGGCGAGTTATGGGCCAGCTCGCCGTACGGCCTTCTTATGACGACAGGCCGTGTCGACGGCGCGTTCGTGTTCCACGTGCGCCTCAAAGAGATGTCAGCAAATAAGTAGGGGTCCGCAAGGGCCGATGCCTGCCAGGGCTGCGGGACTGTTCGAAAGAGATACCGTGGCCCTGGAACACAAAGGGCAAAGAAGGAACATGGATGGGTTTTAGTCAGTACAAGTCTGACACTCCCTTCCGCTCCGCCCAGAGTGGGGGGGGTCATTTGATGATTTCCCATCCGGAAAAAAAAAAGCCTATTACCATGAAATGTATCGTTAATAATGTAAAATAAATGTATAGCAAATACTTGTATAGGATTGTAATATCCTATAAATACACTAAAAATGGAAAAATAAAAAATATTTTTTGCAAAAAATAAAACCGACTTCAAAAACACAGAAAAGTTATTTTTCACTTTTCTGTGTTTTTGAAGTCGGTTTTATTTTTTGCAAAAAAGATTTTTATTAGATACTAAAATTTAGTCTCTAATACTGAAGGATATCCCTAAGTATCAAGTATCGAAATCATTTCGATATTTCGACACCAGTGCTCGAGTAAATTGAATATCAAGTAGCTATAGACGAAGCTATATCGCCTGCATTCCACCAAGCTGGCTATAAAATTGTGAATAAAAACACTTAACTGTCACCACGGATTTCAGTGATATTGCAAGCTTAGATACGAGTACCTAGTTGCAATTTATGTTAACTTGTCGTTGAATTGCATAGCTTTGACATATGCTTTGATACGACATTTTAATTATTTAGTCTATTTAACATTGCTAGTGTAGTTTTTTTTTTGTTTTCTTGTGTATACTTTTTTTACTTTATCATTGAATGGGTGACCACATCACTGTATCCCTTCAAATTGCGGTTCTAGGGCGTGTCTTCAAGATATTTTTCTGCGCAGTTTTTCAACACCAGTTATTTTAAACTTATATCTGGTTTCTATTCCTGGTCCCCCAACATTGTATTACCTACACTCGTCATGTGTTCCAAATTGCGTTGCCGTTGAAACCTTTACGGAGTGCACGAATGGTGCCAATTCCTCTGAATAGGAAGCCACAGAGTGAGGTGGCAGCATGCCAACTGACTAACTGCCTAATCCCTGCGCTGCCTTCCAACCCTGCACCCTTTGTATTAAAGTTAAGTACCATGACGCCTTTTCATATATAGCGTTATTTTTTGTAACTGCAGCATAATAGTTTGAACAACTGATACTATTCCGACAATTCTTTTATCAATGGGAACTACATTGAGGGTGATCTGGGTGTTTAAAACTGTCACTCATCATCATCTGCCTAGCCTATTCCCAACTATGTTGGGGTCGGCTTCCAGTCTAACCGGATGCAGCTGAATACCAGTATTTTACATGGAGCGACTGCCTATCTGACCTCCACAACCCAGTTAGTACTGGGTAATACGATACCCCTTGGTAAGACTGAAGACGTTCTTGTAGACGTTCGCCGTTTATGTGTGTTTGCGTCTGTTGTATGAACTTGGCCTTCTGTAGCTATATCACCGATCCCTCAGCGATGTCGCTTGTTGTCATGAAATGGAGAACGTCAACTGTTGCTCATTAGAAGCTAACATTTGCGTTTCTTTTACAGGGTGGTTATTCACTTGTTTGCAAAGCAATGTGAGGGTTTGAGCGTGTGAGATTTTGTTAGAAGAAGTTCGGTTTATCTTAGTTAAATGCTAGAGTTTTTTGAAAGAATGTGAAGCTTCAAGCGGGGATATCTTCTTAGCTGAATACCAGTATTTTAGATGGAGCGACTGCCTATCTGACCTCCACAACCCAGTTAGTACTGGGTAATACGACACCCCTTGGTAAGACTGGTTGTCAGACTTTTTGGACCACTGACTACCTAACGACTGTCAAAGATCTACAAATGACACCCGGGACCAACGGCTTAACGTGATTTCCGAGGCACGGAGGAAACTCGGTATGTAATGGGTGGTCACCCATCCACAGACCAACCTAGGCAAGCACGGCTTAACCTAAAGATCGATCCGAGTGGCTGTTATTATTTAGCCACGAGCTCCTCGGCTGTTTAAAACTGTCCCGTGAGATAATTTCTAATCATAAGGGTGAGAAGCTGCAAGCAAAAGCTAGTTATACACCACATGTGACTGTTCACAAATTACCCTTGGCTGAATTTTTTTAAATCATGTTAATATTAGTGTTAAGGTCGGTTTTCACTTATAACTTGAATTGGTCGATCACCTGTCTTCTACACGTGTGAGTTTCGTGAGAAATGCTCCTGCCTTATGGTTATACATAGTTTGCTTTGTCTCACAGACCCAACAAGGGTTCTGTGGTCAACTGGAGACTCTCCTTCCCTCCATGTAACCTTATAATTGCATTTTGCTGTAGGAATTTCCTTCTAAATTGGTTTCTTTGACCTATACCAATAAAGACTAAAATTCAAACATGTTTTTAATATACCAAATGATGTTTAGGGAAGTACTTAACTCTCAATCATCGCTTATTCGAGGCAAAGGTGGAGATTCTTGACGAAATTTCGTCTTAAGTGTGAGTAAACAGCCGGGGACTCAGCGCCATGGTAATTAGACGAGGCAAGGCAGGAGGCGCGAGGCGGTGGCCTCTTGAATCCTTAATCGGTGCAACCCGACCATCCCTCAGACTCATAACAGATAGTTAAAGAAGGTCCGTTTCATAATGCCAATATTATGGAGCTGACCTAAACACGTTTACGTATAGCGCTGTACAATTAAACGAGAAAAAGTATGCACTCCTGTAATCTTCACTAATGACGCGCCTTATCTGAGGCGCGACCACAGATCCAAGGCTTCTAACTTCATTCCTGCCGCGCAATAATTCTCGCACAGCAGTGATAGCCTAATGGTGTGACCGTCGAACTGCCAAATCATAAGTCTCAAGTTCGAACCCATGACATCCTGTACGACTCCACCTCTGATTTTTCGAATTCATGTGCTTCGGTGAAGGAATACATCGTGAGCAACCCAAATCTATATTTCTTTAAGCCATGTAAAGCTAAGTCAGAGGCTCATAGGCGACATAAAAACTCTCGACACCAGGTTAAGCACTAACTAGACGAAAAAGAAAGAATGATTCCCGAAGCGCACACTGTTTCTTGAAGACGTTCGCCGTTTATGTGTGTTTGTGTCTGTTGTATGAACTTGGCCTTCTGTAGCTATCTCACCGATCCCTCAGCGATGTCGCTTTTTGTCATGAAATGGAGAACGTCAACTGTTGCTAATTAGAAGCTAACATTTGCGTTTCTTTTACAGGGTGGTTATTCACTTGTTTGCAAAACAATGTGAGGATTTGAGCGTGTGAGATTTTGTTAGAAGAAGTTCGGTTTATCTTAGTTAGGTGCTAGAGTTTTTTGAAAGAATGTGAAGCTTGAAACGGGAATATCTTCTTAGCTGAATCAGTTGTTGAGAACATTTAACATTATTTTTTCAAATATAGAGCCACGAGATTATCATCTGACTAGTCATTTCTCAATTATGTTGGAGTCGGCTTGCAGTCTAACCAGATGCAGCTGAATACCAGTATTTTAAATGGAGCGACTGCCCATTCACAAGATTAAATCGATGGACTTAATTCCTGCCATCCTAGCTATAAGACCACCGTAACCCCAATCGCAGGTACTCTTTTTTTTTTTTTTTTTGGATGGGAAATCATCAAATTACCCCCCCCCCCCCCCACTCTGGGCGGAGTGTCAGACTTGTACTGAAACCCATCCATGTTCCTTCTTTGCCCTTTGTGTTCCAGGGCCACGGTGTCTCTTTCGAACAGTCCCGCAGCTCTGGCAGGCATCGGCCCATGCGGACCCCTACTCGGAATCGTAGGTACTCCTAACATAGTTATGGTTGTCTTAGTTAGGACGGCAGATTACTCCAATAGAGAGAATTAGTTTAGTATGTGGATACACATACGAATATTATAAACTACAAAAGTCGAACGTCTCAACAGTCACGCATTATTCCTCCTGACTGTACGTCTACACCTCTCTACATATCATAACTTAAAGCGCGTCCTTCGTGAAAATTCTGAAACGTGATGATTACCGGAGTGCATACTTTTTCTGGTTTAATTGTACAGCATTCTCAAACAAAAGCTAGTCACCAATGCACTCGCACTCGCTATACATAAATGTGTTTAGGTCAGCTCCATAATCTATATCGGTATTTTTATGTAACGGACCTTCTGTACATACTCGAACATTCTCAAAACCCGCGTCGAGTTCAGGTTGAATGGATTACCTATAATATTCACGCAAATATATGCAAACGCACCCAACCCGTATTCACGCGGGTGGCTGTCCAATTCCATCAGAAAAGACCGGAGCATATACCGAAGCCAGTTTTAAATATTCCATGTGCGGTCAAGAGTAAAATCCACAAAGAAAATGTATTACATATTCTTTATTGCGTTTCTCCCTCTTTTTCAGCGACCATCGCTTGGGGTAACACAGTTTTATGATACTTTTTATCAATAAAACGAGCAGTGCATGAGTCATAAATATTATAAAATGGTCTGATATATAAAAATGGTTGATAACTGACGTGCTGGCTGTGAATCCTAAATTGAGATCGTAAATAAACTGGTACCTATATTGAAATGTTATATGGAATGACTTTGTTAGTAGTCTCTATAGTGGCAGATGGTGGCGTGATACCCTATACCCATATTTTTGTTGGCAAGTACTTAAGGGTATTTTGAAGCTGATTTTTAAGTGGGTAATTAATCAGCGTCTTGTGCGTTAATCGTGAATGTTCGAACAACGTTCAGCATGTCGTGTTGAACGTGATTAATCAGTAGTCACTGAATACTTCAAACAACGTCGAAGCATACAATTTTATTCATTATTAGCTGATGCCAGCGACCTTCGTTCGCGTGACATTTTTATAAAGAAATATTAGGTACTTGCCTTTTTGAACTGGATTTTGTTACCAATTTCAAAGGTTTTAATATTTTTGCACGGAACCCTAATTATTTTTCGATAATAAAAGTAGCCTAAGTTAGACCTTATAACATCAGCTATCTGCCAGTAAAAGTCCTATCAAAATCGTACCCGCCGTTTCGGAAATTTATGCCGGAACAAACAGATAGACAGAAAAAATTAAAAAAAAAAAGAGTTTTTTTATAAGAACCGTATAAGTATACTTCCACATGCATTCAGTAAAAAAACTGTTATTTGACATTACAAACAGTCTTCAATTTTATTTATTTATAAAGATGAAGTGTAAACTTCAACCAAATATTTATCACAAACACTTTGTAAACAATCGACACAAAGGCTCGTTATACTGTAATCTTGAATAAATACTCAATTATCGCGTCCACGGTGTTAATTAGAACCGGCTTTAAAAGGCTAAGTAGGGTTCTAAGTATCCTCTCAATCAAGCCGTATCCTTTGAGACACAACCCTTTTTCTAAGATGTCAACGGGTTCGGGTTCTTTTCTTGTCAATTGCAAGGGGTAAGGGGATCCTATAATTGAAATAAATATTTGGTTATAGAATTTTGTGTCGTAACGAAGCTTTCGTCTCTCAATTAGGAAACGAAATCCTTTACAATTATGTACTTAACTTATTTGTTTAATTTTAATGAAGCTGCTTTCTGTGCTTGTTTTGAATTTGGAGATTCGTTATGTTGTCATTATTTTAGATTAGCTCTAATTATGTCATCATCCTTAGAGGATTTTTTTATAAATTTTGTTTAGCTATACGACAAAATTAATAGGTAAGCAAGTCAAGTAGAATTTGTATTGCCATCAGGTTTATAATTAGGATTTTCGTGTCGTATGGTATCATAATATAAGTAAAGATTTTTAATTTGAAAATTCAAATGCTAAACTGATTTGTATTTAAAAAAAAAACCTTTGTCTAAAAAATACAATATTCAGACACAGTTACACTCAATTGCAAGTTTCACCACCATCAACGACACACAAGTGAAATTTCTATTTATTTCAACGACGGCAATCGAATGCCACTAATGGGATGGTAGAATTGAAACTGCTGGCTGGAAAATCGAGCAATAAGTATGCATCACGTGGCCTGGCTGTGGCTGATGGCTGCAGAGATGTCTGGGCACGAGTGTGCTCGTAGACTCAATACCATTAGTACTGTGCTTACGCTGGGAGATAAAGGTACATGCATATGAAGTTGGACGTCCAAAATTTGAGAGGGGAACTTTAATTTAGTAACAGAAATGACCAATGACTGCCTCCTTGGTCGAGTGGTCGCAAGCGCGACTGCTGAGCATGAGGTCCTGAGTTTGATTGCCGGGTCTTGCAAAAAGTTATTGGGTTTTTCCATCAGGAATTTCTGAGTAGCAGTGACGGAGTGTAATTGTGCCCGGTTGATGGCAATAGGCTCGCTAACTATTACATGCGACTTAAAATATAACTGACGAAATGTGGGTGTACTATTAGGTACACCTCTGCCTAACCCTTTGGGAACGACAGGCGTGATGTTATGTTATGTGTAAATGACCAACACAATTAACTGGCTCAGTAGTTAAGACTAGGTTTTTCTGTTTAAATGTGCTTTCGATGGGGTGGAGACCTGGTATCCTGTAATACATTATAATAAAACCATTCACGAAACCTAATAATGTACTTATGTATTGTGGTGACAAATGTATCTTTATCTTATGTTATTTTTTGTTACTTTGGAATGGGCAACTAACAGTACTTTCGCAAGTTATTATGCCTAGCGACTGCTACTGTAGCTTCATCTTTTTGATTTTGAGAATATTCAAAAGTGCCTGTTATGATCTAATTAAAATATAAGCTTTAAGTTTGAGTTCACACATAAATGTAGGTCAATTTCAGCTACTACAGAAAGAAACAGTTACAGGGAAAAGGACTATGTAGTAACATGTATATTTATGCATTTAAGGCAACATTTTTCTTTAAAAAAAAGGCCTGCCATTTATAACAAAACTGACGAACTTGAACATCGACTTGTTAATAAAAATTCTTTTCTACTGTTCAACATTCTTAAATATGGTATTCTTTTGTGCTTTCATGCTTCTACACCCTGGTATCGAAGGGTTATTTTTTTTAAGAGGAAAGATGGTGTACATGTCCTCAACGTGATTTTATTATTTGTCTATGGAATACGGATTGCGCCCGTTTTCAAAGGGAAACCGGTAGGAATCGAGTTGTATGGAACCTTCGCCACTGCTGCAGTTTAAGCTGTTAGTAATTGAATGAAAGAAATTAAGAGTTTCGTTAGGTAGAATAAGTAACACGCAGCCAGGCTTGCACACAGTGTAAACAGTCCTTTCACAGATATTTTACCACTATCTATTAACTTTATTAACATTATCTCCTAACCTAACCCTTAATTGGGCGCGGCTGAAAACTTACGTAAACGGTCACGTGGGGTGCTTGATCTTATAAATCAAATACGAAATACATGCAAAATCACGATTATGCTCGATACTTGATCATAAAGGACACGTTTTTATGAAGCTAACGGGAACTTCAGCGCTCAAAATTCAGAATTTAAAAAGGGTAAATCATTAAGAAATAAAAAAAAAATACATTTATATATATATTTTTTTTATTTCTATTTACTTATATATATTGATATAAATTTATAGTATATTGATATATGGTTATAGTATTTTATATATCCTTGTAGTTTATCTTTGAAATATTTTTTTTTTTTGCAGATAGATACACCTACCACTGTTTGTCTCTGCATCACCCAAAGGTTGACTGGTAGAAAATACCTATGGCATTAAGTCCGCCTCTGTACTTTGTGCTTGAAGTGTTAAATAAATAATAATAAATAAGGTTTAAGAACAACTTTATTTCTCATAAGAATTACATATATAATTCACTTACTGAGAAACACACTAAAATTAAAATTTATGATTAGAGCGCACAGATTATGTGGGTACACAGACAAAAAAAAAATATAGACTCGATCATAAGTTTAACAAAACACAACATGGATGTAGTTTAATTTTACTGGATGTGGCATCGATGGCATAGCCTGTTATAAGCAGGTTTGTTACAAATTTGTTTTTAGTTTATTGTCTTATATATTTTTTGGTACATACATGATTTATTGATTTTGATTTTGATTATAATATAAATTTTATATTTTGAGTAAGTTTTAGTTTTTTTTTTTGTTAAGTTTAAGTAATTACAAATGCTTGATATATTTTGTAACATGTAGTTAATCTTTTTTTTTTTTACTTATTTGTATGTACTAATTGTGTGGGTTTTTAGTAGCTTTTTGAACTGGGCATAACTTTGTTCTCCTTTTATTACTGGTAATTTATTATAAATTGTAACACCATAAATATGGATGCGCTGGGGTGTCTAACACCCCACGCGACCAATTAAAGGTTTTTTTTTTTTGTTAAGTTTAAGTAATTACAAATGCTTGATATATTTTGTAACATGTAGTTAATCTTTTTTTTTTTTACTTATTTGTATGTACTAATTGTGTGGGTTTTTAGTAGCTTTTTGAACTGGGCATAACTTTGTTCTCCTTTTATTACTGGTAATTTATTATAAATTGTAACACCATAAATATGGATGCGCTGGGGTGTCTAACACCCCACGCGACCAATTAAAGGTTATATCCCCTTAAATTTGTCGGTCCCAGATTTTTTCAGCGGAAAACCAGTGACATCTGTCTACACCTTAACTGTGTATGTTTTCTGCGAGCCATCCACACGTCGGGTCATACCAATATAAGTAAATAGATATTGAATGGGACTAGCTCGGATTCCGTATATGCGCTTAGTATATAGCACTTGTTTCTATTGTTATTGTGAGTGGTTTTTGTCTGTTTATTGATTTTGAATTGTTAGTAGCCTATGTTTAAATTAAAACTATTTCGCCCTGTGTAATAGTAATTTAGTTTCGCTATCAACCTTTATACGAATTACAACAGTTTCATGCGTATTTGGAATTAAGCAAATATGTAGATATTGATACAACAGTACCTAATGCCAGTTTTTAACAGTTTCAGTATGCACTTAATACCTAAATTGAAGCCTGTAGTGCAGACTTGAATTTCAACATTGAAATAATATTTAGGCAGTCTCGTCCGTTTATTTTTAGTGAAAACGGACATAATGTTTTCCTTAATGAAGGTAAATTTTTGTTTGGGATGCGATGGCACTGACATACGCTATACGTAAAAGCCCCCTTAACAAAAAAAAAGAAAAGAAAAAAACAGGTAAATTTTATTAATATAGCGTTGAGTTTCAGGAAGGCTGCATATGTCCTTGAATATTCGAACTAGCTATAGGCACTTAATATTCAAATAACTATCCGATGTAGTCTAGAAGTGCTTAGGTAACCTGTTTGACAACATCTTTAACGTTATAGACATAGGACTCGGTATTCAGAGTTTTGCTAAGAAATACCTAGCACTAACTCTTAAGAATACTTCCTTACAAAAAAATGGAAAACCATTGTTATTTTTATTTTCATTTCACATCAGTCCAACAGTCCTAACAAAATTCAATTTCAGTGCACACCAGAACATAAAGGCATGTTCACATCGCAGACAAAGAAAAATGAATGAGACAACGTAAGGACATAAGGCCGATGGCACAAGTGCTGCGAATGGCCACTACGCCGTGTTTACGGTTATTTGAGTGGGCGTATACGTCCTAATTTATAACGTTAATACGGAGCGTGAAAGCGACGTCCCATGCGGTATTGCACTTATGATCTCTAGCGTTCATGTGACTTCGTAATGTGTTGTTGTCGGTCGTGCGTTTATGTCTGGACTGTGTGGAGTGCGCTTTATGAAATGATTGAGGTTGTCGCTGAATATTATTCCCTGTGTAAGAGTGAAAATTGATATAAGAATAAGTATTGGGGGAAAGGGCGTTAAGATACTCACTGCTTTGGCAATTTATTTACGAAAAAATAACAACTTAAAAACCTAACCTATGTATTTCCCACCTGACCTATGTATTTATGGGCACCATTTCTACATGTTGAAAACAATATGGTCACTGTTTTGAAAAAAATAATTTATTATTATTTTCATACAAGATGAGTCACGAAATACAAAGCACCTAGGTAGTTAGTTACCTAGCTATTTCAAAACAATCAAACGTGTTGATTAAATTCGGCATACCTATCCTTACTAATAATATTATAAATGCGAAAATAAGTTTGTTTGTTACCTTTTCACGCCTAAACCACTGAACCGATCATCCTAAAATTTGCAGATACGTTGTCAGGTGTACAGAAACGGACATAGGGTACCTTTCATTCCGAAAAAATGTACTGTTCCCGAGGAAAACAACAATAACGTTCTTATGATAATAGATGGCGCCACATGTCTTTCGAATTATGATTGAATCATGTTATTACAAGCAGAGTACAACCTGAATTGATTGTCAAATTCTAAATTAACGCGAGCGAATAAGTAGAAATAGCGAAAGTATTGTATTAATACAACTACTTTTTATATACCTAATATATTTATTATATATTTTGGTACGTGAATTATAGCGACAATACATGCTTACTCTCTGTACATCTATTTTGAATACAACACCACTTTGTACTTCCCAACAATAAACCACAATTATATCTTTTATACATTTTTTATTCCAAGCCTTGTATTTATTCTTTTGAACACAACACAGACAACCTTTTTCTATCTTCAAAGACTTTGTTTTCACAAACACTAGTCAGGAAAAGTATTTATGGAGAGCAACATACAATAATATGATGCAAAGATAAGTTAAGTATTATGTCCCGAATCTGTTAGTGTCAAAAAGTTTTTTTTACGTTCTGCATATATAATACATTTTTTCAGAATTTTCCTCCTCTTACTTTAGAAATTAGAGCGGGGGACACATCATTATCAATTTTGAAGTATATATCATTTAAACTATTGACTCTGCGAAAAAATGCTTTTAGGAACCTCAATGTCATTTTTAAAGACATCCCGGTTTGATGAATTTATTTATTTTTTAATTTGAGTTCCATGTATAGGGAGCCCCCCCCTTAATCTTTTTTTTATTTTTGTATATATATCGTAAAGCGGTTCACAGAATACATCTACCTACCAAGTTTCAACTGTGTAGTCCTAAGAGTTTCGGAATAAAGTGGCTGTGACATACACAGACAGTCAGCCATGACGAATCTATATGGGTTCCGTTTTTTGCCATTCGGCTACAGAACCCTAAAAAGGGCTGTGGTTTAAGTTTTATTGACACTTTCGATTCCATCATCATCTGCCTAGCCTTTTCCTAAACTATGTTGGGGTCGGCTTCCAGTCCATCCGGATGCAGTATGCAGCTGATTACAAACTATGCATAAAAATATGTAGAAACGTAGTCCGAGTCACTGATACTGATAACCTTAGCTTAGTCTAGGTCTTTGTCGTTTAACCTATCAGGCATCACATCAGCCTGTAGTTTTTTTAATTATACAATTCTTGATTGTTCTGTTAATCATAATATGTGGAGCAGACACAATATGACTGTTTTTCATACATACAATGGGCGGTCTTATCGCAATGATCTTGCTTCATTGCTAAATATGGGTCTTTCAATGAACAAAGGTTATAGTAGGTTATAAATATTGCCATAATCACAATGCTTTGTAGATAACTACATACATGCCTGATACCCGATTTTCACAGGACACCGTTCGTCGTAGCCTTAGTAACTCCTTATGACATCAGCTATCTGCCAGTAAAAGTCCCGTCAAAATCGGTCTAGCCGTTTCGGAGATTAGCCGTACCAAACAGACAGACAGACACAAATTGAAAAAAATGTGTATCTATACTTAATATTATATAACAAGGAAAGATTTTTTTGTTTGTTTGTTTGTTTGTACCGAATATGCTCCGAAACTACTGGACCGATTTAAACCATTTTTTCACCAATAGAAAGCAAAATTATCAGGAAGTAACATAGGCTATAATTTATTTTCAAAAAAATTAGAGATTCTTAAAAAAATTGCAATAATGTAACCCGAAGTAGCAAAATTTTGCCTTTAAAATTCATTATTTGGCGTGCGCTGAGAAAACTATTGATGATACTTAAAAACTATGTACTACATGATTCAAGTACTCATTATAACCTACAAAAAAATCCGCAAGGGAATATATCTAACTATCATAGTTTAGTTACAATAGCAGCTTTTGTGTTCTAATATTTAATTAGTTCGCCGCGCCGCACCTAAGTTGGTTTAATTCGTATCCTGGTATTAATTATTATTCGACACGTATATATATATATATTATTTATTATGTATGACTATGCATAACTTTTTACAGAGAAGTACGATATTTATGTATGCTTCTTTTTTTATGAAAAGCGTATATCTCAAAGTTGGTCCCATTTAAAATTGAAAAATCGGAGGTTGACTGGTAGATAATGCCTATGGCATTAAGTCCGCCTCTGTACTATTGTGCTTGAAGTGTTAAATAAATAAATAATAATAATAAAAATCGTGTTTGGGCTCTTTCCATGCACCTTGATGAGAACTTTAGACCTAGTTGGAGTTTGACTGTCATCGAAGGTCTGACGATGGAGCCGGAAGGCAGTTGCAAAAAGTTCGCAACACTTTACAGCAGCTATATGGTGTCTTTGCTCATTTCATGCACCTTAATGAGAACTTTAGACCAAGCTGGAGTATGAATGTCATTGATGGTCTAACGATGGAAACGGAAGGCAGTTGTAATAGGTCCTCAACAGTTTACAGCATTAATATTGTTATTGGGCTCATTGCATACACCTTGGTGAGAAGTTTAGACCTTCCTGGAGTATGACTGTCATCGAAGGTCTGATGATGGAGACAAAAGGCAATTGCAAGAGGTCCGCAACAGTTTACAGCAGATTTATCGTGTCTCGGCTCATTTCATGCACCTTAATGTGAACTTTTGACTTAGATAGAGTATGACTGTAAACATAAGTAGAATATTTTAGCGGTTAATGCAAATATTTCCGAGAAATTAAATTGTTACCTACTTGAATATGTACTATATAATATAATAAAGCTGAATAGTTTGTTTGGTTGAACGCGCTAAATTCAGGAACTACTGGTTCGAATTGAAAAATTCTTTCAGTTTTGGATAGCCCATTTATCGAGGAAAGCTATAGGTAGTAAAACATCACGCTACAACTTAAAGGAGCGGAGCATGTATGAAAAATGTTGCAAAAACAGGGAAAATTTATTCCTTTTGAGAGCTTCCATTGCGTGCGCTGCGTAAACGGTTAAAGTTACGCAACAATCATGAATGACGGAATCGTTCCTCTTAAAAAATCCAAAAAAAAAGTCCGCGATAGCATATGTCTATCTTTTAAGGTTGACTCTCTCTCTCTCTTATGTGGCGCAGATGAAGTTGACCGGGTCAGCTAGTTTGTTATAAGTGCAGTAATTTTATTCATAATATGCATTCAGTAAAACGCTGTTATTTTGATATGCTAAGATAATTAAATTTTATATAGATGTATAGATGTATTCCACACTCCGCAAAACGGACTCCGATGCGCATGTAGGTACCTATGCACTATTAAACCTCTGTTTACCCCTATAAGAAATACAGTCATGGATGCATGTTTGATGTTTAGTATTTTAAATACCTATTTGCATTAATAACCTACCTTAACGACTTCTTACATCATAATTAGACCTAGGGCAAATTAATAACCTAGTCATTATTCAATTGTAAACAACACGCATATTGTTATGTAAAGGATATATAGTACATACCATGATCAGTGTGTAGTTATCATGTTCCAAACAGAGGCATCGCTAATCAGTAATGTTGCCTTCCGTTGTATGAATATACAACATTATTTTTAGTATATGTGAAATCTGAATATAGTTTGTTCAGAATAAGTAACTGAATCGATTCCAATCATTTTTAAACCATGTTATATTTTGTCACAAGAATATTTTAAAAAGTCTACAAGTTCGATATCGAGCGACACTAAGTTCCTATCGCAATCATTTAGATACTTACTGACAAATTATTATTATCAATGAGCTCAAGACGATGCTGGAGGCACGCGCGCGGGCGCGCTGCGTGGTGAACACGTTTTTGCGCGGACAACCAGGTAACAGAACAAGCTTATAACTTTGTGATTTTTCATGATACAGTTTTGAAATTTTGTACATAGATTCTTTACATAAAAATACTAGACATGTGTTACAGGTTTCGCATATACTAAAACTAAGGTTGTATAAAAGTAATACTCGTTCGCTTATTCATACATACATACATAAACTCATGCGGTCACGGCCCTTGCTTCAACTCCTTTCACCTCGTTCACGTTCATAAATCTGATCATACACACACGCTGGTTACGAGTACTACGCACCTGACCTTTCAGCAGAACCTCACTGATAAGTTAATAAGAAAATCCTATACTTTTTTTTTATCAACATGTTTGGTCCCGCTGCTAGGAAAAGGTCATCCTCATATTCGTCCAATCCTTTCTATGCGTTGTCTCTCCGGTCACAAAGGCCCCTTAAGTCACGCTTGACTTTTCTAGGCCTCCCTCGGCGGCAACGCTCGTCTACTGGCATCCATTGCGGGGCAACTTCGACCCAACCGTCCCAAAGCTTTCTAGAGACATGGCCTGCCCAAAATTCGTTTTAACCAACCAGACTTATTGCACAAGTCGGCGATCCCTACTTTAGAGTGTATACTGTATTTTCGGTCTCTTGTTTGAAGCACAAGTGTACAAGTAACGAACCTGCCCACTACACGGGCTGCATAACGATTCGTCGAGTTTAGGGCTGGCAACACTGATGTAGAAAATCGTTAGACGTTTAAAACATTTTATGTGTTGAACCTTTTTTTTTTTTTTTTTTTCGGATGGGAAATCATCAAATGACCCCCCCCCCCCCCCCCACTCTGGGCGTAGCGGAAGGGAGTGTCAGACTTGTACTAACTAAAACCCATCCATGTTCCCTCTTTGCCCTTTGTGTTCCAGGGCCACGGTGTCTCTTTCGAACAGTCCCGCAGCTCTGGCAGGCATCGGCCCATGCGGACCCCTACTCGGTTGCTGACATCTCTTTGAGGTGCGCGTGGAACACGAACGCGCCGTCGACACGGCCTGTCGTCATAACATGGCTGGACGGCGAGCTAGCCCATAACTCGCCGTCCACAGGCCCGCGCCTACGGTGGCAGGGAGCTACCACGTGACCCCCGACGCCCAGGGCGTCTCCCGCGGCGGCTGGGACGTGAGGTTCTTTCTCTCTCACGTCCCACCACCTCCTTCACTAGCATGACTGCTTCACAGAAGGTGGTGACGGCTTCCCATTCCCTCTCGCTCCGGACCATGGCTTGAACCAGGGCCGGACGCGAGAGATCGCCGCCGCCAATCGCCGCTACAAGGACACGGCGGTGCTCCGCCCAAGCGGAGCAGATCTCTACGGTGTGCTCCACCGTATCCTCCGGACGATCCTCGCAGTGGAAACACCCGGGCGTTTCCTCCCGCCCGAATCGGTGCAGGAACCTCCCAAAACAACCGTGTCCGGTGAGGACCTGCGTCAGGCGGTAGGTGAGGGTGCCCTGGCGCCTCTCTAGCCACTCCTCAAAGAGGGGACTTATCGCCACTATGGTAGCGTGCCCTGCACGGAGTTGCAACAGTCGCTCTCTCCATGTCGCCATGAGATCACGCCGGAGGTCTGTCCGCTGAGCGGCAATTTGCGGAGTTTCCCCCCGACGTAGTGTACCGGCGTCAGCGTAGCAAATTACGCTGACGCCAGTAGGGAGGTCGGCGCGCAGCACCCAGTCGTAACCGTTGACAGGGCCGGTCCCAGAACCGATCCCTGTGGAACACCGCACGACATCTCTCGCCGGTTCCATTCTCCGCTCCGACCGGGGTAGATGACGGCCCTATCCGTCAAGTAGTCCCCGACCACACGACGAAGGTAGGTTGGCACCCGGTGATACCGGAGTGCCTCCCTAATGCAGCTCCAGGGCATGGAGTTGAAGGCGTTGGCGATGTCAAGAGACACCGCCAAGACGACCCCACCCCGAGACACCGCGTCCCCCGTCGTGAGGGCTCTCACGCGCATGATGGCGTCCACCGTGGAGCGCCCCTTGCGGAAACCAAACTGGTGTTCCGCAAGATCCGGCCCCATCCCCGCAAGGTGCCCGGCGAGGCGGTTGGCAATGACTCTTTCGAAGAGCTTGCCCACCTCGTCGAGCAACACGATGGGCCGGTATGCGGACGGAGAGTCCGCAGGGCGCCCTGGTTTCCGGATGAGGACCAGCTTCCCCGTCTTCCAACGAAGCGGAAACTGGCCTCTCTCCAAGCATGCGCTTAGGAACCCTTCCAGTCGGGGCCCGAGAGCCTCAGAGGCCAGGACCCAGGCTTTGCCAGGCAAGCCATCGGGTCCCGGGGCGGTGTTTCTGGTTTTCAGCCTGTGTATCGCCACTCTCAGGTCTACCCCAGTCACCTCCGGAACGTCGTCATCGTCATCGGTGTAGTCTGCTTCCAGCACCGCACGCGGCGACGGAGCCATAGGCGGGGGAGGATGCTCCCCTCGCGAAGGGAACAGAGCGCTCACCACGTCCTCCACGAGCCCAGGCCGGAGACTCTGCGTCAGCGGGGGGGCCCGGGTGCGGAGTTTGTCCCGCACCATCTTGTAAGGGCGCCCCCACGGATCTCCGTTCAGAGACTCCAGCATCTCCTCGCGGGCCAGATTCTTGGCCCGCCGAACAGCCTCTTGGAGGGCGGTTTTCGCCGCTCCGGAGGGCGGATGCGGAGCCTGCGATGCCTGGCGTACAGGTGCCGCGCGGCAACACACGCCTCGCGCAGAGACGTCAGCTCTCGCGACCACCAGTACACCTGACGCCGGGCGCTTCCTGGCCGAACTCGGGGCATTGCCACGTCGCAAATCTCGGACATGGCCTCCTGGAACCAACCCGCCTCGTTGTTAATGTCGGCAGGCCTGACCGGTGATGACACCCAGGCCTGCACGATCGAGGCTTCCAGGAGGAGCTCCCGGTCCAGCTGCTTCAGCATCCATCGCGGACCACTCGGGGCCTGTAGGACCGGCGCGCGTGAGGTCTGGGTGGAGACGTCGAACCGGATGTACCGGTGGTCGGAATAGGTCTCCATCCCCTCCATGACGCGCCAGTCAACGACACGCGGCGACAGAGCGGGTCTGGCGAACGAGATGTCCACCACCGACTCGCCCCGCATCCGCACGCACGTGGGAACAGAACCCCGATTTAGGACGACCAGGCCTGTCTCCAGAGCCCAGTCCTCCACCATTCTACCCCGCACGTCCGTGTAACGAGAACCCCAAGCCAAGTTCTTGGCATTGAAGTCCCCGAGCACAAGCACGGGGAGGGAATGGCTTCCGATGACGACCCTCAACTCCGTGAGGGAGTTGTGGAACTCGGCGAGAGTTCGGCTCGGGGAGAAGTAGACTCCCACTACAACGATCTCCCCGAACCGTGCTGCTACGCACCCCTGAACCTTCCTGACACTCTCAAGGGTCGGGGTACCGGCGGCGGCCGACGCAATTATGGTTACTGAGCCGCTTAGGTCCTCCACCCAGTCATCCCTGGGCGGGACAAAATACGGCTCAGCGACCACGGCGATGTTAATCGACCACTGCGCCATGCTCTGGAGCAACAGATCCTGAGCGCAGGCGCAGTGGTTGATGTTCGCCTGGAGAAGGCGTAATGGGGCCGTTACTGGCACTCCATTTCAGCCCCCTCCCGGGCCCCCTGCGAGAGCCCCGCTGCGGAAGTTGCAGCAGTAGCGGCAGCGGCGGCGACAGTGGCGGCGGCTGCGGTGGCGGCGACGGTGGGGGTTTTGGCGGTGGTGGCGGAGGGCCTTCCCTTGCCCCTGGCCTTGGCGGGAGTACCGCAGGCCTTGCTCCCTGCCCGGTGATCGGCCGGCTTGCCAGCTGCCGCACATGCGGCGCAGTACGGCGCGGCGGAGCAAGCCGCGGCCATGTGACCGGGCTTGCCGCAGCGGAAGCACAGGCTACTGCGGTCCACCTCCGAGGTACACCGGACCGACACGTGGTGCCCCACATGGCAGTGGAAGCACCTCAGAGGTCTGGGTTCCAGCAGCTTCACCTGCGCAGAGACCCAGCCCACCAAGAGCCTTCGGCCCTCCACAATGGCTTTCGCCGCCGTCACAGGGCAGCTTACCGTTACGGTTCGCATGCCCGACAGGTTCGGACGAAAGGTGCCTGCCTTGACCTGCTCGGCAGGGCACCGAGTCGTCCAGACCCAGGATGCGCAGGTCTGCGCATTTGACAGGCCTGGACACTCGGGCCTCGTCCGCATTTAGGGACGCTCTAAGCTTTTCAGCCAGAGCGTCAGCGGACGAACCACGGGTTTCGCCGGGGATCTCCAGCACTCGAGCCCCTGTTGCGGTGACTCTAAGCCGGAGGCCCCCGGCGATCCCGAGCTCCCCGAGATCCACCATCGTCTTCGCCTTAGCAAGCACGTCGCGATAGGTTACGCCCCTCTTTTCCGCCTCCGGCTGTAGTGTTATCACTACAGCTGCGGTCTTCGGGGCGCTGAGCCTAGCAGCGCCGCTCCGCTTTTTTTCTTGGCGCTTCCGCTCCCGCTTCCGCTCCCGCTTCCGCTCCCGCTTCCGCTTCCGCTCCCACTTCCGCTCCCGCTTCCGCTTCCGCTCCCGCTTCCTGGCCTTTTTGGCCGCCCTTCGCTCTCTCTCCGGCCACCTGCCACCCGGTCTCGGCCACGGATGGCTTAGGGGGCGGGGGGGGCGGCGGTGGCGGCTGTCTCGCGGCTGGCGCTGATAAATTTAACGCCTTGCCTTTCTTGTGGGCCGCCGCCTTGCCCTGCCTCAGGGCCGCCGCCCCCCCAACGGGGGCCGATTTCGCTGGAGCCGGCTTTCCGGGAGCCGACGTAACCCTGCCGGAGGGCTGGCTGGACGGCCCCGGTGCGGAAGCCGCAGCAGCCGCATATGTGGCCGCCCTCGGGCCCGAGGGCGCCTTGTTTGCCGCCAAGGGGGGGCGCAGAACAATGCCCTCCAGGACGGAGAACCGCGCCTGAAAGGCAGCCAGCTCCTGCCGAACCAGGTTCAGGACCTGGTTCTCCACCGGCACGGCCTGGCTTGGTCGCTGCTGGCCATTTTGGGGCGCCTTGCGAGAGCCGGACTCACGCAGACTGGCCAAGTCTGCTCGGAGCTTCCTGTTCTCCTCTTGGAGAAGCTCCGTGGCGGCCGTCAGTCGAGCGACCTCCGCCTAAAGTTTGGCCATGCCGTCTGGCGGGGGCCCCGCATATCTGGCCTCCGCTGCCGCCATGATACAGGCGACCGCTGAGGAAATAGCCCTTTGCCTGGTGGAGGGATGTGTTGACACCCAAACAATATTTTACAATTCTTTATTTCCTGTAAGATGGTGTAATACTGTATGCTCCATCAAGTTGTGAGGAACTTTCTCAATTTGGACGTCCGTTTCGGGTTTTCCACCGGTGCTGAGGAGCCAGGACTATAATTCCGTGAATGATACGGAGCCATGTTGTTTTACGCTTCTCATATATAAATAGTTTCTATTTGTCGATATTTATTTTTTATTTTTACAGCATTTTAATTTTCGCCTTAATACCGTATCATTAAGTCCTTGCCTTCCTAATTTTTATTATGTTACTCTGCGGATTAATTTAGGTTTTTTGAGACTGGAACTGGCAACACTGACATGGGAAAAACCCTGGTATTATGGATGACTGCGTCTGAATTCATAAATAGAATTGATCATGTAACCGCACAATAAAATCGTATACCAAGATAAGCAAAAGTAGGTAGGTATTGCGATGATGACTAAATTAAATTGTTGTTGGTATAGTGGAATGGTCGAGAAATTTGCGCGCTACCAACGCCATCTATCAACTTCAGCGTGCACTATTGGAAGGAATCTTATGTTTATTTCGTCGGAGTTCGAAGAAAGGCCAAAACCGCTGTGTAGATTTTTTGTAGGTAATGTTTCAGAAGGAGACGTTTTGAGGAATTTTAATTAATATTTTGCGTGCTGTTCCTAGTGTATAAAAACCTAAAAAGCAGTCTTTAAGACAATTCGCGGCTTCTTCGTCATATTTACCGGACGTTAAAACTGATTAATTTCATCGCTTGTTTTTATTTAAAAAAAATGTATTCTTAAATATGCCTAAGTATTATCAATTCATGTTCAGCCTATAACGTGCCCTTTGCGAGACGGGGACTAGAGGCGTCCCCTCTGTGACAAGGAGTGGACCATTATCCACCACACCGGCCCATCTCTTCGAATTTTAAGTTTCCTCCTCCGTATCACCGTACCTTCAAAATCATAAATATTTGTTTATCTCGACATCAAGAATTACAGGCGCTGGTTCACATATGCACAATCCTATATAGAGAAAGGTGTTTGAAGTAGGAAGGTCCTGTGGTAGATCACCTCTCCGCCTTAGACAATTATAACATTTTATTTATAGCAAATAGTTAAGTCAACATACTAAAGTTATATGAGGTCCCATTAAAATAGATGTACAAATCTTAACACAGCGTTCAGTACGTCTAACCAAAGATATCCATTCAAAAAAACACTGATTTAAGTGATTTTATTTTGACCTAAAATCATTGGGTAACCAACATTTGTAGTATTTTCGTTATCTGATTGTTTTTCTTGTAAGTATGCGTTTTTCTTATTTTTTTACCATTGTCCTTATTTTGGTGGTCTGAATGATTTCTAAAAGTTTGTCCATCTATTTTAATGGGACCTTATTTACATTTTTTTTTTTTAAATTGTGCAGTAAAATTGTCTCTTATAAAAGAAAATACGTACAACTCAAGAAATTCAATGTTTCTTTTACATTGGGTGCTTCAGTAGCATGAGTCACAGTTGTTAACATTCGAGGTCAACTGTTACATACAGGCCACATTGACTCACCGATGTATTGCAAAAATAAACACATGCAATACATAACGCAACGTACACTAACAATTGAGTTTTTTTGTCTTTATTATTTGTGTATCTTTGTCTTATTCGTGCACTTGTCAGAGATATTTATGATCGTTCGAATGATTGATTGTCTGTTTGTTATTACCTTGAAATACTTTTCGGGTTACTTGCAGTGTAGTTATAAGATTTTGTAAAAAACTTGTTACGCCCCGCGACATTACCCGCATGATTTTTGTTTGGGGTATCAAAAAATATACTTTGGATTATGTAGATTTCTATCGGTCAAAGAATTTAATGAAATTATAATTTATTAAATATTTTCGTGAGAGCAGCGGTGGCCCAGTGGTGGAGACCCCGACTTACGAGTAGTAAGTCGTGGGTTCGAACCCAGCCAGGCGCATTACTTTGTGTAAGTTATTTCATCACCACTGCTCTCAAAACGGTGAAGGAAAGCATCGTGAGGAAACCGGCATGTCCTAGATCCAAAAATTCGAAGACATGTGACATCTACCAACCCGCACCGGGCCCGCGTGGTGGATTATAGCCCATTCCCTCTCATAGAAAGGAGGCCTGCGTCCCAGCAGTGGGAACATTAATAGGCTGATTAAGCATATATATGCAAAATATTTTCGTTACTAGTTTCTGCCTAACACTTCCTTCCTCTATTTCTGAAAATATTTCTAGTGTAGCCTTCTATCAATAAAATAATGACTGTTCGGAGTCGTACTTCGTAAAATTACCTTTTAGGAACATGTAAATTAACAGTTTCAGAAGAAAAAACCGTATACAGTTTTGCATTTAGTTTTCCCAGATGTATTACAGACACGATGTCCACTGTAAAATTACTGGATCATCAAAAAGTCCTTTAAAATTACAGTTAATATGACTTTTGTTAACTAATCTTTACATAGTATAAATATTTTGTTCTTTCTTTTCTTTTAGCCACTTTCTAGTTAACCTAGCTTTGTCAATGCCGTGAAACTCTGTTATTGGCTTAAGAGATAATTGTCATCATCTCGCTGTCAATGTTCAGTGTATGCAGTCTTTAAGATGCTAGTTACTTTGTCGCAACTGCACTGTGCTGTTCATTGATGGTGGGGTGAAATTTCACATAAAATGTCATAGTAATAATAAGCTGTTGAGTTTCCATAAATAAATAAATAAAACAAAGTAGCTCCCGCTGTTTATACGCTTAGATCTTTTAAACTACGCAACGGATTTCAATGTAGTTTTCAGCAATAGATAGAATGATTCAAGAGGAAGGTTTATATGGTGTATGGTTTTGGTTTGTTTTTGTACTCTTGCGAAGCCGGGGCGGGTCACTAGTTCTTTATAATATTATTTTTCAGTTTATATAAGATGAGATCAATTCTGGATACGACGCTACATTTCATAATCAACTGAACAACAAATTATCATCTAACACGGACAACCCTACCCTTAGTTTTCAGGTTGAAACCAACAGACGGATGCCCAGAATAACTTAAACAATGCGTCTGAAATCTTGTTTAACTGCTTGACATACCGACTGTTCAATTCCCGACGCCCGTCTGCGGCGACTACCTTCGTACCACAGAGCAAGGCATCTAGATTCAAGAGACGGCAGTACTAAGGCGCCAAAAACATCGTGAAGTCCAAAGTACGTTGAGGGAGGATGTAAACGGACCCTTCACGAAGCTGTTACTCAAGTACTCTCTACATCGAATTTAGTAACAATGCACAAAAAATATTGCTGGGAAACTTTTTTTTTATCCGCTACATGCAATCGTTTTTCACCCATCTTCTTCACATTCTGATCCATACAGTACACGGTCTACAGGTCGACAGGTCACGGACTTGCATATTTTCTCCTTTAACCTGAGGAGCATCCGTGTCTGACCATTCAGTTTTCTATACAAAAATGCTTGAAAAAGACCTACTAAGAACTATTTAATAGGCATTATATTTGTATCCCGGATTTATTCTGAGAATAAATAATCAGTCGTTACGAGTAGTTGAACCCGAAAGTCTGATAACCAACGAGGGTTATCATTTTACCCGGTAACGGAGGTCAGATAGGTAGTAGCTCCATGTAAATATTGGTACTCAGCTACATCCAGTTAGACTGGAAGCTGACCCCAACAAAATTGGTAAAATCCTGACAGATGGTGATGATGTATTCTGAGATTGATTGCAAATCTTGTGTAAATCCTATAACGACCCATTTGTTCGGTAATTGCACTACCTTTACTGGCTTTGGTGTAGTGATTTCATTGCCATATTTCAGTAATACATAGGAGAGATCCGTACTTTTAGCACGAGATCTATAAACGTTATTTAGAGTTATAAAGTAAACTCTATGTCCAGGGGGATACACTTAGCCAAAGTACATTTAGCCATAGTACACTATAGCACAACTGTTAAACTAATAGCGTTATACTTATAGTGACAGAAACATGTCTTAGTCAAAGCACAGTAAGAAACGTTTATGGATCTCAACCTTAGTATTTATTTTCGTACTGTTGGAACAAAGAGTTTGAGTTTGAATTTTAACTCTCAACATTATGTCTAGCGTGGAAAATTTAACAGTGCGTTATTATTTATGCTTTTGTTTTTATTTAGGCTTTTGGTTTAACTAGCTGTTGCACGCGACCTTCGCCCTCGTGAAATTATTTAAAAAAATATCACTTTCCTATTTGAATCGGGTTTTGTTAACAATTTCAAGCGTTTTAATTTTTTTGCACGGATCCCTAATTATTTTTCGATAATAAAAGTAGCCTAAGTTAGACCTTATAACATCAGCTATCTGCCCTTAAGTCTCGTCAAAATTGGTCCAGCCGTTTCGGAGATTAGCCGGAACAAACATACACAAACAGACAAAAATTAAAAAAAAAATAATTTTTTGTTATAAGTACCGTATATACTTTCATATGCATTTAATTTTATTTATTTGCATAGATTTACTTACCTAAAGACATCATGCAACAATAATCTTGAACACAATATTTATTTCCTTCACAAAATAAAACATCTCCCAAACATATTCCTAACGTTTTCTCTATCTCACGCTAAGAAAAATGGACGAACATAGAAATAATGTCTGCTAACAGAAGGTACTTTTATCATTTTCCTATGTACTTACATATGTACATACGTCTGTCGTATATTAGTTGGAATACGTCGTCTGGTTCTTATCTACGATGTTCTGATGTCATGTTTGTGTTGTCTATTTATTGTAGTTATCGCGATTTTCGTTGAGTTTAAATTGTGATTTGAATTTAAGTTGTTTGCAGATGAGTTTTACCCTAGGTATAAAGCATGTGCTCTATACAGGGTGTAAATAGACCCATAACAAAGCCGAAAGGCACTTGTTCTCCCCGTCTTTGCGATTATTTTTTTGTTCTAGACTATACCTGCGAAACTTTTAGTAACGGAGATATTGAGGGTCAAAGTTCCAATTTTTTCACAAGTTTTTTTTTAAAATACATGTTTTTAATGTAAAATTTTTACTTTAAACACCTCCACGACCCCCTACTATTTAATCCTTCCATCAGTACAGTGCTTTGAGTGCGTTCCATCGAGTCCAACCGTAAAACGTGATTTTTCACCTCAAAAAAAAAAAAATCGTTTCCCAGCAATAATTTCTGCGTTACTTAGTGTGATGTACAGAATGCTTGGTTGACGGCTACGTGAAGGGTCTGTTTACATCCTGTCTGTTGTGTCTATTGTTTTCCTTTATAGTTTACACATAGGACAAGTTGTAAAGACATGTTGCTAGTGAAAAAAATACACGACATACTTTTGAACTTGTCGAAAACAAGTATCACTACGTATCTATAAAAAACAGTAAACACGGATAGAAGGACTTGTTTTTCAAATAGATACTAAGGTTTCGTGAAGAATAGACAACTTTATCTGTGAGAAATAGAATAAAGAGTGAGTGTTAAATCGACTGCCTCGTTTGGTCTAATGGTGCAAGCGCGATTACTGAGCATGAGATCCTGGGTTCGATTCCCGGGTCGGGCAAAATATTATTGGGTTTTTCCATCAGGAATTTCTCAGTAGCAGCCACGGAGTTTGGATTTGTGCCCGGTTGATGGGTATACGCTCGCCCCCTATTACATGAGGCTTGAACATAACTGGTGAAATGTGGGTGTACTATTAAGTGAACCTCTGCCTAACCTTTCGGGGATTACAGGCCTGATGTTATGTTTTAAGTCGCAAAAATATTTGGTTATACCACAACCACCTTTCCTTCTGTTAAGGAGGCACCTATTAAGAACATTTTCACGTCATCAAGTTTAACTTGACTAATAACACTTCTTCCTCACTCACCCATAAAGTTCATCAAAGTGCCCTTATTTCAAAAATGACCTCCTAAAAATAAGGTTTTAGTTGTCATACTAGAACCCAAGACATTTTCATGGTGTCATTCCCTTGAAAATGTTGGATCCCTTAAAATACAGTAAACATTACGGTTCTCGTCACGTAATGTTTAACATCAGGGAGGAATTACTCTCAAAAATCGTTGTCCATTAACACAACCTCGATAAGGTTTTCGGCACACCGGCCGACCTGTCGAAAACGATTACTTATGTAAATAATACGACCAAACGTGTTAAGTTAGCGGTTAAAAATGTATTTAAGTAAAGAATTTTGAATTTTTGAGAGCAGCGGTGGCCCAGTGGTGGAGACCCCGACTTACGAGCAGTAAGTCGTGGGTTCGAACCCAGCCAGGCGCATTACTTTGTGTAAGTTATTTCATCACTACTGCTCTCAAAACGGTGAAGGAAAACATCGTGAGGAAACCGGCATGTCTTAGAACCAAAAATTCAAAGACGCTTTAATCCAACCCGCACTGGGCCCGCGTGTTGCAATAAAGCCCATTCCCTCACACAGAGAGGAGGCCTGCGTCCCAGCAGTAGGAACATTAATGGGCTGATTATACTTATGCTTATGCTAAAAAAAATTGAAGTCAAAATTTCTTTACTAATGACTTAAAATTTTAGTCTTTGGGAAGGCGTAATTATCTCTATTACCCAAAAAAAAAGAAAAAGAGACTTAATACTTGTCCATTAATTAATGCCCTATAAATGTCCTCTTAAAAACTACAAAAACAAATTAAGGCGAAGAGAAAGAAACATCAAACTCTTGTCTTTTAAAAAGGCGTCAACCGTCCAAAAACTCTGTCGCATTTACTTTGATCCTAAAAGCTTAACGAAAGTGTTCCAGCTACATAACGAGGCCAATCCTCATAAAGCGGACTACTGAAACACGAAAGCCACTCCATCAGAACGTCGGTTTGGAGTGCATAATTTTGACAAATAGAGTAATGAGAAAATGGAGGAATAATGAGCAGGGTGAACGACGCAGAAGACAACTTTCAATCAAAATTTTGCGCACCGATCGTCAGCTGTCAGTCAGCCCTCTAATATCCACTTATATTTTATATGCGAAGTTATTCTAATAAATCAGTTCTTCTGCTATAACATTATCACGTCAAAAGACCAGAGACAGACTGAAGTATCGTCACTCATGGATGTTTTACTCATAATGTAATATTTTTATACGAAACTCTGCATTTCAAATAGCCAACGGATGAATTGACCTATGCTCGCTACGGCGTAGGCCTCTCCGTAGCTGCTCTACAAGATACAACCTGGAGTTTTATTATGAGTTCTCCATTGATTCTATTCCATGTCTAAAACAGATGGCAAACATAATGACCGCCATTAGCCACTCGTTACAAGATCCTGGCTAAAAGAAAAATATTTGAATTCGAAAAAAGATATTTAAAAAAATGGAAACTTTAGCTCCGAAGCGATGATGAATGCTCAGTTTGTTTGTGAAGATATAAAAATATTAAGATTTAGAGCTTTTTACTCCTTCTTTTTCGCTTCCCTTGGGAATGGAGAAAAATATTTGCATTGCAGGTTTGGTTGGTTTAATGCTCCTAAGAAGAAACTGTAGTGACAAGGCAATAAACTTTCAGTAGACAAAATACGGTATTTATCCTGTAACTGTAAATATTTGAAACGGCTTTGAAAAACAACTTCTTTTATGAAATCTACGGCTACTAATTAAGTAGGTACTCTGGAACTTGCCTATAAGCATAATTAGAAAAGAAGGAAAGAAAAAGTATTAATTGGACTCACACAGGACAAATAATAAAATATGACAACTAAAACAAAGGAAACAAAACTAAAATTCGAAAACCCGAGTAATAAAACTAAAATTGAAACAAAATTAACCTAATTCTAAAAGTCCTTTACGACCCCAAAATGCTTCACTCAGCATGGTGCCGCGATATTTATAAAATGGACGTCGCAGCCCTAATATTCTAATGGGGCCCATCACATCATATCATCCCCATTCATCATCATTATTATCAGCCTACAGCAGTCCACTGCTGAACACAGACGTCCAAATCCTCGTCACATTCCCCGGTCATGTGCTTCAAGTATCTAAACTTCCCAATTTTTTTTTTGTAAATTCATGATTCTGCTACAATTAGCAAAACCACGAAATATAAAAGCAACCTATATTTTCCAATAGTTTCTTCTACACTTAACAATACATATAATTCATGAGAATTGGGAGTACCTATACTTACTTACCCATCCATTATTTTAATTCTCATAACATAAACGAGACATAATACTGAGTAAAAGGTTAAACTTTTTCTAATTAACATACAAACGGAATAAACCACAGTTACATACTATGTGGTGTACACTCGGCGGCACATTAAGCTATATATTTCCAGTATAACAAGGCCTTGCTTTGTATAGATGTACCGTACAGTGAGAGATCCGCATAAAGTGGTTTTGTATGACTTGACTAGCCGTCATGTGTACAGTCTGCAAGAAATGTCAGAAAGTAAGTGATGGTCTGAAAATTAAGCCACATAAAGTAATATGTTCCACGAAAGTCTAGCGAACGCCACGAAATGCTGCTAGAGTGGAAACAAAAATTATTTTTGCAATACTTTTTGTTTTTTTTCGTTGCTTTACTCGCTGCCGACACGAACCTTTGATAGTTTTTAAGTAGGTAAAGAAATTATTACAGGTAAACTTGTTTCGTTCTTGCCTATTAAGAATTTTAACGAAATTGCTAATTAGTAGGTTGAAAAACGTAAGTTACTAGTTACTACTAATTAACATCAGACTTAGTAGTAGGTCTGCAAAAATTAAACTGCTGCATAAGGGTTAGGTAAACCTGTACACCCACATTTTACCAGTTATGTTTTAGTTCAATGTAATAGGGGGCGAGTCTATTGCCATCAACCGGGCACAAATCCAGACTCCGTGGCTGCTATTGAGGAATTCCTGATGAAAAACCCAATAATAATTTGCCCGACCCGGGAATCGAACCTGGGACCTCATTCTCAGCAGTCGCGATTACAACCACTAGACCGCCGAGGCAGCTGAATTAAAGCTTTACTTAACAAAACCAAGCATTTCAACCAAGCATTTAATTTCACATTAAACTATTGAAGAAAAAAAACAAATCTACAAATCTTTTCAAGAATTAAATGGTTCATGATTCTAATCAAATACTTCCCAATATAACACTAAACATCATTTATAAAACTATCCTACCGGGTAATTTTATAAATTCTGCACCTTACCGGAAAAATCCATTTTCATCTATTAAAACTTACAAGAGGCGGAAAGTAAACATTTTCCATTCGAACCAGCTTACTTCAGAAGTCTTGCAAGCGACATCGCTTTGTACCGTGTAAGTAGCTATTGAGGTTTTACCGTACCATCTTACTTTGTAAGTTTATTGAGAATGTAAAGGATATTTTCATGTTAAACTTAACATTTATCGATCTCACCACCAGACTGAGCACTTCTTATTTATTCATCAACTTTGAAGAATTTCACTTCCCACGCAAGTGCGAGAGTCAATGTTTAGTCTTCTCGTTATTTTTTTCTATACATCTGCATTGAGCTTCTGATTTCTAAGTAGTTGATTACTGTAAATGCAAAAAAAATCGAGTGTCGAAATGAGATTTACAAAATCTACGAAATGAAAACTCAATCGCGAATATTATGAAATATTTATAAAATAAATTCATTTGTTTCAGACAAAAAATTCAAGGCAAGGCAAGAATTTTGCGTTTTTTTGTTGCTTTTATATAATCTTTTTAGCCTAGCAGTCTTCTTGCCAACGTCCACTATGCCCGTTTTGGAACGCAGCGTGGTGTTACAAACCCTGTCTTGTCTTTTCGGAGGCACGAGAAAAGAGCACATAGAAATAATTGGGGGAGGCCTTTGGCCAGCAGTGGGACAGTACAGGCTAAAATATATATATATATTATAGGCTTAGGTTGATCTCTTTCACAATGTGGCTTAGTAGGAACTTCATCAGAGGTGGAGAAACTAATCTTTAGCACCTAAATGCTGGTTATGTCTTACTTTAATAGTAGAGCGAAAACAATTTTTAAGATTTAACACCACTTATCTGCCTACCGTTTTCACAATTATGTTGGGGTCGACTTCCAGTCTCACCGGATGCAGCTGAACACTAGTATTTTACATGGATCGTCTGCCTTTCTGACACCCACAATCCAGTTAATACTGGGTAATACGATACCTCTGGTTAAGACTGGTTGTGAGACTTCCGGGCCACTGACTACCTCTAACGACTGTCAAAGATTGAAAGACGAATTGACAGCCGGGACCAACGGCTTAAGGTGCTAGGAAACTCGGTATTCGGTGGTCACCCATCCACGGAACAACCTAGGCAAACGCGGCTTAACCTAACTATCTCCTATTAGATTTAATACTACTGAATTAAATAGAGAATTATAAAATAAACCTACAATCACAAAGAGCTTTGTAACAATTATTTATGGTTTACAATAAAGTTATTCTCTATCTAACTATCAGAAAACCACAATATATTGAAAAAAAATCAACTTTGAAACCAATGCAAGTAAAACCCTTGTACTTGCTAACACTAAAAAGCTTGTCGGTACACAAGACCGTCTATAAGCACGGAGTACAAAGCGGTCGGTTGTTCCCGACGTTGTAACTCGTCTGACGGTACCTTACCAAAGCCTGTCGTCCATTGTGATCCACTTTGTAACTTCATCTTGATCAGAACTTCGCGAAATTGCTGTAGGAGGCAGAGATGTTTCCTTCACGAGCTTTTTAGAACATGTAGCTAACTTGTTATCAAGACATAAACGGCTTGAAATTGTTCAGCGTCTTGCTTCAGCCTTAATTAACTGGAATTTTATAAATTGAACATTCTCATCAGTCTTCAAGTTTTCATCCCTTAAAATGGAATAGCTGAAAAATTCCATCTACGAAAGAGACCAAGGAAACATGACATAAAGGGGGGGGGGGGGGGGTACTCAGCATTGGGTAGAACAAGACCACCAGTAATGATCATGATACTACTAGAATTTAGGACGGCCATACAAATTGGCACATTGACATACAGGGTGTAAGGGACAGCCCTCCAGTAACTGACAGGGTGCATTCAGTTCCTCATTTGGAATCATATTCCACCGGAATTTTTCTCCAGATTTTTTTTTTCTTTTTTTTTCAGTTACTATTCTTTTATTTCAATGTAAAATTACATTCCCTGTACGCAGTACTCGATTTATGTAAATAATACGGCTATGATCAAAAATCCAATAATGGATGTTGAAATACTCTAACGAACGACGCATGATATCAGATGTTATTTAATCAGACTTCCTGCCTAGCTACAGAGTTCATCGAACTAGTCGTCGCGCTTGCCGTTCGCTACGTGCGTTTTGCCACGGTAACGATAAATTGCGTATGAGGAAATAAAACAAATCAAATTTATTGGATTCCCATAACATTCCTGAAATAATTTCTTGTACCGGCCGTCTTAGTCTTAAATTCACCCCATCAGTTTGTGGAGGGCTGTCCCTTACACCCTGTATAGTATGTTTAATGTTGCAGTTGCTGTATGGAAAAATAACGTTTTTGTTAATCCTCTTGTCAGGATAAGCCCTTAATTGCATTTTTTCACACACGCAGTTGGTGTAGGCATGAGGAGCAGGAGCAGAAGCTCGTGGCTTAATAATAAGAGCCACTCGGATCATTCTTCAGGTTAAGCCACGCTCGCCTTGGTTAGTCTATGGATGGGTGACCACCCATTACTTACCGAGTTTCCTCCGTGTCTCGGATAGCACATAAGCTGACCCGACTGCCATTTGTAGATCTTTGCCAGTCTTTTCAGGTAGTCAGTGGCCCGAAAGTCTGACAACCGGTCTTACTAAGGGGTATCGTATTACCCAGTACTAACTGGGTTGTGAATGTCAGATAGGCAGTCGCTCCATGTAAAATACTGGTATTCAGCTAGTTGGGAAAAGATTAGGCAGTTAACGAGTTGGTCTGGGCAGCGATATGATACCTATGTAATTGATATTTGAAACCACAATACCACATAATTCTCAAAACACACAAGTTAATTTCGAGTGCAATATTGAATCTCGTCTCTCGTCCCATTACTATTAGTTTTTAAGCCACAAAATTGGAATCGAATTCTATTAGATTTCAATCCCTTTATAATTGGGTTTTCGAAATTGAAATTATACAAACGAACCATAGTCTGTCATACTCTAGGGTACGAATTTATTGACCTTCAATTGGTAGATGGTCATTTTGACCTTTGATTGAAATTATATATGGTCTGCGAAGCACAATGGCGAGGGTTAATAATTCGTATAAATCTTTGTGAAAGGTTTAGAATTTTTAACATAACATAACGCCTGTAATCCTCGAAGGTTTAGGCAGGGGCGTACCTAATAGTAAACCCACATTTTATCAGTTATGTTTAAGTCCCATGTAATAAGGACGAGCCTTTTACCATCAGGCTATTTCTAAGAAAAACCTACTACCACTTTTCTCGACTAGGGAATCGTACCCAGGATGTCAGGCTCAGCAGTAGCTCTTGAAACCACTAGATCATCCAACCAACCAACTAATGAGGTAGTTTTATTTATCGTCTTTGTATTTTCAACCGTCTTGTTTCTATTTACTTCTACTTCGTCGTTCAAAGAAAACTGTCTTCGGTCATCTTAGTTACTTTTGTAACATTCAGTAAAAATATCAAGTTAATTTGCTCTGAGCAGTTACGTTGCTGCCGTACTTGTTTATGATTCATTATGATTACGTTCAAAAGCAACACAATAGAAAAGGCTCATAAAAAATATGGCACTAGTTTTGTAACTCAAAGAAGTAAATACATGTCGGATAGGTCAGGATTTATTCTGTTAGACTCGTATATCATGTGGGCAGACGATGGGTTTCGTGGTATGAAAACACAATACACTGTTTCTAGCAAAACTAACGAATTACTAGAGATTACAACTTAACACAATAACACGGTGCACAATGAATCGAGTACAGTTCGTCTCAATCAGACATTGTCGCCCTCACCTCGAGTTGAACATCAGGGCTCTGTAGAAGCACGCTGTGGTGTGGGTAGACTTGTAAGTAGGTCGCGTGACGTAACCACCAGTGCACTTGCGATTCATTTTATGTCCGTACTAATGACCGAATCCGACATACATATACCATTCTCCCATCATTCTTTTACTTAAAGCCACAAAATAACTATTCACATAACCATTTCCCACTCCACGCCGAACATTGTGTACAAAACATACTTTATACACACAGAGCCAACTAAAAAGACCGCATTGCCTTTCATTCCTACGGCTTGCCTATTTCGAACGCTGCGAAAACATCTTTGAAAGTTGTTTTCCTAAGAATTCCCGCCATATTCAACAGAGTCTATTTTGATCGGTATAATGGTTCGACCTGCAGACGACTGGTAGTGGGGGAGCTAGGGGGCTAGTAAGTCAGCCACTCTGCCTCCCTGGGTAATGGCCTCGACACCTTTGCCCCGCTTGGCCCAAACACGTTAGGTGGCCGTTAAATGTCAACTGTATACTTTCTGTGACTACAAAGGCATCGGATGCGGTTGGATTTTGCCGGTCAATTCTTTTCTGTCTTATTTAAAATGAATGTTGGTAACTGGTTCATAAAAGCTGCATTTTTCATTGAAACATTATGTCTACGTTTTACACCACTTTATGGGTTTAGTATAGAATCACAGCGGACTTTGAGTGTACAGTTAGCGCTGAAATTAAATCTCTTTTTTATATTTATGAAAACGTTGATATTTCGAAAGCCATTACCTGCATATAACATGTGAATATAACCCGAAACCCAACCCCAACGTTAATCTAAATTAGGTACCTCCAAAAGTACTTGAAAATGTTTTTAGTTTAGCCTTCCCATTAAAGTTTCAGCCGCCAAACAGCGCTGTTGAAACACCAGCAAAGCCGCCGACAGTTCCAAAAATGCTTTCGGAAAAAAGGAACCGTACGGAAATTAGCCGGACGAAATATTCAGCGTATAGGGATGGAATGGTAAAAAGAGCGAAAGTGGAAAGTGTCACGAATGACATTTGGCATTCAGCCACCCGGCGGTATTGATGCGACAGACGGGCCCTACTTATTTATTCATAAACGTTGAAAAACTTGTCAGTGGTAGCGCACCTCCAACTTGCATATTAGTATTAGTACGAATGCTACAGTTTCTGTTTACTTTATTCCGCGAACATACTTCGGCGTTGCCAGACTGAGAGCTGTTTTTCCAACTATAATCGGAGAAAACGTCAGATGGTAGGTTTACACTGTTTTTGTTTCGCGACGTGGAGCTACACTTCGATAAACAACGAATTTTGTTAATCGTACTCCGTTTGCTTTGAGAGACGAATATGAAAATGCGGAGTTTATATTTTTAGTTTTTTTTTTTTTTTATTTGTTTTTTTTTTTTTGTTGTTCGTAAACTGTTTGATATGTTTGGAGGGGTTAAATGTACGCTCAGGTGGGTTGGCTTTCATTATTAGTTTCAGGCTTGCTTTAGGAGTCTGAATGTTCATATCTATTATGTAATTTGTTTGTTTGAAACTTGGTAATGATTTCTTACTCGTTTTTTTGTATTAGCGATCTGTGGCTTCTGTCTCTAAACCAATGGGATAAAGGCGTGAATTTATGTACATAACTTACCTAAATATGAACTTTTAAAATGATTAATTTTTACAATAAAAAACAGTACAAAATTAGTAAGTAATCTTATACTACATACTGTAGCTAACTTTATCAAAAATAAAAAGCTCCCAATCCTATCTACTATCTATCTATTTCCATCCAGAAAAATATTTTCTTCACAAACAAAGTAAGTACATTCCGTTCCATTTCGTATTTCCAAAGGTACAGTTACGATAATATTCTTTGACAAAGTCGTAGAGATAGCGCAATGGTCCGTAAAAGAAAATCTAAAACAACTGTATTTCATTCTTTTGAACTCAAACTTATCGTCCAAGTTGTCAAACTAGACATTTAGCGCTAAAAAAGCTATGGAACTCATTCCGTGTTCACTAGCTCTTAGACTATTTAGATGATTTTAATAAAGTCGTTATTTTGATAATGGTTTGTTGCACGATATCGAAATTGATTTTTCGTTGAGGGTCTTGTGGTGGCAAGCGCGACTGCTGAGCATGAGGTCTTGGGTTCGATTACTAAGTAGGCAAAAGTTTTATTTGGTTTTTCCATCGGGTTGAGGCAATAGGCCGGGAGACATGGGAGTTTAACATAACTGGCAACATGTAAATTTCCTGCACCTCTGCCTAACCCGCCTGGAATTACAGCATGATGTTATGTTATGTTCTTAATAAAAATCGGTCGCGTCCGACCGATTACAGGCTTACAGGCTAAAGTATTACTTAGTTTAACAGTTGCCAGGTTTTCGTAGAATTAATGACCATTGCGTGCCTGGGTTCACTTTTCATGGACAAGGGAAAGTTTTATGGTTTCGCGGTCCCGTATCCTTGTCATATCGTCAGCTAATCCGCTGCAGCGCTTTTACTTTGATATGATTTGTGCCTGTGTGTGTGAGTGTGTTACTCGCCCGATTGATTGAAACTGATGGATTAGCTTTATGGCTGCTTTACACAGATGTGCTGTAAAACAGGGGTTTATTGTAAAATCGATTCGCAGATTATGTGGGCAATCACCTGTGATGCTTTGGTTTTGCTTGACTTTTGAGTTGAAACCTGAATCATGAAGTTTTGAGACCAAACCATTTTCATCTCCGATTTCGAAACTGTAACTGATAGTTTGCTTACTTCGTTTATGAACTTTTGCAATCGCTTTTTTAATATATTTTAATAAATAAAATTGAAGTGTCTGTTTGTAATTTCAAAATAAAAGCTATTTACTGTGTACGTATGGAAGCACATACGGCACTTATAAAAAAAAAATGTCTTTCTGTCTGTCTGTTTGTTTCGGCTTATCTCCAAATCGCCAGGACCGATTTTGACGGAACATTCACTGGCAGATAGCTGATATTATAAGGAGTAACGTATGCTTTATTTTAAAACAAAGATTAGGGTTCCATGCAAAAAAAAAAAAAAGCCATGAAATTGTCAACAAAATCCGATTCAAATATAGAAGTAGGTAATATTTTTATAATAATTTCACGCAGACGAAGGTCGCGGGCAACAACTAGTATTTTTATACAATAATCTGTAGTGCCTAAAGATTAATATTTTCACAGTTATAAAATAAAACTTCACCCATTCCAAAACATGTCAAGTTTAACTACCGCAACAGCAGTAAACAAATCAATAACATATAAAACGACAATTTAACTGAAAACTCAGTGAACCTATCGCCACGTACTTTCGCAAATAAAATGTAAAACTGATTGTAAAACTTCGAAGTGGCGCCGCTGAATAAAAAACGTACATATAAACTTTTAAAATGGTCGTCAACAACTCATCAAAATCTAATAACACGGGCTTAGTGTCTCCGAGGACGGGACTCAAGTCTAGGGTTACCAGACGACAGGAATTTTCCTAGTATGTCCGGAATTTTGAGAAATTCAGGCGGTATTTAGTTTGCCCGGACGTTTTGTGAGATGAAATAAATATTAAAACTGGACGAAATCATAAAGAGCTCAAAATATTGCGATTGCGTTATCTAGGTTACAAATATAATACGGAAGGTATTTAGTGTATCTATTTAATAGATATGGAAACACTGTCTCACAGCCAGAAGTAGTCAGTTAGCTGTCACTAATGACAGCTGTCAGTCACCACGAATGAAGCGGGCAGTTGAAGGTGAAGCGTACCCTGGACTGGGGCTTGGTGGTGGTGAGCTTGTGATATAGTTAGTGAATTGTGCTATCAACCTATTAGCACTGCTACAATTGAATGTATAGCATCAAATTGTAACAGTGCTAATGTGTCGTTTTTAAAGGACACAAGTATAAGGGTTTTTTTAAACCTTAATGTTTTGCCAGGTAATTTTAATGGACTTTGAAATATCAAGGAGTCCAACGTAAAAAATATGAAAAAGTCATTCAATATGATCGTGTTGTATTGATAATTTTAATGATTATAATTCTGTAACTACATAAGTGTTACGGACGCGAATCATATTTTCATCAACTTACAACCAGACACTGACCTACAATTTGCAAAAAAAAATGTGAAATTTTGAATTTCGCGCGCTACCCTGGCGCTCTCACCTAAGTATTATCTTTACAAAATCTTTAGATGTAAATGTCATAGGAATATTTTTATCTGGTAACCCTACAGAAGTCTCGTCAGCCGAGTCTAGACAAAGATTCGTGACTTTTTCACAATTCGCAATCCCACGACAATCATACCTGCACTGAAGCCTTTCTACCTACCCACCTACCCATCCACCTTTACAAGATATAAGATATCGTCGAACATAATATTAAATTTTGCTTCGAGCTCCCCGACTATCCATTATAAGGCTCAATTTACATTGCCGTGAAATGAAATAATTTTTGTAACGAAATCTTACGCAGCATTATGAACCTTATGTTAATAGAGTAACGTGCAAAATAGATACGAGCCAAAAAACAAGTCGCTCGTCTTCGGAAGAATTCTCGTGTTTTCTTGGGAATTCCTGCAGCTAGCAGGTCGTATCTAGTTTACATATTACACAATAAAGTAGATGACCAAAAAAAAATATTAGTCCGTTATATAGTTTTTCAAAAAGTATTGTACACGTATTTTATTCTTTTTCCACGTAAACATAAAATGAAGTCGATACAGTGCGTCAAAAACTCGTGTGACGTCACGTTTCGGTAAACTTTTTAAGGGAAAGTGACGTCCCACTTCGATTATTTGATGCATTTTATCTTCGTCATTTTTTATTGATTTGATAAAACAAAATATACGTATCCAATAGTTTTCGATAATCTAACTGACGAACTAAATAGAATCATATATTTTACTCAGGAATCATCCCTATTGATGTAAAGTTCTCTTATGATTTGTAAAGGGGTTGGAACATTTTTGTATGAAGCGAGGCCTGCCTAACCTCCAAATTTTTTTTTAAATTACACCCGCGCATGAAATCTGTATTAATCAACAGCTGGTATCAATACAAACAAGTTTTGAATGAGACAAAATGTTCTAAAGCGTTATGTTTCCAACATATAAACGCTAAAAGTTACAATTAACGTGACGCTTTAGAAAATTTTGTCTCATACAATAATTGTTTGTATTGATGTCAACTATGATTAATACAAGTCTTTTGAGTGACTAATAAAACCAAAGTTAAACAAGAAACAATAGAGAGATACAAACCAACAAAGTTACAAGAATACCCTGATGGCTTTGATTGTAACTCTTAAACGTGACGCTTTATATTTTAACTCATACAACACTTGTTTGTATTGATGCCAGCTATTTTGAAAATAAAATAAACTGTCGGAACTTAGGTTGAACAAATAATTCAAAGTCAAAAATCGCTTCCATTCCATTCCGCGTCCATGTAAATTGAGCCTTAAGGCCCCGACTATCCATTACACTATGACATCGAAATTAGAGTTTTATAGTTGGATACGAAATGAATTCTCGAGAAAAATAAAATGACGGATCGGGTGGTCGTCTCAACTTGCGGGTTGTACCTTTTTTCTTTTTTCTAGCACTGAAAAGTTGTAAAAGACACTCATATTTATTTCTTTGATGTAGTCTGTAAATAGCCCGTGAAATTCTTAGATTCTTTCAGTTATAGACAGTCTATTTGTTGTTTATTTTTAGTTTATGCTTTTTACATAATACACTCACGAATTTTCCCATGGGAGTAGTCAGGAACTATAATCCTGCTATGATCCTTACTTAATCCTCTCGCTTCCGACACGTTCATACACTTGGTCATACAAGCACGCTGGTTGGGAGTACTACGCACCTGACTTATCCGGAAAACATCACCAATAAAATGATAATAATTTAAGTTTTATGGAAAATATTTAGTTTTAATTCCGCGAAAAAGATCCATGCCATAACAAATTATTTTTTCATTTTGGTAATTTTTTTTTCTAACATCTGCAACTTGAGTAGAACACACAAGTCTTATTTATAACATCAGCTACCTGCCCGTAAAAGTCCCGTCAAAATCGGTCTAGCTGTTTCGGAGATAAGCTGGAACATACAGACAGACAGACAAAAACTAAAAAAAAAAATTGTTTTAAGTACCCTTGTATACTTTCTTGTGCATTCAGTAAAAGGATTTTACTGAATGCAATTTTATTTATTTGTATAGATAAAATTATTTTGAAATTACGAACAGACACTTTAATTTTATTTATTTGTATAGATAAAATCATCAAAACAGGTTTTTGAAAATTAATTCCTCTGCATTTATCAATTTCCACACTCTTTAAACAGCGAGTGCACTCCACTCGTAGTATCAGTCTCGCTACCCCTTTATCAAGTCACTCAATAATATTTAAAAGCATTCCAAATACGAATCGATTCGATATTATTCCGAGGTTGTCGTTCATGCAGCCGACGACTCAGCGAGCCAATGAGCGACCGCCACCGCTCAATTTCCGTGTCGAAAACGAAACATGAGTGGCTATTTTAGCATTCGAATTGTCATATTTGAATTTCGAATGGTATCGAATGGAAATGTGGTGTGAGATAGTAAATCGTGGGAAGAGATGGTCTGTATCGTTGGTATAAAACCGTTGCTTTAAAATCTAGAGATTTTTTTCGTCCAGCAGTGGGAAGTCAGTGCCCAGCTATGACAGACAGTAACAGAAATATCACTCGTTGTGTAAACGTGGTTCTACTTACCTAAAGTCACTATTGTGTTGAGTTATCATACCCAGCTTCATGAGCCATGGCTTTCAAAAAAAACTTTAAAAATACGTACCTAACGTAGAGAATCCCGTTCAATTACTTAAAGTCTAGTCTAGGCTAGTCCTACCTTTTGAACTATTCGTCGTCTAACTTATTAGGTAACTTTGTTTCCTACTTCTAATTGGCTTAAGTAACTCTGTGTTCGTGTCATAAACTCAAAGAGCTATAAACTTTGCAGGCATTAATCACTATTAAGAGTTGGTGCACCAGCGGGCATCTTCCTTTATTTTCGGAACTAAAGCGAAATAGTAGATCATGGTTATGCTTACTGCAGTTAAATGGCATAGTTGGAACTGTTAGAAAAAGGATTATTTTCAGCGACTTCGAAGTTTTTTTTACCAAGAACTGATTTTTTAACACTAACTTATTATGAGAGCGATTTACTTATGTCTCGCATTTTTTTTTTGGGATTTTGATGTAACGTTGTGTATCAGAAACTGTTTTAATTGCTTAGGCTAAGAACTGGTGTCTCCTTTATTAGCTTTTATTGCTGTAAAGCTTGTGCAGAGCTGAAAAGAATATCTATTCAGCAAGGTTGGTAAGTATACCATAACTGACCAGTGGTAAAGAAAAAGTTGTCAGAGAACTTAACAAAACGTCTTTAAAAAATAAAAATAGTTTCTGTGGAAAATCTAAAATCGATCTAATTTAGCTGTAACATTATTTTTCGAAAATGTTCTCTGAAAACTTTTTAGACCTATGTATCCTGCTTATGCGTATAAAGTTTCATTAAAATCGGTTCAGTCATTTTTGAAATGCCGTAAGTCGTAAACGCTCTTATCTTGAACCTGAGACTTTTTTGCTCTGGTTATTCCTTTTTTTTAAATTACTACCTCCAAGTTTTGTTTAATAATAAAACAATGGCAAATCACAAACATCACAGACGAATCCCAAAATAGAACCCCAGAATATCTTAACCGAAGCACAGATAATACGTAACCAAAGTAAACAAGGCACATATCGAACGCTATGCTAATAGACCCCTCTCTCCGGCGCCGCTGTATGTCAGATACGTTTGGTACGGAACCGCCGCCACAATGACAGTTGATACACCGGTGTTAGAACGTTTTGGAGCCGAATATCGTGTATAGAGGTGTGTCATGAACTTTCATGCCTAGCTATTTTCAAAGTTACAGATACTAAACACACACACTTAACTGAGCGTTTCCACTGTGGAAACATTCACACAAAAAACGTTGAAATGTCTATTTCTGTTTTCTCTTAGTTGTAATATTTTGTCTCATCAGGTTTTTTTATGGTATACAGGGTGTAAACAGACCCTTCACGAAGCCGTCAACCAGGTATTCTGTACATCAAACTAAGTAACTTCACGCAAAAATGATTGCTGGGAAACGATTTTTGTTTTTGGGATGAAAAATCACGTTTTACGGTAGGACTCGATGGAACGCACTCAAAGCATTGTGCTGATGGATAAATTGAATAGTACGGGGGTCGTGGAGATGTTTAAAGTAAAAATCTTACATTACACACACACACAAACACACAACACACACACACACACACACATACCACATAAAAAAAACTTGTGAAAAAGGTTCCCAGGTATGGTCTGGAACAAAAAAGATATGGTAAACACGGGGAGAACAAGTGCCTTTCGGCTACGTAAGGGTCTATTTTGGCGGCGGCGATCTCTCGCGTCCGGCCTTGGTTCAAGCCATGGTCCGGAGCGAGAGGGAATGGGAAGCCGTCACCTCCTTCTGCGAAGCAGTCATGCTAGTGAAGGAGGTAGCGGGACGTGAGAGGGAAAGAACCTCACGTCCCAGCCGCCGCGGGAGACGCCCTGGGCGTCGGGGGTCACGTGGTGGCTTCCGACCACCGTAGGCGCTGGCCTGTGGACGGCGAGTTATGGGCTAGCTCGCCGTCCGGCCGTCTTATGACGACGGGCCGTGTCGACGGCGCGTTCGTGTTCCACGCGCGCCTCAAAGAGATGTCAGCAATCATGTAGGGGTCCGCATGGGCCGCTGCCGGGGCTGCGGGACTGTTCGAAAGAGATACCGTGGCCCTGGAACATAACGGGCAAAGAAGGAACATGGATGGGTTTTAGTCAGTACAAGTCTGACACTCCCCTCCACTCCGCCCAGAGTGGGGGGGGGGTCATTTGATGATTTCCCAACCGGAAAAAAAAAAGGGTCTATTTACACCCTTTATATGGTAAGAATTGTGTTGCGATTAACAATATGAGCTGGATCGGGACCAAAAGGCCGTTAAAACTATAGCTACAAATCGGGAGCGGCAATTCAGATCAAACAAAATAAAAACACTTTAGAATCTTATACCTGTTATCACTTCATTTAATATGCCCAAAATTCAGCTATTCGAACTTCTCTCGCTGATGCAGTCATAAGATCGTCAAGTACGCGGGTGTCAGGGCATGCAGCGCAAGATGGAAGGTGGGCCATTGTTTGTTGGTACACACCGCATTCACACTTGAGATCTGGGTCACCATGAACCCCCTGAAGAGATTGTCTTTGCTACGGCCGACTTGGATTCGGAGTCTATTTAGGGATTTCCAAGTCAGCCACGGCAAAGTCCAGGTGGAAGGCTTTCAGACGGTTCGATGAAACCGTCAGGAGGCTTTAGCAGGTCCCGCCAGAGATCACATCTTGCTCTGGAGGCATTGTTATCACTAACTAACCGTTACAATTTCCAAAATATTATTGCACCGATGGAATTTTAACTCTCAAAGCTATAAAACCCTTGCGTTTTAAAATCCAACAGTGTGACAACAACCTTATTAGAGGCGCATTTAAAAAAAAAAATCTATTCCTATAATTTACCACCTGTTTGCATCATATTGATTTCCTCTCTCCAAATTGAGAACAAAAAACCATCAAGCACGATAAAATCATACAACTATCCACGTCGCGACCATTGTTCCCAAATATAATGCTAGGCTTCCACAGTCCCCCACGTCGCAATATCATTGCATTACATCGCTTCAAACCAGCGACTGTAATCTGGCGTCATACATCGGTTGCACTGGAGTAGGAAGGACATGGAGTGTTAATTTTTATTATTTATATAGGATTTCTAACGAAAGATAACACAGGTCATTACATTTAATAATCCTCGGCATGAAAAGCGGGACAAACTCTATAACGTGATTACCTACATTCAGCGTATATATTATGTTTTGCAACGATTCACAACTGGAAGTTCGTTTTGGACGCTCTTAAACTTAAAAAAACCATAGATTAACTACTTAATAGTTATAATCATATTCTAGTATAACATATTTTGATATCGTAACTTAAATTGTAATTATTATCTCCTTTCTAAACCCTCAGAAAGAGAACGTAGATCGAAGAGATCAGGATCTTGGAAACCATTGCACTTTAGTGAATAACGTATTATTCCCTTTATTTAAATTTCATACATTATTGAATATAAAAGCGATATAAAAATTGTAACCCACCGGTATCGGGAACAGGGTCGAAGCTACCGGCGGTCAGGGCTCTCGAGAGAGGAACTAATAATAACCTTTTTTGTTACGGTTCCGAAAATCTTGCAATGAACTAGGTATATTTTTTACGTTATACTTCTACCTCACAAAATTAGCTAGTACTCCATTTACTCACACTCCGTGTCCCTCGTCATACATCGCATATTGTGTTTGCTCTGGTGGCGCAGACCATTGTCCGTCCGGCCGACTATCTGCTAATATCACTTAAGCGCTACCCGCTATGTACGCGTAGTCGGTACGTAGTTACGTAACTACGTGGAACATTGTCTGACAAAATCCCTTTATGAAACGTCTGGCCGCCATATATTATGGAAACGTGCGTTTTTTGTTGCCATGTCACTGTTATTTTGCGGTGTATTGGATGGTTAAGTTTTTGTTAAAAAAGGTTTATAACATTGGCACAATTACCGAAGCGGTAAAAGCAACATTGTGAAGTATACTAAATTAAAAGTTTTGGGTAAAAAAATCAGCAATTGTAGTATTATCATATAACCATTAAATCCATTATCTACGTGACACTGCATTAATAGAATAGTGTAATGCGACATAAATTCTATTGTTTGCAATAATGCCAGTCTAAATATTAATTCAACATGGCGGTGAGTCGTAGATTCATAGAACTATTCTATCAACATATTGGAATGCATTGTTATTACTTTATATTATAAGACATAATAATGGGCATGCTGTGAAGCACTATTATTAAGTTTGGCCCAAGAAATTAATATCACAAATGTCATGTCATGTCATTATTATACAAATATCATCAACATTCTCCTGCCCTTGTCCCAATTTATTTGGGATCGGCGCAGCATGTCTTGTTCTTCCATACTTCTCTATTACTCGTCATCTCATCGGACACCTCCTTTCTTGCCATATCATCCTTCACACAGTCCATCCATCGTTTATTTAGTCTTCCCTTGCTCTTATACCCACATTCATACTCAACACTAATTATACGAATATGCCTAAGCAAAAATGTGGCAAGTCCTGAACTTTTAACAAAGCATTTTTAAAGTAAACACTGGGTGAAGAAAAGTACCGTCAACTGCATATTACTCATGTAAATAATGCAATTGATTGACGAAAAGAGGTCAGAACACTCAAACAAGTAGTACATGACCACGATGTTGATCGATCCGTCACTACTGCAATATTTATTTACTCTGTGGTAGTTTCAAACAAAAGAATTATGTTTGGAGAGTTCGAAGAGCTTTGTTAGGATTTGGTCAGACTGTTAGACAAAAAAAAAATCTGGTTTTAAGAGAAAATTAAATCTGTTAACGAAAAAAAATATTTTTCTTTTTTAAAACATTGCCCCACACTAGGAATTTCTCCTGTATCGTGGGTGCGTTTACAAACATTTAAACTCACATACACAGACAGCCAGACCCGGAACAACTACCTGTAGGCCATACAAATATTTGTTCCGTGCGGGAATCGAACCCGCGACACGCAGCGCAGTAGTCAATCGCTCAGCCACTGAGCCAACCGTGCCGTCAAAAATGTGTAAATGGTGTGTCTAGTGTAAACGGAACGGAACGGTGTTTTCGGAAAGAGCCGGAGTGATGATGAGCTGTTGATTGCATGTCATAATATCTACGAGACTGGAGTGTGACACAGCGTAATGGCTGCCCCTGCTTCCGAAGCAGCCAGGATGTTTCACAGTGGCATTAATCGCAGAAGAAGTTCAAGATGGTTTTGAATTTTGTTGAGTATTATAAGTTGATTTGTAACAATGAGGGTGGCATAATCTGTCTAGATTAAAACCCTCTCTCAATAAATAATGAAAAAATATCGGTTAAGAGCGTTCATCCAAAAAGTTGGCAACGTCGCAAATAGCTGTCAAATATTTACCTGTTTTAATTAATTTGGCAATATGAATTACGGCTAACTAGTGAACTAAAATATCTTAACAATTTCACTCGAAAATAAAACTTCATAGACTGCTTAACAAAAATGTATTCGACATTATGTTTGTTCTAGATATTCTAGAGTAAGAGTTTGACAGTAAACACCAATTTCCTATTCAACAAAAAAACAATGAAACCAAACGCGTGAGCGCGCCCTAAGCTCTATCGATCATCAATTTCACGTTACATGACTCAGCCACGCTTTTTACTGTTATTATGAAGCGAGATAAAACATACTATTGCCCTTACATAAGTAGGTTCCCATTATGGCATGAAATAAGCGATCATTGTTCATACTAAGTACGTAATTTGAGTAAATTTCTTATCGCGCCGGGAGCGGGCTAGGCATAATACGGAACGTTTTTCCGAAGTGAGGGTAGTCAGACACTGACTGTTTATCGGGTGCGGGTATCGAGGTCCGAGCCCAAACGTTAACGTTATTTTTAACGTTTATTTAATCTTCTTTTTCTGGAAAAACATTGTTATCATATTAGATGAGTTGAAATGCCTCGTAGGCCGAGTGGCCCCAAGCCCGACTGCTTAGCATGAGGTCCTAGGTTCGATTCCCGGGTCCGGCAAAATGTTTTTGGCTTTTTCCATCAGAAATTTCTTAGTAGCAGCCATGGCTCGCTCAACTCCGTTTTACATGGGACTTAAACATTACTGGCAAAATGAGGGTGTACTATAGGTACACCTCTGCCTAACCCTTCGGGGATTACAGGCGTGATGTTATGTTATATAAATAAGTAGGTCTCCAGTAGGCGACGGCAATAACAGCAGTGGCGTTTTTTCAGGTCCTCAGAAGTGCAGGTGCTTAGGCACTTTGGAAACTAACATAATTATGCCATGTCAGGAGCGCCGCTTTCGTGTAGTCTATCCATAATCCCCTATTTCGTAAGTTTGTGCTTTCAGCAGCTTACTTGGGTCCACAGTCGATGGATTGGTTTGGATACAGAACACTGTAGGTCAATAATAAATAGTATCATCATCATCTTGCTACCATTGTCCTATGTTAGCTGCGGTCGGCGCTACACATTTTTTCTTCCATTCTCCTCTGTCAACCGTCACGCTACCATTTACTCCTTTTTTTCATATCATTCCTCACACAATCCATCCATTGGTTCCTTGATATTCCTCTCCCTCTCCTTACATTAACATTTATTCCCATTTAACAGCATTTTGTCAAAAAAAAAACTTATACTGTCACTTACGGGATATCTTCCGTGATTGTTCATTATTTTGAGCTCCCGATATTTCGACGCTGTTGCAAGCGCCATGATCGCGGGTTGAACAATAGTCACACAACAATCACGGAAGATATCGCGTAAGTGACAGTATAAGTTTAGTTGTAAACCGTGAAAGCTTAAAACAGTGTTCAATAGCATTGTGTTTTAACTTAGTGTCGCTCATAGATAAGAATTTACGATACGTTTACTCGGCGCGTTCGCGCTAGGCCAATATCACTCGACCGTGAAGATAGTGTTTATACGGAAAACAACAGAATAACGCTTTATTTACATTTTAATTTTTAATGTCAGTCTTGTCTGCTTTTGAAACTGATTCCATTCGATATTCGAATTGAATATTCATTCAAAATGTGAGCATTGTCCTTTTGTCATTGTTCTGCTGATCATTCGATATTACGAATTCTGTAGTATTTTTTTTTTTTAAAGCCTTGCCCCACTCTAGGAATTTCTGCTGTATCGTGGGTGCGTTTCATCATCTGCCTAGCCTTTTCCCAACTATGTTGGGGTCGGCTTCCAGTCTAACCGGATGCAGCTGAATACCAGTATTTTACATGGAGCGACTGCCTATCTGACCTCCACAACCCAGTTAGTACAGGGTAATACGATACCCCTTGGTAAGACTGGTTGTCAGAGTTTTTGGGCCACTGTCTACCTATAACGACTGTCAAAGATCTATAAATGACAACCGGGACCAACGGCTTAACGTGCTTTCCGAGGCACGGAGGAAACTCGGTATGTAATGGTCACCCATCCACAGGCCAACCTAGGCAAGAGCGGCTTAACCTAAAGATCGATCCGAGCGGCTGTTATTACTTAGCCACGAGCTCCTCCGCTGATCGTAGGTGCGTTTACAAAAATTTAAATTCACATACACAAACAGCCAGACCCGGAACAACTACCTGTAGGCCATACAAATATTTGTAACAAGAAGCGCAGCAGTCAATCGCTCAGCCACTACGCCAACCGCACCCTCAAAATGTAGCCGTTACATTGCACTACGCTTGTAATTGAAGGGTAAAGCAGAGGTCTAGATTTACTTTTATCAAATATTTCCCCCACATTTCACCAGTTATGTCTAATTCTCATATAGACAATTACTGCTACTGAAAAAATCCTGATGAAAGCACCCAGTAACTCACTACCCGACCTGGGAACAGAACACAAGAAATCGGAGTAGCACTCACGAACACTACACCAACGAACCACCGATACAAAAAAGTTTTCATCAAAACAAACAACAAGAAAGTGCAACCGAACTAAAAATACTCGCACGGAAAATTGCCAAAAAAATCGCACCGGATTAATACGCGAACCCTTTATCCGAGCTCTCTAAAAAAATATTAATTAGCAACACATCGAGTCTGCCGACAGCTGACAGTTGCACCTGTGGCAGTGCTCGGCAACCCTAGCTGCGGCTGCGGCAACGCTGCGGGGTCGCAGCAGGGCGCCGGCGGCAAAAGACGAAGCCTCGTGAAAAATGATCAAGATAATTTACGAACATTTTATGAAAAATACTTATTTATATTAAACATTTTAGTCAAAATTTTGTCCACGTTTTGCTTTTGAGTTATAATTAGGTGCTTGGAGGAAAAGTTTTTAAGTAGAGAAGTTGGTAATTAAGTATATAGTATCTATTCGTACCATAGTTCGTGGTATGGTTAGCGTGTACCAGTGGCGAAGAGTAAATTTTTGTAAGAGGTAAACTGGAGTACATATCTTTAATGTTATTATATTATTTGTCTATAGAATACTGACTGTGTCAATTTTCAAAGGGAAGCCGGTAGCAAACGAGTTCTATGGATTCTTCGCCACTGGCGTGTACACTCCATAACATAACACCACGTCTGTAATCCTCGAAAGCCTAACAGAGATGTACCTAATAGAACACCTCACACATGTTGTTAAAATTACATGTAATAAGGGATGAGACCGTGTACAGTCACGAGCACCAGTATGTAAACACTTACCAACTTATAAAAGTGTGTTTCTCCTACTGTTCTGATTCAAATTTCATGTTATTACGAACATAGTATTCTAGAACCTATATTTTAATGAAAACGATCCTATCTCCAAGTTACAATCGTCATTTCTCACGAAAATTGCTTTGAAATTTAGGAAAGTGTGTACATATTGGTGCTCGTGACTGTACATTATTTTGCCTCTTAAACATATTTTTGCTTTAAAGAAACCGTAGTCATGTTTTGCAGGATTGATAGAGAGTATGAGGTAGACGCGCTTTTGAGGAAAACGTAGATTGAAATCACGTCCATAGACAATTTCTAAATATGACTAGGAGTACATACAGTATTCGCTTTGTAGTCGAACTTTAATAAATTAAAGGCTTAGACGTTCGACAAAAAACAAAAGGTAGGAAAATTGATTACTCTACGAACCAAAATTCATGCTACGATCTACCAACATCAAGACATTAAAACTGCCAACTTAACAACATTAAAACGAAACTTTTCGCCGTAATTTGAAGTCACGTAGTTTTCATTATATTGCACCGTATGAGTAGAAATTATTACGTAGTAAGTTTTCCTGACTTTATCGCGTCGTTACATCGATGGGATAATTTTGTAATTAAACTCCTTGGTAAACGGAGTGAGAGCAGTTATGGTGGCTTTGAAAGTTATTGCAATTATGATTTTGAAGATAATGGGGAACCGCTTCGTTGCTTTAGTAACTGGTTTTTTGTTGGTGGACTTGTATGTACCTTTATTCTTTGTGAATAAATTTAGTTTTTTTAACGTTCCTGTTTAAAAGTAGGCAACGATGAAAGCTTTTTGTCATTATCAGGGGGCCTAAGAAGGCAGTTTTAATATAATCATGATAATATAATACGTTACAATTTGTAAAATAGTCACAAAGTGACAATTCTGTGACCATTTTAAGTGTTTTATCGTGATTCATATTATTATCCTATTATGATTCTGCTAAAGCGGCGATTTTAGGTCCCCAGAATATGCTTCGTGATTTATTATGAAGTGAACTTTCAACTTAAGTTTAAAGTTTTACTTTAGTTTGAGATACATTACGCGAGTTGACTATAGAAATATAAAAAGCCAAAGCAATAGAGGACCAAAGAAATACCATCGATCTCTAGTTCGTAATAAACCAATTATTTTATCGAAAACCCCTATTAAAAGCTCAATGTATTGTCTCTTTCCTACCTAAGCTCCGTTAACAAGACAAAAATAAAATCGTAATTAATAAGCAGGGATAAAAAAACAAGTAGATAAGTAGCTTCAAAACTGACTTCCTCAAAAAAAATCCTCAAGAAATTCGAGATAAAGGTATCAAATTAATTTTTAACAAAGCACGGATCTCGCGTTTTTCTTTTGTGGCAACATTACAATGAAAATTCGTTTTGAAATTCGAATATGACGCTATAAGGTACGCGGGAGAAAATATAATGATTTATTTATGTCAATGGGCTGTATTCGAAGCGGTGTTTTCTTTCCCAAATTGGTTATTGTTCAGCATAAAGTTCTTTTATTAAGGTTTGTTAGTAAAAGGAGCAGGTAGGGGGCCTAAGAGTATAATAAGGATGTTTTTATGGAAACAATTTCACGTCAAAATGGCGCTTGGCGAATTTTTACCTTGTGTTTGTTTATTTTTGGTTGTAAACGTGAGTTTTCTTAATACAAAGACATTGGCAGCGTCTAGACTTGGCCATGTGTGAAATAACCTGTGAATTGTACACCCACTAATAAACGTTAAACGTAGAACGTAAAACTAATAGTGAACGTCACTCTGTCGTAAAGCGTGTTATTAACGAATAAGAGCCTTCGTGCGCGTTTCCATTGTGGCCAGTTACGTTTACATTATGGTACATAATGTATTCACGTAAGCCCGTGTACATATCTTTAATGTGATTATATTATTAATTTGTCTATAGAATACTGACTGTGAAATTTTTCAAAGGGAATCCGGTAGGAATCGAGTTGTATGGAGCCTTCGCCACTGATACCCACATTTCGCCAGTTATATTTACGTCCCATATAACAGGGGCGAGCCTATTACCATCAACCGGGCACAAATTGCGACGTGGCTGCTACTGAGAAATTCCTGATGGAAAAACCCAATAACACTTTGCCCGACCCGAGAATCAAACCCAGGACCACATACTCAGTAGTCGCGCTTTCGAATGACACAACTTTTAAGGTCCCAATTGATCTATATCAATTACAGACGAACTGATATCAATCTAAATTCAACTATACTTAATTATAATTCCTATCTGCCAATACCCTTAAAAACCCCCTATTTTGCTTTTAAAAACAAATGACTGCCGTAAAACAATGGAAACATCCAGCTCATTCGTTCTCAAAAGAAAACTAAGATGAGTTGCTAGCTTCTTTAATGCATCACTGTCTAATTTCACGTGTTTATACTTTTTCTTTTACTCACACTAAACAAAACCCGTAACAGTTCAAGAGAAAACGTTCTTCGACTACAAAGTTATTATAATTCCTATGCTAATTGTGTTAGGGATAAATTTCGTTTGACATCTGATACGGAGAAATGGAAGGTGTATAGATAACGGATGAAACGATTTTCCTGTAGTATGAATATTAATGAATGTACCAGACGAAGACGAGTTAACTATTCAATGAGCTAAGCTAGACGGAGGTTATTATAAGAAAATTATGACTAAAATAAATGAGAAATGACATTTTGAAGTGGAGAACTAAAATATAAAAGAGCCTAGTTGTTCTACCATCGGTTTGAATACGACTTACCCTCTCCAAATCAGTCAGGTCGACAAGAAAAAGTAGCTTAGTAGTCGTTTTTAATGCTTATAATGTAGAAATGATATTGATTGTGATAATATCGTTCGTCCAATCTATTTTTCTGTCGAATGCGCTCCCCAGGAAATCAAAATGGCAACCGATCGTTTATCTTTTAAAGTTAAAGATCGCGAACACATTCGTAAAAAACTGGCAGTATCGTCACAACGATAATGTTTTCTCATTATTTTTCTTTATTTCCGTGTATGTATATTTATATATATTTTGATACATATTTATGATATTTTATAAATCGTTCTAGTATACCTTAGAATAAATCGTGACAGGGAGAATGCAAAAAAAGAACGTGGTGCGCCGACCCCAAATAACATGGGACAAGATCAGGAAGCTGATGATATCTTGGTATAAACTAAAAATTTGTTTTCAGATTTACAGCCACCACTGTTTGTCTCCGCATGACCCAAAGGTAGACTGGTAGAAAATGCCTATGGCATTAAATCCGTCTCTGTACTGAGTGCTTGAAGTTAAATAAATATCTGAAAACTGACTTACTTAGACCTACATTGTTCTGTACCCATACAATAATCCAAATAACTGATTATGATAATGAAAGGCATGTTGATGGACATTCTAAATTCCCGATGAACGCTTCAATAAATAAGAATAATGCATCATATAGAGGAGATACAAAGATTACAATCACCCGTGGAACCCAAAAAACTAAATTTCTTTAAAAATCTATAGAAACTGCTTTAAATTAGATTATCCTACTTCTTACTTCAATATTATAAATGCGAAAGTGAGAATGTATGGATGTCTGGATGTTTGTTACTCTTTCACGCCAAAACTACTGACCATATTTGGTTGAAATTTGGCACACAGGTAGTTTATAACCTGGTTTAACACGTAGGATACTTTTTATCCCGGTTGTACGATCCCATGGCACAATTACCGAGCTCCACGCGGGCAAAGCCGCGGGCACAAGAAAGTCAAAAATAAATACTAGAAAAACCACGTCAGAACGAAATCTACGACCCCAACAAATACGGACTCCAGAAACTAATATTACTGCGATTCATCACTGTTACTTTTGTTTTCGTTGCTCCGTCGCCATTTGCTAGTCACGGAGAACTCATTAATATCTTCTTAAGTTGACCATTACACAACTAAAGCTTGTAAAAGCCTTATTGCTCGGATTGAGAGGTTTTATTTCAGGGTCCCCCTAAGAGCAATAATCACAATATTATCTTGTTTCAGTGTTATGGACTATACAAAGTAGTGTTAGCGGAGTTTAGTTTTGGATTTAAGGTTTAGCTTTTGGTAATAGTTTTATTATTATAACTAGAAGACGGGATATTTACTATGTTTATTGTTTTCTTTGAGTTCCCGATATTTCGGCGCTGTTGCAAGCACCATGATCACAGTTATGATATGGTAGTGGTATGATCATAGTTTTATTGTTTGAATGAAAGTGAGATTATGTTGCTGGGACATCCACGTTTGCCAAGTCTTCGTAAGCGCTGCTGTTGAGCATTCATGGTCCTGGGTTTGATTACCATTTCGGGCATTTTTTTTTCATATTATGTAGGCTTGCGTTTGGCCGCAACTTGGCTGATGTGAAGCGATGATGCGGCCTATGGTGGAGTACGCTTGCCTAGAAGAAACCAATTCACTCGAGCTTTGAATAAAAAATTAAAAAAAAACTAATGAATTAGCTTAGCACTTAGCTCCGCTGGGTAATTATCATTTTAATTCTCTCTAGCTCCAGAACTAATGACCTAGTGGAAACGGCCGGGAAATTTCAAGTAATAGATAGGTAGGTTCGAACGAAGGCACTTTCCTTTTACCACTGCTCTCTGAAAGGTAAAATAACACAACCTGAGAAAACCTGCATGTCCTAGAACAGGCCAACCAAAATACTTTTTGTTTTAGCACAAATAATTCTGAGAGTTGCGTGTGGCATGAGGTCCTGGGTTCGACTCCCGGGTCGGGCAAAGTGTTATTGGGTTTTTTCATCAAGAATTTGTTATTAGCAGATACGGATTCTGGATTTGTGCCCCGTTGATGGCAATAGGCTCGCTCTCTATTACAGGGGACTTAAACATAACTGGCGAAATGTGAGTGTACTATTAGAGGTACCTCTACCTAGCTCTTCGGGGATTACAGGATTGAGAAATCATTCGACTTGAAAGTGCTTCTGAGACAGATCTGAAAAATTGTTTTAACAAGAGATATTCTTTTACACCAAATATAAAATAGTTTTATTCCTCATCAACGGTACCTAAATAAAACCCAATAACAAAATCCTAGTCTCTGCAATAAATACATGGTCTGAATAAAAACACGACCGGCTGTAGGTAGAGAGAGGTATTTTCAGTCAGTCGAAGTTTTTTTGTGGCTGGCAACGCACGGAACACTGTTGGTTTAGACACATCTTTTTGTTATCCCTGCTGTGAATATGGCGGCAAAAAAAGCTATTTTTGGAGTTCCATGGTACGTGAGTGTGCTTATATTAGGATGCAAAATACCCAGTGCATTGTATAAAACAATAGTAGACGAATTGTGACTTGAATACATACATTAAATAATCGCTATTCTTCGAAATAAAATGTTATACAAATGTAATTAGAACCATGAATTAGCTTGCCTCCCTCACCCTTTTCTGCACTATTCTGTTTTTTTTTTTGCAGTCAGTTTGTAATGACAGTGAGTGTGACCTATATATTTTTTTACGAAAATCTGACAACCAGTCTTACCAAGGGGTATCGTATTGCCCAGTACTAACTGGGTTGAGGAGTTCAGATAGGCAGTCGCTCCATGTAAAATAGTGATATTCAGCTCCATCCGGCTAGACTGGAAGCCGACCCCTATATATTTGGGAAAAGGCTAAGCAGATGATGATGACATATTTTTTTTTACATACTTTAATCTGCTTTTGCTATATCTACTGTGAAAATCTGAAAAACACGGCAACGAATACAACAAAAATATATTTATGTTTCAAGCATGCAGATCATTTTCATCATAGAAAAAACACCAAATATCATACGGAACCATGCAACCGTCAAAACAAATGAAGTTTGATATACCAGGAAAAATTATTTTTTAACCCCTCCTGTTTTGAGTATGGATTCTATTGGAAGAGTTTCGAGTTTCGGGTACTCCACATCAATGTACATATCGGTAGCTTTTTGGAAATGCTTATAAGTGCTTGAAGTTGACGGCACGGTTGGCGCAGTGGCTGAGCGATTGACTGCTGCGCTTCATGTCGCGGGTTCGATTCCCGCACGGAACAAATATTTGTATGGCCTACAGGTAGTTGTTTCGGGTCTGGCTGTTTGTGTAAGTGAGTTTAAATGTTTGTAAACGCACCCACGATACAGGAGAAATTCCTAGTGTGGGGCAACGTTTTTTTTAAAAAAGAAAAAAAAAAAAAAAAAGTGCATACAGGACCTTTCATAACAATTGTGAAAGAGAAAATTTTAACCGGTTCTTTATTTATTAAACACTAGCTGTTGCCCGCGACCTTCGACCGCGTGAAATTTTATAGCCTATAATCTTCCTCGATAAATGGGCTATCTAACACTAAAAGAATTTTTCAAATCGAACCAGCAGTTTCTGAGATTAGCGCGTTCAACCAAACAAACAAACTCTTCAGCTTTATAATATTAGTATAGAAGTATAGATACAATTAAGTATAATTATCTACTTTGTCAATTAAAAGGAACAAGCTCAGTGAAGGTTTGAAAAAGCATGAATATATTAGGGAAAAGGAGATATTTAAACAACTGTAGCAGTTTTCAAAAATCAAACCTATCTGAACATGATATTTTTGGGTTATGAAAAAAGTAGGAGTCAATCCTACTTTCTTCTAATATTATAAATACGAAAGTTTGTGAGGATGGATGGATGGATGTTTATTACTCTTTTGCGGAAAAACTACTGACCGGATTTGGGAGAAATTTGGCAAACAAATAGTTTATACACATGGATTTACACATAGGATACTTTTTATCCCGGTAGCACGATCCCGTGGAACATTATCGAACTCCACGCAGGCGCAGTCGCGTGCATAAGATAGTTAGCCTATACATATATAACCGCGGGAGACGCCCCGGGCGTCCGTCGGAGGCCACGTGGTAGCTCCCGGCCACCGTAGGCGCGGGCCTGTGGACGGTGAGTAATGGGCTAGCTCGCCATCCGTGCGTCTTATGACTTGTCGACGGCGCGTTCGTGTTCCACGCGCGCCTCAAAGAGATGTCAGCAGACAGGAAGAGGTTCGCAAAGGCCAATGTCTGCCGGGGCTGCGGGACTGTTCGAAAGAGATACCGCGTCCTTGGAACACAAAGGCCAAAGAAGGAACAGAGAATGTATGGATTATAGTCAGTACAAGTCTGACGCTCCCTTCCACTCCGCCCAGAGTGGGAGCGGTCATTTGATGATTACCCATCTGAAAAAAAAGAAAAAAGCCTATACATACCTAATTATGTAGGTATAACTTACCTAATTGTCCACCAATCATTTTATGATTTCTAAGAAAACAGTACAGTCATAACACCCTCTTGATAATCACAAACTTATATCAAAACTTAGCGTATGTTTAGAGTGCATTAGAGACCGTCGCCGGCAGATGGCGCTGGCGTCGCCAAACGCTAATGACGCCGCTCCCCAGTACTAAACACTAAATTATTTTTACGACTACCCGCGAGACGCGATCTACCACCGAGCGCAGATTCTCCGCACTATTTATAATGTTTTTAATGCTGTCATAGAATGCAACAGACACTTTTAAGATTTTATTTATGAATGTTAGTGCGACGAGGGTTTTTTGTGGACGAAAATAGTGAAAACTGTTTGAGGGTGGATGTCTTGATAAAAATATTTTAATAAAATAAGTAGGGAGTTACTTGAATGACAATATTGTTATTCGGAGCTCGTCTCGGACAACAACTTTACGTTCGGAAGTTGGCGTCGAAAAAGTAAAAGAACGAAACAAACAATAGTCACCGACTTCCGAAAGTAGTTATTGTCTACATTGTTTTTTTTTGAAGGTCGGTTTTATTTTTATTCTGATAAAAATCTTTGGAATGGGTATTCATAATATTCTGTTTCAGGAGGTAAAGTCTCGTCTTGAAAAAATTATGGCGATTTTTTTTTATTTCGGATGGAAAATCATCAAATGACCCCCCCCCCCCACTCTGGGCGGAGCGGAAGGGAGTGTCAGACTTGTACTGACTAAAACCCATCCATGTTCCTTCTTTGCCCTTTGTGTTGCAGGGCCACGGTATCTCTTTCGAACAGTCCCGCAGACCTGTCAGGCATCGGCCCATGCGGACCCCTATTTATTTGCTGAAATCTCTTTGAGGCGCACGTGGAACACGAACGCGCCGTCGACACGGCCTGTCGTCATAAGACGGCCGGACGGCGAGCTAGTCCATAACTCGCCATCCATAGGCCCGCGCCTACGGTGGCCGGGAGCCACCACGTGACCCCCGACGCCCAGGGCGTCTCCCGCGGCGGCTGGGACGTGAGGTTCTTTCCCTCTCACGTCCCGCCACCTCCTTCACTAGCATGACTGCTGCATTTCCTCTCGCTCCGGACCATGGCTTGGACCAGGGCCGGACGCGAGAGATCGCCGCCGCCAATCGCCGCTACGAGGACACGGCGGTGTTCCGCCCAAGTGGCAGTGTATATGCATGTACTGAATATGTGGTAACCGTTTTCGCGTCGGTGTCCCTTTCAAACCTTGTGCTTTTTTATAAGACCTTTAGTATAATGTGTTACATATCTGGAAAAATCAACGATTTCAATTTCCTCGACGACGTTGAAAACGATTTCATTCTATCGCTGAACTGAACATTTCACTCGATTGAATCATGTAGTGAGTCAACGATAATTCAGAATGTAATGAGTTGAGTGAAGCATGAAACAAAACGCAATCCAATTACAATTACCGTAGAATGTTACATTTTTGATAAGAATTCGGAGAACTTATTACGATTCGTATGTTTAATATTTGTTATTCTATTTAATGAAACAGTTTAATAACAATTTAGTAACTGGGCTGTGAGGGATAGACAGTCTTCAGTACCAGTTTTCGGACTGGAAGCCAACACCGACACAGTTGGGATGAGTTTTGGCAGATGATGACGATGATGAATTGAAGTAAAATGCTGCAACTTTGCACGGATTTTGACGTTTTTCTTCGATAAATCTTTAATCGTTAAGAAAGTCGTATGTTTTTTCAATTACTGTCCAATATTGGACTTTAAGCTATAGAAATACATTTGCTACTAGTAAAAAAAACACCCATAAAGCACCAAAAAATTGCTTTGAAAACATAGACAAAGTTGAGGTAAAAACTACAACATTGCCTGTCATAATATCTTTTTAAATGAATAAGTATTTTGGTAACGGATTTAACACCCATATTGCCATGAAGTTCTTTTCCACGTCAGACTTCACTGAATCTTGAATAGCACAAGAAATTTTTTTTTACAATGCTAGGCAAAGTTGTAAAAAGCGGCTAGCCGGTAAAAAGCGAGTATCCGCACTGACAATGAAACTGACACTGACAGTTTGTTAACTAAAATTTGGAGTGACGTATGATCGAATGTTGCCATACAGATTGCCGACTTGCTTTTAGTAATACCATAGACAATAAAAAACATTTCGCAGCGGGAATAATTTAACTTTTTTGAATTTAGGCAATGTTGAGCTATAAAGGCAATGTTACAGCATTTTACCGGTAGTCTACAGGGTGTAAACAGATCCTTCACGAAGTCGTCAATCAATCATTCTGTACATCAAACTAAGTACAGTAAACCTACGCAAAAATTATTGCTGGGAAACGACTTTTTTTTTGGGTGAAAAGTCACGTTTTACAGTAGGACTCCATGGAACGCACTCAAAGATGTAACTTTGACCCCCATTATCGCCGTAACTAGAAGGTTCCCAGGTATGGTCTAGAACAAAAAAATGATCGCAAAGACGAGGAGAACAAGTGCCTTTCGGCTTCGTTAAAGGTCTATTTACACCCTTTATACAACATTAGTTTTAGTATATGCGAAAACTAAAACACGTGTCTAGTATTTTATGTAAAGAATCTATGTACAAAATTTCAAAACTGTATCATGAAAAATCACAGATTTATAAGCTTGTTCTGTTACCTGGTTGCCCGCACAAAAACGTGGTTACCACGCAGCGCGTATGGGTGCGCGCCTCCAGCGTCGTCTTGAGCTCATTGATAATAATAATTTGGCAGCAGGTACCTAAATGATTGCGATAGGTACTTAGTGTCGGTCGGTGTCCAACTTGTAACTATTTTTAAATATTTTTGGAACAAAATATAACATGGTTTAAAAATTATTGGAATCCATTCAGTTACTTGTTCTGAACAAACTATATTCAGGTTTCGCATATACTAAAAATAATGTTGTATAAAACTGGCCTTTCGAGGCGAGGCTACAAAAAGTATATTGAACAGCCTACATCTAAATGACTCATAACATCACGCCTGTAATCTCCATAGGGAAGGTAACCCCGGGGGTTAGGCAGCGGTGTAGGTACCTAATAGTACACCCATATTTCGCCAATTATATTTTAAGTTCCATGTAAAAGGGGGCGACCCTATTGCCATCAACCAGGTTCATATCCAGACTCCGTGGCTGCTACTGAGAAATTCCTGATGGAAAACCCAATAACACTTTGCCCGAACCGGGAATCGAACCCTCATACTCAGTATCGCTCTTGCGACTCGGCCAATGAGGCAGTCAAATTAATTTATAAAATCAAACTAATGACATTATTAGTAGAAAATTTTTTTGTCAGTATTTAATTACCCTACCATAACTTTTATAATGCCGAAGGATTTTCGAGTTCATTTATTAATTTATGAATATACACACAAATACTTTGTTCTAAAATTTTTTTGTTAGGGTTCTGTAAAAAATACAAGCATATTATACCTGTAATGTTAATACTCAGTGCGTCTTCAAATAGAGCCACAACTTTGTTTAGGTAGGTAGGTACTGTACAGTCATAAACACAAATATGTACATACAGTGTGTAAATAGACCCTTCACGAAGACGTCAACCAAGCATTCTGTACATCAAACTAAGTAACTTTACGCGAAAAAATATTGCTGGGAAACGATTTTATTTTCGGGGTGAAAAATCACGTCTTACGGTAGGACTCGATGGAACGCACTCAAAGCATTGTGCTGATGGAAGGTTGGTCCATGGATGGGTGACCAATCCACGGACCAACCTAGGCAGGCGCGGCTTAACCTGAAGATCGACCCGACCGGCTGTTAATATGTAGCCACGAGCTCGTCCAATTCAAGCTTACTTATTAATTCTCGTGACTGTACTATTTACAGCAGTGCGAAATTAACAACATTGTATTAAAATATTTTAATCGTCCCTTATCCCAGGTGTGAACTAAGGGCGACTGAACTAATACACAATACACTCGTAAACTGTGTTAATAAGTGTAAAACAGCTGGGACTAACATAATACTGGTCTTATGAGCATTTTCTGTCCATTTTATGATAATTTGACACAGCTAAATGAGCTCTGGTAACTATGTCATAAATCGAAAGTTGGTTATTTGATGAATTTTGGAGATATAATTTTAATATTTTTATACGCAAACCCTGCGTAGGGAACTACAGCTGTTTTGATATGGAAAGAAAAATTTCAAGAGCGAGCAGGGTTTGAACCTGCGACCTTCCGATTCAGTACACCGGACGTCCTAACCAATTAGACCATGCACCCTGCTCACAGCTCTCGAAATTTTTCGTTCCATTAATAACGTCTTCTTAAATAGATGGCGCTAACGTCACCGTTACCGTCACCGTTTTTTTTCCATGAGCGGTAGCAGAAACTATATAACATCTGTTACGATCCTTACATACTTCCTTTTGTTTCATCCACGTTCTTACATCTAGTCAAAAACGCACGCCATAAATGTGAAATACTTATTAAATTCATCAAAAAACAAACTTTTGATTTATGACAACCACTATAAGTATTCTTGTAGAAGGAAAATTGATTTAATCTCCTATCTTCCTTTCCTTAATTTTTAATCAACAAATAAACCTAACTGATCATTGTGCTTTAGCGGCATACGCTTCGTAGGCTCTGACATACATTTTAACAAAATTGGTCACCAAAATCTCGTAGCACATTTGACACCTCGTAGCGTCATCGTAGCACCGGTCGTAGCCCGTAGATAAAGTTTAACGATAATAAGAATGGTCATCTAAGTACAGTTAGTTGAGTATCCAATTGATCCACATATCAAGTACAACGAGACTATCAACTTTTCATTTCGAAAAAATATAGCAAAGCATAGCAGAATAATGTTCTCACTGCTGGGACACAGGCTTACTCTCTATGAGAGTGAGTGAGCTCTAACCCACCACGCGGGCCCAGTGCTAGTTAGTCAATAGTTTTCGAATTTTTGGTTCTAAAATATACAATATTATTTTTAGTATTTGCGAAACCTAAATATAGTTTGTTCAGAATACGTAACTGAATTGATTCCAATTATTTTTATACCGTCTGGATATGAGCCTGGTTGATGGCAATAGGCGACCCTATTCTGTCTATTCTTAGTCTGGATATGAGCCTGGTTGATGGCAATAGGGTCGCCCCCTTTTATATGGAACTTAAAACATAATTGGCGAAATATTAGTGTACGTACACCGCTGCCTAACCCCCCTAAAGGGGTTACCTTCCTTAAGGGGATTACAGGCGTGATGTTATGAGTCATTTAGATGTAGGCTGCTCAATATACTTTTTGTAGCCTCGCCTCGAAAGGCCAGTTTTATACAACATTATTTTTAGTATATGCGAAACCTGAATATAGTTTGTTCAGAACATTAGTAACAGAATGGATTCCAATTATTTTTAAACCATGTTATATTTTATCCCAAAATTATTTTAAAAAGCTACAACTTGGACACCGAGTGATATTAAGTACCTATTGCAATAATTTAGGTACCAACTGCCAAATTATTATTATCAATGAGCTCAAGACGACGATGGAAGCGCGCTGCGACAATCAGGTAACAGAACAAGCTTATAACTTTGTAATTTTTCGTGATACAGTTTTGAAGTTTTGTACATAGATTCTTTACATAAAAATACTAGACACGTGTTTCAGGTTTCGCATATACTAAAACTAATGTTGTATATTCTAACTTTTTATTGTTTTTACTTTTTTGATGAAATAAATTACCTCGAAAAGGATATTTGGTTGGTCCTCTTTTGCAGAACTATATAAAATTGGTCACCAATATTTCGTAGCACGTTTGACACCTCGTAGCGTCGTCGTAGCACCGTAGCCCGTAGATAAACTTTAACGATAATTAGAATGGTCATCTAAGTACAGTTTGAGTATCCAACTGATTGCGACACGTTTTTGTTGTTAAATCGGCGTGAGACGTTTTGTGAGTGATTGGGTTTTATTTTATTGTTATCTGAGGGAGACGGTCGGTGTAATGTTGTTAGGAACGTGTTATGTTTTCTTTGTCTCCGTACGTTAGATAGTTGATATGACTTCGTAATGATTATAAGAGCTGAGGAAGACCAAACAAACGATGGATGGACTGTGTGAAGGATGATATGGTAAGTAAAGTGTCTGATGAGATGAGTATAAGAGAAGTATGGAAGAAGAAGACATGTTGCGCCGACCCAAACTAAATCGGCATCAGAGCAAGAGAATGATGATATTTTCTAGAGACTGGAAAAAGTAGAGTATACTTGCCTAAACTTCAAGGTAGTACTTTTGAAACAGTAAATATTTGAATCATTTTTATCCTCCTTTTTCTCAGATAAAGCAATGTTTTAACAAGTTTAATAATCTAGCTTTTTAGATCAGTCTGTTGCTCTCGTTTAAATTATTTTTCTAGAAAAAATAACTAAATTGGGTTCCACAATAAACTTACTTTGAGTGCTACTTTTTATACTGGTTCTATTTAGTTCGAAGACTTTTTTTCTCCAACTCAGCCCATCGCAGTTCATTAGTGGACAATGAACATTGGCCTCTCACTTCAGTTTGCTCACCCTGCAAGCTATGACGGTAATTCCAATGCTTGTTAATTTAGTTTGGGATTTGAGGATCTGTTATTTTGCAATTTCTATGTAGATATGATTTTATTTCATTTTAGTGTATACAGCAAAGAGTAAGGTTTTAAACATTTTTAAGTGCATAAAAACTCAGATAAACAAAATAAAACTACCTACATAAGAGAAGGAATATCCCGTAAAATCTGAAGACTTTGTTACAATTTAATTCGGTAGTCTGGCTTACTGGTGCAATGAAACTGTAATTAAAGGAATAATATCATGTTGGAGTCGCCTCAAGCGCCATAAGACTGCCTGCGGGAGCGGCTGCAGTTATGTCAAGGACTACTGACAAAATGGAGTCTTTACAATGTAGTGTATATTTATTTATTTATACTTCATGTGCAATAGTGCTACATCGGCTGACTTAATGCAACGAGGCATTCTCTTTCTTTTAACTTTTGGTTTAAATGGGCTGGTCACGTCCCAGCGCATATTTTGTGCCCTTGTTACTATGCCTAGAACTATTAGTACTTATTTTCCTATTCAAATTTATATTAACTTTAAGCTTGCTAGACCAGGAAGTCTGTAATTCTTCTACGCAATTATTTTAATAGTTGTCGAGCCTCTTTTGTTTACAAAGTCTGTGGATACAAACTCAATTGGTCTGTCAGAGGCCTTTTACAGCAAACCCCCGGTACGAATAACCGTTAAATTGTAAAGTGTATAGACGCACATTGCCTTCCGATACATAATTCGCATTAGCAGTTGTCATTTTGTCACGGCAAACCCAAAAATTGATGACTCCATTTATTCTCTACTCCGTGACAAGAGTGCAGTTCGGAGATAATCGCTGCAATAACAACAATTCTTGAGATCTAATTACAGCGAATCCGAATACCGAGACACCATACACCAGTATTAAACCTGGTTTAGCCAAATAGCATGTTCAGTTTTGGAACTTTGGTCTGAGATGGCGTTTTTGAATAGTTCATGTATTTTATTTTTTTCTTCATCAGTAGGAAATGAAATTTTAATGTTGTAGTGGTTTAAATATCAGATTACCTTATATACGCACACACAATATTAATACTAATAATTCGAGTCACTCTCTGCTAATATTATTATTTCTTCTGTGTACTTCGTAATTATCGTTACGGTTAGTATAATCATTTTATGTTTATCTACAGTTAGCTGCGTAGGTATCTTTTATAAAATAAATTAATAAGTATTTTGCTATTTAATATTTCATTGTAGGTGGTATGTTAAGAAATGGCCACATTTTTCCTCAAAAATAAAATAAGAAGTCACATAATCTAATGAGTACAATAAACAGCACTTTTTGAATGACAATTCCTCAAAACGACCACCTTTCAGGTTTCTCCACTTCCTAGTGTTCGAGTTGCCTACAATTTAACCAACCTTTCTCGTCTCATCAAAGTATAATATAAGTAGCATGTGAGCTTATGAGCTAGGTTACTTCTTTAAGAACATAACATCACGCTTGTAATCCCCGAAGTGTTAGGCAGAGGTGTACCTAATAGTACAACAAAATTTCGCCAGTATTTTTTTAAGTCCCATGTGATTGGGGGCGAGCCTATTGTCATCAACTGGGCACAAATCTAGACTCCGTTGCTGCTTCTGAGAAATTTCAAAGGATCCTCCTGATTTTCCTGATGAAAAAACCAATAACACTTTGCCCAACCAGGGAATCGAACCCAGGATCTCATGCTCAGCAGCCGCGCTTGCGAACACTACAACAGCGAACCTTCCACTTCTTCTACTTTTTTTATGAACTGATCAAATAAACTAGTTAACAAAGACTTCCATACTATACAAGACAAAGAATCTTTTTGTGATATACCGAACATCAATCATCATAATTTTTTGCCTCCATATAATTTCGGCTAATGTTAACACTTAAAAAAACCCGGTGAAGTGCGAGTTGGACTCAAACACGAAGGGTTCCGTCCCATCGAACAATATTTAACATTATGTACATAATACGTTATTATAACGATCGAGCAACAAAACGAAAAAAAAACACGTTTCTTTTATGGTTTGATTTTTAACTTTATTTTATTTACAGCGGCCATAGAAATACGAAACTTGTGAAAATTTCAACAAGTATCAAAGTTTCTACCTATTACGATTTAAAAGATACAGCCCTGTGACAGACGGACGGACAGCGGAGCATTAGTAATAGGGTCCCGTTGCCGCGTTGGCACCCTAAACCTGTACGGAACGCTAAAAATGTTCCACTTCTAATAATGTTACGTAACAAAACAAATTAACTATGAATCATGAGTTACCCTTGAACCCGTCACTCAGTTCTGTCTGCAGTTAACTGAACCTATCATTAACTAATCTATGATTAACTATAACTAGTTTACAGCATAGTAATTATTGCTAAAAGCGATGTGTTGAATAACGAAGGTTAGTTTTAGCGGTCGTGATTATTGATGTTTGAAGCTCTCATGGGAATCGATCTACTCCTTTAATTTATGGCGCACAGATCGATCTTCAAGGTTAAGCACCTCTTGCCAAGGTTGGCCTGTGGATGTGTGACCATCCATTATATACCGAGTTTCTTCTATACCGCGGAAAGCACGTTAAGCCGTTGGACCCGGCTGTTATTTGTAGATCTTTGACAGTAGTTACAGATCAGTGGCCCGAAAGTCTGACAGCCAGTCTTACCAAATTATTATGTTAAAATAATGAAGAATAGGCGTTTGGCCTGCAGCAGATGGTAATGGGGTTAACTTCCTGTGGTCGGCACATGCTACTGGGCAGGTCAACTCCGTCACATTTAAAGTATAGCCTCCCGCACCGGCTATTTTAATGCACCCCTATTCCAAGCGCATGCCAAAATTAGCTGCCTCTGTAAATAACACGTCTTACAGGCTATAAATACATAACATAACATCACGCACCTGTTATCCCCGAAGGGTAAGGCAGAGGTAAACAAAATTAATCACATTCATTCATTCACACTGTGGAATGAGCTGTGCTTGGAGTCTCTCTGAGGTATCGCATCCAGAGCGAGGTGATCCGACAGAGAACCAGAGTTGTCGACATAGCTCACCGAACAAGTGGCAATGGGCCGGCCATATTAGCCATAGAAACGATGACCGTTGGGGTAGACGTGTTCTTGAGTGGAGACAGCGAAACCGCAAGCGTAAGGTGGGACGCCATCAGACTCGGTTGAGCGACAATCTTCGCAGAGTGACTGGTAGCAACTGAATGAGAGTTGCTGAGAATCGATTCGAGTGGCGTGCGATCAAAGAGGCCTTTGTCCAGCAGTGGACCGCTGTAGGCTGATGATGATGATTCATTCACACGTTTTGTCAGTTATGTTTCAGTCCTATCATCATCTGCCTAGCCTTTTCCCAACTATGTTGGGGTCGGCTTCCAGTCTAACCGGATGCAGCTGAATACCAGTATTTTACATGGAGCGACTGCCTACCTGACCTCCACAACCCAGTTAGTACTGGGTAATACGATACCCCTTGGTAAGACTGGTTGTCAGACTTTTTAGGCCACTGACTACCTAACGACTGTCAAAGATCTACAAATGACACCCGGGACCAACAGCTTAACGTGCTTTCCGAGGCACGGAGGAAACTCGGTATGTAATGGGTCACCCATCCACAGACCAACCTAGGCAAGCACTGCTTAACCTAAAGATCGATCCGAGCGGCTGTTATTATTTAGCCACGAGCTCCTTATGTTTCAGTCCTATGTATATCATAATAGGGGGCGAACCGCCCCCCTATTATGATATAACTCATCTAACAAGCTATTCATATGTAACATACATACCCATCATTTACATCGCCCCTGTCGTAAATTACTACCTTTTAATGAACACCCCGAAGCGTCTAGCAAGTTTTTATCGGTTCATCCACACGTTAGGATTGTGCCTTATTATTATACTAAGTTAAAGTTATTTCAAGTTAAAAGTACCATTAAGGAAATCAAAATCATTTGGTTCATTGGCTCTGATTATACGCTGTTTGTTGTTAAACGACGCTTACGTGAATATTTAAGTGATTTTAATCATTTAGTATTAATTAATTGATGATAGCTATTATTTTTACAGTGTTGTCTATCTGTGGTTACTTAAGTTTAAGTTAGGGGTTTGTCCAGGTGTAATGCATTATTTTTTCCGTTTTTCTTTAACAAAAATCAACAATGAAATTATCTAATTGTTACGATTGGTAAACTGAAACATCAACAATCAAACGGAACACTTGGCATGCGGTAAATTCACCTTGCCGCCGCTTTCGTTCCCTTTCACCTAATAATCTGACCATCATCTGCTTAGCCTTTTCCGAACTATATTGGGGTCAGCTTCCTGTCTAACCGGATGCAGCTGAATACTAGTATTTTACTTGGAGCGACTGCCTGTCTAACCTCGAAAACCCATTTAGTACTGGCTAATACGATACCCCTTGGTAAGACTGGTTGTCAGATTTTCAGGCCACTGCTGAAAGGTCTACAAATGACAGCCGGGATCAACGGCTTAACGTGCTTTCCGAGAAACGGAGGAAACTCGGTATGTAATGGGTCACCCATCCACAGTCCAACCTAGGCAAGCGCGGCATAACCTGAAGATTGATCTGAGCGGCTTTTATTATTTAGGCACGAGCTCCTCCCCTAACCCTTCACCTAATAAAATTACCACTATCAATAAATTCCACTAAAATACATATAAAGACCTAAGTTACAGCCAAAAAACTACTCATCCAACTACCAGTTAATATAACTCTGTCTGGACATTTTCAATTCAATGATGGAGTGTAGTTTGTAAAGAACTAATTCGGTCTGCAAGTTGATCCAGGCGGGCCCATTAGAATGATTGCGGGCCCGACGGACGGACGTTGATGCAAACTGAAGTATAACAGGCGCTCTTAACAGATTGAATTTTATATACGAGTCATAGACATGTTTGGTTGGCTGTAACTAAGTTAGAATGTCTGGCGGCCGTCACTACTTGCGGGTATAAAGAATGGTGGGGATGGATGTATTAAAAGAATTTTTTTTTTTCGTTAGACGCTCGAAAATCTATACTAATATTATGAAGAAGTAAAGTTTGTGGGGCATAAAAGGTTTAAAAATTAACGAAGCCGGAAGGCACTTGTTCTCGCCATCATTGCGATATTTTTTTTGTTATGGAACTTACCTGGGAACCTTCTAGTTATTGAGATATTGAGGGCCTAAGTAACAAATTTTCATTTTATTTATTTAATAGAACTTTTAAATTGTATAACTTTACTTTAAATACTTCCTTGATGTCGTACTATTCAATGCATGCATCAGCACATTCACACCAAAAAAGTCAACAATAATTTTTGCGTAGAGTTACTTATTCAGATGTACAGAATGCTTGGTTGACGGCTTCGTGAAGGGTCCGTTTACACCTTGTAGGAGGTTATCTCCGAAACTCCTGATCGGATGTCAAGAAATCATTCACTGATAGAAATACACTCTTGCCGAGTTCCATAGGATAATGTTTTATGTTAGTGCAAGAAACTTCACGCAGTCCAAGTCGTGGGCAGGAGCTGACGAATTGATGTTACAGAAATAGATACTTGGCAAGCAACCGAAAATCTAAAACTAGGTATTGTTTTATTGATTGTAAAATTTATAGCTGCTGAAATCATAGTTGATAAAAATAATTATCAATTCATTTTTCTGAGCTGATATTTATATAGATTATTACTGAGTCACTGAGACTACCTCGCTGGTCTAGTGGTCGCAAGCGCGACTGCCGAGCATGAGGTCCTGGGTTCGATTCCCATTACGGGCAAAGTGTTATTGGGTTGTTCCATCAGGAATTTCTCAGTAGCAGCCAATAGGCTCGCCCCCTTACACGTACACCCTTAAACATAACTGGCGAAATGTGGGTGTACTATTAGGCTGCCATCAGACGGAATGCATCGCAGCAACCGCGCGCAGTTGAGCAACATAGTAACCTTTGGTCTGGTGCGGCCGAGCCCATGAAAAATAGCGGCGTTTTGAATATATCGACTGTGCTCGGTTGCTACGATGTAGTCCCTCTGATGGCAGCCTAAGGTACAGCTCTGCCTAACCCTTCGGAGATAACAAGACGTGATGTTAGGTTAAGTTATAACTGAGTCACTTTACATAGTAGTTCCTTCATTTATAAGTGGGGTTAAAGATGGTAATGAAATTGGATTTAGCAGTCGACATTTAAATATCACAAAGCACAATTCTGAACCAGTAATATCGCAGGACTTTTAACATAAACGCAAGCAATTTCAGCTAGAAATGAAACGCAAACGTTTCTAGCACATTTTTATACAACGTAAATAAAATTACAATTTTCAATTCAGAGTCGTCATAACGCGATGCAGTATAAGGTACGTCTAAATTTGTGAAGAGAGCAGTCGACAACATTCGGTCGGTCCCCAAGCACTCGGCAAAAGAGGTGTTTACATGCATTTTATACCGCTGGCGCCCTTATCAAGTTGCAAGTCCAACGTTCGCGCCGCTGGCGTCGTCAACCTTCTAGTAATATTTGCTTGTGTTAACTGAAAGGCCGCTTTCAACTTTACGCGGCCATATTCCACGTGAAAATTGAAAAAGTTTATGTTACGACCTTTTTTTAACATCTCTAAACGGAATACGGAATTTAATTGATGTACCCGAGACTGTTACTTCAAGTGTTGTGCATCCATGAGAAAGTATAAATGTTCTACGCTGTATAACTTTAATTAATAAGTAGTATTCTAATTATGCGTTTAATTAAATTCCAGGTTTCAGTGTTTTACTCGGGGTTGCGTTTTTCAAACAGCCTAACTTTTTAAAAACAGCCATCATGTTTTTGCAATTAATCATGATTATTTTTTTTTCTATCTTTTTATGTAATCTATGGATAAGGAGCTCTCGGCTAAATAACAGCCGCTCGTGGCTAATAACAGGTTAAGCCACGCTTACCTAGCCTGGTCCGTGGATGGGTGACCACCCGTTGTATACCAAGTTTCCTCCGTGCCTCGGAAAGCAAGTTAAACCGTTGTTTACGGCTGTCATTTGGAGATCTTAGACAGTTGTTACAGGTAGCCAGTGGCCGGAATGTCTGACAACCGACTGGTTGTTCATCAGAAGGTATAATATCGTACTACCGAGCACTATCTAGGATGTGAAGATCAGATAGGCAGTCGTTCCATATAAAATACTCCGCGCGGTGCATCCGGTTATACTAGAAGCCGACCCCATCATCTGCCTAGCCTTTTCCCTTAATTTGGAAAAGGCTAGGCAGATGATGATGATAATTAATGAATTCGTGGACAGCGGTAAGGCCCCGCCTTTTTTTCTAGATACCGTAAAAGACTCCAACGTTTTAACATCAATCAACTCAGCCTGGCGCTGAATACACCTGGACTGGCGCTGAATAGCCCTCTTCTAATGTCCACCATAACACTATGTCTAAAACCTTCTACATATCATCCTAGTAAAGGGAATTTAGAGAGCAGCGGAGGCCCAGTGGTGGAGACCCCGACTTACGAGCAGTAAGTCGTGGGTTCGAACCCAGCCAGGCGCATTACTTTGTGTAAGTTATTTCATCACCAGTGGTCTCAAAACGGTGAAGGATAACATCGTGAGCAAACCGGCATGTCCTAGAACCAAAAATTCGAAGACATGCGACATCTACCAACCCGCACTGGGCCCGCGTGGTGGATTATAGCCCATTCCCTCTCATAGAGAGGAAGCCCTCCCAGCAGTGGGAATATTAATAGACTGCTTATGCTATGCTTATGCTAAAGCGAATTTATTAGAATCGACCACTCGTAACAGTCCACATCTTGTTTAAATCTAAATTGTTAAGTTTCAGTATCCACTCTCTTCTTTCAACTAAAACTAACATTAAACTAAAAACTATTACAATGTAGCTGCATGCGAACTATTTCTTCGAAAGATGGCGAAAGATAATGCCGCCATTACAACAGTTTCCAGGGTGGAGCGCAAACGCAACACCAGACGCGTTCGCCCATAAAAATGAATTATTATAACAGCGTACACTGAATTTAAAAAATCGTCTTTGCTTCAAACTACAGAATATGAACCCTAAATCATGTAGGGAACCGACTGCTGTCTTTTATTTAAAATGGTTGACTTTTAAGTCGATAATTCTGTGAACGCTGTAGCGATATGCTTTTGTTTTTGTTTCGTGTGACCGCGGGATTATTTTCGTGTGATCATCACTTATAACATAACGCCTGTAATCTCCGAAGGGTTAGGCAGAGGTGTACACAATTGTAGTACACCCACATTTCGCCATTAATGTTTAAATCTAATAGGGAGCGAAGCTATCGACATCAATCGGGCACAAATCCAGATTCCGTGGGTGCTACTGAGAAATTCCTGAAGAAAAAACCCATTAACAGTTTGCCCAACCCGGGAATCGAATCCTGGACCTCATGCTCGGCAGACGCGCTTACAACCACTCGACCAATGAGGCAGTCACTTAATTCCGTCTTAATTAGAACCTGTTCCTGTGAAAGACAGTTGACCGCCCCCTATTTCACGGGGCTATGTTGTAATAATTTCATTTGCGCTCATAGGCGGTTTTCAACAACACTAAATAGTGTAGCCCTGCACTAGCATAGTCAGACAATTCTTTGTAATCTATGTTGATCATTGACTTTGTAAAATCTCTCGGCATAAACCGCTCATATACAGGGTGTAAACGGACCTTTCACGAAGCCGTCAAGCAAGCATTATGTACATCAAACTAAGTTACTTTACGCAAAAAATATTGCTGAGACTTTTTTTTTGGGGTGAAAAATCACGTTTTACAGTAGGACTCAATATAACGACCTCATAACATTGTGCTGATCGATGGATTGAACAGTACGGGAGTTGGGGGTTTAAAGTAAAAATCTTATATGAAAACAAGTTTAAATAAAACTTGTGAAAAAGTTGGAACTTTGACCCTCAATACATCCGTAAATAGAATGTTCCCAGATATGGTCTAGAACAAAAAAAATATCGCAATGACGGGGAGAACAAGTGCCTTTCGGCATCGTTAAGGGTTTTGTTACACCCTTTTAACCTCAAATCTTGTTATTTCAGTAAAATCATAAGACTTAAACATAACTGGCATAATGTACTATTAGGTATACCTCAGCCTCCATGCGTGATGTTATGTTATGAAGACAGATTTATTTTCATCATCATCATTTCAGCCGAAAGACGTCCACTGCTGGACATAGGCCTCCCCCAAGTGTCGCCACATTGACCGGTTCCCTGAGACTCGCATCCAGCGGATCCTCGCAACCTTCACCAGGTCATAGATCCATCAAGTGGGAGGCCTTCCAACGCAACGTCTTCCAGTTCGCGGTCGCCACTCCAGAACTTTTCGGCCCCATCGGCCATCCGTTCTGCGAGCAATGTGCCCTGCCCACTGCCACTTAAGTTTGGCAATTCTTCGGGCTACGTCGGTAACCTTGGTTCTCTTACCTCAGCCCTCATTTCTGATTTGATCACGCAACTATCTTTGTTTCGACAATTCAAAAGTGCCTGTAACTGGCCTACTTGAAATAAATGCTTTGATTTTGATTTTGATTCAAGGAAACTCCGAGCATAGCCCTCTCCATTGCCCTTTGGGTGACTTTAAAACTTCTGATGAGGCCCATTGTGAGCGACCATTTTTTTTATTGTAAGGAAATACAACACGGTCAACATACCTATACGGAATTTTTACCATATGTTTTTGATCGGCTACGAGCGCATAATTTAAGTGATACGAGGCCAAATTCGTAGGTTACCCGCTACGCTGCTACGAAAATGTGCTAGTACCTCGGCCTACAGAACTTCACTTTATAAAATGTTTGGATTAGCTAATTCCGTTCTAGAAAAGGTAGAATTTTGTTCCAATCCTACATGTGCATTATTTAAAAAATGCTGAGCATAAGGTGCTGGGTTCGATTCCCGGGTCGGGTAAAGGGTCATTGGGTTTTTCCATCGGGAATTTCTCATTGCTACTGAGAAAAGAAATTCCACCCACGGGTGTCTAGATTTGTGGCAGATTGACGGCAATAGGCTTGCCGTCAACCAGCCGTTATTTGGGTGTACTATTAAGACCACCTCTGCTAACCAACAGTTCAGGCTCTTAGTATAAACCTGAAATCTTAAACATACGAAACTAAACATGAAACCTTCACTAAATTCTGCACAAGTTAAGGCGTTTTCAACTAGTATGCGAGTAAGTGGAAGCACTCGACACTCGGAACAAGCGAACAAGGTGTAAAAGGCGCAATTAAGGACTCTCCACACTTAGCAGACTCAAGTTATCTTAGCTCTCATCTCGCTCGGTTTTTAACGCGTCCCTAATTAAGATCGCGAATAGGTAGACACATTGAAACTAGTGGAAGGGGGGAGTGTCGGATTTTATCTGCATTTTAAACAAATACGAAGTAAGAAAGAAAGAAAGAAAGAAAAATGTTTTTGTCGCAGAGACAAGTAGCTAATCTTATCCAAGATTTAGTACTGATTAGCTTGTTAAACTTGCTAGTGGTCGCAAGCGGGACTGCTGTGCATGAGGTCCTGAGTTCGGTTCTCGGGTCAGGCAAAGTGTTATTGGGTTTTTCTATCAGGAATTCCTCAGAAGCTGCCACGGAGTCTAAATTTGTGCCCGGTTGATGGCAATTGGCTCGCTCCTGATTTAAATATAGTTGATAAAATGTAGGTGTACTATTAGGTACACCTCTGCCGAATAATTCGGGGATTGCAGGCGTTAAGTTATGTTATGTAATACGCTTATTAAACTGAGTGACCATGGACATGCCGTGCTATCCACAGATATAAATGAAGCCGGTTACAAAGAAGGATTTTCGAAGATACTTTTCTTTAAATCATTATTTCTGAAAAGCATTTAAAATACAAAATACTGTCTCTTTTTTTTTTTTTTTTTTTTTTTTTTTTTCCGGATGGGAAATCATCAAATGACCCCCCCCACTCTGGGCGGAGCGGAGGGGAGTGTCAGACTTGTACTGACTAAAACCCATCCATGTTCCTTCTTTGCCCGTTATGTTCCAGGGCCACGGTATCTCTTTCGAACAGTCCCGCAGCCCCGGCAGGCGTCGGCCCATGCGGACCCCTACTTGATTGCTGACATCTCCTTGAGGCGCGCGTGGAACACGAACGCGCCGTCGACACGGCCCGTCGTCATAAGACGGCCGGACGGCGAGCTAGCCCATAACTCGCCGTCCACAGGCCCGCGCCTACGGTGGCCGGGAGCCACCACGTGACCCCCGACGCCCAGGGCGTCTCCCGCGGCGGCTGGGACGTGAGGTTCTTTCCCTCTCACGTCCTGCCACCTCCTTCACTAGCATGACTGCTTCGCAGAAGGAGGTGACGGCTTCCCATTCCCTCTCGCTCCGGACCATGGCTTGAACCAAGGCCGGACGCGAGAGATCGCCGCCGCCAATCGCCGCTGTGAGGACACGGCGGTGCTCCGCCCAAGTGGGGCAGACCTCCACGGTGTGTTCCACCGTGTCCTCCGGACGATCCTCGCAGTGGAAACACCCGGGCGTTTCCTCCCGCCCGATTCGATGCAGGAACCTCCCGAAACAACCGTGTCCGGTGAGGACCTGCGTCAGGCGGTAGGTGAGGGCGCCGTGGCGCCTCTCTACCCACTCCTCAAAGAGGGGACTTATCGCCACTATGGTGGCGTGCCCTGCACGGGGTTGCGACAGTCGCTCTCTCCATGTCGCCATGAGATCACGCCGGAGGTCTGTCCGCTGAGCGGCAATTTGTCGCGGCAGCGGAGTTTCTCCCCGACATAGTGCTTCCGCGCGCCATTCATGCAAGCGCGCGAGGACTATCGCCTCCAGATCCCATGGCGGCAATCCGGCAAGGAGGCTAGCCGCCTCGCCGGAGATCGTGCGGTACCCCCGGATTAGCCTTATGGCTATCACCTTTTGGGGCGCGTTCAGGTAGTGGGCGGCTTGCCGCCTCAAAGAACGCGCCCACACCGGGGCCCCGTAGAGGGCCATGGACCGCACGACCCCCGCGTATAGCTTCCGGCAGGAGGCGTTTGGACCCCTCAGGTTGGGCAAGAGCCGCTTGAAGGCAGCCCCTGTCCGTTCCAGTTTGGGAGCCAAACGTCGGAAGTGCTCCACGAAGTTCCACCGGCTGTCGAGGACGAGTCCTAGGTACTTCAACGTCGACCCGACGCCGATGGAAACCCCTCCTGCCATCAGTAGGGATCCCGACGGTGGCGCATTCCGAGGCCCATGAAAACACATGGCCTCGGACTTGTGCAATGCCACCTCGAGACCCAATTGCCGGATCCTCTCCACAACTATCGCAACCCCGCGTGTCATGTTTTCGGCCGCCGCCTCGTGCGACCTCCCTTGTGCCAGTACCAGCGTGTCGTCAGCGTAACAAACTACACTGACGCCGGTAGGGAGGTCGGCGCGCAGCACCCAGTCGTAACCGATGTTCCACAAGGCCGGCCCCAGAACCGAACCCTGTGGAACACCGCACGACATCTCTCGCCGGTTCCATTCTCCGCTCCGACTGGGGTAGATGACGGAATACTGTGTCTCTTGACACAAGACATTGTACAAAAGAAGAAAAAAAATCCAACCCAACAATTGCCGTCTCAACCGTATTGTAAGTCCAAACAATAAATTGAAAAGGACAATATTATTTACTACGCAAAATTCACAAAAAAAGCATCACTTCCTTCCCAAATTAATTAACGTGGAATTGCCTGATGACTAAAATAAACGTAATTAAAACTTTCGAAATTAACTTTCGCCTGATTTCTTTTTTAATTTGCTCCTGACTTGCCTAATTTTGCCGCGCAACGGGGGTCTGACACACCCCCTAATCTAAATCTGACCCTTTGTCATAGCGAAAAGATTTTTTAAAAGATTCGCAAAGAAAGGAAGTTTCGTCCCTAATTCACTTCACTAATTCTGTTTTGATAAAGGTAAATTGTAAAGTGTTTAGAATTCAATTCGAGTTATTAAATATTTTAAACGAATGGGGTAAAAGGACTTTTGTATTGTTTTGTTTTAACACTGCCTCGTTGGTCGAGTAGTCGCAAGCGCGACTGCTGAGCATGAGGTACTGGGTTCGATTCCCAGGTCGGGCAAAGTGCAATAACACTTAAAATTGAATTAATGTTTTAAGTCCCGTGTAATAGGAGGTGAGCTTATTGCTATCAAGCGGGCATTAATTTTATCCAGAATTCGTAGCTACTATTAAGAAATTCCTGATAGAAAACCCCGATAAAACTTTGCTAAACCTGGGAATCTGACCCGTGACCTTATGCTCAACAGCAGCGCTTCGACGATCAGCGAAACTACCTAGGCAGTAGCGGAAAATATTTATAAAGGTCGTTGAAAAAGTCCCTTTCTACACTTATAAATGTGTATGTATCTGTTATATGAACTTAGATTACTTAGGTTTTTTTCTTACCCCAGATATTTAGGTCCGAGGAACAATTTAGATGAAAAACATGAAAAACAGATTATAGCCCACTGCCTCGTGCCTCGTAGAGAGGAGACCTAGGTCCCAGCAGTGGGAACATTATAGGCTGATCATAATTAAGCTACCAAAAAAAAAAACTTGAACCATCAAACTTGACCATACCTCATAACTACAGCCTACTGTCCCACACAAAGCTATACTAAAACGTTATACAGCATAGATACAGAGGTCCTTTACCTGTGCTCGTCTATTTTACACCGCTCAGTAGCTTTACGAGTCATTACTTTCGCTGACCGGGCGGGCGCACGTGACGATCAAAGTTGTGTCGAGGTTCGTACACACTGGCTGATGCGAGGCGATGCTGTAGATATAAAGGTCAGGTGATGAATCAATATGGAGAAGTGGAATTGTGAATGCCATTGATATATTTCGCTAGTTAGCGACAATATTTATTTATTTATTTAACACTTCAAGCACAAAGTACAGAGGCGGACTTAATGCCATAGGCATTTTCTACCAGTCAACCTTTGGGTGATGCAGAGACAAGCAGTGGTAGGTAAATAATACAATAATGACATAACTGGAAAAATAAGAAAAACAGGACAGCCTTTTTTAAATTAAGCTATAAATATTTTCATAGTATTGTCAATTTTGTTTTTGCATAAAAACTTTTTGTCAAAAGATGAAAGGTTTTAATTTACATACTTATTTCGTTAATTTTTATATTCAACTACAAACAACATAGAAAATCTAAATTTTTGAGTTACGTCATCCTTGTCGCAAACGACCGAGTAATTTTTCGATTTTTTTGGGGATTTTCACCGTGTATATGTTAATCCCTCTACTTTAGTAGAGTTGCCCAGCATAGTTGGGAAAAGGCTAGGCAGATGTTGATGATCCATATAGTCATTAACAAAAGAAGAAACAAAACCAAGACAGGTCAGAAAAAAAAATGAAAAAAAAACTATGAGTTTTAACTCATAGTTTTTTTTCTGACCTGAAAAAAAATGAAAAAAAAACTATGAGTTTTAACTCATAGTTTTTTTTTCATTTTTTTTTCTGACCTGTCTTGGTTTTGTTTCTTCTTTTGTTAATGATAAACTCATAGTTTTTTTTTTTCTGACCTGTCTTGGTTTTGTTTCTTCTTTTGTTAATGACTATATGGATCATCAACATCTGCCTAGCCTTTTCCCAACTATGCTGGGGTTGGCTTCCAATCCAACCGGAAACCGCCCCATCTGACCTCCACAATCCAGTTGGTACTGGGTAATACGACATCCCTTGTTATTATACTTTCAGACCACTGACTATGCTACCTGATACGATTGTAAAAGATCTTAACTATCTGGATGAATACAAGAATAATTCAACAACAGTTTGTTTACAAAAGTTCACAATTTTTTTTTTGTATTCCTTTACTCCAATCTAAGAAAATTCGGAGACAAATTGATTAGGCTGTACTCAATGATATTTCAGGCTATATTTTATAGCTTAGCCCTGGTTTCGACCAAAAACAAGATATCTTAGATGTGTGTGCGACATAAAAACATTTTATAGACAAATATAAAGTCTTAGGGAGTTCATCAAGGCGCGGTGGGCCGACAGGGAGATTGCAAAACGATAGGGTCCCATAGACCCAATTTTTATTGCTTGTTACGCACCATAAACAAGAGAGGTGGCGGTTACAGATAATGTAGGCTGAATGTTTTTTTTTCTTTTGATGTGAGCAATAAAAGTCGTTTAATAGGATAGTGGGTGACGTTATTACTTTGTTTCTGGTTGGGATTATATGGACTGTGATGCTCCTTGTTTTTTTTTACATCGGTTTTCTAAAGTTTTTTGAAAACTAAACAAATACACTCTCTGTAGTCTTTATCATAATCAGATTTAGTTTTAATACTTAAACCAATACCTACGTATGTTTATGCTAGGTAGTCTTTTTCATAATAAATAATTCGTAAGAAGTACGATAAATTTTTCGACGCTGAAAATCCAACAGCAAGCTTTTATTTGAGCATACATTTACGTGTTTCCTAGTTCTAGTGATATCGAGCATAAGCTTATTGGCGAGGTTCTTCACAAAGGTCAGGTGCGTAGTACTCGCTACCACTGCACCGGCCAGCGTGTATGACTAGATATATGAACGTGGGCGAGGCAAAAGGAGTATGTAAGGGTCGTAGCGTTCTGTTTTTTCTGCCTTTTCCCAAGGCAAAAAGGCGTGTATGTATGTTTTTACCATTATTTGTAAGACAAAAACGCTTGGCTACCTTAAACTGTAATTACATTCTTTTTGAAACCTTTGCAATTTCCTTTAAACTAAAAATTTACGAGCAGTAAGCAGTCCACATAAACGTGTAGTAACTTAGACTTATGCAGACAAATCGTAAAACTGAAACTACTCGTTAACTTAACGTGTTATTTAGTGCAAACTTGTTACGTCTAAGTTATTTAAAATATTACATGGGAGCTTCATTTTGCATTGTATTGTGGACAATGTGAGGAATTACATAATGAAATCGTAGGGCTGCTGTACATGGGCATACTGTACCTAAGAGTAAGATAGGTCTTGGCAGAGGTGTACCTAAAAGTACACCCACATTTCGCCAGTTATGTTTAAGTCCCATGTAACAGGGGGCGAGCCTATTGCCATCAACCGGGCACAAATCCAGACTTCGGGGCTGCTACTGTGAAATTCCTAATAGAAAAACCCAATAACACTCCTGTCAACCCCTCTGCCCACCCCCTCTGCACTCTCTGCCTAACCCTTCGGGGATGACAGGCGTGATGTACCTAATGTTATATTAGTTAGGTCTTGCTCAGAGTTCTAAGACCGCTTGTCCGTATTCCTTATCAGTCTGTATTACCGCCATACTTTTTTCTGCCCCTCAGCAACGTTGTTTTGTTCTTTTCTGGTTGTCGGTATACACCGACACGTCATGTACACAATGGTCATGTGCTTATATAAGCACATGTAGCATTCCTGCTGTGCTCTTTGACAAAAACTTACCTATGGTAACATGGCACAATATTAGAGATGACCAATAACACTGTCCCCACAAATCATCAGGACGTCAGCTTGATTGTCAATTGCCACACAATATAAATAAAAAAATAACTTTTAAAATAGCATCTTTAAGCAAATCACAACCAAATCCAATTACGAAGATTCTCGAAAGTTCCACAATCAATAGACGTTCCTACTTAAAACCTAAGCGAGCTTTAAAAACGTTCAGCAATTTAGTTCATGCACGATCGGACTAATATCTACTTTCTGTTTCATACGATAGATTGTTAATTTCAATCGCACGAACTACTCCGCACTATTCTATTAAGTTAAAAATAACTGTGCTTTTAAGTAAATAAAAAAGGCACGAATCCAATCAAGTTGGTAAACAGAGGCGAGCGGTGTTTGGACATCTATATAAAATGTTTATGGCGTTTGTGATAGAAATGTTAGAAGCGTATGTTACTGAATATACAAGGGTTTATGGATACAAGGTGTAAACGGACCCATCACGAAGCCATCAACCAAGCATTCTATACATCAAACTAAGTAACCCTACGAAAAATTATTGCAGGGAAACGAGTTTTTTTTTTTTGGGGTGAGAAATCATCTTTTACGGTAAAACTCAACGTAACACACTCAAAACATTGTGCTGGTGGATGCATTAATTGTACGGGGGTCGTAGAGGCAGTTGAAGTAAAGTTACAAAATCCAGACTCCGTAGCTGTCCGAACTTTGCCCGACCTGGGAATCGACCCTCAAGCCAAATAATAATAATACAAATAAGGAGAATAAGTCTCAAAAAAAAATAGTCTTACTGCGGAGTTTATCGGTACTTTCGTTAAACAAACTTTGTACAGACAATGTAACTTTAATCTCTCTTTATTAATGTAACAGGAAACTCTTTAGAACCAAAAACACTGAAAAAAATAGAGGAAATATATTCAAACTAGATTATGTAGAACATAAAAATGTATTACATGGGCGCAACACGCAAAAGGCGATAAAAACTTTATGTTTCGCGTAAGCCAGGAAAACAACCTGAGGTCTTGCCCAGAGCCATAGACTAAGAAAATCGCATAGAAGTGAAACTTGAGTACTTCCTTCTGTAATACATTCTGGTCGACCAACGAGGAAACTAACGAAGTCAAAGCTAAGCATGAGGTTGTGGGTTCGATTCCCAGGTTGGGCAAAGTGATATTGCGTTTGATCATCATGTATTGCTCAGTAGGAGCCACGGAGTCTGGATTTGGGTCTGGTTGACGACACTAGGCTCACCTTCTTTATCCTTAATTCTCAGGCGAAATACGGTGTAATACATTCTCACTTCTGGCTTACCCTTGGCTGATTAGTGACGGTCAAACGGCTCCTAGACTCCAAGCTCGCGGTTAGAACAGGAGTTTCACTTATACGCTATTTTTATTCTATGACAGAGCCCAGTTTATCGCTCAAAACTTTATGACCATCAAATTTCTGTAAACTTGTGGTAAACTTATCTTTACATAGAAGTAATGACTGACCACCCTGACCACCCCGTGTCACACACGCACTATTTTTCTTTTACGAGGAAAATGTAGGTAGTTACACCCCTTACAAGTGTAACTACACCGTGTTTTAATACTTATTTTTCGTTTACTCATTTTTCTAACTTACTTTTTACATTTTTATATGAAATCAATATATTTAAACATATATAATATATAAAATAGTAGCCCACCGGCATCGGGAACAGGGTCCAAGCTACCGGCAGTTAGGTCTCCAGAGAAAGGAGCCTCCTAATAATACGAGCCGTGTCCAGGAGTACTGCTTTCTGAATCAAGCCTTTGATCCAGCTGCTTAACGAGCCTCCTCAAGTATAATAATGATACTCATTATCATTTTGGTTGGATATTCGATTAGTAGTTACAAAAGTACACACGACGACCGACCAAGCTACACAAAACCAGTTTATGCGGATCTCTCATTGTACAGGAAATCCACAAAACGCGAGACCATGTTATACTGGAAATGTATAGCTTGATGTGTCGCCGTGTGTACCGAACAATATAAATATTTGTCATGCGGCTTAACTATTTACTATATTTACCCGGCATTTATGTATTCTTGCGTTTCGTAACAGCTATAGTTACCTGCCTTATTTGCAATCTTTTGTAGCCATGTGTCTTAGCTTTCGTTAGAGCAAATAAGCAGAATCAATTGTTCAAGTTTATGCCTATATTTATTCATTCTAGGTACGTACATATGTATGTATCTAGGTACGTATATTCATCAGGCAACCCATTCGCTGTGTGTTCGTAAAAAAAGGTTGTCCATTCGCACGAAACAAGTAAACGCACCCAAAGAACAGATGCAGATTGCAATAAATCGTGATGAATAAATGAGCCTGTTTTCTAAGACAATTAATCAATAATTGGACAGTACCTACTGTAGTTATAGATTATTTTCAAATTCAAATATATTTATTTGAGACACATAGGTAAAGTAAATACACGGTGTTATCAAAAAGAGTTATGTTTCACTATGTGCTGCCTTGCAAAGGCGTACAAATAATGTCTACACATTAAGTCGTGCAGGTAGTTTTTATAGGTATGTATTAAAACTGAAACTTAAATAAAAACTAAAAGTAGGTACTGTTATTACAGCTAATTACCTAATATTAAATCTTTAATAAAATCTTTTATAAAATATACGTTAAACAGAAACAAATAATCAATGCAAAGTAAGTAAACAATTAAATTATTGAGTTGTAAGTAATAATCATAATCTTATGAACTAATAAAAGTAATAAAAATATAAAATAAAAACAGTCATTTTTCTTCAAGGTGGTGGAGGTGGTGGTTCATTTATAGAATAGTATGCTTTGTGAATTAAGAAGTTATGGAGTGTTTTTTTGAACGTATTGGGATCTCTTGATGTTTTTTTCTGACTTAGGTAGTTTATTGAATATTTTTGGCGCCATTCCTAGGAAACTTTTTGAGTAAAGGGCTGTTTGATGGGATTTGGACTTAAGTGCACCTTGGTGGCGTTTAGAGGATACTGTTTCGAATTGGTTAGGGTTATTTTTGATAAATATGGCAACTTCATGAATGTAAAGGGACGGGAGTGTTAATAATTTTAGATTAATAAAAAAGGTTTGCAACTGTCAGTGTTTTGGATCATGCATACTGCACGAACGCATTTTTTTTGGGCTTTAAAGACCGCTTCCCTATCCGTAGAATTACCCCACAATATTACTCCATATTGTATTGTATAACGGGCTGGTGTCCGCAACTCCACGTCAAAGCGCGTATTTTGCGTGCGGAAATTACTCCATATCGCAGTGTTGTGGAGACGTATGCGTGGTACCTATGCGGTAAGAACGGTGCTACGATTTGCGACTTTATTTAAATTGTGTAGGGCATAGCAATATTGATTTAGCTTTTTTATTAAATGCTCAATATGTGTTTTCCATGTCATCTGCCGATCTAACCAAAGCCCTAGAAATATTGTGTTGTCAATTTTAACAATGTTGTTATGCTCATATTTAACATTTGGATTTACAGGATTGGTTCTCTGGTTAAAGTGCATGACATGTGTTTTGCCAATATTAATTTGTAGGTTGTTATCGGTTAACCATTTAATAATTAAACTTAAGCTATTATTTATATCCTGTTCATATTTTTGTAAGTTTAGTTTGCTTGTAATACATGAGATAAATGTTTACGTAAGTATCTAGTAAACGCACCCACGATTCAGGAGAAATTCCTACTGTGGTGCAACATTAAAAGAAAACATTCGGTAAATAGACGGGTGAAGGTCAGTCTTACTCGTTTTCTAAGGATAGTACAAAATACTCAACGCACTTAACATCTTAGCCATTTAAGTTAAGTAAATAATCATTTATATCTGCAAACGCCCACTAACTCCTCTTAGTTTGCAGCACAGCTCCATTTGCTAATTGTAGTACTAGATAACCGTCCTATAATTTATAGATAAACTAAAGACTAAAAGAGCCTAGTTTACTCTAATGCCCGTTTCCACTAGGGGACACCTAACCAAACTATTGAATTATCAACCCTAATCTAACCACGGAGAGTTGAAAAATGAACACTGCAATAATCTTTAGGCATTATAACTGGTTGTCGGCTTGTGTTAGTGAAATTAAGCATAATGCTCTTAAGAAGTAGCTATAAACTGATTATGTAGGATAAACATTTATCACGTTCGACCGGTAAGGGTCAGTGAGATAGCCTTTGGGGTTCATAAACCGTTTAAGATTACAACTTATAACTTGGGCATGGTTTATTAAGATGAAGGATTATTAGTAACTAGCAACTGGCCCCTGGCTTCGCATGTTTTGAACGACTTCTCTTTTTTGACAACGTCATCATTCTCTTGCCCTTATCCCAATGCATTCTGGGTCGGCGCAGCATGTCTCCCTTCTTCCGTACCTCTCTTTTACTCGTCATCTCAACAGACACCTCCTTTCTTGGCATGTCATCCTTTACACATTCCATCCATGGTTTCTATGGTCTTCCTCTATCGAGGTTTATTAATTTTGCCAACTTAGCCCTTATCTGCTGTTCCTTGCTGGACACTTCTTTATTTTAATGTTAGTTTTATATTACTGTATTAGGCACTGGAATAAATTCTCCAAATTATGGTGAACACTGCATCAAAATAGGTGACGTTGATTAGGAGAGCAATGCGGTCATAAATGCAGACACAAAAATAAAGTACGAAAAAGTATTTATTGGATTCACACAGGACAAACAATAAAAAAAAAAATATGAAAAATAAAACAAAGGACACAAAACGAAAAATTCAAAAACCAAAGTACCTAACAAAAAAAAAAACAAGTTTAATTAGTTTTATGTACCGTATGGTCTTTACAAATAGACAAATCTAGATTTATGATCCCCGATATGAGTTCACCATCTGAGACATTAGCCCGTTTATGATGAGTAGGTAGTTAGATTACATCACTCCTTAATTTGAGAATCTGAATATCTAATTCAGTCATCAATGTCCTTGAGATGGTTTTTAAGTTAGGTACTGCAAGCCTGGGCTTTTTGTTCTGAAATATGTATCTCTTGTTATCGCGGAATTTCCCATTGAATGCGCCTATTTAACCTAATTAGGAAACGATTTTAAAAAAGTACTTCCGACGTGCTCCAGTTTGAACAATATTTCATGTTTATAACAATGTTTCTGGAACGAACAGCTCAAACGGCTAAGTAGCCGTTTGGGCTGTTCGTTTTCTGTCAGTTATTGAATGAATGAATTTCAACCTTATGAAATGAAGTCTCAAAGAATAAAGTCAAAGACGATTCAGGTAAGGTGCCTCATCATCTAGCCTAGCCTTTTCCCAACTATGTTGGGGTCAGCTTCCAGTCTAACCGCATGCAGTTGAATACCAGTATTTTACATGGAGCGACCGCCTATCTGACCTCTACAATCCAGTTAGTACTGCCACGCCGAAAGTTTGATAAACAGTCTTACCAAAATTATATTACCCTGTTAGTACCCTTTGGTAAGACTGGTTGTCAAACTTTCGGGCCACTGACTACATGTCCTAACGACTGTCAAAGATCTACAAATGACAGCCGGGTATTCTTCTTTCTTCTGTATCTAATGGGTGGTCACCCATCCACAGGCCAACCTAGGCAAGGACAGCTTAACCTGATGATTGATCCGAGCGGCTGTCATTATTTAGCTACGAGCTCTTAGTTACTAGGTTAGCGACCACTAATACTTTCGCCAATCGTCGTTTTTAATTAAACGTTTCCCTCGAGGTAAGTTTACCGGAGCAAAGGACGTATTTTTAACATTTTAATTAAACTAACTACGTTCAATAGACGTAGATAGGTAAGTATATAAATCCTGTTTTAGCTTACAACTGAGATAAACCCCTTATTTATGCGAAACTCCAGCGACACCTCCAATCAGATAGTCTGTCTCATAAAGTGATTACCAGCTTACCCAAAATCCGTACATTTTACACTTAGATGCAAATTAAATCACCCCTAATACGCATGTTTGCAAGGAACTCAGTACCGTTATCTTGGAATTAGTACCGCTGGATTAGCAGCACCGAAACGCTGATGTTTCAAACTGTTCCTCTTAATCCTTTTACGAGGGTATGTGAGATATTGCTATGGTGTTTTGGCCAGTTATTTAGTTTGCTGATAGGTGGATGTTTATTGACCAGCACGCGTAGCATGATCACCGTAGAAAGGTGTTTTGTCTACGGAAGAATCGACAAAATGACAGATTTTTTGATCCGGCATTTTAGCCTGACTAAGCCTACGTAACGGATTTACCTAAGTAGCGGTGACTAACACTAACTTATTTATCATTCAAACTGCACTTCTTTGGTTAATTACAGATTTATTTTACTTCCACAGTAATTTCATAACTAACTCTAAAACTTTAGTTATTTTCAACACGAAATCAACTTAATCACCAAAACACTATTTGTTTACATTCGACAACGAACGAATTAACAAACAAATATGGCGGCGCGTATGTTACGGTTCAAAATTTTTCGACAGTTTACAATCTCGCGAGATAGATTATAATCTAACGATATTTACAATTTTACGGTGAGATAAACACTAAACACATGTTGCCAACTTAGGGACTACTTCAAAAACCTTTGCATTTCGTTCCTTGAATTTTATATCCAGACACGAATTAATGTAAATACGATACTACTGCATTTATAAAAACCTAAGGTTATAAATGGTGTTGGTATTTCGTTAAACAGTTTTATGCTATTTAGTTTGTTTTTTTTTTATAGTTTAAAATAGTTCAATTGATAAATATTAGCAGTGTTTTCATTTATTGTCGGCGCAAGTTTGAATAAACAGTGATCGTAGTCTTGATTATAGGTAATACGAACCTATGTTTTAGGATCTTCACGGCAACTGCCGCTCCGACGATAGAAACAGAAGAAGACAGACAGAAGTCCTCTAATCATCTACCGGCAGCAACTTCCAAGGTGTGACAGCTTAAAAATTTCTTATCTCAGTTCTTTTGTATAGTGAATTAGTGACGGTGAGCATCAAGTAAAAGTTTTTAATAGAAGATATAATTATGTACAGTCACGAGCACCAATATGCTAAATTTAAAACACCACTTTCCTAAATTTAAAAGCAATTTTCGCGAGAAATAACGATTGTAACTTGGAGATAGGATCTTTATATAAAAATATGAGTTCCAGAATACTATGTTCGTAACAATATGAAATTTTAATCAGAACAGTAGGAGAAACACACTTTAAAAAGTTGGTAAGTGTTTACATAATGGTGCTCGTGACTGTATACGTGTGTGTGTGTATAATATATATTTATTTATTTTGTGTACCTTTGTACTCTCTTTAACCAGGTAAAACAAAAATTAGGACCTAAAAAGTTCAAATAAAACGCAACACATATTTTTTATATATTTTATTTTATAAAGGTTTCGTCATATTTATCGAAGGTATAGTGTAATTTGAATATTTCATAGCTAAATCAGCTTTCCAATCGATAATGTGTAGTAGGCGATTAAATTACGTATAAACTAAAAACAATGGTAAATTATTAAAAGAAGATGGTGACAATTGAACAAAAACTTACATGGCTTAAATTCACTGAAACTTGTCTACAAGTACAATTAGTAGAAATCTAGAAATGAAAGTAACTTATTGGGTTATTAAATTGTGCATTAACTAAAATAGGTAAATTATTAAAATTATTCTAACTTAAGTTAAAAGCTGCTAAACATAAATTGTAATAACCTGCCTAAATAAACGTTGAATCAACGTTTATTTAGGCTCGGTAAATAAACGATTTGATTATGGATTTATTTCAACTAGTTTTGTTTATGTTTATTACAACATTTACGCCCTATGGCCGGCTCTACTAATAATCTGCCGACTCGTAAAAATTGCCAAGTATGGTACGTACGACCAAGCGGGCAGGGTTAATATAGAGGACGAGGAGACGCCGGCCGCCCCGTGTCGACATGCCAACGAACGCTCGCTAAAATAATTTCCATTCAATAACAGTCAAACAAAATTGGACTAAACAACAAGGAATTTGTACTTTGGGAGTGTGATATATAGAGAATCGACTAGGTCCTCATCAAAATGAATATTAAATACTTAATAAACATTGTATCCATAATATATAATATAAGCAATATAAAACGTAACATAATCGGAATACTAGACAATAATATAATTCTGCTAAATAACTGAAATAATTCAGGATCATCGTCAACGTGCAATGGAGAAGCTTGCGAGGTTAGCTTGAACCGCGGGCAAGTGTGGTGAAGCCGACGGAACCGACTAGAACTGGCTTTCGAAGAGATCGCGCGATCCGCAAGCCCTCCACTACACCACTGTCAACACAGAATTGTCTAACAATACATCGTAAATCGAATAGAATTAAAACTTTACTAAGATTTTGTACCGAAAAATGTATCTAGCGTCGTATTAAAATGATATGCTTGCGAACAGCAACACTTTGGCATTTAATTAGGTCATGTATGACCACCCACAAAAAGTAAAACAACATAATGTATCCCGAGTAACAAGTATACCCACTACACATTCTGCTATTGATCAGTGTTGGCTGCTTGTTCGGTAGTACATACTGCGGTTACAATATCATATTACAAAAAAATTCACAACATCGAAGCCAGTATAAAAACACTAAGCCTAATAAATCTACTACCACGACTCTTTTAAAGAGCAAACTTACATCTATTTTCGTAAATTAACTCAAAGTTGGCCCAAACGGCGCAAATATCGGATCATATAAAATATAACATGTTTTTTTTTCGCATCTTAAGTTTTATTACAATTTTCTGAAACAATCTTATCATCTAACTTTTCGCTTTTCCAACGTTACAATATAGACAATACAACGCTCACTATCGTTACAAAAATTAATAGCTTTTCATCAATATTTTTAAACCGTACAAAATGGAACTTTTTTCATCTTAAGTTTAATCAGATTAATCTTATACTTTTAGTTGTGCCAATTCCTTACGCATCGACTTCGAATATACAAAAATATACGTTGAGACGTATCCAAGATTTAAATAATATCAATTTTCAATGGTATAGTTACTTTATAGCATATTTTTAAAACGATCCTTATAATAAATTCAAGCACTTATACTTTACTTAAAATTAATCAATTGGCGTTTCCATCTGAGCATCTCAGCATCGTTCCACGACTTTCCAAACCTTATTTCAGTTAATTGTAAGTAAACAAGAGATCATTATAAGAAAAGAACACTTACATAAACACATGACCACACTCAATATTAGTAAATATTACGAAGATATCCATTGTACCTACACAGGACAACGGAAGTATTATAAAAATCGAAGTTAATCATTCATTCAAACATACATTATCGATATACATAGTTATGAAAAAATGCTTCATTAATGTTGAGAGGCTTGCAAAAGACAGGTCTGGTAGTTACATGACTTACATGCCATTCAGTCTGGCCGCGGAGGAGCGCTACTGTAGTTTTTACCAGTGAGACAAGCGATCGATCATTCACTGCGGTAATTACTTTGATACGGCATTACGCCTCAAATATTTCACTTACATTTCTCCGTAACTAGGATCAACGAAGCGAATAGACTGTGGTTACATTGAAATGCATCGATTTCATGCTGTCGGTTTAGCATTCCGATAAACGAAATGTCGACCATTAAGAGTGACTTTTACAAAGCATCCAATCAAATAGAAATGCACAAATAGTTAAAGACTTACTAGCCTAATTACACGACGACCTTAGAGTTGCGCGTCGAAAGTTAACAAGCAACCACGAACATAGATTTCGGAGAAATCCTTCGAAAATATCGAAGATGTTCGGTCAAGATTACTTCTTAACAATGGACACACAATCGGTCTTACACAATACCTATTATCGCTGTGATACACGTACGAGATCGAGTCTCGATAGTCTTACAAAAATACTACATCTACAATTCCAGTAAAAAAAGTATATTATTACTTGATGTTTACTTTATGCATTATACATATTAATAGAAAAAGTTTATCACTAAATTACTTGTTACCTTTACGAAAGTACAAAAGTTAAGTTATTACAAATTATGACACTCAAACCCTGATGCAACCCGCGTATTACGTAGTATATCGTTTAGTCTAATCGCTACGCAATAACTTAGTTATTATCATTACCCAATTCGTCAGATTATCACCAATTTTATAAACGTGCCTACAAAATGTATCGGCTTTTACTTCGGAGTCCGATTCACGAGACTTTAGAACACTAACTTGTATCGACTTCCACCGATCGTTGAGAGTGCAGCAACACTAATGACTGTATGTAATATCACCTTTCACAATCGCATCGCATTTGATAGTTTGAGAGCTTTATTAGCTGTATCTGGTGGTACGCGTCAGTCTGAACTGCGATCATTACACTTACTGGTCCGTCTAAACTACTAAATGCGTACGAGCGCGACGTTAACCCTACATATACAAGTTAATACAAAAGATTAATACGAACTTACTACATTAGTGTAGAAAACATCGAGTATCAAAATATAATTAACATGTTTTTGATTTGCATCTTTTCACTAACCAATAACAGCCGTATACTAGAATCAGCCAATGCTTTTTGGGAAATTTTGAGCTTATGGACGCCGGGTATCATTTGGATGCTGAATGTCACTTTGATGACCTGCCTTGGAGGATCCGCCTACAGTTTCACGTGACGCGGGATATTGAAGCGATATCCTACGAAATATCAATGTGATTCTAAACGCATTCACTCATAAGTTCTGTGGGAAATTACTGCGGTTAACATAAAGACTTTTCGTTGTTAAAAGTCATAACCCTTTCTGTTTTATGGAACAATAAATGCTTTGGAACTGCATTTATTATTGGCATTATAGAGACATAAACATGCCATCACCGAATTTGCAATGTAAGTTCGGTTTAATTCAGTTGGCAGAACAGAACATTATGAAATGGACACGCGAAGTCTGTCTACCGTTAAACATTTCATGTCAAAAGCCCGGCAGTGACAAAGGCAGGCATTACATCGAGTGCGTTAATCTATGGTACCTACATATCACGGGAAGATTTTAAGTTAATTTCACATACTTAGCGTGGCGCGAGTGCACCGTCTATGACCAGAATGTACACCATTCATAATAACAATACTCGCTTGGCACGAGGTTACCATTACCGATAATCATTATAAAGAAGAGAACGAGAGGATGACTAAAATTAATGTTAAGTGTGACCACATACATACGTCCACATCCACACAATTATTATTAAAGAAAACCCTACGATTCTAAATAAGAACTACAGTGGAAATAAGATTTGATTAAACCTATATTCAAAAGCGAGACATAATACCTATAGATCAACGAATATTATGCCGAACACGTAGTCCTACTTACAGAGTGCTAGAGGTACAATGTACAATTCCTAATACAGCATTCGATCAAATACAGACAAAGTAATGATGATCATAATAATATAAGATATATAGTTTTTTTTATTTTATAATAAGTAACAATTTTGCTCCTAAATTTTAACGAACGTAAAACAAAATACCTTTTATAAAACCAATAAAAACTGTTAATATTAGGTACATAATTATGAAAACAAAAACAATTGCGGTTATATTAGGATTACAGCAACTATTTCATAAACATTACCTAAGATGAGGGTTACTTTTAATATGTATTTGATTTACTTTATAAAATTTGCAAAAGTAACAAATTGTTTCTTTGTACTTTTAAGCAATTCACTAAATTCACCACATTAAAATTCAACATGAAGAAACTCGAATGTCGGTGTCTAAATAAATAAATTGTCATTAATTACAAAATTTAACAAATATGTGCAAATAAACTAGGAAAGTTGGCAACGTTTGTGTTAATTACATTTATTATTAAAACTGAACAAGTAACTAAGTGTCTAAAATATGAATAATCAAACACATATTCAGATAATTTACTGTTTATGTACGAAAGTTAGGAAAAACCGAACTATGGTACAGATGCACTGCATACATCCGTGGACTATTACATTATCTACACAACCTTTGAAGTGTTTATAAAATCTTCAAAATAATAAACATACTCTAAAAGAGCTCAATTTGTAGGGGAGCTTTAAAATGAGGATATATTTTAAATAAAATGGGACAAATAATGTAAAATGTTCGAATGATCCCAGTGATGGGGCCCGACATAGTTGAATCCCAGGATATTTTTCTGCTCTGGCTGCGATAAACATTTTCTCTGGATTGTATATTTTCACCGAGTCTCAAGAACACAACTTTGTCACCATGTGTACTCTACGACCCATAACTGTAAATATTTTACACAATTCAATTTCTGGAGCCACTCTGGTTGCCACTATATTTTACTATTTTTTTTTGTTTTGTATCTAAAGAGGTAATGTTTGTCGAGGATCAATATTGAAATATCTATAAAATATGAAACGAACAGCCTTAATATTGTATCAGAGGACTTTGATATAAACGTCTTATTGGATTTTGTTTTCAATATAGCATTTGAAAATACTTTGATTTTGTACCAGTGAATAAAGGGGGTGTCAATAACTTGATACATTCGATGAGTCATCGTAAACATGTACCTACTATGATTATACATCTACATAGATGGCTCTGTATTTGACTATTAAACAATATGATTTTATATTATGTCGACCACTATGCTCCTGCGCACCGCGACTCGAACACACTTCACTTACTTTTGTACATGCTCACCATCAGATGATCTGGATCATTTAATATTTTTCTAAATATACCAACAACAGCTCGTCTTAATCTTTTTTTTCAAATACTTTATTGGATACATACATTTATTTAAAATGTATATTAAACTTTTAAATATAATTCTATATTTCGAACGAGCAAACTTCGATAAAATTAAAATTGATTAACATTATGAAGTGTGATCGCTTCACGGTGGAAACGCTTTAAAATTATATAGGGATCTTTGATATTATTGAAATTATGTACTATCGATTTACTGCTAAACTAGAAATATGCAATAATATCTCATTAAATACTTTTTGTCAAGCATCTGCATGTAGAAACGGCATATTTACAAATATTACGTCATGCTATGATAAATGTCCTGTCTGAGATATAATATTTTAGATCTTAGAGTAATTTTAAGCAGAGGATACTAATTTAAAAATATTTAAGAGGTATTACAACCACACAAGGCGACTGGCGACTATAGTCCGGGATGTGCGCAAGCGACGCTTTAGTAACGATATCGCATTGTTAAATATTTTATGAAAGCTCGAATTACTGTCAGACTGATTATTTTCTGTCGCGCGTGTGATTATCGAAAATTAATATGATCGGAAATGATTTTAAGCGTCAAAGCAGCTGCCAAAATTGCTTTAGCGAGTTTCTTTAAAATGCGAGGTTGATTCTACGGTCGAGGTTCACTCAATTGAAGCCCAGTATATTTTGCTATCTTTGGATCTCGACCAGTCTCCTAACTTACGAAAAATCTACTGTATAAATGCTAACACTGATTTTATATACTAAATCTAAAGCTTTCAACAAATACTTAAGCGGATGATTCGTGTTTTTCAAATATGTTTCTTATTTCTGTGGACATAGAGGCCAGTCCGCCGTCCACTCAAACCGTGCCGTGAAGACGATGACGTATGAGGTGCTGTGATGCGGATGATGGCGCGATGTGTTATGAAAGTGACCTATAACTACGCAACAGTACCAACTAGTCGTAGTCAGTCCAAAATAAGAGCGAACACATCATCTGGGCTGTTTTTCAGTGTACACGATCACTGACTTTATTTGGTCTGACAAGCAGTATGTCGGCACTCGAAAGTTGATATTGGTATTTAAATGTTTTTTTTTTTTAAACCGATTATTGTTATTAAGCGGAATTATCAAAAAAAAAAAATGTTGTTGGTTAAAAAAAAGTCGTTTGTTTTTTGACTTTAAATAAAAATAATTGTTTTGTTTGTTATAGTTCAATTTTGTCACAAACACCGATTGTCAGACCACTAAAATTCAGTGTAAAAAAATCAAAACAGAACCAGACAATGTTTCGATAAGATTAGTAAAAAATGTAAATGGCAGTATCAATTTAAGAAGAATGCAAAAATTTTTTACCTATAAAAGTGTCAAGTCTTCAATAGAATTATTGCCTAACATTGCGGATACCCCGCGGATACTATCACTTTTTCTGTATACATCCCTATCGCCTAACTATCCGCACCACTTGTATTTTGTTGTTATTAGTATCATTAACCACTAAACACGCACTATTACTAGGAATTATCACTTGTAATCACTTTGCGAGTAATAAGTATCAAATGTATAAAAACCTTACCTATAACGTTAACAGTAATTACTGAGTAAATCCGCACATCACTTATACGCTAGTAAATGTCGAAGCGCTAGTCACTTACAAATAAATAGACATCCATGATAATAAGAAAAACCCTTAAATCTAATTCTGATAGCCAAACGTTTAGTAGATAATATTAGAAAAAAATAACTTGCGTTTTTTTTTTAAATTAAACATCTGATTTCTCAATGATTAGCGGCATTCACTTTTTTTTATTTATTTTTTTATTTCAAGGAGTATTTCACCTTTTTTCAACTGATATGGCACTATTCCAAAAAGTTTTATTTGTTTTTTTTTTTTAATAATTCTCCATGCAGTCCGTTAATCATTGAGATTTAAATATTTGAAAAACAAAAAGTCGACATTACATAACCCTACAATAAAGGTAAGTATCATCGATATAGACAGGCTAATCATATTATTGGTGACACAGCAATTAGGTACTTATAATTAAAATCCTCTACCTGTATAAATAAGGTATGTATGTGAAAATATAATAAGTAAATGAACTGATATTAAAGACGATAACCTAACATGGCATCTCTAGTAGAAGTAGACTTATCCCTTACACTATTAAAGTGCCATTTGGTGGGAGGAAATAAAAGTTCACGATAAACCTACGAAAATATTGTAAAACACTTAAGTTAGGTTTAAAATTTTGCTAAAATAAAACATAACTAATAAACTAAATTGAACTAAACAACACTCCACTCGAACGTCCCTATCAGATAGGGTCATCAGTATCACTGAATACAGGTAATCAATAATTTAAAAACTCACGACTTTTTTTTTCCTTCAAAAGGAAAATACTTCCCAATTTAAGATTGATCCGAAACAAAAAATGCAATTTCTGGCATCACTACACCGCTAATTATTATTTTGGATAAAAATCAACTCCCAATCAACAAAGTGCAGAATAAAATTAAAATAAAATCAATAGTACGACCTAAAATGACGCATAAAATTATTTTCAATAATACCAACTTAATTTAACAGAAATTATTTCTAGCGCCATCAGACGTAATTAAAGTTCAAAAAACAAACACTCTAACACAGAGGAGTCCAATAGTCGCCGCGTCATATCCGTCACGTCACACCGCGAGATTAAGCGATCTGGTTCAAGTAATCCATGAAGTCGTTGGAGAACAGCTGCATGGAGGGCTCAGTAAGGGGCGTGTGGCGCGGGATGCAGCCGCCGCCCAAGCGCCCAATGGGGAGCTCAATGGAGCGCTCCACGGGACGCTCAACCCTCGCCACGGGCCTGGTTCGCAGCGTGGCTAGGTAGCGTTCGGCCAGCGACTCGCCCACGCTCATGGCCAGCGTCTCAGGGCTGACTCCGAGTAGGGACAACGATTCAGTGAGACTCGCGAGGGTGGGAGCCAGAAAGTTGGTAGCGGGTTCTTCAGCGGGTGGGTCTTGTGAGCGGGAAGTCATGCTGGTGTTGATGACGGGACGCAGCGCGGGGGGCGAGGCACGGCGCGGAGGCGACGGCGCTAGACCCCACGAATCAAAAGCAGGGGGGGTGCCGGGAGAGCCTCCCGGCACCGCCGACTGTTATGGCCACTGCTGGTACAGCGGGAACGTCCTCTTGGTGAAGCAGTAGCTCAGCGGCTTGACGAAGTGAGTGTCGACCACGCGGCAGTGTGGGCACGTCACCGGGTGCGAGTAGTCAGAGTAGTTTAGCCGCTGCTGCGGGTGGAACAGTCCCTTGAAGCAGTTGTTGCACTGTAGACAATGCGAGATACAGCTTTAGTTTTGCCACTATTTTCACTAAGAGTTAACATCATGTAGCAGTAACAAAAAAAAAAGGTTGTATTCCTTTGCGAACCTCACCTTCAGTCTCTCAGCGCAGCACGGCGTGGCCATGAAGATGTCATAAGAGTACATGGTGCCGAGCACGAGGGACGAGCCGTCCCACTTCTGTCCGCAGAATCGGCAGCGGATGGTGCGCTCGGGGTCACACCGCTCCAGGCAGCCCATGCACACGCACGTCAGGTATTGCGTGCGCCCTTCCACCTTCACCTGATGGACAAAAAAAGTTGAGGTTAACAATCTCTCCTTTAATAAGAACAAACCCTTAACCCTCAAGAACATCAGTTAAGCGGCCAGGATTTGGGACCGTGCCCAGACCTCCATCACTATGAACTGAATACCGTAACAGCGAACTATAATCAGGAAATGTCAGACTCAATCAAAGACTAGATCCGGCCAGTGTTTTTTTTATTCTTTGTTAATTTGTGACTAGATAGGCCAGTAGTATTTTGTTTTTTCCTATGCATCCTGTTTACGTACGACGATTTTAAGACCTATGAACCTATAGTAAGGTGAAATGTGTTATCTTAACTTGTTTTCATTTTCTCGTTACGTAGTTATTATCAGTATTTACCTACAAATGCGCTAATGAGAATATTATGTAAGCTTAATTGATTAAATGTACCGAGATAGTTAAGAAATAACTTCATGACATTATTTTCATTCTTTGAGCGAAAACGAACGATTTTTTAACCAAAAATAAAAACGGGCGATGTTTTCCTTCGCTGTTTTGAAAGCAGTGGTAATGAAATAATTAACACAAAGTGATGCCTGCCCGTGTCGGAACCCACGATCCATAAGGCGATACATAAGTTGGAGCCCTCACCAACGGCCCACAGTCTCTGCAGAAAGCAAACGGAAAAGCTTTGATGCCCTTCTAAATGTAATTTGAGCAATCAACAAGGAACTGCGTAGTTGGTCGAGTGGTCACAAGCGCGCCTGCTGAGCATAAGGTCTTCCGTTCGACTCGGTCGGGCAAAGTGTTATTGGATTTTTCCATCAGGAAATTCTCAGTAGCAGCCACGGAGAGTCTGGATTTGTGCCCGATTGATAGCAATAGACTCGCCCACTATAACATGGGAATTAAAACATTACTGGCGAAATATGGGGTGTACAATAAGCCAACCACCACCTTCACAGGCGTGATCTTATGTTATTTCAATCAATCAAATGTTTCAACTGAAAGTATATCCTAAAACGAATCCCCGTTGTACCGCATGTACCATTGACTTGAACCATCAATGGTGCAGAGGAGACTAATTAGTTTCGTTTGCACCATTAATATTAATACAACTACTTCACCATACTTTTGCTGTAAGCACCTTAGCCAAAGTTAACGATAAATAATTTCAAAAGCTTCATATGAATGCTGCAGAAACCCAGACTATCGGGGGCTCCATGCTAATACTAAGACCAAACAATGCGAGAAGGCGACTTCTCTCTAATCCGACGAATAAACAACTCGACAAGTCTTGTATGACTACGTTTGTCTGTAAAACAAACTCGCAACATCTTATTTAAGTTTTCTATTTTGTATTCGTACTTAAAAACGGCTGGCTTATTGTTTGTTTTTTATTTAAATGTTGCTAAGTTTATTGTAATATCTGTCTGTACAAGTTTGGTAGGGTGATAAGTTTTCTAATATCGGATAGAATATACTTTGACTTTATTTTCGACGTGACAGTGATGGTTTTGGTGTTTCTCGGTATGGAAATCAGTGATTAACTTCTCTGATAGTGGTAAGTAGGTGACCCAAAAAGTCTGACAACCAGTCTTACCAAGGGGTATCGTATTACCCAGTGTTAACTGGGTCGTGGAGGTCAAATAGGCAGTCGCTCCATGTAAAATACTGGTATTCAGCTGCATCCGGTTAGACTGGAAGCCGACCCCAATATAGTTGGGAAAAGGCTAGGCAGATGATGATGGTAAGTCTCATCAACATACATAAAGGGTGTAACGAGACCCTTAACGAAGCCGAAAGGCACTTATTGTCGCCGTCATTGCGATCATTATTTTGTTCTAAACCATACCTGGGAACCTTCTAGTTCCGGAGATATTGGGGGTCAAAGTTCCGACTATTTCACAAGTTTTTTTTTTAAATACCTGTTTTTAATGTTATAACTTTTACTTTGAATACCTCCACGACCCCCGTACTATTCAATGAATCCATCAGCACAATGTTTTGAGTGAATTACATTGAGTCCTGCCGTAAATTTTCACCCTAAAAATAAAGTCGTTTACCAGCAAAAATTTTTGCGTAGTGATACTTAGTTTGATGTACAGAAACCTTGGTTGACGGCTTCGTGAAGGGTCTGTTTACACTCTGTATATAAATACACTGTCGCCAGGAGCAGAAATGCACCTCATACATACCGGTGACTCATCAAATGGTACGGAAATTATTGTTGCCCATTCAAGAACGCAGTTAAAACGTCCTGATCGCGTTCAATGTCGCTGGTGAAATCTGCTCTAGGTTAGAGTGGAATTTACAAAGATATCAAAGAGTATTTTTGAACAAATTAAAACAGGTATTTACCTCCACAGCACCGCTGGTATGTTGACGTGGGCTCAAGAAGAATGTCCCGTCGACGAGCGGATATCGGTCGAAGACATGCAGGGTTTCCTTGCAGAGCGAGCAGGATACCTTCGACTTGTGCTGACCCGCCAGCGTAGACAGGATGAAGAGTCGCGTGTCGTCATTGCCATGGTTACCTTCGTCCTCGATCTATAACAAAAGAATTGACAGGTCAGTAAAATTGGTGTAAGACTGATGCTCATATAAAAGCTTTGTGAAAAGTTTTAAAAGATTTTTTTCTTCATAAATAACACTCTTCACGTGATAAACCCGCTAATAACCGTAATTTTCTATCAAAAACAATAGACAAGCACGACCCTATTCGCCCAGAGCGCAGACGTTATTGTAAATCCACGCCCGCAATTTCAATATTTCATATCCCCACATTTACATATTACGATTAATGCATCCACCCACGACACTTACCGCAGCAACTCTCCCTTCGTAATAACACAAGTAAATGACTGCATAAAGTTGAATAATGAAAGGCGCTGAAAGGCAATTACGCTGAATTCGGAGTCGAAGTCAAACAAAGGCTCACAGAACCACGGAGATCGATTGTGAAGCACGATTCGTTCACGTACGAGCAATTTGTGAGAGCGAATAATAATGAAAGTTTAACGAGTTACTGTTGCAGCGTAGGCACAGCGGTACGCCTTAATTAAACATAATATTATGAGCTGTCAAAGCGTAATACGTCCAATCCCATTTTCTACCCGACGTATTGATTAACAAAGCATTGTTCCTCGTTTGGGTACAAGCCCGAGTCTGGCATTAGTCAGCCAGACTCGTACAACATCTGATATTAATATTATCGGGCAGTTAATTGTCTACACGCTGACTTCACATGAAACAGAATGCGAGACGCATAAGTAAGGAACTCTTCTTACATTCCAGTGTGCATTTATTGATGCTAAGCATTCCTATCTATTATTAGAGTGACGTCGTGACACCAGGAACACATAAAACGTACCCGGCGAGAGCGTTGACCTACGCAAACAAACTCAGTATGATTTGCAGTGTAGTGCAGTGCAGTTTGCCAAGAGACGAGCGGGCGGGGGCGGGCCATCCGGCATAGCAAACACCGCCGCGATATCTCGCTACCCAACTTCAACATGAGCGCCGTCTATTCCGGTCGTGTCGAACATTTCGTTATTTAACCGATCATCATAACATTCGCTACCGAATGTTAATGCTCCTCTCCATTTGTAAATTGCAATCGTCAGACTGGTGTTGTCGTCTGACGTGATAAATAACTGACCGCGAGCGCCGCCTGCGCCGGACTGCGTGATTGATTCAACCGAGCAGCTGCTCACACGATACATAGCTACTTTATGATTGATAACACTGAACTCAGGACAACTTTGCTGGTGAGAGAAACGCGAGAGTGGCTAATGAAACGTCTATGAATTACTGTGTTAATTAAAACAGCGCTAGACGCGACGCCTTGGGACTAATGAGTGACAATTAAATTGTTAAGTGTCGCGCACACGACAGTTTAGTGAGGTTGCAGGTCTCGGCCGACGAACCCGCAGTGAGTGCTGCAAACTTGCACAATTTACTTTTGTTCTGCAAGATTGATGAGCACTCCGACGCAGACTATTTATTTACTCAATCCGATCACGCTTTGTCTCGCAATCGTCGCCTTTTATAGTTGTCTACGATGACTCGGCGTGGCAGTAAACCGACACATAAAACTTTCAGCCGAGTTTAGGTAAGTGCATGTCTCCGGGATAGGTAAAACCAGTCGACGCGACCGCAAATATACGAATAGAGCAGAAAGCGATTTGGTCTAGTATGGAGTCAGTTAACAAGAGCGGCCCGAGCCATTCGACTGGCGTAGACGATCGTAGCTTCCTCTAATTACGTCTACTGAATTTACATAGTGCGGAGAAACTTGGCAGCCAGTAAACTTTGCGGTTTCAATGGTGTCGAAACGTCCCGATCCCGACCGCCACATCCTCGGGGCGACTTCCGTAACAGAACTGTTTTAAAATAAAATTTAAACTGAAACAAAGAATGTTGGAATAATGCGTAAAGTTGGGATTCGTTGTCGCACAAATTTAATCGTGGTTCTGTTCGTTTGTTTCGATGTTCAAACAACAAGAGCGGGAAGAGCTCGTTTCGAGGAGGAGACGAGAGCCATAGAGAGTGCTCGAAGCGTCGTTAGTCCTCCACGTCCCGCAGAACGAATGTACACACATTAAAACTTTCCCAATTGAAGGTGACGCAATAATTAAAGAGCCGTACGAGGTGCCACCCCACGCAGAGCGCTTTATCGCGCCCGGGAAATGGAAAACAACAGTATCAGATAAACATTATCTCAACTACATTCCTGGCACTACTACATCGACGGATCATATTAAAACACAAACAAACGCTCTCAACTTCAAAATGTAGCCATCAAATATCAACAAATGTTCTCCATATTTGCTGAAAAGTAAAATAAAAATAGAAAACAGAAACAGAAAAGTGGATTCGCCTTTCATTTGTATTTTCTCTTAATAAACAGTTGCAAAGGTATTCACGCTACATTGTCAACATCGTTTCCCATTGTTCTTAGTATCTATATACTCAGTAAAACATTCGCAAACGAGCTTTTATTATAAAACAGCAGACATTGCCGACCTAAGGTTGAATAACGGCGATAAATCTGGATAGTACCCAGGGGTGGCTTATTTTTAATTAGCCAAATGAAACTTTTCCTATTATATTTCGCCGTCGTCGGCACTGAACACTTAAATATAGTAAAGATAAAAATTAAATACAAAGCGAAACGGGAGAGAGTACTGAAAGGCCGAGGAAAAATGTGAAACCTCACCGGAATCCAATTAGCAGCAACAAGATATCCTGATCTGATAGCAATGAAATTATTTAATTGAATTTTAAATGGCTCGATTCTTGGAATACCCTGTGGCGTTTACGATTTTGAATGGAGAAGCTATCAGACGTTGAAATATTAGGAGTGATGGTGGAAGGGGGAAGCAATTTTTCACCAGTGCCATCTCAAACAATAAGTCTGGGAACGGATGGCGGATGGTATTTGTGGTGCTCGATACATTTATCGTGACGACTGCGTTGCGTTCCGCCTCGTGTTTGCCATTGTCTGAGAGCTTCACGTTAATACTTTGCTCTTTGTATCAGAAAATGTATTCTATAGTAATGCAATCGCAGAATTTTATACTTTCTGAGCATTCGAGGTCAGGTTTTTGTTCTTTAGAAAATGTACACTTAAAACACAATCTATGTTCTATGTTCTATATTCTATGTTCGAGTCAGTACAGAAAGTTTATCTCCAAGATAAATGAGAATAACACAGTGAATGCTATCTGAATCACTGACAGTTACCTAGCTCCGGTGCACAGGGCAATGCAGATTACAACTTTCTAAGGGAAATTATGGTTTTATTCCATCACGCTGGTTATTCTCAAGCGTAACTTGTCTGCTCATCAGTATTCGACTGTCAAAGGACACAGCGGTTTATGTAAATCTCAAGCATTTATTACGCTTGCAACTCTGTATACTCCGATACTCGAGGCGAGCGGGGAATTCATGAAGCGAACAATTTGTTAATCTTTGCAAAGAGAAATACCTCAAAGGGGAACGTGAGGGCCGGTATTGAAGGCATCTCATGTACTCGTGAAATGCTGACTATACATGCGTTATAAGTGTAAATATTTCGCAAAAATTCAAACGTCTTGAAAGATATTTTCTCGCGTGAATTAGTCGCGTCCCGACATTCCACATTACGCGGCGATGCGCGATATGAATGCCGAGATATTGTCGAGTGACAAAAGGCATCTTAATTCGACGCTAACTGGCGTCGAGAAAACTCCTACGTGACGAGTAAGTACATATATCTTAAGAGATCTTAAAGTTGAACTATGCAACAAAGTCGTTATAATTTTATTGCTCCGTCTCCGGGGGATATGAAGTGTCTAAACATTCTGAACACTCTGAAGGACAGCGTCTCAAAGTTAAGTAAAATTTAGATTCAAATGGGTGTTAAAAATGTTCGAACGAACCGAGTGGGTGTTCGGGGTGTTTTGATGCGATTTTGATGAGGTTCCCCGTCGAAACCGTCCGTGACTGAACGGTGACATTTTTATTAAAATGTTGTCTGACAATAAAACGATGTTCAATGAACGAGATGTCGTAAATTTCGGAGGTAATTGATTGCGGCTCTGTCCAAATTCACCGACATGTTTGGATGGTGTGCAATTGGAATGAAAAAACCACGGTATTGCTAAAAGAATGGAAACGTAGCGAATGTTCTGTGTGTGTTCAGCCGCAGACGAGACGTTCCGTTCTCGCTACATGGAAAACTACTTACCCTAACTTCGTTTTATCGTTAGTAGGATTGTTATGTCAGTTAGTGCCCATTCAGCGAGCGCGTCATTAGTGCAACGTAGATAATGTGCCCTTGTGTTTTATAGTTAGTAGAGATGTACCGAATGGTCCGGAAAGCAGAATATTCGGCCACATCTGTAGCCGGCGACAATTAGGTAAAAAGCACCGACTAGTCGGCAGAAATAATTAAAATGAAATGATTTTAATTTTTTTATTATTTTTTATTTTATTTTATAATCAACCTTACCTACAGGTGGTTAGGTAATCTAGGAATCGGAACTCTTCCTTTAGTGACCATTAAACATAAATTAAAAAAAAAAACATTTGTAGTTTTAACAGAAAAAATAGTATTTCTATGAACGTACGAGTACATTGTGTAACCACTCAATGTGAGCAACTCAACTGTAGATGTAACGTCATGTACCTACATTACCGATGCTACCTTAACTCCACCGAAAGCAATGATCGGCTTGGCCGATTAGTCGGCCTTTTTGCAACCGACTAATCGGCCAGTCTTAGTCGGCAGGCACATCTCTAATAGTTAGCCGTTTTATAAATAAAATAACGCGTCTCAATTGTTGTTAGCGACCTCCGTTTTCCATTGTGTCCGAAGATAGTCATTATTATAATACTAGATATTTAATTGCCTACAAATGTAAGAAATCCTAGGTCCTCAATATTTCTTGCCTCCTACAGAGATTGATGGTATAGGTATTGTCTGGAAACTGAACATTTCATGTTAATTAGCGACCTGTAAATGCAATTAATGTTAGCATACTAAAAATTCATTTAGTGTTATACCATCAATGTTGCTAAAGATTTTTGAACCTTCAAAAAAAAAAAAAGGAAATTAAATATACGGCAGGAATAGTACACGTTTAAATACTCGAATATCGTTCCAAGTGTACGTTTGCTTTTAAAAACTGTCATATACCTATTTTCAATAAAAAAAAATTACTGTCATCGATGAAATGCCTGCCGTTCCCCTCATGTCAAAGATGAAACCTTTGAACACAAACGTGAAACAGTCTCAAAAATTAACTTTAAATTTCCTCAAACATTCGTGCTTCCCGCTATCCACCATTTTAAGTATTTCGAGTAGTCAAATTCATTCGCTTGACAAACATCAGCGAAGTTTACTTTGCTAGTTTGTTCGTACATAAGTTAACATGCAATGTACATGAATACTTCATGAAGATGCATCATACACCTATATTTAACTCTAAAAAACCTTTCTAGCTACCTCTAAAATAAAGCCATCGAATTCTCTGGAGAAACAAAAGGAACAGAAAATGTAGCTTCAATATTTTGCTCAAGCAAAATTTGGTCCTTTGTTGACTAAATATTTATGCTTCATTTTCATACAATACCCTTATTATTTTTTAATCAGCAACATCGAATCTCGGTTTAGTTTGGGAGCTATCAAATCCCCATAGACATTATTTTATCGTCAGCTGCCAAACATCATTTAGTAGGAACCACACTATCGGAATCGACGTAAGCCGGTCAGTCAGAACTTTAAGTTCATGATGATAATCATCAACATTCTCCTGCCCTTTCCAGTATCCTAGTTCATTTCGGGTCGGCGCCGCATGTCTTCTTCCTATAACACTCGTCATCTCAGCAGTCACTATCGTTTCTCTGGTCTTCCTTTACCCTTAATCTTATAGCCATTCAAATTTAGACTCAAAACGGAAAGTTTCACGACACGTAATGTCATGAGGACGAAAAAATGTAAATAAGATATCGATTAAGTAACATCGATAATCGGAATCGTTTCACCATAAGGAAATATTTACATTAAGACGAGTTATAAGTGTTCTTGCGATAATTCTATCAACGCTGTTGACCACGTGCGCCTGCGCAAACAGCTGAGTCAACACAATCATGTGTATGTAGAAATGGCTGGCTATTGGTCTATCCGATATGTGTCTAGTGAAATCTGACCTTATCTTGGATGTTTGCTGTCTGAAATAGCCACAATGGACGTCGTTGTTCGTTGTTGTTTGGTTAAGTATTTTTCTCGCACCCTATTTGCTGTTTAAGCAATGTTATCTGACTTCAAATTGGTGGTAGACTTATTCAATTCAAGGCACTCGTGAATTTGACTTATTAAATTCGCTATTAATCTTGGACTCCTGATGTCTTAAAAAGATTTAAATGGTTGTCCCGTCATGTTTTAGCTGATGTTTCGGCCATAAAAAAATTAGTTTCAGCTGTAGCTCTATAGACAAATGTCTAAAAACTTTTAGATTTAAAATTAAATTAGCAAATATACGAGCGATACGTATGTATCATCACCTAAGCACATCAGTAGTTAAAATTTGACATTGACAGCGCCATTATGTCGTAGCAGTAAGAGCGATTTTTGGACTGCAGTTGACTAGTATGAATCGTTAGCTGCTAGTAAACATATTTATTATTCCCAACTGCAATCGTATAACCCGTAAATTTTATTTTTATGACTTGTTTTAGGGTCTGACTCATGTTCGAACAGTAATCAGACGAAAAAAATATACCAAAGCTGTGTAACAAGAATTTGAGAAAAATTTGATTCATCCTGCCAAATTGAATCAAAGTAAAAATTTATTTGACGACATCGTTTAAAATTTTATATTTCATGTTTATGTTCTCACTGATAAAATATTATGAGTTATGACAGCTGAAAGTGCCTGAAGTTATTACTTTACGTATCTGAATTCATAACAGACACTAAAATCATCTCGGTAACTGCTTGTCCAACAATAAATTCTTAGGCTACTTAAAAAAGGATGAATTTTGGTCGATGTCCAAGCGAATAAAATAATTCTTAGAAAACCATTTGGTTTTATTGAGTGTTTTCTAGCTCAATTACGCATCGACTAACTCTTTGGAATTTAATGGGTTCTACAAATACTACTTCAATTTTGTAAAGGCAACCATAGACGGTTCAACCAAATTGATTTACTTGATTGAAAAATAGAATGAAAAATTTGGCCGACGTTAGAATAAGCAAAATTACCAAACTAAAGTGTCGGCCAAATCAGCCATTTTTCATTAAATAACTAATGCGATTTAATTTGGTACATTGATCCAAATCAAAAGATAGGTAAGTGAACCAAAATTATATTTTTTGTTGCTAGTCTTCAGCACAAAAAATTAAGGTGCTTAGTAGAACGTAAAATAAAACAAGTAATAATCCCTGAAATTAGATCTCATGTCGATTTTTACTACCTATCATCATAGATACGAATATTCATGTTCATTTTTACGAGAAAGGCTTCAAAGATGTAAAGTTGCTTGTGCGGCAATGACATGTTGGATTCAAACGTCACAATAGCACAAAAACATAGTCACAGGTTGGTAGTCAGCGTAGTAAAGGAACTATGTGTCGTATTCTACTGAAATACGTTCCAAAATTAAATATTTAAACACCATGTTCAGGACTGGCTCGATAGGTTCATAATGTATTCAGCTTGTAGCAACTGCAGATGGGATAATGATAGGACGACTTTAAATTAATTAGGGTAAATAGATGATGATATTAAATAGTGATGGTTAAGACTTCTATCACGTGATGATCATGGCCGTGAAGGGTGTTGTTGTAGCTCTAAGAGAGTATCGGAACGGTCGACAAATCCAAAAACTTTCTCATTTGAGATCCATCTTCTGTTTTTTACCTCTATTTTCTCACCATACATCTTAAGAAAGCGCCAAAGTTGAGGGTAGCCTGTGAAATTAAAATATTCTTACGTTTATTACAATTTGCCGGCCAGTGTCAGGTTGTATGTTGATTAAAATATGATTGATATCGTAGCAAGATGCCTACATTCGCACTGTGACTACTTTTTAGCACTTTCAAGTAATCGGTAGCACGATGCCAACATTTTGAAATCACCATACTAATATTAGATCGCACAATGCCTACTTTTAAATTTTTGTCCCAGTTACATCGCGAGATAATTTCGCGGGGTACTCTTGCGCTTTTATCATAATAGGTTTTGTAAAAGTATTCTGACTTAAAAGAGTGTCCATGGAGTTTCTTGCCCGTTCTTCTCCATAGAGATCTACGTTAGGGAATGGGCAACTACAGTACTTTCACAGTTTTTATGCCTTGTGACTGAGACTGTAGCTAAATTTCATTGTAGACAATTCAAAAATGCCTGTAACTGGCCTACTTGAAATAAATACTTTGATTTTGATTTGATAGTTAACAAGATTATCATATTCTATCGGATACCAACAACTAAACGGTCTTACTAAACTATTTACAACACCATATAATCCTAACTATGCCATACAATAACGCCGTAACACCAAACTAGTAAATATTTCGCAGAGATTGTCATCATAAACCGTTGTTTATACGTTATAGAACCATAAATCCATCTAGATAAGTACTAGTATTTGTTGTATGAATAATTGTAATGAATAGAACATTCCTTTAGGCTAGACGTTAGCGCCACTGATCGGTACGAAGGTTCTTGCTAACGGTTCTACGGCGCAGTTATTTTTTTTTATGATGCGGTTACGCCGGTTACTTGCAATATAAAACTGTACCTATCAGTGGCGAAGGTTTCATACAACTCGATTCTTACCGGCTTTCCTATGAAAAATGCCACAGTCTGTTAATATTCTATAGCCAAATAATATTATCACATTAAAGAAATGTACTCCGGCTACTCCGCCGGGATCTAGTTTTCTTGGGCACAGTACGCTCGACGGCCATTCAAGCTCTACAAAACCAGTTTATGCGGATCTCTTATTGTATAGGAAATCTATACAAAGCGAGGCCAAGTTATACTGGAAACGTACAGCTTCATGTGCTACCGTGTGTACATCTGTACAACATAATATCTCTAAAAACTAGCTTTTTTTTGCTTTAGTAGTGTTGGTTTTCGTCGATTTAAGATCAATAGTAACCTATCTGCTTTTAAAGTCCAAATGAGGATCAGGAGCAGATTTTCAAAGTCTTTTTTTTAATATCTCTTTCTTCTTTAGTTCACTGTTTTCAGGAGTGTTTCTTGATATCTTCCAATTTTGTGTTTCTGCCATAAGTAGCAGGTGGTGTGTGTCAGTCAGTCGGTCATGGAGCTGTTTTGCTTTAAGCATAATCATCTAATGTTAAAACTGCTGGTCCATTCCTCCCCTCGCTGCGAGAGAGAATCGAAGATGATTAAAAAAATGTTTCAGCAATTTGTTATGGTATCGCAGCATATAATTTATTATCGCCCTTAACATATACAGAGGAAGTAGGTATAAACGCGTCCGTAATATCGATATTGATCCGCATCTGTTTACAAGTGGAAGCCTGCCTCAATGTACTTTGAAAGACGCAGCTGATGACGTCACAATAATTCGAGAAGATTTAAATAATGCTGGCCACGACACCCATTAAAAGAAAACAGTGCTTAGTATTCGAAATTTAAAAAATGCTGGCCACTTAAAAAAAAAATCTTGATTTAAAATGTAAGAAGTTCTAAAATATTATTATGATGGCGGAAATTCATCGCAGTCTTATGCGAGTATGGCATTGCACTACGACTAGAAAATTAAGTAAACAATACATAATACCGTCTGGGAATGCTCTAGACCGGCTTACGTCAAGTCTATTATTATCACAAACTTACTATAGACTACCTATTTACCTAGCTACATTGACTATTATGTGTTTTGATAAGGCAGTAACAAAGGATTTGTTGAACTCAAGCAAAAGAGATAATGTGCCGACGAGATCCTTATAAATACGTATAAAGGAACTCAACGGTTTAAGTGGTTTAGCTTAGGGATCGCGGATACTGGGAATGAAGATAAAATTGGAATGATTTCTTCTGTTTGCGTGCTTCTATTTTAGTCTTTGGAGGTTTTATAAAAAATACTTGAAGAACATAACATCATGCCTGTAATCGCAGAAGGGTTAGGCAGAGGTGAACGTAATAGTACACCCATATTTCGCCAGGTATATTTAAGTCATATGTAATAGGGTGGCCCTATTGCCATCCGGGTACAAATTCAGACTCCGTGGCTGCTACTGAGAATTTCCTGATGGAAACCCAATAACACTTTGTCCGACCTAAAAATCGAACCCAGGAGCACATGCTCAGCAATCGCGCTTGCGACCACTAGAACAGCGAGTCAGAAACTTGAAGAATTTAAAAAAAAATCAGGGAAGTAAATTGTAGTTTGACGACTAAACCAGGTTATTAAGACTGAGTTTCAAGATTAAATCAAGTTCTTTCTTCGATTTTAAATTTCTCTAAGCTATGTATTGTTTTCCGCTTTACCTTCCAAGAAATCTGTCAAAACCTGACACGAACAGTGCACTGTGGTGGGTACAAACCCACGACAATCTCAACGTACTACACAACGCCGGATAAGAACCACCAGCGAACAAAGCATGCATCTTGTAATCGATACACTTGTTCAACACAACTACTATTATAGGTACATTCCTACACGAACAAAAACAAACTACGATTACATTATCAGCTTTATGATACGAGTATAACCAACCATTTGGCTTGCACTGATAACCCTGCACTTATTGCTATGTCACCTCAGAGCAAACGTTATCTGTTTTGCAAAGTTGCCAACAACAGCCTTGTAAGCGTTATCTCATAACGAGAATAAGAGTGACAATTATATACATAGATAAAGTGAAAATTAATAAATAACTCAACCAAATTACCATTTCACTGATATGAAACTAAGAAAGTCGTAAATATGAGATCTTAGTGTCGGGTAGACGGTTCGCTTCGATACGTTCTTTATTCAATTTGTATCGCCTCGATAAGTTCCCATTCAAGCTAATGTAACGTCCGTTGGTAAATGTTTACATCGGTACTTCAACAGGAAAAATGCGTATTTACTACCATTATCCAAAATAAACAGTATAATCATTATTTGAACACAAATAATGTATTTATTTGTGATATTATCCGATTTGTACAGTGGTTATATGTATGATACCTAAGTTATTTACATAATTATGTATTGATGTTAAGTTCACTTTAATCGCTTTATCTTCATGATAATTGAGATAAATATATCGGGTGACATTAGTCATTCCCATACCTGCGTCATGCTTGGTAGTTATTATAATGGAATTTATGATCACTTTAGTTTGAATTGAATTACATATCAGTATTATTGTATTCAAAAGCCATACCTTCTTGCATCGTTACTGAACGATATAGCATGCATTTCCATATAACGAGTAGCAATTAAGGTACCTTTTATACCTAACCATTTATTTAAATTATATGCTGGCGAGTTATTACTATATAACGTCAATGATCCGACTGAAAATGAGAAAATTCTGAGAAAATTCCGAGTATATTTAGAGATTTCGTATTACGAAATCTCTAAATATACTCGGAATTTTCTCAAGGAAAAGTCTCAGTAAAACAAACTTACGGAGCGCAAATATAAAAGTTTTCCCAGCTAACTTTATTCGTGAGTTCAACGAAGCAAACTGAAAGAAAGAAGAAACAACTGCTAGCGTCACGTCATGCGTCCCTATTTGCATCGAATGAACTATATCTTATCAGCTCAATTGCAATAGTAGAACCGTCGGAGACTGCCTTTACATCAACGATAAAACAGCCACATGATAAATTAAATTTCTCTGCAGTGTGATTGTAAATATGAAACTTATTGGTTCTATATTAATATTAACAGTTTTATGATACTCGGTACATGTAGGTAATTATTTCATTGTATGTAGCGCAATGTTTGTTTGACCTTTTACGATGAAAACAGATAAAATAAATGCGGCTATATTATTGGCGGTTTTTGAATTGAGTAATTAAAGTTTAACTCACAAAAATTTTAAATTTCGAGTGTTAGTATTTGGGTAGTATTTAAACGAGCGAACATAAATTCAAATTAAAGGTGTCAAAAATATTGAAAATGGGCTACTGAAATACTAAGTGAGCGACAAACAGTGGGCTAATACTAATGTTTAAAACAGCGACTTGAAAATAGAAATTTGAGTTACTAGTTGTTCAGTACGATTATGTGATAATTCAAGGACTCCTGTAAAAAAACTTAAAACAAGGTTATTAATCACTACATTGTAGATAAGGCGTAGTCGACGAACCCCCGCTGAGCGGGGCTCCTATTTCTGTTTACAGAGTTTAAAGTAACCTAACACGAAGGGGATGGCGGGGTCTTAGTTCGCTCACTTCGCTCGCTCACTAGACCCCGCCATCCCCTTCGAACCTAACCTGTCCGAGTCGGGGTGCCACAAGTCTCTCTCAGCATACGCTCGCTCTTGCTTCCTTAATTCTCCTTGCCGCAATGACCAGATAAATAGTTACTTACTTTGGTACAATAGTCGCCCATTTAGTATATTGGTCGCCAATTAAATTTTTATTCGCCCGATTAATAATTTCCCTTAGTATTTTATTGAAGGGTCAACAGTGATAGCCTAGTGGTGTGACCGTCGGAATGCAAAGTCATAGGTCTCAGGTTAGAACCCAAGACATGTACCTCTGATTTTTCTGATTCATGTGCATATTGTATAATTATTACTTGCTTCATTGAAGGAAAACATCGTGAGGAAACCTGCCTGAGAGATATTTCTCGACGGTATGTAAAGCTAAGTTAGGGGCCCATGCATGGGCGGTATGGTAACTCTAACACCAGATTAGGCACTAAGCACCAGTAGCGAAGGGACAATTTTTGTAAAAGGTAAGCCGGAGTACATATCTTTAATGTGATTATATTATTTGTCAATAGAATACTGACTGTGCCATTTTTCAAAAGAAATCCGGTAGGAATCGAGTTCTATGGAACCTTCGCCACTGCTAAGCAAACTAAAAGATTGAAGGGAACTTAATAAAAGTTTGAAAGGAAATAAATAATCAAATACTAAAATCTGAAACTAGGTTTCAGTTACTCTTTAAATAATAAATAAGTACTTATGCAATGCTCGGAGGAATGATAAAGCAATTAAAATTCACTCAAATGTCTAATTAATTGCATTAACGTCACACGTAACGTAATGACTAGTTTTATGCAAACAATGCATAAATTAATGATAAAACAATGTATAAGTAATTATAACTAATAATAAAACGAACAAATGTAGCGTGCTTGCTAATTGCATTAGTTGTTATCAGAACACAAATAAAACAGTTTTATATTGTCAACAGTGTTATGTAAGGGTTGTGTTGACTAAGCTTATCAAGTTATTAATAAACAATGTTTTAGCTTACGTGGTTAAATACGAAGTAAGCAAGGAGTATATAAGGATCGTTGCAGGTGGCGTACTGCTAACCGCCATGGGAAAGACTTGAGTTTATACACGGTGTAAACAGAGCCATTTTTTTTTTTTTTCGGATGGGAAATCATCAAATGACCCCCCCGCTCTGGGCGGAGCGGAAGGGAGTATCAGACTTGTACTGACTAAAACACATCCATGTTCCTTCTTTGCCCTTTGTGTTCCAGGGCCACGGTATCTCTTTCGAACAGTCCCGCAGCCCTCTAAACGGACCCTTCACGAAGCCGTTTTTGGGAGATTTACACGGGTCAATTTTCGCCGTGCGGGTAATCGCTTCACAAAGCCGCATCGCTAGCCCATTTACACAGTTGACTGAATCGCTAGCGACTAGGTCATTTTCTTCGAATATGACTTAACACAGATCATGCGGCGGGCGATCGCCTGTAACCTGCAACTGACTGGTCGATTTTTGTCACAGGCCGCTTGCGGACGGTGGCCGAGCGGCTTACTCTACTTTGGGGCTTGCGACTCAAGTCACTGCCTAGCCGAATTGCCCTTTAGTCGGTCTAAAATCGACCCGTGTAAACCCAGAATTACCAAAACATTGTGCTGATGGATGCATTGAATATTACGGAGGTCGTGGAGGTTTTTAAAGTGAAGTTAACATTAAAAATTTGTATTTTTTTTTAAACTTGTGAAAATGTTGAAACTTTGACCCCTATATCTCCGTAACTAGAAGGTTCCCAGGTACGGTCTACTCTAGTACAAAATAATGATCGCAAAGACGGGAAGAACAAGTGCCTTTCGGCTTCGGTATGGTACTTTTACACCCATTATACGAGAATGGCACTTTTACACCCATTATACGAGTATGTCTGTAAACACTGTGTATAAATAAATGTTTCCATTGTTTGGTTGGTATAGATTAGGTAGCTATCTATCTACTTTAATGTAGGTATACATATTTATAACATGAAGTCACAATATTACGGTAAAAATGAATAATTACCTACGTTGTTAATACAATAACAAAACGTTCATTCATTATATAATTTTCTTGAGGAAAAACATTATGAATCCCACAATCGTACCTACAATAATACCACATAACTTCAGTGTTCTTGAACAAAATATAAATAGTTAAGTTATTTAAGCGCCAATTTAAGTACGGACTTAGAAAATTCTAGAAACCGCCTTTGACTCCGATAAAAATAAAACAGTAGGTATGCGTTAAGCGTTTGAAATAGGATTTTTATCGCAAGTATTGAACGCACACAAATGCATATTTAAGTAAGTACGTATAGGAGTAGTAAAATAATAAGTATAAGGATATGAACACATCGGCGGCAGATAAGCGTTCCGTTCGGTCAATGTGTTGAAAAAATAGTCTACGTAAAATTAAATAAAAATTTAATTTAAAAAAGTCTTATATTTAAGAATACCTACATGAATATTTTCTATTATAATTTAGGTTTTATTTGCACTTCTTATTCTTAGTATTTAAACATAGAAAGTGCTAGAGTCTAAATTTCAATAATTTGAAGAAAATAATTGTAATTTTATCCAAATTTTCGTATCTGTGTTTGTTATGCAGCTTTAATCTATTAAATAATGTTTATTTAGCCATAAATAGGTTATCTTATTGATATGAAATCTTATCTATAAGATAACAAGCGTCAAGCTGATGTCTAGACAGAACGCCTGTAATCCCCGAAGGGTTAAGCAGAGGTGTACCTAATAGTGCAGTAGTACACCCCACATTTTGCCAGTTATGTTTACGACCCATCATCTTTTCATAACATAACATGCGTAACGTAACATCACGAATTCACGACTATAATCCCTGAAGGGTTAAATCAGAGGTGTACCTAATAGTACACCCGTATTTCTATGTAATAGGGTGCGAGCATATTGCCAACCAGGCCAAAATACACAATCCGTGGCTGCTGAGTAATTCCTGATGGAAAAACCACAATTTTTCCGACCCGACAATCGAACCCAGGACCTCATGCTCAACAGTCGCGCTTGCGACCACTTGACCAACGAGGCAGGCGAATAAAGTGCTCTTTAACATAAATACTGTCTTACAAGTAAAAAAAATCACAAGCGTCTTAAAACCGCTGACACAGACGCGTATTTCCCTACTACACTTCGTGCTATGCGTGTCGTACATACCTATTACATGGCGATAAGCCACAAGCTAGTATCGCGGACTCGCGGTCGCAGAGGATAACGCCCGCGCCAAGGCGAACGTATACCAACAATAAACATGTCCGCTAGACCCTTACATAACATGCTAAAATAAATGTTGTACTACGCTAGGCAACTACAAATTGTCTGCATTGTTACGGCGAAGCGATCGGGGATTGAGTGATGAGAAAAGAGCGATAGCGGTGTTTGAAGTTACGCTTCTTTAGTAGGTATGTAGTCGCGAGTAAAATTGTGAAAATATATTTTTGTTTACATTATTTATATTAGACAAAGAATTTGAAGTAATAGGGAAAGACCTTTGTCCAGCTGTGGGATGACGCTGGCGTAGAGTATCAGTACCTATATTTGCATACATTAAAAAAAAAAAAAATATTACTTTGTTTACTGTATGGAAATTAGCTGTATTTAAGTTTAATATACATACATTTTGATAGTGGATTAAGCAATTACCGCCCTATTTTCAAGCTTATTAAGCGTCATTTAAAATTATAAAGAAATACTTCACAGCCTCATCGACCATTTCGTATATTGTCTTATTTGGCTCGCCTCTTTTGCAACGTAAATGTTAATTAACAACCTTATTCGGACAAGTACACGGTCCAATTTCATTTAAATGTGTAACATTAAGACTAAAACGAGCATACAAACCTATTACAAGGGCTGACACCTAAATCCGACCATTCTAACTGGTCCCACTTAGCATACATGCATCCGGCGACCTTAATAACTAAATAATATCATTCAGTGCTATAACTAGACTAGTTAGAGGGGCTCGTGGCTAAATAATAACAGCCCCACGGGTCAATCGAAGGTTAAGCTACACTTGCTGAGTTCGGTCCGTGGATGGGTGACCATACATTGCATACAGAGACACCTCCGTGCCTCAGCACGTTAAGCCGTTGCTACCGGCTTTAATTTGTAGATCTTAGATAGTCGTTACAGGTAGTCAGTGGCCCGAAAGTCTGGCAACAAGTCTAAGGGTGCTTACATAAAGAAGTATAGTGTGCGGGTCGGTACTGATCGGAGCAGGGTTAATTTGCTTATAGAAACCTGTCTCTTACACCTGTTTCTTCATAAGTGAGAAACAGGTGTAAGAGACCGATCGGTACCGGAAACCTGCTTCTTTATGTAAGCAGCCTTACCAAGGGGTACTGTATTACCCAGTGCTAACTGAGTTGTGGAGGTCAGATACTTAAGTGAGCCCATAATATAGCATAGAAATTAAGACCTGCACCGATCGGTACCGGAAATCTGATTCTTTATGTTAGCACCATTACCAAGAGATACCGTATTACCCAGTGCTAACTGAGTTGTGGAGGTCAGATAGGCAGTCGCTCCATGTAAAATACTAGTATTCACTTGCATACTGTTAGACTGACCGACCCCAACATAGTTGGGGAAAGGCTAGGCAGATGATGATGAAATAGACTAATAATAATTAACACATTGTGTAGGCCAATAGACGAGTCTATCGGTCATTGTACTACAGCTCTTATGCAACTGTATGTTATCTGAACCACTCATCAAAATGTATATTTCGTGATAGCACATCAATGGCTATTCATTTGAGTATTAGCGGCATCCTTATCAATTACTATAACAGTAATAAGATAGTGAACGTAGAACAATCGCGAACAATGATATCAGTCGTTGCCCACACGCCGGTTTTATCATCACAATATAACTATTAATATCATTATATCGCTTCCATGATCATCTTGGACGAGAAGAGAAATTCTACAATGTTTTTAATTGTCTAATTCTATGCATTTTTTTATTATTCAATAAACACTGTTACAACTATTTCACAAACGCAAACATACCATACAAACCATCGTGGGTTTAACAGTGGTATGCCAGACACGGCAACTCGGTGCAACTATATTATTAATCATTACATAACTTAGGTATTACATAATAGGAAATATAATCCCACCCATCATCCCACCATAGCCGTAGAACTGATGACCGTTGGGGTAGACGTGTTCTTGAGTGGAGATCGCGAATCGGCAAGCATAAGGCTGCGGTTCCACTGAGGTGGAGCGGAGCAGAGCGGGGTCGAGCTGTGCCGCGAGTCACCAATCACATGGCTTGAAAAGAGATTCCGAGTGGATTTCAAGCCATGTTATTAGTGAATCGCGGTACTGCTCGTCTCCGCTCTGCTTCGCTCCGCCTCAGTGGAACCGCAGCTTAAGATTGAGGCCAAACGAGCGTAATTTTTTGAGCTGTGAGTCGCGTAAAATGAGTCGCGGAATTTACGCTACATTCGGTTTCATACTAAAGTTCTGTTTGTACCACACGGGACGCAAAATGAGTTGTACCACACATCAAGTGATTAAGGACGATCTCTGAGGATGAGGCACCCCTTTTTTAGCCATATATCATAGTACCTATCCTGTACCTATTACACAATATTGCAAAATGATGGAACTGAAATTCACTGTAGGGTTACACTACGTTTCATAATGATTGCATCCAAAATATTTTTTCGTTTGCAACATTTGATGCCAAATGTAAGCCCGATAAATACTTGGTCACTAATTAACCTCATAACTCTGTTTATCTGGCAACAGAAACGGTGTTTTTGTTTAACATTTTACTTTGGTTAAAAAAATGTGTGACTGTTTTTTTTTTTAATTTTTAACTGTGCCGATATTTTTAATAATTAATAACAAATTGTTGATTGATGCGTCACTTTGTGAATCTTCGTCTTTTTGAACTTCTGTTCGCGTCTCATCATCATCATTATTCTTCTACCCTTATCCCTATTAATTTGGGGTAGGCGCAGCATGTCTGCTGCCATATTTCTCTATTAGTCATCATCCCCTTTCTAGCCATATCATCTTTCACACAGTCCATCATCATCAGTCATCTCTCTTCACCACAAAAAAAAAACAATATACACCGTGACTCTTTAGTCGTGTTATAAAGGTCGTCCACTCGAATGTACCTGACATAAAATAGCTCTAGGCGCGATTTTTTTTTTATCTTCCATAATAGGTACAAAGAAAAATAATACTAACTAATTAGAATAAAATTATGAAACATCCTATTAATGATGTCTTACATGTCAAACGGGAGAGCATTACCTACCCAGCACTCGAGTCCAGTAGATTATCGCTCGCAACAGGGTGCAACTACGTCATGCGTCATAATACTGAATAATATTTTTATTTTGAAATTATTAAAATCTCATAAATACCTATTTTTTTTTATGAATGTTTAGTATTCATTGGATACATGAAGTGGGCTGCCGTTGTAAGACGACTAAAAAGTCACAGTGTATAATTTACTTTTTAAACCTATTAAAACCGAAATGCTCAAAACGATGGCTTATTTGTTTACACCTAATTCTAAAATACATTTGAAACCCATGTATCCTGAAGCAGTTAGCCTTCGAATTAGAGAGAATATTAGCATTCCGTTCCCATAATAATGAATCCATTATTACATTGATATGCAAATATATTCAACAAATTGTGCTCCTAAAGGATTTAGGATACAGTTTAATAGAGTTATCGTCGTATGCGCAGGAATGGTGATAATGATAGTTGAAAATATGCTTTTTTACTTTTTTTTAGGGTTTCGTACTTAAAAGGTGCCACGGGACCCTATTGCTAAGGCTCTACAGTCTGTCGATACGTCTGTCACAGTCAAAGGGCTGTATCTTTTGAACCGTAATATGTAGACCTTGAATTATAACTCTAACAACAAATAAAATAAAGTTAAAGTTGAAAGGGGATTCCAGTTTTTTTAAAACCATTTAAAAATAGAGTTAAATATATTGTAAGCTGGTTCGGAACCCTTAGACTTCCATTTGGCCGCCTTTTTATAACCTTCAGAGCATCTATCAGTGATGGATGACCTATACGTAAACGGAATCTCAATAGATTTACTCTCCTACGCAGTTTTTTTTGTATTTCATTATAAATAAAATAAACAATGTAAATATTTTTATCACACAAGGCAATAAAAAATTTATTAACTTGCAACAACAACTGGAAGGTCACACTATGTTTATCATATAATATTTCATGATGCGACCGCATTTGGCATCCACCGACGCTGTACCTACCAATAATAATAAATGCAGAAATCGCACGATGACTAACAAACATAAAGAGAAACCACTTCATTCATAAAAACAACTTTACTGTAGAAATTACTAGAATTTATACACAGAGTAAGTTAGAGGCAAAGAAAAGGTCTACAGATCAGAGTAATCGTAAAACAGGTAATCTGCGTATTACCGCGGCGCAAACCGTAACAAATCAATTCTAAATAAATAAACTTATATGTTGGAAAGGAAATAGAGAGAAACGTGAACCTGGGTGCCGCTTGCAATCAAATTAAAAAGCTGTCATTAACTCAAGAATTGGATTCGCAGTTATTAATTCAGACTATTAATATAATATAGGTGTGGTGAAGAGGGAAGCGTGTACCGGGATGATGTATATCTCAGTATACAGCGATGCTCGACGCTCTTAATCCCAAGTATTAACCGGAGGCACCGAACCGCCACGATTTATCGTCCCGAGCCACGACTAGGCGGGGCCAACTAACAACTAACACTGTTGTACCTCGCAACCTGATAGCTCGTTTTGTATTTTTCTACAACTCATGATGTATTACTGTAATACTTTATACGAAACCGGTCACGTAGCAAGAATTATGTGACGTGAACACATGAATTATCCTCCGCTTGTAAATGTCACCCCAGACGTACCCACACTGCTAAATCCCGCACTTAACTGTAAATATAATAACGCACTAAAAGATGTAAGCGTACAAGTAGTTAAAGTGCTAACCCAGTTTAAAATTTGATCCTAGAGTGTTGGCACAGTGTTTCACGAGAGCCCTCGCAGCGTTTAAGCAGTCGATTCCCATTTTATCCGCAGCCGCCAACTCCTCGGGGATGCTGAAGGATTTGGCGCATTTACAGACGAACAAAAAAGGAAAGAACTAAAACTTGGGACTACGAAAGAAAAGCTAAGATTTCCGCCGAGCGATTTCAGCGGAGATAACATCCTCTCATACACTATTTATTTTGTCTTACAAACTCTTGAACGAAGCGAGTGGTTCAAAGGATTTGAACAAGATGTCGAGTGGTTTACAAAATTACAAACGTTGCACTCGATGGCAAAGCTGGCAGAAATACAAATCATTGATCGATACGATAGTGTGCAGGGCAGAATTAAATAATGGATGAGGTCTATGACCTATAAGTAATTCATAGAATGAGCGAGTGAACGTGAGGTGCGGTGCTCGGCCCGATATGGCAGGTGCGTTATGTAAGCGGCCTGCACCGCAGGCGCACGCTTGTGATACCAAATGCCACTGCGCTATTCCTATGCTGGCGGACTAGCGGCGAGCTCGTGCCAAGGCCCCGCAACAATTGAAAGTAGATGTCCAATACTTAACCTTTCGAAACAATATTGGAGTAATAGAAACAAAATAATCGATGGAAAACAAATAATAAACAAGATTAAAGGTCGAACCGTTAAAGGGCGAAATTGCGCCATTTTCATAACAGGTGCCGTCTGAACCGAACGAAACTTAGAAGCCAGACAAATTTATAATGATATAGCCCATTACCTCTCGCAAAGTCATAACGATAACCATAGATATACTCGTTACCGTAGTAAGCCCAAAGGACTTGAAGCGGACAATTTAAAACATAAATTAGATAGTGCAGTGTCTAAATACGGGAGAACACCGGGAGGCAGTCGACTACCGGGTGGTTAGGGACGATGAATAACGAAGCGACAAGGATGGTGTATCGGGAAAGGTCGTGGAATGGAGCGAGACAAATGATCGGACACGGGTGCAGCAGCCAGAAACGAAGCAGTGCACACAGACATCGATCGATAAGCGGCCGACTGCCACCCGCCCGCACCGCCACAGCCAATCTATCCACCTTTATGTTCTATTTTAAAATTTGTGAACTGCCAAATTGTATCGATCATAATTGATAATCAAATAAGCATTAATTATTCATCCGCCGCTCCTGTTTCCGTCGTGATTAATATGTTCTGACTGTTTATATTGGCAGCGCAAAATTTATGGGAAGCAAAATCAATGCAATATTTATCGTACTGTACAACGTCAACGTGAAATTTGTGCAAAATGAAATAGAAAGAAAAAATAGAAGCGAAGCCAATCCATGCAAATCCATTAGTAATATAATCTAAACTTAGGTACAAAGCCATCGACGTTCAGCTCACGTCTTCGCCGACCGGTGATCACTTATTTAACTTGGAGGTGCCGTGATTCCATAGAATCGCACCGGAGCAGACACCGCGCGCATTTTTTATTTATGAAATTTTCTATTGGAACAGCTGCGGTAATGGAATAATTTCGATTGAACTGATCTGTATTCAGCAAAAACATCTCGGTGTGTCTCCAACTTCTCGCGCCCCGATCAGCTTTGCAGACCGTCCCACGGATTAAAGATACATTGAATTTAAAATTATCGCTCCCTCAGAACAAATAGGAAGTCCTAGAATCAAAGGCGGATCTCGTATTACTCAAGCATCTCTCTTTTTAATTTTCTAACTCATTCACTACTATGGTCTCCAGGTTCCATCCAACTCGATTCCTATCCCTTTGAAAAATGGCATAGACAGTATTCTATAGACAAATAACATAATCACATTAAAGATATGTACTCCGGCTTACCTCTTACAAAAATTTACCCTTCGCTACTGATGGTCTCCCCTTCTAAAGCGGGATCAGCTAGGTTAGGTTTTTTTTTTATTTTTTGCCAAAGCACTTAGGTTTCAAAGAAATTGGCTATGACTTACAGAATTCTGGAATTTGTAACGGTCCATTGAATTTAGAGGAACAATAGTGTCTGACTCTTTGATAAAAGATCTAACCTTCATCTAATAGTCACCTGACCTGAGCAAAAATTTTCTATTAAAATTGCTATCTGTGAAAACGGGTGCTAGGATTAGTTAGACCCTCAGTGGTAATTGCGTAGAAACTAGGAAAAAAAACACGTAATTAGCTTGTTATCAGAAAAGAAAGTTTAATGTCGCTGTCAACGACTGCATAAGTGTTGCCTAGCAAGATACCTGGCTGCAGGAAACGAAGGCAAGCGGTGGAACTTGTCGCTGTCGCCCAGGAAGTGCCTCAACATATTATGTGAGTGATAAGAAACCCTATGATAACACAAGCTGAAGTAGACATATTCCTATGTATTTCAAACGATAAAGCTATGTTCAGACACATTGTAATGGAAAACTACGTGACAAAATACCTACCGATAACGCCAAAGGTACGTCTAATCTTATCCAGCCAATTGTTCACAAACATGGCCGTGCTTTTAATAAACTCACAATAAAACATGCACTATTTATTTTCCTCAACAACGGAGACGCAAACAATATAAAATAACTTATTTGTGCGACTGAAAACTTTGCAAACTTTACTGTCTCCGCCAAGTTCGAGGATTCATTTTGCGTACGTATAACTACAGGATCGCAGAGCCCTCGGAGAACAAAGCTTCGGCTAACTCAACAATGTGTTTAGTTTCCAGATTAGAGCAATCCCAACCAACACCTAAACACGGATTTTAGATAACATTCAAACTCCGACCGCACTGAATATAAATGAGATTTTAGAACACCGCAGCGCCCGTCTTAGGGCTCTCGTGCATAATTACTAGACGTTACAAACGTTCAACTACATTTGAACGCCGATGAATAACTTTAATGGACAATTCAATCTACACGGCGAACTTGAAGACTCGAGGGAGTTTTGTTTTTTGTTTATAGAAAAACGAGAAAATCTATATCGGAAAAGTTCGTCCGGGCGGAACGCGGGAGGCAAGACAGGCTTGCGTGAGGGAGGCCCGGCTCCCGACACGCACCCTTACTTCCCAGCTGTTTGCGTCTATTACAATTTCAATGTCAAGTCCGATCAATACGGCCGGGGATGTAAAATTTCGGCTGGTCTCGGCGCGTTCCGGGAGCTACGAACGCCGCTAGCCGCGGGCTTACTAACCTACCGTAATACGGGGTGCGTGCTCTCTGCACGATCAATAGGCGCCAAGTAAGGCTCGGCTCGTTTTATAAATAGTCTTGAACTTCACCTCGGCCGCCGCCGTCGAGATTCGTGGGCGAAAGTGTGGAAATATCTTTCGTTACGTCACGAGGGCGGCCGTGTTTTGTACACCTATATCAAAGAGCGTACTTTTCTCTTGTCTGAAATGAATAATCTCAATAGCAGCGATGATAAGCCGCTGCAGCTGTAACACAATGCCGGGCATCTCATTATGCAGATGAGATGCACAATCCAGACGGAGAGAAAGTTTGAATATCTCAATATAACGTGACAATCGGCAACTGATGTGAATATTTTACTAAGTTTCCATGTAAATCGCCCTTCGTCGAGTACCAACTGGCGTGGATGGCGCGAGGAAACCGCTGGAAAAATGTCACAGGGAGCTTGAATTGGAAAAACAACTGCGGTGAATTTCTCTACCTAGACTGTAAAGGCACTCGAAAAGCCAATATCGCCGAGCTTTATACCTCATCAGCATGCATACAGACACAACTGAAACTCGTAATATTAAGGATTGTAAATTGAAATCTGGCAAAAAAAACGATGCACTCGAAAAATAAAGGAATTAATTAGAGGGATACAGAACCGATGAGATGAACTGAAATCAAGCTGGAGGACGATTACAGTCAGCAAGGGGAGCTAAGCGGTGATATTAAAGGACGAAAACGAGCGGTTCATTACTGGGAATGTTGGCAATAACAATACGGCTAATGGTCCTGGCGCGATCCTCTCAATTCCCGCTTCTACTCGAATATCTCCCGTCGCAACAAATCCCTGGCAATTGCAACTTACTTATTTTGATAGTCTGAATGTCCTGTTCTGTGAGCTTTATACTCTTTGCATGAATTATCTCTGCTATTTAATAGGGCTGCGTCAATTATATCGCATTGTTGACTAACAACGTATTATTGTAATCGCTGGAGTAGTTATTCACGGTAATTATTGTGTATAATTACTGTTTTAGGTATTGTTTCGTGTCGTAGATAGCTCAACTACGTCTTACATGTTCGTAGAAGTGAATCGTGACCTAAGGCATGGAGAACTGTCATAACTCGGGCGACGTGTTCCTAGGTCACGTAAGCCACTCATGTTTCACTTGTTTTTATATTTTTTTTATTTTACTCTATAAACGGCCTGCTTCAAAAGATAAACACAAAGTTGCTGATAACAAGAATAGGTTTCCATTTTTATTGTTGTTCTCTGTTTTATGCTCAACAACTTCATGCAGTCGCAATATTTATTTATTAAGGTGAACGCAAGGATAAAAATATATAGTAATAAAGTTATGAGTTATAACGTGACATTTCTGTTCGACATTAAAATATCGATTATTATTTTAATAGGTATAAATTATTATCAAGTTATTATTATTTTCGAGGTTGATTATCTCAAAATTCGTAGTGCATCATTTGAAGTTACGTCTATATTAAGCTTGTATTACACTGACGTGGGCGGTGGCAGCTATAATCAAATAACAGCGTGATTAAATCAAGCGCCTCTCAATTTAAATACGACTATAATTATAGAACATTTAGTAGAAGTTGATCGAAGATAGATAGACACGATTAAACAACATGGCCGTGCAATTTATCCTAATTTATTGGAACAGCTAAACGTTTTGTCGCAAGAAAACTGGTATAAACACTATCCCAAAACCTTTGTTGCGCAAATACTCCCATATAAAGTATACAGCGTGGATTAACACCAAAATATTCAGAAAATGTACTTTCAAAAGGCCAACGGGTTAGGACCAGTTGCTCCACTTTTCCACACGAGCTTCGTGAAACTAAGAACATTATCGCACGATAAATCGCTAGTTCGTATGTCTGGCAATCACTTTATCCATAAAACTTGTAGCATAAGATTGTGGTTGGTCTAGCGTGAACGCTCGGGCGCTCGCACGGGGCGCGATCACGCAAGTTTATCTCGGAGTTACAATAATTAGTTAGAGCAATAACGTATCCAGACCACACCTCGCAATTAGGTCTTGATTATGTGAATAGCTTATGTGGCGGAGTTATAGTCATTAAAGTACACATAAAACATTCTTTATAAGGAAACTCGGAGTTAAATACGTTGTTGATGGTAGGAGTTCACATTATGTAACAAATCTTTATGTGCGTATATTATAATTATTAGTATTTCTTTGTCTGGACGGATAGACCGGATAAGATCGTCGTGAGACTGAGGATGTAAACACAGATGGATCACTGAGGTGGTTAGAACTCAGACCCCCTTTGGGCATGATGTATAAAGATAGCATTGAAGCAATTAATTATTATATCATTAATTTTACCATTTTTTTTTTTTTATATTAAACAAAGAACCAACAAAACAAATAGCCATCACTACTTGCTGTTGTCAATTAATGAGGTACCCATCATTATGATAATGTTACCTAATTTATCACCACAATACCAGGACCTCATCATTTGAATAGAGGTTGGCAAAAACAAAAGCATTCGAGCCGTAGGCAACAGGTACGCTTATGACCGTAGGTAACAAATCAAATCACACAATGTGGTGGCAATTGGGATTAGTTAGAGCCATGCAAAGGTGGAGTAGTCCTCACTGAATGGTTACCGAGAGAAGGTAAAAGAAGTATTGGCAGACCAAGAGCCAGATGGGTGGGAGGCATTCAAAAGATCACGGGTAATACTAGCGCAGGGAACTGTACCAGGGAAGCTTAGCAGAAAAGGGAAGAGGATATACTCAGCAATGGGTGGAGAACAAGGCTGACAATAATGATGAATTGGTGATAAAGAAGAGAGCCAAGCAGACACAACACTCAGTAACGGACACAGAGGATCTTCTCTATTTAGTCACTTTTCGGAATATTTTTCACACTGGATGCTGGAGAGCGCGTGAGAGAAGCATTAGCATATGCAGAACACCAGCTTTTTATCAGGACCGAACGCAGATTCCCCAAAATGTGAATTTCCTATCGCAGCTGCTAAAACAAGCATATCAGCTCTAACCCTAGCAAATCAAATCACACAATATGGCGGCATTAGTCGTTGCGATTCTATGCGCTAGAGATTTGCAAGCGGCGCGGCGACGTGCACTGTAACTAGGTCGTGCGCGTGCGTTGACCCCACGCCCAACTTCAGGGTTAACGCGGAGCCAAGTGCTTGTTGGTAGGGTTGCCAGTGTTGCTAGCTGTACGGGGGATACATATCTTGGTGCTCTTATGACCTGGGATGGTACATACGAAGGGGGATGCACTGGAGAGACAGTGAAAGGCAGAAACAATGAGGAAGATTATTTTTTAAAGGCAATGAATAGTGAGTGAGCCCGGTTTCAAATTTTCCCTTGTGAGAACATCAGTTTGCAGATAAATCCAAAATTCTAAAGAAGCATAAATCTTTTCTGGCATGCAAATAAAAATGTCTAAGGTTAAAGAATTCATAAAACATCTTTTGTCTACAAACCCGATTTCTACTTTTACAACTACAGGAGAGTTTTCCATAATATTTTAGAACAATGCAATAGGTATTTTCTGAAGATGAATGTCGACGATTAAGAATAATTTATTATCAATCTAAAACCATTTATTATGAAGAAGTATCGATGCAGTTGAAACTGATGAATCACTGAAATCAGTTGCATTAGGTCGATGTTTTATTTCAATGTTTTTGATCAGACAGTATAAACTTTTTAAGAGGCAACAACTGATACATTTAATAATTGCAGTTGTATCAATCGAACTGAATATATTATTTCAGTGTGTTCATAAGTCTCGGTTAAACCAACATTTAAATCACCAAGAACAGCAGGCGGTACAAATATTACTGTCAGAACTTAATTGAGAGTCTTGGCTCTGAACGTTGATGGAGCCAACCTACTCACGATCTTAAACGACTTGTCACCGCCACCGATCTCTGAGCGCCTGGTACTTGTCTAGTGTAACTTGTCTAGTTATCTACGCGTTTGTAAACCTTTGATTTTATTTATTAATTCGCTAATAAAATCGCAATTTTGGCCAGAAATCTGCTCGTGTTTTCCAAACATTATTGCCGTAGTTATCGCGATAATAACAGCAGCGCGGGTTCATTGACCGCTCCAGTTCTATTCTAGTTACATACAACTATACAACTAGTGCAATTTTGTTTCTATGAATTTCATTCGCTGAAATGTTTGAAATTTGTACGCATCGGAGCAGAAAATGTGCAATTAAAAAAATGCAAATTCTTATAAAATAATACTATGGACGAATTTAGATTTTATGAGTTAGATACAATTTTATATTACCCAGTGTAGTGCTTGATTAATTTTCTTTACTTCTGTTTTTCGCTACACGTTTTCCTCTGGGATCGGAAAAACGCTATTTTTATTTTTACTGCGAACTTTGCTGTTAAAGTCTTTAGGATTATGATATACCCTGATGAATAATTCAGACGTTTCTAGGGATGTGTGCACGAATACGTTTTTGCCAAGAATTACAAGAATATTGTGAAAAACCAACTGATTGATGGTTACGTAAACTTACGAGAGCGCATAATAATCTTTAGTTTACATAAAAAGAACTTCGCAAATAAAGATAAATGTGCGATAATACCTACAGCAAAACACGAATATTTATTTTCATAGATTAGTGGTGGAACTTATTATTTATTTAAAATTCAGATTTGTTTGAAATAAAAGTAAACTCGATCAGAATCATTATTTCAGCAAACATGATAAAAAATTCGCAAGCGTGAATGCAGAGCATGATGTCCTAGGTTCGATTTTCGGGTTGGGAACTACTACAATACGTAAAATAGAATAGCAGCCACAGATTCTGGATTTGTGCCCGGTTGATGACAATAGGCTCGCCCCCTATTACATGATACTTAAACATAACTGATGAAATTTGGGTTGTACTAAAAGGTACACACACCTCTGCCCAACTCTTCGGATTACAGGCGTTATGATATGATAAAAAAATAAAGTACTTACGTGACAACTGCTAAAATTAATTAAAGGATGTTTTCTTGATAAAGTAAAGAGGCGTGTAGTTCATTCAATCTGTCGTATCTGGCGCACGCGTCGATCTGCGTCGCGCAGAGCGTGGGCGCTGCAGGCGACGCCGAGCGCGACGCGGGACACGCTGCGCGCGTACCCGCGTGGTTACGTGCGGTGCATTATCCACGGATATTCAGCTCTCGGCGATACGCATTCTATTCACCACCCGACAGATTACTCACGCAACTAATATTCTACCGCTAAAGAAATCAATTTAAAAGCCAAAGTTTCGATAAAACACGATATTGAAAACCTATACATAATTATGGGCGCTACTGCGAAATATTAAGCCGAAACGACTCCTAAATGTACGCAAACAAGCGCATGTTTATCAAGATTGAATTCAACAGTACGATGCCAACAAAAACCGGCTCCCGAGCCCTACCATGTACGGTAATAGTGTCCTGCAAGTGGATACTTGCGATAACTTCATAAAAACTTGATCACAACTACACGAAACGGTCTTGCAAGCCGCGGGTTGGCTAAAGTTCGCACGGTTGCTGCCTTTTATAGGTCTGCTAGCCTATTCCAGCTGTGTCGAAAGCTAAACACCAAGAAAATGCAAGATACACTATCTGTTGCACCATACCATCACTGCGTGTTCGGAAATTCCTTCTGATTTAAAGAGATTCGTTCGTCATACTTAAATAGCAATGATTTATCAAGCATCTGTGTAATGGAGTAATTACGTTCATCAAGTTCTTACGAAACGACCGATATCTGAACTAGTATAGAACCTATTGCACGTCGTGCTATGCTATCATTCTACCACTTTTTGCAACGGAGGAAAGTTGCACCGCGAGACCTATTCAGCCCTATTGTATCTATTAACCGGCTACTTTCTCATTTCTTGCCATTTACGGTCCGTTGAGAAAATCGAGATGCATTTTGCAGTATATCAGCGCATGATGAAGAGACGGAATGACAGCATAACTTAGGCCCACTCACGGTCGGGCTGACTCATTTATCGTGAGGCGTATAAATTATTTTTCAAAGGCTATTGGAGCATTTGTCTTACAATAGTTAGACAAAAAACATAAAACCGAAACGCAAAAAGGTTAAGCGAATGTTGCGTTCGCTGAGCAAGACGGTTTAAAGAAAAACGCGGTGTTAATCCACATGGAAGGCCTTGAGCGCGGTGTCAGGTTGCAGCCGCGGCTCCGTCGGCTTTAGTTACATGGACGACCGCGCGTCCGCCACATCTTCCTCTGTGCTCTTCGAATTACACGTTACTCCGTATAACTACATCCGAAATTTAAAGCTCCTCTTTGATATTAGCGATAACGGCCATCTATCACACTTGAAGAGCCGCAACCAAATGAAAATCTGCAAAACATTTTATGAAGTCGTTCAGCTCGTTAGGCCATGTTTGATCACGAGACGCGATATAAGTACGTATACGCACGGTGGACGTGAAAATTACCGCTGCGATAAATTCATAAACCCGGCTTTGGGTCTTACGAGCGGTGCAACCGGTCGCCGCAATCAATATGCTGGCAGACAGCGGGCCACCATAAATAGAAGAAATGGACTGGGATTTAATGATGCCGCTCTGCGAAAACGTGCCCCGCTTGTCTCCGTTATCAATCATGCTTACAGCTCAGTACCAGTATCTCTGTATCGTTTCACTTGGTTATTAGATTCCAGTAGGAAGAAACCGATATTTATTTTATAGCGTGCCTATTGAATTTTATTGCCGGACTCAAACGGACGTGATTTATTTTTTTAGAGATCGAAGTAAACCAGTTTCAGATAAGTAAAAGATCATGTAAACGGTGTTGTTGAACGTTGTTGAGGTGGAACTGGGGGTATTATACAGGGGGGTGCGGCGAATTATGAAGTTTCCCCTGTCGAGTAAACGGGGTGTTCTCACGCGAAACGAGTCGGCTACAAGACAATACCGGTCGCGTTATTTACGCGATAGATAAGTGAAGAAAATGTTTTAAATTATCTCGCGTGCCTCAGTCGGTGCACGAGCGGACGTTAGCAGCCACAATAGTAGCACTTCGCGCGTCAGAATAGCACGAAATAGTATTTAAATTACCGTCGCTGATTATCTATGTTAAAATACTATCTAAATTACTTTGAGTATCTGTCTGGTTTGGTTCGAAAATCGTGACTAAACACCGGTAGTCTCGACTCTTTTTAGAAAAATAAATCTTCATGCAGATAGTAAATAATTAATTGGCAAACTGTACTGGCTGGCTAATTGAATTGAATTAATGGTAATTACAATAACAATTTTGTACGTTCATCTAACAACATACTCATCGTAATTCATAAGCAAATTGCTTAAGATACTTAGTACTTTCTACCGTTCCACTTTGTTAATGGCCCGATTATGGCCTCATATAATGCGAGAGGCATGGATAAGCTTCCAGCTAAAATGTCCAGATTTATCTGCCCAGTCAGCTGGAGAAAGTCTGATTACTCAGCAACAAGAGCCGACAAGATTGACTGAAAACTAAACTCGTGAGTCGTGATCCCAACATTTCAGAGCTAATTGCTGGTACTGACTTAGAGCCCATACTTATTTGAATGACCATCACATTATTTCAGATTTACTTATACTAATAGACCACCTGAATACTAAATCTTCTTCTTGAATCGCTGACTCAGATTTTGGCTAACCGTAACAACCTGGACAGTTCCATCGTTTCCCTCATTCAAGTCCGTGAGAGTGCAATTAGTTGTGCATGACGTGGAGGATAGAAGAAGGTGTGGCATATCCTATATATGCAAATGTAAACCATTAAAAGCAGGTAAAATACAAGAGAGCATTGGATAGAGTAAAACAGATAAGTGAAGTGCACGATTACAAATAACAATGCCGAGTATCAGTTATTATTTCAATAGTCGATCAAACAATTGCAAGCAAAATCCAAAGATGGATCTCGAAACACAATCCCAAGAAGTGATATTACAATACTATTTCTTCTTTTAAAGACAAAAACGTTCGAGTTAACAGAGAATTTAAACATAACTAAACTGCACCCAAGTATATGCACTCACAGACCTAATATAACACAGTAACTGCGTACAGTCAAGCGTATGTGTTGAGTGTTGTAATAAATAACAAACAAACGTCGGGCAAAAATAGCTGCGAGCACTACGGACAGGGGAATGACCGTCGGTTGACACACAACTGGCTCAAGGCCTGTACAGATTAGATACCAGAGACGCATAACAAATACACATAACGACTGACAATTGCAAAATAATCCGTGGAGAACAATTCAGCGAAGAATAGCGAGTTAAAGTTGATGATTTACCGATTTTGAACCCGGAACGAAAGACAGTTTTGGGGTTGTTTTAAGCAATTTTCGGGTGCGAAAAATTTTCTTGGCAGTTTTGGGGTAATATTCTGAATAGAAGACTATGACTAGACACCAAGAGCCGCATAACAAATACACAAAAAAAGACTGAAAATTACAAAATAATCCGTTGAGAACAATTCAGTGAAGAATTGTGAGCTAAAAATTTTAATGATTTTTTTTTACAATCTGTCCTAGGGATCACCGGATTTGGCTGCCGTTTTGGGAAAGACAAAATTTGGCAGTTTTTTTGGGGTCCATTTTGAAAGGAGGACGGATATTAGATACCAGAGCCGCATAACAAAATACACATAACGACTGACAATTGCAAAATAATTCATGGAGAACAATTCAGTGAAGAATGGTTAGTTCTAGTTGTGCTGATTTTGGCCGTGAAATTAACGGTGGCACAACGGTGCAATTTTTTGGAAGAAAATGAGTTTTTGGGGTCGTATTCTCTATTGAAGTAGGAAGTTAGATACCAGAGCCGCATAACGAAAGAACAATACAGAAGAATGTTTGGTTGAAGTTGATGATTGGCGAGTTTTTGAGCAATCTGCCAAATGGACCAGATTCGAATACAATTTTAAGGAAATGAAAAATCGTTGTTGTGATTTTTGAGAAAAAATTCTTCGTAGAAGACCAAGGTCGCCAGGTTTCGCTACTCGCCAGTTTTAAAAATTGTCTGCTAATAATGTCGTAAACATAGGTACAGGTTCTCCTCTGTATCACCCTGACTCTGCTTATCATTCAAGGATACATAAAAAATGTATAATTGTTTGCCTTATCTAAAAAGATTAAAGTGCAAATAAATACACTCGCTAAGAATAACAACGGCTTTAGATATGTGTAAGAATGTGCTCAGGGTAATGAGATCAAAAGAGTAAGAGCAATTTTACATGAAATATTACAGAACAAAGTCAGACAAATCAAATTCAGGTCAATTCTGGAATATATTCGCTGGATTTTGTTACGAAACAGTATTCCGAAGAAATTAGAAGGGTCCCAAAGATGGAATACATTTACAGGTTGATCTAATCATAGCTTTTTTGTGTCACCTTTTATTCAGCCAGAATTATTCTACAATTTTACAGTTCAATATTGATGAACAACATCGCATCACTGTGACACAGGGACAATACACCACTGTTCCTTTCGGTTTCTCATTCTGAATACAAATAAACTTTATTGATTCTGAAGTACATTACATCAAAAATAGGTTTCTGGTCTCCACACTAGGGTTATCTGTGTCGTGGAGGCCAGTCTCTTCCGTTGTAGCACAAAGAAATTTGCGTATAAAGGATCTAACCAAAAAAACAATAAAAAAATAAAAAAACTTCCATCGCAACAAAAAAAAAGCGAACAAACATTTGAAAGGCAATAAAATGGCTACACCGATTTCGATAAAAACATGTCTAATTGTAATATACACATCATGCACTTTCATTTGATACCCCACTTGGGTATATTTGAAAATATTCGATTTTTCATACCCACTTTGATCCCCCTTAACTAGTAAATGGCTGCACCGATTTTGATAAAAACGTATCTAAGAACCATCGCCAAGAAAAAAAATAAGAAATAAAAAAAACTGCTTCCAATCGGTTCACTTGTTTAAGAGCAACGGTGCCAGAGACAGACACACACACACAAATTGCGGTCAAACTTATAACACTCCTCTTTATGCGTCGGGGGTTAAAACTAGAAATATTATAGAAATAAGAAAAATAAATGACAACTTGATGAGTGCAGTGTCTATGCATGTGTGTGAGAAACTGACTACGAAATACAACCATGAATCGCTAAATTTTTACGACTTTTCTTACAAAAACTTGAAATCTATGACACTATTCGTCAGCCTAACTGGGCTACCCAATAAATGGTGTCAATCAATATAAAATAATGTCTTCAGCTGCATTAAGCATTTATACAGCAGCCATACATTCATTTAATATCCATGCATTCACCGGCAGTACGCTTCTTAGATTTATAAGTGTAAGCAGTGACAGGACAGCCAGTAAACCTCCATCACATGACCATTAATTTCTTCAACCTGACTGCTACAAACTACAACACGACATTCAATTGGTTCTTCGTATTTTTTATCTCTTTCTTTTTATCAGAATTGTATGAAAAAAAGATGCAACGTTTACTGATATATTGTGGGAAATTGCCATCAGTTTAACTGTTAATTAGAAATGTATACGGCGTCCCATACAATAAGACAATAAAATTGATAGCGCGAAGAAATTAGATGCATTCATTTGGTTGGCTTGTTAAGAAGATAACGTGCCTTTTGAAATAATTAGTAGGATTTTTAATGCAGATAATTTACTTTAAATGCATGTAATTAAATGCTATCTGTACTGAATCATATTCGTAGATAAAACGAACAAGTTACGTGACGATGATAATGTTTGCAAATGCCGAAATAATCGATTCCGTACAAATAATTTGCCAATCTTAGCGATTCAGCTAACGCTCAAACTCGAAGGAATGTTAGCAAAATCAACAGCATTCCTACTGGTTTTTTTTTATCGAATCTACTTATCCACTTTTCGCATATGTACTGAAACCCATCAATTATATTTTTTTGTGGGCGTGTTAACTGCTAGTCGATTCCGTTCCGAATCAGTAATGTTCTTATGAATATTTCACTAAAAGCTAGTCACATTACGCTGTTATTATATCGATTTATGCAATACATTAGCACACAAGCACTAATAACAATTTCATTAATTTTAAACAGTCGCCTGAGTAGGTGCAAAGTTATGCCGACTCGAAATATGGTAGCGAACTTACTGGCTTGTGTTCATTTTGTTTGGAACGATGCCATTAAATAATTGTGATTAGTTGTAGAACTTCTTTTTCTCATGTAGGAATGTTTGTTGTTACTGGCTGAAAATTTAAAATTACTTCCAAGTTTCAAAAAGATAGAATATTTCAATTTTAATTCTAAAGTGTATATTAAAATGCACATATAAAACACCTCTTCGCCACAGGTGTTACTGTTATAAAGCCACATTAAACCGAAATAACGTTTATTTAAAACACTAAAAAAGCGACGTTTTACTTTCGTCTGGCGGTTAGAGGAGCGTCGCATAAACCACCCAGTGGTGGGATTAAATTACAGAAACGTTACGTTTATTCGGTGGAAAATGTACCGACACTAGCGAGTTACCGACCACCCCCGGGCCCGGCGCCACCCGTGACAGCGTTTTATCGCGAAAAGTGTCACCCTGTGTTTTTATGGCGGCGACAACAAAAGCAAACTTTCGTGCAATAAAAATATTTTATTGGGCACCTCTACGACCTGCGTCCAGTTAGGTAAGTACCTACGAGTATCTATCTACCAGTGGCGAAGGGCTCATACTACCTAGATCTCTTTGGGAAAGATTAATTACGTATAAGCTAGAGTTCGTCGACTATTACAGGATTAGACAACTCCCATCTTTTTCTGTGAAACTTTGGACGTCAATAGTAGGTACTTGGCTGCTAAAGAGACTTTTTTTTTTCAATAAAAAATCATGATGATGTGTGAAAATTATCGCTCTATTTTTGTACTAGTTTTATTTTTCAGTGTTAACAGTAGTTTCATGTTCGGTTGAAAGATACATAAAAATCCTATTTGAGAGGACTGTTTAAGTGTTTACGCTAGACGTTAGAGCTCCCGAAGGAATCGATCCTGTGTCGTTAAATTGTTTATTTTCTTTTCTGTTGTGTAATTCTATTAAATTTAAAAGTACATACCTTGATTTGATATGAGTTGACTTTGTGCTTCGGTAGAAGATTGAAAGTAGAAAAATCGAGTCTTCTGGAGAATATGCCGTTAGCGCCAGCACCGGCTCTGCGAAAAAAAAGAAAATATTTTTTTTAAATACACTCAAGAGTTGCATCTGTGAATCTTTTAGTAAAACATTTCAACGTAGCCCGAGGTAAAGCCATTACCGTTCTTAACAATATGTAATCTTGGATATTACAACGCCAGACATCACGTTTACCCCATTCCGATTTGCTGTACGAGCAACTAATATCTTTTCCTCTCCAATCTTCTAACTTTTAACCCTTTCACTGCGGTGATGAATCGAAATCCAATTTTCTGTGTACTGCCCTTTGCGACGAGCACATTTCGTGCCGTCAGTATTGAAATGGTTAATGCCTAATCGCGTTACACGGATTTACAGCGAACGCGCTGACTTGCGGGTTTGAAGCAGACTGGAACGAATGCAAGCGCCATTTTTAATCAAATGACGTTTTATCTTTGCTTTATTTTTATTTTAGTCAAGGGTATTTAGCATTCGTAAATAGGAAGCCCTTGAAATAAATAATTAAAATACAAAACAACGCGACGTCTCTGTATTAAAGGAAATCGCGAATAACAAAGACGAATAAAAATACCAAAACTCATTTGACGTTAAACCTCTTAACATTTTTATAATACCATCAAGATATTACAAGTATGTTAAAATCTACATAAAAACCTTTAGATCAGGCCCGTAATGCGTATAAAACAATTTAATAAAAAAAAATATTCCGCGTCTGAGTTAATAAACTGTAAACTAGTACAATATGCATCGTTTTTTGCCTTACACGTGAGGCAAAAAGCAGTCTCAAGGTAGCGCTAAAAAACTTGTTTTTCACTGCCAAGGCCAACCGAATTATATACCGGCTTTCGTATCGCGGCGGGGCGTGTCAATACCAACTATGTTTACATTCGGTTATAGATAAAAAAAAAACCGGCGATTATAATGTTGACGCTGTTGTTTTGTAATTCTTTCGGCAGACTATTTTAGACTATCGGAGCATATTACATCAAATTTTTAATGATTAATCGATTATTCTGACAGACTGATTGAATACTAATGTAATCAATCCCGCTTAACAGTCACGAGGGGTAATGACTAAAGCCTTCAAGTTTTTATTTTTATTTTCGTAAGTACTGACAAAGACCGTGTGCGATGCATTTTAAATGTCCATTTATTGTATACTGTAGGCATTTTGATTCAAAGACGAAGTTAGCAGTCGAGTCGACTTCGTCTGAACGGAAGTGCGCTCGACTTAATATGGGTGACCTTGGTCGTACAATAGGTTAGTTTAATTTCATGAACAAAAATCGCCGACAACAGACGCTGGCCCAGTTACGTAACGTGAGCACTTATGTGCCTCTTAATGCCTGCGCGTGTAAATTAAATTAGGATATAAAACGATAACGCGTACAGAAATTGTAAACATAACCACAGGATATGTTTAGATTATTCCGGCTGATAAGAGTGAAATTCCTCAAGCAATGGGTAATTTCTTCTCACTGCGCAACAGGAAACACAGGGTTAATAAATTCTTTTGCAATGTTGATGCATTGCAAATCGCTAGGTGAAGCTTTAAGGTAAGCCTTAGGTCTCCAGGGAAAAGAACAGTTGAATTTTCGCTCGCTACACTTGGAAGACAGTGCTAACCGTTGAGAGAAGCTTAAATAAAATCGTCCCCAACATCGCAATGATCAAGAACAGAACTGCAGGCTTTGCTAAATATCTGGTTGATGTTTGCGTGGTTCTTGCATTTGATGACACAAGACAGGTTTTTTTCCAAGACTTTATTGTTTGATAAAGGACAAATGGAACACCTTTGACAGAAAAACACGACATCTCTTGGACTATGACGATTTCTTTTGGCTATGCTCAGTCACCACGAAATGCCCTGACAAATTCAAAATTGGAACAATTTATGTTGTGACACATACCAACGCTCTAAATCTACATGATTATAGCAAAACATGTATTTCACGTATTTCACTCGCTACTCAAAACACGCGTTTGCCAACGTGTGTCCGATTAGATTGGGCGCCCCGCATAATGATGTTTTGGAAGGCAAAATATATAAAAAACTTGCCTTGTTTACGATCTTTATTAAGAATTTTTGCTCTACGCTGTGTATTCTTTCAATGAAGTGAATAACAAAATAATAATCCGCTGATGACTTTAGTTGCGAACACTTTGCAAAAACCAACTGGGTATATTTCGATATCTCTGAACTTCGCACATGGTACCCACGGCGACCAATCAAGGTATACAAAACCAGTTTATGCGGAACTCTTATTGTACGGGAATCCTATAAAAAGCGAGGCCATGTGTTACTGGAAATGTATAGCTTGATGTGTTGCCGTGTGTACTGTCAACCGCTTGTCGGTTGTTTGTTATACTTCAAGTTCTATGACCTGGCTTAGCAAGAGGCCAGCTTAGCTTATGCTTACTGCCTGTGCGGTCGACTGTATCGAACAGAACTATTATAAGTGCACCATCTTGATATTCGAATGATAATCATAATATAAGGTCTTGTTTACAGGACCAAGATTGTCGTGACACAGCGAATGCAATATGGCGGTGCGGCCTTGGCTGTTGAATAAAAATAACGATGTTTTTGCCGAGTTGATTTTATATCAGAAGTGCGGGCGGACGCCGCGCCGCTTCGTGTGTGTGTACATTTGTACCAAAATACTCGACACGCCTGCGCTCGCGCACCTCATACATAATGTTTACTTAGGATTAGGATCCAATCTTAAAAGGCTATGGGAGTGACGATAGTAGACAATTTTAGTTTTGGTCTACTATCCAACCCAATTTTTCCGATTTTTTTGCAACCCGTCCGGACTTTATCCGACCTAGTCATTAGTACGGGTTTTTCGTATTGAATTGAAGACTTATTTAGAAAACAAAAAAGAACTTAAATGAGTACCTATCTACTGAAAAAAAAAAGTCCGTCCTTTTATGTAATTACCAGGAATTTTCAAATTTCAAAATTGTAATCAAGTCCAGTTTTAAAAAACAATGGGATCCGCGATAATAAACAATTTTTGTTTTTGTCCAGACTTTTAAGCCAAACCAAAGAGCTCTTAGCACTCGCAGTGTTTTCTGTTGTCCAAAGACTGTTGTGTTTATCAAGCCGTCGTAAATTAACATTTGCGTTTAACAAATATTGCCATCGCAAGGCTAACAGGTACCATAAAGATATTCGGAGTTTTTATATTACTTTAGTGGTGAAAAACTCGAGAAGAGCCCCTCACAGCTGACAGACGAATGATAGATATTCAATTGTTTATTGTTTTGTCACGATTAAGGCGATAAAATAAATTAAAAACAATTTCCATAACCTCACTTCATTTAAAAATTCAATTGAAGTCAATTTATATTTTAAGACACGAACACCAGTTTTATGTTTATGATACAGAAGCTGTTTGTTCGGTTTAGTGCTGAGATAAGTCGAATGTCTATTGTGATTTGAAAGTAGACACCTCAGCCTGTGGAAGCTGGCTGCGAACCGGTTCAAGACTTTCTCATTCATGCGGCCCACGTTCCGAGTACCTACACCGACCGGCTTTACTGACACAAACCAAAATGTAATGAAACATTTTCTTGTACCTACCCACCTTATTATTAGATTAGAATCACGTAAGTAGGTATGAGCTAGTATTGTCTGCAACAAATTGATGTGCGCCACCATGAAGTTTTTTGTACCTACGTGCATGAACACAATGAATTAACACTGTGAAGCTGCCAATACAGGGCCATAAAAAGTGTAACAAAGAACTGGCTGAATATCATAAAAAGAATTGGAATAAATTCATTTTTTGAATCACCGTCAGCAGCCAGCCAGTCCCATTCTATTCCTATTTCAAAATTTCAAGTCTTTATTTTTCATTCCTTGAAAATGCAAAGTTCTCATCCGAACTACATGTTTATTTGGCGCTACACAGCTCCTAATTTAAATAAAAACTACTTTAAATATATTTATTTATTTAGTTGGTATGTACTATTGTACATACCAACGCATATTGAGCTTTAAATTGTGACATAAATTGAGCATTGTGCTGTATCAGATACAATCAAATGGTTTATATGGTAGAGCGCTACAATTTACATTAGATGACCTCTACTAGTAGGTACCCACTGACTCCGAATGTTGATATGCTAATTCTGTTCACCAACAATGCGTTAGCATTCTTAAATAATATGTTTGTGTTCTCACACTGTACCTAAAAATATTTACTAACACATTAATTTAAATGAAACCATGCGTGTATGCCAGCGATCCATATAAACGCATTTATTTTGGTCACGGTCCAGATATTTTCACCCTAAATGGACTCCCACAGTAAGACCTTGAGACGGAACAATTAACTGACAGTACGACAAAGGAAACTGACGCTTAAAACAAAGACACTCCAAGGTGCCATTGGGCGCCATTCAAACATGCGTGAAGCGAACGTGCCTCAAAATTTCTTACAAATGGCCGTCGCTTACGTAATTATTGGTACCTACAGAACGTTTAACATGCAATGTGCAAGCAAATACAACTATAGATTTATCGGTGGTTGCTCAGCAGACATGCTCTCAGTCAAGATAACCAGTATTCAGTAAACGTCAAAGAAATATTTGAACGCATCTCTGGCATGTAGCCGTACTGCTTACGCGGTTTCTGGGTAGGCTTTAACGATTCACTGAGTTGCAATAAGTGCTTGTTTACGCGCGGGTAACCAATAAGACGCTTGCGAAGTTGCGACTATTCTAATGTCCGTGACTGATCGTGGGCCGACTACTGCGACCAGCCGAGACATGAGCCGCAGGACACACTGTCCGACCAAATCGCGGTTGTATCTCGTAGTGTAACATGGACATTACAATGCTTTATGTGTATATCAGCGACTTTTCGCCCCCGCATCACAAACGTAATACATCACTTTACGTATCTCCGTAACAACAACTATATTAATCTTGCGTTTAGAACGTGGGAGTGGCCATAATACGTTACATCATTTAACAAAACAACTTTAATTAAATTAGCAAAATGTGAATTTAAAGTAACATTAATGAACAGCAACACAACAATAACATTGTGCTAAAATGTAAATCGTTGTAACTTGTAAATAAGAGATCTTAATCGCATTTTACAGCTGTGTACACATGTACTGTAACATAATAATGAATTTTACGGCGGCTTCGAACAATTGTTATGAATTCGCTTGCCAAGGTCAATGGCAATACCGAACACAACATCTAGATTACCTAATACTTGTTTCCGTAGTGTTTTTTAAATGAAATATTATAATAGACTGTATCAGTATGCAATCTGAAATTTTGAAAATACTATGTTTTACACATAGGATTAAATAAAATTAACTAGCGGAACGCTGCAGACGTCAAATTTCGATACCCATCACGTCACGCTAGCTACATAACATTACATCACGCCTGTAATCCCCGAAGGGTTAGGCAGAGGTGGGGTAATAATACACCCACATTTCGCCAGTTATGTTTTAAGTCCCATGTAATAGGGGGTGAGCCTATTGCCATCAACCGGGCACAAATCCAGACTCCGTGGCTGCTACTGAGATATTCCTGATGGAAAAACCCAATAAAACTTTGCTCGAATTGATTCCAGGACCTCATGCTCAGCAGTCGCGCCTTGCTACCCCTAGAGCAACGAGGTAGTCTACGCTAGCTAATTTAACATAACCCTGTATAACGCCAAATTCAGAAATTAAATAAAACCGCGTGTAAAGTGCCATTCACTTTTTTAAACAAATATTTTTCCCGAATTGAAAATGGAATGCTCGTTAAGAGCATTCCATTTTCAATTTCAAACGTTGCTTGTTCTGTAACCTAAGTTCTAAAGCCACACCTACTCGGTATTGACACGTCTCGTTTTTTCAATCGCAACTCTGCCATTAAAGTGTGAGTTTTAGCGGTCGTAATGATGCATCATCATCGAAACGTGCGATGTAAACAGCGGGGACCTTGGCCTCGGTCGAACAATAGGACCCGGCGGCCCCACTAAATTCGATTACCTAACAGAGTCGGCTATTTCGCTCACGATTTTTGCCGTAAAAGCAAACTACGACGCTCTTACCGCCATAATTATTTTACGTTGTGATTTTATTCTAACAAAAACTTTCAAATGACTGTTTAGATCAGTGTTCGCAAGCGTGACTTCTGATCTTGGGGGCCTGGGTTCGATTTCAGGGGGTCTGAAATGGCCGCTTCAGCAGAATCATTTGTTTATTTATTTTATTTATTTATTTAGGTTAACCAACAATTGTTTACACAAAACATTTAACATTAAAGTTTCTTAATAGTACGTTTATAAGTGCAACAATTTCTTACAGGTTAACACAACATGCACCAATTATGGTTATCAATATTATAAAGTAAAAGTGCAATATTACAAAGCCAAAAACGATATATACAATTTAAAGCTTTTCAAAAGTTTTTGGTAATTTGCAATAATAACAACAAAAAAATTAAAAACATTACAATAAATTAATAAACAGATTTATAATATTAACAAATTAAAAAAATAAATTAAACTTAAAATATGAAATAAAATAAAAATAACAAAATTAAAACATTAATATTAAAACATTAAAAAGTTAGAATGATAATAACAAAAATCTCTATCAATTATTAACTAATCTCAAGATCACAAAATCAACATTATTATTGGAATTGGTTGTGAGAACAGTGCTCGAAAATTATTTTGTAAAATTGTATTGTATATAAATCATGATAGGTTAATAACATGTATCACGTTCAAAATTCTTAAATGGTCACAGACGCAGTTAATATTATGAATTGTCACTTAGTAAGCCCCCTGGTTGGCAGTGTTCTTGCGGCTTTCCATCAGGAATTTTCAAAATTCTCAGTTGCAGCCACGGGGTCTGGATTTTGGCCCGATTGATAGCAATGGCCCTAATTGACTCAATTACAAGGGACTAAATAAACATAACTAGCGAAATGTTGGTGAACTATTAGGTACACCTCTGCCGAACCTTGTAGGAGTTACAGGCGCGGTGTTATATATGAGTATTTTATACAAACAAGTCTTCTAAGTAGACACGTTTACAAAAAATGCTAAATATAATGCGATGAGCTCGATTTATGTAATAGAAATCAAGGTCGCTAAAACAAGCGATGAGAATAGTACGATAATGATTATTATAGTCGGCTGTTACGGCTGATCGATGTATTGTTTATTTTAGTATCGAAAGGCTTGAGAAAAATATTCGAATAGCTCTGGGTTTAGATGTTTTATTCATTATCATTCCAAGTAACATTCCGCTAACGAACAAAGGTACCGTTTCCAAATATTACTTAACTTTAAATCACGAGAATCCAATTAAATCAACTATCTTTGAACAAAGGTGAAAATTCCGTTGGCAAAGAATTTCTAAAGAATGGTCCCTAATTGACAACGAATAGAATGTCTCAATCGGTCAATAGCTCTAGTTGGGGATTATTTTACCATTTATTTACGTGAGTTGAAGAGTTTAATTGAAAGATTGGATGAGAGATGTGCTGGGCCAAACAAACGGGCAATAAAAATAATTAGGCTATTAGTTCAATTGTGCGCGGGGGCGGGGCTATCGAACTACGGCTATCTTCATTATATGCAGGGCTGTCTAATTATACATTTAAAATTTAAAAAAAAAAAAAAAAAAAATATTGAAAGCAATTTTTTTTTTCGTTTTTTTAATAAAGCCTTTCCGCCAGTCGTTTATTTTAAGACTTATTGTATTGTGCAGTAAAGGAGATCAAAACAACATAATTGATTTTGAAACAAGATCATTCGCAACTTTTTCAACAATAAAAGCTTGGTGGCGTTCGGTTTTCTGCTACCCCCTTGGGAAAAAGGCGTGATGTTGTGTATGTATTTAATACCCATTTAACGCAGTCGTACGACGCACAAAATTATGTTTTTTTTTTGTTTAGATTAAGTTTATTTATTTATTTTGTGTGCATTTGCAGCTTGTGCCAAATAAACATGTTTTCTCTCTTCTTTTTTTTTTTTTAGTAAATGCTTTTAAAAACAACCTTGCCAGGAATCACAGAAATTGAGCTATAATAAAAATAAAAAGAACAAATCGATCCATTTTGAAACCAATTGTCTAATGTAAACAGAGAAACAAACGTGAAATGGCGGTAAACAGCCAGCCCTGGTACCACTATGTAAAAAGTAAGCTGACTCATTCAATCGGGCGTAACAGAACAACAGTGTTTTATTTTAAACTTATCTGATTCATTGTAAATAAGAATAAAACTGAAAACCTCGTTGTTTTAGTGATAGTGATAGCAAGAGCTACTGCTGACCAATGTGGTGCTGGGCTCATCATCATCTACAGCCCGACTTCACCCACTGCTGGGTATAAGCCTTGTTGGTTGTGCCAAGCTCCACGTTCTTGTGCCAGCCTCATCCAGGATATTCCCGCGGTGGCAACAATGTCGTCTGCCCATCTGGCTGTGCAGTGTTATTGGGTTTTTCCACAAGAAACATCTCAGCAGCAGGCCTGATTGATGCCAGGTTGCTGGTAATAGACTCACCTTCTAATCCTGAGATTTCGTAATTGGCGAAATAAGGAACCAGTTTATGGTATGGACACTTCTGTATAACTCTTCGCGGATTACAAGCGTGATGTTATTATATGAATGTATGAATCATTGTAATTAAAAATAATATGTACGATAAAGCCCTGAACGGAATGTGTGGCACTGTTTACTTATTTTTGTCCAGCATGTTATCAATTTTGCACTTCCACATATAATTTGTTTACGTTACAAATAAGGATACCTAACTCACAAAGAGTTAATTTGAAAACAGTTTTGAGGATGTAGTTAAATATAAGTTAATCAGTTCCATTAAGTTTTGAATTGAAATGTCCTAATTAATAATTTGACTCGTCATTAAAACATTAGCATAAAAAACAATCCAAATGCAAATTATACTAGAATAGGACCATTTTAAGTGTGCAGTTCAAGGTGGCGTTGTTTGTCAAGAAAATTTGTATCGATATGTCAAACTTGGTATATTTATTTTAGTTCTGTGTTTTTCCGCCTGCACAGATAAGTTGGTCGAAGTATTTTCGGACACATGTTAATTTAATGCATTTGATGACATTCAAACCACAGTAGGTATATTACATAAAAACGATTAACATAATAATTATGATATTTTAGCTTTTCTTATCCGACTAGTTTTTAACTAACTACTTTAGAATCACAATTTTTGCTATTAGTTTTTATAAAAACAAACAAAACCGGTTTATGGTGATTAATCGTTATATTGTTATAAGACAACGCATGACACGATTACAGGAAAATCTTTACCTAATGTTTTTATTAAACAAAAATAAACCTTTTAGTTATCTATATAAAGCTTCTAATTTTAACCCGGTCGGGCCTCTAGCGCGGCTATAAATAAATATTTAGCAACAGTTTAACGATATTATTTTAGAGCAATTTTATGATTGTTGCCCAACCTTAGTTGTGGTAAAATTTGTATTTCGAATGGTTAGTAGATTTATCAATGTCATTATGCTTTTAAGAATTGACGTGTCTTTATTAATTGATGATTATTTTACTTAAATGCGTATTATTTTGACAGTGAGCTATTTGTTTAATAAAATGGAAGATTCTACAATAAAATATTGCTAACGAACAAAGGAATAGAATAAAAATTTTTGCACAAAAACAAAGTTTTTATTTGTTCAGAAGTCGTGTTTACAACCATTTTGTTTGATGTAAAAAAAAATCTACAAGTTAAACAATGATTGCATGAATATTTATTCGAAATCGTCGAGAAATCTTTGCTGATTCCATACAGGTAGCTTCTCTTTAAACGACTTCCAGTAAAATGTCATGATAATAAGGATGTGAAGTGTTCTCGGCAACAACAGAGTCTATATACCTACTCGTGTAGGTACCTACGTTAAATGGGTAGCTCGTTAGTGGATCTTAAAATGCCAAAGGTCCACAGAGTGCCAACATTATCAGATAAAAGTTATTTGTGTAGAAAACTGTGAAGGTTGTAGATTGTTGTGTTGGTAAGATGGAACAAGTAAGGTAAGATTTTTTTGTACGTCGATATTTCCGCGAATATTTTATTAAATTCTTGTTAAACAGTCACACCTCTCTAAAAACATGTTTATTTTTTTATGAAGCGATTGTCTGGCGTTTTACATTCGTCTATATTTTATATCCAATCAAAACAATATTTTTTGTACCTTTTGTCTGTTATAAACAAGACTAGATCAAACAATATTTAATAAATAAGTGGGCACGCACAACCACCCAATCTACATACACTTAAACTAGATTTAAATCCGTATATCTAGTTTACATTAAGATGTAAACAAACAGGCACTTAAGTTATTCTATTAGCAAGCCTGACACAAATCAACAATAATAATTTTCATATTACGAGTGCACAAACGTAAACGTTTAAATCACAGAACCTGTTAGTGTGGGAAACATTACGTAATTATGGCGACACAGCGCAAATGCAACAGTAGGTTTACTGCATTTCTTTCTCACAACTACGATCATGGAGATGTTTGTTTGACGATGTACGAGCAATTTATTGTAACTTTAAAGAAATTTATTGTTAAGTAACATGGCCCGTACAAATCGCAACTGTCATTTTATGATAGTTTGTTGTGATCTGTGTGTCAATTTCCCAAACAATTAATTTCCCTGACGGGAACTACGACTTTTTTCTGCCTTTTACTGCAACCAAAAATGTTCCTGATGAAAGACATTTTAATGTTTCATTCTCCGTCGGCTTTATTAGTATCTGTTGCTAAAATTAGTACTTTTGTCAGTCAATGGAGTGCAATGTCTGGAAACAGATTCAGGTATCCGAAGTTGGAACTAAACATCAATAGATCCGAAGTGTCTTCGTAGCGAAACTACGAAGGAATCGACCGAGTTATATCCATCAAGTCCGATTAGTCTTATTCAGAATGTTCAGTCGAATGTGAAAATGTTAAATTGATAGCAATTGTTATTCACAGTTGCGAATTTTGCTTTAAATTTTCATGTGAGGGCAGCGAGTAATGCTTCAATTTGGTTACAGTTCGGTATTTTGTCGTCAGCTTAGTAAAGGAAACAATTTTAACGATTTTTCCTTTTCCAAAGTTATATAGAAAATAAAATAATTCATATAAATAGGTATACTGCTATTAATACTGTGCCGTTACAGATGGTGATATTATTAAGTTTACGGGCAATTGCTGATTATTAGCGTAATTATTATTGATTACAAATTCCATGCAACGGCAATCGTCGGTGTTAACTTTATCTAAGCGCTAAGCAGTAGAAGAAGCTGGTTTCCGAATGAACCGGTTAATGCAACATAATTATGCAACTCGTTTTTTTTTAAATCATCGCCTCTGTTTAATTTAAAAAAGTAGGTATACAAAAATAAACACTGGCCATGTACTTTAAATTAAGATGACTACAATATAAATATGTCAAGTATGATGAGTTTAACCAAGACGTGAGATGAGGGTTAAATGACTTAATTTTATGACAAACAAAAAATGATCTGTTTTTGCGCCGTTGAGTTTATTTATTTATTTATTAGGTTAACCAACAATTGTTTACACAAAACATTTAACATTAAAGTTTCTTAATAGTACGTTTATAAGTGCAACAATTTCTTACAGGCTAACACAACATGCACCAATTATGATTATCAATATTATAACGTTGGTAGTTGGCATGTCATGTACATTATCATGCGCATCCAGTATAACAATATCTTCAGGATGATGTTGGGGCTGCCCCGATTCTGTAGTGCTTCGGGGATGTTCGCGCTATATCGCACGGGTGGTTTTCACGCCGTTATTCGCAAAAAGACGGTATCCCTGATCTGCAGATTGCGTGGCAGCCGGAACAAAATCCTGGAGACTGTAGCGGACAGGATCTCATCCCCACTTTGGAGGTCTTTTGTGAGAAGGGTAATTTAGTATTTAAATTTAATAATTTTTGATAAATGTAATTTTTAATGTATTTAATTTTAATAATTTAATAAATGTAATTTTTAATGTATCTAATTCTAATAATTTTAATGAATGTTTGAAACTAATATGGATCTTTTAGACATCTGAAATAAATGATTTTTTTTTTTTTTTTTTTTATTATACATTGTTTCTTGTTCCGACTATTTTATCCTTATATAATTTAATAAATGAATAAGCAGATAAGTATCTCTTTATTATGATTGCTTATTTTTTTTATTAAGATGATATTTTGTAAATGTCTTAAAATAATATTAGTGACTGGGCAAGAGACGGTCAGAAAATGGAGCAAATAATATGCAAATGTGATGGTATCGAGCCGTTAATAGATGTCAAAGATTCGACTAGATAGCGGAGATTTAATGTAATAGGTTTGGCCGTGAAAAATAAGGAGATCGCTTTTTAACTTATATATTTATTTATTAATGGACGATTTTAAACGCGAATAGAATAGCGTCTTTTTTACTCAGTTGCAGAATGCCATGGTCAAATATTGGTAACACTGCTGTAATATCGAAATCTACGTAACAAAGCTATCAACAACTTGCAATTTAAGAGTCAGATTCTACGTCGATCTACTTGAAAAAATACTTCAGTTCTCATTACTCATCGTTAGCAATAACGGCGTATTATATTTAAACTCCTATATAATCATGTTTACGGCAGGAAATAAAAGTGTACTGTAACCACAATGTAGCGACAATTGTTGTATGAACAAATGCTTTATGTGTAACACATTGACCTTCCTAACTATGTATTTGTTGGGAATGGTTAGTGTTGACACACATAAAATACAATTTTATTGCATTTCAAACGTGCAGTAAAGTGCGCAGTGGTTTATTCGAAGTATTGGCATATTTACGTTCGAAGTGTCTGAAGGAATTTTATATATTTTATGATAATTAGTACCCTTGGCAACTCCACACTGCAACTAGCGGTTCGCCTGGAAATGTATTCAAAAATATTCTTGAAAACGCTACACGTAGGTACTTAGTGCCACATAGCATCGTAATAATTATAAAGTGACCAACCAAACCCTTCATGAAAATTTAAATGCATTTAATTCATGGTATTAAAATGTCTCGTATTTTGTTCTAGAATAATTTCGTGATTTTGCATCAACACGATACTCTGGCAACAATTTATGCACACAAACTTGGCAACCCGCAGCGCATTTTTAACCAGATATCAAATGAATTGAATTCAATGATAATAATATTAAAATGTCTGGTGAAACAAATACCCAGACTATTCGATTGCACTTAATAAAAACAGTCGACATAGCTGTTAATAATAGCTGTGTAATACTTGATACGATATCAAGTTAACGAGTCGACGCAACTATAAATCTGCTGTGAACGTCATTCTCGTGGTGCAGCGAGCAATTTGCAGCGAATATATTGCAAACAATCATGGCACGACCAACTGACTAGGCAATGAGACAGAGGACAAACTTAGAATTTATTGTTCGTTGCGTTTGTCGTTCAGTATTACATGTGTGTGTGTGTCACCGCCCCTTCTCTTACTGAAAATCCTGCACTGTGGCACTTTTGTTTTTGCAAATTATTTTTGTTTAACTTTTCGTACTTTTATAATACTACTGTTATTGTTGTAATTTTATCAACTTTTAATGGTTTGTTAATAACATTATTTAAAATTTTATTTATTTATAAATACTCATTGCTAGGACAGGATTTTTTTAATTAGATATTATTTCGATAAGACAAGTTCTAAAATGGAGAGTAATAATAAAACATAATAATTTTATGACTTCACAACATAATGCAAAAGGGAAACTTATTATTTATGTGGACAAGTTTTTGATAGAGCAATATCCAAGATACACTGTTACGTAATTAAGTTCTACAAGACATTGCTGTAATTAATTTTATCTATGATCGTAATTATGGTATAACAAAGCTACTTTCAGAGTCAAGAGTCAGACAGGGATCGTAGAGGTGGATTAAATATTACAGTCTACGATCTCTTCAGGGGGGAAATTAAACAAAATATTTTTTTTTAATTTTTATTCTTTGGTAACAAAACGGGAGGTAAACAAAACATAAAACAAGATTTTGTTTACCTAGGAATTACTGAAGAAAAACAATTAAAATGCAGACCCTACTTTTATTTAAAACATTAACATAATTTTATAAAAACATTCGCAATCTACTCTTAAGTTTAATTTATTTAACAAGTTCTGCAGTTTTCATCTTATAAATATTAAAAATAATAATATATTTAATAAAATTGATGTGTTATTAAAATCAATTCCAGATTCGAAGATAAAAAATAACTGGTTTGTAAACAAATAGAACAGAACTGATTTGTGTTCTAAATTCATTAGTGAATTCTATTTCCATATTAGAATAAATTATATTATAATAAAATTAGCATTTTAATGAGGTTGAATTGTTACTTACGTAATGTTTTTGCTTGCCAACTCATCTCTTGTAATTAAAATGAAGGAAATAATAAATTATTTATGTAAATTAAAAACTTGTACACTTCAAGTGATGTTTTTGTTCACTTCATTAGGGCAAGCGTTTTTTGTTAATAAAAGAAAGGCTAATATCAGGGTTTTTTTATTTAATTTCCGTATAGGTTTATTCATTACAGACATTTGTTACTATAATCAGGAATTATCCTTTGACGCGTCACAGCTACCGAACATTCAACATTCGTTTTTCATCCAAAAAGGTTTTAAACGTACTAAAGTTAGCCCAGCCTTCGTATTGTTATATTTGTAAAGCTCAAGGCACACTAGATAGACTGCAACAGTAGATTTGACCTTTACAAAGGGACAATGAACGCGATAGGTGTTCGAGCGCATTGAACTACTGAACTTTGCTTACTGCCGCCGATTGCCCCATCCAACTACGCTCCCTTCTTTAATGACATTCTCTTGTATACCTACAGTAGCAATATCAATTCCAATATATTTTATAATATTAATACGCATATAAAAACCTCACGCATTTTTCCCATGAGGGGTAGACATAAAAGAAACTACGATCCTTACGCCTTTCGCCTCACCCACGTTTATTTAATTTAAGTACATAATTTACTTACATTAATCATCAAAATTTAAATTGCTTTACAAAATGTGTTCCCTAAGCCGCAATTCGACAGAAAATGTGATATTCGATTCTAAACGACAATTTCACGAAAAAGTTTCAAGTTCATTTAAATGAAAATGTATTTTCCGAGAAAACAATACGTATTTAAATATTTACTTATGCAGATGTGTGTTAAACCAAACTAAAAGGCGGAAACTGCTCACAAAGCATGGGTTGTGAACTTGCGAAGCCAGGAACAATTGGATGGATGGTCTCAAAGGCGGGAATGTAAGGAAAGTGATTGCTTCTGCAGTCCGTCGGCACGGCAACGTCGCGATCCTCGTATATTTAGCCTCGGGAACATAAAGCTTCGTTCACAAATTTAATTGCATCAACGATCGCCCGCCACGAGACGCAAATAGCCACAACTCGTCCCTGAACCTACCCGAACTTTCTCCCGCTCACTGCACAGCGAACGCTGTGAAAATATCTCTTGGTTTGTTTTTAAACGCTCACACTTGCAGCGTACAACTATCGCACTAAGTGCACCGATGCACTACAGGCTACAAGAAAGAGACAACCCACTCTCGTCTCGTTCCTCCGACAAGCTACATTTTGTTCTTAATTTATTTTTATTGCATACACAATCCGAATCGGTAGAAACTTTGAAAGTTTCATGTAAAACTCCGCTTACATTACGTCGAGGATGGTCATCGCGGTCTGGCGAGAGCAGAACTTCCAAGAGTCATTTCGAGAATTAATGGATAAATTATGCATAGTTCGCTCTGAATTGTCGCGACTGCGTAATGAACTTAACTGCAGTACTGACCATGTACGCGGGACTTCGATAAAATACCACATTTCATATACATTTTCCAATGAAATCGAAGCAGAAACCAGTCGTAGAGTACAAATTGGTAATGAACGTTCTAGACGAAAGCGTCGCGTCGGTTCAATTTAAATAAATTGTTAAGTAGGATGAAGTAGAAAACAGGACGACTTAAAACTGCAAACACGCCACACTTAGGAGCCTTTAATAATTTTCGAGCAGCAAAATGCATCCTAGGGTGGCATCGATCATTTGACTCAGACTGTCGCATGAAACAGAATGCAGAGGGGAACTTACGCCCGTGTAGCGAGTATGTACGAAATGTCGCTTGGAGCGGGACATATTGGTGCGTGCCCACACGCGTACACCACACAATGCATACAATGAACACGTAAATACATCTTCGCCCGACTCCACTATGCATAATCACGTGAATTTGCAAGTAAAATGACGAGACACGGCACTTTTTAAGCTTGGCAAATGTAAAAAGGCAGCATTGTCTCGGCTAAACCGAGATTCGATCGGCAAAGGTGAATATCGTGTTCCAAAAATTCGATACAAGGTCGACCGCAATGGATGCGTGATAGAGTGGCATATTAGAGATGCACGCAAAAGGGGTTCGAGTGGGTATGTGTATTGGATGCAATTTATGCAGGCATGCGCCGTTGCGTCGATCACGCCCTAAAAACGGCGCTAACGAGCCGTGCCGGCTACCGGCGCACCGCGCGCCGTCGACGGCATGGGAACGGAAATCACCGCCTCTTACTGGCGGGAAATCCAGACACACTTCAGACAATTGACCACGACGACGAACAACAGAAAAACATTGTTTAATCTAAGAAAATTACGGCGTTGTTACTGGTTGTAACAAATTGGACCACGTACAAAGAGAATGCTTTACGGTATTACTTCGGAACATTCGATGTTGAAAATGGAACACATAAAAACTACGCCTCTGTTTATTTCCACGGAAAATTCACAACAGACGAGTGGGTGAGTAACAAATAGTGATGCATTAGCAATGTACCTATGTTAAACAATAACTGCTTTCACGATTCATAAAAAATAAAGGTAAATTCATAAATCATGCACATTTGTGTAAGAAACAAGCTTGAAATAACCGCAAGTGTGTCGAGAATGCATTGACTCATTAGATAAATGCAATTTAAAACTGCAATACATAATATGTACAATGAGGTTAGTTGTGTTTAATGTAAATGTTTTATTCAGTCCACATGCCTGCTGTGTTTATTTTTTATTACAACGTATTAATTTAATTTTATATTTCCAATACAATATTGGCCACAATAATTCTGGCGCCATCGCCAGTCACAATTTTAGCGATTCTATTTTTAAATGTTATCCCGTCGATGTGTACAGTCAGTCACACATTGTTCTTCCGAAAAATAATGTTTTTATGAATATTTTTACTACACTATTTTAAGTCTCTTTTGATTGCAGCGTTGAAACATCTTGCAAGTCGTTCAAATTGGATGGAGGAGTTTCAATAAAATCTGACGCACACTTGAAGACGTGTTCAACGTGGTGCAGTGATATCCTTTAGAGGCCTCCCCTCCTCAAGTTTGCTTCACGCCCGACTGGCGACTGACTCACAGTGGTCGCGCCTCAGACATGCTATGAACTGCACTTAAATGTAATTTAAATAAGTACACCGAGTACACATCAGTTTTACTTCGAAGTTTGACAAGCATTAGCCAATGTTTACCATTTACATTGCAAATTCTAGCGTGTGTCCGAAATCGGAATTTTATCGTAGGTATCTAGATTTTTAAATCAGGCAGATACTTATAAAATGTTGGCTCCTTATGGTATACGGACTAATAAATTTAAACTAATTCGTTTTTATTGAGCGAAGCACATTTTTTTACTGAACGTTGTCATTTTCATAAATATTCAGGAATAAAACATTGAAAAACTTAACAATTATAATTAATTAAGCGATAATGCGCCGTCGGGTGCACAATCTTAGGAGTGCTTTGTATTGCTACATCGAAGTGACCAATTGGTGCATATTTTGGTGCCGAAAATATGGAAAATCCCATAACATTTACAAATCTGAATGAAAATTTACGATTCGCAATACTAACAAGGTCTTAAGCTCTTGTTTACGTCGGGCTCGGCTCAAGGCCACGACGTGATTCTAGCAAATGCTTTTTATGTAACTAAAACATATCGTGATATTTATCAAATAAATATTCATGAGATTATTCATCGTTATAATAATTATACGTATATTTATCAGGATTACTATAAGAAATGAATGAACGTAAAGGGACTTGTTACTTATATTGCATTGACATTTTAATTAGACTAAACTTTTAAAAGATAAATGAAACCACAGTATTTATACCTATTTAACGTAGACAAAAAGTATTAACTTACGGCAAAATTCTCACAAAAAAAAAACTACACTTCATTCATAACAACACAATTATACATTTCATACATATTACTTCACGCATAATATTACGTGATTCTTAGATAATGACTACATTAATACGTTAAAAACTTAATAACACGCTGCTAAAAGTCTAAAAAACGAGTTTTTTTTACCGAAAAAGTCACACCCACTCATTAATATATAAAGAAACCGGTTTATTAGGAACCGCTTTATCATACAAATGTTCTCGACCAATGTAAACTGCATTTAATTTTTAGTAGAACAGGTATGTTCATATTTATTATATCAATGTATTAGGATATTAAACTAAATAGCGTCATTTTAGTTACTCAAGGTAGTAAAGTTAGTTATTTAATAAAAAAACATAGTTACTTACGTGTCTTTGGTAATAAAATTAGGACGAAAAAATAAATACAATTTTTTACTTATAAAATACATATAAAAAGTTACTTTTTTTGTAGATAATGTATTATTATTTTAATCTTTTTCGTTATTATAGCCAGCTGGCAACCTGTCTTGCCGTCAATGCTCACTATAATTATGTTTTATACAGTAGTAATTAATGATAAAATTATAGCGTCTACTAAACACAATAATTGTACGTATGAATTTCAAGTAAAGGTTTTTATATAAATAATTTTTTGCACTGTTTCTTCTGATATTAAGTTATGACTCAGATTTGTCTGTGTTGCTCTTATTTAGTAGGTATAAAATATATATTTTTTAACAGCATAAAACTGAGCTTTAGTAAATGACAAAAAAATGTTTTTTTGCACATAACATAGTATGTTTCTTTGTTTACAAAACTTATGTAAGTTGGTGGCACAAATCTAGGCTGAAACGGTAAACGGAAAATATAGAACCGTAGCTGCATAACCAGTAACAGGTCACTAACCTAGGTAACGAGCAAGTTAAGGAAGTGTTTAACCTGAAATTGCTTGGAATTCAAAACAACCATTGCTAGTTTTCAAGTATCAAAATTTCTAGACTACTTAAGTAAATAGTAAGTATTCAAAACGACAGCTGTACTTCTTACTCAATAAATTCACGCAAGATGTCTTAAGTATGTGTACACAACACAATATGCGACGCACCTCAAGACAGACGGACGTGGAATGCAAATGGCTTTATTTTAAACAGGTAATTTCCTTCAGTTGTATATAGCAACAGGACGACATAAGTCATATTCAATGTTGTCACTATGTATGCTGAACGCTAACATATTCGTGAATTTCCGACTAACGAGGTGGATCATATTTTTTTCTCTTATTGACTTATGCACCATTTTTTTTTTCTAATTATTCAAAATAACATAAGAAACGAAACAAACTGGTATTTTAGATAACTCTTAATTTATGTCCGTCCATCCCGAATAAAAAAGGTAAGATAAAAACCATAAAAGAATTTAAAATTGATGCCCGATATAAAGACTCGAGACATAATAGACTGTATTTATGCGTTAGTAACAATATTGAAAACAAAACGATGCGCCGACGCATACTAACTGCTTCATTTGTTCTGTTTGGAATCGATTTGAGACATCTTATTGGTAGGTAGTTGGTACCTCGCCTAATGACGTAAGATTTATCAAGACGGGTTTATCTGTTTTTGTGATTTCAATTTTTTTTTTTGTTTAAGTTGTTTAAGCTAAAGTTAACTTGTCTGCTGTAGAAATGGGAAACACATACAAATACTTTCTGAGTGTTCCTTTCAATTATTTTAATTTGTGGTATGCAATTATGCATCGGTTATTTAAATAATTAAGTAAGTTCCGAATCGGTCGTTTGTCTTCTAAAACAGTAGTCATTCAATTGTCATTCTTAATAAAAAAAATTGCGTCGTTCGACGCTATTTTTGAACAGCAGGTGTAAAACTTTAAATTACGCGCATAAAATCATCGAGGTTATTACGTATACCATCTTTATTAGGTCAAGTTAAAACAACGAATAAATAAAGAGTGGTCGGATGTGCCGGAGTTCGCCCACGATTCAATAAAGCAAATAGCCACCATCACCTACACTCGATTAGATAGAAGAGTCACATATTGAAGCGCACGCGATTCTTAAATCTGAGAAAAATTAACGAGGACTTTTTGGTATTTTTTTTAATAAGCTGTTATGCAGTTTTTTTTTAGTTGCATTTGTTTTATTCTTATTATTATGTATGTGCAATATATACGTATAAATTGTAAGTATTTGTAGTACACAGCTATTTATTAGATAAAAGCATGAATAATAATTCCCTGATTCGTCGTTCTGTTTAAAAATAAAATTATTAAGTATAATAAAATTATTTGAAGAAATTGCAGTAGGTATCCAATTAAATTAACATTGAATTAAGAAACAGTGAATATTGTTGCGCAGCAAAGTAAATGAATTTATCATTTCCATCGTTCTGTAAATTACATAATTATAATAACAAAACAAAGCTAATGTTGTTCTGTCCTAAAACCTCAGCAGACGGATACAATAATTGATAAAAAAACCGGTTTCATTATAAATATTGCATGTTCTGTTTTGCCAATTTCAAAACGAAAACAACAGTGTTATATAAAAATGTTATGTCCTAAATTTTGAATGCATATCAGTGATAAAAAACTTATATCAACAGACAACAGAAGATAAACTATATGATAAGATTACCACCATGACACGAGGATAGCACATTTTATCAGTGCATAATCTGTCAACGTCGAAAAGAGGAATTTAATAAAAGGTGTATTTTTTTTAAATAAATAAAACGTTAAAAAATAACCAGTTATTTAGCAATACGAAGTTCTATTCATCATAACTATTATCAACAGAGGATAATGTTGTTCATTCATCCATGTGTTTTTCTATTTATAGACAAACGCTTACGAGTAAGGATAATAAAATAACGGTTCTATAGCTTGTTAATGGTTTAAAAAATATATGCGTCAGCAACACAGGATGGAAATATTGTGTGTGCGACTGTACTTTTATTTTATTTGAAATTCGATTTTTATAATTTTAATGAATTGGTCAAAAAGAGTAAGTATTCCAAACTCGTGTAAGTCCAAGCTTTTACTTTCAATGAAATTAACAAAACTCTTCAGCACATCATTAGTATCATGAGCAAAAACTATAAAATCGTCTTGCTTTTAGCAGTTTTAAAATTCAAAAATAATGTTACCTAGTCTTATTTAAATTCTAAATGAACATACGCATTAATAATAATAATTATAACAAATTTTACAAAATGCAATGCAGGAAGCGGTGAAGCGATGTAATGACTAGCGAACGTCAGGTGTTTTGTTTCCCTTTTTTAGCGAAACAGCACGGGAACAACAATTTGGGCAAGGGACAGCTGCCGTAATTTCGGGAAAAACGCGCTTTTGCCAGGAAACGGAAACCAGCTGTGCAGTGAACCGCGGTTAATGTAGTAAGCCGACGAAATTGCATTTTTAAGGCTCCACCAATTTGGGCGCGAATTAAAATTCACAAAAAAACTGCAGTGACAGTCGAAAGCTCACTTATACAAATTGTTGTTTGCAAATTGCGTGTGGCAGAATGTAAGTTACCCTTGCTTGTTTTTTTTTAATCGCTTCGTAAATATGACAATGACAATTAATTTCGCAACACGTTATTTAGATGGCAACATTCAATTCGAGTGATTTAGATTTTATTTGATACGTTCTAATTTCAAACTTGTTTTCGTTTTTATTTGCGTGTGTCAAATGGTCTTAATTTAAATAGGATTAACAGTGACAGGTTTTTTTTTTTTATTATGGGTCTATCTATTGTTATATTACAAGGGTTTTTTTTACATTACCCACACATAAAAAAATCTACACAAGGTCGTTTTTAACAATAGCACAGACAATCACGGGGATCAGGAAGTGAATGGATGCTTTATGAGTTTTAAAATAACAAAATATTTTTATGGTTTGTTTACTAATATAGTTTTTATCAATGACTCAAGATATCTATTTACGTTTCTTAGATAAATTGGCAAGTAAATGTACCTTCGAATTTTTTTGTTGGCCTTGCTAATATCTATAAGTACCTACCTATTTTAGGAATTATCTTTACATACATGTAAGTAAGCAGTTCGATGGAAATTAAAAATACCGAGGAATTCTCTTTTTCTGTTTCGTCTAATTTTCAAGCTTTAAATTTCCCGCCATTTACACATTACCTTTCTATTGCTGAAATAACCACGTATGAAAATGTTTCTCATACTGAAATATTGCTAGTTCTTCGATTTGTCTTCAATCACTTACCTTTCGAAGTTGAACTCGTAGGCACGTAGGTACCACGTAGGTAAGAAGTTTTTATCACCTTAGGGTTAACTAAACATAGTTCGATGCAAGGAGTGCAACTTGCATCTTATCTAAATTCAATAGGGCCCCGCCATGCCCGCGCGCCGGCCGGTTTCCAAGCCACTCGCTGCCTCCACTGGCCCAACCAGTTCTATGCCAATTATGTGGGGCTGCTATTCGATACGATATAAACAACCTACAAGAAATGCATTCAACACACACACTACGACGTAGGTGCACAACCTACACAAATAAAATTCAATGCACTCCGGAATCCGTAGGCTTAAGTGTTTATAATTTGTAACGCCCGCCATGGTGTTGCGATGTTTATATAACAAGGTAAGTACATAGAAGTGGAGAACTATTTATATTTTCTCTCGCGTAGGTATAGTTTTTACCAACTTCCAATACCTACCGGCGCGGCGGTTACTCAGTTGTTTGTACATAACTGCAGATATTTCGTAATGTCGTAATGTGTGTTAAAACCTACAGAAACCTGATAAGAAAATTATAAGAAGCAAGTTGATAAAGTTGCTTACCTGATCCTGTCGGAAATAATTTCTGGTTTGGAAATCTTCTTAGCGGGCGTGAGAGCGTGTGTGGGAGCGTGAGTGGGGCTGGCTGAAGGCTCGGACGAGGCTGATGGCGGCGAGCAAGACCCTGAGCTGGACAGGCTGAAGGCGCGCGAGCGGCCATCTGGAGCCGCCGGCATGCGCCCGGACCGGGTGCGCCGGCGACGCTTCTTCTCCTCCTCAGCGCGAATCGCAGCACCCGGAGGCGCCCAGTCCAGATCTTTCTTCAAATGCCCTCTGCCACACCGGCAACCACAAGCCTTGAACGCCAGATCGTAGCCTTTTTTGGTCCATAAATTCTGATGCCTCTGGCGTTCAGACCAGGAGCGAGCTCGACCGCAGGACTTGAGATAAGCGAGAACTCCTCCTTCCCATTGCTCGAAGCACTCTCGGTGCATGTACCGGCCGGCAACGCACGTGTCGTTGTTGCATAGCACGCGCACGGCATCCTCGATGCGCACCGATTCCCGGGGGCGCAGGCACTCGCCTGGCACGCAGCACCCGCGAGCCTCCTCCGCCTCGCGCTCGCCGGTGGCGCCTTGCCGTCGCGGGGCCATGCCAACGAAAACGAATGTGCTGCGCGGAAGTAGTGGAGCGCGTCACACGAGACACATGCTTGCCGGAGCGCGCGCGGCCGACTAATAACCGCGAGTGAACGAAAGCGAAATTTCAAGAGCGCAGCGCGTCGCCGCGCCGCCGCCGCCGCTCCACCCGCCTGCACGCGGGGCTGACCTTGCGCCGCGGAGGGGCGCGCGGTGCAGTGAGGGGCGGGCCGATGCGACGCCGGCGGTGGGGCGAAAGTGCCTAGCGAATTTTCACTTTCGCGCGGTAGCGGGTAGCGGGTAGCGGGCGCGGGAGCGGTGTCGCATCCTCTCATCCATCAGAGAAGGGACAGTGATGCCAATGCTGCATTGCAGCCCCACCCTCCGTCGACGTTGTTTGTTTGTAGATGTTGACATGGCTGTTGAGTGACTTGGATGCTGCAACGTATCCTACGTTTTGAATTTTTTGCTGGTTTTATTACCCGTGGAGAATTTTCTAAAAAAATAAACAATATTTGCAGTTAGTTCGCCAGACAAAGAAGAGAACTTATATTTATGAACAGCTTTTACTACAGGACCCACCCTGAAATCCGAATAAAAAAATATCCCATTCAGGTATTTTAATTTATCTGAAAGTATCTTTCAAGGTAAGAGGTTAAGGTACCAGGTTAGGCACTAACCACAAGATAAAGAAAGAAGGTAAGAAAACAAAAATTAAAAAAAAACAAGACATAGGTACTTAAGTAATTTAAAAAATACCTAGTATTTTAAGTACCTACATTCAGTACCAACAGTTTTCTTATCGCGTCTCAGAACATCAGAGTTCACTCTCGTCTAACAAAAAACACATTGAGGAGTTGATTACTTCACTGATATAACTAGGTATTAATATTAATAGATAATTGATACTACATTGTATTGTAAGGAGATAACATAGCTGTCGGTCTTAGACTTACGTAATCCTTCACAGGTTATGTATGTACCTACTTGTACCCTCTGCCTAAACCTTCGGGGATTGCAAGCGTGATGTTGTGTTATGCTGTACCTAGGGTTGCCAACTTTTATTAGAAGAAATAGAGTATATCTGATTTCAAAGGAGGTAAATAAAGAGTACGGATTTCCAAAAACGAGTATCATTAAATTTTGTATGTTCTTGTACTTTTTGCAGCACATAACAATTTTTCGTGGTTTTAAAAGAATTGTATGACTCCAAACATTCTAACTCTAAATGTATACAGGTGTAAACAGACCCTTCACATAGCCGTCAACCAAGCATTCTGTACATCAAACTAGTAACTTTACGCAAAAAATTTCTTTTTGGGGTGAAAAATCAAATCTTACGGTAGGACTAAGTAACGCACTCAAAGCATTTTGCTGATGGATGGATTGAATAGTACGGGGGTCGTGGAGGTGTGTTTAAGTAAAAATCTTACATTAAAAACATGTATTTAAAAAAAAAACTTGTGAAAAAGTTGAAACTTTAACCCCCAATGTCTCGGTAACTAGAAGGTTCCCAGGTATGGTCTAGAACAAAAAAATTATCACAAAGACGGGGAGAACAAGTGCCTTTCGGCTTCGAAAAGGGTCTAGGTCCTTTATATTTTTTCTTTTGCTAGGACCGTCGTTGCAGCTACTGCGAAGTAGTGAGTAATGAAAGTCAGTATGTACTCAGTTACATGGTTAGTGTCATACTTATCTATATTTTTAATTAAATCGACCAAAATTACTTATTTGACCGCGTGTTTTTTAGTACTTCATGAGTAGTCAATGTAGTCATTCATTGTTTTAATAGTTATTGCACATTTCCTGTTGTGAGTATTGTGTTCAGTCATGAATTTATTGCCTATGTCATAAAAAACTGACCTGCTGCACTATCGCTTAACCTCTGTCCGACCTATGTGGCTTTACATAAGCAGGTACCTACCTATGTGAAAAAAAAAAAAAAGAATATTTCAATTTTGTCGCAAGGACATTAATATAAAAAAAAAATATAATATTATAACAATATTTATAAATACAACAGGACGGAACAAAAAAAGTTGACAGCTTTCACGCCGTGACTGCGACAAGTACAGGGTCTAAGCACAGCGCTGGTTTTGATTGGTCACCCGAAAAAAAAACGTACGGTCTACGTAAAATCTCACAATTTGTAATAAACTATGTGTTAACCATAAATTAACAACGATCATTTGCTACGTTAGTATTAAAATAGTTTAAAAGTGACAAACCGATCGAGGTTTTTGTGATATTTCTGTTTATGTTTTGTTTTGTTCTTTAATTAATAAACAATAAAAAAAAAAATATTAAGTACTAGTATTTGCACCCTCTTTAGAGACTTACGTATAAAGTGTGGGACGTCTGTAGGGAAAAGGGCCATGTGCAAGCTACACCTACTATAAGTAAGGGCAGTTATGCCGCATGCCATCTGCCTGCACTGGGTTTTTCGCATCCTTTGTCCTAGTTCGAAATTATTCGGGAGATTTCCGGATGCTTTTGTGTCCGGGAGAAACCCAATTCTTTGAGACGTAGATTATTCTTGTAAGAATCTATTTACCTTTCTAATTGGAATTCTTTGAAATTTAAAAAAAAATACTTATTAGTAGGGACGCGAAAAGGATAATACTTTTTTTTTTTAATTTTGTGGGCTTTCTTGAAGAAACCAGATGTCGAACTCTGAAAGTAGCAATATTGGCATTGGTTAATTATTAGGGTATCTAATTAATTGTGAAGGATTCTAGTATTGTTTGTAAGTTCTGATGAACTTACTGTGTAAAAAATTACTGTTTAACATTTTGTCAGCAACAAATTCTCAGGTTTACTGATTAAAGAAAAGCGGGAAATCAATTTTGACAGTACCTGTCTAACTGAACCTCCGATGTATTATAACTTTTCTCCAATAAAAAGGTGACACCGCAAAGATACATTATTGTTATGTCCTTTGTAAATAAATAATATTATTATACTAGATGTAGAAACAATAGGTACTTTTTTTTTTTTCCTGATGGGAAATCATTAAATGACCCCCCCCCCACTCTGGGCGGAGCGGAGGGGAGTGTCAGACTTGTACTGACTAAAACCCATCCATGTTCCTTCTTTGCCCTTTGTGTTCCAGGGCCACGGTATCTCTTTCGAACAGTCCCGCAGCCCTGGCAGAACAATAGGTACTTACATATATTTTTACTTCCATGTTAACTAGTAGGTTACCTAACCTACTTCTATGTACCAACAGGAAAACGTAAACATTGGTCTCAAGAAACCACGTGTACAAACTTCATTGTTATCACCCTAATTCACCGTACTATTATATTCTAAAAAACTAAGACCCTGAATCAGAATTCGGCATTCATGTGAATTGATTTGACGATTCTCAAAGCGCGCACGTGTTTAATAGGGGACGAGTTTGAAAGGAGCAAAGGAACAAAAATCGCCTTGTTCCGCAAACCGGTCCAAGGCTGAGGGCCTGAGTTACTCAGAGGGAATAAAGAAACTAGTGGCGTATTCGTGTGACCCAATTTTATTCCAACTACGTTCCAAGCCAGGTGATAGGTGCATTTTTATTGGGAGGGGAACTCGAAGGAACACGTGTATCGAAACACCAGCCGAATTGTGCCCTTACAAACATACTCTCAACATAAATTAAGCGGGAAAATGAAGCTTATGTCTATAGAATAAGACGTGGAGGACCAAAAATAATTGGTCCTGGAAATTGGTGACTTAAAGGAATTGCGTCTCAACTCTCAAACAAACGAGTTTCAGCAATTTTATTACGAAGCTTTTGTCTGTAAGACTCGCCATCTGTGTGACCTCTGAATAGCTATTCAATATTATTTATTCACAAATAAGTACTTACGTAAATAAGGATAAGTACTGTACATCTGGCTCTTTATACTCTGAATGGACGCTATCTACTTGCATGTTTTCTAATTATGGACTACATATTTTACCAGAAAAATGCCAAATAAAAGCCAATATCGAAATTCTTTTGCGTCTGAATGGGGTGCTTTTTGCAGCTAAAATGTATTTGCTAAATAACATAAATATTATTTCTGTATTGCGAAGTCTTGCTGCGTGCGTCATAAAAATTCAAATAACGAACGAACTTCGTGGTGTTTGCACAGGTAAATAATTAATGTTGCCATAATAATAATAATTTGAATTTGCAAAGAAACTATCGTTGGCAACAATAACCATATTTCAGTGACAAACTCGGTTAAAATAATGTGGAAAATGATTAAAATACGTTGTAATAAATATTGACCTTTTCATTTAGTAGTGGTTGTGTTATGGATGCATACAAAGTTTAATATACGCTAATATGTAGGTATGTAGGTGTAAAACGACAGTTGTAAAGTTTTACATAGAGCCCCTATTTCCTTTCGTGCAGTCAAGCGGACGTGCAGTGGAACATAAAAAATACGTAGTATGTTAGTCAAGTACTTGCATCGTAGCTTTAGTGAGCGAGTTGGGTTCTGTAAAAATATAATTTTTATTCGAATTTTTTTAGGATGGTTTGAGCTCGAAGTTTGAGTCGGTGTTGCACACCTCCTTGGTCGAATCATCGCGTCTCTTTTGAGAAATTCTTGACCTTAAACATACAGCAGGGGTTCTTTTTCTACGAGGGAATACCTACTTGTCTTTTAAGTGGGGTGAGATTTTATTATTAAAACTGGTTTTAAATTTTTGCAGAACGATTGCAGGCTGCTCGACCTTCGCAAGTCCACAACATTCGTCATCTTTTGAGCAGGTGTTGCAATGTGAAGATGATTTTGGCGACACCTGTCGGTTGTATTGGCAATACCATGACTGCCCTTTCATTAGGTATCGAAGGGCCAGAAAAGTGAGCCAGTTTCAAAGAATTCTTGCCAATGAATATATTGGGATTTTGAAAGGAAGCTTTAATATTATCATTCATCATCATCATCATCATCATTAGGTGTACGGAATAGCATTGGATTTTGAGGTGGCTTCATAATAATATGTCATTGAATAGCAATTCTTACTATGTGAATAGTGACAATTTCCTCAAAAGATATTGTTCGATTTTCTTCCAATTAAGTACCTGCGTATTTGTGGATTTTTTTAAGTATGTATTAAGAATTCCGTTTAAAAGTAAAAGTTAGATCTAAAACATGACGTCACGCCTGTAATCGCCAAAGGGTTAGGCAGAGGTGTACCTAATCCTTAGTACACCCACATTTCGCCAGACCGGGTACATATCCAGACTTCGTGGCTGCTACTGAGAAATTCCTGATGAAAAAACCTAATAACAGTTTGCCCAACCTGAGACCTCATGCTCGAGTCGCACTGGCCACCACGTCACGAAACTCTAACGAAACATTTTTTTTTTTTAAACTCTTTTCCTCCTGGTACCGGGAGGACTGGTTCGAGGAGGCGCGGAAAAATAACACATAGAAGGAATTGGGGGAGGCCTTTGCCCAGCAGTGGGACAGTACAGGCTATTTTAAAAAAAAAAACCTGAGAACTGTCCGGCCGACAAGACGGGAATCCCGACGGGAACATGGCTTCTACTTACTAGGTACCTAAACTAAAACACACCGATTTCACATTTCTATAGTTTAATTAAAAACCAATTGTTTTAATCCCACGGACCCTTAAAACGTCCCTTTTTATTTGACCCACATCTAAGGGATAATTGTCGGGGAATAAATTATTTAATTATTGCCTTTATAGGTCAGAGCATAATGCTTGCAGGTGCTTGCTTGGATGCACCTGCAGGGGTAGTTCAAGGTCTTGGCGAATTGCGTCTTAAGTATTTACACATACCCACTTACTAACTTTATACCGACTTTGCAAATGTAGGATCAGTATTAAAAGTGAAGCAGCTGAGTACCTACCTATGTTCTTTAACAAAAATATTTTTTTTTTTGGGGTATTCCTCAAAGCGCAACTATTTATAAGTGCAACCAACTAAGCGCAACTAAATTATTTCTCGTAGCGCAACCATTAGTTGCGCTCACAAATTCAAATTAAAAATATAATATGTTTATTCCTCAAAGCGCAACCATGATGAAAAATAGAGAGATATCATTAATGAATCCAACATACCCCTTTCTATTTTTACTACTTTACCTTTTCTGTGATAAAGTGATCGTACTGAAAATTTTAATACATGCTTATTTTGTTGTCAGTACATAAGTACTTGGGTTATCGTTGGCACTTGAGTTTGTAATGAAAATGTATTAATTTTGTTCTTAAAATAACCTGTGTTGTTATTTCGGTTGTCGGAACACGTAAGTCATTGTTAGGTTTGTGGTACTGTTGCTACTAGCTTTTTGATTTTTGGTAAAATAATTGATAGTCACTTGTTTACCTAGCCTCAGCCAACAGCAGTCCACTGTTGGACGAAGGCCTCTTCAATCGCACGCCACTCAACTCGATTCTCGGCAACTCTCATCCAGTTGCTACCAGCCAGCGAAGATCGCTCCACCGAGGTGTGGGCGTCCCACCTAAGGCTGAGGCCAAACGTACGTAATTTTTTGAGGTGTGAGTCGCGTAAAATGAGTCGCGGAATTTACGTTGCATTCGGTTTCATACTAAAGTCCTGATTGTACCACACGGCTACATAAAATGCGTTACGCTCGTTTGGCCTCACCCTTACGCTTACCGAATCGCGGTCTCGACTCAAGAACACGTCTACTGCAACGGTCATCGGTTGTACGGCTAATATGGCCAGCAGTAGCGAAGGGTTAATTTTGTAAGAGGTAAGCCAGAGTACATATCTTTAATGTGATTATATTATTAGTGTATAGAATACTGACTGTGCCATTTTTTAAAGGGAATCCGGTAGGAATCGAGTTATATGGAACCTTCGCCACTGATGGCAAGTCCATTGAACGAAGAAGTTTCTCAAATGCTGCCCAGACTAGCTGAATTCTGCTGAAGCCTAGCTGTTTCTTCTCCCTCTCAAAGTTGTTCTTACCAAACTGCAGAGTTGGAGGAGGTGAACATATTCTCGAACAACCTTGAGAGGACCGCCATTGACAACAATAGGTCCTGGGGTGACCTACTTTATTTATCAAAAATTCTACTTAAAACTTTTTCGGAACAACTGGAACAATGCCTTGATACTAAATAATCAAAAAGAACTAGAACTAAGAACTAGCGATCCGCCCTTGCTTCGCACAGCGCCACCTATCGGGTCCAAAACTATATCTAATGTAGCCTATATTTAAGTTAAGCATCTAGCAGTAGAACGGTGAAAACTGCGTTCAAATCCATGCAGTAGTTTTTGCGTGATGCACGTACAAACATACAGACAGACCGACAAAAATTCTAAAAACTGTTGTTTTTGGCTTCTGTTGCTCTAATAAAGATCCCCCATATAATTTCTTCAATGTACAGACATCGGATTGTTACAATTTTATTGTATGTATTGGGTGTAAATAGACCCTTAACATAACCGAAAGGCACTAGTTCTCCCCGTCACTACGATATTTTTTTGTTCTAGACCATACCTGGGAACCTTCTAGTTACGTAGATATTGGGGGCAAACTTCAAACTTTTTTACGATTTTTATTTTACACACCTCCACGACCCTCGACTATTCGACTCCTCGACTCCTCGTACTATTCAATCCATTCATCGGCACAATGCTATGAGTGCTTTCCATCGAGTTCTACCGTAAAACGTGATTTTTAACCCAAAAAAAAATCGATTCCCAGCAATAATTTTTGCGTAAAGTTACTTAGTTTGATGTACAGAATGCTTGGTTGACGGATATGTGAAGGGTCTGTTTACACCCGATATGTATGTATAGTTAGGTACTTTATTCACGTAGTCTAATCAATTATTCTGTACATAACCAGAACTTAAAGTTCTCGTGTTAAAATAAATAACAAAGAAACTACCTCGCATCTACCTATGTGCAAATTATCGTATGTACGGAATAGATTATCGTAAAAACGACACGATATGAATCGTATACTTCGAATTCTGAATTCTTTGAAAACCTTATCAAATTAATGTGAAATAATAAAGCATACAGGATATAGGAAACATTAATTTCGGACTTAGCACACTTATTAGCATTGCATAGATGCCTAACTTTTAACCGACTTCTAGAAAAGGGAGAGGTTATGTATTACACCAGTATTTTTTTTTCTTTTTTCATGTATGTTGGTACACCGATTTCTCTATGATTACTCGTTCGATTTTCGCGATTCTTTTTTTCATTTGTCAAACAGTCTAAAATAAATTTATATTAGGAAGTCGGTGGCAGCAGAGGAGCTCGTGGCTAAATAATAATAGCCGCTCGGGTCGATCTTTAGGTTAAGCCGTGCTTGCCTAGGTTGGTCTGTGTATTCCACCCATTACTTACCGAGTTTCCTCCGTGCCTCGGAAAGCACGTTAAGCCGTTGGTCCCGGGTGTCATTTGTAGATCTTTGACAGTCGTTAGGTAGTCAGTGGCCCGAAAATTCTGATAACCAGTCTTTCCAAGGGGTATCGTTTTACTCAGTATTAACTGGGTTGTGGAGGTCAGATAGGCAGTCGCTCCATGTAAAATACTGGTATTCAGCTGCATCCGGTTAGACTGGAAGCCGACCCCAACATAGTTGGGAAAAAGCTAGGCAGATTATGATGAAGTCGGTGGTAATAAAGTCAATGAAACAAAGTCAACGACTTCTAAAAGTAAAGTGTCTCGAGTTGACGCGATGCTGATCTCGAGCAGTCATTTTTAACTATGAGTAGATCTGGAGATGTGATAATCTCTTGCAAAATTCTTTGGGAACTTTAACAAAACATAGGTATACAGTAAAGTAAAAACAAAAATTACTCAACAGACAAATATTTTAGCAGTTGTATACTATGGCTCAGGTGTTTAAACAGTGTGTTTAATTTAAGTGCATTCCTGTGCCTTAACAATTAAAAACAATTAAACGACTTGTTTAACAAAGAATTGCTTTCAACACTTTATTATTGTACCTTCTTAAAGAACCTTAGGACCACTTTGTGGAGCCCTGTCCAGCCCTGACACTGCGAGAAGACCTCGCAGTCGACCTCGTACAAGATGAAGGGATTAGCTGGACGATACAATCGACCAGTGGTCCATATAAACTCTGGATTGAAAAAGTTGACATTCATGGGGAGAAGCCTTGGTCCTTAGTTTGATGGATGATGCAGCAGTTCCTCACACCAGTTTTTTTCTTTATTATTTATTAAGGTGAAAAGAAGTGGAGAATAACTCTCAAAAAACGGATTTCGAGACGTGTATTCTCGTAGTCATACCGTAGCAATTTATTATTTGAAAATTGTTTAAATATTTCTAAATTGACTACACACGCATGCACGCTACACGCACTAAAGTTTCAGTACTAATATGTACTATGAAATTAAAAGAGTCCGACCATTCCGACCAAAAATAGGAGAACAAAGTTTTATAAAAAGCTTGGCCATTCAATGGTTGACAGGAAAATCAAGTTATAACGAAGTAACACCTAACACCCGATGCACCGAAATCTAACTTAAATCCGTATTATTTTTGATTTTCAGTTGTGCATTGCGAAAAGACAAGCAAGTCTGTTGCAATCAGTAACGGAAAACTGCTTAAAAAAATAGCATAATAAGCATCTATTATTCCATAGATGAAATTCTAAAGCAGATGGAAAATAGTGGGCCCAAATGTAATAAGTTGAGATATGGTCTAAAAAATTAGTCATATTTTCTTATTTTAAAAAGGTCCAAAATCAGCTCATTTCTCAATCTGGAAGCGGAGAAAAATGAGAAAGATGGTTTTCGTGACATTATCGATTTGATTAATCGATTCCAGAATTACAAAATAAAAGCTTTGCACTAGGTAATTAGTTCAAAGTAATTAAATGCACTATAATATACTTGTATACAATATAGTGAATTTAATGACAGTTACATTAATAAAGAAAATGTCAATTATTAACTGAAAAACCAAAACAATTATCGATTTCGTATCGATTAAAATCAATCATATTTTTCATGACTGCATTGACAGCTGACTGACATTGACACTTGCCGATTGTTTCTGCTCCACTCGTTTCGTGTTTTCCGTTGCGTTTTGAGTGCTTTCCCCATTAATTCTTTTTATTTTCAACGACCACTGCTTTGTTTATTTCGGATTCCGACCCTGCCTACCTTGTACAACACTTGCTTTCACACTGGACACCGAAGATCGCTCACTCGTTTGACTTGGAATTGTTTTTTGGATTTTGCCACCGGCTTTAATTGGATATTGTTGAAACTATGGATCGCTGTGTGAATTGTGGGATTGCAACTAATCACTGCAATACCATAGGCCGACGACCCTTGGACGATGAAACAATTCTGTCAGTGATTCGGCAAATGTTTTTTATCTATTCTGGACGCCTTTTCAATAAAACCATTCCTGTTATCTACTTCAACTTCAACTTATTTATATTCATTCATAATATGACTTTTCTTAGATTCTCCACTAAATATAATAGACTGCTTTAAAAACTTGGTAATCAGATCTTATATAGAGATTGTAACACAACCTCACTTTTACTAAACCTCTAATAACTCGGCTCTCAGATTGTCAAAACTTACAGAATTTTCAGCAAAGGACTGATGAGTCTGAATCTATTAATTCATACCATTTTCATCTTGTTACATTCAGGCCCAACAATGTATGTAATCGTTTCCGTCTCCTTTACAATTTATTTGATAAAAAATAGTTAAAGTTCTTTTATTGGTCAAGTATTCAAAAAAATAACAACATTGTGTGAGAGAGAATTTCTCGGATGAACACAACCTACGCGGTCCACACACAAATATGTTGGTTATAGGCATCCTGCAGAACCGGTGGACCTTGATATCACAAAGGGACCCTCGATCTGCGAGCTAACCTTGAGTTATTTTTAACCCACGCTCGCTGCATACGAATCCCGTCGAACGACTCCTTCCGAGTATTACATAATGCGAAATTATAGTCTTTTCTTTTTGTATAGCGTCTCCTTGAAAAGCGTGTGGCCCTGTCATTTCGGTTTTATACCCTTTGTTTTGGCTCGCACATATTTTATTTCTTTTCTTTGAATCGTAAAAGGAAGAGGCATTGAAGGGTTAGCGTTTTTGTGTAGTGCGATTATTTATGGTGCGGAATAATGGGCGTTCGAGTTCGCCGCGAAATATTGGCTACAGCTGCGGTGGTTTCGAAAATATGTAATCGTATGTTTTCGGTCACCCAGAAAGCTGTAACAGTTCAGTACTCGCACCACTACATGCACCTACGAGTATACTCACTAATTTGATGTGTGATATGCCTTTGTGTGCTCGCAACGCGTTAACTTTCCGCCATTATCACGGTACCATGCATCCACGTTCCCCCCATTTTATTGTGTTGTTTATTTACTGAAAGAAATTGGATACCTACCATATAAAAAAGATACTTCGGTAATACCCGAACCTGTATGACTTGTTTTGCTTAATACATTCGTTGTATCATTCTCGTTGGTCATTTTGCAAGGAAACTGGATACTAGTATGATTGTTTTATTATTTTATAAATGCTTGCACATTGTATAGTTGCATCTGATCGACCATCTGCATGTAATGTTTTTAAAGAAAAATAAAACTTAACGATGTTATGTTTTGATGCCTCGTTACGAAGAATGGCATCTAGGTCTCTTATTAAATCAACTGAACAAAGCGAATATAACAGTTTAGTCATGTCATTGTCAATAACATTATTAATTCGTCCTCTATAAATAATAGAACTATCAAACGCACTTAAACTCAACTAACACAATATGTTGAATGTTAATCATGCGCGTGATTCATCTATTGTAGCAAACCTAATAGAAAGCGTAGCTCTACCAATGTCAATAAACCCTCGGAATTCAAAAGCAAATTATAATCGAGATTAATCAGCGAATGAAATCCTCTAAACTTCGAAAGCTATGCTCCGAATCCCGGCTATGTTCCCATATCGTGTTCGAATCAATAAAACCTCCAATGTTTTTCTACAAAGCACGTTTCTTGGAACAATCTCACTGCTTAAGTTTCAACGTGGTTGCATAACCGTGGGTCTCTAACAACGCCACACATTGTAGACGATTATTGACCTGACCTTAATAAATTCAACGAAACGGGAGAACTATTTAGTTATCTCATTATTGGTAATTATTTTTTAAGTTATTAACAAAGGAGTCTCGAGCAGAAAAGTGTAAAAATAGTGTCGTACAATATGTGTAGCAAATTAGGTACCATATGTGAGACGTGGTTGGCATGCTGAGCGCAATCGATACTGTATCATCGGGATCTGGGACATTTGCGCGAAAGACATATGCGCGGAGGACACTTCCGCGAACCCGCTTGCGCGAAAAGACATATGCGCGCATGGACTTTTGGGCGATTAGACTTTTGCGCGAATGAACTTTTGCGCCCATAGACACTTACGCGCATAGACACATGCGCGCAGAGACACTTGCGCGAATGGACACTTGGGCGAATGAACTTTTGCGCAAAAGGACACTTCCGCGACTAGATTTACTCGCGACTGGCTACGGTTAATCTGTAGAGTAAACATAACATCATATTATTTCTTATTTTCAATAAGATAGAGCGAGAGAAGTGGCAACACTGCCCGAGAAACATGTCAAATTATTTTTTCGTATCTACCATGAATAGTGTTGCCAGATATAATTATTGTTTAATCGATTTACAATATCGATTTTGAACAAAATAATTTTACTCTCTGTTCAAGCTTTTGGGTTTCATTAATGTCGATTTTTAAGGACCTTCTGTTGTTTTAATGTCTATTATGACAAATGTATATTGATGTATAGAACATTCTTGTTACTTTGTACAAAAAAGATTAATCAATCGATTCCGATTTAGAAGAACCTCAGTGTTATGTTTACTCTACAGCTAACCTAACCTAACCATTCGCGCATAAGTCCTTTCGCGCATGTGTCTTTGTGCGTAAATGTCCGTTCGCGCATAAGTCCATTCGCTCAAGTGTCTATGCGCGCAACTGTCTATGCGCCCAAAGGTCCATTCGCGCAAAAGTCTAATCGCCCAAAAGTCCATGCGCGCATGTCTTTTCGCACATGTGGATTCGCGCAAGTGTCCTTCGCGCAAATGTCTTTCGCGCTAGTGTCCTGATACCGTATCATCGGTATTATTTATACACCCGATCAAGTGTTCGCGCCATGTTCTTTATTCTGAAAAAACGAACAACAAACGTAGGTCCAGTTATATTGTCGATAATGGACCACTTGTAAAAGTGTTCAGCAGAAACATGTCAACGATTGCAGCGCAAAAACAATTTGTTTTATTTCATTAACGTTATTTAATTAAAGCTGAGTTGCTGATTTTATAAATAAGGGTTTGTTGAAGTTTATGATGACGCTTCCATGAAATACTGAGTTAGTTAATTTGCACCTGTTGGAGATTATAAATACGGACTTTAGATAATAACAGTAGCAGTAAAGTGTTACACTGTTAAGAACGTTTACGACTTACGGCATTTCAGACAAACTTTCAAGTCCTTTTTTTCGAAATGACTGAACCGATTTTAATGAAACTTCATATGCATAAGCAGGATACATAAGTCTAAAAAGTTATCACACACATACATTCGTTACATTTTCGGAAATTTCTGTTTCCATGGAAAATCTAAAATCGGTCTAATTTAGCTGTAACACTATTTTTCGTAAATGTTCTCTGATAACTTTTTAGACCTATGTATTTTGCTTATGCATATGAAGTTTTATTACAATCGGTTCAGTCATTTCGACAAAAGAGGACTTAAAAGTTTGTATGAAATGCCATAAGTCGTAAACGCTTTTAACGAATACAAGTCTATATTATTTTGCTGAGGCCTCCTTAAGACCTTAAGACACTCTTGGTGAAAACTGGAACGTGCCAATATTTAACCTTTCATTATTACTGATGCAGTTGGACTACCAAAGATAAACATGGATTTAAAGATCCGTTCCGAAGGACCATACGATTCGCTACTGGCTTTTGTGAAAGTACAAAATACACAATAAATTATGATTTTCAATTAGATGGCAAGAGCCCATAAGTTGGTAGTGATTCAGTGTTTGTATTTTGTACTTAGAGTTGTAAGTTATAAGAATCGTATTTGTATGAAAGGTTCCGGAATTCCCTCAGCTCCCACTCCTAACCTATTCGAGTCCTTGTTTCGTTCATGTTCTTCTTCTAACTATTCTAGTTTTGTGTTTTTTGGGGTCATAGCTGAAAGGTTTCTTCCGTCCCAGCAAACTGTCACGTTATCCATCCTTTCTTTAGTTTCCTTCTTCTGTTGTCACTAGTCTAGCTCTCGCTAGTAAAAAAGCATTTATTTATTCATGCAAAAGACTTTTATTCTAAAATAAAATTTCGTTATTCTAAACTCTAACCCGGGTTCCCGAGATTAGACCATTCTGTTTTGTTATTGGACATGTTTATCAACGCAGTATCATAATTGGTACAAAATATAATATCAATGAAATAAAGCCCCTTTGTATCTTTTATCGGATTGAGTTTAATATTCTCACGGTACAAAGCCACATGTTTTTCATTGCGTATATTTTTGTTCTTATTGGACAATGCTCCTTATGTCATCATGTGACTATAAATTGGAGCAATTTTTGAATCAACTCGTGTTGGCAATAAAATTGGATTTGTTTATTTTGTTTTTTAAACTCATTATAGTCATCTGTTGTAACGAGCACAGTCATTTTACGATGTTAACGTTTTGCTCACAGCAAACAAGACTACTATTTCAACGCTTTAAATGTCATTCGATGTATATGGCCGGATAAAAAAGTAATACAGGCTACTTGTGCGCGAATAAGGACATAAAAATGTCTACTAAATATCCTTGCCGAAATCAACATAGGCAGTTTCATAATGCAAATGAGATTTTTATAGCGCTACGGTGAATAATATTAAAGGTACCTCAAGTAGAGCAATAAAAATAGGAAGTGATTAAAAAGATATAACATTTTTTTTATTAAAAATCCCTTTGATCCACCGTTCATAATCACTACGACAGGAAAAAATATGACATCAGTAAAAATTATAATGGGCCGCCTCGTAAAGCGCGCATTTGAATAGGAGAGTTACATATCAAAAATTTTCAGTGATCCGTGTTTTACGAGGTTGTCGTAAACGTGTACTTAACAGGAAGAATAAAAGGGCCCCTTCAATACGCCTGTGTTTAAAAATCTATGTGAGCATGCGAGGGGACTGCCTCGTAATCAGTTCGCGAACAGTCAACGTTTACGATGTTTCCACATTTAATATCTACATAATATGTTATGGATTTAACCAAGCCTTTCAAAGACACTCATAAAAATAACTTGAATCGTTTCAAAAACCGGTCGGTTTCGTTGTGTGCAACCAGAAAGAAAATGATGGATTTGTGCGTAACTTCCGCTGGGACCACGAATTGTAAAGCTATTAAACTTTATTGATCATGAAGTAGTTCCATAATGCATTTAAAAGATTGAGTACTTGCAATGAGCATAAAATAGTAAATACATAGATTAAAAATGCGAAATACGGACACGAGCAGGTTTTACGTCTTAAACCAGCAACATAGAGCGCTGGCATTGAACGAACAAAATCTAAAAAAAATCCATTGTATTACAGTCATAAATATAAAATGAACTCAGTCCCTCAAGTAACCAGATTCCCATTGAAAAAACATAATAAGATTTACTTATTTTGAACTTAGCTAAAGGAAATACAGGTGGACTAACAATACCATAGGGCCCCTTGAGGATTCCCTCTTTGACTATTTTAAAAAGAAAAAAAAATCCTATTGCCTCCCGAGCGAATTACTTTGAAACGAATAAATAAATGAACTGAAGGATCACGAGATTGAATTAGAAAAAGAATTCGTGTGTAATAAAGAAATCTGTTCATTCATAAAAGTTATGAGGGTAGATCACAATGAGGAAGTCGAAGTGTACGATGATCTAAGCGATGACAATGACGGCAGGTATCGAACCGGAAAAGGGATCAGTTTTCCTTTTGATGTCACATCAAAAAGGTCCTTAAAAGGAGAAGCCAATATCGGACTTAGTGAACTTTCTGAACTCTCACAAATTAGGTTAATACTTTTATTATGAAAGCCTTGTCAAAGAAATGTCTCTCTGTAATTTTCATCTAGAAATTCTCCATATTTAAAACCGCTATTCGCTTCTCAGTCTTTAACTTTTGCAAGACGTTTTTCTTTGTGCAATTTAATGCATTTCATTCTTTCTTTAAGCACCGAGCTTCACAAAGCCAGAGGTGTATTTTTTACATGCAGACATTACTTTTGAGGAACCAACCCACAAAAATCATATTTTCGCCTCAGCACTCTCCCTTGTTTTACGGTTTTTTCATTGCAGCCACTTTACGAGCATCGGTGATGGGAGCCACTCTTCTTTTACAGCCGAGTAACAGTATTCTGAGACCTCAAAGATCGCGTGTTTGGTACTAATTAAACGTCTTCATGGCAGTTCGGATACGTGATTCGTCTGGCCGCGGTGAATAATGTATTTTAACGCCGTTTTTATAGAACCTCACCGGCGCAAAAGTTTCGCCACTTCAGTTTTCAGCGTACAAAAAGTGCATGACATAAACATATTGCACTCACGTGGTGGTATCGAGGGGATTCAAATGAGATCTTCAAATTTAGCTCTTACGTCATCAGAGATGTTTTTAAATTAATACCGATAGTAAATCTTGTCGCGCATTAGAGATGTCGTCGTCTGTAAATTGGAAACACCTCGGCTTTACGCTCAGTCGGGGGCTCCTCTCGTTCTATTCCTGTTCCTGACACCACCGCCCCAGGACACGACGCGTCTTTGTTACAGACAACGCAACGCGTTGTAATTATTTCCACTTGTACTTTAACGTCATCGTCTCGATTAGGTAGAGCGTTAAAATTTAAGCTTGAATGTATAATATAAACATGACAGAACCAGAGTGTGTTGTTTTTTGTTACCGTTCACAGTTCTGATTTCTCTCCTCATGACTGGATTTGAAATATGATCCCCATACTTCGTTGTAACAATCGTCTCATATTTCACTGTAATTATGTTGAATGACGATGAATTTCAATAGCTGTAAATATCATTACAAGCGAGCGATCAACATTTATGTTCCTTTTAATCAAACCGCCTTTCGAGCGGCTCTCACGAGTGGATATTTATCTTTGGTCTGTACAAACAAATGTAGCCGTGAAACCATTTCATCATTCAGCACATTGTCGTCAGCGGCATGCGAGATGGGCTCTGACGCAACCGCACGCTCCTTGAGGACAAAGAGTAACATCAACTTGAAAAAATAATATTTTCTTAGATTTGTGTTACGGTGGCTGTCACCGGCGTGATTTACGCCGAATCTGTCAGGTTTGGAGACAAAGGAGTGTTGTCGAAACTCGCGGGAGCATGATGTCATGCGTTCAGGCACCGCCTTAGCCGCGGCCCCTAATTAATAGACCAGCTTTTACGGCTCGCTAGGGTAATATCATTCCGAGATGTTTCAAAGAAAAATAAGAAATATGTGTGTCAGCCAGCGTAGTTTATGGGCCGTTGTTTATTGTGAACGCTCCAAACCAAAGTCGAACTCAGAACCAATTCTTTGTTTTGTTCAGAATTTATTACGATTAGGTAAAGTTCGTGAAATCAATTCAAAGGCATAGCTCGTTAAGAGAGCGCACCTTTCTATTTTGCGATCCTTTATATCTTATTCCTACTATTTAGCTAGACTTTTATTTGCATTGTTGTACGGATTACTTTTGTATCAGTGAGATCTCTAGTCCTTATTTTTCTTATAGTTTATTACAGTTTATTACAGAACAGAGGTCCATATAAAGAATTGAAAGCCTCCGACGAAATATAAGAAAAAGGAGTTTCAATAGTCTGGCTGAACTTTACGGAGAAATATCAAAGATGAATAGAATAAGTTACGTGAAAGCATTCAGTCGCCCACGCGTATAATTCTCGAACAGGGAGCCAAACATTTATAAATGAGGTACTTTCAAAATCTAAAACGCAAATTACCTTCAGAGTGGAGCTTGTCTAGACAATATTTACAATAAAACAGGCTTGATAGTACGTTGTTGTTGTACGTTCAATCAAGAAATCGTTGTGACAAAGTATGAAATGTATAAGATTTGAAGCAACCCAACCTTTATCTTTTATATCTGTAAGTCGAGATCGTGCAGGAAAATCTGTAGTAACAGCTTTGTGCGATGGATCAAGATTGTGAGCCGAAATCGTGTGTTGGGTATTAAAAATGACAATCCGGAACGGTACGAGTGGCTCAAATTGAACGCGTCGGTGACAAGGTATGATGTTTATTTATCAGCAGAGTGTTAATGGAAATGATTGTAGATAGATGAATCTATTAATATGATAAGACAGCTTTGAGTGAATGACAGCACAGGAAATGAAACAGTTGCAACTACTTGAAGAATGGAGAGTAACATACAATGCCGGCTTTCTTTGGATGTCATACTTAATGGGCGCTGAGTCAACGATAAAAGCTTTTATTTCCAATAGAAATAGGTACTAAAATGCTAAACAATATGGCAAAATAAAAGGTAAAGAAGGAAACTTGGGAAAATATATGGCTTGGCTTATGCGTGAAGCAGTAGCGCAATATTTTCATGTAAGTGAGTCTTACCTTACATAAAATATTACCACGTCCTGAGCTGTAACCTATTGTGTATTTTTAGACTGGATACAGAGTTGTATAGAAATAATGATAGATATAGGTAGATCATAGAAAGTTATCTCTTCATCTTTTGTGTCGAGCTTAATGATCGAGGTGTTAGTTAACTAGCACGTCCTTGGGCCAAGGAAACTTCTCTTTTTGTATTGTACTTGTAGTTCGGCACTTATGCGATAGTGACAGAAATAACGCTTGGTAATGTTTCCAGATTTCAACCTTAGTTTATCCACTTGAGTCGTAGGATTATAGTTGATTAAGATCGCAATAGTTTTATTATTAGCACCTTTTATCTCTTCTGTTTTTAACTTTAGACAGCTTCCTTTTACCATGATTTTTAAAATTATTGTAATTTTATTTTGTGTACTACTTAGTTATAAACATTATTGTGTGGTGTGTATTTGTCTTTGATTATGTAATCTAAAACTAACATTATGTTTAAGTGTACTTACTAACTAAATTATGGATCGTTGTGTCTGATGCAAATAAATAAATAAATAAAAAATTACCACAAGTACAGCTACTAAACTTATTATATTCAAGAAAAAAATGGTATCTTTCAATTCATGAAGACGCAACCAAGTTAACCATTAGCGAATTAGAATCTTTCACATCAGTCCCGATTTCCACTTAATTCGCAGATCCTTCGGGAGAGATTTCATTTCCTTTTGCAAAACCAATACAAATACTAATAAATTAATACTATTCAATGCTCTTGATGTCTAGACGTTAATTTGGCATAATGTTTAAAGCCGAGTTTAGTTTATGATTTCGTACGTTTTATCCGATTTGGGCACACAGAGCCGTACCGCCAGACAACGAAAATGTTTCAAAAGGATTTAAATTGATTTTGGTTTTTGTGTAATAAATGTACGAATTTAATTTCTGTGGAGCGCTTCTGGTGATTTTAATATTTTTAAAAGTCGTAATGGCTTTGTTCTCTGTGATTGTTTTATTTATTGTAAGGATGGCAAATGAATAGGGATGAGGTCTGATCAAGTATGTAGTCATCAAGGTTGATCTCCATATCTACGATTCCAAAATAGTTGTTGATCTACTTGTAATATTTTATAACTTATTCCTCCCTCTGCAAGTAGCTGGCATTGCCATCACCATAATTAGCATTACCTGCTTGCCCTTATCTCAATATTTAGAGTGGGTACGGAACGTCTTTTTATTAAGTTGGTACATCTTTATCTGCTCTCATGGACATAATTGTGTTAAGTCATAAAGGTTACCCTAATAAGCTCGTTGCTTGTTCCCAATATTCTCAGACATCTCTCATGTTACTGTTCATAATACCGATCCACACTAAGAAATGATAAAAAATAACTAAAACCACACCTACTATAAAATGATAAGTATCTATAAAACGCTTCTAAGTGCTTTCTACCTTAATACACTATCAGACTTGTCAAACTTACTAGTAACAGCATAATAAATTAATAACTCCTTACACCTCTGAACGCTAACTACTCTGCAAAGTTCTGTTATTAAGGAACTAAAATCCGTTTAGGGGATGTTGAGAGAAAATAAATCAGATGCGACGCCTCGTCGTTCATCGAACTCTCTGGAGTTTGGAACAATTGGTGCGGAGATGTAAATTAAATCGAGTGGCTGTCGCACGGCTTGGTCACAGTATAATGATAGCCAGTAAACCAACTACGCTCTTTTTGTGAATTTAAACGCAGGTTATCAATCCCGCCACACTATTCCGGACCACTGCGAAGAATCAATAGTGGCACTACCAGAAAAGCAGCGAGGCGTTGAAGCTTAACGAGTCCCATAGAAACAATTTGACTTTCTTGGAGCGATTAAACGATACCAATTAATCAGAAAAGTCTAGCGGAGGAGAGAAGTGAGAAAAACATCATTTCTAAGCGGGCTTTCAAAAACTTTTGTTTTGTACTACACACACACACACATTAAAAGATCCTTCGATGCCACAACCCCGACTTACTCACCTGATTATCTGAAGAATCTGACTGTTACTTGAAGCATGCTTAGAATTCATGAACGCTTTGCAAATTCGTTACCCGTTTCCGATTTGCTCTAAGTTGAAATACTGCGTGATAATATGTGTACTGTGGCTTGGTTCTCGGTCGGGCACTGACTCGGCAGAAGTTCAATTTTATTGTACAGGTGCGAAAATTATTGAGTCGTGGGAATCTATTGTTATGCGGATTTTAAGAGACTATCTTGATATTGAAAATGAGAAATAAGACAGTTTTTTTTGCTTATTTATCGCAGTTTTGTAGCTATGAAAAAACACTACATCACGTCTGTAGACGACGAGTTCAAAGAGGAGCTCGTGGCTAAATGATGACAGTCGCTCGAATCAATCTTCAGGTTAAGCCGCCTTTGTCTAGGTTTCTCTCTCGATGGGGACCACCCATTAAATACCGAGTTTCCTCCGTGCCTTGGAAAGCACTTTAAGCCGTTGGTCCTGGCTGTCATTTGTAGAATTTTCAGAGTCGACAGTCGTTGCAGGAAGTCAGTGACACGAAAGTCTGACAACCAGTTTTACCAAGGGCTATTGTATTACCCAGTCCTAACTGGGTTGTTTAGGTCAGATAGGCAGTAGCTCCATGTAAAATACTGGTACTCAGCTGCATCCGGTTAGACTGGAAGCCGACCCCAACATAGATGGTAATAGTCTAGGCTGATGATGATGATGAGTCTATAGAGGTTGAAAGCGCTGCTACTGATCATAAGGTCTAACGTTTGTCCCTTTAGACAAAGTAGTATTTGGGTTTTTTATCAGAAACTAGCTTTTACCCGCGGCTTCGCTCGCGTTATTTTAGAATTTTACAATCAATTCGGGTTGTACTCTGCTTGTATAATAATTTAATCATGATACGAAAGACACGTGGCGCCATCTATTATCATAAGAACGTTATTGTTGTGTTCCTCGGGAACAGCTGTTTTTTTCGGGATGAAAGGTACCTACGCTATGTCCGTTTTTGTACACCTGACTTTGTCAGGTGTATGCAAAATTTCAGGATGACCGGTTCAGTGGTTTAGGCGTGAAAAGGTAACAAACAAACAAACTTACTTTCGCATTTATAATATTAGTTAGGATTTCTCAGTACCTAGTAAGGTTATAATAAGGTAATAATGTAAGGAGGGGTCTACCTGGTATTATTCTATTACTTCTTCAAATCGATTTTTTTCTTATATTCGATTAAAGATGATCGGCTGTTTGGGGCTCTGTTAGTTTCAGAATCGTTCATCAATGAAAGTATGAACATTATATGATACAATTACGGGGCTTTTCTTTTCCTGTAATATCTTTTTTTATAAAGCTGCACATAGTAAAAAAAGAAATAAAATATGCTGTGATTACCTTTTATCTTAATTTTACCGAGACCTATCTTTCGGGAGTATTTTTACGAATGTACGCGAGCTCTAAGTGTGGTTCCCAGATTGCGTAGGGCGTTGCCATTCTTCTTTGGACCACCTAGTTAGCTCAAGTCGTAAAACCTGCTTAGTCTGACAAACTTTTGGCCAGACTAGTTCAGGTTTGGTCACCAATATTTACATACATTACTAGTGTAAGTTTTTATATCAGTCCATATCATTTAATCCGCGGCCATATTATGCTAATTACTGTATTAGTTCGGTAGCTACCTAATGGACTGATGAACTATATTTTTTATCTTTATAAAGTATTTAGGCAAGTTTATTTTTTGTAAATTAATGTGTTGATGATTCAAATAGACTTTGACGTAATTAGTTTTTGGATCGTTGATCTGTTAATTGACGATGACTGTAAAGGTAATTTAATCGAATAGATTTAGTTTTGCATTAGATCAGTGATCGACAAGGCTTGGATTAAAGGCCACCACACGGTATTCCCTCGTTTAGGTGTTTCCGTTTTCCACTTTTTGAGTTCAAAATCATGAAAATCGAAATAATTTTTATTTATTTATTTATTAAGCTTCTCAACAATGAGTACACAGTTACATTATAATTTGTACATTGCAAACTTAAGTCTAAGCGCTCATCAATTACAGAAAAGCACAGCATGCACTACATTATGCGCAGATAATTCCACAATTAAATAATAAAATAAAATAACATAGATTAAAATAAATTAGAATAGTTTAAATTAAATTAAAATGGATTGAATTATTTTTATTAAAGATTATATTTCTTATATAGGGTCTAACTATTCATACACGAAATATTTTCAGGGAATCATCTAACGGCTATAACAAAGCCATTTAAACGGTTTTTTTTTATCTGAGTATATTTTTTTATAAAAAAATAAATAAGTTAAAATTACTTGACCCACAAAATAAATACTGGCTCCTTATTTTTAAGCATCCATTACGCTAGTTTACTACGTCGTATTTACCTACTGTCATTGTTAGAATATGGGAGTGAAGATTTTATGCAAAAAGTCTCAAAAAATATTAGAATTATAATAATTTTGTAAAAAAAAAAACACTGATATTTTTTTTTTTCGTTGCTGTGGCGACTTTACGACTTATAGAAGTTACGCTTAAAATATTTCGTGTATGAAAAGATAGACCTTATATAAGATCATTCGTCGGTAATTAAAAAAAAAACAATTAAACCCCGTTCAGATTGATTCCACCCTGTATACTTATTTGTGGTACAAGCCGCCTCAGTTTTTTCATTTTCATGGGCAACACCGATTGGGTTTTTTCTACCACACAGTTTTCGCTGTCCCCAGTACTCTCTTAACGTCTTCGCAACGAGTTCTCTTTAGTTTTCTAACAAGTTTCTCGGAGTCTCAAACGTTTGTCAGTTTGAGTGGACGTGGAAATCTCCAGTTACCAACTTTTAGATCTATACGTGTTCACATACTGGTTGAAACTACTAGGTATCTATTTGTTCATTGAATTGTTTTAAATGTAGTTTCTGAAACTTAAGTTTGGAATATTAATAGTTTTTGAAAAAGGAGGAGTGAAAATCCTGGTTTGATTGTTTGTTGTGCCCATGGCTTCATTGCCAAGAGCCTCGACCAATACCTGAGGAGGCTCTCGTTAGGCAGCTGGATGATTCAGAAAGCGGTACTCCTGGACACGGCTCGTATTATTATAACTAGAAGACGGGATATTTACCATGTTGTTTAACATGGTAAATATCCCGTCTTCTAGTTATAATAATTTTAGTGACCATGAAAGTTTAAAATCTTATACGGCTCGTATTGTTAGGAGGTTCCTCTCTATGGAGCCCTGACCGCTGGTAGCTTGGACCCTGTTCCCGATACCGGTGGGCTACATTGTTTTTTTTTTTTTTGTAAGAAATATTTAAAAATATAATTGATTTGTACAGAAATAAATAAAGGAAAGGTAGTTGAAAATCACTTATGAAAACTTGGATAACTTGAATGTCATTAAAAAAAGATTAAGCGACTAATTATAAATCTAAATTATACTATAAATAACAAAAACCACACAACGCACAGTAAACAAACACACAGTAAACATGGTAAATATCCCGTTTCTAGTGTTAATGATAACAAAAACCATTTCATATATTTGTTAATATCATTGACCTATGTAAAAATAATAATAAATGAGATCAGTGTTAGCACCATAATTCAGTCAGCTTGCCATCACAATCCAAATCATTTTAAAGGAAATTGAAAGTTCATTGCATTCATGTATTGAAAAATATTTCAGCTCGACACTTTTGAAAAGATGATACATTTCTTAGAAGTTACCAAACACCACTTTATGTTTTTAAAATAGATACCCATTTTACTCGAATTCCTTATTTAGTAAAAATTTTGGTATTTTATTAAAAACACTCAAGTAGTCATAACTTTTAAGGAGATGAAGGTAGTACTCTGCCACAGATATATTTTTTACTGCAAATAACCCGAACTATCGCCCTGTTTCGTTTATTCTACGATTTTTTACCCACCCTGTATACTTGCGAAATTTTGTGAGGATGGATGGAGGGATGGATGTTTATTACTCTTTGTTACTTGGATAAAATTTAGCACACAGATAGTTTATTATCTGGATTAACACATAGGACACTTTTTATCCCGTTGGTATGATCCCGTGGGAAAGTTATCGAACTCCACGCGGGTGAAATCGCGAGCATAAGCTAGTTCAAATATAAACAGGCCTAAGCACAAATGCGAACAGGAAACCAAACATGATAAAATTAATTCGTCTGTCTTAAGCAGCCATTATCTCTAATAGGTCATAATCACCGTAATAATGAGCTAAGCTAATCTGAGATGGAGAGGAACTAGGTATCAGCTCGTACACATTAAATTGAATTATCATTCGGGTAACATAATAATAACATCACGCCTGTAATCCCCGAAGGGATAGGCAGAACTTTACCCGTGAATAACACACCCATATTACGCCAGTTATGTTAAAGTTCCATGTAATTGGGGATTTTTGCCCGGCTGATGGCAATAGGCCCGTACTGCTATCAGCCGGGCAAAAATCCAGACTCGGTGGCTGCTACTGAGAAAAACATTTTGCCCGATCAGGGAATCGAACCCAGGACCTCATGCTCAGCAGTCGCGCTTGCGACCAATAGGCCAGCGAAGCAGTCCACAGTACATAACATAACAAAACGCATGTCATCCCCAAAGTAAGTCAGTAAGAAATAACTGCAACTATACAGGTTATGTTTAAATTCCATGTAAAAAGAGGGAAACTTATTACCATCAACAGAGTACCTCAATACCAAATACTACTACTGAAATATACTGCTACTGAAATTCCTACAAAATGTGACTTTTTAGGGAAATTCGTTTTCATGTAGGTAAATGCTGGCCAGCTACAGGGGTCTAAGAAGGCTTTAAAATGTTGTAGCCAAACGAATACGTCTCACAGACGAAAATCTTCGTATCTTTAAGTCCTTTCATAACATTGTGACGATATTAAAACCAATATTTACATGTGAGAACAGGCTTACCTCAGAATATCCTCTTCCATACGTGTAGATGTAATATTTCTCTCAAAAACTTGAAATATAAGGAGTTTTAGTTCCAGAGCTGTACATTTTCAGTTTCGCAAAATAAATATATGATAAAATAAAACAAAATAATCGATAAGGCTTTAGTTTGTCTTTTATTACCGTTTTATATAAAAGTGGTATAAAAAAATAGAATGAACAAGTTTTATAAGTATGTAAAGTTTTCGTGTAATTTGCTAAGGTAAAGAGCCCCATTCCGTAAATTTAAACGATTTTGATTCAAAAACACTCGAGTTTTATTGATTTGCATCTATGGGTGATACTGTCTACTGTCTATGCTGGTCACAAAAATACGATAATTCTTCAATAACAATACGTTTAGTTCATGCTTAAGTTACCCAGTCATCTCATCATCTGCTGCAGGAGTGATTGCCGAGTCTCTGCGCTATGCAGAAGGTTCTGTTGTCACGACAGTTGATTTCAGTATTGTTTCGTTTCTCACATCTTCTGTGAGTGAAATAGTAAGCACACAAAAGTAGAAAGAAAAGACTAAATATTCTTATTGTCCATTGGAGTGCAGGCATCAAATAAAAAACAGTTCAATAATTAACATGATACCCAAAAATTTGTTACCTACATTTTTAGAGGAATATTTACATTCTGATTGTTCATGACGACACGGCCGTTGAATGTCGCAATATTGTTCAATCTGTTTTCCCCGCTAAGGTGTAGTACGAACACGCTAGTGGGGAAAAAAGAGTAAACACTATTGCCTACTGCTGTCCATCGAAGTGCAGCCATTCGCTAAAATAATAAAACTCAAGTACTAAAGCTAAAACTTTCTTAAAACAACAAAGTTACTTTTAAGTACTTGCAAGAGCAGTGGCTAATGAATGCTTAGAGGTATAGACCGACCGCTTTGATGAGTCCTCGCGAAGGTATCAATTTTAATGGAATATTCTGAAGGTTGATTACATATTGGGTCAATTAGTATTGTAATACCTACGTGGATTATGGTTATTTTAAAGCAATTAACCTGTGGGTTATTGTTAGGAGTTTGTGGACGCTACATGTGCCTTTGATGAAACAAGGCGGAGGACACATTAAAGCGGTCGGTCTATAGACCACGCGCCGTGCCAACGCACTGTTGTTGCATTTTGCCATATTGCTTTATCTATTTTCACCACTGGCGCAGCTACCGACACATCAAGCTAAACTACTCTTGTATAACCTGACCTCGCTAGTGGTGAAAAAAGAGTAAACACTATTGCTGTCCATCGAAGTGCAGCCATTCTCTAAAATTAAAACAAAATTAATAATAAAGTAAAAATAGTCCTACATTGTCTATGTTTTGGCAGTGGCTGAGTGCTGACAGTGAGCATGCCAGCGCTATGCTGGTTGTAGATATTGACAAAATGTTACACACACAATAAAAAATTATCTATTTAATATTATAAATGTTTTTTCGAGGTGGCGCAGGACAAGAGTACCTGGAAGGATATGGGGGAGGTCTTTGCCCAGAAGTGGGACATACAAGGCTAATAAAAAAAATAACAAAATATTTATTAATTGCAGAAGCTGTGGCTACTGAGTACTTACTGAGGTTGTTGATGTTGAGAGCTCTGTTGAATGTTGCAATATTGTTCTCTCCTCGCTAAACACCTGGGCATTTACACGCACACGCACATGATTAGAAAGGAGCAAACACTACTGCTGTCCATTGAATCGCAGGCATCCGCTATACATGCTACACACAGTTCAATAACATTATACACAAAAAATAGGTTATTTTTTAAAGGAATTTAAAACATTTTGTTTTTCATGGCCGTTGAATGTTGCAGTATTGTTTGGCCTTTTTATTATTTTTTTAAATAGAAATTTGTATAGTAGTACGCACATACCAATGGAAAGAAAGGAGTAACACTACTGCTATTAAAAAAACAATAATAATATGTAACATAAATTACATGTTAAGAAAAGAGTACTCTAACATCGCAATACACGAATGAACTAGCTTACACAAATTAAAACTTAAAACATAACATGTCCTAACATAATGTACAGATGCCAGAATATCAAGATACTGCAATCTGTCAAATTTATTTAAAAGATTTTCAACTTTATCGCTACAGCATTAGTTTCAAGGTTGATTCGGAAAAGGAGATCTCCCAACTTTGGTCCAAATGCTGCCCAGGAATGGGAGTACCTGCGCTGGGTTAATAAATAAATAAATAATACATGCCCTTTCAGTTTTTTTTTGTTATCCTATTCATTACTTACGGACGGAATAAGTAGTAAAACTTTCCATTTATACAAAATGTCTTTAGTTGTGTTCATTAAAGGTGTAAAAACCTTAAAAGTACGTCAAAAAAAAACATGTATAAAAATTATATCAACAAAATAAATTAGGAACCTCAGGGTAGATTCTAAATATATTACGTATAAAGACATAGATTAGTAACAGGAACCCAGCGCAGGTACTCCCGTTCCTGGGCAGCATTTGGACCAATTCTCATATAAAGATGAGCAATCTTCTTTGACAGTTTCAGGTAGCTGTCTGTCTGTACATTATGTAAATCTTGTATAAACATAGCATTTCATATTATAAAATAATTTCTGTAGCATGTGCGCTGAGTTCTGAAAAACAGCGTTCGATGACAATACAGTGTTGCTTGTTGATGTTCAGACGCCTGTTGAATGGTGCAATGTTGTTTTGTCCATGCCGGCCATTCGGGTAGTACGTAAACACGACTGGCCTGCAAGGAGTAAACACTAATGCTGTCCATTGAAGTGCAAGCTACCTCCATGTAAAACACAAGTCAAAGGTCAATGAGGAATATTTACACTATTATTTATTGTCTATTTCATTTACCAAGGAAGCGATCTAATAATTTTGTCCTACGAATAGTTACATAATTTTGTCATAAAAGAACTTAAATAAATTGGATCGAACTCTCAACAACTGCATTCGCTTTATATTTTGCCTTCGTAAATACGATCGCATCTCTTTATTACCGTTCTCAGCTTAAATGGCTGCCCATCTGACTCGGGAGGTCCCTTACATCTCTCTACCATCTCTATACCATCATGTACGATTTTTGTGCTCCTGAGGATGGGAAATCATCGAATGACCCCTCCCGCTCTGGAAAAAGCGGAAGGGAGTTGCAGACTTGAACTGCCTAATACCCATCCATGTTCCTTCTTTGCCCTTTGTGTTCCAGAGCCTCTTTCGAACAGCCCCGCAGCCCCGGCAGCCATCGGCCCTTGCCTTCCTGTTTGCTGACATCTCATTGAGGCGCGCGTGGAACACGAACGCGCCGTCGACACGGCCTGTCGTTATAAGACGAACACGTCTACGGTGGCTAGGAGCTACCACGTGGCCCTCGGTGCCTGCGGCGTTTCCCGCGGCGGCTGGGACGTGAGGTTCTCTTCCCTCACGTTCCGCCACCTCCTTCGCTAGCATGACTGCATCGCAGAAGGAAGTTCCGGCTTCCTGTTCCCTCTTGCTACGGACCATGGATTGAACTAAGGCCCGACGCGAGAGGTCGCCGCTGCCGATCTTGCACCGATTACCTAAAAAAATATTTTAGACATCTCACAGTAATAACCTTCGAGCTACCAAGATCTTACGTAGTTAAGTAAACACTACTGACTAACCAAGTACGCATACACAACAAGTGATTAGCCAGGAGTAATCACCAGTGCCGTCCATTGAAGCGCAGGCATCCATGTTTGTAGATGTGTTACGGTAAGTGTGATTAATTGAAAATTATAAATAATTATCCATCATTATTATATTAACGAGAGCAAGCGGTGGCCCAGTGGTGGAGACCCCGACTGACGAGCAGTAAGTCGTGGGTTCTAACCCAGCCAGGCGCATTACTTTGTGTAAATTATTTCATCACCACTGCTCTCAAAACGGTGCAGGAAAACATCGTGAGGAAACCGGCATGTCCTAGAACCAAAAATTCGAAGACATGTGACATCTACCAACCCGCACTGGGCCCGCGTGGTGGATTATAGCCCATTCCCTCTCATGGAGAGGAGGCCTGCGTCCCAGCAGTGGGAACATTAATAGACTGATTATGCTATTATATTAACTATAATTACCGAAAGTTGAGGTAAAAGTAAGAAATTAATCACATTTATCGGTGATTATTAATAATGTAACCTTAGTACCGATAAATGTAATAAAAGCTGTAAATGCAGAAAAATTCTCGTTTTCTGCAATTCTAAGTGCTACAAAACTCTTTCTTTGCAAAATTAAATAATAATTATTGTTATCAGGATTTGGTTAGATTTTAAATGAGCGAAAATAAATTAAAATTAAAGGTATCAAAAATACTGAATACTGAAACACAAAGTGGTGGACAAACCGTGGGCGAATACAAATGTTTAAAACGGCAACTTGAAAATACAAATTTGAGTAACTAGTTGTTCAATACGATCAGTGTGATAATTCAATTAATAAATAATTCAAAGACACAGGAAAAAACTAAAACAAGCTTATTAACCACTAGATAGTAGATAAGGCGTAGTCGACGTAGCCCCGCTGCGCGGGGCTCCTATTTCTGTTTGCAGGGTTTAAAGTAACCTAACACGAAGGGGATGCCGGGGTCTTAGTTCGCTCACTTAGCTCGATCACTAGACCCCGCCATCCCCTTCGAACCTAACCTGTCCGAGTCGGGAGCCACAAGCCCCGAGCTCACTACGCTCGCTTTTGGTTCTTATGAATAAACGATTTTGCATGTAAGTTTCTTTTAGTTATGTTATTTGTTAGCACAATACTTGTTGTATAATAAATAAATACCTACTGTACTTTGAGTCTTATTTTATTACTTTTACCGACGAGCTTAGTCAATTATTAATAACAACTGCTAAAAGTGATGAATTTCAATTTTATATTCACATTTACCAAATCATTAGGTAATTATTAATAATGATGAAGAATTATTAATAATTTTCAATTTACTTACCGTAACATATGTATACTTTACTTGACAGAGAAAGTTTTCTTTTTGTTTTTTCTTTATAATCACTGTTGTGATTTAAGTTTTTCTGCTACTGTCGTTAAATATTGATAGGGCGGTTGAATGTTGCACTATTGTGTTATGATTTCTAACCATTCGTGTAGTACTAGGTACGCACAGACGAATGGAAAGAACAGTAAATTTTGTTATAAGTGGGAAAACTTTGTTATTGCATTCGAGGCGGAATTAACACCCGAGCTGCAGGCGAGGGTGTTAAGAAGCTGAGAACTAACAATAACAAATCCCCACGCGTATCAAACGACGTTTTTCAATACACTTACGAAAAAATAAAATATTAGAATGGAAAGAATTTTTGTCAGGAATGATTAGGAAACTATGAAGAAAAGGAGATGTCACAATTTCATGCCAAACACTAAACGCTAATAATGTTAAACGCAGGCATATCACTAACATATTTCTGCACCACAAAAAAAGATTATGTTTAATAGAATAAAATACAAGGAATTACAGCGCAATGTTGTTTGCAGATGTTGAGACGGCTGCTGAACGTAGCAATATTGTTTTGTCCTCGCTAAAGACTTGAGTAGTAGTACGCACAGTCGCATTCACACGTAATTGGAAAGGAGCAAACACTACTGCTGTTCATTGAAGCGCAGGCACCTTAACATATAAATTAGGGATGCGTCGATACGCATTTCAGCCGATACGATACCGATACAGATATTTATAAAAAAGTATCTCCTGTACCGATACCGATACCGATACCGATACCGATATGGACAGTTAGGATCCAAAGAAAGCTATAAAAAGCTGTGGCATTAGAAACAGACAAAATTACTAATACTTATAATAATATTTATTTAAAAATGATAATTGATAACAGATTAGAAGACAAACCTTAATTAAAATTCACAGTTATAGATTTTTATTTAGGAAACGCAAAATTCTTAAATTATTCGGTAAAAGCCGATTTCGTCAGTCTGTTTCAACGAGAGGTCTTTCAAATGCAATAGAACTCATTTGGAAACTGAAATATTCCTTAACACACACATTTGTTTTAACAGGTAAGACCCAAGCTAACAAAATCGTCATAAATTGCAAAAATCCAGTCCCAAGTAACGGGACTGGGTAGAGGCACAATACATATATATTTACATGCATATTTTTGTGATTCAAATTCAAAAAGTATCGGTGTATCGGCAAATTTAATATCGCCGATTCCGATATATCGGAAAACTCGCTATATCGCCGATATATCGGTATCGGTATCGGTATCGGTAATATAAATGTACCAATTAAAAATTAAAAGTTGTCAATAGTGCTGAGAAGGTTCGCGTTGCAAGCATTCTGTTGTTGGTTGATGTTGACACGGCTGCTGAATGGAACAATGTTGTTCATTCCTATCCCACCGCCTTTGTAATAATTTACACACAAAGGTGTCAAGAAAGAAGTGAACACCATCGCTGGAATTGTAGTACCTAGACGACGTACCTATATGCTGAAATAAAGTCATTACGTATAACATTTAGCGGGTGTAAAACCACCCTTATCGAAGCCGAGGGGTACCTACTTGTTCTTCCCGTCCTTGTGATCATTGAAGATAAAAGTTCTAACTGTTTCAAACGTTTTAAAAAAAATAAACTAAATTACTCTAAATACTTCCATGACCCTCCGCCCCCTCCCTGTCAGTATAGGGGTCATTCAATGCATCTATTGGCACAATTTCTTGAGTGCGTTTCGTTGAGCGCTACCGTAAACAGTTATTTTTAACCCCAAAAAATGCGTCGTTTCCTAGCAATTATTTTTGCGCAGTGTTACTTATTGATGTACAGAATTCTTGGTTGACGGCTTCGTGGCGTGGTTCGTGGCTTGGAAAAAATTTGGGCTTCTCATACAAAATTTCGAATCGTCTGACGCAATTAGTATGAAGATACAAGCAAATCCATTTAAACAAATAAATCCATTTTCCTTAGCGCAGGTGTCTAGTTTGAAGATCGAATCACCACCTAAGAGATGTTGCACTTATAGAGTTACTTTATGACCCTGTATAATGTAAATCAATTACTACAAAAAATTGTAAAAAAATAATAATAAAAAAAACACTAATCTTTACATGGGACCACCGCGCGAGCTTCCTCTACCAAATGAAAAAAGAGTCACGTAGATCGGACTAGTAATCACGGAGTTATGAGCTAAAAAACATTAAAAAAAATTAGAACCGCCTCCTTTTTAGAAGTCGGTTAAAAACAACAACATTTTTCGATTATTAATCAAAAACCATAACCCAAATCCTGATACAAGAATAAAATGAAAGCTACACTTTCATACCTACTCACCGGGAAATGAGTTTCGACGTACAGACGCAGCACATCAAGCTACCTAAAACTGTCAAATTTTCCCAATCAACCTTGAACCTAATGTTTTAGAGATAAAGTTGAAAATCTATTAAAGAAATTCGACAGATTTTAGCTTGATGTGCTGGCGTCTTGACGCTATCCTATTTTCCGGAATTGGCTACCTGCGAGAGCAAGGCTAGACAGAAAGGCAAATATACCTAGGTTAGGTACTAAAAGATCTTACTGAAATTAAAGAGCTAGCAACTCGAAATAGGAAACATGGCGGTCGAAACCTACCTAAGAAAGTTAAGAAAACTTTTCTTGTTTTCTTGTCGGCATTTCTAAAGTATCAAGAACGTTGCTATGCATAACATCGCGCTTGTAACTACGAAGGGTTTGGCGTAAGTGACAATGCGTTCAGGATGCTGTTGGGGCTGCCACGCTTCTGCAGTGCGTCGGGAATGTTTGCTGATGCGCACACTGATAGCTTCCCAGCGATCAGACGTAAGCGTGCCGCGCCGCTGCTGCAGAGGTTCCGGGGCAGTTCGAACAGTCTCCCGACTACCATTGCGGGGTAATTTGATCGCCCGTTCATGTTTTACCTATAAAACCTACATGTTTTACTGACATAGTTTTTAAGGTTCATGTTTACTAACAATATATAGATGTAAAATGTCAGAAATAAAATGATTATTATTTTTTTTTTTTTTATAAGTGTACTTAATAATACACTCACATTACGCCAGTTACTTTTAAGTCTCATGTGATAGAAGGCGAGCCTATTGCCATCAATCGGGCACAAATCCAGACTCCCATGACAGCATGGTTATCTATAGTCTTCCTAAATATTGTCAGTCATAGAGTGGTCAATCTCAGCGGAGATGAGCCGTCAACGAAGCTGGAAATATATCATTAGTGCACAGTGTGCACGTAACAGTCCGTCCCATCTGTCACGTGGCCGTAAGCGCGACTGCCGAGCGTGGAGCTACACGTGGGGCCAACCCCAGGTCGAGCAAACTGTTTCCTATCTGGTTTTTTCTATTAGGAATGACTAAGTTGACGATGTACCCCCATGACTCGTCAAGCAGGGTAAGTTGTAACTCGTCAGTCCTGCACCAGTCGGTCCCCACCCATCGGTCTATGAGAGCGATGGAAGAGAGACTGCCAGTAGCGAAGGGTACAATTTTTGTAAGAGGTAAGCCGTTGAACATATCTTTAATCTGATTATATTATTTGTCTATAGAATACGGACTGTGCTATTTTTCAAAGTGAAGCCTATTTTTTTTTTTAATCGAGTTGTATAGAACTTTCGCCACTGGAGACTGAAACTGGGATAATATTGAGTATAATAAATGCAGCAGATTTGTTTGCAAATATTCCTTTCAGAGAAAATTCTAGACTCGTACGAGTGCAAGAATTGAACAACAAGACCTACCACAATGCTATTTTTATCAAACAGCGCAGTTCGCTACGGTCGTATACTACGTTTAGGTACTTCTATTTTTACGTAACGTCGTAGTTCGCAGTACTAACCTGCCTCAACGCAATAAACGTTATCGCAGGCATATACAATTGGAACTTAGGTATGCTTGTTTACCGAGACTCAATGGGCATGACCATATATATATATAGTACTACTTTCTGTATATACATAACTTCAATGCCACTGCGCAATAATAAACGACGGAATCAATTTCTAATCTATGTTTTCTCATGTCGTGTCCATAACATTTTGATTTCGAATGCATAATATCTACGCTACTTTTATGATTAGTATAGGAGAACCTGCTTACCTACCTATATTCACGACAAACGAGTACATACCGGAGTACATATCCGTCATTCAAGCATTCTGTACATCAAACTAAGTAACTTTACGCAAAAAATGTTAATGGGAATCGACTCTTTTTTTTGGGGTGAAAAATCACGTTTTACGGTAGGACTCGATGGAAAGCACTCATAGCATTATGCTGATGAATGGATTGAATAGTACGAGGGTCGTGGAGGTGTGTAAACTAAAAATCTTACATTATAAACATGTATTTAAAAAAAACTTGTGAAATAGTTGAAACTTTGACCCCCAATATCTCCGTAACTAGACGGTTCCCAGGTATGGTCTAGAACAAAAAAATGATCGCAGTGACGGAGAGAACAAATGCCTTTCGGTAATGTTAAGGGTTTATTTACACCCTTTATATAGAAGAATATAATTTACTATCGCCAACTCAACTGGCTAAGTGCAAAGCGTGGAATATTGTTTGATTAGATAAGGCAATTTTCTTTATTATAATCATGTATAGTCTAATTAAATCCAAGTTAGGTAAAGCCAGAAATTAAAGACGAACAATAAGAAGAATAATAAGTAGGTATTCTCCTTTCACAGCTCGTGGCTAAATAGTAACAGCCGCTCGGGTCGCTCTTTAGGTTAAGCCGTGCTTGCCTAGGTTGGACTGCGGATGGGTGACCACCCATTACATACCGAGTTTCCTCCGTGCCTCGGAAAGCACGTTAAGCCGTTGGTCCCGGGTGTCATTTGTAGATCTTTGACAGTCGTTACGTAGTCAGTGGCTTTACTTATCATTGTTATTTTTATTTTATTTTAAGTTAGGTAAGATCAGAAAACAATTGAGGATGAAATTATTTGGTTTAATTTTTTTAAACGGTTATGATGTTATAATGATTCCAACGGAATCTTCTAGTTAAAGATTAATAACTTATTATACCCTACTGCAATGTAAACATATTTACTGTCAGACTATAATATATTTGATTTATGATCAAAGTCAGGCATAAAATAACTTATCGTTTAACATCCTATTTCTGTAATACGCGACTAATAATATTAACTACACATATTATACGCAATATATTATCTACCTCAGTGCCAAGATTCCTGTAATACGTATATACATGAAAACATAACACACCAACGAATACTATAAAATGAATAATAGTATATTTTGGTACAAGTGGGAAAAAATTGTCATTGCAGCCTAGGCAGAGTAGGTACTGAATTGTTGGTAAAAGCAAATTATTATATACACAATAATGTTTATTTATGACTAGCTGACCGGTCTCGTGCTTTTCGCATCCAGCATGTGGCGAGTCTTGGGGGAGGCCTATGTCCAGCAGTGAACGTCTTTCGGCTGACGATGATGGCATGATGATGATCATGACTAGCTGTGCTTCGCGACCTTCGTCCGCGTGATATTATTTTAAAAATCTCCACCGAGTTTAAGAATTGAACTTCGAGTTTATAGTTATCTGTGGAAATAAAACACTAGTAGAAATAAATGAAAAAAACCCACGAGTGTGATATACACTGCATTCTGCACCTAGTAGTAGTGCGATAAGAGCCAAAACATTTTCATTAATGTACACCGAGAGCGCCTATGTCAGTATGTCAACGTAATTCAAACTCCAAGAGATTTATTTATTTTATTTATTTATGTACACACAAAATACTAAATAGGACATTACATTAAGATAGAAGAGCACAAAGGTACTGCTTATTTCATTAGAAATTTCTTTCAGCAGACCTGCGAAAGTTTTATTAGAAATGTATACACAGTGTGTAGAAAAAGGAAAACAAGAAAATTTGGATTAGAAACTAAAACAAAAATATACCTATATTAAATAAAAATACACAAATATATACACATATAAAAATAAGTACTGGTTTTATAAATACCTATGTATCCAGAATATAACAGTGTAGAGGAGAGGTAATGCTCTTGGACTTGCTTATTGAAGACAAATAAGTTTTAGAATCTCGAATGTTAGGCGGAAGTGAGTTCCACAAACGTGCTGCCTGAACAGAGAAGGAGTTAGAATAGAATTCAGTTTTATGGAATGGCAAATTAAGATGAAGCCTTAATCGGTAAAAAAAGTTTTCACTTGTGTCACTCAAAAAAAACCCCTATTTAGTTAATTCGTTTCTAAGTAAATGTTAAAATAGTTTTAACCCGTCAAAAGTAGTTTTGACTGTAACACTTATACGACTGTAGCAAAAGTTCCTAAACAGATATAAACCTAGTAGATACCTACATACAAGGTATAAATAGTTGTTTAATGGTAATGGCATAGCTTATCAGATGCTCTCAAAGAACCTTTAATTTATCTGATTGAGCTCCCCACTCCCACAGAGTTCGCGAGATACTTTTTGAACGAGTCTCGAACGCCTTTGGTTTTTATCATAGCAGAATTTTATTTTTACAACATGTAACTTTTGTGGGCGCAATCTATTGATCTATTCTATTGAATAGGATTTTCTAAAGGTTTTTCAGTTACTCTCTATGGGTGCATTATAGAAAGTGTGTAATGTTTTTAGATACTCTTTCATATTCTAAATAAATCTCTGAAACAAAACTTAACAAGACCGATTTTTTGGTTAAATAATTCAACAAATAGTTTTTGAGAATACTTTTCATGGCATTTACAAGAAATTTGAAAACTAATAATAGCAGCTCAGGTCGATCAATCGATCGATCGATAGGTTAAGCCGTGCTTGCCTAGGTTAGGCCGTGGATAGGTCATCACCCATTACATACCGAGTTTCCTCCGTGTCTCGGAAAACACGCTAAGCTATTGGTCCCGGCTGATCCGTATTATCTAGTACTAACTGGGTTGTGGAGGTCAGATAGGCAGTCGCTCCTATTCAGCTGCATCGGGTGACACTGAAAGTGACAATTGGGAAAAGGTAAGGCTCGGAAACTCGTTTTAGCAACCCTGGGATTCGCACCGCAGCAGTTGTGATAATTTGCCGCCATTACGATACAGATTAAAAAAAAGCTTAGGGCGCGTCAATTGTTCAATCATTTTGGACTTGCCCATTTCCAGTTGATATTGTTTTTATTGTTGTAACTATTTTTGTTTTGTCTATTTCATTAGTTTACTTTATTTATTCTTATTATTCAACATAATATTACTATTAAGTTGCGTATTTTAATTATATTGTTCGTTGACGGTAACTACAACCTACGAAGTGAAAACTCTTCGGTAAAAGTTTTCATACGTTAATTTATTTGAGGTTCGGGCAATAATGAAATTCAGTACAATATTATTGCCCGGCTAAAGCCTAGTGCAATAATGACTTGCTTTACCTTAGGTTTGCATGATAATGACATACAGCGTGTGAAAGGTTTGGTCATATTTAAGGGTGTGGTACAGACAGAAAAATAATTATCTGCTCCATACATTTCAGACGACTGAGTTTCAAAATTTTTATGGGGCATCTGTTTTTTTTTTCTCGCCACTCTTTTCTTATACATGCTGTATATTTGACATTTGCGAGCAGGTAGTGTAAAAACCATTTTAACGTAAAAAAAAACTCAAAGACCGAAAGCTCCCAAACATGCTTAGTCATGCCCTACTAAAATATAACAAAGTTACGTAACAGTTTCGCAACAAAATATTTTAATTATTAGTAGGGCGTGACCCGATAGCTCACTACCCTCCTCTCAAGACTTAGGGGATAAAAGTGACGTCATCTCACAACCCCTGCAGGATGACATCATCCGACGCATTGCTACTGCGTGCTAAGCAATATCTGGCAGGCGCAACCGAATTACTCACATTTTGTATAACAAATAGAATTTCCGTATCAAATTACGTTTAAAATTGTTAGTTTTTGATTCATTACGGACTTGCGTTCAAGGTTTGTGAGATGAGTAGGTACAATGCCTTGAAATGGATTCTTTATTGACGAACAAGATGGTCGTAATTTTCATTGGAAATGACAGTGACGCGTATAGTGAACTTCAGAATAGAATAAAATTTGACTTTGAATTATTTTAGTGTTAAGGACTCAACGACTAATGACTAATTTTACTCTGGATCTAAACTGTGATTGACTTAGATATTTTACTAAGACATTTTCATTTATTTTTGTCTTAAGGTACCTACACACGCAAAACGGTGCAATCACCGTAATTAACAATTAAAAAATATACATGCCCTAAATACATGTTCAAGTCTTCACAATTCAAACTTAGGTAAAATCATAACATGTCTTAACAACAAACGAGTTTTAGCAAGTACTTCAGAAGCATTACTTAGATTTTATAACGAAAACAGTATAACGTAGTTAACAAAACACATTTAACGTGAATGCAAACAAGATTTCACGCAGAACATTAATTCCATGTTTTGATCCCCGTCGCGAACATAACCAAAATGAAATTATTATTGCTTCTGTAAACGGTTATGACTTGCGATTAAAACTAACCACAAAGCAGTTATATGAGGAATATGCGAATTATACAAACATTATACAATAACATGGTTTTATAGCTAATATCCTAGTTGTAATGTTGATATTAGAACTACAGTGTGTTTGAATTTACACGATTAATTTCGAAATTAAAGCCAGTAAGAAAATCGACGATTTTTCACATAAATTTTCAGTATCATAACATAAACAAACATATCGATTTTCAGAAATTAAAGACATGTGCAATAGTTTTAGCGGTGGCCCAGTGGTGGAGACCCCGACTTACAAGCAGTAAGTCGTGGGTTCGAACCCAGCCAGGCGCATTACTTTGTGTAAGTTATTTCATCACCACTGCTCTCAAAAACGGTGAAGGAAAACATCGTGAGGAAACCGGCATGTCCTAGAACCAAAAATTCGAAGACATGTGACATCTACCGACCCGCACTGGGCCCGCGTGGTGAATTATAGTCCATTCCCTCTCATAAAGAGGAGGCCTGCGTCCCAGCAGTGGGAACATTAATAGGCTGATTATGCTTATGCAATAGTTTTACAAACAGTCTTACCATAGGATCTCGTATTACTCAGTACTAACTGGATCGTGGAGGTCAGATAGGCAGTCGCTCTATGTAAAATACTGGTACTCAGCTACGTCCGGTTAGACTGGAAGCCGACCTCAACATAGTTGGAAAAAGGCTAGGCAGGCGAAGAAAGACATGTAGTTTGAGCTTAATAAAATCTGTTAACTGCGAAATTCATTTCATCACAATTATATTCTCAAAATTGAAATCCCATTACGTTATAATTTTTTTAACAAAATCAGAAAATTCAAGAAAAATACTCTCTAAGTAAGCAGCTATTTGAAGGAAAAGCCACTTAGAACCCTTGTTCATAAAAACGTAATTCTAATGCCACCTTAGATTTTAACTATGATAAAAGCAATCCGTTGATGATTCTCGTATAACGCACCCCTTTTCGAACGGCCAATTCTCTTAAGCATCTATATAGGTACTTGTGTAGACATAAGGGCGTAGACATATTGTACGACAAAGCGCAGTGTTCTGCGGCGTCACACGTAATGCAATTTAGTCTGGTTACATGTTCGTCCGGTAGCTGTAGTTATGTTTTGTGGAGGTTACGTGTGTTTCATATTTGATATTGGTATTTTGGGTGACTGTGTGTGCTTGACTTTAATAACAGAATGTGTAGGATGTACTAGTTTGGAATGACTACAACACAAAAAAGGCCTAGAAAGTCAAATAAATAAATTAGAATTAGCTTAGGATGGACCGCACCGCCGAGGCTGGTCTAGAAAGAGGTGGCGAGATGATGTAGAGGCGCATCACGAAGCCTGGTGCTAGGTGGCCCAGGAGAAGAGTACCTGGCAGGATATGGGGAGGCCTTTGCCCAGCAGTGGGGCATAGAAGGCAATTGAAAAAAAAAAGTAAGGTTCTGGTAGTTTTCTAATGGATGGAGGTGAGCCCGTAACTATAGCGGTGTTGTACTTGCACCATTTCAAAACAAATATAATTCTTTATATGTAAAAGTGGTTTTTTTCATCGTGGTTTTACTCAGAGAGTTATTCCAGAAGGTTTTGTTTTGCGATCTCGATATTTTGTCCAGCGAAGCAGGAGCAGGACGCGAGTAAGTAAGTGAACAAAAAACAAATGACAAGGGAAATTGTTCTGTAACACCGAAAAAGGGAAACTCGACTCTGAAAACAATGTGCCAAAGCCTTACGTTATAAAACGTGTATTTTTCAAATGGATTTTTGAGTACCCGAAACTTTGATGGTCCAATCTAAGTGTCCGTATTTACTGTGCTCTGAGAGGGGTGGATTTTTACTTTTACATTTTACTTTCTTTTTTTATAGTTAGTGTCAATAAAACGCCACATTTGAATTTCGCCTTACTAAGGACGTTTTCACCTCGGATCTTAGATAGCGCCTTACGATTTACTGTTAGCAATCAGACTTCGGTTTACAGCTAGTAAATTGGTTTGGCAAGTGCTATGTTCATTAATAATTTTATCGTAATAAGCGTTTTGGTTGATTTTCGAGGTGTAGACGAAGTTAGGGATTATTAACCTCTCAAAATTGTGGAGTGTTTGTTTGCAAATAGTGGTAAACTTGTTGTGAAACTGTTAAGATTTACAATAAACGTTTCAGAGGGATCTTTGTCTAAACCAACATAGTGAATGAAGGAAATTTGTACTTCTATTCTTCAAAGTGTTTTATCTAAGGGTATAATTATTTTATTATTATTATTTTATTTTATACTATTATTAAAAAAAAAGGGTATAATTTTCTTTCACTTTGAAAATCACACTTCAGCACCTTGCAGGACTTGAATGAGGAAAAAGACAGAGCTGTCCAGATTGCTACGTAATGGTCGGACAATATCTGAGTCCTCGATTCTAAAAAGATTATATGAGATATTCTATATAGATATTCTGCGGAGTCTCCTAACTTGCGAAATCTTCTAATACAGGCACTGTTTTACTTAAAAGGAGGCTCCAAACACGTTTAAACGTACTGATTATGCTAATTGTGATAATAAACTATTTTGTATTTGTATTTATTTTTTGTCTTTGTATTCTCTGTAGTAAAGTAGAAGACTTTGAAAAACTATAGAGAATATCTAACTACTTACTGTAAAGTAACTTGACTTTGTTATGTATTAGAACTAATGTTGCCAAATAAAATTGTTAGTCAGTGAGCTCGCAATACGACTCAACAATACAATTTTGTTAAAATCACAATACAAAACCATATAAATTCCAATTCACATCTAAGAACTGTTAAATAAAACAGCACCAATACGATCCCATTCAATTCTATTTTCAATAAAACTTAGAATAACTACACAAAACCGGAGTTTTAAAATCGATAACTTTCAATATCTCTTTATATATCTTGGGAGCTTTATTCTGCTATGAGATTGGATATCTGTCTGCTGAATCGCTCCCCGAAATGCCTTATTAATTCCCTTTTATATCTGGAAAGCACACACGACCGTATAAACGATTTACGTTGCATTTAAAACGTTAGGTTTCTTTATGTGGCTATAAAGTAAAGGAGATTGAGGTGGTGGATGGTGGAAGGTGGTAAAGCGACCCCTGAATGTGATATTTTGTTTTAATTGCATACGAGGATGCCAGTTGCCACCTGATGCCTTCAGTAATTGGGGAGCCTTTGTTTTTGGAAGATGTTTTCTGTGTCTGTTTTTGAGATTAGGTGAGGATATGCGTCTTGGCGAGACACGGCGGAAGGGATATCGTAACAGAAACTCTTACCATGTAGATATACAACATTAATTTTAGTATATGCGAAACCTGAAACACGTTTCTAGTATTTTTATGTAAAGAATCTATGTACAAAATTTCAAAACTGTACCATGAAAAATCACAAAGTTATAAGCTTGTTCTGTTACCTGGTTGTCCGCACAAAAACGTGGTCACCACGCGGAACCGCCGCGCGCGCCCCTCCTGCGTCGTCTTGAGCTCATTGATTATAATAATTTGGCAGTAGGTACCTAAATAATTGCGATAGGTACTTGGTGTCGCTCGGTGTCCAACTCGTAACCTTTTTAAATATTTTCGGGACAAAATATAAAATGGTTTAAAAATTATTGGAATCGATTCAGTTACTTATTCTGAACAAACTATATTCAGTTTTCGCATATACTAAAAATAATATTGTATAAGATTCTAAAACGAACAGCGATGAAATTTTTCGTCGGTATTGGACCGTATGTTTACTGACTTTACACTGTTGTATATATATATACAGCTGATTTTTAATCAACTTCAAAAAAGGCAGAAGAAACAAAAAACCTCTAAAAATTATTATTAACACTAGAAACGGGATATTTACCATGTTTACTCGGCGCTGTTGCAAGCACAATGATCACGGATAAACTTGCAACAGCCCCGAAATATCGGGAACTCAAATCAATCAGCCAATCAATCAGCTTCTAATTTTAAATTTTAGTACTAAATAATGTGTTTCGATTTTAATTTTTAAATGCTACTATAACTTTGTTGGCTTAGTTGTACATCTTATTATGCACACGGTGGTCTCCTATAAGTGAAGGAGTACACCTACGTGATACTTTTGTCGTAGATTTTTTATTTCATGTGTCTGTGTATATCCTTTGTTGGAGATCCTAAATAAATAAATAAATAAATCAGTAAACACGGCAAATATCCCGTTTCTAGTGTTAATGATAATATTAGTGACTATGATGGTTTAAAATCTTAAACCTCTAAAAAGTTCAAAATGGCATTAGTTTCGAAAGAAGTTGGTAAAAAAAAAAAAATAACGAAGAACTAACAAAAGTAATGTTATTTTGGAAATTTTTAGAGGTTTTGTTTTTGTTTTTTTCTCGAACGTTTTTATTTTATTTTATCGCTGTTGTTCATGTAGGTACTGACCAAGGGGCTTACCAAGGGGTATCGTATTACCCAGTACTGACTGAGTTGTGGAGGTCAGATAGGCAGTCGCTCCATGTAAAATACTGGTATTCAGCTGCATCCGGTTAGACTGGAAGCCGACCCCAATATAGTTGGGAAAAGGCTAGGCAGATGATGATGTTCATGTAGGTACTGATTCTATGGTAAACGTTGGAGTCATGATGACCCCTCTACCGTGTCTTAAACAAATAATTTGAATTTTTAAATGTCCTTCAAGGAATTATCTCACTCGTCATCAATAATACATTTTAAAAGAGATTTGGTAGGCTAAACTATTTTCAGAATGCTTCAAACAGTATTTGATATTCAAACCAAACGTTGGCGTTGAATGAAAAGGTTACTCCAATAAATTACAAGATAATAGATTAGAATAACATTCTAGAATTAATTGACTTCAGATAATTCAATCGAACCGTAATTTTAACCGCAGACAGAGGATAAAGATATTTGATTTCAATTTATTGATCACTTTACATAAGGCCTGCAGCTGCCCCTGCCTGAGATTAATTGATTTGAGTCCATTCGTCATCTTTGTTACCGAGACTGATCCTATTTCAATAACTGATTACAATGAAACATGAAATACCAAGAATTTAGATTCAAAGAACTTCTTGACGATTTTAAAAATGAATATCAACTATCGTGTATTTTAAAAACACGAAATTGGAAAAAGAACAAAGAGTTCAGTTGCGCTCGGCTTGATCGTCAAGGATAACTAACACTCGCCGAGGTCGGTCCGTGGATTGGTGACCGTTGACCATCCTCCGAGAGCACGGTAAGCTGTTATTCTTGGAACTATGACAAACATGGATAGTCAGAATAATGGGTGTTGTCAAGGGGTGTCATGTCACCCACTAGCTGGGTTGTAAAGGTCAGATAGTCAGTCATGGACCGGCCATGTAAAATATTATCCACCTGCATGAGGTGAGACTTGAAGACGACACAAACAAAGTTAGAAAAAGAACAGGCAGATGAAGTCCTATGAGAAAAAGCGTTCCTAATTGGAAAGTGTGCGCGACTGCTGAGCATGTGGTCCAGGGTTCGATTTCCAAGTCAGACAAGTGTAATTGGGTTTTCCCATCAGGGATTTCTCAGTAGCAGCCACGTAATCTGTGGCCGATTGATGGCAATAGGCTCGCCACCTATAACATGGAACTTTAGCATAACTGATGTGGGTGTACTATTAGGTACCCCTCTGCCTAACCCTTCGGGGATTACAAGCGTGATGTTATGTTATGTTATTGGAAAGTTCCTTTTACCTAGGTTGTCATTGATCGATCGTTTGTAATTTGCGGTCTTGGGACTTTCTTATGACGTTCTTTTACGTTTTCTTTTCTCAGGAAAACACTATAAGATTGACCGGAAAAAAGGTCCTAGCGGTGAGGCAAGATGCAACGCGTATAGTGGTTTTTCGCGCATAGAAAACGTCTTTAATTGTGGTTATCACTTTAAACGTATATTACCTTCATCTAAGGCACGCAAAATACGCGCATTGATGTGGAGTTGCGGACACAGCCCGTTATACAATGCAATACCTCCATCTAACGTAGGTGTTTTTACTAAGTAAAGAGAATACTTTATCGTTTAAAGGATCATTTGCACTAAACGGCTCGCATCGCATAGGATCGGAACGGATTACAATCTTTAAACGATATTAAAACATGTACAAAGTATTTAAAGTCTATATTACCAAGTCACGCACTGCAGCTTGACGTATCTTGTCGTATCAGACACGGTAGGAATGCAACTATTTGACTAGGCGCAGAAACGGATACGTTCACAAGCGACGGTACGGAGCTGATCGTATGCGTCGACACCCTGCCGGACGCGATCGGCTGTCGATGCATCTGTTCGTATCCTTTCCGATCCGATGCGATGCGAGCCGCTCATATACGCAGAATTAGTTCAAACCTACTATCACGTCATCATCGTCGCCACAGCCTGAATTCACCCTCTGTGTATAGGCCTCTCTTCCTCTCTTTTCTTGTGACGATCTCCAGGTTCCTGTGTCATCCAGGTTTTTCCCCTGATGGCAACTATGTCGTCTGCCCATCTCACAGCCGGACGACCCACATTTTTTTTTCCCGTTCTTAGACGCCATTCGGGGACAACATTAGTCCACTTGCCATCACTGCGCCTTGCTAGTCTCCTGCCTAACTCAATTTGAGTTCCGCTACACAGCTAACAGCTACTTCAACTAATGTTCCACCAGAATTTCAATCGTATACCCAAGTTCTAATGAAACCCTAAAATTCGATAATACAGTCATAATACACAAATCTACATACTACAGCAAAACGATCAGAGGTTATTTAGGTTCAGGCAGACATTATAGATACGTTTATATTGCCTGTGGAGATTCTACATCGACAAATTACCCGCGTACAGTCACGAGCACCAATATGTTAACACTTAGCAAAATTCAACAGCGGTTTTCACTTGAAATAACGGTTGCAACTTTGGTATATTGACACGTGTTAATGTTTGTGACTGTACCTACCTATGTATGAAAATGGATTGAAATTGATCGGTGGAAGCGGTTGGAATCCTCATTAGTTGCCTTTCGGAATGCAATATAGGATTATTAATGTACGATTTGATCAGTATAATGGATGTTTCGCTAGTGAAAATGTATTGATGTGTTTTATTCGTTTTGTGTTTATGAAAATATTCAGTATTCGCTTTGGGGTTGTCAATAAAGGGTGAAATGGAAGCTTTTTTGGTGAGTTTTTTTAGTCAAAATGAGATGCAATTAGTGATATTAACGCTTGTTCGTTATTAAGGTTTTTCTTTATAGAAAACAAGGTAGTATCACGGTCCGTATAAAAACCAAGCGTGCCTTTATTTGGCTAGCTACGATGACGTCATAAGCACTATTTAGTTACTCTACAAAATGGACTACTTTTTTTTTCTTTAAATGTCTAGAATTTAGTTCTTGAGAAGCTCGTGGCTAAATAATAACAGTCGCTCGGGTCGATCTTTAGGTTAAGTCGTGCTTAACTAGGTTGGTCTGTGGATGGGTGACCGCCCATTACATACCGAGTTTCCTCCGTGCCTCGGAAAGCACGTTAAGCCTTTGGTCCCGGCTGTCATCTGTAGATCTTTGACCGTCGTTACAGGTCGTCAGTGGCCCAAAAAGTCTGACAAGGACAACCGACTGGTTGTCCTTGTCAGACTTGTCAGACTCCTTTTATACAATAAACCTTCTGGAATACATAGGAATAACAAGAATAAGAATAAATTTATTAAACCATTGTAACAAACATTTTCTTAACCTAATTTAGCGCTATGAATAATCGTAACAATTAAAACTTTAATATATTTAGAAATAAGAGGTACCCAAATTAGGCTGCGCCTGAGTCTTGGGGGCTGGAGTTGCGTTTACTTAAAATTAAAACACATAATTTGTTGATGTGATAGTTGGCAAGGTAAGTAGGTAAATGAAGAATAAATTTTTACAAAAAAAAAAATGATATTACAATCTCTTAAATAATCTAAATGGTGGGGAAACCGTATCTTGATCCATGGTGAAGTTGAAAAAATCCAAGTGGACACGCAAACAAACACGAAAAGCGACTAAGTTTTTAGATTGCATACATACCATCACGCCTGTAAGCCCAGAAGTGTTAGGCGGAGGTGAACTTAATAGTACATCCACATTTCGCCAGTAATGTTAAGTCTGATGTAATAGGGGCGAGCCTATCGCCAGCAACCGGGCACAAATCCAGACTCCGTGGCTGCTACTGAGAAATTCCTGATGGAAAAACCCAATAACCCTTTGCCCGACCCGGGAATCGAATCCAGGACCTTATGCGCAGCAGTCGCGCTTGCGACAACTAATCCAACAAGGCAGTCTAGTAAAGTTTAGATTGTCAACCAAAATTAACTGTCAAAGACACTGGAGCTTGCCAGTTTCATACCCGCAAGTTTCTTGTAGATCTATTGAAATCTAATAAAAAAATCAGTCTAAATAAACAACACCGTACAACATATAAACTCAATTAGTCATTCATCTTACTACCAAAGTTTTTCACAAACAAATTCTTTAAAAACATAATAAAAAAAAGTTTCTTCGATAAAATCGAATGGCTCTCAAAGTTAATTTACTTGTTAGCTTTACATTGCGGGCTGAAATCGTCGGGAATCATTACCGGCCCATTTGCGGGAGGCAATCTTGTTTAACACTGACGTTAAATAATGATTCCTATTTCCTTTGGTTCCGTTGCTTCGAGACACGGAGCTAATAGATTTGAGACGCAAAGTTTGTAGATGGTGATGTTTTATTTAATTTTTGTTGAGTTTGATGGAGATATAAAATTGATTTTGATTTTGACTGGCTCTTCGTCTAGGACTAGGAGTTTTCCGGACAAAGGGGTAGGTGTCAGAGGGTTGTTTTCAAACATTCTGTGTCAGAAATGTAACTTGTACAATTTGTGCATTCATAAGTTTGTTTTGGTAATGACATTAATTTATTTTATTTTTAAATTTGATTATTACTTTTTACATTGTATATTGTTATTTGACGAAAAATGATTGTAATTTTATTTTGTGTACTACTTAGTTATAAACATTATTGTGTGGTGTGTATTTGTCTTTGATTATGTGATCTAAAACTAACATTATTTTTAAGTGTACTTACTAACTAAATTATGGATCGTTGTGTCTGATGCAAATAAAAAAAAAAAAAAAAAAAAAAAGTTTATACTTAAAGGACAATGCACCTTTTGGTACAACCTCTCAATAACAACAATAGATATATCATTGGATAGATAATTTTGAATAGGTCAGTATTTACTGTTGCGGCATTTTTGAATTCGTTGTCCGTTCGGAGTTATAGGCAAAGATAGTTAGATGCCCCTGGCTAGAGGCCTTATACTCAAGGCATCCACCGGATATATATCTATGGTCCGGTTAGGCAGAACGTCTCATGCCTGCGACCTGATATACAATACATGGCTTGGCATATGAGGACTGTAGTAAACACAGTCCTTCAGTTATACCTTCGTGTTTTTTTAATTATTATGAAGTAATAAATCGTCTTAAAACAACAGATGAATGATCTTTAAATCCGAACCGACAACAAAAACAACAGAATGAATGATCTTTAACTCCGAACCGACAACGAATTGAAAAAACTCGACGTAGTAAAAGTAGTTAAAATAGAAACAACCTTTTCCAAAAATATATAATTTATCTCTATTGGGGGGTTGTACCAGATTCCGTACTTTAATGGGCATTGTGAAATTTTATGGCAGATTAATTCGTAGTTAATTTTGTACATAGCTGATCAAAATCATGTAATTAAAGAAAGTGTTCAATACCAAAAATATGAGCAATTTACAAGTTACTTGTAAATTGAGAGAACCTGTAAATTGAGAGAGACGGGTAATCTGCAAATTGACGGGGATAGGTAACCTGTAAATTGAGAGAGACAAGTAAAACAGAATGAGACCGAGATTAGACATCAAACGTTATTTAAAATATAATAATTGCTAATTGCAATACTCATTACGTTTGCCATAGAAATTACGACATTTCGAAGACCATAAAATATGCTGGGCTCAAGAAAATCCCTAAAACAACATAATCGTGCTCAATTCTCACGTACGCAGATAATATTCTGAGAATATGCGTAGTATGCATTCATGGGTATTGCCCATGGTATATTTTCCTGTATTTGGGATCTGTTATAACTAGAACAAGTTACCGTCTGGCCACGACTTACACGCTCAATCGACACGCGTGTTGCGACAAACGACTGCGAGAAATTAAACAAATTAAACTTTCTTTCTTAAAACAAGCATTTATTAAAATGAAAAGGAAAAAAAAATAGGTTTATCTATCAAAATTAAATGCGTATACAAAGTTTCGTGTCCGTGCTATTAACCGTTAAGGAGTTCCCTATTGAGAGAGACGATCCTGGCTGAAGGATCAAGTCATGTCTATCATAAAAATGTATTATCACCAGAACCAAAGGTTTCTGCAAAATTTCAGCTCAATCGGTTGGGGGAACTGGTTTTAAATTCAGTTGCAAGATTTGACCAAAACAAGACAAGTTAAATAAATGCAGCTTATAATGATGACAGAAGATACTTAGAGCATATCTTGCGGAGTGAAGACGGGGTACTTACGCGAAGGAAACAAGTGAAACACGCGCGAGTTGCTTGATCCAAGTTGCCTCGCCTGAGGTCATGCACCCGGCATTAGACCTTTAACTAGTTAGTGCAGTCATACAAGTGCAGTTTTATTCAAGGTTTGACAATTAAGGATAACTACGTCATATTTCTGCATCTTGTTTGGTAAATAATATGAAATTAATTGAGTACCGGTTTTTTTAAATTATAGTGACGGCAGACAGGGAAAATCATATTGCACCAGGTAATTCAAAACGTACTTACTGTACCCTGAAGGACGAGCCAGTTAGATGATGATGATGATGATGATGAACTCAGCATTTTATTATTATCATTAGAGACATTGGTAATGCTTTAGTCGGTAGTCTACCAGAGTTCATTGAATGATCGGTGTAAATCCATCGATGTTGTTTGAAGATATCATCATCTGACAAGCTTTTTTCCAACTTCGTTGGGGTCGGCTGCAGCTGAACACCAGTATTTTACATGGACAGACTGCCTATCTGACCTCCACAACCCAGATAGTACTGGGTAATACAATAGCCCTTCGGTCTACCAGTCTTACTGGTTGTCAGACTTTCGGGCCATTGAATACCAGTAACAACTCTCAAAGATCTTCAAACGACACCCGGGACCAACGGTTTAACGTGCTTTCCGAGGTGTTATTTGAAGACAGTCGTCTAATCGATGAAAGTATCTTCATTACCAAAGAACCCCACGAAACTGCTGTGAAACAAAACAATACTTACCCTCGTTTATAAATCCCCAGATGGACTTGATCGAGATGACCAACAATCAACAATCCATCGTTTATTAGGCTGGACGTTGGACAAACGATGCATGCATCCCATCCCACCCGTGATTTATGTTCAACTCTCGATACACAGACTTCTCTCGTTTATATCAATGTGGAGAAAAAAGCTTTTAACGAAAATGTTATTTAAAGTAAACGCTGTAATAATGAATGTTTCGATGAAAAAGTTCTAATGACAGTTGGTAGTTGTGTCGTGATTCTAAAGTTTAGTGAAAATGTTGTGGCTTTTTTAGCTGTAGGTAGTATGAAGAAAGAGTAATTTTGTTTATTGGGATTTCGTTAAAAGAATATATTTTTTACTTATTCTTATTCTTTTTTGCACTCAAAATTAAGCTAAATACACACATAATTACAACATATATATAGCTTACGTACAAAGAAACCTAACCTAACTTATTTTGTAAAACGTAACCAATACTGGCTGGTGGAGAGCAGGGGAATTGCTCCATGCAAAATGCTAGAATTGATGTATGTAATGAGGACACATCTCATCAAAATGTGGTATGTGTCTTTCACATACCACATTTTGATGAGATGTGTCCGGAATCAGTTGTTAAGATCTCAAATTGGTATACACAATATAAATTTATCTAACCCTCTATCAGATAAAATAATTCCCATAATAAATATGGTTAAGTCCGCTTTGAAGAACATAGTTCTGATTGATGATGTCTTGTTGTTTTGTTATTGTTAAGTTAACCGTAAACTAATTTTCTTTGTATACATACAGAGTGTTATATTCGCATTAGCGAAAAACTCTTTAAATAAAGACTAAGGAAGAATAAGAAAAAGAAAAAAAAAAGGCTAGAATTAAGTTGCATCCTTCGATTTGAATGGGAGCCGACCTTATTAAAGTTGGGAAAAGGCTAGACAGATGTGCTTAATATTATTTTGTTGTTTATATTCCAAGGAGTGCTCGCAGTGGTCGCAAGCGTGACTACTGAGCATGAGATCTTGGGTTTGATTCCCAGCTCGGGCAAAATGTTATTGGGTTTCTCCATCAGGAATTTCTCAATAGCAGCCACGGAGGCCGGATTTGTGCCCGGTTGATGGCAATAGGCTCGCCCGTTATTACATGGTACTTAAAACATAACTGGCGAAATGTGGGTGTACTATTAGGTTTACCTTTGCCCAACCCTTCGAGGATTTCAGGCTTGATGTTATGATTCCGTTGATTCTTAAAAAATAACTCACAAATAAAGTGAAGCTTTCAAAGAAAAGTATCTAAGAAGAAGTGAGGAACAGTGAAACAAGAAAAGTTTCTAACATATTTGTCCAAGAACTGTAAAGAATCTTCGCAAAATCTACCAGGGTGCCATAAATCAAAGATGGCCGTAAGTGTTTGCGCAAATATAGAAGGAGCGTCAGTACTAGGAGCGAAGCCGGCTGAGACGACCATAAATAATATTTAGGAGCCATCGATAACTTGTCTGACGGTGGCCGTTGATACTGAGGCATGGCTGCAATCTTCTTCTATGTGCATTTCAATATTTTCTCAATATATTTAAGAAAAGAAAGGCTTGTCAGATTTGGCAAAGGTCATTTTTTCATAAGTACTACTTATTTGTTTAAGGATAGAAAAAATCTTGGAATTTGGATCCATGTTTTTGTCGGCGTCATCAGGTGTTTACCTATTTGCAAAGGTTGAAATTATAGATAGAAACGTATGCTTAATATAATTATGAAAAGAACATCCTCCTGTTTTTTCGTCGGTTAAAAACCCGAATGCGGGGCGTTCTGGTCAACCAATATTGATCACGCATTTTTTTGCAATAAATCTGCATTACGAACTCATTAATTTGCTTTTTACCTCAATTAAAATATTTAGGTGTGCTGATGCTCTGAAAACCACGAACATTAGGTACTTACCCACATTTTTATTTTCAAAACTCTGGGTTGTCGCAAATGTTTTAGGAGGTTCTCTTGACTAGAAAGATGAAGAAGATTCAAATATTTATTTTTCCTTAAGAAATGTATTCTCGTTACGGAACTTCCTAATATAAAAGAATTAAAATGGGTACTTAGACATATCAAAGCTAGAATAAGCAAGCATTACCTACAGTGGAAATATAAACTGATTATGAAAATAACGTTTAGAAAGGAAGACAGAAATAATATTTATATGGCACATGCCACAAGTGCACACAACACAAAATAAATATACAAAAAATAATAATGGATATCAATACTAAATTATTTTATCTCAGAACAAAAATAACGGAAGGAAAATTACCTTGTTGATGACCGACAATGTGTTCGCCGTGAATAATTAAAGTTGGCGGAATAAGGGAAATAACGGTAATAATTGCGTTGTAGTTATGTTTAATTTATTGATTAACCTTGTATGAATTCGTCATCAATGTAATAATGACGGCAAATGCAGAATCCAATCATTTCTCAAAATTTTATAGACAATCCTTTTTCAATCAGTGAAGTCATTGACAGGCGTAATGTTCGCGTCCATTTGCGAGGTTTATTTCGCAACTTTATGTAAGTACGTAACTTGTACTTACTGAGAACACAGTCATTACAAGAGTCTGATTGCAAGTTTTACCAGCAAACAGTCAATTTATGAACTAACATTTGGTTTTTGTATTACAATAACTTTCCGTAAAGACGTGGAGTTGCGGACACCAACCCGTTAAACATTACTATAACTTCGACTTCTTTACTTACTGTACTACCTAAATAGTATTACAACATTAAAAAAAACAAACAGACATTTTTTTTAAAATCAATCTACGACCGACGAAAGTCACCCCCATAGCTTTCCACTCCTCCCTGAGTGTGACCATCTCAGGCAAATCTTCCATAAACGCCTCAAGTTCATCATGTCAACAAAACATCACACAGAAAAAAAAATCAGGTAAAAAACAAATTCTAAAAGACGAATCAATTTTTATGAACAAACAGCAAATATCCTAGCTTACAATGCTTGTAGAAACCCCGATATCGCTAAGACTACCAGTCCAGTCTACAGAATTATTTACCAAAGCTTTTGAGACGGTCCAAGAGGCTACAATCTTTGAAGCCACGATCGCCAATTTATCATTGCATCTTTGAACTTCGAAGCCCGAGGTTATTCTTAAAAAAATTGCGGTTACTGTGGTTATTCTGCAATTTTTGTTTGTTCTTTTTGAGTGTAATGTCATGTTCTTTTTTATGTGAGACAAAAAACTGGTTTTTAATCTTTAAATGTGATTTTGTTTTAAGCGAGTTAGGTATATGAGAGGAACTTTACCAATTTAAAGCGTGTGAGAATGCGTATAATCTATGCTACTGGTTGATTTGTGCAGCTATTTTTTTTTCTAAAATGATATCTATTTCGTCATTTTTTATAGTCCTTGCCGAGTATGTAGAATAACAATTGTATTCGTTTAATTGTTGTTACTTTAGTTTTAGTGGTTCAGTAAGTAGCATTCATGTATTTAATTTACATCCAAGTACATTAAGCTGATCTTGGGCGTCAAAAGTTCCAAAATCTGGCAAAAGTCAAGTCAGCTTACCAGCCGCTGTCGTCTTACACAGTTGCTGAGTTAAACAGGTCAGAGAGTAAGCTCAGGTATTCAGCTGATGAGGTAAGACTGAGAGTCATCACCAACACAGTTGAGAGAAGGCTAGGCAGATGATAATGTTACACCAAGCTAATTTGAACCTGGGGGAGGTTAGGAGACCCTAGACTTCTACGATCAGATTATACAGGGTGTAAACAGACCCTTCACGAAGCCGTCAACCAAGCATTCTGTACATCAAAGTAAATAACTTTACGCAAAAATTATTGCTATAGGACTCGATGGAATGCACTCAAAGCATTGTGCTGATGGATGGATCGAATAGTACGGGGGTCGTGGAGGTGTTTAAAGTAAAAATCTTACATTAAAAACATGCATTTAAAAAAAAAAAACTTGTGAAAAATTGGAACTTTAACCCCCAATATCTCCGTAACTAGAAGGTTCCCAGGTCTGGTCTACAACAAAAAAAAAGATCGCAAAGACGGGGAGAACAAGTGCCTTTCGGCTTCGTTAAGGGTCTATTTAAACCCTTTATTAATAAGACGTTTTTCTCAAAGAATTACTCTCCTAAAAATATATTTCCAAACTGGCTATAAATACAAATGAGACCAAAAATAAATGCCAACCATGGTTCGAGAATACACCCCGGTCGACTGCGCTCGGTGCCTCGGTCCGAAACTCTGAACGTCCGATTGAATACGTGCCTCACTTACAATACTACGATTTTCTGTCCACTGTATGTATAAACATTTGTTATGTATTAAATACATGTTCTGAATTTTAATACTAAGAGATTAAAGTTATTTTTGACAATAAATACAGGTGGTATTAAAAAATATGTTCTTTTTCTGTACCTGAGAGGTTCGGTTGTTGTTCGATCATTGTTACAAACCTTCAACCGCAAAGGTTTTTTTTTTCTTGAATAATGCTTGAGTTGTGGTTACTGGTAGACGGTTTTTTACTTAAGTAATTATTTACACAGTTACATATGCATACAAAAGACGTACATACTTCTTATCAAGTCAAATCATACAAGAAAAAATGGACATGTTATACATTCATTTAAAATTGACAACGACAACATAATTATTTTGGTCTTCCACATCGTACTTGCCAAATCTTTTCAAAAGAAAACTTTCTGAATCCATTAAAATCCTATTTTATTCTCCCTTAACTCCCAATTATAATTCCAATCAAATCTTCCTTTTCTAACATAGCCTATATTTAGCAAAAATAATGAACTATTTCGCCGACTTACAGGCGTATAATCAAATGCTGGAGAACGGAACTGGGGACCCAACGTGATTAGCAGACGAGACCAGAAAGTTAATGCTGTTAATAGCTAAACGAATCGCTGGGAGGAAATTGCGTCCCACTTGAGATAGAATTTGGTTGATTGGGCACTGGGTTAGAGGTCCTGCTGGGTAGGTATATATTTTTCTTAGATAGAGAGGGATTAAAGCTGATACGCCATTACGTAGAAAATAACGACGTCATCTTGGAACGTTTCGAAGTATCTAGATGATAGCAGTTTTTTCCTCGAAATCAAAAATATTCAAATAAGAAAAAAAATGACTTATGAAACTTCCCCAATACGCCCTTTCACTACTTCCTCCTTAATGTCATAGCTATGGAAGGAATATGGGAGAAGTGGCCCAGCATTGGGATATAGGGATAGCGTTGGGTTATAATCTAGATCACTTGAAAGTTCCGAGTAAATCGGTTTCTTTTAGGCCAGCGTGCTCCACCCTAAGCCGCGTAATATTTACACAGCAGGCAAGTTGCGGCCAAACTCAAGCCTATTTAGCATAACAAGAATTTGTGTGGCATACCTACTACAACTAAAAAACTCGACTGCTGAAAAATCACGCTCTTATTAAATTCAGGGTTTACAAGGTAAAATCGACTCCTCATATTGTTGAAGTCGGTTAAAATGTAGCCTATGTTATCCGGGCCATAATAACGAATCGATTGACACCTCATTTATCAAAATTGGATGAATAGTTTAGGCACTACGTAGGAACGTACGTAAATACAAACATACATACATACATAGACTGCTAAAATCATAACCCTTCAAAAACGTTGCAATTTGAACGAAGCACGAACAAGTTGAGTAGATTAAACAAATAACTTTATTTTATTTTGCTAGAGAATCATTCCACAACTTGAGCTTGAGAGCAGCGGTGGCCCAGTGGTGGAGACCCCGACTTACGAGCAGTAAGTCGTGGGTTCGAACCCAGCCAGGCGCATTACTTTGTGTAAGTTATTTCATCACCACTGCTCTCAAAAACGGTGAAGGAAAACATCGTGAGGAAACCGGCATGTCCTAGAACCAAAAATTCGAAGACTTGTGACATCTACCGACCCGCACTGGGCCCGCGTGGTGGATTATAGCCCATTCCCTCTCATAGAGAGGAGGCCTGCGTCCCAGTAGTGGGAACATTAATAGGCTGATTATGCTTATGCATTCCACAACTTAGTATTTACCGCAAATCTGATAAATGCTTCATTAAAAATAATATCATGTTTATGCTAATTTCCAAACTGAAGCCATTATATCAATTTCTTTTTGTCGTTTACACATTTGGAGCGGAACTGTCGATACATGTGTCGGTGATAAGAATACTATCAATACAAGAAAGGAAGGTGAATTTAACTCATCAATCGATTTAAATAAAATTGAAGTGTCTGTTTGTAATTTCAAAATATCTTTTAGGGTTAAAACGGGGAAACAGGGAAAACGGTAAAAATGCTTGGCCTACGTCCAGCGGTTGATAATATTTTTGTAAATATGATGCTGATGACAAATGAGGAGCTCGTGGCTAAATAATAACAGCCGCTCGGATCGATCTTTAGGTTAAGCCGTGCTTGCCTAGGTTGGTCTGTGGATGGGTGACCACCCATTACATACCGAGTTTCCTCCGTGCCTCGGAAAGCACGTTAAGCCGTTGGTCCCGGGTGTCATTTGTAGATCTTTGACAGTCGTTAGGTAGTCAGTGGCCCAAAAAGTCTGACAACCAGTCTTACCAAGGGGTATCGTATTTCCCAGTACTAACTGGGTTGTGGAGGTCAGATAGGCAGTCGCTCCATGTAAAATACTGGTATTCAGCTGCATCCGGTTAGACTGTAAGCTGACCCCAACATAGTTGGGAAAAGGCTAGGCAGATGATGATGATGCTGATGACAAATGACTTTATAGAATCTACTAAATGCCTGCCGAATATCATAATTGTTACCCGGACTTTTCCTTTGGGAAATCCCAAAGGGCTGATTATGATTTGAGCAGTGTATGTAACATTTTTATGTTCGACCGTAAAACCGCCTAAACCACAAAACCGATTTAGTTTAAGAATAATAGTACCTAATATGACTATGGCTCGTTGGTCTAGTGGCCGGAAGCGCCACTGCTGAGCATGAGGTCCTGGGTTCGATTCCTAGGTTGGGCAGTGTTTATTGGGTTTTTTCCATCAGGAATTTCTCGGAGTCTGGATTGTGCCCGGTTGATGGCAATAGGCTCGCCCCCTATTACATGGGACTTAAACATAACTGGCAAAATGTGGGTGTACTATTATGTACACCTCTGCGGGGATTACAGGCGTGGTGTTATGATGTTTATGTAGTATCTAATATACACATGTGTGTAAACTCCTAAATTACGAAATGCGAAAACCGAAAGAATTACATCGATTACTTGTTTTATACACTATTTTTTTTTACACTGTTGGATTTTATATTTTTTCTCCTTTTTCCAAATATGGGTGATTTGGTGTAGGTATGTGTTATTTAGCACGTCTTCCTTTCACCCATCCAAATTGGTATTTCCAACATTAATTTTTATTTGGTTTCGAATATCCATTTCCTTTGAGTCAGTTTATTGATAAGAAAAGGATTTTCCTTATGAATTTAACCTAATTTATTTGGGGTTACCCACGGGGTCAGCTTATAAATGGTGTAACAAGACCCTTAACGAAGCCGAAAAGCACTTGTTTTCCCCGTGTTTGCGATCATTTTTTTGTTCTAGACCTACCTGTACCTGTGAACCTTCTAGTTACGGAGATATTGGGGTTAAAAGTTCCAACTTTTTCCCAAGTTTTTTTTTTTAAATACATGTATTTTTAAAAAAAAAACTTTCAAAAAATCGTACATTAAAAACATATTTTTAATGTACGATTTTTACTTTAAACACCACCACGGCCTTCGTACAATTCAATCCATCCATCAGCACAACGTTTTGAGAGCGTTACATTAAGTCCTACCGTAAAATGTAATTTTTCACCTCAAAAAAAAAAAGTAGTTTCCCAGCAATAATTTTTGCGTAAACTTAGTTTGATGTACAGAATGCTTTTTTTTTTTTTTTTTGGTTGGTAAATCATCAAATGACCCCTCCACTCTGGGCGGAGCGGAAGGGAGTGTCAGACTTGTGCTGACTAAAACCCATCCATGTTCCTTCTTTGCCCTTTGTGTTCCAGGGCCACGGTATCTCTTTCGAACAGTCCCTTGGTTGACGGCTTCGTGAAGGGTCCGTTTACACCCTGTATAATTCTGTTCTTCCATACATTTCTTTTAGCCGTTATTTCAGCAGCCATTCCCGTTTTCGCTTCATTCCTAAGTTAGTTCAGTGGTAAGTATGAATGTGGAGGTGGAATACAGAAATAACTGTATGGTTGCCGACTTACCTCAGAAAAAATGTTGGCAGACCAACAGCCAGATAATAATCCTTATCCTTGCTTCCTTGATATGATAGCCGAGTTCACGTTCCACATGCCGACTACCTCATGTGCCAAGTCGAGATATTTTTTTTGTTTCTCTTTCTCTTATTATTATTAATATTATAAAAGAGAAAGTAAGTTTGTTTGTTACCATTTCACGCCTAAACCACTGAACCGATCATCTTGAAATTTTGCATAATACGTTGTCAGATGTACAGAAACGAACATAGGATACATTTTATCCCGAAAAAAGGTACTGTGTCCGAGGAAAAAATAATAACGTTCTTATGATAATAGATGGCGCCACGTGTCTTTCGAATCATAATTGAATTATATTATTGCAAGCAGAGTACAACGCGAATTGATTGTCAAATTCTAAATTAAAGGGAGCCAAGCCGAGGGCATAAGTTAGTAATAAATTAAAATCTTTATTTCTACAAAAACCTTCAAAATTGCTTAAATACTAGGTCGCATGAATTGAGATCGAGAAGGGTGGGACGCATTCACATTCAGAAGATCGCGAATAAGCAAGAGGAGCTCTATACTCCAGTAGCGAAGGGTTAATTTTTGTAAGAGGTAATCTGGAGTACATAATCTTTAATGTGAATATATTATTTGCCTATAGAATACTGACTGCCATTTTTAAAGGGGAAGCCGGTAGGAATCGAGTTGTATGGATCCTTCGCCACTGCTATACTCAGCAGTGGTTGGAACAAGGCGAACAATCACGATGATGAATCTTCATCTGCCTAGCCTTTTCCCAACCATGTTGGGATCGGCTCCTCAATGATGGTGATAATGTAGATAGGAATTATAAAAGAGCTGACCACAAAGTGGTTTGAGTGAACGATGACATGACTATCATTGAAATGGAAGTGAATGAACTCTGAGATGATGTACCATAGAATACAATGAGTTATTTACTAAGTATACTAGCTGTGCCCATTGGTTTCACCCGCTGTTCGGCTTTTAAGGGTCGTAGGGTAATATTAAATAGCTCATAATACTCCTCTAAAATTAGGCTTTCAAATGCAAAAGAACTTTTCAATTCCAACTGATAGTTCCTGAGATTAGCGCGTTTAAAGAAAAAACCTCTTCAGCTTTATTTTATTATAGGATAGATGTAAAAAACCTAAAGTCCGACAGCCAGACTTACCATGGGGTACCGTAACTGGGTTGTGGAGTTTAAATAGGCAGTCGCTCAATATAAAATACTGGTTATTCAGCTGCATCCGGTTAGACTCGAAGCCGAACCTAACATAGTTGGGAAAAGGCTATGCAGAAGATGCTGATGACGTAGTCCTGCAATGGATCAGACACATTGCATGCGCGTACGCAGGATACGAGTCATATGGAGCAACTACAAAACTAACAAATTCAATAAAGTCGTTTCCATCGTCATAATATTTAGTGGTTAATCAAATTAAAAAACTGTGAACAGAAAAGAACCTGACTACAACAACTTTTTTGCATGTTTCAATACTTTACCGTCGGCAGCCGGTACAATTATATTATTATTTTTAAGACACGGGTAAATCCGTGAGTCATGACTCGACTATCGTATCTTGAGAAATGTTCGTATCTATGTGTGTTATATACTCGTGAACAAGAATATCCAGTTATGTGTAGAGATAGCAAGTCATGTGTTAATGAATGGCTTATGTACTTTTTGTGTAAAGTTGGTTAACACTTAGTTGACGTTATAACTTGTTTTACGTATTTTATAATCGTCAATGGGCGATTGTAAATCCCGACTTGGTATATGGGAAATTTGAAAAATTGAGTTTTGAGTGAATAAAAGGGTAAGGGTATTAAAGGTTGATTCTGTTTAATTAAAACATGGAGTGGGTACTTCGCCAAATATCAAAACTTTTTATTAAGATATATCCAATAAAAGCACTAATGGTTGTTCTATTTACATGATAGTATTTATATGGTACTATGGAAAAAGAAAGATTTTAAATAGAATTAAATATTTTGGGATTTCCGCATAGATCACTTAAATATGATACATAACTATGAAACCCACAAAAATACCACAAATTAAATGTACAATAACCTGTCCCTTCAAAAATACCCGAAATCCATAAAAATGCGTCCGTATGCCTTTGGTAATAATGAAATTATTATCATTTTATCTTGCCAATAAAATGGTAACAATGTCATTATTACCAATGACGTAAACAATAAAATTATTATTAATAATAAAAATTTATCATGCGAACGGTACAAGGAACAACAAAACTACGTATTCGTTAGTATTTAACGTACGGACTTGACCTCCACGAACCAGTATCTGAAGCCGACCACCGCGTTCTGGTCGCATCACTAAAACACTTATTTATTTATTCAATAAAATAATAATAAATAATTTATTCAAAAGAAATATTTATTCAATCAAACATTCTGAGTGATGACAGTGTATTTATTATAAAATAGTGCTTATTAATTTGTAAAAATGTGGAAAAATTGTGTGTTTTTTGTGTCTACCTTACTATGGAGTTCAGTACGTAAGTATATGATCATCTGACTGAGAATTCACGTGCGAATTTAGACCTTAATGTTTCTGTGCAAAGGTAATTTTAGTGTGAATTATTTTGGAGTTTCGAACTAATATTCTGATCAAACATTTTGTGTGCAACAAGAATTAAACAATCCGATCATGTCACGTTGTTTTGTGATTGAAGAACGTGAGTCTGAGATAGAACATTATTAAGATCTATCTACACTACACGATAGAGAGATAGATTGATTACTTTAATGATTGTATGAAGCAAATTTGCTAGCTCCTATCACAGATTCATCTGCTTATATGAGGAAAATAAGGAAGTTAAATATACCTACCTCAAGACGCCTTCATTTTTGTCGCCTTAAAAACTGGTATTTTTTATAATTTACAACTCTGCAGTCATATTATTACTAAGACAAATTTTAATACCCACCTAGCTTTAGAAATTGTTTCTTTTTTATACGAACACAAGATTGTTTGTTCAATTTGTTAGCTAATTAGTTTATTATTTACAAGTTTCCTAGTATATTTCCTTATTTACAGCATTTTACTATTAAATTATTAGGATTAACTTATATTATACCTCGTATAATTATTATAATTGGCTGCTGGCTTATATTGAACTTTTCAAATGATAAAAGGGTATAATAAGTACCTAATACCTGCTTAATAATAAGTACCTAAATACCTACTTAGATAATAATAGTTAGGATAAATCCTAAGGTAACATTATTATTAAGAAATCCTTGTAGTATTCGATCACGTCTCGAATCAAATTTATTGATACTAGGATAGCAGATATCCTTATTGTTATGCTTAAGATGGAAGATAGCTGGATTGCAGTCGACTGTAGGAATACCAATGCAAGAATCTTCGTTTAAAATCTTTGTTTCTCACGATTACTATACAGTTTATATCTATCTTTGTATATTTTATTGGTTGGTAGTTGTTTCTTTATTATAGGTTAAGACGTGTTTCTTTTTGCCAAAAAAATATTAATACTTTCTTCTTCTTTTGGTAAGAATAGTTTTATATTGCATGTATACACGACTACCAATCAAGTTATACAAAACCAAATTAAGCTGATCTCTCATTGTACGGGAAGCTCATACAAAGCGAGGTCAGGTTATACTGGATATGTATAGCTCGATATGTAGCCGTGTGTACGTCTTAATTGGCAAATAAAAAGTTTATTTCTCCTCAAAAGAATACAGATATTGCAAGTTCAGGTTCAGTGCAACAGAAACTAGGCAAAAAATACAGAAAACATCTTTCGAGTAATTTACCTTAAAGCCAGCATTACCGGTTTATTTTATACGTCAATAACCTACCAGTGTTCATGTTCTCTTGGTATTTTTTTGCCTGGTTGTACTGTTCTGTACCAATCTTTGGTCAATTACTGCATTTTTTTACTCTGTGGTAGGTAACCAGTTTTATGAAGCCTCCATGGCTAACCATATTTAATGGTTTTGTTTACAACACTTTTAAATAATGGGTTGTATAGTAATTAAGTTTACTCGTTGATAAAAATTTGCTAGAACAAGCCAAGTTTAGATAGCTTAGGAATGAATTCTTTGTATCCATTTTAAATTCTGTTTGACATTTATTTATTGGTGTAAAAAAATGAGGTTGACATTCGTGAAACCAAGCCATAAATTCACGTTTTCAAAAACATTCGAAAGCCACCGTTAGTTGTTGTTTTTTTTAAATACCGCATTCGGGTGTTGACTCATGTTGTGTTCGATTTTTAAACTAGTTTTCAAAGAGAAATATATCCAAATACACGGACAGATACTTACCTCCTGTTAATTAGATTATTTAGAAACTTTTTGATGCAGATTTAATAACATCCACCATTTCTTACAACTGACTGCAATGAATTTTACAACCATGAAGGTAGGAAATAGTGAAATTTTTCCGTAGGTTGAAACCTCAGATGAAACTACCAAAAATAAGTTCACACGGGAATTCCAAGTTCTAACTACTTCGAACACGTGTAAACTAGCTAATACGTACTATTAAACAAGATAAATACGATAATAACATGTATCCGTTTAATAAATGGATGGATTGCAAGCTATGATATGTAATTTACATAATGGAAAATAGGTCTTTAAAGGGTAGGCGCCTATTTGTCTAATGCAGTAATTGAAAGATGAATAAAATTGCGATTGCATGTTGTGGTCTTTTACTATAAATGTAGAAGTAACTATGCCAGACACTTTGTGAAAGTTGCAATTGTGCATGTTGTAATCTTTTACTTTAAGTGAAGGAGTAACTATGCCAGACACTTTGTGCCATGTCCTGTGTATCTGTAATTGGATATAGAAAAACGAAGTAGTGAAGATTATAAAGAATACACATTTTAATAGATTGATTAAGATATGGTTTAAAATGTTGAAGCAAATAATTCTCTGTTGGACTGGATTCTTGTTGACATTTTTTTATTTATATTTATATAGAAAAGTAAAGGAATTAAGAAACGAATCTAATGAGTTAACCAAATACACCGAAAGTTTTGTAAATTGTTTCAAATTAAGTTCACAACTATCTTAATGATTTGAACTTGAACAATAATTCATAAAGATGTAAGCGTCAAATCTTCATTCGTAGGTATTATTGAGATAAAATAGTCATAACACACACATTTCCTTGTGACGTTACGACACTAAGGTTATCAGTTTAATTGCACTTACGACAAATTATTAAAAACAATCGACTTTTGCTAGTACAATCATGATAATGTTTTATGACTACGTAGGACCACTTACATGGTAATATGGTGTATGGTTGTATGGTGTATATAATTAAGAATATTCTATCTATCAATCAATGAACAAAAAAGCAGGTTTTTGATCAGCAAAGGCACCAATAGTAAGATTTTTTCATCAATTTTCTATCTGACTGCCTTTGATTTTTCCGGCGGCTCTATTTGTCAGACGGTTCAAAAAAAGATGGACGAAACAAAAATTTCCCGATGTCCCTTTTTCCGGAGCGCATAAAAACTCTGGTACAATTTTACTGTAGAAGTGTAGATGTTACAGAAAGACACCTGAGAGTTGGTTTTGTTTATATTAGGATGCTATAAGTTAGTTTCTGTTGGTTTGTTATGGTTTTTATGGCTAAACAAACACACAAATATTTCTATAGAATTTTGATATTATTGAAAGAGATATCTGGTCACAGGCTATATTTAAAACACAACCGTGGGATAATTTTCGACTATAACACAAGCATAACCGCGGGCAAAAACTAGTTCTACTTCCTATCATATCCTACTAATATTATAAATGCGAAAGTTTGTGAGAATGTATGAATGTTTGTTACTCGAACCTTTCACGCAAAAACTACTGAACGAATTTGGATGAAATTTGGCACACACATAATTTATAACTTGGATTAACACTTAGGATACTTTTTCCTCTTTCCTTTTTCTTTTTTTATCCTTTAAGACAGATCCCGTGAAAAATTCTCGAACAACACGCTGGCAAAGCCGCGGGTATAAGCTAGTATTGAATAAAAAGACCAACGAATAACCTCATTAAACCCTTTTCCTTTTTACAGTCAGTCAGTCAGAGAGCTGCACAACCCCACTAGGAAGGTCAAGCTATTGCGTCTCTCTCTATGAATGTCCGAGCCTCCGAAATGCCCTCGAACAGCGACCACTACCTAACAGTGTGGTCAGCTTCTTGAGAAGATCGCAATGCGGCTTTGAAGGGTATGTGCCCACGGTGTGCTGCGGGCCACTGCCTACGAACCAAGAGGAACCACCAACGCCTAGGCCTACGGTAAGAGACAATACTTGATAGATCATCTGTTTCTGTAAGCCTGGTCTGATAAATACATCCTCATTTTTTAAACAACATTAAAACTGTTAATATTAAAACGCGAATTAAAAAAAAAACCTGTGAAAAAGTTGAAAATTTGGTCTTTGGTTTGGTTGACTGGTAGAGAATGCCTTGTGGCATTAAGTCCGCCTATGTATCACTATTGTACATGAAGTTTAAATAAATAAACTTTGACCCCAGTATCTCCGTAACTAGAAGGTTTCCCAGGTATGGTCCAGGACCAAAAAAGGATCGTAATGACAGGGAGAACAAATACCCCTCGGCTTCGTTAAAGATCTTTTTACATCAATTATACTGAAATATCTGTCGTGTCTGCAGCCAGTACTCAATGCGGTCCGCTCAGTGTAATAATAACCATAAACAGCTGACAGAATACCTAAGTTATATCCTCCACATTTCATCAGAAGGAAATAACTTCGAGATAATAGACTTGGCGACCTTTACCTTAAAAGGCAATCATAACTCTTTAATCCTGTTGCTACGGGCATGACCGACGCGCGACGGAACCGGAATTAACGTTAAGCTTTGACAAATGATACATTATACTGGAACACCTTATGAACATACTTGTAATAAAGATACGAGAAAAAGTAGCAAGGTGGAGGATATTGGATACTAATTAACTTGGCAATAAAGGTAGTTTTTGTGTCTGTCAATTCTTTGCATATAATATTCATTAACTTGCTGATGAATATATGCTATGCTGAAACAGATGTTCCGAGGTTTACAAATAGAAATTATGAATGGACCGATATCATACCTTCATCCTACTTTACTATACTTGCTACGGGCTTACTGTTAAGGAAACTGTACCTAAAGTAAATGGGCTACAGGCTTGAAGCGACTTTAGAAGCCGATTCTTGCCGGTTGTTTTAGAGGTCAGTCCTTCAATACTTGACGGGCATCAACACCTCTCCCCCACCATGCAGCCATCTCAGGCACCATCTCAGTTAAATTTCATTCATTCTCCACAAAAAACTCACCAATCCTTAATAATTTCAACAGCAACGACCTACCCAGGCCCCGAACCAGGGCAGCAATGCGTACAGCCAAGAGGACTCTTCTCCAGCTCCGAGAAACCAGTGTGGTGTGGACACCAATGGAGACAGAGTTTATGGAGGAACCTTCACAGACTTGGATGAGTTCCCCTGGATGGCATTGTTGGGCTATAGAACTCGTGAGTACTGATTTTTATTTTTTAAACATAGGCGAAAAGTTGAAGTTTTATGTATTACCAAAAAAAGCGATGATTCCTGGTGTCCACCACTGGCTGGTCCACCAGCGGTGGACAGCGAAAATTATTTTTTAAAATTGTGTCGCTGTCCGCCACTGGTGGACAAGCCCGGGGGTGGACATAGGAAATCATTATCTATAGAGTAGAATAGTCAAATGGATTTGTTGATGGCAAAGATGGTTGACACTAGATAGGTCTTTCCGTTTTTTTTTTTCCGGATGGGATATCATCAAATAACCCCCCCACTCTGGGCGGAGCGGAAGGGAGTGTCAGACTTGTACTGACTAAAACCCATCCATGTTCCTTCTTTGCCCTTTGTGTCCCAGGGCCACGGTATCTCCCTTGTGTAGTAAAAATAATAAAATCATTTACTTCCAGTAAAAATAAATAGAGTCAAACATTTATTATTTGGAATCAAACTATTTATTTCAACAAAACGATAAAGCTGCAGTCACAGTTATAATAACTCGTGGAAGTACTGTAGTTGCCAATTGAATGATTCTGGCTTTACTTAATCTATCTACTTGACAAAAGAAAAATAAAAAAAAATCAGTAAATGTTCTTCAATTGACTGCTCAACGTACAGATCCATATAATATATCAAGAGCCTTTAAGTTCAGAAAGTCGAATGTCTTGATGGAACGAGTAGAACGAGCAAAAGGGCCATTTAAGTAATTGATGCTGTCTCCTCGTCGACCTTGTAACATTTCAGCTTTTAAAACCTGTTTGAAGTTCAATTCGGTTTTGGTACCTAAAGACGTATACATAAGATGCATATTAAACCGCGCCTGTCGAAGATGATTATTCTTAAGAATACATCTGCTGGATATTATAATAGTAGTTTACAATATGTTATTAATATAATTTGTCTTGAATGTTATAACGTTTAAGGGAGAAACGTTATTTATTTATTTTTCTGGAAGAACAAGTGTATATTTAAACATTTTAAAATGGTTCTTTTTTAATATTATTTTCATAGAAATGGGAAATCTAGGGGGTGGTCCCCCTAGGTTTCCCATTTCTATTAAAATGATATATATTTGAAATCAGAATCGGAGATTATTACTAATTTCAGAAAAAAAATCGCAGATCTATCTAAATTCTAGTCGTCAACCAACTAACATCTTAGAATGCATAACGGTAAAGACGATAGTTGAGTAAGTAGCGTTGGAATATAGTGTCATTTTTTCTGTGCAGGCAAAGGAACTATTTCATACCAGTGTGGTGGTGTTCTGATTAACCATCGTTACATCCTGACTGCTGGTCACTGCATCAAAGGAGCTATTGAGAGAGAAGTGGGAACTTTGTAAGTAATTTGTTTCTTTTGTTTCAAATAACCTTTAAAACTCGATAGCAACCATATAGTATCGAGAATAAAGTTCACTGTGATTTTGACAGACTTATTAGGGCAGCAACTAAACTTCAAATTGATTGTTCCAAAATTAAAACTCACTCTGTTTTTTTATACAAGGTGTAACATATCTTACATAACACCTGACGTGTGGTCTCTCGGACCATGAAACTGAATCACTTTTGTTCCACGAGTTCTTGAAATTCTTAAAAAAAAATGAACTAACGCAGTCAGCTGATCAACATGTATGGTAAAACTAGAAAAAGCGGTATGAATTTAAAAAAGTCATAGAATAAAGTTGTTCAGTTTCATGGTATGTGACACCACACAAGAGGTCTAGCATTTATTATGTTACACCCTGTATAAAATCAGATGTAAAATAGCTTTAAAAGAATTAAAGCTAAGTTTCAATGATTTGTCTAAATATACCATAATTAGAAGTTATATTAGAGCTAATTACAAATCATGTTTATAGTACCTACATAATACTAATTATTTAATATCGATTTAAATAATTTTGATCTTAATTAGTGTACCTACATACCTGACGGTAAAGTGTAGGTAGGTGTAAATACCAGCTAGATTTTCCGTAGTTCCAAATCAATCATTTTAGATTGTTTTAATTAAGTGTGGTTCTTGGACACCAATTAAACTTAATTACAATCTGCATTTGGAATAAAAAAATACCCTGACTTGATTAAATTTATACATACATTAATGTTTTTATTAATAGACCAGTTTTAAACCCATATGGAGTCTGGTATCTACCATTTTTTATCTTATAAATAGATTTTGTTATGGAAAATTCCTTGACTGCAATTACAAACTGACGTAAACAAAAAAACAAAATGACGCAGACCTCAAAATAAACCAAATTAAAGTTATTTACGCTGTCTTGATTGTACCCACATACATATAGTGAGGAAAATAGATAATAAATAATTATGTAGTTTTGTGGTTTTAAATGTTTGAGGAAAACATAGAAAATCTGTTTGTTTGTATATTTATGAGGGTATGGTATTTTTAGTATCTATGAGGATGTAACTTCCTATTATTGTAACGGGTGTAACACGACCATGTATAATTTAAAATCACAAATTATTATATTGATTTGCATCATATACACAAAGAGTACAGTGGGTACAATCTTTTTTTTCTCTTCTATTTTATTTTGTACTTAAACTATAAAATAAAATAGAAGAGACAATCAAATTTAACGGTTAAAGGTTAATGACAACCTTTGTCACCGTCACCCACATGTCTATGAGACAAGTGGGTGACGACACTCATCATCTGTCTAGCCTTTTCCCAACTATGTTGGAGTCGGCTACCAGTCTAACTGGATGCAGCTGAATACCAGTATTTACACGCAGCGACTGCCTATCTGATCCCCATAACCCAGTTATTACTGGGTTAATACGATAAGACTTTCGGGCCTCTGACTACCTTTAACGACTGTCAAAGATCTATAACTGACAGCCCAACGGCTTTCCGAGGCGAGGGGGAACTCGGTATGCAATTGGTGAAATAGTGGTCACCCATCTACGGCCCAACCTAGGCAAGTGCGGCTTAACCTGAAGATTGATCCAAGCGGCTGTTATTATTATTTGACCACGAGCTCCTGACTGAGAATGTCAAAGAGTTTGATAGATATTCGGCTGTCATTTTATTTTCCAACCCCAGACTTGACAGACTGTTACCTTGTCCTCTAGTTTCTGTATACCCCTTTGGGAAAAAGGCGTTTATAAATTATTTATTTATTTAACACTTCAAGCACAAAAGTACAGAGGCGGACTTAATGCCATAGGCATTTTCTACCAGTCAACCTTTGGGTGACGCAGAGACAAGCAGTGGTAGGTGTAGATCTGAAAATAATTTTAAACAATACTAAGATTAACTACAAGGATATATGCAATAATATAAATATATATTAAAATTTAGATTAATGTAAATAGACATTTTCACGAATATACTAAAGTAAAAACACAAACCATGGAGAAAACATTACCGTTGTGACGAAACTGCCAACTTCAATTAAAACAATCAATCATGGCTAGGCATGGCTTCAATTATGGTTTTACGATTTCAATCGCGACTACTGAGCGCGTGTCCTGGATATGTAACCAATCGTTGGCATAAGGATCGTCGCCATCGAGGATCGTCCGGAGGACACGGTGGAGCACACCGTGGAGTTCTGCCCCGCTTGGGCGGAGCACCGCCGTGTCCTCGTAGCGGCGATTGGCGGCGGCGATCTCTCGCGTCCGGCCTTGGTTCAAGCCATGGTCCGGAGCGAGAGGGAATGGGCAGCCGTCACCTCCTTCTGCGAAGCAGTCATGCTAGTGAAGGAGGTGGCGGGACGTGAGAGGGAAAGAACCTCACGTCCCAGTCGCCGCGGGAGACGCCCTGGGCGTCGGGGGTCACGTGGTGGCTACCGGCCACCGTAGGCGCGGGCCTGTGGACGGCGAGTTATGGGCCAGCTCGCCGTCCGGCCGTCTTATGACGACAGGCCGTGTCGACGGCGCGTTCGTGTTCCACGTGCGCCTCAAAGAGATGTCAGCAAATAAGTAGGGGTCCGCAAGGGCCGATGCCTGCCAGGGCTGCGGGACTGTTCGAAAGAGATACCGTGGCCCTGGAACACAAAGGGCAAAGAAGGAACATGGATGGGTTTTAGTCAGTACAAGTCTGACACTCCCTTCCGCTCCGCCCAGAGTGGGGGGTAATTTGATGATTTCCCATCCGAAAAAAAAAAAAAAAAAAAAGGATCGTCGCCATGACGGACGAAAGATTAGCAGAGGAGTTATATGGTATAATATAACTCCTCTGCCAATCTTTCGGGGCTCAGTGTTAAATAATGATTATATTAATAATTTCGTTTCCTATTCTTTTAGAACAACAGTCCGTCTAGGAGAGTACGACACCCAGCAAGACGTGGACTGCGTGGACTCGGTCTGTGCTGATCCTCCTCAAGAGATCCCGGTTGCGTCTGCGCTGGCTCACCCTGGATACTCCGATCAGAATAAGAACAGGCATGATGATATTGGTATCGTGAGGATGGCGAGGAGAGCTGCTTATACATGTAAGTATTATTTTATCAATCGTCCATTCTGTAAGGTTTCTGGGGGGCATAGACAAGTAACAATTGTGTTTCGAAATTATCAAGATAGAATGAAAGAATAAGTATTTATTAGACTCGCACAGGACAAAAAAAAAACATGATTGAATTCACAATAAACGAAAATTATGTAAAAAGTAAACATAAGAAAAAGATAAAACAAATAAATTGGTCTTGTACGAGGCCAAAAGGCCCTATCTCAGCACGCAAGATAATTATTTTCTTTGATAATTATTGATTAATTCCCAGATAAATATCAATATAATATATATAATTGATTCATAACTTGATTTTTTTATTTTTTTTTTTATTAACGCAAGATAATTTCCTTGCTAAAATATTATGTAATGAAAGACATTTTATAATTACAAGTACTAATTGTTTTATATTTTAGTTTAACTTTAAGAGGGTTAACGTTTTACGTCATTTCATACAAAATTTCAAGTGTTTTTTTTTCGAAATGACTGAACCGATTTTAATGTAACTTCGTATGCATAAGCAGGATACATAAATCTAAAAACTTGACAGAGAACTTTTTGAAAAAACATTAAAAAAAAAAATATAGGATATTTCTGTTCGGTCTAATTTAGCACACAGAGTACATTTTCGAAAATGTTCTCTGTCAAGTTTTTAGACTTATGTATCCTCCTTATGCGCACGAAGTTTAATTAAAATCGGTTCAGTCATTTCGAAAAAATATCACTTCAAAGTTTGTATGAAATGCCGTAAGACGTTAACGCTTTTAACACAAATGAAGAAAAAAATATGTTTGTTGGTTATTTAAACACAATGCATTAACGTGTGACACATTTCGCCAGTTATGTTAAAGTCTGTATGTTATAAGGGAAGCCTTTTGCATCAACCGGGCATAAATTCAGAATCCGTCCAGCTACTGAGAAAATCCTTTTGGTGAAAAAACCCTGTAACACTTGATATACAAATTCTGTGCCAAATAATACTAAAATAAATCTTTATTATTTATTATTATAATGTTTTTTATTCACAGACTACGTCCAGCCCATCTGCCTCGTTGACAACAGGGTACGTCTGGAAACAGGCAACGATGTCTACGTAGCTGGCTGGGGGAAAACCCTCAATGGTACGTATTCATATGCTATCGATTTTAGTACCTTACTGCTGACTATTTCTACGAATAAGGAGTTTACAATCAATTGTATCGGGTTTTACGTATAATTTAAACGCAAGGTCGATTTAATGTTAAAGTCTTTTTTTGGCCGTTTTGTTATTGTGAATGACTGAACTAGTAGGATAGTGTATTATTATGATCTTGTGGTTTCGTTCATATATTTTTTTTTTTGTTTGAAGTTATTAACAAAAAATAAAATAAAATACGAACGTTAGGTTACAGTGTTGTTTGATCATGTTTTGGGTTCAATTTCTGGGTCAAAGAAGGTGATTTAAGATTTTCTTCGGATGCATATTAATGACTGAGTAACCGATCCGGGCCTTAAATGAACACTGGTAAATAAAACATCGCTGCTTGCAGGTTTCAATGTCATGTTTTAGGTCATCGGAAAAACCTTACGAAGACATTAATACGTTTAGAGAATAATTGAAAATGAAATTGTTCTGAGAAATAAGTCGAGAGAACTTTGTTTACTACATAAGTAAACAGGGTTTTCTCTAATCTATTCTTCTCTTATCAATCACGTGTATCTATCAGTTAAATCGAGGTTAGAGGTCTAAACGGTTGGAATCATTGTATAAATAATTCATTAATTGATACCTGAATTGTGTTGAGATGAGTAAACAAAGGAAGATTATTCGTTTTGCATATAAAATGTTAGTAAGCTAAGTTCGTTCTATTTAAAGTTTTATTTGAATAGACACATTGTATACTTTGCTAGAATACTATCATTAATACTATAAACGGAATATTTACCATGTTTACTAGTAATAAACCATTTACGTCGTTTATTATTAATATCGTAATGTTTAATATTAAAATCGGGGACTCAAAACAATTAGTAAACATGGTGACCATGTCAGTTAAAAACTTATTTTGCTAGAATAATTTACTAATTTGGTATAAAACTTGGTCATTTATTAGATTAAACCACGAAGTATTAACTTCGTGGTTTAATCTAATAAATGACGCAATACTTGAGGTCAATTTCTAATAGAAACACATCGTAATAAACTAGCATTATATTTCTATGCATTCCAGTTTATGAAGGAACATCGTAGGAAAATAATATTTCCCAGAACCAAAAAATCAAAAAAGTGTGTCCACACACAAATTTTCGTTTTTTTTTGGTTCTGGAAAATGTGAGTGGTTTGATGAATACCCAAAACCGAGGTATTTCATTGGATGGATTAGAGCCGACTACATCTTTACAGGAACAAGTCCTGTGCAGTGGTACTATTAAGACTGCTTTTCATTAGTCTTCATTATGTAATTCCGACTTAACCTAGGAAACCTTTAACAAAAAATCCTCAATTTTTTTTTTTTTTATTTACAGGAAAGAACAGCCCCATTAAACTGAAGCTTGGTCTCCCGATATTTGACAAGGCTGACTGCGTGAGCAAGTACAGGACTCTTGGAGCAGTTCTAGGAGAAAGCCAGCTTTGTGCTGGAGGAGTGTTCGCTGAGGATGCTTGTAGAGGAGATTCAGGTGGACCTCTCATGAAGAAAAGACCTGAGGGAATCTGGGAGGCCGTTGGTGTTGTCTCCTTCGGTTACGGCTGCGGCAGAGATGGGTGGCCAGGTGTCTACACCTCAGTAGCCAATTACATTGACTGGATAAAGTCGACGCTTGAAACAACAAATGTCTAATGCCATATTACTAGTCTACTCAGGATAGTCCAGAGCTCGTTCGACTTCTCACTCATATGAAAGAGTTCTGGTCGAAAATCCAATGTTTTGTTCATGTGTGATGTCAAATTTCGTTTTTAATGTTAGTGAAATACATTTGTTTTTAAGATAATTTTTTGTTTGTTTTCTACCCTGTTGGAGTACATATCTAGCTGAAGTGACAGTAGCTGGCCATTTCTGTCAAAAGACCTATGGTTGATGGAGCAAACGAGTATTGGGATGGTCACCGCATACGCAACGATACTCGTCGCGTGTGACGACCGCCAGCTAAATACACCAACGACCTCAAAAAGGTTGGTAGGACAGACTGGATGTGGAAATAAGACAACAGAGTGTTGTGGTACAGCTTGGGCGAAGCCTATTCCCAGCAGTGGACTTCAAAAGGCCTAGTTGATTAATTATTTTCTATCATTTACTGTAAAAGTACGAAGTATATAAGCATATCACAGACGGTACCTGGGCGACCGAAAATTGAGAAAACGAATTTTCTCAGATATGAGACCTAGCTAGGTTGATTTTGAGCCTTTGTAAGCCATATTGCAACTTTCATCAAAGTCTTTAGGGAACGAGAACGTGATTTTAAATAAAATATAGTATGTGATAATCAAAAAGCGTAGTCATATGAAAAATAAAACTTGACAAATATCAAACTTTTTAGTGACGCCAACACGTCAACTCCATCAGTGTCGCCATCAATTAAAAAACTTTTCCCCTTTCCCTCGACACAAAAAAAGTATAAAATAAAACAAAAGTTGGCTGAGGTAGAAAATAGTTTTTATTCTTTTATAATAATGCCAGCGATTTGTGATGCATTTCTAATGTTTCTGTCAGTCTCTCCAATTAAGCCGACCGTACTCTTAGCATGAGTTTGCCGCAACAGTTCAACGATTTGGATTTTGAACCTGTGACCCTGATCGATACTTACTTCAATAGACAGATATTTTATTGCTAGGTATTCTGACAGTTTGTTTAGGTCGTCTGTCTCGGTATGGACATGCGATGAGGAGGGATGAAACATTTATGTCTAAAAGAGCGATGAATATGAATGTTGATGGATGGAGAATTGCACACGTAGAGGAAGATGGATTGATAATGTGAGGAAAAATAAAGGAAAAGGAGAAGGAAAAAGAAGAAGAAAGGAAAAGGAGTAACTGGTACCGCAACGGCTGACAGAATGGAAGAAAAAAATATTGCGCTGACCCCGAGTAACATGAGATAGGCAGGAAGATAATGATTCTAACTGTTCGTTTAGCGTAGATACTGAAAGACCAAATTTTGTTTCCTCTTGGGAAGTCTGTAAGTCTGTGGTCTAAAATTATGGATTGTTATTGACATAAAGGGTTATGGCAAAGAGATCTTAGATACTATTGATAGGCTGTCAGAAGAAATTCCATAGAGAAACAGTGATCCTAAGTGTTAGTGAATTTCATGCCTATCCCCACCAGCCTGTGAAGTGGCTAAATAATAACACCCGGTCGGGTCGATCGCCGCGCTTGCCTAGGTTGGTCTGTGGATGGGTGACCACCGGGTTTCCTCCGTGAGAGCACGTTAAGCGGTTGGTCCTGACTGTAAGCTTTGACAGGCGTTACACGTAGTCAGTGGCCCGAAAATCGTATCGTATTACCCAGTACTAACTGGGTTGTGGAATTCAGATAAGCAGTCGCTTCATTAAAGTTCTTTAGTTCGCTCATGTAAAATACTGGTATTCAGCTGCATCCGGTTAAACTGGAAGCCGACCCCAACATAGTCAGGAAATTGCAAGTTGAAAAGTAGCAAGTTTTTTTTGCTGTGTTTCGCTCTTAGATAGTATATTCAAATGTCCTTGGTAGTGGTAGGTACAAATTACACAATATTTCAAGTTTATAAGTGCTATTAATTCTATCAGCTGCGGGGATGACGGACCTCTACATCTAATTCTAATTCATTAAGAACACATTGCACATTATTTTGTGGTATGTCATGACGTCACTGTTCACTTAGCTACCGCATCAATTCATATTCCTTAGAGATTACAAAATGACTTCATACATCCGCCTATGCATATAGAACTTAACCTACTGACGTCAAATTAGTAAGTTAGATAACATTTGAATGTTTTAACCAACGTACCAGGGGTCTAAAAGTCACCGAGGAGTCCCCAAACATTTTGGAACAAAGATATTCAATTAGTCGTAACGTATCATTTGCATATAGGTGTCGCTAGCTATCAAATTAAGTGGCGCGCTAACACTTGGGTTCGCATAATTAAATCATTTACCCTTTTCAAAGTATGCGCTCCTGGTAACTTCAAGGGGTTGTATGCAAATTTTTGTTTACGATGAAATCGATTTTTTAGTTTGTTGGGCGATTTTTCTGGTCGTTGTTATTTACTAAATATTGTAGATACATTTCATTTAGAAGATCGCTGGTAAGACCTGATTGAGACTTGCGCGGACCAGCCAGGGAATAATGACGCAAAAGGATGGAGGACTAAAGCTGCCAATAATGTTGGTGATGAAACTAAATATGGATAAAACATCAGAGTATGTCGTAGTTATTTATAAATGTAACTTTGACGACGACAAAGTCATTGGATGTAAGACTAATATTTAAAATCAAGATTTTTTCTAATTATTAAAAGCAGGTTTTTGATTTAACTTGCCTTGTTGCATGAATAAAATCTATAAATTTCAAACCAGTTCCTCGAAACCGATTAAGCTCAAATGCACACACCTCTGCTTCTGATGAAAATATTTTATTATGCAAGACAGCACTAGACAAAAAAAAAAGACGTGACTTGATCCTACAGCCAGGATCGCCTCTTCACGAGAGAACTCAACGGTTAATAAATAGCACGGATACAAAACTTTGTAAACACTTTCAATGCTGATAGATAAACTTAATGTTCTTCTTTTAATAATAACAGATTTGCACTTTATTAATCAATGTTACCGTTAACCTAAAGCTAAATCAATTTCCAAAAAAACTTTGAGGTGTAAATAATTTTTTTTTTTTTTTTGATTGGCCTTGTATGTCCCACTGCTGGGCAAAGGCCTCCGCCATATCCTTCCAGGTACTCTTCTCCTGCGCCACCTCGAACCAGTTTACACAGTATACAATATTTTAATAGGTTTGTTTACGTTTGCCGCAGGTCACATTTAATTGACATTGATCGACTCCATAAGGTACAAGTATTCACACATGTTAAGTATAAGGTGTGTGGAATACCGAAATTTTAGCTCGTGGGTTCTTTCTGGCTGGGAGAATCCCAAAAGAAAAATCAATAGCTGTATTATTACGAAAAAATAATATTAGCATTTAACATCACATGTATAATTGAGGAAAACTGTATTTTAATTGTATGAAGGTAGGTACGCACATCAAGCTACTATTTACAATCTGTCAAATTTCTTTAATAGATTTTCAAGTTTATCGTTAAAGAATTAGGTTCAAGGTTGATTTTGAAAATTTGACAGTTTCGGGTAGCTTGATTAGCTGGCGACTGTACTAATGCCTCTATATATTATAAGACTGAGATCTCCTTGGCTGAGACTGTTCATAAAATTCTATCAATTTGTATTGACAGGACTGAAGACGCTCTTTTCTTACAGTAGCAATTCACAGCATTTTATTTAAAATCGGCCGATCACGCACGTTTCTAGGAACGAGTCTCCGAGCATTTTCACGACCTGACACTAGCGTAACACTACAAGCATTATAATTATTCTCTTGTAAAACTTTGTGGTGTGAGCCTTATTGGCTTCTTAGAACAGCCTAAAACATGCCCGCGTCAGTTGAACTGCGAAAATGGCGCTTATGAGGGAAGCCCCAGAGTAGCCCGCGAAATTCCGATTTTCTTGGGGTTTTGCAATTTGCAGGTCAGTGTCAGGCTGTGTTAAACAAAATACCGGGTGTAAACAGACCCTTCACATATCCGTCAACCAAGCATTCTGTACATCAAACTAAGTAACTTTACGCAAAAATTGTTGCTGGGAATCAACTTTTTTTTTTGGGGTGAAAAATCACGTTTTACGGTAGGACTCGATGGAAAGCACTCATAGCATTGTGCTAATGAATGGATTGAATAGTACGGGGGTCGTGGAGGTGTGTAAAGTAAAAACTTGTGAAAAAGTTGGAACTTTGACCCCCAATATCTACTTAACTAGAAGGTTCCCAGGTATGGTCTATAACAACAAAATATCGCAGTGACGGGGAGAACAAGTGCCTTTCGTTTATGTTAAGGGTCTATTTACAGCCTTTATGATTCGCGACCGTTACACGTATGTAGTTCATTTAATGGGATTAGATGAACTTAGAAGGTTGTATTGATTATTTTAATGATTATAACTCTGTAAAGAACTCATATTTGTTACGGTCGCGAATCATATTTAAATCAACATACATCTCGCCACGGACCTGCAAATGGCAAAAAACGTAAGAAAACGTGACATACGCCATTTCTGTTAGTTAGCAAACGGATATGTCCGTGTTTCTACGAACAAGCTGGGAAGAATAAACAAACATCTTTGAGTTCTAAAAAGTATCTATTTCATAGCAATGATTCACAGTAAGTAATGACACTAGAACACGGAAAGAGCAGTACCTACGAACAATAGTAGTGTTGTAACGCATGCAGCAATAATACAGTTTTACTAATACATCAATGTCAGACACTTTTTTTATTTTTCTTTTCTATATAATGCTGGGTACGCACGACGACCAATCAAGCTACAACAACCCAGTTTACGCGGATCTCTCATTGTAGGGGAAATCTATACAAAGCGAGGCCATGTTATATTGGAAATGTACAGCTTGATGTGTCGCCGTGTGTACGTCATTATTGTGTATGTCATTATTGAATCTGTTTAACATAACGGATATTTGTATATACCATCAGAACTTAGTTCGGAGAATCAAGAAATCCAGGAATTGTTAAAGGATTTGGTTGGTAATCATGGAGGAATGAAAACCTCCTCTTGAAGGTAGAAACAGAAAGATGTGAGAAGACAGAAGGCTTAAATTAGACCCATCATCTACTTCGCTTTATAAGTCAGCTTCCAGTCTAACCGGATGTAGCGGAATTTTTTATGGTGGAACATTATATATGGTGCGACTGTCCCCACAAACAGTTACTAGATAATAATAAATCCCGTTGGTAAGACTGGTCGTCAGACAATTAGGATTCTGACTATTCATGAACATTGGACACAATTCGGCAGCATTTAGGTTTTCTAAACGTATGTTTGCTTAGTAAATAATACTCAAAATCTAAAAAACTTATGGATTTGTCAAATTTATCATAGGGTCGCTAATGTTGTACAAATGTGATACGAGTTAAATAATTACGTATATCCAAAAATAGATACTTCGACTCTATAACGTCCTAGAATTTCCCAGCATTCAATTAATTTAAATGATTGATTCCCACAATTCAAAGTGACCCAACAAGGGCTGGCTTTTAATTAATATTAATAAGTTAGTTGTGCACCAAATGAACTTGCAAAACCACAGAACCGCAGACCCAATTATTTACTGTTTTAGCACTGAATTGTCCTTCAAAAGTTTAATTTAGTTGTTGTTAATTTTATTAATAAGTTTGGTACTTAACGATATAAACAATGTCGGGGTGAGTATCAAAATGGATGCTAGGTCCTAAAACATGAGCTGTCTTAAGTTTTTTTATGTTTCTGAGGAATTGACTGTCTCATTGGTTTAGTGGACACAGGCGTGACTGCTGAGCATATGAGTTCCTGGATTTGATTCCCAGGTCGGGCAAAGTGTTATTGGGTATTTCAATAAAGAATTTGTGAGTAGGAGCTTCGAAGTTTGGATTTGTGGCCAGTTGGTGGCAATAGGCTGCCCCCCATTACATGAGACTTAAAAAACATAACTCGCAAAATGTTGGTGTACTTATTAGGTACAGCTCTGCATAACCATTCGGTGGTTACAGGCTAAGTTTCTTATTACTGTCTTGAACATGTCTGACGAAGGGATATTTCTCCAACTTTTCTAATTTCAACGGGGCTAAAAGCCAAAACACTAGTATAATATAATATGCTGAGAGAGCATGTCTCCAACGGTGATTTATTGTTTTCGTAGTTACCTGTAGGGCTGCTTAAAAAAAATAGCGTTTTTTTCAACCAATGTTCGATGATCTAAGAAAAATCTCTAGCACCGCAAAAAACATTCTCTTTTCCCCATTCACAAAAAGACGAGTGTATATTTGTATGCTCGAGAAGCATGCAATATGAATTTCTTCAAGACGTTCAGTTTCACGCGAGATATCAGCTCCGGTCGTCCCGCTGGGAACGTTTGAAGCGAATATGAATCATTTCTTCCTGTTACATGTGTGTGTAGGAAAATATTTATTTTTAACATATCAACATTTGTTTTATTTATTTTTTTTACATCAAAAGTAGCATATGAGTGTACAACGTGGAGTATTGCAACGATTCCCCGCCCTAACCGAAGCAATTGTCGAGCGAGCCCTCATTTTGATCGGACGTCGAATCTGAAGGCCTAGACGAGTGCCAAAGACATCAATGTATGTTAATGTTTTTAGCTGATAGAATGTCATTGAACATGTGGTCGTATCGACAGAGGGCGTCTTCCAGTTTTCCGAACAAATTAGAAATTACCTGAGCAATTACACGACGAGATGAGAGATGAGATGAGAGACGACGACGATGAGAGGGGACATCTCATGATGTATAAAAAAACCATCAACTATTGTAGTTTACAACAACAAACTTACTGTGCGATATTTAGAATATTGCAGTGCAACATAGAGAAGAACTTATGGAGAGGCACATAATGTAAATACACTTACAGATTTATCGATAAAAAAAATACCGAACGAAAACACAGAAGAAGTTCCAATGATAACAAAAAAAACACAAAGTTGTATGAAAATGCGTAGTAAATCAAAACTGTGAATACATTCATTCATTTCTCAGTTAGATAACAAACACTCAGAGGGGGAACTCCAATCGGAATATAAAAATTACGACAGTTTAAAAGTAGGCGCCATTTACATAAAACTACTATATTGGAAATGATATACAATGTGTAGGCCGCCCCATTTGTTCTTCTCATAAAATATAAATGTATTTTGGATGCTGGTGTTTTTACAGTGTATTTTTTCTTAGATTTCTATTTAGGAAGCATCATCATCTGCCTAGCCTTTTCCCAACTATGTTGGGAACGGCTTCCAGTCTAACCGGATGCAGCTGAATACCAGTATTTTATATGGAGCGACTGCCTATCTGACCTCCACAACCCAGTTAGTACTGGGTAATACGATACCCTTTGGTAAGACTGGTTCTGGTAGTCAGATTTTTTGGGCCACTGAGTACCTAACGACTGTCAAAGATCTATAAATGACTCTCAGGACCAACGGCTTAACGTGCTTTCCGAGGCACGGAGGAAACTCGGTATGTAATGGGTGGTGACCCATCCACAGACCAACATAGGCAACCACAGGTTAACCTAAAGGTCGACCCGAGCGGCTGTTATTATTTAGTCACGAGATCCTTTTTATTTAGGAAGCAAACACAGTTAAAAATTTGACAACATTTTTTGGACCATTTAATTAATCTTCTTAGCGTGTCGATGGCAAATTTTCATGAATATTTCATGAGAATTTGACGACTAAAAAGTCACGTTGTACATATTATACACCGTGAGTTTTTAGTCGTCTTACAAAGATCGTCCACTCAATGTACCCGACATAAAATAGCTCTAGGCGCGATTTTTTTTTTATCTTCCATAATAGGTACAAAGAAAAATAATAATAAAATTATAAAACATCCTGTTAATGATGTTTACGTGTCAAACGAGAAAAGAATACCCAGCACTCCAGTCCAGTAGATCATCGCTCGCAACAGGGTGTTTTAACTACGTCATGCGTCATAATACTGAATAATATTTTTATTTTTAAATTATTAAAATTTCATAGATACCAATTATTTTATGAATGTTTAGTATTCATTGGATACATGAAGTGGGCTACCGTTGTAAGACGACTAAAAAGTCACGGAGTATATTATTTGGCCCAAAATTCAGCTGTAGTTCTGCTCGCTGATACAGTCATAAGACCGACAAGTACGCAAGTGTCAGGGCATGCAGCGCAAAATGGAAGGTGGGCCATTGTCTGTGGAGACACGCCGCATAGACACTTACGATCTGAGCCGTTCATGAATCCCCCACTATAACTAGCTGAGCCTTCGCACCCAAAATTTTATTAATTTTCGAAACATTCTTTATTTTTTTTTTTTTTTTTCTTTCCTTTTCTTTGTCTCAAAATTACAAAACATGGCAACATTGTGATATGAATACCGTTCTTAGACAAAGTGATATTCTATCAGTGGTCAGTCGGTAACTATGATGGCATAGTCAAAAATGTATTGGATTGACTTAATCTACTGAAATTCTTGGGCAATCGCAATCGTCGAGTTGAGGATGCTCCTTGGAGGGGTGAAACACATGACGCCACGTCACGTGGCGGGGTGAGTCTAGGTTTGGTTGTATGGCATGCTAATTTTTGCACTTCCTGCATGTGTATATTTTTGCGGGCAGTGCTGCATCCTGCATCCAATCCTAGATGTATTTGCGGAATTAAAACCGAATGCAATAACAAAGTTTTACCACTTATATCAAAATGTCATGGATTACCAAATATCAAATTAACGCTTGATGCCATGACGTAGCTAACTAAAAGCTTATGTCAATACGGTTGAAAGTCGCTGTATAAAAGCTAAACCTCTAAAAGCGGCGGCCACGTATCCAAGCCCTCTTGATAAAAAAAAACAAAAAAAGTAACACTGTAACAAGCACCGTAACAACCAGTATCGAATGAAACTGAAGTGGTATTGTTTGTCGATCAGACAGCGACGGGTTTAGTTGATGGATTGTTTATTTGTTTAATATGACGGTGGACAAGCTCCCTTTTTGAGCAAGCAATAAAACTAATCCCGGATACGTGAGTAATTATAATCTGCCCCGCCTCTCCTCAAATATATTGAAGCTTCCAGCCTAACCGGATGCAGTTTCTTGCCCGTTCTTCTCCATAGATATCTACTTTAGGGAATGGGCAACTACAGTACTTTCACAGTTTTTGTGCCTTGTGACTGGGACTGCAGCTATATCTTACTGTTGTCTTTGTTTCGACAATTCAAAAGTGCCTGTAACTGGCCTACTTGAAATAAATGCTTTGATTTTGATTTTTGCAGTTGAATAGCAGTATTTTACATGAAGCAACTTAAACTCAAAGCATTTATTTTAATTAGACCATAACAGGAAACAAAGAAGGCGAGGCTACAGTCCCAGACACAAGGCATAATAACTTGTGAAAGTACTGTAGTTGCCCATTCCAAAGCGTAGATCTCTATGGAGAATAATGGGCAAGCAACTCCATTGACACTCTTAACTGCCTAGTACGTATCTAGTCAATATCATAATTTTGTCCAATAGGTACAGTCACGAGCACTTATAATGGCTCAGTGATCAGTGAGCAATTAATAAATGTGTTTTTTTTTTCTGATTAGATTTTATGATTTTCTTCCTCTCGATTCGATAACTCAGATTTTATCCGACCGGACCGTAGCAACCTGGGGGGTTCCTATGACGTCTTAAAGCAGGAGTAATTCCAGTGTAGGAAAGAGACAGACCTATACAGGTTGTCTAGCGCCACCTCTTTCCCACACTGGAATTACGCCTGTTTTAAGATGTCATGGTAGGCCACCTGGACAGCTCTGTTGTTGGCCTCATTCTAGTCCTGCAGGGTGCAATTAGTTGTGCGCGACGGGCAGGAGAGAACGTGTGGCGTATCCTGTGTTATAGGTCGATTATACCCCATCTAGCAAAATTGGATCGGCAGCGGCTGACTTGAGCTCGCAGTCGGTTCAAAGATTTCCTTATCGGCCAAGGCAGTTCGTGACCAGAGGTAGTTCTTTTTTTTAATTTTAAGCTGTTACCAATATAATAATTTAGAACTTATTATAGTATTATGAAAACGGCCTAATTTCAAACTTCATGCTTATTATTACTCAAGACTGTACCTACAAGTGCCTAGAACAAACAAACGTGTCATCATAATGGACCGTACACCCTAATGTGAAATAATATATTAAGAATTTGAATTGAACGATGGAGTTAAATTAAATATTAATCGCCAAAAAACAAAAAACGAAATAAACGCCGTATCGTGAATGAACAGACCTTGGAAAACCGTCAGAAAAACTCAAAGACAAAGGAATCAAGTAATGTCTTCATTGAGAAAATGTTAAGTACAATACACTCTTGTGAGCGATGCGAGTAAGTACAAATAACGCAAAAAGTAACAAGATGTCTGTTGCGAACGTTTTGTTGTACATTCCTTTTCTGGACCTTTGTAGCTTGTAGTCTTTTTATGATGCTCTCTCTAGAATTTGTTGTGTTTAGATACTTTTGTAGAAGTTTCGTCTCGTTTTGTTCCTTTTAGGTAAGAGGATAAACATTTAATGAAGTATTTATTTTGACTTCGACTTGCGAAGACTCTATTTCTAGAAAATGGCGGGGTTTTATAATAAATTCAAAGAAATGTTGAGGAAAAAAGCAGAAAGGTGCCTTATTACTAAGTTGGGTATTGTCTTAGTCATTCCCAGTATTAACCTCGGATGATAATGACTTTACAAAGTTAGGTGTAATTTTAGTTGATTCCAGTACCGAATAGCATAGGTAAATCATTGTTCATAACAGGCCTATGAATAGAAGTTCTCAGTAAAGCCGTGATTATTTACAATTCATCTCAATTCCGCGAAAGCTGCAATGTTTATTGCTCAAAATTCTAGAAATTTCTGATGACAAATACGACGGCGTCACTTCTCGTAATTATTGTCAAGAGACAGAGACAGTTTCGGAGAGAACAACCGGAAAATAGATACGGTTATATTCAAATTCAAATTATTTATTGCAATCCATAATGTACATATACAGGTGGTAAAATACAATTAAGAAGAAACAATTATGGACCCTGTCGGGCACAGCAAAATTAAATTAATAGGAAGGAGAGAGGAAGAGCGCTTTTATCAACTTACCATAACACTAAAACAAATAAATTAGGTAGACGGGTTCTTTTTTTTATTTTTTTATTGTAATTAGGTCATTTATTTATTAAGAAATTAATTATTATATTTGATTATATCATTTGTTTCTTTATTCTATATTATGATATTCCAGTTATATTTTATTTAATGGGTGCATTTTTAATATTTAAACCGTTTTATTCCGTAAGACTAAAGGAAATTGGAAAATTATTTTTTATCAACAAAATATTAGGTACTAGGGTATTAGAGTACCTTAGAAGTAGACTAGACAAAGATTAAGAAAAGGAACTTCTTTGCGCCTGGTGTATCATACGGAGCAATGATTTTTAAACCGAATAATCTTGAAAATCAGAAAAATATCATCCCTTAATTACTACCAGCATAACAAACAAATTACGGAAAAGTATCCGATCAGAAAGTAATTAACCCGTCCTTGACAGTGGCTAACAAGGTAACAACATGCGACATACCTGTTTACAACACATGCAACCCTGGTACAACTGATAGCGACTATCAATGTCATCAGCTATGTTCGCAACAATAGTGATTGCTATCGGACTTTGTATAAAAACCATACCGACACGTAATAACGCTTATTCGTTTTTACAGTGCGACATTTTCAATTGAACATGAGTTATGGTACGGTGAGAATGAATATTCCAATATTATTTTTGTTCACATTCAGTTCCGTGTTTTTGGGGACGAATGGAGATGTGAGTATACAGTTTTGTAGCTAAGTGTCTAGTTGAGGGTGCATGGCAATAATACTGTGCTTTGATGGTTGAACTTAATTAAAAACACGGTCCTTTCAATTCTGATGTGGATTGAAAATATCGTAAGGATGTTTTTTGTTTATTGTGAATTTAATGTCCATCCTTCAAAGTTTTAGCAATATTTTACTTAACAGATCACATAACATATACAAATCAATTACATATAAGAGCAAACATTCAAAAATAGCTGTTAAAATCTTGATCACGACGTAAACAGTGAATATACTTCCTATTAAGAGACTGCAAAAGAACCGGTCTCATTTATCAACTACCTAAGAACAAAATTAGATACTGCTTTTAAGCTTTCACGGTTTACAACTAAACTTATACTGTCACTTACGGGGATATCTTCCGTGATTGTTCATTATTTTGAGCTTCCGATATTTCGACGCTGTTGCAAGCGCCATGTTCGCGGATTGACGCATGGCGCATGACGCATGGCGCGGCAGATATCCCGTAAGTGACAGTATAAGTTTAGTTGTAAACCGTGAAAGCTTAAAAGCAGTATCTAATTTTGTTCTTAGAAAGGGTGGTAGTTGATGAATGAGACCGGTTCCAGTATAAGATCAAAATTAGACAATTCAAACCCTCACTTTACTAGCATACTCTATAGCAACTTATTTACTAACATTCCCAAGGTATTCTACGTACCAAAAATAACTGACAGCATGCTCAGTTGTGATAACTTCAACAATGAGTTTCTGGACCTTGATGATCTTCTACTTGGCTCCTTGAAAGGTGACGAAGGTGATGATGCAGCCAAACTAAGCGGGAAGATCAAAACGTCATTGGAACTGAATTCAGATTATGATGTAAGTATAGGTCTTCTTCTTGAATCGTTTCGATTGGAGTGTGAAGCGACATCTATAACACCACATATGACCTACACTGACGTATTCTTACATAGCGAATTCAGAGAAGCATAAGCATAATCAGCCTATAATTTTCCCACTATTGGGACACCGGCCTTCTCTCTATGAGAGGGAATGGGCTATAATCGACCACGTGGGCCCAGTAGTGGTTGATGTCACATGTCTTTGAATGTTTGGTTCTAAGACATAGGTACCGGTTTCCTCACGATGTTTTACTTCACCGTTTTGAGCAGCGGTAATGAAATAAATTACACAAAATACTGCGCCTGCTTGGGTTCGATCCCACGACTTACTGATCGTAAGTCGGGGCGGCCACCTCTGGGCCATCACTGCTCCCCTGAATTCAGAGTCAACAGCACAAAAAACTTTAAACAGAAACTTGTAGCCCACCAGACACAACACTCGTATTTTCCTCCCTTTTCTTTGAAGAACTGACGGCACGGTTGGAGCAGTGGCTGAGCGATTGACTGCTGCGCTTCGTGTCGTGGGTTCGATTCCCTCACGGAACAAATATTTGTATGGCCTACAGGTAGTTGTTCCGGGTCTGAGGTTTGTGTATGTAGATTTAAATGTTTGTAAACGCACCCACGATACAGGAAATATTCTTAGAGTGGGGCAACGTTTTTTTAAAAAAACAAAACAAACAAACTTTCGACCCTGTTCCTCGTACTTCTGAAAATCTTGACGAGTTGCGTAATGTTGGGATCAAAAGGTTTACTATCTGCAATTCGCCGTCGGGAGTTGAACTCAACCCGTTGTTATCCTTCATTGAAATAAGTCTTACTCACAGATCATATATTATGGAGTTCGGAGGAAATCTGATTTTAATGTTACAAAGTCATCGACGTCAATGTGCATTTATGCAAGGGTAGTAAATTGATGATCAATATAAGGCCCGTCGTCCACACGAGTCGAGGTCCAAGCGCGGTTGTCACCCAGAGTGTGACGTCATTTTAATATTTTGTTTCGTGCGTAGCAACCTATAAAAAAGGGATGGAAACATAGCCCGCGCGTCGACTCAACATAAATATCACGACTCGACCGTGTCGCAAATCGGCCACTACTGACCAGTGGGCGACGCGCCTTAGTTTTTATTTACGAGAGAGATGTTTGTCTTGCGAAACAAAACTAACTCACATAAAAGCAATTATACTTTTAAAGCAAGTTCTATTTTTCAGATTGAAATAGACATATGGAAAATGATGGACTTAGGTGACGAATACATGTACAACACGAGGGTAAACTTTTGCAGCAGCTTGCAGCAGGAAGATGCGCCCTGGACTCCGATCATCGAGAAACTGAATATCAGTAGCTGCCCGGTCCCGTCGGTAAGTAGTTTGTTTTTTTTCCATATTATTTATTCACTACTTTTTCGACCTCCACGAGGGCGAAATTACGAAATTATCCGAAGGGAACGTACTGACGGGGTAAAAAATATCCCAACCTAGGTAATGGCCTACCTGTGTGTGCAAAATCTCATAGAAATCTGTTCAGCAGTTACAGACGGACAGGCAGATTGATAGACAGAGAGAGTGGTTAAGCTCTTAAAATATTTGGTTTTATTCTGGAAACTGCGGGCAAAGCTGACGGCACGGTTGGCGCAGTGGCTGAGCGATTGACTGCTGCGCTTCGTGTCGCGGGTTCGATTCCCGCACGGAACAAATATTTGTATGGCTTACAGGTAGTTGTTCCGGGTCTGGCTGTTTGTGTATGTGAGCTTAAATGTTTGTAAACACACCCACGATACAGGAGAAATTCCTAGTGTGGGGCAACGTTTTTCTAAAAAAAAAAAAGCATTGTCTACTTTTTTTTTTGTTTTAGACTGTCTTCGAGGTCCAAGGTCTGACGATATCCTTGGACTCAATGAAGGATATCATGTGCCATGACTTCTGTGGGGAGTACCGTATACAGATATCTATGATGGATAAGACAGATAAAATGTCATGCCACGTCGTTGAAATCTGTATCGTTGAGGAGAACGACGATGATGAATAAGGATGTTCGTTGAATAAATTGGTTTAAATTTGAATTTGTTTGTTTTTTGTCATTGCAAAAGTTACTGATTCCATGAGTCTCTGGTTAGATATATATGATGCGAATGTTGAAAAAGTGATGATGATCATACAATAAATCAAATGCCTGAGGGCCAAGTGACATTCCGATGACGGTAAATACAAAAATACAGTGTCACCACTTTAAGTATGCAGATACAGGTGGCGCTGCTTGTCAAGAAAATATCCATCGATATGTCAAACCTGGTACGTTTATTTTAGTTCTGTGTTTTCCCGCCTACACAGATAAGTTGGTTAAAGTGTATATGACACTGACATAAGGTACCGAAAAGTAAATCCTGTTGAAGAAATATAAAATATTATCATTAACACTAGAATGGAATATTTACCATGTTTACTAATTTACTCAAAGAAATCAGTAAACATGGTAAATATCCCGTTTCTAGTGTTAATGATTGTCAGTGACCATGATAGTTTAAAATCTTAAATATAAAATACTTTGAAAGAGCTAGCCTTAAGGTCCTTTGTTGTATGAAATTCAAGAAAGAAATTGTTCTGAACAAAATAAGTCCAGTGGTAGACTCTGCTATGCATTTATTGTAATATCACTATAGATAGGGGTTCTCATTTAACATCTCTTGCGGGGCGGCTTAGTTCAGCAGCGTATGCTATAAGAAAAATCCGTCAGTATACTGATGTAGATACCGCTAGACTGGTCTATTTTAGTTACTTTCATAGTATTATGTCTTATGGCATTTTAATATGGGGACGGGCTGCAGACATTGAGTCTATATTTATTCTGAAAAAAAGAGCCATCAGAGCCATATATAATCTTCGTAGGCGCGATTCTCTAAGGGAACTGTTTAAGGAAATTAACATCATGACGGTACATTGTCAATGCATCTACGAAAACATAATGTATGTAAGAAAAAATCTACATCTTTTTAATAAAAGAGGTGACAGACACAATTACAGAACTAGAAATAGAGACCAATTAGTTCAGCCAGGCTTCAGACTCGCTAAAGTAGACTCATCTTTCATGGGGTACTGTTTGAGATGCTATAATAAAATTCCACAAAGTATTCTTGAACTGAATGAAACGAAATTTAAAACATGCATTAAACGCATACTATGTAAGAAAGCATATTACAAGTTGGACGATTATATCACTGATAAAAATGCTTGGCTCAATGCCGGTCCTGCTCCACAAGAACAGGGGCGCCTAAATTGATAGCATTAAATAGTATTGTCGGAGCTGCTGAAGATTGTATAACTATCTTTGCATTGTATAGATTCAATCTCTTTTGTATTATATAGCCGCCTAGCCCATATTGTGTGAGTACTATGTACTAGAAAGCTGTCATTCGCTGGAAACCTGCGTCTTTTCTTGACTTGTATGTTCCCTGGCGGTTAGGAGTATGTCATGCTCACTCAAATGTCTCGCTGATGGTGGCACGTGTGTCGGATCATTTAGTTCCCTTCAAAATGGTGTTGAATGGTGCTGATACATGCGTCATGTTCGTGAACGGGCGCTGTCAGTTGTGACTGGTCATTTCTTATTTGCCACGGCTTATTTGAATTAATTATTTTATTATTGAATTGTTTTTACTATGGACACTTTTAACGTACACATCTTGCTGCATCGTTCTCACATAATGTACCATCTCAAAATGAATGATGTAAGCAAGGTTTTGTTAAAGTATTCTGATTTAAAAGAGTGTCCATGGAGTTTCTTGCCCGTTCTTCTCCATAGAGATCTACGTTAGGGAATGGGCAACTACAGTACTTTCACAGTTTTTGTGCTTTTTTTTTTTTTTTTGGATGGGAAATCATCAAATGACCCCCCCCACTCTGGGCGGAGCGGAAAGGAGTGTCAGACTTGTACTGACTAAAACCCATCCATGTTCCTTCTTTGCCCTTTGTGTTCCAGGGCCACGGTGTCTCTTTTGAACAGTCCCGCAGCTCTGGCAGGCATCGGCCCATGCGGACCCCTACTCGGTTGCTGACATCTCTTTGAGGCGCGCGTGGAACACGAACGCGCCGTCGACACGGCCTGTCGTCATAAGACGGCCGGACGGCGAGCTAGCCCATAACTCGCCGTCCACAGGCCCGCGCCTACGGTGGCCGGGAGCCACCACGTGACCCCCGACGCCCAGGGCGTCTCCCGCGGCGGCTGTGACGTGAGGTTCTTTCCCTCTCACGTCCCGCCACCTCCTTCACTAGCATGACTGCTTCACAGAAGGTGGTGACGGCTTCCCATTCCCTCTCGCTCCGGACCATGGCTTGAACCAGGGTCGGACGCGAGAGATCGCCGCCGCCAATCGCCGCTACAAGGACACGGCGGTGCTCCACCCAAGCGGGGCAGACCTCTACGGTGTGCTCCACCGTGTCCTCCGGACGATCCTCGCAGTGGAAACACCCGGGCGTTTCCTCCCGCCTGATTCGGTGCAGGAACCTCCCGAAACAACCGTGTCCGGTGAGGATCTGCGTCAGGCGGTAGGTGAGGGCGCCGTGGCGCCTCTCTAACCACTCCTCAAAGAGGGGACTTATCGCCACAATGGTAGCGTGCCCTGCACGGGGTTGCATTAGTCGCTCTCTCCATGTCGCCATGAGATCACGCCGGAGGTCTGTCCGCTGAGCGGCAATTTGCCGCGGCAGCGGAGTCTCCCCCCGACGTAGTGCCTCCGCGCGCCATTCATGCAGGCGCGCGAGGACTATCGCCTCCAGATCCCATGGCGGCAATCCGGCAAGGAGGCTAGCCGCCTCGCCGGAGATCGTGCGGTACCCCCGGATTAGCCTTATGGCTATCACCTTTTGGGGCGCGTTCAGGTAGTGGGCGGCTTGCCGCCTCAAAGAACGCGCCCACACCGGGGCCCCGTAAAGGGCCATGGACCGCACGACCCCCGCGTATAGCCTCCGGCAGGAGGCGTTTGGACCCCTCAGGTTGGGCAAGAGCCGCTTGAAGGCAGCCCCTGTCCGTTCCAGTTTGGGAGCCAAACGTCGGAAGTGCTCCACGAAGTTCCACCGGCTGTCGAGGACGAGTCCTAGGTACTTCAACGTCGACCCGACGCCGATGGAAACCCCTCCTGCCATCAGTAGGGATCCCGACGGTGGCGCATTCCGAGGCCCATGAAAACACATGGCCTCGGACTTGTGCAATGCCACCTCGAGACCCAATTGCCGGATCCTCTCCACGACTATCGCAACCCCGCGTGTCATGTTTTCGGCCGCCGCCTCGTGCGACCTCCCTTGTGCCAGTACCAGCGTGTCGTCAGCGTAGCAAACTACGCTGACGCCGGTAGGGAGGTCGGCGCGCAGCACCCAGTCGTAACCGATGTTCCTCAGGGCCGGTCCCAGAACCGATCCCTGTGGAACACCGCACGACATCTCTCGCCGGTTCCATTCTCCGCTCCGACCGGGGTAGATGACGGCCCTATCCGTCAAGTAGTCCCCGACTACACGACGAAGGTAGGTTGGCACCCGGTGATACCGGAGTGCCTCCCTAATGCAGCTCCAGGGCATGGAGTTGAAGGCGTTGGCGATGTCAAGAGACACCGCCAAGACGACCCCACCCCGGGGCACCACGTCCCCCGTCGTGAGGGCTCTCACGCGCATGATGGCGTCCACCGTGGAGCGCCCCTTGCGGAAACCAAACTGGTGTTCCGCAAGATCCGGCCCCATCCCCGCAAGGTGCCCAGCGAGGCGGTTGGCAGTGACTCTTTCGAAGAGCTTGCCCACCTCGTCGAGCAACACGATGGGCCGGTATGCGGACGGAGAGTCCGCAGGGCGCCCTGGTTTCCGGATGAGGACCAGCTTCCCCGTCTTCCAACGAAGCGGAAACTGGCCTCTCTCCAAGCATGCGCTTAGGAGCCCTTCCAGTCGGGGCCCGAGAGCCTCAGAGGCCAGGACCCAGGCTTTGCCAGGCAAGCCATCGGGTCCCGGGGCGGTGTTTCTGGTTTTCAGCCTGCGTACCGCCACTCTCAGGTCTACCCCAGTCACCTCCGGAACGTCGTCATCGTCATCGGTGTGGTCCGCTTCCGGCACCGCACGCGGCGGCGGAGCCATAGAGTTTTTGTGCCTTGTGACTGGGACTGTAGCTATTTTTTACTGTTGTCTTTGTTTCGACAATTCAAAAGTGCCTGTAGTTCAAAAGTGCCTGTAACTGGCCTACTTGAAATAAATGCTTTGATTTTGATTTTGATTTTGATTTTGATAGTAAGCCCCCTTCTAAATAGCACAATGAAATTTTATTTAAAAAAAACCTCAACTATCTTTACAACTACAAGAAAATTGCTCGCATAATTTCTGAAGTACTCATTTGTTCTTAGCACCAACCTCTTTAATCGCCATCGCCATCCAAAGGGAATACAAATTAAAAGTATCCAGACTACACTAGAATTTACCAAGCAATTGTGTTGTACCTGATAATTAGAAAAATAAATAAACTCAGGGGGAGTGCAGACGAATAAATTTATAATTGCCGGGGGCGGCCAACTTCAAGCGTTATTAACTTTTTCCTCTGCCCGTCGCGAATGCCTCTCGTCGTTTGGTCAGCCTAAAACTGTTCAACCCTCATTAATTTTATGAACTCCTGGTATTTTTGTACAGGCATCGCTGAAATAAATATGGCGAGAATTAATTTTAATAACAAAATTCATTATTTTATTTTTCATTTATTGTATTTTAAGCTGTTATAGGACCTATAAGATTAATATGTTGTGTAAAATTAATAAGTACTCTTAGAAAGAGTGAAGTCTGTTGCAATAATATGTCAGTCTAGCCGACTCGTTCGACGTATTTTCACACAAATTTTCATCCGCTAAGGAGTTCAATTTACCTAAAATACTGACTTAGCGGATGGCTACGTCATTATAGCTATCTGTGTGCCAAAGTTTAGCCGGATCCATACAGTGATTTGAGCTGTGTTGATGGTCAGTTTAAGGAACTCATTTGGCAAAGGTTTTTGAAGTAACGAGCTGGCAACATGTGTTCAGTGTTTATACCGATGCTGGGGTCGTTAACCAGACGATGCTAGCCTATTATTCTACATCAAGTAGAAAATGCTGAAAATGAAAAATAATGTCCTGTGACTAAACTACTGAATATATTTGTATGATTTTTTGTATGCAGACTGGGAACGGTCATGAGGTATACGCAGTTTAATTTGTTTTTGTGTTGTCGCCGCCACCCTGTATAGATAGAAACTTGTTAATGTACAGACGCCAGCACATCAAGCTACTACGTTCTGTCAAATTTCTTTAATAGATTTTCAACTTTATCGCTAAAATATTAGGTTCAAGGTTGGTTGGGATTTTTTTTCAATTTCGAGTAGCTTGATGTGTGGTGTCTGTATATTGCAAAAGTTTAATTTACAGAGCCAATCAGAATGATTTCCATCGCATAAAGAGAACCACAATAAGCGCTTACTTTAATCTTCTAAACCTTACAAAGAGCCTGTCGTCTTAAAAAGCAAAAACAAACGCACCACGTGTTTTTATTTTCCCATTTATCGTGATATGAATAGAAAAGCAACTCTCGAACATTTTAAAGTCTGATTCAGTAGCAAGAAGGCGTTATCAGTCTGAGACCAGCTTACCCATAATGCTAATCTTTGAAAAAAACGAGCGTTATTCAAAACTAAAAGATTTAGCTCGAGTATTCGCTGTAAATTTTCCCTCTAACGTTCATAAACTTAGAAAAACATACGTGAAAACTGCATTATGAAGAGCTTCGTGGGTCACTAGCTGTTTGGCTGTGGGCCCCCAAAAGTAGCGAAGGAAAAGCGCGGGTGTACCTAAGTGAAAGCGAAAGTGTTTGGTGAAACGCTGTCTTATTTTTGGATTTAGCCGACGAAAATAAAAGTTATCATTGATAATGAAAGATAAATGGTTTTATTTTTACTAGCTTTTGCCCCCGGCTTCGCCTGCGTGGATGTCGAAACTTACTTACTTTCATACCCCTTTTTAACCCTTCGGGGGTAGAATTATCAAAAACGCTGTAACACGTATAAATTAATTTTCAATCGTCAGCCTAAACACAAAATTTGAAGATCCTATATCAAAACTGACGGACTTTCATATAAACTTCCATCCCCTATTTTACCCCTTTAGGGGTAGAATTCCCAAAAATACTTTCTTAGTGGATACTTACTCTTCACAAAGAACATACCCTCCAAGTTTCATGTCTCCAGGACCAGCAGTTTGGGCTGTGTGTTGATATATCACCTAGTCAGTCAGTCAGTTTACCATTTTATATATATAGAAGATTATATTGTATATATATGAACCATTGTAAATATATTACATACATACATACATAAACTCCTGCCTTTTTCTGATGGGGTAAGGCAAAAACTGCAGACCTGCACGTAGTAGACACCTAACACACTCCTTTTGTCTTGCTCGTTTATTAAAGTTCTTTGAAATAATGAACCCAGTAGTCATGGTTTGTTCATAGACAAATGTTGCTTTTAACAAACAAATTCTTAGAATTTGATAATTTTGATTATGAACTGCACATAATTATAGAAAAGGTAAGGCAAACAACGTTGTAACAATACACGCGAACTTCGTGGCTCCATCCTATCCGTATGCAAATGTGGGCCCTGCCTCAGTCGACGTTTCAGCGATTCCAAATTGTAATATTATTCAAATAACACATTTATACGTCATACAGATTTATGTACAGACGGTATTAAGAATTTAATTATGACTCAAACTTATTATATTTCTTATTACATTTTTTATCAGAAAATTTCACGTATATTAAGAATTTATTCGAAATAAACTCATGATTAGCCATGTAATTGAAGTTGACTTTAATTTTGTCTACAACGGGCTTATTTTAACAAACAGTTTACAATGTTTTCTTTGTTAGAGTAATTTGAAGAATTTTATTTGAAAAGAAACTATTTCAGAGAGTGTTTTAAGTTCAAATCAGCAGGCAAACACGACTTAAATTAGTTTATAGTCGAGGAGAAGTTCAAAGGTTTTGACAATCAAGAGTGATCTTGTATATAAATATACCTGTAAATTTAATTCTATGCCTTAGGCGACTGATGAAAAGGTATTTTATCATTAGTTTATTTTTGCAAGATTTTTATTAAATATCCTTTTTTTATTATCATTTATTGTCCCATCGAATCTATACAAACAAATAAAATTGAAGTGTCTGTTTGTAATTTCGAAATAACAGGTCTTTGCTGAATGCATATGAAAGAATATACGGTATTTACGTAATCGTATAACAAAACCTTTTTTTTTAATTTGTGTCTTTCTGTCTGTTTGTTCCGGCTAATCTCCGAAACGTCTGGACGCGTTCTGTAGTGGCAACACGAATGCAAGGTAATTACCGGACCTCCATTCAGTTGCGTACCAGCCAGTGCCGCGGCTGTACGTGACATTAAAAATAACTTGTGTGAATAACTTTCTCAAATAACGAAAAAAAATACCGTCCTGTGTTTTTAGGAAATGTAAAAATTGTACTGCAACTGCGAAAGATAAAAAAAAGCATCATTTCATGCGTAAGTATCAAGAAAAATGTATCTTATTTTATATTTTTCGATGTCTTCATGGCGCCTGGCGCCTGACGTAAGTCACGTGCCATACGCGCTCGGCCAATGAGCATGCACCACAGGATGACAACGTAATTAAAGAAATATATTTATCTCTCTCTAACAACAGGAATTCCGTAGGTGACATTTAATTTTCTTTCCCTCTCTTCGTGCGTCTAAGGTCTAAGTAGCTATCTAGCTACCGATAGTATTTACGCTGTTTTCGAGCGCCGTCATGTTCATGCATGACGCGTCTATTACATCATTGAACCTATCCAACTAGACTCATCTAGGCGTCATCGTATAAAACCAAGAAAAAATCTACTGGGCTGAATTCATAGTACATACCGTGTAAATTATTATCTGTACTTGTCTAAAATTATTCAAAAAACAAATAATGAAATGAAAGCCTTCACTTATTTAAAAGCAAAATTAACAAACTTAAAATAAAGCCGCAGTTGTCAAGACACTGATGTTAAACATCAATTCCAAGTTAATGACTGCTCCGGTGAGAACAATGTCGGTGATGTCTTTAAGTCCTGACAAAAAGGAAGAGCCTTAATTTGCGAACAAGGCTCATGGACGAATTAGTTGTGACTTTTTGGGCCTTTGTTTTAGAAAGTTGGTAGCTGTGTTCTTATAGAAGTTGTGAAAGTTTTTTTTATAAAAAAAAGGTTGTTTTATAAGATAATGTTTTTTTTTCTTTTTTTCTTTCCCATCCGAAAAAACAAAAAAAGGGACCATTCGATATCTATTTATTTTGACAACAAATATCTTAGGGTAGTGTGGTATGATTAGATAATTATGTCAAGTTAATATGAGTGTGTGGATCTTGTTGTGTATCTCGACTCTTGCAAGCTTATTTAAGGGTTAATTAAGTTAAGATTGATAGGTACAGCAAATTAAGTAATGTTGATAATACTTTCATAAAAAAATGAAAACAATGATAAGCTTATTTTCAACAAAATATTATCTGAATCAAAATTACATCTCATTCATCACTTCTTAGGTTCTAATTAAGCTCCACTTCATAAAAGATCACCAAATTAATATCTCATCTCTTCTGATACCTTAATACCAGTATCTCTTTGAAAGTACCTTCGGCTTAATGCGTCCGTTGTCAAAGACTCGTGTTTGTGAACTATTTACTAAATTGAAAAAGCGTGTCCTCGGTGCTCGAAATAGAGGAGTGAGGAAAAATCAAAGCGGCCTCTTGAGGACAGTTAGATGTTAGATGGGGACAACTCTTGAGGACACGTGTCGAGTGTGTGTCGGCCCCTGACGTTGAATTCTGAAAATCGAACCGCAATTTTCTCTCAAGTGTAGGTGGGTAACAATTTTGATTGAAGATGGGTTGATTTTAATGGTTGATATTTATTTTTGTGAATGAAAGTGTCACTATATTGACATATAGATTTGTACGACACAGGAAATTTTAATTTGCCAAAATGCTGTATCATTGTTCATGTATGAAACCTATATAATTGTAACAACTTGTAAACTACATGAATGCAATAAATGATGATTATGATTATGAAATGCTGATTGAGTTATTTTCGACAAAGTACAGGTTTTTTTGGCAAAAGATCTAGGTATACCTACGTGAATAAAAATAACAAAAAAAATTTGGCATAAAATGATGAATAAGCAAAATGACAAACCAAAAGTAAATATCCTCAGTAGTTACTAAGACAAAATTAACACCATCAAAAACTGGACCCTCAATTTCTTCCACACCACAAAAATAGCAGAATAACAGCCTCCACCACCCAATTCGACCACATTCAATATGACAGTAAGTAAACAGCAAAAAGATCGTGTGAAGTGGTCCAAAAGAGGCGTACACATCAAAAAAACGTGATAACTAGCGTAAAGGGGTCCCAAGGACCCTCATTCTCTTTCAATAATACGGCGGATTCTGCAATAAAATTGTCAAGTCGAGATCTGCTTACGACGCAGTTTCTGAACCCCGAATTGAGATAAACACCGCATTATGAGACGGATTTGGGAGGTATTAAGTCATGGTTTTGTTCATTTTTTGACATTTTTTTTTACCCGACTGCCTGTAAGTTTCTTTGTAAATTTATTTATTACCTCGTTTGTTCCAAATGGCTGGATGGATTTCGACGATTACGGTATCATTAGATTCGTCTCAAAAACCCAAGTGTCCTTAGATGCGTGTGTTTAAAAAAAAATGGCGGATTATTGGCGCTAAATTGTAAGTCGTTAATATTTTTTTTCAACCGAATCTATCGAGTAGGTTATCAAAATAAAGGAAATTAAAAGAAGATTACAAATATATATAATACAATTTGTAGTCGGGTATTTTTATACTTTAAATTAAATGTTCCTAGTTTATAAAGACTGTCTGAATGATAAGTCGCATTCACGGCGCAGTTTTTTTTTAGGATTATTTACCGGATCATGACATATTCTTATTGGGTTACCGTTAATAAAAGAGTCTAGAAAATCCCTTTAAAAGCGTTTATTCTTTTTAAAACGTAATAGTTTTGCAGTAGTTTGTGACAATTTAATACTTTTTGACTTTTATATCTACTTTATCGCTTATAGAATGGTGCTTTGTCGCTATGCCTTTAAGTGATATAAGTATAAGTGATATTGGTATCTAACAAGTGTACATTGGACATATACTAATAATAACAGCCGCTCGGACCGATCTTTAGGTTAAGCCGTACTTGCCTAGGTTTTTTTTTTTTTTAAAACGTTGCCCCACACTAGGAATTTCTCCTGTATCGTTACAAACATTTAAACTCACATACACAAACAGCCAGGTTGGTCTGTGGATGGGTGACCACGCGTTACATACCGATTTTCCTCCGTGGCTCGGAAAGCACGCTAAGCCGTTGGTCCCGGCTGTCATTTGTAGATCTTTGACAGTCGTTACAGGTGGTCAGTGGCCCAAAAAGTCTGACAACCAGACTTACCAAGGGGTATCATATTCCCCAGTACTAACTGGGTTGTGGAGGTCAGATAGGCAGTCGCTCCATGTAAAATACTGGTATTCAGCTGCATCCGGTTAGACTGGAAGCCACCCCTAACATAGTTGGGAAAAGTCTAGGCAGATGATGATGATGATGATAGACATTATTGACTTGAAAGTAAACATAATAGTTAGGCTAACTAGTTAATACCATATCTTGTTTATTAATAATTTGTGTCTAGAAAGAAATATATTGACTTTGGAAACTAAAGTTATAAAAGACGACAGCTTAGGGGCTTATTTATGAATTTTCAGGTAAGTCAAATGTTTAAAAAGTAAATATTATACCAACATAGGTAAATATCGAAGAAAATGGTCCTTTCGTGGAAACTTGGTGATATTAGATTTTCTTTGTTTGTACAAAAAGTATTAAAAACCTACAAGAAAAAGGACCTTTTCAGTTCTATTTCAATTGGCGAAACTTTTTCTATGTGCTTCAAAGAAATGTTCCCCAATACATACAGTCGAAACTAATTTGAATTTGGACAATAAAATGTCCAATTTCATTTACGTACTGAACCCCATACGACACAGACATTTAGGAAAAAAGTTAATGGTGCTTAAAGCTTGGCCGCTGTCCTGTAATTACGAATTAAAAAGTTCGTCCACCGGACCCCAGTTTTTTCTCATTTATTTGGATGTGAAGATAATATTGCACCCCAAATCTATTCCTGCTACACTCAACTTAGATTCTTATTTCCCGAATAGTAAAGTTGAAACTTGTCTGACGACACACTTAATTACTTTTAATGTTATTTTCTCATACGAGACATTTGTATGTATGCATCTATTTATAAAGAGACAGAAAATTAACTTTTACGAGAAGTCGGAAAACTCAGGGTTTTTCATAAAATGTATTGGTTTGTTTATTTTGCCCCTTTCTTTGATGAGATGTGGAGAACACATTCTGATATGTAATTAGATTTAAAAAGAGATGTTTTTTCAATGCTATGATGATTATATCTTATCTATCTTTGTATTAAAGAAGTGCTACAGGATAAGAAATTCTTTAACTTTGATTCACGCAACCACAAAGAAAATATCTAAGGAAGAATTCGTTCATTATAAACTAGCTTTTTCTCGCAGCTTCGCTTCCGTTATGTACGGAAATTTATCCACAGGAACGTTATAATGCCTACAACACTTGGGGATAATGTAGCTTTCTATTTGTAAAAAAAAATTCGGAATCGGATCAGTAGTTCCGAAGATTACCCCCTACATACAAAGTTACTAACCATAATATCTTAATATATTAAATTTAAATATTTAAAACTATATTAATATTAATAATAATATAAGTATAGAATACAATTAACTGTCAATGTCAAAACAATGATTTCAATTGCACTATTAGGTATTATTGGCACTTTAGAGAAACAAGTGCTATAGACTTTTATTTGTCTTCTTTTCTCCCACAAAAAAGTACAAGTATTCATGCAATAATGTACACAAAAAAAATGACATAAAACATGACATCATAATGTAACATTCGTTGTATTATTTTCATTTAGCAATAAAACAACCACATGTATATAAAAATGATTCACAATGCGTCTATAATAAAACTGTAGCGCAGAGAATCCGTCGCGTCGAGATTAGAGGGTGCTCCCATTATTGTTACAGTATTATTTTGTTGTTTTACGACAGGAAAATAATAAACACCACCGTTTATGATGGTACAATAAAACTCGTATTAGAAAGGGACTATTGTTTGTGGGGAACAACGGAAAAATGTTGTTATTTTTTCCGAGGAAATAAGTTTAATCAATTAGTTGTTACTGTTGTATAATTCAATATGTTGTTTTTTTTCCTGCCTCGTAACCATTCACAGTCCTGTCTCCTAACGAACAATTTCAAGGAATCAATTGTGATTCGATAAAACTGCCTAAAACATCTGCTTAACAAGCATGGAGAATTTCGGGAAAGCTCTGATTTATAAAAACGTATTAAAAATCAGACAGTTTGGGCATGAACAAACGCACTAGCGAATAAAAAAAGAATCGAATCGAACAGCGACAATACAGAAAATGCAGGAATGATGCAGTGTATATATGTGTAGATCGGAGAGGGGCTGGCTTTCACTGGCTCGACGGAATATTTATTAATTTTCTATGTTAAACTATTATTGTCTGGCATTCTCGCAAACTGGCAGCATTCCTAAACTTCGGAATTCTATCAAGTATTTGATATTTTCAATCACTTTTGATCAACAATCAACTCAAAAATCTTTATTCAAAATTTAAATAAGCTTGCTTTATTTCTAAACAAAATAGTTTGCGATCCTAGATAGGTATATCAATATACAAAATTATCTTTGAAAAGTTGTTGAACCCGACCAACTTTAGCAAGTCCCGTAGTCTTGACTGATGGATGGTCTCGATGTAAAAAACATTTATTTTTGCTTTTAAAATACTGTTGTAGACATTTACCGATGAGACAACATTTCTGGGAATCTTGAAGTAGAAACGATGGGAGGATTACATTGATTTTGCAGTGCTTAATATTTGAGTGCGACTAAAAGCGTCGACGTTGCATCTAGACAAGTTCTGCTTACCCTAAGTGCTTTGTTTGCTTTATAGAAACTTTAAAACTTAAGGAATATTTGATGGAGTTTTAATAACTGTATAAGTTCCTACAGTTGCATTAAGTAATGTTTTGATAGTGCTTGCATTTAAGTAAGATCTGTCGGAAATGTTTTTATTATAACTGATCATCAGGAATTGTTGTTGTTGTGTTATAAGAGTAGAGAGAAAACCAAAGAAGGAGTCTGATGAGATGACGAGTAATATAGAAGTATGGAAGAAGAAGACATGCTGCGCCCACTAAATGAATTGGGACAAGGGTAAGAGAATGATGATGGATGATGCAACAGGAATTGTATTTTTTTTTAAATTTATCAATAAAACCTTTACAGGTGCTTCCAACAGCTGTTTCCGGATAACATAACATAACATCATGCCTGTAATCCTCGAAGGGTTTACCTTATAACTAGTACACCCACATTTCGCCAGTTATGTTTAAGTTCAATGTAATAGGGGACGAGCCTATTGCCATCAACTGGGCGCACATCCAGACTCCGTGGCTGCCACTGAGAAATTCCTGATGGAAAAACACTTCCCTGACCTGGGAATCGAACCGAGGACCTCAAGCTCAGCAGTCGTGCTTGCGACCTAACGAGGCAGTCTCCTGCAGTGTTGCCGGATACTTAAATAAATGTTTTAAATTGATTCACTGAAACACAACAGACAGCCTACACCGTAGATTCTAGAAGCATCAAATTTTGAAAGAGCACTAAAGAAGGATATTTATAAACTTAACTCTGAGAGCGGCTAAATATGTGATGAAAGTTTTTTATGGAACTTCATCATATTTGCCTTTGGGAACTAGGATATTTTTATTTGTTTTTGTCCTCGTATAGGACCAGTACGGTAGCATGACTACCGTAGAAACGGGTCTTGTCGACGTAATAATAGACAAAATGACAGATCAGCAAGAAAAGTCTGTCATTTTATCGATTCTTCCGTCGACAAACCCGTTTCTACGGTGGTCATGCTACGCGTACAGTAGTTTATTGTATGTCTATTTTGGTCAGTGGGTCGTCTTGGGATTTCTTTCGTTTTCTTTTTATATGTATAATTCTGTTTTGTCCTAAGCAACATTAATAAATATTTTTATTTCATTCTTTCATAGGCCACATGGCTTGTCACGTGTAATTTCAAATAACCCTTTTATGACAGCTTCAAATAAAACCGGATACACACTCACTGACCACAAAATACTTCATAAAACCCCAATCAGGGTATAAAAACACGAAATGACAAAAAAATCTTTATCAGAGTTTCCAGTTCGGTCGTAATTGTTGCCAAAACAAAGGGGGATGGCCATTGGGCGAATGGGAGATCAATGGTGGTCGTCGGCTCCGCCGATGTATTTACGGCCTACTGCACTGTAAATCTGGCGATATCTCGGAGTGCCTAGGGCATGTTATACATCAGTACACAAGGTATATTGGCTATGCTTTCAATATGGTGGAGGAACACTGGTTTATTACTTTGTGAGCAGTCATTGGGATATTTGGTAAGCCAACCCATTCAATTTGAAAGAGCGACTAATGAAGATGTTTGTGAAAACGAAACGAGAATAATTATTTGCGTTGAAAATAATTATGTGTAGACTATACATAATTATTTTAAACTTAGTACCTGATAATGAGCTGTGCTGGCCAAAAGAGCTACTTTCTGGAGTAGCGAGAAGGCGTCGCGGCAGACCTCGTAGAAAATGGCGAGCTGGACAAAACCAACGACCAGTGGTTTATATTGGCTTTGGACCGAAACAACTGGAAGTCATGGGGAGAGGCCTTTGCCCAGCAGTGGGATAACGCACGCTACCAGTAATTGTACCAGCAGTACCTGAAAGATTTCTTGGAGTATTTGATCACTATGAGTCGCAGAAAGTGGAGTTGAGCAATAGGTGCAGGTGATGTCCACACTTTTGACACCAAATTCTAGTAATTTACGGAAGCGAAATTTAACTAAGGTTTAAACTGCCACGTTGGTCTAGGGGTCGCAAACGCGACTGCTGAGCATGAGGTCCTGGGTTCGATTCCCAGGTCGGTCAAAGTATTGTTGGGTTTTTCCATCAGAAATTTCTCAGTAGCAGCCACGGAGCCTGGATTTGTGCCCGGTTGATGGCAATAGGCTCGCTCCCTCTTACATGGGACTTAAAATATTACTGGCGAAATGTGGGTGTTCTATTAGATGTACAGTAGAGACCATAAGTGCAGTATCAGTTTCACAAAACGATCGCATCAAAACAAGTCGCACTTACGACTTTTTTCCATAACAAACATTTTGCACACATACACGATCTCGTATATCGCACTCTTTCATAATTATCTAGTCAGAAAGAGTGCGATATAATGATCATTTGCCTTAGTGACAAGCCTGTCATGTCGCGACGGAGTATTAAGTTAGTGATATTTAATTTCAAACTAACAACTATGTGTCTATCTGGCTTAGCGGTTAACGCCATAGATAAAATGTCTCGCACAGTGTAGTCTGCGTTCGAACCCAAGTGACATTACACTTTTTGTGTTTTAATTATAAATGATACGTTAGACCCGATGAAATATGTTTTTCTAAATATTAGTTGGAACTTATTATTAACAAAAAAGATGAGGGTGAATGTGAAACAAAATAAACTTCTGGATTGAACAAAGTAGTTAGTTATGACGTTGTTAGTTGGTGAACTTTGTTACGAGCGTTTGTGTTATTATTACGATTAGCGTATTGTTTGATTGTCTTTATTCAAGATGCAAGCTAATATTAGTATTGATGCCAGGGCAAATATTGTCACTTTGCGTAAAAATGGGCTTACTATTTCTCAAATTTCAACTGAAACTGGCTTAAAATGTGTAAGTTATTTTAAAAAAATATAATTATTATGATGATAGTTGTGGTGTGTGATTTTCTTATTATTAAATAAATTGCTAGTTGCAAGTGTGTAATCATATTTTGTTTTTTTTTAGAAATTCTGTTAGCCGTTGGGTAAAGAGGTTTGAGGAAGAAGGTAGTCTGAAGAGTCGTCTAAGAAGTGAAAGGCTGCCGCTTATTAACCCGACTCAGCGACGTTTTATGGTGGAAGAATATGAAACAAATGGTTTCATTCCAACTATAATGTTTGCAGAGCAATTGGATACTACATTACAGACTGTTCGCCATGCAGTCCATGCTGAAGGTTTACATCATCGGAAGCCAGCTAAAAACCATTTTTGACACAAACACACAGGGAGGAAAGACTACGTTTTGCTCGAGATTATTTACATTTTAACTGGGAGGTGACTGTATTTTCTGACGAGAAGACTTTCAAGTCTTGCCAAAAGGAAGACTTAATTTATGGCGAAAAAATAATAATACTTAATTTAATAAGTAGACCGGGTAACTAAATATTTAGTAATATTAACATAACCGTAAATAAAAATAAAAAAATTAAGAAATAAATTTTAAATTTAATGATCTTAAATTGGGGTTTAGTTTCAATATTCTTTTCGTCAAGAAAATGAACACTTAAGCTATAACCTCAATACAGTCAATGTGACGTTACATAAAAAAAAACACGTTCATAAAGTCTAACTCATATATTAGTATTCAATTAATTCTGCTGAATACTGATACCTATAATAAGCAGGTATCAACAATTATATTTGTGTTATTAGAATATCCTTTCCGTGTTATGTTATTCTTATTATGAATTGACTAAGTGGGTATACAACAAAAAATCTTATGAACGGTGATAAGAGAACTTTTTTTTGCCTAGATAGGAATGTGACGTCACATTCTCATAAAAATTTGTTAATTTTATAAATAAATAAAACGAATAAACATTTTTGTTATCATTCAGCATGATTTTTTTATTTCCACCTTCCAACACCGAAAACATAAAATAAAAATCAATTAATGAGGTTTAATAATAATACAATAACTATCTAATATTTAACTTCTTATAAAAAATAAATAATAAGCATGACTATATTATAAATAAACATAAATACCTAACGACTTTCTGCTTAAAACACAAATATTATTAAGGTTTCAAAGAAACAAAAAACAGCCACACATTGTAATAACATGGATTTGAACTTGGACTTCATTGATCGTGAACCCATGCTCAGCCCAAACAGCTACCAACCCATGTTAATACTACGCGAATTTTAACAATGCAATGGTAAGAACAGGTCATCACTATGATGTGTATTCTAAATGCAACAGAAATATAATGCTATTTCGCGTAGTGTGACGACAGTTCATTAGTGTGTGTTATGTGTGGAATGTTGAGACATCACTCATACACGCATACGCACACACACTGCTGTATCGCGCTCGCACAGTTCATAGCAATGTAATCTTTAGCATGGTACTGCACTTATGAGCGTCTACTGTACATCTGCCTAACCCTTCGGGGATTACAGGCGTAATGTTATGTTATGTTTAAACAATTACCTTGTTCTTATAAGACGTGCAAGTAACATTAAACCTTAAAATGTAAAGACGAGGTCTCCTATACCTTCAACATACAGAACGAAAACACACATAGAAGCGAGTTTCTTTGTAATAACCACTATAAAACCTAAATTCACCACTAAAGTTTAAATAACGCAACTAAAAAGCGAAATCAGAAGCAATGAAACACCGAAATATGATCTCATTATGCAACTAGAGTACAAGAGTACGGTTTTAAACAATCGAGTCGTCGAAAGTCTAGACAAAGCGAGTTGTGAGGTTCGCTGCCAATTGCGCCGCAGAGACTGGAGTACTCCTCTATTTAAATATTTCCTCGCAATTAATTTAATTTAGTTAACAAAGGGGGAATAAGAACCCTCCCCTCTTATTCACAATTAGTGAGACATAGCTGCAATTGCAGCAACCAGTGCATTGCTGAGCTAAATATTTGAGAGTTGCAATTCGTTGTGTTGCTTTCGTTTTTGTGTTTCGTTTGGATTAATAGTTCTTTGGTTTGTAGTCTTTGGGGAACTTTTTGAGAAAAATAGAGGGGTGAATTGAAGTGACGTTGTTAGATAACATCATCATGCTTGTAATCACCTAAGGGCCTAGGCAGAGCTGGTGAACCTATGTATGTATAGTACAGTCACGATCACCAGTATGTTATCACTTAAAAACTTTTAAAAGTGTTTTTCTCCTACTGTTCTGATTAAAATTTCATGTTGTTACGAACATAGTATTCTGGAACTCATATTGTTTGAAAAATACAATCGTCGTTTCTCGCGAAAATTGCTTGTAAATTTAAGGAAGTGGATACACATTGGTGCTCGGGACTATACACCCAAATCTCACCAGTTGTGAGTTTGAAATCCCTTGTATGTAATAGAGGGCGAGCCCATTGCCATGAGCCCGCTATAAATCTAGACTCCAGTCTGTGAAATGCCTGAAAGTGAAAATCCAATAATATTTTAACCGACTTGAGAATCGAACTTAGGACCTCATGATCAGCAGTAATGCATGCGCCTACTAGACCAACGAGGCAGTGAAGTGTGATTGAGTTTAGGCAGACATACTGAGGTTTAAAATATGTGGTAATATATTTATTGTCTCCATAATCACCCTTACGTAAACAAGGTTGATTTCTCTGTACAAAATTGAAGCTACCGCCACCTGCTAACAAGCACTACAATACTGCAAAACCGCCTACTTAACATATTACTTAGTAACTCAATTTACTCCACAACTGCATATCTGCAACTAACTAATAACTAATTAATTTCCTACCGCAAGTCAGTTTACTACTCTTAAGGTGGTTGTACACTCTCGCCGAGACACTCCGAGGCAAGGTTTTTTTTTGTGAATGACATCTCGCAGTTCAACCTAGGAGGTTGTCGTCTGCTTAACCGGACTATCCTGTGGGTGCCTTGAGTGTAAGGCCTCCAGCCAGGGCAAAAAACTTACAAACTAATCGACTACACGCTAAGGGCACCCCCTGACGGGTACTAGCCTCGGCTTAGGGCGTCGCTAGGGGAGGAGCAGCAAAGAGACAGGCTGGATCTGAGTACTGAGGCAAGGGCGAGTGCGAGAGTTTACATAGGAGCACTCGTCTAACCTGCCTAGTTGGTCTAGCGGTCGCAAGCGCGGCTAGTGAGCATGAGGTCCTGGGTTCGATTCCTAGATCGGGCATAGTGTTACGGGCTTTTCCTGAAAGAATTTCTCAGTAGCAGCCACGGAGTCTGGATTTGTGCTCGGTTGATGGCAATAGGCTCGCTTGTTACATGGGACTTAAACATAACTGGCTAAATGTAGGTGTACTATAACGCATAGTACACCTACATTTAGCCAGTTATGTTTAAGTACACGTGTGCTTTAACCTTCGGGGATTACAGGCGTGATGTTATGTTATGTCGTATAACCTCGGAGTGTCTAGGCGAGTGTTCAGCCACCTTAACAGTCGACTCATACAGTCAGTAACCACATACACTTTAAGTTAGTAAGTTCATAAAGGCCAATTATAAGTCTGGAACAAAGTTAGGCAGAATCGAAGCTGCCTAGTTTGCGGCCAGTTTACTATTAATAGATTGAAGTGGTTTCGGAACTTGGTTGGAAAATCCTTATTTTCAGCTTACTTTTCACAGTTTCTGGTATAATACCAGCGAGGTAATTGTGTAGCACAGTTACAAAATTGCAATGTGTTTCATTTTGAAAGTCAACAATATTGTGTTGTTGACGTTACTGATCAGATGTTTTTTTTTCAAATCTATGAAACACTGCTTCAGGATTTTTAAGTTCTTTCTGATTATGATTTACAGTGTATCACTGAATGGTTTTTGTTGGGTACTTATTACGGGAGACAAATTATAATGCAATTTTTTCGTCATTTTTTGAAGCCAAGTGTGTGAATTTATGTAGCGTATGGTGGATAAGGAAAACATCGTGAGGAAACCGGCATGTCGTAGAATCAAAAATTCGAAGACATGTGACATCTACCAACCCGCACTAGGCCTGCGTGGTGGATTATAACCCATTTCCTCTCAAAGAGAGGAGGCCTGTGTCCCAGCAGTGGGAACATTATAGGCTGATTATGCTTATGCTTATGCTATGGTGGATGAGCAATTTATAGGTGGATGACAAATAATTGCGAATATGATGTGGTTGAGGCCCGCACATACCAAGGCAGCAGGACACAAAAGAGTGGATACCTGTACTGAGCAGTGGGTGGAACAAGGATACCCGAAGCACCGTGAAGATGAAGATGATAACGAGCGATTTCTTGATTATTGTCCTCTAATATTAACTTATTTACTGTGTCAACATAAGTCATAACATAATTTCAGCGACAGTAAACCAAACTGACGCGTTGACAGCTCTAGAAAAACTTTTAACATAATTTGTTAACATAAAATTAAGTTAAAGTTACAGGTTATTTCTAAGTGTTACCTTAATTGCTGGAGTCATTGTTCTTATGAGGTGAAAGTTCATTACAAAACCAATAATAAGTTATTGACTTAAGTCCTTAATAATTGGTTTGTAAACATTATATTGGAAAACTATCAATCATATTGATAGGATTTCAAATATTAATAGAATACTAAGAGACAGATTCTAGACTAAATTGATGCTCTGCATTGAACGTTAACATGTTCAATTAACTTGGTAAAGACAAGACGGTCAATGAATACAAAATGCCAAGCTTTAATTGAATAATGCAATTGAAAATCGATAGACAACTTTGAGGTTTACAAACAAGCGAAATCTCGCAACAAACTAGTAAATATTGAAGTAGACAATCAATTAAAAGCGATACGGCGAAAAAGACAAGTAAAAATTGACCGCACTAAAAATTCATGAGGTTATTGAACTCACTTTTCAAAAATGGAAGAAGAAATCCATGTGATTAGGCATCGCTGTATGCTTATCAAATTGCACCTGGACAAAATTCTGTCGTCACCTGAAACCAACTTTTACAACCCATACTGGACGCGAATACAAATTGTTTGGCTAGAAAGCTAAAATCGTAAAATGCTAACTTGGTAGCGAACCATTTGTTCTATGCACAGAGCATGGAGACGCCTTGGTGGACGCTTCTAGAGGCCGCATTGTCTACACTTTTCATACCAAATTACCAATTGCATGTCACCGTTGACTTGCATTATGACACTCGCTAATGACGTCTAGAAAGTGACGGATTTGAAAACGGTCCTTCACTGAAGTTGTGCACACGACGAAAGAATGAAAAAAAAACTACCGTGTTTAGACGCTGCATCTGCCGATTGCGGAAAGTTGCGGATATTTTACTCTTTTCTTTTTCAAATTATACTGTCACTTACGGGATATATTCCGCGGACCACAACCCGCGATCATGGCGCTTGCAACAGCGTCGAAATATCGGGAGCTCAAAATAATGAACAATCACGGAAGATATCCCGTAAGTGACAGTATAAGTTTAGTTGTAAACCGTGAAAGCTTAAAACAGTGTTATTTTCTTTTTCTTTTAAAATTAAGTAAAATAAAATAAATTGGCCAAAGAATTAGCATTGCCATTCAACAAGGCAAAGCTGCCAGTCTTCTGGGCATGTTTCCGGATGACAGCTATGTAGAGCAGTACTTAGACGACTAAGCGTCCTGTTGTTTATTCACTTACTTAATATTTAGTTAGGTAGTTTATTTTATATTATATATAAAAAAAAATAAAAAAAACTCCGAAACTCAAAAAGTTCTAACTAATGACAAGGTGCCAAAAAGCATGACATGTCCGCATAAATCTGGACGAGTGGAAGTGGTTGGTAACTCTAGTTGGGCTTCGTAGTGATTCTGTACTCTGTGGTTCCACGTAAATAAATATAGCTTTACTTAATATTGTGCTTGTGTTTCACGACGTGAAAGGTAAAACAATGTCGTTGGCTCAGAGACAAATGTTGAGAATTTATCGAGATTTCGGTACAATTGTTGTGAAGGTAATTTAGTGGTGAAACAGATTGCCTCAAGATTTATGTTGGGATTTCACTAAGCTAAGCTTTTAACTTAATAATTATTATTTGCTAATAAACAAAAATTGCCGATTTGATGGACAGTGTTTTATCTATTTTAAGTCAGCAGCAACAAAGTTTGAATTGATTATCATGCTACGGTGAAGAACTAAAACTATTTTGTGATTGTGATAGAAATGGATGTGGATCCCAGGGCCGCTAGACATTACTTATTTTCTCATTAAAACTTGTGGCATCGAGTAGTACTGTGAGCGTATGCATACCTGCTAAATTGTCTCGACGGCCAATTTTCCAATATCAATTGCTAAAGTTGGGTAAAAATAATAGTAACTATTCTTAGGCTTTAAGAATAGTAGAGTGCTGATTTTTTATATGTTGCAGAAAATATTGTAAGTGGTTATTACTATAACCTCATTCCCATGGCGTTTTGATATTAAGAATGGCATGAATTTTTTTTTTTAATTTGAAAGCCTCTTCTATATAAGTTGTCTATGATCGATCAAGAATTCCTGGGCTGGTTTTCAGTCTTGTACAGGTAGTGAAGTAGAAATAAACCCCTTTTTTAATAAATGGATTAGTACTAAATTATATTAGCATAATAGCATAAACAGCCTATTAATGTTCCCACTGCTGGGACGCAGGCCTCCTCTCTATGAGAGGGATTGGGCTATAATCCACCACGCGGGCCCAGTGCGGGTTGGTAGATGTCACATGTCTTCGAATTTTTGGTTCTAGGACATGCTGTTTCCTCACAATGTTTTCCTTCAGCGTTTTGAGAGCAGTGGTGATGAAATAACTTACACAAAGTAATGCGCCTGGCAGGGTTCGAACCAACGACTTACGGCTCGTAAGTCGGGGTCTCCACCACTGGGCCACCGCTGCTCTCAAATTATATTAAAGAAGATCTAATTAATCTAAAACTAACAACAGTCTACACTGAATTTTACAGAACTTATGCTAAGTTTTAATTCCAAAATACTGAGAAAAATCTACGTGTTCTTTGAAATTGTATAGACTAGCATAAAACATAGGAAATAAACTAGAAGTTAGCTAAAACTTTTCAAATTACTTCAAAAGAAAAGATTTATACATTCTAACTTTGGCTGCGAGAAACGTAAACTACTGCTTTTATAAACAAGAGAGAAAAAATATTGTAAAGTAGCGCTTAATGAATGTGTAGGAGTGTCCAAAACAAAGCCTTTGAAGTTAAAAGGAGAATGGAGCTTTTATGCAGTTTTTTCTTTATAATCCCAAGGAGTTTATCATATTCTAGTTTTTAGATTAAGAATAGTCTATTTTTTGTTTTATTTTTAATGTTACCGTACCACTTTAAATACTTATAAATATTTTTAATCCTGCCATTAGTGATGGTTCAAACTCTCTAAAGAAAAAGAAGAAAACGTCTGAACTTGGACCTCAAATATCTCCATAACCAGAGCCTACGCCAAGTAAAAAAAAAAACACAATGATAGGAAGAATTAGTGACTTTTCAGATTTATGCGTCTTTCTACTCCTGTTACAACAACATTAATTTATTTTACCTTAACGACTTACGTAAATATGATAAAATACAATTGTTATTGATGAATTGAACCTCGTAAGTAACCCTTGACTTGTGCACTGTCACTGTATCACCACTGTGTGTGTCATTGTGTTATGGAAGTAAATACCTAATAAGAAGAAAAATATACCTCCTACCAGTGGCGAAGGGTCCGTACAATTCGATTCCTACCGGTTTCCCTTTGAAAAATGGCACAGTCAGTATTCTATAGACAAATAATATAATCACATTGAAGACATGTACTCCGGCTTATCTCTTACAAAAATTGACCCTTCGCTACTGCCTCCTACACATACTATTTGTACAGGGGTGTTCACGAAAACCATCACATTACCCGTACTGTATAGTACGCAACGTTGATACATCGTATGCCAAGCGTTCGCCACAACCGCTGACACTTGATTAATTATCCCGACTCTCCTCTCAGTTCAAATAAGCGGCTGTTCTATATGACCGTATGTTGGATGTTCTATATAATCGTAAGTTGGATGATAACATCCAACATACGTAGGACAAACATAGATCAATTAGGTATCAATTAGGTATGATATAATCAGGATTTGAGTGAAATGTTAAATGAAATGTTATTTAGTTCAAGGACTATACATGACTGTACGTGTTCTTGATTGGAGGCCGCGAATCGGCAAGCGTAAGATGGGACGCCCTCAGGCTCGGTGGAGCGATGATCTTCGCTGGGTGGCTGGTAGCAACTGGATGAGTGTTGCTTAGGATCGAGCTGAGTGGCGTGCGATTTTTGAGGCCTATGTCCAGCAGTGGACTGTGGTAAGCTGATGAAGATGATGATGACTATAAATAGTGGTGGAAATATGACCACATCATCCCATTGCCTTTATTCCAATTGTTTAGGGTCCTGCTTACAATGTTTTCTTCTTCTAGATATTTCTATATAACCCATCATCTCAGTGTTAATTTTGCTAGCCCTATCTATCACACTTTCTATTCAATTTCTTGGTGTTTTCCCAAGAAAACGAGGAGCTCGTGGCTAAATAATAACAGCCGTTCGGGTCGATCTTTAGGTTAAGCCGTGCTTGCCTAGGTTGGACTGTGGATGGGTGACCACCCATTACTTACCGAGTTTCCTCCGTGCCTCGGAAAGCACGTTAAGCCGTTGGTCCCGGGTGTCATTTGTAGATCTTTGACAGTCGTTAGGTAGTCAGTGGCCCGAAAAGTCTGACAACCAGTCTTTCCAAGGGGTATCGTATTACCCGGTATTAACTGGGTTGTGGAGGTCAGATAGGCAGTCGCTCCATGTAAAATACTCGTATTCAGCTGCATCCGACCCCAACATAGTTGAGAAAAGGCTAGGCAGATCATGATGATGATGGTGTTTTCCCAAAAAAAAAACAAAAGATATTCCATATAAACCACAGTTTTTGTAACCCCACTATAATACCAGAAGTTTAATGAAAATCAATAGTCTATTGTATAACGGGCTGGTGTCCGCAACTCCACGTCAAAGCGCGTATTTTGCGTGCGGGATCAATAGTCTATTAAATGTATATGTTCACAAATTAGACAGGAAGGAAAAACTCTTCAACAAGATGATATTCAAACTTTTCCACGTACCAACGAATTAATCAAACTTCGCAGAGGTGGACCTTTCATCCCTCTAGCAGTAGTTCAAAGGTTTCTGATTGGCGCCCCGTGTGTGAACGTAATCCGGTTCCGCGACCCGGCGGAAAAAATCACTCGCTACTCGTACTCTTTTGAAAGCGTTCCTGTGTATTTTCATTGAGCTGAAAACTTTTGCAATACCGTGAACGGCTCAAGTTTAAACTCCTGCGGAATAGGGGATACAGCGATCATCTGGCCCCGTCTAATAAAAGGCCCCGACGTTTCTGAGATATGTTGTCACTGCATAAACTTTATGACTTTAGTTTGAAAGAAACAAAAGAAAGAAAGAAAAAATATTTATTTGTCGCAGGGACATGACATGCATCATACAAAATTACAAAAAATAAACAATAAACTATAAATTCAACAGGACGGAAAAAAAAAAAAAAGAAAGTTAACAGCTTGCACGTCGTGACGAGTTTCGTCTAGCTAGAAGTTTCTCCGTCAGTGATGGAGCCGTTTTTGAGCGCTCTTTCTGTCATACGTCAGTGGCAGTCTAATAAAACGTAATACATGTGAGGGAATAAATAAACAATGAAGTCGCAAAAATAATCTTATTATTATAAATACGAAAGTTTGTGAGGACGTATGAATGTTTGTTTCTCTTTCACGCAAAAATTGTCGAACGGATTTGGGTGAAATTTGTCACACAGATACTTTATGACTTGGATTATCATATAGAATACTTTTATCCTGGTAGTATGATCCTGTGGGATAATAACCGAACTCTGCGCGGGCGAAACCGCGGACACAAGCTAGTCTGAAATAAAAATGTACACAGTCAAGCAAATGCCACATTAAGCGCGCAATTATATGAATTTATTTCCAGTTGGACGATGTTACGCAAATTTTATCGAAACCAATTTCGATAGTGCACTGTAATGTGACTTAAGCGAGATAAAATACGAACAAAAGCTATAATTTCTCGATTCTTGAATGGAATTTCCATAATTCGGCTTATATTTGCCGAGCCGTTTGTCAATGGCAGCCGAGTACGCCCCCGCACACGATCCGATATATTATTTCAAGTTATTTAATGTCGAGCCTTTTCAATTTATTTACATATTTGTGATTTAGCGTGTAGCTATAGCGGTGCATGCAAATGTTTAATATTTATGTTACGGCTAAAATCAGCTCTATAGTTTTCATACAGCGAGGCACACAAATTGATATTATAAATCATTCAAGCTATAGCAATTTCTGAGTCAATAAAATGAATTATGGTTATTTGTTACGATCCTTCTACTTGGACATGAAAATAAACGGGGACTGATGCGTTTTTTGTTTTAATTTCTTTCTCGTAAAAATATCCATTGCATATCCACACGGCCCAGCAAGCGTATATTATCATCATCATTCATCATCATTTCAGCCGAAAGACGTCCACTGCTGGACATAGGCTTCCCCCAAGTGTCGCCACATTGACCGGTCCCGTGCGTCTCGCATCCAGCGGATCCCTGCAACCTTTACCAGGTCATCGGTCCACCTAGTGGGAGGCCTTCCAACGCAACGTCTTCCAGTTCGCGGGCTCCACTCCAGAACTTTCCGGTCCCATCGGCCATCCGTTCTGCGAGCAATGTGCCCTGCCTACTGCCACTTAAGTTTGGCTGTTCTTCGGGCTACGTTGGTAACCTTGGTTCTCTTGCGGATTTCCTCATTTCTGATTTGATCACGCAAGGAAACCCCGAGCATAGCCCTCTCCATTGCCCTTTGGGTGACTTTAAGCCTTCTGATAAGCATGCAAGCGGTCAGCGCATCGAAAAAGGGGTCTTTTCGGCATTACAGTAAACTTTAATTTTTACTGTCGATATTTTCCGTGAATCCTCATTAAGACCAACTACATCCTGCACTTAAAATGTGACCCTTAAATCAACCTTAATAGAGTTATAAACGGGAAAGCCAACCCCATTCGTATCCAATATTCTGAATACGTAATTTACCATTTCCAATTTCGCATCAATGGATGTGATTTAAGTATTTCCCGTATCATTTGTTTCTTCCTGTGTTCCAATATAGCATTTTTTATTTTGTTAAATTGCTTTTCTTTGTACATCCCCTTCCATATAAGTATGTGCGTGGATGCTTCCAACACAGATTTGTTCTTAAGGCTCGACGTTTATTTGTTTTTAGCTCACGGCGAAATTGATCATTTTTTTTTGTTGTTTATTGCGTGTCTTAGAGTGATGTATTTTTGAATAAGTTTTGATAGAACTGTCTAGGATTGTTTGATTTTCTTTTGATATAGATCTTCTGATGGATAAGTTTATTTGATTTAGTTTTGGGATTTTGATTTTAAATGTTAAAGCGTTTTACTATTTTTGTTACAGGTATCGACTTTTGTAATCTTTTTAATGTAAAAATGTTTGTTTGTCTCTATAAAACTGAAAGAAAAGCAGGAGTTGTTCTATAGATTCTTTAAGTTTAGTCTTCTTTCTACCAAACTCTAATTTTTAACTGAAACATCTTTGACTAAAAATATTACAAAATGCTCTCATAATTCATCCAGCTGATTCAATCAAACCCAACCACAAAATAAAACGCAAAACATCGTTATCTAACTCAATAAATTAAATAAAAAAAATCTCTTAACGCAAACTCATTTTTGATTGCTTACTCACATGAAAGCAATGTTATATCCGGGGTGCTTTTTAACAAGCACAAAACACTCGCGTCGGCATCCATGCAAAACATCATTCATTACGCGCTGACAATAAATAGATTATGTGTGACGTCAAAAAGTGCACAACACGACGGTTTTTTCTTGCCCTCGTTTTTCGTAATACAATAATCAAAGGAATATGAGGGGATCAGGAATCAAACGTCTACATATGGAGCGATAAAGAAGTAAGATTTGAGGATCGAGGTTAGGGTTGTGTCTTGTTAAATACGTTGCTAATTTTTTTTGACAGTTTTTTTTGTTCAACTGTCAGTCTGTTTAAGAAATTACAACAAAGAATAGTATTTTCAGGTTATTGGTTAAATATTTCCGAGATTGTTAAAATTCATAGTGCGAAGAGAAGATATAGTGAGCAGTTTTAATTAATATTAAGTTTAAGTTCATTTTAAATTAAATTTGTACCCAAGGACCAATTGCAATACTATGCTGCATACCGCAACTGGTGTATTTCTGTATCATGTGGTTGGCTGATAAGAGTAAAATAAGAGTATCCTTGTACGACCTGTACGTGCGTAACAAATAATTACAATGTCATTAAGTAGGTACGGCAACCAGTTTAATGATGCAATTATTACGTTATAACCATTATTACGATCATATTTACCCAGATTATATAATTATGTTAAAAAAGAAATGATTTACGAAAATAATACTCTCAATACCCTACCTGTTCCCATTACTTAAGTACCAGGGCCGCAGAAACTGAAACAGCTGTCACGCATGAGATAATCCACCGAGAAGCGGGAAGCGCGCCCTCAGCGAATTGCGACTTCGCCATGTGATCCCCCGGCGCCTACCAGGCACACATGATAATGCGAAAAGTAATTTTTATATTAAACCTTTGCCAAAACATAAAAGAGAGATTTCCGCGAGTATCTTACTCCAGCCCCAACGAATGCGCCGCATAAATTAGTTTTCCCGGAGATTGTTTGTTCAGTCGATGCTTTTTATTATTTTTACGTTAACATTTATGAGTTTTTCATCGTCGGAGTCGTTGCTTAAACATTTTTGTGTTGCTATAACATTTTAATAGTGGAAAAACTAACAACCACGAGAGAAAGAGAGTGCTTTCACCCAGGAATTGTTTAATTACAACGTTCGCTTCGTATGTTATTTTTATGTTGCTTGTTAGAAGCAAATTGAATAAAAAAGACGTCGAGAGAGTTTTGTTCATATGCCGTTGAAACTTCCCGGTATCTGGCCAGTAATTAATTAAAAGCTTAGGTGGTGCCATTATGGGTTTTATGCTAATAGGCGGCGGCTAATATGGGAGCCTTCAAAGGGTCTGGTACGCGGGCGAAACATTAAATTTCAGCGAAGCGTGTGGCACAAAGCAACGTCGGCCGGCCGCGTTGCGTTATGCACGTAGATTAGATTAGCGACCGTGTTTTGTGTTGGAGAATTTAAACCAACCTCCTTTACATGTCTGATATCCTGGTACCTGCAATTTATAGTTGGACATGTAATGCACTTAGTTCTCAACTGAATTAGCTATTAGTTGAATTAATGAGTAACATGGTAGTTTAGGTGAAGATTTTACATAAATGATGATTTCGAGTGCCTAAAAGATTGAGCTCAAGTTAATTTAGTTAAGAACTTTGAATTAGTGAGTAATTGGAGTTAAACATTCTCACTAATTAAGCGAGCTTCATATTTTCTAAACCTCCCAATTAGTATTAAGTGAGCATTTTGTAATGAAGTGTCACATCTCTAGCGTGATTGTTCACTGCGTGCATATACACAATATGCAAGCGGGGGGCGGACGGGCCCGCTAGGGCGGGCGGGGGCCTGGGCGGGCGGCAGAGCGGGTACCAGTTAAATTGAGCACCGCTACGCCCAGACTCTCATTTCCTCCATCCACCATTGTGTGCCACTCACAATACAAAACATTTTTTTACGAATTTCGACAAAAAGTGCTTTGAATTTTTTCCAATCTTCGCCTCTATTCAGCTCGTAAAAACTTATTGTCTCGCCGCAAAAGAGAGTAGGCGTGTCCTTCGGGAACGTTAGCCTGAATCGCATTAAAGTAGAATAATAAAATTTTACACAATTCTTAAAGTATAATTTAGTGTTGCCACATTAAACTCGAAGTTTCTTAATTTTATTGCTGCGATAATTAGGAGGATGATAACTCTTTAAGAACAAACATAATTCATTTAGAACTTCATGGAGATTTGCGTTTGAAATTGCCGTATTATACTAATTAATTGTTCTAAGGATCGCTTAATGGGCGTTATATGTCTAGAGATTTATAAAATCTGTCAGTTAAAACAAGAATAATAACATTTATCTCCATAAATGAGGCTTTAATGAGATGATTCTGAAGTAGATATAAAAGTACATTTACTCGTAATAAATACCAAAACGTGTTTTACAAGTACCTAGTCTATGTTATTGAAAACTTCGGAAAAATTCAATTCTTCAGACACTTTGTAATGGAAAATGGATTTTTGTAACAAAACGAAGCCTTAATATTTGTAGAATATAAAAATAAAACGTGGTTTTTATATTCATATCGAAGCAAATAGAAAATTGTGACCTTTTACAAGTTTTTAGGGTTCCCACTTCACTAGCAACAAAACCACAGTTTCTTCTTTTGAAGAAATTCGTTGTGTACGAGTAACTGGTTTAATAAAATTAATTAATTTTATAATTTTAACAGCATTTTTATTTTAGTCATGCTGTGGTCCTTCGAGCCGGATATCAGTCGAATAGTTTTGTTATAGTTACTTGTGCTGGTGCCAAAAGACAAGTAAATGAGTTTCAAGTGGTAACTCGCAGACGATTTATACATAGTAAAAGCTCAAAGGACCTAATAATTACAGATCAATGCACCTGTCTCTAAAATACTCATCATGAGCTATTTTCAGCCATAAAATAAAATGACACTTTTTACGTTCTCTAACAAACGAACTTAGTGTGACTTACAGTGTAAGGCGGAGCTCATAACTCACGAATTTATAGTGATTGCAGTGGCGGCTAACAAAAATGGCGAACTTTTGATATACGACGCCACCAACGAGATTAATTGGGGACCGATGGATACAAAACTATAAATTATGTCGTTTTCTATCTTTCGGTTTTAGAATTTAAAATCAATGTATTTTTTTGTGGATTGGTTCTTACGTACTAGTGTCTCGTAATCTGATATTGTAATAGCCGTCGATTCATAATTAAAACACATTAAAAAGAACTAAAATGTCTTATGTGATTATAATTTGTGTCAATGGTGAAGAGCATAAAAACTATCTACTATTGTCTTTAGATATTGAGTTTGGCCTTTTCAAACCTATACTAACAGATAGACCAACTTTGGTTGCCTAGTTTTTTAGTACCTATCGAAGTCATTAAGAATATAAATCTAAGATAGCAAAACGATCTTCTGTAAGTTCTTTTTGACATATATTTGGATAGCCCATTATCCAAGTCTTCACCGATACGTTTTGTCCGAGTCGGGATTGAGGCAGTGTGGTCATTCGAGGATCTTACCTTTATGTGAAGCTGTTCTAGCTGTAGATGCTCTTGTAAGTACGGCTTTGGACTACGGGCTAATACATCCACAAACCGCTACATTTTACCATCCTTTGTGGCGTCGTGTAATAAACTTGAGTTCTCATACGGTATTGTCTCCTGCGTTCGTGAATAGTTGTTTGTGCCGACGTTAAACGAGTTACGCCCCAGGAGATTGTGCGCGATGGAAATGGGGAGATACAGAGGTATGGCAGAAGTACTAAACTTGGTATTTTTTGCTTTAATATGGAAAGAAAAATTCGAGTGCGAGCAGGGTTTGAACCTGCGACCTTCCAATTTTGTACACCGGACGTCTTAACCAATTAGACCATCGCACCCTGCTCACAGCTCTCGAAATTGGTGCGAATTGATTAACCAACCAATTGGTTTTGGTTGGCTTTTTGTTGGTCTAATTGGTTAAGACGTCCGGTGTACAGAATCGGAAGGTCACAGGTTCAAAGGTCGTTGGTTTTGTTTTGAAAATATTAGGTATACAAATATGCAAGTTTTGTTAATGACTATCGTGCACTAAATTATGTGATAGACTATATAAACTATGCTGCATATACCACTACCTACCTACCTAACTTGATTTTTATTAAATAACAGATGAAGAAAAGAACAGAATTCCAGTGTGGGAAAGAGACGGCGCTAGACGACCTGTATAGCTCTGTCTCTTTCCCACACTGGAATTACTCCTGCTTTCTGACGTAACAGTAATCGTCCTGATCTGAACTTCTCCATTTAACCTGTCGTATCTAAGCAAATCGTTCGCGAGTTGTGTATAACTTTTGATAGAAAGAAGCCGAACGCCTTGCCGAAGGCTCATGCACTATGCAGGTGTGCGGTTCCAATAATTCAGGCGTGTCTTAAAGGTTATCGACATTTCTAGAAGAATTTTATATCTAAGGGCTCTTTGAAATGCCAAAATAAAACAAGTCTTTGAAGGATTTCTTGAGATACGTACGTCATATCGTGTTTGAGGCTTATTGCATTGCGATGTGCACATACGTGGGCTTCTTGAGGTGGAAAACGTATCTGAATGTATCGAAAATCTATACGAATATATAAAATTGAAGTTTCTGTTTGTAATTTCAAAATAATAGATTTTTATTGACTGTTTATGAAAGTATATGCGAAACTAATACCAAAAAAAAAATTTGTCTGCCTGTTTGTTTTGGCGAATCTCTGAAACGGCTCGACCAATTTTGGCGGAACTTTTACTAGTATATAACTGATGTTATAAGAAGTATTTAAGCTACGTTCACTTTGAAAAAAAAAGATTAGGGTTTTGTGCAAAAAAATGAAAACCCTTTGAAATGGTTAACAAAATCCGATTCAAATAGGGAAGTAATAATTTTATAATAATTTCATGTGGATGAAAGTCACGGGGCACAGCTAGTAGTAAATATTTTCCAAAATCAAAATCAAAATATTTTATTTCACATAGGCCTAGATGGGCACTTATAAAACGTCGACAAAAAGGTGCACGGTTCGGGTTGGTTGTTTCCTATGGAGAAGAACCGGCAAGAAACTCAATGGTTACTTCTTTCAAATCATTTGGTATTACAATATTATCATGGATACAGCAACTTTACTTAAGTATGAGGGGACAGTTCCAAAGTGCAAAAGAAGAATATCGATGAACGCTTACAAGTACCTACCTATAATAAGAAAAAAAAAAAACTATTTTTTAATACCGGTAATTTGTATGGTGTACATAATAAAAAGAAATCTAGGTAGCTATAAGTCATCTATATCACGTGATAAGCCTTTAGATGAGACTTATTCCAACATAATTTAACGACGCCATTATATTTTGATACGGATTATTTTTTGATACACATCAAAAATCAAGAATATTCATAGGTAACTTTGTGTGTGTTTTAATAAATTCACTTTGAACCTAAAATACCTGACACCTATAAAGATTTAAGCTCCAAAAATAAGATAACACACAACACTTCAAGAGTATATGAAATATGAATTAATTAAGCTATAAATTAACAAATACCTCCATAAAATATTTACACCACACGTTCAAAACCGCAAAATTTTGTTATAAAGTAACATTTAACAATTTAATTCTCATTGAAATTTTAGAGGGTGCAAATAAGCGTGTTCTAAGTTCCCAAATACTTTTATTTTATCGTAAAACTAAATATTATGTGAAAGTAAATTATCGCATTTATTTATAGTGCTCTATTCAGTGATATTATTTAGCAAAAGGGTCAGATAGGCAGTCGCCTAATGTATAAGTTGGTATTCAACTGTGTAAATGTGTTTACTGGAAGTCGATTAGGGTTGGCTTCCAGTCTTACCGGACGCAGTATAGTTGGAAAAAGATTAGACAAACGATGATGGGAGTGTTATTTTATAATTTCAACCAGTTATGTTGAGCAATTTATTATTCTAAATAGTGAAATATTATTTTTGACACCTATTTGCGACGTTGCTAATTATCAGAAAGCACCGCTCTTAATAAACGCAAGTGTGGGTTGAAGTTTTTGGTCATGTTTGTATGCAATTCAAATATTATGTCGTAAACCAATGGTTTATTTATTACCTTTCAAGATAAAAACTCTTATTTTATAGGAGATTAAATTTTGCCCGCGCTAACGTTCGTGTGGAGGTTAGGAATGGTATATATTTGAGTGCCAAATTAAATCGGTATCTATAAAGATAACAGATACATATACAGACAAACAGATCTGTTACTTTCGAATTTATAATATTTGCACAATATGAATGATGATGGTCATGAAAATTATGAAAATGATGGCCACGAAGGAATTGGCGCGACGAACTGAACAATTTCCGTCAGAACTGGAAGGAGGAACTGGTTCGCGAGAAGTGGCAGGAGTGGAAGGCGGCCTTCGCCCAGGATCGGGACAGAGCAGGCTATAAAAAAATACAAATAAAAAAATGGATGGATATTACAAAATTGGTAAAATAAAGAGCTTATGAAACTTGTAAAACGGAGTAACGTCTTTATGATTCCGCTCCGTGAATGATTCGGAATAAATACTTTTGAAGAAATACAGTTTCCATTGGTTTCTTAAAGAATGAAGATTTTCGGGTTTAGTTTTCAAGTGCTGTGGGGTTGATTTATATTATAATTGATGTTGTGAAGAAGTACTAATGGCCGATGGAGCAAGGCTTTGACCGAGTGTTGGCCAAAGTTAGGCCAAAGAAAACAGGGCCGTCCTAAAGATTCTGGATCGACGATATCATCAAAATCGCGGCAAGCACAGAACCAGAAAATGTGGTAGACGCAAGGGGAGGCCTACATTACCCGGCAGTGGGTGATTCCGGGCTGATATGATGATGATGTGTAACGTCCGTGCAGTTCTTGTGTATAGCCTAGAAGTGGCAAAGGTTCCATACAACTCGATTCCTACCGGATTCTCTTTGAAAAATGGCACAGTCAGTATTCTATAGACAAATAATATTATCACATTAAAGATATGTACTCCGGCTTACGTTTTACAAAAATTGACCTTTCACTACTGTAGCCTAGGTATGTAGGCATCGTCATTCATCATTCTCCTGTCCTTATCCCAATTTATTTGGGGTCGGGCAGCATGTCTTCTTCTTGTACTCGTATGCTACTCTTTTAGTTATCATCTCACTAGTCACCCGCATTATGTATAAAGGGTATAAAAAGCCCCTAACGAAGCCGAAAGGCACTTGTTCTCTCCATCATTGCGATCATTTTTTTTGTTCTGGACGGAGATATTGGAGGTCAAATTTCCAAGTTTTTAACAAGTTTTTTTTTTTAAATACATGCTTTTAATGCAAGACCCCCGTACTATTCAATCCATCTATCGGCACAATGCTTTGAGTGCGTTCCATCGAGTCCTACCGTAAAACCTGATTTTTCACCCCAAAATAACAATTTACTAAGTTTGATGTACAATGAAATAAATGTGCTTTGTTGACGGCTACGTGAAGGGTTTGTTTAAACCCTGTATAAGTAGTTTTACCTAAATAATTCTCAGAATATATTGTAGGTATCTATTCTACTTGTGCCTTTGTTGTGGAGTCTATGTGCCACCTGTGCTCAACAAATGAGTGGCTGTCCAATGTCCAGAATATCAACGACTTATTAAATATGCATTTTACAATTGATACTAAGTCACGAGTATAAATATCTTGCTTATCTTGTATCAAATTTCACAGGAGATTGACTAACGGTTTCTGAGTTTAGAATTTGAAGTTGAGATGGAATTTGAAGGATGGTAACGACCACCGTGTTCACTATTCACCCTTTTGCCCTAAGCTATAAGGTTGTAAAATGGTTGCTCGTCAGAGCGAGCGGTAACACCTGTCAAAAAAAAATCGTCTTCAGAAAAACTCGACAGAGTAAATTGTATGAAAGGTCAAAAGTATGTCGCCCAATATTAGCTTGAAAAACACACGTTAGCATAAATACAAGTGAAGCTGAATAAACTTGATTACTTTAATCAAGTTTATTTTATGTACCTTATTTACTAAATTATATTATATTAGAAATTACAGTGATAAACATATGAAATTCACGAAATTATTACGCATAAATATTAATTTTCATGTATTTATTCTAGATTTTTCATCTCATTCATACTAAAACTGTTTTTAAAATAAGTTCCTAACAATCTCGGAGACGAAAAAAATATAACGCTCAAGCAAAAAACAGGCAATTTACTTGCAAAAATCAAAATTAACTTGTACAAAAGTTCAGAATGAGCTGAAAAACGTATTTTTATTCAAAAAATTACTGAAGTGAATAAAACACTGTTATATAGGTAGCTGATACAGTTATAAACTTTCTCTTTTCAAATCCGTAACTCAATTAGCACTTTATAAAGCTCCGGAAAATCGTGAAAAAAAGTCAAACTGTAATTAAAGGTTGGTTATCTCTGGCGTTAGAGCAATTTAGTTAATTGCTCAGGCGATAGGTGGCAATTTCAACTCTTTACGACATTGCCCACGATGATAAGGGCACTAATTGTCGAATAAAAAAGGATTACAGCTAATCCTTGTTTAATAAAAATGTTAATCATGAGATTTCCGTCGCAGTATGCAAATGTTATAGTATCCACCCCGTTCGTGATTGGCCGTAATATGGTAATATACGAACGCATCTATTTATTCGAGTGGGACTCTGTATATTGAAGGTTTTTTATTTCGTTCTAAAACGGTGGTTTGACTTTTATTTAAGACGTTGATGACTTGCTTAGTAGGTAGTTATTTATTTACCACTATCATCATCTGCCTAGCCTTTTCCCAACTATGTTGGGGTCGGCTTCCAGTCTAAACGGATGCAGTTGAATACCAGTATTTTACAAGGAGCGACTGCCTATCTGACCTCCACAACCCAGTTAGTACCTACTGGGTAACACGATACCCGTTGGTAAGACTGGTTGTCAGACTTTTTGGGCTACTGACTACCTAACGACTGTCAAAGATCTACAAATGACACCCGGGACCAACGGCTTAATGTGCTTTCTGAAACTCTGTATGTAATGGGTGGTCAACCATCCACGGACCAACCTAGTCAAGCACGGCTTAACCTAAAGATCGACCCGAGCGGCAAATTTTATTTAGCCACGAGCTCCTCTTATTTACCACTAATTATAACAATTTTACAGACTCGTCCAGTACGGTGCTGTCAGACACAAAATAGAACAACATAACGTAAGTAAAATTACTCCCAGTAACAATATCATTATCTATATTAGTTAAACATGACAATGCTTATAGTGGTACACCTTTTATGGAAGCACAACCCATACAAATTGTGTGTATGTCAGCATAAAAGCTAAGCACGTAATACACTTGGTGTGTGGTTCAACCTCATGTCAGTGCATGCATAATTCTAAGAAACGTAAAGTAGTTTTGTCTAGGCTAAGTTTTAGCACATAAGTTCAGTGCGCAGTTGCATCCGATTCTGTAATAATGATACTGTTACTGATACTGTTAGCCTGCGTCATCCCCACTTCTGGGCAAAGGCCTCTCTCTCCATGACTTCCAAATACTTCAATCCAGGGCCAATGTGGACCACTGGTAATAACAACATCCTTTATCCTCAAACTTACTTGCAGATGCTAATTGATTTAATATCTAGACACCACAAGGCAACGCAACATGTAACGATACTTCAAAAAGGGGTCTTATTTTAACGAGGATTATAGCAATTATCACCTAAGACACAGGTGTTTGTCCTATACACAAGCGACATAACAAACAACACAAATATATAATAAATACAAGAATATACGGAAAATAAGCATACCAATCTATCCTAATTCAAAAAAGGGAGAAAAGGGAAGACATTGACCATATTTCCCGAAAACCTTTAATTAAGCTCCCGATTTCAGGGTCCAAAGGTAAAGATAAAGTAAATATCCATACGAATGGACGTATCATTATGGAGAATTCTTGGGGATTAAAAAAGGGCGCTGTGCAGTGAGCACGTTTCTAATTTTTAAAGCGGGGTTTTACGATCTGCATACGTAGGTTAGCGTAGTGATGTGCTAGCATAGTTTTGGGTGTCGATAGTTTGGATTAGTGGATAGTAGATTATGCACCAAGGGGATATAGCAGTGTCTCACGTCATAGGCACTATTTTGAATCCCGAATGCAGCTAGAGATTCTAGTGCTCCCGAGCGGAGCGAGAGATATTTGAGTTAACTCCTAGCTAAGCGATTGAGTTATGTGAAAAACGAGAAACGAGAATCTGTTATTCTATCAAATCAGCTTATAAATAACTTATTTTTATGAAAAAAAATAAGTTATTAAAATAAACTCTGAAATTATAAAACTTACAAAAGAACTCGTAAATAAAGACACATGTTTTTAATTTGAAAAACTTCAAACTAAACCTAAGAAAGTTAGAACAAGTGGGCACTTGCAACTAACGAAACTACAAATAACTAAAGAAAAAAGTCTCGAACAAATAAATATCGATAAATCGTGCGACCGTAATCCAGCCCTAGTGGAGAACACGTCTGAAAACAAAATTTATTCTAACAATTCATGCGGAGCTCTCCCACAAGTCGGATTATTGTAAATAAGTATTACGACCGACGCCCGCATTAATCCTCGCCGCTTTTTAACGAAACGCGAAAAAGTTAGTTAACTAACTTTTCTGCCGGCGTTGACTCAACAAAAACCACCGGTGAAATATAGTCCTCCCTCTCTTGAGAATTATTTGTATCAATAGAATGTTTGTACGGAATTTGCCTGTTCAAATATACGACGTTATACCCGGGGGGCCTAGTTTAAAAAGGTGTGTTTGAATTTACTAATAAGCACGGGTATATTCGCGGATATTTCACCAACTTTTACGCATACACGAGGTTTTATTAAATAACCTACACCGAAAATTGTTTCATTCTGTTTAGTGAACCGCAAATTCACGTTTAATAACTTTGTGTACACATTCTGGTTGCTACGTCCCGGTGCACACATCGCGACCTACATCGCGCCAAAAGCTATCACGTTAATTGACTGTTGGAATAATTTAAATATATTGCGGCCAACGGCTATATTTCAAAAGTCTATTATAAATCAAAGGATTAGCAGCGGACGAAAACGGGTAAATGGATGCTGGCAATATAGATAATACATGTTTTATTCTGCATACGTTATAGGGCGATAACGACAATATAATCGCGTTGGGGCCGGGCGGGCGCGGCGGGGGGTGGCGGACAAAAAGTACTAAGTACGAGTTAAATACCCTTTGTGTCGCATGCTCTCCTGGTCGCCATTCATCGACGTACGCCGAGGGTCCTCTCATTATTCAGTCGAAATTCGATTATTTTCCCATTTCGTAAAATATCCATATCGTCCCCAGCTTTCACTCTAATTGAAAATGGAGCGATGGCCGTCATCGTGTGATCGCATTTAATGTATTTACACTCGAATTTCTGTTGCTTTCCGTGCTCAACTTCATTACGTATACAATATGATTTAGGTGCTCTTTATTTGCAGTAGCATGGCAGTAGCACGACTATTTTCTCAACACGGATCCTTTTAATAAACGGGCCAGTTGTCGTATATCAGGAGAACAGACGGAAGTAAATATCCTGTCCGAAAATGATTACTCGGCACGGGCAGTTAACCGACGTTATGACCGGCTTATTCCCCATTCCGGGGGTATTAGTCTCGTGGCCACCAATTTCTGTAATTTATTAAGAGTTTCGCTTATATGTTGACCGGTCTTTGGTTGGTTCTCCTTTCTCGCTTGAGGCCGGAAAGAAATATAAGCAGTTAGCGACGTGTGATCAAAGGCTTCCATGGGGCCGACTGATCCCTAATATTTCACTCATAATTGGTTTATTCTAAGCTCGCAGCGTTTCCGTGTGTGGACCTTTGATCCGTCCAGTGTATTAAGTTGTAGCCAGAGATGTATGGCGGACATTATTTGTTCAGATCTGAAGATTTACTCGATGGAGTCATTTGCTATTTGAAAGCGAAGGTAGTGGGGGCGCTTAAAGGATTTCTCGTGGTCGTTTCAGTAATAATATTTTTTACGTAAACATCTGTGTCTCGCTTCCTTCTTTGAATTAAAGGGTGGCTAATATTTATTTTATGGAGTTGGAATTTAATGGAAAATCTGGGTAATTTGTAAACATTATACCCAATCATTTTAATCTTTTATATTCTTAGTACGATAGCCTTTTCCATACGATATTCCTTCAGTCTTTTTAATATGGTATGAGAAAAGAGCTCGTGGGCCTCTGACTTGGCTTTAAATACTTTCAAGAAATATCTCACAAACATGGTGGTTTCCTCACGATGTTTTCCTTCACCGAAGCAAGTGATAATTTTACAAAACGTACATAAATCCGAAAAATCAGAGGTGCTTGCCTTGGGTTCTAACTTGAAACCTATGACTTGGCAGTCCGACGGTCACACCACTAGGCTGTCACTGCTCGGTAGGATAAAACAACCTAACACGCAGTTGGATTAAAACGTCTAAAAACGAAGGAACAAAGGTAAGTAAGTTATCGTCAACATGTATACCCACTATCATGATTTACGTACGTTAATTTCCTCTCAATATGGCCTGTTAGATTGTTTTTGCTTAGTTGTCACAGTCGACCCCTCCGGACCGGATCCGGCTGCCCTTGTCCCTTCCATTTCCGGCCGCAAGCCGTCAAAGCCTTGGAAAAGTTTTATGTTATCATACAATACGGTATGCTTTTGTTATTTTTGAGTGGTATAAAATATAAGTAATATAATTTTTTTTTTGTTTATATTTAAATTAATTTTATTTTATTTTGTCTGCACTTACGGCTTGTTCCATATAATCATGTTTTCTTTCCTTCTTTCTTTATTTAAATCATATTCCAATTTGGATACAATAACTACCCACACGAAAAGCACATGAAAATATAAAAAGTCATTTAAATAAATCCTAACCTTTACACAGCTGTAGTAAACAGCATGTTCAAAAATCCTAATTACCTTTCTGCAAAAATAATGTTGGAAGGAAAAAGCTGCTTCACATGTCTTTAAATATTTAAGATTTGTCTCAGAATACCAGCATTCTGTTTCATAAAAGAACAAAACATATGGTTGTCTGAGGATTATTAATTTACGATTAAACATGTCTGAGTCGTAGCTTATATGGAAGATACAGGAAGAAAGATTTGTTACAGAATGTGACACAACGAGAAAGTTATTTTAATCTCGAACTATGAGACTGAGAGCTACTTTTTAACAAAAATTTTTGTTCATTTTATATATTTCAAAAAGACGAAGTAAACAACGGAGGAAGACCTTTTCGATATCATAATTTCCCCGAACTTTAAATAAAATTGTTGTCAATACAGAAAAGATAAGTTAAATGTAAAGTATAAAATGTGTGTTGTATAAACATGCATAACATAACATCACTCTTATAATCCCCGAAGGGTTAGGCAGATGTGTACCTAATAATAAACCCACATTTCGCCAGTTATGTTTTTAAAGTCCCATGTAATAGGGGGCGAGCCTATTGCCATTGATCGGGTGCAAATCTAGACTGCGTGGCTGTTACTGAGAAATTCCTGATGGAAAAACCCAATAACACGTTATGTTGTATTAACAAATATCCAAAAACATGTAAAAACCTAATAAGAAACACAAACAAGTTAATTGTATTAATTGTATTATTATCTAAGCAGAGACGGTCAAATGTAATAAAAAGAAAAACCTGAACTAAAATGTTCACTATTACTAGCCACAAAAACCAAAGACCAAACCCAACTAAATTGGCACCGTTAATCCGAAAAAGTAATTACACTGAACTAAATCACAAGATTAAAAAAGATCTCTAAATGGCTCTAAACTACAGTCAAAATTATATCGTTAAAACCGTTAATAGCGTCTGCAGCCGATTTTACGATAATAGATTAATACGAGGGTAGTTTCAGCAGACTATAGTTTTCATTAAGGGCCTTCGCCCACCGCGACTTTTTGCAGTGGCGATGCAAACGCTACAAGGCCATGATAAAGTCGCTGGCTGTGTAGTGACATAATCCACTGTATTTAGAAATTAACTAGCACATAATACTTAAAAGGAGATTAACACTAATTTCGTATTTGAAAGGATAGATAAAAGTTAACACAGCCGGGATGGCGGACAACGCGTGGCATAATTTAAAAAACCGAAATGATTAAGGAAATAATTGTTTTTTTTTTAGCTGCGATACGCTTTTTATTTTCTACCCATCTCACACGAAACCCCGATCCTGTGTCACTACAATCACGATGATGTCGCGCTTCAGCATCAACACATTAACGTTGCAGTTTCAAGATGGACTCCGTCAAGACAACAGTCACGCGTTTGCATCGATACAGAAACGATGCTGACGCGCGTTGAAAATACAACTAACGCGCGATAGCACCGATACAAAAGTGCGTTCACTAAACGTGCTACAAAAAGTCGCCGTGGGAGAAGGCCCTAAGGATCTTATTTCGCATTTTATCCGACGCCATTGTTGGAAATGAAAGGCCACTGGCTGATTGGAAGCATTTGTGAAAAGCACGAGTTTTCCGAGCAGTAAAGGTTCTATTTAACCACTGATTAATGTTTACCAGCGTAGTTATGGAACGAGAAGTTGTGAAGAGGCAATCTAACGGTGGTTTAACTTTAAGACTGAAGAGTGGATTATGGGTTTTTAATATCTGGTTAGCGGCGGTTTAGATGGAGTTTATCGGAAGCTGTGAAATAGCTTTTAATTTAGTTTTTGTTGTGGTATTGTGAGTTTGGTTATTTCACACGAAATAGTAACAAACATGCAAAAGACGTAAGCATAATTGACTGCAAAAGTAAAACAGGACCAGAGCTTTAATTTTAATTTTGAAAATTTTCGAAAAATACCTAAAAGTATTCATAGGAAATTGTGAATTACTTCTGGAAAATGACGAGCAAACAACAATAAGATATTTCCACATCTATCCCACCCAAATTCGTCTCTCTATGTATTCTATTTCTTGGTGGACATAATTACGCATCCGTAAGTAATTGGGGCAAAAACCCTTGTTTAAATCGTCCCGGGATTCTGCTGGGGACACTATTGTTACGCCCCACGGTTTCGGTCGCCAACTGACCGAGTACATCCTAAATTGTTCGTAAACGGCTAGTTAATAGTTGATTTGGCCTATTGTCATTTATACTTGAGATTTCGGACCCCTAATCTACAATCTTGTTTCTAATTTTCGAGGAAATTAGGGGGTTTCATGTATGGGTAGACCGAGGAAAACGTCAATTGCAACTGTAGAATTCCAATTAAGCCACTGATTTTCTTTTTCATTGTTGTGTATATGGCGACTGACATGACCCACAATTTAAGTTATCAAGCACTGTTTTAAGCTTTCGCGGTTTAAACTCAGACCAAATAAAAAACCAAGACAGCTCTGCAAACAATACAGTGAAGCATCCGCAAAACCACGTCTCGCTCTCACGCACACATTTACATAAAACTACAACTAAACTACGCTCAAAAAACTACACTCAATAAGTGCACACATGTTTACGGAACCGACTTCACGTCACTATTGTGTCTTGGTTTTTTATGTGGTCTGAGGGTCTAAAACTAAACTACTCACTACGGGATATATTCCGTGATTGTTTATTATTTTGAGCTCCCGATATTTCGACGCTGTTGCAAGTGCCATAATCGCAAACACAAAAAACTCAATCGCGAGGATGGTTTCAAATTGTCGAGTACGTGGAATCCAGTTTTGAGTATGCTCAAAAGTAGCAGCCGGCATCGTATTATAGACTCCACAAAATCTGGTGATACTGTGAGTGTGTTTTGCCGTCAATTAGTGTCGAGTTCCATAGTGTGCGTAGTAAAAGACAAAAAAAGAAGGTAGACGGATTTGTCTGCACCTAACAATTTATTTTCCATCCACCCGCATTCTCCAGTCAACCCACGAACAAGGCGCTTGCAACAGCGTCGAAATATTGGGAGCTCAAAATAATGAATAATCACGGAAGATATCCCGTAAGTGGCAGTATAAGTTTATTCAAGTTATCTTTAGGTTTTATCACCAGCAACCGAGTCGTATTAGGCGAGGCATTTAAAAACAAATCCTTTGAAAACGATTTTCACTCGCCTTGGTCCTCTCGACTGCATGATTGAAACTTAATGTAGGTATCGCAACTAGAGCTTTGCAATCCGCCATCAGACCTACAAAATAGCCACTCCATTGTATATTTTTGAATAATTACCTTAAAGTCTCCCTACGTCGATCGAATTATCGCAAACCAGTACCCAGCCCCCACTCAAATTACTTGCAAATGGTTTGGAAGTCGGTACTGGAATCAAATCTGCCTATCAGAGGGCAAAGGGCCTCTCCGGTTTCTAATTCACTTAATTTGAGCCTTAAATCTCATATTGCAAAATGGACGCGGGCAATAATTGTGTTTAGTAAACACCATACCATTTGGCGGCGGACGTATTATGGGAGAGGACTGTTGTGCAACTGTGGAGCGACTGTCGAAGCATCGTCGGTACTGATAGTGAGTGGCTGTGCAAATTCGAGTTATGGACCTAGATCCCATGAACACATGAGCAACGTCATTTTATAAAAGCTGAAACTTTTCCAGAGGTAGTAGTTGAAAAAGGGGTTTCAAGAAGTTTGTAAAATAGTTAATAAATAGAGTGATTTTTTAAAATGACGTAAGTTCACTCGCAGTTTAACATACTTTTAAGTTTCTGGCGGGGGATTTCCACCACACAAAGCGTCTGGCAGTGGAGGAGGTGAATCATCATACTCGGCCTTTTGTAATATCAAAAAATCATGCTTTATAGTATGACGTAAATTAGCAGCTATTTAGCACACCTTTGTTACCTGATATCTGCCAAAGTCGTCACGACCGACTTTTCATAATATGTCTAATTTTTCCCACCTATACTTACTACAGAACACTACTTCCACCGCCACTACTACCACCGCCACTACTGCCGTTACTGCTACTGCCTCTTCTGGCAGTCACGGGATCTCCAGATCTCCTAAAACCAGAGGTCTACATAATGTAATGAATTTATATAAACTACCGAAAAGCTGTTAAATGTCGTTGGAAAAATACGAAACGCACTAAAAGCATTGCATTTGCCACTTATCCTTAAAGAAAGTTCGTCTTCGAATCTAATTAAAAACAATGATTATTTATCATGAAAAAACTTGTGGAACAATTTTATTCAAAAAGATCTTTTGATAAAAGTACAACCAGCAACAAAAGCGCAATTATTTTATTGATTGCTCACTAGTGCGTTTACGAACCTCGTCCACACAGTAATACGTCCATATAAGCTGACATATAACACTTTGATACCAAATAGCCCATCTGCTAAACACCGGGCGAGCATTAGAGGCCTCGTCTACCGGGCTACGCGGCTTATTGCCCGTAATTATATTGCTTGCTACAACAAAGGTAACTTTGTATACACTTAATGCCCATGGTTGGTCGTCAATAACGTTTGTCCATTATTTCGTAGTAATTAGCTTAGTTGGAACAACGTTCGTATATGATTTAGGACGAAATTGGCTCTGAAAGGAAGTCAGAAATGGGGGCGGTATTGAGTTAGCGGAGAGTGGGTGGCGGTTTTTGAATGGCGATAGTGTTTTTTTTTTTGGTCGTGTATGCGCAAGTAAATAGGCAGCTACTCAAACAACACACGGAATTTTCTCTTTAATATAATAATAGGTATATTTATGAGAGAGCTGCTCTCTATGTCTTTCCGTTGTAATCTTTTCATGCCTTTACAACAGCAACACCAACATTTATTTATTGTCAGGAAACTTTGGCCCGTAGATATACCTTACAGACTAACATAAATATAATAAAATACAACTTCTTTCTTATATTTAAATTGCTTTACGGTTGAACTAACAACGGCCACGTAGACCAAGTCCTGGGATACTTTTTATCCTGGTTGTACATTCCCGTGGGATTATTTCCGACCTCTACGCGGATGAAGCTGAGGGCATAAGCTAGCCTCTGTTTTTTTTTTTAACATATGCTGTCCCACTGCTGGCTTCCTCCAATTCCTTCCTCGAACACTTTTCTCGCTCCACTTCGAACCAACCCTCGCGGAACGCATCTACGTCGTCTCGACACCGCTTTCTGGGCCGTCCTAGGCAGTGCTGTCCATCTCTTGGCACCCATTGTGTGGAGACTTCTGCCCAGTCTCTGATAAAGGTGAAAACAGAATAATTAATAATAATATGAATGGGATATGAAGTAAGTAATGGTTTGATTTACAGCATGGAGCTGACTAAATCATAACAAATATTACTTATTTCATCCCACTCACACGTGTATTAATTACTCAACGAGATTCTGGATTCGACATCATAAAACTTGTCAAGTAATTTTACCCTGCCTTCTGTGTCAATCGAAAGGGTTACAGTTTCTCGTATAATTATGTATATTCATTCTTTGTGTTCATTGTATTGTAGGTACCTCAAAATAATAAATACAAATTAGTACGTTCGGCTCACTTTAATCTTTTATAAATCTCTCTTTGAATTGTTTAGGGGTCACTTTTAAATACAAAATAACTGGTCAGTGTGCTTATTAATCTTACGACCAGTTTCACTCCCCTTTAAGTATCAGATTTCTCATCACACACACACAAGTACAATCATAATCAAAATACGTATGACCGTGAGTACAATAATAATTCCCCTCTAAGACGAAATAATAAGCATTGTGCGTTATTCTTGCGTCTATTAAATACAGAAGAAAGGACATTGTTATAATGTTTTTCCACACGATTGTACGCATGTGTCGTATCGTATCATGTAATAATACTTGTAAGCATCATGTTACTTGTGTTACTAGTGTGGAAGTTCTTATTGTTCATGATTGTACTCCGGCATTTTATTAACGTTATTTGTCATGAGTAGGAAGGTAGGTAAGTACGTAATTATTTCTTGATTCGTGTTTGAGGTTAGATTTATGAGTAGCGGTGATGAAATAAATTTTAGAAAATAATGTACCTGTTTGGTTTCGGACCACGACCTATAAGTGGTACTCCCTTTCCTCTCCTAAAATTAGCATAAGCATAGCATAGCATAATCAGCCTATTAATGTTCCCACTGCTGGGACGCAGGCCTCCTCTCTATGAGAGGGAATGGGCTTTAATCCACCACGCGGGCCCAGTGCGGGTTGGTAGATGTCACATGTCTTCGAATTTTTGGTTCTAGGACATGCCGGTTTCCTCACGATGTTTTCCTTCACCAGTGGTGATGAAATAACTTACACAAAGTAATGCGCCTGGCTGGGTTCGAACCCATGACTTACTGCTCGTAAGTCGGGGTCTCCGCCACTGGGCCACCGCTGCTCTCAAGTATTGTATTATATTATAATGTGTATTATTACCGCAACGCATGGGTAATCAGCAATTTTCCTAAAAAAATCTTAAAAGTTGCTAGCTGATCCTGAAAGTCTTGCTAGCTGGAGTGAGGAGGGTAGGCCGAAGGCCGTCGGAGCAGAGTTACGACGATATTTGTGACAGAAAGTGGGTGTGTAATGTAAAATATGAGCGTAACGATCGCGCGTCACATAGTCGTTAATATTTATCACAAACGGATTTAGGGCATATTGTACTTAGTCATTTCAATTTTATGGCATGTGATATTACGTTATATTAAGCTCGGGTAAGTTATCATTCGGACAAATGATGATTAGGACTAAAAATATTATGGCACTTGAGATTATGGATAAAAAAGTTAGGGAACACAATAGTTAATAGGCCTAGCGTTATTATCCCCGACTTACTTGTAGGGGACAAGTAAGACGGAGATAATAACGCTAGGCCACCATTGCTCTACAATGGCACCACCATTGTGCCCAGTTAAAGCTCTTTCTGAAAGTGCTTTCATCATTTCATCATCTGCCTAGTCTTTTCCCAACTATGTTTGGGTTGACTTCCAGTCTAACTGGATGCAGCTGAATATTACATGGCGGGACTGGATGTCTGAACTCCACAGCCCAGTTAGTACCGGGTAATACGATACCCCTTGGTAAGACGGAAGTAGTGGTCACCCATCCACGGACCAACCTAAGCAAGTGCGGCTTAACCTAAAGATTGACTCGAACGGCTGTTACAATTTGGAGCCCCCGAGCTCCTCGTTTTGAAAGTGCTCTGCTACTGCAAACTAAGCAAACTGAATGGTATCAAGGTTTTACTTATTTTTTACCCACCGGATTTTGGAGACCATAAGATTTTTTTTTTTTTATGAAAGCTACTCTCACTTATTTTAATTACTGTTACTATAGACCGACTGCTTTAATGAGTCCTCGCAATGGTATGCAATATTCTGAAGGTTGATCACGTATTGGTTGGTTGGTATCGTAATACCTACGTGGATTATAGTTATTATAAAGCAAATAACCTGTGGGATATTGTTAGGAATTTGTGGACGCTTATATGGGGCAAGACGGAGGACTCATTAAAGCGGTCAGTCAATAGTCACCTTAATATAGCATTTACAATCATGAAAATATAACTGTATATAAAACTTAGAAACAGATCCCATTACATTCCACCCAAAACCATAAATGAACCCATAAATTAATTACAAACTAACCACTGCAAACGTAGGTACATCGCAATATGTATCAGGCATGCATAACTAATAGGGAGGGGAATACGAAGCGGACAGCGAATGTCCATCGAATGTCAAATCACCCTGCGAGCTGACGCAAACGCGAGCTTTGGCCAAAGCATTCGCTTTGATTTTATTAATGTCGTTCATGGGTTTAGAGCTAAATTACGTATAGTTTTATCTAAAGAGATTTATGTATTATACTAAAAGCGTAATACATATTTTAGAAAAAATGTAATACCAAAAAAAATCTTTTATGCAAAAAAAAACCGACTTCAAAAACACAGAAAAGTGAAAAATAACTTTAGGTCGGTGACTTTTGTTTGTTTGATTTACTTTTTTTGTCACCGACTTCTGAATCTAAAGTTATTTTTCACTTTTCTGTGTTTTTGAAGTCGGTTTTATTTTTTGAAAAAAAGATTTTTATTTTTGCATTTTTAGTTGTAATATCCTATACAAATATTTGCTATACATTTATTTTTCATTGTCAACAATACATTTCATGGTAATAGGCTTATCACCAATAAAATGGAAGTTAATATACCTAACCGTTGCAATGTGGGTGTACTGTAGACTGTACACATCTCAGAGCATTCAGGCGTGATATGATGTTATGACGTTGTGTAAACAATGAACATCCAAGCGATTGCAGCCATCGCGACAGATTTGCTGTCTATTATTAAAGAGTTCCAATGCAAATCTCCGAAAATCAGCATCAGATCTTCACCAAATTTAAATGGGAATACCGCGGAATAATATTCTTACAAACAAAAAAGAATCATCAAAATCGGTTCACAATAATTGGCGAAGATATCGCTGAACATAAACACAAAAAAAAAAAAAAAAATCAGTCGACTTGATAACCTCCTCTTTTTGGAAGTCGGTTAAAAATAACAAAATTATTAAATGTCAAGTTTGATATTATTCACTTCTACCGACAGCAACTAATTGGCTCTAGCGAGTAGATAAAGATTTGGCCACGCTGTCCCGCCTATAGTAACTGTTCTATATTTAAATGTCTTTGGTCCATCATGAATCCATGTTTTACGGAGAAACTTTGCTAAAATGTTCTTCGTTTAGTAAATCTAAATTCAAAACTTTGGTCAGATTGTGTTTGAGTTCGATTTTTTATAACAAGCAAGTCTTATGTTAAGCCTCTGGATAACAAATCAAATACTGTATTGAACATTGGACACAATCACATACCAATCCTACTTTTATTTTTAAGGTACATCAGAATAGGTACTTCAACCCAACCCTTGTCAAAAAAAGCCTTATCAAATAATTGTGTCTATTTACCCAAAATCTTCTGATAAACATTCGAGAGGGGCGTATTACCGTTGCGTGGACTTAACAATGCCAATCAATGAAACATAAAATCCGGCTAAGCAGATGCGATGATTCTTCGTCAATAGTCCAAATACCACGCTCACCCCACACCAAAAGACTTACAACTCTGTCGTGTAAAAGATACGGCGTAATTTTCTGTGTGGAATCTAGAGGTTATAATCTTGTTCAATGTCTACTGGGTGTATTGTTAAGTTGAGCCGGCCAATCAGTTCCATCACCTCTTGAGAAACCAATGAAGCGTGTCTAATTCTTCGCTCGCGAACCGAGGGTTAAGTCTTTACGCATTTGGTTTTGTCATTTTATCAATATAGGCTTCATCTGTTGCGTTCGGGGTAATTCGGGGCACTTCGGGCTCGTTCGGCCATGTTGTGCGCCTGAATAGTCTTTGTGTTGTCAACATATCAGCAAGTTTTGTGAATTTGTGATAACAATCTCGGAGCTGCTTTTGAAGAGTTGTGTAAAGAATTCAATGATACTGTCAGCTCAAAGCCAGTTGTCAAAGTAGTGAATTATATAGCATTTTTGTGCGAAAATTTTCACTATCAGTATTGTTTACACTTAAAAATAATCTAATTCCAGAAACTAGAAAATTTAATAATCAGTCCTCGTATTTCATTGCAATTGTTCATTTGATATTTATTTAAATGTGAGAAGTAAAATATTTTACACAAATTGAAACTGTAGTAAACCATTGTTTTCTAAATAACACGCACCTTTCACACATCACAAAGGCAAATTACACGCCCGTCTTCGACGAGATATCCAAAATAACCTGGCTTTATCTGCCTTAGGTACCTCTGTTTCTTCAAGGATAATAAACAAACATATTCTAGCACTGATCAAAGGATTATTTCGCATATTGAAAACATAAGATCTGGCTAAGCTCATGGCATTCGCTTCGATGTCAATGACATGTCAACAACTCCACGACCTATGCCCTTTTAAAAGGTTACGCTCAAGGTAGGTAATTAAGTAGACAGGGTATAAAAGGTATCTTTTAAAGATAAAAAAAGATATTAGGTAAATTGGTTACTTACATTTTATAAATTTTGAGGATTTTTCTAAATTGTAATGAAATTTATACGTGCTGATAAAAGAAATGACATTTACGACATGTTTGAAGTGGGTTCTAAAAGTACTTTTTGCTATATTTGTTCTAGGAAATATTTTTTTGGTAAGTTTTGTCAAACTTAACCGAAAAACTGAAGTGGCGGTGGGCTGGCCATGTTTTTCGAAGAACCGATGGATCAAAAGACTCCTGGAGTGGAAACCTTATATTATGGGCAATCGTAAGATATTACAGCCCCAGCTAGATAGACCGGCGACCTTGAAATGGTGGATGCTGAAGGTAGCGGATAGTATCTTGTTGCACAGCTTGGGAGAGGTTAATGTCACAAATGTTAGACAGCAACAAGTCGAGTTGAATTTTATGAAACCGAAATTAGCCGCGCTCTATTAATTTTTTTCTACCAAAGAACAATGACATTTGGCTTAAAAAAAATGCGTTTTTCTTTTGCATGAAAGATACTTCAAAAGATAAAACGTACCCACGTAAATTCTGAAAAGAAAAACCGAAAACTGCTATGACTCATTCGCACAAAGATGAAAGATGACATCACTAATCCGAGTACCAACCTACCCAAGACGCGTCACCGAGTCTGCAAAATTTCCTTCCGGGTCAACAATAACATACCACCTCCATATTATTAGAGCATACCTTGAAATAGGGGCAATCCTTCAAATAGGGCAATTAAGTACAGCAGGATTACTTTAGTGGTTGTTGCCTGGTGACGTCGCTGTACCCAATGAACGTAATCCGATTAAGATAATTGCCTGAAATCTTATCGAACAAAGGCTTTGGAAGTACCTTTATGTAGGTACGGAAATATGTGCAGCAATATGTGGGGCATTAATCATATTTTGGGGGCTATATTTTGCATAATAGTTTGTTGGAGAAGGTGATTATTATTTAAGTGCTGCGGAAGAAGTTAGTTTTCGACTGTCCCTAGGTAAAGTATCGAAAGTGAAAAAGATTACTGTTCGAGAGAGTAATTTAAAATTTATTTTACGAATAACTTTGTCATTAATGACTATAATCGGAAACAGTACCTTCGATATAATTTTGATTATGTACCGCGCCAAAAACTATCGAAACTACCAGATTCGATTGATTACTTGAAGTGAGAAAATTAATTTAAAAAAAAAGATATTTTTTTTCTGCCAACTTAATTTTTACAACGGACCATCAAATTAACAGAGCTAATAATGAATTAGTTCTGATATGAAAGGCATCTAGAGCTAGAAAATTATAGGTTTATATGACCATAGAATAGACTAATTTATTATTAATTTGATCTTCCTCATTAAGACTACTTTGAAAATCTAAAAGATAGCAATAAAGTTAGTTTTAATACCTTTGATGTTCTCAGGATAATTTAATACGTACCTTACCTTATCTCCATTTAAATTGTAATATTAATTTATTCCTCTAAACGAAATATTCATCATTCAAGAGAATATTATATCCTAACTTTCACAAATCCATTTAAAGCTACGCTGAAAATTGTTCCTAATTTTGCATGAAGTTTACAAATCGTTTTTACATGTCTAGACTTAAAAACAAATTATAGAGATCTGTTTATTTATACATTTAAACCCGTATTTTTTTGCTGAGTTTGCGTTGTATTAATGCTCGATAAATTGAGTTCTTTCTATTCTTTGTAATGGTACTTAGGGATGTTGAAAAAACAGGCCAAGAGCGAGTCGGACTCGCGTATCGAGGGTTCTGTAGTGTCGTAGTAGCGAAGCCCACTTTAATTTAATTTAATTTTTGTTATTTGTTGTTATAGCGGCAATAGAAATACACAATTTGTGAAAATTTCAACGATCTACCTATTACGAATCATGAGATAAAGCCCGCTGACAGACAGACGGACGGACAGCGGAGGCTTAGTAATAAGGTCCCGTTGGATACGGAACCCTAAAAACAGAAACCTATCTAGTTTTCGATTGTAGCCGGGAGCTGTTTAGTAAATGCTGATGGGGCATTGCGTCAGACAAAGAGGATTCCGAGCTCAGGTTGCAGACACCTGGGTAGTGGCAGGCAGGCTAATTGCCAATCAGACGGTTGGCTACCCCTGCTCTGCGATCATGAGTTGATTGAGTAGCAGTAGATGAGTAGCTATCATTGATTAACTGCTATTTAGATTTGTTTGGTGGCTGCAGGGTTAATATCTGTGTGGTATTTGCAGTTACAAGTGTTATTCGCTGTTACCGCAATGGCCTATTTTGGTATTCGTCTATGTTGTTTGGGGTTTATGTACAGAGTGATTCCTTTTTCATGTGCTCTCGGATATATTTTTTCGCATACACTTTTATTCACTTAAACGAAAAAATACAAGGTCGAAATAAATTGGCCAGCGAAACGCCGCATTTCTGGAGGGTACCGATATCTAAACACAAAAAATAATAATGTAATGAGTCATTTCAGGAACGAACATTTTGCGAACGCAAGTAGAATGATATACTTGAAATATGAGTTATAAAGTTAGTTATATTATAGTTATATCAGACAATGGCCCACTTCCACCTTGCACCGCATGCACTATCACCTGCGCACCTGATGGCACGATTGGCGCAGTGGCTGAGCGATTGACTACTGCGCTTCGTGTCGCGGGTTCGATTCCCGCACGGAGCAAATATTTGCCCAATATTTTTTTTTTTTATTTTTTTTTAATTTTGCCTACAGGTAGGTTATTTATTTATTTATTTGCAAACATGTAAAACACTGGTTAGTAGGCATGCATTAAAATAGTAATAGTTGCTCCGGGTCTGGCTGTTTGTGTATGTGAATTTAAATGTTTGTAAACGAACCCATGATAAAGGAGAAATTCCTAGTGTTGGGCAACGTTTAAAAAAAAAAAATGGGTTTGTTAACTAATATTTTCAGTTTGTACATATAGTTTGGCTAGCTAATTTTAAGGGTGTCCAAACTGTAAATTGTATTACTAAAAGTCTGGTATTCTGAGCAAAATGTAGTTATTTACAGTGTGGTCTAACCGTAATCATATTTTACACGAAAATATTTGTACAGCAGATGGTTCTAAATGATGTAGACATTGAAAATTAATGTTTAATTAAGTTTGTAAGCGATACCTCTCCTTGTTTGCCAATATTACCTGACATCCTACGGTGTAAATAAACTAAGGTAACCTATCAGATAATGTTACAGCTTAGTAAGAAATGGTTTAATTTAGATTTTGACTAAAATGTGAATCGTGAAAATGAATCGTGAAACGTGATTGTGTGATGTGTGTGTGTGTCGTGTTCGTATGAATGTGTATGTGAAGATCTTACTATTAGGTATTGATTTAAAACTACGGGTGTATTAATTGCGTCAGTGATTCTTTGCAATTTTATTCAGGAAACTGACGCAATTAAAAATTAAGGAAATACAGTTTTTATTTACTGTTTCTATGTAATACTAAATACTATCAAAGAATATTTTGCCGGATTTTACTATTAAATTATTTTAGTTATTTGTGTTAGTATTGACGTTTGACTGTGCACTAAATTAATTGCACCACTCAAACCAAAATCGCGAAAGTTATTTGCGAACATTAATCGATGCAGTACTCTCTCCGACTCCCTGAAACTCCAAGTTTGGTAAATACCTGCGACATACTCGCTTCGATTAGCACGTCTTGTTTGAACTTAATTAAGAGCACACGTTTGTAACGAAATGAGCGTCGACTGCTTCAGATCAAAGCGCCCAATGTTAATATTTGCAAACCTGTATTGAAAGAAGTCATTGGCACTGAGAAACGCACACACGTACACACACAAACAAATCTTATAAGAACACTCTGTATAAACAATTTGACACAAGTTTGTGTTTTCATCATCTAAACTTACCGATTATAATATAAAAACATTTTCCATGTCTATGTGTTTGACCACATTTTTGTTTTTAACTACTATTTTGATGCGGTTTTCACCATCACTTAGAAAATTGTTTTTATTTTTTTATTTTATTAAAAAAACGTTGCCCCACACTAGGAATATCTCCTGTATCGTGGGTGCGCTTACAAACATTTAAGCTCACATACACAAACAGCCAGACCGATTCCGATTCCGGGAGGTTTTTTATCTACACAAATAAATAAAATTGAAATATCTGTTTGTAAACTTATACTGTCACTTACGGGATATCTTCCGTGATTGTTCATTATTTGAGCTCCCGATTTGGCGCTGCTTGTAATTTCAAAATGACAGCATTTGAAAAAAAAAAGTATATACACTTACAACAAAAAAAAATTTTTTTTTTTGGTTGGTTCCGGCAAATCTCCGAAACGGCTGGACCGATTGAAATTCTATTCTAGAAATTCTGTATCTAGTTCCTTTCTTATTCCACATACTTAGATATCTACAAATAGTTTTTACTTATCACTTTGATGTCTAAGAATCCACTCTAGATACTAAGCATGGTAAAGTTGACGCGTGCCACCAACGAAATGATATCCTGTATTATATTGACATAGGAGAAGGTCTTACCATTGGTTTCGGAATCTGTGTTTCGGGTTAGGGGTTTAAATATAATGAACAAAGTTTCTTCGAGAAAAAAGTGTGAAAAAAGAAAAATAAAAATCAGAAAAAAAGTAATTTTAAGTTAAATGTGGTTTTGCCGTGTATACGTGAGTGACAGACGTCATACAACATGGTTCTATTAAATATAATACGAATCAAAAAACTGAAAATCTATTGTTATGTGAAAGAATCTTATTATTTTTTCACATAATAATATATTTTCAGAGCTTCTGTAGTTTAGTTTTTTTTTTTTTTCCATGTATGAAATACTGGGTTCAGCTAGATCCAGTTAGACTTGAAGCTGACTCCACGATAGGTGATGGGGACTCTTTTTCACGACAAATCGAGAAACAGTAGTACGTAATTTGATGTCAAGTTTCGAAATCTCGCAATAAAGCGCTGAGAAGCTCCCATACAGCCGCCGGCCACAAGTTTCCAATAAGTAATTAAAATCCTCAGACGCGGAGATTACGGCTCCTATGTCTCCAGAGTGTTTGTTCCCGGCCACTCCAAATCTCTTATGATTTCCTGGTAGTTCCAATATTGTTAGCTAGTTCCGTGCAAATATATTAAAGGAGAAATTGTCTGTTGAGTGGGAAATTGTGGATTTTTAATGGCAGTTTAAATTGACTATGGATTTTTAAAGACTCAGACAGAATTGGGTGAAAAAGGAAGCGGGAGGACTTTGTTGCCCAGTTGTGGGCCCATTATAGGCAAGTTAAAAATATGAAAGGAAATAAATATATGAAAGGAATAATTATCTGATAAATGGGAAATTGTATGCTTTAAATGGCAGTCTATATTGAAATTGTTTTTTTATTATATTTTTTTTAATGATACTTTAAATGCTTTAGAACTATGCACTACCGGGTTTATTCATTAAGTATGCTTAAACTTTAAAGAACTTTAAGGTTCAAATGTTGATCATAACTTACTTTAATAAATAAGTTCCAGAGCTAGCGTAAGTATCGTAAGGACTATGGCATATTGATATTGACAGTTCTGGAACGCCGTTCAGATGTTTTGACCGCGTTCAAAAAAATCCGCTCTTAAAGTTTTAGGTTTGGAACTGCAAATTATTGATTAACGAGGCCATGCGCCCGTCTAAGTGAGTTTCGAAGTCCTATTTGACTCCGTTGGGGATGATTTTGGAAAAACTGTGATACACGTGTCTCATAATTTTAATAGAAGAGAATATAAAATTTCACAGAAAATTCAACCCTCATTTCACCCTCTTGGGGGTGGGGGGTGGAATTTAAAAAAAAACCCTTTCTTTGTGGATACCTACTATTCACAAAGAATACATCCTTCAAATTTCAAGTCTTTAAGACCAGCGGTTTAGGCTGTGCCTTGATGTATCAGTGAGTCAGTCTGGACTTTGAAGTTTATATTGGGGTATGATTATTTAAACTAATTCTAACTGGACAAGGACAACTCGTGTTGGATAACGGATAAAAACAGAAAAAAAAACGTTTTGAAATAAAAATACCAATAAATTACAACCAATCCTGTTGAACAAACCACAGAAAGGATTACAACCGATAACATCACAAAATCCACCCTGGAATGTTATTAAAGGTTGCCCTTGTTTATCCGTGCTACTGTTCGGGCATTTTTATGAAGGAGCGGCCAAATAAGCGGGCACAAACATTAATCTGCTTTGAACAACAGGCAAGATGTAAAGGGACCGTTCTAGTGTCAATATTGTTTTAGGGGACAAAACTCCGCTCTCTGCTATCTCTTGGCGACAATTAGAGCGTGATATGATTTTTTATGTAAACTTAATTTACTTGAGTTCTGGTAGGAGATTTTGATTTTGTTTAATTTTACTTACTGTATTTGGAGGGAGTGTATTAAAAAATGTCTGTAATTGTTTATTTGTACTTACCTTATTGTTAGCTTAGGGCCTGGCGGCAATGTGTAATATTTTTATTTGTTACTAACGACCCGCCCTTGCTTCACGCAGCGCCACCTATCGGGTCCAAAACTATATCTAATGTAGCCTATATTTTAAGTTAAGCATCTAGCAGTAGAGCGGTGAAAACTGCGTTCAAATCCATGCAGTAGTTTTTGCGTGATGCGCGTACAAACATATAGACATAAAGACGGACAGACAAAAATACTAAAAACTGTTGTTTTGGCTTCTATTGCTCTAATACAGACCCCCCTACATGTATAGATTACCTAGATATAATTATAATTTATCTGCGCACAGGAATGTTATGAATGAGGCTGAAAATTTTCTTTATTAATTCTTAACAATATTATAGGCATCGTAATCTACTTTGGTGCTACTTTAAAAACCCTTGCTTTATATAAATAATATCTACTTATAAACAAATATTTACTAAAAATCTTATTTTGATAATAATTAAAACTTCCACACTACACAATGACCCTAAACACACAATATAAACATTAACCCTGCAGCCTCTGCTACGCTAACTAAATCTTTCAACCCTTTAATGCCTACGTCAGCTACAACAATTTAATTATAAATGTCGTTAAACAATCGATGCGTGTCTTCATTTATTACATTCTGCTATAGTTTAAAATGTGGTTGTTATAAACTTATAACTGTAATTTATAACCGCTGTTTTAGGGTTGATTTATCGGTAGTAAGTCAAGGGGTTAAGTTATGTTGACTGTGCGTTTTGTTGCTCCTTTAGCTGTTTCTCTGGGAGGTATAGGCTGTTCCTAAAAGTGACTGGTAAAATTCAAAGGTTAAAGAAAAAAAAAAATATGCTTTTTTTTATAGAAGCTGGTAATCTTAAAAATATTTAAGTAATCATTACTAGAGAAAGAACAATTTTATAAAAAAAAATTACTCCACTAAAATAATTATAGGATTTATTTTAGAGTCTGAATACTTACACTGTGAATCAAGTTACCAAGCTAAATTATTCTAACACATTGTAATTTTAAAATCAAATCTCTAAAATCAGACTTACAAAATTCATGTTAAATTCAACATTACTTCTGCTTAAAAATACAATTGTGATATTTTAAGGGATTCCAACGAAACTCAAGTTAGCGAGAAACATTAAAAATGCAACTTTGAGAAGTTATCGTTATTACAAACTTGTGCGAAGCAAACCAAATGCGCGTAGAAAATTAATTCTATGAAATTGAGAATGTAAACACCCTGTAAAAGCGATTTTCGGGTACCTGCATACTGAAGGCGGCCTGAGAAAGTTTAGATTTAAATTAATTTAGCGGATTATTAATTTTGAATAATGAACTTGGTTCTTACCTTTTAACGCATCGATGAATAAAATTTTGGTAAAAGTAGACGACCCGACCGTTATTCATTTAGTATTAATTCTAACTGCATTTATAGTTGAACTATTTTTAAATTAAAATTCGAATCTAACATAAAACTTGATTTATACTTTTAATTTATTATTCAAGGACTTGGTAAAAAGTTGAATTTTAATTTTTGAAATAATAGCTTGATTTAAAGTTTTCTCCTTGTGGATTTAGCTAAATCTCAAATTCATATGTAGAAAAAAGTGGACTGGAGAAAATTAATATTACATTTGAAGCTCGCAAGATAAAACAGTATAAAAATAAAAGACACTTATTTTAAAGCGGTACACCCATTTGCGTATTTAAATTATAAACGCCCAGTTTACGAGATTACCGGGACTTTGGCAACTGGAGCTAATTGCAGTTGTTGGAGTTAGCGAGACTCAGGCCAGATCTGTTAAACCCCGAATGAGTGTTAAAAGATTTATATCAGCAGATAAAGGCGATTCAAGATCTTAATCCCGAACCCCACTGCGGGAAATGAAGACGTTCACGAGATTTTCGCGTTTATTTCTCGCATTTGTTACGTAAAGCCGACGGAATACGAAAATATGAAATCAGGTTTCAAACGCTTTGCGCCGCATTTTCAATTAGCTTGTGCGAGTGGAAAATTTAATTATGAAAAAATTAATGGAAACCGTTTTCAATCTTTTATCTGAGTTTTCTTTCTATTTGGATTTTATTGAAATGGGTTTGGAAGTCGTGCTTATTGTGTCTGTGAGTTATTTAGCTTACGTGAGAGATGTTTTATAATTAAAATTAACTTGAGATGCATATTAGATAACTGAGTCATTATAAAAAAAGCTTAGTCATTAGAATTTGAAAAAAGCACGCGTACACGAAAAAATAAGTTAAAATAAAAATTCTACGCGAAAAATATTTAAAATACTGACTTCGAAAATAGTAAATGGATAACATTGGTTTTATCAAATCTTCGCCAATTTACCGGTGACTGCACCACTTAACCCAAGTGTCAAAGTTGTAAGAATATTCTGGAGACTTTCTACTAATAATATACAACTTTCAAAACTCTTCAAATATTATTTGAGAAGCAATTTTTGTGTGAGAAAAACCCCTCGAACTACCAGACTGTTGATAACGAAATGTTTTTATTATCTATTGTGCTTATATTTTTCTTTTAAAACTCCTATTACATATCTTTAAATGTATCTATTGTAAATTCGCAGAAAATACAGAGTCTACAAAAATTAAGATGAAGACAAATAAATTATATTCAATGAGCAGAGTAATGTAGTGCGAATTTAGGTTTTTAAAGATAATATCTACTTTGCAGAAACTTGGAAAATAATATACTTTTATATATAGAATAGAACAGAAACTTAGTTAAGTGGATGTAAGTATTCTAAAAGAAAATAATTATGTGTTTAATGCTTACACAGTTTTAAATTTAAATGTTGAGGTTTTTTCTCAACTTTATATAATTTGAGAGTAGCGGTGGCCCAGTGGTGGCGGTCCCGACTTACGAGCAGTAAGGCATGGGTTCGAACCCAGGCAGGCGCATTTCTTTGTGTAATTTATTTCATCACCACTGCTCTCAAAAACGGTGAAGGAAAACATCGTGAGGAAACCGGCATTTCCTAGAACCAAAAATTCGAAGACATGTGACATCTACCAACCCGCACTGGGTCCGCGTGTTGCATTATAGCCCATTCCCTCTCATAGAGAGGAGGCCTGTGTCCCAGCAGTGGGAACATTATAGGCTGATTATGCTATGCTTTATGCTTATTTAATTTGACGTATACTTAAAAACATTATAATTGGAACAAGAGCATCATTATTTAATTACATAACTTTCTAACAACCAGTCTTACCAAGGGGTCGTGTTACCCGGTACTAACTGGGTATGGTGTGGAGGTCAGATAGACAGTCGCTAAATTTAAAATACTGGTATTCAGCTGCATCTGGTTATACTGTAAGCCGACCCCAACATAGTTGGGAAAAGGCTAGGCAGATGATTATGATGAACTTTATGTCATTTGTAACTTGATGTTTTTGATGACTATGCCTTCGTGCTAGCTTGCGAGTGATATTACAGAATAGCTATCCTCTTGTACTTTCACGCACTGTCTGTTTCACAAAACCACCTAAATTTCAGTAAACTATCACAAGCACATTAATTAAAAACGACACGACGTACTCGATAACGAACCGTAGTTATACAAAGCTATTCATATAACTAGCTCCCTTACAGAAAACCGCTAAAGCAAGACATTAAAAAATAGGTGCTAAATTACTTCCTCTCAATCTACGGTTTCGGTAGTTTCAGGATTATTCGGGAACCATAAACGATGGGTGTAGAGTATTGTCTTGAGAAATTATTAATCGGGCGAATAAAAATATAATTAGCGACTAATAATTATACTGAATGGGCGACTATTATACAAAGTATGAAACTATTTATCCGGTCATTGCGGCAAGGAGAACATAGGAAGCAAGACGTGTGAAGCGAGCTAGGGACTTGTGGCACTCCGACTCGGACAGGTTAGGTTCACACGAAGGGGATGCCGGGGTCTCAGTTCAGCCACTTCGCTTGCTCAGTAGACCCCGCCATGCCCTTCGTGTTACGTTACTTTAAACCCTGCAAACAGAAATAGTATCGACTACGCCTTATCTACAATCTAGTGGTTGATAAGCTTGTTTTATTATTTTTTCCGAATCCATGAATTATCACATTGATCGTATTGAACAAATAGTAACTCTTTCGATTTTCAAGTCGCCGTTTTAAACATTTGTATCCGCCCACTGAGTTCGTCCACTTAGTATTCCAGTAGCCCATATTCAGTACTTTTGATACCTTTTATTTGAATTTATTTTCGCTCGTTTAAATAGAAGAAAGAAAGAAAGAAAGAAAAAATATTTATTTGTCGCAGGGACATGACGTGCATCATAAAAAAATACAAAAAATAAACAATAAACTATAAATTCAACAGGACGGAACAAAACAAAAGAAAAAAGTTAACAGCTAAATACTACCCTATTCTCTTGTAATTTCAAGCATTGTTATGAAAACGTGTCACCGTAATCTTCAATTTCACTAACTACTCTACTACTACTATCTCACAAGCACATTAATTCAAAACGACACGAATGTACGTACATACATAGGTTTCGACTAGTTATATATAGCAACCGATACCTCCCTTACAGAAAACCGCTAAAGCGAGACACTGATTCGATTTCACGTTGAACGCTCATAGTTATCGCAGTAAATCTCCGAGGTGATGTGATTTACTTTAATTTAATTTTGTATCTACGTTTTCGCCCTTTAATTACGTTTAAGGCAGAATCTGTCATGTGGGGTAATTGCAGTCTGTGGTTTATAAATCTGTTGTTTTCAGGCTTCGATGATTTCGGTTGGGAGGTACCTATAGATGATTAAAATGTGTATGGTGTGTTGGATTATGGGATAGTTTGGCTTATTGACAATGTTTTAATTTCTAGGTATGTGTATTGTGTTCTGGTAAAGTGTACCGTGTATTGGTCGTAATCGGTTTTCATAAATATAACTCAGTTAGTAGCTTTCACGATTTGATTGAAAAGTATTGAGTGTAAGTTAAATATAATACAATATTTTTATCAAAGTGCCTTGTTGGTCTAGTGGTCGTAAGCGCGACTGCTGAGCATGAGGTCCTGGGTTCGATTCCCAGGTCGGGCAACGTGTTAATGGGTTTTTCCATCACGAATTTCTTAGTAGCAGCCTCGGAGTTTGAATTTGTGCCCGATTGATGGCAATAAGCTCGTCCCCTATTACATGGGACTTAAATACAACTGGCGACATATGGTGTTCTATTAAGTACACTTCTGCCTAATCCTTCGGGGATTACAGGATCCATTTTCTAAGCTATCCTATATCTATTGATTTTAAAAACTATTAAAACTGAAAACCAACAAACAACATTCACAAGACATATATTCTTAATGACTCGAAAGCGTCATTAATTTACGTCCGCCATAAAATTAATCAAAGCGAATACCGTGGTAACACACAAACGCTTTCGACACCAATGTTTAACCTCCCAATAATAAATATATTATCAACCTTTTGCTTAGCTAAGCCCGTCTACGGCATGCATGCTTGTCAAATTATGATATTAGCGGCTACCCAGCGTCGAAATTATTCGCAAAGTGCCTACAAATCAACGCCATTTTCGCATAAACATTAAATATTAACAAAGTTTCTTAAACATGTGTTCTTGACTCGTACGCAGTTATTTAACAGAGGCATGCGTGGGGGCAGTGCGAGCGGTTCAGTAAACTGCAGATGACTAGATATAACTGAAAGATTTAAATGTCAGATTATCGGGACTTATTCCGTTAGGCTCGTATCATGTGGTCAGAAGATGGGTTTCGTGCAATGTAAACACAATGGGTGCGATACACTGTTTTTTTTTGTTATTAAACTAACAAATTGCTTGAAATTACAATTTAGCACAATAACACGGGGCACAACTAATCGGCTCACGCGAGCGACTCACCACGAGCTGTAAACATCGTCACGCATGACCCTGTAGAATCACGCTGTGTAGGTAAGTCGGTCGCGTGATGTCACCACTAGCGCGCTTGCGATTCTTTTTATGTCCGTACCAATGACCGGATCCGACATACATTTAAAACTAATCACTAAACAGTCTGTGGAATTCGCTGCTGGCTTCTCTGTTCCCTGATCATTATAAACTAGGTCTAATCAAAGTTCGAGTGAATCGGTTTTTTCTATGATAATCTTTTAATCTCTTTGTTAATACTTTTCATTTTTTTTACTTTTCACTTTTCAAAAGATCCGTTATTATAATACTGTCTAAGTCCATATTCATTAACATATCAGACTGAACCAAAACGATATTATTCCTTATCCATTATACTCCTATTCCCATTGAATTCCGCCTTCCACATCTTATTCTATCCACTAGATACCACAGGACATCGCCGGTCTATTTGAATACGTCCATATTACTCCAGCGTTTGCCAATTCACTGTCACCACTTGAAGCCGCGTCAGTCTCAACGACCATTGGACCTAGACATATTGCCTCCCCACTGTTCAGTTTGCTGATTGTGTTAGTTAAATGTCAATAGTACCTGCCTATACTCGTATGTAGCCATTTGTGTGACTGTACTAAGCGGTTTCAATCAAAATTGAGGATATATATGAGCCGCCGCATCAACAAATGATCGATGTTTCTATTTCGATGACATTTGTATAATATTATCACGTCCACTTATACTAAAATCCTACTTTAATATTATAAGTGCGAAAATTTGTGAGAATGGATGGATGTTTGGTTTGTTACTCTTTCACGCTAAAGCTTCTCAACAGATTTGGATGCAATTTAGCACACAGATAGCTTATATGATATTATTAAAAATGATTAATAGTCCAAGAATATTTAAATTCAAATTAAACTCATTCCTGTTGACGAAGTGCTACTATAGTATAGAAGAGTTTTTTAGGGACAAAAATAATGCCACAGTGTAACTTGTTTATTTGTTTAGGTTTAAGTCTAGTTCTTGACATGTTATTTTTTTATTAAATTGAATGTTTGTTTCTTTTTTTGACTAGGCTAATTGTGTTTTTATTTTTTTATGTTTTATTTTTTATTTCAACTAAGTTCTTGATATTACTTATTTTATTTTTGACATTTTAACTGTATTATTGTTTGTAACTATTATTGATTATGTAACTATTATTGTTTGTAACTATTATTATTATTGTATTAATCCTGTATTCGACACAAATGTATTTTTGTTCAGAATAAATGACTAATGACTATTATATAAACTATCTGTGTATGGATTTATGAGCGTATTGTATAATTATCACTAGCTTCGGTGATGGAAAACACCGTGATCCCAACATGTCTGAGACATATTTTTCGACGGCATGTAAAGCCAAGTCAGAGGCCCATGGGCAGCAAAAAACTCTGACACCAGGTTAGGCACTGACCACACCTCCTCACTGCACGGCACTGACCTCACCAAAAAGAAGAGCTTTAAAGTTATATTATGTTAGGAAAACAAACTTTCACTTTTACAAAAGGAATTTATGTTCTTTCAATCAAAATAAATTGCTACCCGCTCGCACTACGTCCCCACCCAAAACAGAATCCCTCCCCGCTATATCCCTAATTACTAATCGTGATTACACACGCGTCGCGTAACCGTGTTTACCTAGACTATAATTAAAGCAAGTTAATCTAAAATGTACCCGTCTTTCTCGTCTTATACAAAATGCAAGGTGCCGGGAGTACTCCAAGTACTCCGAGTACTTCTTACGGGTTTAGCAGCCACTTAGAGAAGCGTCTTACGAGAGCTCCCAAGTTTTTATTTAAAGGAAAATTTCGCGCTTCGACAGGTCTATTGTTTTTGTTGCATTTAGGAGTGTTTTGTTTGAGGGTTAATTTTATGCTAGTTTTAAAAAGCGCGCTTATTACTTAGAACTTAAATGTAACTGGCGAAATATGAGCGTAGGTACTAAAGGTAAACCTTTGCATCCTCTGCTTAACCCCTGGAGGACTATAGGCGTGACGTTATGTTTTAAAAAACCGATTGATTATTTTTTAATATTTGTATCTGTTTTTTTTGTCAATCATGGTATTATCAACACATACATTTGGCTACTGAACTAGGGTCTCTCCAATTGACCGTTTCAGTGCCTGATTTTGGGGGGATAAGAACACTATCATGGTGTTTGACAAGGAAATCGGTGTCCACCGCATGATCTATGAGCCCATAGCCTAAAAACCAAATAAATAATTTTTAATTTCGCCGATAGCGATATATGCCACAGATGTATTCCCAGAGGTGCTACGTTTGAGATAAACAAAAAACCTGTCAGCACACACCCTATGAAAACATGGTCGGTCGATACACACATACATAAACACTCATTTCAATGTCAGAGTAATAATAAAGAACCATTACAACACACAGAGGCCTGTATTACGCAAATAATGAAACGCTTTAAAGGGTTACACAGGGGATGTTCGCGAGGGGATGTCGCTTCAAGGTCAAAATCTACACGCACATTTTATATGCACGTAGATGAGTACTGTACGGAACCCCAGGCGAATATATTTAAAACACAATATAATATGATTATCAGGCTGTCCCCCTAACACAGACAAAATCAATAGCGTCTGCATGAAGGTATATGCAAAATAATGGGATAACTCGCGATGCGGAAAACTCATTAAAATGAGAATATGCACCGCTCATCTGCATAGCCTTTTCCAGACTTTATTGGGGTCAGCTTCCAGTCTAAACGGATGCAGCTGAATACCAGTATTTTAAATGGAGCGACTGCCTATCTGACCTCTACAACTCAGTTAGTACTGGCTATATTCACCACTGATGAGTCTAAAATAAGTAAGTTCTAGCTCTTTTAGTATTAAATTTTAAAGACACTAAAAGTAAGTTAAAAATGTACCGTAACGATACCAAAAGTGAAAAGATTCTAAAGATAATTACGAACTTCGTTTTATCTTCTATTCACTGAGAATTCTATTCTCTTTTTAAGATTTTTGAAAAAGAAAAGAGCCAGTTCTATTTTATCAAATCTAAGTGCACTCATTTAGATAAAATTTTTTTGACTGTTCACCTTTTTTGTAACAAGTTCTTTTTAACATGTATCAATCAAAGCGTAATTTCTTTCCGTTTTGGAGTTAGACCAAAAGGGAGGAGGTCCTGTTATCACAAGTGGGTAGAACAACAATCAAATGATGCCACTTTGCAGTGACAAAGTAGCATGGTTTCACAGCATTATGCTGAGTGAGAGCGATGGCCGTCTTGCGTGAATGTTACGTATATTTTCTTCCTACTTATTTCCACTGTGATTTCTTATGTAATGTGTGAAGTTTTAATAAAAATAAATGTTATTTCTGACTGCCTCAAGTCCTTGGTTCAATTCCCGGGTTGGACAAAGTGTTATTTCATTAATAAATAGCAGCCAGGTTGTCTGGATTTGTGCCCGGTTGATGGCAATAGGCTCGCCCCCTATTACATGGTGTGGGTGTACTTGCTAGGTACACCTCTGCCCAATCCTTCGGGGATTACAAGGCGTGATGTTGTGTTATGTAAATGTTATTTCTCTTGATGAGTAAGTACTTCCAACATAAAACGTTCTGATAATTTCCCATATACGTCGGTATCAGACGGCCGGCAGATGTACCTGTTTGTATAGTACTATTTACAGTGATTGCTTCGTAATATTTATGTACCGTACACGGACCGTGACCGAGCCGGAACGTTACTTTGTGTGTGAAACTCTCTTTTAACTTCCTGCATAAAAATAGTGGGAAAGGAGTTATTTTGTGATGGGTAAACTTTAAAACTCGTATAGTAGCGTTTTAAATCTATGTTGTTCTGTAAACAATAGAAAATGAGGTTCTTAAAAGGTCTTTCTTTTTATTTATAATAATACATAGCTTAACATTTGAAGAAGCTTGTAAAGAATATTAGTGCAAAATTTGAACAGGTTCTATGCAGTAGTTTTTGCGCCATGTCGGAACGTTGATTTGGATTTTTACGATTTTATTATATGTATAGTTATGTCAAATGAAATGAAGCAAACGATGGAGCTGTCTATGTTGCTAAGTACTGATCGGAAAAAGTAAAAAGAGCAAAGAAAAATGGTCAGCAGCCAGTAAAAAAAAGTTAAAAAATAAACTAAATGAAAATTTTTCTTTTCTTGACACATACCATAATTGGTAGGTAAAAAATACGTCGAAAGAATATTTACGGGTAAATGAAGCTTGAAGGTTTGGTAGGTTATCGTTCCAAGACACGAAAAGTATAAAACCTTACGCACCACGAACGCCACGAGTATTCCTCATTTCAGACCATAAAGATGTCCTCTGGTAAAGTGTTATTTTACTAAAAATACAGTAAGTATTTTCAAAATCACCACTAATGCAGGTAAAATTCAAAGAAAAGTGTCGTTTATACGTTCTTTAGTCGTTCATTCTTTTCTAAAGATCCTCACCGATATCACGAAACGTGTAATAATATTTTACTGAAGCGCGGTTTCAGTGTAGAACATCCCCAGACGATAGTTTGTTAGTAAGAAATCGCACACTTGAGATAAAGTCCTTTATAATTCCACTACTTCTTAATTTTCTTTCGCTGGTTAATTTAAATAAAACGGCCATTTGAGTATTTTTGCCTTTTGTTTATTTATTCAAAAGAGTGCAAAGTATTCGTTTATTTTAATTTGAGTGAGATGTTTTCTTGTTAGTTAATTAGCTTTTTATGGTTATGGAGCTCGTGGCTAAACAATAATAGCCGCAAGGTTAAGCTGCGTTTACATAGGTCGATCTATGGATGCATTTCCTTCCGGGTTTCCTCTGTCGGAAAGCACGTTAAGGTTTTAGTCCCACTTGTCATTTGTAGATATTTGACAGTCGTCACAGGTAGCCAGTGTCCCGTGTCAGACAACCAATCTTACTAAGAGATATCTTATTACGCAGTGCTAACTGGGTTGTGGAGGTCAAATAGGAAGTCACTCCATGTAAAATACTGGTATTCAGCTGCATCTGGTCAGACTGGATGCCGATCGTAACGTAGTTAGGAAAATGCTAGGCAGATGAAGATGATAGTTACCGTTTTATGGTTTTTTTGGGCAAAATTAGAACCCTTGTAATTATCCTTTCTGTCTGGGCTTCCGTCTGGCATATCTGACATGTTCCGGAGTCATTTTACTCGCAGAAAACCGGAGACATAACTTTGTTTTTGATAGTTTCTTCGAGAAATAGAATGAAACAACTTTATTTTTGCTGACTAGAGGATTTAAAAATTTAATAATATACATGCGTAATTATACATCCCGACTACGTCTCCCTTCACTGGGTGTGGTCCGACATGCAGGTGGCAGATTTTTATTGTGTTCACTGCTGTATTAAAAAGGTATACCTACAAACGTTTTGCCCAACATTCACATAAAATATTATTGCGTAGTTACCGCAGGTAAGAAAAAGCCTTGCCATAACTAAGCAAACTTTATAATTTTAAGTTCAACTACACTCATGACCCCAATTAGTTATGCATCACGTGCCCTATTGTTGTACAAATAAAGTTCAGTATTCAAAATAAATCGTTTACTTTAAAAAGGTGAAATTTTAAGGTAAATTATTTACAAAAAAACAATGAATAAGCCACCCTTTTATCATATTTAATGTTGGTCTCTAATTTTGGGTACTGAATATTAAAACTATGTTTTTTTTATGTGCTTATAAATGATAGGTACTTATGTTAAAGATCACCAGTGTTATGATTACAGCAACATGGAGTCAAATTAAGTCCCTCCTTGACTGACGTATATCCAGCTACAAAGTCACCGGACTGCGGAAAAGCCCGAAAGAAGGGTAATGATTTTTACCATACATGGTCATGTATTTTATTTTATTGTATTTGGGTGGTAACAATGGAGGTTGCCATAGAACTCGTGAACACACATAAATAAAACTGCAGTTGTCAATAATATTGTTTTGAAGCGAACATCATTATTTAGCAAGCTTACTCGAAAACCACAAGAAGACTAAAACAAGAAGAACAACCGAGAAGACATACTGCGTCGACCCCAAATAAATTGGGATAAAGGCAAGAGAATCGGTGGCGATCACTCGCATCCGACCCTGGTCCAAGCCATGGTCCGGAGTGAGAGGGAATGGGAAGTCGTTACCTCCTTCTGCGAAGCAGTCATGCTAGTGAAGGAGGTGGCGGGACGTGAGAGGGAAATAACCTCACATCTCAGCCGCCGCTGGAGACGCCCTGGGCGTCGGGGGTCACGTGGTGGCTCCCGGCCACCGTAGGCGCGGGCCTGTGGACGGCGAGTTATGGGCTAGCTCGCCGTCCGGCCGTCTTATTACGACAGGCCGTGTCGACGGCGCGTTCGTGTTCCACTTGCGCCTCAAAGAGATGTCAGCAAATAAGTAGGGGTCCGCATGGGCCGATGCCTACCAGGGCTGCGGGACTGTTCGAAAGAGATACCGTGGCCTGGAACACAAAGGGAAAAGAAGGAACATGGATGGGTTTTAGTAAGTACAAGTCTGACACTCCCTTCCGCTCCGCCCAGAGTAGGGGGGGCATTTGATGATTTCCCATCCGGAAAAAAAGGGCAAGAGAATGATGATGATGTGTGACTCGAAAACCATGAAGAAACGCTTGTTCTGGAAATAAAAATTCTGTTTCATTCACCAACCCTCACTGGGCACGCCTAAACTCTAGTCCCCTCTCACAGCGTAGTGACCTGTGTCCCAGCACTTTAGCAGGAAAGTTATAGGTTTAGGATTATATTTTTATCTTTACTTCTAAGAGCTATCATTATCTCATCTGCCTAGCCTTTTCCCAACTATGTTGGAGTCGGCTTCCAGTCCAACCGGATGCCGCTGAATGTACGCAGTATTTTACATGGAGCGGCTGACCTCCAAAACTCAATTAGTATTAGTTAATATGATACCCCTTGGTAAGACTGGTTGTCAGACATTCGGGCCACTGACTTCCTAGAACGGCTGTCAAAGATAATTGACAGCCGGAACCAACGGTTTAACGTGCTGACCACCCATCCACGGACCACGGCCCCGCTTGCCTAGGGTAAGCGTGGCTTAACCCGACCCGAACGGCTGTTATTATTTAGCCACGACCTCCATCCATCCGCCATCAAAAAATATTATGAAGGAGTCTGTACGCAATAATAAATCAGAATGCAGCACACAAAAATCCTTTAACAACCGATAATCATGTTCGCAACAAAAACGACTCACATTTCCGTTTTCATCCACACCAAAGGACACCTAAACGTTTTTGCAATAGCAACTCTCCGCTTAGTGCCGTAAGATGAAATTCAAACAGGTCTTCAATATTTAGGTATTAATTTTGGCATAGCCCAGCGATAACGAACAGCAGTCCCTTCAGTATTTGAATCCTTTGACGTTTCAATAGGCAACACTACACTCGTAAAATTGCATGTGTAGTAAGTATCTGAATGTGTAGTAAGTGTCTGAATGCATCTCTATACGGATTAATAAAATTACAGACTGACCCTCCGGCATTCATTCCCCAGCTAGCCGCTATATTAAAATAATCTGGACACTAAAGGCTTTCACAGAGAGTTCCGTTTCAATCAAATTGTATGTTTTTTTGTAGGGATTCTGATTAACAAATAAAGTTTTGGGTAGGAACAATATTGATTTTTTGACCATACAAGGTTAATGAGATGGTTAAAAAGCACGTTTCATATTTTACAAGGTTAAGTTCACATGTGCGTAGCTTAGTGAGTAAAATGGTGACTGCATAGAATTTCTGGGCTCCTCGTTCTTAGGGAAGTTTATAGTAAGTCAAATGTTTGTTTTTTGTGCTCATTTTGGTTTTCCGGTTTCTATGGCGATAGTTAAATTAGTTAGCTCGCATAGTGTTGAGTGACTAGTGAGATTAAAATCTTATGGTGGGAGGCAACGATTTTTCACCCTTGAAACAACGACTACGTGACTTGAGCAACGATTTTTACAACTCCGAAGTACCGGTGTACTATTTGGTACACCAACTGCCTAACCCTTCGGGGATTACAGGCGTGATGTTATAACATAACACCATGATGTTATGTTATTAGCTTGTTTTGTTTTTTTTTAAAACGTTGCCCCACACTAGGAATTTCTCCTGTATCGTGGGTGTGTTTACAAACATTTAAATTCACATACACAAACAGCCAGACCCGGAACAACTACGTATGGGCCATACAAATATTTGTTTCGTGAGGGAATCGAACCCGCGACACGAAGCGCAGCAGTCAATCGCTCAGCCACAGCGCCAACCGTACCGTCAAAAATAGTACACCCATACTTCGCCAGTTATATTTAAGTAATCGGGGGCGAGTCTAATGCTATCAACCAGGCACAAATCCAGACTGTCTGGCTGCTACTGAGAAATTCCTGATGGAAAAACCCAATAACACTTTGCCCGACCTGGGAATCGAACCCAGGACCTCATGCTCAGCAGTCGCCAATAGACCAACGAGGCAGTTACAAATAAAACTGTTGTAAAAATAAACGGTTTTCAAGAAACTCTATCTGTTGCACTCGAGCTGCGCTCAATAACGTAAAAAAATCAGAGATAATGTAGCTAAGATCACTGAATAGTTATGATCCTTATTACTAAAGTATTTGAATAAAGAGCAAAACTAAAGACTGCTTTAAACATAAAGTATTAGTACTCAGTTATAATGGATTCTGTTTCCACATCAAGAACTGTTCAATTAAATGAACCTTTGTGAGAAACTTGTAATATTTCTTCAAGGGAGGCTGGTCCTTTATATACTCTGAGGTAGGAGGGTTGGTGAGGTCAGATTATATAGGTCAATTTACTGCGTAGAAAATATTTGCAGGTGTGCCTTTTGTATGGCTATGAGCGATCTTTGTGATAAAATACCGCGTAGTTTGTAAAGTATTTACGTTGCTTGGTGTATTATGTTTTTTGTATATTTTTTTACAGATTTCTAAATATATAAAAGCGAATTGTACAATAAAACTAGGGCAACCTTTTGTGAGTGAAATTCTTTGGGTTAAATAAAATATGATGTCATCTACCAACCCGCACTGGGCCCGCGTGGTGGATTATAGCCCATTCCCTCTCATAGAGAGGAGGCCGGCGTCCCAGCAGTGGGAACATTAATAGGCTGATTATGCTTATTATGCTATGATGTCATTTATTCTTTGGATTTTATAATTAAGAAAGAATAAATAAATATTTATTTATCGCTGGGACATGACGTGCATCATACAAAATAAAAACATAATTATTAGTATATTGAAATTGATGTTTCTTACAAATGTTTTTGGTCTTTGCCACCGAAGAGTATTGTTATTTTTTTAAGTTTCACGACGTTAAGACGACACTAGGATCTTTGCATACTCCTTTCGCATCAGGTACAGATAAGTTTTAATAAAACCGGCCACAAAAAATAAAAATAGTAAGAAACAAAATATAAAAATAAATTAACAATTAAAGCGGGATCATGATATACAGCCCGCTGACAGACGGACGGACGGACAGCGGAGGCTGAATAATAAGGCGTTGGTTACCGTTCGGGAACGGAGCCTTAAAAAGAAAACCGTTCTGTTTTTAAAAGTTACCCAAAGCCATGGTATAATAATATACTTCGCCTGGTATTCTCTTCCCGTGACAGCTGGGTCACGTGATTGGCCCAAGAATACGTCATCAGTTGCGATGCTGTCGATGTGTTGCGACGGTGTGTGATTAATTTAACCGAGCAAAAATGCTTTTTTTAACTTAACAAAGCAATTATGAACTAATAAATCAATATTTAAATTAAATTAAAACTAATTAGATGAATCACACGAGTTACTAAATAGTTAAGCTAGTTATTAATTTATTTTATTTTCATTCACTAAATGAGAGTCCCTAAATTTACTGAAAAGGACAATCAATAGTAACACTAATCGTGACGTAGTCTTGGGCCATCGTGGGAAGAGAATACCTGGCGAAGTATATTATTATACCATGCCCAAAGCTATATACCTCTTTCTTTTAAAATACACACCTAAACCTTCAAAACAAAACACCCTATAAACTACCCAACTATCAGATTTATATAGCCTTCTAATACCATTTCAAAGACAATAAAGCTAGGTCCATTATGCGAAATTGGCGCCACAATGTATGGCCATAACGCATCGTTCGTATAACGCTTCAAGACAGGTATAAGCCATCGGGGAATAATAAAATACCCTTATCGGCCCATTAGATGCTCGTAAAATAACAGTTAGTCATAATATAATAATGTGATGGATGTTAATATCCGTGTTTTTCTGAAGAGATTGTTGTAAATGGGTGTAGCACCCTTTAGTTAGTGTTTGTTTGTGTTTCACGTGGGTGTGAAGAAAACAATGTTTTACACCCAAGTGGATGATTGTTTTGATTGATTCAAATTAGGTATGTATTCATGTTGGTGATCATATTTTTTTAAATTTTGTGGTCTTAGGCGAAAACAAAAGAAACCGTTTTAGAAAAGTGAAAGTGCACAAAATCAAAAAATCAAAATCATAGCATTTATTTCAAGTAGGCCAGTTACAGGCACTTTTGAATTGTCGAAACAAAGACAACAGTAAAATATAGCTACAGTCCCAGTCACAAGGCACAAAAACTGTGAAAGTACTGTAGTTGCCCATTCCCTAACGTAGATCTCTATGGAGAAGAACGGGCAAGAAACCCCATGGACACTCTTTTAAATCAGAATACTTTAACAAGACCTTGGTTACATCATTCATGTTGAGATGGTACATTATGTGAGAACGATGTAGCAAGATGTGTACGTTTAAAGTACCCATAGTAAAAACAATTCAAAAATAAAATAATTAATTCAAATAAGCCGTGGCAAACAAGAGCCACTACGACGCCGCTGTTTAATAATATGAACAATTGTAAATCAGAAGAGTTGTGTGTTGTTGCTCCTATTACCATGTCATCGCCGAAATCATTGTAGAAGCACACGAAAATATTGGATTAGTACCTTTATTGCATTAAAAAACAGTGATGGACAGTTCTTTCACCAAGAATATAGAGAGTGGCTGACCAACAACCAGAAGTTTTGCCACATAAACAACTGAGCGGGTGCCGCTCCGGCGTCGCAACGCATACACACCTCACCGCCTCGTCTTGCGAGTAGCATGTGCACTACGCCGCTGCGACACCGCTCCAGCAACGCGCTGCAACGCACCGTGTGCATAGGCCTTCAAGATTCGGACAAAAAAAAAACAGAGAACTCTGGTTACTGACAGATACTTCAGTACATTATCCGTTAGTGTCTAGTGTGCGGAGTCGCGTCTGCAATTTGCGATGTTTACCGTTTTGACCAAACAATCATATGGCCGCAATATAAATAAAATTGTCTTTAAAACAAAGTACCAGAGAAGCCTGGAAAATATACAATTTGAAAAAGACGTCGTCTCAAATCAATTTCCTAATAAATCTGGAAATATCTAAGTACACAAGTCCAAGGAAATCATCAACGCACACAACTCAAAATAAAGTTAACAAAATAAGAAATATCAATCACTCACCTGAGCTCCGACCAGCACGCGCCCTCCTCATCGACTCGCTCGTTTTCGCACCCCCCTCCACTTTGCCCCCCCCTCTTTATTCGCACTCTCCGCCATTTTTGGCTTCACCCTTTGGCATTCTTTCGCCCGCCCGTCAAAAACGAAATCGCGCGCGTGATGTTAGGAAAACATACATCATGTGCACAATAGTGCAGTAATAGAGTGGTACGATAGCGATTTTATTATGGAAATTCATCCGCTTTTCGCTTCCCGCTTGTAATAACATTTCTGATCGATAAAACGCGTTTTTCGGACTTTTTTTTTCTCACATCACTATTGTTGGTATTATCAATTATTTTCACAGACGTGATTTAAAATATTTACTCTTAGTAATCAAAACAAACTTGTTCAAAACAAATTTAAAAAGCTGCTAATAGGCATTCAGCAATCAGAATTCAAAGAAACTTATTAAATAAAAAATATTGTAGAGAATACTTTAATACAGAACCACCTCATTAGTGCAGAAAATCTCTTTTACGAAAATTAAATGGATTCTCTATCAATATCCAATTCAGTATTGAATATTCATGAATCATAATAAGTAAGCAATTTCTGTTTGAATGCGTTTTGAACTTGTGAGCGTTATTCGTGGGTAAAAAATGCGATTACTTGCCGATACCCATCTCTTGATTTATTTATTGTTATTGTTTTTTCTTTATTTAAATAATATATTGAAATCGTTCGACTGTGTAGGAGGCAGACAATTTTATTATAAACGGATGACGAGTCGTGTTTAGGTTTCAATTATAGTTTATGGTTGTTTAAGTTTTTAAAGGCAATCTCTTATTTGTTGTTTTAATAAGTTTACACTCACAACTTTTGACCGACGACACGTTTGGCGCAGTGGCTAAGCGATTGGCTGCTGCGCGGCGGGTCGCGGGTTCGATCCCCGCACGGAACAAATATTTGTATGGCCTACAGATAGTTGTTCCGGGTCTGGCTGTTTGTGTATGTGAGTTTATATGTTTGTAAACGCACCCACGATACAGGAGAAATTCCTAGTGTGGGGCAACGTTTTATAAAAAAAGAAGAAAAAAATTGGGGTCGGCTTCCAGTCTAATCGGATGCAGCTGAGTACCAGTATTTTACATGGAGTGACTGCCTATCTGACCTCTACAACCCAGTTAGTACTGGGTAATACGATACCCCTTGGTAAGACTGGTTATCAGACTTTCGGACCACTGACTACCTGTAACGACTGTTCTACAAATGACAGCGGGGACCAACGGATTAACGTGCTTTCCGAGGCACGGAGGAAACTCGGTATGTAATGGGTGCCAACCACGGACCAACCTAGGTAAGCACGGCTTAACCTAAAAATCGACTTCCGTGTTACACGTGCTTGCCCTAAAAGCACTCCACGTGTCACTTATTTCCATATCACCACAGATTTATTACTCCTTTCAAAACTATCCAAGTTTCATTCTTCAGGATAAAAAGCCACGTCATACTTATAAATAATTCAAACATCAGTCGCACCTATGTCATTTTCAAAGATAATGTGTTATGATTTATTGCGGAGTCAACTCCTCACCTTAAGTGGCACGTCTTAGGAGCTTGTTTAGACTTGTTCGCGACAGTTATATGTGTGTGAATTTATGTAGACAGTAATAAAAATAGCTAAAGTTGTATGAAAATGTTTTTAAAAATGCTGAGTAAGAATTGAAGCAGACGTAAGGACGACGGAATAATTTTTCGAGTCGACGACTTGGATGAAAATAATGGAACCTTAGTATATTGTAAAATTCGTATTTTTATCTTCACAGGTAACAATAAAATAATTTGGACGAGTAGATATTGTGTGAAATCATTATTTGCGTGTGGGAGTGGCTCTCGTAGCGCCTACGCATTTCTCGTAGCTTCGTAGCACTGCTACGCCAGTTTACCGTAGTAATTTTCAATTATGTCTGCACAAGACTACTCGTAGCAAGAAATATTTCTCGTAGCATAAGAACTGTAACTTTCTAAAGTTTGTTCCTTTGTCAGAAAAGGCACTTTATTTGGGATAACATATGTACGTACATAACATCACACCTGTAATCCCCAAAGGGTTAGGCAGAGGTGTACCTAATAGAAAACCCTTAAAATTTCTGAAAAAGAAATTCCTGATGTCAAAACGTAATAACACTTTGCCCGACCCGGGAATCGAATCTAGGACCTCATGTTCAGCAGTCACGCTTGCGACCACTCGACCGACGAGGCAGTCACCTTACAGATAACTTGAAATAATTACTACAAAAACAGCACAGAATCTAATGTTTTACATTTCACAAAGATAAAATGAAATTCCGTTTTCAAAGTAATGAAACCTTTCAAAGATAATGTCCCCAGCAAAAACTCCTCAGTTTCCTCTCAAATTAAGTCATAAAATAAAAAAGGGGAAGGTTTTTCAAAAATCCAAACATTATTGAGTGATAACATCAGCACCACCGCAAAGGCTTTAGAAATGAGGTATTACGTAGTATGAATGGGGCATTGCCGCAGTTTGTATTCAGCCAGACGGCCGGCCCTTTACCGATATTGAGTCGTTCCTAATGGATATTGGAGCACGATGGCAACCGGCAGTAACCGGCGGTAACCGATATTTTTTAAACCCACATGTGGTTTATGGGGATACGTAACTGTTGATGTTAAACCTCAGGGGTGTTAGTAAAGTAAGATATTGTATCATAAATAATAGGGTGAATCTGACCTGAATATACAGAGTGCATTTGAGGTTAAGGCTTTCTTTATTTTTATGAATACCGCAAGCGGCCTACCGTGTACAAAAAGAGTTGTAATTATGGAAAACATACTAATCAACAACCATACTTTACAGGAAAACGTCCAGTAGGTTAGTTTAAAAGCTGAAAATTATACATACATAATTATCATCCCACCTCTGCTTTCGCTACATGACAAAATGTCAACATTTCTTTATTTAAACTTACAGTCACTTACGGGATGTCTTCCCTGATTATCAATTTATTCTTAGCTCCCGATATTTCGACGCTGTTGCAAGCGGCAGAATAATTGATAATCACGGAAGACATAAGTGACAGAGTAAGTTTAGTTGTAACCGTGAAAGCTTAAAATAGTATTTCTTTATTAGGCTTAGTCGACTAATGCCCAATTCTTAAAATGCCTAGCATTTTATAAATGCATAATTCTTAAGTATATAATAAGTTACCAGGACAAGTTATCTCAAGTATTAACATTATCGAATTTAAAAGAAATTTGTTTAAATTGCTAAATAACAAGGTGTATTATTCTGTTGACGAATATTTAAATGACAAATTTTAATTTTAATTCGCTTTTACCGGAATCGAATCTGTTTTATGTGAGATACTAAAATAATGATTTTGTTAATTTTGTTTATTGTGTATTAATGAATTAGTGACATTATTATTTTTGTATTTTTTGGTTCTTTTTACTTTATTTTATTTGCCATTTTATATAATTTTGACATGATTTATAATTATTGTAGAATTCTAGAATTATTGTTTGAATTTCGAAAATGTATTTGTATAAGAAAAAAAAAAAATCCTTTGATATTTTGTATGCCTTTTGGCGGGGCACAGCTTTTTTTTTTTGGATGGGAAATCATCAAATGACCCCCCCCCACTCTGGGAGGAGTGGAAGGGAGTGTCAGACTTGTACTGACTAAAACCCATCCATGCTCCTTCTTTGCCCTTTGTGTTCCAGGGCCACGGTGTCTCTTTCGAACAGTCCCGCAGCTCTGGCAGGCATCGGCCCATGCGGACCCCTACTCGGTTGCTGACATCTCTTTGAGGCGCGCGTGGAACACGAACGCGCCGTCGACACGGCCTGTCGTCATAAGACGGCCGGACGGCGAGCTAGCCCATAACTCGCTGTCCACAGGCCCGCGCCTACGGTGGCCGGGAGCCACCACGTGACCCCCGACGCCCAGGGCGTCTCCCGCGGCGGCTGGGACGTGAGGTTCTTTCCCTCTCACGTCCCGCCACCTCCTTCACTAGCATGACTGCTTCACAGAAGGTGGTGACGGCTTCCCATTCCCTCTCGCTCCGGACCATGGCTTGAACCAGGGCCGGACGCGAGAGATCGCCGCCGCCAATCGCCGCTACAAGGACACGGCGGTGCTCCGCCCAAGCGGGGCAGACCTCTACGGTGTGCTCCACCGTGTCCTCCGGACGATCCTCGCAGTGGAAACACCCGGGCGTTTCCTCCCGCCCGATTCGGTGCAGGAACCTCCCGAAACAACCGTGTCCGGTGAGGATCTGCGTCAGGCGGTAGGTGAGGGCGCCGTGGCGCCTCTCTAGCCACTCCTCAAAGAGGGGACTTATCGCCACTATGGTAGCGTGCCCTGCACGGGGTTGCAACAGTCGCTCTCTCCATGTCGCCATGAGATCACGCCGGAGGTCTGTCCGCTGAGCGGCAATTTGCCGCGGCAGCGGAGTTTCCCCCCGACGTAGTGCCTCCGCGCGCCATTCATGCAGGCGCGCGAGGACTATCGCCTCCAGATCCCATGGCGGCAATCCGGCAAGGAGGCTAGCCGCCTCGCCGGAGATCGTGCGGTACCCCCGGATTAGCCTTATGGCTATCACCTTTTGGGGCGCGTTCAAGTAGTGGGCAGCTTGCCGCCTCAAAGAACGCGCCCACACCGGGGCCCCGTAAAGGGCCATGGACCGCACGACCCCCGCGTATAGCCTCCGGCAGGAGGCGTTTGGACCCCTCAGGTTGGGCAAGAGCCGCTTGAAGGCAGCCCCTGTCCGTTCCAGTTTGGGAGCCAAACGTCGGAAGTGCTCCACGAAGTTCCACCGGCTGTCGAGGACGAGTCCTAGGTACTTCAACGTCGACCCGACGCCGATGGAAACCCCTCCTGCCGTCAGTAGGGATCCCGACGGTGGCGCATTCCGAGGCCCATGAAAACACATGGCCTCGGACTTGTGCAATGCCACCTCGAGACCCAATTGCCGGATCCTCTCCACGACTATCGCAACCCCGCGTGTCATGTTTTCGGCCGCCGCCTCGTGCGACCTCCCTTGTGCCAGTACCAGCGTGTCGTCAGCGTAGCAAACTACGCTGACGCCGGTAGGGAGGTCGGCGCGCAGCACCCAGTCGTAACCGATGTTCCACAGGGCCGGTCCCAGAACCGATCCCTGTGGAACACCGCACGACATCTCTCGCCGGTTCCATTCTCCGCTCCGACCGGGGTAGATGACGGCGGGGCACAGCTCGGTCCTAATTTATTTATAACATCTTTTGTATACACCCTGTGTTCACGAAATAAATGAATTTGAATTTGAATTTGAATTTAAGATGGCCAATTCGTAAAAATACTAATTCTTAAAATGGCCAATTCGCAAAAGGACTACTTTTTAAAATGGCCAATTTGCAAAAGGACTAATTCTTAAAATGGTCAATTTGCAAAAGGACTAATTCTTAAAATGGCCAATTTGCAAAAGGACTAATTCTTAAAATGGCCAATTTGCAAAAAGACTAATTCTTAAAATGGCCAATTTGCAAAAGGACTAATTCTTAAAATGGCCAATTTGCAAAAACACTAATTCTTAAAATGGCCAATTTGCAAAAAGACTAATTCTTAAAATAGCCAATTCGCAAAAGGACTATTTCTTAAAATGGCCAATTCGAAAAAGGTCTTTCTCTGGAGGTAGCTTGTGTAAATGATGGAAAAACTGTAGTAAAATCCAAAACTTATTTAGAAAAGCAACGCGGTCACACAAAGCCGAAAAACCTCTCCATATAAAAGGTGTATTTTTAAGTTTAAAAGTCCTACATGTTAGCTTACTGTTGAAAAACTTGTGAATCCAGTGTGTACTTAAATTAGTTTATTTAAACAAACTATTATACATACTGAATTCGTACCAAAGGTCAGCAGAATTTAACTGAACTTTATGTATTTGGATTGAAATATTTGCTCATTTGATTCAAAGTTTAAAATAACAATCCTTTTAAACCTAATTCTGAAGCTAGCTTAGTTTGAATGCGAGGACTTAATATAAATGGTAAAAGGTGAAACTATTTAAATAACTTGAACATAAAATTAAGATAGTACCTCTGTTACTAACTTGATATCATTCACTGTGTGGTTTTTTTAAGAGCCGTAAGATTACCATCATCTGCCTTTGTAAGACTGGTTGTCAGACTTTCGGGCCACTGACTACCTGTAACGACTGTCAAAAATCTACAAATGATAGCCGGGACCAAAGGCTTAATGTGCTTACCAAGACAAGGAGGAAACTCGGTACGTTATGGGTGGTCACCAACCACAGACCAACCTAGGCAAGCGATACTTAAACTGAAGATTGATCCGAGCGGCTTTTATCATTTAGCCAAGAGCTCCTCCATGAGCCGTAAGATTTAGAGATACGATTATGAGACTAACATATTTTGAACTGTCTTACCGTTCGCGTTGCCCAGAATATAACACATAATTGCCATGAGCAACCGAACCGTTTTCCTCGAAACAAAAATATTTCTTTAAAATAACTTGATATTGTCTATTGATTATTATAAGCCTATATTGTCCCACTGCAGGGAAAATGCCTCCCTTCCCTCCTTCCACGTTTCGCGATCTAGTACGATTGTAGCCCAATTCTTTGAGAAAGAGTCCAGCTCATCCCACCATCTCCTTCTGGGCCTGCCGCCTTGTCGTTTCCTGCTATTTGGTATCCACTGAGTATGATAATTTTTGCCCATTACTCCTCCGACATGCGGCAGACTTGACCAGCCCAGTTCCACTCCAACCTAGCAGCTATAAGGCCAGCATCAGATATTTGGGTTTTGGTATATTGATACAGAAAATTATTTACTCTAAAAAAACTGTTACCAAACAAATCCACCGTGATAATGATATACCTCACCAATACCCCAATAATATACAAAGGTTATGATTTAAAATCGCCGGTCCATACGTGTGGTGATATTTTGTTTATTTTACTCCATTTTATCGGTACCTAAGGACATAAAGCCGGGATAAAATTTCAATTGGCTGTACTGCAGACAGCGGTGGCGGGTCTCACCACTTTATTTATTGTGGACTACGAAGTACTTGTGTTATGTGGATGGTGGAATCCTGGATATGGCATGAAAATTACAGTTTTATACTTAGATATTTTATTTTATGATAGGAAAATTGACAACGTACACCTCTGCCTAACCCTTCGCTGTTACAGGCGTGATGTTATGCATGCATGTGTAAGTTTGACAACGTTTCTGAGAACTGTTTACTACTAGCCAGGTTAGCGTGTTATTTGTTTGTTTTAACGTCATCATCATAATTCTCCTGCCTTTATCCGATTTTATTTGGGGTCGGCACAGCATGTCTTCTTCTTCCATACTTGTCTTTTAATCATCATCTCATCAGATATCTCCTTTCTTGCCATATCATCCTTCACGGTGTTTGGTCTTCCTCTACTCTTACAGCCATCCTCATTCATAATTATTTCCTCACGACATTTTCCTCATTCCTCCTCATCAAATGCCTGCGCTTGTTTTACCGTCATCAAAAAATTCGTCTAAGAAATTAATCGCTAATAGAACTATCAACATACATACAAAAAATGGCTTGCTAAGATGTCAATAACAAAAGTTCGTTAAAATCTTAAGGAAACTGTAGTTTCACTGGTATGAAAATCCCAACACGTACCGTATTATTTCAGAGACAAAAAAAGAAAAAGTAATTACTGCGTTAAAAAAGGACAAAGCTACAGATATAAATATTTTAATAGGTACTTACTTATTATTTTTTTAGTTGAATTTGTAACTCTTGCTTATTAAAACTGTAACTGCTAGCTTAGTTTTATTTAACAATATTTGCATGATGAATTGTAAGCGGAATATGTGGAACCTAACCGCAATGTACCATATTTCGCGCAAATAAAGATAATTCTATTCTATTCTGCACCTCCATTTTAATATAAGTTTAATTATATAGTGCACATTTTCGTTGGAACTCGACAAAATAGCATACAGTTAGTAACAGTTGTCATCGCGCCTCTTCCAGTCCTCCTACGTCCAAGTCCCGGGTAAGCCTTGTCGCTTCCACTCGAAAAATTTCAATCGTGCCTAGCCACAGACTGAGCCCGCCATGAAAATCCCTAGAAAACGTGAAAATGTTCCCGAAACTCTTGCAGCAACGAGATATACCTTTAATTTGGGATCTAATTAATTCTCGAGCTCAAACCCTCTGGAAATCTGCACGGATTCCTTCAAGCTTTGAGGGATTTATTTCTGTTAAATGGATATGAATTAGTGGATGGAATTTGGTTATGTTAAATCTATATGTACGAGTACTATGTTCAAGAAGGTTTGTTATAGCGAAGCTGTAGATGTCTTGTAATGTCTTGTAATATAATTATTATTAGTTGCCGTACAGGTTGCTTCAGCATATTCAGGCACATAATGCTGAATTCTTAATTAAGAAATTAAAGGACTTAGACTTGTCTAGACCCGTATTATTCGTATTCCTACAACGATTTTATCTAACTGAGTAGCGAATGTTTTCAAAATCAAAGTTATTTGTTCAAATTAGGTCACTTTTTTAAATACACGCCCTTTGCTAGTGTTTAGTGTTTCGATTTAGCCGGTCGAGGGGATAAATGAGTCCAATAGTTTTACTTCTTATTCTGATGGAATGTCATTTTGTTTTGGACTTATTTTTAAATGTAAACCATCATGGATTGCTATATAATACGATTTATGTAAGCTTAATATTACCGTAATAACTACATCGTTCTTATTTTGGCTTAGTTATGAATTATTCAAGTTTCTGTAACAACACAGAACAAAATAAAGCCAAACAAGTGAGTAAACATGCAAATAAACATTCAAAAATCATTTGTACGAAGGCCGATAAATAAGGGTCGAGATACAATTTTTATCAGCTTGTCGGTATCCATAAATTTGGGATTACAAGCTGGAATCGCTATTGGAGCAAGCGGCCGGCTGTGTCCCGATTTGGCGATAAAAAGTAGGACAAAAATGAAATGTATGTTTATTTATTGCGAAATGAGATCAAAGCTAAAATAGTCTTATAAACTTTTAGTTGGACCATATCATTATAAAAGTGGATAGTGATAAACTGAGTTGATTGAAAAAAGGTTTATCAGAACTTCAGTTTTGTTATATTATATTATTTTTAAATGAAACCCGTAATTAAGATGATTGTGGAGATAAATCTCTCTAACGATGACATCTTGACGAGATTTATCTCCACAGTTCCCTAAATAATTAATATTTTTTAAATCAATATAAACACTATACTTTAAGAATATTTGTTTAAACATCAAAAATATAAACTACAATTTGTAAGCATACTTTTGGTAGAAATGAGTAACAGAAATTCAATTACAATGCAAAAATGTATGTAATCTCACTATGCTTACTAATTCAATTAATGAAATTAAATGATGTAGTTTTATTTATATTAAATCATTACATTATATTTAAATTAAATGATGTAGTTCTATTTATTTTTAAGCTACGACTTCAATTAGGATTATTTTTTAAATTGGATTTTTACGTAAGTACAATCTAATAAGAAAATATTGTTAGATTTTTCACTAACACGCGACGCCTGAAAATAATAAAGAAGTCTAAAAGACATAATAAGTAGGTATTTTCTTTTTACGAAGCAAACATAGTCATGCTTTTGTTTTTCATTCGTTGTTCATATAATTGATAAATATCTCTTAAAACTTGGTAATGGCCCGTGCTTACGATCGATTTTTCTATCAACAGGTAACTTTTTAACTGAAGAATAAATAGGGTAGTTTCTTATACATACATAATGGGTATAAATAGACCCTTAACGAAGCCGAAATGCACTTGTTCTCTCCGTCTTTGCGATCATTTTTTTGTTGTAGACCATACCTGGGAATATTCTAGTTACGGAGATATTGGGGGTCAAAGTTCCAACTTTTTCATAAGTCTTTTTTAAAAACGTGTTGTTACTGTAAGATTTTTACTTTAAATACCTCCACGACCCCCGTACTATTCAATCCATCCATCAGCACAATGCTTTGAGTGCGTTCCATCGAGTCCTACTACCGTAAAACGTGATTTTTCAAGCAATATTTTTTGCGTAAAACAGTTTGATGTACAGAATGCTTGGTTGACGGCTTCGTGAAGGGTCTGTTTACACTCTGTATTACCTTTCATTCCTCTAATAAAAGACACCTAGCAAAATCTTTCATTAAACTAAATTACATTTTCGATAACATAGCAAATCGTCATCGTCTAGTTACATAACATAACATCATGCCTGCAATCCCCAAAAGTTAGGCAGAGGTGTATCAAGTAGTACACTCACATTTCGCCAGCTATGTTTAAGTCCCATGTAATAGGCGGATACCCTACTGAGTCGGCACAAATCCAGACTCAGTAGCTGCTACTGAGAAATTCCCGACGGAAAAACCCAATATCAATTTGCCAGACCTGGAAATCGAACTCAGGACCTCATGCTCAGCAGTCGCGCTTGGGACCACTAGACCAACTTGGCAGTAATCCGTATCGGCTAGTTAGTTGGTTATTAAAAAAAAAAGGGCATTATCTATCGCTATCTGTATTATTCCATAAAAATCCATATCAATACCGATCACACCGTTACATCCACTCTTGCGCAGAACGGTTCTGGGTGCAAATTCTCCGATCCCACGCCTGTGTAAAATGATAAACAGTTGCAGTGATCTTATAGACATACACAACGATAACATGTAAAAGTTTCAGAAAATAAAACTTATACTGTCACTTACGGGATATCTTCCGTGATTGTTTATTATTTTGAGCTCCCGATTTAAGTTTAGTTTAGTTGTATAGCGTGAAAGTTTAAAACAGTGTTTCCAGAAAATAATTAGCGAGCATTTTTTAAGTGCTAAATGTTAAGTAATATGCTAATATTTGACTTAGATTTATGAATATGATGTTAGTATACATACGTACATTAGTATTGTCTTCCAATTTAATGTATTTTTTGTGCTGTGATTTACCTATTCAATTTAATAATTTGCTGTGACGTAATGTATTTTAATTAATTTTGTTTATCAATCTGTGTTTTTAATTTTTTCTGTTGAATATTGTCATGTGATTTTATCTATTGATAAACTTAGTTTTATATTTTTTTTAGGTATTAGGAATGCATTATTGTTTTAATAATATATAGTAACCACAAATAGTGCATGTAGTGTTAACCTGTTATGAATAGTTGCACTTATAAATGTATTTATAACTATTGTTTTGTAAATATATTTTGTTGGTTAAATAAATAAATAAAATACTAAGATCTAGTAGACGTTTTTCAGCAAAATAAACTACGAGTATGAGCTACACGATTCAAGCGATAAGTGCGGGGTATAAATTATGCATGCAAGCCCAAAAGATCCGAGAAGAAGACGCGAGAGATAATCTCCGGTGATTTACGATGTGAACTTGCATTTATACAGCTATTTATAAGATCACAGAGTGTTTGTGTTGCTTTGATGTATAGTTGCATGCAAACTGCACAAAGACGTGGTATAAACATGATGTAGATACGTATCCAGCGTTTTATGGATGCACTTAAAGCGAGAATTTTTATTTCTAAAGTTGGTGTTAGAAAATATGGTTTGGACTGTTTTATTTAAAACGAAAATCTTCAAAATTGGAGAAACTTGCTTTTTCTTTAACAACATTGGTTATTTAGGATAAGAAATTAATATTCGCTTTTTTGGTCTCAGCGCTTTTATGAGTAGAACAAGTTTCCGCAAAAATGCTTTGATTTATACTACCGATGCGAATTTGATATTTTCTGCCAACCAATGGGTCATTGTCCAATTCGCCGGAAATGATGATGATCATGATTAGGTTCCAAATTAATCATAGATCATAATTTTGAGCTCGTTAGTTTTTGAGATCGTTTTTAAGAAGAAACCCAAGTTCTAGCTCCTAGCAAATTAAACAGATTTAAGTACCAACATTCGCAACTCCTAGTGAAACTAACAGATTTATTATCGTGGTTAGTTATTTAATTAGAAATATACTAGAATCCAGACGACGTAGATGGAGCGATATTAGTCCCAACGGGAAGTTTGCAATTGAGCTAATTATTGTCTGGCAAGATGGGGTAAAAGTTTCTGTATCTAATGAGGTTTACTAATAATAAAGTGGTAATATTTTTTTACAAATACAGCTGCTAGGATCCAATTGAATGATCTCACCCACTTGGATATTTAAACATTCATGTAATGTATGGATCTAGGGAAAAACCTGGATGAGGCTGGCACAAGACCGTGGAGATTGGCACAAGAAAAGAGAGGCCTATACCCAGCAGTGGGTGAGTTCGGGCTGTGGATGATGACGATGATGATAGATCTAGGAAAAGGTGGATTTTGTTATTTTAGTAAGATACTTTGGAGCAGATCCTAACCACGTTAAGCCGCTGCTCTCGGCTGTCATTAGTAGATCTTTGACAGTCATTACAGATAGTCAGTGGCCCGCAAGTCTGACAACAAGTCATACCAAAGAGTATCGTATAACCCAGTAATAACTGGATTGTGGAGGTTAGATAGGCAGTCGCTCCATGTAAAATACTGGTATTTAGCTGCATCCGGTTAGACTGAAAGCCGACCACAACACAGTTGGGAAAAGGCTAGGCAGATGATGACTTTGGAGCAGAGCCTAACGGAATGTTTGCCGAAAGAGGGTAGAAGGGATCGAGCGCATACAAGACCTAGATGAGACTGGCAAGCATGACACAAAATAACGAAGGAGTGGATAAAACAAGGCTGTCAATGAGGACGAAGAAGATGAAAAGAAGATCGACTGAATGGGGCTCTCTTAATTTCAGAAGCGTTCATAAATGAAAGTATGTACATTATATGAAGCAATTAAGGGGCTTTTCGATTACCTTTTATCTTACTTTGACTGAGACCCTTGTTTTGAGAGTATTTTTACGAATGTACGCCAGCTCTAAGTGTGGTCCCATATTGCGTGGTAAGCTGCCTTTGTTCTTTGGCAAACTAAATATTTTATAATTATACTATTGTTTAACTTTTGGAAGTTTTAGAGTAGCAGACTAGTGTTGGACTATTTAATTCTAATAAAAGTAGCCGGCGATTGCGAACTGCTGTGTTTCTCTAATTTATATGAATATACGTTGCTAGACGACCAACGTCATATCTTGTGGCTTGGACGTGTAAACGCGAGTGCAGTATGTTCGCAACGTCACTTAGATGATAAACAAGACTTTGGGTGTTGAAGCAAAGACGTAAACTTCACATTTTTGCAGTTAAATGTCATTCCTTGTGACGTAAGATTGTCGTCAAGAAAACGGATGAGTAAACTAATTTTACGGCAGTCAGTGACAGTCAATAATATATTCCTTAGACCAACCGCTTTAATAAGTCCTCGAGAAGGTATCAATTTAAATGGAATATTTTGAAGGCTAATCACGTATTGGCTCAATTAGTATCGTAATACCTACGTGGATTATGGTTATTTTAAAGTAAATAACCTGTGGGATATTGTTAGGACTTCGTGGACGATTAATGTGCCTTTGAAGAGGCAAGGCAGAGGACTCAAGCGCTCGGTCTATAGAAAGTTCGGCAGGCTACTAAGTAAGTTCTTAATTCGCTTTTCATGTTAGAATAATACATTTTATTTCTATTGCGTTTTTGTCGTTACTGATAAAGTAAGAGTAGCAACTCGCAGGCATTTTTAAATTAATACAATAATATATTTAGTAAAAGTTGAAAGCCTAAAAAAACACATGCATGTGCAAGAGTAACAACTGCAAGATATTTTCTCGTAATTAATTAAACTAATAATGGGTACCCTGTACCCTACAGTACCCTTAACGAAGCCGAAAGGCACCTTTTCTCCCCGTCGTCATTTCGATATTTTTTTTGTTCTAGACCACACTTGCGAACTTTCTAGTTACGGAGATGTTGGAGATGGTGGAGGATGTTGTCAAAGGTTTTATTTCAATTAGACCATCACAGGCACTTTTGAATGTAAAAAATAGTCACAAGGCATAATAACTTGAGAAAGTACTGTACATTCCAAAGCGTTATCTCTATGGAGAAGAACGGGCAAGAAACTCCATGGACAGTCTTTTAAATCAAAATATTTTAACAAAATCTTGGTTACATCATTCATGGAAAAAAATTTAAAGTAATTAAAATAAACCGTGGCAGAAGAGATGACCAGTCCCAACTGACAGCGCCCGTCAAAGTAACACAACTTTTATAAGTTTTTTATACAAGTTTTTAATGTTATAACTTTATATACCTCCACGACCCCCGTACTATTCAATGCATCCATCGGTACAATGTTTTGAGTGCGTCACATTGAGTCATACCGTAAAACGTGATTTTTTACCCCCAAATAAATTATCGTTTTCCAGTAATAGTTTTTGCGTAGAGTTACGTAGTTTGTTGTCTCGAACGCTTGGTAAAGGTTTCGCGAAGGGTCCATTTACATCTTGTATAATGTTCTCACACAGATCTAAGTGCAAAATTTAATGAAGGGATAGAAAACAGCCCTGGAAACGCTGTGAAATCAGCTCTCTACTACGCTTAGCACACACGCTAGAAAGCTAAAGGTTTAACTTCCAAATCACATGACAAAGAAGCCAAAATTATTTTTAAAATCCCTACGCGTGTGTTCAGACGTCTCTCTTGATGGAAAATAAACATTATTACAGGATAAGCTGGGGAGGGATCCCGACCAATCTAACGCATGGGATTTCTTATATTTCACTCCTTTACTAATATACTCGTCACTCGTCACTACAAAAGGCTTAACCCTTTTGAGAATCTGAATAAGGCGGACGTGCCAATTCTTATACCTTCGACTCGGTGGTGATTAAGTGTAGTCTTCAGTGTTAGCGTATCGCGTTTTGTTTTAAGAACCGCGAAATTTTGCTATTCGGGTGTTGAAGTATAGGTGCGGTTAATCTGACCAGATCAGACTCTGGACTAGCTGCGGACACCGGACTTACACCAATAGATATTTAGATCTTTCAGTAGAGACATTATAATTAAGTCCGGTGTCTGGAGACCGTTTCGGCGTTCACTCCGGTTAACTTGATCCCATCTTAAAACCATTTTCGTCACTTTTGAACCACAGCACTTTGATACAGTCGATGACATATATTCAGTATCGTACACGCGACTATAAGACTGATTTTTCACAAAATACAACGCAGCGAGAGCGCGTTCAAGCATCTGGCAAATTCGCTCCATCGAACGGTGAAGTGCGAGCTTCGTTGATTGGATAGCTCAAAGCCTGGACGGATGCGCGCGCATATATTTCTGTGTTTCCCAGGTCCTTGGGCCAATAACCTGATTGAGTTTCCTATTTCTAAGTATAGATTACCTCTTTCGATCGGGTACAAGGACTGGGAAAATGTTCGAATGCTCTTTTGCTGAAGGAAAACATGGAAATCGGCATACCCTAGAACCAAAACTTCTAAGGCATGTGACATCCACCACAGCACCGTGCGTTATGTGGCCCGCGTGGTGGACCCACTCACTCTCACAAAGCGGAGATTTGGACTTAGATTTCCCAGAAGTGGGAAAGTTATGCTGGGTTATTTTAAGATAGTAGAGTCAAATGTCGAGCTAATACGCGAGCAGACGCTACAATGTCTTTGAAAAAACATTAAATACATGTGCTTTTATTGCTTTATTCGTTACGCTTTGCCCGCGCTGATCCACCCCGACACCCGCAACGCTTCGTCGAGCGTAAATCGCTTCTAATCTTGAAAGAACACGCCCACAATCCCCGCTACATTTAGCACCACACACAAAAAGTAGCGCTTTTCTAATCTTTTTCCACTTTTCATTGGATTCAGAACAGCGAATCGTATTTACGCCTCAAAGAAATGTCTAGGAGATTGTGTGTTGGCAAGCAAAACGATCCGATAAGCCATGGGAGCGGCTATGGGAAGTAAGGGGGTTGAAAGGGGAAGGGGAGGAGGGTGTGGTCCGAAACTGAAATCCGAGATAGTAAAAGAAAAGCACACTGCACTTTTGAAACTAAGATCTGTAACACTTTCTTTATACCACATCACTGTCACTTCACACGAGTTTTCAGTTTTTTGGTCCTTTGTCTCGCGACCTACATATTTTGGACCACAATTTTTGCAAAAATTTTAAATCGCGCACTTTTTTCTATTTTGGTTCTTTACCGAGAAGTTTTGAATCGTTTGAGAGACACTGGTTGAAATAAGGCGTTAGTTTTCCAGGAACACGATGCATTACGTTGCAAGGCCTGGTCTACACTGCTGCGTTGCTCCAGTAGCCCAGTGCATCCGCGCGCAACTGACCTCGACCGATAGCGAGAGTGAATCAATACTCGCTGTTCTTGTATGTCACCTCTCCTTCCTACTTGTAATTAGCTTATCAGGATGATTTATAGCCTTTTTGATGACTTTAAACATCAATTGTAGGCGCAAAATTAAAGACAGTTGTTCAAAGACCTTGGAAAACGCCAACGGACGCAAAAATCTGAAATTTAAGTGGCTTTCTGAATAGCGGGCAGCAATTCAATTACCTATCTGTAGTTTATAGAACTACGCTTACAAAATATCGATATTTTAGCGCAGGTTCATAAACCTATCATCGACGTGTCCTAGATCCGTAAGTCCCTACCTACGTTCGGCAGGTACCTACAAAAATTAAGCAATAAAACAAGGGCTTCAGACTGTAAAACTGACAAATTTCTAAGACTGTTCAATTCTTGACCCGATCAAGATACAAAAAATATTTAGGAGGACTTCTATTAAGAGCTCTGATCTATTTTCGAAGTATATAAAAGTCAAATGGACTTTATTTATTGTTCCTCATCATCATTTTCTCTGCTGGACATAGGCCTCCCCCTAGCGCCTTCAAGTCGATCGGTCCTGTGCTTCTCGCATCCAGCGGTTCGTTTCACCTTGTGGGAGATTCCCAACGCTGGGCTTTCCGGTACGTGCTTGCCATTCCAGAAACTTTCGGGCCTTTTAGCCAATCGTTCTGCAACAAGATACATGCTCACTGGTACGTAAGGTGAAAGTGGAAGGGTAACCCACGAATGATATGTTGATTCGCGACCGTAACTGTGCCTGACACACACCTGCAAATTGCAAAAAACGTCAGAAAATTTGAATTTCACGGCTACCATGGCGCTATCACCTGAGAGAACCGAAAACCACAATTCCTCAGATATACCCGACTGCCAAGGAAAGGTTTTGTTTTTCGCGCGTATCTTGTATGTTTGTTTTTTGTAAATTTCTTTATTACCTCTTTAACTCGTATGTTCCAAATGGCTGAATAGATTTCGACGATTAGGGTATCATTAGATTTGTCTCAAAAACCCAAGTGTTTTTTTTTTAAAAAGTTGGTTTTTTGTAAAATATCCATTTGATTTTATTTATTTCCCTTTTACGATACAATAAGTTTAGATTAATAGTCTCGTAACTGCTCTCCAGTCCAGGGTTCTCCACTTTACTCCAGCAGAAGAATGGTTTTTCTCCCCCGTGGCTGTCTCAAGATAGCACTTCCTAAGCTCAGTGTGTCATTCTGTCAGTAATCACATTTACATACATACATAGAGTCACGCCTTTTCCCCATGCTACGCCCATGGGGAAAAGGCAGACACCAAAGAACGCCACCTGCTACGATCCTTACTTACTACTTTGGCCTCATCCACGTTCTGGTCTCTGGTCATACATGCACGCCGGTTGCGAGTACTACACGCCTAACCTTTCTGAAGAACCTCACCAATAAGGTCAGTGAATGTGCTCCTAGGGCGTCCCCTCCCGGCGTTCTCACTCACATCTGCCTTGTAAATACCTTTTCTTGTTTACCGTAATAAAAATGATAGAAAATAAAATAAAATACTTCATTGACAAAAAATAATGTCACATAAACACATAACATCACTCTTGTAATCCCCGAAAGGTTAGGCTGAGGTGTACCTAATAGTACACCCACATTTTGCCAGTTATGTTTTAAGTCCGATTGTAATAGGGGGTGAGCCTATTGCCATCGACCGGGTAAAAATCCAGCCTCCGTGGCTACTGCTGAGAAATTCATGATGGAAAAACCCAGGTTTATGTCAGTCCTGCTGAAAAGCGTTAATATAGAAATGTGTCGATTGGGACTTGAATTGGCCCGAAAGCTACTGCCACTGGATACTGGTAGTTCTTAGGTTTTTTTCTCGAGAGCTTAATCAAGGGGACGGCTAGCAGCTATGTATTCGTAAGTGCATCATCATTTCAGCCGAAAAAGTCCACTGCTGGACATAGGCCTCCCCAAAGAATCGCCATAAATACATACCGCACTTAAATCATTTCGTAGGTATTTTTTCAATTCCATATCATCGTCCATCCAGAAATAATAATTCATGACAAAATCACAAATAAAACATCTAACAATCTAATAAATTCCATCGAAACGCCAATGTTCTAATCAAAATCGTGAGATAATCTTTTTATCTCCAGATCCTTAATTATCAACAATAAAATTCTTGGAATAACGAAGGAAGTGGAGTGTGAAGGATTATAAGGGGCCAAAACTGGTTCACTACCCTCCCTGTCCACCCCAACTTCTCACAATAGATGGGGACTTATTAGATATTAAATAGCTATTGTTAGACTCTCACGGTATAGAGAAATCAAGGAGGTGTGAAAATATTTGTTGTAAGAATAAGACACGATGGATATTTGGTAAAGAGGATTTTTTTGGTGTCAATAATATTAGTAGGTGATATTTGTTAGATCATGAATATCTAGTGAGGTTAGACATGAGAGTATGACATCAAAGAAGAAATGCACTTACGGAACTAAATCTTTTAAGGTGCCGAAGCAGATGAGAAGTACGGAAGAAGGAGATATGCTGCGCCGACCCCAAATAAATTTGGATAAAGGCAGGAGAATGTAGATGGTGATTAGAGCACAGAGATGCCTCTTCGTCCGCAGCTAGAGAAGGTATTGCAAACAGTTTCTATACTAACTAAATAACTACCTACTTATGTCAACGTTATCTCGCACTGCGACAAACGATTTCCAGAAACGACTTTGCATGGCCGTTTATGACAGAAGTTTTGAACTTTTGTATGGTAAGAAGCATAGATTATTTAGAATGGATTTCCGTTTCGTGAAATAATAGTCATTATTATGTAGAAATGGTCGGTACGAGTAGTTTAGACAGAACCAAGAAAAATTTTGAAAACAGTGTTGTAATAATATCTTGTTGTCGTCCATGAAATTTGTTTTTCCCGGATATCACAATCCAAACGTAGGTGGTAGATATAGCTTACACTACCTGAATCAACTGATAAAAAACATAATAAAACTGCAGTTTCCTTTGATAAAAAACTCTGTTCGATGAATTTCATCTAGAGTTTCAATTTAAATTGAGCAGACTTACCTCACAAAGCTTTAACTCGTATCTACCTACTAACATACCTATATACTACATAGGAAATAAAGTTATGTAAACTCGGCTGTATGAACCAGGACTTCATGATTCCATATTCTGTACAACACACTATGCGCAATTATGTTCCGTATTGCATTTAAATAAAGCTTGTTATTGCGTAAACAAAGCTACAGTATGCATGGTCCGAATCGCCCCGCACAGATCGAATTTGTCTGCAAAGTTTGAATGTTTCTGTACACAGGGTGGAGTTTAAAACGGCGGTATATGGCCGTGGTGAGGGGACGAGTTATTGACGCAGCCTGTATATGATGAGAGATATAGCTTATATGACGTAAGTATTGAAATTGAATGTATTATTATTACCATTCTATTTAGGATTTAAATAACTGGGTGTAACAGTGCACAATCCCACATTTTTGCTTATTGGTAGACAGTGATAAATGATGTTCATAATTGATTTAAAGTATGGTAAGCACTCACCTCATAATAATTCTAAGGTCCCATTTCCAGTTCATTTAACCAGTACCTTTTAAAATAATTACAAATAAAAATTATTCGCTCGTAAAATTAATAAGCTTAATCAATAATCTCGAAAATTTCTTAATACAAATTAACAATTAACAAAGGCGAATAAGGACCAACCGTGAAATTGGATGAGGCGCATCTCAGAACCAGTGAGGCGTATCGTTCCATTGGCCTCGTCTTAAATAAGGCCTTTAATAAATACTTTGTTTATTGGATTAAATTATATTATCTTCTTTATTTCGTCTTAGCGTTTTATCTGGTATCACAAGGCCGTGTTTTCGTCGTTTTCGGAAAAATCTTAATGGACTCTTCGTCTCCGCTCCGTTCAAGATCGAAGAAGATTTGCGACGCAACTTGTGCTATGGTACCCTGCGATTTTTTTATAACGACTGTTTCATGAAAAAGTCATTCAATGGGATTAAATGTACTTAGAGGGTTGTACTGTGATGTTAATTATTATAACTCTGTAAATACATACGCGTTACGGTCGCGAATCATATTTTGTTCAACATACAACCTGACACTGATCTGCAAATTGCAAAAAAACGTAAGATAATTTGAATTTTGCGGACCACCGCGTTTCCCTTAAGCAAAGCGAAGCGAAGCACTTATTCCCTTCGTGTGAGTATCGTCGCGTCGCGGTGTCGTGTCGTGACATATTCTTAGGACTTCAACAATATCTTTCATTTGTTTTCACCGCTGTCGCCGTCGCAAAACACGTGTCGCAAGTAGTTGTTGTGGCCAAGCAGTAAGACAATGCAACATATTGGAGAGAAAAATATGATTTTGCACTATTTACCACTGCATCATTACTGATCAGTGACCGTACATGTGCTGATCAATCTATTAGTCTCTTTTATCTGCATATAAAATATTTTTAACGATCATTGACATCAGCGGCTCTTGGAATTTACAAAGAATGTATCTACTATAGATAACTACGGTAAACACATTTATTGTCGGCCAACGCGCCCCTTTTAATCGACTTTAAACGAAAACATGAACATCAATAACAATTCTTTAAAAGAAAATATTGTTAAGAGGTCCCTATATTCTAATAACGCACACACCATTGTCTACAGCGTTACATTAACAAGTGGAAACAAAAGCTTCCAACACGAGAAAACAAAGAAAATTATTACGTTTCCCACCATTAATAATACCTTAAACCCCTTGTTTGACACATTACTATAATGAAGCTGTCATCCGAACATATTTCGCGACTTCACGTTGCTTCGGATCCGGCTCGAAGGACCAGTTTTTCGAGACCCCTTATTTTAACAACGTGACCTTTTTGTTTCGCACTTTGTTGCCGAGACGGCGGGTCTTTTTAGGGTGGCGCAGACAGGGTAGAAATATAGCCGTCAGTAGCAGGTGATAACTGGATCGAGTAATTAGAAACTGACATGCCAGTTAATAACTGTGGATAACTTTGACGTGCTTGCAGCGCAGACGTTGAGCGACGTCGCGAACCGTGACAGACTCTTCTCTTACGGGTTTTTAATGAGCTTCTCTTAATGTTTGTATCCACGATATATATTTCTCGCACCTTTTGATAATGGCCGCATCATTATCTGCGTGGAAGTGGGATAAGTCAATTTAATTGGGTATTAGGATCGGTCGAGGGCGATGGTTTATTGTTATTAATGATCATACTAACGCTTCTTAATGATCAAGTGGTCCGTTTTTAGCAGAAACGACATGATTTTGGTTTGCATAGGTTCAGTTGATTAAATGAAGCATTTATATTCACCAATCAGTTCAAGCATTAACTTTTAAATACCCAGACTTTACATTACTTAATTTTATCTGACTAAACAACAATTTGATCTAACAAAAACACAGAACAACACGCTTTCCAATCCTAACAAGTAAACAAAAACAACAAATAAGAGTTTCCTTCATTTAAACACACGATTACGTGCTTCCAAACATTTGTTTGAAGTTCAAAGTGAACGCCCGTTCGACAACAAAATGAGTTACTGCAAAACTAAGTTCATGTTGCTATTCAGACAGTCATTAATCCCAAGTAAGGTTGAAACTTCGGACTCAAATTAGTGTGGGGTCCAACAAAATCATTTATATCAATTCTCTTACATTGGACGGTGGGAATTATTAAAACCGCAGCCGGACCTCGGTTCGCAAAGGCTTCTAATTAACTTCAGTTCACGTACAGAAAGCTGAACAGCTGTTGCTGGCTAATGCCTTCTCGGTTATGGGCGCCTGGTATATACGGTGCAACAATGTCGTGCATACATGCTGGGTACGGCTTACATTTTGTGTATTTCTACTAAAAATACAGTAGAAATGCACAAAAGGAATAAAGGACTGATTTTTTAGAAGGCAAGATTTTAGTGTAGTCGCAGAAAAGGATCATATTTACAAACTACAATATGAAAACGTCAAAATGATCCGTAACTACGGTAGCTCTCTGTAATCAATTATTCTAACACGGTATTTTTATACTGTAAGAGCACAAGCCATCTATCTACAAACCGTTGAATAAAAACATTGTAAGAAAACCAAAACGTTCATAGCAAAATCCAACGTGTGCAATGCACCGTAAAGAGCGATAGGGCACCACCTGCACTGAACTATCGCTTTATACCGAATGCTGAACACATCACTACGTTTATATTCAACAAATACATACCAATTTTCACTTACAACGTTAGCTTTTTATGAGACGATTTGCAAGGACACATTAAAAGGAAAACTAGCTGAATTTAATAAGGAAATTCTCGTGCTTTTATCCCAATTTAGGTCCGGCGCAGAAAATCTTCTTCTATATTTATCTTTTAGTCGTAATGTAATGCGTCACTCCCTCTGTAGCCACAGAAAACCTCTTAACAAGCGAAATTAATTAAAAACGAAACACTCACTATTCAAACAATGCATGAATAGATCCTAAAAAGCAGTCTTCCCCTTAATTTACGTCATTCGATCTTCCTTTGTTACCGTCAGCAATTAAAAGTGGAATAATAAAAATGACGGATTTTTTTAAAGCTTTAATATGCCTTTTAAAATGTTTGGTGGATTTCATAGTGATTTTGCTTTTTTGTTTTGTCTCGTTTCTTACAGTAAGTACTGGGGTGAATGCTGAATATTTTATCTCTGATAATCCAACTGTATAGTTAATGCGGACTAGATACAATACAACTATGCAGATAGGTGATTAAAAAAAAAACTAAACATTCACAGTTCGTGTTGTCATTCGCCACCTAAGATTCTGTTAGCGTTATGAAAATCTGACTCTACAGGAGTCAGATTTTCATAACTAATAAAGTAATTAATTTTTAGAAAACAATAAATCATTTGACATGAGCACCTACCATTTTAACTACAAACTTTACTCACAAAGTCAGGAGATCTTTTAGAGTGTCCTCACAAAAAATAAGTACCCCCAAACTCGATAGTGCAAAAAGTAACTTTAACAAAAAAACAAAAGGGGCTCACCCACCTTTAGTTTCCGGCACTAGTGGAATAAAGGGGCTCTTGAAATTCGGCGCTCGGCCGGTCAACTCGGGTCCTTAGCCAAAGCCGAAGCCCAAATTATACGTTGCGACTAAATTGTCTCCGCTGGCCTATCTGCTTGATTTTGAGATGTCTGCGTACCGTCCGCATAATCGAGACGAAAATATTTATTGACGGATCTCTGAAATGTGAAATATTTTTGCGTTTACTGCTGACAGATTCTCATAAACCTAGAAACAACGCAGCATAAAATTTCAATCTGATTTTAATGAGCTCGATAGATTTTCTGACTCTGTCGAACTCTTCAGGGATTGCAAACAATAAGAATCGTATAGCGCAGGAAATAATCCGACTAAGTACGTTCAAATAATATGAAATCCTTACTCAAGAGAAAGCATACAGGTACCTACGTTTCAATATAAAAGATTTGACGTTTAGAAAATGACAAGCTTGTTAGACGCGTACGGAAAGGCTTACATTCCCGACGGTACCAGCAAAACCGAGTGCACTCGAAAAGTTAATAATTCGAAACCCGTTCGTGTACTTGTCTGATTCCCCATTCATATTCATATTTATTTCGTTTCACCTATTCGCCCCAGAACGCTTCACAAAATTTAAATTTAAATCCTTAATTTTAACAAGATACGCGGCGTAACTTATATTCAAATTTTCTCTTTAAACATATTGCTCGGCGGGTCGGAAGCAATCTTCATTGTACCACAGTTCCGAATCAACGGTGTTTAAGTATGATTATTCGCGAAAATCTCATATTTATGTAAATTAGACGTCAAATGAATGCGATTGTTGTTCTTTGTTCGTTCTTGGGTTTGGTTGCTTAGAATTCTATTGAGAATGAGGGTTTTACTTAAACATTCTTATGTGAAGATTAATTTTTTAATGTAATTGGAAGCTTAGAGCCCAAAATTTTCATTTTAGTCCTTTACGTGGTCTTTTGAATTTTATTCAGATGGATTTAAATTCAATTAAAATTTATGTAACATGCCTCAGAAATGAGCTAAATTCCGAATGGAAAACTGTGTTTTTTCATTGTATTTGCTAACGTTTATCGTTTGCTTGCACTTTCTGAAGAAACATAAAAATAAATCTTCAATATTAAAAACCGAACTCCACTCTCCCGCACCGAAGCCAGTAAGCTGTCATCTCGAGAGCCATTACTAATTTATGAACTCAAATAACTATGGAGACCGCGACCAAGGAATGCAATCACCATTCAGTTAATTAATAATTCTAGACCGGTCTGAGGACATAAAGTCTGCGGTTGTGGGGAGCCCCTCCCCCCTATTAGTACTCCGTTTTAATACTGCCCACATTTAGCAAGAACCACTCCCTACATATTAATTTTACGAGAATACCTCTTATACTCTCGAACCCGACAATTTGGCTTTTCACAATTGCGGTGTACCGCGGCTAGACATCCGAATATGGGGTCTGTACTGAATATGTTTATGATTTACGTATCAAACTGTACATCGTACTAGAGCTAAGGGTTCTTGAAAGTTTAGGTTTATTTTTGGGCAGACAAGCCTTAGTTTTGATAGATATTTTTGAAGTTTCTTAATTGGGTCCTTAAAATCTTTCTAAATATAAGAAATTAAGTAATTTTGATTTTTATTGCTAAGTTCCGCGACGTGACCACTAAACTTTTAGCAATTGAAGACAAAACGAGCCCCCGGGTATCGATTTTAGGGGTCTTCTTGTCCTTATTGTACTTATTTTATGTCCATAAATAAAGATATAATATGATTAAAATAGTATCAAGTAATAAAATGCGTAAAGAAAAACTTTGAATTATGCACCGTGACTTTTTAGTCGTCTTACAAAGGTCGCCCACTCAATGTACCCGAAATAAAATAACTCTAGGCGCGATTTGATTTTATCTTCCATAATAATAATTATCTTCCATAATTATGAAACATCCTGTTAATTATGTTTACGTGTCAAACGGGAGAACATATACCCAGCACTCGAGTCCAGTAGAGCATCGCTCGCAACAGTGTGTTTTAACTACGTCATGCGTCATAAATACTGAATAATATTTTTATTTTTAAATTATTAAAATCTCATATATCCCTATTTTTTTTATGAATGTTTAGTAATCATTGGATACATGAAGTGGGCTGCCGTTGTAAGAAGACTAAAAAGTCACGGTGTGTAAAAAGGAGATTTAGAAAATCATTTACCTATATTATTCTTTTATTTTAATTTAACACTACAATGGGCAGGTATTCTTTTATTAAAATATATTTGCATAATTTTAAGTCAGTTATAATGAAACCACAGTTCACACATATCTAAAAGAAGACCTATTCAAGATATACTATATACTATTTTTTTTATTTTTTGTCTTTATAGTCAAAAGACAAAAAAAAATAAAATATAGTATATTTCTCACTTTCTTAGAAAAAATATAGCAACTACTTTTAATAAAGAGTCTTCAATTTAATTAATGTTTATGAAGTGTTCTCGCGTGCTTTACATATTTTTATTTTAAATTAAATGTTTTAATTTTAATAAAATATGTCGTCACGTGCTTCGTCGCCTTAAATGAGGTGAGACAGTCAATTGTTAATAGTATTTATGATAGTAATATTGTCTTAGTTAAAAGATTAACCTAGACACACCCCTAGTTTTAAAAGTCACAAATTGTCAATTTAACATAAAGTTATGTGGTTTTTAGTTCGTAGCCGAATGGTAAAAAACATAACCCTTATAGATTCATGTCTGTCCGTCTGTCTGTCCGTCTGTCTGTCCGTCCGTAGGATCATAGAACGTAAAAAAAACTTTCAACGAAAATTGGTTTGAATAAGATTTGATGTTTAGTTTTTGAGTTATAGGACTTTTTATCAAACTGCAGCAGTAGCTTTGTTTTTCATTAACATACTATGAAAAACAAATTTAGTTTTGCTGTTTAATGTGATACAATACAACATTTATTATGAATGAGCCTTCAAAATATTTTTATTATATTGTTTGGTACTACGGAACCCTGTGTGCGAGTGAGTACGACTTGCTCTTGGCCGGTTTTTCTTGTGTACTATTTAGTGTTACAAGATTTATTTTATTTAAAACAACATTCTTGCAACGGTTGAAACTAGGATTGCGCTATTTTCAATTTGTCATTCACAGTTACGTACCTCACAAGCTTGAGGAGCTCGTGGCTAAATAATAACAGCTACTCGGATTAATCTTCAGGTTAAGCTGAGCTTGCCGAGGTTGGTCTGTGGATGGGTAACCACCCATTTCATACCGAGTTTCCTCCGTGCCTCGGAAAGCACGTTAAGTCGTTAGTCCCGGTTGAAAATTGCAGATTTTTGACAGTCGTTACAGGTAGTCAGTGGCCCGAGAGTCTTACCAAGGGGTATCGTATTAGTACTAACTGGTTTGTGGAGGTCAGATAGGCAGTCGCTCATGTAAAATACTGGTATTCAGCTGCATCCGGTTAGACTGGAAGCCGACCCCAACATAGTCGGGAAAAGGCTAGGCTGATGATGAGTTACCAACTGCACAAATCGAATGGAAGCCCAAAAAACTACTGGTCGCATATAATACGCAAAGGTTTTAGTGAAAATACTATTACTCTGCCTCGATTTAGAGCAGTCTCAAATTATTGTAAAATTAATTAAAGTGCAACGCCAAACTTTATGCAATATTATCGCTTCATAGAACCACGCTTCATTCACCTTACTACCAATCTATACTAATATTATAAATACAAAATTAACTTTGTCTGTCTGTAAACTTTTACACCTAAACAGCTAAATGGACACATAAAAGGAAGGTTAGGCAGAGATGTACCTAATAGTACACCCACATTTCGCCAGTTATGTTAAAGTCCCATGTAATAGAGGCGAGCTTATTGCCATCAACCGGGCACAAATCCAGACTCTGTGGCTGCCACTGAGCAATTCCTGATGGAATAACCCAATAGCACTTTGCCCGACCCGGGAATCGAACCCAGGACCTCTTGCTCAGCAGTCGCGCTTGCGACCAACGAGCCAGCTAAATGGATTTCGGTATAATTTGGCAGACAGGTAAATCTGTCACCTGGGTTGGGAGATAACTTTTGAATCCAGTAATTCGCCTCCATGTAACTATTTCCGAAACTCACGCGGGCGAATCTACGAGCAAAATCTAGTTTAGTCTCTAAATATAATCTAAAGTTAAACCTGATATCTCAAAACCTTTCATTATCAAAAGGTCGGGATGTAGTCTCGCCAGACATTTTCCTACGGCTTTAATGAAACCACATACTAACGCTAACGTATACCGCTGCGTTTACGTTACGTTATTATGACGGGGGAATTTAGCTGCAGAGAGTTTTAGACAGGATCCTAGTTTGTTCCTTGTGTAATTATATTTTAAAGTTTCATTTAGATTGCGTCTGAGTATGTATTTTATTAAGGATGTTGTCGTTATTTAGAGAAAAGAAAATTGTTGCAGAACGTACTTACTGAAACTGTTAGCCTGCGTCATCCCACTGCTGGGCAAAGGCCTCTCCCCATGACTTCCAGCTGCTTTGACCCAAGGGTAATGTGGAACACTGGTCGATGATTTTGACCAGCTCGTTCCGCCATTTTCTGTGAGGGTACGAGGCCTTCTGGCTGTGTCTGGGCTTCAGAAAGTAGCTATTCCAGTCGAAAGACGTCCACTGCTGGACATAGGCCTCCCCCAAGTGCCGCCACATTGACCGGTCCCGTGCGTCTCGCATCCAGCGGATCCCCGCAACCTTCACCAGGTCATCGGTCCCCCTAGCGGGAGTTCTTCCAACGCAACGTCTTCCGGTTCGCGTTCGCCACTCCAGAACTTTTCAGCCTAATCGGCCATCTGTTCTGCAAGCAATGGGTCCTGCCCACTGCCACTTAAATTTGGTAATTTTTCTTGCTACGTCGGTAACCTTGGTTCTCTTGCGGATGTCTTCATAGCAAAGTGTTTACGGTGATAATTAAGGTGTCTGTTAGCCCCATTATGTGAAAAATCTAGCATTCAAAGTCGTGAAGTTCTGTAGATACATTATTATTATTATTTTAAGCCATTTGTGTCCCACTACAGGACATAGGCCTCTCTTCTCTCCTTCCACTTGTCCCTATCCAATGCTGTTATACGCCAATCCTTGTGAAAGGATTTGAGTTCATCCTGCCATCTCCTTCTTGGCCTGCCGTGTTACCGTTTGCTTCTGTTTGAGGCCCATTTTGTGGTAACTTTAGCCCATAGCTCCTCCGGCATACGACAGATGTGGCCAGCAGTGGCGAAGGCTCCATACAATTCGATTCCTACCGAGTTCCATTTCAAAAATGGCACTGTCATTATTCTATAGACAAATAATATATTCACATTAAAGATATGATAGATATACGGATGGCCGATGGGGCCGAAAAGTTCTGGAGTGGCGACCGCAAACTGGAAGATGTTGCGTTGGAAGGCCTCCCACTAGGTGGACCGATGACCTGGTAAAGGTTGCAGGGATCCGCTGGATGCGAGACGCACGGGACCGGTCAATGTGGCGACACTTGGGGGAGGCCTATGTCCAGCAGTGGACGTCTTTCGGCTGAAATGACGATGATGATTAAAGATATGTATTCCGGCTTACCTCTTACAAAAATTGACCCTTTGCTACTGGTGGCCAGCCCAGTTCCATTTGAGATACATTGAGTGCTTGTTATTTAAAGAATTCACGATTGATATGCTTGAATTCTAAAACTTCGGTATCGGGTTAGAGAAGGGACTGTTTCAATAAATTGTTACTGAAACAACCCTTTAATTTATTGTTGGAATGTTTACTAAAGCAGTTCGTGGCTAGACCAACTATTTATCTTAAATCTAAAATAGTTGGATTAAATCTTGCGAGTTTTTCAGTATAAGTACTTAAAATAGATAAATCTTAAAGTTTTAAGTTAATGCTTTACGCTTGATCTGTCTTTAGATTCGTATAGATAAGGCCTTGCTTATACTTATTTAAATTAAAAAAACTTTGTGATGGGCTAATCATTGTTTAGTGATACTCACAACGTTTGTCATAATTGAATTAAAATTACACATTTTCGTATAAAAATTGACAGCCTCGTTGGTGTAGTGGTCGCAAGCGCGACTGCTGAGCATGAGGTCCTGGGTTCGATTCCCAGGTCGGGCAAAGTGTTATTGTGTTTTTCCATCAGGAATTTCTGAGTAGCAGCCTCGGAGTCTGGATTTGTGCCCGTTTGATGTCAAAGGCTCGCCCCCTATTACATGGGACTTAAATAACTTGCGAAATGAGGGTGTACTATTAGGTATATCTCTGCCTAACCCTTCGGGGATTACAGGCGTGATGTTATCACGTTTTGTATAAATAGTTTAAAGAATAAAACAAGACTGACTAGTAAACAAAATCTTACACATATTAATCAAACATGTATCAACATTTTACACGTACAATGCTTCATTTCTAATATTGAAACTACAATTTGATTTGACGAAATGGAAATCTTATTCCAGCTGTATTCATATTTGACAAGTGAAGCGAGAAAAATCTCTGCAAAGAGCATATAAGCTTCAATAATCCCAATCTCAGAGAATTTCGTAGTTTTGGAGTAATATTGTGCGTGACAGTTTGCGTGTTAAGGGCAGGGTTCACATGTGTGTATGTTTTGGACAAGATTTTTTTATGACAGATATTTTTTATTTGATTTTTGTGTCAAGTTCACCTGACTTAAAATAGGCTGCTATTAGGTATCACGTGAATTTGTCAAAATAAATGTACCTAGGTAGTTTATAAAATTAATAATTACATTGGTCTGAAGATAGTTTTTTAAATTTAATGTACGTTGGAACTTGATTTTACATGCGGTTTTGCTCGCATTTAAGTTGGAAATTGTCTATCTGTTGTTGCAAATTTTATTAAAACCCGTTCAGTCGATAAGACGTAAATAGATAACAGACAGACAAACTTCTAGACTATCTATTATAGATGGAGTTATTGTTGCATTAATAATATTTAGTATTATATCATCATCATCATCATCATCATTTCAGCCGAAAGACGTCCACTGCTGGACATAGGCCTCCCCCAAGTGTCGCCATATTGACCGATCCCGTGCGTCTCGCATCGAGCGGATCCCCGCAACCTTTACCAGGTCATCGGTCCACCTAGTGGGAGGCCTTCCAACGCAACGTCTTCCAGTTCGCGGTCGCCACTCCAGAACTTTCCAGCCCCATCGGCCATCCGTTCTGCGAGCAATATGCCCACTGCCAATTAAGTTTGGCTATTCTTCGGGCTACGTCGGTAACCTTGGTTCTCTTACGGATTTCCTCATTTCTGATTTGATCACGCAAGGAAACTCCGAGCATAGCCCTCTCCATTGCCCTTTGGGTGACTTTAAGCCTTCTGATGAGGCCCATTGTGAGCGACCAAGTTTCGGTCCCGTACGTAATCACTGGCAACACACACTGATCATAGACTTTCGTCTTGAGACACTGCGGTAAGTTGGACGAGAAGATACCACGCAACTTCCCGAACGCTGCTCAGCCGAGTCGGATTCGACGATTAACCTCTTTCTCGAAGTTAGACCTACCTAACTGGATCGTTTGTCCCAGATAGACATAATCTTCTACAACTTCGAGTGTAGAGTCTCCGATCTTGATAGGAGTGGGTGTTACATAGGCATTCAACATGACTTTGGTTTTGTCCATGTTCATTTTAAGACCCACTCTTCCTGAAGCTCTACTGAGGTCATCGAGCATAGTACTGAAGTCGTCCATGGTCTCAGCCATGACCAATATATAGTCGGCAAACCGAAGATGAGAGATGTACTCGCCATTGACTATATAGTATTATATAGTACAGATATAATATGATTCCAATAAAATTCCCAGTAATTGTGCATTTCCCACACATATATTATTCCCAGTCATATAGCAAACCCTGCCTTAACAAGTTGTGGTGCGTACGACGGAAACGAGAACGCCGGTCGTGCGATAAATGTCCCGTTTCGTACCGTACCGTACGTATGTTGCAGATAACACAGTACTATCTGCCTTCCTAATGAAAATATGCCGCACAATAGCCTGGCTGAGGATAGTAATAATCAAGAGCTTTGCGGAAAACGTTGCGTTAGGAGGTTGTGTTGATATAAGTAGAAACGAAATTAGGTTGTTTGTGTTTAATGAAGCTCACAACATTGTTCATACTGATATTTTCCACACTTATATTATAAACGAGAAAATGCAGACAGCAGCCGCGTGTCAGTAGTGAGAGACCATTGGTGTGACCGTCACACTGCCAAGTCATAGATCTAGAGTTCGAACCCAAAACACGCATCTCTGATTTTTCGGATTCATGTGCGTATTGTATAACTATCATTTGGTTCGGTGATGGAAAAAATCCTGAGGAAACCTAACCAGAATGCCTGAGAGATATTTTTCGACGGTATGTAAAGCCAAGTCAGAGGCTCATGGGCGGCATAAAAACTCCTACACCAGGCTAGGCACTAACCACACGAAAAACAAAGAAAGAAGAAGAAAGTTACTGTCCATCTGTCTGCGCTTTCACGGCTTGACGGATTTCGATGTTTGGCACACAGGTTCATCTTGACCTGGGCTAGAGTATAGGATACTTTTTATCCCAGGAGCACCTTCCCATGGTATAATGTCTGAAATCCACGAGGGCAAAAGCTGTCTCCTTTTTACGCCTAAACCACTGAACCGATGGCTATGAAAGTCAGATAGTCCGATATCTGGAAAAGTACATAGGGTACTTTTCAACCTGACTATTTAAAAAAACTTTTCTGCATAAAAAAAATCTACTTCCATCATTCTACACAAAAAGTGGAAAATAACTATACTTCCGGAAGTCAGTGACTTTTGTTTGTTTTGTTGACTTTTTTGGCACCGACTAAAAGAATCATGTAAATCAGAGTTATGAGGTAACAACATTAAAAAAATACAGGCGAATTGAGAACCTCCTCCGTTTTAAAAGACAGTTAAAAATAAAAAAAATGTCCAGAAAAATGTGGGCCAGTCTGATTTAAAATAAAGTTTTTATTGAATGGATGATTTTGTATGAAAGATGATTGTTTGAGAGTACTGAAGAAGATATGGATCCAACCCCAAATAAATGGTATAAGGCCAGGAGAATAATGTCTTAAAGCAAATTACAAAACTTATTTTAATCACCAAAAAGCAATGGTTATGAAGTCACGTAACTTAATTATAAAGTTAGACATATTAATATAACATACGAGTATCTGAAATAAACTTTGAATTCAAGTTATATTACTTATGTTACATTGTATCATTTATATGATGAAGCAAATTGCAATTAGTATCAAAAACTTTTTGAATGCACGTTTGGGATAAGTCATGTTAGCACTGAAACTAGTTAAAAGTTGTGTACAGAACTTACATGATGTCTTCGTGTCATTTCTTATACTTGCCATTGTATATTACCATGAATATTCGTAAGTTTAAACTACGATGATTAACGTACCTTTAGGGCCGGACTCCGACGAAGCGTAGACGAGACCAGAGATGTGGTGTTGTCAACCACCAATAGAATTTCGTTATTAACACTTCTCATGTCCTCTTAGCTTTAGTGGAAACGAGTGAGCGGCATGCTGTGAGCGGCGTGTGGCGAGCAGTGTGCTGTGAGTGGCGTGACGCAATGCATATCTCCGCACAGCTTTGATGGATGCACCCTAGCTTTTACGCATCTTTTTTTTTATAGTAAATGGGCTTACTCTTGACCTCAATTTAGTCCAGAGGACAGAGATGAGGTCGACGATGGAACGAGCCAACCCAAAAGAAGCCTATTAACTCGCGACTTAAATAGATTGGGGTCATATGAACTTGGGAACACCGACGCAGGCAGGGAATTCCACTCCTCTCCTCTCCGCTTCGCACATCTCCGCTTTAGTGGAGTCCAGGAATTACGCTTGTTTAACTGTCTGCCTACATGAGAACTAATCTCGAAGTCCATATATGGGATCATTTTGGCGATCAATTGTTTTGTGTATCACGTTACTGATGAAACTGCCTACAGTATTTTTAGGTCAGACAGCAGCAAACAAATCAATGGCAATCTAATCAAACTTTTAAACGCTTAGTTGACACTTCCCTTGACCCAAGGGCTGACTTTTCCATTGGCCAGAGGCTTAGCGTTGCCATACAACGTGACAACGCCGCAAGTCTCTTGGGGATACCAGCGATCAGCGTTGAGGAGGAGTTTTTAGTTTATTGTTTAGTTAGTTACTTTAATTTTAATTTATAAATGTGTATAAGGTCTATCTTTTCATACACGAAATATTTTAAGAGTAACTTCTGTAAGTCGTAAAGACGCCATCGCAACGAAAAAAAAAATATCTGAGTGTTTTTTTTTACAAAATTATTATAATTCTAAAATTATTTGAGACTTTTTGCATAAAACCTTTACTCCCATATTCTAACAATGACAGTATATAAATACGATGTAGTAAACTACCGTAATGGATGCTTAAAAAAAAGGAGCCAGTATTTATTTTGTGGGTCAAGTAATTTTAAATTATTTATTTTTTATAAAAAATATACCCAGATAAAAAAAAATCCCTTGAAATGGTTTTGTTATAGCCGTTAGATGATTCCCTGAAAATATTTCGTGTATGAATAGTTAGACCCTATATAATATTGTTATGATTTGACTTAATTTTTAATCGAAATGAGTCTTGTGAGCGACAGCAAGTCAACAGCTACTTATTATTAGTGAAATTAAGATCAGTGTAATTTTTACAGAATTGCAAACTCAGAGGTCAAATAACTGTGCAGCAACTGTAGATATCTTAAATAATGTCAAGGGTAAACTGACTTTAGTAAAAAAATGCACCTCTAAAAAGCTTTTATTGTTCGTCATGTTTGCATGTAACCAGTTTTGACTTCACAATCACCGAGTGCATGGTTATGCTATGCACGGCCATATATGCACAACCCCCTCAACAGCCATCCAAATATATCTTCTAACACTAACTCCTACATCAATAAACCGTCTAAAATTCGAGGGTAGTTAAAATTTTACGATCTCTTGCGAAATTTAATTAGAGACGTGTCACAACTGTGATGCGGTATTTTAATAATGTCCTGCTGTCCCCAGAGGCGATTTATGACTCTTAAGGATGCTTGACATCGTTAAACTATGAATGCGAATTAAAGTTTTATATTGCTTGGTGTCTGTAAGATGTGAATTAAAAGTAATTTGGTGTGATAGAAGTTTGGTATGGTAGCAAATTGGAAATGATCGGTTACTCACTGTGACTGACACAAACTGTTGTATAATTGTTATATTTAGTGAGAGGGCAACACTGCCTCCCAGAAGTGTTCGGTGGTAAAACGTTATATAGATATATAGTGCTTTGTATTATACGTGCATCCTAATATTATCATCATCATCATCATCATTTCAGCCGAAAGACGTCCACTGCTGGACATAGCCTCCCCGAAGTGTCGCCACATTGACCGGTCCCGTCCTAATATTATCGAGTGTATTAATTAATTACACCAACGTGTTAAAATGTAGCACAAACCATTTCTTTACGCAATATTTTTACAAATTATAATCTATTCATTATTTTGATCTATAATAATGAAATGTTTAAACAAAATCTGTTCAATGGTTTTTCCTTGAAAGAGTAACAAACATACACACAAACTTTTGCATTTAATAGTAATTAAGAAGTAAGATGCTGCGGGATTAATTTAGAGCTGTAGTATAAAATAAATCGAAACTTTTACTAAAAACCAACAATTTTCGATCTCAATTTTAGCAACTATAACGCCTACAACAAAAGTTTTTCAAAAAACGTACAGAAAAAAGATTAATCTCGTTGCCAACGAACGCCATAACTCTGTTTGCTCTTACAAGGAAAACTGACTTAGTCGAGTGGTTTTCCTGCAATCCAAGAAAAATACTCCTGGTCGTATATAATTCTAATACAATACTAACACATTAAGAACACGGTAACGTAACCGTATGTACACAGTGGGCCGAGTAATGAATGCCCCTGAGAATAATAAGCTAACAAAAGAAAATCGCTATTTGTTTTCCGCATTTCTCCTTCCCTAGCGGCGGATCACGTCATTATTCTATGGATTCGAGGCTTTTATTCTTTTTGGGTTCCGTATGGAGTTTGGATTATCTACTTTGGTAGACTCGTTAGCGCTGAAAACTATATTGAGCGATAAATAAAATGAGCATAGTATGAAACATTATAATGTAGAATTTCAGCAATGTTTGAATACAGAGCTCTCTGTCAGTTGAGGAGGCTTATGGAAAATATTTGTATGTATTTTCTCAGCTTGTAAAACCGAAATTGAAGTAATAGCTTTCATAGCACCAGGGAAACCCATTACAGCGTAGGTTCAAGCTAATTACCAACTTACCTAAAACAAAGTGAGAAACGCTTGTCTGACTAGTTTCTAATATAATGTTAAATAATTTAACTAGTAATTAAATGAATAAACAACGAAAGTTAATAAATAATGGTATCCATTAACAGAAACATGATAAATAAACACCAAATGTTATTATAACTAGAAAACGGGATAATTACCATGTTCATGTTGTAAAATCTTAAACACCAAATGATTTAATCTTATACAGACCCTCAGCAACTTTGTAACAAGTCGATCTTCACATTTTTTTCGGTTTCATCGAACATCGTGTAGTAATTAAAGATAAATATAATATGAAGCGTTCCACTTCGGAAAGATCGTGTCTTATTTAGCTATTGTTTTGTCTCCTGTAGATAGGTTATCGGCCATTGTTTATTTAATCTCTGGCGAAAAGAATAAATTATTTATAAGTTACTTCTAAAGAAACAAAAGGACGATGTACAATGAAGGAACAAGGTACATACCCACTTGTTTTTTTTTATTGCGAGTAATGAAGCTTTTGCTTGTTCAATTAAAAATACAATGGCGGCAACAAATTAGTCTACTGGTCGTAGTCGAGTCATTTTTACATTGTATTTTTCCGACGATGTTATTTTAGAATAATTTTGCATTGTCGGTTATTTATTTTGGTTTTCAGTTTCTTTAGTCATGAGTAAGTGTATACAGACTTCTAACAGCTCAATTAGTTAATTTAAATATGTTGATTTTTAGATTAATTTTAAAGACATGCTAAAAAACTTGAAATCTTTTGAACCTACACCTATTTATACACTAAACTTATGTATAGAAACTGTAGATGATACTGTAATTTCGCATTTTGTTTTATATCTTCATTTTTATCAATTCCCAGAAACTGTTTTCAGCCACTAAAAATACCTACAAAATGGTACATAAAGTCCGATTAATAAAATTCCATCTAATTCCCTTTTAAGAGTTTAAAATAAAACGTTACACGTCCGCATTACACCCTCACACATCGTAATAGTGCGAAAAAAAGTTTCAACAGAAAATGTAAGAAGTTATAAGTGAGGATTGTGACCAGACTACACCTGTTTATTCCCACTGTGCGAGCGAGACGAGACTAGGAGGCTTCTCAAGTTTTCTTTACATCTCTCTGTACTTGGAAGTACTTATTGTTGCATTTTAACTGACGACGTTTATTAATTTCGCTGCATAACACTAACTATAACTATAAAATCTTGATTCCATATTTAAATTAATGTCAAAGAAAGATGAATAAAAGAAAAAGGAGTATGTCAATGATAGAGTGGTAATTGATTCGGGAGAATGGGAGATAAAAGTGTTCCTGTCGATTTGTGGGCAGGCACATGGTACAGTTATCAACAAGGATTGAAATTTAAACATCCATAGCCGTTGAGAGTCTACTGGAACATTTACTGCTGCTATCTTTTAGAAAAACATACAAGCTGGAAGCATTTCAACATATTCATGTAGTAAATCGATTTATCATATGTATTTACCACCAAAAGACCTCTCCGCATAGGCTGTAAATAAAATATGCCTCGTCTTTCGTAGTCGCCTTCCAGTTCTTGTCAAATTCTTCAAGTTACGTCGACGGGCACCAATAACTTTCACATAATGACTGGACAAGCCCGATCGGCTCTTACGACACTCCAGGGAATCGATAGCCTGATCTATTCTTAGACAAATCATACATCTTACTGCGAGACAGTCATCGTGCCATCTAGCATCATAAAAGTGTTTATTTTCAAACATTCAAGACGCCCAGTATATCTTGAACTCACACAGTTGCGCTGATTGTTTACGCAGACGTCCAGCAGTCTACGCCGTTCCCACTGTTTCTTCTTCTGACTCCTCTCCACGTGAGTGACTGGGCTGTAGTCCACCACGCGGGCCCAGTGTGGTTTACTCGGTTTCAAATACCGAATATTTGGTTCTAGGACATTTGCCGGTTTTCTCACGTTGTTTCACCATTTCAAGGGCAGTGGTCATTTAATCATTTACACAAAGAAATACGCCTGCTTGGGTTCAAACCTACGATCTAAAACACGTAAGTCCATGTAAGACTGTTATCACGCCTTTTTTTTACGTATGTTAATCCTCCGCTGTGTGGCCGGCGGAGGGTTCTAGTCTCCTACTGTCTAAAACCACACGGTGTTCCTCCTCGTCACTTCTGGCTGGGGTGCGAGGACACATTTTCATTCTCCACAATCACCCCAGGAGGAGTGCGCTGCTCCTCGCCCTAGCATTCTAAGTAAGAAGCACGTGGAAACACCACGTGACGCCAACTCGGGCCTATTTGCTTAGACGGACTTGCTGTTGTCACCCGTGCTATAACCGATGTTTGGAAAACGTCAAATGAAGTCCTGCTTTTGGATTTAGTTCAGTTTTCTACCGCGTTTCAAGTAATGCTGGCCTGTATAATAAGACCAGGCGAAACTACCCGACACATTGACGTAAAATAAGCAATTTCCTTTTGTATCAACCAAGGTGTTTGCTGTTTATGACGCTAGCTTTACGATTTGTTTGTGTTTGAACCACGGAGCGGTTTTAAAATCGAATTTCTAAAGTAGTTTCAATAAACGTGAACGTAAAATGTAATGTTTTATTAAAATAACGTTACTTAGACTGTCTGGTTTGCGTTTATGTTGACTTTAGTAGTGAGGTTATAACTTTTTTGTGGCCACAGAGTTTAATTGTGTGTTTATGTTGGTCTATGTTGATGTAATGGACGCTTTGGTTAGATAGTCAATGGTTGGCAAACATTTGATGTTTACCCTTAAAATTATTTCACTTTTTGGTTTCGATATTGAACCAGCGCCGTCTTTAAATCAATTAAGGTTGATCAAAGTAAACACAAGCAAGTACATTTCATTGAGTTTTCGTAGAAAATGGTATACTTATTCAATAAAAGTCCGTAACTATGATTTCTGTTGACATAATAACAGCCGCTCGGATCAATCTAAAGGTTAAGCCGCGCTTACCTAGGCTGGTCTGTGGATGGGTGACCCATTACATACCGAGATTCCTCCATACCTCGGAAACCACGTTAAGCCTGGCTGTCATTTGTAGACCTTTGACAGTCGTTACAGCTTAGTCAGTATCCCGAAAGTCTGACAACCAGTCGTACCAAGGGGCATCGTATTCCTGCCAGGGCTGCGGGACTGTTCGAAAGAGTTACCGTGGTCCTGGAATACAAAGGGCAAAGAAGGAACATGGATGGGTTTTAGTCAGTACAAGTCTGTCATTTGATGATTTCCAATCCGAAGAAAAAAAAAAAAAAGGGCATCGTATTACACAGCTGTCACATCATATGCCATCATACTAACTGGGTTGTGGAAGTCAAATAAGCAGTCACTTCATGTAAAATACTGGTACTCAGGTGCATCCGGTTAGACTGGAAGCCGACCCTAACATAGTTGGGAAAAGCCTAGGCAGATGAACTATATGACTGTTGTTCTGTTATAACTAGATTCCTAAATAAAACTTTATTTACCAACCGCGATAAAGCAAGAATGTGAAGAAAATAATTAAAATATACTTCTAAGCGTTATCTAGGTTTTCTACCCCGGGTAGCAATTCTATACACAAATCCAACACAGCCATCCAAATTCAGTTGAAAGCACAAGAATTACAACACAGCCCGTCTCAAAATAGTCAAAAATATACAAAACATGAAGCCATCGAACATTCACATCAGGGAAACACCGATAAAAGACTCGAATCAATACAATAGAGAGAATCAAAACATCGCAGGATGTCGTCGAAAAACACGGTAATTTTAGTCAGGGCACATTCTGTTGCCTGTTAAAAAAGAAACGCAAACGTGAGAGGAATGAGAAACAAAATGGCCGCCGGACTGCATGGACGAATGGACGCGGAATATATTAAAGAGGAGATACTGGAATGCGAAGCTGTGCGGGCTGTGACAAGCACGTTTTTACTAACACTAGGTTATACCTAAATTAATGCCTAAATAAAACCACACAGAGTCCAGAGCACGAGAGTTGACATTCCATTCGTGTAATGATATTTGTAAGACAGTAATGTAATTTAGTTGAGCTAATGTTAATGATAATTATGAGCATTACTGTGTTTTGGTGTTATCAAAGCTATTTTTGCTATAGCTACACCATGACTACGAGGGTGCTACGGACGCATATACGTGTTAAACAAACAATATTAAAAGCACGGCGTAAAAAATAATCATATTTTTATTTTTCAATCAACTTTTTCCCAATTACATCACAGCTTATTTAATAATTATTACTCATTTACTAAGGGATTCGTGATAATCGATTTTCTAAAGTAATCAACTAATCACTCTTCAAACATCAAACTCATCTAACACTTTGTTTTTTACTCCGTTACGCCAATTGCATTTGATGTCAAACTCCAAATAGCAGGCTTTCAATAACAACAATACGAGACAGAACAGGTTAACAACCCACCACTAAAAACCTTGATCTCTCCAAATATTTTCTAAAGAACTGCCCACTGGATATTGCCTCTTAGATATAAATAAATCCCTTTTCCCGACAATTCCTTCTTTATTCTCGAACGGTGTATATTATTGAAAACGTGTTCATTCGTGCGACCATCCATATGTGTGACCAAACTCTAGTATCTTTTGTGAGACATTAAGGCCAGGGCTGACCTCGGGCGATGCCACTAAAAGCGCGAATAGCATCAATAGACACGCGCGCGCGTCATTTCTTCCCTTCGGCGGGAGCAATGTCGCTCCGAAATTGATAGTCGGGGCCGCAGACTGGATCTGTACTGGAGACGACAGATAATGGATTAAAGTAACCAAAGTCCAGCCCACTAGTTACATGCTCTAAGCAATTTCTGTCTTTTGTTTTCTCCTTAGTCGCTGTCGCAAGATGCGTGTCGCTCGATCGTGAAGCTCGTGACCAAGGGGTTCAGTTTTCTTTTCACGGTACATTTGCCATATGAAATAAGATTTCGATTAGTGTCCTTACAATTTAAAAGCATCACTAGGATATAAATTGTGGAAAATGAAATTTTATTTTGGATAGTTTCTGGTGTGGTGCTTCACTTTGTCGCTAAGTTATGTAGGTAGTTATATTCGGTTTGAATTTATGGAAGATACTTTCGTATAATAGAGATATAATTAAATAAAAACAAACTTAGAATTAAACTTAAACACGAAATTGGCTTTAAACAGTTTTCAATATGTGGCTTACGCAAACATGATTTTTCTTCATTCATTTATTATCTTTTTCTTGCCATGTCAACCAAAATGACACACAAGACGAAATTAAATATTAACATGAGAAATAGCTACTTACTTAGCACACGTCACCAAAGTTCACGGCCTTCCAAAGTTCACGTATAATTGAAAACTTTGATAAGAATCCCAAACTTGGCATTATTTGTGGGGTTAATAACTTTCCAATGTCGAATACAAATCTTTCAATTATACAAGTAAGTCCGAGAAATATTCGATTAATCGGTTTGGTCAAATTGAATCACGAAAAGGTCAATAATCAATATTATATGGACTTTAGTATTCATAGTGAGAACACCCTTTGGGGTATGACGCAGATGTGTAAATGTGGGAGGGATGGGTTCTGTAGTTAGTAAAAGCAATAAAGGGTTAATAAAAAAATAATTTAGATTTTTTTTGGTAATGGTGCCAATAATTATGCTACAGAGCTATGTATTATCACAAATATTTAAAAGTATTAGGTGTAATTTAGTTTGCTAAGTCATTTTCCCGCAATTTTACACAATAATTAGATAGAAAACTTCAATAAAAATTAAAAACCATATTATCTCGGTGACCGGTGTTGATTTTATCAAAATCTCATTACTTTAAAATTTAAACACAAAAAAATAACATTTGTATTTCAAAAATATCAAAATCATTTCACCCACTATAATCCCATTAATAAACCAAATAGCCGCTAATGGCAAAAACAAAATGGCTTCAGTCTCTCAAACAAAAGAGAAATAAATTCAAAGATCCGTCTGTCTAATCTAATTTAATCTTAAAAGGATTGATTTCTGTATCGGATATTGGAAGCACTAGACTACGTCGAAGGTAGGAGACAGACCCATGAAATGGAAGCCATCAATTTTATTATGTCTCCTTATTCCAATGTAGATGCATTATGCTGTAGCTTGAATTTGGAATATGTTTTTAAAAGAGGTTTATTTAGCAGAAAGATTTTTAGTCGGATGCCATTTAATTTTTATTTAAAGTTGAATTTATATTTACGGTAAATTATAAATACACCACTTCTGCCTTTAAAACGATGAAAATCCTTTCCCAGTTCTAAATAACAAAGCAGGTAGTGATTAAAGAAAAATTTCGTAACGAATTATTTGTTAATAGAATCTTCTGATAAAAAAACAACGTAAATGTAAGCCGCCAATGTTTTCACTCAATATAGGTAACAAGTGCAAGTTAATCAAAGACGGATTTTATCATTAATGTGCACAAAATAATAATGAAATAAATGCAATCCTGTAATTTTGTTTCCCTGGCAGATACAAGTGAAAGTCAATCTAAGGATACAATACCATAGAATGCGCACAAAAGTTAATGAACATAAATATTCCAATACTCGTATTGTTTAGTATTTTCGCGCTCTCGTTCGATATTAATGACGATTTCACGCATGGTCGAGCTCGATCGGAATGGCAACCGTTTGTATACGAGTAGAGACCGCGGGGTGGCTCCGATTTCATTACGTGATTTATTTTTTTCCATCTCCCCTTTCCAATAAATCCCTGCGCGGCGATGGCGGGTTAATTAATAATTTAAGGCCATGGAAACCATACTAGATATCCTGGCTAATGGAAAAGAGGTGACAATTTAATTTTAAAAATTTAAACGTCGAATTACGCAGTTGTTTGCTCGTAGTACGTTTTTACCGAAGTTCGAAATTGAAGCTACTCGTACTATAGAATTTTGTTTATACGGTATGCAATCAAACCGATTTGATTTGATCGAAATTATTTTTACTATCACTACACTTTTAATTATGATGAAGATTCTAACTTCAACGTTAAATTCATGATGAAAAATATTTATTTTCGTCCGTAAACATGAACGACAAAATTAATTATCGCAAAACTTTTTACGGGAACATTAAAATAATTGTACCTACAGTCCTCGGAACAATTTAATCTTTTTTTTTTCCAAATTACATCTCTGACAGTGCACTCGGGCAATTGTACGAGTTATTTACGACTTCAATAAAGTGAACCTTAAAATTGTTAATGAAAAGGCATTAAAACACAACGGACCCCTCGTAAATTACCCGGTGACAGTGCAGAGGAAAGAAAAATTCACTTGGATTTGAACAAATTGTACCCGTTCGTTACGTTATGTTATAAGTAGATTGGTGCTATATGTAAACCCGATGGTGTTCATCCTTTCGCTCGCTAAATGCCGGTCGCATTCGCAGGGTTAATTTCGTACTAATTGAGTGACATTATTCATTTGAAAAGATTGATTGGAGAGGAATGGTTACAAAAAATATTGTTTTCATTGCATTTGAAAATATGACGTTTAATTTCATGAACAGATAAATAAAAATGTATTTAATTTTTCCGATTTATCATGTTATAAGGCACGTGTCCAATGGGATTTTTTCATCTTAAAGAAATGCGGACCATACAAACTTTTATCCTCTGTTTAACACCCCTTTTTTTTCGGATGGGAAATCATCAAATGAACCCTTCCCCCCATTTCCGTTCTCCTCTGTCAACCGTCACGCTATCATTTACTCCTTGTTCTTTCATATCATTCCTCACACAATCCATCTATCGTTACCTTGGTCTTCATGTCCCTCTCCATCCATCAACAATGATATTCATCACTCTTTTAGCCACAGGCGATTTTTATCAACCAGAATGATATATTTTGTTTGTCATTTAAAGTAAAACTCATACACCTCTACATCAATCTAAACTAGGACTAGAAAACTAAATTTATCTTAAAAGCATCTCAAATCCTTTGGTGGTTTCTATGCAATATCTACAACTAATCAAATCAGTCAGAGACAAGTCCCTTCAGAACAACAAACTATATTTATTTACTAGTCTATGCATTTATTTAAGAGCATGCTCATTTATTTATGCCATTCTGCTTATCTCCCTCACAGTTGACTTCACAAATATGTGGTCTGACTGCTCCGTAGAAATGTATTATTGAGAATTTGATACAAGTTTTTTACCATTTGCGGTATCAAACGTTTCTAAACCACAAGAGACCGATAGCTAATGCAGACTTCATGTCCAAAATATAAAATTCTAAATGTAAAAGAGTTTTATTGAAGTTTGCTGATATAATTTGGAGGTGCATTGCAATTTAAAATATGTAAAAATAAATAATAATAATAATAGCTGGCAACACCAATGTCAACAGATGTCTTGTAATTTCATTCTATAATAAAATTTTCGTTAAATAATTATTTTTAAACAGTCTGGAACCTAATCTCCCTTTTAATATATTATAATTCCTCCATTTCTTAATATAACAATAGTAAAATGAAGCCATTTTATAACAATAAACACATAAAGAAAAAATGCGATCAAGAATGACGTATGTCACCTACATAAGATTGGACAGATAAAAATAATAATGAAATCAAGAGAATGTTGACGAGATCAGCAGCAAGACGCGCACGCCTATCACCTCCGGACCCGTCGCTCAGCTCCGCCTCGCCGCCGCCGGAATCCAGACCCGTTGTGAGTGCTGTGACACCGGCCGTGGCAGTTGCGTCGAGCTCGAGCGACGAGTATTTCTCTCCGCCGACGACGCCACCACCTGTTCGTCGACGAGGAGGACGCCGGCCGCCGGACGGTTTAGGACCTCGAGGCCCACCGGCCTCTGATAGGGTCCCAGCTCCCGGCGGGAGTGTGCCGCGCATGCGATGGACGCAATCCATTAATGCAAATGTCATGCGCGCATACTATGGGGCTACAGAGGGGGGTAACAACCTGACCGCGTACCGTGTTCGGATGCTCTCTCTGTTTCAGGTGCTTGAGCCAGCTGTCAACGTGTCGGCACAACGACTGTCGGATCAGGTGCGAGTCATCCAGCGTAATGGTATGTTGGATGACACCGTACTTGATCGCTTGCGGACTGAAATGCAGAGTAGCCATGTCATTGCCACGCCGGCGCAGACTGTGGTTCCACCACAGTCTACCATAATACCAACTCACGATAACAACGTGAGTAATGACATGGTTACTAATGTAAGTACCCAGTGCAATGAGGAAATGAGGTGTGCTTTGGAGGGTGCGATTCGAGAATATCGGTTCATGCAACCCGATCTTAGACCACGCGTACCTCGTTTGCCCATGCATAACAAAAATAGGGTGCTAGTGGCTGTTCTGGATTCGCAGTTGTCAAACTATTTTGATAACTGCGAAGACCTCACCGATGCTCACTCAGTCCTGTATTGTGCGGCTGTAGCGGCATGTCGTGTAGCTCATGTCAAATTTTCTGATGACAGAGCTACACGACTTAAACCAGCCGTACCGTCATGGCAGTACAGGATTGAACGACGTATTGGTGAGGCCAGAGCACTCATCGGCAAACTGATCTGCTTCAGGGAGGGCAATACTCGCCCTAGAGTGATGCGTTTTGTGAGGCGGGCGTTCTCGGGGACTGATATCAGTGCTCGAGACTACATGTCCCGTGTCACAGAGCGCATCGACTTCCTGAAGCAGAAAGTTAATGCATGGGCAAACCGTATTCGTAGGTATAAGCGGCGGGTGGACCGATACACTCAGAATCGCACATTCCAAAGAGATGAAAGGTGGGTTTATAGGGTTTGGGAGCGACCGGACCAAGGTGTGGCTGACACGCGCCTGCCGGATGATGATGCCATGTGTTCATTCTGGCGCAGCATCTGGTCGGTGCCTGTTAGCCATACCGAGGGTGAATGGACTCGGGAGGTCGAGCGAGCGTGCGATCTAGTACCAGAAATGGGGGCAATCACTATCAGCCCCCAAGACGTAGTTCGTGCAGTCCGTCCGTTGCCTAACTGGAAATCTCCAGGGCCGGATGGGCTGCACAACTTCTGGATTAAATGGTTTACAAGGTCGCACGCTCGCCTGGCGATCCTGTTCCAGTCAGCCTTAGAGTCAGGGTCGCTGCCAGAGTTCCTGACAACAGGGATAACCCACCTGCTCCATAAATCGGGTAGTACTGCGGAGCCCAAAAATTATAGACCGATTACCTGTCTTCCGACAGTCTATAAAGTTCTTACATCCATTTTGAGAGCTAAAATTAACAAACACATTGATGACAATTCTGTAATGTCCGCTTCTCAAAATGGATGTAGGAACGGGTCCCGCGGTACTAAGGAGCTACTCCTCATTGATATGGCCATTAGTCAACAGGCTCGCCGTTCCCGAAGGGATCTGTCGACATGTTGGATAGACTATAAGAAGGCCTATGACTCGGTGCCACATACATGGCTCATGAGGGTGCTAGAGTTGTATAAAGTTGATTCAACTCTGCGCATCTTCCTGATGTCATGTATGGGGCAATGGAGGACAGTCCTTCGCTATCCGGGATGTCGGCAAATCCAGAGGAATAGCGAGCCGATAAGGATAGAGCGAGGTATATTTCAGGGCGATAGTTTGAGTCCGCTTTGGTTCTGCTTAGCCTTGAATCCTCTTAGCACGCTGCTGGAGGATTCAGGTCTAGGCTATCGGTTGAGGAGAGGTGGTCAAGTTATATCTCACCTCCTTTACATGGATGACCTGAAACTTTTTGCCCCCAACGATTTCCAACTGATGGAGCTACTGAAAGTAACTGAAACTTTCAGTAGCGCCATCAGGATGGAATTTGGTGTGGACAAATGTGCGGTCATGCATGTAAAGCGAGGGGAGATTGTGGAATCTGTGGGAACCCAGCTCTCGGATTCCATAAATCTTAGATCCCTCTCAGCAACTGAAACCTATAAGTATTTGGGTATGTCGGAAGCGCTGGGCATCAATGTTGCTGACATGAAGCAATCGTTGAAGGAGCGCTTCTTTGGCCGTCTGAAAAAAGTATTTAATAGTCTTTTATCAGGCGGCAATAAGGTGCGTGCCTTCAACGGTTGGGTCATGCCGGTTCTGATGTACTCTTTCGGCATACTCAAATGGACTCAGACAGAACTAGACGCCCTGGATAGGAGGGTCCGTACATTGTTGACGGCATATCGAATGCATCACCCGCGTTCTTCTGTTATGAGACTGTATATCCCGCGGAGGTGTGGGGGTCGAGGCTTTTTAAACGCTAAGACTCTTCACAATCGCGAGATATGCAGTCTCAGGGAATATTTCCTTGAAACCGACGTGGGGATGCATCGAGATGTGGTCGCAGTGGACAAGGGGCTCACCCCGCTCTCCTTGGCTAAAGAGAACTGGCGCAAACCTGTAGTGCTTGACACTAACGACAGCATGGAAGTATGGCAGAGTAAGGAGCTTCACGGACGCTTTTTCCGGGCCCTGCATGGGCCCGATGTAGACCTACCAGCGTCCGTAGCCTGGCTACGTTCCGGGGACCTCTTTGGAGAAACCGAAGGTTTTGTCTGTGCAATTATGGATGAAGTTATGATGACGAATAACTACCGGAGATTTATTGTGAAGGACGGTACGGTTGACATATGTCGGGCATGCCACCGTCCAGGCGAAACAATCCGTCACATTATCTCCGGGTGTTCTCGTCTGGCTAACGGAGAGTACTTGCATAGACACAACCTTGTAGCCAGGATTATCCATCAGCAACTTGCTCTAAAATACAACCTTGTGGAATCGGAAGTACCGTACTATAAGTATGTGCCCGACCCAGTTCTCGAAAATGGCAGTATCACATTGTACTGGGATCGATCCATCGTAACTGACAGGACTATTGTAGCCAATAAGCCTGATATAGTGGTGGTGGATCGATCAGAGCGGCGTGCAATGATTGTTGACATAACGGTCCCGCATGATGGGAACCTCGTGAAAGCCGAGAAAGATAAGCAAATCAAGTATCTTGACTTGGCTCACGAGGTTGTCGACATGTGGGATGTGGACTCAGCGATCATTGTGCCGATAGTTGTATCAGCCCATGGCTTAATTGCCAAGAGCCTCGACCAATACCTGAGGAGGCTCTCGTTAGGCAGCTGGATCAAGGGTTTGATTCAGAAAGCGGTACTATTGGACACGGCTCGTATTGTCAGGAGGTTCCTCTCTCTGGAGCCCTGACCTGGTAGCTTGGACCCTGTTCCCGATACCGGTGGGCTACAATTTTTTATATTTTTAAATGTTTTTTTTATATTGTTTTTAGTTTAAGAAATATTTAAAAATGTATAAGATTTGTGTAAAGATAAATAAAGGAAATAATAAATATGTATTTTGTAAACGAGACAATAAAAAAAAACAGACGCGGTTGCTAAGGAAGAAGTAGATATCACTACCGTTAATGAAATAACATTCATAATTTAAAGAAATAACAACCAATTTCCGTCTCAACATAATACACTAAATTGAACCATCAAATTCACAAAAATAATGCAGCAAGATTCAATATCAACATTAATCCATCCTACCGACCCTATTAATAAGTTTACAGTCTAAAAAATAACCGAAACACAAGACCCAGATGAAAACATTAACAGAAACAAAGCAAAAGAACAACTTACTCATCCCTCAACGGACATTTCAGTAGTAATTATTAACAAAGTAAAAACGACCAGTGAAAAACCCTGGAGGGACATCAAAGGCAACAAAATATTTGTCCTAATAACACAAGTACAAAATGAATCGATCGCAAGTACAGGCCACCCCTCGTATAATTTGATAGACTATACATGCGCTTATGAAGCATTCTGACCTTGGGGAAGTCTGGTAACCTAGCAACGGTAGTATTGTACTTGGGCCCCCTAGGAGGGTCTAATCTGCACGTGATCGTACTTATAGGGTTCCTATATCTGGTGTTTGTGAAGTTAGAAATGTTGGTGTTTTCGGCGTGCGCTCATTTTTTGTTTAAAATGGTTTTAATTTCGATTTGAGTATCAAAAATGTTGTTTTTTTGTTGTTCTTTGATACAGTCAACATTGTAGCTTTCTACGTACGTTGTAAACCGGTCTCTAATTAGATTTTGGATAGATTTTTTGCGGCTTTATCAGCTACATGCATTGAAAAATCAAAACATTTCCAATGACCTTCATTTATGTTTTGACTAAAACAAGACACATGCTTTATTTATGTAGACGATAAAAATAAACATTTTCTTCTGTTTCTAAAGACAAATGTATTTATTTCTTACATATTAATTTCCCAACATCAGCGTTACCATTACACAGCTCAATAACCCACCCCAAAAGTTCCACAACAGTTAAAAATTCATCATATTCTAAGAATTCAAAAATAATAGCTTCAAGTCCGTCATGTCCATCCGTGAAGCCTTCATAGGTATTCCCTGTCCATGCGTCACCAACCCCCTGCGGCCCGCTTGGCAACAGGATTGCGCAACCCTGCCTCGCCCAACCCTCCCGTGCCTCAATCAAACTGATGAATACTTTCAACACTATATCAACCTGTATTGATGTTTGGTACAGATTCTCTGCAACTGATGGAATTGAGATGAGAAAATTTTGACGGAAATGTTATTGGGAGAATGCATGGCGGAAAAGTTTTGGCGCTCAGTAAGTTTGATATTAGGTTTTGGATACGTATCGTTGGAGAGCAAAGAAACTTTTTGTGCAAAGAAAAGATTATTTCTTGTAAAACGAAATATTTTTAGCAAATCTTTCAAGAACTGCTGTTCTTGTATTTTGTTGCTGTTCATCTTGAGGGTGTCCGGTATTCTTTCTGTTGATCATGTCGTTATACTAAAGCATACCGTTTACTTCTACTGAATCTGTTATTTCATTAAAGTTTTTGTTTAATTTTGCATTGATGTTTTACATTCGTTCTTTGTTTTTTCTGTTTTTGTCTACTACATTAAATATTATCAACTATTTCAATAGAGTTCAATGGTTGATAAAGAACATGATGAAGTAGTTACTTCATCATGTTCTTTATTATTTCATCAGCCACCATTTCAGTATCAAGTAATATAAATATTTGCCCCAAGCCAAAAATATGCAAAGAACACAGTCCATTAATAAATATTCACACACGTGCGTGCTTAAAACCATTTCACAATGCAGTTCGTGTGTGCAGAACATTTTTCTGCTGACGTCGCTCGGCTCGCGCGAATTTCCGTCCCCCAAAAACTGCATATATGTGCGTGGTTAAAGTTATACGAAACATCTTCAAAAGATCAGCAGTGACACAGTGAACTGATGCGTAGCGACACACTTACCTTGTATGCAGTCAGCCCTAACATTTTTGTCCTTACAACACAGTCTCCCTGTGACACACTTGATGTTTCCCCCCAGTAATTACTTCCCCATTCTCTCGCCCCTTCCCCAAACCATAATACCTAGGTACCGACTGAGTCTAGGTATATCTACATTTGGGTGCTCGACGGGATTTGCGAGGGGAATGCTAAAAGGGTGCGAGCGTCGTGTGATATAAATTCGTATCAAAGTTATAGTGTACATGTTTGTGCGCGGGGAAGCACGATACGCCGCGTCTGCCTTGTATTTTAAACAAATACTTTGCATGATGTACACGATATCCGATACTTCACGAGCAGAGGATTAAATCTGTTTACCTTTTAACGTATACTTTGAATCAAAGAAAGACGGGAAATTCATCAAAGCATTTTTGGTCCGTCGTTAAAAGGATATCAAGTCAATGCTCCGTTTTAATGAATATTCCAGTCAACCAGATAAATTGGAAGTCACCTAAAAGAGTGTCCATTAAAAGGAATCTAACATCCACCTCAAATTAACTTCGGAGAAAGTTTACCCTCAAATAATTAAGGATTCACCACAATTATCACCGCAGAATCAAACTTCCCTTTGATCGTTATTTTAGAAAAATTATAGCAACGAATATTTACTTTAGCGTGAGCGGAATACGGTGGAAAATCGTGCAAGCGTGACATTTAGACGAATTTGTGTGGAGAAAATTTTAATAACCAAGAGGGCGTCACAAGAAGTTTTACACTTTGCCTTTTTGTGGAATCACCAGAGGGAGCCACAGTGATAATTATAATTATTTACCAATTGTGAATAAAGTTCGGAGTAGGTCCTGCGTAATTGCGAGCCGCTTAAAGTATCATTTAATGAATAATGTTCCGATTTCAATGAGGAGTTCGACTCGGCGCCGGCGAGGGCACTGTTATCGAGAAGTCGGGAACTCGAACGTATTTTAATTTTTTCCTAAAGGAGTCTCGGGCCGAAGTTAAATTATTTCGCATGAGGAAATTCTTTAGGGCTTTACAATTTGCTTCTGAATGTATTTGATACTAACACGATGTTATGAAAATCTGATTTAATAAGGCTGTACTTCAGACAGACATTCTGTCGTCGCGTACTTATCCAATGAAAGTACTCTTTGTCATTTGTCTCCACTTAAGCATTTAATTTAATCTCATTATGTTTCAAGTTGGCAATTTGCAATCTATTTACGGTTCATCCAATTTAAACTTGTAATCTGAGTACAGCTGCTTTAATTATTGCCAATTAGTAAAATAATAATAGTTGTGCAATTTAACTGATCGTACATTCTGCCTTAATTTAAATAAACATTTTAAATAGGTATGAAGATATCAAGAAATGTTTTTTTTTTTTTTAAACCTTTCCCTACACTATGAATTTCTACTTTATCGTGGGTTCCTTTACAAACATTTAAACTCACACGCACAAACAGCCAGAATTGGAACTACTGCCTGTAGGCCATACAAAAATTGTTCCGTGCGGGAATCTAACAAGCGACACGCAGTGCAGCAGTCAATCGCTCAGCCACTGCGCCAACCGAAATTTACCAATTTTATTTATCAATCTATTTGAATTTTTATGCTATCAGTAAAAGAACCTTTCGACCGAACCTGTAATTTGCTGATATTAGTTTAAACTTTACAAATAACTGGATTGAGGAGGTCAGATAGGCATACCCATATAAAATACTGGCATTCAGCTGCATCCGGGTAGACTGGAAGCTGACTTAACATAGTTGGGACAAGGCTAGATAGATGGTAGAAGAGTCGATATAACTAAGAAAGTGATTCACGTTTTCCTGTCTGTACAATTTCAGACTTCGAACCTAATACCCACGCTACAAAAATAAAATACTGTACTACCGCGTCAGGAAATCAGAACAGCCTTATCGTGGCGGTACCAATACATTTCATGTCGTTACAGCATCGAATTTCCTTCGCAGCTTAAAGGAAAATAGCGTGAGGGGCATGTATAATGTTCCTATATTGGTATATAAAAGGAATATGTTGTGCAAAGTATGTGTTGTGAGTTACTTGAATGTTAGTAGTGCTGTCAGCGATGTTCGGTCGAAAGAGTTTTTCGTCAGCTTACCTATTTATTCAGATTCATGTATTGTTAATCACAGGTTTTTTTTTCATACTAAATAGGCTTCCAAAAATGGCTAATGGCTTGGCTTGGGCTTCTTTGGCTTTTTTGGCTTAATGGGCTTCTGGGACTGGGCTATGGGCTTTCTCTTTCTCTTTGGTGAATGAATATCAGTTCTTATGATTATTACATAAAGGCTCGCTGTAATATACCTATAAGGTGTACAATATTTAATGGTTCAATATATGTAATTACTCGTCATAATCAACGTCCATCATTCATCATTTATTTATTTATTTATTGGAAACTCAACAGCTTATTATTACTATGAAATTTTATGTGAAATTTCACCCCACTATCACTGAACAGCACAGTGCAGTTACGACAAAGTAACTAGCATCTTAAAGACTGCATACACTGAACATTGACAGCGAGATGATGACAATTATCTCTTAAGTCAATAACAGAGTTTCACGGCATTGACAAAGCTAGGTTAACTAGAAAGTGGCTAAAAGAAAAGAAAGAACAAAATACAGTGCAAAGTAATGTGGGATTGTTGACACATTGTTTACAAATCTTAGTCAAAATATTTAAGTATTTAAGTGATAAAATGACCGACCAAACATTGGAAAAAAGGACAATATCGTATTCATCATCATGCATTAATATGAGTTGTTCATTCACATTGTCAGATTTAAACAAATTAAAGTGAAAGTAAGTCTTACTGAAAGTTATCCTACATTGAACAATGATAGGTCTCTAATAATAATAAACTAACTAAATCTATTTAATTACTTTTAAAGGATAGACAGTAAAACATATATTTATAAATTAAAATAACCTAAACTAACTAAACAATAATCGTGAAAAATGGCGTCAAAAAACTCCTCCTCAACGCTGTCAGCTGGTAAAGTCCCCAAGAGACTGGCCGCATTGCCACGTTGTAAGGCAACGCGGAAAAAAAATCTAAATCTATTGACCTATAACCGGTGGGATAGTGGCGTAACACATTGACATTCTCTATTAATATGACAATTCAATAACATTTATTGCGCTTTCAAAGTTATTAGGCAGACGAATTTTTCGAACACAAGAAGCAAACTTTAGCGAATTTCGTCATAAAGAACACACTTCGGTCCAGAGCTGGACACAAATATTCTTCTTATATGCACTGCAAACTTAGACCACCACTTTCCTCCTTTTCGCTCATAACTGTGATTCACGAATAACAAAACATTCAAATACCTTTTCGCAATCGATATTTGCCAAAATTGTGACTTGACGATTCATCACCAGAGGCCTATTCTTATGATCATGATGTCGAAAAATCAAGTCCCTTGTTAGAACGAAAACCACGACAGCAAAAACCATTTACCACTTTAACCTGTCAGTTTGAAAAAATCGAGAAAACTTGATCCATACCTCTGACATTTTTATTATAAGGTGTAAGAAAACTACTCAAGACCTCTTCTCAATCAATCATCGTTATCAGACTCTTATCATGCACGGCTTTATTTAGTAAAAAGCCATGAAATGAAGCCGTCAGGGGTTCGACAGTGCCATCAATCAGACGACGGAGTCTGAGCTTGTCAAATCTTATCGTGTCTCGTCCAACGGAGCGAGTAATGGCTATTTACCTGTTTCTCGTCTCGGATTATCTTGGTTTGATTCTTTTTAGATATGAGGGGTCGTTTGTTGCAATTTGTTTGAGCGGGTTTGTATTAAAATTGGTTGGTACGGATTTTTTAAATTGAGTATTTCATGTACGTTTTCCGCGTCGTGACATACCGCGGCTTGACGGTGCGGAAATCGTTCAGGTGTTTCTGCGTTCCTTTAAGGATCTAACGAACTGTTACTTGTACTCATCAGTGGAAAAATTGTGGACTGACTGCGGACATTGGGCACTGACAGACACTCTAGTAGTATTCGATTTGATTCGTATAGAGGTGTACGTATCTTTTTCGTACCGGTCTCACCTTTACAATCTTACAATTCGAAGGTGCAAATGCCTCGTTAGTCTGGTAGTTGCAAGTACGACTGCCGAACAAGAGGTCCTGGGTTCGAGTTCCGCGTCGGACAAAGCGTTATTGGGTTTTTCCATCAGGAATTTCACAGTATGGCAATAGGCTCGCCCCCTATTACATGGCACTTTAATTAAACTAGTGAAATGTTTGTGTACTATTAGGTACACCTCTGCCAAACCCTTCGGGGATTATATACTTGAGGTTATGTAGTGAAACACAATTATGTAAGTGGCTATCTTTTTAGTTAGGTACCTATCTCGAAAACGTCGATATATCACCCTAGGTTTAAAACTATCCTGTTTGCTCATTGTCTGATAAAGTATTCGAAGTTCTAATGAACCCAAGAATGTAAACAGTCATAAACTTACGCCTTTAAAACCAGTAAACATTAAACTTGCTATATTTTCTACTGAAATTGAGCAAAACTCCGAGTTGTTAAGTTTGGTTCGTTATAAAATAAATCTATTAGCTATTTCTTTACCTTGAGTTTCTTAAACTAAGATTAGAGGGAAGTTTTAATTAAATTTAGACATCGTAGTATAAAAATTAGTTGTGAATATCGGTAGTTACTTTTCTATACTAATATTTTAAAAAGGTAAAATTTGTAAGTTTTTATGTAGGGTATAATCTCCGAAACGAATAATCCAATTCTAAAATTCTTTCACAGGCAGAAAGCTACTATATTTATGGGTGCTATAGGCTATACATTATATTCATATCATGTGTATTTGCCGAGCTCTCACAATTTTTGCGGATGAAGTCGCGGGCAATGTACTAGTAATTTGAAAAAGGTGCTGTAGTTTAAGATTATTTTACAAATCAATCAATTATAATTTACAAATTATTGTCAGGTAGGTATTGATATAAGATTTTAAACTTTCATGATCACTAAAAAAAAAAAAAAATATCGGGAACTCAAAGAAAACAATAAACATGTTAAATATCCCGTCTTCTAGTTATAGGTATTGATATTTTGTAATACGATGCTAATGAATTCAAGTATCTAAAAATCAATGTAATAGAAAGAATCAATGATGCAAGAATTTCGGATGACTAACACCCGGTTTCTAGAACGAAATTCAACACAAAAACAATGATGTCAAATGTTAAGTTAAGAGCGTTAACGTAACCTTACGGCATTACATACAAACTTTCAAATGTTTTTGTTTCGAAATGACTGAACCGATTTTAATGAAACTTCATTCACATAAGCAGTATACATAAGTCTAAAGATTTGACAGAGAACTTTTCGAAAAATAGTGTTACAGCTAAATTAGACCGATTTCAGATTTTTCATAGAAAGAGAAATTTCTAATTAACTTTTTTTTTTAAACATTTCTAAAAGTTGGTTCTCTGTCAAATCTTTAGACTTATGTATCCTGCTTATGCGTACGAAGTTTCATTAAAATCAGTTCAGTCATTTCGAAAAAAAATCACTTGATAGTTTGTATGAAATGTAAGACCGTAAGACGTTAACGCTATTAAATAAATTTGTTCTATGACTACTGAGAAGTAAAACGATTAAAAGCCAATAACATTTTTTGGGGTTGCACACGGATAGGGGCGGAAAGAAGGGGGCCTCGAAAGATAAGGCGCATTAATAAATAACATGAGAGAACCTTTCCAAGATTCTCTAGCCTTGACCCATATAGAGAAAACCTTGTTTATTATACCTTTTTCACATGTTTATCATAAACAGAATTTATTTTATTTTCTGAGAATAAAATCTTTATAACCCTGATTTTTAAACCGATGATCATACAATACCCCTTGGTAAGACTGGTTGTCAGACTTTCGGGACACTGACTACCTGTAACGACTGTCAAAGATCTTCAATTGACAGCCGGGACCAACAGCTTAACGTGCTTTCCGAGGCACGGAGAAAACTCGGTAGGTAATGCGCGGTCACTTTTCCACGGAGCAACCTAGCCAAGCGCAGCTTAACCTTAAGATTGACCCGAGCGGCTGTTATTATTTAGCCACGAGCTCCTACAAAAAAGGACTAATTTATATAAAATAAACTAACCAACTTAATTAAAGGTTATATTGTAAATTGTATGTATCTATGCCAGAAAATAAAAGTGATTTATTGAAATATAAACTAGCTAAATATGAACTTAAACGTAAGGAATAGTTTTATCTCCCCGAAAAAACTGATTTTAAAATAATAAAAAGAACTGTAGACATTAAAAAAAACTAACATAGCGTAACCCACAACTGTCCGAAAACAAACGCCACAAATAAAAACATAAGACAAAAAAATAACAAACTTCAAATAAACATACGTTTCACACTACCAACATGAAACAGCTCTGTTAAATTATTTGCCACCCACTAATTGCGAAAGCATTAAATATTCCAACATATCGCATGCATCAGGGTTCCGTACCCATTATCCCAACGGAACGAACTGATTAACACTAATTCTCGCCCCGAATAAAATACTACGGTGTAAAGTTATCAACAAGACTGGGACCTCACAAAATATAAGCGGGTCTAACGGGTCACAAGGGACCTCTTCTTTAATGGCCACTCGTAAATTGAACGAAAATAATTAAAATCGCGTCCGTTCGTACAGTCGGAGACCAAAACATGGCCATTAGGAAAGTGGACACGTATGGCACAAAGGGATTTTCCATCCGATAAATAAAGAGTCGGGTTTGTAGGTGTTGAACTTAGAGTAATAGGGGGACGTCTATTTGTTTCTGTCAATGAGAGAGCTGCGAGAATTGGAATAGGATTTCCATATAGAAGATCGATTTTTTGTCGTCTATACTATTCTGAGAGCAGCGGTGGCCCCAACTTACGAACAGTAAGTCGTGGGTTCGAACCCAGCCAGGCGCATTACTTTGTGTAAGTTATTTCATCACCACTGCTCTCAAAACGGTGAAGGGAAACATCGTGAGGAAACCGGCATGTCCTATAGCCAAAAATTCGAAGACATGTGACATCTACCAACCCGCACTGGGCCCGTGTGGTGTATTACAGCCCATTCCCTCTCATAGAGAGGAGGGCTGCGTCCCAGCAGTGGGAACATTAATAGGCTGATTATGCTATGCCTATGCTTATACTATTCTGAGACCTACATCGGGAGTACATCAGTGATAGCCTAGTGGTGTGACCATCGGACTGCCATGTCATAGGTCTGGAGTGCGAAAACAAGACACGCAACTATGATTTTTTGGGTCCATATGTATATTGTATAGTTATCACTTGCTTCGCTGAAGGAAAACATCGTGAGGAAACCAGCATGCCTGAGAGATATTTCTTGACGGCATGTAAAGCCAAGTCAGAGGCCCGTGGGTGGCATAAAAACTCTGACACCAGGTTAGGCACTAACCACACGATATAGAAGAAGAAGATTGGGAGTCGGTGTACGTTCTGGAATGGACAACGAGCTTTAAATCCTCGTCTAACTAACCGTCTCCTTGACAAACCAAAAGAAAATGGTGAAATTGAAATAAAGCCTTGTATGATTTGTCGTTTGCCAAAACGTTTTCACTCAGAGATGCTCAGATAAATACGATAAATGTGAAGAATTGCTCGAAGGTACTAAAGAGATACTTTCTAGATTGTGGTACAATCTAGGAAGTGTCTTAAGTGCCTGCTTTTTCTATATATTTCCTATTTATTATGTAATTTCTAAGTTATGTAATGATTAATAATATAGTTGCACCGAGTTGCCGTGTCTGGCATACCACTGTTAAACCCACGATGGTTTGTGTGGTATGTTTGCGTTTGTGTAATAGTGTAACAGCGTTTATTGGATAATAAAAACAAAAAAAAAAGATGGAAAGTTACAAAGCTTTACAAGATAAGTGTTGACTGAGCTCGATAGCAAAAAAAAAGAAGAAACGAAAACACATAATTTGCACAAAAACCTATTTCAATTAACAAAACGGTATGATATATTCATTACACATTCAATTCTGAAACGAAAGGGACAGACAAAAGTGGTATTTTCCGGTCGTTTGGGGACTGATAATAAATACTGCAAGCCCAATGTCCACCAAAAAGACCGTATTTCCTATCCGACGCCACTCAGTTAGATTAAATTTGAATGTAGTTATAAAAGAAAGATGGCCACTGTTTTAGATGAGAGTGCCCGTTAAAATTCTGTAATAACTATAGGGAATAAAACTGGTAGGTTTTCGTTTCACTAGTAAAGCTTTTAGATTTAGTAGTTACGGTTGTTTATTGCTCAGTTCAAAATACGTTACCTTCATAAATGTAATTCAGTTATAACCTCAAATATTTGAAGTCGAAAGTCGTAAAACCGAAAATATTTTTAAAAGGTGGTTTAAATTTTAATTTTTACTTTAATAAACATTGTATTGGACTAATAGCAAAGAGCCTCGACTAACACCTTAGGAGGCTGTTATTGTGCGGCTGGGTCAAGGGCTTGATTCAGAAAGCAGTACTCCTGGACATGGCTCTCATAGTTAGGAGGTTACTCTCTCTAGAGCCCTGACCACCGGCAGCTTGGACCTTGTTCTTGATGCCGATGGACCATCTGTTTTGTATATGTTTTAAAATATTTAAAAATGTAATTAATAAGAGAAAAGATGCATATTCTGTTATAAAAAATAAAAGTACGTTTAGATATTTTGAATTTGATGCACTTTGTAATCTCCTGTGCCAGGATTATCCGGATAGGAAATTATTTGTTCGACTAAATTAGCTTCGTAAAACAAAACACAACTCCAGTACCTCAGCATAGCATAATCAGCCTAAAATGTTCCCATTTCTGGGACACACGGCTTCCTCTCTATGAGTGGGAATGGGCTATAATCCACCACGCGGGTTGGTAGATGTCCGAATTTTTGGTTCTGTGACACGCCGGTTTTTTCACAATGTTTATGCCATCACCGTTTTGAGAGCAGTGGTGAAGAAATAAATTATACAAAGTAATGCGCCTGCCTGGGTTCGAACCCATGCGTTACTGTTCGTAAGTCGGGGCCGCCACCACTGGGCCACCGTTGTTCTCGGTGCTTATTCGAACATAATTTAACCAACCGCTCTGTAAGGTTAACACAAATCCAACCACACTCACATATAGGGTTGTACTTTACAATCCACCTCTAAAATGACGTACAGCGTTGTTGTCTTAATATACGCCTCGGCTTTCGGCCATTAGTGTCTGCGAGCGACTAAGTGAAAGTTGAATTATACCCGTTTGTCTAGACGACCCATTGTAAGAAAAACAAATTAATTCCCCACTCTATTGAAACCCTGTCGAAAAGAGCCGTACGAAAAATTTATGTCTTCCATTGAATTATAGCTCTGCTAAAAATGAAAGTGAAAATTAACTAACGCGTTTCAGAGCAAAAAATATTAATGTGTTTGAGCTAAAAGTTTATTGGATGAAGTTTAGGTGTTTGGGCTGTAAAATACTAAGTCTGGATTTAATAGTTTCGGCCTTAAAAGTAGGATTATACGACGAGAGGGTGGTAAATTTTTAAGTAAAAAATATTTAATTTGTAAGTAAAACGGGTTAGTGGTGATATTACATAACATCACGGCTGTAATCCCCGAAGAGGTAGGCAGAGGTGTACCTAATAGTACACACACATTTTGCCAGTTTTGTTTAAGTCCCATGTAATAGGGGGCGAGCCTATTGCCGTCAATCGGGCACAAATCCAAACTCCATGGCTGCTACGCCTGCTACTGAGACATTCGTGATGGAAAAACCCAATAACAATTTGCCCGACCCAGGAATCGAACCCAGGACTTCATGCTCAGCAGTCGCGATTATGAGCACTAGACCAACAAGGCAGTCATATTGAGGAGGTGATATTATTATTATAACAGAACTACTCAAATATAAAATTTTGAATATCAGTTATATCTTTCGTCCTTATACATCATCATCTGCCTAGCCTTTTCCCAACTATGTTTGGGTCGGCTTCCAGTCTAACCGGATGAAGCTGAATACCAGTATTTTTCATCTTTATACCATAGTAGGTCTTACTTCTTCTTAATAGTGTGGTTAGTTCCTAACCTGGTGTCAGAGTTTTTATGCCACCCATGGGCCTCTGACTTGACTTAACATGCCGTCAAGATATCTCTCTGAGGCATGCTGGTTTCCTCACGATGTTTTCCTTCACCGAAGCAAGTGATAATTATACAATACGCACATAAATCCGAAAAATCAGAGGTTCGTGTCTTCGGTTCGAACTCTAGACCTATGACTAGGCAGTCCGACGGTTACACCACTAGGCTATCACTGCTACAATAGTAGGTAAATCATCATCTGCCTAGCCTTTCCCCAACTATATTGGGGTCGGCTTCCAGTCTAACCGGATGCAGCTGAATACCAGTATTTTACATGGAGCGACTGCCTATCTGACCTCCACAACCCAGTTAGTACTGGGTTATACGATACCCCTCGGTAAGACTGGTTGTCAGACTTTTTGGGCCACTGACTACCTAACGACTGTCAAAGATCTACAAATGACACCCGACTAACGGCTTAACGTGCTTTCCGAGGCACGGAGGAAACTCGGTGTGTAATGGGTGGTCACCCATCCACAGACCAACCTAGGCAAGCACGGCTTAACCTAAAGATCGATCCGAGCGTCTGTTATTATTTAGCCACGAGCTCCTCCTACAATAGTAGGTAAATACCTACTTTAATAACATAGCAAATTATAACTTCAAAATAAATGGTTCTAAAACTAAACGTTTGAACTAACTTTGACAAATACGACATCATTAGTTTCGTCCTACGTTTTGCAGATTGTTACTGTAATTAGTGCTTTGCTGCTTTTACATTATTTCTAGCCGTTTCAGCTGTGTTCGAGATTTGTTTCTATTATTTCAAAGTTGACAGTAGAGAGGTCGTAAAAAATTACAGGGTGTCAGAGATAGCCCACCACAAACTGATAGGGTGAATTCAGCTCATTATTTTGAATCATATTCTCCCGATTTTTTTTAAATATTATCTTTTTTCAGTTATTATTCCTTTATTTTAATGTCAAATTACATTCCCTGTACGCAGCACTCCATATATATAAATAATATGGTTAAAATCAAAAATTCAACAATGGATGTTGAAATACTCTAACGAACATGCGTGAAATCAGCTGTTCACTTCCTGCTACGGAGTTCATCGAACTCGTCTTTGCTCTTGCCGTACGCTACGTGTGTTTTGCCACGGTAACGATACATTGCGAATGAGGAAATAAAACAAATCAAATTTATTGGATTCCCATAACATTCCTGAAATAATGTCTTGTACCGGTCATCTTAGTATGACATACTGAATTCATCCCATCAGTTAGTGGAGGGCTGTCCCTTACGCCCTGTATTATAGTTGGATGCTTACCTATTCTTTTCATTTCAGGTGGTTTCTGATTTCATGGAAATACAGAAAATGTCGTGAAACCCGAAAATATCAAGCCCAGTCAAGTGCAGTTTATCAGAAGAATTTTAGCAAAGCGCAATGACAATGGAAGTGCAATAAGATACTTACAGATTCTCCAAAACTTACTTAGAGTTTTAGATACTCGCTTTAGATTCGCCTCGCCTTGATAGAGTGAAAAATAACCGATCAAGAAATCCATAATCATTTTAAACTTTCATGGTCACTAAAATTATTATAACTAGAAGACGGGATATTTACCATGTTTATTGTTTTCTTTGAGTTCCCGATATTTCGGCGCTGTTGCAAGCACCATGATCACGGATAAACTGAAGTTATTGCGGGTGGGTGTTTATGAGCAGACAAACATGGTAAATATCCCGTCTTCTAGTTATAATAATTCCATAATCATTATTTGTCATGCCTTTTCCAACTTTGTTGGGTACGGCTTCCAGTCTAACTGGATGTAGCTAAATACCAGTGTTTTTCAAAGAGCGACTGCCTATCTGACCTCCACAATCCAGTTACAGAGAAACACAATACAACTTGGTAAGTAAACTCTCTAATATCGAAGAATAAAAGAAAAATAAATAATTAATTTACCTAGTAGGTCAAGTTCGAAAATTACATTACACACGAACTATTTGAAAAGACATATGGAAGGTCGAATCTCTAGATTTTATTGCTGAACTCTAAATGTAAATCACTTCACCAATCCTCTTTCTTATTTACGATTAAAATAAACACTAAGTTAAATACAAAGCAAGTATATAATAAAGCTGTGGATACACTCGGACATTTTCATGTAATGTAACATTCTTTCTTTCCAAAGACGGTACAATACGAGAAACACAATTATTACAGTAAATGCTAGAGGTTTATTAGGTTTTTATTCATAAAATACAGTTCAGCGCGTCGCAGACATTTTACCTGAGTAGTTGTCTCTTTTTGATTATCGGTGTGAGTAGTCCTACTTAATATTATAAATGCGAAAGGTTGTCGAACGGATTTGGATGAAATTTTGCACTCAGATAGTTTATAACCTGGATTAACATACACATAGGATACTTTTTATCCCGGTAGTATGATCCCGTGGGACAATTATGGATCTTCACGTGGGCGAAGCCACGGGCATAAGCTAGTGTAATGAGAGATGTTCCATTTAAGCAAATGCTGAACAAAATGCTCATGGCTAGTAAGCATTTTCAGTTAAAATTGCTTCCTATTTTATTTACACTTTACCGCAAATGTTTTACTTTTAAAATGCTACTCTCTTTGCTCGATGAAATGTTTCACAAAGTAATATAACATCGATCATTATTTTTTTCAGTTGGTCAAAGGGCACGTCGAAGTTCTGTACAAGAAAAAGCGCCAATGTGTCCTCAACCTAAAGTGTCGTCGCTCAGTATTTCAAAGTCTGTGTCGGTACGGCGACTTCTAATGTTTATCTGTAACGGTTCGTTGATTTTACTGCCAAAGTTACAGACCTTTTTAGTGGGGGGTGACAGAAAAACTATGTATCTCCTTATATTTTAGTTAGGTACCTATAAACATTGTAGTCTTTGATCTTAAAGAAGTGCAGTGAAGTGCAGTTGTAGAATTTAGTTGAGGTGATAGGGCTCTACTTCACAAGTTTTTACTTTTATGTGACTTATTTCAATCATAGATAGAAAATAGCGCAAATCCGCGGAACTAGCATTGGATAATTCCGCGTATCTGAAAAATGTAACCAATTTCAATTACGCGTTGTCGTAGCGACTAAATTAATGAATTTAATAGATTTCTACTGTTAACAATACATAGAACACATGAATTGTTACTATTCATGTAAAAATGAGGTCAAAAATCTTTGAAATAAAAAATGAAAAAAAATTATAACCTTCCCCTGTAAACGTAGTGCAGATACGCGCACTTTACGTATGGCAGATTCGCGGATTTGCACTATCCCCGAGGATAAGTCATATAGAACCCTCAGGAAGTGAGTGACCGATAATTAAATAAGAGGCTCGTCTTTACCTTTATTAGTCTTTGACAGTTTTGTTTGTATCGATACTGTCTCCATTCCGTTTAAGTTGCGCCAGTTACAGAAATGTTAAAAAGGGAACCGACTGTCTTGGTATGGGAATGTGATGAAGAAGGACGAACTGTATGTGATGGTTGATGGATGGAGAGGGAGACGAAGACCAAGGAAACGATGGATGGATTGTGTGAGGAATGATATAAAAGAAAAAGGAGTAAATGATAGCGTGACGGTTAAAAGAGGAGAATGGAGGAAAAATACGTGTTGCGCCGACCCCATGGGACAAGGGTTGGAAGATGATGACGACAGTCTCCATTCCCGCTCTTCGACAGTAATTTATAACATAGCGTTATCTAGGCTACCCTGATTGTCATCGTTTTAGACCACTCCTAAGTCACACAAGAATTTATGTGATATACTACAACTAAAAAATCCAATTACTGAAAAATCAATCTCTTATTAAATTCGGGGTTTACGACTCCTCCTATTGTTGAAGTCGGTTAAATTGTTACCCGGGCCATAATAACGAATCGATTGACACCTTATTCATTAAAATCGGATGAATAGTGTAGGTGCTACGGAGGAACTTACGTAAATACAAACAAACATACATAGACTGCTAAAATCATAACCCTTCCTTTTGGGTTCGACGTAGTCGGGTAAAAAATATTAAAACTCACTATACAATTAAATTTTCTTGTTTCAAACAACCAGAGACCGTCTTGAAAATTTCCATAACAATAAACCCATTTAATAATACCGAAAAATATCTTGTGGCGCCTATAATAATTAATATTCGTCGTTAAAACTACACTTAACACCACTTTTATGTCTTATTAAAGGGTTGTTAAATTTTATGTTGCGTTAGAACTTTGTTTAATTAAATACGTCCCCTGAATAATTAAGATGGTTTTAATATTTTAATATCTAGGTTTTCATCGCGACATTATTTATTTCGTGTATGAACTATGAACGTTATTAAATGATCTTTTATGGCTGTATTTTATGTTTTAGGTGATAACTTTTGGTCTAGGGAATGAGTTATTGGGGTAGTTAATTTAGGGGTAGTTTTGGGATTCGATTAATTGAAACCTAGCTCAACTGAAAATTACTTGTCTAAAAACAATAGAGAGCGCGTAGATTTTATGAAAAGCTAATATTAGGGGTTAAAGTATGAAATTGCCGATTTGTATGGACGATTTTGTGAAAAGTGGTATTTCCATACTAACATGTTTTTATTTTCTCAAAACACAGTCTATGACAAAAATTTACCTACTTGAAGTAGTGAAACCGACGGTACATTTAGATTTTGACACAACCTATGAGGTCATTACTAGTTCGGTTTTTAAACTCTAAAAGGTAAGTAATTTAATAATTAATCCAATAAAAATGGAATTAATGGCGGCACGGTTGGCGCAGTGGCTGAGCGATTGGCTGCTGCGCTGCGTGTCGCGGGTTCGATCCCCGCACGGAACAAATATTTGTACGATCTACAGGTAGTTGTTCCGGGTCTAGCTATTTGTGTTTATGAGTTTTAAATGTTTGTAAACGCTCCCACGATACAGGAGAAACTCCTAGTGTGGGGCAAACTTTATTAAAAAAAAAATATTATTTTTTCCATTATTTTTTTTATTAAAAAAATAATGGAAAATATATAACTATACGTCAAAGTTACTAACAGAACCAAATGTGAGAAAAAAAACGGCAAATTCATAGTTAGAGACCTATTATATTAGCAACCACTTGTTTGGAAGGATACCAAAGTTATTCTAGATAAAATCCATTTTAACTTAAATCTTTTTTACGCTCTAACAGACAGGTCCTGAGTGATCAATTCTTTATCAAATATTTTTCTCACTAAGCAAGCAAAAATATTCTGCTCCCACGTATTTGGTTTATCAGTGAAAAAAAGATATACCAAACCAATACCTACTGGTAAAAAAACACGTACCAAAATAATAATATGTCGTTGGCAAGATTCTGATATCTAAAAATTGTAAAAATATCTAAATTTGTAGCAACCCTAAGCTGATATTGATATTATAGAACTTCAATATCAATTTCTTTACATGATACCAGTGGCAACAATGCACTGAATACCTGAAATCTTGGAACTGCTGCATACAAAGCAACTTGATAAAATTGGTGGGCAATCTGTAGATAGTCCTCATGTTGCCTACACTTTACATGCAGTATGTAGTGAATTCCATGACTGGCCTGACCAACTATCAATGATTGCAAGAACCATGATTGATTGATTGATTGATTTTCGATAGCAAGAAGTTATTTTTTTATTTACTTATTTTGTACCCTATCACAATGTTTTCTTATTTAACCCAAAGGTTGACTGGTAGAGAAAGCCTTGTGGCATTAAGTCCGCCTATGTACCACTATTGTACATGAAGTTTAAATAAATAAATGATTGTAGCAAGGGATTGAGTATGAAAACAAATATGTTAGCACTACACAATAGTAGCTGTAGGGAGGAGCTTGTGGCTAAATAATAACAGCCGCTCGGGTCGATTTTAAGGTTAAGCCGCGCTTGCCTAGGTTGGTCCGTGGATGGGTGACTGCCCATTACATACCAAGGTTCCTCCGTGCCTCGGAAAGCACGTTAAGCTGTTGGTCCCGGCTGTCATTTGTAGTAATTGTATCGGATTCTGTTAATAATTTCAAGGGTTTAATTTTTTTTTACACGAAACCCTAATCGTTCTTCTAAGTATAGCTTAGCCTAAGTTACTCCTTATAATATCAGCTATCTGCCAGTAAAAGTCTCGTCAAAATAGGCCCAGCCGTTTCGGAGATTAGCCGCACCAAAAAGACAGACAAAAATTTGAAAAAATGTTTTTTTTTGTTATAAGTACCGTAAATATTTTTTTTATGCATTCTGTAAAAAGCTAATATTTTGAAATTACAAACAGACGCTTCAATTTTATTTTTTTGTTTTTATTATCATTTGTGTGTTGTCTGTATTTGTGTATACTCCAATATGAGTTAAGGTTGCTCGAAATAAATGTATTTTATTTTATTTATTTATTTATTCATACAAACGTGGCGCGTGCAAAGACGTTTATAAAACACACAATATCATGAAATGTTTTCTTTTTCTGTATGAAACTGAAGCCCCTAACTAGCCTTAAGTGCCGATTTGCATGCTAACGTACTATTATGTAAGCACCGGTATGTTTAGTAGCAGCATTATGTAAACACAGAACCTCGTATGTCGAAGTTTCAATTATTCATCAAGTACAGTTGGATAGTGCACCCCTATTTGCATTATTTTGTATGCAATTATACAATTTTTCCTTTAAAAGTTAAAAATGCAGTTGCCTTTAAAATATGGAAAGGGCTTTATGCTGTGTTGTATTGTGTTTTATTTTTACGGTCGAATCACGAAATGTATTTCACTTTAGGGTCCTCCCTATAAGTCGTAGTGTTTAACACCTTTAAAATAAGAAACAGACACCTAAAGTTTATACTCGTTATTATGTAGGTACAACATATTTTATTGCAGACCAGCATTGCCAGCGACCTTCGTCCGCTTGAAATTATTTAAAAAGTTAATTCTTAACTATTTGAATCGGATTTTGTTAATAAATTATGGTTTTTATTTTTTTTGCACGGAACCCTAATCTTTTTTCTAAAATAAAAGTGGCCTAAATTACTCCTTATAACATCAGTTATCAGCGCGTCAAAATCGGTCCGGCTGGAAAAAACAGACAGACAGACAAAAATTTAACAAAAGTTTTTTTGAAGTACTTTCATTTAAAAAGTCAGTTTTAGTGAAAATCTGTTAATTTGAAATTACAAACAGTCACTTTCATTTAATTTATTTGTATAAATTTTATAGCTACATGGATACAAAAGTAGATTTGATTAATTTTTTTATTATTGTCGCCTCTATAAGTCATGTCCTCTTTCAAATTATGGGGTCATTAAGTGATAAAAGGTTGTCGTATAATTATTTCAGGTTGAAAACCATTTTTACAGTACGCCTCTTTAAACACATCAACTGATTTCACTTTATTCATATTTCCCCATACCAATCAGAATCAAAAGCAAAAATCTTCGGCAAGACAAACGAGGTGAACTACCCCTGTACTATAACTTCTGCCGAAGTGGCAGTGGGCTGGTAAATGTCATGTGATTGCAGCTTCCCCAACCATTGCGAAGATATTTATGTTGATCGTCGTATGTCCTTCCGAATCACTTATCGTTATTCAAGATTACTTTAGTGATCTTGACAACATAAGTTACGTAATTGACTTAGAAGTTGCCGAGAAAATGTTTTGGGGGAAGTATTGTTTTTACTGACAATCATAGTTGGACAGCTTCATGCTACCTGTTTTATCGTTTTTTTTAGCTACTGTAATTGGTTGTATACACAGCTGTTGTAATTAAATAAATAAGTAAATCGGGGGTGGGTAAGATTCTACCCAGTTTCTGAAAAAAAAACATCGATACCGTAAGTTAATTTAGCTTACAAGTTGTCAAGTGCGAGTAAAAACCAACAGTCATGCCAGATACTAGAAATAGCAACGTTTCGATGATTTTCGTCCTAGAAATCGGGTGCTAAACGTGACGGTGCTATTTTTTATGGAAAAGAAAGACCTTGTACTCGGTATAGTCATCAGGATGCACAACAGTTCTCTTGTGTTCCTTCTATTTTGGTCAAGGATAGACACGGTGGTCTGCTAAGATGTTTTCTGTCGAAATTCAAACATGTTTTCTCACCAGATAGAAAGCTTTTAACTCATCACCAAGGAAGTTTTTCTATTTTAATCTGCTTTCTACTCACTCAAGTACAAAATGTAGTGGCGAACGATGTTCACGACTTTGCAAAAAATAAAATTACAATGTTGAACAAAAGCCCGATAGAGCTTTACACTACACAAAAACTTCAAATACTCAAAGGAAACTAATCCTCACTTATCTTTAATTAAACTATAAAATCTGTTAGACGCATCACTTAGTAAAAAGGTTTGTTTCAACCGTTTCTTATGGCTCAAAGTGTACTTGTTCATTAACACTAAACTGCTCGCGGCTCGATCACGTACAAAACAGATTTGTGCAGCTGCCGCCGGCTTAACAAATTGTGTGAGGAGAAAATATTCTTCGAGAATTGCGTTTGGAATGAATTAATTTACGAGAAAAAGTATAAAGTAATTAGTATTGGAGGCGGTTTTGAGTAGGTGTTACTTTCTATTATGACGTAATATAATATCATGTCTGTAATTCCCAAAGGGATCAACAGGGCAAGTCTATCGCCAACAAATGGGCACAAATCCGGACTGTTCTCCGAGCTGCTACTGAGAAATTCCTGGTTTAAAAACCCAATCACACTTTGCCCGACCCGGGAATCAGAACACTATGCTCAGCAGCAGCTCTTGCACCAACGATGCATTCATTTCCTAACAATCAGTTTATAAAATAAACTAAAAAACCGGCCAAGTGCGAGTTGGACTCCCGCGCCGAGGGTTCCGTATAAACTTGTAGGTATTTTCTTATTAAACTACATATTTACGGTTTTAAGATTTTTTTCCTTTACATGTGCTGTAAGAAATTGCTTCTTTCCAAATTTCATCATTGTAAGTCAACGGGAGTACCCTACAGGTTTTGATTCCCTTGTGAAATCGCAAAATCTGTGACATAAACGGTCATACATTTTGATTGCATTAACTTACAAGTTTGATTTTTTCACTGCTCTAAGTAGTAGCAGATTAGAGTATTTGATATTAATTTCAGCTTGATACCTCCACGCGTTCCTGAGATAAAGGGTCTAGACAGACGGACAGACAGACAGATGGATTGCGTGCAGTCACTTGAGTGAGATTCGAAGTGAATTTTATAGAATTGTCTAGTAGAAAATGCCATTTTTTGTTCAAATAAACACCCATTCAATTTAGCAAATTGCTTAGAACAGCTACTCTGAAAAATACGCCGATTAAACAACGGCGCTTCGGACGCATAAAACACTCAAACACTTGAATCAACAGAAAAAAAACCTTTTAAATTAAACTAAAATCCATCTGAACGACTACAAAATGTTCAGTTACGACTCAACTACCGGACACCATCTCTTAAAGTATCGTTTGATAGTCGTAAAAACATCCCTTAACGGTCGTCCGATCTCACTCGCCCTTAAGGCTCTGAGCAGAGAGGAGCAGAGCGGTACAGAGCTACGAATAAAATTCTAGCTAAACTCCGTTTCAGTGGACAATGCTTTAACGGATCAAAGGTAAGTTTCACACATAAAAATCGATATTTTTTTTCCTTTGCCCTGAAATGGGACAATTATTTTTTATGAACTTTCCTTTAATAAATAATTAAACTAAGAAAAACTTACTTACTTCCTTTTATAAAGTTATTGTATGCCAAACCAGCGTACGGCCCATCTAATGGTAAATGATCACCGTAATTCAAGATCCTCTGCAAAACCAAATGCAATTCAGTCGCTTTACTATTCCTTAGGTTTGAACGCCTCGTCATCTTTCGCCGCAACTTTGTGTTCGCTCAGCTTCTTTTTTATGGGACTAGCCCGCCACCTTATTCCTAACCACTGCATCGCTGTTACTTCCATCTGGAAGTAACAGAAAAGCACTGAGGCATTGAAGTTCAGTGGAGGAGTCAGTAGAGTCTCAGAGAAACAACGTAACTGTCTGAGATTAGTCAGAAAATAACAGCGAAGGAGGACGATAAGAATTCATTCTGCTTCTGTGGACAAGGAAACTCCACTTCATTGCTCCTTTGTTTTTCTCCGCTTACTCGCTCCGCTTACTGGCTCCGCTTTCTCGCTCCGCTTATAAGAACACGCAACCTTAACCCCGCCCACCCTGTGCGCCAGCGCTTTATGCCCTGTTCGTCTTAACCCCAATAATAAAATGCGGGTTGTAAATAGATAATAAGGGTGAAATACGCGTAGAAACCATTAAGGGCGCCATCACTGTACTTTAACTGTCGTAATCTGAACGCACTAATCGACGGCATGTACTATTTTAATAAAGGTTTTATTGCACGATATGTATCATTCTGTTGTAGTTTATGGTGGAGGAAAAGAGCTTGTATAACATTAACCATAAAGGAAGTTGGGAGAGGATTTTGTTTGATTTTTTCGATGATTTAAATGTAGGGGCGGCAAGATTTTTTAGACTAACTAGTTATGTATGTCACCATCTGCCTAGCTTTTTCCCAACTAGGTTTGAGTCGACTTCCAATCTTACCGGATTCAGCTGAATACAAGTACTTTACAGGGAGCGACTGCCTATCTGCCCTCCACAACCCAGTTAGTACTGGGTAAAACGATGCCCCTTGGTAAGACTGGTTGTCAGACATTCGTGCCACTGCTTACTTTAACGACTGTCAAAGAACTACAAATGACAGCCGGGACCAACCATGCTTTCCGATGCGCGGAGGAAACACGGTACCGGTACGTAATGGGTGGTCACCAATCCACGGATCAACACAGGCAAGCGTGGCTTAATCTGAAGATCGAGCCAAACGGCTGTTGTTATTTAGCCAGGAGCTCCTCACTAATTAACCAATTATGTATGTAAGTATATTGAGTAGTAAGCGCTATGTAAAGATCGTAGTACGTGGCTGAAGTTGGCAAAGTTTCAATCTCTATAGTTTCTGTGTACCCCGATGAGAAAAAGGCGTAAGCTTATGTAGATATGTATGTAAATTGAGCATCATAATGATTACCTAAAATCCTAAACCTGCAATCTCTCGTAGCTGGACTTACCAACAATAGTGGGTCGTGATGCTTATAGCATAAAAACCATCCCGCCATAAACATAATTGTATAATGATAAATGTTTTATCAGCATCATGACTCGTGAATAAACCAATATTCCTTTAATACATAGCGTACTGAATAGTTTCCAATAGCCATAGCTGATGACTGGATCAACACACAAAAAAAATGCATTCAACAAATTCAATCCCAACTTTTTATTTGTGTTCATTTGTGATGAAACAATAACGTAATTTTTAACAGTTTTCCTCGTTTTCATTCATTCAATGTTATCGAAACTTTTCCATTTTGTCGATCGATATTTTTGCATGGTTACTACCAATATGGCGTGTTATTTTATTGCTGTTGATCGTGCGATGTTACATCAATTTATTATATGACTTTCCTTGTGATTGGATAACCCCTGATATTTGCTTGGATTCAATTTTCTATTTCAAATTGCTTCTAGATTTTTTTTGCGAGATAGATAAATGCACAAGTTCCAACATCATTTTTCTTTTGATTTATATACTTTTGACGTCATGACCATGTTTTTTTGGCTCACGATTGTTTACCGTGTAACCTAACATCTGGGTTGTGGAGTACAGATAGGCAGTCGCTCCATGAAGTAAAATTTTTTGTTGGGCTGGAAACCGACCCCAACATATTTGGTGAATTACTCTCCTAAAGTAAGGTGAGAAATTACGTTTTTAACAATTTAAGTCCTTGCGGCAAAAGTGGTGTGACAACCTGATCTTGTCTGCAAGGCAAACATGGCCAGAGATCGCACAAGATGGAAGGAGGAAGAGGGAGGAGGGTTGGAGGGATAGATGGATGGATAGATGGAGGTTCGGAAGGAGATAGGGGAGGCCGACAGGCTAGCAGAATAAAGTCCTTGCACAATGTCTTGCATGGAAACAGTCTTCGGTTCTCTTCCTTCAGACGACAAAACGGTCAAGCACCCTTCAACACCTTCCTAAAAAAAAAAGCACATTCATTCCCACCCATCCATTCCCAAGCAAATCATACAACCTAAAGAATATTTCTAATTCACTTACAAAGACATTTGAGCAACTACGAGGGCCATACAGCATCATCTAATAATGTGGAAAAAATAGTTTTGTCTGTGCGATTACAATGCAAGACTCGTGTCAGGTAATCTAGTTAGTGCGGTCGCCCGGCGCCGCTCATTACAGTTGTGCGCGCGACCACGTACGAGGGACGTGGAGATAGAATTTTTAGATGTGTCAAAAAGAAAATATTGGAATCGATGTGTGATGTCAAGCAAGTCTACACCGTTTTATAAAAACACCTGTTAATTTATGTGTTTGTAAAAATTATGAATTTTAAGCCAAAGTCTACTTAATGCTGTAAGACGAAAACTTACTTGAATAACCATGTAGTCTTAAAGAGTGAAAATAACTTTTTCTAGATTACTCATACAAGTGACCCAGAAACTATACCGATGTCAATTATTGAGGAAAATCTTTGCCCGGTTGTGGGGCAGTCCAGGTTAGTTATAATAGTAGAGTCCATAAACGATCTCTACAAATAAGAATATAAAGTTCATTATCATTCAAACTACTCATAAGTTTCATAATTTCTTGACGGCACGGTTGCTGTAGTGGCTGAGCGATTGACTGCTGCGCTGCGTGTTGCGGGTTCGATCCCCGCATGGAACAAATATTTGTACCATCTACAGGTAGTTGTTCCGGGTCTGGCTGTTTGTGTATGTGAGTTTTAAATTTTTGTAAACGCACCCACGATGCAGGAGAAATTCCTAATGTTAGGCCACGTTTTTTAAAAAAAGAAAATAAAATTGCCTTGTAGGAAAAGTAAACAAGGTCTTGCAAACAATTTTGCCATAAATGCACCAGTTGAAAGAAAGTCTAACGCGTCCTGTGTCTCATCCAGTCCTTTCTACAACGTCGTAGTAGTCTTCATACCGCGTCAGCAGTTTTGGCGAATGCAGGATAATTTCGATCGCTTTCGGAACGGTTCGCCCGTGTAAACTTGTTACCACACATGCATGATAGGGATTCCGTCATTTAATTTTTCCAATTGAGGAACATTGTACCGAATTACGTGTTCATTTCTTGCGCAATTTATTTGGTTACAAGGTGGCTTAAGCGATTGCTGACGGGATGGAAATTGATTTTATTGCAGCTAGGGAAAGCAAAAATAGGTGACTATCGACGGTTTTTCATAACAGTCTGCAGCTGCCTAGGCTTTGCCCAACTGCGTTGGGGTCGGCTTTCAGTCTAAGCGGATACAGTTTTCACAGCAGTGTCAACAAAAACTGTACACTTTGAAATCAGAGGATTTCACACCTGAAATCGATTTTTTTTTAAGCTGCAATATAAGCTTAGTTAGACCACACCCCTTATAGTCATTGTTGGAAACAGACCTTAACCTTTTATCTGCTTGTGTGGAAAACACAAGCAGAAAAGCACTGCATGGCAAAGTCCACTCTTACTCTGTTGTTGTGTACCATAGATATTAAAATAGTATAGTACATGTGGTGCCATCTATTATTAAAATGAATTACTATAATTATCTCTGGTCATTCTATCAACAATAAAAGTTAGTCTATTGCAAGTTACTTAATTTGTTTCGTTATTCTCCTTTGTCTTCTGTTTTGAACTACGTACTATGGACCAATCCTTAACATTTTGGGAAAACGATTACGCTGATGTAGATGAGTATGCTGTCATTTAATGGAAGAGGCGGACACAACAATTACTCACTGAATATACATCTGATAGAAATTCGATTGTTCCCTCAGCCAAAAGATGACACTACACAGAGAATATATTCCACTAATAGTCCTAGATACTCCGGACAACTCAAATGACAAATTAGCAAGCCTGTCAAAACGCGTATCCATTATAATGGCATTTCCCGATGCCGTCGGAAACAAATAAATCTGCACAATAACATGAGATGTCAGTGGAATAAATGTAACGTCAATCCGTGGCCATTTGTCGTCGTTAAATCTTTGGTTGTGACCTACGGGGTGAATAGTTGGTTAACTTTTGGGATTAAGTTTGAACCGTCTTCAGATTTGTGTGTGGGAATTGAGAAGGGACGAGTGATTGTTCACCTATTATGCATTGGTGATTGGGTAGGAGTTTCTGCGGAAAAGAGTGGTGTATTGTGTCCTTTAGTGGATCATCACCATCTTCCTGACCTTGTTCCATTCCACATGGGATCGTCGCAACACGTTTACTTCTTCCATTCTCCCCTGTCAGAGGTCACGATATCATTTACTATTTTTTCTTTTAAATCATTCGTGGTTGTTGGATTACAATGCTGACGAAAGCGTTGAGTCTAGTAGCAATCCGAAGAAATGGATTTTTATAACGTGACATTTTAAAGTTTTAAAAAGCAAATAAAGTATCGACTGTAATAAATTACGCAGTTATTGTTTCAGTTTACATTAATACGGTTGACGAAGTAACTTTTTCTTACGTCTCAACTTTCAATTTCGTGTAAATGTTGGCCATTCTTCTTTCCCGTATTCACCCAACCATAAACCTTAACATCCAAGTGTAAGAAGGGGGAAAGACAAAAACTTAATGACAAGTGGACAATGAAGGCGATTCGAGACGCTTGTCGCCGCGAGATTGTCAGGAAACGTCGCGGAACAGGGGGCTCTGACAACTTTATATAATCCTTAATAGAAATCTTGCTGTCTTTTTTAACAAAGGAAAAATAAAAGTGAATTGTTTTTATGACAAGTTATTGTTGTTATTTTTGTTCATAGTTTGGGAATGCATATTTTTGGACCTACATCTGCCAACAAACTGCTTTACAGTTTGGCAGAACTAACATTTTTTTTTTTTGTAATTGGTGGTTACCACGAATAAACGCTTTTCATTTTTTTTTTTTTTCTGTTCCGTAATTAAGAGTCTTACATAGTTTAAATTCATACCAACTGGTTATGCTGTCGGTCCCGGCTGTCATTTATAGATCTTTGACTGTCAATACAGGGAAGCCAGTCACACAACCAGTCACACTACCAGTCTTACCAAGGGGCATCGGTTTACCCAGTAACTGCGTGATAGAGTTCAGATAAGTAGTCGTTCCATGTAAAATAGTGGTATGCAGCTGCATCCAGTTCAGGTTGGAAGCCGACCCTAACATAGTTGATAATGATCAGTACTGATGGCATAGTGTGATTTCACAGTCTACCTCTTACTGACATGGCAAGTAGAAGCACGATACACGAACTAGAAAGTACCATTCGGTCATCAACTGATTTCAAACCTCAAACCATAATTTTAAATTGTTGCTCCGTCAGCCACAGTAAAACAATAAATATCCAACAAAATAAACAAAATTGAAACTCAACACACGAAGATTTCAGTCCCAATCAACATCGAACCAGACCCGAAATAAACCAAAAACGAAAACAAACTCTTTTAGAAAAGGTAAATGGAAACCCCGGATTTCGACCGAAGAGGATTATTTCAGACAATCTATTTGCTCGGCAAGCTAAGAGGAGGCCCTCAAGAAAATCAAATCAGACAATCAAGTGGAAAAATCTATGTTCGTTGAACAAACAATCAGCTTTAGTTACTGTGGGCTGAGTGACGTAGGGTCCTCAGTTCCTCACCTACCGTTTATTTGATCTACTCTTCAGTCTCCTGGGATCCTGGTACCTATTTGTTTTAAAGCTTTATTGGTAAGTAATGTGTGCATAGGTCAACCCCTCTAAATTTTTCTCTGGAAATGTTGACCAATATATTTAATGGAGGTTCAGTATGCGTATTTTAAAGTTTATTTGTTTGTACAGTTGTTGAAATGGACGCAGCATTTGGTAGTAATTTAATTCGAATTCTAATTTGCATTTTCTTTCCTGTTTATTTAGTGATTATTATATTAATATGGTAAAAAAAGGTATTTTTTCTTAATTTTGTTTCCCTTATAATTCGAATCATCGGCTCATGTAGAGGAGAAAGTATTATGAACTAAACTCCTACAATACAATACTATTATTATCAACAATGCCACATTCCAAAAAAAAAAAATGTTCTAAAAATGAATCTTACATGTAAATCTTTTATTCAATAGAGAAGTTGACATTCTCATAATAATTCAGCCACCGATACTTATCATGATAAATATCAATATATCGCCCAAACATCCGACAGATCATTGATATTATAATCACATCAATAAATAAACCATTAATATATTTCATTACTTTCCCCGCAATAAATTAAACGCAGTCGTAAACCAAAAACCCCATTGTGTCCAGTAATTTATTCACCGTTGGCAACACGGAAAACTTGTCCATCCCGGGAGAGGGTAACCCCGGTAAAAAGGTGTCAATTTTTGAAAGATTGTACCCTGTCATGAATATTATATGAAGGAATCGAGTTAAGGGTATTTTGTGATAATGTTCGACGTCGGTGGATACTGTCGGCCTATGTCATTTCATGAGGATTTGCCCTTTGTTAAAAGTAACACGTAGTATGTCAGGGGGGACTATCGTGTGTGAAATTTGTTGCTGAAAGCCTAGTTATGTTAACGTGATGTTGAGGGATGGGTAGCGGATTTGTATAGAGATTTATTTTTGTTTGATCAGTCTGTTGTTTCTACCTTTTTTATGCTTATCTTGAAAATTAAGTAGATCCATTGATACAGTTCTACAGTGGCCAATAAAAAAAATATAAATAAATATAAATCTCTTAACAATTTGTGGACCCAGGTTGGTCGCTGTAGAAATAATCTGGCATACGGAGCCTATCTGCAGAATATGCTCCACCTCCTTTCTTGCCCATCCGTTCACAGCCAGCTGCATCTTCCAGCATTTAAACGAAGCCAACGAAACTGCTGTGCTGGTGGCTATATACTGGTCGGGTATTATTTGAGAACATCGACACGCTAAGAAGAAGAAGTTCTGTAAACATTATTCGTCCAAACGGCTTAGATTCTTTTCTTACTTAAAACAGTTTTGGTTGGTATAAACAAACGAGATAGAACACTGGTCGAAATACAAATTATCTAACAGTGATTTCCACATCTAGTATGAAATAGCTTCACAGATAATTTAGCTTGCTTGATTTTTTTTTTTAATATTGTGGAGACTTCACTAATATTCCAAGACGTCTTCCCAAGCATTTTCCAGTCCACTAGATGACCGAAGCTCTCCATCAAGGGGGATTTTATTTACTATTCAGCGAAAACACATAAAGCGTTAACGTCCCTATGTCTGCAGTTTTATAAAAACTAACAACAAATGTAATAAATAATAAATTTTATGCGGTAACAGTTCGATAGTGGAATATAAGAACGGAAATCGTAAACTATCGTAAAAATAAGTTTTTCTTTGTCGTCGCCGTCGCCCGTCGAGCGACAGATCTTGTTTCTGATATTACCATAGAGCGTTTTTTATTCTATTTTTATTCCTGAATGCGTCGTCGTTAAATGTCTAGATTTTAGCTGAGGAAACAATCTATTGTAAATAACTTAATTTAAATATCAATCTTGATTTTAAGTTCACTGATATATTTTATCATGTAAAAGTTGTTCGAAAGCTAAAATTACAGCGTAATATCTTGTGCCTAGAGCACGTAATTATACGATTATAATTCAGCCAGTCAAATCTGTCATACCTATAAGTTGTAAAGTTTGTTTAAAAAAAGTATTAATTTACTACATTTATTATAATCGTATTGAAAAAAACTAATGATGATTGAAACATTTTTCCAAAACCAAAACTATGTACTTATATAGGTATACGAATTACCTAAGTAATTAATTAGCTGAAAGAAGACCAATTTGACGCAAAATTAATTGAACAAATATTATTAATGAATCTTGTGACAAAACTAATTTAATTAGATATATTTATAAGACAAGCAGAGCCAAAGCAATCATTAGTATATTTCGTTTAATTCAATTTTAATAAATACTATTGCAAACAATCATTACAGTGTTTGAATATTTCATGTTCGTTAGAAACGATTCTCTTTTGTCTTCAAATATTATATTTTTAATCTTTCTTGTTATTAAATTAGAATCTTTTGAACGTTAGAATTTGTTAATGAACTTCAGAAATTCAGTTTTCATATGCAGATATGAGACTTTTCTGTTATTAAGAATGTAAAGAAGCAATTATCTCAGAAATGCCTAGCGTAGGTAGGTACTCCTTAAACACATTGTAATTGAAGTTTCATTAAAATAACGAATTAATTTGGTCTAACTTTATCGAAAATGTTATCAAATATTTAATATTAGGTACATCGGTATTAAATGAATTCTATTCTTATTTTTGAATATAAACCGAATTATGGGAATCCTAACCAAATTTAAAAAAAATAACCTTGCGTGTATTATATCAAATCTAGTAAAATAATAAGTGAATCGATTATTAAATGCACCCATCATGTTTCGAAAGCTTAAAAAACGGACAAAAATATTTTACAATTCACCGTCGTCGACACTTCAATTTCATTTTACTTTCCCAATTTTTATTAGCCATCATTCGCAAGCAAGTCAATTTAAAGTTGTTCTCGTGTTGTATCCGAACGAATAATGTTTATGTCAAACACAACGTTTTGGCGCTAACAAAGATGGCGGAGTGAAACGTCAAGCTGCAACGATTACACTTGGATATTTTTTATTGTTGTAAAATTGTAATCTGGATTTTTCTTGTTGCTATAGAATTGGGTGCTGAGTTTATATTGTTAAGTGTTTTGGGTAGATAAATTGATTTTTCTAACAATAGCGTGAATTGCTTTTTAAAATAACACTACTTATTGTATTTTTTCATTACTCCGCAAAATTGCATGAACGTCAAAAAAATACTACTTGAGCATGTGCTAAAATTATACTCACGGTTTTTTTTTTATTATAGCTCTGCTTTTTCCGAGTTGTTAATGTAATAAAATAAAATAATACTTTTTCAAATACTTTTTAGTAAACTCTGAAAATTTAAAGAGAAGGCCAAAAACCGTTCATCACGTTTTGGTATGAATAAAATAGCACACCAACTTATTTATTATTCAATTCCGAATATCGACACGTTGACAAACCCCAAATGAATTCTCTTTCATGTCGTTAAAGCAACAGGAGTGAAATGGGAAATCATATTAGTATACGGCGGTCCCACTTGAAATTCATTAAAACCTGTTCTTAGTCAAATGTAATAATTTATTTAAGCAACAAAAATCCCCAAAAGTAATATCCATTGAAGCGTATTTAACACAGAGGCGGAGATGAGGACTAGTGATGGGGGACTACGATAAATTGTGATTAGAATGTTGTATTTTTAACGCGTGGTGAATTGTTTTAGACATAATTAGGAAGGACAATAAAGATAAGGTTATTGATCAAAGCTACAACAAAGAACTAGTTAGTATTTATTTATTAAATTTTCTTTAGTAAATGTTACGATATTATTTTTCGCAGTCGTTCACTCTTGACAGAGAGTTCGTGGTCATAGGGGGTCGGCCACAACTGTGGTCGCTGCCTCCTATTGGCCGCATGGCGAGCACATACTGCCAGAGGGATCTTGGTGACAGATTTGATGGAATCTCTCCATCGTGTTGGTGATCGCCCACGTGATCTCGTGCCTTCGACATTCAACGATGTTATTACATACATATAATAAAAATAACGCCACGGGAGATATAATTACAGGAGGACATCACCATCTGGCTTTTTCCAGCTATGTTGGGGTCAATTTCCAATCTAACCGGATTCAATTAAGTACCAGTATTTAACGTGACTGCCTATTGAAAATCCATACCGAAATTACTTGATAATACACTTGACACAATACCAGTACCTTTGTGCTCTTCTATCTTAATGTAATGTATTGTTAAGTATTTTGTGTGTACATAAATAAATAAATAAACAATTATCTGACTTTCGGGCCGCAACAACTGGCCAAGACCAACAAATGACTACTAATACTTACTAAAGCACGCAGGAATCTTGGTATCATTCACCTAACATTATCTTTAATACTGAAAACGGGATATTTGCCATGTTTAATATTTTTATCACGGATAAGTTTATCCGTGATCAAGGCGCTTGCAACAGCTCCGAAAAATATCGGGAACTCAAAACAAATAGTAAACATGGTAAATATCCCGTTTTCAGTATTAAAGATAATGTTAATGACCATGTTAGTTTAAAAACTTAATATATCATTCACCTATTTAGAGATCAACCTCGGTAATTAAAAGTAACACTCGATAAAATGCTCCGGTTTTACCCCCTCACTAAAAAGCCAAGGCTCACTGCGACGTATTATCACATAAATAATTCAGCATATCTTTCTCCGCATTATGTCATTTACAGCGTTACCTTTTAGAAGAGTATTTACACAAAAGAAGAGAGAATCAAAAATGATAATTACATGCAAATCTGGGGATCGTTTGAGGGCACTTCTCTTTAAAATGTCTGCCTCTATTTGATGTTTAGGAAGATTCTTTTTTAGATGCTTAAAATGGTTGAGTGGAGTAATGACAAGCTTGAATGAGCTGTTAGCTGCGTTTAATATTTATGTCTGTTAATGCAGTTCGAATAATCCCTTGTACTTTCATTGTTTTCGGGAGGAAGTTTTTTGTTTGAAGTAACAAAAAACGTAAGTACGTACCTATCCGACAGATATCGCGCACAAACATGACCATACCACGTATTCAGTTAAAAAATTCTACCGTTTCCTACAAAAGTTCAAAACCTACACGGTCAAAATCTATGCACAGCTGTTTTTTTTTTTTAATTATCGATAAATGATGTAATGAAAACGTGGTAACCGTTTGTGCGTCGATGTTCCGTCCACCCTGTATACAGGTTAATCGACACGTAATAATATGAACTGCGTATTTTTCCCGATCATCATCTCATACACTATAAAAATAATAAAATATAAATAAATTTTATTCAAAGATATAAGGTACAACAATTACAGTATTTCTTAAATTTATGTCAAGTTCACCCGTGATTTGTGCCTGAACCGAGTCATCCTGTTTCAGGCGATTAGAGGGAACATTAGTTGATTAAACAATCACATATCATATTAATCTTATTGGAACCTATGTAAAAAAGGTATTTAGAATTATATTATCTAAACTTAGCCGACTAATTAAAAAATAACAATAATACGAATAATATTTACTTTAGCACAAGTAATAACTTCTCTGTATCTTCATAGGACATAGTTTGAAAATACTTTAGATACACCGTGTATATTTCACTTTTTAGCTTCGTAAAGAAAGTGAAGACAACACAGTATTTACCGCATATCTAACAGATGTTTACTACTATGTAAAACAACAAGAAACCCTAAAACATTGTATATTCAAACATTGTTACCCCAAGATTCTTTCAAGCGCATCTTCGGTCCAAAAAAACAAACTAAAAATTCTCGTTGACATCAAGTATTCGTGGAACGAACGGTCTTCGTTAGACCCGACCCATACCTGCACTGCATATGTTACCATGCATAGTTTTTCAACTAAAATCCTATTCGTATTGTTTATTCGTTACAGGTTGACGTATAGGGACGACAAATCGAATTCTCCTTTTGATTTTTCAGATACAAGTTGGTAAGAAAAACAAAAGAAAAGCGAATAAGTTTAAGATTAAACATGTATTTTCAAGATATGTTTGGGTATTTTCCCTGAAAGCATATCGAAAAAGTGGCAACACCAGATGACTTTTATGAATATGAACAATGAAAAAGAGATGCATAATTATAGAAAAGTATAAACCTATGGTGGCCAGATATTTATTATACAAGGTTGTAAAGTACGCTCGAATAACTGATAGATTGACGTAACGCTGAAAATTCAAGGAGAAGACGATATAGGATTATTTGATACGTTTTCAGTAAAAAAAATTAAATTGAAATAAAATGATGAAATCTTTTTCCTATTTTCCAATGACAACAGATCTCTTACAAATCGGCTAAAGCAACGGATATTCCCAGCCATAAAGTCATAAATTCATTCAACGTGACTGTAGAATTGATGACACAATAAGAAAAAGCAATCGACGAACATCTGTTGGTGACTTGTCTTAAAACCCTTCTCACCTAACCTAACCTAACCATTACAAAGTCTCTTAATTCCCCACTAGATTATCACTCCTAAACATCTTAATCACTCACATTAACATCACCAATCTAATATTTTCCCCGAATAATGCCAAAAAGCGCCATAAATTTCTTGGAATGTCCCCATAAATATGTATTAACGAGAGATCAAGACAAAGGAGCTAACGGCTCAACCCTTCTCCTTAACTAATGTATTTCATTATAATAATTGCTGTAGCCACAGGAGTGACCTCTTAGGGCGAGTTTCACTGAAGCTAAACGCGATCAACAGATCTTAAGATAGAACAGGGGCTTTGATTCTCCATACAAATGTATTCCCCTTTTTTTCTTCCTGAATAATGCCTCTAGAGCAATCTTTTTTTTTCATAAAATTCAGGTCTACTGTAGACACGTCCCCGTCATATCATTTTTTCAGCAAATAATGACACTCCAAAAATTACAAAAAAATGCCCCATTTTTACGGCCGTGACTACCAGAAAAATTCGAAAAGTTTTTAACATAAAAGAAAATGTTAGAAACCTAGACATGTTCTTTTTAAATTTTAATGTCAAAAATAATTGAATCGGGTCAGTTTTCGAGGAGAAAAAAGGAGTATATACAAAACGTCGATCTCGTCATTTTTTGTGATATGATCGGTCTGATTTGCAGCTGTCACTATCACACTCTACGGGGGCAGGCTTGGCGCAACGCGACGGCATTAGTTTCTTAAAATACCTATTTTTCAAATTCCTCGCAGGCCCTGTTCCCTCCTCTTAACCGTGATTCAGAGCACTGACAGCTCTGAATCACATAATCACTATGGAATATTGTGTATTGATCGAGATTAGTTTCGTTGGTGAAATCTGCTCTTAGGCAATGAGTCGAAGTTCGTTTGGAGAATATTAATTAATCATTCTATTATTAAGATTGTGTGTTAATAATGAAATCACTTTGATTATGATTGTTAAGTCAATTTGTTTTATTCTATTTGCGTTGATTTTGGAGTGGTTCGATTGTTCTACGTTTCTACAACGGTTTGAGAATGTATTTAGTATTTATTTAATACTTGCTCTTGCCCGGGGCTTCGCCCATGTCCAGGTTAAAAACATAAATGAAAAAATAAACGTTTCTAACATATTTTTTGGTATTTTTACGTACTTACTTACAGTTAGATATTCAGTTGGTTGATTTGCTTAAGGGAAAAGTTAAATTTACACATTTTTCCGTTTCCTCGAAATATTGTTCTGAACATTACTTGCAGCGCCATCTATTACGGCGACACTGCACTATAATTATGAGTTGCTGATTTGAAAAATAAAAGTGTATTTATGAAAGAAGTTACTTACATAAGTTGTTTTGAAGTAAAAATTATGTAATAAAACAACATAAATTGGAGTAGAAGACACTCAGAACATTAATGTTAGAAGTTAAATTAATATGTGATCTCATTGAGTAAGTGCTTTTGCAACAAACTATTTTAATACCAGTTTGTAGTGTTTTTGCATCACCATAAATCGATGATTTAATGGCTTGATAAATACTAAATGTGAAACATAAAGCTCCGTAGCTGACTAACTAGACAAATAGTTTATTGTTGTAGCTCTTAATATATTTATAGGCCTATTTGTTCGAATATATTATTGTAAAGGTCGTATTTCTTGTTTCATTGAGATTTCTGAGTATTCAAGGTCACTCCGACCCTCAGTGGTATAAAAGTCGATTAACAAAGTATTTGTCATGGTCACATGCTTTTTCGTTTCTTTAACTTGGCAACACTTTTACAATAAATAACTACATCGATAGACTTGTAACACGTTTTTCAAGTTATGAGCCCAACTTTTAACAACTCATTTAAATAAAATTCAAAAATAAAGTCAATAAAATTTCCAAACGTCGAAGTTTCTAGAAAGTTTGTAGCGAATAAAAAAGATTTTATTCGGCCGATTAAAGTTTGAAAATAAGCAAGTTGCTTAAACATAATATTATAACTTAAACAGCAAAAAAAAGAAGAATCAAAGTTAAATAGAAACTAAACGAAAATTAAGACTATGCAAATACAAACAAAACCAATAAGTACATTCACGAAAATGTATGAAGAATAAATTTTTAATAACCCGTCTAGACCAACATTTAACAGAAAGCGATTTCAGCTTCGCCAATCTCAAGTTTTCCACTTAAGCAGCAAACACAACCAACATTGATCGGAATACTGTTTTATTTGTGGTGGATCGACTCCGTTCACTCAGCATTCATTCACTCATTCCTCTTGTTTAGACTCAATCACATTCAACGTAATAAAAGAGAAAATAAAAACTATAATGAAGTTAGTTCATCTTGCAAATATTTTCTCGTCTGCCAGCAGGAGAAATAATGATCAAGAAGTTGTGCCAACTTTGCGAAAGTTTTCTCTGTATTCGAATTCGCTGTTACGGCTAATTTTTGTGTTAAGTTTTTATTATTATTTGCATTTTTACTGCATCGGAGGTTTTATAACTACTTTGGCGTAATGAATAGTAATAAATCTGACGAAAGTAAAAATGAGTGAGACTTGAAGGCAACAGAGCAAATTAGAAACTGTGCAATCGAAAATAAAACACCCTATTTTGACAGGGTCAACAATTTAGGTGGCAATAGTTTATGACTAGACATAACGGGGTCATAAAAAGTCACGATTTATTTTATTGTTTTACGTTTGTAATGATAGTTTTAGCTAATGATGTAATATTTTGAATTTTATGGCAATGAACAGTTTTATTTTATGGAATCCAAGGAAATCAAAAACAAAAGTCAGTGCTTACTTATATCTCACTACAGGTTTTTCTCGCGGTTGCGGTCCTGTTATGTACGGAAATTAACCCTCGGGAATAATAGTAGCTTACCGAAGCTTAGTGAAAGAATTTTTGGATCGGATCAGCTCCGAAGTTTCTCCCTACATACAAACTTACAAACAATTTTTACCTATTTATAATATTAGTATAGATTTCTACGCAACCCGCTTTCTTACCTTTAAATTCGTCTTTTTCCCTAACCATTCCATAACATTCCATCATCTGCCTAGCCTTTTCCCAACTATATTGGGGTCGGCTTCCAGTCTAACCGGATGCAGCTGAATACCAGTATTTTACATGGAGCGACTGCCTATCTGACCTCCACAACCCAGTTAGTACTGGGTAATACGATACCCCTTGGTAAGACAGGTTGTCAGACATTTTTTGGGCCACTGACTACCTAGCGACTGTCAAAGATCTACAAATGACACCCGGGACCAACGGCTTAACTTGCTTTCCGAGGCACGGAGGAAACTCGGTATGTAATGTATGGTCACCCATCCACAGACCAACCTAGGCAAGCACGGCTTAACCTAAAGATCGATCCGAGCGGCTGTTATTATTTAGCCACGAACTCCTCCATTACATTCCATAATATTCAAAACCAATACACACATCCAAAATACCTAATACCCAGTAACTGCCCCTTAACACTGCCCGGTATAAAACAAGGATTATACACGAACTTCTCAACAACGCAATATTGACTTAAGTTCGTTGTCTTGTTGCCATCAATCTGCTAAAATGGCCGCCGTTACACAGTTGCGTCCCTCAAAGCCCAAGAGGTCACTTCCTCTTATAGTTAATTATAATAATTGGTAAAAGGGTCCACCACGTGCGTTATATTGAATAGCCACTTTGTGTTAACGAACTGTCAGGGCGATTTATGCTTTTAAATAGAATACATATTTGGGTGTGTGTGTGCCAGTTTTTTAGCGAGGGGAGTTTTTTTGACGGTATACATTTTTAATAGGCGAAACAAAACAAAGATTTACTAAAGTATACGTGATTTAACTCGGTCAAGTAAGTAAATAAAAACTGAAACTTATGTCGGAAATTACTGGTTACAATTTTAAAATGAGTTAAAAAAAGCACTGTCCGTTTTGTGGTAGGAACATAACTTTATTCCACCCCTTTTACACGAACTGGAAACATGTGAACTAAAACTAAAATTCCTTGCATGAGCAAAAACCGAGTGTAAAATCTCACCGCAACAAACAATATTCATAACAAGAATAAAATTTAAAAAAAACCAACTTAAACCTTATAAAATTTCCATTTCCTTTACAAGTACAAATTACAATGAGGGTCTCAATTGACGCATAAACTAATTACCTGTTCTAGATAGCATGAGACCCTTCATTTATACTGCGTAACTTAATTACTCACACTCACAGAAGAGCTCCATACTACACAACCGACCAAAACACGCAGACCCCTGGAAACAGAACTAACCGGGAACAACACACGAGCGTAACAAAACATTGAACTCACACAGAGGTCAATAAAACTGGCTAGCTTACTACGTATTACTGAGGTATATTTGAAAATGTAGATTAGCTATTGCCTCTTATAACATGGCGAAGAGGAAAGTCAATTACTTGAACATAGTTCGAATGCGTAGTATGTTAGTTGAAGAGCAATGGAAACTAATAAATTCGCGAAATTGCCAATATAATGGCGTCTTTGACGAGAAATCGAATTTTCAAGGGTTTTAGATGCTCGGAATTTGATAGGACGACGTTTATGTTCGGGTAATGAGTCTAAAATCTGATTATATAAATGTAAACAGACATAGCATTAGTCAAATATAGGGGCATTCATTCAAAAGGCAAGGTTCAAATATTAGGTTTCTTACCTACAAGTGACTGGAAACAAAAACAACGCTTTTGAAATAATGTCGGGAAAATATTGAATACCACTCCTTAGATCTTTATTTGTTTTTTTTTTTTTAAAGTGACGTGATTAAAATGTATTCCAGCCAAAACTTAAAAGCATCGAGAAATAGGTTTTCATATTGCACTCACTTTTTCTAAGTTTTGTCTGCAGAGCTCGCAGTCAACACATCACTTACTTGCAACTTGGCCACAATTCACGAACAATAACAGTTACAAACAAAACTTCTTATGATATACATCCCACAGTTTCATTTAAAATAGAAAACTTTAAAATATCCTTTTTCCCACAGTATGTTTATATTTTGCCGGTAAACTTTTAATGTATGCCCGTTTCGCCTGTGAATAGGGAGATTCTGTGGTGGGGGGGAGGGGGGTGAAACTTGCTCCGTCGATTCCAGAAGCTTGAAGAACTAATTTAACTGCGTCCCCTAACTGCCACTTCAATAAATTCTAAACTAGATATATATTTTTTACTAAGTTTCAATCTTTCGTAGAATTTACAACGACCTTCGAGAAAGTTTTGAAAGTAGAAACAGATTCGGATCGCTAGTATTTGAATTTGGAGATGGATCTTTTTAAAAGAAGAATGTTGTACATCACGGGTACGTGATACGAAATGTTTTGTTATTTTTTTTTTTATTAATCTGACTGAAGTAACAAACATTTCATTTATCCTCAAAATAGATGTATGTTTTAGAGTTCTATTTTTAAAGTTGATGTTATAAAGGGTGTAAATAGACCCTTAACACATCCGAAAGACACTCGTTCTCCCCGTCTTTGTGATCGTTTTTTTTTTGTTCTAGACCATACCTGGGAACCTTCTAGTTACGGAGATATTGGGGGTCAAAGTTCCAACTTTTTCACAAGTTTTTTTTTTTAAATGCATGTTTTTAATGCAAGATTTTTACTTTACACGTCCACGACCCCCGTACTATTCAATCCATCCAATGCTTTGAGTGCTTTCCATCGAGTCCTACCTTAAAACGTGATTTTTACCCCAAAAAAAAGTTGATTCCCAGCAATAATTTTTGCGTTACTTAGTTTGATGTACAGAATGCTTGGTTGACGGGTATGTGAAGGGTCTGTTTACACCCTGTATAGTGTCTACCACTCACGATTGAGTTAGAAATGAAGCCAGATAAAATGTTCATCCTATACCGATGGGATTAGGTCTCTACGGGAGAATGTACAACAATACGGTAGTGTGTTATGTCCCTTGAATTAAGTTGGTACTTAATATGTACGTTATATCATGGTTGGTACAAATAAAGGGTAAAAGTAATCGTACCATCAGAATACTAAACCCGCAATATTATAACAAACAGCCCGACATAAACACCCACTCTAAGAGGTGATATCTAGAAATTTTCATAGCCATTTCACAAAATGATATCTGCAGTCCTTGTCAAAGTAGTTTTCCTAATTAGACGGCCGACTTCACGCCATGCATGTTAACGACTGACATTTGCATTCGGATCCCGGTTCATGCCTTAAGGGGTGGTTTCACTGTACGAGCCGAAGAATTTGAACAAAGAAAGTTGTTCGTACAAGATGCTTGGGTGTAAGTGACTTGTTCGAATATCATAATGATTTGACCGTCACGAAATTGGCAGGAACTGGACTCTTTATCGTCATAATTTTTAATTTCTTAAGCGAAAGAGGTACAAATGTGGCGTTGGTTTAAAATCTCACTAAGTAACTTACTTCTATAAAAGCGAAAGTTTGGATGGATGGGTGTTTGTTACTCAATCACGCCTGAACGGCTGAACGGATCTGGATGAAATTTGGCACAGAGATAGATTATAGTCTGGAATAGCACATAGATTACATTTTTTTTTTCTCACGCATACCCATCAAAATTACCACGCGAATGAAGTCGCGGGCAATAGCTAGTATTAAAATAATGGAGCGAAGAAATCGAATGACCCAGTCAGGAAAAGCTAACCCAAGAAAAGAAAAGCCAACTCCATGCAATGAGAGACAGTGAACGTACTTTACGTTCACTCTCTTAGCTTTTGTCAGATCTGGTCTGGTCTATTCATTCTCAATTATCCTATTAAAATTAACTGAGTGTACTTGCATTTCTGTTCAGACATCTAGCTTTATTTAATCAGTATATTTTTTAAACATGTAAAGCCAAAAACACACGAGCACCGACCGAACATTCGCCTCCCTAAAACGTCAACATAAATGACAACGAGCAAAGCTGGGGCAACTGTCAAAATCACCACGTGATCATTACACCGGGGAATGAGTCGGAAAATGAACGCTCACGGATAATTGGCGGCCCGGAATGAATTTGTGATTCTGTAATGTGATATTTTGATGAGGTGCGGATGACGTTGGCTTAGCTGTACACAATGTAGAAATGCTGCGTTGTTTTGGTTCAGTGATTGGCATGGTGTGTTAGCGTAATGCTCAGTTATTGGGTGTTCGAATTTCGAATTGTCATTTAGCTGTTTGAACGGTAATTCATGTGACTGTCGTCAAATCGGAATATGTAAGGATCGTTGCAGGTGGGGTTCTGTAGTTTATGCCGAACCCCATCGGAAAAGGCGTGAGCTTATGTTATTTATTTTATGAGGCATAACTTTATGTATGTCCTATACTATTATATGAGCAATATTTGTATACACCGTGTTCCGGACGATATGTATAAACTTCGACATGTTCAGACCACGGAAATAAGCATTTTTCATTATAGACACATTAATGGATTCTTATTTTTTGTTTTTATTTTTAGTCTCTGGTTCCTCTCGTACTTGCAAATGAAATGCAAATAGCATTTTATAATTTAATTGCACAAAGCGGAAACATAGGCCAAATTAAGACCCTTTCTTACTGCGTAACTCGATAATTATAATTAAAATTTAATTTAATGAAATTACGAATATCTTTGTAACGAACTTTTTAAGTACAGTACCTTTATAAGATTTGATTTATAAAAGCCATAGAAGTGTTTGCCAAAGTTTATGGATAACGTGAAGAACACGGTGTATATATTTGTAATCACGTTTTCGATTTTGTTGAAAGTTGCAATATAGCGGTTAACGGGGGAGAAAAATCGATCTAGCTACGTCTCATATGTAACTATGTGTCAGCAAATCACAAATCTGCGTGCTGATTTTCTTAATGCTAAGTTTTCATTAGACAATACAATGAATCTAGGTTTGGAATTGCTAACTCATTTCAGATATATAAGGTCTATCTTTTCATACACGAAATATCTTAAGAGTAACTTCTATAAGTCGTAAAGTCACCAAACCAACGAAAAAAAAAAAATATCCGAGTGTTTTTTTTTACAAAATTATTATAATTTTAAATTTTTTTGTGACTTTTTGCATAAAACCTTTACTCCCATATTCTAACAATGACAGTAGGTAAATACGACGTAGTAAACTCGCTAGTTTACTACGTCGTATTTACCTACTGGTATTACGCTTAATAGATGCTTAAGAATAAGGAGCCAGTATTTATTTTGTGGGTCAAGTAATTTTAAATTATTTATTTAAAAAAAAAAATATACTCAGATAAAAAAAAATTCCTTGAAATGGCTTTGTTATAGCCGTTAGATGATTCCCTAAAATATTTCGTGTATGAATAGTTAGACCCTATATATCTAATGTCCGTATTATAGAACATCATCTCTTTCATCTAAAATACTCTACAATCCTGTTGATTCTACAATGCAAAAGATAGTGAAGAAAAGCCAAGTAAGCACTTTCTAATAAAATTAGAAGCTCATACGAGATAAAGGTATCTCTTTATCCAGCTTAAGAATTTCTAAAGCTATTGCTACAAGCATATAACCGAGCAATTCAAGCCAGCATTATATTGTTATGGCGCTATTTACCGTAAACTGATATAAGTGGCGTCTGGGGTTCTGCACTGTACTTTATTATTGAGGAAGAAGCTAGACGAGCGTAGACTAGCGTAATTTAAGTCGCTAAGAATGAGTAGAGGAAGTTATGTTCGATTTGTTTAGTAGTTCTTTTTGCAAGAGTGGCAAAATGGTCGTAAATTATCGAGAGAAGCTTTTTTTTTTTTTCGGATCGGAAATCTTCAAATGTCACCAAAAAATCCTCACTCTGGGCGGGGCGGAAGGAAGTGTCAGACTTGTACTGACTAAAACCATCCATGTTCCTTCTTTGCCCTTTGTGTTCCAGGGCGACGGTATCTCTTTCGAACTGTCCCGCAACCCATCGAGTGAAACTTCACTTTAGCAAAAACTGAAGGGAACAGCGAAGGCATGTTCAAGAAGTACATTTGACCTTCACAGACCCGTGCTGGTCCCGCTTGTTAGATTAACCTCCCATAGAGAGTAGGCCTGTGTCCCAGCAGTGGGAACATTATAGACTAATAAAATGTAAGCATTCCATTGTAAATGATCGCGACACAGTCAAGATAATGACAATTAATTGCTCAGCCTATGCCTTGTGTGAGCTTTTCAATAGGTTGAATATACCGGTTATTAGACTAAGGTCTTTTAAGACTTTTTCTTAATTAAGAGGCTCTCAGCAGTAAATCAGTGCGTACTTTCTTTAATGAAGCATTTGAATTATCGTCGAGTTTCATTTAAATTGCTTTACGTTGATTAAGATTGTTATAAAACAATAAATTCATCTTTTATTCTATAATTACAATTTAAGAGAAAAATATGGATAACATTGTGATTTTAGATTAATTTCCATACCATTTTTTGCAGACTTTAAAATTATTAAGTATCATTTTAATTAATTAAAATTAGGAATTTCATTTTTATTAATTTCAACAGTATTAAGCCTGTAATAGAGTTAATCCTATTATGAACAGGCTTTTAAATTTCAACCTTAATTTTCCTAAATGCCTTGAATTTTTTAATAATAAAAACTATTACCAATAATTTCAGTTTTTTCATCACTCGACTTTCATATATAATATAATTTCTAGATGGCATTATTACCATCTTTAATTAATTACAATTAGAACTAAACTCAACACACTTTTAAACGTTTGGTCTGACCGACTAGACCAGAATTGGCTGCAGACACCTAGTTCACACAGAGACACAGTTTCACAGCTACTTCAGTATATTATCTGTTAAAATCCGGAATATCCGCACTTTAGGCATGTAAACAGTAGGTAGGTAAATATTATGTTTAAACGCCTTTTTAAAAATAGTTCAGAATCATACAGGGTGTAAACAGACCCTTCACAAAGCCGTCAACCAAGCATTCTGTTCATCAAACTAAGTGACTTTACGCAAAAATTATTGATGAAAACGCCTTTTTTTTTGGGGTGAAAAATCACGTTTTACGGTAGGAGTCGATGGAACGCACTCAAAGTATTGTGGTGATGAATGGATTGAATATGAATAGTACAGGGGTCGTAAAGTAAAAATCTTATATTTGAAACATGTATTTACCCCCAATATCTCCGTAACTAGGAGGTTCCCAGGTATGGTCTAGAACAAAAAAAATGGTCGCAAAGACGGGGAGAACAATCGCCTTTCGGCTTCGTTAAGGGTCTATTTACACTCTTTATATCTATACAACATAGACAATTTACAAGTATCTCCAAAAAAAATAAAAATAAAAACACTTAAATTTTCTGGAGCCAATAAGACAAGTTTTTTCATCTCTCGACTGGTAATACTTCCATGTATAGTTGCTAGATGGCAGTGAAATTGCAGCTCTCTCCCTTGGGATATTACCGCGCTTCCTTGCTATGTAAAGTACCTTCCTGTTCATCGAAATATTGTAGACTTGATACTATTATACTGTATTTATGTTTTGTTTACATTAACTTTGGCTGGCTCCCGGAGGATGGAAGAATATTTTGTAGATATCGGTTTGCGATGTTGTTGAGTATAAAAATAATGGTGTTTGAAGGTTTTGAGTGCACTTTTAAGATGAAATTGAGGTTAGGTTTTTTTTTCTTATGTGCGCACGCGACAAGTACTTATGAATCTGATGTAGTATGCAAAACAACCAGCTAGCAAGGGTGGTTGCGAAATTGGCGATTTGGCGACGTGTGCGCTTTTTAAAACACCCTGTTCATGGGAATAATATTTAGGTACATACGTAGTTATTAAAAATAAAATTAAAAATTCACTGACAGACAACGCACTGTCTAAAAAGCTGGGTCTAAAAGTATGGATTTGGCAAAAGGCTTTCGCTTTCTATAAATAAAAATTAAGCATATGTTGGGGTTAAATAGGGAATGGAATTTTGTATGTAAGTTCTTAATTTTTGTTGGTAGGAAACCCCATCAGGCACGGCTTCCTACCAAGAAAATTCTAAACAAAATTCAATCCAGTAAAACAAAGCCATGCATTTAAACCACCTAATAAACAAAACAAGGGTCCAAATAATTACTCAGTACAGGACTACAGGTACTCGTATTTATTAAGAACAGCAAGAGGGGTTGATTATACACATGCCTGCCGAAAGTATTATAAAAAGGCTTTTGTGAACCACCCCTTTCAGCGTACGAAACGTTCTATGAAATGCTCTTTTATTCGTCAAGAGACGTACGAATAATGGCGTCGAAAACATGAGCTTGCAGAAACAGATACTCGTCCTTTTAAACAATACGCGTTTTGATAATATAACGCTTTTTGATGAGGGTTCTGTGCAAAGCCAAGAGGTTCCGCGCAATTGGTGGTGCGAGTTTTTTTTTGTTTTGTTTAAAATTTCTCGATGCTCATTTTTTTGGGTTGATTTTTAAACTTAGAAGGGGTTAGAAGATGTGTTAGTATGTTTGCTGATTCCGGGTTCCTAATTTACCTTTTGATAAACACTCTGAGTACAAATTAAACTCATGCAGTCATTTTTGACACTTGATACTTAGATGAATGTCAGCTTCGTGAAAAAAGGGAAAACATGAAAGGAAAACTCTAATATCAAGCATTTTTTGAAACAGTAGTTATGTAAGGATCAATTCTTTCAATACAGAATGTGTCTAGTATTTACTTACTCACTAAGCAAAAACAAACGTGCAGAAAATTCTAACTTCTACGTCTCCAATTATCTTTCTCGATACATTTTCGGAATATCTCCGACTCAATAAGGGACGCGAAACATTTTACATAATAACCAAAGGTAGATAAGATAACGTCTAACTTCAAACATAGTTCCACAACACATAAATAAAGTTACATCTGCGTAATAATCTCCAGAATGCAAGCTCTTCATCCCTTTCAAAGTTCGAAGGTACCAATCAAAGCGGTTTATGATATTACAGTAGAATTTACATCGTAAACACTAACTGCTATCAAAATTCCCCAATAGTTCCTCTTAAAGGATTACGTTTTGTAAACTAAAATGGGACGCAATCATCATCTTGCGGACCAGGATTACATGAGGGCATAGGATTATTGGATAGGGCTGTCCAACACTCATTATGGAAAAGTTTGACCATTCGATAAGTGTAATACCAGCTTCATCTAAGAGGATTATTATTACGACGTGTAAACTACAGCACAGTTTTCGGTGTTTTTTAATTACAAAAATGCAAGACTAGATCATAAAGTTCTTGTCTCCAAATTGAGATCACACATATTTTTCTGTAGTTAGAAGAACTGGCGAACTGTAAGCGTACTAGGCACATCTCTGCCCAATCCTTCGGGGGTTACGGCGTGATGATTTATGCTACGTGTTTTTTTCGATCTATTTACTAGTAAATAGATCGAAAATAACACTACACGTTGTGTTCTAAACAAAGTGTTATAAGTAGCTGTAGAAAGTAAATTAACCCCTTGGTGAGACAACCCTGCGTCCAACTATGTCTTACTTATGCAATAGCCGTCTCGCCCGCGGCTAAACATCCTTTGGTCCTCTACAAATATTCCATATAATGATTCGCTTTTAATTATTATTGGTAGTGGCTAAGTTTTGTTTGATGTATTGATTAAAATCGTGTTTGTTGCGAAGTGCCGTCATGGTGGATCGTGTACTTGTGTCAATAGAGCTCCCGTGGGGGGCGTATGTCGTGAGTATTGTGGGGTGAAATCGAAATCCAGTGACAAAGTTTTGAGGAGTAATTATTTTGCGGTTTTCATTTGGAGATGGCATTGAGAACAATGTGGTGTTTTGGGGGTGTAGATTTTCATTTGTTTGTTAATGACTTTTTAAAGAGCTACGCATTCTACATCTTGTTGATTAAACGAGACTCGTGGGTGTGACGAATTATTGGACAATAAGATGATAATCTAAAAATTAAAAAAAAAATCGAAGACATGTGATATCTACCAACCCGCACTGGGTCCGCGTGGTGGATTATAGCCCACTCCCTCTCATAGAGAGGAAGCCGTGTGTCCCTGCAGTATATTATAGGCTGATTATGGAAGATAATAATCTACCGTCATATAACAAATATTTTTTGAAAATAAATCCTGGACGACCCATCCCAAATTCAATGCACTCAATAAAATAGTGTCTAAAATAAACCACAAACTAGGTACATTATCACCACATAAAACAGATATACGAAATGGAGAAAACACGACATTAAAGGGCGTTATCAACACGATATCATGCCTCAGTAATAAATACTCGCTCAGTGCCTGTAACACTGAAAATTTCATACACGGAACGTAAAAAGGAGCGAACACTGTCGCGAACTAAACGACTAGAAACTTTACGAGGGCATAAACATAAAAAAACTCATCGGAAAAATATGAAAATATACCTAATGTTCCATACGTATGTGTTGGGATAAAAGTTTACCCCATCTAGTGGGTACATCGCATTGTATTTCCCTATAGAAGTCATAAACATGATGGTTAGCGGGCAGCGTCTCTTCCCCACCCCCTTTGCACCCCTCAGACGGGCTTTAACGTCTAAAGTTCAATTTTATTTCAGTCTTTAGTGCAGTCTATGCGAGAGAAAATGTTGCGCTTCCCTGTCCATTAACCGGTTTAAATTAGACTTTTAATTTTTAAAATGAATTTATCTTTTAAAGAATCGGGCTTTGATAAAAAATGGATTTGCGCAAAAGGAAAGATGTTATATAGAGGTTTATAGGTATTTTTATTTGAAAATGAATTAACTAGCAAAGAACCTAGCTAGTAAGATTCACAGCATTCCTGTTGCATTGTCTGCTTGTTCCAAAACTATCTTTATTAACAACTTACTTACATATTTTTGTATCTCGATAACTGACTACAGGCTGACCAATTTCGAAGTAAAGCAATAATCAAACATTTCTACATGTCACCACAATCCTCATCATCATCATCATGATTCTCCTGCCCTTATCCTAATTTATTTGAGGTCGCGGCGCAGCGTTATTTATTTACCACCAAATTATAGCCTCATTATATACCAAGTCCAATACGACGCTACAACATAAAATAAAACAATATAAACAGTAAAATTACATTAAAAAAAAAAATTAAAAATTATAATAGCTATAGTTAAAACATCAATACTTAAACATGACCGAGCTCATAGTTGAGACCCCTTTCGATTATCATTTGTGCTCTTTGAACAAATGTCAGCAGGTTGGTTGGTATGTCGGAATGGTGGCAGCATGTCTTCTTCTTCCATACTTCTCTATTACTCGTCATCTCTGCAGTCACATCCTTTCTTTCATGACACCACAAACAATATGAATATTAATTTGTTTCTTCATTTTAAACATCACAAAACAAAGAGCCAACAGTGGATCTCTTTAATTTAAATTAAATTAAACGTGTAAACACAATTCTTACAAAGCATCAACATGAAACAAAGCAATAAAAACAAACGCACGGCGAAAATTTTCCACATAATTAACTACGCTTTGAAAAATGTATTCTAATAAAAACCATTTCCCTGTAAATAAAGGCAATTTTTAATAATTACGTTATGGTACCGTTTGAAGCAAGAACGTCTATCAGTGGCGTGCCGTTTAGGATATCAAGAGGCTTGGGCATAAGCCGCAGGAGCAAATAAAGTTATGCCCAGAACGCTTCGTAATGAGAGTTCATTGGATTACGAGGCTTATGTAACCCCCAATAATAATAATATTAACCCAAAAATGCACGTGTACCCTGTGGTATTAAATAACTGACTCAATAATGTCTAATTTGGTCTGAACGGACTCGCGTGAATTCTTGCCTCGGGGTAAGGATTTCACGAAGCCCAGCTTGCGGTTCTATGTTTACGGTTATTTTCATTACGCTAAACGTTCAGTCTCTTGTGTTTATTTTTAAACATAATTCGTTTCGGGTTTACGAGAACAAGTGGGTGTCTAAGTTATGTGATGTAGGGAAGTACAATTAAGGTTGTCTATTGCTTGTTTCGAAAAAAGTAGGGGCTTTCTGAAACACCCCACGAATTACTTTGTTTTTGCTTCAAAATTAAATCTTATCCATAGCTAACTATAGTACATATTTCTAATTAAAATAGTATTTTATATTAGGGATTAATATTATGATGGCATTATCTATGGCTCAAAAATCACCGACAAATGATTTACTGAAATAAATACCCTAATATTTTGTATAGGTACTAAATACTTGTTTGTACAAGTAATCTAAAAAAAATTAGCCTCAAGTGGAATTAATATATTCCAGAAAACACTTAGGTATTCTCTAAATCCAGACACACAGATTAGAAAACCTTTTTTTCGTCCTAAACGTCCATTAAAGACCGTAATTCCAATTTTCTCTAAAATATTTGTGAAAAGAGGTTCTCGTTCAATCTTTCCGATGCAATTTAGAAGGACATAGACAATGTAAGGGACGGGACGATCATTTATTTATAAAGCTATAGTGTATAGTTGGGGATGTCGCCTAGACACGTCCCAAGCATGCTTTTAAATTTAATACAGTGACTTTGTAGTGATTTTCTAGTGTTGAAATGACACTGTTACTTGTTTAACTTTAGTTTAGTGAAATTCTGTTTGCATATCAGTTGAAGGATTATACTTGGTTAACTGGCTTTTAAGAGGGACAACTGATGCAGTCATTTTTAGTCATAAAGAGTGTGCGTTTATGTGGGCGACGTTTTCCTACGTAGCCATTGCTGTAGACGCTACGTAGCACATCTTAGGTTCTGCGTAGGGGCTGCGTAGCACATCTTAGATGCTGCGTAGGCGCTCCGTAGTCACCGTACAAAATATCAGTATTAACAAAAGGGCTGTTAATAATTATGTTATTGGAGTTGACTTTTCTTGTTTCTTTGTGGTAGGTATGGATTTTACTTTTTCAAGTTCAAGTTTTTCTTACTAAAACAAATTAATACTTTCACGATTCGTGCATGTGCATGCAATATAAACCAGTGTTATCATCCGGTACAGCTGAGCACATCACTAGTCAGCGCAGGTGTCGTATCGGAACAATTTGGCGTTGTTCATCCCGCGCCGGCGACGCAATAATGCACCACGCTCCATTTGCACTTGCAGCAATTTCTTTAAAATTACACGTGCATTTTTATCGCATAGGTATCTTTTTCACTTCGCTAGAGCACTTTAAAAACGATTTGGCTGTCTGTTTATTTTTTGCTTTTTTTCGCGCGTAAATGGCGGGCGCTTTCATATTTTTGAATTAAGAACGATACAAAATAAATTAACAGTGTTGCCACTGGCTGAGTGAAATGTTAAAAGAAAATTATTTTTAGAAAATCTGAGTAGGTGGGTGAACAATTTTTGTGTCCATCCAATTTGATATTTTTGTATGAGATAAATGTGATTTTGATTTACCAAAGCCCTTAATTTTTTTAAAGAACATGTGTTTATTGAAGATGAATAGGCATACTGAAAACATACTCAAGAATTTATAAGACCCTATATTTTTTCTCAACTCGAACCATATCTAAATCAAAACAAACCAATACAATTCAAAACAGCATTAATACAGAAGAAGATTCAGCACCACGTCTTTCCCTTATATCTCTTGTTTCCGTTTTGTAAAATTTCACCCCATAACATTATGTTGATGGTGGTAATAAAGCTTGAAATATTTACGAATATCCGAACAAACGAGGCGAGCTGTGAAAAATAGTCGGTATTCTGCTGGATTGACCGTTTCAGAATAAAGATTAGCCAGAGACCGCGAACATTTTTCACGCGACAACAATTTGTTGTGAGCTTCGTCGTTTTGCGAGAATTTGTTTTATGGCCTTAACACTATCTTGTGTAAATAAAATGAACGTTGATTTTTGTACGCTTGTGTTAGTTTTCCATTCTTTGTTTTTAGATAAATGACAAATTTTAGTTTGTAATATTTGTAAAAACTTTCAATTATCGTCATCATCCACAGCCCGACTTCACCCGCCTCTCTTGGCTTGTGTAAAGCTCCACGCTCTTGTGCCAGCCTCACCCGGGATATACCCGCAATGGCAAAAATGTCGTTTGTCCATCTCGCCGCCGGACGACCAACACTTCTCTTTCAATACCCAAGAAAAAACAAACCGTATTCTTGCGAATCGGGTATTACTCTTTATGATTGTTTTTTTTTAGACTATTTCTTTACTTACTTTACGTTTTTCTTTAATAGCTTTTCACCTACTTTTTTGTGCACTTCACTTCATATCCCTAATTTCATTTCACTCAATAATTAATACTTTAAATGTAAACGATCTCTGTCTGTCTGTATGTTACCCATTCACGTCTTTATGGCTGACCTGGGTTCATTCCGAAGAATGTATATTTTACGAACTCCACGAAATCCTGAGCAAGCTAGTAAGTATAAAATCTTAAAATATAGGTCAAAAATTATAAAAAATAATAACAAATTACCATCCTAATCACGAACTATCTCACCGTAACGCCGCATCATCGACAGCCCTCCTTCATTAACAATAGATCTGACGGGCGTGGCGTCAGGCCCTCCGTCCCTCAGACCCTCTCATCACAGATTATATCGGCTCTAAATCCCTGACGCACAGACCGGCAACCACTTGGATGATGCTGATGCTCGTTTTGCAATTTGTCTATTGATACATACGGGTGGATAGTTTTGGCAACATAGATAGACATAAATTATCAGGAGATAGTTGCTTCTATCTTACGTTTTATAATACAAGAAACGTATTAAAAATCTCTATTATTTGGCAATTTCGAAACATATTTACAACATTAGTTTTAGTATATGCGAAACGTGATACACGTGTAGAGTAGTACTATTTTTATGTAAAGAATCTATATACAAAATTTCAAAACTGCACCTGGTTATCCGCACAAAAACGTGGTTATCACGCGGCGCCGCAACGCACGCGCCTCCAGCGTCGTCTTGAGCTCATTGATAATAATAATTTGGCAGTAGGTACCTAAATTATTGCGATAGGTACTTAATGTCGCTGGGTGTCCAACTTATAACTTTTAAAAATATTTTTGAGACAAAATATAACATGGTTTAAAAATTATTGGAATCGATTCAGTTACTTATTCTGAACAAACTATATTAAGGTTTCGCATATACTAAAAATAATGTTGTAGTTAGATGTACAGAATGCTTGGTTGACGGCTTCGTAACGGGTCCGTTTACACCTTGAACTTAAGTTTGTAGGTACACCGGTGGTGGTTCGTAGCTCGTCGTTCGTTCCACCTGTGTGTGACATACGGTCAGTTACAATAAAGTCGAGTCGTGTACCAACCCCTAATTAGGCCGGCCCTTACACACCCAATTAATATACACATTTTGTAGTAACACTAATTGGCGAATTTCGCTTTTGAAAGCTTTGTAGCTAGTACGAAGAGTCATAATATCCTGATAACCAGTAGATATATATATGTATATAATGTAAATAGGTAACTAGTTATTGTGTTTTTAATATGAAAGGGTTCGCTCTAAACATTGCACTTGGTGAAATTAATAGGTATAAGGTTTTGTGTTCACGATGGCCGTATTCCAGAAAGATAAACCTTTTTAAAATAAATATAATGTGTTTATGTATCCTTGGATACTATGGTGAACAGTAAAACTCTAACTTAAATTGAGTTGCTCTGAAAAGAGAACATTTTATTTAGTAACAAAAACTAGTTTTAACACTAATACATTCTTTAACCTTAATTAATAACAAACTCACCTGAAAAGAGAAACAACATTGAAAGCTATTGTTTCACCAGTTCTTAATCAGTATTATTTAAATATTCAAATTTCAATCTAATTTTCATAACCTAATTCGCATGCGGTATTCAATACGTCAATCTGACAGACAACTCCCTAGAAACGACCAAGTTCACTCACAGATAACTTATACATCAAAGTCATTACGCGGCAAATTAAAACATACTTAAATGAAGTGTCAAGCACTTTGTTTACATAAATACTAATTTAACTTTATTTTAATACAATAAAACGCCTGATACGAGGGAGATTGCGTCAGATTGCGTGCGGTTTCGTAGATTTCCTAACTGAAAAACCGTGTAATACTTAGCCTGAACTGGTAATCGAACTCAGGACCTCATTATCAGCAGTAGCACTAACCCACTAAGTCACACGGTATATTTATTTGAAGCCACAATTATATAAATTTACCCAAGGGTGAGACTGGATCTAGTTATGCTAATTTAATCTTCCCACAACTGACCACGCTATAACTTTACTCTAGCCAAATGATCCTCAACAAAAGCGAGTCACCTTTGATCATATATTCACAACCTTTGTTAGTTAACAAGTGAATCAAGATACCGAGCTTAGGTATCTTTCCTAATTCATGCGACGTCACGGCGTCTCACGACCCGATACGATTTCCCTACGGACCGACTCAGCAAGATGAAGATATCTAATTACAAATTCGATGTATCCAATAAATATTCCAATCACATAAAATTTACATAACCTCCTACATTTACAATGTATCTATAATAATATTACAAATGATAAAGGTAACTCTGTGTGTGTGTCTGTTAGGTACCTTTTCATGTCACCGATTTCAACGTTTGGACCACAGGTAGACTACGACCTGGGTTGGGACTTAGGATATATTTTATCCCGGTAATATTTATTTATTTAACACTTCAAGCACAAAAGTACAAAAACTACAAGTAAAGGCGGACTTAACAGCGGACTTAACTCCATAATGCAAAAAAATACAATTTAATGCAAAATGTTAATACAATGCATGTGATTGCTTAATGCAATATGTTTCCTAAGGATAATTTCCGACCAAACCAAACCACGTGCTAAACCTAATAAATAAATAAATTCCATTTATTTCAGGTCCAAGACCCATATAAAAACCAAAAATAGACAAAAATACAAATACAAACACATAAATTATAGCTAAAACCGATGTATCAGAATTACATTACATTAAATAAGAAACATTATTTAATTAAATTAAAAAGTCAAAAATAAATTAAGTACCGATACAGAATAAATAAAAAAAAAATGTCAAAATAAATCCTACTAATATCCTACTATCCTACTAATATTATAAATGCGAAAGTTTGTGAGGATGTACCTATGGATTTTTGGGTGTTTGTTCGGTGTTTGTTTGGGTAATCACAGAAGATATTCCGTAAGTGACAGTATAAGTTTTGTTTGTTACCCTTTCACGCAAAAACTACTAACCGAATTTGGATGAAATTCGGCACACAGATAGTATATAATCCGGACTAACACATAGGATACTTTATCCCGGTAGTACGACCCTGTAGGACAACTACCGAACTGCACGCGGTCGAAGCCGCGCGCATAAGATAGTATCCAATAAGTATCAAGAATGTTGCGGGACTGTTCGAAAGAGATACCGCGGCCCTGGAACACAAAAGGCAAAGAAGGAGCATGGATGGATTTTAGTCAGCAAGTCTGACACTCCCTTCCGCTCCGCCTAGAGTGGGGGGGTCATTTGATGATTTCCCATCCGAAAAAAAAAAAAAAAAAATAAAGTATCAAGAATGTAGTTGCTCCTTCAAAATTGGTAGTTTATTTTTTATCTAAACAAAAACAGTTGTTGTGTATCAAACAAAGCAGAAAGAATCAAACAGTATGCAGACGACATCAAACGACTACAAAGAGACTCAATTACAGTCTCCAATTGATAGTTGAAGAAAACCCTTGTTAGGTACACCGCGAAATAAGGCAATTTCGCGGACAAAAGGCTGTCCCTCAATGTACGGACGCTGTCGGCGATTCAAAAGTTTCCAGTTGACGGAGATGGGGCCACCCTAGCTGTCCGAATTTATTGAATTTCGCCCAAAGAGGATGACCACACTTTATTGTTCCCTCGGAACATTGATTAGGGTGAACATTGTAGCAGGTATATCGAATATGTATGATTTATAATGATGTTGGGGTGTACGGTGCTTACATTTTATCTAATTGAAACTTTGATGGACAGTATTAGGGTTTGTTTATGTAAATTATTAGGGGAAAAACGAATGCCCTTGTATTTCAATAGACCAGAAAAACATAGTTTGCAAGACAATAGATCATCATCATCTGCCTAGCCTTTTCCCAACTATGTTGGGGTCGGCTTCCAGTCTAACCGGATGCAGCTGAATACCAGTATTTTACATAGAGCGACTGCCTATCCGACCTCCACAACCCAGTTAGTACTGGGTAATACGATACCCCTTGGTAAGACTGGTTGTCAAACTTTTTGGGCCACTGACTACCTAACGACTATCAAAGATCTACAAATGACACCCGGGACCAACGGCTTAACGTGCTTTCCGAGGCACGGAGGAAACTCGGTATGTAATGGGTGGTCACCCATCCACAGACCAACCTAGGCAAGCACGGCTTAACCTAAAGATCGATCCGAGCGGCTGTTATTATTTAGCCACGAGCTCCTCGCTTGCAAGACAATATATATTAATATTATAAAGAGGTTGAGTTTGTAGGGATCTATCTATATATATTTATCTATATATATCTTCGGAACTACTGATCCAAATTCGATTTTTTTTTCACTAATTGAAAGCTTCCTTATCTCCGAGTGTCATAGGCTATATTCAAAACGTTCCCGTGGGATAATTTTCGATCATAACGGGGACGTAGCTGCGGACAAAGCTAGTATTCTATATTTTACTTTTTATAAAGTTTAACATAACATAACATCACGCCTGTAATCCCCGAAGAGTTAGGCAAAGGTGTACCTAATAGTACACCCATATTTCGCCAATTATAAGTCCCATGTACAAGGGGGGGAGCCTATTGCCATCAACCGGGCACAAATCAACCAACCCGCACTGGGCTAGCGTGGTGGATTATAGCCCATTTCCTCTCATAGAGAGGAGGCCTGCGTCCCAGCAGTGGGAACATTAATAGGCTGATTATGCTTATGATATATGCTATGGGCACAAATCAAGACTCTGTAGCTGCTACTGAGATATTCCTGATGCAAATACCCAGTAACTCTTTGGCCGACCCGGGAATAGAACCCAGGACCTCATGCTCAGCAGTCGCACGCGACCAACGAGGCAGTCCAGTTACAAAGTTTAAGTATAATTAATTCATATTTTTTTTATTAAAGAACTAGCGACCCGCCCTTGCTTGGCACAGCGCCACCTATCGGGCCCAAAACTATATCTAATGTATTCTATATTTTAAGTTAAGCATCTAACAGTAGAGCAGTGAAAACTGTGTTCAAATCCATGCAGTAGTTTTTTCGTGATGCGCGTACAAACATACAGGCAGACAGACAGACCGATAAAAATTCTAAAAAATGTTGTTTTGGTTTCTGTTGCTCTAATAAAGACTCCCCATAAGTATGTTTTTTTTTTTACAAAATGGGCCTGCTCTTGACCTCGATCACGCCTTATGGAAAGCGATAGATGAGGTCTATGATGGAACTAATATAATACTAACTATCTTTAATGTACAGACATCGGCCTGTTACAATTTTATTATATGTAGGTATAGTTACCAAAAAAATAAGTACTATAAACATTCTAGCCTATCTTCTGTTACAGAATTTCAGTAACTTAAAAAATATGAAATTTTCTCAGTATGTCTTCAAACTTTTGTTTATTTACTCTTACCGTCTCGCCATATACCTAAAGTAAAACATTAAATCATCACATTCCCGACACGAGAGCAAGAAGAACAGACACAAAGCAAACCGTTCGTTTCATGAAACATGACAGTATCTTATAAGCGCACTGTAAGCTTTCTGTTGTGCTTTGATATCAAATAATGTTACAACTGCACAACAGTTTTGTTTCCACATTGAAGTAAAAACAAACCGAAGTTATATCATTTACAAACTACAAAAAGATCTATACTAATATTATAAAGCTGAAGAGTTTGGTTGAACGCGCTAATCTCAAGAACTACTGGTTCGATTTGAAAAATTCTTTTAGTGCTGGATAGCCTATATATCGAGAAAGGTTATAGGCTATAAAATTCCACGCGGACATAGGTCGCGGGCAACAGCTAGTCTAAAATAATAATAAAATATGTACCTACGAGTATAAAAATGGGAAAAGAATTACAGGGCGTCAAAACATTCGAACACATCGTTGTAAATAGGACAAGTGCCCAGAAAGATAGCAGTATTGCCACGTTGGATGGCAATACTGATTCTCTGGCGAAAAAAGGCCAGCCCCTATGGGCACGTGAAGAAATAAAGGTATATTCTTATAAAATATGAAAAAAAAACTATTCTCATAAAAATATGACTAGCTAGATTGGTAATGAATGTTTTAAAACAGCCCAACGTTTAGCTCTATTTTTTTTTATCACAAGCACCATCTTCCATCTGAGTTCTGATTTTTACTTGCAAAAGCAACGGACTAAAATATTGCCGGTATCAGGTCATCATCAGCCTAGCCATTTTCCAACTATGTTGGGGTCGGCTCCCAGTCTAACCTGATGCAATTGAATACCAGTATTTTACATGGAGCGACTGCCTATCTGACCTCCACAACCCAGTTAGTAGTAGGTAATACGATATCCTTGGTAAGACTGGTTGTCAGAGTTTTTGGGCCACTGACTACCTGTAACGAATGTCAAAGATCTACAAATGTCAGCCGGGACCAACGGCTTAACGTGCTTTTCGAGGCACGAAGGAAACTCAGTATGTAATGGGTGGTCACCCATCCACGGACCAACCTGGGCAAGTGCGGCTTAACTTAACGATCGACCCGAGTGGCTCTTATTATTTAGCCACGAATTCTCCCTGTAGGTAGATATCAGGTATGAAGGTAAAATAATGCCCTATACTTAAATCTCCATTTAAAACTAAAATAATTCACACTAATATCTACTCCAACAAATTTCTACTCTCAAACAATTATGCAGCATCAAATTAAAATCTTCCAATTGATATCACCCTCCACACAATATTCGTTACCTACAACAAAATCTTAACTACAACGGTAAACAATAAACCTTGTGTCCCCACACGGCACACGGTGGCCGCCGTCGCCTCGCAACGCTCGACAATTTATCCAAAACCAAGGGAGCTTTTCAATAATAATTCCTCTATAAATTCTACCGGTGACCACATCTCGTACTATAGCCACTGTATCGCTATGAAACAGTAGATCAACTAAGATGTTTTTGGGACAAGTACCTACCTTCGACTATCTGTCGCAGACTACGCCGTTGCTATTGGTCTAGCGGTCTCAAGTGCTACTACTTTGATTGGGTTCGATTCCCAAGTTGAGCAAAGTTTTGTGACGAATTTGTGCCCAGTTGATGGCAACAGGCTCGCATGTATAACATGGGACTTCAAAATAACGGGTTTATCGGGTGTTCTATAGATATATCTCTACCTAACTCTTTACGAATTACAGGCTTGATTTTATGTTATCTACCTACGCTCTGATCTAGCTTTGGGGTTGTTAATGAGTATACACAACTAGGTGACCATTCGACGATCAATCTGGCATTAGTTTGATGCGGTAAATTCATTGGCTATTGGATCAAGACTGACGGTACGGATCAAAATAGTATGACAAAAATTGCGAAAGTTCAGTAGAAATCTATCAATTAGGTAAATATTTACAGGATGAACGAATGCTAGGTTAACGGTATAATAGTCACCTTACTTACCTCTTAGTCTTTTACAGCTAAAGCCTAACGCCCGGTTTCTGGAATGATAATTATCAACAGGTTCAATGAATTGTCCACAATTATTGTTCCAAAAATTGGGAGCAACTGCATTACTAAATTCTCTTTAAGGTCGTGTAAAGACATGTGTCTCTGTCTCTCTTACGGATACTACTTCGGAAGCCGCACTCTGACAAAATACTGAACGGTACAGTCTGTCTGAAAGTTGGTAGTAGTTTGGCTGCCGCTCATAGTGTGACAATTCAGGGTATTGTTCGCAATTGTTATTCTGTTTATTTTACACTGTGCCAAAATGGACGTAGGCTGGTAGACGTTAGCTATTAATTATTATATTGCCTTTTTGACTGCATTCGTGAAATAGTTTCTTTATTGAGTCCCTTTGTTATTTAGTTGGTATTTTGTGATGTTTTGATTCTCTAATAAACATCCGAGTTTCGGTGAGGGATAAGGTTTCATGAAAATGGAATGCTATGTATTGTTTAAATTATGTGCCGTGAATTAATTGTGTCTTTGGCTACCTATCATATTATATTTACGTCGGTTGACAGTTATTTCTCTTCATTTTAATGAGCTCTATTCATTTTATTTTAGATTATTTCAGATTATACTCGGAAGAGGAGCTCGTGGCTAAATAATAACAGCCACTCGGGTCGATCTTCAGGTTAAACCGCGCTTGCCTAGGTTGGTCCATGAATAGGTGACCGCCCACTATATACCGAGTTTCCTCGGTGCATTGAAAAAAACGTTAAGCCGTTGGTTCCGGCTGTCATTTGTAGATCTTTGACATTCGTTACAGGTAGTCAGTGGCCCGAAATTATGACAACCAGTCTTACTAAAGGGTATTGTATTACTCAGTGCTAACTGGGCTGTGGAGGTTAGATAGGCAGTCGCTCCATGTAAAATACTGGTATTCAGCTCTATCCTGTTAGGCTGGAAGCCGACCCCAAAAGTTGGGAAAAGGCTAGGCAGATGATGATTTCAGTTAATACATCGAGCGAAGTAAATATGTAGTTCATCACTTCATAAGAAAATATTTAGAGAGAAGGTCAGTGGTTAATTAATCATGGAAATATTTAAAAAGAGTAAAAATAGAAGTTTCTTCAAATGAAACAGTATTGTCTTGGTTTTCAAATAACACAACGACAAATGAACGTGGAGCTATTCCATTTTTAAACCGACTGATGTTTGTAAATAGTTCAAAACAAAACCAACGTTGCCTGTACCAGTCCACATTAAAAAAAAAACTAAAAATCCCAACAGAATCGTAAACAGATTACCGTGTATTACCATAGTTGAGCAGTATTATAAGTTCATCCACCTCCGGGGCAGTCTGGTGCAATTCGTTACTGTAATGTGAGCAATCTGTCGTTCGCGAGGCAATATTACTCAGACCGCGTTATAAGCGCCTATTCGGTATAATGGTGATTTTGCTAGCTTTTTTATTGTTATTGTGATAGAAAATAGTTTTTTTAGCAGTCGACAAGGAAAAAATGGATTGACGCGATCAATTTGGCGGATTTATGGGGCAATATTTTGTCTGTGATGAGCTCGGCTGTAAATTAGGAGCGGAAAAAACAATAACAGGAAAGATGTGGCTTTGAAGATTTTATTTGTGATGTTTATGGAGACAAGGAAATAATGAAAAATACTATTTAACTTAAAACTTTAAATTTTAAGGTATGTTGATCGATATTTATTTGTGTAAAAGAATATTTTTACTAGCTTTTGCCAGCGGCTTCGCTCGCGTTAATTTAGAATGTGACAATCAATTTCGATTATACTCTGCTTGTAATAAAAATCAAAACAATAAAATTAAAAAAAAATTAAAATAACCAAAAAAAAAAATCAATCCATCAATTCAAATTAATCTTGTAATTCAATCATGATACGAAAGACACGTGGCGCCATCTATTATCATATGAACGTTATGATAATAGATGTTTTTTTTTATGAAAGGTACCCCATGTCCGTTTCTGTGCACCTGACAACGTATATGCAAAATTTTAGGATGATCGGTTCAGTGGATTAGATGTGAAAAAGTATCAAACAAAATTACTTTTGCATTTATAATATTAGTAAGGAAAGGATACTTCAATCGTCAACACTGTAGGTCCCTGCTATTTATTTAATCGGTTGAAAATCGCAATAAATAAAAAAAAACATCCATATGTTACGCAAATCAGGAAACATTGTAATAAAAACTATAAAAGTATTTTGCAAAGTATTTTATGGCACGACCCCTGCTTATACAACCCCTGTATAATTTCCACCCCTTAAATGATTTAACCTTGACTCACATGCTACCCAAATTCTAAAAGAACCCCTTTGCATTTCCTTTCAAATAATTCTTTATTAAGATCTCTACAACATTGAGTATTAATTTCCAAAAACTACTCAAAAAGATTTAGAAATCTATACTACAATTAGATGGTAAGATAAACCCTTTAATATCCCACAAAACTACAGCAATGGCGATACGGAACAGCAATAAAACAACCATAACAATTTAAGCAACCTACACACGAAAATATCATACAATCTACACACCGAACATCCCATATCATAAGTTCGAAACTGCTAAATTCGCGCCTCGTCCTACCAATATATCTAAGAGCCAAACTAAGGGAAAATTGTAAAATTGAGATCGTTACTCATATAGTACTGCACACGAGGACCTTATTAAAGTTTTAAGGTCCGCCCTATTATTCATGAGTTGGATACGCTTGGATACGGTAGGATACGGTCTCAGTTGATTCCCCACACGTAATAGTCGCTATAAATTTCGTGAACTTTATTGGCTATTAAAATAAGTAATGAAATTGTTCGTGTTTCGTAGTTCGCGAGAAAGTACCAACAATTAAATTGTAATGTTTTAAGAATGCTCACGATTCTGTTTATTGTGTGCCTTTTTAATTTTCTTGTGGAAAATTCTGAGTTTTAGTCTCAAGTGCCGTAAAATTCATGTTAACATTTTTAAATTGCTGAATCAAACAAAATTATTTAACTTAACTATTCGTCATTAAAATTTCAGAATAAAGACGGTCGGCTAGAGGTCCTCGATTCGATTCTCGGGTCGGACAAATTGCTTTTGGGTTTTTTCATCAGGAATTTCTCAGTAGCAGCCACGGAATTTAGATTCGTCCCCGGTTGATGGCAATAGGCACGCCCCCTATTACATGGGACTTTAACATAACTGGCGAAACGTGGATGTTACTATATTAGGTACACCTCTGCCTAACCCTTCGGGGACTACAGGCGTGGTGTTATGTTATCTATATAGCATAAAAACACTTTGGACGAAGTGTTAAATAGTGATAAAACAGATCTTAAGGTTGAAAACAGTACTTGAGAGTGATCAAGCTGGAAAATGAAGAGTACAAAAACTCTGGACCACTTACACATGATATTGTGTTTTTTTGTAACGTGGAGGGTAGTCAAAGGCTATAATTTGTCTTTACAAACGTACGTTCTCTTACAAAAACTCCAAGTAGAAAAATACAGTGTAAATAAAACACATATTTATTTCCCTTCATGTCGAGCTGCTATCTCCGTTAACATCAGCATCAAAAGTATTTATTTTTATAGCAAACTGTTTCTCTTTCTGCAGTCGCCAATTAGTTCTTTCACAAACAACACACTGGGAGCAGTTCTTTACATTTTTCACGAGCACAAAATTACAGTTGAACAAATATAAACAAAGAACTCTTAACTGTGTAAGTGGCTTGTACTGTAAGGCACTTATTTTGAGCTTCAACGAACGATAGGTATGCTCATTGTACTAATTAAAATAGTCTCTACGGAAGACACAAAAGTACACTTTTAAAGTAAATAAAAATGCTAATTAGTAGTATCTTTGTGAGGAGATACTTGAATATTTTTGTCGAGGAAGATTTCTTCATATTTAATGAGCCTGTTATTTCAGACAGTCTGTCTGTCGTCTGATCTTGTCATCTAATGGATATAAAATATTCAAAAGTTCTGAATAAGTCTAACAATATGTCTTGTTTTATTATTTACCTGATCTTTACGGGTAAAAATAGGAGGGTTTAGACGTCTGTTTTTTTAAAATGATAAGAAAATAAGCTGCGATAAGAACGGTATTCTGTTCGTCATATTTATTTAGTTATTGATGGCTATGTAGGTAGTCCAGACGTTACTTGATTTAGGTAGCAAATATAATGTAGAAAAGAAAGTGTAGTCCTGTCCGCGTCTTCCTGAAATATACTACTAGATGAATGCTGTAATTGTAATCAGAGATCATTGAAACTCAAAAAGATTAACCTTCTTTATTAACATAACATCACGCCTGTAATTCCAGAACGGTCCAGCAGAGGTGTCCCTACTAGTACACCCACATTTCGCCAGTTATGTTTAAGTCCCATGTAATATGGGGCTGGCCTTTTGCCATCAACCGGGTAAAAATCCAGACTCTACTGCTACTGAGAAAAATTTGAAGGAAAACCCAATGTCACTTTGCCCGACCTTGGAATCGAACCCAGTACCTCGTACTTAGAAGTTGCGCTTTCGCTTACTAGATCAACAAGGCAGTCTATCTAGATAAGTACTTAATATTTAAACACTAGGTACCCTTTTTTCACCTACAAAATGAACATTCTTACTTACTAAACGCAATTTTAAGACACACCATTATACGACTCCACCCTCAATCAAAACCAGCTTAACACCCAACCGCAATCAACTGCGTCGTAATTAAATCAAACATGAACTTCAGGAACTGCGCACAATCCTTTGACTTCACGGCATCCGACTTTCGAGATCAGGATTTCCATTAAATTAAACACCGTCTTCGCAAAACTATTTATAAAGATTCCGGATTCCGTGGTAGGGGAGCCCTATTCAGGATGTGAAATTTGACGTGTGAGACCTCTACCGGTTCTAATAAAGCGTTGAAGAGTACCCATTGTGTAGGGTTGAAAGGTGGTACATGGAACATATCTATCTCATAACCATCGCGACGCCTTATTATTCCTAGTGATTTCTTCATTTTAGTGGAAAATGGAGGGTTGTATAGAGATGTTAATACCGATAACAAAATGGGTTTATATTTAGTACTAGCTGTTGCCCGCGACCTTCGTTCGCGTGAAATTATTATAAAAAAAATACTTTTCTTTTTGAATCGGATTTTATTTAAAATTTGAAGGGTTTTAATTTTTTTACACGGAACCCTAATTATTTTTCTAAAATAAAAAGTAGCCTAATTTAGATCTTATAACATGAGCTATCTGCCAGTAAAAGTCCCGTCAAAATCTGTCCAGCCGTATCTGAGATTAGCCAGAACAAACAGACAGACAAAAATTAGAAAAAATGTGTTTTTTTTTATAAGTGCCGTATATATTTTCATAAATGCATTCAGTAAAAAGCTGTTATTTTGATATTCCAAACAGACACTTCAATTATATTTATTTGTTTAGATGAATGCGTATGCATGATGAGATTTTGAGGTGACACCTAAATGATTTAATGAGTAATGGAAAGTCACAATGCCACATGGTATGCAAACCGTTCACCTATTGCTAAAACTTGGCATCAAAATACAATAACCAAATGTATAGGTCTGCAGCGTCTTTTTTTTTTTTCCATGTTCCTTCTTTGCCCTTTATGTTCCAGGGCCACGGTATCTCTTTCGAGCAGCGTCTGCAGCGTCTTACGTTTTTATTTTTTTTCAATATAACAATTATTCAGTAGTATATCACAGTCGTGTATTACACGACAGGAAGATTCCGTGTTGTGACTGTAAAGGTTTATTATTTAAGTTAAGAATAAAGAAGCTCATAACTTTAGTTGGTTTAATTTAACAAAGCGCTGTAACTTTTAGAAAAAAACTAACCAAAAGTGGTACAAACAACTCCAACGATATTTTCATCTTAGATATGAAAACGTAGCCCCCATGCGTGTGAATAAGAATACACGAAAAGGGCTCATGCGATCCACGTGTATAACACGACCGATATCAAATGGCCCTCGCAAATTCATTTGAAGAGCCCTTTTCCTCCCTTATTTTCAGAAATACGGGGGGAAGGGGGATTTCAAGTTACACCGGTCGTTTTTGAAGATGATCGCAAAGCGTGTAAGTTCGCATTTATAAAGATCCCGAAAGCATTCCGCAAATGAACACAATTTAAAGACGAATGCTTTTTTGGATTCTCAATTTGAATGTACGTTCGGCGCCCGATTCGACCGTAATGACGCCATATTTTGTCGGCTCAATGTTTGGGGAAGACACAAAAGGATGACAGCTAAATCGTTTATGCAGATGAAAGAATATGTAGTTACTTGATTCAGGTATATTTATTAGCTTGTCTCTTATCTACGAATAATTTGGGCGTGACGTATATTTATATGGTCGTTTAAAGCACTGACAGGATGATACATAAGCACTTGTTATGGCAAAAAGAAAGGCAAAAGAAAAAAAAAGAAAGGCTTTTTATAACTAAGTCACTATTTAAAAAAATCTTAGAAGTTTTTGACCCACTTCTGAGTCTCCGATTAACCTGTAATTTAGCCCGTTATGTTCAATATTCCTGTAACAGCATATTTTCTGACTTTAAGTTCTACAGTTTGCTGCAGGACTGTTCGAAAGAGATACCGCGGCCCTGGAACACAAAAGGCAAAGAAGAAACATGGATGGGTTTTAGTCAGTAGAAGTCTGACACTCCCTTCCGCTCCGCCCAGAGCGGGGGCCCCCCCCGCAGCTGATGGGTAAGCATCAAATGACCCCATTTGAAGCTTACCCAAGCGAAAAAAAAAAAAAAAAGTTCTTCAGATTTTAGAGCTAGAAAACCATAGTTAATTAATGTGGTAATTCATTCCGCAAGAGAACCAAGGTTGGAGTGGCGACCGCGAACTGGAAGACGTTGCGTTGGAAGGCCTCCCACTAGGAAGACCGATGACCTGGTCAAGGTTGCGGGGATCCGCTGGATGCGAGACGCACGGGCCCGGTCAATGTGGCGACACTTGGGGGAGCCTATGTCCAGCAATGATGATGATGATGATCTGTTTCTAACGTCCCATTCTCATTCAGAATGAGTATAACAACGACAGACTTGGCTCTACACTTCACACAGAAACATGAGAAATTGTATTGAGTAATAATTGTGTATCCTTCACTCAACTCAACTACTTACACTCAAGTAAAATACATGATAACACTCTAACGCCACCAGTTCCTCCTACTTAAAATGCAAATGAATTCCACCAATAACAAATACCAGTTGAAGTGCTCATCAAATTGTAATATTTTGTTCAGCAAATAACCTGAGGGAATTGCAGAGCCGTAGAAAGCCATACTCGTGTGGCATTAGCATCAAGTATATGACATACACTCGACGAATTAATCCATATTAGGCATGCATCAAAGACTCCATACGATAAGGGGTTCGCCTGTGATTTGAACAATGGGAATTATGAGAGATCGCTACGTTTGAGAGTCTCCTTGACCTAATATTGAAGTACAGAACTGGGTTATAAGGGAAAATGAACTTTGTGAAGACGGGTTAAAGTTAAAAAATATATTTTGAAGGGTTTGTGGGGCAACACGATTGTGATGTTGGATGGCTTGTAGTGCCGTGACGATGGAGCTGTGGATTTTAAATAAATAAAGGATTTTCTTTTCTATGTTTTTGCTATTTTACTATGAAGCCTTTCGAATAAATACTAGGAAATTTACTAAAAGAATAATAAAATAACTCAATGTTTATTAATTATTTTTATATTTTTATATTTTTACATATATCTTTAAAAAAAAAAAAAGAGTAGCCTTCCAGCACACACCACCGGTAGTTGGGACCCCAGCTACCGTTGGTCAGGGCTCTTTGTGCGCTTACTAAAGCCATTGATCGAGCTGCCAAGCGAGAGCCTCCTCAGATGTTGGTCGAGGCTATTGGCTATCAAGCCATTAATTATTTATTATTGTTATACACATGTTTGTAGTTAAGTTATCAGAAAACTATGAAACTTTTTTTTTATATCGGTCACGATATCAATCTAAAAACTTGATACCTAAGTTATTAATTTTACTTATCTACATTTAAATTCACGAATTGTGATATGGAGCTGTAATATTTTTTATAGTTTTTGCCTTTTATAAGCTCCTCTAATATTTTGGTCGTCAGTCTGTTCTTGTACTTTGTTCAAGATGCTAGGCAAACGTGTTGTAGCTGTGTGTCTCCTGTTACTAATCCCATTGGTATCAGGGTTTTTTGATACTAAGAGTGAAAGTACTAGCCGTAAGTTTTTGGAAATTTTATCATTCTTAACCGACTTCTATAAAAGGAAGAGGTTATGTACTCAGCCAGTAACTTTTTTTTTGTGTTCATGTATTTAACCATTTTCACCGTGAATACTGGTCCGATTCATGTGTTTTTTTTTTTCATTTTGTAGAAAAAGGTTTTGCGGTTCTATATAAATTTTATTAACTTTATATAATATTATTAAAAAAAAATGTGGTTGTTGTTAATTAGGTATAATATAATCAAATATTCTTTATTATATGTAAGTTTAACATAAAAAACCTGGGCGACCGAGCTCTGCTCGTGTAAAAATAGAGAAAACGAATTTTCCCAGATATGAGACCGTTAGAGACGTTAGAGCCTTTTTCGAGAACGTGATTACAAATGTACAAAATATTACTCGTTTGTATAGGGTAGATATTCTCTAAATGATGGACAAAACCGCAACAAAATCTAGCGCATTATTTAGAAGAGACATGGTCACACAGAAATATATGGAAAGCGACTTTATTTTAGATAAGCATAAAGTACAGTCATGTTTTATTTTAAGAAAAAAGAAATTTGTGTTTATTTGGCATTCAAACAAGCAAAAACACCAAAAAATAAGTAAACAAACCTATTATTGCCAAAAGGGCCTCAACTCAGCAAAATTCTAAATGGCAACACAACATGTATCACTTGACGCTGATTTTTAATTAACTAAACATTATTCATTTTTAATTTTCATGGATACTGTATAAAGTAGTATCTGAGACAAATGACCATGCAATAGCCGGACAGGCCGACACGACGAAATTATAAGGATACTGCTTTAACCATCTCGTAATGGGTCCCTAAAAATTATCAATTCCCTGGAAAATGGTATAAGTACCTCGAGATCAAAATTTCATTAATAAGTAAACATATTTTTCCATGTTTCAAGGTTTGTACACACGAAGACACATCTACCTATACATATCCAGTATACCTGACCTCGTTTTCTCATACAAAGCATTAAAAAAAATCAACTGTGCTGTACATTTCGACCGTGTACTAATGTGGGGGGGTTCAGAATGAAGTACTGAATACGTGGTAACCCTGGTATCCCTTCCACCCTTATTCTTATATTATTTCGTAATTCTCAAAAAAAAAATATACCTACTATTTTTATAATATTTTTTTGTTTTTTTTTCAGTGGCTTTCAGTAATGCCAAAAGCGCAGGTATGGTGGGCAAAGGATCGGCAACTGTCATCCTGATGCCATTGCTTTTTTTTCTAGTACTTTGTAGCTAGGTTGTCCCTAAATAATAACAGGCTCACGGGTCGGTTAAGCCACACTTGCCTAGGTTAGTCCGTGGATGGGTGCCATCCATTACATACCGAGTTTCCTCCGTGCCTCGGAAAACAGTAGATGTCTATGGAGAAGAATGGGCAAAAAACTCCATGGACTGGACACTCATAACAGTAAAGGTTACGCAGCTTAGCCCGTTTTATTATCATTTTATTTTTAATAAAAAAATTATGAAAAAGACATGTGGAAAAAATCGAAACAGAGGCATGCATGTTAGGGATGGATATAGATTGTTATATACCTATGGATATAAATTATTATAACCCTAGGTTCAAGCGATAATGGTGGTTACGGAGAAGCAGAATCGGTAGCATCAGCTGGCTCAAAAGGTAAAGTGCTATTAATGTACACGGTGTAAGGGACAGCCCTCCACAAATTACAGGGTGCATTCAGCTCCTTATTTTGAATCATATTCTACCGGAATTTTTCTCCAGTTATTTTTTTTTACTTTTTATTTATTTTTTCAGTTACTATTCATTTATTTCAATGTAAAATTACATTCCCTGTACGCAGCACTCCATTTATGTAAATAATACGGCTAAAATAAAAAATCCAACAATAGATGTTGAAATAAACTAACGAACGACGCGTGAAATCAGCTGTTCACTTCTTGCCTACAGAGTTCATCGGACTCGTCGTCGCACTTGCCGTTCGTTACGTGCGTTTTGCCACGGTAACAATACATTGCGTATGAGGAAATAAAACAAATCAAATTTATTGAATTCCCATAACATTCCTGAAATAATTTCTTGTACCGGTCACCTTAGTACCTATGATATATTGAATTGACCCCATCAGTTTGTGGAGGGCTGTCCCTTACACCGTGCAGGTAAATCCATTGTAGTAATATACCTTAAAGCGATTCTCATACTAAACCGTCAGATATCAGATAAATAAATACGTGCGAACGTAATACATATGGGTAAGTGTTCAACCTCAATATAAGATTTTAAAATAGCATGGTCAATAACATTATCATTAACACTAAAAACGGGACATTTACCATGTTTACTGTTGTTGTTGTTTGTTTGTGTATTCTTCAGTTTATCCGTGATCATGGTGCTTGCAATGCCGAAATATCGGGAACTCAAAGAAAACAGTAAACATGGTAAATATCCCGTTTCGTTACTGATAATGTTCAACCTCGGTTATATTTTTTTGGCTTTTGACAGCTCTCCTTGCAACATTTTGTACCGAATTATTTCTGCATAAACAGTTTGATGACTAGCAACTTGACAGGGTCATTAAATAAGTTAATAATGCTTACTTTTTCCTCAGCTACAAATTATGTGCAACCTTCAAACAACAATAATGATGGTAAGTACCCAAATGAGGTTGTAAGGTATTTCAGTGACCGGTATAATATAAACGAGTAGCTCTTGCCCGCGGTTTTGCCGAAGAAGAGTTCGGTAATCGCCTCAAGTGATCCTACTACCGAGATAAAAAGTATCCTATGTGTTAATCCAGGTTATAAACTATCATCATCTGCCTAGCCTTTTCCCAACTATATTGGGGTCGGCTTCCAGTCTAACCGGATGCAGCTGAATACCAGTATTTTACATGGAGCAACTGCCTATCTGACCTCCACAACCCAGTTAGTACTGGGTAATACGATACCCCTTGGTACCCAGGTTATAAACTATATCTGTGCTAAATTTCGTCCAGATCCGTTCTGCCGTTCTGGCGTGATTGAGTAACAAACATACATCCATCTAAACTTTCGCATTTATAAAACTAGTAAAAGTAAAACTAGTAAGGTAGAAGTTGGCAGATTTGTCTCAGAACTAAGTTGTTGTAGTTTTTCTTGTTTATCTCTCTTAACTTTATAAAGTTTAATATATGCATGTATATAAGTATTTATTCTTATATGTTTTAGTTATAAATATTTTCTAGTATTATTTTTTCTGTTATTGCTCCTACTGCATATTGTCTCTGCATCACCCTAAGGTAGACTGGTAGAAAATGCCTATGGCATTAAGTCCGCCTTTGTACAGTTTTTACTTGTGCATAAAGCTTTAATAAATAAATAAATAATGTTAAATAAGACTAACAATAAACTAAATTGAACAAGATAATGATTTCATCATAATAAATCATTTGATTTCAGATGGTGAAAATGATGACCAACCAAATTACGGCAACGACCAACCAGGTATAATATACTAAAAATAACAATAATCTAGAGGTTTTATTTGACTAAATTATGTTAGCCAGCAAACAGGCGGAAACGGAAGAAACTAAACACAAAAGTCAGTTTGAAAAAAGAACATTGCTCTAAAGTTTAAAGTTTAAGTTTGTTTAGTTTTGCTTTTGTTACTTGATTTAAAAAAAATTAAAATTAAAAATTAAAAAAATTAAAAATTAAAAAAAAATACATTTATTTCGAGCAACCTTAACTCATATTTGGAGTACACACAAATACAGACCACACACAAATGATAATAAAAACTAACACAAAAACTTTTACTTGATCATTTTTAGATTCTTGATTTATAATATTCTAAAAATCACAATAATCTAGAGGATATGTTTGACTAAATTGTGGTGACCAGCAAATATAGGCGGAAACAGAAGAAACTACATACAAAATGTCAGTTTGAAAAAACAACATTGCTCTAAAGTTTAAACTGTTTTTGTGTTTATCGGGTTAAACTTCAGTTTATCTTGAAACCTATCTTTAGAAGTAACATAACATTATACAGGGTGTAAACATACCCTTCATATAGCCGTCAACCAAGCATTCTGTACATCAAACTAAGTAACTTTACGCAAAAATTATTGCTGGGAAACGATTTTTTTTTTTGGTGTGAAAAATCACGTTTTACGGTAGGACTCGATGGAAAGCACTCAAAGCATTGTGCTGATGGATGGATTGAATAGTTCGGGGGTCGTGGTGATGTGTAAAGTAAAAATCTTACATTAAAAACTAGTATTAAAGAAAAAACTTGTCAAAAACTTGAAACGCTGACCCCCAATATCTCCGTAACTACTACTTAGAACAAAATAGGGCCCACCTCGAATCATTCACTATTTTGGTCTAAATAAAGTTATCTAAGTATTTGTTGACAAAGTTATGCATAGAACCGTCAAGCTGACATGTTTAGGAGCCCTTATCAATGTTTATTACGACAACAATCATATTGGTTTCAACAGGCTAGCTGAAAAAGTGAAGTACTCGAAAAAAACATCGAATGTACAAATTCTCATTCACTTAAGTTTTCAGTCTACACTAAACGCTGTTGTGGAACACTCACGTTTTAACCATTTTGTTTGGTTCTTGTGTTAGTTGTGATCACTATGCCTGGTTCTCGCCGACATATGGACATGGAAACCGCTGCAAGACCAGTATCTTTGCTTCAAGAGGGACAGTCTCAGAGATCTGTGGCTATACACCTCGGTGTATCGCGAGGAGCGATACGCAACGTTTGGGAACGGTATCAGGAGACCGGAAGTGTAGCTAAGAGACATGGCACAGGAAGAGTTAGGGTTACAACTGCCCAGGAAGACCGATACCTATGGTTAACCGTACGTCGGGAGCGTACTGTAACCGCTCGGACCTCACAAACTCGACTACGGCAATCCACAGGGACGAGAGTCAGCGATCAATCTATTCGGAATCGGCTTCACGAAGATGGACAACGCTCCAGAGTACGTGCTATTCGACTGAAACTAACGAGGACTCATCGTGCAGCACGCTTAAGGTACGCCCGGGAACATTTGGAATGGACCATGGATAACTGGAGGAATGTGCTTTTTACGGACGAGTGTAAAGTGAAGTTTTACAGTGACGACAGACGGATACGCGTGTGGAGAAGAGAAGGGGAACGTTTTTCTGAACCATGCGTCCATGGAACAGATCGATTTGGAGGTCCCAGTGTTATGGTATGGGGTGGAATTAGCTTATACTGCAAAACAGAGCTGGTAATTCTGAATGAAGGTACCGTAACCGCCGCCAGTTACATCGAGCAAGTAATCGGGCCACATGTCATCCCATTTTCACAAAGAGTGGGCATAAACTTTGTCCTTATGCATGACAATGCTCGCCCACACACAGCCCGCTCTTCACAAAGAGTACTCTCTGAAGCCAATATCACCGTTTTGCTATGGCCAGCCATGAGGGCCGACCTCAACCTCATCGAATATTTATGGGATCAGCTCAAAAGACGCCTGAAAGAACATTACAGTGATGTGAACAGCCAGTAGGAGCTCATTAACGCCTTGAAAGTCTGTTGGGAACAAATACCGGAAAAAAGTAAATTGTTAAATACATAAGGACCGTGCGGATGGCGGGGCCTGGCCTTTTCCTCTTCGGGGGAAACCGACCTTAATACTAATATTTACATGATTTAGGATTTCATGTTTCATACAAACTTTAAACCCCCGTTTTAACCCCTTAGGGAGATGAATTTCCAAAAATCCCTTCTTAGTGCACACTTACGTCATTTAAGGAACGTGAATTGTGCAAAATTTCATGCTTCTAGGCTCAGCGGTTTCAGCTGATCGATCAGTCAATGAATCAGTCAGCCAGTCAGTTTATATAACGAAAGAAATAAAAAATAAGTAAATACCTTTACTACCTTTTGAATCAGGACTAACCCAACCTGCAAGCGAGAGCCTCCAGAAACGTTCAGCGAGGCTCTTGGCCATCAGGCCAGTGGCCGTAACGACAATCGGCGCAATGATAGTCTAGCTCACTTTTCAAATTCACATTATTATTACAGGCAATGACGATGGTGGTCAGTCTCCAGATAATTCTCCTGACAAGACAAGTAAGCCAGGTAAGGCCTAGCTTACTACAAACCTCTTTGTACCAATCATTTGAGACAGCTGCTTCTGTACAAGGATCTTTTGGCGCGTTGTCAAAATCGGACCTAACACCGCCATTTTTTTTTTTCAATACATTTCACAATACAATTTTACAATGGTTTTCTAACAGCTCTCCTGTATCAAAATTATTCGTTCGCCAAAATATACTTGTACATCATTTAATAAGCGGAATTGTGTTTTCATTTCTTGATATTTACGAGGGTTGCGCAGTTTTTTTTTAAATTAATTGGGCTTTAGCTCTTGATTGTAAGACTATGTTAAGTTAAAATCTTAAAAACTTTTTCGCGAAAAATATACAACTGACTTCCAAAAATATTAATGTCCATAATAACCTTAGTTTCTGAAATCGATGGCAGAAAATTAATCAAACTAAGTCGTTGGGAATTTTGTTCACAAAACTTCTACCATCACCATCATCTACCTAGCCTTTTCTCAACTATGTTGAGGTCGGCTTCCAGTCTAACCGGATGCAGCTGAATACCAGTATTTTACATGGAGTGACTGCCTATCTGACCTCCACAACCCAGTTAGTACGGGTTATACGATACCCCTTGGTAAGACTGGGTGTCAGTCAGACTTTGTCACAAAACTTCTACCATCATAGAATATTTATTTTATTATTGCAGGCAGTTATAGCGGCCGCGGCTAATTCCGTTTCCCAGACGTCAGGTAAGCCTTAGGTTTCCACATACCTCTTTGTACCCAAACACAAAAGGCAGTTTTAGTATAGTAGTAGTAGCAGCCTATAATGTTCCCACTACTGGGACACAGGCCTCCTCTCTATGAGAGGGGATGGGCTATAATCCACCACGCGGGCCCAGTGCGGGTTGGTAGATGTCACATGACTTCGAATTTTAGGTTTTAGGACATGCCGGTTTCCTCACGATGTTTTCCTTCACCGTTTTGAGAGCAGTGGTGATGAAATAAATTACACAAAGTTATGCGCCTGGCTGGGTTCGAACCCACGACTTACTGCTCGTAAGTCGGGGTCTGCACCACTGGACCACCGCTGCTCTCAGCCATAACCATAAATGACAAAACTAATCCACTCAAAACATTTTAACCTTTTCACCGCTAGAGCATAATCGCACGCGCGTGCCCTCCACGCCAAGCCACAATTTCACCTACCATTTTGTCACATATTTGTGTCGTTTGGCGTACAGGGCACGCGCTTGCTTTTCACGTATAATGACTACGGCGGTCAAAAGGTTAATTGATACTTTTCCGAAAGCTGAAAAAATTGTGGTCATTTTAAAAAAAATGCTTGTCCAAAATTTACATAATCTCAGAAATAAAGGGCAAAGATCTTTTATTTAGCAGTCTGTCACCAGGCTCTATCTTTTGAGTAAGTTTGAAAATTTCACAGACTGAATATTACTACAACAAATAATAAAATTAAAGTAAAGTTTAAAATTTCAAGAAACGTTATTCGGTGTTTCTTACGGAACCAGTTTTGTTTCATATTTTTTGTTATAAATATGTAGTTGACCTATGTTTTTCTACAGTTGAGCAAAGGTCTTTCCAATATTATTCCAGTCTTCTCAAAAGTTGTTCATGAGTACGATGTTTAACCCTTCTTAGGTCTGAACACCATGTACATAATAGGAAGTAAATATTTTTTTTAAAAAAGAAAGAAATAAAACATATTTATTTGTCGCAGGCTCTAAAGGCTCTTTTGTTTTACACTCTAATCACAGTATTAATCTATTTGTTACAGGCAGCAGGTTTTCCAGTTGGTCGTCCATTTTGAATATTTCCATTTTGCAAAAACATATTTCTGACATACTTACCGATAGTACGACAGTATACATAGTACCATCCAAATTATTCTAAAGCAATATATCTATGTTTTCTTTAATAACAAATATTTTGGCAGATTCAATATTGTTTTTAATCATTTGTTCCTCTTTTCCTCCTGCGTGATAATTGCGTAGCTCACTCAAAATCTCAATACTGCTTTAGTAATATTCTTTGCGTTATACAACATTATTTTTAGTATATGCGAAACCTGAATGTAGTTTGTTCCGAATAAGTAACTGAATCGATTACAATAATTTTTAAACCATGTTATATTTTGTCCCAAAAACTATTTTAAAAAGTTGCAAGTTCTAACACCGAACGACATTAAGTACCTATCGCAATAATTTAGGTATCTACTGCCAAATCATTATTATCAATGAGCTCAAGACGACGCTGGAGCGCCTCGTCGTGCGCGGGTGCGCTGCGTGTTAAACACGTTTTTGTGCGGACAAACAGGTAATAACTTTGTGATTTTTCATGATACAGTTTTGAAATTTTGTACATAAATTCTTTACATAAAAATACTACACGTGTTTCAGGTTTCGCATATACTAAAACTAAGGTTGTATAGGGTGACAGGTAATTAGTGACTGATACTTAAACACGTGATTGTACTCAGTTGTTTGTTATCATGAGTACAATCACGTGTTTAAGTATCGGTCACTAATTACCAGTCACCCTATACAGGGTGTAAACAGACCCTTCACATAGCCGTCAACCAAGCATTCTGTACATCAAACTAAGTAACATTACGCAAAAATTATTGCTGGGAATCGACTTTTTTTTTTGGGGTGAAAAATCACGTTTTACAGTAAGACTCGATGGAAAGTACTCAAAGCATTGTGCTGATGGATGGATTGAATAGTACGAGGATCGTGGAGCTGTGTAAAGTAAAAATCTTGCATTAAAAATATGTATTTAAAAAAAAGTTGGAATTTAGACCCCCAATATCTCCGTAACTAGAAGGTTCCCAGGTATAGAACAAAAAAAGGATCGCAAAGACGGGGAGAACAAGTGTCTTTCGGCTATGTTAAGGGTCTATAAGTCCCCTCTCACCTTCCTCCTTCCCTTTATAATTTATGATGCGATTGAAAGTGTCTCACGAAATTGGGATGCTGATTTTAATTTCTCCTACACTACACTACTACATCCTAGCTTAGGCAATTAGACATAGACACCGCTCGTCCGCGCGGCAATGCGACGTGAGATACGCTTCGCTACCCGACAGCGCGTATTAGCAGCAAAATAACTACAATACACAATGTATTTCAGATCTAAGTTAGATAATATACAGCTCAAGATGCACCTAACAAAAGTTACGTTACTAGAACTAATATTTTAATATTAGCATATTTTTCCATTAGCGAACGAATTCAAAGTAATACTTGAAAATTAAGCAAATCATAAGGCTAAATGTCCCAGTAAGTTATGTGATCAAAGCGCTTTTACGTTGAATTCAGAACCGCTAGAAGGCCGCACATAATAAGCACTGAAGCTAGCATAAATGTGATCCCTTTGATCTAGGGAAACAACCAGTTATTTGTTATATTGTGATCGACTTAAAAGCTCCTTTACATGTCACGATTTTTAAACTAACTTTACACAACTTGCTTAGAACTTCACCAATTCTAAATAATCGAATAGTGTAAAATGGACGGACATGCAACAATGTCTACATAGACAATTCCATCTATTGATTTAAACGAATATAGCGTTACTCCACTTCTAAACTAGCAAGTGGTAAGAAATCACTTATTATATGTCTCACAATCATGATTCAAGCATACAAAACGTACGATGCTTTGAAGCAGGATTTTCTGGGTGAAATGGATTTCATCAGTAACATCGGTGAAAAGTTTTTTATTTATCCTTTCATTGGTCGATCTAATTTTATTACGTACTGTTTCTATTTCACCTATGGCCTACTATTTCTCACATCGACTCAGTTACTCGTTACTCTTTGCTTAATCGGGATCAACGACTGTGATTGGTTCGAGATTATCAACGTCGCTCCCAACATCGGAGTCTGCTTCATGATCTTGATCAAATACAAAAAGATCCAAGACAATAAGGAGTTGTACAACAAAATATTTCAACATTTTCGATTTGACTTATGGGAAGCTGTATCTGATACAGCAGACCACAAGAAGATTCTGAATCGATACACCCGGACTACAAGGCTAATATTGCGGTTTGAGTTCTATTACACCATTGGGCTGTGTGTGGTTGTTGATTTATTCCCAAGAATCATTATGGTTTATCAGAACGACATTCTTGGTAAAGAAAAGCAGTATTTGTACCCATTTGATGGTTGGTACCCTTTTGACAAGCAACAATGGTATACCGCTGCTTATATCTGGGAGAGTTTCATGACCACAGTTGTCATTTTTATCTTCGTTTTTGTAAATATGCTTCATATTTCTTACACCCGTTATATTTGTATGGAATTGAAAATTCTTGGGAGTACTATGCAAGGGCTCATTAGTGATGAAGATGTGGTTATAATTAAGAAAGGAAGAGAGGTTGAACCAACCCATGACAAGATTAGAAACAAATTGAAGTTTATTATTTGCAAGCATCAGTATTTGGCCAAGTAAGAAAAGTCATCTTCATATTCTTTTTCCTTCGTATTTTACTTGGGATTGGTGGAACACGTAGTTTTTTTATTCCGTTCTTCTCTGTCAACCATCACGCTATAATTTATTCCTTTTTCAATATCATTCCCTCGAGGAGCTCGTGGCTAATCAGCTGCATCCGGTAAGACTGGAAGCCGACCCCAACATAGGTGGGAAAAGGCTAGGCAAATGATTCCCTGCACAGTCCATCTATCTTTTCTTTGGTGTTCCTCCATCAATATTTTTATGACTACAAGAAAATGGCATAAGTGATACAAATTTTTTCATAGCCTTTACTGTGTCCCACAGCTGGGTAAATGCCTCCCCTTTCGTCTTCCAAATGTCTCTGTTTCATAAAGTTTCTGCTCAGTGATCAATTAAAACGTGTTAAATGAACTAGCAACGTATTTAAAAACCTCTTTTGATTACAGGATCACATCAGAGCTAAATGAAGTTTTGGGAGTTGGAATGTTTCTTACTTACGTCTTTGGATCCGTATTCATATGTCTAACAGCATTTACAGCAACAGTTACTGTTTTCTTTTACCTTTTATCATAACTTACAGCTTTAACAAATTAACTAACGACTGTTTATTTTCCAGGTGGTCGATGATCTGTACAAGTCTATGCGATACTTTTCTTTCTTCTGTTCTTTGCTGGTAGAAGTATTCTTTCAGTGCATCATGGGACAACTCCTTATTGACCACGTATGTTACTTGACTGTGTTACACTGATTTTTAGGTTTTTTTTTTATTATTTTGGACCTATCTAACCTTAGCTTAGGTCCAATCAAATTTTTGTCAAAAAAAACACCATTAAATGTATTACTTTGAAAGACTTTGACCGACATCAGTATTATCAAAGAAAAGTGTATGTTTCACAGCCAGTTTAAAAAAAAATACGAAAAATAAAGGATGATTTCCACCAAACGGCTCGCATCGCATCGGGTCGGAATGGATAAGAACGGACGCGGCGACAGCCGATCGCGTCCGGCATGACGTCGACGCATACGATATGCTCCGTACCGTCGTCGCTTGCGAACGTATCCGTTGTTGCGCCTATCCGATCGGATACGACGACAGGCAAACGGAGCCGATCCCTTGTCGCAGTGTACTTTCGGCTACGATCGTGAGTCGCGGAAGACGCCCGCGATCAGGCTGCTGTGCGCGGCTTGGTAATATAAACTTTAAAAAGGGTGTACACGATTTATTATCGTTTAAAGATTGTAAAATCCATTCCGATCTGATGCGATGCGAGCCGTTTGGTGGAAATCATCCTTAAATATACTAAAGTAAAAAATGTTGTTTTCCAGAGCAACAAATTGGAACAAGCCATATATTACGCAGACTGGGTCTATGCTGATTCTAATACGAAGAAGATGTTGCTGATTTTCCTAATGCGTACCCAAAAACCTTTCAAGTTTAGCGCCAGAGGTTACGTGGTTATGAATTTAGATACTTTCGGTGGGGTATGTACAATGTACAATCGGCCAAGCTAAATAGTTTACATCGCACACATCGGTAACTGTCATTGTACGAGCCCGTAATGTTCATACAGCCGCTCATTATTATTGTGTGTGTATACGTATACTACCCTACACGAGGTAAATACTATATTTATATACTATGTATACACTATGTTTACATACATAAGGTCTATCGTTTCATACACGAAATATTTTAAGAGTAACTTCTATAAGTCGTAAAGTCGCCATAGCAACGAAAAAAAAAATTATCTTAGTGTTTTTTTTTTTACAAAATTATTATAATTCTAAATTTTTTTGAGACTTTTTACATAAAATCTTTACTCCCATATTCTAACAATGACAGTAGGTAAATACGACGTAGTAAACTACCGTAATGGATGCTTAAAAATAAGGAGCCAGTATTTATTTTGTGGGTAAAGTAATTTTAAATTATTTATTTTTTATATAAAAATATACACAGATAAAAAAAAATCCCTCGAAATAGCTTTGTTATAGCCGTTAGATGATTCCCTGAAAATATTTCGTGTATGAATAGTTAGACCCTATATAAATTGAATCAAAGTAAAATTACAGGTGAAGTGAATCAACATGTTAGACAGTAAGAAATTATGACAACTTCTAACCGCATAACAATACTTCACCATACTTTCAATACTTTACGAGTTGTGGTTTTAAAAAAATTGATAAGAGGAAGAGATTATTAACATTTATAACTAATTATTTCTAAGCAAATATGAACATTATGCGCATAAAAATAAGATTCATATTCGTCTACTAATTAAAATAAAATACACTAATAATGAGTCGGCAAACCTTCGTTTTCTATTACTTCTTGTAACCTTCTGCCCATGAAAGTATATAAAAAAATCACCTACATAGATATATATATAGGTGATTTTTTACAGTTTATAAGCACATTTTTATGCGGGTGGACATGAAAGGATCAGCGTTGTGCCTTGGCACGATCTCGTGGTGTCGAGCCGATAAATGTGCCTTTGGTTTTGGCCTAAGATGTTCTACGTCTTCAAAATCGCATGTCGGCGGACCCATAACTGCACGGTTCTCCTCTGTGAATAAAAACCGTATTTATAATACTTATAAAAATAGCTTATATTATAATAAATAAATCATCATCATCATCATTTTCAGCCGAAAGACGTCCACTGCTGGACATAGGCCTCCCCCAAGTGTCGCCACATTGACCGCTCCCGTGCGTCTCGCATCCAGCGTATCCCCGCAACCTTTACCAGGTCATCGGTCCACCTAGTGGAAGGCCTTACAACGCAACGTCTTCCAGTTCGCGGTCGCCACTCCAGAACTTTCCGGCCCCATCGGCCATCCGTTCTGCGAGCAATATGCCCTGCCCACTGCCACTTAAGTTTGGCTATTCTTCGGGCTACGTCGGTAACCTTGGTTTTCTTACGGATTTCCTCATTTCTGATTTGATCACGCAAGGAAACTCCGAGCCTCTCCATTGCCCTTTGGGTGACTTTAAGCCTTCTGATGAGGCCCATTGTGAGCGACCACGTTTCGGTCCCGTATGCAATCACTGGCAACACACACTGGTCATAGACTTTAGACTTGAGACACTGCGGTAAGTTGGACGAGAAGATACCACGAAACTTCCCGAACGCTGCCCAGCCGAGTCGGATTCGACGATTAACCTCTTTCTCGAAGTTAGACCTACCTAACTGGATCGTTTGTCCCAGATAGACATAATCGTCTACAACTTCGAGTGTAGAGTCTCCGATCTTGATAGGAGTGGGTGTTACATGGGCATTCAACATGAGTTTGGTTTTGTCCATGTTCATTTTAAGACCCACTCTTCCGGAAGGTCAACTGAGGTCATCGAGCATAGTACTGAGGTCCTCCATGGTCTCAGCCATGACTACTATATCGTCGGCAAACCGAAGGTGAGAGATGTACTCGCCATTGACGTTGATGCCTAGCCCTCTCCAGTCCAGAACCTTGAAGACATCCTCCAGTGCAGCGGTGAACAGTTTCGGAGATATGACGTCTCCCTGTCTTACACCTCGCTGCAGAAGGATAGGTTCCGAGGTTTGGTTCTGAAGTCGGACTGACATGGTGGCGTTTTTGTACAAACACTTCAACACCTCGATGTACCGATAGTCAATTTTTCACCGTTGGAGAGACTGCAGTACAGCCCAAGTCTCAATCGAATCGAAGGCTTTCCCGTAGTTCACAAACGCCAAACAGAGAGGCAGGTTATATTCTTCGGTCTTCTGTATAACCTGCCGCAGCGTATGTATGTGGTCTACGGTGCTAAAGCCTTTTCGGAATCCGGCTTGTTCAGGAGGCTGAAAATCGTCAAACCTGCGCGCGAGACGATTCGTGATGACTCTTGAAAACAACTTGTAGGCATGGCTTAGAAGTGAGATAGGCCTATAGTTCTTCAGCCGGGCATTGTCGCCCTTTTTGAAGAAGAGTACCACCACACCCCTGCACCATGCCTGCGGCGTTTTCCCCTCGAGTATGACGGAATCAAACAGCTTCTGAAGGGCCTTAAGTACCGGTTTTCCACCTGCCTTCAGGAGTTCGGCCGTAATTCCGTCATCACCCGGTGCCTTGTTGTTTTTTAGCTGTTTTAGAGCCATCCTAATCTCGTACAGGCTGAAATCCGGAATGTCTTCGGTATAGTGTCGGGTCAGTCTAGCTCTTGGGTAAATAAATACTATATTTAGAAAGAAAGAAAGAAAGAAAAAAATATTTATTTGTCGCAGGGACATGACATGCATCATACAAAATTACAGAAAATAAACAATAAACTATAAATTCAACAGGACGGAACAAAAAAAGAAGAAAGTTAACAGCTTGCACGTCGTGACTGCGACAAGCAGGTTATCACTCAGCATGGGGGGCCCACAACACAGCGCTGATTTTCAGTGGTCACCCGTGAAAAAAAACACTATACGATACGATACGATACGATACGATATTTATATACTATATATACACTATGTTTACATATATACTTATATATAGCTAATTAATATTACTTATAATAATACAATACATAAATACAAGATATACACTGACATTAGCAAACATCTGTATTTATTTACGTTATTCAAAGGCTTTTCTTTAATCTGTCTAAGGGCTAAATCCAGCTAATTTTAGACCAAGCTAATTTTATCATAATCATCATACGATTACAAATTTAAAAAAATATAAACCATAATTCAGTTATGATCATTATCTGCCTAGCCTTTTCCCAACTATATTGGGGTCGGCTTCCAGTCTAACCAGATGCAGCGGAATACCAGTATTTTACATGGAGCGACTGCCTATCTGACCTCCACAACCCAGTCAGCACTGGGTAATACGATACCCCTTGGCAAGACTGGTTGTCAGACTTTTTTTGGGCCACTGACTACCTAACAACTGTCAAAGATCTACAAATGACAGCCGGGACCAACGGCTTAACGTGCTTTCCGAGGCACAGAGGAAACTCGGTATGTAATGGGCGGTCACCCATCCTCAGACCAACCTAGGCAAGCACGGCTTAACCTAAAGATCGACCCGAGCGGCTGTTATTATTTAGCCACGAGCTCCTATATATATATAATAATATATTATTATAACTATGGTAGGTATTGCACTTAACTTACATTAATTATTTATTCCTAATAAACATTGAAAGGGGAGAGTAGTTAGTAAAAGTGAAGTAGGTATAATATGTGTATCAACGTAATATCTAACTGTTATTGTTACTCACCGATATTATTAAGCGTCTTGCGATTTCACTTCTTCTTAGCATATCGATGACAGTTCAAATAGAGTCAGCCCAAAATTTGGTGACGAGTTTGGCACTTTCAGTAGCGTTCTGTGATGCACTTTACAGGAGCAAACAACAGGACAGGCAGGACACGATATAAAGTGCCCGATCGTTTGTAGGGCAGCACCACATTTACACTCACAATTTCACATAATATAGATACGTTTTGCTCATCCAAAACAACGATTTTCACTTTTTTTAACATTGATAAATGTTGCATGGTTGGACCCATAGAAATAAATCCGCACACATGCCGAAGAGTAGTAATCAATAAACTCAATAATGCAAATACTCGTAGATTGACAACTAAGAACGCTCATTTTTAATAAATGAAGGTGTTTGATAACAATATTTTGAAATTGTCGGTAGTTATTTTCTAAACAGTCAAAATAAAATGGCCTGAGAGATCCATGTTTGTCTCAAACGTTGGAAATTTCTTTACACAACCATGAACCGGGTCGAATCGTTATAAATTCGACTTTAAGAAATGTTTTAACAAAATAATGAATTCAAAAAGAAAAAGAATATATTATTGTTGCATGCGTGGTTTGAACTTACGGCTTTTAGTTTAGTGACCAAAGACGATAGCCATTTTGCCATGATTGCTATATTAGCATTATGCAAAATATTATATCTCCTTCAGCATCATGTGGACGATGACTATATATTGGTATATGGTAATTGATGTGCCACACGCACACCAATAAAAATCGAGCTCCGTTTTATTTTATGTTTGTGTGCATAACTCTATGACTTCACCCACGCATATAAACTGTAAACAATGACAGTTACCGATGTGTGCGATGTAAACTATTTAGCTGGGCCTCGTGTAAATATACGCAACGCAGGAATTAGAATACAGTATTCTTTGATTACGACCTCGTTGTCTAGTGTCCGCAACCGCAAACTGCTGAGCACGAGGTCCTGGATTCGATTCCCAGGTTGGGTTGTAAGTGTTATTGGGTTTTCCCATAGGAATTTCTCAATAGCAGCCACGAATTCTGGATTTGAGCCTTGTTGATGGCAAGCAGCTACAAGGAACTTCAACATAGTGGCGAAATGTGGGTGTTCTATTAAGTACCTCTGCCAAACCCTTCGGGGATAACAGGCGTGATGTTATGTTAGACTGATACGGAAGAAAGGGCAGGGAGTTGTGGTGCAGCTTGGGAGAGGCCTACGTCCCGCAGTGAACCGTGGCCGGCTGCATTGATTGTTGAAAAAATTAAGCTTAAAAATGTCTTGAATGTGATGATTATTTTTTAAACCTAGTAGTCACAGTCACGGTGGTTTGCATTTAATTGTTTCCATATATTAATGACCATTACTTCTTTTTCAGATCTGTAGCTTGTCCTACCAGTTCTTCAATTTGCTCCGCACTGCATATTCGGAATAATTGAATTGTTTTTCTATCTTTCTCGATTGTCTTTTACTTTTCTTGCAACTTATGTATCTCCATATTTGCATTAACCTGAATTAAAGATTATTTAGTTATATTCGAAACAATAGTGAAATAACGCACATTAAATAACTATTAACGCACGGAACTATGTCGTTTTGTTCATACCCTCTATCTCCAGGGACCTGTTCTATATACAACATCTGCCTAGTCTTTTCCTAATTATGTTGGGGTTGGCTTCTAATCTAACCTGCTGCAGCTGAATACCAGTATTCTTCAGAGCGACTGCCTATCTGACCTCCACAACCCAGTTAGTACTAGATAATACGGTACGTTTACAGGGGGTAAAGACTGATTGTCATCTTCTTTTCGGGCCACTCACTACCTGTAACGTTTCTTAAAGATCTACAAATGACAGCCAGGAACAACGGCTTAACGTGCTTTCCAAGGCACGTGACCATCATAACACACCGGGATTCCTTCCGGTATGTGGCACTCATCCACACACCGACCTAGGCAAGTGCGGTTTAATCTTGAAGCCTGAAGACCTGTGCGGCTGTTATTATTTAGCCACGAGCTCCTCTGTTCTCTTCACCGGTTATCTACAACATAAGATGTTAAATCAGTTCAAATTGAATAAAGACGATATTATTTTAAGTGTACCTATTTTTGGTCTTTCATTATTCATTAGTTGGCAGCCTTGTTTCATCCACAGCTGAGTACGGGCCTCCTTCTTTTTATGCCATTCTGCCCTGGTCTGCGAAGGTCTCAACCAGTTTTTGATCTTCGACCAACTATAAGATGTCTGACTGTTTGATTAGATAAATTAATTCGTTGCCGAATAAATAATCCAACTAGCCTTAGTACGAGTCTTAGTAGAGAGGTAGCGTGTAACTAGTAATTAGGTGGAGATGGGATAGACAGTCGCTCCATGTAAAATATTGGTATTCAGCTGCATTCGGTTAGACTGGAAGCCAACCCCAACATATTTGGGAAAAGGCAATGTACATGATGATGTTGCATTTTAAATTCACAAATTATGTATGTCGGATCCGGTCGTTAGTATAGACATAAAATGAATCGCAAGTGCGTTAGTGACGCACGCGACCTACTCACAAATATACTCATACGACAGCGTGCTTCTACAGAACCCTGATGTTTAGTTCGAAGCTAGGGCGCCAGCCAATGTCTGATAGCGGCGGAGTTGAGACGTCCTGGAACTGTAACCGATTCATTGAGCCCCGTCTTAAATTGTAATTTCAAGTAATTTGTTAGTTTAATAGAAACAGTGTATCGCACCCAGTGTATTTTTATTGCACGAAACCCATCTTCTGCCCACATGATGTACGAGCCTAACTGAATAAATCCTGACAAAAAAAACATCTGCAACAGATAAGATTTTATAAACGGGACACCTACCTATACTAAAACTCGATTTCCATGTAAAACTAAACATAATATGAATATTTGTGAGTAGATTTCACAAAATAACAGTGTGCACACGACGGCGACGGTGAAAACGTGGGTAACTGAACATGAACAGGCAACGACTTCGTCCGTATATTGAAATCGGCTAAAATCAACTCCAGAATTTTACAGAAGTTTCGGTCCATACAACAAGTTAGAACAGGCGATGATCTTAAAATGTTTTAAGGGTAATGTTTTTTTCCTTTTCTGGCGATTCTGCAATTACTGAAGCTTGCCCATCAACTCCGAATATTTCTTCTTTTGCGAGCTGGAACAACTCAGCAGCACTCATGATTCCGATCCATTTGCGAATGTTACGGGACATTGAACGTGCGCAATCAAGTCTTACCAAAGGATATCGTATTACGCAGTGGCTGGTTTGTGGAGGTCAGTTAGGCAGCCGCTCCATGAAAAATACTGGTGTTCAGCTGCAACCGGTTAGACTGGAAGTCAACCCGAACATTGGCATTTAAATAACAGACAGATGTGTACTAAGGAGTTTGTTCCGCCACTTCTCCTCAGATAAAACACTAGGAAGTGGCGAAGGGAGGATCGTTTTGGGGGACAACCTCATATAATTTTGACGTTTAAAAAGTGCTGATTTTATCAGCTTAATTTGAGCTTAGTTTTTGTATGAAGTGTGGCCTGCCTAACTCCAGCTACTTAATTTTATTCTCAAATATTCATTAAACCTGTATTATCGAAGATATAGATATAAGAAGCTATCAAGGTCAAATTATTCAAGGCCGTTTCTACCGTCCGTCGCCCTAGCAACGGACGGTAGAAACGGCCTTGAATAATTTACTAGACGAGCCTACTCGTCTTGTGATCGTGGGTCCTAGCAGGTCGGCAAACTTCGTGCTTCTGTGCGTGCTTTTCGCGCACTGTACGGAGTCAACCTGCTCTTCACAATCTATTGTGTGGCTCAGCGTCATAAAAGCAAGATGTCTACATTCATATCGAGACTTCGTGAAAAATAAGCATATTGAGACCGTATTGTCTCACTGCATATTTTGCACCCTATATTGAGTCGTTTTATTTCGGAAATAAAAGCCTTATGGGTTTATTAAGATAAAATGTCTACGCAGAGATATTAAAGAAAATATTTTCTTATAATATTTTCGCGCATTTTCTTTTATAAATGAATTAATAAAGTTTTTATAAATATTTTTTATTTTTATTTATAAAGTGTCAATACACCACAAAGCTATCAAAGAGTATTTCTAGACTCTTTGATAGCTAATACTCGTTACTAAAAATAATATTTATTATTCAAATAATATTTATAAAACGTTTTTTATAAATGTTACAGCGAAAGTAGGGGGGGGGGGGGGAATAAACTCAAGATAAGCCGTCTAAACTGCACTTTGGCTTTAACGCAACTGCTAATTAGTATTCGATCTGACTATCTTCATATCAAGTGCACAAAATATATAAATGTATAAGACTGACTTCATACAGCCACGGTACTATAGTGCGTCATCACTCACGACCGATTGGTGTAGTTAGCAACTTGTAGGATGACAACACGAAGACGAAGAATAAAAAAAAAGTGGTCGAGAAAAAACCAGCCAAGTACTTTTCGGAACCCGCAGAGTGAAGGGTTCCGTAGACGGGTTTAATTATTAAAAATATTTTGTTCCAGTAACAAACTTGCGTACAAAATAGAGAGATCTATTCAGTTTCCAGTCTAGTCCAGTTTGAAACTAAAGTGAATTTATGCTTCAATAATTTTCATAAAACTGGTTTTATGATTATGAGTGTAGCATAAATGTTTTTAGTGAATTTACGCTTCAATAGTTACCATAAATCTGATTTAATGGTAGGTAGCATAAATGTTTTTAGTGAAGTATAAATTCACCATATTTATTAAAAGTTATAATTATAAATAGTATGTAAATACAGGGTGTAAACAGACCCTTCGCATAGCCTTCAACCAATCATTCTTTACATCAAACTAAGTGACTCTACGCAAAAATTATTGCTGGGGATCGCCTTTTTTTTGGGGTGAAAAATCACGTTTTACGGTAGGACTCGACGGAAAGCACTCAAAGCATTGTGCTGATGGATGGATTGAATAGTACGGGGGTCGTGGAGGTGTTTAAAGTAAAAATCTTAAATTAAAAACATATATTTAAAAAAAAAACTTGTAAAAAAGTTGGAAGTTTGACCCCCAATATCTCCGTAACTAGAAGGTTCCCAGGTATGGTCTAGAACAAAAAACTTATCGCAAAAACGGGGAGAACGAGTGCCTTTCGGATCCGTCAAGGGTCTATTTACACCCTTTATAATTTCTGAATGAAAACGAAGTAATGAAAGTGAAACGTCAATGTCAAACATCTTGTTTGATGTCGGAGGACCAGTCTAAAGAAACAATAAGCATTAGCATTTTAATAAACGACAACGAATTTAAAAATGCCGCAATAGTTTATTATAATAAACATAAATACAACAAGAATGAAATCTATGTCAGTGTAATTATTTAAAATTGTTTTATTTTATTTATTGTCCCAAGTACCCAAGTGTTCGGTTACCATAAAGAAACGTATTAAAAAATCGAGGTTCACGTATGTCTGTGCACATAGAAGTAAGAAACGAAGATATATGATATATCATGCGAAGATATATCATGCTGGTTATCATGCGCGTACTTACTGATCAAAACCTAGACTGACTGGTCGATTTAAAAAAAAAGCTAAAATTGGTGCGGTGCGTGTGACTGTGAGAACCACTGAATCCGCCATCGTTAAAACATCTATTCTATCACTTCGTTTCCTGCACACATCGAGTGGACTTTGATGAATGAAGATTGTATTGTATTGTATAACGGGCTGGTGTCCGCAACTCCACGTCAAAGCGCGTATTTTGAGTGCAAAAATGAATGAAGATATTGTATTCACCGTTATCCAACATTAGCATCATCGACACAACGACAGAAGGAAGGTCAGCGAGTGCAGGTCGCAGTCTAAGGCGCAGGTCACACCGCCACAAATCAAGCGAGCGAGCTAGCCGGGCAGGCCTCTTTTCGTACTTCATTTCGGCTCTTTCGATAGTTCGCGGTGTGAACCAAAATATGAAAAGAGGTGAAGCCCCCGCTCGCCAGCCCGGTTGGTTGGCGCGCTCGCTACCGTGGCCTGATATTAATGGTGAGATTGACATTTTTTCGCGTTACTTTGACCTGGGAACTTACAAATTCAGCGACGTTGTTTAATCGCGTTACTGCAACATGGTATAACTCCGCCCGGTACCTTGCGGTTTTTTTACTCAGTTGACGTCAGCTGAAAAGACGGGAATTGTCAATGTACTTCGGGCGTAAGACTAACAGAATTGAAATATATCTTGAATAATAATAGCTTACAATTAGGACTTCAATTCATTCTAAAATAACTAGTACGTAAGTCGCCGGGGAACAGAAATAGAACCACGTGAAATTTGTTGCCTTTTACAGTGTTTTGCCAAAAAATTAATACCTATAGACCTACCATTCAAACTAATAATAAACCTAGTTTAAAAAGGGGGTTCCGTACACCAAATCAATAGTCCTTAGTCGATTCTAGAACCACGCCAGTCTAGTTCGGATTAATTACTGTGTGCTTAGCCGAAACACAATGTTTTCAACATGATCTACTTCAAAAACAAATGACTGTTGTAGCCAAATTTTGAATTGCAACATTTTCAATTGGTCGTAGCTCCGGTCGCCGGTGACTTTAATACTTGACTTGAAGAAGTTATTGAGGGTTATGAATTTACTATTTGAGATACATTTCAATTCTGTTGGACTAACACCCATTTTGACCAAGACCCAATTAGCAGCTCCAGTTAAGGTGGAAGTAATCAAATTTTCTATTTTTTTTTTGCAATTTGCAAGTCACATTCCATAACTATTGAATGTGACCTGCAAATTGTTATATATAAATGAGCTTAGAGAGACTGTAATACTGTAAATACATGCATATTAAAGTCGCGAATCATATTTTCCTCAACATACAACCTGAAACTGACCTCCAAATTGCAAAAAACGTAAGAAAATTTAAATTTTGCGGGCTACCCTGACACTTCCACCTTAAACATAATTTGACTTGCCCTAGTAATACCGAATAGCGTGTTCACTAGGCAATGTCTCTGGTGCGAGATAGTGAACAGAATAAAAACGAAAAGAATATCAAATCTAGAAGCGAAAATGGATTTCACGACCATTTTTATATATCACAGTGAAAACTCTTATCTAATATGGCTCACGATCACAATAAATTATTTAAATTACTTCGACTTGATACGACTTTTAATAAATTAATTACTCACGAATATTGTGTTATGTGTTTTATTAATTGTTTTTCGTTTCCTTAAAAACCGGGGCAAAGTTGGCAATCCTCAGTCCAGTCACTCGTTTGAAGATGGGTACTATACAGTGGGCTTTCTTTTGTGTGCTATTTATTTTGCCCTTGTGCTCAATAGCTCAGGAAAAAGGTGAGTAAATCGGCCCATTTGATTTCATTTCATCTTGCTGTTCCTCATTGGCCAATACTCCTCTGTATGAGAGGGAATGGGCCACCGCGTTGGCCAAGTGCCGGACGAAAAATCGAAAAAATGCTTCTAAGACATACCGGTTTCCTCACGATGTTTTTCTTCACCGTTTTGAGAGCAGTGGTGATGAAATAAATTACAAAAGTAATGCCTAGGCTGGTGGTAGGTTGTCGGTTCGAACCTGGGTTTGAAACATCCAAACACTCGTAGCACGCTTGGTGCAGTTTCCACTGCTCACAGGTATTGCATTTTAGAACAAAAATATGTTAAATGCTTTCTTTGTCTATCGTTTGAACCTGATTTTAGGTTCTAGGTTCAAAGATTGCGTCAGGCATTCTCATTAGTTTACAGAAAAACCAGTCATTTCTACCGAGTGCCTGGTTGCAATTTATTACAATAACCGTATCTTTATTTTATTTTTAGACGAAGGAGGATCCAGTACGGCTATTGCCATATCCCAAGTCGAATCAGGTATTATAACATTTTTTTTTTCTCATCGTTTGATGTTATTACATTAATACTTAAAAAAAAAACTCTAGTAAATGCACACAATCACAAGAAATTCACCACCGAACTTATTTGTTTTTTAAAATTAATTTTAAAAAAAAACGAAAGCAGAAAAGCAGTCCCTAATATTTTTAAATAAACATCCTATGTACTGTTGGCGTACACATAGCTCCATTAAGAGGTTAAAAAGACACATACTTTCAAGTCCGCGACAGGCCCAAGCAAAAAAAAATGCAAAAACATTTTATTATAATTAATTAAATAAAACGTTTCTACTTAAACGTTAATAATATTATTGCATATAACGGTAAGCAAAGTATATTGATAAATTCATTGAATTATTAACTACATGTTAATACTTTTTGTATTATTCTTACGGATGTATTTATGTTTGAATTGCAAAGTTGTTGTAGTAGCTAAGTTAATTTTAATACAACTGGGGTAACTTCGTCGTTTTATTTGTACGTATACATCAAACGTTGTAGTTATAACTTGGGGGTAGGAATTAATTTTATAAGTAAAATGTAAGTAAATTAAATTAACAGATACGCTCAATTTATAACGTCTATCGATTGGACAGAGACCTAAAGAAAGTGACTCGGACGATAGGTAGACGACAATTTCATTGCAATTCAAATGGGCTCGCTGGCTAGTTCGGCAAACTGCCGGTATGAGTATGACAACGTTCGGTGTTGCAATGGTCGAAACAATGAATTCTTTTTTAATTCAATGTTGTAGCAGTTTTTAACATTTTAAAGCTTGACGAGTTAGCACATACTGACGCTGTGTTTACCTATTTTAAATAAATAAATAGGCTTGCCCCCCATTATATAAGGCTTAAAACATAACTGGCGAAATTAAGGTGTCCTATCAGGTACACCTCTGCCTAACTCATCGGGGAATACACGCGTGATTTTACGTTATTTCTTCTGTAAGCTAAGTAACGCTGATACCATAACAGATAATGTCTTTAGTCGAGTGCAATTAGACTATTAGGATTGAATTCCTAGAGTTGTAGAGAAGAAAGTTAAAAAAAAAATTCGACGCTCGCGGTCTTTTTGTGTTATTTTTTTTTTTTTTTTCATTTATGAATAACTTGCAATTCGCCTAATTTATATTGTGATGTAATAATGGGACCTGTATGCATCCATTAAACGCCAATTTGGTCTGTTTCCTTTTCCATTGTTGTCGACGAAATGCATATTTCCATTTTAGAAGAAGGACATTTAGAAAAATGGTCTTGAATGAATAAAGTAAAAAATTAAGTCCCTACACTTATGAATATGGTATTCTTGAACATTTTCTTGTCCAGTTATCTGTAAAAATGTGTCTGTTATCGATTTCAAATAAATCTTTGTCTTAAATTCGGTAGCTCAAAAACAATTGAAGAAAATAGGATATTTTCAAAAAAAACTTGAAATACGAACATTGAACAAATAAACATACCAAATTGGCGTTTAATGAATACACACAGTTCTTTCTATTATGCTTCAATATAAATACGTTGAATTTCAAGCTATTTATAAAAAAAAAATACAAAGGAAATTGAAAAACTTGCGAGCGGCGAATTTTTTTTTCACTTTTTTCTCTACACCTCTAGGAACTCAATAAAAAAGTCCCATGAAAATCCGACCACAATAAATTTCGTACCATCTTTTGAGTATTTTTTGTCTAATTGCACTCGGCTGTTTGTATCAAACTTAAACTAATATGTAACATATTATATTTTGTGATGATACAGGGTCTGAGGGAGACGGCTCAAATTCAGCTGCAGGAGCTTACAGCGGCGGTAAGATTAAAATATGTATTATTGACAATATTTAGGGGAGTTATTAGTTTAGAGTATTTTTTAAAAGTTATGCCGCGCTTGCCTAGGTTGATCCGTAGATGGGTTCCATTACGTACCGAGTTTCCTCCGAGCCTCGGAAAGCAAGTTAAGCCGTTGGTCCCGGCTGTTATTTGTAGATCTTTGACAGTCGTTACAGGTCAGTGGCCCGAAAGTCTGACAACCAATCTGACGAAAGGGTATCGTATTACCTAGTGCTTCTTGGGTTGTGGGGTTCAGATAGGCAATCGCTCCATGTAAAATACTGGTATTCAACTGCATCCGGTTAGACTGGAAGCCGATCCCAACATAGTTGGTAAAAAGCTGGCAGATGATGATGACTGAACAGTCAGTGTTTAAGGTAAATTATTAAGGTACTAATTATTACATATTGTGTTTTATTACAGCTTATAATGACGGGCAGTCATCACAATCGACGGCTTTAGCGTCCAGTGGTAAGTAAATGACGATTGCATGCAATCTCTTCTTCTTCATGGAATAATTATTACATAAATTTTTCCAAAAGTTTTGATTTTTTTAAGTTTCACTAATTAATTTAAAACAGGCCTTTGTTTTGTATTGTATAACGGGATGGTGGTCCGCAACTCCACGTCCAAAGCGCATATTTTTCCAAATCGTCGGGTCCTTCCTAAAATACATTATTGACGATATTATAACAGTGACAGACGTAATATTATTTAAAGACTCGATATTCATTCATAATCAGCCTGTAATGTTCCTCTCTATGAAGGCGGAATGGACTATAATCCACCACGCGGCGGCCGGAGCGGGTTGATAGATGTCACACGTCTTCGAATTTTTGGTTCTAGGACATGCCGGTTTCCTCCCGATTTTTTCCTTCACCGTTTTGAGTGCAGTGGTGATGAAATGAATTACACAAGGTAATGAGCCTGCCTGGGTTCGAACCCACGACTTACTGCTCGTAAGTCGGGGCCGCCACCATTCGGCCACCGTTGCTCTCGTTAAGTATAAAAAAAAATATATATATAAGTTTTTTAATGTTTTAGAATCTGGTGGACAAGGCGGTAAAGGTGGAAGTAGATCACAAGCCTTCTCAAGTGCAACCAGTAGTAAGAGTGATTTTTTTTTTTTTTAGAGCTTTGCACACAGGAATTTCTCCTGTGTATGTAAATAATTGTGTGTGTAAATAATTGAAACGATTTAGAACCTAAAGTTGAGTATCTACGAAAATCACGAACAATTGGTTCAAATACACCATTGTTTTGTTTAATGTTAGACATGATTTTTTAAGAATAAGAATATACATGTTTCCTTAAAAATAAAAACAAAGGCACAGCCGTACTATTCTTTTCTCGAAGCCATTTAGGAGAATCCCGACTTCCGTGTGCAACTTGGTTTTGGATAAAGCTAAAAGCATGAAATTTCAGTCACACAGAAGGCATAATAAATTATTAGGTAAATTTATTAATTACTTTCAATTTGAATCTGTAGTCTATGAATAGAATAGAATAGAAGACATTTAATTCAGGCGTAGTCCATATATTAAACTATATTAGGTAAATTTATTAATTACTTTCAATTTGATCTGTAGTCTATGAATAGAATAGAAGACATTTAATTCAGACGTAGTCCATATACTGAACTATATGAACTATTGCAAGTAAAGTTTCCTTAATTTTGACACTGACCCGCTCACTCAGCGATCATCTTAATTCTACAGTACTTGTAGCAGATACACAAGCTTCAAATTTTGAACACAATTAACGTTTAAACTATAAAACAAGGAAAAACTTAAACATACAGGTGGTAAAAGTACATTTTGGAGCAAGGTTCTTTGCTAAGTATAAGCACGCAAATATTTAGGTACCCACATTACGAGCAGTCTTCTGAGCATTGTTGCTAGCAAGACTGAAGGCCACCTAATGGGGCAACTGTTCGCAGTGCATGTACTGTAGCCAGGTGTCTCCAGGAGGTGATAGGATTATTATTTTGATTATTGATATTACTGTACTCGGTAAAAGTCATTAGACGTAAGTATACAAATACATGTTAATACCTATCATGTTATAACCGTTGCTGAGTAATAAGTTATAAATTAATATAAGTTTTTTATTGTTATAGATTCTGATGGGAAAGGCGGAAAAGGTGGCAGTAGATCCGAAGCCTTCTCAAGTGCATCCAGTAGTAAGAATGATTTAATTTAATTACTAATAATTGAAAAATTTTAGAAAGTACAGTTGAGTACCTACGCGCAAATGAACACGAAAACCACGAACAATTGGTTCAGACGTATGTAAAAAAATTATTTCCACAAGCATTCATAAAGTTATTACATAAAAAATAATGCTCAAAGAAAACCTATTAAGCGAGGTAGAGGCTATCTTTATAAAGTTACATTTGTGAAACGAAATCACTACTACCAGGACAAATTATGTATCATAACAAAATATTAAATACTAGCTGTTGCCCGCGACCATCGTTCGTGGGTATAGCCTTCTTCGATAAATGGGCTATCAACCACTAAAAGAATTATTCAAATCGAACCAGTAGTTCCTGAGATTATCGCGTTCAACCAAACAAACAAACAAACTCTTCAGCTTTATAATATTAGTATAGATTCTATATCCTCATCTGCCTACCCTTTTCCCAACTATGTTAGGGTCGGCTTCTAGTCTAACCGGATGCAGCTGAATACCAGTATTTTACATGGAGCGATTGCCTGTCTGAACTCCACAACCTAGTTAGTACAAGGTAATACGATACCCCTTGGTAAGACTGGTTTTCAGACTTTTTGGGCCACTGACTACTTGTAACGGCTGTCAAAGATCTAGAAATGACAGCCGGGACCAACGGCTTAACGTGCTTTCCGAGGCACGGAGGAAACTCGGTATGTAATGGGTGGTCACCCATCCACAGACCAAACTAGGCAAGCACGGCTTAACCTAAAGATCGATCCGAGCGGCAGCTATTATTGAGCCTCGAACGTTTCTTCGAGCTATTTAGAATTTAATTATCATTTTGCCTCACTGTACAAATGGCATGGAATTGGTAGTAAAACATCTGGTATTATTCTTCGGGTCGAGTCTAAGCGGGTCGAGCGGGCGCGAACCCAATATTTTTAGGCAATATTATGTGCGCTATCGATTCAGATTTAAGTTACTCACTCACAGGTCTTTGTCTGGAAGTGACCATCTAGTATTCTTGACTTTTCAACGGTAAAGTGGATTTTTAAGATGTTTTTAATTTGTAGAGGTTTTTTGTTTTCCAATTTTTGTAACAGCAGCAGTAGGCCATTTTTCTGTTTAATGTTAGAAATTCATAAAATTCATTCATTAGTACACAAATATCTGTTGATACTCATTATTGTCATCGTAAGCGCATTCGGCTTAAGACAAATTAAAATACTATGTATCATTACAGGTGGAAATGGTCGAAGCTCCGCAGGAGCATTTTCAAATGCTGGAAGCGGCAGAGGTGAGAAGTTTGTTTCGAGAAATTATCACTTCTTTAAATTTATAGACAAGAGATATCTCCTACCAGCGCTTAGCCCATACAAACGTATTACCAACAATATTTGGGATGTAAAAAATTACATGTTTTTCAACAACAACAAGTACAAGACAAGTGACTTAAAGTAAGAAAATATAAACATCTAAACAACGACAAAAATAGGACACTTAGGCGGCAAAGTACTCCTCCGCATCGCTGTCATCTGGAAACGTGCCCAGAAGACTGGCAGCATTGCCACGCTGAATAGCAATGCTAATTCTTTGGCCAAAGAAAGAGCCAGCCCTCTGGTCACGCGAAGTGTCGACCAGTCGGCGAGAGATTTCCTTAAAAAGGAGACGCGCAAAACAATGTTGAGTTTGTTCTTGGAATTTTATTTAATTATTCATCCTGACTACAGAACCTTTCACTGCGCGTATCCCAACACGCTCTTGACCGGTTTACTTTTAATTGCGGGGCCACATGTCATATATATTGACCCGAGGCGCCAAATCTTAAAATAAGTCATTGGGTACAAAGACTTGGCCGGGGCGTCATACATTTAGTAAACGTCTTCTTTGTAGCAATGCAATGTGCCAATTGCACTTGGCCTATTTTCGGTTCGTCGTGACCACAACCTTTTTTGAAGGCTGGAGATTCGTCGGTTTACCATCTGTTTTCTGTTTTTGCAGGATTTAATGGATATCCAGGATACGGTTTCGGTGACGGTAAATCTTTTTTTTTATTTTTGTCTTGAAGACGTGCCTTATTGAAGATATCAATTTAAAGCGAACTTAGTGGTGCATGGTTGAAAGACAAAGCCCCTGGGTTCATTATTTATCTCTCATGCTCGTTGAACTTTTAACAGAATCGCCCTACAGATCTAGAGGAAGACGTCAGTCGTATGCTGGTTCCTCAGGTGACAATTAATTTATTATCATATTAAATTATAGACATTGAGCATCATCATCATCTGCCTAGCCTTTTCCCAACTATATAGGGGTCGGCTTCCAGTCTAACCGGATGCAGCTGAATACCAGTATAATAAATGACAAAATGAAAAAAAAATGAGAAAAAAATATTAATGAATGTCTATGTGATGATGATGTGTAATTATAGACATTGGGAATACATAATGAGATTTACACTATATCATACCTAAGGTATTCTTTCAACTCCTCTGGAGGTATTAATTTAGTCGATTGCAAAGCTCGGTTAATTTTGTATGTTTATGAGAGTGTAAATTTTGATGTAAGGGGGCAAAGAAGGAACATGGATGGGTTAGTCACTCCCTTCCACTTCGCCCAGAGCGGAAAGAGTCATTTGATGAGCTACCATCCGAAAAAAAAGGGGTAATCTACAGAACTACTGATCTAACTCCGAATACTCTTTCACTAATGAGAAGCTACATTATCCCCGGGTGTCATAACCACATAGTATAAAACAAAGTCGCTTCCCTCTGTCTGTCCCTATGTATGCTTAGATCTTTAAAACTACGCAACGGTTTTTGATGCGGTTTTTTTAATGGATAAAGTGATTCAAGAGGAAGTTTTATATGTATATATTGCACCCGTGCGAAGCCGGGGCAGGTCGCTAATATGCTATGTTTAAAACTTTTTCGTGAAACAATTTCCGTCCAAAACAGAAGTGAAATCACAGGTAGTCTACAGGGTGTAACAAGACCCTTAACGAAGCTGTTAACCAAGCATTCTGTACATCAAAATAAGTAACTTTATGCAAAAATTATTGCTGGCAAACGACTTTCTTTTTTGGGGTGAAAAATCACTTTTTGCGGTAGGACTCGATGGAACGCACTCAAAACATTGTGCTTCTGGATGCATTGAATAATACGGGGGTCGTAGAGGTGTTTAAAAATCTTACATTAAAGACATGTATTTAAAAAAAACTTGTGAAAAAGTTGGAACTTTTTTTTTCGTTGGAATGAAAAAGTTTGACCCCCAATATCTTTGTAACTACAAGGTTCCCAGGCTTACCTGGGAACCTTCTAGTTACAGAGACATAAGGGGGTATACAGACTATAGTCTAGAACAAAAAAATGATCGCAAAGACGGGGAGAACAAGTGCCTTTCGGCTTCGTTAAGGGTCTTGTTATACTCTTGATAAGTAAAAATATAATTCGTTAACTACATTTTTATTTTTTCTTGTATTGCAGCCATATCATACGCAGACAGTACAGGTGGCAAGTCCTCATCTCTAGCTATTGCAGGTAAACATTTCTAAAAACAACTTTGCCTTGGACGGAGTAAATTCCAATATTGAAATTGCGTATTTTTTTTTAGAAATTGGACACGGTTGGTGAAAAAAGTTTAGGAATTTCGTAATGTTCATTTAGCATCAAAAACTACGATAAAATAAACCCAAAATAATCTTCGTAGAATACCAGTCTTAATTTTATTTTGGGTCTTATTTATAATGAATTACATTATACAAACTAGTTTGGCCTGAAATCGGGTTTGGCCGGTAACATATATATTTCTATTTACATAACAAATAAAAAAATACTCCAATAAAAGTTAAATAATTTAAATTAGGCGCACGCCATTCACTGTTGTAAACGGAAGTGTTACTGGTTATTTTTATTAAAATATTACTCATAAAAATCAGTTATATACAATAGTATACCTAAAGTCCTCGTAGCTCGAACTATTTTACCTTGTTTAAAATGCATCCATTTCTAACATCATTATTAGTTAACGCAAGGAAATCAGATACAATATGAGGCGTTCTCAGCCGAATCTAACCAAAGAACCTCAAAACTTCATATCAACGAGGAAACGCAAACAGACTCATGACTATTCTGAACTTCAAATGAAATTAACGAACATGTTTAAATTTTGGACTGAATAACAAGATACCAATTCTCAAAATGTTGGTGAGCAAAAGAACTAAACAGAGCTTGAATAAGGAACATAAAAAAATATTTCAGAACTGCAATATTCCGGGTTTTTTTGGTGCATCGTTTGCCAATTTGAATTGGCCGAATGGAGATGTCATTTGCTATCTCTTCAGGTACAAGAACTCACTCAGGGCCACACCGGTTTTTTTTATTCGGTTTTTCTAATTTTTATTTTGAAAAATTCCCAAACTTAGCATTAAAGCTTAAATGAAAGAGAAAGTACATGTGCCAAATGTAAATAATTATTGTGGTAAGAGTACGAAACGATGGATGACACCTACATTAATTAATGAATTACCTTTTTTTTTTTTTTTTTTTCCGGATGGGAAATCATCAAATGACCCCCCCCACTCTGGGCGGAGCGGAGGGGAGTGTCAGACTTGTACTGACTAAAACCCATCCATGTTCCTTCTTTGCCCGTTATGTTCCAGGGCCACGGTATCTCTTTCGAACAGTCCCGCAGCCCCGGCAGGCGTCGACCCATGCGGACCCCTACTTGATTGCTGACATCTCCTTGAGGCGCGCGTGGAACACGAACGCGCCGTCGACACGGCCCGTCGTCATAAGACGGCCGGACGGCGAGCTAGCCCATAACTCGCCGTCCACAGGCCAGCGCCTACGGTGGTCGGAAGCCACTACGTGACCCCCGACGCCCAGGGCGTCTCCCGCGGCGGCTGGGACGTGAGGTTCTTTCCCTCTCACGTCCTGCCACCTCCTTCACTAGCATGGCTGCTTCGCAGAAGGAGGTGACGGCTTCCCATTCCCTCTCGCTCCGGACCATGGCTTGAACCAAGGCCGGACGCGAGAGATCGCCGCCGCCAATCGCCGCTGTGAGGACACGGCGGTGCTCCGCCCAAGTGGGGCAGACCTCCACGGTGTGTTCCACCGTGTCCTCCGGACGATCCTCGCAGTGGAAACACCCGGGCGTTTCCTCCCGCCCGATTCGATGCAGGAACCTCCCGAAACAACCGTGTCCGGTGAGGACCTGCGTCAGGCGGTAGGTGAGGGCGCCATGGCGCCTCTCTAGCCACTCCTCAAAGAGGGGACTTATCGCCACTATGGTGGCGTGCCCTGCACGGGGTTGCGACAGTCGCTCTCTCCATGTCGCCATGAGATCACGCCGGAGGTCTGTCCGCTGAGCGGCAATTTGTCGCGGCAGCGGAGTTTCTCCCCGACATAGTGCTTCCGCGCGCCATTCATGAAGGCGCGCGAGGACTATCGCCTCCAGATCCCATGGCGGCAATCCGGCAAGGAGGCTAGCCGCCTCGCCGGAGATCGTGCGGTACCCCCGGATTAGCCTTATGGCTATCACCTTTTGGGGCGCGTTCAGGTAGTGGGCGGCTTGCCGCCTCAAAGAACGCGCCCACACCGGGGCCCCGTAGAGGGCCATGGACCGCACGACCCCCGCGTATAGCTTCCGGCAGGAGGCGTTTGGACCCCTCAGGTTGGGCAAGAGCCGCTTGAAGGCAGCCCCTGTCCGTTCCAGTTTGGGAGCCAAACGTCGGAAGTGCTCCACGAAGTTCCACCGGCTGTCGAGGACGAGTCCTAGGTACTTCAACGTCGACCCGACGCCGATGGAAACCCCTCCTGCCATCAGTAGGGATCCCGACGGTGGCGCATTCCGAGGCCCATGAAAACACATGGCCTCGGACTTGTGCAATGCCACCTCGAGACCCAATTGCCGGATCCTCTCCACAACTATCGCAACCCCGCGTGTCATGTTTTCGGCCGCCGCCTCGTGCGACCTCCCTTGTGCCAGTACCAGCGTGTCGTCAGCGTAACAAACTACACTGACGCCGGTAGGGAGGTCGGCGCGCAGCACCCAGTCGTAACCGATGTTCCACAAGGCCGGCCCCAGAACCGAACCCTGTGGAACACCGCACGACATCTCTCGCCGGTTCCATTCTCCGCTCCGACTGGGGTAGATGACGGCCATTAATGAATTACCTGAGGGATTGATCGATCATGTCAAGAGTAAAAACGAACTAAACAGTGTTCTAAGATAACACTTCCTATCGATGTGTCCATAGTTGCTGCGGTCGGTTTGACGGCCTCGGTCGGCTGATTTTGAGTCTAATTCTTGCCTACCCTACACTGATGACTATGACGAAGGGATGGTCTCATGACATTGGTTGACTGATATCGCTGAGTCAATGATATTATGAAGAAAGATACTCTACGTTCATACTGAGCGGCGTTCAGATATCGTTGCGTGGTTATGACTGCGATAGATAATACGGAACGTATGATACAGACGGAGATAGCTATTGCGCTTGAAGTACTTAAATTACGACAGTAAAATTGTCAGCAACAATTTGCGCGCGCTAGGGCGATATCTAACTCTTTTTATTAATAATATCATTGCGCTGAGTGTAGTGGCTTTGATTGACCCTTTTTTAAGTCTTAGTTTTACAATAACCTAGTATTAACTTAGATTTATCAACGTCAATGGCGCATTCGTGTTCCACGCGCGCCTCAAAGAGATATCAGCAATCAAGTAGGGGTCCGCATGGGCCGATGCCTGCCAGGGCTGCGGGACTGTTCGAAAGAGATACCGTGACCCTGGAACACAAAGGGCAAAGAAGGAACATGGATGGGTTTTAGTCAGTACAAGTCTGACACTCCATTCCGCTCCGCCCAGAGTGGGGGGGGGGGGGTCATTTGATGATTTCCCACCCAAAAAAAAAAGTACATCCCTCACCATCGGTTTACCGACGATATAGTGGTCATGGCTGAGACCATGGAGGACCTCAGTACAATGCTCGATGACCTCAGTAGAGCTTCCGAAAGAGTGGGTCTTAAAATGAACAGAGACAAAACCAAAGTCATGTTGAATGCCCATGTAACACTCCCTCCTATCAAGATCGCAGACTCTACACTCGAAGTTGTAGACGATTATGTCTACCTGGAACAAACGGTCCAGTTAGGTAGGTCTAAAAGAGGTCAATCGTCGAATCCGACTCGGCTGGGCAGCGTTCAGGAAGTTGTGTGGTATCTTCTCGTCCAACTTACCGCAGTGTCTCAAGACGAAAGTCTATGACCAGTGTGTGTTGCCAGGGATTACATACGGGACTGAAACGTGGTCGCTCACAATGGGCCTCAACAGAAGGCTTAAAGTCACCCAAAGGGCAATGCAGAGAGCTATGCTCGGGAGTTTCCTTGCGTGATCAAATCAGAAATGAGGACATCCGCAAGAGAACCAAGGTTACCGACGTAGCCCGAAGAATAACCAAACTTAAGTGGCAGTGGGCAGGGCATATTGCTCGCAGAACGGATGACCGATGGGGCCGGAAAGTTTTGGAGTGGCGACCGCGAACTGGAAGACGTTGCGTTGTAAGGCCTTCCACTAGGTGGACCGATGACCTGGTGAAGGTTGCAGGGATCCGCTGGATGCGAGTCGCACGGGACCGGTCAATGTGGCGACACTTGGGGGAACTCTATGTCCAGCTGTGGACGTCTTTCGGCTGAAATGATGATGATGATGATGAACTTATATTTATACTTACTTCAACTTAGATAGAATATTAATAAGATTCTGCGAGAACATACTGCCGACAAATTGCTTTGCAGTTTGACGGATGTTTTAATATGAGTAAAACTGTGTATATTATGGATATACACAGTTGGATATACACAGTATGGACGCTAAGTTTTTAAGTTTTTTTTTAATTGTTAAATTAAAAAAAAACTTAAAATCTTAGCATCGACCGGATGGGATAGCTCTCCTCTGTATTCATGAAGCAAGCTAAAGTTCTATTTTAAAGATCGTAACCTACCGCTGCTAATTCTGGAAGTGGTAGGTAGATAGTAATAAATAATAGGAGTTTTAGGCTGCCTGTCCACCGGATTGGAGCGAGGCTGCGGAGCGGAGAAACGGAGAAACCAATAAGATTGCATAAAATCTCCGCTCCGATCCAGTATGCAATCCTATTGGTTAATATTTCTCCGTTTCTCCGCTCCGCAGCCTCGCTCCGCTCCGGTGGACAGGCAGCCTTGCTGGGGAATAGTTCAACACTTATGGGAAATAGTAAAATGCAATACTCATATAGGAGCTTAGTTTTTGGGTGATTTATTGTCATCTGTGGGTCATTGTTGATTGTAGATTCCTACACTGGGCAGTCCGAGCTTTTGCGATGATGAGTTTTAGATTCAATTTTATCCATCAAATGTTTGTAAATGACTTATAATTAAAATATTTTTTAGATGCTGTTAGTGGTTTGGATGAAGAAGCAAATACTGAAGGATCTACAGAAGGTACAAAATAACAAATTATTTTCATGCACAGATCATCGTTAACCGACTTTCTTCAAAAAGGTGGAGGTTCTAAATTCGGTTGTAGTTTTTTTGTTTGTTACCTCATAACTCGGTCATTTCTTAACCGATTTGATTTTTTTTCTTTTATGCGAAAGGATATATGATTCCCGATTAGTCCCATAGAAATTTCATCAAAATCGGTTCAGTAATTTGTTTTTTTTTCCCTCACCTGAATTGCCTTATCACTCTGCGTCGCGTGTTGTGGCCTGTTACGCTCTAGCCGTTCACGCGACGTCGCGTGATGGTGCCTTAAATAATCATGTACGAGCCATACAATAGCGGCCGCAGCGTAGGTATTTGGTTGTGGTATTTGTTTAGGCCAGAAGGTTTACGTTTTTTTCTTCTTGGATTATGTCAAAATTATTGATAAAAATTATTTCATGTAAAGAATTTTTGTGGTATTTACAACTAAAAAGGGTAAAATTCTGCGGAAATAAGTTTACTTTCGGAAGTCGGTGGCAATAAAGTCAATAAAACAAAGTCAACGACTTCCAAAAGTAAAGTTATTTTAGATTTTTTTTGAGTGTTTTTTGGAAGTCAGTTTTTTCGCAGAAAGTTTTTTTTTTACATAAACATTCCTACTGAAAACTATTAACACTCTAAAGCATAACAAACATGTGTTTAGATATTATTCAATTGTCATTGTTTGAATTTTAATTCCATTGAAGATGGCGTGCTGTTGAACAAATAACAACAGCGTAAAAAATTATACATGGTAATACCAACGCCTCGGATTTACATGCAGAGCCGTGTGAATTCTTTGTTCGAAATAATTATAATCGCTCTAGAAAGCATAAATTGTGTACCATTTTATCGCAATGTAGCTTGATCTACCTCCCCTTTACCGCGTATGCTTACGATGCTCAACCCGTGGAGACCAACCCTTGATTGGATTTGTTTGCTGATGAAAGGAAGACGATAATGTTAGAATGTTTGTGGTTCTGTGAGAAGACCGAAAAAAGGATTACTTTAGTTTGTATTAATGGCTTATACTAAATGTAATAAATAAATACTAGAGGCCATTCTCAACAAATTAAACTAGATGGTTGCCGAGCTGTATCGGTTCTTCGATATGTTTGAAAGAAGAATGACCACGTTTAGAGTTCGCGTTCATTCATAAAAATACTCTCAAAAGATAGATCTTGGTGAAATTTAAATATAAGTTAATCACTGACTTTTTACCAATAACCATTAGTTAAGACAAAACTACTCCACTCAAAACATTTAATTGATACTTTTCTGAAAGCTGAAAAATTAGTGATCATTTAAAAAAATGCTTGTCCAAAACTTACATAATCTCAGAAATAAAAGGCAACCAAAGGCACCTTTTATTTAAACTTTTGATTTTTATTTGCAAATTAAATTCAGCTCAAAAAGGCAATAGTTGCGACCATGGCAAGTAATTTGAACAAGATTTTTAAATTTTGATTAGTTTTTTCTTGTATTAAATTTTGTCTTGCGTTTCATTGCCTTTTCGAGCTGAATTTAATTTGCAAATCAAAATCAAAAGTTTAACCTATTACGCGCTTTTGCTGATACTTGAAAAACCACTGGAAAAGTTAATTAATATAATAAAATATTTGAACCTTTTTGAAAAGCTTATGAAAGCAGTCTTAAACTCGATGTGCAATATTATCCACTGCCTAACACAAAAAGTTGTGCATCCTCCCGCTGCTGTTTTCGAACCAACTCTGACGTACCGTGAACTTAGCTGGTTGGCAGATAAAACCGTGATATCGGGCTGCTTCTAACATTTACATTTAATTTCTAATTTTCATGCAGAGTCACAAGAACCAACTGACATGGAGGAACCAGAAGAGGAACCAGAAGAGGAACCAGAAGAGGAATCTGAAAAAGAACCGGAAGAGGAACCAGAAGAGGAGCCAGAAGAGGAACCAGAACAGGAACCAGAAGAGGAACCTGAAGAAGAACCGGAAGAGGAGCCAGAAGAGGAACCAGAAGAGGAACCAGAAGAGGAACCAGAAGAGGAACCAGAAGAGGAACCAGAAGAGGAACCAGAAGAGGAACCAGAAGAGGAACCTGAAGAAGAACCAGAAGAGGAACCAGAAGAGGAACCAGAAGAGGAACCAGAAGAGGAACCAGAAGAGGAACCTGAAGAAGAACCAGAAGAGGAACCAGAAGAGGAACCAGTAGGGGAACCAGAAGAGGAACCAGAAGAGGCAGAAGAGGAACCTGAAGAAGAACCAGAAGATGAACCAGAAGAGGAACCAGAAGAGGAACCAGAAGAGGAACCTGAAGAAGAACCAGAAGAGAAACCAGAAGAGGAACCAGAACAGGAACCAGTAGAGGAACCAGAAGAGGAACCAGAAGAGGAACCTGAAGAAGAACCAGAAGAGGAACCAGAAGAGGTGCCAGAAGAGGAGCCAGAAGAGGAACCAGAAGAGGAACCAGAAGAGGAACCTGAAGAAGAACCAGAAGAGGAACCAGAAGAGGAACCAGAAGAGGAACCAGATGAGGAACCAGAAGAGGAACCAGAAGAGGAACCAGAAGAGGAACCAGAAGAAGGACCAGAAGAGGAACCTGAAGAAGAACCAGAAGAGGAACCTGAAGAAGAACCAGAAGAGGAACCAGAAGAGGAACCAGAAGAGGAACCAGAAGAGGAACCAGAAGAGGAACCAGAAGAAGAAACAGAAGAGGAACCTGAAGAAGAACCAGAAGAGGAACCAGAAGAGCAAACCCAGCCTGCCGAACCTAGTGATCAAAGTGGTAGGTAGATAGTAATAAATAATAGGAGTTTTACTGTGAAATAGTTCAACACTTATGGGAAATACTAAAATGCAATAGACATTTCGGAGCAGTCAGAGAGCACTGTCTGTTTGCATTTTGAACCGTTATACCTTCGCTGACCGTCACTCGCAGCTAACTTCCGAGCCACCATAAAATTTGAACAGAACTATACCCGGATTTAGGTATACACCGATCATACCGCAAAGTACCTATTGCATCGATGGTTGTAACGACGGCAAGTCACTAGTTAATATATTATGTCAAGATCTCGCGTCTATTTTATACATTACATTTTTGAACACATTATTGAAACGCTTTCCTGTGATCCGCCAGATTGCTACTTTCACACCGATACCGTAGAGCATGAACGCTGGTGACTAAAAGTTTGTTTGTGCTCTAATAAGGAATGTTTCTCTGCAATAAAGTAACGAAATAATCGCTTATGCTGTACTAAATGTAATAAATAAAATAAATAAATACTAGAGGCCATTAGCAACAAATTAAACAAGATGGTTACCAAGCTGTGTCGGTTCTTCGAAGTGTTTAATGACGAATGGCAGGGCTTCATGAAATTTGGGGACCACGTTAAGAGTTCTCGTTCATTCATAGAAATACTCTCAAAAGACAGATCTTGGTGAAATTCAAATATAAGTTAATCACTGACTTGTTACCAATAACCATTACATATAGCATAAGCATAATCAGCCTATTAATGTTCCCACTGCTGGGACGCAGGCCTCCTCTTTATGAGAGGAAATGGGCTATAATCCACCACGCGGGCCCAGTGCGGGTTGGTAGATGTCACATGTCTTCGAATTTTTGGTTCTAGGACATGCCGGTTTCCTCACGATGTTTTCCTTCACCGTTTTGAGAGCAGTGGTGATGAAATAACTTACACAAAGTAATGCGCCTGGCTGGGTTCGAACCCACGACTTACTGCTCGTAAGTCGGGGTCTGCACCACTGGACCACCGCTGCTATCAGCCATAACCATAAATTAAGACAAAACTAATCCACTCAAAACATTTTAATTGATACTTTTCCGAAAGCTGAAAAAATTGTGGTCATTTTAAAAAAAATGCTTGTCCAAAATTTACATAATCTCAGAAATAAAAGGCAAAGATCTTTTATTTAAACTTTTGATTTTGATTTGTAAATTAAATTCAGCTCAAAAAGGTTGGGACCATGGCAAGTAATTTGAACAGGATTTTTATTTTTGGATTAGTTTTTTTTTGTATTAAATTTTGTCTTGCGTTTCGTTGCCTTTTCGAACTGAATTTAATTTACAAATCAAAATCAAAAGTTTGACCTACTGCGCGCTTTTGCTGATACTAGAAAAACCGCTGAAAAACTTAATAATATTTGAACCTTTTTAGAAAGCTTATGAAAGCAGTCTTAAACTCGATGTGCAATATTATCCACTACCTAACACAAAAAAATGTGCGCCTTCCTCCCGCTGCTGTTTACCATGAATTTGGCTGGTTGGCAGATTAAACCGTGGTATCGGGCTGTTTCTAACAATTACATTGCATTTCTAATTTACAAGCAGAGACACAAGAACCAACTGACATGGAGGAACCAGAAAAGGAACCAGAAGAGTCAACCAAGGAATCTTCAACGCAATCTACCGAAGCTAATTCTGAAAGTGGTAGGTAGATATTATTACTTCGTTATTTATTTTCTATACATATAATTTACATTTTTAAATATTTCTATACAAAGTAATACAAAAAAACAAATAAAATAATATAAAAAATAGTAGCCCATCGGCATTGGAAACAGGGTCTTAGCTCAGGTGGTCAGGGCTCTTGAGAGAGGAACCTTCTAATGATACACGCCGTGTCCAGAAGTACAGCTTTCTAAATCAAGCCCTTGATCCAGCTGCCAACCGAGAGCTTCTTCATATGTTGGTCGAGGCTATTGGCTATTAAGCCATTATCCGACACGACTATTGTCACAATGACTGCTGTACTCACGTCCCACATGTCGACAACCTCGCGAGCCAGATCTAGATATTTAAATTGTTTATTTTTCTCTGCTTTCACGAGGTTCTCGGCATGCGGAACCATTTTATCAACAATTATTGCGCGACGCTCCAATCGATCTATCACCACAATGTCAGGTTTTTTGGCAACAATAGTCCTGTCAGTGACGATAAATCGATCCCGATACGTGATACTACCATAATCGAGAACTGGGTCGGGCGCATACTTATAGTATGGCACTTCTGATTCCACAAGGTTGTACTTCACAGCAAGTTATATTATTACATTTTAAAATATTATTATCATGCCCATCGGCATCAGGAACAAGGTCCAGGCTGCCGGTGGTCAGGGCTCCAGAGAGAGGAACCGCCTAACTATGCGTGCCGTGTCCAGGAATACTGCTTTCTAAATCAAGACCTAAACCCAGCTGCGCAATGAGAGCCTCCTAAGGTGTTGGTCGAGGCTCTCTGCTATTAGTCCATTAACCGTAACGACTATCGGTACAATGATTGCAGAGTCCACGTTCCACATGTCGACAACCTCGTGTGCTAAATCAAGATACTTGATTTTTTTATTATTCTCAGCTTTTACAAGATTCTAGTCATGAGGGACAGTGATGTCAACAATCATTACACGACGCTCTAGGCGATCTATCACAAGAATATCAGGTGTATTTGGTAAAATAGTCCTGTCCGTGATGATAGATCGATCCCAATACAATGTGGCATGACCGTTCTCGAGAACTGGGTCGGGCACATACTTGTAGTATGGTACTTCAGAACCCACAAGGTTGTATTGCAAGGCAAGTTGCTGGTGAATAATCCTAGCTACTAGATTGTGTCTGTGCAAGTACTCACCGTTAGCAAGACGAGGACAACCGGAAACAATATGTCGGATGGATTCACCGGGACGATGTCATGCTCGACAGATGTCAACCGTACCGTCCTTGACTGTATTTCCAATAATTGTTCGTCATGATAACTTCATGCATAGTCGCACAGACGAAACCTTCAGTTTCCCCAAAAAAATCACCGAATCGTAGCCAGGATACGGACGCCAAGAGGTCTACATCAGACCCATGCAGGGCCCGGAAAAAGCGTCCGTGTAGCTCCTTGCTTTGCCATACGAATTACGATAGCGAAGGACTGTCCTCCATTGCCCCATACATGACATCAGGAAGGTGAGCAGAGTTGCATCAACTTTATACAACTCTAGCACCCTCATGAGCCATATATGTGGCACCGAGTCATAGGCCTTCCTATAGTCTATCCAAAATGTCGACAGATCCCTTCTGGGACGGCGAACCTGTTGTCTAATGGCCATATCAATAAGGAGTACTTCCTTAGTACCACGGGACCCGTTCCTACATCCATTTTGAGAAGCGGACATGATAGAATTGTCATCAAAATGGATGTAAGCACTTTATAGACCGTCGGAAGACAGGTAATCGGTCTATAATTTTTGGGCTCCGCAGTACTACCCGATTTATGGAGCAGGTGGGTTATACCTGTTGTCAGGAACTGAAGTCTGGCAGCGACCCTGACTCTAAAAAAAATCATTTAATCTCTCTGTAAATCATTTAATCCAGAAGTTGTGCAGCCCATCCGGCCCTGGAGATTTCCAGTTAGGTAACGGACGGACTGCACGAACTACGTCTTGGGGGCTGACAGTGACTGCCCCCATTTCTGGTACTATATCACACGCTCGCTCGACCTCCCGAGTCCATTCACCCTCGGTATGGCTAACAGGCAATGACCAGATGCTGCGCCAGAACGAATACATGTCATCATCATCCGGCAGGCGCGTGCTCTGCAACTGTACATTTGCCAGCAATAAGCATGCTTGTTGCATACTCATAAATAAATAAGCATGCTCAAAACAAACGTACGGACAGACGTGTAGTTTAGCATGGCTCTCGGCCAAAATGAATGTGCAAAGATATAGTGATAGTGCTATACGTACAGAACTCAATAAAATAATCATATTGCTTGCCACGGAATTGTGTAAGAACGTTTTGGTAAAAAAGAAAAAAAACGAAAAAAAAGGAGAATTTGGGTTCGTAATTGGATAAACAGAAGGTAATCACTGGGAACAGGTAATCGATTGTTGGCAGAGATGCGAAGCGAAGATTATTATTTATTTTGTTTTTATTTTAAATTTACGCAGCAACTGTCGTGGATCGAGATCGAATCGATAATAGCATGCTCATAAGCAAACCAGTTCAAACGCGCTCGGAGCACGCCCCCTTCTACCCGCGCCTTAGTTAGCATGCGCCTTAGGTGCTTATTTAGAGCATGCTCAAAAATCAACCGACGTTTTATTTTCGAGCATGCTCTAAATAAGCATGCTCATTACTAGCAATGTTGTTACACACGTGCTACTGATGAGAACTTGCTCAATAAAAGCATGCTTTCGTGCTAGTAATGAGCACGTCTATCAGTACCTTTAGGCGTGCGCGTCTTGCTCTAGTCAACATTATCTTGAATTCACCTTTATTTGTCCGATTTTATGTGGGTAAGACATACGTCAATCTTGATCACATTTTTTTTTTTGTGTTTATTGTTATAAAATGGCTTCATTTTACTATTGTTATAATAAGAAATTAAGAAATTATAATATATTTCGGAGTAGCAGCAATCTCCTCGGCATCGTCATTAATGGTCACGTGTTTAGTGGGCGACATTCGGGTGAAAACGGGTGAGCACAAAACAAAGTATCACTGTTTCATACAATTTAATGGCAGTTTTTACAACGTTGAACAATTATATTCGAGCAGCAGGTTCGTGACACCAATTTAACTTTATCACCAGCGATCCACCTCAATCAACCACCGTTCTCCCAACAATCCTCTCTCTGTCACGCAAAAGTCAAGAAAGTTAAGATGGCGCCTCGACCCTACTCTAAATTTATCGTCTGCTTTGATTAGCCTTTATACAATGCAGTGACTTAAATAAATTAGTTAGATTTTACACAATATTAAAATGTAATAATCCAAATCAAATTAAGTTATGATTTAACAAGTTATTTTGAATTAACAATCAAACTTATCAACTAGTCGTATGCAACCAACAATCAACTCTCTGTGTACTTCCTCTTCCTCCGACATACATGTATTTCAGAAAGGGAGATTAGGTTCCAGACGGTTTTAAAATAATTATTTAACGAAAATTATAGAATGAAATTACAAGACATCTGTTGACGTTTAGTGTTGCTAGCTTTTATTATTATTATTATTTATTACTTAATAGGATCTTTACTGTGGAATAGTTCAACACTTATGGGAAATAGTAAAATACAATACTCATAAAGGGTGTTAATAAACCATTAACGAAGCCTAAAGGCACTTGTTCTCTCCATCTTTGCGATCATTTTTTTTTGTTCTAGACCGTATCTTCTAGTTACGTAGATATTGGGGGTCAAAGTTCCAACTTTGTCACTAGTTTTTTTTTTTTTAAATACATGCTTTTACTTTAAGATTTTTACTTTAAACACCTTTACGACCCCCGTACTATTCAATCCATCCATCAGCACAATGCTTTCAGTGCTTTCCATCGAGTCCTACCATAAGTCGTGAATTTTCACCCCAAAAAAAAAGTCGTTTCCCAGCAATAATTTTTGCGTAAAATTAGTTTGATGTCTTGGACTGTTTACATCCTGTATAGGAGCTGTCAGAGAGCACTGTCTGTTTCTTAGTTTTTGGGTGAGTCATTGTCATCGGTGGGTCATTGTTGATTGCAGATTCCTACACAAGGGCAGTCTGAGCTTTTGCGATGATGAGTTTTAGATTCGTTTTTATCTATTTAATGTTTGTAAATTACTTATAATTCAAATATTTTTTAGTTGCTGTTAGTGATGCAGATGGAGAAGCAAATACTGAAGGATCTGCAGAAGGTTAGAAATAACAAATTATGTTCATGCAATGATCATTTTACATTAATATTAGTACTGAAAACTATTAAACACACTAAAGCATTCAGCTGGATCCGCTCAGAGAAAAATCACACAAATATTTATATATATATTATACTTACAGGAGCAAGTGAAGGCAATGATGGCTCTACAAATTCCGAAGCTAAAACAGCAGGTGATGATTTTTTTAGCACTTTTATTTATTTATTTAACAATTCACTTCTTTCACTTTTTCTTCTTTCATTTTTATTTTATAGAAAGTAGTCTTTAAGGTGAATTAATAAGACAAATGGTCAGTTTGACGCTGTTTATTGGTTAAACTTGAAGTGAAAAATCATCTTAAACATAAGTACCGTAATTTTGTCACTAAATGTATCTCGCTGGGTTTTTCAACATTTCCCTGTAATATTTTACAGCTTCCTCCAAAGGTGACGCTGCCGCTGCAAGCTTGTCGACCGCAGGTGCATCATCCAAAGGTGTGAATTTATTTAAAATTCAATAGTCGCGATTAAACAGACATCTCAACATCTCAAGAAGGAAAATGTACGATCGTTCGCCACCATGTTTAAGCGGTAGCTCATCGCCCCCCCTCGAAAGCTATCAGTACCATGTTTTCGTTCTGTAATTCTAGTAAAGGAAGACTTTTATTACGAAGACTTTTGTCACGGTTTTCAAACGGCTCAGGGCTGTCTCAGTTTATCCGCCCAGATATAATAGTTCTGTTCAAACTTTAAGGCGGCTCGGAACTTAGCTGTGAGTGATGGTTTACTGTGTGTGGTGTGGTATGGAGTGATGGTGTGGTGAAGGCAGAGGTGTACTCATAAGTACCACATTTCGACAGTTATGTTTTCTAAGCAGATTGCCATCGATTGGGCACAATTCCAAACTCCGTGGCGGCTAGTGAGAAATCCTAATTGAAAAACCCAGTAACGCGTTGCTCTCCCTGGGAATCGAGCCCAAGACCTCATGCTCAGCAGCCACGCTTGCGCCCAGTAGACTATAATATCACTTGATAACATAAATAAATCAAGCTAACTTCCGAGCCACCATAAAGTTTGAACAGAACTGTACCCGGATTTGGATATACACCGATCAAACCGCAAAGTACCTATTGCATCGATGTTTGTATCGATAGCAAGTCGCTAGTTAATATATTATGTCAAAATCTCGCGTCTATTTTATACATTACATTTTCGAACAAATTATTGAAACGCTTTCCTGTGATCCGCCAGATTGCTAATTTCCCCCCGATGACGGAGAGCATGACGACGGACGCTGGTGACTAAGATTTTTTTGTGCTCTAATAAAGGATCTTTCTCTGCAATAGAGTTACGAGTTTATGGTATAAATAAAATAAATAAATACTAGAGGCCATTAGCAACAAATTAAACTAGATGGTTACCGAGCTACGTTAAGAGTTCGCGTTCATTCATAAAAATACTCTCAAAAGATAGATCTTGGCGAAATTTAAATATAAGTTAATCACTGACTTTTTACCAATAACCATTAGTTAAGACAAAACTACTCTACTCAAAACATTTAATTGATACTTTTCTGAAAGCTGAAAAATTTGTAATCATTTAAAAATATGCTTGTCCAAAATTTACATAATCTCAGAAATAAAAGGCAAAGACCTTTTATTTAAACTTTGGATTTTGATTTGTAAATATAATTCAACTCAAAAAGGCGATATAAATAGTTGCGACCATGGCAAGTAATTTGAACTGGATTTTAAATTTTTGATTAGTTTTTTTTTTATTAAATTTTGTCTTGCGTTTCGTTGCCTTTTCGAGCTGAATTTAATTTACAAATCAAAATCAAAAGTTTGACCTACTGCGTGCTTTTGCTGATACTTGAAAAACCGCTGGAAAACTTAATAGTATTTGTACCTTTTTAAAAAGATTATGAAAGCAGTCTTAAACTCGATGTGCAACATTATCCACTGCTTAACACAAAAAGATGTGCCTCCCGCTGCTGTTTTCGAACCCTGGCGTACGTAGTTTCCAACTCTGACGTACCGTGAACGTGGCTGGTTGGCAGATAAAACCGTGGTATCGGGCTGTTTCTAACAATTACATTTCATTTCTAATTTACTAGCAGAGACACAAGAACCAACTGACATGGAGGAACCAGAAGAGGAACCAGTAGAGGAACCAGAAGAAGAACCAGAAGAGGAACCAGTAGAGGAACCAGAAGAGGAACCAGAAGAGGAACCAGAAGAGGAATCAGAAGAAGAACCAGAAGAGGAACCAGAAGAAGAACCAGAAGTGGAACCAGAAGAGGAACCAGTAGAGGAACCAGAAGAAGAACCAGAAGAGGAACCAGAAGAGGAACCAGAAGAGGAACCAGAAGAAGAACCAGAAGAGGAACCAGTAGAGGAACCAGAAGAGGAACCAGAAGAGGAACCAGAAGAGGAATCAGAAGAAGAACCAGAAGAGGAACCAGTAGAGGAACCAGAAGAGGAACCAGAAGAGGAACCAGAAGAGGAACCAGAAGAGGAACCAGAAGAGGAACCAGAAGAGGAACCAGTTGAGGAACCAGTAGAAGAACCAGAAGAGGAACCAGAAGACGAGCCAGAAGAGGAACCAGAAGAAGAACCAGAAGAGGAACCAGAAGGGGAACCAGAAGAAGAACCAGAAGAGGAACCAGAAGAGGAACCAGAAGAAGAACCAGAAGAGGAACCAGAAGAAGAACCAGAAGAGGAACCAGAAGAGGAACCAGTAGAGGAACCAGAAGAAGAACCAGAAGAGGAACCAGAAGAGGAACCAGAAGAGGAACCAGAAGAGGAACCAGTTGAGGAACCAGTAGAGGAACCAGAAGAGGAACCAGAAGAGGAACCAGAAGAGGAATCAGAAGAAGAACCAGAAGAGGAACCAGAAGGGGAACCAGAAGAAGAACCAGAAGAGGAACCAGAAGAGGAACCAGAAGAAGAACCAGAAGAGGAACCAGAAGAAGAACCAGAAGAGGAACCAGAAGAGGAACCAGTAGAGGAACCAGAAGAAGAACCAGAAGAGGAACCAGAAGACGAGCCAGAAGAGGAACCAGAAGAAGAACCAGAAGAGGAACCAGAAGGGGAACCAGAAGAAGAACCAGAAGAGGAACCAGAAGAGGAACCAGAAGAAGAACCAGAAGAGGAACCAGAAGAAGAACCAGAAGAGGAACCAGAAGAGGAACCAGTAGAGGAACCAGAAGAAGAACCAGAAGAGGAACCAGAAGAGGAACCAGAAGAGGAACCAGAAGAGGAACCAGTTGAGGAACCAGTAGAGGAACCAGAAGAGGAACCAGAAGAGGAACCAGAAGAGGAATCAGAAGAAGAACCAGAAGAGGAACCAGAAGGGGAACCAGAAAAAGAACCAGAAGAGGAACCAGAAGAAGAACCAGAAGAGGAACCAGAAGAAGAACCAGAAGAGGAACCAGAACAGGAACCAGAAGAAGAACCAGAAGAGGAACCAGAAGAAGAACCAGAAGAGGAACCAGAAGAGGAACCAGTAGAGGAACCAGAAGAAGAACCAGAAGAGGAACCAGAAGAAGAACCAGAAGAGGAACCAGAAGACGAACCAGAAGAGGAACCAGAAGAGGAACCAGAAGAAGAACCAGAAGAGGAACCACTAGAGGAACCAGAAGAGGAACCAGAAGAGGAACCAGTAGAGGAACCAGAAGAAGAACCAGAAGAGGAACCAGAAGAAGAACCAGAAGAGGAACCAGTAGAGGAACCAGAAGAAGAACCAGAAGAGGAACCAGTAGAGGAACCAGAAGACGAACCAGAAGAGGAACCAGTAGAGGAACCAGAAGAGGAACCAGAAGAGCCAACCGAGCCTGCCGAACCTAGTGATCAATGTGGTAGGTAGATAAATAATACTAATAACTAATAAATAATAGGAGTTATACTGTGGAATAGTTCAACACTTATGACATTACATTTCGAAGCAGTCAGAGAGCACTGTCTGTTTAAAGTTTGAACCTGACCGTCACTCGCAGCTAACTTCCGAGACACCATAAAGTTTGAACAGAAGATACCCGGATTTAGGTATACACCGATCATACCGCAACGTACCTATTGCATCGATGTTTGTATTGACAGCAAGTCGCTAGTTAACATATTATGTCAAGATCTCGCGTCTAGTCTATAAATTAAATTTTCGATCCGCCAGATTCTACTTTCCCACCGATACTGGAGAGCGTGGACGCTGGTGCCTAAGAATTTGTTTGTGCTCTAATAAGGGATGTTTCTCTGCAATAGAGCTACGAAACAGTTCTAATTTGTGTGAATAGATCCAACTCAGTCCTCAACTGACGCAGTACAGCATACGGGCGTTAAATCAAAATGCTTAGTATTACAATTACTGAAACCGCAAATTGAATAATCATATGCTCATCACAAAAAGACGATAAAAGGGTTTTGTTAGGTTACAATTGCTATTCCCACATCCAAGTTGGTGACAGTGTGTGTTGGTGCTTTGTTTAGGACGGTATACAGGGTGGGGACGACAATACGACAATAAATTCAAGTGCGTATACGTCATGACGTTCACAGTCTACATACAAAAAAAATCAGTCGAATAGATCCAGTAGTTTAGTCACAGGACCATATTTTTCAGTTTTAGCATTTTCTACATGATGTAGATTAATAGGCTAGCACCGACAGGTTAACGACCCCCGCATCGGTATTTAATAAAAGCTAAACACATGTTGCAAACTTGCTAATTCAATACCCTTTGCCAAATTCGTTCCTTAAATTTTATTTCCAGATGTGAACTAGTGCAAGTTATACGTAAGTGAATCAATATTTATAAATGGTGTTCTCCATTAACAGTTTTATGCCATTTAGTTTGTCTGAAAAGGAGGAGGGAGGAGCTCGTGGCTAAATAATAACAGCCGCTTGGATCGATCTTTAGGTTAAGCCGTGCTTGCCTGGATTGGTCTGTGGATGGGTGGCCACCCAAAACATACCGAGTGTCCTCTGTGCCTCGGAAAGCATGTTAAACCGTCGGGCCCGGCTGTTATTTGTAGACCTTTGACAGTCGTTACAAGTAGTCAGTGTCTCAAAAAGTCAAACAACCAGTCTTACCAAAGGGTATCGTATTACCTATTACTAACTGGATTCGTTCCGTATGGTGTCGGATGTAAAAGAATAGCACCATCCCATATCTTCCCGTGGGTGTCGTAAAAGGCGACTAATGGACTTACCTGAGAATGGGCAGCAGCGTTCTCTGTGTTTATAACAACCGTACTGTGATCGCCAACCCGCCTGCCAAGCGTGGCGATTATGGCAAAACAACCCCAATGATGAGCGTAACGCAAAAATGGCCCCTAGTACCGCAGCCCGTCTACCCTCGACTATGGTAGCGGTCGAGGTCGCGGCGTGGCAAGGGGTGCTAAGAATCTCCGGATGAGATCAGGCTGCCTATACCGACGACTTGACCTGGCAACATACAACACGCGTACACTTCGGACCGACGAGAAGATAACGGAACTCGAAGAGGAATTGAGCAGGCTGCGATGGAGTATTGTGGGATTATCTGAAGTCCGAAGAGAGGGGGAGGACACGATAATCCTGAAATCCGGCAACCTGCTCTATTTCCGAGAGGGTGACCGGCAGTCCCAGGGTGGTGTTGGGTTTATTGTCCAAGTCCCTGTGTCGACCTGGGTGGCGCACCTTATACTCAGAATATCCTCAAGATATTTGCTGAAGGTCATACAGGTCTACGCCCCGACCTCGGCACACCCCGACGATGAAGTGGAGACCAGACAGGAACTAGACCTGGGAGAATCGCGATGGTGCAACTAAAAATGAGATTGACTTTATCATGTTACCCAAGAAGCAAATGTTCAATGATGTCTCTGTGATCAATTCGGTGAAAACCGGGAGCGATCACCGCATGCAAGAGGCACATTGAACATCAATATCAAGCTTAAAAATTCTCGACTGATGAAGTCTACGCTCCGTCCAGCACAGATCCAGAACCAAAACCCCGAGAGCTTTCAGGTTGAACGCCAGAATCGTTTCGAGTGCCTAGGAAGCTCAGTGGACGAATACAACGATGGGTTTGTGGAAACTGTCGATACGACTGGGTCTAAGTTCTTCAAGACACGTCGGGCACACAAGAACAAAAGACTCTCTGATCAAACTCTCGAGCTCATGAAGGAGCGGCATGAGATGATCCTGCAGTCTTCAGACGAGGCGTGGAAATACCGGCAGCTCAATAGACGGATTTCTAAATCCTTGAAGAGCGACCTCCGCCGCTTTAATACCGAGCGTATTAAAGACGCTATTGAGCGGAATAAAGGCTCCAAGGTATTTTCAAGAGATCTGGCTATTGGGCAGAGCCAGCTCACGAAACTGAAGACTGACGATGGCAGGATCGTATCCGCCAAACCGGAGCTGCTGAGGGAGATCGAGAGTTTTTATGGGCAGTTGTACACTTCAACCAGTAAACCCGTTTGCAAATCTTGCTAACGACCCAAGAGCTAGACTGACCCGACACTATACCGAAGACATTCCGGATGTCAGCCTGTACGAGATTAAAATGGCTCTGAGACAGCTTAAAAACAACAAGGCACCGGGTGATGACGGAATTACGGCCGAACTCCGGAAGGCAGGTAGAAAATCGGTACTTAAGGCCCTTCAGAAGCTATTTGAAATTTTTTCCGTCATACTCGAGGGGAAAACGCCGCAGGCATGGTGCACGGGTGTGATGGTACTCTTCTTCAAAAAGGGCGACAATACCCGGCTGAAGAACTATAGACCCATCTCACTTCTAAGCCATGTCTACAAGTTGTTTTCAAGAGTCATCACGAATCGTCTCGCGCGCAGGTTTGACGATTTTCAGCCTCCTGAACAAGCCGGATCCGTAAGAGAACCAAGGTTACCGACGTAGCTCGAAGAATAGCCAAACTTAAGCGGCAGTGGGCAGGGCACATTGCTCGCAGAACTGATGGCCGATAGGGCGAAAAGTTCTGGAGCGGCGACCGCGAACTGGAAGACGTTGCGTTGGACGGCCTCCCACTAGGTAGACCGTTGACCTGGTAAAGCTTGCGGGGATCCGCTGGATGCGAGACGCACGGGACCGGTCAATGCGGCGCTTGGGGGAGGCCTATGTCCAGCAGTGGACGTCTTTCGGCTGAATGATGAACTGGATTGTGGAGGTCAGATAGGCAGTCGCTCCATGTAAAATACGGGTATTCAGCTGCATCCGGTTAGACTGGAAGCCGTCCCTAACATAGTTGGGAAAAGGCTAGGCAGATGATGAGGATGGTATACAGGGTGTAGCGTAATTAATGGATTATCTGATGTTTGGGGGCAGATAATCAAAACGAATAACGTCAAAATGGAAATACAAGTTGCGCGCGTTTTTTATGACGAAAAAACGGATTTCATGTCCCTGGTTAATAAATGTACTCATTGAAGTAGTGGATTTCTTGCCCATCTACCTCAACTCTACTTTTTTTACTTGCCCTGCAAGTTTCAGTGCTAATTAGTGATCATGAATGTCACTATTTTATAGCGTTAATTTCAATATACCAAAACACAAGTGTCCAGTCGCGCAAGTGTTTGTCGCGCAACTATCAGTCGCACAAATGACTATTCGCGGATAGGTCCGTTCGCACAAATGTACTAGATCTTGAAAAACAGTAACTCCTTATTAGTTATTGTAACAATTTTGCAGTAGCAAGGCGTCATGTTTCTATTATGTGAAAAACAAAAAAAAAATGTTCGAAATAGAGTGATCATGAATTTCAAAATACCTATTCAAAAAACTTTTTTTTATTACGTCTTTGTATGATGGTTCCTAGAAACAATAATAAATATAAGCGTCGAATTAATAACCTCCTTTTGAGAGCCGGCTGAGCTGAGCAGGGTGCGATGGTCTAATTGGTTAAGACGTCCGGTGTACTGAATCGGAAGGTCACAGGTTCAAACCCTGCTCGCATTCGAATTTTTTCTTTCCATATCAAAACAATTACATTTAATTTCTAATTTACAAGCAGAGACACAAGAACCAACTGACATGGAGGAACCAGAAGAGGAACCAGAAGAGCCAACCGACCCTGCCGAACCTAGTGAACAAAGTGGTAGGTAGTCATCATCATCATTATCATCATTTCAGCCGAAAGACGCTCACTGCTGGACATAGGCCTCCCCCAAGTGTCGCTACATTGACCGGTCCCGTGTAACTCGCATCCAGCGGATCCCTGCAATCTTCAACAGGTCATCGGTACACCTAGTGGGAGGCCTTCAAACGCAGCGTCTTCCGGTTCGCGGTCGCCACTCCAGAAGTTTTCTGCCCCATCGGCCATCCATTCTGCGAGCAATGTGGTAGGTAGATAGTAATAAATAATAGGAGTTTTACTGTGGAATAGTTCAACACTTATGGGAAATACTAAAAATGCAATAGACATTTAGGAGCAGTCAGGGAGCACGGCCTGTTTAAAGTTTGAACCGTTATACCTGCGCGGGCCGTCACTCACAGCTAACTTGCGAGCTACCAAAAATTTGAACTGAACTATACTCGGATTTGGGTATATACCGATCATACCGCAAAGTACCTACTGCATCGATGTTTGTATCGACGGCAAATCAAGTTTTAGAAAGCGACTGTCACTTAGTTAAACGCGTTCTTAAACTCGATATTATCCACTGCCTAACACAAAAAGTGTGCTCCCTCCTCCCACTGCTGTTTTCGAACCAACTCTGACGGTCCGTGAATTTGAGTAGACAATAACGTGGTATCGGGCTATTTCTAACAATTACATTTCATTTCTAATTTACAAGCAGACACAATGGAACCAACTGACATGGAGGAACCAGAAGAGGAACCAGAAGAGGAACCAGAAGAGGAACCAGAAGAGGAACCAGAAGAGGAACCAGAAGAAGAACCAGAAGAGGAACCAGAAGATGACATAATGGAAACAACTGGATGTGACACAGAGGAAACAAAAGATGACACAAAAGCACTAACTGAATGTGACACAGAGGAAGCAGAAGAAGACACAGAAGATCCAGTAATGCCCACGGTTTCCGATGGAGAAGAGTGTACTGAACCGTCCAAATCTAGAAAATCGGGTGAAAAGCCAAGTCGTTATCCGATTCTAGGCTTCCCTATCGAAGACTTGTTCCGAGACTTACCTTTCTACGAATATCTCAGTCCAATCTCGCGCGGTAAGTTTAACCCACTATTAAATGACGCGTCGAATACGACGGTTATTAGTGACCGATACTTAAACACGTGATTGTACTCATGATAACAAACAACTTTCAAAAATGAACTTTTTATCATACACCTTCACTTCGTCACGCCGCTAACAGCTGATAGGTCACAGGCGCGCGCGCACGAATTTCATACGGCGGTGTTATTGGGATAAAAGTGAACGAGTAGGTATAAAAAATGGTTCTTTGGGAAAGTTGTTTGTTATCATGAGTACAATCACGTGTTTAAGTATCGGTCACTCATTACCAGTCAACCTATACATATAGTCAACATTTCTATCACTTTTGAAATATGTTTCTAAACTTTTGTCTGCTTATTATTTTGCATGACCTGTCCCACTCCAGGGCAAAGGCCTCCCTCCGTTTTTTTCCACTTTTCTCGGTTTTGTACTTCTTCTCGCCAATTTATGAGAAAGCCTGGATGGCTTCCATTCACCTTCTTCTCGGTCTGACTCTCTCCCGGTAGTCCCAATTTGGGTTTCGGAGTGCAGTATGGCGTTACTTTCTATTCAAAAGTTCGTCTAACATTCACTATACTGCACTCCATAGCCCGTGGGCAAAACTTGAATTTCGACTTCTGAATGTCATAAAAGACCAAGTCTGTGCACCATAATGTGAGCATGGGAAGAATACACATGTCCATTAGGTCACGGTTTCAGAGGACGGGTAAATCGCTTTTGAGTAGCTCTTTCATGGACCAGTAGCTCTTCCAGGCGTTATCCGTGCGCCTTGCAACTTCTTTATCTTGTCTGGCCTGAAAGGCATCTAGTTGACCCAAGTAGATTTGTATTCTTGGGCATAGTGTATTTTCCATCTACGTACCGTATATTGGTGAGCGGTTGGCTATAAGCCCAGTATTCGACATTTTCATCTTTAATCCGACCTCAATGCTTGCATTGCTTAGTTCTTGAAGCATTTTTTCCAGTTCCGCAGCTGATGAAGAAAGAATGAAGAAGCGCATATATGAGATATGTCAACCTCGGCTCACCCAGGCAAAATATTTGTTTTGGCATCAAAAGAGTAAACAATGAAACCGACAAATTGTTTTGAACCATGCTTGCTTATATCTACATAGTAGCAAATTCTGTCATTTGAGTAGCGACGAACAATAACCCCAAGTAAGACATAAAACCTTTGAATAGACTTTTTAAATCTTATGATGTTGTTTTTACAGCTCGAGCTCGTGCAAGCAGTAGATTCCCATCGACCAGACCACGACGACAAAGGAGGAGACTGTGCCTCTGTGATGAAGAAATACCTAATTATGAATAGAGGTACACACAACACATTCAGTTTAGGGCTAGAATAAAAGTTTTGTCAAATGTTATCAAAGAACCAGACAATGTTAAAAAAAGAATATGCAAGATTGATGTCTCAGAATTATCCTAATAGTAAACTCATCATTTGCCTAGCCTTGTCCCAACTATGTTGGGGTCGGCTTCCAGTCTAACCGGATGCAACTGAATACCAGTATATTACATGGAGCGACTGACCTATCTGACCTCCACAACCCAGTTAGTTCTGGGTAATACGATACCCCTTGGTAAGACTGGTTGTAAGACTTTTTGGGCCACTGACTACCTAACGACTGTCAAAGATCTACAAATGACACCCGGGACCAACGGCTTAACGTGCTTTCCGAGGCACGGAGGAAACTCGGTATGTAATGGATGGTCATCCATCCACAGACCAACCTAGGCAAGCACGGCTTAACCTAAAGATTGACCCGAGCGGCTGTTATTATTTAGTCACGGGCTCCTCCTAACAGTAAACTCCCTTATCAAAAATAGGAATATTGATCACAATCTAATCAACTCAATATTGTTTCAGTTATTAGAATAAGAAGTAGAAAAAAATAAAAAGAGGGACGAAATGAAAAATTACTGCTGCATGAAAATGGACTCCGATTTATATAATAAATATATAAATATTATTATAAATATTCATGGTGATGGTAACCTTATATTTAATCGCAATATATTGAAGCAAGCATAGTAATTAATTTGTTTTATTATTGTGTATTTTCCCTATACCTATTAAAAAAATACGCACATTTTAATACTTATATACTTGTTAAGACTAGGTTTAGGATAACTTCACATCCGTATGTATCATGAAGGAGACATATTTTTGTACAGAGAATAAGCCCATAAATAGTGGCGTATAGTAATGAAACGCATATTGATTTATTCCTTACAATCTCAAGATAACAGTGGTAATTTTAACTAAAAAGTGAAGAATTTAATTTAGACCAATGTTACCATTTACACCATTAAATTTAGACGAGTAGCTTAGGAAATATCACAGAATTAAAATTACTCGCGCAACGAAGTGATATCTGGACTACGATCTTTTTCATTTCAAATCGATGACGCTGTTCTACCAGTACGTAGCGACCTGGACAGCTTTCCCATTTGCCTCATTTAAATCCTGGAGGATGCAGGTAGTTGGCACGATGGATAGGAAGGAAGATGCCGCGTATCCTTTGGCGAGGCTTCATACTCACATTGGAGTCAAGATGAGATTATTGTTACTACATACTGTGCATTATTCATGTTTCACAATGGCTTCAAAAGTGAAGGTGTGTCTCAGAAGCTTTTTTGTCTCTTCAAACGGACTCAAGGAAGTCGGTGTTCATACAGGGGTTGACGAATGTCTCTTTGGTTTACCTTCTCAGAACAATTAGCTATTTCTCGGCGCATGACTGTTGGAGCTATATACACTAGTGGGTAGCTACAGTATCGTAAGGGGGTAGGTTTTAAACACCTCGTTACGATGGTGCTTTACTTAGCGCGACTTCTTTAGCGTGGGCGTAACCATGCCCATTAAGTCCCATGTAATATGAGCGAGCCCATAGCCATCAACTGGGCATAAATCCAGACTCCGGGGAGATGCTGAGTGACTCCTGATGGAAAACTCAATAACGCTTTATCCAACCCTGGATTCGAACCCATAACCAACGAGACAGTTGCTCTTGAGATTATATATAGTGCATTAAAACATACAAATTGCTCAACTCGACACTATTATACCTATGTAGTAGAAACCAACCTCCTGGCACAGGCATCTATATGCATAATAGGAGACGCCACCAACTGTATAATGTACAATAATGAAATAAAACATTTTTAATATTGATTCGATTTTTTTTTAAAAGCAACCTCTTTATTTTACCCTTAGCGCACTCTTATAACGCGATATATAATAGTCTGATGTGGTGCCCACCGTATCTATAGATACCTTCTAAAACATTCTCACTTGACCACCCCCATCCATCCGCCAGAAGTAGTCTTGGCTATACATAATTACTGCGACCCGTGCAATGCCGGGGCAGGGTGCTAGTCAGTCATAAAACTCTGCAAAGTTAAATAAGCTTGCAAAAGACAGAAACTTAACAACTTGACCTTTCTTACTAAAGTAAACGATCCTCTGATCTTTCTTGTCAAAATAAATAGGTATCAAATACGTACAAAAAAAGCAAGTTATTTTCACAACATCAACACATAAAAATGAACACAAGTTCAAAGGCCCAACTAATTCGCCCATGAGCCTTGTTCGCAAATTAAGGTATTTCCTTTTTGTCAGGACTTTAGAGAACATCACCGACATGGTTCTCACCGCAGTCATTAGCTTAGATTTAGTGTTCAACATCAGTGTCTTGATATAATGCGACTTTTTATTTAAGTTTAATAAATTTTCATCATCACTTCAGCCAACAAATGTCCACTGCTGGACATGAAAATTTCAATAATTCAATAATGGAATTTGAACTAAATCAGTCTTTGGCTGTACACCAGTGCACAAAATAACTTCGCGATACAATCACATAAACACCATTACAACATGACTAAAAGCTGAGAATTTAATCCACTCCCTCCATGCGCGACGCGTCATCAGCATCGCCTCCTAGTGGGGGCACGTCGCCGACGTTCGTCTCCTCGACCTGGACTGGCTCGTCCTCATCAATGCCAAGACCCAACTTGATCATGCGGTAGATGCGGGAAGCATGCACCGAACGTGCAACTCGCGTGAAACTCGAACGTGAAACCCTTCACCAGTTTATCGGTTGGGAGGCCTTCCAACGCAACGTCTTCCGGTGCACTCCAGAACTTTCCGGCCCCATCGGCCATCCGTTCTGCGAGCAATGTGCCCTGCCTAGTCCCATTTAAATTTGGCAATTCTTCGGGCTACGTCGGTAAGCTTGGTTCTCTTGCGCATGTCCTCATTTCTGATTTGATCCATTGCCATCTCCATTGCCCTCTGGTAATCGATTTTACTTTCAAATAATTCCAAGTTTGTCACTAATTATTGTGTCTTCTCTAATACCTTTCTAACTAGAAGGCTCCCAGGTATGGCCATTTACAAAAAAATGCTTTTCGGCTTCGTTAAAGCTGTTTTTACACCCATTATGTATAAAACCGTGCTCGTGTTAGTGCCTCAAGATTAAGCAGGTGTCATTTTTAATTGATTAAGGAACTAGTGGCTAAATGATAACAGCCACTTGGGTCAATCTTCAGATTAAGTCGCGCTTGCCTAGGTTGGTCCGTGGATCGGTGTCCACCCATTACATACCGAGTTTCCTGCGTGATTCGAAAAGCACGTTAAGCCGTTGGTCCCGGGTGTCATTTGTAGATCTTTAACAGTCGTAACAGGTAAGTGGCCCGAAAGTCTGATACCTAGTCTTGGCAAGGAGTGTCGTATTACCCAGTACTAACTGGGCTGTGGAGGTCAGATTGGCAGTCGCTCCACGTAAAATACTGGTATTCAGATGCATTCGGTTAGACTGGAAGCCGAACCCAACATAGTCGAGAAAAGGCTAGGCAGATCATTAATTATTTTATTTGATACTTCTTAACGAAAAAAACATATAATGCATGTCTTATAGTCACGAAGCAATAATAAATGATTTACCTTAAATTCTTAAAAAAAAACACGATTAAAACATTTCACGTTCCATCGATAAATCCTGTCATTTTACTGCCCTATATAAAACATCGTATACCTAAGATGTACCTATTAGTGCTATGAAAAAAGTATCGAAGAAGTGATGGCTATGAATCGGGTCGTTTTAATATATGTTTTGGTCTTAACGGTGGTTGTTAGTAAGTATTATTACATAAGGCGCTCTACACACCAAAATCGCCGCGAATCCGAAATCTCAGCGACTTGCGTACGCGCTCAGTTTCCCGGCGACTCGTCACTCAAGCTGTAAGCTCAACCTCAACCTCAACGCAGTAAATTAAACGTATTTTATAAAACAAACATATAAAAATAACTTCTTGCTATCGAAAATTTATATAGGCACTTATAATGATACTAATACTTATATACAAATAAAATAAACTAATATATATTTATTACATATACATACATATTTATTTACATTTTATATTTTTTACATTTTATTTATTTTCGGTAGTAATAGACGAAAACACGCTTAATTTGCGTTGAAGTTTGGCTTCCAGGTGCTCAATTGTTTCTGATTCATAGGCGCATGCTACACCACTAGCTAGCGAGCGAGTCGGTCGAGCATCTTTTCTCCTTTCGCGGCGTAAGCGTGCCGCGGTGGCCACGTGTCCGAAATCAATTAACAGTTAAATAATGCAAATTTCATATTAAAACCGTTTCCAAAAAAAAGCGAAGTGTAAGGGCAATGTGTAATTGGGTTTTCCCATCAGGAATTTCTCAGTAACAGTCACGGAGTCTGGATTTGTGCCCGGTGGCTGGCAATAGCCTCGCCTTCTTTTACTTGGGAAATAAACATAACTGGCGCAATGTGGGGTGTACTATTATTTACACCGTTGCCTAGCCCTTCAGGGATTACAGGAGTAATGTTAAGTAATGTAAAACCATATTAAATGTTTTATTTCAATTTAAAGTTTTGCGCCTCTAAAAATATACCCCTTTTTTTGAATGGGAAATCATCAAATGACCCCCCGCCCTACTCTGCGGAAGGGAGTGTCAGACTTGTACTGATAAAAACCCATCCATGTTCCTTCTTTGCCCTTTGTGTTCCATGGCCACAGTATCTCTTTCGAACAGTCCCGCAGCCCAAAATACACCCTTACCTTGTAACAGTATTTACTTAACGACGAACATCTACTTTCTGCTCTTCTATGTAGGTAGGCGCCATATCAAGTAGTAATCTAATGCTAGAACGTTTTATTCAAAACAGGAACAGGAGGTACGTTTATCAATAAGAAGCCATGGATTACTTCTGAGAAAACTGACACTGACAGTGAAATTAAACCGCAACCTAAACCTGAACCTTGTGAGACTGAACCTCAGTACGAACCAAAACCCGCTCCAGAGCCAAAACTGAAACCTGCACCGAAAAAAGAACCTGATTGTGAAACTGAAAATAAGCCAAAATCTCAACCTGAAGAACCTAGTTGTGAAACTGAAGATAAGTCAAAACCACAACCTGAAGGACCCAATTTCGAAACTGAAGATAAGCCAAAACCGCAACCTGAAGAACCCAATTGCGAAACTGAAGATAAGCCAAAACCGCAACCTGAAGAACCCAATAGCGAAACTGAAGATAAGCCAAAACCGCAACCTGAAGAACCCAATTGCGAAACTGAAGATAAGCCAAAACCGCAACCTGAAGAACCCAATAGCGAAACTGAAGATAAGCCAAAACCGCAACCTGAAGAACCCAATTGCGAGACCAAAATCAAACCAAAACCTGCTCCAGAAACAGTTTATGAGATTTATTCCGAGAAAAAAAAGAAATTCAAAGGAAAATGGCGATGTAAGGAAACAAAGTAGTACATTACGCATAGATATTTAAATATAGACCCTAGGACGAGCGCACGTCGTAAACGTAACGTAAACACGACGATTTTTGAATCGAAAATACAACTATTCTACTAGAAAAAAACGTTTGAGACAAGCAATTACAATAACCGATAGTATTAATACATTCTTTAAGTTAAGACAATATTATAAGTGTTCGAGTATTTTCAATGAAAATCAATCGTGTTGACGTTTCGTTTACACCTCGTATTTGTTCTAGTGTCTCTGGTTTTAAGCCCTAAGTTATTAGCGATAACGACTTATGGCATTTCATACAAACTTGCATGTCCTTTTTATTCTAAATATGTGAACCGATTTTAATGAAACTTCATACAATCATATAAACCACACAACATATATGTATGTATGTATATGTTTATATTACTTCATATATTCTTAATAAGCAGGATACATAAGTCTAAAAAGTTGACAGAAGACTTTCCGAAATGTCTCTTTAAAAAAAAGATAATTTGAAATTTCTGATTCTATGCAAAATTTTAAATTGGTCTAATTTAGCTGTAACACTATTTTTCGAAAATGTTCTCTGTCAACTTTTTGTCGGTGTCGGTGGACGGCAATAGGGTCGCCACTTATAAGGCTGCGATACTACCAGAGATGAGCGAGGATGCGTAACTGACCAACCACATAGCATACTCTGAAAAAGAAGCGATATTATTGGTTAGTTTCACACACATCCCTCGCTATGCCTTCTCGCTAATCTCTGGCGGAAACGCAACCTTACTCGGGACTTAAGCCTAACTGAAAAAAATGTAGATGCACTTTGTACACTTCTGACTAACCTTTCTGGGTACAAACAGGCGTGATGTTTTATGTGTTTGTCTATTGGTTATGTATTTATGTTTTTTTTTTCATGTGCCTGCTCATCGGTGGACCAACAGCCTTTTTTGGTTAAGGACCTGTATTAAATTGTCATCTTTGAGCTTATTGATCTTGTGTGGGAAGGAACATTAGTGACAACAAGATTATTTTATTGGAAAATGTATTCTCTACCAAACGCGTCTACAAAAAGATCGCAATAATAAGCATCATTGAATAAAACTAATTTAAACAAATTTGGCTTGTTTTATTAATCATCATCATCTGCCTAGCCTTTTCCCAACTATGTTGGGGTTGGCTTCCAGTCTAACCGGATGCAGCTGAATACCAGTATTTACATGGAGCGACTGCCTATCTGACCCCCACAACCCAGTTAGTACTGGGTAATACAATACCCCTTGGTAAGACTGGTTGTCAGACTTTTTAGGCCACTGACTACCTAACGACTGTCAAAGATCTACAAATGACACCCGGGACCAACGGCTTAACGTGCTTTCCGAGGCACGGAGGAAACTCGGTATGTAATGGGTGGTCACCCATCCACAGACCAACCTAGGCAAGCACGGCTTAACCTAAAGATCGATCCGAGCGGCTGTTATTATTTAGCCACGACCTCTTGTTTTATTAATATCAACGTATAAATTTTAGTGCCTTAAGCTGATATCAGACGCTTCGCTAAAGTCACGTATTTATAACAACCTGCTCCATCAAACCAGAATATTATACCAATGGCATAAAAACTACAAAGAAAACGAAAAACCAAGGAAGAAGAAATAGTTCTGATAGACAAAACTGTATAAATAATTCACCCACACATGTTGTATTACTTTACCCATAGTAAACGGATTTTCTGTCCATGATTTGAATATCAAAAAGAGCTCTTTAAAAAAAGAATCGTATTGTCTTTGAAGGATGTGTGGAGGCGTGATAGATTCCAAATAAAGGCATTGGATGGCAAAACAGAAGGTAGGCCGCATGCGAAAGCAAATCTAATTTAAAAATAAATAACCCTCTGAAGAGAAACATACGTGTCCTGAGGGGTCTGGTGAACGCAAGAGGCAAGGTTGCCCTACTTGTTACTTGGGGCTATTTTTCAATAGGCCTTTATCACTTATTTACTTGAAATATCTGTAAATAAAAGTATAAAATTTTACTGAACTGAGCGTTTTGGCGCAGTCAGGTGTCACATTTTTTTTTTGTGTGCACTTGTGGGACGTGTCAAATAAATTTTAAAAAAATCTTTATTTGACAAATCAAATTAACCCAAAAAAAATAATGTAAAAAATAAAAAATGTATTTTCCGTCTTTTCTTTCATTTTTAAATGATTGCTGATTATAATTTTAAAAGAAGCATTGAACGTGAAAAAGGTTTAAGTGAGGTACTTACCTAAAATTTAGAACGACCATATGTTATGGGAAACTCATAAAAACGACATAATCAGCCTACAATATTCCCACTGCATGGACACAAGTCTCATTCTCAAGAGTGGGCTGTAAACATGGGTATTTTACTAGCTTTTATTTAACTTGCAATGTTTTTGTTTGTTTGTTTTTTTAAGTTAAATATATTGCAACTGAATTTTAAAACAGTTGTCCCAACCGATCGAGCTGAAATTTTGCATACACATTTAGTTTGGATAAAAATGTATGGTTAGCTAAGTGAAGTCATTCTAAATCCAATATGCAGACTCCCGAAGGTGGCGGACTATCTATTTTGTATGCACTCCCGTGATATGGGTATCAAAAGGGTTTGGTTAGAAGAATACGAAAATAAAAAATAACAAGCTAATAATAAAAAATAAAATATGATTAGCTTGTTATGCTAGAACACGCCAGTTTCCTTGCGAATCTTTCCTTCACCGTTCTTAAAGCAGCGAGGATAAATTAAATGACATAATGTAACGCGCCTTCCTGGGTTCGAACCCAAACCCTACAACTCAGGAGACGCGATCGTTCCCACTGGGCTACCACTGCTAATATAATCTGAGACATATCTAATACTTTAAACACGCTAGAATTTGTTAACACCTATTAATAAATGCGATAATTACCAAAAACTAAAAAAAAAGAATCCTAAGTCTGTGGAAATAGATCGTTTTTCTAGATAAAACTGTGCAATCCTTTTGTCTAAGTTTATGTAGCGAAACAATACAAGCACCTGATTAAATCGTGATTCCTCTCATGTTAATTTTGCTTTTACGATTACACTGAGTAAGCTAATAAACTATCAAATATTTGTACAAGTTAACATTTTGTTAGGAATTAACATAAACACGATGTGTTCGTGAATGCAGATAAATGCTGGAACATTGAGTAATTGTAGCGAGTTCGAAAGGCAAGAATACTTTGATCAGTTAAACTAGTTAAGTTGTAAGTGGTTTATTCTTAGTTAGTGTGAGTTTTCAGTGCTAAATTAGGCCTCCCCCTTTTCGAAAAAAGCACTTTTTGGCACTTTTTGGCACTTTTAATCCTACGGACCCACCGACTAAGTTGCTTAGAGGTACCCCTTAGCCAGTAAAGGTTAAGGATAATGCGAGACATCTACTGACTAAAACACACTATAGAAATCTTGAGCAGCGCCCCGTCGTAATATTCTGTTCCTAACAGTGGCGAAGGTACCATTCAACTCGATTCCTACCGCCTTCCCTTTGAAAACGCGCAATCAGTATTCCATAGACAAATAAAAAAAACACATTGAAACCATGAACTCCGGGTTACCTCTTAAAAAAAATAACCCTTCGCTACTGGTTCCTAGACCTAGGTTATTAGATAACATAGCTGAATAGACAATATTCATAATTTTTGTCCAAACACTGGATTTCAATCGAAGAGTCATAATCAGCCTAGCCTTTTCCCAATATGATGGGGTTGGCTTCCAGTCTAACCGGATACAGCTTATTACCAGTATTTTACAAGGAGCTACTGCCTATCTGACCTCTACAACCCAGTTATTACCGGGTAATACGATACCCCTTGGTAAGATTTCTTGCCAGACTTTCGGGCCACTGACTACCTGTATCGACAGTCAAAGATCTACAAATGACAGCGGGGATCAACGGCTTAACGTGCTTTCCGAGGCACGGAGGAAACTCGGTATGTAATGGGTGGTCACACATCCACAGACCAACCTAGCCTAGCGCGGCTTAACCTGAAGATTGATGCGAGCGGCTGTTATTGTTTAGCCGAGCTCTATTTCTCCTTTATCACGATTTCAAAAGAAGTCTATTGATTTATTAATCATCGGACCTCTTTTTGAAATTTCATTCCATTGATAGATAACTTTTTCAATACACTATTGTACCGCCTACAAAATACCTTACTTTCAATTTGAAGTTAAAGTTCAGTAAACGAGTACGGTACACTGTACTTTTATCCATATTATGACATATTCACCCTTCAAAAGAGCCAATTTCGTTTAGCCGATGAAATGAAGCGCGAGGGCAGATTGAAGTGGCTGGCAACTACATCTGTGAGACGCAAATCTCATTTACCTTTACTACATATTTCCAATAACACTTTTAGAGCACATGCTGTAAAGGAAAAATCTTCATAAGATCGGCCCCTATGAAGGATTCTTTACTTTGAATTTAGTTTTTTTTTTTTTGGAGCAAGAAGTTTGTAACTTGGGGTAAATACATATATTTAGATCAGCTAATAAAGCAAGGAGCTTTTTTGACGATAAGTGCAATATCTGACGTGGTTTAATGGGGACTCAACAAATGTTACCTAGTAGATGTTCAGGGATTCTTGTTGTTGGCGTGTCGATGGCAAAATTTTTGCTATGTTGTCCAAAACTTAGGTATGTGAATTCACCGTCCGTTCGGGACTATTAATTGCAATGTATCCAAGTCCATTCAAGGTTTTTTTAAACATTTTAGAGTACTAGCTGGATCATAGAAACTCGAGGAGCTCGTGGCAAAACAATAATAGCAGCTCGGATCAATCTTCAGGTTAAGCCGCGCTTGCCTAGGCTGGTCTGTGGATGGGTGACCACCCATTACATACCGAGTTTCCTCCGTGCTTCGAGCACGTTAAGCCGTTGATCCCGGCTGTCATTTGTAGATCATTGACAGTCGATTGATTTGTAGATCGTGACCCGAAAGTCTGGCAACCAGTCTTACCAAGGGGTATCGTATTACCCATTACTGGGTTGTGGAGGTCAGATAGGCAGTCGCTCCATGTAAAATACTGGTATTCAGCTGCATACGGTTAGACTGGAGGCCGACCCAAACACCTAGTTGGGAAAAGGCTAGGCAGATGATGAGCTGAATCATAGAAACTGGCTCATAGAAAAATAAAAAAACAACACATACAAATATATTACACTTTTATTTACATACATTTTCATATTAATATTTACATTATTTTTCACATAAATTGCCATAATTCATACAAAATTATTACACAACATTCGGCACATTCTATGCGGTATAAAAACACACACTTTACATCTGTCATTCGTTCATTGTAAATACATACTTATTTTATTGTTATCACAGTTTTTCGTCATTGTGTTGTATTTACATAATATTATAAGAATATATAGAGAAATACTTGTTTCACCATTATTTAAAATGTTGAAAGTTCTGGGTTTCTAATCTGAGTTATTGAATGTTAACTGTTATACTCCTTGTTATTTTTTTTATGTATGATCGACTTGTCAATTTGGGTCCTGTACAAAAACTTTTCGGTTAAAATTCTTTTTTTTTAAATATGAGTATGGCAAAGTTTATTCACCTTGCCATGCGTATATTATTGTTTTTACACCTACATAAATATCATTTTTCTACAATAGGATATAGAATTTATCAGAGACCATAGTTGTTAGGTACAGCCATGCTACTGGAACAGGAATTTCTGAGACTTCGAAGAGCAAAGCTTGCCATATAAGTAAGTAACACGACTCTGGGCAAATATTTCTATATCTGTTCTCAATACAGGGAATATTATAGCAAAAATGCCCAAATAGCTTACTTGTTATGGTGGCACTACACTCGGCAGATCTGGGCAAATATTCGCTTTCTACCATTAAGACAAAATAAACTTTATCTCAATTAACATAAAGATCATTTTGTTTCGATTCAATATCGCGAAAATTTTGACAAATACGCCATGTGAAGTGCCAGCATTAACTGTCAGATAGCTCAAATGTCGTGAACCTAAAAACGCAAGTTTATTCCGAAGGTTGGTCAGTATGTTGGTCATGGGGATACTGGACATGGACAAGCATCTACTTTGAATACCTATTGTATAAAGGATCAGATAGTCTTAAGTAATATGTAATACAAAGCCATAGAGCATAATTTTAAGCATGGAACTTTAATTAATTGTAATTATTGATGGCACTGATCCAAAATTAATAACTGACAATCGGTACTTACAACAAAATTCAGCTTCTCTTTCCAATTAAGACAAATTCTTTACGTAGTAGTATTTTTACTTAAATATTTGCCTTAATTTATAGATGAGACGTTATGAATAAAATTTTAGAGTCAAAGGCTCTTGGGCACTTCTTGGTAATCACCATATATACCAAAATTCAGCTTGTCTTTCAAATTAAGGCAAATTCTTTACGTAGTATTTCTACTTCATAACAAGATTATTATGTTAAAGATTTGCCCTAATTTAAAGATAAGACGATATAAATTAAATTTTTGAGTCAAGAGCTCTTGGGCACTTCTTAATAATCACTATATTATACATAATGGTGAAACACATCTTAATCAATATTTTTATACACACTGCATACACGTTCATAAATCAAGATTTTCATTAATTTTACACAAAAAGGTACTCAGGTAATAATTAAATAATTATTTTGTACAAACAGACAAAGACACCATTTCCTGTTTTTATATTTTAACTAATTGTTCTACCTTCTTAGATAAATACGTCTTCTGTAGAAAAACCTTGGTATCGCTGGTCCTGAAAATAGAAAAATACATGTGAATAAAATTGTATGTGATTTTATTTTGTTCTCAGCGGTGAGAGGCTCTTGCAAGTTCAAAGCGGGTAAAGCTGGCTAGGTTGAGTCGTTCACAGATTTTTCAGGGATCCATAAGTACCTATTGGTAGTTAGTTGACAACTTAGGAAAGACATTATTTAAGCAAAACTTATACTGTCACTTACGGGATGTCTTCCGTGATTGTTCATTATTTTGAGCTCCCGCGATCATAGCGCTTGCAACAGCGTCGAAATATCGGGAGCTCAAAATAAGGAATAATCACGGAAGATATCCCGTAAGTGACAGTACAATTTTATTTGTAAACTGTGAAAGCTTAAAACGCTGTTTGACATTATAAGCCGTTTATAGTCGACAAATTCTCCTTTTCCACTCAACTGTTTGAGATAGAAGAAATCGTCAAAAACTTTCTAGAGTCGAGGAGAATTTTGACATGAATTGTTCCAGAAAGCAGGTGATGAAATCTTTTGTTGAAAGATGATTTTTTCGTCTGATCTATCTTTAAAAAGACCATAGGAATTCCGTATTAGGCCGTTCCCAGTTCCCGGCACACCAAGGTCATGTCTTTGTGTACTGAACTCCAGTCATAAAGTCCGCACCTATGACCCACTTTAGATATCTTAAACCTGGTATGTGCAGCCACTGGACGTGGTCATGGTCAGGTAGTATGTCTGGTATTCCTTTTCCATTCTGGCGACACGAAGGTGGGGTTGGAGCGAGTCAAAAAACACAACATGTCCTTATATTGTATTCATATTTATTTTATAGGGCTGTGCTCTGGTCCTGGACCCTGCTAGTCACAGTCACGACGTGCAAGCTGACAACTTTTTTTGTTCCGTCCTGTTGTTATTACAAATATTTGTTATGAGTTGCATGTTTATTATTCATTTATTTTTTTGTCGTTTTTTATGCACGTCATGTCTCTGCGACAATTTTTTTTCTCTTTCCTTTTTCTTTTGAAGAGTCTACGATAGAATAAGGTTATTCATTACTTTGTTACCAGAAGATATTCCAATAGAATATGCCTATGCTAGGAATGCGTTCACGATCGTTCAACAAGAAGAATTAGAACTCACTATCGCTGTCCTCGACTTTTCATCTGGCCTTCAAACCAATCTATATCTATACTAATATTAATGGAGTAATCTACGAAACTACTGATCTGATTTCGAAAATTCTTTCACTAATGCGAAGCTACATTATCCCCGAGTGTCACAGGCTATATTCCAAAACGTTTGCATAGGATAATTTCCGTTCATAATCGGAGCGAACCTGTGGGCAAAAGCCACTAGTAATAATATATGAAAATCCCTTTTCATAAACAATCAAGATCATTAATTTCCGATTAAAACATGACGACAATATATTTCAGATTCATACTTTCAAAAAATTATGACAAAATACTCTAACGTATATTTGATTGGCTGCAATATTTTCAAAACTAACTACAAGGTTATATCAAATACAAGTCAATGTACAATAAATTGCTTGTAATAGATATTATATTTTTTGTATAGATTTCTTTTCTATTGTATCGCTTTCAGTAATGTATTATGAATATTATATTATTATTTCTATCTTATATCTAATATTAGCGATAGGCCTTCAAAACCAAATTAAATTTGAAAGAACATTGAGCAACTGTAGGTTATGACCAAATAGCATCAAGGTGTCACCAACCAATGATGAAAAAAAACTACTATTAAAATGCGAAAGGAACCCTGCACAAGGGTAGCCCGCGAAATTCAAAATTTTCTTAAGTTTTTTGCAATTTGTAGGTCAGTGTCAGGTTGCAAGGTACAAACAGACCCTTTACGAAGTCGTCAACCAAGCATTCCGTACATCAAACTAAGTGACTCTACGCAAAATTTATTGCTGGGAAACGACTTTTTTTGGGGTGAAAGTCACGATCTATGGTAGGCCTCAATCTAACTCACTCAAAACATTGTGGTAGTACGGCACGTCAGGAGGTATTTAAAGTAAAGTTATAATTTAAAAAGTTGTGTTTAAAAAAAACTTGTGAAAATGTTGGAGCTATGACGCCCAATATCTCCGTAACTAGAAGGTTCCCAGGTATGGTACGGAAAAAAAATATCGCAATGACGGAGAGAACAAGTGCTTTTCGGTTTCGTTAAGGTTACTTTTACACCCATTATTATTCGCGACCATAAACAAATATGGTTTAACAGAATTATAATCATTAACATCGTCTATACAACCCTCTAAGTGACTGAGCACCCTAACGGTGGAATTTGCCAAACGAATTGACCAGGACACATTAGTTAAGTCATTTTACACCGTATAGTACGTTCCCGTGGCATAATTTCCAACAGCAATATCGACGAAACCGCGTGCCGAACCTAGTTCTCATCAGTCACCGATAGGCATCACCTTATCTATAAGATAATCAATAAAGATTTGTGAACTAGCATCCTGTGATATTGCAATTATCGTTTCTTAATCTATTTAATCATTTTAATTGAGCATGAACCAATTTCTTTTATATTTTTTGCCCCTATTACAACTCAGTATGTGTCCATCATGTCCCTAGCCTTTTTCCAACTATGTGGTGAGGTGAGCTTCCAGTCTAACCGGATCCAGCTGAATATCAGTATTTTTTTAGGCTGATAATGTCGCAAGAGTTAAGCAGATGTCTGTCTTCTAGGTTGACCTGGAGATGCCATTCCCATAAAAAAAAATAAGAGGGAAATGCATTTCCAGTACCATTTAATCCCTTCAATATAATTCAGGGTTTTTCGAGTTCTAACTACTTGTAACATCTGCCAAAAAGCTCAGTAAGTATAGGTACCTACCTATATACCTTAGCACGCGCCGCTGACGTGCGCGCTGCATACACTCAATATGGAGTCACAAATCATTGACTGCTTCAATTGTACTCTGAGTGAATTCACACGGGCCGCATTTTGTAATATTACTCTTAGTTGATAAAATAATATAATTGTAATTCTAATCTTTGTAAGCAATTTAAACTTAACTGTAACTACACTATTGTATTAGGTAAGCCTGTGATGATAGTGGTATGTGTTTTAAATAAATAAATATATACCTTATGTAAGAAAAACATCCTCAAAACTTCTAATTCGTGACTGCTTCCAAACAGACCCATTCTACTCATTGTTTACTCATGCTAACAATTTAATACAAAATGTTACAAACACATTCAATATACCAAAAATAATCACTCAAGTAAAGTTATATCAGTATTGAAGAGTGCTTGAGACGACACTCAGGAAATTTTGAAGCTTACGGAATTAATATTAAGGTTTCAAGTTCGTCGCAGGTCGTTTGTGTCGGATTTCACGCTTGTCGGCTCGGAAATGCACAAAGTTTCCTTTTGTGGCGTTTCTCATAACTTGATTTGTGACGGGGCAACCCTTCAGCTGGGTTCCGGCGTGGCGCCGCTACGGCGAGACGCGTCACTTCCGTCATACTGCCGCCCGAGTCATAGGATGTAGCGGGAGCAAAAGCCGAGACTTATTTTTTTTTTTTAGATTTTGTTTGAATAAGTTTTTAATCAATTTTGCGGTTGTTAGAAGATTTCGTGTTGTTTCAAATTTTTAGGACGCAATTCGCCTTTAAAGACAATTTAGAGCATGAGATACAGAAAATAATTAAACTGTGCTTATTCTAGCGAATATCGATGAATTCGATGAGTTCTTCTCCTCCAGTAAGATCTAATCAAATGACCATATTTTCTACAAGAAGGTAAAGATGGCTTCCTTTTGCTGGCCGTGGATTTTTAAATTTCGAGAACTGTGAGCAGGGTGCGATGGTCTAATTGGTTAAGACGGCCGGTGTACAGAAATCGGAAGGTCGTAGGTTCAAACCCTGCTCGCACTCGAATTTTCCTTTGCATATCAAAAACAGCTGTAGTTCCCTACGCCGTTTGCGGTTTGCGTATAAAAAATATGTAAAACTACTGTTTAATATTTTTATTTTGTATCATCTATTAGCAGTGTTACTAAATATTTGTGGTTAATTGAGTCCAGATTCTTTAAAAGTATTTTCATTTTATACAATTTGATTCATGCAATAAAAGCGTTCACCTGAAAACCCTGCTTCATAGCTTCAAAAAAGTTTTCTTACTAAAATCGCTCGCCCCTTCTCGCTACACCTATCACTATTACCTCACCCAAACTCAGAACAAGCGATGCACGTATTACAGACGTGCAAAGTTTTAAGCCAGACTAGAACTCGTGTTCATTAAGAACAAACCTAGAATTTAATTCGTGTTACAATTTAAACTGACTTAAATGCACGTAGACTGTTTAGTACTGTGTAAATTTTGGAAACAGATAATGCTTGTTATTATTTTAAAGATGGCATATAAAGTAAGTATAAAGGTTGGAAAAAGACCGTTAACGAAGCCGAAAAATAATTGTTCTTCCCGTCATTGCGATATTTTTTTTGTTCTAGACCATACCTTGAAACCTTTTAGTTACGGAGATATTGGGGGTCACAGTTCTAACTTTTTCACAACTTTTTTTTTTAGTACATGTTTTTAATGTAAGATTTTTACTTTAAACACCTCCACGTAAAACGTGATTTTTTCACCCAAAAAAAAAACTCGTTTCCCAGCAATAATTTTTGCCTACAGTATCTTAGTTTGTTGTACAGAATGCTTGGTTGACGGCTTCGTGAAGGGTCTGTTTACACCCTGTGTTATACAGTTTCGTATAATACCTTAACTGTTCTGAATATCTATCTACAGGGCGAACTATACGGGGGAAGTGAGACGTAAGTCTCCGCAATGTCCTAATCAAATTGTTAAAAATAAGAACAACAGATGTTTGGGTTTTCAGAAGGTCGGTAGGTTTTTTAGATATACCTATCTTTTCAAAATTGGGTTTAAGAGATATTTTTCATTCTTTCTAGCTCAAACTTAATTTTACAAGATGTAGCCCGCGACCTTCGTCGGCGTGCAATTATTATTAAAAATATTACTCTCTGGAATCGAAATAGCCTGAATAAACAGACAGCCAGACAAACCACATATACTATCATATGCATTCAGTAAAAAGCTGTTATTTTGAAATTACAAACGGTCACTTTATTTTAATTTATTTGTATAGGAAATTTAAAAACAAAAGTTTTCAAAGTTTTTATAACTATCTCTCAATCTAACTATAACTCCCCGTCCCTTATAACAATAATTATAATTGTTTTAGGTAGCTACATATTATAGCACTTCAAAAACAACTTAAAATAAAATACCTACAATTTCACTTCATAGGGGAACTTTTACAACAAATCTTATAAGAAATGTCTTCAGAACAAAGACGAAGCAAAACAAACAGTTCTTTCATAAAACAGAATACATGTCTGAGTTGTCACAGCAAAAAAACTTATGAAACTGTCTTAAGTTGGCAACATTGGGGAAGTTTTAGAGACGTATCCGTTTTTCCACCCTCTGTTAAAACAATTGTTGTCTTACAAGAAACGCTTACAAACTATCTAAAGATATTAAAACGAAATTGTATAAACCTTAGGTATGAAATAAATAATATAAAAGGTATACAGTGTGTGTTAATTTAAAAACATAAAACAAAAAGGGTTCTAATGTGAATGAATTAAACAAACACACAAAATAACACCCTATTTTTGTGTGAGCAAACATATAAATATGCATTAGATAAATATGAGAGGACTGGCCAGAAATGGCGGAGGCTGGCTCAAATTAATTTCGTAAGTCTAAACTCTTTTATTAAATTACTAAATGTGCGCAGCCCATGGACTTGTGATATGTCAATTTCATAATTAAAATGCATTTGACCGTGTAGGGAGGGCCCAAGAGATTATGAGTACCCAAATTGAATATTCCGGGTTGAAAGTGAACCCGAAAATATAAATGAAGTCATCGAGAAATTTCGTCAAACACAATTAAAAAGGTCCGTTATGAATAATTTAATCTCATACTGTTTTGTGTTATTAATTTGATGAAACCTTAATTTAAGCTAGTGTTTGATTGTGAAAACGTTTTTGGGTATGTTTATTTTTATCATACTGGAATCTAAGCATTTTTTTTTTAAATAACTTTGCCTCACACTAGGAATTTCTCCTGTATCGTGGGTGCATTTACAAACATTAAAATTCACATGCACAAACAGCCAGACCCGGAACAACTACCTATAGGCCATACAAAATATTTCTTCCGTGCGGGAATCGAACCCGCGACACGAAGCGCAGCAGTCAATCGCTCAGTCACTGCGCCAAACGTGCCGTCAAAAAAAATCGAAAAAAAAAAACAAACAAACATTTAAATGAATAGTAAGTTATACAACCTTTACAATATTCTATCTATTTAAGTTCGTACTCAAAACGAAGCCAGTTGAATTTACTGAGCGCAAGCTGTCTACGAGTATTTGTGAGGTTGCATTTCAGGAACAATGCCAGTTCAATGTAACAGACATTTCAACAGTAATGACTCAGCAACTATGCACGTAACTAAAACTACTTTAAACTGCTTTATAATGTTTCCTATTCAAAATTATTACAAATTTAATTGATAGATATAACTTGACGTGTCAAAACGCAATGCCCTCAGGTCAATTCCACTGTTTGTAATCTAAAGGCTCCTGCATACCGTGCGAGTTAGTCGACTGGCCAAGATTTGAATCACCTGACACATCCACATTAAATCAGTTTTTGTATGATTTCGGTTTACTCATTGGAGTTCCCCTTTTAAAATTATAAAGGGGTGAATCAGTGCAGGTGCACTTTGCTTACAGCTCGTAAAAAAAAATTGTAGATAATTGAAAGCGGACAAATAGAATTATATTTTTTTGGAGAATTCTTGAAACCTAGATATTTCATTCTTAGGGTTCCGTACTTGAAGGGTAACTAACGGAACCCCAATAGTAAGTCTCCGCTGTCTGACCGTCCGTCCGTTTGTCTGTCAGTGGGCTGTATCTTATGATCCGTAATAGGTAGACAGTTGAAATTTTCACAGAATGTATATTTGTGTTGCCGTTATAACAACAAATAATAAAAATAAATTAAAAATTAAAGGGAGCTAAGCCCAACTACGATGACACGGAACCCTTCATGCGCGAGTCCGACACGCACTTGGCCGCTTTTATTAATCTTGACTATATCACTAAATCGATTTCACAATGATAGTACTTTATAGAAAGCTTATAATGCTAGGTTTTCTGACACAGGTCACAAGTTTTATTCTAACCATGTTGAACTTAATCATGACCTTTTACGATCTAGACACCTTCTAACTAAAACAATAGAAAAGTGAAAGACGCTTGCCCCTTTTATCTAACAACCAATCATCTAACTATCCCGTGTACCGACAGTCAAGCCGTTACGTTAGTAAGGTGCCTGGTCTAGTTAGAAAAAGGCTATTCCTATCTGTTTAGGTTTGGCTTTCAGTCGGACCGGTCAGAGCTGAATATCCGAATTAAATGACTGCCTATCTAAGCTCCACAGTCTATTTATTGTGAGCGATCTGTCAAATAATCTGCAATATTCAAAAAGTAGTACTATCGCCAAACTATTCTCGTGTGCAAACAGCCTAATGTCAGATCACTCGTTCCGGCAAGTTCGCGTGCATGATCGAGTGACCTTCATAATGCCGGATCAGAAAGCAAGCACTCGTTTCCCTATTAAGTTTATTTATAATTATTTTCTTTGTCCACTATACTATTGTCGAATCAAACACGACTTTCAAAGTTTCGATATGGACCGAATTCCGAGTAATACGTCGACAATTTAATTTTAGTACTCGACCCAGTTTTATTGACATACTTTTTTACTTAATTGTTTACCTTTCAGGCTTTTGTCACATAAATATTAATTAATTGGGTATCGTGTGAATAATGGACGACATTTTTATTTATTCGTGTTTTTTATGTTAATCTATTTATAATAATATATTAATAAATTATTCTATTATCAATTAAATTGGTTAATATACATTTCCGAGGCTATTTCGTTTTAATATTTATTATTGTTAAATTCAGCCGAGTGGTGTCAACAAAATTATATAATCTAATTCATCTTTTCTTATATCTATTATTAGATGTTACCTTATCACCAGCTATTATTAACAAAACTAGTTTCCGGTTGCGGAAGTGAGAATATTTCAAAACAAACAAATTCATTATTATTTCATGGACTGAGTAACCTTTGTTTTCAATCACAGTATTTTAATGCTAATGTGTTGTGTATGTTTCCTTTATTATGTAGGTATTGTCTTAGAGCTAAAATCACCGTGATGAATCGCTGTTATCATGTCTTCTTACCAATTAAATCATGCAGCTGTCTGGATCACGACCAATTTGACTATATTAGGACAGAGCAGTAGCGAAGGGTCAATTTTTGTAAGAGGTAAGCCGGAGTACATAACTTTAATGTGATTATATTATTTGTCTATAAAATACGGACTGTGCTGGTTTTCAAAGGAAAGCCAGTAGGAATCGAGTTGTATGGAACCTTCGCCACTGATACAAAGTAATTAAAAAACTCTACAATGCTAATTAAAATTACATTCTCTATTGTTAAATATACTATGTACGTATTAGTAGATACCTATCTACTTATAATGGCAGTGCAAACATGCGGATTATTGTGCAACGCAAAGGTAAAAAATAAAACAGATAAAAATTCATTCGTTTATTTTTATAAATTATAAATAACATGGGCTATAATCACAACTTCATTCACAACACTTATTATAATACATTATTTTTTTCAGCTCACTAAATATACAATTTAAATACACATGTCTAATATACCAGTATTTTTTTTTAAATACATACAACTGGGGGGTTACCATGACGTTGTCTTAAAACAGGAAAGAGGGTGGGAAAGAGATAGAGCTATACAGGTCGTCTAGCGCCATCTCTTTCCCACACTGGAATTACTTCTACTTTAAGACGTCATGGTAGGCCACCAGAACTGATATCCCATTTTTCCACTAAAGTTCGGCCAAATATAATAACCCATTCCGTGGGATACAGTCAGTTGGGAACAACTCATGCAAAAACTACCCATGCAATTAAATTAAACTACAGCAATATTTAACAAAAAATAATTTACAATCAATATGATATTCTCCAATTAATAGTTCTTGGTAGAATAACATATTAAATAGTTACATTTATATGTACAAATTTGTAACACGAGATTAGAAAATATGTAACTTTGATAATTGTTAGTTTTACCGTAACGCCAGTCTTCGTCTCACGACGACATTCTCTACTTACATTAACTCATACATAAATTAAGTATTTTTATTATTTTACATAATTCGATTTCCTGAAAAAATCGCAATCATAACCTATACAACTAAGTTTTTCAGCCACCATTTTGTTAGTAAACCTTTCAAATTTTTGCATAATTATAAAGCCAGACTAAGTATTTGTCTAAATTTGAAATTTAATAAAGAAGAAATAAAGTCCTGTTTGGCTATTCCTGGTCAGAAATTGTCGAACAGGGGTCTATTTCTGAGGCGAAAATGCCTAAAAGAATTACCTGATGTGCAGACAAAAGGTATGATTTTCTAAAAACCTCGTGTTACAATTTGTACTTTTATATTAGTGCTAACTACGTATGACTAGGGGTAATCATCGGCCGTAGGTTTTACCTTGCGAGCCGGGGGGAACAAAGCCGTAGCCTGATGCTCCTACCACCACGCCGCTGGTCTGCGAGGGGTCACCGCTGGGAGAAGGAGGGAACAGCACTGGACCTGGAACAGGTATACACCTAGTGTTATTACTTGTCTTATGAGTCGTCGTACATGTTAGGCTCTTGGTAAGAGACTGAGGTTAAAAATATTAATTAAGATGACTGGGGAGCAACTTCATCCTCATCTACAGCCGGGATTCACTCGCTGCTGGCATAGGCCTCTCTTTTTTATGCCAACCTAGGTAACTAAAATAGATTCACTAAATCTCTACCAAGTTTAATTAATTTACTATCTAAGGAAATAACATGCAAAAATTCAGACCCAAAAAGATTTTGAAAAAAACATAACCTCAAACCAACCTCAACATTAAAAATATTCTCAGAAACGAAACGAAAACGAACAAAGGAACGATTCTTTTAATCAAACGTTACTAGACGGAGCGATTATAATCAATCTGTCAGTTCAGAGATCAACTAACCACCATTATAAAATTTGTCAGCAGTCTGATAAAAGTTCAATCTTTAATCGTTAATCAATTGTCAAGATTTTATCAATTAGGTAAACGTGAATTTGACAATGAAAAAAATATTACATTGACACTTGATAATTGAATGACAATGGCCTTTGGGCAAAATAGAAGGTAGAAGTCACGCAAGCGCACACGCAGTATTCTGGGTTATTTTATAAATCGCTTCATTGGTTTAGTGGTTTGCTCAATTTTGGTAGGTTCGATGTAATCGGGGAAGAGCAAAAAATATAATTGGTTGGATTAAACCAGAAGTTTTGCTTGCCTTTGTGATTAAGATCTTGAGATTACCATAGTCTGGCTACCTCCTGACCTTGGTTTCCTTACTGGCTAACGAAGCGTTTAAATAGACACACTATTCGTATTGTTTAACGCAACCTCTCCAAGCTAAAGTAATGATTAACAGCTCGATATTTCATCCAAGACAGTTAAATTGTTTCTCTGGGACTTCGTTGAGCTTCATTATCTTAGCGCTTTTCTGGTGGTCGCCACTGTTGATTCTGAGATTCTGGCTTTCAGGAGTTGCCAACCAAGCATTCTACTAAGTTCATCAAACTAAGTAACTTTACGCAAAAATTATTGCTGGGAATCGACTTTTTTTTTTGGGAAGAAAAAATACGTTGTACGGTAGGACTCGATGGAAAGCACTCATAGCATTGTGCTGATGAATGGATTGAATAGTACGAGGGTCGTGGAGATGTGTAAAGTAAAAATCTTACATTAAAAACATGTATTTAAAAAAAAACTTTGAAAAAGTTGGAACTTTGACCCCCAATATCTCCGTAACTAGAAGGTTCCCAGGTATGGTCTAGAACAAAAAAATTATCGCAGTGACGGGGAAAACAAGTGCCTTTCGTTTATGTTAAGGGTCTATTTACACCCTTTATGTTAGCTATCCTCTGATAAAATTGCCGTTAACTGTAATGTACCAGCATTCTTTGACTTCGGGGTGTGACAGTCTTTGAGATAAATTACAGTACTTGATTAAGAAACTTGTTTAGCACACTCACAAATTATGTACCCACTGTACTCAAATTGGTAGACTTGCTACTTGTTAATATTTGGTCTAAAATGTCCTATTAAAGATTGATTGATTATGTTAACTGTAGTTTAATCGCAGTAATATTTAACAGGAGGAGAGCAGCGGTGGCCCAGTGGTGGCGGTCCTGACTTAGGAGCAGTAAGTCGTGGGTTCGAACCCAGGCAGGCGCATTACTTTGTGTAATTTATTTCATCACCACTGCTGTCAAAACGGTGAAGGAAAACATCGTGAGGAAACCGGTATGTCCTAGAACCTAAAATTCGAAGACATGTGATACCAACCCGCACTGGGCCCGCGTGGTGGATTATAGCCCATTCCCTCTCATAGAGAGGAGGCCTGTGTCCCAGCAGTGGGAACATTATAAGCTGCTGCTATGCTATACTATGCTAATATTTAACAAAGTGATAATGTAAGGTGTGACTTCTTTAACCATAGGAATTAATCACACTTTTCTATCAGTTCTACGGAAAATTACAGGTTATAATCATATATACATCATCACTTCCTTTTAAGGAGAGGCCTAAGATCACAAGTCTACAAACGATCGCAAGATAGATTGAAAAGATACAAGACCCACAATCAAGTCTATTGTAGACGATTGCTTCAGTTTTTACTTCACAGATCCAAGCCCGATAGGGTAAGATAATCAAATTATACCGTTAGAAACAAAGTTTCAATAAAGGCTAGATCCTAGAATCTAGGACTTAGACAAATGTTAGACTAGTTCAAAACACTAGATAAACACCCTTTCCCTCACTCAGAAATCTAGACAAATGCTTAGCTGCATTTTCATACTGATTTTATCAACTGAACTACTCAATCAGGCGCAACTCAATTTAGCGAAGTAAACTTTATTTATCCTTTGACACAATAATGAAGATTTGCTGCCAATAAGTTTATCGGTAATTGAGATATTATGCAATTACGTCGTATTATGTAAAACAAACCGGATCAAGATTATATTGCGATTGCGAGGAGATTTTCACATTTCTGCAAATAACTATAAAGTTATGGGCCGTAAATATGCGTCATTTTATCATTCATGTTTGCATCTCTGCACTTTCTTTATCGTAAAGGCCACACAGAGAGCAAAACGTGAATCGAACCGAGGAATCTACGATTGGCAGTTGCGCTTGCGATTACTAGACTAAAGAGGCATTTGTCCTGTTTTTATTAGGTTTTATGTACCATCCCAGTGCAGTTCAACGATGGTCTAGCCTTCCAAAATTGTAAGCAGTAGGTACGAACCCTGCCAGGTACTATACTAGAGCTTTGTATCTTAGAAGTTTAAACATTATAGGTTCGTTATGTTAATACTATGCCCAAAATGGGCCGAAAGACCACTATGTGGAGCCCGGACATCGCCAGAAGGCGTCGGAACAGACTTCGTAAAAGACGACGGGTCCAGCTGAACAAAACCAGTGGTCCACTTTAGCCCTGTATCAGAAGAACTGTAAGTCATGGGCCATGCGGCCATGAGACTTTTGCCCAGCAGCTGGATGACCTAGGCTAACAGAATCAGTACGTTTATGCTAGGCTTATACTATGTATAGTCGCTACAACATCAAGTTACCACAAATTGACAAATTTCTCCAAATGATTTAAAACCATAAAATATTGATGGTTAAGTTCAAAATCGAATGAGAAAATTTTACAGTTTGTGGTAACTTGATGTTTTGGCGTCTGTACCATCCCATACCACCCATGCTAAAAGGAACTAAGTACTTAGTCACGAGATTATGTGCGAGGGCAAGACGATTAATTCTTACATCTACTGCAAGGTTTAAGTACAGACTTATAATCTGAGCAATCTGACATTCGTCACACTCATTAGTTCCGTGTTTCCGCATGACTGTATGATGACAGTTTGTGTCCGTAAAGTCACTCTGGGAGTCTTGTATCTAGATACTTACGACTGAATTTCAGTCAATCTCAACGGAGATTACAAAGGTAACAAGCGCATTGCTGCTTCCAAATGCGCTTGTTTTTTTTGCTTTTCAGCCGGGTTTTTTAGTTTTTATAATTACCTTTTTAATTTAATAATGTGAAAAATTTCACAGACGATTTAACTTCTTGATTTTTTCCCACATACATATTATCATCATCATCATCTGCCTAGCCTTTTCCCAACTATGTTGGGGTCGGCTTCCAGTCTAACTGGATGCAGCTGAATACCAGTATTTTACATGGAGCGACTGCCTATCTGACCTCCACAACCCAGATAGTACTGGGTAATACGATACCCCTTGGTAAGACTGGCTGTCAGACTTTTTGGCCACTGACTACCTAACGACTGTCAAAGATCTACAAATGACAGCCGGGACCAACGGCTTAACGTGCTTTCCGAGGCACGGAGGAAACTCGGTATGTAATGGGTGGTCACCCATCCACAGACCAACCTAGGCAAGCACGGCTTAACCTAAAGATCGATCCGAGCGGCTGTTATTATTTAGCCACGAGCTCCTCACACACACATACATATTATATGGTCTGATAAACACATTATCCTCCCCAGTCAGGTAAAAAGGAGTCATTAACGAGCACAAGGAAGTGCACAAAAACATGGATTCTCTCAGTAATGTAATATACACCGTGTTCTTCGAATTATCCACAAACTTTGGCAAAAGCTTCTATAGCTTTTACAAATCAAATCTTACAATGAAAGTAGTACTTAAAAAGGCTTCGTTACAAAGATATTTGTAATTTCATTGAATGAAATTTAATTGAGATATGCAGTAAGAAAGGGCCTTAATTTGGCCTATGTTGCCGCTTAATACAATTAAATTATCAAATGCTATTTGCATTTCATTTGTACGTACGAGAGGAACCCGATAGTAAATAAAAACATAAATAAGAATTCACAAAGATTCGAAAGATTCGATTTTAAAGATTTCAAAGTATCCTTAATGAAAAATGCTTATTTCCGTGGTCTGAACATTTGGTCGAAGTTTATGTATATCGTCCGGAACACTGTGTATAGTCCGATGGGACGGCAATCCTACTATCTCACGACTAGTGAGATCAAACGCATGAGCCAAGGTTTACGGCTTTACTTGTTTTCACGGGAGTATTAAACCCCAACTTTTGAATTCTAGTCTGGTTTGGTGTCCAATAGTAAACGTACTACTTTTTCATTCTCGATGGCTGTCTAAATTGAATCAGCCCCAAATTTGTGACGAGTTTGGAACTTTCAGTAGCTTCCATTAGCTTCTATAATGTGCAAACAACTGGAGAGACACGATATTCTGTGTCTCATCGTTTGTGGGACAACATACCTACAACTCCGTATGCTCCATAAGTTCCTTGCTAACCAAAGTAAGGAAGCATTAAAAATTTCGTCATATCCGTCTGTAATTTCCTCCATCAGTTATAAAAGCCTTTACTCACAGGTATTTTGTTTTTATTTCCTCATACCGAACGTACAACTGTCTTCATTAAATGTTTCAATAATATAAATTAAATGTTAAGTTATTCATATTTAATATCTCTTAGAGATTAATGATTTTAACTATAAATGTGTTCATCGCTCTAAATTAATTATTTTTAGTATTATTTTATTTAAAGAAGAGTACTTGGGCGATATTTGCCCAGCAGTGGGGCATACAAGGCTATAAAAGAAAATGGCTTGTTTTGATAAATAAGTATCGTTACTCTAGCTTACCTATCCATTGGCTACTATCATTTTAGAATCAAAATCTTTGAACGAGATCTATTTTTTACTCTGAAGCTAATTAAATTATCTACAATAATTCACTGCTAAATCTGATTAAAAGTTAAGCAACCTATAAAGCAACCCCAACCAAATATAATTACGATAAAAAATCTAGATAATTACGCATACCAAATAGAAATCCTTTCAAATTAAAAGTCCTTGATAGACTTGCTAATTAGCGAACAATAAATTTGTCCAAATACGTCTTAACGTACAATTATTACACAATTGATTACAAATGTAAATCAGTAGCACGATAAGCTTTCGCTAACCTTATACTAACAGCTAATTATATCTGCACATTAAATTATTAGGTAATGAATGTCTATGACAAATAAGATGTTTAAGACATAAAGACACTATTCCACAGCAGCCCACGGCTATGCTACGCCCGTGTAAAGCTTCGCTTTGAAAGAAAATGTAGGAGGGATTGCCCACTAAAGCCGGCCACAGACGATAGGTTATGCATGACAGTTTTAAATGTGCATGCAAAACCGAGTTCTAAATTGGACAAATACATGTAACTGCAGCAATAAGTAGGCGATATTGTTGCTTTAGTGGTTGTATTACTTGTTATAAAAAATAGAAAACTAATGAGAACTGAGAGTTGTGCATGCAACCTGCTACACACGCTCGGTTATGCCTACGCAGTTGTATCGTGCAGGCATAACCAAGCAGAAAAAATATCTAATTCGATGTTTTCTAGGTTGCTTGCAGGCCAGGCTAACTATACACATTTTTGACAGGCAAAACTCCACCTGCATAACCTATCGGCTTAAGACCCAGGGTCACGCTATTCCCGAAAAAAATGCTAGCAAAACAAATGAACCGCGCCGCTAAACGTGGTAAACCTCTCCGTGCGTAGCCTCCCTGTGGAGTATCACCTTTATGGAAGTACGTAAATGGGACTAAATTATGTCATTACCTCCTAGGTACTCAAGGATAAGGCGAATTGTAGATCAAATAATTTACCTGTAGTTTTTGCTGTAATAGGACATAATTTATGCAAATGGATTGTTTGTTTGTGAAGATAAAGCTTTATGTTGTGTGTAGGCGGAAAATATTGTAGTATAAATACAACCTCATAGTTTTTTAAGCATTAGTTTGCGCATAATCAGCCTGTAATATTCCCACAGCTGGGACACAGACCTCCACTATGTGAGAGGGAGCGGCTATAATCCCCCGTGCAGGTCACAAAAATTATGACAGTTTCTGCACGATGTTTTCCTTATTCCGTTTTGTGTAGGGATCAATTTGGTTTGTTTTGCAAGGCAGTTTTTCTTTATGCTTTTAAAGTACGTGTACGTGTTGTAGTTTTATTCTTGGATATTTCCTACGAAAAATTTCCTGTTGCGATGGATGCTGATGTCGGCGCCTCAAATATGCATGGATAACCGCGGGGAGGGCGCGGGGCTCGGGGCTCGGGGTACCGAACCCGGCTGCTCGAGCGCCGCTGCGCGCCCTACCACACATACTGAGCTCACAGACGCCAGGGGCTGCAGTCTCGACATAGATAGCGACAAAAATCTTCAACTTTATTTCGAAACCTTAAGGTTGAAAATCTATTAAAAAATCGTTATGACTTAACGACCGATTTTTGTCGCTATCTATGTCGAGACTGCAGCCCCAGCCACTACGGGCATTTCATTGTACGGTCTTCACACGTTGCACTTTGTTAATTGTGGTATTACACCTATAAATACAGTCCACTAGTCTTTACTTATAAAGTCTCAACCGAGTCTATTCAGTGATGATGATGATTCTAGCATATTTACTAAATCTTATAAGTATGAGAAAGCTTACGAATCGTAGAGTAAATCTAGATGTTACGAATCTATTGTTTTGACTATCTTAATTTATGTTCTGTGTTTTATAAATCAACATTCATAATACAACAAAACAACTATGAATGATGAGTTTTAATGTATTCACTGAACACGCGATTAGCGACCGGGAAGTAAGACTTCCTAATTAAGTCTATTTATAACCTATAAAAACCTTATTAAAGATTTAAGTATTCGTAATATTTACTGCATATAAGTTTAGTCATAAATGTTTTTATAAATGTTTTTCTAGAGTTATGACTATATAAATAGACATCTTAGATGTATTAATAAATGGTAAATAGGTAGCTGCTTAAATGAATATTATTTTTGAAGGTGAGCTGCTAAGCATGAGGTTCTGGTATTGATTTCTGTCTCATTAGCAGCCCGATCTGGATTTGTGTCTAAATGATTGCATTAAGCGTGGCCCCATTTTGATGTGACTAGAAAATAACTGACGAGATGAGGATGTACCTACCTACTATAATAAGGGGTTCTGTCTAACCCTACGAAGATAACAGGCTTGTATTATTCTTTAAGGTTTTTGTTAAGCATTTTTAGCCTGACAGATACAAAATGGGCGACGGTAAAAATAGGCACTTAACCCAGGTCTTACATACCTAAGTTATCCAGGTCAGTAGATCATTTATATTATTGTAAGCTAAGCTGGGAAAGCTTACCGATACTTCGGTATCAACAATTCAGCTTTCATAATAAACCCAAATCATAAGAGCTAACAAGCTTAAGTGAAATCCTATTACGTCAAAGTCTACAAAAGACTAATAGAATACCTATTACTCTCTAAATAATAACCTCATTACTTCTAGATAATTACTCCTATCGCCTACGCATTTCATAATCTATTATTAGGTCCCTTAAAAAAACGATCGGATATGAAATCACATGATTGGCCCCCACGGCCGTTTCAGTGGCCCACATACATTTACGCAATCAGCGATTGTACACATTATTATAATAATGTAACTAACCCATAATTAATAGTATGGTAATAATGTGATGAAATAAACAGTCAGCCCATAATATCCCCACTGCTGGGACAGAAGAATCTTGTACGTGAGAGAGAATATGTCGTAATCCATCACGCGGGCCCAGTGCGAGTTGGGTGATATCACACCCCTTCGAATTCTAGGTTCTAGGACATGCCAGTTACCTCATAATATTTCGGCCCGTTACCACTAAGTACTGCTGCTGTTTTTGGAAATGAATAACATAGCAAAACATCACGCCTGTAATCCCCGAAAGGTTCGACAGAGGTGTTAATAGTAGGTACCCCCATATTTCACCAGTTATGTTTAAGGCGACGAGCATAAATCCAATCTTAGTGGCAGCTACTGAGTAATATCTGATGGAAAAACCCAACAACATTTAACCCGACCCGAGAATCGAACCCTGGACTCCATGCTCACCAGTAGCGCTTACAACCAGAAGACTAACGAGGAAGTCGAGATATGACACGCATGACTACTAAATAGAGAACAGTCGTATTGGCAAGATTTTAAAAACAAGAACAGCTGATAACGACCACGGTGATAAGATTACTCAGCCAGCATTACCAGCTACTGCCGGGTAATTCTTCGCAAACTATCTTGATAATTAGATCATATTTTAGCACTTCATATCCGTTATCGTAAGATGGCGACATATTTTGTTATCTATTGTAAGGTGACCCACCGCGGTGCACGTTGTGTTAGGTTTTGAAAAGAAATGTATTAATGACCTTTTGTTAAAATAAAGCCGTATTCTGACATTCACTCCGACAAGTATCCCCGTTCTGATGTAATATTTACAGCTAATTAATACCTAATTATTGAAAGTATCATATCTACAATTATTCAAAAACTAAGGTCAGAAAAACGTAAATATGCAACTGAAATTCATTCTTGGCCTCTTTATGAATCTGATACACATATTAATTAAAATTACACACATACGTCTCTTTTCCTCGCCTTTCATATCCTGTTGCAAAACCTCTGTGGGTGGTCATTGACGTTGGCATACAGGATGTAGTAAAAATGTAAAAAAAAAAACTTTAGTAAAGATAAATACCATAGAGTCTAATTTTTACAGCTTAAGACCGAAAAGTGTTGAAATTGATTAATTGATTTTTGGGAGAAGAGGACAAAATGTTGTGAGGTGGAGGCAGATATAATTTGACCATGAATGGAACTCAATAGATTGATAAAAATATTAAAAAAAAATCTATTTATAGACGTATTCAATTAATTCACACAGCTTAATCCGCTGTGTAGTAATAGGTAGTAAATAAATAATTAATGAAATTTTGTAAAAGACTACTTTTAATACCGAAGGTACACAGGCAGGCAGATCACTAAGAAATAATTTATGAAATTTATATTAGATAGGTACGTGATAGAATATTAAACTCAACCTCAAAAGCTGATGAATGATTACCCACTGTTTACACAATTCCCTGTACATAATATGTTCGTGGGTATAATTTACTTCCGAGATACATAGTTAATGATAAATGTTATTGTCTTTCATTCTACTACAGCACGCGACATAAACGTTTGTTGCGAAATATTTGTCCTTAGGAGGGCTGAGGTACACTCACGGACATAAATATGTACACCTACACTAGTCTTGGCTACCTAGTGTTTTCTTCCAAAATCATTAACATCGTCTTTCTGTCCTTTGGCCCAATTTACTTGGGGTTGGCGCAGCATGTCTTCTTCTTCCATACTTCTCTATAGCTCATCAACTCTTCAAACACCTCTTTTCTAGCCCTCCTTTACACAGTGCATCCATCGTTTCTTTGGTCTTCCTCTACTTTTATAACCATCAATATTTACTTTATCTTCAAAAGTATTCATTGATAATAGCGTTACTATGACAGCATCTTCAAACCTATGTTACAAGTCTCATATCAAAGTTTCAATTGTTATTTTGCCAAAAAATTACCTTCGTACTTTGCTTGTGTACATATTTATGATCGTGACTGTACATAGGTAGGTATCGTAGTAAAGTAGGATGTCAAGTTCTGATACTAAATAGCTCGTGTATTACAAATGTCTGTGAGTCATTGTGTCCCTTTGTGTCGTTACGAAAACAGAAAGTGTCAAAAGTTTTTTTTACTATTATACCACAGGTATAGTCAAAAGAAATTGAAGGCGCTTTGCTTTTTATAGACAGGACTAACAGGCCTGCCAAACACTTTGTTGTTAAAGCAAAATATTAAAAAAATCGAATAAATATCCACCTATAAAAATAAACAATGATTACTTTTTACTCTTTGTTGACTTTTTTAGTTATTACAGACAATTACAACCAGAAACAAGGATCTTAACCACTAATTACTCCAAAACAATCATAACTACGCATAAATCTATATCTAAAAAACTTCACGCAACGAGAACCATGCTCTAATTGCAAAACGAGGCATCGCCATGACATTGAAACAAAGAAACAGACCGCGTGAACGTATTAGCAAATGCTAAGCTAATCGTGACTGAAACACGAAACAATTAAATTAACCACACTTACATGATATTATCTGCTTTATTTTCAAATGGTTTATAATTAAAATTCTAGACGAAAACACGTTCGGGTGCTAGATGATGATAATCGAAGTTATTAATGAGGACGTAATGGATAATCTGGTTTCGAAACATTGTTCGAGCGATTTCTAATGTGTAACTTAGCTTCTGTCGAAGTAGTCAAAAATCGATGAAAAAATTCTGGATGAAATCACATTGAATGCTAGATGATGGTAACTAAAGTTGTTAAGAGTCCTTGACTGTCGACATTCAGGTTCGGTCCCCTACCAAGGACTGGACACAAAACACAGGTCTGAGGTGGCTTAGTACGCAGTGTGTCGAGGATTGTTCCTATTACATTTTGATTAGTCCATCGATCGAATGATTTATGCTAAGGTTGTCTAACTTCAAATAACGTTATGTCAATATGTGTATTTGAAGGTTACACAAGTGACAAGGAATGCTAGAACACAGAGAAGAACAACAACTATTTGATAGGAAGATTTGAGAGCCTTAATCGTATATACACGTTAATAAACTGTCAAGAATTAACGAGATTTCATCAAGTTTTTGACATCGACTGTCCCTGAGATGAGATGAGATTACGAAAAGACTTTGATCGTTTTTTAAATTACGAAAATTCAGTTTCTGCTAATTCTCAGTCAGTAACTGTTTTATTTAGCACCGAATGACTCTATGTATTCATTGAATTTGAATATGAACTTTTCAGTCACCTCACTAAAATATATGGGATGTGAAACACTGATCTGTTTATGTAGTTTCTGGTATTTATAGAATTCGTTCTAAATCACACAGTAAAATCCAATAGTTATTACATTTATATTACAATTCGACAGCTTTACGCAATCGTATAAAATATACAAATCGACAAATATATAGAGTTTATAAAATGTAAATTTAATGTTTGTCGCGTGATTAGTTAATTAAATGAAGTCTATTTGGATGGAAGTAGAAGAAAAACAGTGTTTGGAACTCTAGAGAGGAAAACAAGTCGTTATGGAGATAAATGGTCCCTATTGACCGTATGTCAATGTCCATTAACAGTTACTATTGTGGTTTTATGGGCTGCTAGTACTTCTGCAAATGAAGCAGTCATTTATTGTTAAGAAGTCATTGGTTTAAAGGAATTAACACAATTACATTTTTACTGACGATAAAAATATAAATAAAAGGGGAAGTCTAGTCGCATTTGAGACCATGATTTTAATATTGAAACCATAATCTTGACTTATGTAAAGCTTCACCAGTTTCGTCTAAATTTAAAATACAAAAATATTTCAGCGAAAAAATAATACAAATTAACCCAACAAAATCAGCCACCCAAATGTTATACACACAAAGTTTATTTATTTAGGAACACAAGCTGTAGCCATAATTAATTTTGATCGAGGGATGCGTATTGTCAAACGCGGGTTTGCAACGTGTCCTCGGTTTTTGCTCGACAGAGCATGATTCTGTCATTAGGACCCTTCTAAGAGCTTGTCACACTGCGGTTACGCTAAAATTGAACGGAAAATATGCCATGGCTAGATGACCAACGAGAGCATGTATGGCTTAATTTGTCTCGTTATAATGGACAAGTGGTGTTAAATTGCTGGCTTATTAGCTTCGTTTTGAGCTATTGGCTTGGAAAATCGATGTGGACATGTGTGGCCGAAAGGTAAGAATTTACATTATTTGCACTGAATTTCTTTTAAACACCATCCTTCTAATCCCATTTCTTAAACCCTAGGCTACTGTTTGGTCGTTAGTTTGATTGAAAACTTTAAGATCGATATTTTTTGTTTCTAGTCGATATAAGTGGCCCAATAAAAGTAAAACCAAAGAGTCTCCAATCAGTTACATTTACAGTACAAATAACCTTATCTACACAATGCAACAAATTACGTGTCAATCAGTACTAGTAAATTTCAAATTTTATGTAATGTTTTATGTCGAAGCGTTTAGCACATCAGCGTTACCTATTAACGTTCGTCTCAAACAAAGTCTGCAAACAAATACTTGTGACAACGGTATGTGTCGTTGTTTCTAACATAAACAACCTAAATCATGTATGTACTACACAGTTGGGATCAAGGCCTGAGTTTGTGCTACATTTTGCGTCATTTACATCACTTTAGTGACTTCTAACTTCACACGAATCAAGTAGGGAACCCGTAACAAATGCTAAATAAATAATATCATTAAACTTTTAACTAATTGTCGCGTAAAATAACACTGCAATGTTAAAATTCTAATTGGCAAGATGAAATATTACCACGAGAAGAAAAAATGAAAGACAATGCGAAAATTATGAGTCTGTCGGTCGTTCAACTCATTCACAATAATGATCCCGCGCTTTTTCACACAGATAATGAAATATTAATGAGAATAAAACAAACACCAAGATATGACCTTTTTGGAATGCATTTTAAAAATTAAAAGAAAAAAACTGTTCCGTTTTTTGTCGTCGTGTTGGTTTAGTGTGTTTAACGAAATATTTAAATAGAGAATTTTGACAACACAATTATTTAAAAAAAAAACTACGTTTTAGATAAGGTGCTATATTGGACGACATTACGAATTTCTTTCACTACAGCGTTCACGAGATGCCCTTGTAAAATATAGACTGGCAACAAAAAGTATTTATCGTCTATTATGAATGGTTCACTACCGTCTGGTCTATTGTGTGCGTTATTTATTCACAGCAAAATTATTATTGCCTTAAACAAATTGATATTGAAACCATCTTAATTAAGAAATCACTCAAACATTGTAACGAGATTTCTATTGTTTAGATGACAACCAGAAATTCGTCCTAATGTAAATAATTCACGTCATTAAAAGCGAAGTTTGCAAGTTCAATATTGAATACAAACAAAAGTCTTTGTAAAGGTTTATTCAATAAGGGCCCGCGTACCGAAGGCAAGCAATGAGTTGGTCCGTTAAAAAGTTCCAATCAAGATATTTTCAGAGAAAAGAACTGTCCTAGGGGTAATTCCACAACAGACAATTGAATAAAATCTAAGTCGAAGATGTGTAATCGTCATTGTAAACTAAGGTCAAAAGCTATTGACTCATCTTGTTGAAAGACTTTCTTAAAAGGAATAGAAAGTGAAGAAACCAGTTTAAAAGACGATCTATTGTGAAAATATTGTAATGTGTCCAAGAAAACCAAATGCTACAAAAGTTAAAAATTAAAAAGTGCTCGAAAACCAGTCAATTTTCTCATAGTAAACTAATGCTCTCCCCTCGCTCCAATTTACACAGATCCCGCTCAATATCTTAAAATGAATAAAGCCAAGCTAGCTTACATAACAAAATGCAAATAGACTTACAACTGCGGTTTGTTTAACCGTAGAAAAGGACCAGCCATTTAATTATGTTTAATTTCCATACAGCAAGCCTTGTATCAATCTACAAAGGTTCCGTAACAGCGAAACTTTGTTCGCTCATTCCAATTTGTTTTATTGCACACAGCTTTTACAAATACTTGTTGCGATGTAAATAAACCACGTATAAAAAGACCAAAGTATTTTATCAAACTTTCCGGAACTGTGTTCTGCGGCCGCCATTTTTTTTTTTCTCCTGCCATGTTATGCGGTAATAATATGCCTTGTACTTAATGCTTCTACGTCCCGGAATTTAGGTGTGTCCATTAATCAAAGTGTATTGGATTGAATGGATAATTAATTATAGGTATAAGCTTAAAATCCGAGCATTTGGCCGTATTAAACGCTTAATCTACTTCCTGCAATGGGGTTTTAGGGCAAAAGGTGGTCTCGTAATTTAAATTACGTGATAAAAGGTGCGATTTGTGTTATAAACTGCTATCTTTAAGAGAAAACAGGGACTTCGACTCTCCATACAAATGCATTCCCCTTTTTTCTTCCTGACTAATGCATCTAGAGCAATCATTTATTTTTTCATAAAAGCTACTGTTGACACGTCCTTGTCAATACCTTTTTTTCAGCAACTAATAAGTAAAGAAAATATGACCCTCCAAAAATGACAAAAATGCCCCATTTTTATGGCCGTGATTAGAGACAAATTCGAAAAAAAATTAACATAAAAGAAATTGATAGAAACCTAGACATAGGTACTCTTTCTTAAAATTTAAAACTAAAAAATAATTGAATCGGCTCAGTTTTAGAGGAGATAAAAGGGAATACGATACGCCAATCTCGTCAAAAATCTCGACAAAATTTTGTGATATAATAGGTCTGAGCTGCAGCTGGGGCAGGCTTTCTTCAAATACCTATTTTTCAAATTCCTCGCAGGCCCTGTTCCCTCTTAAGTGTCTGTTTTCTTCCCACACCAAAGGAATTCAATTTTCGCAATGCAGCTACATCGATTTACTAATGGTGGAACTGAGACAAACGACACGAAAACAAAACACAACGGGGGGTTTATCAAACGACACAGGACATTAGCCATCGAGTAAAAGGACCAGCGCTCTGTACTAGCAACAACAAAAGCGTTTACCAACGACTGTTATATCAGTTACATGCAATTAATTATAGTGCAGTCGTCTACAGTCGTACTTCCTCAATTTCATCGCCATGGACATTAGTGAGTGCCGAGCCTTAGGGAATTGCTACTTGTGCAACTAGAAAAACGTCATTATGGTGCTATTTCACCAATAAATGGTAGCTAGTGGATACTGCCTAAGCAAGATCTAGTGCAAGAGTCGTCACATCATGAACAGCTCATAAACTGGTAACTATTGGTTTGGTAGCCGATAGTTTTGTAGCTCATTTCCGTCATACTAATAGTTACTTATTGAAGCTCAATCAAACTGAACTACGATATCGTAAACTAATTATTCATCCGGTCCTTCGGGACTTCATCGTGTGAAAAACTTGATTTTATGTTAGTTTTCTTAGTTTGCAAAATAATAAACTGTCTAGTTTGTGTACGGCATCCGTAACTACTTACAAAGAACGAATATTTGAATAATAAACGTGCACTTAACTGCCAAAAAATGTACGCAATATGGACTTTTCGTAACATTCAAATGCGATATATATCTACATGGGCGAGTTACTTATCAACCATGTCCGTTTTTAACCAACATTGTGAAATGTTTTGACCAAGTACAAGTCGATTGAATAAATCGCTGAGCTGATAAAATAACGATGACTGATTGCGATACCGGAGTAATTATTATTCAGCGATCGTTTGAATGAAGGTATATTATTTGCATAGTTGTAGGAAATTGTGGTAATTGGTGATAGCGTGTCTATTGATAGAAAAGTCGATGAAACTGTTATGGAATAATTACTTATAATTATATCGTAACTAATATTATAAATACGGAAAAAAGTTGGTTTGTTTGTTACCTTTATACTAATAAACGTCTGATCGGATCGTAATGAAATTTGGTAAGGAGATAGATTATATCCTGGAGAAGTACATAGGCTAACTTTTTTTTCTTACACATACACATCAAAATTTTCAGGCGAACAAAGTCGCGGGCAACAACTCGTTTAAAACTAATTTTCAACAGAAGTCACTACAATATTTGTGTGTGTTTTTTCCTGGTTAAGCCAAAGAGGTGGAGGGTTTTTATCTTCGAAACCTAGTGGGTGTGGTCTAACTGTCTCAGTTAGTTTAGCTGCCAGTGATTATTTAGTTCTTTCAAGCTTGATTTGTCAAACAAACCTATTTACTTCCATATAATAGGCTCAAAGACGTTGCAGCACGTATGCAGCATGCAGCAGACAGCCCAAAAACGTGTACAGCAGCTGCAGACAGCGTGGGCTAACGTTTTACGTTTTGCAACTATAAGATAACCATCGGACTACAATGTTCTTCTCACGACCTTGAGACGCAAGTTGGTGTCTTAATGAACACACTATGACATACCAAGCTATACAGTCCAGAATAAACTGATCTCTTACTGTGTGGAATATCCTGTACAATGTAAGGTCTGATTATACTGGTATTGAATAGGTTTATATGTCGTCAAGTGTACAATAAAACATTTGGTTGTTTGACATTGTTTTTAATACCCAAAACAGTTGACATTTTTAATTGCTTTGAGGTTATTTACATGGCTTGGGAATAATTAAAGTTTGTCTTATTTTTTATTTTGTAATGTGTGACATTGAAAAGAGCTGGGTATTGACAATGTTGTTCATGGAGGTTTTTAGTGTCACATGATGACATGACGTACAAGTTTTTTTTATTTATTCATTTGCTATGTTTTTCCTTACAACGCGTGGTGAAGTAACTACGACCTCTCAATCAGAGTTGGTTTGAGTCACAGCGCTGTAACTTTTTTTTTTAAATTGATGCATAAAATGGAACTAGTAAGTCACTAGACATAATTATTATGGCAAAATAATACAACATGCATCTATAAAGCGAATAACATACAAAATAAAAATATCTATTCTATTCGATTTGCATTTACACGAATAGGCTGAACATAGTAACAATCCCTGGTGGATTTAGAACTAAGTATTATAATTAGAGCCAAAGAACAGTGACTTAGGAACAACATGATTGTGTATTTATTCAGGTGATACTTAATTTTATCCTTCTAGTGCAAATATTTAAGTTGTCATGCATGTAAAAGCCTCCTTTTGGTAATCAGGTGCAATTCTAGGATAAGACATGCACTATCGGAGATACGTGCAAATCGTATGTGAATCTCAAAGGCTCCCGACTCAAGGTAGTAGTAGGAACCGTGGGCTTGTATTTTATTGTATAACGGGCTGGTGTCCGCAACTCAACGTCAAAGCGCGTATTTTGCGCGCGGAAATGAACCGTGGGCTTTTAGTTGGTAGGAGTTCGACATAACCGGGGAGAATGTAGCTCCCCAGAAGTAGGGTTACCATAAGGATTTCCCCACAGAAACAAAGGAAAAAGGCAACTATGGAGAGGCCTATGTCAGCTTGCAGTTTTCTGCGACAGGTTGAGTTGAATGATTGATTTCCAAAATACAACACAATACCACAATATCTGTGCTATTTCCAATAGGTACCAAGCAGGCATGCAATAATAAAAAACAGAAAAAAACCTTGGAATTCCTTACCGGGGTTAGCCCTGGGGTCTCTCGCTGCAGCCGCGAAGTTATTGTAACTCGGGGCGCCGAAGCTAGTGCCGAAGTCGGAAAAGTCGACATCGTAGTGTCCGAACTGAGCCGACGTCAGCGCTATGCATGCGCACACGACTAGGGCCTGGGGACAAAATAAAAACTACTTTAATACATGAGAAATTAGCATTATTCTTCTTTAACAGACAAGAAAGAGCATCGTGAGGAAACCAGCATGTTCTGGAAAAGAACAATTTAAAGGCATTTTACATCTGGAACGCACTGGACCAGTGTGGTAGATAAGGAGCCTTTCGCTCTTACAGAAAGGAGGCATGTGTCCCAAGTTCCCAACACTGGGAACATAACAGGCTGACTGTGCTATGTCTGTGCCTTGTTTTATGTATTTCCTCAGGCTTCAGTTAATCCAAATTATTTCTGAATCCGTGTTCCGTGAAGAAATATGGTGAAGTGCAATGTTCCAACGTTTATACAGTTTTTTTTTAGTTCCATAAATTGATGTATTATAATGGTCTAGCCGACCGGTGATCAACTTTGTATATGTACCTATGCTAATATGCTATTGTCCTCTTTATATTATGTAAAGACTATCCCTTTTTAAAAATTCCCTCTTGGAAAATTAGGATAAATGCTACTTAAATATAAACCACAAACAATTTATAGGTAGTTTACCTTTCAAACCAACAGTACATAGCTACCTAATGAGTACAAAAACTATATACAAGCAAAAAGCATGCATATAAAAGAACGCGTGCCATTTAATGTCATGGGTTTTTTAACCATTATCCGTTTTAATGCTCGACAATGGTTATTTTTTGTTATAATTACTGAGATATTTTTAAACGCCATGTGACATAGATAAACTGTTTTAAACTTTAAGGTTTTTAAAAGGTCATTATACTATAAACACTAACCAAATTGATTTTTAAAAAGCTTACAAAGAAAAACGGTGTACTACTTATACCTAAATTGTCTACTTACGAAAATACATGAAACTCCTAATCTGTGCGGTTAATAATAGGTCGATGAACTAAGTCTTACAAAAAATTAACAAGGACATCCGTTTTCAGAACTATTTTTTTTGCTCCAACTCGTCTGAACTAAATTTTGCTGTCAAAATGCTTTTAAAAATGTATGTACCAGCCACTCAATAAAGTAACGTAATTGTAGCATTTTAAACAACCTACGAATCAGCACCTAGCTATTTAGGTAGATAATTAAAGAAGGCCACAACGAACTCAAAAAAATTCACACTGTGACCCACGATTTGATTATAAATTGAAGCAGAAAAAACTACAATCATTGGGAATACAGTGATATTTAATTCTAATTTGAACTATAAACTTTTCGGTCCAGATCATAATCTAAGATAAATTCAAATGATACATGGAGGAAACGACACATCGAACGAGCAAAAACATAAAACAAAATCGAATCAAATATATCTCACAAATCAGATTGTATCTTGCGCCGATACAAAAATATTTCATACATATGACTCGAAACATATTTATCATTAGAACAAAGAGCCTTTTAATCGATATGAATATGTTACAATTTAGTTACATGTAACATACATAATTATCTTTTTTTAATCAGTAGGTACAGCGCTCTATCACTATGGTTAATGTAAAAGCTTGTCCTGTTTCCAAAGTACTGTCTTTTATGTCATCTATACAATCATCAGCATCAGAATCTCAAGTCTTATATCAACTTTGTTGGAATCAGCTTCCTCTATACAAGAACACTCAGAATCTAAATTCAAACTGGTTTGGATTGGCCTGAAAGGCCAATCCAAACCAGTTTGAATTCCTAATCCAAACAGTTTGAATTCCTAATCCAGACAAAAAAAAACTCAGGCCACAAAAGTAAAAAAAAATACAGGATATTAAAATTTTTGGCCAATAAAGTATTTGACTGAAGAAATCTATTTAGTCCGTCAGTTAGAATTAAAAAAAAACGGACTTTTTTTTTAAATGACCACGATACAGCAGCGCGTTGAAATCTCGCGTGACGTCCCAATTTCTGTTACATTTTACTAGCCAGTGACGTCATAAGCCCCCCCTCTCTTGAACTTCGATGCGCTGTATCGTCGTCATTTTTTGATTATGTGACAAAAGAAAAAAAAACGTGTTCAGCGTTTTTCGGTGATCTAACTGACGGACAATTTTTTTTTCGATATTGTCAAATAGCCTATTCCTACCAAAGTAACTCCTCCAAACTCTTCACTCTTCAATACTTTCTAAAACAATTTATAGCCATCCAATACTCCATATTCATATAAAACAATACAACTTACACAACCGGCTTTTATCAATTCACAATTGCGATAGTAGGAAGGTAGTTTACAGTATACGGAAACTTAGTGACGCAAGCAATGCATACATTCATACGGACTCGAACTGGTTTAGAACAGATTCGAACAGGTATGTGATCTTGATATGTGACCTCAGACGGGGACGTGGACTGGGCGTGCGTGAACCCTGTCGCGGCTAGTCGGCACTCAGCTGATATGTGCACACGTGTTTGGGTGTGTAGACCGGCGGTATAAACGACTTAAGTTTTAATTTTACGTTCGACAGCGGTATATACAGATTTTACTTTTGTTTTGTCTTTCTGTATCCTTTTGACCGAAAGAGCATAAACGCCAAGTCACAATTTCACCTACCATTTTGTCATATATTTGTGTCGTTTGACGTACAGGGCACGCGCTTGCTTGTCACGTATATGAGACAATGGCGGTCAAAAGGTTAAAATTACATGACGTTCACCAAAAAACCAAGTATACTGTCATGCAATGTTTGAACTAAATTTATTTTGAAATGCTACAGTTTAAGAAACCAATGATTACTACGAACTAAACAGAAAGTATTAAGAATAATCACTGTAAATTGTCAATCAAGCTTACGATTTACCTAACTCGATTTTGATGTTCAGTTTTCAAACGTCTACCAAAAGAAAGGTTGGCAAAGCCCACAATAGCCAGCTTAATTAAAACTAAATAATCAGTAGCAACAAGAATGAATAAAGTAACTACTTATAAACTGATTGCTTCCGCATCTAGAAACAGTTTATCGGCTACTGGACTATCTTTCGCAACAAGTCTGGGCCACCCGCCCGTCTGTACGGCCCTACGCAACATACCGTACCTGTTCCCATTAAAGGACACGTTGTAAATGCTTTCCGAATCCAATATGGTAATAAGTTCGATACCCACACTTTGCTTGCAAAACTGTGACAAATTTTATTACTTAGTATTTTAGTAAGTCAAAGCCCTTTGGAGGTGTCGTAATTAGTTATGGTTATTGTTTAAAAAAATACTGTTGTTTTGTTTATGGTCACAGCGATGGGTGTCAAGGCAGATTTGGAACAAAAAAAAAACATAACGAATAATAAATTGCGTGTTGTTTGTCGTTTAATTTCCCATACTTAACCCAGTTTAACGTTATTCATAAAATATTTGAATGAGACGTAATTTTTAACCAATTTCCAATTGAAACTAATTTGAAGGAAGTACCATTCTAACCCTCGTCTGGAGTCATTTACAGGTTCAATTAGCACTATAATATTATATCCATCGATCACTGTCTAACCGATAAAATGCAGTTAAACAGAAACAGGTTAGTGATTAGAACATCGCATATCCAAAACAATCGGGTTCCCTATCAACAAATCGCTTTCCAAATACGGTTTACTGCACAATAATTATTCATTATGAAATGCCATTAATAAATAAATGAAATGGAGTAAAGAGCAATAAAATACTTTAAATATTCTAACTTGGTTATGTGAAGTAACGAAGCTGGTTTAAATGGTGCCTAGGAAGTTTAGTAACTAGAGTGTTCAATTGATGAAACTGTTCGCGATAAAACTATACAGATAATTGTGTTATACAACGGCTTTTAGAAAGGCTTTTAGGGTCTAGTGGGTCTACTTCAAGAGTGATGAAATACTTATCATCGTCAAGTGTCAGAATTGTTCTAGTGTTTGCCAGTCTTTATTATTGACACGATAATTTGTGAGATTATACCAAAGTCTGTGGGTGTTAGTTGAAACAGTCAGGTAGATCAATTGATTAACAAAATAAAAAAGGTGATAATTGCTTGGATTGGTGACGATTTTTACACAGCAATTAACACGCTTTAATTGTTGGTTCTAGATGTCAAAACCCAGTAAGTACCTAATGCTTTGTAAACACTCTAATCTAGGTCTCATCTGGTTAGTCCTAAAACAATGACAAAGTTAAATGGGAAGAGGTTAGATAAATCATAATTTCGCTATATTTATGTATGTATCATTACCGACCTAAGCGAGACGACACACGCAGTGCTTCATTGACTTCTATTTAATTTAAGTAAGTTCTCACTTGACAGGTATAATGTGATTTTCCGATTACTAGCAGATTACTAAGAGTGGGTGAGACTAATCGTTGCAAAACTGACAGGGTGCAAGTTTCGATAGCGACGAGTTTCCGATAGTACTCGATAATTAAACTATTAATAATGTGAGTGGAAACACGAGTGATGCGAAATTGGACCCTAATGTATGAGTAGATTTCTCTAAATTAGATTAAACTATTAGACTTTTTTACTTTGTATTTCTGACTTCGTTTCTTTAAGCCCCTACTGTGAAACATGAGCTTGCTGTATGTTTGGGGTGTAGTTTCTTAAAAAAAAAACTACCTTATAGCATTGTGATATCCTGATGTAGCTTGTATAGAACCTTGATACAGATTGACTGAAAAATCCAGGAAGATTCATTTAGAATACTGGAATTGTTGTGTATAATCAGATATTCGTATTTTCTACGAATCTAAAATTAAAGTTATGCATAATCATAATCAGCCTATTAATGTTCCCACTGCTGGGACGCAGGCCTCCTCTCTATGAGAGGGCAAGTACTATGAATAATCATTAAGTTAAAGTTATGGCTTAATGATTATTCATAGTTTACGCAAATCGAGAAACAAATTGTTATTGTTTATAAGTTATTCTAGTTTATGTGACTTTAGCTTAAAACCGAGATTAAATTCGCCAATTAGCTGACTTGTTATATTAAATCATTTCTTAAGTCTATAAAACTTAGCCTATTCTAGTGAAGAAACATTCTATCCGACAGTGATGCATCATAAATCTGCCAGAATCTATTCGCTAGAAAGTTTACTAATATACCTGTCTTCTTACGGCATATATTTGTATTATGTATTCTAGAATTGTTTAAATAAATCTCTCACAAATAATTAGCTTAGATTACCTAATAGTTATTCTGTACCCAATAGTTGTCTACATAGGTACCATAAATCTGTCCGAAGTCTCGCTAACAACTCTTCCTGACCAGTTTCTACCTTCCTACTACTGCTAACTAATTGATTACTCAATCCAATAATATAACTTATTCAAATAACAACAAAAAGGTTCTATAACCACCGCCATTGCTGCCTTTACGCTATTATATTGATGCCTGTCGTAATAATTTATAATATCGAGACAAGTGATATTAAATTACGCAAATGTAAAAAAACTGTAACACAAAGTTTCTAAAAATAACCTTTTGTTTGTTAAGGTCAACATGTTATTAAATAATAGCAGCTGCATGTACACAATGGCCCACGTTGGCCACTTTTCATCGTCCATCGATTACTTTGAACTAAAAAGTATTTGTAAACTCAAATTCTTGCCAGTAACAGAATACTGGCCAGTAAGATTCGTTATGTTTAAGTTTGGAACGTTTTCTCCCAAGGCATAAACCTCTTCTCTTTTACGTGATTGTTCCTTGTTTGATGGCAATCCATCCTTGAACTGCTATTATGTCTTTGGTCAACCATCTTTCTTTAGCTCCTAGCGTAGACTCCATATTCTCCGTCTGTCAGAAATTGCTTAATTCTGTTCTATTCTGATTCTCATCATAAAATTGCACCAGAGTCAACAAGGTCCTTCACTAAAGTCTACGTGTACCGAGTACAGACCGCAGCCGATCATGTGATTTGAATAACATTCTCTTAGTCAACCCACTCGGTATGATTTCGGGAAATAATCGAATCGGACTGTTCGATTTGAGAGTCAAATTGGGTTGCGAATCGATTTGAGTTAGGTTTTTAGTCTAGCTGGTGTTGTTGCGCTTGGCGTTATAGTGTGGATCTTGCTGGACTTCGTAGGAAACTTTTACCATGCATAACGTTAAGAGGTGTAGAACCAGGTACTGATTCCACAGTAAATGTTGGTGACACGATGTCCCCTCCAGCGTGTCATACATTAATACATACATTGCAACTAAAATAACCTAGTTTTATCTAGATTTACCTAGAATTATCCAAGCTTTTTGGGTAAAGGCCAAGATCAAATACTAATTAAATTCAGTCTAAAAACAGGTATTTTTATTTAGATTGACATTTTGCTCAATGCATCAATCATAAGCATTCATTGTCAAACATTGGACTATTTATAAATATTTAAAAATCGAAGGCAACCCAGTTCCATCTTGGCTGATTAAAAAAATACTGGAATAAATCTACATTATTAATTACCAAAAACATTTTACACTATTAAATTAACTATCTAAAAGGTATTCTCGAAATATTAGTAAACGCTGACTAATTTCTCATGTCAGAAATTAAAGCAAGGTTAAGCAGCGTTATTAATTGACTAACGAAAATACCTTTACATTACATTCTTGGAATATATTAAATTCTTTGTGTACATATTAAGTACACTGCACATGTGGAAAGCTAGCCAAGTCAAATTGAACCTTGTTCAAAAATGATAAGTTTAATATTTACGTGAAAGGTAACTCAATAGCAAATTCGTTTAATGACATGCCTCAGGCAAAGTTATATGTAGGAAATTAATTATGATAAAAAAGCTACTCCACATAGTTGTTGCAGAGTTGAAAAATGATCTGTGAATTAATTTATAATGGTTCAACATTTCGTAATATCTACGCATCGTTTGGCCAAGAGACTAATGCTCTTTTATAGTAACTCTAGGGGTCACCGAAATAAATGCGTATATTAAAAAGCTCCGTTGGATTGAAGGAATAAAAGGGTGGAATAATATTTAGTCATTCATTCAGGCGTTGCTTAGTGTAAGTGAAAATAGGCATCGATAAGCTGATCTAAATTATTCAGATCATTAAGCACAAACATGGAGACGAATTGTTTACCTTAGTTAACTCGTTTAGCAATCAAAGTCCTTCACTGAGATTCCCTGAGCCTTATGCTCTGACATACTGTCACAGTCACAATTTAAAGAATTCCGAACATCGTTGCGCTTGTGGCGAAACTTGGGACCAGCCGTGGATGTATTTTGGCTAAAATGATGACGATGATAATCAGCATTCAACAGATGACGTTATCTAAAAGAATCTGTGTCCCCTTTCTCCCAAAGGATATCAGTTTTTCCAGTCTTGGAACCTATACTTAAAGTTTATTGACCATAAACGCCAATACTTTGACATTAAATACCTATGTACATATAGATATATAAACTCACGCCTTTTTCCCATTAACTGAGGCAGAAACTACCGAAGCACCCTAAACTAATGTTATGGTCCTTACATACTCCTTTAGCTTCGCCCACGTTCATACATCTGGTCATACAAGCACATCGGTCGTAATTCCTACGTATGAAAGACCTATCTAGAAGAACCAATGTCAACAGTGTACTCAGAGCCTAAGCATCAAGTATGTACGTACAATTCACAAATCAGGCGCATGCGTGCGGCGAAACCGAATCAAGTGTGAACGCACCGAGCTGCGCTTGCGACACTGTGACGCAACCGACCGGCCATTGTGTCGAGACACTGTTGTAAGTCCATATTTAGCATTATTCTTCTAATGGCCCGATCTTGGGCTAGTTTTATGATTTTCCGTACTATGAGAAATTGATGGCGTTTATAGGAGACTGGCCGGAGAAAACCGGACAGAAGAAAGAGTGGAAGGTTATGCGGGAAACCTTTGCCCAGCATATGGTCCTACCATATAGGTTAAAAAAAAACAGATATCATGTTTTTTAGAATACCTTTCAGTCTATCTCTCACTCTTTACTCTTGTTTGCTCATTGAGCTATGGAATAAAAGTACCACCGATTACGTCGACCAAGACGAATGAGGAAGAACGAACTTGACTCCTTCCGAAAGGTGCCAGTCCTTTGAGCTGAGCAAAGGCAGACGTGTGAGGAAAAGGAAGAGGAAGACCAATACCCTCTAATGTCTCAGTTGTGGGACATTAGAGCGTAGATGAATAGATAGGTCTGGTTGCTTAGGCTTTCTTGAAATCACTGACCAAGAGTCCAAGATGTATCTCTAAAACATCAGAATAAATACCATTGCATGATCTACGTGTACATGACAAAATGAGTGTACGAATGTAATGACAAATCATAATGACTGTTGATAAGTTTTGCATTTCAGCTGCAACTCAAATGATATTTAGGGATTTCACATCATTACTTTATGTGGTCTATCTAATAAGCACACGGGAGCAGTCAATGTGGCGACTCTTGGGAAAGGCCTATGTCCAGCAGTGGACGTCTTTCAGCTGAAATGAAGATGATGATCCAATGGTCCATGAAAATAGCAAAAATGTATATTAAGTAATTAGTACTTATTTACACCCTCAGTCTTCAAAACCAGACTAAAACGAATAAACTGACCGCCTAACCTACTCAAGAAAAAGTGTTACACACGCTTTATTACGAGCACACTTCAAGAAGCAATCGACAGTAAAATTACTATTTCAGGTCTATGAAATAATACTATAAATATGTAGCTCATTATGGAACAGTTACATTTATATTACACAAGAGATTTCGGAACAGGCAACTGACGATTGTTATACGACGCAACGTGTTTAAAATTCGCTGGGTATGCTTGGCTAAAGATAAATGTACGATGTATGGTAATACACGTCTGCATTTCTTCTTTATTGGGTCAGTTAGATTAGCTGGTTTGAGAGGCGTTTACCTAGGCCTGAAGTATGATGTAAAGCAGACGTTTTTGAAAGAGATCATCAAACTCATAACACTAAAAAGGGATCAATTTTTTGTTCAGGTTTTTAGACTTAGAACATCACACTTGGTTTCCTCTAAGGGTTGGGCAGTGGTATGCCATACAACACCCACATTTCGCCAGTTACCATCTGCTACCATCAACTATCGCTACCAATTGGACGAAAACCCAGACCACAGGCTGCTACTGACAATTCATTATGGAAAAACCCAACAACACTGTCTGTCTGCTTTATAGTAGTTAAAACAATCTCCTACTAAGAAGACCTCCCATCTTTTTATGCCTGACGACTCAAGTACACTTGCCAGCACATCAAGTTACCACAAACTGTCAAAATTCCCCAAATGATTTTAAACCGTAAAATGTTGAGGGTTAAGTTAAAAATCGAATGAGAAAATTTGAAAGTTTGTGGTAACTTGTTGCGTGATTTGTGGTAACTATATGTAAGATAGATTCGCCAGTGACAATTAGAGTAAACACCAAGAATCCAAGATTCTCATAAGGTCACTATGGTTCAGTGACCAAAGGAAGTACGTCAAATCCATAAATATTTAATTTTCTAGAAAATGCCATGTTTACGGCTTTAACCAACAAAACTGAATCCAAGTTGTTCTAATAACTCATTTTAAATGCTGAATAACGGATAAGTCTCGGATCTTAGCACATAAATAATACTCACGAATCTAATCCATCTTGACTACTGTATGGAATTATAGGATTTATAACTGGCACATAAGCCTCTCACTTCAAAGATGATCAGGTTTCTGGTCCCGTTGTCATGGTAACGAGTTTATGAAAGCACGACAAACCGAACTTAGGGCCTCGACAAATGAAAATCGTTTTCCACATCGCTTCAACGAAATTAACGAAAGTATTTTCTACCAGTCTGACGTATGCTTTTCGATAGCTTATGTCAAACCAATTCATTTTTTACTTTTTCAGCTTGGTTATCGGTAGAATGTCACTTCGTCTAGGTCTTCTTGTTTGTCTATCTGCGAGACTTTGCATTTCGAACTACATTTAAATAATTGTTCGCATTTGAGGTATGTTGGGCCAATGATCCTTGCGAGGACAATACTTCAATAAATGAAAGGTTACTTAGAGGTCAGGGAACGCCAACAAAAACGCTGACCAGCATTTTGTATTGGCATAACCTCAAATCTCTGACATCTATACTAATATTATAAATTAAAAGTTTGGATGGAGGGATGGATGTTTGTTACTCAATCACGACAGAACGGCTGAACAGATCAGAATGAAATTTGGCACAGAGATAGTATAGTCTGGAAAAGCACATAGATTTTTTTTTATTTTTTCTCACACTTACATATACGCTAACGAAGTCACGAGCAACATCTTATATATTCTGTTTACATTCTATTATATTTTTTCATGTTCTAGTTCTTATTCCAATTACTCTACCATCAATATCTTAAAGAAGTACGCCAACGTAAAGTCTTACGAAAAAAAAAACTGAACATCAACATGCGAAACAATTACAAATATATTGAGCGCTATAACGCAATGTTATAATGCTGCAATTAAAGTTCGCAAAGCAGACCTTGAAACGCAGAGAAAACAATAGACCTTAAAATGCCCAATAAATCGCAGATAATAAATAATAACACTGCCACAGTCTAGTCGATAACATCCTCATTTGTCATGAATCATAGACCATAATTCACGAACACAAATCTTCTGAATGAAACAACTTAAAAATTTAATAATCATTTAATTGGTAATTATATTTTATTTATGCGAAGATGTTAGTGTTAAGACAATTATCGGAGTTTAGGCTAGCACAACAGATGGTTTTTATCACGAATACCGGATATCCTACAGGGTCAGGCAATATAAAAATGTTGAACATCACGCGTCCAGTTTCACCTATTATTTTATGATAATTATTGATTCATATCTGATTCATGTTTTATCTGAGGTCATCTTATGATTATTGCAATTATTTAGGGCCCTATAGTCCCCCAATTAATAAATTGTTAAATCCGTTGCGAGAAGTTTAGACGGGAGCCCACATCTGACACTACAAGATTCCTTAAATGGCAACAAGGACCTTGCTTGGTGTTGGGAAATCCTTCTAACATCCGCACTGTTTCAAATTCCCAGGACGCGGGCGGTCAATAACTTAATCGAGTACTAAGAAACTGGTCCTTTGGCTGCATTTGTAAACGTTAATACTATTGCTACTTTAGTTTAAAAAAAAAATGCATTTCTACTACACTGAACTTCGCAAACGCTTCTCCTGAGCATGACGTTTTGGATTCGAAACCCTGATTAGGCTAAGTGTTATTGGGTTTTTCCATCAGGAACTTGTCAGTAGCAGCCACGGAGTCTAGTTTTGTGCCCGGGCGAGCAATAGGCTCGCCCACTATTACATGGAACTTAAACATAACTGGCGAAATGTAAGTGGACTATTAATTTCACCTCTGCCTAATCATTCAGGGATTAAAGGAGAGATGAACTTCGGTACTTAAAGTGAAAGTAAACTAATAAATGCACAGCAGCATTTTCCAATACTTCGTATCGGTACTTACACCATTATTGCTTATGATCAGCTGTTCTAACGATCAATAAAGAAGGCCCTATGTCCAGCAATAAACATTTACGAACCATTATCGATTCGTATCAAAGTAATATGTTGTCTAAGGTCATACCTATTAAGTTCTATATAGGGCAAATCTGAATATTGTGTATCATGATTTACGACATCTGAACCGCTATTATGCTGAGTACAATGTTTATTACATCAATAAATACTGTTGGTAGTGTTTTAAGATTTTATTAGCGGAGCATTTCTCCACAGGCATGCTTTAACGTAGTCGTGGGCAATTTTGTTTCCGTATTTGAGAAATAACTGAATTCTAGTACCTATAGATCTTGTCTTGCAATCTTATGAGACTCTTGTTAAGGCAAAATGAATTCAGCATTAAAATCCTACTAATAAAATTAAAAAAAAAAGCTAAAGCTAAGCTAAATGCTAAAGTTTGTGAAAATGTATGGATGTTTGGATGTTTGTTACTTTGCCACGCAAAAACTCCAGACCGGATTTGGATGACATTTGGTACACAGGTAGTTTATAACCTGGATTAACAAATAGGATACTTTTTATCCCGGTAGCATGATCCCGTGGGACTATTACCGAACTCCACGCGGGCAAAGCCGCGAGCATAAGCTAGTGTTAAATTAAATTTCTTACATTGAGACAGGGGGAGGTGACCTTAATAAACAATATAACTTCTAAAAAAAATATTATTTCTTTGGCCTTTTTACCAATTATAACTTTAAGGAAAAGTGAACAAATACCACGTCCTGTTTCGAAAAAACCAAAAAACCGTTTTATGCAGCTGCGTTTTTCGCAACGGAATTATCCTGATGAATGCATATTGAATGCCAATAATTATACCAACGAGGTCGTTTCCGTTTTTTCAAAATATCCATGACATTCATAAAGAAACGTGTCGGTAAAAATAAAAGTTTGAAATGCACTGGTTTTAAAAAGTCGTGTGTTAAGTATAAATAATTCAAGCCAAACGGCCGCAATTGCTCGCTTTAAATGTTACCGTGCATCTGGTATGCCACTCAGTTACTTACTTTAAACACTTATGCTAATTTTAATACCACTTCTTTAGCTCCCATAGTCGCTACTATAGTCCATTCACTAAGACATGACACAAAAGGTAAACAAAAAAGTGACATACTAAATCACTTCGGTTTATTCAAATTAGGGCCGTTGAATTGAATCGTTAACTTTTATTCAGGTTTTAACGTATAGCCAATATAAAATAATTGAATACATTCGTACATGCAATACTGGTAAAACGAAGTCTGTTTAAAATACAAATAAAACACTATATGTATTTTTGTCAAGGGGAGGACGGCACTACTTTTCCCATCTGGCACTATGAAAGACAGAGGTAAGGGGGCGGATGGGAACAAGTCAAATATAGTTAGACTTTTTATGGTATTGCATAGATTCAGTCTATAATTAAATTCAGTGAGCCGTGATTGTAAAGTAAGCAACAAAATCATTATGCAAAATCATAAACAATTAAACTAAGGCCAAACACTAACACCTCAGTACACTTGAATGAACAAACATAACAACATTACGTTGACATCTTCGATGAATGCGATACTAATCGCGATCTCCAAGTGTCACCTAGATATCCAAGGTCTGCCCACTACGTCACAGCGGTCCAGCGGTCCAAGCCAACATCATTATAGCCACGCCTATTCCAAGCTGCTATGTTACCTTAGTACCTATAACAACTTGCATTCGATTATAAAACTGTCCACAAGTATATTGAAAGCTGAGTACTGAGTTGAGAAGGTCGCATGTCTCCGACAATTTAACAATTTAACGTATTATGTGACTTTCGAAGTTTATTTTTAAATTAAAGTCTGTAATGAAGGACGTCTAGAGCCTATTTTCCGAAAGAAACCTGAAATTGAAGTTTCACTTTTTTATCAACATTACACAATTTGACTAGTCTTCTGTCTGCGATTATTTATTTTATGATTAATTTTTTGTTCGATAAAAAAAAGTTTGTTAACAAACAAGATTTTGATCGCTAATTTATGTACAATCTAGCCTTTTGTTTTAAACTGCTCGTTGGTTATAATTTATGGTCTTTAATATCCTCATATTGACAAGCGGAGAAGTGGTAACAATGAGGTATTTATCAAAGTCCCCTTGACGTGCCCTAACGACCACCACTGGTTAGAGATATCTGAATTATGATACGAGGAATTAATGCATTCCCAGGCATTAAGGCTGTAGGCTATACCGCCATTAAGTACCATTAATAACCATCAAACAATATCTGCAGTACATTGATATTTATGTACACGAACGTTTCCGAATGGTCTCGGATACGTATGAAATATATTACTTCCCGTTGATTTAACAACTTTTTTTTCTCACGACGAGCGACGTAAGAGCTGACAAGACATGGTTTCCGCATCAAAAATGAAACATTAAGCAACATCGTTAAGAGATTGGTTAAAACCTAAAACAATATACAGAACCATAATAAAACGACTTCAGGAAAAAACCAATTCGGAAACGAATTTTTTCTTGCCTAAAGTCAGCATCAGTGCTTGGTTAAAGGCAAGGTCACGCCCTATCATACGAGATACTTATCACACGAGACTTCAACATATTTGGTAGAAACCACAAGCTACCCGTAATGTAAATTTCCCAAATGATTTGTCAATCGACACCCAGTCCAAGCTACACACAGTTGTAACCATCACTTAACTGTGACCACATAGCTCTAGGCCTGCACTGAATAATCCACGAATATTTATTAGGTCCACCAAAAGTTCCGCATTCCGACAGACTAGTAACCAAACTGTGGTAGACCAAACTGATTCCTTACATTCTCGTGTTTCTCCGTATTATTTCTATTACATACGTTACAGACATGTTTTTTTTTCTATGATTGCGTATGTCAGTAATTGTAGCTAATTAGTGTTGTACTGTATCCGTTATAAAAATGAATGTAAAAGAGATCTTGTCTGTATCCGTTTGTGCTTCTTGTAATCTCGGAAACTGTCGAGTCAATTTTGCAATGGGGAAGACATGGAGCTTCTTTCGACGATGGATTTGTATTAGATTTTACTTTTATAAAAACCTGAGAGCGATAACGGTTATAAAAAAATAAAAAAAACGTAGATATTATGTTAATCCTGATAAAAGGAGTAGCGGAAATATGAATCGCTTTGAAACTGATTGTGATTTTTCTATGTCTTCTGGGGGCCTAAAATGGCCGCTTTTGGAGAAGCATATTAAACTTCTTAAAATGTCCACAGACGCAGTTAATATTATGAATTGTGACTTTGTGGCCATTTCACGAATTGTAACTTAAAAGTGGCCATTTTGGCCCCCCTGGATGCATGCTAGAATGCAAAATCACCGTACTGCTACAGGTACAGGAGATAATCTTACTTGAAATCCAATCCTAGCGTGTGTAGTACCTGTATGATATGTGTTATATCTTTAGTAATACTATAATAATTCTAAGCTCACTGATCAGCGAAATACAATCTCATTGAGCAAGAAATTCATTGTTTTATTGCGTGGACATTACCGAATGTCGGCTTATAAAAGTTCTGCCTAAATTCTTTTAATAATATCAGTATGAAATAATTCAAAAGAAATGGGGGAGGCCTTTGACCAGCAGTGGGACAGAATAGGCTAATTAAAATGAAGTAATCAATATGAGTGTCAAATTAAAACAATATGTAAAGAATTTTATCAAGGTTGATTGTTATTGTTAAGTAGATAGTATTTCTGTGGCATAAGGTTCCATACAACTCGATGCCTACCGGATTCCCTTTGAAAAATTTCAAAGTCAGTATTCTATAGACAAATAATATAATCACATTAAACATTTGTACTCCGGCTTACCTCTTACAAAAATTGACCCTTCGCTACTGATGTATAGTATCTATAAATAAATAAATAAACTCTATTAATCTCTTCCATGTATGAGAAGAGGCGCTTGCCCTGTGTGCAGCAGTATTTAATGATATTAAAAAGTCTTTAGATATTTATTTAATAGACCAGATATTTTTAATGTGAGTTTCTCTCTGTGTCAACACTACCACGTAAATGCAATAAATGTTAACTAAACTAATATTGAATTACCTATACCAATGTGTATATTATTTACTATATACCGACAATTGCAGATTAGCAGCTGTGCGTTAATTATTTCCATTATGTATCCACATTTTTGTAACATTACATTTCTCACTTTTCCGGTCAAGCGGGGTATGATTAGTATTATTATTCACGTTAAGTAATCATAACAGCTAAACGTTCTTGTCATGCATTTTGAAACTAGGTTAAAACTGACAAATGCCTACTTGTAAGGACATAGCTATCAACATATTTGTTGAGCCAGTGACGTATTTGAGTACATATGTATCGAATATCACCCAAAATAAGGAGGCTATAAAACATAGGAACTATTAAAAAAACTTAATAGATGTAGCAAAATTATTGACGTCATATATCAATAATTCTGACATTTAAGTGACAAATAATTTGTAATTTTGTGCAAAATAAATCATCAATCATTTATCCGATCACATTTTTATGTCGTTTTTTTAAATAATTTAAGTCAGTTGCGTCATGAAGCGGCTGATAATCTTTTTTAGAGAATTTATTTAAATGCATGATAATAATAATTAACATTTTTTAATATAATTATGTCAGAATGACCGCGACCTAGCACACAGTTTGACATACAGTCGAATGAGGAGAATAGGGGAAATTGGAACTAAGAGGCAAGTATCAAAATTATTTATACAGCATAACCTGAACAAAAAATTCAAAAACATACGTTTCAAAAATGACTCTTGTCAAGAAAAATCTGGAAAAATCGTTGACACTTTTCATTTCACTTTTCCTTCAATTTCTTCTATAGAAACATTAAATTATAAAATCTAAACTCGTAGAGAACCAGTAGCTTATATCACGTAATAAAAAGCCTGTACGGTCCATGAATGGGCAGTGTAGCGCGTACGTCACATAGCGGGAAGCCGGCGCGGGCGCATTAGTAAAACTCACACGATAAAGGGGCTAATCCACTTGTTGGATATTCTGATAAAAGAAACTTCGACTGCGGAGTCTCATCAGTTCATCACAAACGATGGCCCACCTCCTGTCCTGTTCTTTGAAACTCCGCCTGCACTTAGAGGAACCTGTCCGAAGCAACTACCAAGTTGTCAATGAAGCAGAGTTCTAGTCGAAGCTAATTTAAGAATCATCGACACGGTGAAGACGACTTGGCTGAATTCAGAAGTCTGAATTTCACACTACATTTAATTAGTTACTAGGGCTGCTTTTTTAATAGTCAGAAATGTTTATTTCAATAATAAAATATGACATAAATAGACATATTTTCTACACAACAGATTTTGCAGAATGTTCTTCTTTCTTCTGGTGTTAGAGATTTTATGCCGGAGATGGGCCTCTGACTTGGCTTTACATGCCGAATGATAAAAGACAGAGACGGAGATGTAACGCTATCGCAATTTATCTGTACCGGTTTATCTGAACTTTTTATTTAGTCAAGTGGATTAGGTCCGTTAACATTCTCACATGATAACCCGTGCAGACCGGTCCGGCTGCCGTCACAACTTCCTCTTTCCGACTACCGCAATAATACTTATAGATTCTATATCATACACAATGTTTGTTTATACTTTTTAATTCGATATATTCCACGTCTAACCAGCTGTGACGCTGTGGCCTTTGAGTTTCCGGAAAAACACTAAATAACGCGATAAAACGGATTTATGATATACTTTTGATTAAAATATTTTTATGGCTCGTTAATATGGAGTCATCTTCTTTTAGTTACCTTGATTGTTACTTAGACTGTAATGACCTGATTGAGTTTTAAGATATATCGATGCAAGATAAGTTCTAAGCGATTGATTTGGTCTTAGTGGCGGTACTTTCATACAAGCCTACAAGCTTGGCTAGCCTACTACTCTTTATGATGTTAGTGTTTCCGAACAGCCAGCTGCCTTATGGCTTTGCCGTATTGTTGGGCCTATGCACGCCACTGCCCGATTCATTACCCGATATAGACCCGCGTGGTAGATTATGATTCTCTTCCTTTTACATAGAATGGGCCTATGTCCCAGCAGTGGGTAATATTGCTCAGTTATTTGATTTGCAACTAAATGTAAGAACCTGTATAGAAAAATACTAATGACCCAAAAAAAAACTTGTTAAACACTCTTGTATTTCTTATTTTCTGCTTACCCACTATAACTAATAGCGTAAGCTCTCACATATGTCACACATAACTGCTATACTAAACTGCCAGCGTTTTGCAGACATAAGTGACGTTTGCGCACTCTCTCCGTTACATCAGTAAAGAAAAATACAAAAATTTCTCATCAGCCGTACGTTGCGAAAACTGCCGACCGTAGCATGACTCGATTTATCGACAAATTATGTAATATGATGATCTTGTACTTATGTATGTAAATTATAAAAATAAAGAAGAGATAAAATGCGGTTTACATACGTATCTTATGTAGTTATCTGTGCATTAGAGGTAAATGGCGCTAATCATCGAAACTCTCGAAGAAGTAATCCCTTAAATAGATCTTCCGTGTTCATTTGTGAACATTTCCGAAATGATTAATTAGATGATCGAAAGAATATTGTCAATAAAAACATCGTTGGTTTTTGTAATTGTTGACAATAGCATTACAAGCAAAGAATTGAACCCTGACTAGAAAATTGAACAACGTGAAAATGAAAAATTGGGTTCTCCACACCGAATTAATGAGTTGATATAATAGTTTAGATATAGGCTTTAATTAATCATTAAAATGCCAATAAAGGTAGAAATTATTTGGTTTTAATGATCTGTTATTGTATTTACCCAATAACGAATCCGTAAGCAGCACAAATGACCAAATAATCTCAAAAACGAACAAATAAATACCATCGTTCCGTCGCTAAAAACAAGTGAGACACACAGAAGCTGACAGAACTATTGAAAGATGTCGATTACATAGAAACTGCAGTTACGAGGTCGACATTTATGTAAACAGAGACACAAGGCCTTTATAACGCATTAAACGACATATTTAAACTTACCTTGACAGCAATGAGGCCATAACACTTGGATTGGAAAAAGGAAGTCGGACCTTTTACAATGAAAAATTCGTCCATTGACTGTCGTTTGATGAAGGTTATAATCCCTTTGGCATTGGCATGGTAAGACTATGGTATTAAAGTATCGTTAGCTTTACTTCCCATAAGATGGAGCCATTCAATTGTGTTGTACCTACCTACGAATTACTGGTTCATTTAGTGATTTGATTATAATAGGTGTTATTTGTGTACCTTGTTACTTTTGTGATTCTTATTTATTTTTCTGTAGTGTCTATCTGTTATTTAATTCGATTCCAGCCAACTCTAAGACAAGTGTACGCGGTATTAACATGAGCATTGTATTGCAGGAAATTGCTCAGGCAATCATAAACATATATCAACAACATTACGGTTTATAATCGCCATAGAAACAGAAACTAAAACAAGCGTTGAATGCAATCGCTGTTTTCGCTTTCTACAGCACATTTTACGAATGCGCTTTCTGTGTTACACAATCTTACAACACTGCTCTTAAAACTACGCCAACCCTATCATTAAAGTCCTATTATTTTGGTCACATACGAATTGTGACCATTGCACATTATGTCCGCAATCGCTTGTTAAAACCTGCCAGTTGTGTGCTTTGTTTCAAACAAAATATCAACGTAATCACGCTTCAATAGATCGTTAAAGAACACGATAATTACCGCAGATAATTTAGACATCACATCATTAGATTTAACACACAATTAACGCACTTAGAAAAAAACTAAGTCAACGTACGTACTATGTCATACAAAATAGGTCATTCACCCACCATACGTAAAGTCGTGAAGGTCGCTTTTTGCATATCTCGGTCACGAGTCAACTGATGATCATCTGGCGATCATGAATTCATAAGAATTTATGCGAATAAACCACACAAAAAAAAATACTGCAATTATTATGAGAACCATTGTTTGTACACGACACCCTTGGCCGTAATTAATCAAATACTTTTGTTTGATTAATGTATGGAGGTAGGAACTACTGACCGACTTGTGAGAGGTAACATGGAAACTGTATGTATCTTAGATAATTAATTAATTGTTGTCTGAATGCGATGTTCTGAGATTGCCTAACTAGGAAACGTGTTCACGGTGATGCAACAGCGTACATGGTTATAATAATAAAATGGCTAAGTAAATCAACGTGTATTGAAAAATGATGTGACGCCGAATTAGCATGCATTCAAATGATTAAAGTCATTTTTCATATTCGATTGACAGCTCGGATTTAATATCATTAGGAAGTAAGTTATGCAAGACCCCCGAAATTATAAAGTATCCTTTCAATACATTGCTTTTACTTACTACCTACTTTAATATTCATAGATTGAAATCAAACTGAAGTTTTTTCGTCAAACAACAGTCTCTGGGAATTACTATTACCACCAAGGTCTCATAAGCGGAATGTAAATTAGGTGGTTTAAACTAACGTTTACGCCAAAGGAATAAAGCAAATAGTTTAAAATTCAACTAAAACTGTCCATGTCAGTGATGTTGAAATACGCAATACACTGCAAATTATGCATTAGCTATAAAATACTCGTAATACACTATTGACATTAGTGGCATTAGTGACATTAATAACCTACAGGTATTCCAAAAATGACATAAGTCATAGGTCAGTGTCACCTGTCAAATATTTGCTCTCTGCTCTAAAACGTGAATGATTATATCATAATTTTGACGTAAAATATAATTTGAAATTTGATTTATCGTAGCAAACAATTGGACAGGCGCGGTACAGAAATAAATAAGATTGGGCAAACAAAAAAGATATCACGTTAAGTGAGAGGTTGAGAATAGTTTAATGTCATTGTTATGTAGATGTGAGATTGTGTGGTTTTTAATCGTTTAGGAGCGTGAAAAAGAGGTAAGTAAAGCGGTTTCTGTGTGGTCAGAGGTGTGTTAAATTCTTTCCTTACTAATATTATAAATGCGAAATTGAGTATGTTTGTAACCTTTTCACGCCTAAAGCACTGAACCGATAATACTGAAATTTTGCATATTCGTTATCAGGTGTACAGAAAAGGACATTACCTTTCATCCCGAAAAAAAAGTACTGTTCCCGAGGAAAATAACAATAACGTTATTATGACAACTGATGGCGTGTCTTTCGAATCATCATCTTCTGCCTAGCCTTTTCCCAACTCTATTGGGGTTGGCTTCCAATCTAACCGGATGCAGCTGAATACCAGTATTTTATATTTTACGTGTATTTCGAATCATGATTGAATTATATTATTATAGAAACTTTAGTAGTGTGTTAAGAGTTTAATTGTCAAATTATAAATTAACGGGAGCCAAGCCGCGGGCAAAAGCTAGTACCTATATATTTTTACGAGGTGTTGCCCAGGGTTAAGATCTCTAGAAAATTAAGACGTTAGTAATTGTAATTACAGTACTTATTTATTAATTAAGTACCTAATCCGGCGAGGGAAAGCAGCAGTAGATTCAAATACCGGTAACCCAAATAATTATAAATTTTGACTTTTCTAAAGACCTCTGTAAATTTTCCTAGAAAACAGACGTTCAGCTAACCCGGCTTTACAGCTTTTTGGGAAACTCTATAAAGGTGTGTTAAGTGTTGTCAGTTTACCCCACAACGTCTAACAAAGCACGATTTACATTTATGATATTCCATTCGTAATATAAACAATCGTTACTTTTCACAATATCTTGATTTTCTCATACAAATAACGATATTTCATTAGCATAAGTAGTGTTTGGTCATTTATCATGCGAAAATTATGAGGTGTGTTTGTTTTTAATTTTGAGTAAGAATTACAATGATTGCGATTGCAAGAAGCAAGAATGTAGTTCATGAAATAGATTTTCTTTTGACAGATTTTCCCAGGACAATTTTTTATCGCATTTAGCATCAAGCTTCGTCCAGTTTTAGACGATCGATCCTCGATCGAGGCCATCGATCGATGGTAGAATGGATAAGTCGACATCGATCGACAGTTTCTACTACACCAATTGATCGATCGTCGTCCTTTCTACCATCGATCGATTGGTGATCAGCGATCGATGATTGGTGTGGTAACACCCTTACTCAGAAAACAAGAATGCAATCTATTATAAAACAAAATTTGGCTACAGTACAGTACTTACATAGGCAAACAATAAATACCTAGGATATAGCACAAAAAAGAATCTACATTGCAATCAACGAACAAGTAGCTAACAATTTTATTTACGAACTGCGAACCCGTGATAATTTATTCAAACAAACACTTACTAAAACTAGATTAATTCTTCATAATCTCAGTGTTTATATCAAACTGTTTTCTGCAATTTATAAGCTTGGAATCGTAATGGGCAGTTATCAAACGCGATCGTTAGGAACAAGTCTATCGCTCTATCGCTATATCGCGAACTGCGATATGAATTGTGAAACTATTACTGGATAATAGTTTAATATCAAACTATTTTACCTTTGTATTACTAAAATGTAAACGGAGCATTGTTATATTTTGTGATTAATATTTAAAATTGTTATGGCGATGGGTGTGGCGATAGTAATATTATATTGGATTATTGTTTTAGGGTAATATTAGCAAGTAAACGTATCTATTTTATAGAGGAATTTATAATAAGATTTGTGTTACTGATTTTGTATTAAAACCATATAAACATTTTTTTTGGAAAATAAATGTAAACAATAGCAAACATTTATTAATCTTTAAAAAAAAAAAAAAAGTTTGTTTACTTATCTAATAACTTATTTAGGTAGGTAAGTATTTGCTACATTACAGAAAGCTCATTAACTTTAATATCTGATAAATACTTTTTTTTTATATTCACGTCTTCAACAATACAATACTTAAATGAAAGGATGATAATGTAAAAGTCTTTAAAGACCAATTAAAAGTTATGTAACACAATCTTTTATACTTATCAATACTTCTCATCAGAATTTAAACGTGAATTTTGAATACTATCTTTTAATAAAGATGAGCCAGGTTACTTACTTATTAAAGATTGAGGTTTTTTGTTAATGTCAGTTAGTTTTTTTAAGTTAAAGAAAAGTGATTGAAGTTGGAGCAATATCAATCAGGCATAGGTATAAGTATATTATAATATATAAGGTCTAATTATTCATACACGAAATATTTTCAGGGAATCATCTAACGGCTATAACAAAGCCATTTCAAGGGATTTTTTTTTTATCCGAGTATATTTTTTTGTAAAAAAAAAAAATATTTAAAATTACTTGACCCACAAAATAAATACTGGCTCCTTATTTTTAAGCATCCATTACGCTAGTTTACTACGTCGTATTTACCTACTGTCATTGTTAGAATATGGGAGTAAAGGTTTTATGCAAAAAGTCTTAAAAAAAATTTTTGAATTATAATAATTTCGTAAAAAAAAAATCACTCAGATATTTTTATTTTTCGTTGCTATGGCGACTTTACGACTTATAGAAGTTACTCTTAAAATATTTCGTGTATGAAAAGATAGACCTTATATATAATATACGTTTCTATCGATATCTATCAATTGACAATGAATGACATAATTAAATTATACTTTAGTATCTACATCTTAAACTTTTGCAATTCAGGACACACATAAAATTTCAATTACTAACTCCAATAGACTAAAATAAACTAAGTGTATTTAATTGAAAGTGCTAAATTGCAGTTAAAGTAACGAAACTTTACCGTAACGTAACTAATTACGTTTATGCAAACTAATTCAGATCATAAACAATTAAAGTAGGATTGCTTAGCAATTAAATAATTAAATGAGCTAATAAATTAACCAATAAACTGATAGTTAAAATAAGCTAGTTTTATATTCGCGCTTGTCTATCACACGTCATTATATTTTGAAAATTATGTTCCGGATTGAGTACGTACTATTATAATTTATGTAAAAATATTCATAATTTAACAAATCGGCAACAGCCTGTTATCAAGGAAATCCGTGTCCTAAGTTATCGATTGACTGAATTATGTCTACGGCAGTGACTCACTTTGACAATACAAGTTACTTACAGTTTCGATATAATTAGAATTTATTTCGGTGCTTTTACCCGAGCACGAAATTAGTTCATTAAAATAATTGTTTAGCGATCTTATCTTGGAAATTAAAAGTTTAATGTAGTATAATATCGCCTTTTGTATCTTTATTTTAAATCTGATTAATAAAACAATATGTATGATTAAAATGTGACATGATATCTTGGAATTGAAAGTAATTCTAACTGTCTTGGTGTTACTCTTTAATTTCCTGAGTAATATGGAGTAAAGTTATAATAATTATAAGGTTTATTTTAAGGTTATTTGTTACTTTTCCACCATGTCTTATAATAAGGAGGTTATTGTTTAATTCCTAGAGTAAGATTAAGTTATATTGACCATCGCGTATTTATATAAATAATTTAACAGCCGTAAAAATCTCAGTCTCTCAATGAATCAGTTTACAACTGTTAAAGTTATGTAAAACCCAATAATTTTATGTTTTATTAAAAATTGTGGTTACGGATAATCCTTGTCAGAGGAACTGGTTTCTTACTTCTTACATAAGTTGAGAAACGCACTTCGTAAGTTATGCATGTGTATCTTGTAATTAACATGCTAAGAACTATATTAATTACTTTGCAAATTATGACTGTGTTAATTGTAACTACTGTACGTCTCAAACTTATTGTTTTAAAAATTTAATACTACATTTAAGGATAACCCTATCATATTTTGTAACTAAAATACTTAAGGCATTATTTTTATCATTCCGTTTTCAAAGAAATATAATATTGCTAGTAGGTCTCAATCTGTCAGATTCCAAAAAAAAAATCACGACCGTAATCCCCGAATGGGCAGGCAGAGGTCTCTATAGTACAGCCACATGTCCCCAGGATATTGTAAAATCCTTATAGTTGGCCACCAATTGGGAACAAATCCTAACAACAAACAGCTACTGAGTAAGATCATAACGAATAGTAAAAAATTGTTGAGCAGCTTACAAATCAAGTTCTCAAGATCTAACTATAAAATTGCACTCTATTTCTCACTCGTAAAATTAAGTTCACATAAACATTTACTATGTTCAAACACTACACAAATGCGTAACATACACACGTAAGATACAAATGACCATTTCATCATTGTTATTCAAGTTCATCAAATAAAGTAATTTTTTTATAACCGTATGTTAAAGAACTTGACATAAATTGTACGATAACTGGATCATTGACACTTTAACACTTTGGCAGCGACTATCGTGACTTACTGACATTATTAATCACGAAAAAAAATCAATCAATTACATACGTGTTTCCTATTATTCAATCATAAATAATTGGTTTAATAAAAAATTGGTCTAGTAATTGTTTGTTTATTTTTTTTACAGTAGCCAAGTTCTTAATTTAAATTAATCGTCTTAACGGCCAGTAATTTGAATACGAAAAAAAAACACTTCAACCACGAAGGTTGTTTAATTGCCAAAGAAAAGTAAAATTACTTACGATTTTCACGTAGTGGTTCATGTTGATAAGATTTACAAGTACTGTCACTGTCACAGTATCACTGTGTTGCGCGCGCACTATGTCCGAGTGGTAGATGCGTTCGCGCAGACTGACTGGTCTCGGAGTTGCAGGACTGACCGCTCCCGCTAGAACCAAACGAACAGTGGTGGGTCCACAATTACCAACACAACGGCACGACCGGACTAACTTAAACTTACGTCGTTTTTACACACGGATTTTCGAAAAAAAAACTTTAAAAGCAACCTTGAAAATTATAATGCAATTAATGTTATGTTCTTTTTTAAATATCCTTTATTACGTACAGTGTTTAGTGGGTGGATGTTGGCGGCGTGCGCGTGAGTGTGGTAGTGTGCGCTTGGGCAACTTGTTCACATTATATAGAACGCTGCGCGACCTCCGACACGCGGGAAGTGCGTCCGCGCACCACGTGGAGTTGCCATGGCGACCGATGCATGCAGGCAGGATCAGGATGTCTAAAAGGGAGACTATTAGAAAATTTCGAATCGGTTTCTGGGTTAATTTTCAGGGTGTCCTGTTATGATTCAACTAATTAGGTATGCAATCTATTGCATAAACGACCTTCTTGCCAATTTATTTTTATTTATTTATTATTTATTTAACACTTCAAGCACAAAAGTACAGAGGCGGACTTAATGCCATAGGCATGGGGGCATGGGGGTTTTTATTTGTCGTTTTTAAATATAACGTTTGATTTGAATTAGATTTTTTTATACGACTGTAGGCGAAGTGCTATTCGTTTATTAAGTGCCATGCTTTTCCAGGGTGTACATTTTTTAATGAACTTATTAGGTTAATACAAATTCTTTTTCGATATGTGTAGACACATAGGTAGTCTTCAGCTCTACTATTTACAATATCACGTTTCTTTAAAACTTAGGTAATTTATTATTGAGGAAAATTCAGAATTCAGCTCAGCATTTTTCGACTAGTTAAGTAATAGCCTCATTACTGCGATTACCAAAATTGTTTAAAGAAGAGTGATATATTAGATAAGCAAACAACAATAAACAAACAGATCCAAATTCAAATATAGATTTAATTAGTAGCCGTAGTATTTAAGTAATTAAAATAACGCATCCAAAAGGAAGCCGCAATAACATTATGCCTTCAAAACCCTATAGACCGACCGCTTTAATGAGGCCTCCGCCTTGCTTCATCAAAGGCAAATTAAGCGTCTAAAAAGTCCTAACAATATCCCACAAGTTATTTGCTTTAGAATAACCATAATCCACGTAGGTATTACGATACTAATTAAACCAATACGTGATCAATCTTCAGAATATTCCATTTAAATTGATACCTTCGCGAGGACTCATTAAAGCGGTCAGTCTATAGCCTATCTAGTACTGCTGGAACTTAAATACTTGCGCCTTGGGAACATTGAAACACACAATGTAACCTAGTGAGTGTTACCTTAGGAATCTGGATTAGCTATTGAGGTCCTTGCGATGAGCCAACAAGCCGACATGTTTGTGTGACTAGTAAACCAATATATACCTACTTATTGCTTCACCAGGCTGCAATAGACATTAGTCAGACTACTAGAGAAAGCTATGATGGGTGTAAAAATACCCTTAACGAAGCCGAAAGGCACTAAGACTTGTTTTCCCCGTCATTGCGATATTTTTTTGTTGACTATACCTACTTACCAAAGTTCCAACTTTTTCACAAGTTTCTTTCGTTATAACTTTATCTTTAAATACCTCCACGACCCCAGTACTATTCAATGCATCCATCAGCACAATATTTTGTGTGCGTTAAATTTAGTCCTTTTAAGCGTGATTTTTTACCCCAAAAAAAATCCAATAATAATTTCTGCCTATAGTCACTTAGTTTGATGTACAAAATGCTTGGTTGAAGGCTTCGTAAAGAGTTCGTTTACACCCAATATATTTAGTTCTGCTTAAACCCTACGAATTTTTTATGTAGCGAAATCATCATCCAATTAAATTTTTGTAAGAGATAAGCTGGAGTACATATCTTTAATGTGATTATATTATTTGTGTATAGAATACTGACTGTGCCATTTTTCAAAGGGAAGCCGGTAGGAATCGAGTTCTATGGAACCTTCGCCACTGTCCGCCTAGCCTTTCTTCAATAATGTTGGGGTCGGTTGCCAGTCTAAAAGGATGCAGCTGAATATCAGTTTTTTACATGGAACGACTGACTGCCTATCTAACCTGCATTACCCAGTTACTAGCTAAAACGATACTATTTGGTAAGACTGGTTCCTGATATCATAACACTAAAAGCACCTATTATGGCGTCTATTCTACCTCTTCTCTCAACCATTTTGGCACAGAAATGGGTCATAAATAGGCTATGTATGTACAGTCACAAGCACCAATATGTAAACACTTAACAACATTTAAAAGAGTTTTTCTCCTACTGTTCCGATTAAAATGTCATGTTGTTACGAACATAGTATTCTGGAACTCATGTTTTTAAAAAAAAAAGCTCCTATTTCCAAGTTACAATTGCTATTATTTTCTCGCAAAAATCGGTTTTAAATTTAGGAAAGTGTATACATATTGCTGGTCATGACTGTACTACCGTGGTCAGTGACGGTCGACCACTTTTCAACCTTATCACTTAGGGTAAAAAGGTGTTAAGTGGCTGACCGTCAGTGAACGCAGTGGTACCTATCTATGTATACATAAATAAATAAATAAAAATAAAAAAACTAAATATCTATCTAAATAACTAAATAAATAAAATTAAAAAACCTGGTTGTGGAAAACATTCGTGAGACTGCATAGCGCCGGGTTTGCAACGCGTCCGGCATTTTTGCCGACGTGGACGTTGATAGTTTTTCGACCATCATGCGCAAGAGATGTGCATCTCTGCTACGCTGTGTTGCGCTAGCCCCATCACCATTCTTAGTGATAGGTGGGACTCTCCGATCTTGGGGCGCTGCACCCAGTCAAGTCGACATTCCCCAGGATCGGCGTGCCTCACACAGCTTAGAATAAGTCTTACTAACACTAATCTATAAGTTTTCACTGTTACTAACAAAGATGGAAGTGATTCTGAAATAAATGCTTATTTATTTATTTATTTTATTGTAACTGTGCTAGTAGGCTGGTATATTCTTGAAGGTACATCAGAATTCGATTTCGAAACGTCTTAGGAATCTGCTTTACTTATAATACGATGAGCTAAGATACCTAGTTGTGAATACTAAACATAACATTACTAAACATAAGTTTGAACGAGGCCGATGTCGATATACAACATTATTTTTAGTATATGCGAAACCTGAATATAGTTTGTTTGGAATAAGTAACTGAATCGATTCCAATAATTTTTAAACCATGTTATATTTTGTCCCATTTTTTTTTAATTATCCAGTTGGACACCGAGCGATATTAAGTACCTATCGCAATCATTTAGGTACCTACTGCCAAATTATTATTATCAATGAGCTCAAGACGACGCTGGAGGCGCGCGCGTGGGCGCACTGCGTGGTGACCACGTTTCTGCGCGGACAATCAGGTAACAGAACAAGCTTATAACTTTGTGATTTTTCATGATACAGTTTTGAAATTTTGTACATAGAAATACTAGACACGTGTTTCAGGTTTCGCATATACTAAAACTAATGTTGTATAAAATGGAAATACTGCTTAAAATTTTCTTGCTTCAAGACTCATGGTGTTTAAATAAAGGTTATTAAATTATTACATGGGACTTAAACATAGCTGGCGAAATGTGGATGTACTATTAGGTACACCTCTGCCTTACCCCGTGGGTATTACAGGCGTGATGTTATTTTATGGTTGTTAGTATATGAACCCCAGTCACCTGTAATCCCATCAAAATAGCGTTGAGGAACTGTCAGTGTCAATATTCTATAGCAATTATTAATCTGCCAGTTGAACGCGCATAAGATATACTGATCTCGATCAGTTGTATTAGTAAAACTCCTCCTTAGTCACCTTCTTCGTCACACAAGACATAAAATTGTATGATTCCCTACCATTCATAAGAATCCTTCATGGAGACCCTTAGCTTGGGGATGACAGAAGGCGGAAATAATATGGTTTTCAATGGATTCGATGTATGACACAGCACATAGCACTCGGTAAGCACCTATGTGAGGTTGAAATCAAAAGCATTTTGTAGAATCTGTAGCATTTCTAAATAGGAATTAAAAGGAAAAATCCAAAGAGAAGAAAGATCCATAAAGACTTGCATCAACTTTAAATCCAAAAATGGAACACACAAAACAAAAACGAATCCAGATCAAAGGACTAACCCTGTCATCATCTGCCTAGCCTTCTCCCAACTATATTGGGGTCGGCTTCCAGTCTAACCGGATGCAGCTTAATACCAGTATTTTACATGGAGCGACTGCCTATCTGACCTCCACAACCCAGTTAGTACTGGGTTATACGATACCCCTTGGTAAGACTGGTTGTCAAACTTTTTGGGCCACTGACTACCTAACGACTGTCAAAGATCTACAAATGACACCCGGGACCAACGACTTAACGTGCTTTCCGAGGCACGGAGGAAACTCGGTATGTAATGGGCGGTCACCCATCCACAGACCAACCTAGGCAAGCACGGCTTAACCTAAAGATCGACCCGAGCGGCTGTTATTATTTAGCTTTTTATTTAGAGCTCCTCACAAAGGACTATCCCTGTACAAAAACAAAAGAAAATCAAGAAAAATATAGAGCACGGACTTTGTCATAAAAGGTAGCACAATGCCAGGACATATCACCATATACATATATTTGTAACCATATCAAGTAACTTTCGTATAAATAAAACTGCAAGTTGAACTTGCCCTTGCTGATGTCGAAACGTAAAAACTGTTGGTAACTGGTAGGTCAGCTTCCACGTTGGACATGGAAGGTGAATGCCCGTGGGCTGGAAACAGGGCAATGTCACCGGACATGGACAGAGAGTGGGACATTCGAAATCCTTATACTTTTTATTTCATAATTTTTGCCACGGTTAAACTATCCATTGTTTTTTTTTTTGTCAATTATGTAAGAGGTGATATGTTAATTAAAGAGATAAGGTATTTTTATGTTGAAAGCATTTATATGTTTAAGAAAAGTAGAGTAACCATGGAGTTTCTGGCCGGTTCTTCTCCATACGATCCAACCAACCCGAACCGTGCTCCTTTTTGTCGACGTTTTATAGGCCGATCTAGGCCTATGTGAAATAAAATATTTTGATTTTGATTTTGAGTATAGTGCCTATGAGTATTTTTAATTCGTTATTTTATTATTTTGAATATTTTGTGTCTGTGTTGAATTTTTAGGAGAAATGAGCTGTATAATAGACAGGAACTGAGAAATTGCTTAAATTCTTTTACGTGCAATAAATATAGTAAATAAACGAACTAGGGCACGGAAGAGATAACATTTTTGTTTTATTTAATCATTAAATTAACAATTAAAGCCTTAAGATTAACCCTGAAAAAGGTTGCATAGTAAACAAAGATAGAATACCTTGTTTGACTAATCTAACAGTTTTCTTGAAATAAATTCAATGTTAATTCACTTTTTGGTCTTGACAAGAATGTCTGTTAATAACCGATTGTTCAACAGGTACCTACGTACCCAAGTACCTCATATCATTGATTTTATTAAATTGTCTAAGTAATAGACAGTTGCGTATTCGGTGTATAATAGCTGGGACCCTCCTAAAACAACTCAAGAAGAAATCAGCTGCTCCTTACATTCATGTTCGCGTAATTCGACAATATGTCGCGAACAGCTGACTGACACTTTGAGGTGAGTCATTATCATCGGCATCCTTGTTCCTCCAAACTGCTCGTATAATCCTCCTCCCTGATAATGATCCTTTTTGAGTTAGGTATTTCATTGATATCGTAGTAAGCGCAGAATTTGCGAATAATTGCTGACCCAGACCGGAGGTCCGAATCCGTTACTGATGGCTGTCACAGACTTTGAAGGGAAGTTTGATAATGATGCATTGTTTACTGTCTGCTGTCTGTCTGGATTTTTGGGTTGAAACTTGACGCTGCATAGTGTTGTCTATTAGGTAGATAATAGGTATTGTATTATGCGAGGTGTAACCTACGGAACCTACAGACTTCTTGGTTTTGGCAAGGTGTTACCTGCAGAATACTTGGTTGACGGCTTCGTAAAGGGTCCGTCGCTTTACGAAGCCGTCAACCTTGAAAACTAGTATTTAAAAAAACCTGTGAAAAAGTTGGAACTTTGACCCCCAATATCTCCGTAGCTAGAAGGTTCCCAGGTATGGTCTAGAACAAAAAAATTATCGCAATGACGGGGAGAACAAGTGCCTTTCGGCCTCGTTTAGGGTCTTACACCCTTTATAGCGTTCACAGTTCAATAGCATAACCTGTCCGCGGATTAACATTCTTTAGAACACAATAGAAGTAAAGCTTCGCCTCGTCAATGAGCATGAGGTCCTGGGTTCTATTCCCGGATCGGGCAAAATGTTATTGAGTTTTTTTTTCAGGAAATTCTCAGTACCAGTCACGAAGTCTAGATTTGTGCACGTTTGGTGCTAATAGGTTCGCCCCCATGGGACTTAAACATAACTGGCGAAATGTGTGCTACTATTTGGCTTGGACCTCTGCTTAACCCTTCGGGGATTACAGGTGTTATGTTATAGTAGTAGGGATTGAAACAAATTCTTGTTAATTTAAGAAATGGCCTATTTATGGAAGATCAGCATCACAAAGTTCACAACATTACGCATGTGATCCCGAAGGGTTACACCCACATATCGCCTGTTACGTACGTTTAGGTATGTTTCATGTTATAGAGGGCAAGCCTATAAAGGGTGTAAACAGACCCTTAACATATCCGCAAAGGACTTGTTCTCCCCGTCTTTGCGATAATTTTTTTGTTCTAGACCATACCTGGGAACCTTCTAGTTACGGAGATATTGGGGGTCAAAGTTCCAACTTTTTCACAAGTTGTTTTTTTAAATACACGTTTTTAATGTAATATTTTTACTTTACACACAACCACGACCCCCGTACTATTCAATCCATCCATTAGCACAATGCTTTGAGTGCTTTCCATCGAGTCCTACCGTAAAACATGATTTTTCACCGCAAAAAAAAAGTCGATTTCCAGCAATAATTTTTGCGTAAAGTTACTTAGTTAGATGTACAGAATGCTTGCTTGACGGCTATGTGAAGGGTCTGTTTACACCCTGTATCTGTCAATATTCCTAAGTTATTTGCCCCTGGCTGGAGGCCTTACACTCAAGGCACCCACAGTATAGTCCGGTTAAACAGAAGCCAGCCTCATAGGTTAACCTGAGAGATGCCATTAAAAAAAAATATATCAGTACTCCGAGCAGCTAAAATACAACTTATTAACTAAAACAATAAAAATACCTTAGAGAGTTCGTGGCTAAATAACAGCAGCCGCTCGGGTCGATCTTTAGGTTAAGCCGTGCTTGCCTAGGTTGGTCTGTGGATGGGTGACCACCCATTACATACCGAGTTTCCTCCGTGCCTCGGAAAGCACGTTAAGCCGTTGGTTCCGGGTGTCATTTATAGATCTTTGACAGTCGTTAGGTAGTCAGTGGCCCAAAAAGTCTGACAACTAGTCTTACCAAGGGGTATCGTATTACCCGGTACTAACTGGGTTGTGGAGGTCAGATAGGCAGTCGCTCCATGTAAAATACTGGTATTCAGCTGCATTCGGTTAGACTGGAAGCCGACCCCAACATAGTTGGGAAAAGGCTAGGCAGATGAATAAAAATACCTTAGAGAAACACTAGATCACTAGATGTCAGATCACAACACTAGAACTAGATGTCAGCAAATTGCAGATGAATCCGCAAGAAAACGATATCAGCAACACACCACTAACGAAAACATGAATCAATTAAACTAACACCCGGCCACTAAAAATATAGTATTGGACTGAAACACAAATAAAATACTGAAAAGAAAACTCGCAGACGTTTCATCATTATTAACAGGAAATCTGTGTTAAAATCTTGATGTTTTATTATAAGTGTCATCGACCTTTGACTCGGTCAGGGCTAATGTTGCAGATAAAATGCGGAGATACTAGTTCGAAACTAAGATCTCTAATAGCAGAAACGCATAAAAAAGCTGGTCTATTTTGCAAAACAGCGGAAATGACTTTCACAGTGTACAGTCTAATTAACTGAAGAAGAACGTAGATGATAAATCTATGACAATAACTTCTAAAGGTGAGGATCTTAACGCTTTTAGAGGAACAGTAGTCCAGCTGCTCGACAGTTTGATGAACTGGTCCTATTTGGTGCAGATGTGAGACACACAATAATTTCCTCTTTTTTTGTGTTTAGATTGCAGTTTGTTTTTGTTCATCATCATCTGCCTAGCCTTTTTCCAACAATATTAGGGTCGGCTTCCAGTCTAACCGGATGCAGCTGAATACCAGTATTTTACATGGAGCGACTGCCTATCTGACCTCCACAACCCAGTTAGTACTAGGTAATACGATACCCTTGGTAAGACTGGCTGTCAGACTCTTTGGGCCACTGACTACCTGTAACGACTGTCAAAGATCTACAAATGACAGCCGGGACCAACAGCTTAACGTGCTTTCCGAGGCACGGAGGAAACTCGGTCTGTAATGGGTGGTCACCCATCCACAGACCAACCTAGGCAAGCATGGCTTAACCTAAAGATCAATCCGAGCGGCTGTTATTGTTTAGCCACAAGCTCCTGAAGATTTTTTTTGTTATTTTTGTTTAATGTTTAATATTGTGTGCACTTGTGGTATGTGCCAAATAAACCTATTTTATTTCATTCAGTATGTGGATTTAGTAAAAAAAATTATTAAGAGTCTGGCAGATTACTCTACTGGCCCCAGAAAAAGCAGGCTACAGGCACCCGTCTGGTTGGTAGGGTTGACCCTCGAAGCTGGACCTAAGTCATTTGTTTTAAACATAACTGACGAAATGTGGGTGTACTATTAAGTACACCTCGGCCTATCCCTTCGGGGATTACAGGCGTGATGTGTTCTTACTTACCAGTATACATCACTACATTAACAGAGTAAGTGGTCAAACGCGAACTTAACCAAAAAAAAAAGTTACGAGTCACCGCATTCGTACTGAGGAAAAAATATGTAGAATACTATCGATGATGTAAGAGAATCATAATAATATAGTATTATGATCATTATTTCACGTGAGTTATCTACGATATGAGAATGCGCTGACATAAGCATGACGAAGACAATTTAAAGATGGCCTATTTGAAACGATATGATCGACCGCAAAAATTGATGGTTATCGAAAACTAAATTTACCATTTCAACTATCTAATTTACGATTCTAGCTTTTAGTTTCAAAGAAAAGAACATCATGCCTGTATTCACAGAAAAAGGCGGAATTGTATGTATAGAAGGTTGGTTACTAGGTAGAGGTACCTATGTAGACCTGCCATGTTTCAGTTCATAATACAGGGTGTAAACAGACCCTTCACATAGCCGTCAACCAAGCATTCTGTATTGATGTACAGAATGCTAAGTAACTTTACGCAAAAATTATTGCTGGGAAACGACCTTTTTTTTTGGGGTAAAAAATCACGTTTTACGGTAGGACTCGATGGAAATCACTCAAAGCATTGTGCTGATCGATGGATTGAATAGTACGGGGGTCGTGGAGGTGTGTAAAGTAAAAATCTTACACTAAAAACTTGTATTTAAAAAAAAAAACTTGTGAAAAAGTTGGAACTTTGACCCCCAATATCTCCGTAACTAGAAGGTTCCCAGGTATGGTCTAGAACAAAAAAAATGATCGGGGAGAACAAGGAACTGCCGAAACAAACTCATAGTTTCTTTTAAGGTCCAGACATAATCTTGGTCAACTCACATGAGAACTATGCTGATCAGTGTCTGAGATGGTCTTGTGAAAAAAGGAACCACAAAGATTTGAGTGGACCTGTCCAATCAGTGCAAGCATTTGTCAGTTATCGTGTACCTCGACTTTTAACTCAAGGATGAACCATCACGGGACAAATCCAGAATATTGATAAGACAAAATACGACAAATAATAACACCCCGTACTGCATTCTCCGCCCTGGAGACCGAACCCAAGACTATGCCGACGCTTGCGACCTCTAAATAAACTAATATAGTACCTACCACATATTTAAATAAAATGCCAAATGCAAAAGTAAAAAAATAAAACTTACAATTGAACAATACAAAACCTAGACCTTACTACGCGACTGGATGTTCCAGCCTTCGATTTGCGAAACAGTTATATAATAATGTAAAAGTAAATATTTTTTACAACCGCTACAAACATTGAACTTGAGTAAAAATAGAATGACATCGACCTAATTATTACATCCATGGTCCGGTAAATAAACCTTTGCGAGTGAGTTGGCAGTAATTAAAAAGTATTTTTTTATGAATATGTAACAATGCCAGGCTGTACCTAAGGCTGAAAGGCTGACAAATGGTAGGTAACCTTAGGTAGTTAAGAGCTGACACACATTTGGGTGGGCCGCACCGCATTGCAAATACCATTCCTTCTTGATCTTTTTAGTACTTTTGAACCACATTTGAGCCATTGAGCACTACAGACGGGGCACAGCACGAGTCTTTGTATTGACATGCAACGCTCTGAAGCCCGATTCAGGTGTAATCTGCAGTACCTAACTACAGTTTCAGTCATTTGGAGAGTAGATATAGAATAGTTCCTCATTGGTCTAGTGTTCACAAGTGCGACTGGTGAGCATGAGGTCCTGGGTTCGATTCCTATCTCGGGCAAAGTGTTATTGGGTTTTTCCATAAGCAGCCACTGAGAGGAGACTAAAGCAATAGGCTCGCCCCCTATTACATGGGGCTCAAATATAACTTGCGAAATGTGTGTGTAATATTGGGTACACCTCAGACAGAATGAGGATCCTGTGTAAAGGATGGATATACAGATGACAAATGCTACCGGCTGTCGCCATTACTATTTCTGCCACCAACCTACTTAGTCTGTGTTCTGGTTAGAAGGGTATGGGTATCAGTGCAGTAAGAGACACATCAGACATATATTTGCCCGAAGAATGGCAACGCAATTTCAATGACTCTGATATAAGTTTTTAAACTATCATGACTATAACTAGACTAGATTGGGCCAGCGCCGAAATATCGGGAACTCAAATCAATCAGTAAACATGGTAAATATCCTGTTTCTAGTGTTAATGATATCTCATATGCCTAGCCTTTTCTCAACCCAGTTAGTACTGGGTAATACTATACTACGATACTCCTTGATAAGACTGGTTGTCAGACTTTTTGGGCCACTGATTACCTAACGACTGTCAAAGGTCTACAAATGACACCCGGGACCAACGGCTTAACGTGCTTTGCGAGGCACGGAGGAAACTCGGTAGGTAATGGGTGGTCACCCATCCACAGTCCAACCTAGGCAAGCACGACCCGAGCGGCTTTTATTAGTTAGCCACGAGCTCCTCTTCAAGTGTTAATGATAATTAGTCTGATATTTCTAATGTTGACAGCTGGCAGTGTCGATGTACGGTAACCGTCAGTTGGGCAACCTGAATATAACCCAATGAACAATAAATGAATAAGAGGCATTCCTAATTACAAGTGATTTATAATGCATATTGAAATGAAACAATAAAACCACTGAATATTAATACTACATCGTGGAAATTGAAACTAACCTTGTTTCACACAAATTAGTAAGGGTTAACATTAATTTATGGGCTATCGCTGTCACGCCATTTTAACTGACAATAGACATATTTCTGGGTATTGGTATAATTTATTCACTTTAGTAGATAAGAGGTGACCCACATTATTGATACCACTTACGGGTAAGATTCAATCACGCAAACCTAAAAAAACTGCAGAACAACCTCTTATCACGACTTTGATTAATTTTGTTTTAATTTTACATAACAAACACTACGCCTGTAATCCCCGTAGGGTAAGACAGAGGTGTACCTAATAGTACACCCACATATAAGCAGTTATATGTGGGTTAAGTTTCATGTAATAGACTTCGTGAATCTAGACTCCGAGGCTGCTTCTCAAAAATTCCTGATGCAAAAACCCACTTGCACTTTGCAGAAGCACTTTGCCTTACCCTGGAATCGAATCCTGGACCTCATGCTGAGCAGTCTCGCTTGCGACCCACTCGACCAATCAGGCAGTTGTTGTTCTATTAAGTCTTACAAAATTAATCCAGTTTTTGTTAAAGTTGAACAGGAATCACCTCACGCTGATTTTCCGGAAAAGGATGAGCAAACACACGCGCCATTTGAGGAAGTGATGGTTATGGTGATGCCTATTCTGATTAACTGGGTACACATTCATTCAACGTCAGGTCCATTGCTTTTTTTTTTTTCGAATGGGTAATCATCAAATGACCGCCCCACTCTGGGCGGAGCGGAAGGGAGTGTCAGACTTGTACTGACTAAAACCCATTCATGTTCCTTCTTTGCCCTTTGTGTTCCAGGGCCACGGTATCTCCTTCGAACAGTCCCGCAGCAGGTCCACTGCTTAGCAGTTGCACTTCATCATCATCACTATCAGCCAAAAGCAGTTCATTGCTGGACATAGGCCTCTCTAATTGCAGCACTTCTTGCAACCCCCAAACCTAGTAGTAAAGGCAGTCATTAATGATTAACAATCGAAATTATACCATGACAATGAAACAGTTCTAGATAAAAAAAGATCACATTTATACAAATAAATAAAATTGAAGTTCCTGATTGTAATTTCAAAATAACAGTTTTTTACAGAATGCATATTTAAGTAAATACGGTATTTAGATCATTTTTTTTTTAATTTCTGTCTATCTGACTGTTTGTTTGTTCCGGCTAATCTCCGAAACGCCTGGACTGATTTTGACGGGTCTTTTACTGGCAGATAGCTGATGTTTTAAGGAGTAAGGCTACTTTTATTTTAGAAAAAAAGGATTAAGGTTCCGTGCAAAAAACTTAAAACACCGGAAATTGATAAACAAATCCGATTTAAACAGGGGTGTAATATTTTTATAATAATTTCACGCGGACGAACGTCGCCGGCAATAGCTGAATATAAGCTTCAAATCAATTACCAGTGTCGCACCGAATTTCATCAAATCGATGACACTCTATTTCGATGTAAATATTTACCAGTAAACTTTTCGACACGGTACATCAAACATCATAGGCACACTCGACAATCCTTCACCTTGCCAATCTACCAATCAAGCGTGACTTCGGATCGCTAAAAAACCGTTATTACCTAATAAGAACAGAATTATGCCAAGTTCATTGGGCATTATAGTTATTTCGATTGTCTGAAGTAAGTGCGAGACAATGCAACCAATTGTCGACAAAATAATGTAGTTTCGTGTGATTTTTCCCTTCAAAACTAGTCGACACATTCGTTTATTGTCAATTGTTGCGTTTAAATACTACATAACATAACATTACGCCTGTAATCCCTGAAGGGTTAGGCAGAAGGTGTATAGTTCTGTTCAAACTTTATGGCGGCTCGGAAGTTAGCTGCGAGTGACGGTCTGCACATTATACAGTCAAGACGATGCTGCCTTTGCGCCCCGCTGATACCTAAAATTGTGTTCTGCGCAGTTTTACGTTAGATGTTTCGACCCGCAATACAGTTTGAACCGTTATGCCTGCGCTGACCGTCACTCACGGCTAACTTCCGAGCCATACAGTTTGAACGGAACTATACTACATTTCGCCAGTTATGTTTAAACCCCATGTCATAGGGGGCGGACCTGAAGCCATAAACCGGGCAAAAATCCAGACTCTGGTACAGCTACCGAGAAATTCCTGATGGAAAACCTCAAAAATACTTTGACCGACCTAAGAATCGAATCCAGGACCTCATGCTCATCAATTGAGAGTGCAACCGTTAGACCAACGAGGTAGTTTAAATAATAATGCAGATGAATTTATTGTAAAAAAAAATAATAGGAAAAAAAAAACAAACAGAGAGGAGATCTGTGTTCCAGCTGTGGGGACGTTGTATACCGATTATGCTAAGTAGCGTGGATATCGAAATTAGTAATCAAACCAATTAAAGTCAGCCTTACTAGTCCATTAGACGTCAGTTTATGACTATACGGAAGGTAATATAACTAATACTTCCTAAGAATGGCACCCACGGACAGACGATAACCAAAAGAAATGAGCTTTTGTGCAGTTTGTAAAATACCTAATAGGCACGATGCTGGCTACGGTTTTTTTTTTATTGCTTTATTTGTCCGCTCGATGAGAAGACGCAAAACATTCAGAGAAGTGGAAGAAATGGGGAGAGACCTTTGTCACTTAACCCACGATCTCATCTGAAGGAAAGCAATGAATGTGATACGCAACGGATACTCATCCATCGTAGATCTCATAAAATACATCTTCTATGTCCAGCAGAGTTAATAAAAAAATGTTTATTTCTTAACCAAATCAAGACAACAAATTGATGATTGGAGCCTCCTTTTAAGTAAAAAATACTTTTATTAGGAGACTGATCTTCCATAGCAAGATAATTTTACATAATAGAACATAATAGAATTACATTATTCACGTGTATGGGGATGGGGAGGGTTTGTGTGTGTTTTGTGCGTATGGGTGTGTGTGTGTGTGTGTAGAGAGAAACGGGTGAGTTAAACTATGTGTTGCAAGAGCGCCTCAGTATCTTTGTAAGTAAGAGATTTTATCAATTTTAGTTAAAGGCTTATATTGATTTTATTTATCTTAGAACCGTCATCTAACCTCTGATATATTCGTATCTACACATCAGGACATTGATAAGTTTGTCATGACGGAGGCTGCCCTGCTTACCAATTCATAGTTATCGACACACGTGCGTCAAAAAACATCTTCTAAATACTGATTAATCTATAAAATATTAGTTAATGCAAATAGTGATAACTTTAAATGAATTATGAGACTAACAGAATGTCCACACCGAATATACTCTTTCGTTTGTCCTCGACCCAACATTGAAACCGAATTGGTCAAATGTAAGATACGTTTAAATACTCTAAAACATTCAAATTGCATGCAATCGCGCAATAATTACCAAGTTACGAATCAAACATTGAAAAAAGGTATATAATTAACACGACTTTTTTTGCGGTTACATTTCGTATCAAAATAGGTTAATGTCGCTGTTATATATTGTGTATAATTTATAGTACCTACGTTGGTTTAGTATTAGGATATGATAATCTTATAGCGGAAGGAAGGATGACGGTGGCTTAGACCTTGCATCTACTTCCTTTAACGTAATCGGAACTGGTGCACTCACTATCAACCTCCACACGACCCAATGAAACGTATACCGCGTATTAACTTGTTAATTTCTTATTAAAAAACAATGTCAAGTCAACCGATTACTATCGTAGAAAATGCTTGTTTTTAAACTTGTTTTACTTGAAAATACGATATTATATTTATATAGCGGCTTTATAGGCCTTTGGGTTCACAGGTATTTATACCCAGTTACAACGTTGCACTGCTAAGACACGGTTATTGGGCTATAATCCACCAAGCAGGCATAGAGCGAGACGGTAGATGTCACAAATCTTAGAATTTTTGGTTTCAGCACATGCCGGCTTCCTCACAATGTTTTCCTTCACCGTCTTGAGAACAGTGGTGATGAAATAAATCAAAGTAAAGTGCCTGCCAGGATTCGAACCACCTACGACACCTACTCACATTTGACTTATACATCATTTCAGCTGACTTATACAATGACGCCTAATGCTAATAAATACGGTTTCTTCACATTGATCATGACATCACCTGGTGTCGATAATTACGAATTCTGTAATGCAATTTAATTTTATTATTAAAATATATGTCAAACTAGATATATACCTGTTTCTAGATAGCATTATTTACGAGTAATAGTTGATAGCTGATCATTGACACATTTGACATAACCTATTCATTAAATTATGTGTCTGTAAAACGAGCAGAGGTAGGTATTGCTGAATTAATTAAGTAGTATTATTAGGTATGTTAATAGCAGCTTGTAGAAGGTTTGTTTTTAAGACCCAATTCAGATAATTATAATTTAATGAAACTACAGGTGCTAAATCTCTAGTAAATCAATAGTTAGTACATACCATCGATATTTCCACACCAGATAATGGCCAAAGAAAGGTACGGATACTTGTTGTTTACTATTCTTTATCCTGACAAAACTATTATCATTATATTTTCGACTAGGATCGTCGATCATCAGGTTATCATCATCTGTCTAGCCTTTTCGCAACTATTTTGGGACCGGCTCCCAGTCTAACCGGATGCAGCTGAATACCAGTATTTTACATGGAGCGACTGCCTACCTGACCTCCACCACCCAGTTAGTGCTGGGTAATACGATACCCTTGGTAAGACTGATCATCAGGTTATAAATTTAGAAAAATAAGTAAACTAAGAAATTGTGTTATTGTTAGGAATTTTATTTTTCTATGTTCTAACTATTTTTGTATGTTCCAATATCTTACTAAAGTTTATATTTTTACATTCTTAAACTGCCGAAATTAATTTTCTTAATAGCCGCTTCATTTGTTAACTTAGATCATAACTTTATTGTGCATGCTGTGGTCTCCTATAAGTGAACGAGTACACCTACATAATACCTTAGTTGTCCATTATCTAGTAATGTTTGGTGTATATCTTTTGCAGGAGATCCTAAAAAATATACTAAATTGACTTGCAATCTTTGAAAGTTGTATGAAATTACTATAACACAACGAATTGGCGAAGGGTTTCAATTTACTTACTTTTTTTTTCTTTTAGTTTCCTTTACACATCTACCAGCCATTTTTTAAATCAGGAACAATGTTATAATAGACATGTGAGCATACTAGATCGGTAAAACGCGGCCCACATAGCTGTGGTTAAACCCTATGGTTACAAAGACAGTAGGTAGATCTCGTACAGGCTTACGTGACCACTAGCACGTCTCAGAATTCGTGCTAGCTCCATTGTGATAACAAAGATACCTTTGCTGTTCAACCAACCTTGATTCTACGAAATACGAACTAAACTCCAATATCTTATGAAAAGAAAGAATTGCAGTAACAAACACGGATGTTATATTTACAACTTTTCAGTGAACATTTCTTTTATTTTATACTCACATCGGCAATTGTTTTTATTCCATTGATACTTTGAAAAATATTAAATATCTAATAAAAGACATTTTGCAACACGACAAGGTTGTATATTGCTTATTTACTGAACCATGCATGCTTATGAATTTATGCATTTTGTATACTTAAATTTTTTATTTTGTAGGCATTTTTGGTAATAAAAAAAACAATTCCGGCAACTAGCTATGCATGTTTTCTTTAAAAAAAATCTCCAACAGTAGACGTACCGGACTACGGGAATAAGTTCTAAGCTCGTAGCACTTGTAGTCCTTATCTGACTACGGCGTAGCAAGGGTTGCGTAGCAGTATCTTCTCTGGATTTATTGCTCACACAAGCATTTGATTACTACGGATTTTTGTCTAATTCTCATAACTTTTTACCGAACAAAAAATCCGAAGTTTTTTTTTTAGTTCTGCAGTAATAATACCACTGTATAAATTCAAACTCCGGGCTGCTTGCATCTAAGAGACATTCGTTATGAAATTCCTAATAACTATTTGCCCTACCTATAGAAATCGAACCAAGCATCCCAATCCAATATACTCATGCTCAGCAGTCGAGATCGCAATCACTAGACAAAACAAGGTAGTTTTCTAGTCGTTGAGGATTAGTATTAAATACTAATCCCACTGCTGGGGCAGTGCGTGTTAATAGACTGTGGGCCCAGTGGGTTGGTGGATGTGTGGTCTTTACACGAAGTATATTTGTATATTTTATGTAATCGTTGATGTGAAACATGAGTATTGTAACACGCAACGGCGACCTCTAGTGGCGCATTAGGTAATTAACATGCACTCTATCGAGGCGGTGTTGAGGCCGCACTTAATAGGACAGAACCGGCGGAAATTGTTCTACGAATGTTTTGTTTACTAACATTACGTATGTCTGTGAACTATGTCGTCGTTACGGTGTGGGGATTGGTGATTAGAGGATTACTTTTTACATTTGTCAGGCTCGCCTTGACCACTGCATCTTATGGTAAACGAGGATGCGTATACGGCGTTGCACGCGGGCGTAGAAGAAATCCACTCATAATTTAATAGTTACTCCTTTGCTGGCACTAAAAAGCTACTTATTGGCCTAAGACTGCACCACTTCCACGGCGTTATCGGGGGGAAATAAAAACTCTAGAATTTCGCACAATAAACGAGTTCACAATTTGTCATTTATTTTCTTTGTGTTAATAATTTTGGAAGATCAGTCAGTCAGTGAGACTACGAGTAGGTAGTAACCATTTTATTTTAAATTCCTTCATCCCGCGTCCGTTTTATTGTTATTATATCCTCCTCATTGTCCCTTTTATGTACAAGAACTAAGCTTCTTTTCCCATAGGGGCTTTCCTTTATATACCCAGTCATTCTATTATCCATTTTATTAATCCAAATCGATGCAGATAAAAAAATAATTAATTTTTGAGACTGATTTGAATGTTAACAAAAGCTTGAATGAAATATCAGATGAAGATGATGATGGATGTTGAAATACTTTAACAAACACCATCATCATCTACCTAGCCTTTTCCCAACTATGTTGGAGTCGGCTTCCAGTCTAACCAGATGCAGCCGAATACCAATATTTTACATGGAGCGACTGCCTATCTGACCTCCACAACCCAGTTAGTACTGGTTATTACGATACCCCTTGGTAAGACTGGAATGACGCGTGAAATCAGCTGTTCACTTCCAGCCTAGCTACAGAGTTTATCGAACTCGTCGTCGCGCTTGCCGTTCGCAACGTGCGTTTAACCACGGTAACGATACATTGCGTATGAGGAAATAAAACAAATTTAAAAAAACTTATTGGATTGCCATAACGTTCGTTAGTACGTGAAATAATTTCTTGTACTGGTCACCTTATAGTATCATAATTATACTGAATTTACCCCATCAGTCTGCGGAGAGCTGTCTCACACCCTGTATAGCATCATGCTCTGCCATTGTCCCGTTCTACTTGGGGTCGGCGCAACACGTTTTCTTCTTCCATTCTCCCCATCAGACGTCTCACAATTAAATCACGACGATCAGTCACTTCCTACAGACACGCAGACGCCATTTTAAACTGGAAAACACTCGTTTTGTATGTCGGAAAAAGGTGTTGGAAAATAAAAAACCACCGGCCCCTTATATAAATATTTATTTACTAAAGACTAAACTAGAGATACAGATTTTATAACACGATAAAAAAAACAGCGGATTTGGTATAGATACCACAGGACACCTTGTTTAAGATCTTAGCGATGGTTACCCTTTTTAACGCTTCGATTGGATACAGAATCATAGGTCGATTTACCGTACAAAGTTATCAAACTATTAGAACCGACGACGAAGCGCAGTTCAGTGCGTTTTCACGGCCAAAATGATATCAGTTTTGCATACATTGAAATAAAGTCCAAAACTAAATAAACTTAATGATCTCAGACTATATCTAAAATTAGGCCCACCATCGCAAAAAAAAAACTAACCTGGGGCTGCAGTCTCGACATAGATAGCGACAAAAATCGGTCGTTAAGTCATAACGATGTCAAATTTCTTTAATAGATTTTCAACTTTATTTCGAAACTTTAAGGTTGAAAATCTATTCTTGAAAATCTTATCTTGTACTAAATAAATATTTTTTTTTTAACGCCGCCATCTCGTTGGTCAATACAAATTCAATTTCATTCAACCGCTAAAAGAACCATGGCGTACTAATAATTGTGTGTGCAAGCAGTGACAATGAAAACCTTCAATGAAACAAAAAAATCATCCATCAACGGGGGTCACTTTGATTTTTTTTCAGTGGAAGTGACCTCACAAGAATCTTATGGCTTAGTGTAAAGAAAATGAGGATCACAATGGCTTTGACAGCACAAAATCAAAGGTAAAATAATTGTTAAAGGGCTGTTCAAGTCTACAGCGATCTCTAGATGTCACGGTAACAATTATCTTTAACTAAAAAAAAAAAAAGAACAATTTATTTGCGAATTATTTTTATGCAACTTATTAAATAATACAAAAAGAGACTCTCAGGCTTATAAACAAGTATTAGCATAAAAATAACAGACAAAATTTAACAAAATATCAGTCACGAACCAAAACTCCTGTCATAACTAATTCATTAGTAGCGGCCCCGGTATATTTTTGGAATTTTATCTAGATTATTACGAAATCAGAAATTGCATAGTTGTTGTAACAACAATCAGAGAAAAACTTATTTTTGAAAAGGTTGATATAAACAAAACAAAAGTACACACTATTTATTACTAAAAAGGTACAGGCGAAAAACTAATTCCTTTAAATTACGTAAATTAAATCAATGATTTAATAAGTAAAAAAAAATAAAATTTAAATATATAATAATAGAAACACTCATGAATAAAAGTTATTTTCAAATAAATCTTAACTAAACCCTTTCACACATTTTTTTTTGGATTTTTTTTTTGTTTTACTAGTTTTTTTTTGCTATTTTTGTTTGTGCGTAAATGCAATAACATAACACATCAGTATTGCAAGTTACGGTATTGTAAATATGAGAATGATACAGACGTCCAGACAAAAAAACTAAATAATATAAATATTTTTTAATAATATTAGTAAATGTTTAGACGAAAAACATGCGGCTGAATTGCAGCATCTTGTCGAGGACACGAAGACGCTTTGGCTTAAGTTCAAGTTCGCGGTTGTCGAATCGCTCGCCACTGTGAATCACAAAGAATACCTTAATCATAACACAACATCACACCTGTTATCCCCGAACGGTTAGGCAGGGATGTACCCATTAGTACACCCATATTTCGCCAGTTATATGTAATAGAGGGCGAGCCTATTGCCATCAACAAATCTAGGCTCAGTGGCTGCTACTGAGAAATTCTTGATGGAATAACCCAATAACACATTGCCCGACCTGGGAATTGAACCCAAGACCTCATGCTCCAGCCGCCTTGACAGTTCCTGCACCTACTAGATACATAATACAATAAGAAACGGCCTTAATATTATTATGTATTTAGCAGGTACAGAGGTTTTTTAAAAACGACCATTACGCTTCTGGGTTTATTTTGAACTTTATTTAAAGCACGTTCTTCTTCTTCTACCTACCCCCCCTTACAAAAAGCCGTGAGTTTATGTATGTATTTAATTCAAGATAGAAGCTTTACTAAATGTACCTACGCTTGTTCTATGCATAATTGTTCTTAGCTGTAAGCCTTTTGTAACACCTTTTTAAACTTACGAGTGAGTGAGAGAGTGTTACTTACTGAGTGAGAGATCGGGCCCGAAGGCAGGCAAGATGCGCGTAGTACGTCGGGGTCGGGTAGGACACCGACCTCATGCAGCGAGAGTACAAGTGGCACAGGTAGTATGTGAGCTGCTCTACTTCATCATCTGGGATCTTGCCGTCATTGCAGACTGCGTGGTAGCGTGTCGGACGAGCTGTGCCTTTTATAGCTTGGTGGGATACCTGAAAAACGAATAAAAGAGTTATAAGAAAGATTAAAAAAGAAACATTTTCGTATAAAAAAATAAAGCACAAAAAGAACAATGTACAAAGAACAAAGAACTGCATCCTGCAACAATTCTGACTCCTGTTTTAAGGTCTATCCAAAATACAACCAGAAGTAGGATTATCTGCCAATCGGTCTAAGTTCAGATATTTATAGCTGAGCAGTAGATTTGTGTCAAATGTAATAATTATCTGACACAAATGCTGCAGAAAAGCTGAGCAGATGAAGACAAATCAAACTCAGCTAGATTGCTGACTCGAAAATGATTTATTTTTCTGTAATCATAAGCACATTTAATGCACTATCTATAACACACCATAGATTTTAATAAATCTTACATACCAAGTAAAAGTCCAATTCGGACGAGTGAACGATATCTGTATCGACAACTGTCCCAGGTTCAACATTATAGCGCGCGTTGGCTCCTTCGTTGAACAATCTGAAAATAAAATAGGATTTTTGCTTATTGAGCTATCGATAAACTGTACGTATATAAGACCACTTTTCAACCTTATTCCTAACGGCGTTCAATGGTTTGTCCATACATGCGAGCGACTCATATTAGAGACTTTTCAGAGCCACAACCTTCCACGCCCTCAGCTCACAGATACGCTCCACTACAGACTTTTAGTGCCTTTTATGTCGTTAACCTTTTGCACGTAAGAGCATAAACGCACGCGCGTGCCCTCCACGCGAATTCCAAAACTATTTAATTTTTTATACTCAGCAGCGGCACGGAATGTGGCCCAAACATAAACAAACCGATAACATGCGATTTTGGTATCGCGTATGAGAATTTCGAGTGGCAGTTGTTAGGACATTTTTTTGGTTAATTTAAGAGGTTAAGCAAATTAAAAATACTTTTTTTTTTCTGTGACACTTAAAGATACTTATTATTATTAATTTCAGATTATTTCATTCCAGAACGCATTTAAGTATCCGGCTCAAAGGACCATTGAATGGGCTAAATCACGGACTGTTTTAAAATCGAATGCATGAGATGAATACGTGCCTCGTGTGATGCCGTTTCTGCACCAATAAGAACAGAACTTCTGGCTTCTTATTCGGACCCGCCAATCGTTGGTAAGCCTTGTGAACAGCCTGAAGCTCACCGTTCATAACCTGCAAGCGCACAATTTAAAAAATAAATATAAAATTGGTTAAGTCACTCTTTAAAACATTTTCTGGGATTATCTCCGTTCCAGTTGCAAGAAATGAACTATTCATTAATTTTAAAGTTATTAGCTACAGCAAAATAACTTTAAGATTCTCATACGTAGGCCATCTTTTTTAGGCCGATTTTTTCGATTGCGACAGTCCCATATTATGAGCGATTGTTGGGGGAGGCGAGCCTTCGCCCGGTAAAAGGCTCGGTCAATGGCTAATCTTAATTCAATATTTTTTTAATTCCGGATTCAAATCCTAGAAAAATTATTGAATTGTATACCTGAGCAAATTGTCCTTCGGATACGCCATCGCGGAACACAAATATCTTCTTTGGAAGGAAATTATGATTACGTTCCTTGTACAGCTTTAGGTGATCAAACATCATTTCTTCAAACTGGACGATCACCTCTTTCTGTTAACATAAATAATACATATTTGAACTTAGAATTTTAGATTTAATTTACTTTCATTGCCTCTATAATTGCAAGGTATCTTTTTTAGTGCTATGTAGTCTAGGTTGATTGTTTTTTGTGATAAAAAACTGCCTTCAATAAATAATGCTGTAATTTATGGCTTATAAGCTAAGTATTGGATACGAAAAATAAACTCTATACAGTTGACTATAGGTCACAAGTTTATAAATTCTGAAAGGGTTACTTACCTTTGGCGTTTGTATGCTAAGCTCAATGTTATACACGTAACATTTAGGGTCCATGGAAGCGGTCACCGCTGCAATGCTTGGTACATTAGACTGAAAGAAAATTATTCAGGTATAGTATGTACAAAAGGTTGCGTTATTAATATTGACCGACCGAAAGTTCGGTTTGTCGACCGGAGAAAGTAGTTCGACGAAGACAAAACTTCATATAAACGCGTAATAGTAGGTGCACTAGACCAAAGACCGGCAAGTCATAAGTTTTGAAGCTTTGCCTCTGTGTGGTGTTACTCTGTGACGCGACGTTATTGCTGTAAATGCCTGCTGAATATTCACCGTCTAAATGTACTGATTTTTTTTTTTAATTTTTTGACGCTTGTTTCGTTACGAAAAACCTACATTTAAAATGAGCCTTAGGTTTGTTCCCGGCATCGCAAGTGCGACTTGTTTGATTCCTTTAGGTTGGTTCCCGGCAAAGAAAGTGTTAATGGCCATGACTACCAGAGTCACGTGCACTAATATGTATACACGAAGCAAATTTTAAAAAGGTTTGGTTCAACTGTATTGATTAATGTTTTACGTTTTCACAAACATAGTACTTATTTCGGAAGCCATATTATTACGGAATAGATCTTATCTCAAATTAGAAACCGTTATTGTAAGACAAAAACCGATTTTGAATTTTGCTAAATGTTTACTTACATATTATTGCTTGTGAGTGTACACAACATAATAAAGATTGTAACTGTTCATACCTGATCAGGTGAAGGATGAGTGACATCGGCGCCCACAACCATGACTCCTCCGTCTTTCAAACACTTGGGCGTGGTGACAGAATCTATCGCTTGATTTATTCCCATCAGCTTTGAATTCACCTGTTGGCAAATAGTACACTTATTGTGAATGACTGACCACATAAACTACTGCAGCACGCGTAGTATGACCAACGTAGCAACGGGTTTTGTCGATGGAAGAATCGACAAAATTCTTCCGTCGCGTACGCGTGCTGATCATAAAGACATTTTTAATTTTATCCTTAACCTCATAGCATACTTATAAGCAGTGCATAAAATCGTCATATAATTTTTCTAGCTGATCCCGAACCGAGGTGATCCGGTTCGTGACGGTGCTTAAGTAAGCTTTGCAGTATGGAATTTCATAGAAAGAATCCCGAGCAGCGCAAATTGAGCCAATTCTGATCCTGGGAAGTGCCAATTACTATTCGTTGGCCTCGTCAACGGTGAATACGCGGTTTATAGGGCAGTTGCGAGCGGCAGTAGACATTAATCGTGTTCTCACAGGGTAAAATAGTAGACAATCGCTCGCTAACTTCTGTTCAAACTTTATAGCGGTTCGGAAATTAGCTGCGAGTGACGATCTGCGCAGAAGTTACTGATCGCGGCCAAGGATTTAAATGATGTAAGAACGTACTAGTAAATATATTTTGAAAACTTGAACGTTAAAAAAAACTCACTAACAATTTATGTAATAAAATAATATTGGAGAAAAAACAGCCATGAAGAAGGAGTGGGCTGGCCATGTCGCACGGATGCAGAGATGGGCCAAGATCATCACACACTGGACGCCTGAGCAAGGACAGCGCCGTCGAGGTCGAACGCAGCGAAGGTCGCGTAACGATCTAATCATGATTGCGGGGCTAACATGGCCAGATATCGGACAGGATTGAGAGGTATGGAAGGAGAAAGGGACACGATGGAGACTAGTAAATAATAATAATACTAGCTTTTGTCCGCGGCTTTGCCCGTGCGGATGTCGAAAAATATCCGATTACTTACCTTCACCCCCCTTTGCAACCCTTTGGGACTAGAATTATCAAAAACGCTGAGACAAGTACAAATTAATTTTGAATTGTCAGACTAAACACAAAATTTGAAGATCCTAACTTCAAAACTGACACACTTTCATATAATCTTCCATCCCCTATTTTACCCCTTTAGGGGTAGAATTAAAAAAAATCCTTTCTTAGTGGATACTTACTCTTCACAAAAACACACCCTCCAAGTTTCATGTCTCTAGGACCAGCGGTTTGGCCTGTGTGTTGATATATCACCCAGTCAGTTTACCAATTTCTATATATGGTCTATATTTTCATACACGAAATATTTTAAGAGTAACTTCTATAAGTCGTAAAGTCGCCATAAAAACAAAAAAAAAATATCTGAGTGTTTTTTTTTACGAAATTATTATAATTCTAAAATTTGTTGAGACTTTTTGCATAAATCCTTTACTCCCATATTCTAACAATGACAGTAGATAAATACGACGTAATGGATGCTTAAAAATAAGGAGCCAGTATTTATTTTGTGTGTCAAGTAATTTTAAATTATTTATTTTTTATAAAAAAATATACCCCTTGAAATGGTTTTGTTATAGCCGTTAGATGATTCCCTAAAAATATTTCGTGTATGAATAGTTAGACCTCATATATATATTATAAAAGATTTACCTTCAACAGAATGTTTTTAGCAGTCATATTATTCATCCGACGCACTGTCGCTTCCTTCACGCACTGCGTCAAAATGCCCACTTCTCGCTCAGCAAGTTGTTTTACCTGTGCAAAATCGTTAGTTAAGTTTTTAATCAAAATAGACTCACGTTGCTAGCTTTATGGACTAATTGGAATAAATATCGGAACGGTAAGTTTTAAGTTAAAGGTATTTTCAGATGATTAAATCTCACATAATACCTTATGGTAATCATCCTTGCCCCTCGCAGAAACGATGATGAAGACAAAACGTACTTCATTGTACAATTTCAACAAATCGCTGTGCAGCGTCTTCATTTTACCATTCACAATGACATATTTTGGCCTTGCAATGCTCATACCCATCTGGGTGCCAGTACTCATGATCTGAAATATTTTAATATCACCAATAAGGGTATCATTACGCAATTCAGGCATAATTCTATTACGTGTAACCAAATGTTTATACATCTCATATGGATGTGACGCACACTCGTGAAATGAAAAGATTAAGCACATTTCGATCTATTTGTCTTTCACCATGCATGAGACTTCTTTTTTGCGACAACGTTCTAAAAGCAATGTCTTTTCCGCACGCAAAATACGTGTTCTTTGAAAACGTCATGAAAATCAATTTTGAGTATTTCTATATACATTATGTTTTGGTACAGTCGCGGACAGTAAAATTGCAAAACTATTTTATTTAATATTGTTGTCTCATCATCTTCCTAGCGTTTTCCCAACAATGTTAGGGTCGGCTTCCAGTCTAACTGGATGCAGCTGAATACCAGTATTTTACTTGGAGCGACTGCCTATCTGACCTCCACAACCCAGTTAGTACTGGGTAATACGATACCTCTTGGTAAGACTGGTTGTCAAAGTTTTTGGGCCAGTGACTTCCTAACGACTGTCAAAGATCTACAAATGACAGCCGGGACCAACGGCTTAACGTGCTTTCCGAGGCACGGAAAAAACTCGGTATGTAATGGGTGGTCACCCATCCACAGGCCAACCTAGGCAAGCACTAAAGATCGCTTAACCTAAAGATCGACCCGAGCGGCTGTTATTATGTAGCCACGAGCTCCTCTTTAATTTAATATTGTTGTCTATTAATTTAAAACGGTAATAAAATATTGTCGTAACTAACATTATGTTACGATCCTCACCAAAATGTAGCAATAACTTCGGAGACATAATGCGACTATTTTTTTAACCTGGGTGACTATTTATGAATATTTCTTGACTATATTTTAGCATACTCAAAATTTATTTTCATGAAGTTTTCAAAGGTGAGAATTGTGTGGTGAAGGACACGAACATACACGCTTTGACGTGGAGTTGCGGACACCAGCCCGTTATACAATACAATACAATACAAGCGTCTTGAAATAACAACGTATTACAATCATGCTCAACCTTTTCATCTCAAGTGTACGTCAAACAAAAAAAGATTGTTTAACAGCGACACAATCAGAAAATGATGACAAAAACATGAAAAAAATGATGATCTTACCAAGCTAATCATAGTATCATACTCATTCTTTGGGTCGGTATCAACAGCGATGAGAGCCCATGATTGTAGCGCTTCCGGTTTCAGGAGGCGCATTGCCTGCCATTGTCCGTTTCTGCGAAATAAAATGTGTTTTATAGCCATCTTGAAAACTTACTCTATCTGTTAATAATTTAATAGATTTTAATATAAAATACTTGTATTCAGCTGCTACTGCCGAACCCAACATACTTAAGAAAAGAGCGCATTAGAAGACATAACTTCTAGCATCAGCAATCGGCGAATTTTCAGATTAATGCTGCATCTTGTTTTAAAGACTTGCTGCTTTTGAATATTGCACATTTAAAGGGTGTAGATAGACCCTTAACATAGCCGAAAGGCACTTGTTCTCCCCGTATTTGCGATCATTTTTTTGTTGTAGACCATACCTGGGAACCTTCTAGTTATGGAGATATTGGGGGACAAAGTTCCAACTTTTTCACAAGTTTTTTTTTAAATACATGTTTTTAATGTAAGATTAGAAGAGACACCTCCAGGATCCCCGTACTATTCAATCCATCCATCAGCACAATGTTTTGAGTGCTTTCCATCGAGTCCTACCGTGTGATTTTACACCCCAAAAAAAAAAGTCGATTCCCAGCAATAATTTTTGCGTAAAGTTACTTAGTTTGATGTACAGAATGCTTGGTTGACGGCTATGTGAAGGATCTGTTTACACCCTGTATGATCAACCAATTTTTCATTGTCATCAAAAGTTCACTAATTTGCATGGCCTTCACACGATCTGACCAAGACAAGGCCTGGGGCCCTACCATGAAGACTTAAAGCAGGAGTAATTCCAGTGTGGGAAAGAGATGACGCTAGGCAACCTATACCTCTTTATCTTCCCCACACTGGAATTACTCCTGCTTTAAGACGTCATAGTAACCCCCCTGGACTTTAAAAACAGACTGTGACACCAGCACGCGTAGCTTGACCACCGTAGAAACGCGTTTTGTCGACAGAAGAATCGACAAAATGACAGATCAAAAAAATAAATCTGTCATTTTGTCGATTCTTCCGTCCTCAAAACCCGTTTCTACAGTGGACATGCTGCGCGTGCTGAATTTGTCTCAGAGTTGCTTTAATAGTCAAACACCTTCTTATCTAGTTAAAAAAAAATGTTTAGTAAAATTCTGTACTAAAGCTCTAAGGTGATATGCAAAATACCTGGGTCTAGCCTTGCCATTTCCAATATCCAAGACCGGTGGCTCCAAAACTTTTGCGTTGACAGTGTAATACTTATCAGAGATCTCTAGGCCAAACTTTTTGAAGCTTGGATTTTGGGAATATTTCATCTAAAACAAAAAGCGTATAGAATATTAGAATGAACTTCATTATCATACATCCGATACTAGAGACCCCAAAAACCATGAAAATGATACTTATGACAAAAAGTTGTCAAATTTTTATCAGCACCATCTTGTATTTTGATATTGTCTCCATATTCGTCATACATACAAATCATAACCCTCCTCGCGCCCATCCACTTTCAAACATCATCGCCAACAGCTTAACCTTGTCCATCCCAATCCTAACCTTACTTAGAGCTGCTTAACTCCACCCATTCATTCCAAATTCCGATCTTACCCAATGTAATTTCTAAACCACATTCTAATAATAAAAGTATGAAACTCGTACTTCATTTTATTTAAATCCGAAAAAGTATAAACTCCTTCCGATTACGCACGACGATACACACGCATACACACTACAATATTTTCTAGTAATTTTATCGTATTTATTTTTTGCGAGAGAGCGATACACCCGTCCTTCCAGGAGCGCTTCTGAGCGCGGAATGATGACACGCGAGTGCAAAATGTATGAAGAATTCGGCAAATGTTTTTATTTTAGCTAATAATTGAAAAAAATATGTTGATTTTGATACAAAATAATTAGCTGAACCTATAAAGGACTATATATACCGCAATTTGTTATATTTTTTAAGATAAAATATGCTGTAAATTCACCTAAACTGGCACCTATTCTGACCCTATTTTTTTAAATTTTCTGCGATTATTGTGATGGGAAAAACGTATTTGTGCGAAAATTTTGTATGACGTCATACAATTTTTCTGATGCCAATCTGGAGATCAATATACTATTTTTGAATTAAAACCATCATATTTTGACATTTGTGATTGCTTATACATTAAAATGGTACCTGAAAAACACTGTTATTTGTAGAAAAATATAATAGCGTCCTTAAAAGATTTTCGAGAATTCACTAGCCACACCAAGGAATCGAAACGGCTAAAATCCAAAAAAACAACCTCCTGCACCTCCATCAATTAATAAGGTCAATAATAAGAATCAAATCTCTCTAACAAACATGATAGATAAAATGTGAAAAAAACCTTAAAATCCAAACTAAAAAACTCAATGGGATAAGGCAAAGCACTTTCACTCAAAGGTCCATCCGATTACTTATGTTAGTATCTAATTTAAAATAATCTTTGACGTTAACTATTTATTAAAATGACGAACTATTTTGATAAGAAGGTTGCAATTTGCACAAACAAACACATGCAAATAGCAAAATTTTTTTCTTCAATTGTTAACTCAAAGGTCCATCTGGTTACTTATGTTAGTATCTAATTAACAATTATCTTTTACGTCAATTATTTATTAAAATGACGAAGAACTATTTAGATAAGAAGATTGCAATTTGTACAAACAAAAGCAATTTTGAATTTGCAAATTGCCATTTTGATGTAATATCGTCTCATTTTTAATAATACATCTACGACAGTGGGTATGATACTTACGTTGGAAACAACTTCAGTGATTTTCCTCAATCGCTCATCAGGTGGAGTGGCGGCTTCCTTTACCATCTTCGATACTTGAACTTCGTTTAGTTGCCTAGCCAATGGCTGCAAATATGAATTTATGTTTATTTATATTCAAGTTTGCACAGGCACAACTGCGCATGCACCTTTCGTCTATGGTGACTTTTGGAATAAAACCGCCCAGTAAAAAAGAAAAGTCAAGTAGAAAATTTATTAATTAATTCGCAATGAACGATCTGGTGCATCATATAATTAATTATGCGTGTCGTTCGCATATGAAGGGCACACGGGATAAACATGCAATATCACAAAGACATTGAACTAAGAAATTGTTAAATTAGATTAAAAGACTTTTTAATCCTTGAAAAAGGGTACATTAAAGCTCGAGATGAAAGAAATTCATATTTATTTCTAAAAAAAATATATTTGTTTTGCGTGTGTAGTACAAAAAAACTCTTTCCTTACTTATATTATTGAGTGAGAGAAAAAAAAATTAAAAAAAAGTTAGAAAATACAGCATTAAGTAATATTTGTTTAAGCTTCAATATATTTTATCCGTGAGGAGTATTGCTTACTCCGTGGCTGTGCATGTGCAAAGTGTGTTTTGTCGTTTCGTTCTACCACCTTCGTACTATACTTACGATGGTATGGCCAGTTCAAAAAACATAAAAATGTGACATTGCATGTTTTGCCCTGTGCGCTCCAGATGTGTTTCCCTCACAATCGAGTGCAATTAGACATAAAGATGGAAAGAAGCTCACAGTGGTCAGATTTTCACAGGACTTTTTTATTGAGTTCCTAGAGGTGCGGAGAAGTAAAAAAAAAATTTAAATGAATTTTTAGACACTACGCTCATGAATGCGGTTTTTCTTGAACATTTTTTTCTGTCCAGTTATCTGTGAAAAAGTATTAGTTACCAATGACAAAAGAAATCTTAGTCTTACACATTCGGTATTTTAGAAATAATTGAAGAAAACAGGAATTTTTCAAAAAAAACTTGAAATATGCATTGCATCGACAACAATGAATAAACACTTGCTTCGGTGAAGGAAAACATCGTGAGGAAACTAGCATGCCTGAGAAATATTTCTCGACGGCATGTAAAGCCAAGTAAGAGGCCCATGAGCGGCATTAAAACTCTAGACACTAGATTAGGCACTAACCACACGATAAAGAAGAAGAACAAATAAACAGCCTTTGATAGATACACACAGGTCACACTATTACGTCACAATATACATTCGAAGTTATTTGCAAATTAAAAAAAAAAACAAGCGAAAATTTAAAAAAAAAAAGTCACGCGCATCGACAATTTTTCTTTTCTACCTCTAGGAACTCAATAAAAAACTCCAATGAAAATCCGACCACTAAAACCTTCGTTCCACTTTTTGAATACTTTTTGTCTAATTGCACTAGGCTAATAAGTGTTTATTATTTTAATTTTAATATTTTTTTTACTGTTACAGAAAATACAAGATAAGTCATGACATACCTGCCCTTCACGCACAGTTAGAAATTCTATTGGGAAGTAAATGGTTTTGTCCCTGGAGCCAACCCACACGCAATTGAGATTTGGGTATTTAATCCTGAAAACAAAAGTGAATTAATTAATTGTTCTTAAAATATAGGGAAGTGTTTCCAAAAGTATCAAAAAGTTTAAATCGATTTCTTTATAGGTTTACAGCAACTGACGCATATAACAGACATATGTGATAGACACATTTCAAGTAAGGGCTCATTTACGGAGACGCGGCTCGTCACGCGGCGCGTTGTGCGGCAAGGTCCGCAGTAAATTCAAACAAATAGCGATGTATGAGATCGCTTACGGAGAAGTGATTTAACACGCATTTGCTTTAAATGCAGCATTACTTGGTGACATCTCCGCGATGCACGCGGCGTTCAGCGCGGCGGCGCACGTAGTTTTGCGGCCAGCCAGTTTTGTTCACGGCGTGTAAAACGTAGCGATACCCGCGACGGAGCACGCGCCGCTTCACGCCCCGTGTCTCCGTAAACAACACCGTACATTGTCGTACATGTTTGTGTTTGCGCGTGTGATAACGCGGGCCGCTGCACGCGCCACGTCTCCGTAAACGGAAAAAAAGCGCAACACACCGCGCGAAGCGCCGCGTCTCGGTAAATGAGCCCTAACATTTGATAATTTTATCGAAGTAAGTTATTCCGTGATACAAAAAAATATGGTAGAGATAGCAGTACTAATACATTTTTTCGCGCCGAAAGTACGTTGAGAGCATCAATCCTTTCACGACCTCCATTCAAAGCCGTAAATTTCTAGTCATTAGTGTCGTTCTGCGAATAAACGGTGACACGCTTGGATTGCACGGTGTTGACATTGTCGCCTCGAGCCTTCTCGATGCTCTGTATACAAAACCGACACTTACCTGTATTGCTTGTCCTGGGCGAAATAATCATAAACACTGGTTTTTCGCGAGCGGCCATCCTTTTCAACGATGGTGAAATACAACTCACGAGGTGGGGCTACTACGCCATTCGCAACGAACTCGCGACGATCACCCGAGCTAACACAGTTGCCGACCAAGAGTGCAGTTAACTGAAATAAGAACAGACTAGCATTTCGTGATGGTTGGATGACATACATTGATCGCTGATCGCTGGTTGGGCCTGTTTAAGACTCTCGTAGACGAGGTAAGCCTGTATAAAAGAGAGGAGGTCTATACTCCGGAGTAACTAGAACAAGGTTGGTGATGATCGAATTTTGTATTTTTATTACACCTTTGTTTTTATCTACTGAAAATGGCTATTGTATGACAAGTCGCAAGCACGGGTGCTTAGCGTCAGAAAAATATTCAATTATGAGTGTCTACGGAGATAATATCACCGGCTTACGGTTCCTTACTTGCCAAAAACTAAAAAAAAAGAACAGAAAGATATTCTGTACCATGGACAAGGAGCAAGTTTTCCAGAAAGCACTATAACAGTTTACATCTCTACTTCAAGATTTGCCAGTACAAATTAGTTAGGCATGTGACTAATTTTTTGACGGCACGGTTGGCGCAGTGGCTGAGCGATTGACTGCTGCGCTTCGTGTCGCGGGTTCGATTCCCGCACGGAACAAATATTTGTATGGCCTACAGGTAGTTGTTCCGGGTCTGGCTGTTTGTGTATGTGAGCTTAAATGTTTGTAAACGCACCCACGATACAGGAGAAATTCCTAGTGTGGAGCAACGTTTTTTTTTTAAAAAAAAAATTAAAAAAAATTGATTGCCAAGAAGTATTTTTTTTTGCTTTTCCCATCTTGAATTATTTACCTTGAGGCCTTTTACAAAGCTCACGAAATAATCCCCGCCGCGTTGGTGCTCGACCGCACGATTAGGATCCAGTTTGAAATCTCTTACGAGAGCGTCGAACAAACTCTGGTGCCTAGGAAAGCCTTTATGGGCAACTGAAATGTAAAATACTTATGCTATATTGTGGACTTTTTGCAAAATAATAATATGTTGTACAGTAAGTAATGTATGTATATGTGTAAATGTGTGTGTGCGTGGGTGTGTGCGTGGGTGTGTGTGGGTGTGTGTGGGGGTGTGTGTGTGGGTGTGTGTGTGTGTGTGTGTTTGTGTGCGTGTGTGTGGTAATATTACAAGATATTGTTTTACTTTATTGACTACTATGAAACTAAAAGGCCAGAATTATAAACCAGGTTTCAACGGTAATAACAAGCATTGTCATTGGAAATTTTGTTCAGTTATAGGTATTTCTACGTGAAACTGATCAAAGTCAAAGGATAAAGAGTTAGTATTATTAGTATATTATAACAAAATAAAAAATGTTATGCCGCGAGCGATTTAAAACTTTATAAGACATCAATAAATAATGCGCGAATATTGTTTAAAAAACAAAATTTGAGGACACTGCATTTCTTTTGACCCGCTGCGTTTACAAAAATACTAAACTTCACCCTCCATAAAATTATGTTAGACTGTTATGTCTAAATGTATGGAAGAGCACATTTTTTTTAATTTACGATGAAATTTTCTATGTCAAAATGTATGGTGATTCCACCCTGTTTAATACTAAACATAGTTTTCACTCACCATCAATGTTGATAAAAGCCTTGTTTGTAAAAATAGCCGATTGGAACAATCCTGTCCACATTTCGTATCCGTAGCCTAGATCTACAGGATTATTCGGCCTCCTGAAGAATTGTCTACCAGCCTAAAAAAAATACAGGAATTAGGGTGTGTATGCCTGTTACCTGTGCACGTGATAACCTTATGAAAGTGATCGGAGTTATCGTAGCTGAACTTAGAACAAACATATTTTAACTTTTTGCCATAGATGTACGCTGAGTTTTTAAAATTTGGCAACCCATACCAAAAGACCATTGGCGGCAATTTTCCATGAAATATGGGCGCAAGACCAACAGAATTGAATTACATGTACGATACCACGGTTTTGCGATAAATTAGGACTTCATGGAGAACAGAAATAGCACCACTTGAAATACATATTATGTTGCCTTTTCTGTGTTTTGCCAAAACAAAATTGCCTAGTATTTAAACTATTAATAAACCTAGTTGAATAGTTTTCGTTACACAGCTTTAATCGATTCTAAGAGCTTCGCTAACCTAGCTCGGATTAATTACTGTGTGCTTAGCTTTAGCAGAAAGTTTTCAACATGATCTACTTTAAAAGCTGTTACAGTTAAAACTTCGACGAAATATAGGAAGATATGACTATTTCAATTGGCCCTTACCCTGTTTTATGGCGATTTTGGCACTTGTCATAAAACCATGAATTGGAGAACATATTCTCAGCCATGATTTGAGATATATTTCAATTCTGTTGGATTGACGCCTAATTTGACCAAAGCCCTTTTAAAAACTGCCGCAACAGAAAGGCAATGGAGTCCACGTGGAGTATCGATATGTTCTTTTTCTATTATTTTTAACCAATTTCTTTAATAAATAAATTATTTATTTCTCCAAAAAAATCTGTTGCGAAACTCACAAAATGAAAGGAAAAAAGTTAAGAATTGTCATTGAAAGCGTGTAGGTTAATATTTGTACAGCTTTTTCTTACATCATCCTACTCACCAAAAAATACCTACATACCTTTACATATGACTCCAAAGCGCCTTGGCGCAGAATAACATCAATGCATTGGATCTCTTCTGTAGGATGGCACAGGGACGAACCACGGGATGTCATGTAACTATAACATTAAAAAAGAATATTAACTATAATAACTAAAGTTAATTTCAATATGACTTGGGATTTCGTGACTAAACTATGTGTAAGCATTAAAGTTATTTCTCCGAAATCACACAAATTAGAAGCACTCACCGCCGAATGTTGTCGAGATCAACAACACCAGTAGATTTCAATGTTACTTCGAAACTTAAGGTCTTTCCATTCTGATCTTTTAATTCGACCTGAAATCAGTTAGCTGTATTAATATCTTATGTTGGTTACAACATTGTGAACACATAATACTTATTGATGTATGTATTTATTAAAAATAAAAAAAAAACAGATAAAGCACCTAAAGAAAAAAACAAATACTAACGGTTGCCTGGAAACGCTCCGTCGCTGTTATTTTGTCCAGCGGATTCAAGGAATAACAATTTTTCATTTGATCAAAAGCAATTAACTCCTTTGCGAAATACTTAGTTTTGATTCTTGCGAATGCTTCTGGTAACATCCTTTTTGGTCTATCAGGGTTAAAGTTCACATCGTAACGAGACTGCAAAAAACGAATTAAATATCATTGCATGTTGCATCAAAATATGTATTATTAGAATTCTGTTAAAAGCTTAAGGCAGATCCAAAAAATATACAGGATATGTAGTACTCATGAAAATGAACAACATTTACAGTTACTGTTGTACCAACTAACACAGCGGGTCCTCACATTTTTTCGAATAATGCGAACATAAATGAAGGAGCAGCACACGTTTTTTAACAAATTTCTGTTTGGTCCAATAGCCAACTTTAATTTGACCAATTAGAACCTTACTGCCTGTATAACATTATCTTGAATTGATTAAGTATCTCTTTAGCAAAGTCACTCATGTTAAATGATACTGCAGGATGAAGAGCTCCTATTCACATACACCTCGTGTTTTAATAAGTGAGTTGGAAATTTTAAAGAACACTATGTTAAAGCATAGCACCTTAAAAAAATTTGGTACTTACTATTTTAAGAGATTTAAATTGCATTTCCAGATAATTTACCAGTAATGTTATGGGTTTGTGCCTGACCATACCACCAGGAATTTTGCGAGGTATCTTGTATAGGCATAAAACCGGTTCTAGAGACTTTTGTCGTGCAGATAATATTTGCGTTTGGGTAGCACTTGTCTGTGCAACAGGCTCTGGCGTTGGAATTGGCTTGGGTAACGCCATGACTGGCGCCTGGCCGGGAGGTGGAGCTGTCGTCGCAGCCCAACCACGGCCCCTACCAGCAGATGGCCCTTTGCTCCAAGGCCCCGGTGGCGCGGCTTTCACAGGCTCTGGAATTTGCATGAGTACAGGAGCGGAGCCTGAACCTGACACAGGCGAAGTCACTTGAGCACTAGAACCAGCTACTGACAGGGCACCCAGGTCACTGATAACAGACTGTATTTCCCGGGGACTCAATATCTGCTGGACTGCAGGTGGTAGGGCTGCAGGTGGTTGGGCGGCAGGTGGCTGGGCTGCAGGTGGCTGGGCTGCAGGTGACTGGGCCGCAGGTGGCTGGGCTGCAGGTGGCTGGGCTGCAGGTGGCTGGGCTGCAGGTGGTTGGGCTGCAGGCGGTTGGGCATCCCCCTTCTTCTTTCGAGGTCTTTTTTTCTTGGATGACGTTAATCCTAATCCAGTGTCGTCAGCTTCTTCAGTTATTGCTTCCTTCTCCTTCGCTGGTTTTACTGGTGCCTCGGGTGGAACATCAGATGGCAGCTGTACCTCAACTGATGGTTCAGATTGAGCTCTAGATGATTGTTCTGAAGGTACTTCAGCTTCCGGTTTAGAAGATTCGGAAATTGATGATGGTTTTCGAGATGCTTGCAGAGATTGCAAAGCCTGCATAGCCTTCTCCTTCTTTTCCTTTTTTTCTTTCCTTTTACGGGCAGCTCCCGTAAGACCTGCGTCATCTTCTTCCTCAGGTAGTGGAGGTTCTGAAGTAGATGGTTCTTCAATGCTTTGTTGTGAGGGCTCCTCCTCTTTAGGAGTATCTTTTCTTCCGCCTTTCTTTTTTGCTGTTGAAAAACTTATAATTAATCATTTAAAATAGTAATAAACAACCAAGAACATGGGACAAGCGCAGGAAGATGATGAGATGATCATGAAACAACCAAGGTTACGGCTGTACTTTAAAAGAGACAGTGACCGCTGAGTTTCTTTCGGCTATTAAATTCTCAGAGTACTCAGGTACGAAACACTAACCTCATCTAGTTTTATAACATAATGTGACGGCAAAAAAATAGAGCCCTTATAGATACATCTGTCTGTCTGTCCGTCCGTATGTCACAGCCACTGTATTCCGAAACTATTAGGACTACACAGTTGAAGCTTGGCGAGTAGATGTATTTTGTGAACCGCTTTAAGATTTATAAAAATTACAGATTAAGTTCCACATACATAGAACTGAAACTAAAAAAAAATTTCATCGAACCCATATGCGCTGGGAGTCTATAGATAGGATAAAAAAGACATGGAGGTTTCTAAAACCATCTTTTCTCAAAGTCAATTGTTTGAAAGATAGTCATTTCCAAAGTGGTAAAATGTGCCCCCCCCCCCCCCTCTAATTTCTAAAGTAAGAGGAGGAAAATTCTGAAAAAATGTAGTATGTAGGATGATTGTAGAACATAAAAAAACTTTCAACAAAAATTGGTTTGAATAAGATTTGATGTTTAGTTTTTGAGATATTTTTCAGCAAACTGCAGCAGTCATTTTGTTTTGCATTAACATACTATGAAAAACAAATTTAGTTTTGCTGTTGAATGTAATACAATACAACATATGAATGATCCTTCAAAATATTTTTATTTTATTGTTTGGTACTACAAAACCCTGTGCGTGTGAGTACGACTTCCACTTGGCCGGTTTTCTTTTAAACCAATATACAGAAAAAAAACGATTTACTTAAAAACTGGCTAATTAACTGTTTGATTAACTCATTTGATTGGATTGTGTTAGTACTTTTTAGGTGTAGAGAAATCCTCATGGATACCTACTCTGTCAGGGGTGAACAGTGGTTATGTCTACTATCAACTAAAACCCCACCGTACCTACCTAACTACAATGAGCTAGGGGCCGGCAGATGCTCGAAAATTCATGCGCACCCACCCTGCCCTATTATAGATATGGGTGACAAATAGGTAAACCACCACCTGACCTTTTGAGGACAACAGACATGATGTTATGTGACTAGGGTTGCCACACGTCCGGAAATATTACATCAGTATCCAGAATGAGGGGAAAATTCAAAAACATCCGGAATTTTACAACAATGGGAAAATAAACAGTTGATACCAAAATAAAGCTAAATGAAATATAACTTTGAATAATACAAAATTAATAAATTCAGTTAAATTGCACCATGTAAAAGCAAAAATTGCGGAATATTCTTTAAATGTTCGGAATTTTCTCTGGAAATAAAAATCATAGATCTAGTAACCCAAACAACAATGACAAATGATGATGATGATGGTTTGATCTCACAATCAATTCATGAAGTCAGGTTATCCATAACTGGACCTAATTGCACAATTTGCAATGCAGTTGCATCACAATTTTTCACTATAGCAGGAGCCTTCAGACTCCTTTTTACTATCAAAGTTTACAATTCAAGCGTTACTGTTTGAGTTTATTGGAATGCAAGCAATCAAATTATGGCAATAAAGGATGCAAGTACTATGCAGTTTGTGTTACCTTTAGTAGGCCAACATCAATAAACGATAAAAAAATTCAACACTATTTTCCACTAAACTATACAGTTTTGTTAATCATGACATGATTGGAACACATAAATAGATTTATCAAAAAAATATTCCTCGGTTCACCGCTTATCTACTTTGTTACTATTTATAAACAGAACACTCTAGAAAATACTAATAAAATAATAACACTGAATGATTACTTACGTGGTTTGCCCATTTTCGAAACTTCTCACTTTAGGTTGTAATCTGTAATAGAATACAATATTGAACTGAATGTTCAGCACAGTATTTAAATAAGTTTTAAACATATGCTATTATGTTCACTTGTGGTTACAGACTGAATAGTTGTTATGATTATTTTTTTACACAATAAGAATAAGAAATGAATGATGTCAGAAAGGTAACTTCTAGATTATAGTGTTGTGAAAGTTCAAGGATTCCCCTATAACAGTGTTGCCACTTCTTTTTATTTTTTTAACTAGCAACTGTTTTTAGTAAGAAATGTTATTTTAGTACCTTCCTACATTATTATTTAGATTATAAAATGAGTATGGAAAATATTGTAAAAAATCAACAAGTGATTTTCAACATACATGGTAATGAAGTAAATTCAAAAGTGTTGTATCAAAAAAAACTAAGATTTAATAAAATCAAAAGTATTAAAAATTTATTATTTTTAGGGTTCCGTTGCCAAAAGGCGGAACCCTTTTGGATTTGCCCTGTCTGTCTGTCTGTCAGTCCGTATGTCAGAAAGTAAGCACCCTTTTACTCCGAGACTGTTGACACCACACAGTTGAAATTTGGAGAGTAGGTGCCTCCTATGAACCTCTACACAAATATGATTTGAAATTAATTAAAAAATAAAAATAAGAGTGGCCCTCCATACATGTAACTGAGGGTTGGGAAAAAATAAATCTACATTATATGCAGTTTGTAAAAAAAAACATGACCGATCCGTGAGGGTTTTATTAGGTACTGAGATTAGATTAGCATAGCATAATCAGCCTATATTGTTGGTACTGCAGGGACACGGCCTGCTCTCTATGTGGAATGGGCTATAATCCACCATGAGGGCCCAGTACGGGATTGTAGACGTCACATCTTCGTTTTTTAATTTTTAGTTCTAGGATATGCCGGTTTCACATCAGACAGGGTTTTTTAACATATTGTATAACAGTGTGGGGTGTCTATCGACAGCTCTTGAAAAACGATTTATTGAGGTACCTAAAATATTTTTTTTGCAGCAATATATTTTATGGACAAGCAATATGTTTATATAAAGGACGGAAAGAACAAATGGATTGTTTTATACATGAGATCAAATGCGAGCCAGTTGATAGTGTACAAATTGCTTTGTCAAGGCTTCATTTTGAGTCCTTTAGTTTTTAAATGATTCTCCAGTAAGACGTCTTATGCAAGGCAGTTTGATATATATATACCTCCACTTTTTTAAAAGAAAAAAAATTTGAACTAAATAATAAAAAGAAAATCCATTACAATCATATGTTACTTCATTGCATGGCAGGCAGGTTGTTGTTATCTTCTCAACCACAACTAGCAGTTTCAGCTTTTGAGCGGTAATATTTTACTTACTTGTGTTATGGAATCTACCCAATTAACGCCTTAAGCGGAACTAAAAATGCCGAATGTTTACAACAAAGCATTATTACTGAACACGTCAGCCGTCACTGTATTTGACTCAATATTTTATGAAAAGACGGTAATTCTAATAATGACGTTTAATTAGGAAAAAAAGAACTACGTTATTTAATCGAAATATGACGACATTTTGTTTAAACGTTTTAACTACATGGTACATTTTGCAAGTATACTTAGTTAAGCTTTCCCACATGTCACAGGTAATTTACAGGCGTAAAATTTTAAACTTACAGAATGCACTTCTTTTCTACTTGGAATTTTATAGAACACGGAAATCTCCTGGATTGCTGATTCTGATGAAATTTTGCCTTCGAATTTATTATAATTCACCACTTCACATAAAATTGTACATTAATGGCCGGCCATCAAACTGTACTAATGTTTATATTTATGTTTTCTTTTGTGAGTCGACAATCAATCAATCGTTCACGTTATCTCAAACAGAAGTATGGAAATATGGAATGGATGGACGTCAGTCAACTCTTGTCTATTATTCTCATAGAGTAATAGCAAGGAACTTATATAATAACTGGAATGATCAAGTGCAGCGGAAAGCCGTTCCGAGCGAGCAAACTTAGTTAGTGGATGTCATCCCTTTTTAATAAGGTATCCAATATATTTTTTTTACATTTGAGACAGTTATTCTTTTTTAGCTTACTAGCATCCCCGCTTTGCATGGGTAGCAGTTTAATCAAAAACAGGGCGAAGCCGAAGTCTACGCATACTGTAAAACTCTGTAATGGGATAGGTCTATAAAGTGAAGAATACGTAACACTTATTTTCGTTCACGGTGGTCTACATCCTTAGGTCTTCCATCCTTTAGGTTACATCCTTCATTTGTAAAGAGATTTTTAGTATTAGATAAATTTATTAATCACACTATACATTGTTAAACGTATGGTTTTAAGTTATTGTTGGTTTTAGTATGAGTCAGTAATCTTAAATTTAAGTGCGAAGATGCTGTTGATGGAAGACGGTTGCAAACAGGGCAATAGGTTGAATAGCATTGTTTATTTTTGTTATTATTAAAATGGAGTAATTGATTAACACCCGTATTCTAAGTCGAAACCTCATGATTTCCTCGACTCGACTCATCCTCACTTAGGCGGTTTCATATTCATAGTTGTTATTTTACTCCTCACCTCAAACAGTTTCCTCAGTCGAGGTGAGTTTGACTTGAGGAACTAACTGTCAAATATAAGGTACGTCGCGACGTACCTTGAAGCTTCCTTGAGGAATTTTACAAGGCGCTTTTAACCAAAACACGCGTATTTTTATATGATTTTCATATGTCTTTTGAAGAGTTTATTGATTATTTATACGATAATCCTTACGATTACATATCGCGACGCTATCTAAGGGATGCAGAAAATCCTATTGAGTTTTATGATGAAAACGAATTTAAAATTAGATTTCGCTTCACTAAAGATATTGTGATGAGTTTCTTGCTACCGTTATTATTTCATGACATTGGTGGTAACAGACGTGGATTGCCAATTCCACCCATAATCCAAGTGTTAGCGGCTTTACGATTTTATGCAACAGGAAACTTTCAAGTAAGTTACCATATTTTTCGCTTCAATAAATAGTCAGTTAAAATTAATTATTTATTACAGTACAGTAGGTACATACATACTTAAATTGGTATTATGTATTTTCAGATTGTTTGCGGGGATTTGCACCGTATCAGTCAATCAATAATTTCAAGGATTGTGGCAAAAATTTTCAAAGTTTTGGCTTTAAAAATAAGACGTTTTGTCCAATTTTCTGGATGTTGCTGAGCAAGCTGATGTGAAAACCAGATTTCATCGTATAGCAGGATTTCCTGGGGCTATAGGATGCATTGATTGTACTCATATACCAATCAAAAATCCCAACAGACAAAACGGTGAAGCTTTTCGCAATCGCAAAGGATGGTTCTCAATTAATGTGCAAATAGTGTGTGGACCACAAATGGAAATATATGACATAGTAGCACGTTGGCCTGGGTCTGTCCACGACTCAAGAATATTTTCGAATAGCAGGTGTCATATGAGATTCGAAGATGGGGAATTTGCAGGTTTACTAATTGGTGATAGTGGTTATGCGCAATCGTCGTATATGTATACGCCTGTGCTTAATCCACAATCACAACCTGAAATGAGATACAATAAAGCACACATAACCACAAGAAATATAATAGAAAGATTTAATGGCATATGGAAAAGAAGATTTGCTTGTTTAAATAGAAAATTACAAAACAGTTTACCCAACACATGTAACATAATAGTGGCATGCGCTGTCTTACATAACATTAGTATAATAACTAATCAAGAAATGCCTGAACCCAGCATGAATACTGATTCAATTCCAGTCTCCCACACTAGAGATACTACACGGGGTAGCGTTATTAGGGCTGCATTTATTGCTAGGCATTTTAGTTAATAGGATAACAGAATACAATTAAGATAGTAACAACATGTGTGTTATATTTAAGTAGCTTTATTTTTAATTTTTCAACTAAATAAATTATGTCAATTAAATGCCTTGTTTACACACAACTTATTTAAATTCTTTAATTCCATATTCAGGTTATTATATTAATTTTAATTAGTGTAGGTACAATTATGTATATAGAAAAATAAGTGTAATTTAAGGAGCTTTATTTTTAATGTATTTTCATCTATGTTTGTTAAATATTAAAGACACATAAGTATATGAGGGAAATGTAAATAAATACAATGTTAAAGTTCTAATTTTTATTTCTAAATATTGCCAAGCGCAATTCAGCCTCTTCTCTCTTAGCTCTATTACATTGAAGAAGTTCTTCCATAGCTTCTCTCTCAGCTTTAGCTTTTGCGGCCTTCACTATCCACTCTTTCTCAGCTATTTTAAATTTGTGTAGCTCTTCTTCTCTTTTTTGGGATCGGTCATTGGATTTTTGATTTTTGTTTTTCCTCTTGGATCACTCGAGGCCGTATATTTCTAGATCCTGTGTAACAAATAAAATCTATTAAGTACATACCTATATTGAACATTAATGTAGCAAAAAATCTTTAAAGAATGCTTTGATAGGTTGCAATTTGTTCAAATTTATTCTAATTTTATTATTTAGAACAAATCTAAAAATTCGAGTGCGAGCAGGGTTTGAACCTGTGACCTTCCGATTCAGTACACCGGATGTCTTAACCAACTAGACCATCGCACCCCGCTCACAGAGTGTGAGAGTGTGTGTGTGAGTGTTGGTTTAAGTTAGTTCGATACTTTCTTAAATAGATGGCGCTAACGTCACCGTAAGACGTTATTAATGGAACGAAAATTTCGGGATCTGTGAGCGGGGTGCGATGGTCTAGTTGGTTAAGACATCCGGTGTACTGAATCGGAAGGTCGCAGGTTCAAACCCTGCTCGCACTCGAATTTTTCTTTCCATGTCAAAAACAGCTATGTTCCCTACGCAGGGTTTGCGTATAAAATATTAAAAATCTAAAAATATTCCAACTTGAAATATATATAAGAAAGTACCTTGTGATGGAGCTACACCATAATCAGTCAGACGGGACTCACAAAAACGAGGAGGAGTGGTGGAATTATGGTCTGTAAAAAAATATTTTGTTCGTCTAAATTCTCTTATACCATTCAATACCAATCAACATTGTTAATAAAATGTTGGTATCCTGTACCTCTTTCTGTTGCAGACTCATTAATTTGTGTTCCACTCTCACTGGCAGCAAACGGAACTTGAGGTGTATCAGGGAATCTCTCAGAATCTATTTGCACCACTGTTAAATAATAAAAAAAACAGCAATAAAAATCAGACACTGGCAAAAAGTAGTAATTAATAATTTTATCATTTATGATTTACCTGCAATAGGTATGTTGTCACTATCAATAACTTCCAACAATTCAACATCTGTTTGCTCAGCTAGAGCATCTTTCAGAAGCGGATCTTGGTTAGAGTTACTTTTGAATTTGTTTCAATGTTATTGTATTCCTCCGTTAAGAGAGCCCATGCAGCTTTTTTTAATGATGCGCTCCCCATACTTGTTGCCATCGAGTTAAGTTTATACTTTAAGATCAACTCTTGAAGACACATCTTTTCACTTTCATCAAAAAACTGTCTTCCAGTTCCAGCCATTTCGAGCAAGCAAACACAGCACTTATAGTAATGAAACACTGCTAAAGGAATATTTTTATATTCCCAAGCCATCCACTTCTCAAGTATCACCATATTTTTTGCCCATGACATGGTTTTAGGTTCAAGTGGATAAATTATTAGGGTTTGTTTATTTATGTTCTACTTTCATTTGACAAGTGTTGAATTAAGGATTGTATTAATTTGTCATGATACTGTCATGACAAATTAATACAATCCTTAATTCAAGGAAATTGAAACCTTAACTCAGAGCAATAAAGGCTACTAAAACGCACGACATTATTTGCGTTATAGGAGAAAACTATCTCTGCAGACTATCCTAGGTGCTGTACAGTGGCACCAGGAGTCAGGACTATGGGGTCTACATGCCACCAGCTGCAGACGGAAGCAGGCAACGAGTGTCAGCAAGAGTTGAGAATGACATCGTCGATTCAACATCATTCAACTACGGATCCATTAACAGTGTTATGTGTTTGTTGTGTTGTGTTTTGTGTTATCGGGAGCTCAAAATAATGAACAATCACGGAAGATATCCCTTGAGTGACAGTGACAGTATAAGTTTAGTGTTATTTACCTACAAAAAGACTAGTTTTCTGTAGGTAAGGAAATTCTCAGAAACAGCGTGTAACTGCAACAGTTAAGTATGTAGGTATGCCACTTCTGCCTATCTCTAGTACGATTGTTCTAATCAAGCCGCACTACGCACTGACAGTTCACAGCTGTAGTACGAGTAGGTACAACCAAAAAACAGCTAACGGATATTCGAATTTCGACGCTCGCTCGTCATATTCGACATGAGTTACAAAATTTTTCGAGTATTCTACAAACATTTTCAAATTCGAGTTGCACACATCAGCTGTTTATTAGTTTACAGATGTGTAGGTAGGTAGACACTGTAGAATACGATTTGTTTTGATCGTACCTAGGTTCCTTTTCGTAAAGTTGTTAGGAGGGAATTTATTTAAAGTAGGCTATATCTTCTTAGTTATTTAAATTCATATTTATTATTATTGAAAGCGATAATCTAATAAAATAAGACTAGATTGTGTTATGAAGTCTACCTACGTTCATGCATTGGTTTATTTTTAACATCATCACGCCTGCATTCCCCTAATATGTAGATAGGTAGAGATGTATTTTCGAACGACCACTACATTTCGCCAGTGATATTGTTACGCTCCAAGTTATAGCAGGTCAGGGCAGGTGTTTGCGTCCAGACTAACACAGACTACTGTTGAGTTGGAGCGCGGTAACCATCAGGACCCGAAATGACTACCATTCTTGCGCGGTCGCACAGTGTCATGAGTTCATGACCTGCGAACAACAATGCATGCCGCCCGTCGCCGCGTCGGCACGGCGCGGGTGCGGGGCGCGGCTCCTTCATAGAATAGGTTTTATGCAAAATGCCTCAAGAAATTTTAGTGTTATAATAATTTCGTAAAAACAAAAACATTAAGATATTTTTTTTTTGTTGGGATGACCTTTTTACTACTTATAGAAGTCACACTTAAAATACTTCGTGTATGAATAGTTAGACAATATATTAAAAAAAAAAAAATTGTTTACTGGCAATTTTTAGACAAGGACATAATCCACTCTGTTTCGCTTTCTCGCTCTTAAGTATTCTTCCCCCTTTGAATTAGGTAAAGTAATACGAACTCTATCCCTTTGAGATAAAGTTTATTTTCAAACGGTTTTTGATATCAAAATTTTGTTCGTAATCATTCCAGTTAGTATATAAGTTCATTGAGTAATAGCTCCTGGTGATGGCATAGCTGGCATTAGCTGGACTTGCCCTCTGCCAAAGGTTGCTGTGTTACTAGAGTTAAATGAAACATGCAGTGTGCGCGAGCAGGGATAAGTAGGAACTCCCCTTGCTATAATTTCTGGGGATGAAGATAATGTGGAACCGTTTTTCTTACGCAATTCAAGTCGTTCTGACCTGCCGGTCAGGTAACAAGAATTCATTCACGTATTGGTTGTGCTACATCACTAGCAGTTTTTGTTAGTTGTCTTAGGGAAATTGTATACATACATGCTGATTTGTTCATGTGTGTGTGTGTCTTTATTGTGTGGTTGTGTTTTCTTCAGTGTGCGTTTATCGCAATAGGATGCAAGCATCCTCGATAGCTTATTCCTCTATGACTTTAGGTATTCTGTACTTTGTTATTTTAAACATCGACTAACTTTCGGTTTTCTTTTGTAATAATACTGAATTTGACATGTCCAACAGCACCTTAGTTAATTTAATAATTTGGATTCTTCTGCAAAATTATTACAGATTTAGGTAAAGACTTTAGGTACCAACTAAGCAGCTGAAATGCACGCAATCTGTGTGAAGGAGGTCACGGCTTGTTGATAAAATGGTTGGGCGACCATTTTATCAACAAGCCGTGAGCCGTCTTTAGACTGACGTCGGTTCACAGCAAGTGTAGCCCAGGGTAGCCCTCGAAATTCAAAATTCTTACGCTTTTTTTTTTTGCAATTTGCTGTGTCAAGTTGTATGTTGATAGAAATATGATTTGCGACCATAACAAAATATGGTTTAACATAAGCATAGCATAATCAGCCTTTTAATGGTCCCACTGCTGGGACGCAGGCCTCCTCTCTATGTGAGGGAATAGGCAATAATCCACCACGCGGGTTCAGTGCGGGTTGGTAGATGTCACATGTCTTCGAATTTTTGGTTCTAGGACATGCCGGTTTCCTGACGATGTTTTCCTTCACCGTTTTGAGAGCAGTGGTGATGAAATAACTACACAAAGTAATGCGCCTGGCTGGGTTCGAACCCACGACTTACTGCTCGTAAGTCTGGGTCTCTACCACTGGGCCACCGCTGCTCTCTGACATGGTTTTACAGAATTATAATCATTTAAATCATCAATACAACCACCTGAGTTCATTTAATCCCATTGAATGACATTTTCATGAAATAGTCATTCATCCCCTCTTAAACTTAACCTTGGAACTGTTGTGTTGTTGTGTGATCCGCACAGCTACTGGCCTATGGCTAGCCACGAGCCCCTTAAAATAGCAATATAAAATCTATAGCTCCTTGGGGTTGGCCAAATGGCAACACAGAATATTTTTAACCGACTTCAAAAAGGGGGGTGAGGTTTTCAATTCCTCGGAATCTTTTTTTATGTATGTTTACCGGTTACTCGAAGACGCTTGAACCGATTTGGAAAATTGTTTTTTTGTTTGAAAGAGTATACTTCCAGGTTGATATTGTCATGATCTGATCTTGTACTTCGCAGATATGGAACGGAACTCTTCAATAATAGTACAGCAAATTTGTCGTGATGTTTACATCATAACATAACATCACGCCTGTATGCTCTTAGGGTGTACGCATATGTGTATAGTACACGGTTGGTAACAAAAAAACTAAATCAAACAAACTAAAGTCACCGACTTCAGAAGTTAAAGTTATTTTTCACTTTTTGTGTTTTTGAAGTCGGTTTTATTTTTTGAAAAAAAGTTCATTTTGTTTTTGGTCTTCTTCACGTCTATTTTGTCTGTGGATTGAATTCAGCACTTCAGGCAAGCAAGCAAGTTCAGGCAATGTTGTGAATGCGATGCGAATCGAATTTTTATTTTGTTGTTTTATGACCTGTGGAAAAACAAAACATTAAAATTATATAACTGAAAACGGTTTGTGGTTCTTCTGAAATACTTAGTGGTATTAATTACTACGTATCCAAAGTTCTGAGTAATTTTAGTCATGTGTATTGAAGTGTTTACGGCGACGACATTCGGCAGCAATATCGTGACTGTAAATGAATTATGGCTTATTACAATGCCGGCAATGTCGTAAATACAATTAACTCATCTGATCAAACTGATGATACAAATATTACGGACGATCTTTCAATAATACCACTAGAAAAAGACAGTTTCGGTGAGTACATCTCCAGGTACTGAGAAAATTGAGTGTAAAGATCAGTTATTTAGTGTTGTTATTACAGCACAATGCGAGTTATGTGGTCGCATCGGTCGTCGGGGACAGTTCTACCAGAAGAACAATAAGTTTTGTTCGCTTAGATGCAACGCGAGTAACTCAAGAAGACGACATTGTAATTGGAAGTTCAGGTTGATGGAAAGTGCCGAACACATGGCGGGTATGATACCGATGGAGCCGCTGCCTCAGCTGCAGCACTGGCAGACATCATTTAATGAGATACAGGTAAATAAAGATTAGTAAATCAATAACGTATTCTGTGATAGATTCCTTCTTTTCCTTGTGTCAGCTGATTGTTGACAGCACAAAGGATACTTTTATTATTTTATTTGTTTTATTGCATACTCAAAAACTAAAACTTTCCTTAACTGTTTGTAATATAGTTCTTTTACATTTAATTAAGATCAAGTAGCATGCTGTCTAATGTAACAATAAATTCAATGTTAATAATGACTACAGTTGATTCTTTTAAAAAACTTTTCTTACTGTTAATGTTAGCCTTCATCATCCCACTGCTGGGAGAAGGCCTGTGACTTCTTCAGTTCACTCTATGTTACCATCAATTTAATTTGGTAAAATATTGTTATTAGGCTGGACCCATAAAACAATCGGCTGCAGTAGTAGCCAACAGTTATGAATGGAAGGACGAGTTGTTTGGCTGTGACTTCCTTGCTGCACCAGTGAGCTTGTTCAAACATGCTCCCCTGCATGAAATGTGGGATAGCACATTTGAGGGCATGAAAGTAGAAGTCAAAAATAATGATATAGAGAATAGCAATGATAAGATGAGTGACTATTTTTGGGTAGCTACAGTATTGAAAGTAAGTACCTTGTACTGTTATTTTATGATTGACTTGATTTTGCCTTCGACTTTGGCCACATGGTGGTCAGAAATTATCCCACAGCAACTAGTATACTCCAAATGCAGATCATGGTGTACCTGTCCACACAGACAGTAATTTTCCCATCACATTTTTATAATATTAGCAACCAGTAGTAACAAATGTGCAAAATTTGGGTTTAGCGTCCTAATAAATAATAGTAATTTGTAACTATTATTGACCAGGAGGATTCTGCAACCATGCTTTTCGCAAAACTCAACTGGTTGTTGCTTGATGTTTTTATTGCAACTGTTTGTTTTCCACCCATGTGTCATACCAGTTACCAATTTATTAATATTGTTCTATGATGTGTTACTCTTAATATTACCAGCAGAGATTTGGTTATCAGTGATTCAAACAAATCTTTTTTTTAGCCAAATCTGTTTTTTAACCTTTTGAACGCCAGAGTATAAAGGCACGCGCATGCCATCCACACCAAGCCACAATCTCACCTACCATTTTGTCACATATTTGTGTTACAAGCAAGTGTGTGCCCTGTATGCCAAAGCATACAGGGCACACACTTGCTTGTCATGTATATGTGACATTGGCGGTCAAAAGGTTAAACAATGAAGTCAGTGTGTGCATTCAAATGGCTGCTATTTTTTTTTTATGACATTCTATGTTTTCAATTCTTTTTACAGGTGAAAGGTTACATGGGACTGTTACGCTATGAAGGTTTCGGCAGCGATGATTCTAAAGACTTTTGGGTTAATCTTTGCTGCTCAGAAGTTCACCCTGTGGGTTGGTGTGCAACTAGGGGCAAACCTCTAATACCCCCTTGTAGTATTGAAGCTAAATATACAGACTGGAAAAGGTATGTTAGGCCTTTATTAGCATATATGTAATGCTTCAGATGGAAGTGCCAGGGTAGCCTACGAAATTCTAATTTTCTGAGGTTTTTTTGCAATTGGCAGGTCAGTTTCAGGCTATATGTGAAACAAAATATGATTTGCGACTGTAACACGTATGTACACACAATAACACATCTGTTATGTATGCATATAACACATATGTAGTTACAGAATTATAATCATTAAAACCATCAACCCTCTTGGTTCATTTAATCCCATTTAATGACTATTTCATTAAAAAGTCATTCAATGGGATTATAATTATGAACTTAGAGGGTTGTATTGATGAGTTTAATGACTATAACTCTGTACTCGCCATTGTACATAAGCTATATTATTGCTTTCATATTACTATATCAGTAGTCATCTCCTTTCTAGCTTTCATTTCATCTTCACACAGTCACATCCACCGTTTCTTTGATCTTCCTCTACTCTTACTCTTATAAAACATCCTAGGTACCATATAAAATGAAGGAACTTATCGCTTTTCGGTAGCCCTAGCCAATAACAAAATCACAATTAAGTTATGCGAGGGCCTGCTACCTTCACCGTGATTGAGACACCTCCTTGGGTGACGGATGCGCCCGACTCCACCCGATCTCTCCCGATGTTAGCAGAGCATATCTCACGTACGGAACCCTACGTAACGAATACAGGTCCCAATAAAGCCATATTTGTTACGGTCGTGAATCATATCTTAATCAAAATACAACCTGACACTGACCTGTAAAATGCAAAAAACGTAAGAAAATGTAAATTTCGCGGGCTACCCTCGTGCTTCCACCTTATATATTCAGTATTGTATATTGTGGCCAGTCGTTATAGGTAGTCAGTGGCCCAAAAAGTCTGACAACCAGTCTTACCAAGGGGTATCGTATTACCCAGTACTAACTGGGTTGTGGAGGTCAGATAGGCAGTCGCTTCATGTAAAATACTGGTATTCAGCTGCATCCGGTTAGACTAGAAGTCGACCCCAACATAGTTGGGAAAAGGCTAGGCAGATGATGATGATATTGTGGCCTGAGGGATAAAACTGACAATGACATGTTGTGTCATTGTTGGAAAGAAATGGATGTGCTATGCACCGCTCCGAGGTATAACATTGTATCTGAATGGAGTTTATACTTCAGTTATGGTTATTAAAAATGAAATACAAATAATGTTTCGCTTGACAATATTTGTCTATTTAGACAGAGCACAGTACTAAAGAAATGTAAGAATTGTTTCATGTTTATTTCTAGACTCCAGAATATATATTTTTTACTAATTCATGCAATCATTTATCATATTTAATTATGATAATTTCAGATTCCTTGTGAAGCAGCTAACTGGCGCGAGAACACTACCCGCCAATTTCTACACTAAATTGAATGATAGTATTCTATCTAGGTTTTCTATTGGCTCCATCATGGAAGTTGTTGATAAAAATAGGATCTCACAAGTTAAGGTACATTTTTGTATTTTATTTTTATGCCTTAAGGCGTAGGGTTTCAGGTGGTTTACGTGTGAACAATATTTCATCGATATCTGTTCAGCTGTCATTGCGTGATAAACAAAATCGCATCCACATTTAAAATATTAGTTATGATGATTCTTCCTCCGGCTGCGCCTCCGGGATCTATGGCTTGTATTCTGTGACAGTTAATTATCAAGCATTGTTAAGTTTATTTAAAAATCTGTCACTTTCTAAAATAACTAATGCATGCATAGTTCCCTAGAGTAAAAACCTGAATAAATACTCCCTCCTATGAAGATATGTATGACTAGACTGCATGATAATACCTAGTTCTTTTTCGAAATTCCAGGTAGCTACTGTGTGCGAAATTATAGGAAAACGCTTACACGTGAAATATTACGACAGCTCACCAGAAGACAACGGTTTTTGGTGTCACGAAGACTCGCCTCTCATACACCCTGTCGGGTGGGCTTTTAGAATTGGCCATCCTTTGGATGCACCTCAAAGTTATTGCCAAAGAGTAGCCGCCGGTCGGCTGATACCGAGTGACAGTACTCCTGAGATGTTTTATAAATACCCGAGTAATGAACCTCCTTTGTTTGCCGAAGGAATGAAGCTTGAGGCCATTGACCCTCTGAACTTATCAGCTGTTTGCGCTGCTACAGTGATGCAAATATTGAATGAAGGGTACATGATGATCAGGATTGACTGTTATCCTGCTGACGCGTCGGGTGCGGACTGGTTTTGTTATCATCAGAGATCGCCGTGCATATTTCCCGTGGGCTTTGCACTGGCTAATAATATTCCTCTTGTGCCTCCTTCTGGGTAAGTCTGATTATCGATAGTGGTACTATGAAGTAAAGCTTAAATACATCGCGGGCCTGTGGACGGTGAGTAATGGGCTAGCTCGCCATCCGTTCGTCTTATGACGACAGGCGCGTTCGTGTTCCTCGCGCGCCTCAGAGAGATGTCAGCACACAAGAAGGCGTCCGCAAGGGCCGATTCCTGCCGGGGCTACGGGACTGTTCGAAAGAGATACCGCGGCCCTGGACCACAAAGGGCAAAGAAGGAACAAGGATGGGTTTTAGTCAATAAAAGTCTCACATTCCCTTCCACTCTACCCAGAGCGGAAGGAGTCGTTTGATGATTTCCCATCAGAAAAAAAAAAACTTAAAGACAGAGCGTGCTGTTCGATTTTTTACTTTAGTCGTCGTTATTTCTTTCGCGCTTATTATCCCTAACAGCATTTCAAACCACTGTCGTTATTTATTTTGAGGTGAATACGCACCAAGTTAGCCACACAACCTGCATTCACATTAGCATCAATTCATATCAATCTTGTCATGAAATCGTACGAAACTTCGCTACTGCGCATTTCGGCATAAAAATGGCTACTTTGAATCCCACACTCAATCAATCACAGTAATAAACAGGTACTTTCGAAAACGAGCTAATAGCAGAACCGAGTCACGAATTACTAGAGGTTGTCGTAAGTGAAAGCTGGATATAACTTACTACTAGATTTTATTCTGACACCTTGATTTCTTTCACAGTATTACAATGGAAGAGTTCAGTTGGGAGCATTACTTGACCGTGTGCGGTGGACAGGCGGCCGATCGTTCGCTGTTCGCGGCGCGAGGTCACGTGGTATCGCACGGGTTCGTCGCTGGTATGCGGCTTGAGTGCGCTGATCTTATGGACCCACGACTTGTGTGCGTGGCCACTGTCGCTAGGGTTGTCGCTGATCTCCTTAAGGTGTGTCTTTATTTATGTTATTAGATGGATTATTGGCTCCTGTGTGAGTTGAGAAGGTCATATTATAGCCAGTCGCTTCATATAAAATACTAGTATCCAGTTGCATCCAGCCGAGCTCAACATGGTTGAGAAAAGGTTAAGCAGATGACGATGCATGGCAGACGAACGGCGTGACGGCCCACCTGATGGTGAATGGTTACCGCCGCAAACAGATCGATAAGAGTGTGAATTACGCTGGCTTTCCTATGCAAAATAAAACAATGTAATTGTGTACAGTGCTGCTTACCCGCGCGCCGTAGTTGCCGTACTATAAATATGGAAATAGCAATGAAAGAAATTTATTTTTTTATTTTTAGGTCCACTTCGACGGTTGGGGCATGGAGTACGACCAATGGCTATGGGCGCACAGTACGGACGTCTACCCAGTTGGTTGGTGTCGTGCGGTAGGTCATAGACTAGAGGGACCACTTCAACCTCCTCCGCGGCCGCCGCGCAAACTGCCTATCAAACAGCCAAGAAGACGACGAAAGCAAGGTAACTCGTCAATCCAATAATTTAATATAGCATTACTAACACAAAATATGACTGCGAACGCATCTAATCAATAAATGCGTTCTCTAGTAACTTATCACTTTAAGGGATGAAGAACAGGGTGTAAAGTTCTATATCCCCAATAGAAAGGAGGATCCTCCGACCAGACGCATGTTGGGCCTGGTAGACTTCTGCCTGATAGCTGTTGTCGGGTTTTCTATATGGTCTTAAGACGCGGATAACTAATAACGCGATTCAGTATTTTGATGTTAGTTCTTCATTTTTGTCATTTATGGCGCCGTAGTACTTTTTGTAATGCCGTTATACTATTTACGTAAGAGGATCAAGTAATTACTCTTTAAACTAGTCATTCATATAGCTGTCAATGACAGGGTGCGGGATGTGAATAAAGTATATTATGACTTTTTGAAAATAAAATTACAATACTATTTCGACAAGCATGTCTCGAGCCTCGACCCGAAAGTCCCGGGACTTCGAGACATGAGATATCCCGAAACCCAAACGCTAATTATAGTCCTCTTTTACTTTTAAAGAAATCGCAACATTTTTGGTGCTAATATACTGTATCACTTTTTGAATTAGACCTAACATACTTACTTCTTGCTCTTTCAGTTGGAATAAAAGTCGCTCAACCGCCAAACACGACCGAAGATAGCTCACAGAACTCTGACATGGGTGATACCAAGAGCCTATCCCCCCCTACAAGCGTGTCTGAAGTGTCCCCAGACGCACCATGTCCACCTGAAAATGACTCCAACCAGAACAAGATGGATGTTGATACGGAATCTAAGGATAGCACTGAGCCTTCTGAAGAAAGGCTTGCAGATATGAAGCCGGAGACCCCGGTAAGTTTAAACCCCGGTAAATTTGAGGCGTGCGAACTCGAAGGAATCAGTTACGACTACTTGAAGCGGCAGCAAGCAATTCTTCGGTAGTCATAACTGCTTTTTGCAATGCTGCTGGTGTTTTTGTGGAATGTGAATCTAAATTATTTTATTTTAATACTTATATTTTATTTATTTCAGAATACACCTACAGACACATCGCGGAACACACCAACTGATATAATATCTCAGAACACACAAGATCACACTGACATATCTCTAGATTCAAGTCAGAACATACCGCAGCTTTCGCCAATTGCCGCCTTGATTGAGGATCCAGATCCTGATAAGGTGATACCTAGACTAGTCAATACATCAGTACCCTTAGATGTCCTTAATTCCATTAATCCTAAGAACTGGACCCCAGCAGACGTTGCCAGATTTCTAACCGTCAATGACTGCCAACCATACTGCGTTAACTTCGCGAACGTCACCGGCGCTACGATGTTAAAGTTGACAAAAGACGACATCATCGAAATATTAGAAATGAAAGTAGGTCCTTCATTAAAAATTTTCGACCTAATACAACAATTAAAATGTAAAATAAAACAACCTCAATGCAGAATGCTAAATAATTTTAATAAATAAATACGCTTCTTCAGTTTACATTTGTAAGACTTGTATAAGTTTTGAAATGTGGAACACCTGACCATTTGGGAAACTCGCGTCCTCATATATCCCCGCGATGACAAAGTCATATGGCGCCTCGACAACAAAAGAACTAGGGCCACGGTCCATACAATATTTTTGTAAACACTTCAGATGATCATTCTTCTTCGAATTGTATTGGTTAACCAAGAGAAGACTTAACTATTGGACATCGAAATGAAATCTGAAGGTCTCATCGTCAATCATGAACTTATACAAACGTGTGAAGTAGTTTTTTAAGCAGTAGAATATATTCTAAAATAGCAAACATATTCTACACCCGCCTATATTTTGGTATCGCATAATAGCTGAGGTTGTTTTATAAAATAAACATATTTTGGCCAGTCACTATGTTTGATATCAGATTTGTGTGTAAGGCTGAACCTACAGTCCTTTCACGTTTTTGCAGCTCTGATTTTGAATCACCACCAAATCACTGTGATCTTTATATTTAATATAAAAAGGTCGATGTTGGGTTGCTTTATTTCCGTTGGAACAAGGAGGCTGTAGCACAGAATAAATTGCTACGGTCAAACGAAAAATAACTGAAAGGACTGTATATGGTCTTTTATATTCGCCATTATTTTAATTTTCATATTTATTGATTTTCGTTAATTGTGAATGGCTTTGAAATTATACCCAATGTAGTTTTACTCTTATAGACTAGGCATGTTCTTATATTTTAGCACAGGTGTACTTTTATATTGTGCCACAAGTACCTAGTGGGTAATCAGTAACCAGATCTAATACAATTGTCTCTTTTTGATCAACCACATATTTTTTATATTTTATACGCAAACCCTGCGTAGGGAACAAAGCTGTTTTTGACATGGAAAGAAAAATTCCAGTGCGAGCAGGGTTTGAACCTGCGACCTTCCGATTCAGTACACCGGATGTCTTAACCAACTAGACCATCGCACCCCGCTCACAGATCCCGAAATTTTCGTTCCATTAATAACGTCTTACGGTGACGTTAGCGCCATCTATTTAAGAAAGTATCGAACTAACTTAAACCAACACGTTGACATTGTAGTCAAATCAATGTTGTATAGAAGTCGCCATACCAAACTAATTTTTATTAAAAAATGTCAAAAACAACCACATATTTGACTACCTTCTGAAGGAAAAATATTGTAATTGCTTTATATTGACAGAAAAAAGGAATTGATGGTATTTATAAATATCTGTATATATCAGTATTCACAAAAAAAAAAACATCAGGGAATATGAAAAAAGGTTTTTACTAGATAATATGAGGTGATATTGTTGTCTAAAATAAAATCTGGCATGTATTCCACTAAACTTCTAGTTCTATAGAAATAGTCCAATAATAATGAATTTGGGTTATTTGATGTGTGTTGTATACATTATATATTTGTGGATATGATAAAAGTCTGTCTTAACTCCTCTAAACTGTATTTGAAGCAATAACATATTTAATCACATCATTGACATGAAAATGGTGATAATATTATAACAATATAATTTATTTCATGAAGGGAGAAATCGATATTTTGTATCAATACATTTTAAAATCATGAATTCCGTATCAATATGTTTAGAAAATAATGCATTCTGTAAAATTCCGTTGATCAATACAAATTATACAATAGAATTGTAATGAGGGGAAATGTGTTGTAAATATAGTTATTATGGCAGTTCTCATTTTAATGTGTCGGCGTGAAATTATTGTGTTAATTTTAAATTTGACCAAACGGGATTTAAAACAGTTTTATGCTTAGACAAAGAGTATGCGTGATAAATACCTACATTGCCTTTTTAGAGACTACATATGTAATTCTATCATTTAGTACCATCAGCATACTACCTATTTGTAATAGTTTGAATGGTCTGGTATTAAAAGCAAAAGTGTACAATAATACTGAGTTTTCATTTATTTAAAAATTAGTATATCCTTATTTTTAGAAAAATTGTTTTCAAGATTATATTAACAAACTTCACCTTGTGATTTGCTGCTTCAGCTTCAGGCCACAAATAATATCCCCTTATCTTCGACTGTGTTCATTATTTTGTTTATTATTTAAATACTACACTACATTGTGTAAATTTTCATCAGCATTTCACCAGTAAACATCTTTATTAGTGCTTATATCTTGCAAAATTTGATTTGTTATCAATCTGAAACAGTATTTTTTTAGTAAATAAATCCACAGAATCACTGGAATTTTTAATAACATTGTTTGTGCGATTAATCTTAGGCGTGCTACACACAATCATGTTTGGGTCTGACTCTGCACAGACCGGCCGCAAAATGAATACCTACATTGTTTGCCGTCCAGCTCAGAATTTCTGACCCAAACTTTTTTGTGTACCGTCCCTTACATACCTTATAGTGTGCATTTGGACTGTTGATGCATAAAGTGTACAACACAAAATGTTCCCGGATCTCTGTGCGTGACATTTGTGGTATTCAGAACACCAATAGGCTTCGCACATATTAACTATCTCGTCATTGATTCCTAAAATTAATTCAAAGTTGAGAAAAACTGGCTAAGGGCTGAATTCTTAATCGTCAGATAATTGTTATCTGAAGAATTTTTTTTTTATTTATTTATTTATAAACAACTTATACTTACAGTTTACACCACACATACAAGTTATTGGTTGAACATAAAAATCAGAATAAAAAATAAAAAATATTTATAAAATTATTAAGTAAATAATATGGTAGGCGCGAAGAATAAACATTTTAGTAGACAGAATAAACACAATGAAATAACAATAAAAATGAACAAAACTGGTATCATCATAAAACTATATATATTTTTTTTAGGGATACAATTTGTTTACCCCGAGGAGATAGTACTGGGAGTAGCAATGGACTCCAGGTATCGAGAAGCAGTGTTGAGGAGTCTCAGTTCAGTACTTGCAAAAATAAATAAGGCGAATTAATAAGTTGTCAAACTCATAATTTAAAGATTAATTCTTTCAGTTAAAAGTTATCTGATTACTGGAAATTCAGCCAATATACAACAAAAAAACAAGTAGGGTTAAAAGTCGTGATTGCTAGGCCAAAATAAGCACATGCTAAAATTACCTTTCTGATTCCCGTCCTTGGGTTTCAATTCGGGCGCCAGATCTCTCGCCGAGGTAACGTAAAAGGTCCTCAAAATGTCCATTCTGTGCGCCCCTGACATCCCTCGACCCTTCTGATTGGATAGGTGTAAATGGCGCGAGAAAACACATCGCCGCTTATTTATGTTTATTACAAGTACTCTGAAATAAGAAATGATGATTTACTTGGTAGTAAGTAAATAGCAAATATTTCCTGTGACAGACTTCGAAAATCGGCAACATCATACAGCACGCGTAGAATGACCACGGTAGAAATGGGTTTTGTCGACGGAAGAATCGACAAAATTAACCTGTCATTTGACAAAAGGTACAATAGAGATAACATAGGCCTCTCTGATTGAAGGTGTATCAAGAAAACAAATATTTCAATATTCCTTTACAGTGGGAAAATTGATATATTTGTCTAGATTGCAAAAATAATTATGCTTATGCTAATTCACTAGCAGTGACTCAATAAAAGTACTGTAGTCCTACTTACCCTAAGACACATGGCTCAAATGTCAAGCTCATAGGAAAATTTCGAGGGTGCGCAAGTTTAGCTTCCTTTATAATTGATGCATAACCTTCCCAGCATTGCAGGACTATTTCATCTATCTGTGATAAAGCAGGTGTTGCTCCGCATACTACCAAAATGTAAACGTCTGCCAGGAGTTTACATGTTACTGCTCTAAAGGCAACCTGAAAAATATTTTTTTTTCAAGAAGTTTTATAGAATAACCTTTAATACTAGTAAAAAATGTTACTAAGTCCTGGGCTGCACCCAGCTGGCCATTCAGAGATGAAGATTGGATTGTGGGGGTGGGGATGACTAAGGGTGTTTGTGTCCCTGTCCATTAGGAGTTTCTGTCCAGAAACATTGTGAGGTTTAAGTCATCAGTAAGAGTCTGACATATCAAGATAAGGCTGTTTTGTTTACCAGATGCAGAATGATCATAATATTCTGCATCTGGATATTCATTTCTGTAAAAAACACTTTCACAGGTCAATAATATACATAACATCACGCCTGTAATCCCTGAAGGGTTTGGCAGAGATGAACCTAACAGTACACCCACATTTCGCTAGCTATGTTTAAGTCCCATGTAATAGGGGGCGAGCCTATTCCCACCAACCGAGCACAAATCCAGGCTCCGTGGCTGTTACTAAGAAATTCCTGATCGAAAAACCCAATAACACTGCCCGCCCAGGGAATCGAACCAGAACCTCATCCTCGGCACTCGCGCTTGCGACCAACGAGGCAAAAATATATTACAGAAGAATCTTACTAATCTGGCACTATTAAAAACCAGAGGGTGCCGGATTATTGAAATGTTCGGATTACTGGATTGTATAGAAAAAATTCAAAAAGAGAATATAATGTATTTATTGTTTTATGTTCTACCCGTTTTTTTTATAACTGTAACATATTTCACAATTAACTAATAACATAATTTTAACGTTAACGAGATAAGTTTTGACATGACGACGGAGCGCATAAGCGGTGCGTGGCGTAGGGAGGGGCGAGAAAGGCGCGAGCGTAAGGTGCCGGATTATTGGACGTGTCGGTCTATTGAAGTACCAGATTAGTGAGATTCTACTGTATTATATTTTAAGATTGGATAGTGTCAGTGATTTATATCAAAGTAATCTGAGAAGAAACACCAAAACAGACTTAGAGGTCAGAGTCTCTTAAAGTCCAGACATGACCACTTGACCAGTCAAGTCATATGATTTCATAATAGTAGGAACCAAGCAGATTAGCGTCAGAAGTGGACTTTTATGGCCACATAGATTGTTTTTATGATTCTAAACTAAGGTTACTGACATTAGGGCTCATCTGTGGTAAATATACAGGAGTATCTCTCAGTGGTGCGCCGTCTTGAGCTGCAGCAAGTAGCAGCATCAATCGAGCTTCCCTTGGGTCCAGCTCATGGAAGTCTGAACTAGTAGCCATCAGGTGTCCGTGAATAATAAGACACGCCCATCGGCCTGTTACACTTTCTGCATAGTTGTCAAGTGCTTGCTGAAATCAATAATTTATATATTTATTTAAGTACTACATAATACCGGAATTACTTTTATGATGTTGGGTGAGACTTTTATGAGCTCTCTTCTATGCTTTTTTAGCTTACATGGATAATAGAATGGAATGGAATGGAAATAGAATATAACAAAGAAAAATCAGACAGCATGGTTGGCGCAGTGGCTGAGTGATTGACTGCTGCGCTTCGTGTCGCGGGTTCGATTCTTGCACGGAACTAATATTTGTATGGCCTACAGATAGTTGTTCTGGGTCTGGCTGTTTGTGTATGTGAATTTGAATGTTTGTAAACGCACCCACAATACAGGAGAAATTCCTAGTGTGGGAAAAAGTAAAAAAAAAATAAAAGAGTAATGAATATTAGAAGAATACCTGTAATTGCTGAGCTTGCGGACACAAAATACTTTGTATCAAGTCCAACACCAATGTTGGAAGGGGGCTGGATAATGCATTAGGATCTAAAGACTCCAACAAGTAATCCAGAATAGGATAACACTGTCTCAAATCCCTTTTGATTTGGTCAATATTCTTTAAGTTTTCTAAATCTTTCTTTCCGATACAGAAAACCATGGCATCGTGGACACAAGATAAGAGCAGTTCTAAATCACATTCAAGTCCTCCAGTAGCTATGCCTATTAATGTTACGCTGCAATATTTACACTAAAACGTTACTACTGAGGAATTATTAAGTAAAAACAAATATCACCACTCATCATAAACCAAGAACAAGTCTTTTACAACAGCGCCATTATCAATTGAGCCAAAAGAATCCACTTCTAGACATTGGGCTCTCACAGGGGTTGCAACTCCCTACATGAACTGCTATGCTTCTCACACCCATGTAAAATATATGGGAGCTAAATAAATTAATAAAAGGTTTTATTTTTGGTTTGTCATAGGGCCAATGGAAGCACTATCTGTTAAGAAAATTTAGATTAACATACCTTTTACAATATTCTTTCCAAAGAATAGTTCCATTATCAACTTGAGTGTCTATCATGGATAAATTGTGGCATTTACTGAACATATTGATGCCATGTAGAGAAGCTATGGTTGAGAATTGGACCTGAAAGAAGAATCATTTAGTTTGCCAGAATTTGTTTATTACAAAAATAAGTTTATTTAAAGAATAGCTCCGATTATTTCTAATGGAGTTCTTTCTATTTCTCTCGAAATTTGCTTATTTTCTTTTTCATTTATATTTTTATTATAAATATGCGATCAAGAATTTTGTTTACTTACATTTTCATTATTACCGCGTTTTCTTGAAAAGATAGGAACACCGCTTTCAGAGGCTACAGCAATTACGATAACAGACATTTTTACGTAAGTTTGAATGCCAGTACTTTTAATACATTTTATTAGGAGTTGCGAAAAGTTTTTCGAAGTTTATTTTAAAAGTTTGTTGACCCCTCAAATGACATTGACATTGACCGTCCAGTGTTGCCAGAACCGATGCAACAAAGTCCACCCCTACACATATAAAGATATCTACTTTCGTGGATTGTAAGTTTTTTGGCAAACAGGTTTTTACATAAACGATATTCATAACTTATTCCAAGGTCACTTGCTTTGGGTTAACGGAACCATTTAGTTAGGTATATACAAAAAAAAAAAAAACAAAAACTGCAAAACGGATTCAAATAACACATGAGTAGAAGAATTCATAATTATTTTAATAATGTATAATCATGTGAATGTATAATAAGAAAACAGTCACAGTGAACACACGATTTACGAGTTAACGACACATTAAACATGTTTAAATTGTATAAGTACCTACTTAATAAGTTAATAACAATAAGATTTATAATATTCGATTTTGTCTAAGTACTTCTTAAGCACCATCATTATACAATTCTGAGGTATTCCCAAGATTACGATCACTAGGTAAGATCACGTTGTATTATTAAAATATTCGTTTTATAAACTCATGTTCTATATTATTTAACGTATACAGACGCCAGCACATCAAGCTACCAGAAACTGTCAAATTTTGACAATCTACCTTGAACCTAATGCTTTAGCGATAAAGTTAAAAATCTATTATAGAAACTTGACAGATTGTAGTAGCTTGATGTGCTGGCGTTAATGACTATCATTAAGTACTTATTACAGGAACAGAAAATTTTCTGTTCCGTGTACCTACTGGATTACGAGTGTCAAATTTGAGTAGACTGTTGATTTTCTGGATCTTGAGTTTGTATCTCGTTAGCTGTAATGTAACAAAGCACCAATATAGGATGACTATCTTAATCAAAAATTTTACAGTTAATGTTAATATTTAACTTACGCGCCTCCTTAGTGAGCAATTTAGGTCCAGTAAGAGCAATGAGTAACGCTCCTAGAGGTGCCGATATCATTACGCTTAATACACTGACAGCTAAGATTGCCTTGGCATAGTATTCTTCATCTGCTTTAGCAACACCTGATGTTTGTCCACTATTAACTAAGTCCAAAGCAGCTGGTCCTAACGCTGCCTTTAAATCATAAGTAAACACAGATTTATAAAACATACAATGAGTGTTCGAAAGGTTTTGGAGAATACGCATTAAAGAAGGCCTGTGTACCTGTACAGTAGCTTTCGCTGTCCACGTAAGACCGATGAATATTTTCTCCTTACTATTGAGACCACAACCAAAGCTCACAAAATACGTGGCGACACCGCGTATAACTAAACAGGACACAAGGCAAATAGTAGCCATTTTTATAACTTGTGGGTCTAAGGCACTAATCTGTTGATAAAATAAAATAATTGTCATTAAAAACTTTTCAAGATCAATTATATTAAGATTAAGTTGTTAAATAAAAATTGTGCTCACCGTAACTTGAGCTCCTGTAAAAGCAAATAATATGGGTTCGAAGAATAGCCACAGGATTCTAAAAATATTACTGACTGGATTTTTATTTACAGGCCAGCCCTGTTTTTCCCAAAAATATGCCGCTATGAACCCGGACGATACTATAGCCAGGGGACCTAAAAGTAATCTCACAGGTAACATTTTAAGTTTCAATATTTTGAGACCTTAAAGAACCAGCTATATTATTGCAATTTGTATGTATATTTGTTATTTTGTGTGCAATAAAGAATAAGAATAAGAACCAGCTTAAAGCTTATTTCTTACCTGCACCACTCCATCCAATCATGTTTGATATAAAATAAGAAAATAGGCCTCCTAAAAAGAGAGCTAAGAATCTTAATGGCACTACGTAAGTGTCTCCTTTTTCAGGAATAATTGAAGTCATAGCTCCCCAAAGTGATCCAAGGGCTACACCAGCTATAATGGATAATGGGCCCTGAACAAAAGAAAAATTATCAAAAACATAGACTTACTTGCATAGTAAATAACTCTATGTTTTTTCATTGCATTTGTGTTTTTTTGCCAACGCAGAATTTGTGCAAAATTGGCGGAAAAAAAATTGCCTTACCTTAATGATATTAAAGGTAGCAGATCCTGTTGAAAACATAGCGTTTAGAATAATCGCGAATATAGCAACGCTTATAGAGTCATCCACTGCAGCTGCAGCAACGACGATTGTTGGAATACCCTTGGATACTCCATAACCAACGTCACGTAGTCTAAATAGACATGGGACTACTACTGCTGGTGACACTGAAGCAATCATTGAACCTAGTAGAAAGCCTAAAACAAAGTCCTAGGCATTAGAGATGGTTACTCAAGCATGTTAAGTGATGAAGGTTATAATAAAAAAGAACTATGCGTACCCAAAGCACCAAAACTACTAGATGTCTAAATAAGAATTTAAATCTACTAACCCCAAATCCATGGTAAATTTAAGAGAAAATGTGTGCTGACTGTTATTGCTACACATTCCACCAACCAAGGTAAAAGACCTAGTTGCAAGACGGCAGCGTAGTGTTTCCTTAAAACCGCTGCATCTAGACCAAGTCCAGCTCTGGTTAAGATAATGACCAACGCAATTTTCCTGAAAAGTTTGATGAAAAATAAAAATCTTGCCGCTAAGTCTGTCAAAGAGTTACCTGCGAAATGAACACTTAGACATACCTCAAATCTTGATTAAGTTTTCTATAAGAATCCGTCATGTGCACCAGCTGAAGATTTTGGAAAGCTATACCAGTCAGCAGCATGCCTATTAGTGCTGGCAGTGTTGTGATCTTCAACCATATCCAGCCTATTAAGTACGCGGAGATGACTAGCAGTGACATACTAAGTAGCTCGCCATTTAATCCTATCGACTCACCAAGCTCTGCATATAGGATACCCCATGTGAGAAGGACTGAAACCAGAAATTAATCAAACTTTGTTTCATTCATCATTGCATTTGGATAAATATTGTCAAGATTTTTGCTATCAGCTCGTGACCGTAGTCGTAGGATACTCAGTCAGGTGCTTTCAATAGAATGGCGTCAATATCAGAGACAAACACAGAATCATTTTAATGTAAAGGTATACCTACGTTAACTATTGGTGCGAGTCACTTGGATAAACAGAATATTGTTAAATTAAGTATGGTTAGGTCACTGTAGCCTTGCGCTGCGGGCATTGGGAGTTGATGATTTGATATTCTATTTCCAAAATACGTAAAATTATAATTTTGTGTGTTTTGGTTGCCTATAGCGTGATATTGAACATGTAAACAGAGATAAACTAGATCTTGTGGATAACCAGAACAGTAGATATCTAATCTGCTCTTTGTTATTTCTAAGTACTTATGTTTACCGACTTGTGTTCTAATGTTTGTTACATGCAAATAAACTAGGTAATATGGTCTACGCCATAGACCATAGAAAACAAAACTCACAGAACATTATAATGCAGATTTGTTGTGCTGATTGTCTGTAGGTTGAAAAGAAAGGAAAGGGAAACACTTTTGACCACCATGATGGTTGCCATGATGGTGTTGAGTCTTCTTGATGACATCGCAAGCAAAATTTTTCCCACCATCTGTAAGTTTAAAATGAAACAAATAGATACCCATATCTTGAATTCAAATTGAATACAAGAATTCTCGTTTGAAAGCTATATTTGGACCTACCTGTTGTAACTTTTGCGATTTTTGCCATTGTCATCTGTAAAACATATTAAAATAATTAGATAATGTTCAAAATATAAAATATGTGCATGCATAGCGTATCTCGAAAACATGCAAATAGACAGAAATACAGGCAAACCGATAAACTCAGAAAACGAAAAAATAAGTGTCAGCAAGAAAACAAATAAGACAACGAACAAACACAGAGTAGTAAATAAACGAAGAACTGCAAACGTGACAAACAAAAGCGGAATTTATTTCTTGCAGGAAATGATACTTAGTACCGAGTAAAGTAATTAAAAAATGTGGGGTAGGTGTGTGTAATTCTGTTGTAGGTTCACTCAATTTCTTTACTACTTGTATCTAAGCAAGGCGTGCAATAAAGTCCCTTAGCTTACAACAAAGATTTGTTTACCTACGAACGTATATACCCGAACACCTATAAACAGTAAATACACAAATGAATGAGGCATGTAGATTTATGACGAGACACATAGTTAGATAATACACCAAGGAAAAAAAAGAAAATATTTGTCTGACCTGTAGTTTCATGATTTTGTTCCATATCTAAGTCTATGTAACCAAGCCGCTTGGCTGAAAACATTTTGACGGACATAAGTATTAAACACTTCAAAATTAGCATTAACTTACACGTGTCTAACGTGTATGACAAGACCACAACAATAATTAAGTAATAGTACCTAGATAAGGCATGATAAGGTTATCTTCTGTTATTTGATTGGTGCATAGGATGCACGTAGAAGAAATTATTTTAGGCTTGTAAATAGTGCAACTGTACATACGATGGAACCAAAATAAATGTTAATCGTAAATTGGTATAGCTGTACGTCCGAAAGTATGCTAAAGTTGTTTATGTAAAACAGCAGCTTAATGCATCTTTTATTTTATGTAGCTTCCTACCTAATTATTGACTTGGTCCTTCGAGTCGATTATTATTTTTCAAGTTATCTGTATTGAATTCTAGACGTTTGTGCTTACCAATACCTATGTCTCAGAAGTAATAGAGTTAACACTAAGACACTAAAATTTAACTGAAATGTGGTTAAATTTAAGCCTATTTTCTTTTCTCTTCACAACTTTAATTAACTCGATCATAATAGAGTTTTTAGCCTTTCTTAAAATTAAAATGTAGGTGCTTGGTCTTTTATACCGCTAGCTCTGACTGAATGCGCAACCACCATCGTGCCATCGACCACCTTTCTGGAGCATAACAACCATTCTGTCAGAATTCGGTTAGGCCTTAAACATTAATTCGCGTTTATTTCGTAACCAAATGTAAGAAATTAGGAAAACGAGTCACTCAAAGTTCAAAATGCTACGTCAATACTACGAGTGAACCATTTTTTTATTTTGATTGATATCGTTTGTTATGGCGCTTCGCGGCTTAGATAAAAAGACACAGATTTACTGCCTGGCTGTCTGCTACGGTTTTAGGTGTCATTTTACAAGGTAATATTGATAAGAAATTGTGTATTTTATTTAAAGATGAAAACATTTTCACGTTATTAAATCCGAGTTTTGTAACTTTCAAATTCATTTATTTTATAGGACTTTAAAGGAGACAGCGTACAAAGGTTTCTGGTGTACAGTACGTACATCAGGGAGCCTAATAATGGCCACTTTATTTAGCAGAGTAATTTAATATAAATTAAAATAAATTGTAACTTTGTGACCATTTTACGAATTGTAACGTAATTAATCTTATTATCTTATTCTGATATTGCAAAAGCGGCCATTTTAGGCCTCCTGTATACTTGTTTTATTCCAGTTCCACATTACACCTGGTATTCTCTGAAGAGCTAGGTTAAGTGGTGCCTGTTTACGTAGGTGGTACACCGTCTTTTCGCTAGTTAGGCGACTGAAGCCTGCTACCTGATATGATAGAGAGGCGAGCTTAAATAGCTATATGAACTAAGCCCAATTCCTAAAGTAAAAGTGCAAAAAAATTACACGACCAGAAATTGAACCTAAGATCCCAAGAATAAACCCTTTAAAAAAGTAGAACTAAACAGACGAGAGTCTGTTTATCACATTCCGTTTATATCATTTTTAGGGACTGAAAAACTGGAACGAATTTTGTCGATCACAGTAATTATAATGGCTGGTTTCATTAACATTAGGCAACACCTGAATTTTCAATATTCATTTGGGTATTAGTGAAAACGGACATGAATATGTGTCTGCCGAAAGTTTTGAAATTGTAAATACTATTTGTGATTAGAGCTATCTTGGCTTGGTCTAGAAAAAACAACAAAAATATTTTAATAAAACTTACCACTTGTATAAAAGTGCCAAATACTTCGTTCTAGGTAAAAAACTCAAAATAAATTCGAAAAATATTTAATACATACTTTGCACCGATTAATGAAATAAGTATGTAACATCCTAAAATACCGTATATATGTATAATAATCTACTCGGTTTCACTTTTGTTTTCATACTGGTGTCCAGTTGTTAACTTGTACATACATATGTATAATGTTTGCGCCATGGGAGAAGGCCGCCTAAAGTCAAAAGTCAACAAGATAAATGAAATAACTGAAAACATGTGGTTCCTATCGCATGTGATAAGTTTATTTGCTCTGGCAACACTAGAAAATGTTAATACAATAATAACCAAGCACGAGATTTCATAGCTATCATGAATAATTTTGAATTACATTTATAAATATTTTTTCCCACAGATACATATTCGTAAAATAATATTTATCAAATCTAAAATTACTGCCCGCATTTGATTTACGTCAATAAGATAAAGTCAGTGAACTAGGTGCCTACTTTCGGGAAATCAGTGAACTCATTTTATAATGAACTTTTATCAGATACCTAATACAATTTTTAGGTAACCATTTTGCCACAAAACCTATATTATAGTGGGAAATTGCTGTGTTTTGACAGCTTTCTACTTTGTTGTTTGTTTGTTTATTTTTTGAGTCGAGCTGTTGTCTACTCATTATTTCGTACAAATTTGTTAACAAGGAAAAGCCCTAACTTAATTACTTTTAAAAGGTTTAATTCAGTCATTTCAATCCTATAACATTCTTAAATGACTTTAAATGTAAATATTAAAAAGAACATAACCTAAAAATGTTTTCGTTGAATGTACAAGTAAGTACTTTGCAAAAGATTTGTTTATTTTTTAAGTGTTTAAAGAAAATGCTTAACATATTAAGTACATACCTATAGTGTGCAGTTTATAATTAAGTCGCTACATTTATTTAGTTTTGTTTACAACAACAAATTACTACTGTGTAGGTCTGTACGCAAATAAACTAGTTTACCAACTAAAATGTCAATGTATGTGTTTCACACAAGTTTTCAAGGACTTGATGATTAAATTTATGAGCATAAATTTAAAAGGAAAATTAAATTATTCTATTCTAATAAATATAAATAATAAGACAGGCACATGAGCATTACGAAAGTGACCAATGCCAATGGCCAAAGACATTGAAAAATAGTTTGACAAGATGGCGTTAGATGGCACTATAAGAAATAATTTAAAACTTGATTTAATAACAGAGGTAATAAGCTCCTTTGATTATATAAAAGAGTCTGCGCTGATACTGTCTGAACTGCCCTGGCTGGAGGCCTTACACTCAAGGCACCCACAGGATAGTTCGGTTGAGCAGACGACAACCTCCTAGGTTGACCTGCGAGAGAGACTGGGCTTTTGTCCGCCGGATAGCATTAATGACCATTCCTGTTCATTGGTTGTTGAAAATTTTTCGCGGACAAATTGTCCCTCGTTTGCCCTTAAGTGTTCTGTGGGTAATTCACCGCTTTGTTTAAATATTTACCAATAAGCTACATAATTGTATATCTGCATGTTGTTTGAGATTGTAGGTAACGTTATTGTTAGTTTTATCTCTGTGTTTCAACAAGGATTAATTAAGTTTGAGAGATAATTAGGTACCTATTTCAATAAAGTTCAAAAGTTATGTATTAAAAAAATATAGCATGGGAGGTAGGTACATACCTAGCAACTAGTAACCTATCGAATAATTATGTGGAGACCAAAAACGAACTAATTCTTTTATAGATTGTTTTTCAGTTGATAAATTACAACCAAATGAAAAAAATCACCACATTTTTTTGAACCTAGATGTAGATACAAATTGTAAGCAGGATTGGAAAGCCATGGGGGAGGCCTTTGCCCAACAGTGGGACATAGCAGGCTGATATAAAAAAAATATATATATTCTGAGTAGCGGAACCGAAGCTTCCCCCAAATTCTTCTAAGTCGCTAAGTAGGTAAGTCTTGGTATTCTTGTTTGTCCGGTGTCCAGGTCCTGGAGATTTGAGGAAATCTTACCATATTTCGGCGTTCTTCCGTCTTCAGGCACCCATTCGACCCATTTATGTATTTAAACTAAATGCAACATAACAGGTCTTACAAGTAAGTAATAATCGAATGATGCTTGGATAGTAGTCTATTTCAATCAGTCGACAACGAGACTACGAGAGGAATCTTTAATAATATCTATGTCAACTGTCAAGTAGTGTACTACATCAGTAGGTTCAAACAAATCTGGGCTGGGCTAGAGAGTGTACCTACACTCCTTCGGATCATTCAAGGTGCAGTCTTTATTACAACGAATATCTAGGTCTTATTCCCAACTACCTAGACCAAGAAGAACCTAGACCAGATTTTGTTTCTTTCATCTCCGAATACCATCTCGATAAGAAATGATTTGGCCATACATTCCAACAACATTCATCACCTAAATTGCTATGAAAGAAATTGAAGCAAGAAAGGATAAAAGCAGCAATGAACGTGAGTTAATTGTGTTGGTCGGCTGCCGTATATAAAGACAGGGTCAACAGCAGTTTGTACCGTAAATTGCGATCAAGAGGGGCATTTTACTTTTCTCTGCGTTCTGTGGTGTTGATTTCGCGTCGTTGCTTGCCGCTTCGCCGCTGCACGGACAGCGCGCACATTGCATTCCTTTTATAAATATTTAACTTTTTAAAATCATTATTTTTTTAAACAGAAATCCTCAATGAGGTGATAACTGTTTTTTTTCTGTTTTTCTGAGAAGTGTTTTGTGCCTGTGATAATGTGCGTAATGAAGTGCGGGATATTATTGTGTTTGGTATTTTTGTCCACGGAATTAGGCAAGTACTTATTAACTTTAGTAAAACCAATACCTATTTCTGTGGTTGAATAGAAATATTCTTTTCTCTCTTATTTGTACAATTCCGAAAAATTCCTACCTTTCTGTGAACAGCATAAAAGCAATGAAAGAGAACGTGAATAAGTACAATTTCTTCAAATTCAAATAATTAAAAGGGATAGCAAGCAGGACAGATTTAGATGGCTTTTCATCAAACCAACTGAGTAAAACCGTCATTTTTTTAAATTTTCCTGTAGATCTATACCGACTAGAATGACCGATCCAAAACAGTACCTGCTACAATACCAGACCAGAGACCAATTCTCTTAAATTCCATATTATAGCTAACGTCATTCTGCATTGGTATCCACCGATCTTTGTTATCTAATCAATCAAAATGAACCAAAAAAAAAATAATCAGTCGACTTGATAACCTCCTCTTTTTGGAAGTCGGTTAATAAAGATTCACTGGATAATAAAGTTATCCAAAATCTAAGCCATCATCGTAAAAGTTAAAACACAAGTGCAGGTTCAACGGTTTAACCACTAACCGCGACTTCAACCCGTTACTACAGCTACGAAGGCGACGATCACTAATAAATAGATACGGTTTCTGCTTAATACTATTAACATGCAATTATTAATGATTATTTTTCCACTCTAATGATGTTCGCTGACAATCCGAGGAGAAATTATGTGTCTCTTGATCGGTTTACATACATCCCTGTTTATCTTAATTAGTTGGTCATTCATGCGGATAGAACGGGTGGCCGTATGCGCTTATGAAAGGTCAAGAATAAATAAGTATTTTTTTCGTAAAGCCAACTTACAAAATTATTTTCCTAACTCGTTGACTGTAGTAATAGCGATAACATCACTACTATATTTCCCATAGGGGTTGGCATCTGGTAAAGGTGTTCCTATTCCAAAAGTAGATCAAAATGTCACCAGTGTGGTATCCAGAGGCCCTACCACGAGTGTAAACAACGTAAACACGTCGATTTTAAAATCTATTTTAATCTATATTATAAAGTTGAAGAGTTTGTTTGGTTGAACGCGCTAATCTCGGGAACTACTCATTCGAATTGAAAAAATCTTTTAGTGTTGGATATCCCTGAAACGAGGAAGGTTTTAGGCTACAATAGGATTCGGAGCATCAATGGAAAATGTTGAAAAAACGGGGAAAATGGTATTTTTAAATAAGTCACGCGGACGAAGGTCGCGGGCAAGTCAGTGTGACGTTATATTTTCATGATTTTAAGAATTTATTCATATCTGTCATTGATGTATTAAAAAACCCAATATATAGATAGTACACACGGCGGCACATCACGCTGTACATTTCCAGTATAACATGGCCTCGCTTTTTATAAATTTCCCGTACAACGAGAGATCCGTATAAACTGGATTTGGATTAGCTTGACTGGCCGTCGTGCGTACTGATTGTGCTTGTTGCAAACAATACAATTTTTATTTTCGATTAAAATATCGACGTACCTATTTAATTTACTTTTACACCGCGCGGTGTAAAAGTAAATTAAATAGGTACGTATTAAATAGGTAGAAGTCCTATGTAACAGGTACTAGTTAATCAAGCAGAATTCGAGACTCCGGTTTACCAAGTACCTATCTACTGAGCAGAAATGTTTAATTGAAAACCCAATACCAACGTGGGGATAGAAACCAGGATCCCCAAACAAGGGCTGGACAGGTAGGTAGGCTTACCTACTTGTTCCATCAGGGGAATCTAATTGCGTGACAACCTCAATGCCACGTATTTCCAAAAAATTTGAATTGGTATTCATTGCGTTTGCCGTTGTTAAGCTAGACGTTTTATAAACAGTATGAAGCAGTATACCATTTTCCCCCCCAAATCCTTCAGGGTTAAGATAAAAACTGTGTTACGCAACTTACTCAACTGGGGCGATGCACGCTGGTCAGTTGCAGATTGTAAATAAAACTTAGTCACCAAGAAAAATAAAAAGATTATTGTGCAACTCATTACATGAACCGTTTGACCGGTACAACAAACATTGTAGGCTATTTGTACTAACTGTAAATAATAGGTAGGTACTAAGAAAAATCTTAGAACTTTTATAACAACTGGGTAGGTAGCATAACTATGCCAGACTAGTAGTCAGACAAATTTTTCGTTTACTTAATAAGTCTACGTTTACGTTACGTTGCGATTACGTTACGTCAACGTTACGTTACGTTTACGTTACGTTTCGTTCCGTAACCAAGAATAAAAACAAAGAAACATAGGTACACAGGTACACTTATGGTACACGTGTTTAACAGTTCACATCGACTAACATTTATTATTAAGGCAGGGCTACACTAAGGGATAATGTCGTTAAATATTAACGTGTTTATTGAACACCTATTTTTAACGCAGAGCCTAAACTACTGTAGCTACAAGTATGATTTTTAAAATTAGGTTTCTTTTTTAATGGAGCCGTCACTAAGAATTTCTAGAAATTCCACACCTCTCAAAACCGATATTTAGTATCCAATAAAGTGTTAACTAACAACGGTGTAGCCCCTGCGTTATACGAATAATGCATTAATTCCAATAATATTACAGAAACAATATGTAGGTCGAATACTTTCATTGTTTTGAACGCGGTTAAAAATTGTTTTCTTGATTTAACCTGATATACAACTCATACCTACACAGGTTAAACACATAACCCTCCTTTTGGGCTTCGCCGCAGTCGGGTAAAAATAATGTTAAACTTAATCATTAGTACCAAAAATCTAAGCTATTAATAGCTTATGTGTGTCTAACCGTCTAGACAGCCGCAGTCATGTAAATTGTTGTTTTATTTTTAGCTTCACCAACCTGTCACCAACTACTTTCACTTGATCGGCTTTCAATGCGATATTGTGTCTGATACTTCAGTATCAAGAATTCAATCAGTTTTGTAGACATTTTGTTCTTCTTATGGTTTTATTAAATCGTAATAAAGATCAAGGCATGTATATCGTAACGTTACGTTAAGTTTACGTTACGTTTCGTTACGTTGACGTCTTGAAAACGACTGAATCGATTTTAATGAAACTTACAGTTTTCCCTAAGTTCAGAGATACTGAATCCGTAACCAAGAATAATTGCATCAATTTTCTGAGAATTACCGGGTCAAAAATAAAATCAAACAAACATAGGTACACAGGTACACTTATGGTACACGTGTTTAACAGTTCACATCGATTAGCATTTACTATTAAGGCAGGGCTACACTAAGGCTTAATGCCGTTAAATATTAACGTGTTTAATGAACACCTATTTTTAACGCAGAGCCTAAACTACTGTACCTACAAGTATGATTTTTTAAATTAGGTTTCTTTTTTAATGGAGCCGTCACTAAGAATTTTTAGAAATTCCACACCTCTCAAAACCGATATTTAGTATCCAATAAAGCGTTAACTAACAACGGTGTAGCCCCTGCATTATACGAATAATGCATTAATTCCAATAATATTACAGAAACAATATGTAGGTCGAATACTTTCTTTTTTTGAACGCGGTTAAAAATTGTTTTCTTGATTTAACCTGATATACAACTCATACCTACACAAGTTAAACACATAACCCTCCTTTTGGGCTTCGCCGCAGTCGGGTAAAAATAAAGTTAAACTTAGATCATTAGTACCAAAAATCTAAGCTATTAATAGCTTATGTGTGTCTAACCGTCTAGACAGCCGCAGTCATGTAAATTGTTGTTTTATTTTTAGCTTCACCAACCTGTCACCAACTACTTTCACTTGATCGGCTTTCAATGCGATATTGTGTCTGATACTTCAGTATCAAGAATTCAATCAGTTTTGTAGACATTTTGTTCTTCTTATGGTTTTATTAAATCGTAATAAAGATCAAGGCATGTATATCGTAACGTTACGTTAAGTTTACGTTACGTTTCGTTACGTTGACGTCTTGAAAACGACTGAATCGATTTTAATGAAACTTACAGTTTTCCCTAAGTTCAGAGATACTGAATCCGTAACCAAGAATAATTGCATCAATTTTCTGAGAATTACCGGGTCAAAAATAAAATCAAACAAACATAGGTACACAGGTACACTTATGGTACACGTGTTTAACAGTTCACATCGACTAGCATTTACTATTAAGGCAGGGCTACACTAAGGCTTAATGCCGTTAAATATTAACGTGTTTAATGAACACCTATTTTTAACGCAGAGCCTAAACTACTGTACCTACAAGTATGATTTTTTAAATTAGGTTTCTTTTTTAATGGAGCCGTCACTAAGAATTTTTAGAAATTCCACACCTCTCTAACCGATATTTAGTATCCAATAAAGCGTTAACTAACAACGGTGTAGCCCCTGCATTATACGAATAATGCATTAATTTCAATAATATTACAGAAACAATATGTAGGTCGAATACTTTCATTTTTTTGAACGCGGTTAAAAATTGTTTTCTTGATTTAACCTGATATACAACTCATACCTACACAGGTTAAACACATAACCCTCCTTTTGGGCTTCGCCGCAGTCGGGTAAAAATAAAGTTAAACTTAGATCATTAGTACCAAAAATCTAAGCTATTAATAGCTTATGTGTGTCTAACCGTCTAGACAGCCGCAGTCATGTAAATTGTTGTTTTATTTTTAGCTTCACCAACCTGTCACCAACTACTTTCACTTGATCGGCTTTCAATGCGATATTGTGTCTGATACTTCAGTATCAAGAATTCAATCAGTTTTGTAGACATTTTGTTCTTCTTATGGTTTTATTAAGTCGTAATAAAGATCAAGGCATCGTAGGTAATTACCGACTCTTACAGTCTTACAGAAAAACACAAAAGAAATAGGTGTTATAAGTGTCTACAAATAAATAAAATTGAAGTGTCTGTTTGTATTTACAAAATAACAGCTTTTTACTGAATGCATAAATGAAAGTACATAATATTATAGGGTACTTATAACAAACAAAAAAAAAGTCTGTTCCAGCCAATCTCCGAAACGGCTGGGCCGATTTTGAGGGGACTCTTACGGGCAGATAGCTGATGTTTTTATATTAATTTCACGCGGATGACGGTCGCGGGCAACGGCTAGTGCTTAATATAAATATGAATTAAATATTTAAGTAAGTAGGTAGGTACATAGCTAAAGTTTATCAAACCGTTACAATAAAAACTTAATTTTAAATTCATTTTCTTTTAACAGCCTCTTATGTCTCAACTGTTAACACGCGAGGCGTAACAAAGTTGAAAGAAGATGAATCTATTTTGTATCTAAAAAACTATTATCATTGTTCCATTATAACACTTAAGTACTTTTGCCAAAGCAAAGATGCTATATCAATGACATAATAATAAACAATCGGATTCGCATTGTGTTGTAAACAATAACTGATGTAAGTAAACAGTGCCTTGAGAAAGTAAAAGTGATGTTAGTCATACAATAAGACTACTAAGTCTTTTATGATAGTGCAATAACCTTTAATATCTTTTCAATTACCTTGATTAATGCAGTCTTGATTAATACACACAAAAAACGTACGTCTCATGAAACATATGTTGTAAATATGGTTCCAGTGATTCAACAGAACAGCAGTCTCATGCATGAAGTCTCGTCTTGAAATGTCAAATAGACTGTTATGTTGAGTTCCGTCCGGGGTCTGTGTTTGTTCAGTTGAAGGAATCCCGAAATCTGTCACTTGCAGGAGTACTCTTCGGCGCCCGGTGCGTCTTCTGCGGATAGGGACGGCGGTTGTCTTACCAATCCCTTGCTGTGGCCTCTTTTGTAACCACCACTTTCTCGTAAAAGGAGGCAATGGGATCCCATGCCTTCTTACTCTGGATAATGGCCTGAATAACGACCGCAAGCGAGAGGTTATTCGTAGCAATGTAACCTATACCTGCTTACTATAGGTATTCTGTGTGGACTGAAGAGAGTCCAAACTATATCTACCTCTCGTTGTATAGCTCAATGAGTGAATTTTAATTCGTAAACCAGCCGTAGGTGAGGCTTTGTAACCGACTTCCAAAAGGATTTATCATAGGTTATATTAGGTTGTATTATATTAGGTTATCAATTCGTCAGATTTATTTTTGGAGAAACGAGATTTTAAAAAGCCGGCTGATCTCGTCGTTTACGGGCATTTGGAAAGGTCACCGTCCGTACCGTCCTGTGCCAAAAAGGAAAACCATTGAACTCAATAAATGAAAGGGATAGTGAACCACCGTGAAGTTATTCGCATTCAGCTGTTGTTTTATCGATTACGTTTCAACAATGACCAACCAAGTGGATAACTGATGTGATGATGCATAAAAAGTAGGTCAACTTTCAGAGAAATCAAAATAAATTGTCGCTACGTTGGTAGTGTGCGAAATTAAACACGAACGAAAGTACTTGAGCAATGCATAAGCGCAATAGCGGAAAGTTCTGTTGTGTTAGGTCGGGTCCGGTGGCTGGATATGAAAGGATGAGACTGGTCCGAGTATCCAGTTTAGTGGCTTGTATTTGGAGAGGCTCATGTACAGTAGTGCAGGTCTAACACCACCTTATGAGGTCAGATGACGACGATGTGAAGTTACATCTAGTTCTTAATTTGTTTACCTAGTGAACTGAAAGACCTACATTACTATATTCCGAAAAAAATTGTACGCCTGGTTAGTCAATAAATGTTTTTATACGACCCAAGAATAGCTTAGTTATAAGAATAGAAAAATATTATAAAACCTCACTATGTTCCTATTCTAGTGCAATAATACCTAGCTAAGTTATTATACAACAAAAATTAAAAAGAGTACCTATATGTATAGTTTTGTCATCCATTCCGTTTTATTGTTATTATATTATAAGCTTTTATTTTATTTTTCGTTTACCAGAAATGGTTATTATCAGGATCCTTAATGTTATATTGTGTAATGTAACATTTATTTACCATCCATGTAGACCCATATTATGCGAATAAATTATTTGATTTGAGCTCCGTTTTTAATACTTGTATTTAGTGCCACCCCATTCCCAACATTAGATTAGGCAGATGCTATGCTAGCTGCATTAAGATGAGTCACAGAATAGCAATACTGTTATACTAATTATATAAATGGAACATAAAAAATAACTACATAAATATGCTAATCAAAAAGAGTTTAACTAAATAAAATATTATTGCACAACAACTTTCTATTCATAATCTGTATGATATTAAACCCACCAATTTAATTTATTTTAATGTATTTGCAAAATTCCGAAAACTCTTTTACATCATACATGAGAGAGATCTTTCACTTCTGTCAAGTATTTTGCACTTTTGCAGTGAAATCTTCTCCAAATCTTAAGGTTAAGAAATCAAGTTTAACGGCATGGCATTTTAAAAGGGCATTTTTTAAATGGCCTCTTATGTAAACTGAATTGTTTTGGTTCCTCACTGGTATATTACGTCAGTCAACATGCTTACCACCTCAATTAATGTCCTCTTTGATATTCAAAGTAGCGCCAAAGCCCTTTTAGTAGTGCTGTTGTATTCAGCTCAGTTATGTAAACATTACGTGTTTGAAATGTCTTATAGGGAAGAGGAAGACTCATGATGAAAGAAATTGGGTTGCTGACTAGCAATTTATTTACTTAAATGTGGGTAGGTTTTTTCATTTGACTTGCAGAAATGCCCATGAACAATTCCGTGGGTTTCAGAATTGCATCTAACAGTCCTGTTCTATATTTGAGTTGCATCAAAACTGGACATTTGTAAAAAAAATATAAATTTAACTTTTTTTCGAAAAAGTCCATACAAATGACAAGGCCAAATAAAGTTCGGACTGGCGATGGCGCCCAAAAGTTCAACATGTCCAGAAATATCTGGATCAATGGTGACCGTAATCCTGGCCACGGCTTTCCCAGTTTATTCGGTAACGATGAAATTGTTTGCTCTAGAACTTGGTGGCGATGACAATACCTACCTATCTTTCTGTATAACCTGATTGTATACCTATCTGCTTGATACAAACTAGCCAGTCCAGTGGTCGGGTGGTGAAAGTACTTATTATGCTAGTGTGTAGACAGTGTGTACCCCTTCACTCTCCATGTTAAAGTTTAAAGCTATGGAGCATCGTTTAGAATGCATCTTAATGCAATATATTAATATTCAATCTTAGCATGGATAATCCTACTTTCCCTTTTTTTTACATTGTGCATCCTCGACTTGAATCTACAGAGTTTATAAAGACCCTTAACGAAGCCGTCAACCAAGTATTCTCGACATCAAACTAAGTAACTTTGCGCAAACATTTTTGAGAAACTACTTTTTTTTGGTATCAGGACACTTACGCGAAAGACATTTGCGCGAAGGACACTTGCGCGAATCCACATGCGCGAAAAGACATATGCGCGCATGGACTTTTGGGCGATTAGACTTTTGCGCGCATAGACACTTACGCGCATAGACACTTGCGCGAATGGACTTATGCGCGAACGGACATTTACGCACAAAGACACATGCGCGAAAGGACTTATGCGCGAATGGTTAGGTTAGGTTAGCTGTAGAGTAAACATAACACTGAGGTTCTTCTAAATCGGAATCGATTGATTAATCTTGTTTGTACAAAGTAACAAGAATGTTCTACAGATCAATATGCATTTGTCATAATAGACATTAAAACAACTGAATGACCTAAAAAATCGATATTAATGAAACCCAAAAGCTTGAACAGAGAGTAAAGTTATTTTTAAACATACGTTCAAAATCGGTATTGTAAATCGATTGAACAATAATTATATCTGGTAACACTATTCATGGTAGATCTATCTGTCAAATCAAACAAATCAATAGCCGAATAATCGTTTCAAAATGTTTGTTTTGCGTCGAGTTAAATTATATTCCTCAGTATTTACGTCTGTTATATACGTTACGATTTATTGATATCGAGTTGAGCGTTTACGTTCCTCAAGTGGTTTTGTTGTGAGTTATCGGACTTTTGTTTTATTGTTAAGTGAGCGAATTGACTATAGTTTTAACGAGAAAATGTGTACACCGTGTCGAGATCGGACAAACCGTCCACTCTCTCGACGTATTGTAAATTGTTCCCTTCGTTTGGCGCCTAATCAGACGATCTATTGAAGATTTAGACGAACAAATGCTCATCCTTCTTCGATCCTGGGTAACGCCAACACCGGTAAGTTTATATTATCTACTAGCGACCCGCCCCGGCTTCGCACGGGTGTAAAACCTTCCTCTTGAATCACTCTATCTATTGCTGAAAACTGCATTAAAATCCGTTGCGTAGTTTAAAACATTTAAGCATACAGACAGCAGGAGCGACTTTGCACACTCTTATAGTGTTCAATATTTTAGCAGTCTAGCATAATCAGCCTATAATGTTCCCACTGCTGGGACACGGCCTCCTCTCTATGAGAGGGAATGGGCTATAATCCACCACGCTTTCCAAGTGCGGGTTGCTTCACAATGTTTTCCTTCAACGTTTAGAGAGCAGTGGTAATGAAATAAATTACACAAAGTAATACGCCAGCCTGGGCTGGAACCCACAACTTACTATACATTAGTCGGGGCCGACACCGCTGCTCTCTTGCGCTCTTTTAGCAGTCTTTGCGGAGGCCTAAGTTCAGCTGTAAATGTCTACCTACAAGCTTATATTATAATAAATTTGCATTAATGTTATTATATAAGCAGAGGCAAACAAAACATTACTAAAGTGATTGGTGTAATTATCATCATAGGTCTTTATATTTATCCATAATGACTCATACAAAATAATTGGGTGTATGAAGGGTATACTTGTGCAGGTAAACATGTGTGAGTTTGTACAAAGAATGCATGGCGGCACAGCCAATTTATGTGAATAATATGTATCATAATAGTGGACATATAACTTACAAAGATACATTTACAGATTTATTTTTACTTTCAGGTATAATCTGATGAAATCGATTTGATTGTTCCTGTTGTTGCAAGATTGGATATTATCAAACACACCTCCATCTCAAATTGAAGTACCTATCTGCCTCTTGGACATCTAAGCATATGTATTGGATGTGGCATCTTCATTGCAAGTTGTAGTAGTCATAGTTTCCCAAGACTGTCCTCAAAGGATCTTTATTTTAAGATGGACTCCAGCTCATGATGTAAGTGTTATTAACTTGGCAGAATTGCTGTAATTATTATTTTATTGAAAAAAGGTTTTGTCACTAAAAATAATAATTCTTTCTTTTTAAGGTTATCATTAGGAAGAGTTAGTCTTGCTTGTTGGGAGGCTGCAGCAAGCGATATTCAAAGACAAGCACTTCCTGTCATAAACAGACCTGCACTGGAGTTGGTAGATTCTGAAAATATAATGGCTATCTCAGATGCTGTGATTCTTGAACCTCTGCCACTGCCAGTTCCACCACCACAGGGACAACAATTTGTCCCGACCAGTATCAAAAATGAACTCTCTTAACTTCAAATGAGTTTCTCCAAGTTCACATAATTGCTTAGTTCTTGTATGTTTTTTTTTTATTTATTGTTCACAAACACACATTTTTTCATTTACAATTTACGCGCCAAACTTTTTAGTTTGATAGAAGTGCTTATTTTTACATACAAATGTTATACAAATAATCTAGTAAACAACTGATCTTAAAACAACCACATAACAGTTACTACTGTAATACTCAATACTCAAATCTTTATGCATTCCATATGTATTACTTAGATGGTGTAACAAGGTAAAATATCAATATGGAGCCTTTTGGGCACAGCAACATTAGGAGAGAGGAAGAGGGCTAAGTACCAATTCAATCATATTATTATAAACAATTGGATCTGTGTTTAAATGAGTGTATAATTATGAATAACTATACTCCACCTGCCCTCTTCTCTTAGCCCAAAAACATTCAGCCGAAGTGTCGGCGACGAGACCATATCTAAGGCCCAGGGTGGGAGGAGCGGCGGTAAGTCTTGTAGGAACGCGCGCTTTCACTAGTTAGGAATGTAAAAATTCTAGTTAGATTTATTTAATTTTTATTGTGATGTTTCTAATTAGCTTTTAAAGGGTTTATTTTATAGTTGGTTATCTTATTAGAATCATTATAAGACTGATTAGTGATAGTTTAAAGGGAAAAAAATGAGTTTGAAAACCAATCTCATATAATTACGTAACTTGAAAATGAGATTTTTAATTAATGCAGATATTTTAACGAAATTAGTTTCAAATGATAGATTTATATTTAAAACCGATAATACAAAATGATTCATGTCGATAACTTCATTAGGTTTGAAAAAATAACGAAAATTGTTAAGAGAAAATTTATCCAGCTTAAATTTTCGAACATAATGTTCTAGGATTTTTATTCCGTATGTGCAAAATTTATAAGATTGTACGTGTAATAATATGTATGATTGTATGTGTAAGATTGTATACCTATGTAATAATATCAAAATTGTAAAGATTTTCGTATAAACAAAAAAGGGGTTCCAAAGGTTTCGGCTACGGGAAATGTTCCGCAAAATAGATCCAAAGGTGTTTTTCGATCGATCGCCTGTCGCAACACGGACACCGAAGAGGAACAAAGAAGCCGAAACCTGGGAAACAAGAAGAAAAAAGTGTGTTTTAATTCCTTCGCTTTCAACGTTCTTTCTCTCTTTTCGAGGTACCTACTAGAGGATCATACCCGGTATGTGGGTACCGAGTATGACCCACCGGTACCGGTATGATGCCGACTACGCATCCAGGGGTGCGTGGAGACGTGCGCCACCGGCGAAGTCATTACTAAGTAAGGAGCGCACGTCTAAACGTAGTGGGATCTGGTGTTCAAGACCTGGTGTCCGAAACACGAATTATCTTTGCGCTGCCACCGACGACGCGGTGGAAGTGGCGAAGTGGCGAAGTTTTGGGCTAGCTCCTTTACTGAGTAGTATACCTTAGATTCCAGAAATTGTTACAATTTAATAATAAAAAAAAAATTGTCTACTTTTCGAATGTCATTTGGCAATTTATTATAATTTTTTATGGACATAACTAAAGGGTTGGTTGAGTGCATTTTAAGTCGGGATTGAGGTATGTTTATTTTGTTTTTGTTGTGTCGAAAGGTGTATCTTGTTTGTGTTTCCTCACAAGTGCTATAAAAATCTAGGTGTTTTTTGACAAATTTACATGGTGTGGTTTGCAGCTGTCTATGTTGGTTATTATTCGAATTAACTTCTTTTGTAGAATAAATATGGTTTGTGAATCTGTACCGTTTCCCCACACCATGACACCCCACAGTTGACCCATGCCTGGGTATATGCATAGTAAGTGGCAAGTGCAGTTTGAAGGTTGGTAGTTTTTTAATTTTGCGTAGGGTGTTTGAAAATTTTGAGAGTTTTGCTCTTATTTTCTGTATATGGGATTTCCAATTTATGTGGGTATCTATGGACAAACTGAGGAGAGTAAATTCATTTACTTGTTCCAGTTTTGCGGTTATTAAAAATTAAGTTTAGTTGTAAAGGGGATTTTTGATAGGGATGAAATGTAATTAATTTTGTTTTGGTAAAGTTAATTTCAAATTTATGGTTGTCCATCCAGTTTACAGCTGCAGAAAGAAGGGAGTTTAATTTGGCGTTAATATTGTCATCACTCTGGCATGAGGTGAGCAGGGAGATATCGTCCGCAAATAAAACACATGGTTCGTTTATAATTTTAGGGAGGTCGTTTAGATAAGAATCAAAAGGCAGCCTGTTACACTCCCTTGGGGAATTGACGCGTTTACTGCTTTACTGTCAGATCTCATTGTAATTATTTCATTTGTGTTTTTATCGAAATATTCCATTTCTACTAGTTGAACCCTATCCTTGTGGCATGATGTAGGTAAACCATTCCAGTCCCATGTTACTTGCTCCAATAGCTTTTAAATTGCACCTTGCCATAGGTTTTGGTCATATCGAGCAGTATACCTATGGCGTACTTTTTATTATTAATAATGGTTAGCCTCTTGTACGTGTTTATAGACTATTTTTACGGAAACCGTTTTGGCAGTCGTCAAGTATTTTATATTTTTCACAAAAAGAATAGGTAAACACGGTAACACATAGCCTTTTTAAAGATTTTAGACGCGATATGATGAATCCAATCGATGGGGCGATAATTATTAGGGCCGTTTTTGGATTTTTTCTTGTGTATAGGTTTTATCAGTGCGTTTTTAAGTTGAGTGGGAAAAAATATCTCTTCAAACGATTGGTTGATTAATATAAAAAATGGTAGGGTGGTCTGCACATTTCTTAAGTAGAAATGGGGCAAGTTCGTCCAAAGCTCTTTTTATTTTTTATTATTTTGTTTACTTCCTTCATCAATAAGATATGAATTTATTTCTCGGCAATGGCTGAATCCTCGTTACCGAGAAATAAACTCCTTAATGTTGATTATAACATACATTTACTTAATTTTTGGGTTTTGTCTTAGCATATCTATTTTATTAAATACTTTTGGCACTAAATATCTTGAAATTCTTTCCCCATAATAATTTGTTATCTTTGGTTGAAGAAGAAAGTGTAAGAGAGAAGAGACTAGCTCTTCTATCTTACACTTTTTATATTACTTATATTTATTTTCAATAGGAACTTTATACTCATCACTATAATAGTGTTCTAGGTTTCTCAAATAATCAACCTTCTTATTTCTATAGAGGATTTATCAAATGGGGAATAGTTTTTCATATGCTTTGTTACATTTTTGCTAACTAGGAACTTCTTATCTGTATTTTTATGTCTTGTAAATAAGTTATAAACTTTCGCCCATATACCTACAATAAGTCCATAACAAATTAGTGGGTCAATAGCGTCTGTTTATTCACCACATTGTTTAACCGATAGAATTTCCCCAATACAGATCTCGACTTTTACAAATGTCAGCTACATGCGTTTTCCAATTAAAATTTGAATCCGTATTAAGACCTATATATTTAAATGTGCTAACATAGTTCAGTTTGACAGATACGCCTTTATATCTTATTACATCGCCTTCACGAAGCCGTCACCCAAGCATTGGGTACATCAAACTAAGTCATCATCATCTGCCTAGCCTTTTCCCAACTATGTTGGGGTCGGCTTCCAGTCTAACCGGATGCAGCTGAATACCAGTATTTGAAAAATAAGTAACCCTACGTAAAAATTATTGCTGGGAAACTACTTTTTTTTTGGGTGACAAATCACGTTTTACCGTAAAACTCGAATGTAACGCACAAAACAAAACAATGTGCTGATGGATGCTTTGAATAGTAAACAGGTCAATGAGGTAATTAAATCAATTTATAACAATATACAGTATTATATATTATAACAATATAAAGTTAAAAAAAAAAACAATTTTTTTTTAACTTTGACCCCAAATATCTCCGTAACTAGAAGTTTCCCAGATATGGTCCAGAACAAAAAAAATTTCGCAATGACAGGGAGAACAAGTGCCTTTCGGCTTCATTAAGGGTCTTTTTACACCCTTTATTAATAATAATAATTTTGTTTTTTAAAATAATAATCCTATGCCTATGGCATTAAGTCCGCCTCTGTACTTCTGTGCTTGAAGTGTTAAATAAATAAATAAATAATCCCTTTTTTTGACAAATAATGACTTTTTTTCATCAGGCAAATCAAAATCAAAAAAAAATTATTCCACATAGATCGGCACCATTTAATTCAACCATTTTGAAGCACATTCAAGTCAAGAAAAGACGTAGGTAGGTTGCCAGCGAATGACATTTTTCTAGTTCATAGTACTCACACAATATGGGCTATGCGATTATATAATACTAAAGAGATTGAATTTATACAATGCAAATATAGTTGTAAAATCTTCAGCAGCTCTATTTAATGCTATCAGTCTAAGCGCGTGTCTTCGTGGAGCAGGACCGGCATTGAGCCAATCGAATGAATCGTCCAACTTGTAATATGCCTGCTTACATAATGTGCGTTTTATGCATGTTTTAAATTTCGTTTCATTCAGTTCAAGAATACTTTGTGAAATTTTACTATAGCATCTCAAACAGTACCCCATGAAAGATTAGTCTACTTTAGCGAGTCTGAAGCCTGGCTGAACTGATCCCTATTTCTAGTACTGTAATTTTATCTATCGCCTCTTTTACTAAAAAGATGCAATTTTTTCTTACGAACTGTTTTCAAAGATATATTGACAATGTCCCGTCATGATGTTAATGTCTTTAAACGGTTCCCTTAAAGAGTCACGCCTACGAAGATTATATAGGGCTCAGATGGCTCTCTTTTGCAAAATAAATATAGACAATGTCTGCAGCCCGTCCCCATAACAAAATGCCATAAGACATTATACTATGAAAACAACTAAAATAGACCAGTCTAGCGGTATCTACATCAGTAAACTGACGGATTTTTCTAATAGTATATGCTGCTGAACTTAGCCGCCTCGCAAGAGATGTTTAATGAGAACCCCATTGTAGCCTTGAATCAAGCGTAATCCCCAGGAAAACCGTTTTATCTACAAATTCAAGTTTTTCTTTATTCAATAGTATATTAGTAATAGCGTATTATTACTTTAACATTCGGTAAAGCAAATCTTATGAATTTTTTTTTTTTTCATTTGATACTAAATTGTTTGCTGTGAACCAATTATGGACCTGAAGTAGGGCATTATTCACGTCATCTAGATTAAGGGCCCGTCTATTTATCTTAAAAATTAGGGAAGTGTCATCAGCAAATAACACCATATTTTGAGGTTGGTTTTTCAACAAATAGGGTAGATCATTTATATATATATACTAGAAAGAGGAAAGAACCCGATATTGAGCCTTTAAACCCTGTGAATTGACACCATTTATTTGAACATGTTGTCTATCACTCAAATAAGATTTTATCAAACTAAGTGCAAGTTTACCCATTCCGTAATGCTCAAGCTTCAAAAGTAATGTGTCGTGATTTACGCAATCAAATGCTTTGGAGAGATCACAAAATATTCCTATGGCGTCTTGGGACGCTTCTCACGCAGTAAATATGTGCTTTAATAAGGTTACACCGGCGTCAGTCGTACAACGTCCCTTGGCGAGACCATACTGTTGATCGTGTAGGATACTGTTGGTGTTAAAATGATTGAGCATTTGATTAAGCATTACTTTTTCAATTACCTTGCTAAACACAGGCAACACGGATACCGGTCTATAATTAAAATAATATAATAAATATAAGTAAAACTAATGCACGTTTCCGAACGCAATAAAAAAGAGCTAACAATTCAAGACACTGACAATTGACAGTGACATAACGAATACAAACAATCTGTGACTGTCAAGAGCAAAGTAAACTTAAAATAAAGCGTCGCGTCGGTACACGAAAAAAGTTACTGTGACGTATTACTATCGACGAACAGAAAAATAGCTTCAAAATCAAAATCAAGGATCTTAAGGATCTTAACCAAACAAAAAGAAAACACTTACAGAGAAAACAAAAACAAACGAGTTACTTCTTCCTTGCTATCCGCTTTGGCCGAGTGTTAACCTGCGCCGGCACCGGGTTTGTGTTATTCGAGCCAGGCATGGATTCAGGCGGAACCACTTTATCCAGCGTCTTGCCATGCTCCGCTCCCAGCCCGTTAACGTTTCCTTCCATAGTCCACACATTCGTGACGCAGAACAGCTTTCGAGCTGTTGTAAAAGCAGACTGCCGTTGACGAGTGAGGAATTCAGACACCACATAAGAAGATCCCTTCAGTTTGGTCTTGGTTTTCCAGATCTGGCCTCTAATAGCAGAGTCCGCGAACCGAAGCAGGATAGGTCTAAAGTGACCTTCCGAAGCCGTGCCCAACCTGTGGCACACTGTCATTGAAGAGGGTGCCAGATCAGTTATGCCAAGCTTACTTTGCAGAATGGACACCACACTTGCTGGGAGTTTCTCATCAGACTTCTCAGGCACTCCGCCTAGCAGCAAGAACTTCTTCATCTCAATAACGTCGACACTCTGCTCACCTCAGCAATCTGCAGCCACACATGCTCCTTGAAGGCAGAAAAATCCCTATGAAGCCCGTTCAAGTCCGCTCCTGGTGAAGATGCCTTAAAGTGCTCTTCAAAATCCGCCATCTGCTGGTTGAGGGATGTTATTGCCAAGCACTGTGTCTCTGCAATGTCAGCCATAGAGCTCATGATAGTGACTTTTTGTTCAAAGTGCAGTGATCGGTGAGGTCAAAGTTCAAGTGACAGCTCAAGCCAACAAGTAAATGCAATTGGCACTTTTAGGACATTTGTATATTACTGTCCACACAATATGTATAGTAAAAATTTTAATTAATAAAAATACTACTAAAATCAAAATAAAAATTTAGAGAACATGTGTGTTTACTTTTTTGCATCTACCCGAATAGTATTTCTAAAAGATTTCAAATACTTAGCAACATACTTGTTAAAAGTTTCAGTGTTTATATAAGGCTTATGTGATAAAGCTAAAATAGTCTTCCCCTACTTTTCTGATACCTCTAGTTGCCCAATCACTAAATATAAATTTAGAGCAAATACTTTTTGTCTTCTTTTCAAAAGTTTTGTTGAACTTAGTGTGAACTATTGAAAAGAAATGATCATACAATTGATTACATTAATATCGTCCATATGATGGCTCATAACACATAACTTGTTCTGTAGGGAAATATTATACTTATTTAATTTGCTAGTAGTTATAGGTCTAAATTTAATCTGAACTTTTTGCAATGGTGTATTGCACCTAAAAGTTACAGTTTGTCTGCTATGGTCAGACGGCAGACAATTTACTATGGCTTTATCTAAGTAATCACAGTCACAGAAAACATTATCTATACAAGTAGTAGAAGATGGAGTGACTCTCGTAGGTTCTATAAAAATGTTTAGTCAGGTCAAAAGACTTAAAAAGGTTTAATAACCGACTGCTACTTGAATTTTCTTCTAAAATATTGATATTGAAATCACCACAAATAATTGCAGATTTATTACTGGCTGCAAGTTTTGCCAGGACATCTTTCATTATTGATTCAAATAAGGAAAAGTTTTGAGTTTGGGGGTCTGTATACACACAAAATTACATGCTTATCTAGCTCAACACAGGACAGTTCGACGCAATGTTCAACCGAGAGACCTACTATATCATTATGTTGCTTATATTTAACACATTTTTTTATTAATATTAGGGTACCTCCACGCAGCATAGATTTACGGTTAAAACAGCTACCCACCGTATAGTTTTCATAATTAATAAGCATTTGGTAATCTTTTAGCCAATGTTCAGTAAAACAAATAATGTCAAACATACTTTTTTCTAAAAACAATTCAATTTCTAATAATTTGAAAGAAATGCCTTGGATATTTTGGTGGAACAATTTTAAGGTGAGTGTAAGAAGATACCTTGCTGTTGGTAGGTAAATTTCACGCGAAAGAAGACCGCAGGCAACAGCTGGTCTAGATATATAATTGTTTTTTCTATAACTTAAATTTTCAAAATATGGAAAAGCAAACAATATGATTTTACTACAATTTAACTTTAACAACTCTGATACACAGTCTGTGATGTCTTTCTTCATTTGGGGTCGACGCAGCATGTCTTCTTCTTCCATACTTCTCTATTACTCGTCATCTCGCCAGACACCTCCTTTCTTGCCATATCATTCTTTACACAGTCCATCCATCGTTTCTTTGGTCTTCCTCTACTCATATACCCATCCACATTCATACTCAGAACTTTCCTCACAACATTTTCCTCATTCCTCCGCATCACATGCCCATACCACGACAACCGATTACCACACAACTTTTCAGTCACCGGCGCCACTTTCAAACTTCCTCTTATATACTTATTTCTTATTTTATCCATTCGCGTAACACCACACATCCCCCTTAGCATTCTCATCTCCGCCACATGCAAATGCCTTTCATTCATCCCTTTTGTGGCCCAACATTCTGATCCATACAAGACAGCAGGTCTAACCATTGTTTTATAAATCTTCCCCTTAAGTTTAAGGGGGATGCGGGAGTCGCAGATTGTTCCCGTGACCTGCCGCCATTTCATCCATCCCGTGTTAATTCTGTGCTTTACACTACGATCTATTTCGCCATCGCTTTGCACGAGTGAACCGAGATACCGAAAGTCGGAGCAGACAGGAAGAAACGCGCGATTAAGCGCTATGGCTCCAGAACTAGAGAGACCGCCGAAATCGCAGAACATGTATTCCGTTTTAGTTCTGCTGATTTTCAAGCCAACATTCTCCAGCTTCTGTTGCCATTTCTCCAATCTGCTCTGGATCTCAGATCCATCTTCACCGACAAGAACAATGTCGACGGCAAACAGCATGCACCAGGGTGCCTCTTCCTGTATGTCCAACGTCAAAGCGTCCATAATCAACAGGAAGAGGTAAGGACTTAAAGCCGACCCTTGATGCAAGCCTACAGCCACATTGAACTCATCGGTGTTGCCAGCAGCTGACCGGACGTAGGTACAAGATTGACTGTACATAGCACGAATTAACTCTACATACTTCCCAGGTATACCTTTCTCTTTCAAGGCCCACCACAACACATCCCGAGGTACCCTATCATACGCTTTCTCCAGATCAATGAACACCAAGTTGCAAGTTTTTGTGTGCACGTCTATACTTCTCGCACAATTGGCGGAGTGCAAAAGTGGCGTCCATTGTTCCTCGACCTGGCATAAACCCAAACTGATTTTGGGTAATCTCACTCTCCTCTCGCAATCTTTTCTCTATCACTTTCTCCCATACTTTCATACTATGTGACATGAGCTTTATCCCCCGATAGTTGTTGCAGTCTTGCACATCACCTTTATTCTTAAAGATGGGCACTAGCGAACTATTGCACCATTCTTGTGGGATCGCTCCTTCATACAACAACTTATTGAAGAATAAAGTCAGCCACATACATCCGTCTTCTTTTAAGCACTTCCATACTTCTACTGGTATTTCATCAGGGCCCATGGCCTTTCCATTTTTCATACTTTGAACTGCCTTCCTCACTTCATCCATGCTAATTTGCCTCACCAAACCCATATTTACTTGTACCTCGTTAAGCACATCGCTCCATTCATTCTCTTCATTCATTAGTTTTTCAAAATAACCCTTCCATCTCCTTTTTATTTCATCATCTTTATATAAAACCTTACCAGCGCCGTCTTTCATACACTTTATATGATTCATATCTCTCGTTCGCATTAGTGGCAAGAATACGCTCTTTAATTTGATTTTTAGGCCTTTCATATTTATTATATAAAGACTTTAGTAACTGATACAGAGCCTGTATTTCTGATTGTAGGTGCTGAGTGTCAATTTCATAAATATTAATACTATCCTCCAATTGAATCTGATAGTTATTTAATTTATTAACAAGAGAAACATGTTCTTTCCTTAATTGAATATTTTTGGAATAGTGCCTTTGTTGTTTCTTGTATTTATTACATTTTTTAATGATTTTATTTAATCATGCATATTTCTTAATTTTAAGGCTGTAGTTATGTTTTAGTATGGAGTCCTCTGTAAGGTCTATTGTTAAAATGGAATGAGGGTTGCAATTTGTATTTATTAATTCATTATACAAATGGTCAGTTTCTATAGCCTGAGTATGATTCTTTTCCTTTTTCAAATTTAAAAGTTTACCATGGATTAATTGATCTTCTAAGTCTGTAATTTTACATAAAGCCTCCTTATTCAAGTTGCTACAGTTATTGAAACCATCCGTGACCATCCATAGCTGATCCTGTTCATTGACAACATTCAAGAATTCCTGATGAAAGTCTACTAGCTCCTGTTTTAAGCTCGAGTTTTTGCTATTAACGTTAATGACCTCCTCCTCACTGTCTTCTCTCTCCTGTAACAGTTGTTGGCATTGGAGTTAAGTTCTTGGAGGGTCATTCTCAATTTAAGTTCCATATCCTGAGCTAGCCTTAGTCATTACAGGCATGGTTTCCGGATTGTTTACTGAAAATTGGAAATAAGGAAACGGAGAGATTACTAGGATAGGCTAATGAAGAAAATTTAGATATGAAAGGGGAAAAAATTTAGCGTTACTCAAAGAAATGAGGTAGGCTGCCATATTAGCTTGAAAATATTGATTTTACTATCTTAGTATTTTACTTTTTCATAAACGTAGGTAGGTTGCCTAGAATAATAATTTATATTATTACAAGATTATTTCAAGACATTAATAAAATAACGGTCATGGACATTATATACATTTAATTAATATTGCAAAGAATGATTTAAGAAGCGTTGAAATAGTTAAAAAATAAAATTACTTTTTACGAACATGCATTTCTCAACGAAGCCATTTAGAACCAATACAGGGTACTAAATCAGCAAAAAAAAACAAAAACACTATACTAGAATTGGCGTAGACGTGTTATCGAGTTTAAGGGACGATTGTGTGGTATTATAAAATAAAAAGTAAACAAATACTCTCCGTATAAATCCGTAGTTAAACCACGTCAGCTGTTGTTTTTAGGTTACCGGTAACGTCGTATAACCGAATCCTTCATTAATTATCAGGAAAACAATTTTCCTGAGTATTTACACATGTAACATACGATATTACATATAATTACACCATAATACAACTTAATCACTAATTAAATTTAATATTAAAATACGAAAAACTAATTTGACATGTCACTCGGGCAGTGTTGCCACTTTTCTCTCTTTATCTCATTGAAAATAAGAAATAATATGATGTTATGTTTACTCTACAGATTAACCGTAGCCAGTCGCGAGTAAGTCCATTCGCGCAAGAGTCCAATCGCGCAAGAGTCTATGCGCGCATGTGTCTAAGCGCGTAATTGTCTATGGGCGCAAAAGTCGATTCGCGCAAAAGTCTAATCGCCCAAAAGTCCATGCGCGAATCTGTCTTTTCGCGCAAGTGGGTTCGCGCAAGTGTCCTTCGCGCATATGTCTTTCGCGCAAATGTCCCAGATCCCTTTTTTTTGGGGTGAAAAATCACGTTTTACGGTAGGACTCAATGTAACGCACTCAAAACATTGTGCTGATGAATGCATTGAATAGTACGGGGGTCGTGGAGGTGCTTAAAGTAAAATCTTACATAAAAATATGTTTTAAAAAAAAACTTGTGAACAAGTTGGCAATTTGACCTCCAATATCTTCGTAAATATAAGGCTTCCCAGGTATGGCTACGAACTAGAACAAAAAAAAAAAAAATGATCGCAATGACGGGGAGAAACAGTGTCTTTCGGCTTAAGTATTGCCTACTTTTTATTTCTATGGCTTCGAACTAGCCAATGGGTTGAAGCTTAGACCATTTAACCTAGGTTGAAGGCTTTATCAAAATAAGGATTAGGTAAGTTATACCGTCTCGTTGGTCTAGCGGTCGCATGCGCGTCCCATGTAAAGTATCACGGTTTTGAGTAAATGCTGGTTTTGTGGCCGATCGATGCCACACTTCACTGCACTTAAAATACCTGCATAACTGGTGAAATGTATCTGCACTATAGCTTCTGCTCATCCCTCTGGAGAAAACAGACGTCATAATATGCTATAACATTTCTCACGGAAGCCTTCGCAGCGTGCGAATGTAAAATAAACAGTTCCGTTTCTCATAATTACAGTGTCTGAAGTGGACGGCGATCTGGCGTCCATGTTGGATTTCCGTTACTTTCGATGTGTTATGAAACGAGAATGGAAGTGTCCGGACAGCGAGATTAACTTTTTCATGTATACGCCGTAAGTATTTATTAACTATGAATATTTAGTACAGCGTTACCCATATACTAAATTATGTTATTCTATCCATTTGTAGTCCCATGGAACCGCAAACATTCTAATATCATCATCTTCCATTCAATCAGCAAGTTTATGGATCTACTGATACCAGTTTTGAGATCTATGATTCATGTAGATATTGCAACTTCTATGCTTCTATTTTTAATCCGTATTCATCAGATCTGGACAACCTACATAAATGCTACTAACTTAGTCTTAAGAGAATTAATGTGTTACTAACAAAATATGGACATTAAATAGTCTGAAATAAACAAATTTTAATTTTTAATTTAATTTTTTATGCAATCAAATTATCGTCTAGTCGGTTTCTAATTTGTAATTCTCACTAATATTATAAATGCAAATTTTGTGAGGATAGATGGATGGGTGGATGGATGTTTGTTACTCTTTCACACGAAAACTATACTGAACGGATTTGGATGAAATTTGGAATTTTGAAGGAAATGGCGGGACGAACTAGACAGGTTCCGTCAGAACAGGAAGGAGGGCGCGCGGGTTTGCGAGAAATGGAAGGAGTGAAGGGAGGCCTTTGCCCAGGAGTGGGACAGAGCAAGATAGAAAAAAAAAAAAAGAATAACAGTAGTTTTTATACTCATAAAACTGCACTACTTAATGTGTACACATTATTTGTACGCTTTGCAAGGTAGCACATAGTGAGACATTTCTGTATTTATAACACCGCCTACTTACTTTTACCTGTGTAGCGAATAAACATGTTTGAATTTGATTTTTTCTCATATTTCCAGTGAAAATTCTCACAAATACTTCGTAGATCCTCGATATCCAAAACTCCTTCGCGATTTCGGTTGGAAGAAGACGAGGAAGAATGTTCTCATCATCCATGGTTTCAATGGCACATACTCTAAAACACCGATGACTTATATTCGAGATGGTGAGTTTTAATTTTATTTATTTATAAGAGTAATAACTAGCTTGTGCCTGCGTTTGCGCCTGTGTGGGGGTTGGAAATTTTATCGCACGAGAACGTTCCTCCCGGGATAAAATTGGAAAGTAACTCTGTCTCTCTGTTACCTTTTCACACCTTTAGAGAAAAAGCTTTAGCCCTTACAAACGTATGTATTGCCCTGTTTTACTTTGGAAATTTAAACTAGAGCAATTATTTTTTTTTCATAAATAAATATATATTCTTTATTTCCTTTATGCATCATTTCTCTTATTTTATACATTTTTAAATATTTAAAAAAAAACAAAAGTAAACAAAACATTTAAAAATATTAAAAATATAAGGCCTATCGGCATTAGGAACAAGGTCCAGGGTGCCGGTGGTCGGGGTCTTGAAAGACGAACCTCCTAACGATACGCGCCGTGTCCAGAAGTACAGCTTATTGAATCAAGCCCTTGATCCAGCTGCCAAGAGAGAACCTGCTCAGATGTTGGTCGAGGCTTTGGCCGACAAGACTATCGGCACAATAACTGCTGTGCACACGTCCCACATGTCGACAACCTCGCGAGCTAGATCGAGATATTTGAATTGTTTTTCCATAAATTAGTTCCTTTATTTATTTTAACACAAATCTTATACATTTTTAAATATTTCTTGAACTAAAAACAATATAAAAAACATTTAAAAATTTAAAAAAATTGTAGCCCACCGGTATCGGGAACAGGGTCCAAGCTACCGGGTCAGGGCATAAATTTATTATTAGCATAATCAGCCTTATAATGTTTCAAGTGCTGGGACACAGACCTCTCTGTGAGAAGGAAATTTATTATTGTTAAAAATAAATTTATGTAAAATATGGAAACTTAGACACATGGTAAGGTTGGATATAGATTTTAAAATAAAAAAAATATTTGCTCAAGTTTTATTTCCCAGGGAGAAAACAGGGAAATCCGATTGTATGGGCCGCCGCTAGCCTTCCCTCTTAACGGCTGAACAGATTTCGATTAAATTTGACACACAGGTAGACCATGACCTGGGTTAGGATTAGGTTATTTATTGGTAGAATCCTGTGGTATAATTTTTCAATTCCACGCGGATAATGCTATCGGTAAACAAAATGCATCTGATCTACTTGCACATCTAGAGCTATTACGCATTCTTCTCACGGAAGAATGAATGATTCGTTATGTATTGCAGTTTCGCTATTTCAGTTACCAGACAAAAAACGGCAAAAAAAAAATCAATGAAAGTGTGAAAGTGATAACGAATCGAGACGACAGACTGCATGTGCGCGTGGTCATACAGAAGGCGGAACACTCGCTTTGACACTAGCTATTTTCGACTTTATCTCCGTGTGTTTAAGATAAAAACTATCTAATTTGCTTCTTTAGAACCCAGGGAACCTGTCAAATTTTACAACGATCGGTTCAGTGTATAAGGTGTGAAAAGTTTACAAACAGACATAATTATAGCCAAACGTCTGTTGTGTAATTTTATTTACGTTGCGCAAAGGTCAAAAAAACATCCAGCCGTTAGAATGCTTCGAGGGTAAAAAGACTCCCACATAGATAGAAGATACTTAGAAACATAGACCCCTACACGTGAAAAACATAACCCTGTCTTTGAAATAATGGTAGATGTGTGTGATTCTGATTAAGATCAACTACCTTTTTTTACAAGTCACATTGAACACCCATCACCATTGATCTCTCGTCTACTGCAATAAAGAGGCTCAGGCTTAATTACCACAAGCTTGATTACAGCACTATATTTTTGAGAAAGTTTAGTTCAAATCACAGAATAAAAACGTCAAGACCGAGAAGATCTAGACTTTCTCTCTGCAAAAATGATAAGGTCTGCTGAATAGTCCATTTGCAAAGATTACGTAACACCTATTATAATTGTGACCACAGCAACTGTTCCGCCTGTTTATTTACATACATTGTCTCTAATCTCTTTATGTATTTGTTTACAGCGTACCTGTCTCGCAAAGACTACAACGTGTTTATGGTAGACTGGTCTGTTCTCACCAGATTTCCTTGCTACCTTTCTGCGCTGTCTAATATGAAGTAAGTCACGTTGGGTTGCTAGTTGTCTCGAGAATTATTTTTACCATTATCATACGAAAGCGAAGCGAAATTTTTGTCATTCTTAACTTCTTCTTCGTGTCATTGGCACGACAATTTTTATATTTTGTAAGCCCAGAACTTCGCCAATTCCACCGCGTCGTCGGTGGCAGCGCAAAGGTCACTTCGGCTGCATTTTTTTGGGCTAACGGTCAGCGCAGACAGAACGGAGCGCAGCGGAGAGGATTTTATTAACGCACTTGAAAATAAACTTTATAATTATTACAATAAAGAGCATAAATGCTTGAGCCTGACAAAAAATGCTCGCGCGTCCTCGAAGATATGCGGGATCCGTAAAGAAAATGCTCGAGACCGGAGATTATTCCTCTCTGTCTGCGTTGACCCTAAGAAGGTAGGCATATGATAATTGTATGTGTAGTTCTACGATCCTTCAGCAGATCACGCCTACAGTGCTTTAATACTATGTTCTGTTGCGCCATAATTTGTATTACCGACTCGGCAGTAAGTGTAACAAAATGAAACCTTCAGTTTATCGAGTTTATATTTAAAAGACGCATATGTTGTTAGGTTTGATTATGTGATTCCAAAAAAATTTAAAATGATGTAAGGTGTTTTCTACATGCTTAATTATACGACAAAAAGCTAAAGCTAAACTCATTCGATAACTTTACAGAAAAGCAGCTCAATGCACGGCTCAACTCTACTCAGCAATAACACAAGCTGGTGCATTGGCTAAGATGACCACCTGTGTAGGACACTCCCTGGGGGCCCACGTCTGTGGCATGATCTCCAACCATCTCACTGAGAAGCAGTACAAAATTGTCGGTAAGGATCTTCTCTTCTCATAGCACGAACATACACAATTACACGTAAGCCAGTCAGCACGGTGGTACGGGGCCAGAGAGTCACTACGCCATATCGGAGTGTACTGCAGGCCCTACTCACGACTTCGCTTTTAACTTCACCTGCTCTAAAATCGTCTAAACATTTGATCCACTTGTCTGCCAAATCTCTCATCACCTGTTACCCTCGCGCGAGTAATACACGCCATATTGTCGTGGTCACTGGCGAGTTGATAAGCCCTTTAAGTAACTCTATGGATACTTCAATAAGATTTTTTTCGGGTATTTCATAAATTTATTTATCCTTTAACATCGATATCATCTAGTTTACATCGACATCATACAGTTTTTGTGCACTTTTATCACGTCCGTACAAAAATAATGCGCTGTACGAATTTATAATTTATATACTTATTTTATTTAAAAGTTAAATAAATACGTAACGTTAAGTTCACAGCTGCGGTTGTTTGGGCAACGCCAGAGTGACAGTCTTAATTTCCAGGTACTGATTGATGCCGTCTTCGCCCCTGAAAAAAATAATTGGTGTTACTCCGGCCTTATGGTCCGGTCTTATGGTCAACCACCATACAATACCAATATCTGTTTGTTTCATCCTAATGAATTTGCTGTCAAAATCTCATTCAACACGATTTGAAAGTAGATTACTTTAAGAGATTAGCCAATACTCACAATTCTCTACCAATACCAGAATCCTTAAAACCGCCAAATGGAGTCTGACTTGTTGTGTGGTCATATGTATTGATCCTGAAATTCAACATTACAACTCATGAGAAATACAGGGAGGGTGTTAAGGATGAATGTGAATGGCTTGAAGCAAAGCGGCAGACCAAAGAAAAGGTAAAGGGATTGCGTGAAAGATGATAATATGATTGCTAGAAAAGAAGTTAACTCTAAGAGTGCGTCTAATAAAGAGAAAAGACTTTTTGTGACAATCCGAAATAGATTGGGTCGTAGGACGATAGTAGGATGACGATGACTTTATGGATCAAACACTTTTTTGCAAAATATATTCAGACGAATAATGCTTACCAGATAGAGCCAGCACGGACTTGCTTGGCAAAGCTAAGAGCAGTAGTGATATCATTAGTAATGACTCCAGCACCGAGACCGTAGTTAGAATCGTTTGCGCGGTCAATAACTTCCTCGAACGTGTCGAATTTAAGGATGCTTTGGACTGGACCGAATATCTGGGAAAGATAAACCATTTTATAGACAAAAAGATAAAAATTAAAATGTTAATATCACGCCCGATTGTAAAATAGAAATAAATATTTAAATGTTTCTCGTTTATTATTTTGTTTCCAACAGAATAATAAACGAGAAACAACATAAATATCTAACAGTGGTAGGCGAAGAGGAAAGCCGACACATGCATAATATTTTTGCACTGATACACACAGAGCAAGATAAGAATTTCCTTGACGAGACGAAAAAAAATCGATAAATATAAATAAAAAAAATATAAATGTATAAATAAAATAAAAATATTGTTTTTTTTTTTTTTTGATTTCTTTGTGTATAATATGTATATATATATATATATATATATATATATATATATATATATTTATGATATATATTATATATCTCAATGTTATGTCTTGTTGAGTATTTTGTGTGTACATAAATAAATAAATAATAAATAAAAAAAGACTATTGGAAATAATTAATAAGTAATTATAACTTAATAGTGTACTTAATAGTAATTTAGTGTAATGTAGTCAAGAAATAATCAAGAACATACTAATAGAAAGAAGAAATGAATAAAACATGAATTTGCACTTAACGTGACGCATAAAAAATAAAGCAGACATTGGGAAAAATATACGTCACATATACGCGAAACGGCCAGCGCTCAGAATAATACTGTGAAAGACGAAGAAATTGCGCTGATTTTTAGCAACAGCCAGCTAGAATCTTACCTCTTCTCTAGCAATCTTCATGTTATCAGTAACATCAGCGAAGACAGTAGGCTTGATGTAGTACCCCTTGTCTCCCACCTTGTCACCGCCAGCTACGCATTTTGCTCCGCCCTCTTTACCAGCTTTGATATACCCTAGAACTCTGCTGTACATGTCTTTGTCGATCTGGAAATTGATAAGTTCAGTAGCATTTAGAATTTCTTTGTATGTTGTCATTTAACCGGAAATAGGAAAGAACAAAAAAAAATATGGGAGCATAAATTTGTGTACTAGAAGAGTTAGAGAGGCTCAGATTATTACAGCATAAAATACTAAATGAAGTCTAAAATTGTATGCATATTTTTGCTTCTCTAAAGGCTCACAAATTGAACATTCAGTTGACCATTTTCACATCATAAGTTTAAGATCTCAAGATGCCATACCTGAGGTCCTTGCTGTACATCATCGAAAGGATTGCCCACAGATCTCTTGGAGGCGATCTCAGCGGCCTTCTCTACGAACTGGTCGTAGATACCAGACTGGACATATGTCCTAGTCCCGGCGCAACAACATTGACCGCCATTTGCGAATGCTGCAGCATGAGCTTTCTGCGCTGCTTTTTCAACTAGAATGGACAATGTCGCAAATGTATTATAATTATCTTTAAAAAAAAATAGATCATTCTTAATACTGGGTTATAATCTTGAATGCAGATTATGTGATCAAGACTCGATGAAAGTTAATAGATGGCCTAAAATTTGAATGTTTCAAGTGGAAGACATTGATGTGGTACAAATAATATACTAATTACCATCAGCATCATTGAAGACCACCAAAGGGCTCTTGCCTCCGAGTTCCAAAGTGACTCGCTTAAGGTTTGCAGCAGATGCTGCTCCCAAAATCAAGCGGCCTACCTGAAGTAATGAAATCAATTAATCAGTGTTACATAGTAAAGAGCACTTGTTAAATTTCCACTCGGGGTCGGGAATCATTTTTGTTGATCAATATCCTATTTCTGGCCTTCTTAAATTTTGTCAAACTAAACAAAATGCGACATACCTCAGTAGATCCTGTAAATGCTATCTTATCAACATCAGGGTGATGTGTAATCGCTGCTCCAGCTGTAGGCCCGTATCCTGGCACCACGTTCACAACTCCTGGAGGGAACCCTGCCTCTTTGATCAGAGCAGCCACTGCTAGCGCAGTAAGAGGAGTCTGTTCTGCTGGCTTTAGGACTATTGTGCAACCTAAAAGACGATCGATATTTTATTGCCTGCATTACTGGGTAAGACAGGAGGCAGTCACGCCATGTAAATTATTGGTATGCAGCTGCATCCATGGACGTCTTTAACCAATTGGGGGCCCTGGGCACCTTAGAATAATGGTGCCCTTATAGGATGCAATAGCGAGCTCGACTTTTTTTGCACCTTGCCTCGGATCGGTTAGTTTTTCTTGTGACAGTTCATATAAAAATAATGGGTGTGTTTTTATTGGCAGAGAACTTTAATTTTAAATAAAACACAGAAAAATATATTTGATATCCATAAAATTGGTTTTATTTTACGGATAATTTCATGCGATTAATGTATGAATATGGTGGGCTGATGCGGCTGGCGCGAACATACCAACATCTGGAGGTCCAGCCTATATTTCGGCAATAAAACGTTGAATGTTGGCTTCCAAGTGCACAATTGTTCCTAATTTCGTCAAAAATGATGTTCAGAACGTAACAGTCAACGGTGAGCAGTACTGAGACATGGTTACTAACTTTACGTGCCTCAATTGCAAGGCATTTATGTTGCAGACATGTGGTTTCAAAGGACCAAGTCCATAGGTCAAAATGTGAAGAATGCACAAATGCCCATGATTTTTCGCTTAAGTGCAAACAAACATTAACGGTATAAAGTTATCAGTCAAATAAAACCAATTACAAGGATATTAAAAACTTTTATCTGTGTTTTGTTTCCATTTAAAGATCTCCGCTTCTATAAACATCCTCTTAACTATTGATCATGATGAAAGCTTGATGCAGAAGCGAGCGGAGCGAGCTCGAAAATGTTTGTCTCTTGCAGTTCTGCCTGGGATAAATTAAGTTTCTTTTGACAGTTACGGGAACTTGTTGGGGCCCCCTTAGATCGTGGGGCCCTGGGCACGTGCCCAGAGTGACCAGTAGGAAAGATGGCCCTGGCTGCATCTAGTTAGACTGGAACCCGACCGCATATTTGGAAAAAGGCTAAGCGTATGATGAAAAAAATCATTCATTAAAAGTACAGATTCGATTGTAATTTTTTCGAATATAAAAGTTTCGTTCTAGATCAATCAGCAAAACACGTTTGGTTTAGATATCTACTTTTTACCTATTGAGACTTCAAACCATTATCTCCATTCAGCCAACAATAGAAAAGCAAATACGTTAGATCTTTATTTACATTTCCTTATTAACAAGATCGTAAACAGCCGCTAATGAAACAATACGTTAACTGTTAATTATAGTGATAAACAAAATCTACATACCCGCAGCTAGCGCTGGAGCAATTTTCCACGACAACATTGGTATAGGATAGTTCCATGGTATGATCTGTCCACATACACCTACTGGCTCTTTCAGTGTGAAAGATAATACTTCACCATCTGTAAGAGAAATTAATGTAAAGCATATCATCACGGTTATAATATCCAAAGGAATAGGATCTGGTTGAAACTGGTGCATCAATTATACACCAATTAATTATATTTTATCAGCATGTCGCCAAGTACACGCAGTACGATACACGCAGTACGCAATAATCAGCCTAATATTTTCCCACTGCTGAGACATAGGCCTCTGCTCTATGGGGGTAGATGTAATCCACCACGTGGGATTGGCACAGGTGTCACAACATCGCTACTTAAATAACCCTATCCTTCATAGACAATAAAATAAGACCACCACCACACCATGTACTTATGCAAGTCCTCTGTAAAGGTAATGCACCTATTAGAAAATTCCATATACATAGATTAGCAGCACCAATCGTTAAAGACTGTGCCAGCTTTTAGGCATTAAATATCAAAGTCATTGCATGCAAAACATGCATTTAGGTTGACATGAAACTAAATAGATTCACAACGGAACACATCCACGATTTGCCATTAGCAAATATTACGCATATAACCTTGATATTCAAACGTTTTTCATTGATGCTCCGAACCTTTTAATCGTACCGTAATGTTATATAGCCTTTTTCGATATGGGCAAAGATAAAAGATTTTTTTAAATTCAAACCTATAGCTGCTGAGATTAGTGTGTCCAACCAAACAAACTCTTCTGTTTTATATTTTTAGTATAGATTTCGTAGAAATGCATATAACACACTCTTATCACGCTAAATAGAGTTTGTATGATCGTGACAATAGACGTCAATGACGTCGTTATCTCAATGTCTAGGAGAGATAATATTAACAATGCGGATATATTAATGATGATAATTTTGTTAGAAGAAAATGATATGCATGTGGCACTTATTCATCAAATGAATGATGACAATAACTAAGTTTTTATTGCCATCACACCGATAATTAAATTAGGTAACTCATTACTAGCACTGTTTCTGTCATCTAGATCTGCCCTCCTATTTTATCTTTTTTTTCAGTTATAAGACTAATTATTCCCAAAGATAATTTCGTTTCGTACATAACCAGTCACCACTATTGATGATTCTTAAAATTGTACATATCTTCCGGTTTTTATATAAATATGTAGATTTAGTTCTGTATTGTTGCTTATGTCTTAGTTCCTTTTTTAGTAAATCAAATAGTAGTTTACCTGCAGGAATCGTGTTTCCCAATATTTTATCAGCTTTGCCGGCGTAATATCTCAAAACTGTCGCTGAATAGTACACTTCTTCCTCGGCGTCTTTGACTGGTTTCCCGCAGTCCAAAGTTTCAAGTTCTGCCAAGTATCTGGCTTGGGATTCTATCAGATCTGCCAACTTGAGCATAAGGAGACCACGTTTTGAGGCATCCATTGTGCGCCATGCTGAGTAGCGGCCGAAGGCTCTTTTGGCTGCTGCAACCGCCAAATCTACGTCAGCCTGTTAAATACAATAAATTTTACAACAGTTTTTTATTTTAATGTTTTTGTTATTTTTAGAATGATTTCATCAACTGATGTTGTTCAAAAAGTTCTTGATAGTATGGTACGTAGTATTTATTCCAATCAAATCTTGGTAATACTAAGTTTTTGGTTCCTGTTGCAGAACTTGTTTGAACTAAAATGGTCTTTTCCTTATGGTCTTGATATTATGATAATATCACTTAATAGTTCATTATTATGCTGCAGTTAACCCAATTAAAGTCTTGATCCCTAGAATCGCTTTTCGGCGAAATTGTTGATCGTGAGAGATGAAATGTAATCGTAATCGAATTTCTTGGCGTTAATTATGTCTAGATACCTAAGTACCACTATTCTAGTTTCATCACAGACTTTGTCGTTGACATAATCAACGTTACGAGTGAAGATAAAATATAATCAGTTTTTGAAAAAACAAGTAATGTCTTCTTATCTCTACAAAGAGAGCAGATGTTTCAGTAATGATGTAGTGATAATTGTAATTGCTGCCATTGTCTCTTAGCATTTGTTCGGGTTTTTACTGATTTTGTTATTGTTTACCAGATTTTTTTTCTTTAGAACAGAAAATGTGAGTAATTTGTCGATTGTCAAAAAGTATTACGAGACATACGTACAACTTCTTCACCTTGAAAAACATGTGTTTGAATGTCACTTTAGGTATATAATTTCATGATAAGCCGAATAGCATAATCAGTCTAAACTGTGGGGAGGCCTTCTCTCTAGAAGAGGGACTGGGTCGAAATCCATTACGAGGATTCAGGCCGAACAGCTAGCTATATTGTCCCTTACCTTGTCTGCTTCAGCCACTTGTGTGATGACGCTCTCATCCTGAGGGTTGATGGTGAGGAACGTCTTCTTGCTGACTGCGTCCACCCATTCATTGTTGATGAACAACTGTGTAAAAAATATTACATAAATGAGAATAGTGTATTGATGTCAAAACTTGAATCAAACATTGTTTTGATTAGCAAATAGCAGAATTACGAAAAAATTGTGTCGTGAAGAGTATTATTTAACAGTTCATGTTACTATTATGTGTATTTGTGGATGGATCGAGAGGGAGAGGAAGACCAGAGAAAAGATGGATGGATTGTGTGAGGAATGATATGAAGGTAAAAGGAGTAAATGATAGCGTGACGATTGACGTTTTTTTCTTCCATTCTCCTATGAGAATGGAAGAAAAAAACGTGTTGCACCGACCCCAAATAACATGGGACAGGGCTAGGAAGATGATGATGTTATTATTATAGTTTCCCATACATTTAAAAACCTAAAAAAGACTTCGATAGACGAAGTTCGTTCACCAAGACACGTCATGTCAATTATATGAAATCGATCTCATCTTCTCATAAGGCAATCACCTCATACGTCGGGTGGATGGGCTAGGAATGTCTGCACAGGGTAATGATATTAGCGCGTTAAACTGGTTTCTAGGCCAGGTTCTTTAGAGGAGGTGGGGGGCGGGGGGCTCTAGGGGTTTTATTTTGTACTTCGTCTTATTGCAGAGGCTAGAAGGTGCTCTCTTTGGCCACAAAGATTGATGATGATTTTTATGTCAAAACGAACTTTAATGCACCGAAACCAAATACATTCAAATATGGATTTAAATATGTGTCCGTGACCGTGTGTTCACAGAGTCAGTCTTCAGTCTTTACTTTTGGTTTTATTAATACAACTCAAATAAATTAATATGTTAATCACTTTGTTATGCTTAATTTCTTTAACCATTTTCTTGGTTAGTTCCCGTCTTCTATTGTTGATACAAGAAATGTACAATAAACTGTGCTTGATTGGTAACAAACTGAAAATAAACATTCAGTGACTTCTAGTAAAATGTTGCTATTTAAAAAAATTAAAAGTTTATTTTTGCGGGGAAAATGACGCAATGAAGGAACATCAAATGTTGGTTAAGTTCTAGGTCATCTATTAAAAACACATTATTAGGTATTCTTATTGCCTTTATTTATTTTCAGTTTTAAAATTACAGTAATTGTCAATTTCATTGTGTCTATTGTTATGTGTAGGTAATGTTCAGAGCCAATTCATAAGTGAAATGCATGATATAAATAATGAAGAATTGTCACCTTTTTTAAATAACGAAGTTTTTTTTTTAAAACGAGATTAGAATGAGTCGTCTGTCTTGGTATGGAAATGTGACGAGGACGAATGAAACACATGTAACTAAAAGAGTGATGAATACAAATGTTTATGGATGGAAAGGGAGAGGGCGAAAGAATAGATGGATGGATTGTGTGAGGAATGAAAGAAAAAGGAGTAATTGGTAGCGCGACGATTGACAGGGGAGAATGGAAGAAAAAAAACGTGTTGCGACGAACCCAAGTAACATAGAACAAGGACAGGAAGATGATGATAATTTTGAAAGGGAAAATTTTCATATTTGAATGTCGAACATTAAAATACCTAAGGGTAAAATGCCAACGTTCAAAACATCGAAAATTTAAATATCGAATGACCATAACCGAAAATTATAATAACGTAAGTTTATATTGTTGAATGGTTAGATAACCTACGTCCAATATATCTAAAATCTTATTATCGACAAACGAGACATCGAAAGGCTTAAATATCGAAGTACAGAATATCTAATGACCTAAATATCGATATTTATTTATATGTTGTGTTACAAAAGCTAGTGACAGAAACAAATCGCTGCAAAACCGACTCCACGTGGTCTTGTCTGCCCTACTCCTAGAGAGTAATTTAAGCCCGCGTAGGCTCGGAAGCGCGCGGCGGCATGAATAAGTTGTTTGTGAAATAAATAGTATACGAAATGTTGGTTGTAAACTAAAAATTCATTTACCGACATTTATAAATAATTGATAAATCAATAATATAATTTCCAATCTACCTACATTTTTTCCTGTATCAAAATTTGTTCGATATTTTAACTAGTAGGTATTTTAAACGTAATTATAATGAACTAAAGTGTATTAAATGTTGACATTTTGAACTTAGGTATAATCATATAATAACTATCGATATTTTTAATCATTAGATATTTTTATCACTCGGCATTTCAATGTTAGACATTTTAAACTTAGGTATAACAATTTTCGATATTACGATACAATCGATATTTAAATTTTCGATGTTTTGAACGTTGACATTTTACCCGTAGGTATTTTAATGTTCGACATTCAAATATGTACCCTTTTGAAAACCGCTGACCTCTCATGTAGTATCCAGATTTGACTACAGTTTAACAAACGTTTTGTGTTTCTAGAGTAAATGGTGCTATTGGGGAAGACGAATACATTTAAAACACACTTTGATCATTTTTATTAGTATTTCTTCTCATCATACATCATAAAATTCAAAATGCAAATTCAAAATTCAAATTCAAAATTCAAATTCAAATTCAAATTCAAAATTCAAATATATTTATTTGAGAATTGGAAGTGCCAACAAAAAATACCAGAGCATTTTACTGGTTTATTTCTATTTCCAGTTAATTCGTATCAATATTAACTCTCAATAAAATCAATTTTCAAATTCTCACCTTCTTTTTATTTTATTTTTTATCAAAGTTTTGTTAATCGGAAATATTGTAGGTAGATAAATAAATTGTTGTCAAGAGAATTTTGTTTTACTAGTGATAGCAGAACGGTGGCATAACAGACAAGATTGTTCAATCATATTATTAACACTCGTTCATTTTTATGAGGTCAATTAGTATATGAGTTTTTTGTATTGAAGTTTATTTAGGTACCTACCTGCACCTCTCCGACATACAAACTTTTTCATAATATTAAGTGCAATGAAGCAGAAATGTAAAAAAAAAAAAAAAATGTTCTAAACTTCCACGTATAAAAAAGAAAAAATAATTATTACCAATGCCCGGCCGACCCGCTACTACGCGTTCTATAAATATTTTACTAAACAACTACGGGAGTTTTAGCTTATGAAGCTAAAACTTGCACGATTTGTCACAAAAAAATACTTACTAATTTAATCTACACTTACCTTACTATATTTAACATCTACTTTCACCATATTTATGTTTTAATATCAGCTGTTTTGTTTATTACACTATTCACGTACACGCCCGAAGCCGGCTTCAGGCAAACTGATGGGAGTTGGTAGTTGCCAGCATTTAAATTTAAAATAATACGACGTGTAATGTAACCTACTTTAAACTATTTCTTTGAAATTGAATAAAGAGGTTCAATATGAATCTATAATAATGTTGTTTTTGCGATTAAAGTTGTTTCATGGTTTTGGAGTATTTATTTTTTGTTTATCTTCTTAAGTTAAGTCAATAAATGATTATTATCTGTGGGTTTAAAAAAAAAACTTTGGTTAAACATAAATTTTATCATTGCTTAAATACTAGTTTGCATGAACTTTAGTGAATTAAAGGCCATACAGGTACAGTACATACAGGTAAACCCCGACTCCCAAACTATCCTGATCCTGTACTTAGGAGTCAGCGTTCTGCTGTCACTATGATAGTTTTATTTATCTGGAAATTCTTTTCCATGCTGCGAAATTAATTATCTTACTTATTTACAGACGCCACCACATCAAGCTACCCGAAACTGTCAAATTTTCCCAATCAACCTTGAACCTAATGCTTTAGCGATGAAATTGAAAATCTATTAAAGAAATTTGACAGATTGTAGTAGCTTGATGTGCTGGCGGCTGTACTTAATTAAGTACGTTCTGAAAAATACTTTTTATTACATGAGAGGGAGGTAGGTACCTATTGTTGTTGTAATAAAATTCTATGTTTAATATGTTCAAAAATTTGTAAGCCATTTTATGAAAACCTATTTATAAGACCTTAATGTACCATGTTTTTACACAAATAAATTATTCTATTCTATTCTACGAGATAGCACGTAAAGTGGGAATTTTCGTTATCTGGCAACTCTGAACTTGGAGCAGAACTTGTCAACGAATAATCGCCTATTTACTGTGAAATAATCTTTATAGCTAAAGTGTTAATGCTTTAATTTAAATGGCAAAAAATTGAGAAATTTTAATAATCGATGCACTAGGTCTGCGGACAGCATCTTGCTATGCAATTTTGTAATATACCTTTTAAATAGTATTGTGTTTTTACAACTATCTGTGCGTTGGAATATATTCTAGGTAGCGCAATGTCTGAACCCTAAATCAAATGTAGAGTAAGTAGAGGGTATAGTGATCGGATTTTCATGGGACTTTTATTGTTGAGTTCCTAGGTGTTGAAAAAGTAAAACAAAAATTCAACGTTCTCAAATTTTTTTACGATTTTCTTTTCTTTCTTTCTTCGTGTGACATTAGTGCAACCATTCAACACTTATTTGGTCTGTCTGTTTGTTTATAGTTTTCGAAAAATTGCGATTTTTAAGTTTTGTTTTCGAAAATCGCCACTAAGACTGACCTTATTTTTTGTCTAATGGCAATCAGCTAAAAAGCTAGACACTAAAGTAAACCGCTTTATTATTTATTAGGGTAGTTAAAACTCATTTCTCTTACTGCATGTCCAGTATTCAAATTAAATTAAAGGCAACAATGCAGAATGGACCGTGATGTCATGATTACTCTTTTGTCCCCAGGTTTAGATCCAGGAAGACCCTTAGTATCAGCCTATGGGTCTCGTCAATTCCGCCTAGGCAGGGATGACGCTTATGTGGTCCATGTCATACATACAAACGCTGGTTTCCTTGGCGAAGAGGGACTGATTGGCCATGCTGACTTCTGTGTCAATGGTGGAAGGCTGCAACCTGGCTGTAAAGGACATGTGATGCGTAAGTTCCGGAGTATTTTGTTTTGCAGACCCTCATAATAATCAGCCAATAATGCTCTCACGTCTGGAACACAGACTTTCTCTCTATGAGCGCGAATCGGACTATCATCCACTACGCTGGCCCAGTACGGGTTGGTAGATGTCACATGTCATGTCTCAGAATTTTAAGTTCTAGGACATGCCAGTTGCTTCTTGATGTTTTCTTTCACCTTTTTGTGAGCAAACCTCCCTATATCCGAATTGTCTAGGATGAGATTATTGAAAAGAGTGTCAATGGAGTTTTGTGCCCGTTCTTTTTCATAGGAACATCCTACACTTTTGAACGGGCAACTAGCTTCATGTTTATGACTGAGTGACTGCTTGACAGTTCAAAAGGGCCTATTAATGGTTTAAATTGAAAAAAAAAATGCTTGAGTACGAGTTTAAGGTCTCTTCAAAGACTATATCATAGAGTAAAGTAAGACTATATGCATAAGTCTTTCTGGTAGATCACCGCTTCTTCAATACCTATCGAAATCGCTCGTTTTGTGGAAGAGTAAGCTGAATCTGCTCTGCTTAAAGGTTCTCTAACCATACAAAAATTACTTTTCCGATATTATATTATTTCCGACGTAGTAAACTATTATTGCTGCTTAACTATTTCCATCCCTTTCCACAGGTATTGCCCGTTGCAGCCACTTCATGAGTTCATGTTACTTCGCCGCGAGCGTGCGTAAAAAACGCCGTTTGGTCGGTGTACCATGCGACAGCACATGTCCTAAGGAACGAGGGCATTGGGGCATCAAATTCGACAGAAAAGCCGTGATGCTTGGTGAAGAGGTTCCGGATTCGTAAGTTCCTATTCAAACTTTTTAGGGGAAGCACCCTGTTTTTGAAAGGCCGAAGTAAAGCCTTAGTTAGTCTTGATAGGGAAAGAACCTCACGTCCCAGTCGCCGCGGGAGACGCCCTTGGCGTCGGGGGTCACGTGGTGGCTCCCGGCCACCGTAGGCGCGGGCCTGTGGACGGCGAGTTATGGGCTAGCTCGCCGTCCGGCCGTCTTATGACGACAGGCCGTGTCGACGGTGTGTTCGTGTTCCAGGCGCGCCTCAAAGAGATGTCAGCAACCACGTAGGGGTCCGCATGGGCCGATGCCTGCTAGGGTTGCGGGACTGTTCGAAAGAGATACCGTGGCCCTGAAACACAAAGGGCAAAGAAGGAACATGGATGGGTTTTAGTCAGTACAAATCTGACACTCCCTTCCGCTCCGCCCAGAGGGGGGGGGGGGTTCATTTGATGACTTCCCATCCGAAAAAAAACATAGCCTTAGTTAGTCTAATCAACGCACATTTACTGGAAGCTAAAGCTTAGGCAGAGTATTAGTTAGTATACTCACATATTTAAGCGACTTCTGTGAGTTGTGTTTAAGTCTCTTGTAATGGGAGCAAGGTACATTTTCAAATTCCGGGCTACTACTGAGAAAATTCTCGTGGAAAACGTAATAATACTTTGCAAGTTTACACAGATTCATTCAAATTGCCTTTTAGAATTAAACAGTCTGTAACACCTTTTACTCTGAGCAGTCCCACAACATATTTCGATCATCATTGATCTTGGACTCATTTCTGGAATTACGTTCATGTTTTTTCTGTATCACAGGGCACGAGGGATGTACTGCATTAGTTTCGAGCACAACGAAGATTGTCCATTCGACTGATTTGAAGAAGGTAATTCATTCTTTCGTCTCCAAAGAGATGGTTCAAAGTGAAGGGTTCTTTTATTTCGTAACAAATCCAAATTGAAACTTTAGGATATAGGTAATTTATTTGTTAATTAAGAAATAAAAATTAAGTTTTGTTACTTTTATCAATGGGTTTTATTTTCATTTCATACAATACATTTAGATTTATATGTTTTCTGATAAATATATCAAATGGTCCTTCGAGCCGGATGGTAGATTTCTGTATTTTAATTGTATAAAAGCTAATAAATGAAGGTATGAATTGATTTGAAAACAAGATTACCAACCATATTCAGAAACCAGCATGTATGAGCATTGGATGATGGTTTCTCTGAATATGGTTGGTTTTTTAGTGGTCCTTTTTCGGAGACATTACTACTTGAATGTTAGCACAGGAGAAATTGCAAACTTCGTTGTAGAACACCGATTTGAAAGTCCAATTGCCAAAAACGAATCTACCGCCAAAATATGACTGCGCTATTTCCAATATGTCAAGGTTGAATTTGTAGTGTCCCTGTAAAAATGGCATGAGTTATCAATCAATCAATCAAATATTTTATTTCGCACAAGAGTCCGTATGGGTTAGTAGTGAGTACTAAAGAACTAAGTTAGTACAATTTTCACAATCCAAATTAAGTTAGAGTTGTTGTTTTTTAGTTATGAGTACTTCACACCTTTTAAGTCTTTATTGCTCTCGTTAAACCAATGACCGACTATAACTTACTTTGACAATGACACAATCTTTCGTTACGTTCAAGATTGAGCTGAACAGAGGTCTCAAGAATAGATGTTCGCACGGTTTCTTCACCTGCAATCTCAGGAACTCCTTCCCATTTGTGTACGCGAGGATTTTACCCTGAAATAGTTATTTTAGTAACAGGTAAATTCTTTCCGTTGCATCGTTGAACCACAGGCTAAAAGCGCGTATTCTTCTCTGAACAAACAAAATCTTCATTATGCCTCACGTCTGTTGGCGATCTTCATCACCTGCCCTTGGTCCATTCTACTTGGGATCGGCGCAATACGTTTTCATCATCCACCCTTCCCTGTCGACCGTCAAGCTATTAATCACTTGTTTTTCTTTCAACATTCCTTGCACAATTATCAACATTCCATTTTATTTACATTCATCACTCTATTTCATTACATGCTATTCATCCATCTTCGTTATATAATCGTACTAAGCCAAACTATTTTCTTTTAACTTTACCTTTGTTGGGGATACATTCTGTAAAACCGATATTTCATAATCTACAGTCCCGGAGTTGTAAATACTAGCCGATGAAACCGCACAATCTTTTTGTTTCGGACCTTTGCATACTACGAACTCTGTAATTGTTAAATTGAACTTTCCCTGAAAATTTATAAAATTGTTATAAATAATCAAAATCAGTAGGTGCGACTACAATGGTTATAAGCCGGTAGACGAACAGTAAGTCGTGGGTTCGAACCCAGGCAGGCACATTACTTTGTGTAATTTATTTCATCATCACTGCTCTGAAAACGGTGAAGGAAAACATCGTGAGGAAACAGACATGTCCTAGAACTAAAAATTCGAAGACATGTGACATCTACCAACCCGCGTGGTGGATTATAGCCCATTCCCTCTCATAGAGAGGAGGCCTGTGTCCCAGCAGTGGGAACTTTATAGGCTGATAATGATGATGATGAGACGTCAACTTTAGAATATGGTCTTCGGAAAAGCAACACGGTAAAACGGATCGAGAAACTGGATTACCAATGGAGGACTTTCGAAAGTAATAGTAATAGTGACTTACATAATCCTTTTGCGCATTCGGTTCTACGAAAACAGTATAAGCTGTGACCAGCACAAGAAGTGTTACAAACATATTAGACTTCAATCAAGGAACACGCTTGATATAAATTTAAATGAGAATGAGGGTTAACGTTTACATTTTAGGATTCTTTTTTTGAAAAAAAAAAACCAATGATTACTGACCAATGAAACGGTTCGTTGAACAGTAAAATTCCTTGATGATTACTGTGAATTATTGGAAACTGAGCATTTAATTTCGCTCGCTGGAAATAATTTATGGAACAATTATGAATATTCAGTGAACGGCCTGTAAGCAGAAATAAGTGATGGTAATGGGTACTGATGATACAGAAACTGAATCAGATAAGGTCGTTGTTTTGATAGTTATTATGAAGTTTCCAGAAGCTTTTGCTTTCTGGGTCATAAGACTTGGTCCTCCACCTTCTTCATTTGCGTCCACAGCTACCCTTTGCCGAAAATAGATGCTAGGATGGACTACACAAGGCTTTTCCTTGAAAGTATCAGCTGCAACAGTTAATAGTCATCCGATTGGCATAGCAATTTTTGATTAGCTTAGCGATGGCAAAAAAAAAAACAAATCAAATGTACTTACATGTTATAGGGCAAAGTACTGTATACTACATCTCTTTCCCACCTGTACCAATGGCCTCGGTCCTGCTTGCTGAATAGTAAGCTATGTCAGTTGATGAGCTTGGTGACTCTCTGTTATATTTGTGTTAGTTTATTATTTTTCGGCAGTGGTCTCAAAAGCAGCCCTTATATTTTGGGAAGTCTCTAAAATTGGACCTGCTGCTGTAAGGTACGATTTCTGTATTTGAATACTTACATAGTAATGCGAGTTTGTGGGCGAGATGTGTCGTCTCTTTGTAATAAGACAGCTCTGATAAACCTTTGGCATAACTATTATTATTAAAGTTAAGAAAAACCCACCCACTTCTATGTGAAGGCGACCAGTCTGGGCCGAACCTTACAGAGCCATGCAGATGGCGGGGCTCGGCCGTTTTCTCTCCGAGGGAAACCGAGCTTAATACTAATATTACTATGATTTAAAACAAAAATGTTTTCAGCCTAGGGTAATTTAGGAACAGTCCCACCAGCGTTCTTTTAAGGTCTTTTGTAAGGCAACCTACACAACTGTGACTATCCTACATTAGTGGAGCATTGCTTTGAATTTGATGTTAAAAAAAAAACAATATAACTCAAATTAATTCATTTCTTTATTATTTTCACCAACTGCAAGTCCTTTTGGAATCATCGAAAGAATTATACTACCGCAATCCAAGTTACAGTAGTTGTTATAGAAAAGCCATTTGAAATTCCAGGTTCCGTACATGAACTTTCCGCCGTAGAAGCTGCGAGCAATCTTTTGTACGTCTACGTATAGTCGATAGCGACCCTGAAAAGAAAAAAATCTTTAATCTTACTTAACATATGTGTTTTAGGTATCCACCCGCATTTCTTCAGTCACGTTTAAGTCCCATGTAGGTTCATATGTGTTGAATAATTAAAATAGCGGCGCCAGTATATATACGAACTTATTAAAGTTTGCGCCTGTATTTGTGCATTAAAAATACTAAATAGTGTCTCTCGGCGAATATTTTCTTGCTCTTTGGCGGAATTCTAGAGGGTAGCACTTAGTATGTTGTCTACTGTCTAACTTATGCTTCTACCCAGACCCGTTACTTGGGACTGGATAATTTGAAATTTATGACTACTTTGTTAGCTTGGGTCTTACCTGTAAAAACAAATGTGTGTTTCATCATCATCATCATCTGCCTAGCCTTTTCCCAACTATGTTGGGGTCGGCTTCCAGTCTAACCGGATGCAGCTGAATACCAGTATTTTACATGGAGCGACTGCCTATCTGACCTCCACAACCCAGTTAGTACTGGGTAATACGATACCCCTTGGTAAGACTGGTTGTCAGACTTTTTGGGCCACTGACTACCTATAACGACTGTCAAAGATCTACAAATGACACCCGGGACCAACGGCTTAACGTGCTTTCCGAGGCACGGAGGAAACTCGGTATGTAATGGGCGGTCACCCATCCACAGACCAACCTAGGCAAGCAAGGAATAATAAATAAATAATAAATAAATTTTAGCTAGGCACTAAAACATCGTTGCACTAGCTTCTGCCCGCGGCTTCGCCTGCATGGTCTACATTGATCAAATGACATTAATAGAAGTTAGTAAAAAAATTATATTGTTTACAACGAAATACTTTTGTAGCGGCACTCCAAAGAGCAACATAGAACAAAAAGTACTACAGTGCCATCTATGACACCGATGCTGAACTAAACATCGCAATACATCTAAGTCCTACTTCGCGCAAGTTATCCGCGACTTAAGACTATATAGAAGAACCCGACAACAACTGTTGGGCAGTAGCTCACCAGATATAGCACCCATCTAGTCAGAGGTTCCTCCCTTTTCTATGGGGGTTGAAGAACTTTATACCCTGTTCCCCATACCTCCAAACTTTAACTACCGCAGTATTTCTTTGTAAACAATATGTTTTGTTTTACCTTCAGGTGCTAAAATCACCTAGATGCTCCGGGAGCTTTTGTTTTATGGGAAATCATCAAATGACCCCTCCCACTCTGGGCGGAGCGGAAGGGAGTGTCAGACTTGTACTGACTAAAACCCATCCATGTTCCTTCTTTGCCCTATGTGTTCCAGGGCCACGGTATCTCTTTCGAACAGTCCCGCAGCCCTGGCAGGCATCGGCCCATGCGGACCCCTACTTGGTTGCTGACATCTCTTTGAGGCGCGCGTGGAACACGAACGCGCCGTCGACACGGCCTGTTGTCATAAGACGGCCGGACGGCGAGCTAGCCCATAACTCGCCGTCCACAGGCCCGCGCCTACGGTGGCCGGGAGCCACCACGTGACCCCCGACGCCCAGGGCGTCTCCCGCGGCGGCTGGGACGTGAGGTTCTTTCTCTCTCACGTCCCGCCACCTCCTTCACTGGCATGACTGCTTCGCAGAAGGAGGTAACTGCTTCGCAGAAGGAGGTTACGGCTTCCAATTCCCTTTCGCTCCGGACCATGGCTTGAACCAGGGCCGGACGCGAAAGATCGCCGCCGCCAATCGCCGCTACGAGGACACGGCGGTGCTCCGCCCAAGCGGGGCAGACCTCCACGGTGTGCTCCAGCGTGTCCTCCCGAAACAACCGTGTCCGGTGAGGACCTGACCTCCGAGAGCTTACTCTAGAACAGGCCACGTATTACTGGCCGTGTGAAAAGCAGTTCTCCTTTAAGTATATCCCTGGTAAGTTAAGAGTTGCTCTTAAAATTTACTTATGGTCATGGCAAAGCAGACTTTGAGGGGAAACTGCCCTCTTTTTCTCGAACGGATTGTTTGATGGTGTTAGAAGAAACCTCGGAATAAACTCAGACTCCCCTCGGGAATAACCAGGCAATACTGACTGGTTATTAAATGGTGGTGCTGGTGTTTTAAATAATTGCGGAAATGGTGGTGTAAAATGCTGGTGTAAAAAAATTGCAACGAAATGTTATCGAGTCAACTATACAGTTCCCTCGATAACATTTCGTCGCAATTTTTTCCTCGCAGCCTGGTGCCATTGCATAATTTTGGCTGGTTAAAATTACGCAGCAACATTACTGGGGCGCCAACTCTCAATTTTAATATGTGAGTCGGCAGACCTGGCTTCAATGTGTTAAGAAAACACGAAAATCAGGATTTCAGGATATATTTACAGACACGTCTACCTCAGAAAAATCCTATCTACTTAATACGACATTTGACGGCACGGTTGGCGCAGTGGCTGAGCGATTGGCTGCTGCGCTACGTGTCGCGGGTTCTATCCCCGCCCGGAACAAATATTTGTATGGCCTACTAGTAGTTCTTCCGGGTCTGGCTGTTTGTGTATGTGAGTTTAAATATTTGTAAACGCACCCACGATACAGGAGAAATTCCTAGTGTGGGGCAAAGTTTAAAAAAAAAAAACATAATAATAGGTAAATACTCCCGCACCCCGCACGCCCTGCGCCACACTGCGTGCCATTCGCCCGTCTACGTGAGTTTCGAAGCCCTATTTGACACTGTTGGGGGATGATGTTGGAAAAAACTGTGATACAAGCGTCTCATAATTTTAATTGAAGAGTGTGTACACCAATTTTTGAGTCAATCGACCCTGAGAATATAAAGTTTCACAGACAATTCAATTCACCCTCTAAGGGTGGAATTTCGAAAAACCGTTCTTAGTGGATACCTACTTGTCACAAAGAATACACCCTTCAAATTTCTCTAGGACCAGCGGTTTGGGCTGTGCGTTGATATATCAGTCAGTTAGTTCTTTGAATTTTATATCCTTGTATACCCTCCCACCCTATCCCTCGCCCCTCCCTCCTTGGGTTTACCCTTAACGAAGCCAACAAGTACTTGTTCTCCCCGTAATTGTGACCATATTTTTGTTCTGGACCATACCTGGGAATCATTTTACGGAGATATTGGAGGTCAAAGTTCCAAAATTTTCCTAAGTTTTACAAGTAGTTTAGTTTTAAAATACTAGTTTAATGTTATAACTTTACTTTAAATACCTCCTGACTCCTGCACTATTCAATGCATTCATCAGTATAATGTTCGGGGGGGTTACTATGGCGTCTTAAAGCAGGAGTAATTCCAGTGTGGGAAAGAGACAGAGCTAAACAGGTCGTCTAGCGCCAACTCTTTCCCACCCTGGAATTACTCCTGCTTTAATACGTCATGCTTGGCCACCTGATTGCGTTACATTGAGATCTACCGTAAAACGTGATTTCTCACCCAAAAAAAGTCGTTTCCCAGCAATAATCTTTGCGTAGAATTAGGTACTTAGTTTGATGTACAGAATGTTTGATTAACGGCTTCGGGGTCTGTTTGAACCTTGTATGCATGTAGGTAAGTCGTGTATTTGTACAAAGTCCGTTATTAATTCCTATAGATAAAGGGGTGTCTTATAAAGTTGTGTCGTAAGATTACTTACCTTTTCAATCCCACAATGGTCAGAATTGTTGAACAAACCCTGAATCAACGGTTTGAAGAAGATATGGTCGCAGACGTTCTTTATTTGGACTCGTAACAGCTCTTTGTCGTTCATCGAACCGACGATTTTAGCCTGAAAAACAGAGGACAGCCTTAATGGATTCTACACACCAAAGGCACAGGGCATGTCGGCGACCTTGGGATTTAGAGTCCATAAGATTATCTCAAGAGGATCTCAATTTAATTAATAGGAATCAAGGAGGAAAGGATATAAAACTAAAAAAAAATTGCGATTTCATTGGTTGATTTGCATTAGAGACAACCAATCACATTACTTGAAGCTGTTGAAGGTACCTTTATCATTTTCATATCTTCCTTTACATTAAAATCCATGCCGAAAGCAACGTCATTCACAATTTTTGTTCCAATCTCAACACAGCTCTTACGTTTAGGTCCTTTGCATGGTTCAAATTTTGACATTTTTAAGTCGAATTCACCCTGAAAATTCAGCAAAAATGATTATGAGGGCTGATTGGTAGTGTCTTTTGGTGCAGTGCAAATTATGTGCTTTTTGCATTCCCATTGGCTCTAACTTAGTTGAAAAAATGCTCAGCTGAAGTTACTAGTTGAGTTGTGAGGTTCGTAGCTATCGGTACAAGAACTAAGCTCCGTTTACCGAGGTCAGTCTTGGACTCGTTGGTGGGAGTGATCAACAGTTACATGTCGAGACCCCTTCATGCAATTAGGGTTGATTTTTGATATGCGTTACGTTTAGTCAGAAGCCCTAAAACCGACAAGTCAAATTGGCTAGACTGGAGCCGAACCCAGTACAGTTGGGGAAAGGTTATGCAGATGGTAAACTATCAATATTGTATGTAAGCAATAAGCAGTCTCCTTTGAAATATCCAAAATCATTAGGTACTTACATATTCCAATAATGACTGTGAAACCATGAAATTAAATGAAAAAACCATGAAATATTTAAACATAACGTTGAATTTTGAGTCTTTTAAATTGAAATAATCTGTTTCTACAATATACTATTTTAATACATTCCAATTTGACTCTTAACCATATCATGGTTCGTTGGCTGCAAATGATTATGATTTTTCAAGGGGTTTTCTTTAGTGTCCGACCGAAGTTTCGGTTTTAGCCGGATTCGGCTTAAAATACATGTTTCCGGCAAAGGTTCGGTTTCGGCCAAAAAACAGCCGAACCTTTCGGCGTCGCCGAAACTTACAACATCATACTTTCGGGTCGCGTTCGGCTAACGTCGGGTGCGCTCGGCACGGCTGGCAGTATCGCGTCGCTCGCCTGACTCCGCCGGCTGCTGAATCACTTTGCTCAGTGAAGTGACGCTTGTCTTTGTTCTCCGAATAATGGTAAGTAATAAGATCTCAATAGTTACAACACAAACTGCTGAATAATATGTAATCTTCTAAAAATTACGAGATTTGTTCTAAGTTGCTATTAATATTCTCATTTTTGTAAAAGTGGTATACAATGTTAAATTTAAGTTTGTGACTTTTAATAAGTAAAAGAAGTAAAACAGTGTAATGTACAATATATACTAATTGTAGTTTATAAATCTTTTTAAAAAAAGTACAACTAACATTTGAAATGTTATACAGAACAAAACGATTCCTAGAGTATATGTAAATTTGATTAAAGTTGCCTTTAGAGGCTAGCTGATTGTGATTATAAAAATTAAAACTCAAAATACCTACGTCATTATCATATTTTGTTAATAAACTTGTTTTATTTCATACCATCTATACAATATTAACAGGTCGCTGCCTTAGTATTACATGTAAATGTTTAATTTTCACTTTTTAGGGTAGTTTTATTTAGACCCAGTGTTACTATGACAATGTTGAAATTTCAATTCGATAAAAGTAAAACGTAGAACCCTGTAATATCAGGTCAGCGAGATGTTTCATTAGTCATATAGACATTTTAATCAACGTTTTAATCACGTTTTATTTGTATTTAAAGGTTCGGTTTCGGCCGAAACTATAATCAAAACCGAACCTTCGGTACCGGTTTCGGCAAAAAACCGTGTTTCAGTCGGACACTAGTTTTCTATTTATTTTAATGTATCATTAGGTACATTATGTACCTGCGCCGGTAAAAAAGGGCATCGTTACATGGTTTATCGCACAAAATGATTAGTGCCTTATTATTTATGACTTATTATTTCTTTTTGTCGTTATCATTAACCTTAAACAAAAACTAAATAGGTGTATCTAATGGAACACCACATTTTTCCAGTTATGTTTAAGTCCCATGTAATAGGAGCGAGGCTATTGTAAGCAACCGGGCACAAATCCAGACTCTGTGATTGCTACTGAGAAATTCCTGATGGAAAAACCCAAAAACACTTTTACCGACCCGGGAGTCGAATCCAGGGCCTCACGCTCAGCAGTCGCGCTAGCGACCACTAGACCAACGAGGCACTAACTAAATGTATGCCTAAGTATTCATATCAATATCCATAATTAAGGTGTTAACTAGTATTATAACATCTGTTAGACCATTTTTCCACTATAATTATATAAAAAATAAAATGGTCGAAAAAGTCTGAAAGGTTATTTTTGTTTCATTGGATTAGCGGTTACAATATCCAGCTGATGGAAAATGCTTTAATGGTGAGGCCACTAGTTTCATTCGCAGATCCGGCTCGAAGGACCAATGTTAGCTTGAGGTAGAATGAAGGTGTAGACTGCATAAATAGGCATACGCATGCTTGTATCCATAGGCATGCTTATACATTACATATATAAGCTATTTTATAATTTAATTACAGATTAGCATCCTACGTCGCAGTGGTGTCTGTAGAAGGGAGAGCCCGCCGTGCGCAATATGTTGATTTCGATACCCAACAGTCGGCTCTTGATGAAATATTGAGGATGGTAAAATAAGTATAATAACGGGTGATTTTTTAAGAGGTATAGGATTTGATTTTCAAAAAAAACACAAAAAAATTGAAAAATTTGATGAAATCTTTATTGGAATCGATAGAACGATCAATATTATTTAATGTTTGAAGATGATTTCATGTAAATGCTGGCCGCGGCTCCGGTTTAGATGGCCCATTCGCAAGGCCCAATTTCGGCACACTCTCTCCAACATATCAGCCGGTATATCACGAATAAATGCTTCAATATTGGCTCCCAGTGCGTCAATCGTTGCTGGTTTATCCCTGTAGACATGAGCCTTAACATGGCCCCACAAGAAATAGTCCAAAGGCGTTAGATCACACGATCTAGGCGGCCAATTGACGGGCCCAAAACGTGAGATAAACTGTTCACCGAAGGCGGTTTATTTTTTTTTGCCCAAAATGGAAGAATTGGACATGCCTGACATGTGGTTTCAACAAGACGGTGCCACATGCCACACGGCACGCGAAACAATGGCCCAATTGAGAGCCGCCTTCGGTGAACAGTTTATCTCACGTTTTGGGCTCGTCAATTGGCCGCCTAGATCGTGTGATCTAACGCCTTTGGACTATTTCTTGTGGGGCCATGTCTACAGGGATAAACCAGCAACGATTGACGCACTGGGAGTCAAAATTGAAGCATTTATTCGTGATATACCGGCTGATATGTTGGAGAGAGTGTGCCGAAATTGGGCCTTGCGAATGGGCCATCTAAACCGGAGCCGCGGCCAGCATTTGCATGAAATCATCTTCAAACATTAAATTATATTGATCGTTCTATCGATTCCAATAAAGATTTCATCAAATTTTTCCAATTTTTTGTGTTTTTTTTGAAAATTAAATCCTATACCTCTTAAAAAATCACCCATTATATGCCCTGTATTTAAAAAGTGATTTATCTCAGCATTTGAAAGAAAGGTTGTGCAAGTAGACTAATGCTCTTTGAAAATTCTACGACATTTTTGAAAGCCACCTGAAGGCGGTTTTAAATGAATTAAAAAAAAAAGAATTGCAGCGTTGTATGGAAGGGGATAAAACTTTGAAGACTTTTTTATCGGGATAGTCTTCGCAGAATATAATCTGTGTGCCCTTCTACCTATAACCCACTTGCCTTTCGAGCATCTTGAGCTTTAGAGCATTAAAAAAGTTCTGGGATCGCTCGTTTCATCGTAGACCTGTTCTCCACCTTTACATAAAGTGTGATCGATGTGACGATATCAAATGCATGCATCAGGCAATCAAAATTGGTGCAATTTATTGAAATACTCTTTATTCCAAAATTTATCTAACATTTACACTAACGGTTTAAATATTTTCTTCGGAGTGACCATCGTCTGTAGAATTTCGCAGTGCAAATTGCAATAATTATTGAAATATAAAGATTTGTATGTCCAGTTGCCATACATGAATTTGTCACCGTAGAGAGTGCGGGTAATAGCCTGGATATCCACGCTCATAACATGGTGACCCTGAAAGGAGTTATATATTGAATTAGGTATCGATTAGTACAAGGTGTAAACGGACCCCTAATGAAACCGAAAGGCACTTATTACCGGGATAGTGTAGTCACGGAGCAACGCATTGTAAATTTTTCGACGCAGTCAATATCTAGAGGCAATATCCTTAATCTTTGCAAACCTCTTCAAAGAAATGGAGACACATCTGTTACATAAGAGTCTAATGATTAGTCTACAGGGGCATTACCATGACGTCTCAAAGCAGTATTGTTTTAATGTCACTGCAGTGCGGGAAAGAGACGGAGCTATACTATATACTTTCCTATTCCGGAGTAAGATTAAAACAATACTGCTTTAAAACATCATGGTAGAACACCTGCTGACTATTCAATTAAACTCACAAAATCAAATTCTATTTAGGGACCTGGCGCACTACGCGGCCACGACCACGACTTGTCGAATGAGCGGTCGCTGTCTTGAACAAAATTGGTCGGACGCCCGGTCGTGCGAAAAAAGTTTCATCCTGGTTTCGACCAAAAGTCAGTTCTACGGCTAAAAGTCCTGGTCGTGCCGCGTAGTGAGCGAGGTCCCTTATAATTTAAGCTAGAGCTATAATTTCCACTTACTTTATAAAAGCCACATCGTCCTGTCATGTTGAAAACGGCCTTGAGCAGCGGCTTGAAGAAGATATGTTCACACAAATTGTTTATCCGTAATCTGATTATTTCCTTGTTGTTTACCGTACCCACGAATATTGTCTGAAATTGATGACTTTAGTAAACATAATAGGCTCTAAGCAGACCCAAGTACGAGCACAATTACGAAAATGATAGGTCATCAGGTTTATGGCTTCACGTTGAGTTTAACTCATCTCATTTTCCGCACCTCTCGCTGTAGCCAAGAGCACCTTAGCCATCATTACGATCTGTCTTCTGAGTTTGCTTGACCAGCAGTGAGATAACCATTTTCTGTGTGCATTGCACGACGTACATATTAGAAGCATGCCAAAAACCGGTTTCGGTATCATAGTAAAACCCGGGAAATCGGTTTTTCTACGGAACCGAAACCCGGTTTCGCACACCCTAATACATATCCCTATCTTCCTACTCAATCTCCGTCTGTTACTTTAGGGCTCATACTCGTAGTAACAAGTATCCCGCATTTCAGGCCAAAATTGAAACTGCGAGATAAAGCCGCGTTGACACGAACAGAGTATGCTCGGACCCAGTGGACTCGGATACCTACTAGGACGCAACTCATATTGTGGCAACCCATAATCCGAGCACACTCAGATGGATTGGTATGGGTTGCCACAATACGAGTTGCATCCGAGTAGGTATCCGAGTCCACTGGGTCCGAGCGTACTCTGATAGTGTCCAAGCGGCTTAATGATCAGAAGGCGATATGTTTTCAGTCTTAGAGCCATACGGACTTGGTAGGGTAGAGCTGTCTTACAGGTCCATATATTTTGGTTCGTACACCTTGTTGGTTGTTCCCGTCTTCATTGAGGTACTACCAAGTTCACTAAGGATCGACCACATTTCACCCTTATGCGCGATGCCCTGCGTGATAAGGTTGAAAAGTGGTTGACCGTCAATGAGCGCGGTACATTTAAACAATCGTGTAGTTGTGGTCTGTCATTGCGATTAAGTGGCTTTGTTGCGGTTTTACGACCGCCTTCCGATTTGTACCTTAATAAAAGGCTCCTAAACTACTTAATTCAATACATACTTTGAGTGTCGTCATATTTTCATGCATCAATACGTCATATTTTAGCCATACTTCGTCATACTTGTAGGCCTTAACTTCGCCGCAGTACTTTCTTTTAGGTGCCTTACAAGTTTCGTAGTTAGTAATCTTTAAATCAAATTCTCCCTGAAAAAATAAAAAGAAGTTTAAAATAACCAAGTTAACCTATCTATCTTTCTTATTATAAGTCCTTGGCATTGTTGGTCTCGTGGTCGCGAGTGCGACAGCGCGACTGCTGCGTATGAGGTTCCGGGTTCGATTCCCCGGTCGGGAAAAGTGTTATTGGGTTTTGTCAGCAGGACTTTCTCAGTAGCAGCCGTGGAGTCTGGATTTGTGCCCGGCTGATGTCAATAGGTTGGCCTCCTATTACATGGGACTTAAACATAACCGGCGAAATGTTGGTGTAATAATGGGTACACCTCTGCCTAACCCCGTCGAGAATTACAGGCGTCATGTTATGTGGTCTTTGTATTTGGTTTTATTCATAGAATGTCGCTTTTTGCCTCATCTTTCTTTACTTTTGTATCAGCTCTTGCTATATGATTGCCAGTCAGCAAGATTAGTTTAACATAACCAACTGTTTTTCAAAATAGTAGTTTACACATTCATGACATTACTGCCCAACATTCGGGTGAACTTTTCTACACCGCTAAAGCTTGCTGCGAACATTTTCTAACAAAACATGTTATCCCTACACCACTGAAGCATGCTGTGAACATTTTCTAACATGTTATCTTCACGGCAAACATTTCACTCTCTTCTCGCACTCTCGAATTCCGACAGGTCCCCAATTCGAAACAATCGGAGACAGGCACACGACCAATAGCTTCTCAGCTCATCTCGGTAGGTTCCTAGATTCGTTTCCCAGATCAGGCACTGTCTTAGTAAACAAGCAAGTTGAGGTACTCACATACTCAAACACAGATGTAACAACTATGAAACAAAATGAAATAAAAATGATGAATTTAAACATGGTGGAGTGTGTTCGTAATAAAAATCCCACATTAGAATATCGTATCACTTAAAAGTATATAAACAGTGTTTGTTGTAATTTGTAGGATATGAATTAAATGTTTCATGGTCTGTTGGACAGAAATGATTTACAAGAGTACGAGTTTATCATGATATTTACAAGTAGTTATTATCTTTGTGATCGAAATTATATGAAAATAGATTGATAAATAATCTCAACATGAAAATCTACAATACAAAAAAGTACTTATCAAAAGGAAATTAAAGGTTTTGACCAAGTAAGAGAACACACTATAAAACCAGCGCCTTTTTTAATTATGTCGAACGTCTTTTTAATGTGGCCTATGCCTTATAATATACTTAAGGTATAAATTATTAGTTAATTAACTGTTGATATACGTTTTAATCTACTATCAGGATTGTCTCAGTATCAAGCAATGTTCCTTATTGGATAAGCATTAAGCCGTTGGTTGGGGTATCGTACTACCCAGAATTACCTGGGTTCTGGAGGTCAGAACCCAGGCAGGCTCTCCATCTAAAATACTGGTATTCAGCTGCATTCAGACAGACTGGAAGCCGACCCCAACATAGTTGGGAAAGGCTAGGCAGATGATGAAACGTTTTTAAATGCTGTTCATAAAAATTCACTGGCAGAATAGTTTCAATATCAACCAACATTCCTTGTTGCATCCTAGGATAAATAAAATATAGCGAATGCCTTTCCTGTTGGCACCGGCAGTTGTTTTCGTTGTCGGTGCTGGCTGCTCATTAGGGGAGCGCAGATGGTTTTGCAGCAAGCAAATTCAGTTTGAAAACTTGTTTCAGACAAAACCCCTTCGGGCAGGGGCCCAATATGAGTTTTCAAAAAGGGAAAAAAAAATCCAACATCGGCCTGTTCATCACCGATGATTCCCCCCCTCCTCCCCCCCGCCTATCCTGCACCTGAACCAAAACGACGTAAGCAAGCAAAATTTCTTAAAGATATTTTGGGCTTTCTCTAATTCGAACAATCTAACTGCCGGAGCGAATATCTGAATTAGCTACGCAGTATCCGAAATAGAGAGTGTTTCGGATACCAGAATTAAGATTTAGGTCAATAAAAAAGCAATTTAAAAATAATTGATATTTTGTATTTCCACAAATTTATCAATAACATACATATATTTAATTGGTACGTATATAAAACTTATAGTAGTCTCGTATTTAGCGGGGATTTGGCTTTGGTTTTAGTTCTTTCTTTGGTCGGTTTACAGCAGAGGTTTCTTGGGGAGGCTGAAAGAAACTGTCTTGGTCTCCAAGTATTGCAGGATACCGTCCTCACCCCTAAAAATAAGAAAATTACTTGTTAAAATATTAAATCTGTGTAGCAATGTACAATTTGGAAAAAAATAAACTCAATGAGTGTGATTTTCAGGACTTGAGATAATTCCTTAATCAAGAGAAATGGATTAGTAGTTTTTTTAGAAAATTGTACACACATATAGGTACATTCTTCAAGATTCTTTCTTCCTATATTTATTTAAAAGTGAAATCTAGTTATTAAAAAATCAACAGCAGCTTCACTCAAGTTCACAATGAAGGGCACAGCAAGATAATTTCTACTTCTTCTTCAAAGCTTTAAACTATAGCATAAATGCTGTTCTTTTTTTTTTGAGAAAATGATACTCACAATTCGCGACCAATGCCAGACTCCTTGAATCCACCAAATGGAGTTTGAGGAGCCACGTGTTCGTATGTGTTGACCCTGGAAACACAACATAATATTAAAATCTATACATGTATACAAATATATAAAATTGAAGTAATTGTTTGTAATTTCAAAATAACATCTTTTTACTGAAAGCATGTGAAAGTATACACGGTAATGATAACAAAAAAAAAACAAAAAAAATCTGTTTGTCCATCTGTCGGTTTGTTCCGGCTAATCTCCGAAAACGCTAGACCGATTTTGACGGAAGTTACTGGCAGATAGCTGATGTTATAAGGAGTAACTTCGTCTACTTTTGTAGCAAAAGGGTTATGGTTCCGTGCACAAAAAAATAAACCTTTGAAATTATTTAAAAAATCCAATTGAAATAGGGAAGTAACATCGTTATAACAATTCACGCAAAAGAAGTGCGCGGGCACTATCTAGCTATAAATATTTGTTAATAAAGTCGTTGCCAGTGATGCCATGGAAGACTTGTTGAGTTGAGTACACTTAAATTTACCTACATTGATAACTCGATACTCATTTCTATTTATACTCTTGAGTGGGCCTTGAAGGGCTTCTAATATAGACTTTGGATTCTTCTTCCTCATCAGAATAAAAACGCTGGACGCATTTATTACGACTAATTGAATTGGACCGTTAGTGGAACATTTCCCCTTGTTAATAAAGTATACAACCATTATTAAATCATCATTTATTCATCATCATTTTTCATTTGTTTTAGTTAAATAAGGTTTTTTTATATGAATTAGTTTATTGTTTTATAAGATTATTTTGTGTATTTTTATCTACGGGCCTCAGTAGCCTGACAATAAAATGATTGATTGATTGATTATTTATCAGCCCCAAGATACAGTCTGAGCTCCAAGATACAGACTAACAGTCTTGTTTGGGGCTCACTAGGAACAGCACTATATTATTTAGTTTTGGGTTAGGTAGATAATATTTAAAGCCTCTTGTAACATCTCTAGTGTATAATTATAGGTACCTACTCATGTATTATACCTGGATAATAAACAATTTTCTATTTCACCTTCCACTTCTACTTCTTCCACTTCCTTCCACTTTATTTTACCTTCAAGTTAGCCATATTTTTTTAAAAGTTTGGTTTAATTTTACTCCGCGTTTGCTTTTTATGACAACTTTAAAATATTGAAATTACAAGTAGGATTGCGGCAATAGTTTAGTAGCACTTCCAATTATAAAAAATACTGTCGAAGATAATTTAAACATAACACTACGCCTGTAATTCCCAAAGGGTTAGGCAGAGGTGTACCTAATAGTACACCCAAATTTTCCCATTTATGTTTAAGTCTCATTTAATAGGGGGCAAGACTGACTATTGCCATCAACGAGGCACTGATTACCACTCCGTGGCTGCAACTGAGAAATTCCTGATGGAAAAACCCAATAATAATTTGCCCGACCCGGGAATCGAACCCAAGACCTCGCGCTCAGCAGTCACGATTCCAACCACTAGCTAGATCAACGAGGCAGTCATTATTTAAACTATGAAGAAAAGCAAATCTTACCACATGGAGCCGGCGCGCACGTGCTTGACGAAAGCCAAAGCGGTGGTGATGTCGTTGGTGATGACACCAGCACCCAAGCCGTAGTTGGAGTTGTTGGCCCTGTCCACCACCTCTTCGAAGGTGTTGAACTTGAGAATGCTCTGGACCGGTCCGAAGATCTAGAGAGGGAAATTTAAATATAGCACGTTATTTAAGGTGTAAACGGACCCTTCACGAAGCTGTAAACCAAGCATTCTGTACATCAAACTAAGTAACCCTACGTAAAAATTATTGCTGAGAAACGCCTTTTTTTAAGGTGAAAAATCACGTTTTACGGTGGGACTCAATGTAACGCACTTAAAACTCTGTGCTGGTGGACGCATTCAATAGTACGGAGGTATTTAAAGTTAAGTTATAATATATATAACATTGGAAACTTGTATTTAAAAAAAAATGAGATTATATTATAATATATAAGGATCGGTCTATCATTACTGACAAGACTATTGTCGCCAATAAGCCTGACATAGTAGTGATAGACCGATCAGCGCGCCGCGCAATGATAGTCGATGTTACCATCCCGCATAACGAGAACCTCGTGAAAGCTGAGAAAGAAAAACAAATAAAATATCTCGACTTGGCACACGAGGTTGTCGACGTGTGGAATGTGAACTCGGCTATCATTGTGCCGATTGTCGTAACGGCCAATGGCCTTATAGCCAAGAGCCTCGACGACCATCTTTCGAAGGCTCTCCTTAGGCGGTTGTATCAAGGGCCTGATTCAGAAGGCCGTATTCCTCGATACGGCTCGCATTGTGAGGAGGTTCCTATCTCTGGAGCCCTAACCACCTGTAGCTTGGACCCTGATCCCGATACCGGCGGACCACTATTTTTTATATTTATTAATGTTTTTGTACATGATTTTTTTAAGAAATATTTAAAAATGTAATTAGTATGTAAGAAAATAAATATATAATGATATTTTTCTGAAGTACCTTCCTACCCTCATGAGAAAAAGGCGTGAGATTATACAGGGTGGCGCCGACAATTCGGAAAGGACGTAGAGCCGTTGGTCCCGGCTGTCAATTGTAGATCTTTGACAGCGTTACAGGTAGTCAGTGCCCCGGAAGTCTGACAACCGATCTTACCAAGGAGTATCGTATTACCCAGTACTAACTGGGTTGCTGAAGTCAGATAGGCAGTCATTCCATGTAAAATACTGGTATTCAGCAGCATCCGGTTAGACTGGAAGCAGACCCCAACATAGTTAGGAAAATGCTAGGCAGATGATGATATAGTATCCCACTGTTGGGCTAGGTTTTTCCCGTATTGCTCCAGTCTAGTCTATGTTTCACCTTTTCTGGCTAATCCAGCATGAACCGTTTCAAGTAGTAAATGAAAAATCAACCAGACAGGATCGTTCATTCAACTATATGTATAAAAAGCAGTCGTTACCCACCTCCTCCTTTGCTATCTTCATGTCGTCATTGACATCAGCGAAGACGGTGGGCTGGACGAAGAAGCCGACCTTGCCTTGGCGGTCACCTCCAGCGATGCAGCGGGCACCACCCTTCTTACCAGCATCGATGTAGCCCATCACCTTGTTGAACATGTCTGTGTCGATCTGAAAAGAACAGTCAGTTCCTATTATTAAAGTTACTAATTATTAATTTTCGTGTAGCGGAGTTGATTATTATTATTGAATGTTTAGAACTGAGTCGGTACTCTTTTATCGATAGTTTGTTGAGTAAGACAAGAATCAAGAATGGATTCTCTAACATTTGAACAGCATCATAATGTAATGTTCCTCTCTCTGGCCTCCCACTAGCTGGACCGATGACCTGGTGAAGGTCTCGGGGATTCGCTGGATGCGAGACGCACAGGACCGGTCATAGTGGCGACACTTGGGGGAGGTCTATGTCCAGCAGATCATCTTAACTAGATGTCTGTTGGGATAAGCCTTCCTCAATCTGCAAAGACACGCCTGGGCGGTCTACTTCTTTTTTAGTAGATGTTGAAATGAGAATGATGAAGCTTTTTATATTTTCTGATCTTCATAGCATAATTATGATTATCTGTTGTTCTATAATCTTTCACAAACCTGAGGTCCTTGTTGAACGTCTGTGTAGGGGTTTCCAACGGTCCTGTTCTTGGCGATCTCGGCGGCCTTGGCGACAAACTTGTCGTAGATACCAGCCTGAACGTATGTCCTCGTTCCAGCGACGCAGCACTGACCAGCGTTGGCGAAAGCAGCCCTGTGAGCGATATCTGCCGCCTTTTCGACTGTGAATTGAGTAAAATAATGTTAGGTTAGGTTAGGAATTGGCGAACGACCCGCGAAATACTGAGAAGGAATTCTGGTCTGCTTCTTTTGACGTTAAATATACATTGAATGTCATACAATAAAGTTGTAGTATATGTGATGTACTAAAACCTGGTATTCAACTGTATCTGATTAGAGCTGTAGGCGACCCAACCTTAGTTGGGAAAAGGCTAGGCGTAAGATGATAATGACGTGAGAGGAAAAAATACCCCGCAGTTACATTACAAAGTCTGTACAAGGGTACAGACTCTGTAAAGTAACTGCGGGGTAATGATAACATACAATGAGTACGTATTTCATTAATAATGTACTGCTGGATACTAAATACGGCTTAATAAGTTAATTTGCTTCTATAGAGTAAGATAATATTAATTTGAATTCATTGAAAATAATTACTGACCGATTCACAAAACAATAAAAACGGTAGCGAGAAAGGATTAGTTTGAATTTCAATGAAAACAAAAAGCAAGGTCTGTCTAATGGAATCATGTTTAATGGAAAAATACATTGTGGCAAGTATCTTCGTGGTAAAACAAGAACAGATCATGAATTTTTATGACGCTAAACACGATAAGATACAGAATAAGTAATTATTTCATAATTAGGACAGACCTAAAAAGGAAATTAGAAATCACGCTATTGTTAAATTATTGGTACTTTTTTAATTGCCAGCTCATTTGCCTTTACGAATATGGATCTCCAAAGGATGTCAGGTAAGAAAAGAAACCTTGCACTTGGCAAAAAGCCTGATTGGAGGTTTTAAAACCTTGAATACATAAAGTCTTCTTCTAAAGAAATAAATAAAATTAAAGTGTCTGTTTGTAATATCAAAATAACAGCTTTTTACTAAATGCATATGAAAAAATTTAAATACTTACGGCACATATAATTTTTTTTCGATTATTTACTATCTGTCTGTCTGTTTGTTCCGGCTAATCTCCGAAACGGCTGAAACGATTTTGACTAGACTTTTACAGATAGCTCACGTTATAAAGTCTAACATAGGCTACTTTTATTTTAGAAAAATAATTAGGGTCCCCAAAAAATTTAAACCCTTGAAATTTATTGGTTTAAACTATATAGGTAATGTAAATTATCATGGCGGCGTGTTTTATTTAAATACTGGTTTACGTCTTTATATCTACAAGTTTCGCTGCAATTACTCATGATAAAAATGAGATTACGAATATGCTCCGTTTTAGATATATATGTACTTATATATAAGATGTAAGAAGTTAAAAGTGAGATAGCAACAACAGTATACAGTCTGTATTGAACCGATGAATGCACATCCGTTAATATTCTCAATTTAGTAATCACAATCAATTGAACGATCTAAAACAAGACTGCTCAACTGTACTCAGCAATTGCATTCAAGCGTGATCACGTTTTCTTCAATGAAGATTAATATAACTTCTTCGAGTTGAAACTGTTTTGTATCCTTACTAATATTATAAATGTGAAATTAAGTTTGTTTGTTTGTTACCTTTTCACGCCTAAACCGTTGAACCGATCATCCTGTTTTTTTTTTGCATATACCTTTTTAGGTGTACAGAAACGGACCACTTTTCATCCCGAAAAAAAGTACTGTTTCCGAGGAAAACGTGTTCTTCGAATCATGGTTGAATTATATTATTACTTGTCGTTTTCTAAATAAACGCGAGTATATAGAAATAGCCGCGACCAAAAACTAGTTCCAAATACTTATAGCATATAGAATCTGTTTTTAGATGTCTTACGTCTTCGATATTTGTTTTAGAATTAGTATTTGCATTAGACTAAAAATAGACGTGTTTATTTTCAATATCAGTAAAAAGTATGTTTAGTTAGTTAGAAAAAATAGTAGTCGTGACATCATCAGAAAATACTTAAATTATGGATACGATATGTATACAATGAGAAGAGCTAGCTCTTCTCACAAATAATAGAGTAATAGATACGGTTTTCCGCACGAGTGTGTAATATTATGCAGATGTTATTGTTAACAAAACAAATAAATAGAATTGTTTTTGATTCTAAGTTAAAGTTCCCTGAGATAACAAACTCCTAAGCGGACTTGAAGGACAAACTCCACCCTGATGAGATCTTTCCTGGCTTATAATAAAGGTCAATTTACCATCAGCATCATCGAAGACAACGAGCGCACTCTTGCCTCCGAGCTCAAGTGTAACTCTCTTCAGGTTGACAGCGGATGCAGCGCTCATTATGATCCTACCCACCTGTGAAAAAAAAAAACATTCATATATGAATCACGATTCGAAACACGTAGTACCTACAGACTTTGAATTGCTAATATAATGTCACATTATGTTGGAATACTAAGTGGAAGTACATAACATATGTTTAAACGGCTCTTGAGACAAGATACTTAAGGAATATCACATCAGTCGACCCCGATGGGCATAAGGGTTAAGTACACTAATATTTCACTAGTATTTAATGGAGTGTGAGTCCATTACCATAAGGCATGAGCTTAAGTCAATAGGTTTAAAATATTGGTCTTTGTAGCAGTGGCGAAGTTTCATAGAACTCGATTCCTACCGGTTTCCCTTTGAAAAATGGCATAGTCAGTATTCTATAGACAAATAATATAATCACATTAAAAATATGTACTCCGGCTTACCTCTTACAAAAATTGACCCTTCGCTACTGCTTTGTAGCCTACTGAAAAATTCCATTTTGCCTGACTTCGAATTTGATCCAGGAACATATGCCAGGAGCATGCATGGGACCCTACCAGTCCATTCGAGTAGATATTTCAAAACTGGAGTGATGATATAGAAACAGCATGGCACGGTTGGCGCAGTGGCTAAGCGATTACCGATACGTGGGTTCGATCCCCGCACGGAACAAATATTTGTATGACCAACTAGTGGTAGTAGTCCCGAGTCTGGCTGTTTGTGTATGTGAGTTTAAATTAATTAAACACTGTTTTAAGCTTTCACGGTTTACAACTAAACTTATACTATCACTTACGGAATATCTTCCGTTCTTAGTGTCGAGTTCCAGTAGTGCGCGTAGCAAAAGACAAATAAAGAGGGTAGATAGATTTGTCTGCTCGTAACAATTTATTTTCCATCCACCCGCTTTCTCCAGTCTACCCGCGATTATGGCGCTTGCAACAGCGTCGAAATAACGGGAGCTCAAAATAATGAACAATCACGGAAGATATCCCGTAAATGACAGTATAAGTTTAAATTAATTAATTTCTAAACGCACCCACGATACAGGAGAAATTCCTAACGTGGGGCAACGTTTTTAATGAAAAAAAAAAAACTAAATAAAAAGTTCAAGAAAAAGCCGTAAGAGTTATTTGCCCAGTTTCTGATTTGGGCATTTCATTATAGAACAACTTAAACTCTAAAAAGGCCTTTCCTTCAATGTAGTTATAGCTTAGCACTCGAAATTCAGGAACACTCTTCAATTATTATTCAATTCAGTTACCAGCAAATTGTCGTAGTAACAACGATAGACCAACAAAATGTGCAAATTAATGTATTATTGTTGTGACGATTCACGTAACATTGTGTAACATTCTTATCTTATCTTTATAAGGCGTGATATTGAAGGATATTGTTATTTCATGTTTGATTTTTGCTAAGTCATTTCAAATCTCATATCGTTCTTTATTCTTATATTCTGATTCAGGCTACCAAGTATTTTTGACTTTTGCTTGGATTTTGAAGCAAAAACGACTTTATGTTGTTGCTATCGATTCTCACAAAAGGTTCAAGGTTCAAATTCAATATTACGAGCACGGCAGTCGGTTATCAAGATCCAGCAACTATGGCTTCACGCGATGTCAGGAACCTAATATTTTAATTGGAATTTGTTCGATTTGTCACATTTTGGAATTACAAATGTGATAAACTTTATGAAATAAAGATAGTATGTTCGTCCTTTTTATGAAGGATGAGGAGCTTCCAACCTTCTACCTCTTTCTCATACTTCTACAACCTCTTCTATGGTGGTGACTCAGACCATGATACTGAACAACTTGTGCTCTATGACTTTAAGAAATTCTTTTTTTTTTTAGTTATACCGTTCATGTTGATCAGCTGATCGCGTCAATTCGTATCGAAAAGTCCAACTTATTTTTGCGAATCAATAGTTGTTCTGTGTTATGCTCCGACACATCACAAGACAGGTAGTTAGTTTATAATGTTACACCTTGATCTCTGGAACTATAAACTAGTACAATAATATTTACCTCAGTGGAACCAGTAAAAGCCACTTTATCGACATCGGGGTGGTGGGTCAGGGCAGATCCAGCTGTGGGTCCGTATCCGGGGATAACGTTGAGGACACCAGCAGGGAAACCAGCCTCCTTGACTAGAGCAGCCATTGCCAAAGCAGTGAGAGGGGTCTGCTCAGCGGGTTTGAGGACTACTGTGCAACCTATAGAAAACTTTAAAATTAGTTCCTGTGTTTTACAATTTAGTAAGTAAACACAAAACCGCTAAAAGTGGAGAGATTTGAAAGAAGAAGAGAAGTAAAGAGAGTATTTAATATTTTCTCACTCGTTCCAAAAATGAATCCACCATACTAATCTTAATATCGACAGAAGTTTTCTTATTCGAAGCTTGTCTTTTTTTTTTAACATTGCGAGACAAAATATTCCGTAAAATAAAATACCAATGAAGTATGACGGAATAACGGTGATTGGTGATGGTAATCACCATCGTTTAGAGAATTTCTTGAGAAAGATATCTTTCAAGTGTTTAGAATATCAAATAGCTATAATGTTAAATGAACAGGAAACTTACCGGCAGCGAAAGCGGGAGCGATTTTCCACACAAACATAGGGATGGGGTAGTTCCATGGCAGAATTTGTCCGCAAACACCCACGGGTTCTTTCAGTGTGAAGGTCATGACGTCGCCGTCTGAAATATAATGGCAGCTTTAACCAACGAACGACATCGTACAAGGTCATGGCTAAATCAATTCTACAGACTCTGTTTTTTTTTAAAGCACCGTTAAATTGTCGGCACTAGGTATTGTGGCGTCAGTTTTATTTGAGTATGGGGTTAGTTTTAGTTTAATTTGAACCCAATTCGTTTGGAGTTTGCTATATTTGAGCTACAAGCAGACTATGTAAATTTTGAGTTATGAAAACACAACATTAATTTATTTTGTACATATTATCGAACTTAGATAATTAAAATGTCTAGCAGTTGATGGTTCGCGTTTGTGATTTGTTTACGCTATATTTTTTCAATTAATTATGACCATTAACTTCTTTATGTATCTCTTTCCTAAAACACGTTCACTGCGGAATAGTGGTTAATTTATATTATTAAGCCAACATGTCACCAAACTGACGCATTAATATTTTTATTGCATTTTATAATTTGACATGACATAATAATCTGCATATAATGAATATCAAACTAATGTAGAAAATACTAAACCGTTTTTTTGGAATTTATAACATATACATTTGACCTCAGTCTGGACGACGGTTAACAAAATGCCCACCTGCCTGCTTTTAAAAAAAAAAAATTGCTTTATTGCTGTTGTTTATTGCTTAAAGTACCTGCGGGAATAGTGTTGCCGAGAATTTTGTCGGCTTTGCCAGCGTAGTATCTGATGATGCCAGCAGACCAGAAAACTTCGCCTTCAGCCTGTTTGACGGGCTTGCCGCAGTCCAGGGTTTCCAGTTCGCTCAGATACTTGGCATCCCTCTCCATGAGATCAGCCAGTTTGAGGAGGAGGCGACCTCTGGCGGAAGCATCGATGGTACGCCATTCTGAGTAACGGTGGAAGGCTTTCTTGGCTGCAGCCACAGCAAGGTCTACGTCAGCCTAATACAAAAAACGATTATTGTCGCATACAGTATTTTAACTAAAAACAAAATAATCCTCGAAGGGTTAGGCAGAGGTGTACCCTAGTAATACACACGCATTTCGCCAGTTATTATTAAGCACTATGTTATAGGAGGCGAGCTTATTGTCCACAACCGGGCTTGAATCCAAACTCCGTGGCAACTCCTGAAAAAATCTTGAAAAATAACCCAATAACGAAAATAATCGGTCGTAAAAATGGAGCATTTTTAGTCATTTTTGAAGGGTCATATTTTTTTTACTTATTATTTCCTAAAAAAAAGGGATTGACATGGACGTGTCTACAGTAAGCCTTGATATTATGAAAAAAAAAAATTGTTCTAGAAGCATTATTCAGAAAGATAAAGAAGAATACATTTGTATTGAGAATCGCAGCCCCTGTTCCCTCTTAATACATGAGTTGCACTAAAAAAAAAATCTTATTTCGCCTTCATCTAAGGCATTTAAAACTACTGGAAATTAACTTTTGAAATCGTGTGATCACCCCATCCATCGAGGTTTGATAACAAAATTCTGATAAATTAAGGTATTTCTCTGATACAATGATAAACATTATAAGATACAATATCGACATTGATAGTCATGTTTTTATTAAAACTGCAATTCATTTTGTATGTTCTGCGTGATACGAAATAAATGTAAATACTGTGTTGCATAAAATTATTCGTTTATGAATGGTAATAAAATGCAATACATTGTCTGATTACTCATTATCTAACGTGACTACAAGTCTCATCTTAGGTACAGTCGCGAGCAAATACAGTTACTAAAATCTGTCAAATTTCTTTAATAGATTTTCAACTTTATCGCTAAAGCATGAGGTTCAAGGCTGATTGGGAAAATTTTACAGTTTCCGGTAGCTTGATGTGCTGGCGTCTGTACTATAAAATATTATCTTCGACATAAAAACATAACGACAACCCTGTGCGTCGACCTAATTCAAATATGGCATAACTCAAAATTTGCCCAAACAACGTGTTTTTTTGCAATGTAGGTGCGGTAATTCAAAATTAAATAACATTTTCGTAAGAACATTAATTTCAAGTTTCCTAAGAGCTTTACGAAAAGGATTTTTCCGTATCCTAGACAATTATGACTTACGCCATATTAGAATTAGGTCGATGATATCCTATTATAAAACTGTAATATTGCAGCCATTCATCGATTATTTATTGAAACCGGAAAGGAAGATTCGGAGATTCCCTCCATCTTTCAAATTTCCAAAATACATAGTAATTACTGACCTAATCATTACCTCTTTGTATATTAGTTTAAATTTTTCACTTACTTTGTCGCCTTCAGCCACCTGTATGATGACGCTCTCATCCTGAGGGTTGATGGTGGGGAAGGTCTTCTTGCTGACTGAGTCCACCCACTCATTGTTGATGAACAACTAAACAGAAGAAAAATGTCATTATCATCTTTTAGCCAAAATACGTCCAATGCTGGACATTGGACATAAGCCCAATCAAAAAACTAAAACTTTTTTTTTTCTAAAATATAAAATAATCTTGTTTAGGTACGCACATAAAGTTTTTATTCATAAAATGGTTGAACAACATAATGAATTGTTTGCAGAAAAAAAACTTGAATTTATATATTTTGTAAAGTTTATCTTATTTCTTATGGCTGTATATTACAATCCAAGTACTGTTTATTTAATTTTTTTATTTATATATATAATCAAGATTTATGCTGTCTTGTAAAAAAAGTCGTTTCCCAGCAATAATTTTTGCGTAAAGTTACTTAGTTTGATGTACGGAATGCTTGGTTGACGGCTATGTGAAGGGTGTATTTACACCCTGTATATTGTCTTTCTTTCTTCTTTAATTTCAAAAAACGAACACTCACATTCATGAGTTTCCTGTACGTTCATTTAGGGACATAACAAGCCAATCGTTTCACAGAATCGTCAATGTTTTGACTGAAAATGTATTTGGTACAATACATATTGATCCGCAAACCACCTATTGTGGTTTTGTTGTCCGATTCAACGATTCAATGCTTGAGTTTCCAGTACTTTGCAATCTGTATACCGCAAGTATTGAATACCGAGGTCTAACATTACAGTCTGTTACTAATCAATTTATGTAACCCTATTTGACTACCACTCATAAAATCAAATATCAACATAGGAAATACACAGCGATGTGAGTCGTATAAATTGTTGTGTATTTGTGTGAAGAAACTGATGTGAAAAAGGGACTTTAAAAGTTAACCGAGTTACATACAGAAATTATCACATAAGACGCAAGACACAAGACAAGGAAGGGTTAATTTTTAAAAGAAAGTTTTTTATTAGTGGCTCAATCTTCAACTAACTTTATAATAGTTCATTCAAATAATTATTGTAGTGTATCTAGTAGTTAGATTCTCTAAATACATTTCAAGTTCAACTCACATTTAAATCTATCTCTAAACAAACACAAAATAACTTAGGAATAAATCCTAAATCCCAAAAATAACACGTCGGTAAAAACGTCTTATCAGTCAAATATGTTGTTACAAGCGCAAATAATCATTTATGTAATTCATAGTCCACACGTAAGCCGGCAACCATTTGAATATTTTCGTCAACACATTCAATTGTTTTGTTAACCCTACTTTTCAAATTTCACTGTAAATTCTTCAATAACATTTTCGTAGGTAAAGTATTTATAAAATAAAGTGTTAATAAATCTTACCTTAGTGTATTTGATGTCAACTTTAACCATTTTCAAGCCGGTCTGTGTGTACACGTGCGTTCGCTACAGTGCTCTGCTATAAATGGTTGGTTCTCGCACACCGCGCCGGCAATAAACACAGTGTCACACACATGTGTGATTAGATAAAGTAGGTACGCCTCAATACAGATTATACTGACCAGTGTTCCGTATGTTTTTGTTAGAACAGTAACTGCTTTGAAATAAAGTTCTTTTTTTCTGTTTCTGTAGTTATTATTAGCCACATAAACTAGTGTGTTTTCGTCTCCATCTTGTGGCTTCCTATTACGCATGCGCGTAGTGTATGCGTAATTTTTTATCCTACTAGATGTACCCCGCGACTTTCGTCCGTGTGAAATTATTATACCAATATTACTTCCCTATTTGAATCGGGATTTTGAAAACAATTTCAAGCGTTTACATTTATTGCACGGAACCCTAATCCGTTTTCTAAAATAAAAGTAGCCTAAGTTACTCCTTATAACATCAGCTATCTGCCAGTAAAAGTCTCGTCAAAATCGTTCCAGCTGTTTCGGAGATTAGCTGGAACAAACAGACAGGCAGGCAGACAGACAAAAATAAAAAAAATATGTTTTTTTTTTGTTATAAGTACTGTACATGCTTTCATATTATGCATTCAGTAAAAAGCTGTTATTTTGAAGTTACAAACAGACACTTCAATTTTAATTATTTGTATTGTATCGAACATATACATACATTAATATTCTGCTAAAGGGTTCATTTTATTCCTCCAGTTTCTATGGTAGAATTCACTCCTGTACAGTCACGAGCATCAATATGCGAACACTTAACAACTTTTAAAAGTATTTTTCTCCTACTGTTCTGAATAAAATTTCATGTTGTTAGGAACATAGTATTCTGGAAATCATATTTTTATGAAAAAGATCTTATCTTCTAGTTACAATCGTTATTTCTCGCGAAAATTGCTTTTAAATTTAGGAAAGTGTATACATATTACATGTTTGACGGCACGGTTGGCACAGTTGCTGAGCGATTGACTGCTGCGCTTCGTGTCGCGGGTTCGATTCCCGCACGGAACAAATATTTGTATGGTCTGCCTGTATGTGAATTTAAATGTTTGTAAACACACCCACGATACAGGAGAAATTCCTAGTGTGGGGCAAAGTTTAAAAAAGAAAAAAAAAACATCTGAATCCTGAAAATAAATCTTGGCAATGGCATTGTGTACAGGAGGTTGACATTGTTTAATTATGTCACATAAGTAGGTATAATTAGTATCTAACTAATGATCCGTGAGTTACCCGATTTTAAAGCGGCATGACTTACAAATTATTTTATCATGGCTTGATAATAATTAATTTATTACACCAGACTTGACTGTATCGTTGGTCTTGTGGTCGCAAGCACGACGACTGAGCATGAGATCCTGGGTTCGTTTCCTAGGTCGGGCAATGTGTTATTGAGTTTTTCCATCTGGAATTTCTCAGTAGCAGCCACGGAGTCTGGATCTGTGCCTGGTTGATGGCAATAGGCTCGCCCCCTATTAAATGGGACTTAAACATAACTGGCGGAATGTGGGTGTTCTATTAGGTACGCCTCTGCTTAAACTTTCGAGGATTACTAACAGGCGTGATGTTATGTTATGTAGTCTTGACTTGAGTGTTTTGATTTACGCACCTTCAGGTTATCTGAAACTACATTACAATATACAGGAGTATCACGAGAATATTTAATATTGGATTTTTTATTTTCTTTTTTATTTATTTTTTATGTTAGTGACCGTGATAGTTTTAAAACTTATCTGTATATATAAAATGGTAAACTGACTGACTGACTGACTGACTGACTGACTGACTGGCTGGGTGATATATCAACACACAGCCCAAACCGCTGGTCCTAGAGACATGAAAATTGGAGAGCGTGTACTTTGTGAAAAGTAAGTATCCACTAAGAAAGGATTTTTGGGAATTCCACCCCTTAAGGGGTAAAACGGGGGATGGAAGTTTATATGAAAGTCCGTCAGTTTTGAAGATCTTCAAATTTTGTGTTTAGGCTGACGATTAAAAATTAATTTATACGTGTTACAGCGTTTTTGACAATTCTACCCCCCGAAGGGTTAAAATGGGGTATGAAGGGAAGTAATCGGATATTTTTCGACATCCACGCAGGCAAAGCCGCGGGCAAAAGCTAGTATATAATATTTATATAAAAAATGGGGTTTTCTAAGGTAAGGTACGAATTTCCACCCGGGGGTGGCTGCTGGTCACGGGGTGGCCCGTTCGGGCTCCTCTGGTGGCGAGGCGGGCGCGGACGGCGGCTTCGAAGCGGAGCGTAAGGCCGGGCTTGCGAAGGAGGTGGAGGCGGCGCTGAGGGCTGTCTCCAACAAGCAAAAGCCCTCCACCAGGCAAAGGGCTATACCCTCAGCGGTCGCCTCTATCATGGCAGCAGCGGAGGCCAGATATGCGGCGCCCCCGCCAGACGGCATGGTCAAACTGCGGGCGGAGGTCGCTCGACTGACGGCCGCCACGGAGCTTCTCCAAGAAGAGAACAGGAGGCTCCGAGCAGACTTGGCCAGTCTGCGTGAGTCCGGCTCTCGCGAGGCGCCCCAAAATGGCCAGCAGCGACCAAGCCAGGCCGTGCCGGTGGAGAACCAGGTCCTGAACCTGGTTCGGCAGGAGCTGGCTGCCTTTCAGGCGCGGTTCTCCGTCCTGGAGGGCATTGTTCTGCGCCCCCCCTTGGCGGCAAACAAGGCGCCCTCGGGCCCGAGGGCGGCCACATATGCGGCTGCAGCGGCTTCCGCACCGGGGCCGTCCAGCCGGCCCTCTGGCAGGGTTACGTCGGCTCCCGGAAAGCTGGCTCCGGCTAAATCGGCCCCGGTTGGGGGGGCAGCGGCCCTGAGGCAGGGCAAGGCGGCGGTCCACAAGAAGGGCAAGGCGGCGAATGTGCCAGCGCTAGCCGCGAGACAGCCGGCCGATCACCGGGCAGGGAGCAAGTCCTGCGGTACTCCCGCCAAGGCCAGGGGTAAGGGAAGGCCCTCCGCCACCACCGCCAAAACCCCCACCGTCGCCACCACCGCAGCCGCCGCCACTGTCGCCGCCGCTGCCGCTACTGCTGCAACTTCCGCAGCGGGGCCCTCGCAGGGGGCCCGGGAGGGGGCTGAAATGGAGTGCCAGTAACGGCCCCATTACGCCTTCTCCAAGCGAACATCAACCACTGCGCCTGCGCTCAGGATCTGTTGCTCCAGAGCATGGCGCAGTGGTCGATTAACATCGCCGTGGTCGCTGAGCCGTACTTTGTCCCGCCCAGGGATGACTGGGTGGAGGACCTTAGCGGCTCAGTGACCTTAATTGCGTCGGTCGCCGCCGGTACCCCGACCCTTGAGAGTGTCAGGAAGGGTCAGGGGTGCGTAGCAGCACGGTTCGGGGAGATCGTTGTAGTGGGAGTCTACTTCTCCCCGAGCCGAACTCTCGCCGAGTTCCACAACTCCCTCACGGAGTTGAGTGTCGTCATCGGAAGCCATTCCCTCCCCGTGCTTGTGCTCGGGGACTTCAATGCCAAGAACTTGGCTTGGGGTTCTCGTTACACGGACGTGCGGGGTAGAATGGTGGAGGACTGGGCTCTGGAGACAGGCCTGGTCGTCCTAAATCGGGGTTCTGTCCCCACGTGCGTGCGGATGCGGGGCGAGTCGGTGGTGGACATCTCGTTCGGCAGCCCCGCTCTGTCGCCGCGTGTCGTTGACTGGCGCGTCATGGAGGGGGTGGAGACCTATTCCGACCACCGGTACATCCGGTTCGACGTCTCCACCCAGTCCTCAAGCGTGCCGGTCCTACAGGCCCCGAGTGGTCCGCGATGGGCGCTGAAGCAGCTGAACCGGGAGCTCCTCCTGGAAGCCTCGATCGTGCAGGCCTGGGTGTCATCACCAGTCAGGCCTGCTGACATCAACAACGAGGCGGGTTGGTTCCAGGAGGCCATGTCCGAGATCTGCGACGTAGCAATGCCCCGAGTTCGGCCAGGAAGCGCCCGGCGTCAAGTGTACTGGTGGTCGCGAGAGCTGACGTCTCTGCGCAAGGCGTGCGTTGCCGCGCGGCGCCTGTACGCCAGGCATCGCAGGCTCCGCATCCGCCCTTCGGATGCGGCAGCCATTGAGGCGGAGCTGTACGAGGGGTACAGAGCGGCGAAGACCGCCCTCCAAGAGGCTGTCCGGCGGGCCAAGAATTTGGCCCGCGAGGAGATGCTGGAGTCTCTGAACGGAGATCCGTGGGGGCGCCCTTACAAGATGGTGCGGGACAAACTCCGCACCCGGGCCCCCCCGCTAACGCAGAGTCTCCGGCCTGAGCTCGTGGAGGACGTGGTGAGCGCTCTGTTCCCTTCGCGAGGGGAGCATCCTCCCCCGCCTATGGCTCCGCCGCCGCGTGCGGTGCCGGAAGCGGACCACAACGATGACGATGACGACGTTCCGGAGGTGACTAGGGTAGACCTGAGAGTGGCGGTACGCAGGCTGAAAGCCAGAAACACCGCCCCGGGACCCGATGGCTTGCCTGGCAAAGCCTGGGTCCTGGCCTCTGAGGCTCTCGGGCCCCGACTGGAAGGGCTCCTAAGCGCATGCTTGGAGAGAGGCCAGTTTCCGCTTCGTTGGAAGACGGGGAAGCTGGTCCTCATCCGGAAACCAGGGCGCCCTGCGGACTCTCCGTCCGCATACCGGCCCATCGTGTTGCTCGACGAGGTGGGCAAGCTCTTCGAAAGAGTGATTGCCAACCGCCTTGCCGGGCACCTTGCGGGGATGGGGCCGGATCTTGCGGAACACCAGTTTGGTTTCCGCAAGGGGCGCTCCACGGTGGACGCCATCATGCGCGTGAGAGCCCTCACGACGGGGGACGCGGTGTCCCGGGGCGGGGTCGTCTTGGCGGTGTCTCTTGACATCGCCAACGCCTTCAACTCCATGCCCTGGAGCTGCATTGGGGAGGCACTCCGGTATCACCGGGTGCCAACCTACCTTCGTCGTGTGGTCGGGGACTACTTGACGGATAGGGCCGTCATCTACCCCGGTCAGAGCGGAGAATGGAACCGGCGAGAGATGTCGTGCGGTGTTCCACAGGGATTGGTTCTAGGACCGGCCCTGTGGAACATCGGTTACGACTGAGTGCTGCGCGCCGACCTCCCTACCGGCGTCAGCGTAGTTTGCTACGCTGACGACACGCTGGTACTGGCACAAGGGAGGTCGCACGAGGCGGCGGCCGAAAACATGACACGCGGGGTTGCGATAGTCGTGGATAGGATCCGGCAATTGGGTCTCGAGGTGGCATTGCACAAGTCCGAGGCCATGTGTTTTCATGGGCCTCGGAATGCGCCACCGTCGGGATCCCTACTGACGGCAGGAGGGGTTTCCATCGGCGTCGGGTCGACGTTGAAGTACCTAGGACTCGTCCTCGACAGCCGGTGGAAATTCGTGGAGCACTTCCGACGTTTGGCTCCCAAACTGGAACGGACAGGGGCTGCCTTCAAGCGGCTCTTGCCCAACCTGAGGGGTCCAAACGGTCCACGGCGCCCTCACCTACCGCCTGACGCAGATCCTCACCGGACACGGTTGTTTCGGGAGGTTCCTGCACCGAATCGGGCGGGAGGAAACGCCCGGGTGTTTCCACTGCGAGGATCGTCCGGAGGACACGGTGGAGCACACCGTAGAGGTCTGCCCCGCTTGGGCGGAGCACTGCCGTGTCCTTGTAGCGGCGATTGGCGGCGGCGATCTCTCGCGTCCGACCCTGGTTCAAGCCATGGTCCGGAGTGAGAGGGAATGGGAAGCCGTCACCACCTTCTGTAAAGCAGTCATGCTAGTGAAGGAGGTGGCGGGACGTGAGAGGGAAAGAACCTCACGTCCCAGCCGCCGCGGGAGACGCCCTGGGCGTCGGGGGTCACGTGGTGGCTCCCGGCCACCGTAGGCGCGGGCCTGTGGACGGCGAGTTATGGGCTAGCTCGCCGTCCGGCCGTCTTATGACGACAGGCCGTGTCGACGGCGCGTTCGTGTTCCACGCGCGCCTCAAAGAGATGTCAGCAACCGAGTAGGGGTCCGCATGGGCCGATGCCTGCCAGAGCTGCGGGACTGTTCGAAAGAGACACCGTGGCCCTGGAACACAAAGGGCAAAGAAGGAACATGGATGGGTTTTAGTCAGTACAAGTCTGACACTCCCTTCCGCTCCGCCCAGAGTGGGGGGGGTCATTTGATGATTTCCCATCCAAAAAAAAAAAAAAAAAAAGGTACGAATTCCTGAATAGACTCGTGAATCCAGAAGAACTACGGCGTAATTGCGTAACAGACTAGTCTAGTGTAGTTTTAGTGGCATGGCAATGTCTTTCATTCTGACGGTCCGACACCATACTTATTGAAATAAAGTAAAGCAAAGAATTTAGGAGCGTGTTTCAAAATCCATTGGACTATAATGTAAAGTTTTACACAATTGGGAGCTTTTATACTATAAACATCGAACTGTAATTGTTACGACGTAGATTAGATCGATATGAAAATAAATGTTTGTCATGTTAGAGATAGCTACAAAACTGTTTAATTGTATTACCTGATGTTCTGTTCTTGAACCTTTTGTATTTTCAAGTGGTACGGTACTTATAGTTACTATCAATGATAAAATTCGATGAAGGTATTTGGAGATAAGATACCAAGTCAAGTATGCAACATATTCGGGGCTGCGGGTCTGTTCGAAAGAGGTACTGCGGCCCTGGAACACAAAGGGCTAAGAAGGAACATGGATGGGTTTTAGTCAATAAAAGTCTGACACTCCCTTCCGCTCCGCCCAGAGCGGGATGATTTCATTTGATGATTTCCCATCCAAAAAAAAAGAGTATACAACATATTTTAGGGCTAGAGATTTATAATGAAAAAGATAACGCCTGTGATCCCTATAAACATAAGTTGAAGTGTAGCCCTTGCAAAAAAATATTATAAAAACTAGCGATTCGCTCCAGTTCCACCCTCATTGCTCCACCTGGTTTAACGATTTGACAAAACTTCGATATTTTTTAAAATTAAATGCAAGTTGAAGTGTAATGTACGCACGACGGCCAATCAAGCTAAACAAAACCAGTTTATGCGGATCTCTCATTGTTTAGAAAATCTATACAAAGCGAGGCCAAGTTATACTGGAAAGCTTCATGTGCCGCCGTGTGTACATATACTTCTACAGTAAATTCTCTAAGTAGTGAATACCGCATTTAATCCGTTGCCTAGTTGAGAAAAATAACGCAGTAGCACAGACAGACTAGAAAGATACCTTTATTTATTTATTTTATTTATTTATGTACACTTTGACAGTCGTTACAGGTGATCCGAAAGTCTGACAACCAGTCTTACCAAGGGGTATGGGGTATTACCCAGTACTAAGTGGGTTGTGGAGGTCATAAAGGCAGTCGCTCTATGTAAAATACTGGTATTCAGCTGCATCCGGTAAGACTGGAAGCCGACCCCAACATAGTTGGGAAAAGGCTAGATGATGATGATTTATTTATGTACACGCAAAACATATTACTGGAAAAAACATACACATAGGTACCGCTTCTTTCATTACACGACTGCTCAAAAAAGGAGTGTTCTGTTTTTTTAGAAATCTCTTCCAGCGGACCTTAGACAGTATAGACAAGAAACGATTATAATACAGTAGTAAATAATAATTAACATTAAAGCTTTCCATAGTTAGCAATCACGGAATTTGTTTCATAAATAAACTTTTATTTATCAAATCGAAAGTGCCAAGTTTTATCATTGGGTGTCCTCATTATAATATAACGGAGGTCTGTCTTATCGGAATATTATTAATAATAAATAACAAACGACATAAAGTGAAATGAAAAACAAACAGATAAGAGGAACAATTCTTCTCTTTAATGCAATATGATTGAACTTATTGTGGTGGCGTGATCAATATTGATGATTGTTATTATTCCGTTGCTGGGGGTTTAGTAGTACAGATCTCCCAGGAAGAGTTTGCGCTTCTTCAATCGTTCTCTAACTTCGGAAATATGAACGAGCAATGGTATGCACTAGGTATTAAAAAGCACGGCAGTACTCAACTTAGAAGCCTTGCCTCTGTGAGTTTTACTCTGTTATGCGACGTAACTGTTACTGTTAGCCTGCGACATCCCACTGCTGGGAAAAAGGCTCCTCCCCGTGACTTCCAATTCTTTCGATCGAGGGCTAATGTGTGCCTCTGATCGTTGGTTGTCCAGCTCATCTCAACACGCGACGCTTTCTGGCTGTGTCCACATAGTGGCGCGACGTGTAATTAAAAAATACGAAGTTTGGAAGTGCATATCTTTTTCGGTTGAACTGTACTTACCTAATAATCGGTGATAAAAGATATAATACAATCGGAGCAGTCTTACAAAACCAAATTGTTATAAAATCGAATTCATGGATTGGCTGGAAAATGATGAATGAAAGTATCTGGAAAATGAGTTTTTGGTCTGAAATTGGAAAGATCTATCCTATACCTCACTGCTTAAGAACTAAGACTACTTTACCAAAAACTTGACATTGATGATATTTTAATAATTGGTAAGTACTTACGCGTTGTCATCGTGTCCATAATTCCATGTTATCAAATGATTATGCAGAATATCATGTAAACATACAACTTGAAACTACTCGATAACTAATAATGACATATGTGAGAGAATTCAAGGTCTTATATCATGTAAACATTCCTTGAGGTGTGGTCTAATACAATTATATATATATATTTTTTAAACGTCGCCCCACACTAGGAATTTCTCCTGTATCGTGGGTGCGTTTACAAACATTTAAAACTCACATACACAAACAGCCAGACCCGGAACAACTACCTGTGGATCATACATACATTTACTCAAACCGTGGATGACCGTTGGTATGCTCCGATGTATGCGTAATAAAGATACAATGCACAAAAAACTCAAGCTTTCTCCAAACAATATTATATTAAGTACTACATATAAAAGGTATAGGAACTTCTGCACAAAAATTTTGAAAAAATTAAAAAGAGACTTTGACAGGAGAGAATTGATTGAGGCTTCAAAGGACAATAAAAAGATTTGGAAGGTGATAAAGAGAGTTACTAATACAGACAATCCTAACATACCTAACACTGAATTATTGGCTTCTTCTACGTCACCTCAGCTCTCGGTGGACAAAGTAAACGAGTTTTTTGCAAATATCGGCAAGGAACTTGCTGATAACTTTTCACGTCCACTTGGTAGTCATAAAGTCCCATCAGACACTACCCCTACATCTCCACCTTTACAATCATTCGTCATGTTAGACACTGATGAAGCGGAGGTTGCAGAGTTGCTAATGTCACTTAAAACAGATTCTGCTGTAGGCTGGGACAATATTCCTACAAGGTTTTTAAAACGCTACTCATTGATACTAGTCCCCATACTCACACATATTTTCAATCTCTGTTTCCATACTGGCACTTTCCCATTGTACTTCAAGAAGGCCATCATACACCCAATTCATAAAACTGGAAGCAAAAAATTGGTAAATAATTATCGTCCTATTGCAGTGTTACCTTCCATTTCCAAAATACTAGAACGACTAATTAATAAAAGACTCGTGACTTACATGGAAGATAAAAAGCTTTTTTCTCCCAACCAATTCGGCTTTAGACGCAGTAAATCTACTAGTAGCGCTGTAATTGACCTAATTGACTATGTTACCAAAAATATTGACAGGAAAAAGAAGTATTGTCAATTTTTTTGGACCTAAAAAAGGCATTCGATACGGTTTCGATTTCTGATTTAATAATAAAGCTTGAAGAACTGGGGATACGTGACCAATCACTTAACATCTTCAACGACTACCTTCAAAATCGAACACAATGTGTAAAAATACAAAATTGCCTCAGTGGAGAGCTTCCAGTGACATTCGGCGTTCCCCAAGGCAGTGTGATAGGTCCAACCTTATTTCTAATATACGTTAACCAACTATGTAATCTGAGTTTGGGAAGTGGAAAAATCGTGGCATTCGCTGATGACACTGTCCTTACCTTCTCTGGTGATACGTGGGATGACACCTTCGATTCCGCACAAAAAGGACTAAATAAGGTTCTACAATGGCTCAAAAGACACATTCTCACAATCAACACCGACAAAACTAAAATTCTTACATACAGTTTAAGAAATTCGAGTCAACCACCAAATTCGTACGCTTTGGTAGCGCACTCTTGTATACTGCCTGGCACTGCGACATGTAAATGTCCCGAACTGGAACGCTGTAGTACCATTAAATATCTCGGTGTGACTCTCGACGACAGCCTGAGCTTTGCACCACATATTGAGTTACTGACGAAAAGAATTAGAAAGCTAATCTTTGTCTTTAGTACTCTTCGCCACATAGCAGGACCCCAAATTATTAGGTGTACATATCTTGCTCTTTGTCAGTCTCTCTTAACGTACTGTATAAGCGCTTGGGGTGGTGGACCAAAAACTACTCTTTTGAAACTAGAACGAGCTCAGAGAGCCGTGCTAAAAACTAGCACCTTTAGGTCCATCCTTTTTCCAACTGAGGAATTATATAGGAACTGTAAAGTCCTTACAGTGAGGCAATTGTTTGTCTTACACATGGTACTATATCAGCACCAAAGAACCTCCTATAAAGTAATCACCACAAGACGCAAAGACAAGGTATGTCAACCCTTCCCCTGCAAATTCTCTTTTACAAGAAGATTTCCTTGTTTCCAAGGTCCTCATCTCTATAATAACCTTAACAAAGTACTAGACTTCTACTCACTACCTAAAATATCACTCAAAAAGAAACTAAGTGATTGGCTACTAACAATTAACTACAACAATACAGAAAATTTATTGTTGACTCAATACAGTTCCCGTTAAACTATCCTATGCTCATACACATCCACACTCATATACACACACATACACACACGCACGCACACACGTACACACACACTACACTACTCTGCTCATACCATATATTACCTTTGTTTTCATTCTATTCCCTTTCTAAATAGTTTATTTGCCCGTTTACTTATACTGCATAATGGACTAGTCATATTTTTTTGTAAAATGGCATGTATGTACTAATTACAATTAAGAAACATCCACTAAAGGGTCGGGCCCAGCATCTTTAACACAAGTTGTCTTGACAACTTAGCAAAGGTGTTGGTGTCGCCACAATATTGTTTAATTTTCCTTAAATTGTATGTATTACATGTATCTAATGTAAAATGTTAAACTTGATGCAAATAAATTATTATTATTTCCTTTATTTATTTTTATACATATTAAATACATTTTTAAATATTCTAATATAAAACAATATAAAAAAAACATTTAAAAATATAAAAAATAGTGGTCCGCCGGTATCGGGAGCAGGGTCCAAGCTACCGGTGGTTAGGGCTCCAGAGACAGGAACCTCCTCACAATGCGAGCCGTATCGAGGAGTACTGCCTTCTGAATCAGGCCCTTGATCCAACCGCCTAACGAGAGCCTCGAAAGATGGTCGTCGAGGCTCTTGGCTATAAGGCCATTGGCCGTCACGACAATCGGCACAATGATAGCCGAGTTCACATTCCACATGTCGACAACCTCGTGTGCTAAGTCGAGATATTTAATTTGTTTCTCTTTCTCAGCTTTCACGAGGTTCTCGTCATGCGGAATGGTAACATCGACTATCATTACACGGCGCGCTAATCGGTCTATCACTACTATGTCAGGTTTATTGGCGACAATAGTCCTGTCAGTAATGATAGACCGATCCCAGTACAACGTGACATGGTCTTTCTCGAGAACTGGGTCGGGCACATACTTGTAGTACGGTACCTCAGATTCCACAAGTTTATATTTCAAGGCAAGTTGTTGGTGAATAATCCTGGCTACTTGGTTGTGCCTGTGCAAGTACTCGCCGTTAGCCAGACGAGAACAACCAGAAATAATATGTCTGATGGACTCACCCGGACGGTGACATGCCCGACACACGTCAACCGTCCCGTCCTTCATAATATATTTCCGGTAGTTGTTCGTCAACATAACTTCGTCCATAATCGCACAGACAAAACCTTCAGTTTCCCCAAAGAGGTCGCCGAAACGTAACCAGGACACGGACGCTAGAAAATCTACATCGGGCCCATGAAGAGCCCGGTAGAAGCGTCCATGAAGCTCCTTGCCTTGCCATACTTCCTTGCGGTCATCGGTAGTAAGTACTACAGGTTTGCGCCAGTTCTCTTTAGCCATGGACAGCGGGGTGAGTCCCTTGTCTACTGCGACCACATCTCGGTGCATACCCACCTCGGTTTTTAAAAAATATTCTCTGAGACTGCATATCTCGCGGTTGTGAAGGGTCTTCGCGTTTAAAAAACCTCGACCCCCGCACTTCCGCGAGATGTACAGCCTCATTACCGATGATCGTGGGTGATGCATCCGGTTTGCGGTTAACAGTGTACGAACTCTTCTATCCAGGGCATCGAGTTCGGTCTGAGTCCATTTGAGTACGCCGAAAGAGTACATTAAAACCGGCATGACCCAACCGTTGAAGGCGCGCACCTTGTTCCCGCCTGAAAGAAGGCTATTTAATACCTTGTTCAGGCGTCCAAAGAAGCGCTCCCTCAACGATTGCTTCATGTCAGTTACGTTAATGCCTAACGATTCCGACATACCCAAATACTTATAGGTTTCGGATGAGGAGAGGGATCTCAGGTGTATGGAATCCGAGAGCTGAATTCCCTCGGATTCCATAATCTCCCCTCGCTTTACATACATGACTGCACATTTGTCCACACCAAATTCCATCCTAATGGCGTTACTGAAAGTTTCAGTTACTTTCAGTAGCTCCATCAGTCGCAATTTGTTGGGGGCAAAGAGTTTCAGATCATCCATGTAAAGAAGGTGAGATATGACCTGACCACCTCTCCTCAACCGGTAGCCTAGACCTGAATCCTCCAGCAATGTGCTCAGAGGATTCAGGGCTAGACAGAACCAAAGTGGGCTCAGACTGTCGCCCTGGAATATTCCCCGTTTAATCCATACAGGTTCATCATTCCCCTGGATTTGTCGACATCCTGGATATCGAAGGACCGTCCTCCATTGCCCCATACATGACTCAAGGAAGGCACGTAGAGTTGCATCTATCTTGTACAACTCCAGTACCCTCATGAGCCATGTATGTGGCACCGAGTCGTAGGCCTTCTTATAATCTATCCAACATGTCGACAGATCCTTGCGGGATCGACGAACCTGTTGGCTAATGGCCATGTCGATGAGGAGTAGCTCCTTCGTACCGCGGGACCTATTCCTACATCCATTTTGAGAGGCAGACATAATGAAGTTTTTGTCAATGTGTGTATTAATTTTCACTCTCAAAATGGATGTAAGAAGTTTATAGACCGTCGACAAACACGTGATCGGTCTATAATTTTTGGGTTCCGCGGGACTGCCTGACTTATGGAGCAGGTGGGTAACGCCTGTTGTTAAAAACTGCGGTAGGGACCCAGACTCTAAGGATGATTGGAATTGGGATGCCAGGCAAGTGTGTGAACTACTAAGCCATTTGAGCCAGAAGTTGTGCAGTCCGTCCGGTCCCGGGGATTTCCAATTCGGTAACGGACGAACTGCTCTGGCTATATCTATAGATGTTATTAAAATTGGCTCCATTTCTGGGATAGGTTCACACGCTCGCTCGACATCACGCATCCAGTCAGCCTCAGTATGACAGACGGGCACCGACCAGATGCTACGCCAGAAAGAACTTGTGGCAGCATCATCCGGGCGGCACACGTCTGTCATATTTTGCTCGGGTCGCTCCCAAGCTCTGTATACCCACCTCTCATCGCTCTGGAATATGCGATTCTGTGAGTACCGATCAACCCGCCGCTTATACCGCCGAATACGGTTCGCCCATGCATAAACTTTCTGCTTCAGGAAGTCGATGCGCTCTGTGACACGGGACATGTATTCTTGAGGACTGATTCCAGTCCCCGAGAATGCCCGCCTCACAAAGCGCATCACACGTGGTCGTGTATTGCCTTCCCTGAAGCAGTGTAGTTTGCCGATGAGTACCCTGGCCTCGTCGATGCGGCACTCGATCCTGCGCTGCCAGGCTGGTACGGCTGGTTTTGGTCGAATAGCTACGTCATAATTTGGGAATTTGACATTAGCTAAACGACATGCCGCAACAGCCCCACAGTACAGGATCGAGTGTGTATCAACGAGGTTCTCGCTACTCTCGAAAATATTCTTGAGTTGCGAGTCCAAGGCACACACCAGCGCCCTATTTTTATTATGCATGGGTAACCGTGGTAATCGGGGTCTAAGTTTGGTAGGAGTGGATCGATATTCGCGAAGCGCATCTTCCAGAGCGCTCCTCAATCGGTCGTTGCACTGGCTACTTACCATGGCAACCCTATCATCTTCCTCTACAACAGCTGGGTTGGACCGCGGCGGGGTTGCGTCAATAGTTGACGCTTGCACCGCGGTTTGTGCCGGAGTTAAGACGATACGGTTGCTCAGTACCTCTGAGCGCAGCCTATCAAGTGCGGCATCGTCCAACATGTGATTGCGTTGGATGACCCGCACCTGATCCGACAGTCGTTGGGCCGAGACGTTGACGATTGGTTCAAGTACCTGGAATAGAGACAGCATCCTAACACGGTACGCAGTGAGGTTAGTTCCCCCCTCTGTAGACCCGTAGTATGCGCGCATGACGTTCTCGTTTATTGTTTGAGTCCATCTCATGCGCTGCACACAACCACCGGCAGCGGGGACCCGGCTCGGGGCCGGATGGCCCCTAAGTCCCAAGCTCTTCGGTGGCCGGCCTCTCCCCTGCCGACGTACAGGTGTTGGCGACGTCGGCGGAGAGAAATATTCGTCGCTCGAGCTCGACGCAACTGCCGCTGCCGGTGACACAGGGGATCCAGGGTTCGGCGGTGGCGAGGCGGAGCTGAGCGACGAGTCCGGGGTTGTAAGGCGTGCGCGTCGGTAGGCAGCTCTCGTAATCATGTTATCACATCATGCTTTCTTCTCTGTTTTTTGTATTTTTGATTTTCTATTGACGTTGACATAATGTCATTGTAGTTGAAGGGTTTTTAAAATTTTTCACTTTCTGGTTTTATTGTATTTTTCCAATGTTCTATTATTTACTTTGTTAAAAAGGTATGGATTGACTGTTTTTAGGTAACTATTGTAAAGACCTTTGTATTTAAACCAAAATTAATATTAAAATAAGAAATTACGACGATTTAACTGATGTTTGATGTACGGGGTTATTATTATTATTATTATTATATTATTATACAAATATTTGTTCCGTGCGGGGATCGAACCCGCGACACGCAGCGCAGCAGCCAATCGCTCAGCCACTGCGATAACCGTGCCGCAATCTATCTATCTATGTATGTATATAAAATGGTAAACTGACTGACTGACTGGGTGATATATCACACACACAGCCCAAACCGCTGGTCCTAGAGACATGAAACTAGGAGAGTGTGTTCTTTGTGAAGAGTAAGCATCCACTAAGAAAGGATTTTTGAAAATTCCACCCCTAAAGTGGCAAAATGCAAGTTTATATGAAAGTCAATCAGTTTTGAAGTTAGGATCTTCAAATTTTGTGTTTAGGCTGACGATTAAAAATTAATTTATACGTGTCTCAGCGTTTTTGATAATTCTTCCCCCGAAAGGTTAAAAAGGGGGATGAAGGTAAGTAATCGGATATTTTTCGACATCCACGCAGGCGAACCCGCGGGCAAAAGCTAGTTAGGTATAATTATGGTGAGGTTGGAACAGTGAAGATCCGATTCACTGAGTTAAGTCATCTTTAATGTTGAGGTTTTTTGCGGAAGTATTGTTCTTGATGTAGATAAGTGAGCGGATGGTAGCCCAGTGGTACTTACAGGCCCCGACCTTTGATTTGTAGGTCGTAGGTACAAAGCAGGCATTTCACATTCGGTAATTCATTTCATCACCAATGCTCTAAAAATGGCGAAGGAAAACATCGTGTGGAGACCAGCACGTCCTAGAAACAAAAATTTCAAATATATTTGAATACCTCCGGGACGGGGACGGGACCTGGATGGCGGATAAAGGTGTTCTTCCTCCCTCTCTTACTGTCTTGAGGTGTACTTAAGGTGTAGTGGGAACGGCAGAGATTATGTGGTATGTATAGACAGCCTAGCTGCATTGTAGAATAGATCATTGGATTTCTTGATGAATTTATTTATTTATTATTATTAACTTACACACACTATCTTCTTCTTCTTCTTCTTATTTTTCTTCTATTTCAATCAATACCGGCCAAGAATCATCATCTCAATAATTTGTGCCACTAGCATGTGCCAAGTTATTCTGCTTCGACGATGGCCTAAGAACTAAGAAGATTGATTGCAATAAATCGCGATGGATAAATGTGTCTGTTTTATTAGTTAATTAATCAATAATGTGACAGTACTGTAGTTATAGATTATTTTGTATTGAAAGTTTGTCATACAATAAAGAATAAAGGGTGTAAGGGACAGCCCTCCACAAATTGATGGGGTGAATTCGGTATATCACACTAAGATGACTGGTACAAGAAATTATTTCAGAAATGTTATGGGAATCCTAAAAAAATTGATTTGTTTTATTTCCTCATACGCAATGTATCGTTACCGTGGCAAAACGCACGTAGTGAACGGCAAGGGCGACGACGAGTTCCATTTACTATGTAGCTAGGCAGGAAGTGAACAGCTGATTTCACGCGTCGTTCATTAGATTATTTCAACACTCATTGTTAGATTTTTGATTTTCGCCGTATTGTTTACATATTGACTAGCAAGGTTACCCACCATGATGTTACTTTGAAGAGGGAGCCATGAGAATTCGATCAATAAGATGAGCACTGAGCAGACACCGATGTATGTTAATAAAAGTAAGAGCGGGAAACCCTGTGCTTCTCTCTCTTGTGTCGTCCAAAGAGACAACCTTGAATCGAAGTCGTTCCGGTCTGGGATTCTTTTGAATAGAACCTCATTCGTTTTGAGACGTGTTTGGTTACGGCTTGAAATGTCCCGACTCCCGTCTAAATCGTCAATAGGCAGTTTTTTTTTAAATTTGTTTTCTTTTAATGGCCTTGGGCTCCTCTTAGATGTTAAGGGGTGAGTGTTTGCTGAAAAATATGTAACAGTGTGTGTGTGCAAGTACAGTAGGTGGTAACTACTAGTATAAGCTGTGTAACGGTGGTAACGCTTTGAAGTGGTACGTACCTCCGACGAGGTTTTCGGTCGAATGTACCGACATAGGTATTGGGCAACAACTACAATAACAACAACAACACAACAACAACACAACAACAACACAAAAACAACAACACAACAAAAAGCCACGCAAGGCTACAACTAGCCTTTAATATAACCTAGACCTGTTCCGCTATTTTCCCCGACAACGTTCAAGAATTTACAATTTTATACCTATCACCTTTTGTTTGAATGAGAACTTTTGTTATTACAAGTGTTTTGATAACGAATTATAGAGGGTCGTTAAGATAGTCGTGTTTGCGGTTAATTAATATGTATCCATGTTGCAACAATGAACTTACCTAGGTATATTTTTTTTGTACGAAATGGTCTATATCTTATGAAAATTTTATTAAGTTTTGTATAGGTTTACCTCTGTGTGTTTTAGGTATATTACCGTATTTTTAAACTAAATTGTCACAATTGCAATCACAATGACAATACCTTTTGGCGATTCAACAACATGAGTTTATTTACGCTGTCGAGCTAACAAATTTTTCAAACATGAAGCCAATGAATTAGTAATTTTCTTCAAAACTGTGTAACACAATTTTTGGATACTGGAGGTGATGTGTTAGCTTTTAATGGATATTGTTACATGACTTGAACTCTAAAAAGAAATATGCAATTAATTTATGGTTTTGAAAACGCAATGATATTGCAGTAGTGTACACACGGCGGCACATGAACCTGTACATTTCCAGTATATCTTAGCCTCGCATTGTATAGATTTTCTATAGAATGAGAGATCCACATAAACTAGTTTTGTATAGCTTTGTTGGCCGTCGTGCGTACTAACAACAAAATAATTAACAGTAGGTAATTATAGTTTTAATTTTCTTGTTTATGACTCCAGCCTGGTCCGCAAGCACTATACAGGGTGGAGGAGACACTGACGCTGAAACGGTTACCATGTATTCAGTACATCATTCTGAACCCCCCCCCCACCTTACGTCCGTCCGCCCCTTCCCTTCAAGTTCAGAGTTTAGCCACCTCTTCGATAGATGGCGTTGTGCCGTTTTGGTCGTTTTCCTGAATCGCGTTATGGTTTCGTTACGGACATTCAGCCACCGAGGCTCAAGTTTTTACCACTATGGAAATTTCCATATAGAATCATAGTAACTTTATGTTCCCATATAGGTTTACATATAAATAAATTTTTGGATAACCACATGGCTTTAAACACCGTGATTGTGGTTTTATAATGTAATCCATACTTTCCGAGACGTGAAAAAATTGCGCTTCTGAAAACTGATGAATTTGTTTAATAGCGACGTTGTAGTGAATAGATGTATTTTATTTAGTAACTAGCTTTTGCGCGCGGCGCCCGCGTGTTTGTCGAAAATATCTGATTACTTACCTTCATACCCCTTTTTAACCCTTCGGGGTTAGAATTAGCAAAAAGGCTGTAACACTTATAAATTAATTTTCAATCGTCAGCCTAAACACAAAATTTGAAGATCCGAACTTCAAAACTGACGGACTTTCATATAAACTTCCATCCCCTGCTTTACCCCTTTAGGGGTGGAATTCCAAAAATCCTTTCTTAATGGATACTTACTCTTCACAAAGAACACACCCTCCAAGTTTCATGTCTCTAGGACCAGCGGTTTGGGCTGTGTGTGTGATATATCACCCAGTCAGTCAGTCAGTTTACCATTTTATATACATACATAGATAGATAGATTGGCGGCACGGTTATCGCAGTGGCTGAGCGATTGGCTGCTGCGCTGCGTGTCACGGGTTCGATCCCCGCACGGAACAAATATTTGTATGATCCACAGGTAGTTGTTCCGGGTCTGGCTGTTTGTGTATGTGAGTTTTAAATGTTTGTAAACGCGTTGATATATCCCAGTCAGTCAGTCAGTCAGTTTACCATTTTATATATATATATATATTATGTGCGATTTAACGTAACTAACTTAACAATAAACTAAAAAATGGCATCAAAACACTCCTCAACGATGTGAGACTGGCGGCGTTGCCACGTTGTATAGCAACTTAGCCTTTGACCAAGTTAAAAGCAATCCCTTGGGTCGCTGTATCGGTATCTGTTATAAAAACAATAGTATTGATTTTGTATTCACGTCATATCAAAGTCATGGTAAAAAGATAAGATGAAGTTGGTATCTATCTGTAATATTTCACAACCTTTTGTAATATTGAAAATGGAGTATAGTACAGGTTTCAAAAAGAGGTTTTTGCAAGATTTCTTCTTTTGGAACCTAAAATATTCTTTGCCGTTCGTTATTGCTATCATTTTACCCTGAAAGATAAAAAAAAAATATATAAATGAGTTACCGTCGTAAACAAAAAGGGAATATCTGGTAAAATTGTACAGAAAATAAGCTTTTAGTATAAAATACTCACTTTTCCCATTCTATTTCCTCAAGTGCGATAAATTTTAATGATTTATCTTATCTCACCATTTGAGGTAATGTACATATAACAAATAAAGTAACAGCCGCTCGGATCGATCTTTAGGGTAAGCCGTGCTTGCCTAGGTTGGTCTGTGGATGGGTAATGACCACCCTTTACATACCGAGTTTCCTCCGTGCCTCGTAAAGCACATTAAGCCGTTGGTCCCGGCTGTCATTTGTAGATCTTTGACAGTAGTTACAGGTAGTCAGTGGCCCAAAAAGACAACCGGTCTTACCAAGGGGTATCGTATTACCTGGTACTAACTGGGTTGTGGAGGTCAGATAGGCAATCGCTCCATGTAAAATACTGGTATTCAGCGGCACCCGGTTAGACTAGAAGCCGACCCTAACATAATTGCGAAAAGGCTAGGCAGATGATCTTATCTTACCATTTCATACCATTTTTATGTATGTTTGTTATTCCTTCACGCTGAATCGTGGAGACGGATATTAATAAAATTTTGTACTCCTGAAAAAAACAGTAGTTTAAGGGCTACACAACATCGAATTCAACGCGAGCAAAACCGCCGGAAGAAAACTTTTTTTGATAAAAATAGGTAGGCACTTACCCTAGTCGGAGCAACATTTTGTGTGACATTGACATCATATTGTATTAAATTATGGTTGGTTATCAGAATCTGAACTTTCATAACAGAGCGCTCTTTGTGTTTCGGACCCCTGCACAGTGCAGTTCCACACTAGTCACTGTTAAGTTAAACAACCCCTGAAAAAGAAATTGTTGCTATTATAAAATTTGAAGGCGTTTTTGTTTTGAGAAAGATTGGGTCAAGTATTTTTACTGTTTTTTTTTTACTGCCTCACAGGTTTGGTGGTCACAAGCGCGACTGCTGAGCATGAGCTCCTGGGTTCGATTCCTAGATAGGGCAAAATGTTATTCCATAAGTGGGTTTTCCGTAAGGAATTTCTCAGTAGCAGTCACAAATCCTGTGTGCCCATTTGATGGTAATAGGCTCGCCCGCTATTACATGGGACTTAAACATAACTGGTGAAATGTGGGTGTACCTACTATTAGGTACACCTCTGCCTAACTTTTCGGGGATTACAGGCGTGATGTTATGTTATGTTATTTTTGCCTTTGTTTTGGGTTGTGTTTAGGAAAAAGATCTTGTTGTGACTAAGAAATAACAGCTACACCGATCGATCGAAGGTACAAATTTATAAAAAAGGTCGGTCCATGGATGGGTGACCATCTATTACCTACATGTCGAGGAGACCCGTGCCTAAATCGCTTTAAACCGTTGGTCCCAGCTACCATGGCTGTCTCATAGACAGACGTTTAAGGAAGTCAGAGAAGCTCAAAAGTTCGACTAAGAGTCTTACCAAGGGGGATCCCCCTTATCCCGTGGTTTTTCTTTCTTTGGAATGAATTAAGGAATAAGCTTTATTTAATTCCATACAAATGGCATTAACAATGTACTGGTTAACAATTATACCTGAGGAGGCTCTCGTTAGGCAGTAGGATCAAGGGCTTGATTCAGAAAGCAGTACTCCTGGACACGGCTCGTACTGTTAGGAGGTTCCTCTCTCTGGAGCCCTGACCGCCGGTAGCTTGGACCCTGTTCCCGATACCGGTGAGCTACAATTTTTTTTATTTTTAAATGTTTTTTATATTGTTTTTATTTTAAGAAATATTTAAAAAAGTACAAGATTTGTGTGAAAATAAATAAAGGAAATAAATCATTATAATAAGCATTTGGTATCAATACTGCCGACATGAAACAATTGTCGAGGCAGCGCTTCTTTGGCCGCCTGAATAGGTTCCAGAGCAGTTTTTTGTCAGGTGGAAACAAGGTGCGCGCCTTCAATGATTGGGTCATGCCGGTTTTGATGTATTATTTCGGCATACTGAAATGAACTCAGACGGAACTTGATGCCCTGGATAGAGGGGTCCGCGCACTGCTGACCGCAAATCGAATGCATCACCCACGGAAGTGCGGGGATCGTGGCTTCTTAAATGCTAAGACCCTGCACAACCGTGAGGTACGCAGCCTCCGGGAATACTTCCTAGAATCCGACGCACATAGGGATGCACTGAGATGTGGTCTCAGTGGACAAGGGCCTCACTCCGCTCTCCCTGGCTAACAGAACTGGCGCAAACCTAGAGTATTAGACATTAATGATCGCAAGGAGGTATGGCAGGGCAAGGAGCTTCACGGACGTTTTTACCGGGCCCTACATGGACACGATGTAGACTTCTTAGCGTCCGTATCTTGGCTGCGCTTCGGTGACCTATTCGGGGAAACCGAAGGTTTTGTCTGTGCAATAATAGACGAAGTTATGATGAAGAATAACTACCGGAAATATATTGTGAAGGATGGCACGGTTGACATATGTCGGACATGAAACCGCTCGGGAGAATGGATCCGACACATTATTTCTGGGTGTTCTCGTCTGGATAAAGGAGAGTACTTGCATAGACACAACCTCGTTGCCAGAATTATCCACCAGCAACTTACTTTGAAGTACAACCTTTTGGAATCAGAAGTGCCATACTAAAAGTATGCGCCCGACCCAGTTCTCGATAATGGTAATATCACGTTGAATTGGGTTTAAAGGACTATTTTTGCTAATAAGCCTGAGCGTCGCGCATTGATTGTTCATATAACGGTTCCGCATGACGAGAACCTCGTGGAAGCAGAAAAAGATAAACAATTCAAATATCTCGATCTGGCTCGCGAGGTTGTCGACATGTGGGACGTAAGTACAGCAGACATTGTGCCGATAGTCGTATCGGCCAACGGCTTAATAGCCAACAGCCTCGACCAACATCTGAGGAGGCTCTCGCTTGGCAGCTGGATCAAGGGCTTGATTCAGAAAGCAGTACTTCTGGACACGGCGCGTATCGTTAGGAGGTTCCGCCCTCAAGAGCCCTGACCACCGGTAGCTCGGACCCTGTTCCCGATGCCGGTGGGCTACTATTTTTTAAATATTTTTTTTAATGTTTTTACATATTACTTTGTATAGGAATATTTAAAAATGAAAATTATGTGTAAAGAAAATAAATAAAGGGTTCAATATTTAAATCAATATTTAAACAACAATTATTAATATTTAAAAATATTAATTACTAATATTTAACCGCGAAGAGTCAATAAAGTTGAAATTGTAAACATAATGTTGTGAAGATCAACTGCGCTGTGGATTGTCATCAATCAAGGTCATTAATTTAAAATTTGAAAAAACATAAAATTTAACATTTTTAGTACGTTTGCCGTATGTCATTACTTCATAGAATTTGATCCTTATTACCGACACTATCGTCTGTATTTTTTTGCAAAATCAATGGGTTCGATTACTGATTCCTGGCTATGGATATTGATTTTTTAAAATCTAATGATGCAGTTTTAGTTTTCATCAAAATCGGACTCGAGACTTCTTTGAGTATTTTTCGCTATTCCTCATAGTTTCGGTTTTGACCATCCACACCCACTTGAAAAATTCACCCTGTATAGATAAGTAGGCAGTACCATATACTGCTTACAGGTTTATAAAGAAATATACTCACATAATTTTTGTCTGAAGAATATTTAGAGCCTGTCCATAGAATGAGATGTCTCTTTTAACATTGTCGACTTCGGACTGTAACTAGAATAAAGTCTTTTGCGATAGCGTTTATGACTTTCGCTCATGCTGCTTCTTTTCCACTTAAGCAGTTTGTCTTGTTCACCTTAAAAAAAAATTTGAAATGATGTGTGATATTTATTTATTTAGGTTTGCAAACACATAATCAACCTATAATGTTCCCAGTGCTGAGACACACGGCCTCCTCTCTATGAGAGGGAATGGGCTATAATCCACCGCGCGGGCCCAGTGCGGGTTGGTAGATGTCACATGTCTTCGAATTTTCGGTTCTAGGACATGTCAGTTTCCTCATGATGTTTTCCTTCACCGTTTTTGAGAGCAGTGGTGCTGAAATAAATTACACAAAGAAATGCGCCTGCCTAGGTTCGAACCCACAACTTACTTGTTCGTAAGTCGGACCACCACAACTGGGCCACCGCTGCTCTCACGTTTGCAAACATGTTAATCGTTATTATTATACTTTTTTAAAATAGACGAAATCAGTTTTTCCTACCAGGCTACTCCAACACTAGACTAGAAGAAAAACCGAAACAAACTTAGAGGCCACTGTTTCTTTTAAATGAGAGACATAGTCTGTCAGGTCATGTGATGAATGTCTGAGATGGTCAAGATCCCCGAAAATGTCAAATTTTCCCAATCAACCTTGAACCAACGCTATAGGGATAAACTTGAAAATATTTTAGATTTTTGTGTCAAATGGTGGATTAAACATTTGTAAGTAGAAGCTTATTATTATATTTTATAAAATAGTGGCAATTTAGGTTCTCATTCATGATTATGTCAACTAAATACATAAATATAATTTAGTGCTATGGTTGGATGAGCCTGAAAATATTTAGGCAGAATGTGAATATCAATTATTTTATGAAGTTCTACAACAATCATTTTTATCTATCCGTCATCATCCTCATCTGCCTTTCCCATGTTTGTAGGCGTTGGCTTCCAGTCCAAATGGATGCAGCTGAAGACAATTTTGTTTTCAAGGAACAACCATACCTGCTGTTTTATGGAAACGTCAAATATAATATGTCGTTTAAATTTTCTGAAACGTCAGTACCGGTATAGTTTCGTTAAAGAAAACTGGAGCGGAAGAACGAAACCATTTTCTAATATTTCATGAACGTAAAAAATGACATGATTCATAAATATCTAAATACAGATCAAAACTAGAATAAACAATGTTTTAAGCTTTCACGGTTTACAACTAAACTTATACTGTCACTTACGGGATATCTTCCGTGATTGTTCATTATTTTGAGCTCCCGATATTAAGAACCCGGATGTTATCCCGTAAGTGACAGTAATCATTATCTGCCTAGCCTTTTCCCAACTATATTGGGGTCGGCTTCCAGTCTAACCGAATGCAGCTGAATTCCAGTATTTTACATGGAGCGACTGCCTATCTGACCTCCACAACCCAGTTAGTACTGGGTAATACGAGACCCCTTGGTAAGACTGGTTGTCAGACTTTTTGGGCCACTGACTGCCTAACGACTGTCAAAGATCTACAAATGACAGCCGGGATCAACGGCTTAACGTGCTTTCCGAGGCACGGAGGAAACTCGGTATGTAATGGGTAAACCCATCCACAGACTAACCTAGGCAAGCACGGGTTAACCTAAAGATTGACCAGAGCGCCTGTTATTGTTTAGCCACGAGCTCCTCGCCGTAAGTGACAGTATAAATTTAAAACTAGATTAGTTTTTCAGTTTAGCTGATAAAATTCCTGCCTGAAGTCCATGGTGCCGCGAGACGCCTCGGTAACTAACGGTATGCCACGGTATCGAGGGGTCATTTACTCAGCATTCCCATTAGGTTTGGGTTTTTTTTCTTGTGGTGGGTGTGACATGCAAGTAAACATGGGCGCCAGGGGGGGGGGGGGGGCAGTGGGCTGCCCAGGCGCATTTTAAAGTTGCAACTCTTCCTGCCTGATGCCACAGAATTAAATAATGAATAAATTAATAAAATTCCTTGCTTTGTACAGGTTTGCTCGTTGTACCAATGAAGTGAAAATGACTTTGTTCATAGCATATTGCACAACTTTCTACAGCCTATGGATCTCATACACGCGCGCACAGTAGAATGCCTTTCGTGTGTAATATAATAATGTATTTAGGGTGCTGATGAGGTTGCCCCGATTTTGTGGCGCATCAGGGATATCCGCCGAGTCGCAAGTAGACTGTTTCTACACGACTATGTGAAAGCGGTGCACACCCCTGGTCCGCATGGTTCGGTCCAGCTCCAGCGGTATCCTGAGGGTAATCGCGCAGAGCTTTGATTTCCAGTACCACAACCAATGCTGTATGGTTCATTTGCTGAGCAATCGAAATATTCAGTGTTAGGTAAGTACCTATAGTTTAATATCTATTATTTATGTTGTATTTTATGATTCTATGTTGGTCGAAATAAATTTTATTATTCTATTCTATTCTATACCAACCCGCACTGGGCCCGCGTGGTGGATTATAGCCCATTCCCTCTCATAGAGAGGAGGCCTGCGTCCCAGCAGTGGGAACATTAATAGGCTGATTATGCTTATGCTATGCTATTCTATAACCCTAGTTTTCAGACTTATTGGCACGTCGCATTTCAAAATTAATTTGAGACTCCAATACAACGAGTATTGGGAGCCACAGAATTCGTAAGTACAAATTGTAGCGTACAGTAGAACCACACTCTCACTATTATATTTCTAAGGTTAAGAATGAGTGTGTAAGTAATCTTACTGCCTTTACAAACTTACTCATCTTCTTTGAACTAACGCGCGTGGTCCGTACTTTAACCCTGCGAAAAAACTTTTCTCGCTCCGAGGCCTTAATAGGCGGTTATGTCATACAAAAGGTTGCAAAAAATGGACGATGTGGATATTTTTATCTCAAATTACAAATCTGAATTAATTCAAGGCATGTTGTAAAAAGTTTCGTGCTCGCATCGCTCGCTGTTGCAGCCTTCTTTCTCTTGAATCTTATCATCTATATTTATAAAATGATAAACTGACTGACTGGGTGATATATCAACACACAGCCCAAACCGCTGGTCCTAGAGAGATGAAACTTGGAGGGTGTGTTCTTTTTGAAGAATAAGTATCCACTAAGACAGGATTTTTGGGAATTCCACCCCTAAAGGGGTAAAATAGGGGTTGGAATTTTATATGAAAGTCCGTCAGTTTTGAAGTTAGGATCTTCAAATTTTGTGTTTAGGCTGACGATTGAAAATTAATTTATCTCCGCGTATGTATCTCCGCGTTTTTGATAATTCTACTCCCGAAGAGTTAAAAAGGGGGATGAAGGTAAGTAACTATGTTTGTTCGGTACGTTCCCGTCGGATATTTTTCGACATACACGCGCGCGTCAAGCCGCGGGCAAAAGCTAGTTACCTATATGTCGCCCTATGTAAAAATTGTAACCTGTCCAAGGTAGTGTTTTAAATTTTTTGAGGTAGCCTCGCTCGCTTTTGTAGACTACTTTCTCTTGAATCTTGGCTTTGTCTAAAAGTCTACCAAGTAACTTCTGTATGAAAGATCGAAACAATTCTAACCTGTCCAAAGCAGTGTGTAAATAAAACTACCGTCTGGCCATATTTGAAACACGGGAGTTTTACTCTTCCATTTGAAATATGTAGTATATAGTAACGAATTATATTATGTATATTATTATAGCTAGCCTACATTGTCCCACTGCTGGACAAAGGCCTCCCTCCTTCCAAAGGTAACGCTTCTGTGGTACTTCTTTCCAATTCTCAAGGAAGACATCCAGTTCGTCCCGCCATCTGCTTCGTGGTGTGCCGCCACCCCGTGTCACTGTTTCAGGGCATCAATCCTGAGCTTTATGGGCCCATAGTACTGAATACTAAAATAAAAAATAGGGTACCACTTTTTCGGTCAAAAAATATACTGTGCGACGGTGATGGCAAAAATAATACGCAATAATATATGTATAGCTTTTATTACCAGCTATTTTCGGGGTGTTAAAACTAGAACTGATTTAACGCATAAAAAATTACAGTCTTTACTATAAAACACTGATTTAAATATATGTGTTCCATACAGATACATTCCCCCGTAATATTTATGAAAAACATCTTCGATATTCATGCTGATTTTGTACATACCCTGCAAAAAATAAAAAATACAAAATTAATGGTAGTATTCTAACTTATTTAATGTTGAGCCTTTGAAAAATGCATACCTACCTACTCTTTACAATACCTTAGGCTGTGTCCTAACCATAGCGACCGTCGTTGTGAGCACACACACGGCCTGTGCCACCGCGCTGCCGCATCCATTTTGTTCGGCATATTCGAACGTGTGTTTGCCGCAGAGTGATATGATCGTGACGATCACGTATCCGCGACCGATCGCTTTGATTAGGACGTGAGTTTAGTCGTAGCCAAATAAATAGGTACAAAATTAAAAATAAAAACCATAAATTAATTACTTTTTTTACAACACATCGACTGCTGGCATTGAACAAAGCTTGAAAAATTGGCTTCAGGAACAAATTGTCACACGGCTTGTTGAATGCCATCCGTAGAGTTTGATTGTTTTCTGTTGAAAATGATATCACCTTCGCCTGAAAAATTAAACGTATTTTTATTAAAAAAATACAAACTTTTATTAAAATGCACAGAAAATCATGTTTATCTGTCAAAATTGAACGCGTATACAAAGTTTCGTGTCCTTGCTATTAACCGTTGATGAGTTCTTTTGTGAGAAGACGATACGGCCTGTAGGATCAGGACAGGTCTATCACACGTAATGTAATGTATTGTCACCAGAACCGTGGCCGTATGCCACATACCCTAAAAAAAATGTAGAATGTATATTACTAACAATAGTAAGAGATCCTAAACTTTAGGGCAAAGTGGCATACGCTATCCTCTGAACATCACTATGAATATTGATAAAATATAATACAATATGATATTGTATTAATGTGTTTTATGTATAAAGGGTACAACATAAACGAAAGGCACTTGTTTTCCCCGTCACTGCGATCATTTTTTTGTTCTAGACCATGCCTGGGAACCTTCTAGTTACGGAGATATTGGGGGTCAAAGTTCCAAGTTTTACACAAGTTTTTTTTTAAATACATGTTTTTAATGTAAGATTTTTACTTTACACACCTCCACGACCCCCGTACTATTAAATCCATTCATCAGCACAATGCTATGAGTGCTTTCCATTGAGTCCTACCGTAAAACGTGATTTTTCACCGCAAAAAAAAAAGTCGATTTCCAAATAATTTTTGTGTAAAGTTACTTAGTTTGATGTACAGAATGCTTGGTTGACGGATATGTGAAGGGTCTGTTTACACCCGGTATAGCGTGTAAGATATTTATTAAATAGACGATAAATATTGATTGGTATGTAGTATGTACATAAAAATCGAATCGTCTAAAACGAGAATATTTTCTTGTTTCATACTTTTTAGAGCGTGATGTTTCAGTATTCGGGGTTTAGTTTTTGAACTTATTTTTGCTCTAAACCATACGTAGGACTTAGGACCTGTTATTGTTATATTGGGGGCAAAGTTCCAACTTTTTCACATTTTTTTTAATGTTATAACTTTACTTTAAATAACTTCATGATCCCTATATTATTCAATGCATCCATCTGAACAAGGTTTTGAGTGCGTTACATTGAGTTTCACCGTAAAACGTGTTTATGATCCCCAAAAAAAAAAGTCGTTTCCGGGCTATAATTTTTGCGTAGAGTTACTTAGTTTGATGTACTGAAGCTCTAGGTCGAGTTTTGACGTTTTTAGTAACGTAAATACGTCGATTTTAAATTAAAATACTCGTTTCGCAAATAATATTTACATAATTTTAAGAATGTATTCATATCTATGTGTCGGTTCCGGTCATAAAATGAATTGGAAAGCGCGCCAGTGTGCAGTGGTGTCATCACGCGACTTACTAACTAGTCTAGCAACCACACGGTATGCTTGTACAGAGCCCTGATATCAAGCTCGAGGCGAGGGCGACAGTCAGTGTCGAATCACGGCGGAGTTGAGAGAGCGTCTTGGAAATGTACCCGATTCATTGTGCCCCGTGTTATTGTATTAAGTTGTAATCTCAAGTAATTCGTTAGTCTGCTTGAAACAGTGCATCGCACCCAGTGTGTTTTCATAGCACGAAACCCATAGTCTGCCCACATGATGTACGACCCTAACGGAATATATCCTGACGTATCCGACATTTGAATGATAGTGATTGTGTTTGTTGCAAACAATTTAACTAAAATGTTGTAAGATAATTGTATTTTCAATTCAAGAAACGACGTATTTACGTTACGAAAAACTTAATACTCGTGCTAGGTCCTCAGAATGCTTGGTTGACGGCTTCGTGAAGGGTCCGTTTACACCTTGTATAATAAAATTGAAAACCTTACTTTATCCAGTGCAGCATTTTCAACAACGTCCAGTTCCACAGAAATGGTACTTTGAGCAGTTACATTGACGGAACCAACCACACAATCCTTGATTTTCGGTCCCTTACAGAACTCGAAACTCTTCACCGATAGATTGAATAAACCCTGAAAAAGATAGAAAGTAAGTCACAAGGAAGAATGGTACAGTGGATTATGCTCAAAACATTTTTTCTAAGAAAAAATAGTTTTCTTATTTTAAATAACATAAATATGAAAATAAGTACACTGTACAAATAAGTAAAAAATATTACATATTCTTTTGCTGAATCCATTAGTACGAAAATGGACGAGAATATCATGAAATTGTTCATGTTGAAACCCTATATATTTCTGAAATGATGAACGTAAGTAAAAGCCATGATACCTACAAAATACAATAAACATAATTGGGACTATTATTCATATTACACCGGAAAAAAACGATTTAACAAATTGCAAGTCGGTTAAAAACATAAAATATCAGCATCATTATCATCATTCTTCTGCCCTCATCCCTATTTATTTAGGGTCGGCGCAGCATTAAAGAGTACAATTATTTATTTCTAAAATAGGGCCGAGTATTGTTTTTCTTTTTTTATTTGAAATATCTAAATTAAATCATATAAGGTCTATCTTTTCATACACGAAATATTTTAAGAGTTACTTCTATGAGTCGTTAAATCGCCATAGCAACCAAAAAAAAAAAAAATATCTGAGTATTTTTGTTTTTATAAAATGATTATAATTCTATAATTTCTTGAGACTTTTTGAATAAAACCGTTACTCCCTCTTGCAACAATAACAGTAGGTAAATACGACGTAGTAAACTACCGTAATGGATGTTGAAAAATAAGGAGCCAGTATTTATTTTGTGGGTTAAGTCATTTTAAATTATTTATTTTTATAAAAAAAATACTTAGTTAAAAAAAAATCCCTTGAAATGGCTTCGTTATAGCCGTTTGGTGATTCTCTGAAAATATTTCGTGTATGAATAGTTAGACCTTATATACATAAGCTCACGCCTTTTTCCTTTGGAGGCAGGCAGACACTAAAGAACGCCACCTTCTAAGATGCTTCTCGTCCACGTTCATATATCTGGTCAAATACATTTATTAAGAATTTTTCTTTTATAAAGTGGGCAGGGCACATTGGTCACAGAACAGTGGCGACCGCGAACCGAAAGACGTTGCGTTGGAAGGCCTCCTCTCTGGTTAAAGGTGGATCGATGACCTGGTGTAAGTTGTGGGGATCCCCTGAATGCGAGACGCACGGGATCGGTCGATGTGGCGACACTTTGGGGAGGCCTATGTCCAGCAGTGGATGTCTTTTGGCTGAAATGATGATGATGATGATGATGATGATGATCAATGAAAGAGAGGTGTTCACGGTCTAGGAGGAATAAGAAGAAGAATTTAATAAAAGGTAGCCTAAAAAAAATAAGATTTAGGTTTAATCGAAGAGGTCGGAATTATGCTCGTAACGGAAACAACAACAATTTTATTCTGTTTCAGAATCGTTTTCCTGATTTGTTGAATTATGAAAATTAAAACTGTTTCAATTGAAAGGTTACCACATACGCCACCTCCACACCGCTATACCACATTGTAGATTTTGCTGAGGCGTGCCCTGCCGGCGTTGCCAATTGTTAATACCTTTTGTTAGTCGCTTTTCACTCATTCTCTCAACGCGATCTAACCATTTAAGCATTTTATTATATTTTTTATTTCCTTTATTCATATTTTTACAAATTATTTTCATTTTTTAAATATTCTTTAGAAAAAAAAATAAAAAAAAAATTGTAGCCACAGGTATCGGGAACAGGGAATATTTTTTATTATTATTATGAGCCTGTTGTGTCTCATTGCAGGGATAAGTCCTCGCTTCCTTTTTTAACGCTGTTCTCTCTCGAAGGCTATTTCAGCCAGAGTTCAGCTTATCACGCCATATTCTTCTGGGCCTGCCGCGACGCCGATTTCTCTGGTTCGGAACCCAATCTGTAAATATCTTTGCCCAATTCTGAAGCGTCATGCGGCTGATATGGCCTGCCCAGTTCCAGTTTAATTTCGCGGCTGTGATGCCAGCGTCTGCAATTTGTATTTATTTGTTCTTTATACGGTAAGTAATGTCGACTCTGAGCATAATTCGATCCATTGCTCGTTAACAGACCCAGAGTGCAAACTTTTTTTTTTTTCTTTTTCGTTAATGACCACGTTTTCGCTCCATAGGCGGTCCATGAGTTTCCTTTTGAGAGAAGTGGAAGTGATCGTTTCATTAGGTCTTTCATCAACCAATGGCTCTTCCTGGCGATTTCGGTGCGTTGACCCATTTTCTTTGTCATGTCTCTGGAAGGAGATTATTTGGCCAAGGTATTTGTACTTATATTAAACCAACACCCCCTTATATTTCTACTTTGCGCTAAAAAGTAGTCATAGTGCGAAAGTAGGCTTCGTGCTATGAAATCATAAATTTTGTTTCAGTCATGTTCATTTTAAGTTTGCCCTGGAGGCTGGCATGGCTCAGTTGTTGTAGCATGAGGCTCGGTCGCCGAAGAAGAGAAAAGTACGATGTCGTCGGCTAATTGTAGATTAGTTAATATATTTTCACCAACGACAATGCCCATGTACCGTCAGGGTGCGTACAATGTTTGGAAAAGTTCTTCAAGGGTTGCAGTGAATACTGCGGGACTGTTCGAAAGAGATACCGTGGCCCTGGAACACAAAGGGCAAAGAAGGAACATGGATGGGTTTTAGTCAGTACAAGTCTGACACTCTCTTCCGCTCCGCCCAGAGCGGGGGGGGGGGGGGGGGGACATTTGATGACTTCCCATGCGAAAAAAAAAAAAAAAGTGTTGCACTGAATATGAACCTTACTCTTTTCAATTGTTTTTCATAAAAGTTTTTACTCCGCGTGTTAATACATATTATGGCTAAATGAACACTGACGTCATCATTTTCCTTGTCCCACGTTACTCCAAGTAAGTCAACACGTTTTTTTCTTCCATTCTCCTTTGTTAGATGTTATGCTGTCATATACTTCTTTGTGAACTGAACAGTAATAAAATGAACGCGATGTTTACTATCAATCAATGTCAATTCTGAAATCTGTCACAAGTGTTTTTTAAAATTTATTATGGTTAGTTAATATTTTCAAAATTTACCAATGTTTCAATTTATAAAACAATTGTTCACAGACCAAAATGCATAAATAAGTTACATTTGTACCCAATTTTACACACTAATGATACGACGTGTTAAATTGTTATTAGAATTGACCAGTATTTTTTTAGTGATAGCAACAGCTGGATTATGGGCTGGGGCAGGTTTGCAGTTAAGGCCAAAACACATTGACGAGCAGACTCTGGTGGGGGGGACAATCTGGAGCCAAATAATAATACCCATTGGTCTCTTGATATCTCAGGTAGTAGAAGAACAACTGGATCCTTTGGTATCTGGGTTTTATTTGGTTACTGGAGTTTTGCTGCTGTGGGTAACTGGAATTTTTCTGGTTAGTAATTTTATACCTTACTTCCCAACTTCTTGACCATCATCATCTGCCTAGCCTTTTCCCAACTATGTTGGGGTCGGCTTCCAGTCTAACCGGATACAGCTGAATACCAGTATTTTACATGGAGCGACTGCCTATCTGACTTCCACAACCCAGTACTGGGTAATACGATACCCCTTGGTAAGACTGGTTGTCAGACATTTTGGGCCACTGACTACCTAACGACTGTCAAAGATCTACAAATGACACCTGGGACCAACGGCTTAACGTGCTTTCCGAGGCACGGAGGAAGCTCGGTATGTAATGGGTGGTCACCCATCCACAGACCAACCTAGGCAAGCACGGCTTAACCTAAAGATCGATCCGAGCGGCTGTTATTATTTAGCCACGAGCTCCTCAACTTCTTAACCATTCCATTTAAAGTCATAGTGGATCAGAAAGCCCCGTTGCCCACATGCTGATAGTTAGGTTAGGTACTAACCTAATTATCAGCATATGGGCCTAGTTAATCTGTTAGTTGGCATCGACGACATCTCTCTGATTCAATTACAAAAATTCATTTACCTTTAGAGCATTCTAAAGGTAAATGAATTTTTGTACAAATAACCTGTCGATCAGAAATAGTGTAGCATTACACTATTTCTGATCGACAGGTTATTTGTATGCCAGAAAAATGCACGGATTCGGAATTCTGTTTGTATATTTATAATACTTATGTGGTTTTGTTTTTGTTTAAAAAATATTGAAATATTTTCCATAATTCATTAAAGTTTTTTTTTTAAATTCTTTGCAGATAGTTTCCGAGACGTTACGCTTTAAAAAAAGAAGAAGAAGACGACGGACAGAAGTTGGCGAAGAACAAAATTATGTTTCAGTGCACAGGAAATTAGATTACGACAAAGAGTACTATGTGATAGGCGTCCTGAGTTTCCTTGCCGGTGCCGTGAAGTTCGCCGAATTTGTCTTGTTAGTGATTATGGGGAAACAATAATCCTACAGCGACAAAAAACTATGAGTACCAGCCAGACGGATCTGGGTTGAAGGCGCAGCCGGATCTGGCCAAAGGTGCTCAGTGTTCAAGCCAGATATAAGCGGAGCGGAAAGGAGACTTGCAAGATTCGACCGGTCCCTAGAGAGACGAGCTATGTGGATTTCAACCAATGTGATTCGTCGATTTCCGCACATCTCTATTCCGCTCAGCTATCTCCGCTTGTGTGGAAACTACGCCTTAAAAAGCACAACAGGATATCCGTGAATCGATTGATATTTCGCTCGATGGTGGACTGTGTCTTCAGTTCGGGATTACGGGGATTACGGTTTTGGCCTGATGGATTTTACCGGACAGTCCAGATCCTTCTAACGGGCTCTTTTTCGGAAGCCTGCATTAGGTAATATTGACTTTGACTTGCGTATTGCTTTAGACAGTAAAAGGGGTCGAGCAAAGAGGTTTGCTAGTGGGCACAACTGAATATCAGTGATCTACATAGTCTATGTTAAATTTTGAAAGGAAATTCTTTTTAGGTACACCTATTTTTTTTTTGCCGGATTGTAATTGTAAATAATTTATTACAGTTACTGAAATATAATATTATTTAACAAAACGCGTTGTTTCTTTTCAAGAGTTTTGATATGAAAACACAAACAGCTTGAAGGACCAAACCTATTCGGAGATGTTTTATTTATTTAAAACCCATATACAGGAAATAACATACTATTACGAGCTGGGTATGGGATAAATTAAATACTACCGATTAAACAACAAATAACTTTATTAATTACAAAACACCAATTTCCACTGATCACTGTTCGCTTCGATATCGCACTTGTATCGCAATCAGATTGACCGCTCCCGCGAACACGACGGCTATAAGCCAACCGATCCTTCGAGAAGGTCCCACAACTTTCAGGAACCTTCTTCAAAGTTTTATAGTGGAACATCATCCTTCGAGAAAGTTCCAAAACTTTCTCGAATCTTCTAGACAGTTTCATAGTAGGACATTCTGAATTCGAATCTTTTAGACAGTCTCATAGTGGAACATTCGAGACTCGCACGTAATCTAGAATGTCCTCGTATAGCAACCGACGTAACATTACTGACAAAAGAGCACAAAGGTACCGCTTACTGGCTGCGGGACTGTTCGAAAGAGATACCGCGGCCCTGGAACACAATAGAAGGAACATGGATGGGTTTTAGTCAGTAGAAGTCTGACACTCCCTTTTTCTCCGCCCAGAGCGGAGTTGATGATTTTCCATCCGAAAAAAAAAAACAAAAATGGTACCGCTCTTTTCCAGCGGACCTGCGACAGTAACGTAGACACAGTGTTTAAAAATAATAAATTAATCTTTAACTTAGACAAACATAATTAAATCAGTATAGAATAAACGTATTGTACATACTAATAAAATAAATAAATACATTTATGTTTCATGAGCAATAAATACCAGGTGCATTTTTTAATAGCTGCAATGTCACACAGTTGTTATTAATAACGTCTGTATCTGAAAATCAATGGATACAATGAATGATGATTTCTTATCCAGCCTCTATATTTATTATACAAGACGTGTTTATACAACATTTGATAAAACTAGCTGAGTAAAACAATTACTTTTGTGCACAGTGAATGCTATAAAGAATGTTCAAATATATTTTCTTCGTCGGTACCTCAATGCCGAGAATCGCCACCACATAATGACACTTTTCCAAGCCCTGACAGTGACCTGCAAATTGCAAAAACGTAAGAAAGGGGTTTGAATTAAATGATCTGACAAACAACCATCATTTTAATTGTTTTTCAATAGGGCGGCCAGACATACAACCTATATTAACTGATAGCTGGTATCAATACAATCAAGTTTTGTATGAGACAAAATGTTCTAAAGTGTCACGTTTCCGAGATATGCGCTATCAGAGTTAAAGTCCATTCACTGATGGCGTCTTTAGCACAACTTTTATTTGATTAACCACGCATAAATAGAAGTCGAGTCATGGTAATTATTATTAGGTTTCTTGTTTTAATTTTGGTATTTGTTAAAATATGTATTAGTTTATTTTATTTGTATATAAGTATTAGTATCATTATAAGTGCCTATATAAATTTTCGATAGCTAGAAGTTATTTTTTATATATTTATTTTGTACTCTATCACAATGTTTTCTTATTTAACCCAAAGGTCGACTGGTAGAGAATACCTTGTGGCATTAAGTCCGCCTATGTACCACTATTGTATATGAAGTTTAAATAAATAAATAATAAAACCTGTATCCTTCTGTGGTGTGGACCGCTTGGTAGAGGCTGCCTCTAACAGTCTTCTTGATCATGTCTGACCATATTGCAGTTGCTCAGCTTTGAGCGGGTTTACTTTCTACTTGGCCCAGTATTATAAGCCTTTCCAGACAATGCCTAGGCGAACGCATAAGTGTCCGAAAAAGCTGAAGGCATGTTCCAGGCAAATTGTGGAAAGCCGTTTGGTGATATATAGGGTGACTGGTAATTAGTGACCGATATTTAAACACGATTGTACTCATGATAACAACTTTTCCAAAGTTTTTTTTTTTTATACTCATTCACTTTTATCACAATAACACAACAGCCGTATGAAACTCGTGCGCGCGCTCATTTGACCTATCAGCTGTTAGCCGCGTGAGGCTGTTCTGTCTCATTACTATCGTACCGTGCAACAGTGGGTAGGCAAGCACCCGCGCGGCGCGCAAGCCCACTCCGTAAGTTTTGTTGTGATAAAAGTAAATGAGTATAAAAAAATGTTTCTTTGGGAAAGTTGTTTGTTAAGAGTACAATCACGTGTTTAAGTATCGGTCACTAATTACCAGTCACCCTATATGCACTATAGAGAAAGATCCCAGGGCCGCCAAAAAATACTTTTTTTTTATTAACCAAATGTGTGGCATCGAGTAGTGTTAGTATATACTGTGATCGTATGCATACCTGCTAACTTGTGCCGACGGAAAATTTTTCAATTAAGCCTGAGTGCTGTTTTTTGTTGTTGTATAGGAAATTGTTAAAAATTAATTAAGCTTCCTGTCGACGAAAATTTCTGGCTAATGTCTAGCGGCCCAAGAATCTTAAACCACTAGTTAGACTTGGGTCATAATTAAAAGTTCATAGCTTTTCTTGTTCTTTTTTTTTTGGCAGAATATCGACGTAGAAGCTATATGACGCGTTTGGATTTCCCATCCCAACTTTTGAGTGAGCACCAACTTAAAAGAATCTTAATTCAAAAATGACGGATTTCCAAACAAACTGTCATCCTCCATTTGATACTTTGAGGGATGAATTTGGATAAAAACTTTCTTAATGCTTACTTTCATTACAAAAGGCTAAACCGCTAGGTCCAGAAGCCAGGCTCTGCATTGTCTATCAGCGAATGTATGAATTTTTAAATTGTAATGCTTATACATAATGCAGGTAAGTACAGAAAGGGCAGGTGTAGGTAGTGCAGGGCTGGAAATTACTGCTTAAAAGGAGTCCTTTCTATTCTGACCTTCAACATCTTTTGATGATTAATTTGCCTAACTGAATCTATACTTATAAATGCGAAAGTAATTTTGTATGTCTAGTAGCTTTTAACCTCTGAACAACATAATGATAAACGTGTGATAAACCATGACTTGTGGATAGGATACTTTTATCCCCACCGTACTTTTCCACCTTTGTTACGACTAGTAACCTAAGAAACGATATTATGGGCAAAAGAACAATGATTTTAGTTTTTTTTTTAAAAGACTTCCTCGTTAGTCTAGAGGTTGCGAGCGCGACTTTTGATCATGTCGTCCTGGGTCCGATTTCTAGGTCGATCAAAGCATTATTGAGTTTTTCCATCAAAACTCAATAATGCTTTGATCGACCTAGAAAGTATATAGTAATATTAGTAGCAGCCACCAAAGTCTAGATTTGTGCCCTGTTGCTTGCAATAGGTTCGCTCCCAATTATATGATACTTTAACACAAAATGCCAAAATGCGGATGTGTCATTTACACCAGTGCGTTACCCTTTGGTGATTACTGGCGTGATGTTTTGTGTGTATAGGATGGGTAAAAGTACAAAGATTGTTCTTTTGGGCTTATTTTTTTAAAGTTGTCTTTGGTGAGTGCGAACATCGCTTCTGCCCGCAGTGTAGCGCTCACTTCATACTGATTAGCTATAAAAGGTATTCGTTGTTTTATATTCTAATACTACAACTCAATGCAGTTTGCACATGACATGTGTGAGGAGGCTACTAAGCGATAGGAAAAAAGATAACAAAGATGCCTTTCGGATTGTAAGTGTCATAAAACAAGTGTTTTTATTTTTGTAATTGATAATATCTTGAGTGCAATCAAAATCGTGGATTTCTAATAATTAATTGATTCGGAAAGTCAAGTGATTGTACTTTCGTAGTTTATACTTGTATTTGTTAATTTTGTATAAAAAGTGACCCCTTAGGATTTAATTACGAAATATACGAAACATGAAGTAAGTAGTAATTTCGAGTAGTCTTAAGAACTATCTATAAAGCGTGTAACAAGACCCTTAACGAAGCCAAAAGGCACTTCTTCTCCCCTGTACATCAAACTAAGTAACTTTACGCAAAATTTACTGCTGGGAATCAACTTTTTTTTTGGGGTGAATAATCACGTTTTACGGTACGACTCGATGGAAAGCACTCAAAGCATTGTGCTGATGGATGGATTGAATGGTACGGGGGTCGTGGAAGTGTGTAAAGTAAAAAATCTTGCATTAAATACATGTATTTAAAAAAAAAACTTGTGAAAAAGTTGGAAGTTTGACTCCCAATATCTCCGTAACTAGAAGGTTCCCAGGTATAGTCTAGAACAAAAAAATTATCGCAAAGACTGGGAGAACAAGTGCCTTTCGGTTATGTTAAGGGTCTATTTACACCCTTCATATGAATATATATTTTTATACAGGGTCTTCCAACACGAACTTTCGAACTTTAACAGTTGATAGAGGCCACATTATTGAACATACATCTGTCAAATTGGCTCTGATTTATTCAGTCTGTTTTGCCAAATCGCCATGGATGGATATAGAGCTCAACAACACAAATGATAAAATTGTTTTATCAAAATGGGTGTTCAATGTTCCGCGCGCTTCGCCATAATCCTACCGAGAAGACTATTCGCAGTGTGGTGAATTAATTTGAGTCCACTGGTACAGTAAACAATCAACCAACACCCGTACGTCGACGAAACGCAAGATCTGCCGAAAACATCTCCGCTGGCCGTGAGAGTGTGCAGGAAAATCCGAGGCAGTCAATCCGTGAATTTCATGGAAAATTAGACATTTCGGATGCGCGCCACCCAGCCAAGCCGCGGCGAACATTTGAACGATGCCATATTCCATACATAAAGGCATCGACAGGCGTTTCAAACGTATAACACACGCTTTGTTTTATTTTAATTTAAAGATAGTGCTTAATGAAAGACCCGTTATATGTAGATTAGCTTAGATATGCTTTATGTATATTATATGTATATTATTATCTAAATATTACACCACAAATTATCTGCTGTATTGTTTCTCCCTCTTCCTCTAAAGGTGGTGTTGAAACAATGGCGCGCGGAGGCACTACGTCGGGGGGACACTCCTCTGCCGCGGCAAATTGCTGCTCAGCGGACAGTCCTCCGGCGTGATCTCATGCCGACATGGAGAGAGCGACTGTCGCAACCCCGTGCAAAGCACGCCACCATAGTGACAATAAGTCTACTCTTTGAGGAGTGGTTAGAGAGGCGCCACGGCGCCCTCAACTTCCGCCTGACGCAGGTCCTCACCGGACACGGTTGTTTCGGGAGGTTCCTGCACCGAATCGGGCGGGAGGAAACGCCCGGGTGTTTCCATTGCGAGGATCGTCCGGAGGACACGGTGGAGCACACCGTTGAGGTCTGCCTCGCTTGGGCGGAGTACCGCCGTGTCCTCGTAGCGGCGATTGGCGGCAGCGATCTCTCGCGTTTGGCCCTGGTTCAACCATGCTTGAACCAGGTCTGGAGCGAGAGGGAATGGGAAGCCGTCACCTCCTTCTGCGAAGAAGTCATGCTATTGAAGGAGGTGGCGGGACGTGAGACGGAAAGAACCTCATGTCCCAGTCGCCGCGGGAGACGCCCTGGGCGTCGGGGGTCACCTGGTGGCTCCCGGTCACCGTAGGCGTAAGCCTGTGGACGGCGAGAGGTTAGCTCGCCGTCCGGCCGTCCTATGACGACAGGCCGTGCCGACGGTGCGTTCGTGTTCCACGCGCACCTCAAATAGATGTCAGCAACCACGTAGGCGTCCTCATGGGCCGATGCCTGCAAGGGCTGCGGGACTGTTCGAAAGAGATACCGTGGCCCTGGAACACAAAGGGCAAAGAAGGAACATGGATAGGTTTTAGTCAGTCTGACACTCCCTTCCGCTCCGCCGAGAGTCATTTGATGATTTCCCATCCGGAAAAAAAAAATTGTGGTGTTGAAAAGATTGCTTTTAGAGATAAGACCGCCCATTGTGTCTATGTGAAATGTTTTCTTTTATGTAAATTGTAATTTGTATGGTGTACATAATATACACCGTGACTTTTTAGTCGTCTTACAAAGGTCGTCCACTCAATGTACCCGTGTTCCATTTTTAGTTGTAATATTCTATACAAATATTTACTATACATTTATTTTACATTGTCAACAATACATTTCATGGTAATAGGCTTATCACCAATAAAATGGAAGTTAATATACCTATCTGTTGAAATGTGGGTGTACTGTAGACTGTATACATCTCAGAGCATTCAGGCGAGATGTGATGTTATGATGTTGTGTAAACAATGATCATCCAAGCGATTGCAGCCATCGTGATAGATTTGCTGTCTATTATTGAAGAGTTCCATTGCAAGTCTCCGAAGATCAGCATCAGATCTTCACCAAATTGAAATGGGACCACCGCGTAATAATATTCTTCCAAACAAAAAAAAGATCATCAAAATCGGTTCACAATTGGCGAAGATATCGCTGAACATACACACAAAAAAAAAGTAAAAAAAATCAGTTGACTTGATAACCTCCTCTTTTTGGAAGTCGGTTAAAAATAGCTCTTGGCGCGATTTTTTTTTATCTTCCATAATAGGTACAAAGAAAAATAATAATAAAAAGTTAGAATAAAGTTATGAAACATCCTGTTAATGATGTTTACGTGTCAAACGGGAGAACAATACCTACCCAGCACTTGAGTCCAGTAGATCATCGCTCGCAACAAGGTGTTATAACTACGTCATGCGTCATAATACTGAATAATATTTTAATTTTTAAATTCTTAAAATCTCATAAACACCAATTTCTTTTTATGAGTATTCATTCTATACATGAAGTGGGCTGCCGTTGTAAGACGACTAAAAAGTCACGGTGTATATTATTCTATCTATCTAATAAATTCAATACAATTTTCTTTTCCAGTTTAATTATCACTGGAATACTGGCTTTCGGCGCGTATTGGACGACAAAATATTTGTTGAGCGTTTCGGATGCAACTTCCACAACTGCTACCCCTGGACCCCTAACTGCTAATACCCCTAACTACTGATTTGCCGCTAACATTGGTGACGTTAAATTAACCAAGTAACCATGGCAATTACGACAGCAAGAATGAAATTATAAGATGTACAAAGACCTTTTAGTGCTTGGCTAAAATAGTAACTAAAGCCATCAAATTGTCTGAAGAAACAAGATATAATTGAAGAATCGTCATCATCATAATCACCCTATGTGAAACGGTGAACTGCAACTGCTTAAAAAGGGCCTCTCCAATCGCATGCAGCTCGATTCTCGGCAACCCTAATCCAGGTGCTACCAACCACCCTGCGAAGATCCCCCTAGCCTGAGGGCGCCCCACGTTACGTTTGAAGAATATGTCTATCCAACTGCAATCGGTTCTGCGACTAATATGGCAAGCCCACTACCACTTCAGCTTCCTTATCATGTGCGTGTGGTGTGGGGGCCACTTTGTTAAAACTCTTTGAAAATGTGCTTAGGATTTAGTGAACATTCCCCAACAATTGTGAAACTTGGAATCGGATTTTGTGAAAGTCATATAAGCGAGTTATTTACTGTAAAGTTGGGCCCTCAGTTCTCACATAGAGGATTGAGGGCCCACCTGTACCTGAAAAACTTTGGACACTGCATAGAAAGTTTTCATGCCAAAATCTAAGCTCGAAAAACACTATCCTACTTTGTATATCTTCGTTCAAAATGGGCAATCAATTCTCATACACGTAAAAGTTTATCACGCAAATAAAATGAAACCTGACCAGTTTCTTCAATATATTTCACAGACCAATATTTGCTACCAGCATTTTTATCAACGCCATTCGCTATTCGCTAAAAGATCTACACAGCATTTAAAGTTTAAGTTTAGTTTAAAGTTTAAAATTCACAGGTAGTATTAAGAATTATTGTCTACTATTGTTTAGGATGTGATCAATTTTTTTTTACTAGTTATTAAATATTATGTGTGCTGGATTAATCAGGTGTTTGTTTATTTATTATTTCGTTTATTTACTTTTCTTACATATAGTTTTCATTTTTAAATATCTCTTAAAAAAAAAACAGGAGAAATAAACAGTAGCCCATCGGTAACGGGAACAAGGTTCAATCTACAGGTCAGGGCTCCAGAGAGAGGAACCTCCTAACAATACGGGCCGTTTCCCAGGAGTACCACTTTCTGAATCAAGCTCTTGATCCAGCTGCCTAACGAGAGCATCCTCAGGTATTGATCGAGGCTCTTGGCAATTAAACCATGGGCTGATACGACTATCGGCACAATGATCGCTGAGTCCACATCCCACATGTCAACAACCTCGCGAGCCAAGTCAAGATTCTTGATTTGCTTATCTTTCTCGCCTTTCACGAGGTTCTTATCATGCGGGACAGTTTAGTCAACAATCATTGTGCGCCGCTCTGATCGATCCACCACTGCTATATCAGGCTTATTGGCTACAATAGTCCTGTCAGTGATGATGGATTGATCTCAGTACAATGTGAAATTGGTATTTTCGAGAACTAGGTCGGGCACATACCTATAAATACTACGCCAGTTCGGTTTCCACAAGGCTATATTTTATAGTAAGTTGCTGATGGATAATCCCAACCTCAGGTACTTATTCGAAATCTTAACTTCATTCATACTTGCACAGACAAAACCTTCGGTTCTTCCGAAGAGGTCCTCGGAACGTAGCCAGGCTACGGACGCTGATAGATCTACATCGGGCCCATGCAGGGCTCGGCAAAAGCGTCCGTGAAGCTCCTTACTCTGCCATACCTCGCTGCGGTCATTAGTGTCAAGAACTATAGGTTTGCGCCAGTCCTCTTTAGCCAAGGAGAGCGGGGTGAGACCCTTGTCCACCGCGATCACATCTCGAGGCATCCCCACGTCGAGTCCTGGCGTTTAAAAAACCCCGACCCCACACCTCAGCGGCAGATACAGTCTCAGAACCGAAGAACGTGGGTGATGCATTCGATATGCCGTTAACAATGTACGGACCCTCCTATCCGGGGCCTTTGTCCCGGTAGTACTTTCCGACTGCAGGCGAAGCCGCGGGCAAAGGCTAGTGTTCTTAATACAATTGTGTTGAAATATGGCCCGCCTTTTTGCCTCCGTCAGATCTTAAACCAAGGACCGGCAACGATTTAAGGAAACCATCCTGAGATTAGTACCTACTTACTTAATTAATTTTCACTTACTTCATCAATTTGTGCGCTTAGTTTGTGGCAAAGAAAAGGTTTGGAGAATCTGATGCCATCTTTCACAATGTTATACAGACCAATTTATTTTAAGTTTTCAAACGAAAACAATTTACACATTGTAGGAGATTAGGGTCTGATTGAAGCTTGGATTGCAGTACTGCAGCCTTCTATTACGGGAAGCCATGCTGTTAAGCACTCTATGCGTATGACCATGATAGATGGCAAAATCACTTCACAGCTCTCGAATACCTCATCGTAGCCCAAGTAGTAGTAGCGTCCGTGAAGCTCCTTACTCTGCCATACTACTACAGGTTTGCGCCAGTTCTAAAGCGGGGTGAGGCCTTTCATAGGAAAGGCCACCGTCCACTATAGAGTGGACGGTGGCATGTCCGACATATGTCAATCGTACCGTCCTTCACAATAAATTTCCGGTAGTTATTCGTTATCATAACTTCATCCATAATTGCACAGAAAAAACCTCCGGTTTCTCCGAAGAGGTCCCCGGACCGTAGACAGGCTATGGACGCTGATAGGTTTACATTGGGCCCATGCAGGGCCCGGAAAAAGCGTCCGTGAAGCTCCTTACTCTGCCATACTTCCATGCGGTCGTTAGTGTCAAGCACTACAAGTTTGCGCCAGTTCTCTTTAGCCAAAGATTGTGGGGTGAGGCCCTTGTCCACCGCGGTATCAGGACACTAGCGCGAAAGACATATGCGCGAAGGACACTTCCGTGAACCCACTTGCGCGAAAAGACATATGCGCGCATGGACTTTTGGGCGATTAGACTTTTGCGCGAATGGACTTTTGCGCCCATAGACACTTACGCGCATATACACATGCGCGCACATGCACTCTGCTTCTAGGAAATATTCCCTCAGACAGCATATCTCGCGATTTGAGGAGAGTTTGTGCGTTTAAAAAGCCTCGACCTCCACACTTCCGCGGGATATACCAGTCTCTTAAGCAAAGAACGTGGGTGATGCATCCGATATGCTGTCTACAATGAACGGACCCTTCTATCCAGGGCGTCAAGTTCTGTTTGAGTTTATTTGTATTAAAACCGGTATGACCCAACCGTTGAAGGCACACAAGCGGCCAGAGAAGCGCTCCCTCAGCGATTGTTAAGTTAGGGCTTATGCTTACATTCATGACCGCACATTTGTCCACGCCGAATTCCATCCTGATGGGCTGAAGTCGCTACTGAAAGTTTCAGTAGCTTCATCAGTTGCAAATTGTTGGGCCATTCATGTAAAGGACCACCCAGTACCGCCGGCGTTAGGAGGGGGCGAGATGGGGCGACGGTCCGGACCTCCAAATTTGGGGGGGCGCCGAGGAAAAATCGGAAAAATAAGAACTCAGTGCAAATCTCCAGCAAAAGCTCACTGTTGGTTCTAATTCCGATATCGACGTAAACTGAGTATGTAACGAGCTCATAAGTTAGAAGCTTTTTCTCCCGGATGATATATATTTCGTGTATAACCGTGCTCAATTTATATGTCTGCGCAATATTCAAGAACTGTAACCAAATAATACGGATTGCGTTCCGAGTTTTTGCAACTATTCCGGTTACAGTTGCAAGTGGAGAACGTAGTTTTTCAAAATTAAAATTAATAAAAAGTTATGTCCGATCAGCTGTCTCTCAATCGAGACTCTCTAACCTGGCTACTCTTTCGATTGAAAATAAAATCGTATGGAAATTAGATTTTTCTAATTTAATTCGTGTATTTGCTGACTAAGGGCTCATTTATGGAGACGCGGTGAATCACGCGATTGTGCGGAGCGGTCCGTTTTCAATTAAAACATATGGCGATGTGTGAGAGCGTTTACGGAGAAGCGATTTTATGCGCGTTTTTGCTTGAAATGCGGCGTTGCCCGCAGATGACACCACCGCGTCGCACGCAGCCTTCAACGCAGCGGTGCACGCGGTGTCACATGCGCAAATACGAACATATGGCAGATGACACCGCCGAAAAGTTACTCCTTCAACCTGAAATGGCTGGAAGAATTTGGATGCAATTTTGCATACTACTAAAATCGATTTTAACGCGGACGAACTCACTGGTAAAAGCTACTAATTTATGCTTTATTTATTCTCAGTGCTCTTCTGTCAGCTGCCCTTATGATCGCCGTGTACCTAGGCAGCAAGTATTTCCTAGATATGGACCGCAAAAACAATGCAGTTTCCATAGGAAAACTTACCGGACTAAGTAAGTAACTCATAATCATTAAAAAATTAAAAACTATTAAATTTTTGAGACAATGTTGGACCGGTCAATATGGCGACACTTGGGGGAGGCCTATGTCCAGCAGTAGACGTCTTTCGGCTGAAATGATGATGATGATGATGATAAAATTTTTGAGTCATGACAACTAATTTATCCTTTATTCTAGGCGATGAAAAAATCATCCAATTGATGTCAGGAAAAATGATTGGATGATCTGCAGAACACCAATCAAGTTTAGGATAGTTTTTTTCAATTAATAGATACCTAATTCTGTATACTAAGAAAATGTATATAATTATATAAATTTACACAAACATTGAAGAGACTAATAAATAATGCTCAATTATTGAATAATTTCGTGATTAATTTGTTCAGTCTACAGAATTCCAGTATTTAGGATTCCAGTTCTTGAGGTTTTTGGTGTTTTTTAAACATATATGAGCATTGATTATTGATTGATTTAGTTATACTAATTCCGGAAGAATGTTGTGGTCACAGTACAAATCCACGAACGCAGACAGTCGCACACGTAGGTATGAGGGTCTTGTTAGCCTAGTAGGTATTCGCTCGCGTTCGAAACGAGTTAACGAGTTTTTACTGTAATTTACGTAGTTTTAATTATTTTTGAGAAAAAAAAATACCTATAATAAAAATTATAGAAATCGATTCAGTAAACGATTCTGAACAAACTAATTTCAGGATGTGCGTTAATTATGTTACATGTTGTATATGTTCTAAGTAAGAAAAATGAAAAAGCAGAATAACCTAGTTTAACTTGAGGGTTCCGTTACACAGCCATAACTGTTAAGGCAGTTTAACCGATTTTAGGACTTCGCCAGCGGAGTTAGAATTATTTGCTATGAGCTCAGCTTTAGCACAGTGTTTTCAACATCTACTTTAAAAACAAGTGACTGTTCTTTTACAAAATACAGGAAACCTAGGGCCTAGTGAAAATGTTGTATACATTTTCACTAAGCCCTAGGTCTCCGGCAACTTTCTTTGTCTTGGCACATGTAGCTATGGTATGATTTGAGATATACCTAATTATTTTAATTATGTTAGACTTACGCCCATTTTGGTCAAGATCCAATTCACAGCGTCATTTTTATCGTAGAGGTAAATTATGAAATCTACCTTTACGTTCATGGATGTACTGGCAAGATATACAATGTAACATGTATAATGTAATTTATTATGAAAGCGCTTGCATAGACAGATACCGTTCAAAAGACAAATATGTATTACTTCTTCTAATCACAACTCGGTACGTCCATACTCTTCCGGTCCTATTACAATGGTCGATGATAATAGATTATTGTTTCTTGTATTTACAAAATACCGTTTCTCTATGCCATATCCCAACTGAAACGATCGTAAAACGAATACGCGCCTGACGTTATAGTTGTGATCGGTGGACCTAAGGGACATGTATCCGGGATATGATCGAACTTCATTGCCTCGGCGCTTTTCTGATGGACGCCACTGATGATTCTGGTTTTCAAGAATTGCAGTGGTTTGTGAATAGTGTGGCGGGCTTTCCACTTGTCCAGGCCCTCTGTATACGGGATATCTCTCGTGCAAGTTTCCTGGTACCCTGAACATGTCTTCTTTTTATCTTCCAAATAAATGAGTGTTATCCATGCTGAAATTTAAATGGACGTTTTTCTGCAGCAAAATGGTTTGGTTTTGGTTGTGCAGCCACGAATATATTAATAATAACAACCAAATGGGTCGACCTTCCAGGTTAAGTAGTGGATGGGTGATCATCAGTACGTACCGACTTTCCGCCGTGTCTCGGATCTTTGACAGTTGTTACGAGTTGTTGGAAACCCGAAAGTGACAACCAGCTTTACATAGGGGTATCGTATTGCTTAGTAACTAGATTGTGGAGGTCAGATAGGCAATCGCTTCATAAAATACTGTTATTCAGCTTCATCCGGTAAGACTGAAAGCCGACCCCAAAATAGTTTGAGACATGCTAGGCACATAATGTGTACAGCCACACGATTAGCAACAACCACTTAAGCGCGCTTAACGTATATTCGTGCGTCGGATCGCACTGATTATGACACGGGACACTCGACTTATAGTTATATTTGGATATCTAATAGGTAGGTCTATTTTGTATACATCCCCTCGACGTTGTTTATTATTTTGTAACCTTTAATAAGCTAAGTGTTCTCACAAAAACGGTAGTGCTATTCGAGTTGCGAGACCAAGAACACTTAAATTACATTGAAATAAAGAAAAAAATAAAAAGTTAACTGCTTCCGAAGCTGTGAGCAATTTTTTTAAAGTGGTTAAGATCTTTATTTTCGCCTTAAATTACAAGCAAACCGAATATACCTACTACATACATTTTGGAATTAATGGGTGATTCTATGAAACAATCGTGTTTATTTGAATTGAGTAATTGTAAAAAAAAAACTTACATGATATCTAACAAGAGTTAGAGAGGTTTTTAATTAGAGAAACCGAAGGTTACTTTGTATACAATCGTGAAACAATCACGGGACTGAAATTTAAAAAATGGCAGCGGGTCTGTGAGTATTTTTTTTTTCTTCTTTGTTTATTGAGGGTTTGATCATGTATGACCATGCCACCATCATAGGGGCATTCTATGTCTATCTACGCTTAATACCTAAGTTTACGATTTTGTATAACTTTTTGTCTGGTCCTGGACAGGTCCAGGACCAGACCGATATCAATGTTGTCGTGTTTGTGTAAAATATTGCACAGTATTTTAAATAACGGAATGAAAAAGAATGGTTCATCGAAAAAATTTTTGGTTCCCGTCATGCCTAGCAGAATGACGTCATTACAATAGTAACGTAGTCTTTCACATTTTCTTACAGTTACATTCTTCTGCTTGCAGCTTTTGCATTTTCAGCTTTCTGGACCACGAAATACATTTATGAGATTTATAATAACAATGAAAAGACTACAACGACATTCAAACCAATATTACACGAATATTTCCCAATTTTGGATAAAAAATACGATCAATTAAACATCGCAAATCTGTAATTGTGGGTCAAGTAGTAACTAAATTCATTACCTTGAATAAGATGATAATGCAGAAGTAGAAATATTTATTAGACATACAGACAATTATAATACTTTTATATTAATATTTAATTGAATCCCGACGTATTAGCTTAGATGTAACTTTTTTAGATTTACTATATATTTTATTGATAATTAAAGAAAACAGTATATCTATAAGACATAGTCAAAATCGAATGAATGCTCAAATTGAATGAATCGAAAGTTTTGTAAATAAAACAAGCACAAAAAATGCCCGTTACAATGTAAATGTAGTAACGCAGCCTTTAACATTTTCTTGCAGTGTCCTTTTGCTTGGAGCTTTTGCATTTTCAGTTTTCTGGACCACTAAATTTGTACGTGAAATTTATGACAACGCTATGCGCAATGTCACAACGCCAGCAACAATAACAATGAAACCATTTATAAACATCATTACAACACTGAAGGATAAGGAGTTCCTTGAATACGAAGATTGACGACAATGGTAGATATTGCTTTTTAATTTGCTTTTAACTTCCACATTCGTGAACCAATGTTTGAAAAATTACTTATGTATTATTCTCAATTGAAATAAGTCAAATGTACTTTTCGACCGCTATTTGGAAATTGGTTTGTTGGTGTTGAAGCGTAAAAAATAGATTACGCTTTTGATGAAGTCATAACGAAAAATGTTGCATAGATGGATCAAATGACTTAAACACATCTTTGTAGCGTCATAACTACTTTTCATGTAATTTTGCCCAGTAACCTTTAATTCAGATTTTTTCTGGTATTTAGCAGCATCCGGTTAGACTGGAAGCCGACCCCAACATAGTTGCGAAAAGGATGATGCTTTAATTCAGATTTTCTTGAAATTCTTTTGATTAGGTCTCATCCTGGATTAGGCGGTTGATGCTGAATCGTGGATGAGACCTCTAAAGAAAATTGGCACCTAATTTAAATAGAAAATGACAATTGTTTTCTTTTTTTTACAGATTTTTAATGAGTGCTACTTTTTGTCATGTGGCATATTCTATGTAGTATACCTCCCATAAAATTAGTGATGAGAAGACAATGGCCTTAGCGATCCTGATCCTGAATCTTACGAGACTTTTGCGAACTGGACGTACACTTGGACGACAAATTTTGCTGGAAATGGGATTTGACATTGGGATTTTTGGATAGATTACAACCGACTTTAACATATCGACATAATGTATCATATGCAGAGAGTAAGGGACAGCCCTCAGTGAATTCAGTATATCATACTAAGATGACCGGTACAAGAAATTATTTCAACGTTATGGGAATCCAATAAATTTGATTAGTTTTATTCCCTCATACGCAATGTATCGTTACCGTGGCACACGTAGCGAACGGCAAGGGCGACGACGAGTTTGATGAACTCTGTAGATAGGCAGGAAGTGAACAGTTGATTTCACGCGTCGTTCGTTAAAGTATTTCAACATCCATTAATGGTTATTTTTTATTTTAGACGTATTATTTACATAAATGGAGTGCTGCGTACAGAGAATGTAATTTTACATTGAAATAAAGGAATACTAACTGATAAAAAAAAAAAGAAAAAGTATTCCTGAGAAAAATTCCGGTGGAATATGATTTAAAATAAGGAGCTGAATGCACCCTGTCAGTTTGCGGAGGGCTGTCCCTTACACCCTGTATGCACGAAACAAAGAACTCGCTGATATAGTGAGGGATAGTATGTAGGTGTTTTTAATATTAATTTTTACTCATTTATGGCGCTATTGATTGATTTAATGTATTTTATTTGGTAGCTTTACTTAATCAATATTATAGAAGAGTTTAACTGCCTCGTTGATATAAGTGGTCGGAAGCGCGACTGTTGAGTAAGAGGTCCTGGGTTTGATTCCCGGGTCGGAAAAAGTGTTATTGGGTTTTTCCATCAGGAATTTCTCAGTAGCAGCCACGGAGACTGAATTTGTGCCCGGTTGGTGGCAATAGGCTCGCCCTCTAGTACATGGGATTTTAAGATAACTGGCGAAATGTGGGTTTACTATTAGGTACACCTCTGCCTAACCCTCCCAAGATTACAGGCGTGATGTTATGTTGTGTTTAACTACGAAAATCAAACACCGGACTTAAGAAAGATCAATTAATATCAGATAAGACAGTATGCTATTTTTAGCTGCTACCTGCTAAACAGGGTGACTGGATCTGGACCGCCATAGCAAATTCGCATATAGAGGAGGTCATTTACTAATTATTGAAAGCTACTTTGGGAGATGTATCAACTTTTATACCTTATTTAGAATTTTCCAATTTTTTTTTTTACCCTATTTTAAGGGAAGTTCCGACACGACATATTTTAATAACAAAAGTTTATGACTACCAACAAATAATAAAAAAAAATACTAAAATAATGAAAGAAACTGAAGATGAATGCTTGATATCAAATGTTGGAGAAATCTAAATAAAATAAAAAAATCGACATAAATCTCCTAAACTATAAAACTTTAGCTAGGGAAAGTAAGGTGTAATAATAAGCAAATGACCTCCTCTATATGCGAATTTGCTATGGCGGGTCCAGATCCAGAAAAGAGCGATTTGACCGTTGTCACTAACACTAAGAGCGTACGTAATTTTCAAAGAAGAAATATTGCTGTTTCTTCAATATTTATATGCATTCATGAAGAGCTCAGTATGTTGGGTGATAAGTATTTTATGCAAATGTGTATATTAAATATAGATTATAAACAAGTATGCAGGTAATCCTGAAGACATACTTAAGCTAACATCTTCAGAAACACTTTTGTAAGTAAACGAGAATGAAGATATGACTTTTTGTAATTAAATTTAAAGGATTTTTTGTAATTTTTTCTTGTATTCGTGCAAATACCCAACTTTTCCTCGTCTCAATTAATTGCTGGCATTAAGGACTCGTATAATTTGTTTTGCTGTAGGTACGATGAGCAAAGAAGAAATACTGCTCGGCCATCAACAGGATTAACGGCTACCAAGTGGTAACGGGTAGTGGTTACGAGTTAAGAGTTTTGGGTTCGCATTACTTTGTGTAATATATTTCGTCACCACTGCTGCACAAATCCTCAACAACTAAAGGGTTTGACGGTAGGCTGTAACAAGTAATTAATCACCATTTAAGTAAACGTAACCCAAAAGGGACTAGTAAGAAACTATTAATGATGGAATTAAAGGATAACTCACCCCTTTATTGTTGATTATTTCACAAAAAACAATATGTATTGGTATCACTGCTCTCAAAACGGTGACAGAAAACATCGTGAGGAAACCGGCATGTCCTAGAACGTAAAATCGAAGACGTGTCATCTACCAACCCGCACTGGGTCCGCGTGGTGAATTATAGTCCCATTGCGTCTCATATAGAGGAGGCCTGTGTCCCAGCAGTGGGAACATTATAGACTGCGTATGCTTTTGTTGTGAATCAAAAATTCAGTAAATCTGTTGGTTGTTGTAGCCCATAGACATCTACAATCCTAGTTGAAATGTGTCATGTGCGTCTAAATACATCGGCGGTCATTCTCAAAAATAAATAAAATACGCTTTTGAGTATATCTTACTACTACAATATAACTTTACAATATACAAAATAGTTAGTTTTCAGCATTCCGGAACTCTTTGGAAGAAGCTAATTCTTCATTCAGCAATTTTCCTCTTCTATTTACCAAACTTCGCACCGACTGACTTCGCTTCCTTTTCCAATTTACTTGTTCTTCATCGTGTGGTTAGTGCTTAACCTGGTGTCAGACTTTTTAATACCTCCCATGGGCCTCGTGACTTGGCTTTACTTGCCGTCGAGAAATATTTCACTGGCATGCTGATTACTTACGTAATAAACAGAAATATAAACAGTAACAATGCATGTCCATTTGCTTTGGTCATTATAATTATTTTACTCGACCTTGCGTCGGTTTCATAAATATCCTGTCCTGCATCCAGCAGGAAAGAAGATATCCATTTCTCCCTATCTCTATCTCCTTCTTCGTGTGCTAGTAGTGCTTGGTGTGGTAGATGAAACCTGTTGTCTTATTGCGATGTACCTGGTAATCTATCTTGACGATTTTTGCCTCGTATCAAATTGCTATAACGATAGTATTGCTAATGTTGAAATTACAAAGACATTTCTTTGTTCCTTGGGCTTTATTATAAATGAAGCTAAAAGTTGTATGATTCCTAGTAATTCACGTAGATATTTAGGATTTATCATTCATTCTAAAACTATGGAAATTAGCTTGCCTGCTGAAAAACGTTAACGTTAACGTAAAATTTAAAAAAAACCTCAATAGGTGTTAAATTAGGGATTTTGCTCGCTTAGTAGGACTCATAACATCTGCTTGCCCTGCCATTAAATATAGCTGGCTACTAAAGAGTTTGAGCGATGTAAATTCTTATGTCTAAAAGGCAATTATAATAATGAGAAGTTCATGACTATATCTTCTACTTAATATTCTGATTTTGATTGGTGAATAAATTCCATTGATAAATCTGTTTGCAAATTAATATTTGATGAATACAATTTAGGAATTCAGACTGACGCCTCAACTACGGGATGACGGGGGGGGGGGGTACACCTCATCCCGTAGTACAAGCTATAGCTTGTGAGGGAAAAACAGCAAGTGGTACTTGGAGTCAGTAGGAAACAGCTTATTAATAATTAAGAATTACTGGCTGCGTTTATCGGTCTATAAATAATTTCTAAAAATTTATTAGGTTGTCAATTTTTTTTAAGAATAGACAATACGACTGCAATAAATCGCATGGGAGGTGTGCAGTTTCCCCATTTAACAAAACTTCTTAAAAGTTTATGGTAATGGTGTTAGGCTCGCAACATTTTCGCCTCTGCTCTGTACATGCCAACAATCGAGAACAGAATCGCCGATTCTAAATCGAGTCGAGTTCACCGCGACATTAAATGGAAATTATCAAACTATGCCTTTCAAGAATTAGTTAAATCGTTCGGCCAGCCATAGATAAGTTCGCTAGTCGTATAAATAAAAAATGTGCTAGATTTTTATCATGGCACAAAGACCCTGACTAGAGAACTATTTGCTAGAAGCATTCTAATAGATGGTAATTGAGAAATCACTTACACGATTGTTTGTAAAACCTATCCTAGGTTTAATTATAAAAATTGTGATATGTAGGTATATCATTTAATGCCTCTCCAATTGCATAATCATTTGTGGTTTACCTATGATTCAATCTTTTGTTGTTTCAATACTTTATTGATTTATCTAACACCTTAATGCATTCATTTCACAAATTACTCTCAATATCTAAGTTAGACCTACCTAACTGGATCGTTTGTCCCAAGTAGACATAATCGTCTACAACTTCGAGTGTAGAGTCTCCGATCTTGATAGGAGTGGGTGTTACATGGGCATTCAACATGACTTTGGTTTTGTCCATGTTCATTTTAAGACCCACTCTTTCGGAAGCTCTACTGAGGTCATCGAGCATAGTACTGAGGTCCTCCATGGTCTCAGCCATGACCACTATATCGTCGGCAAACCGAAGGTGAGAGATGTACTCGCTATTGACGTTGATGCCTAGCCCTCTCCAGTCCAGAACCTTGAAGACATCCTCCAGTGCAGCGGTGAACAGTTTCGGAGATATGACGTCTTCCTGTCTCACACCTCGCTGCAGAAGGATAGGTTCCGAGGTCTGGTCCTGAAGTCGGACTGACATGGTGGCGTTTTTGTACAAATACTTCAACACCTCGATGTACCGATAGTCAATTTGGCACCGTTGGAGAGACAGCAGTACAGCCCAAGTCTCGATCGAATCGAAGGCTTTCTCGTAGTCCACAAACGCTAAACAGAGAGGTAGGTTATACTCTTCGGTCTTCTGTATAACCTGCCGCAGCGTATGTATGTAGTCTACGGTGCTAAAGCCTTTCCGAATCTGGCTTGTTCGGGAGGCTGAAAATCGTCAAACCTGCGCGCGAGACGATTCGTGCAAATGACTTTTGAAAACAACTTGTAGACATGACTTAGAAGTGAGATGGGCCTATAGTTCTTCAGCCGGGTATTGTCGCCCTTTTTGAAGAAGAGTACCACCACACCCCCGCACCATGCCTGCAACGTTTTCCCCTCGAGTATGACGGAACCAAACAGCATTCACAGCTTCTGAAGGGCCTTAAGTACCGGTTTTCCACCTGGCTTGAGGAGTTCGGCCGTAATTCCATCATCACCCGGTGCCTTGTTGTTTTTAAGCTGTTTCAGAGCCATCCTAATCTCGTACAGGCTGACATCCGGAATGTCTGCGGTATAGTGTCGGGTCAGTCTAGCTCTTGGGTTGTATTTTAAACTTGGCTCTTTCCAAATCATCTGGTAGGATTAGTGAAGCAAGTTCATTTTTTTCTGCCCTTCAGGCAATGTTTATTTTTGAAAGAAACGTACGAAACGTGCTGCTTTTTACCACACCCATTGTAGTAAACGATTACCTCACCTTTCTGTGACTCGTTGGTCATATTTATCACGTATTATAAACACGGTTTCTAAACAAAAACAAAACCGCATTAAACTGTTTACTGAAATGGCTGACAACACGCAGCAGGAATGGGATGTTGATAGTATTTTAGCCGCAGAAATCTTTTGCAGTGCGCTAACATCATTCAATTTTATTTTTTTCTTTTCCCTGTTTCACAAGATATTTGAAAAGACCAACGGCTTGTACAACATAATTCAAAAAACACAAAAATGATGTTGGTTTTTGTGTCAACTAAATAAAAGATGTTTGGTATCATGGTTGCACAATGAATTCCTAGCTAAATTAAGTTAAATTTATAAAGATGCATTGATAAATAATTCTGCTTCACGTTTAAGACGCAATGTCACTTGAGGTTATACAGAGTAAAAACGACTCTTTGTCCAAGAAATTGATAACATATCTTCCGAAATTAAAGATAGATATTATTCAGAAATGTTTAACGTACAGTTTTTAAAATTGCATAGTCACAAACAATTTGATAATTATAATGGCGCTTTTCCGACAGCGGCATTCAGATTCGTTATTCAGCATTTACGTAAACTATTTTGATAGGGAAACTTTAAAGATTCAGTTGATAAGTTTGAATTATTTATTTATTAAAACAAAGCTTGTAGAAATCTTAACTAAGAGCAATCTTAACTAACATAATATGCTATTGTTACATCCATATCCATAATCGAATTGGGTTGTAGAATATTCGGTGGTTGTTATAATATCGGTAGGTTCAGTGGTTGTTGTTATCATTGCTGCTCTTCTCTCGTCATCTATCGCCCAAGCGACGGGTCCCAATCTGATGAAATGGCAAAAGGCAAAAGGCAATTCGTAAGACATAACATGACTTAATTTTACAAATGTAACTGTCAGTGCACAAATACATGGACGCGAGCACGCCTGTAGAAAATACAAACATGCACATACACATCACATATTGCTCCGAGGAAACGATACGTAATTCCAAAATAATTGCAAAAATCAAAATCAAAGCATTTATTTCAAGTAGGCCAGTTACAGGCACTTTTGAATTGTCACAACAAAGACAACGAGAAAAGTAGCTACAGTCCCTGTCACCAGGCATAAAAACTGTAAAAGTACTGTAGTTGCCCATTCCCTAACGTAGATCTCTATGGAGAAGAACGGGCAAGAAACTCCATGGACACTCTTTTAAATCAGAATACTTTAACAAAACCTTTGTTACATCATTTATGTTGAGATGGTACATTATGTGAGAACGATGTAGCAAGGTGTGTACGTTAAAAGTGTCAAAAAATAATAATAATAAATAATACTTTTTGTCCACAGTAAAAACAATTCAAAAATAAAATAATTAATTCAAATAAGTCGTGGCAACCAAGAGATGACCAGTCACAACTGACAGCGCCCGAACATGACGCATGTATCAGCACTATTCAACTCAACCATTTTGAAGGGAACTAAATGATCCGACACACGCGCCACCATCAGCGAGACATTTGAGTGAGCATGACACTCTTAACCGCCAGGACACATTCAAATCAAGAAAAAAAAACGTAGGTTTCCAGCGAATGACAGCTTTCTAGTACATAGTACTCACACAATATGGGTTATGCGGTTATATAATACGAAAGAGATTGAATTTATACAATGCAAAGATAGTTGTACAATCTTCAGCAGCTCCAACGTACTATTTAATGCTATCCATTAATGCGCCCCTGTCCTTGTGGAGCAGGACCGGCATTGAGCCAAGCATTTTTATCAGCGATATAATCTTCCAACTTGTAATATGCTTGGTTACATAGTGTGCGTTTAATGCATGTTTTAAATTTCGTTTCATTCAGTTCAAGAATACTTTGTGGAATTTTATTATAGCATCTCAAACAGTACCCCATGAAAGATGAATCTACTTTAGCGAGTCTGAAGCCTGGCTGAACTAATTGGTCTCTGTTTCTAGTACCGTAATTGTGTATGTCACCTCTTTTATTAAAAAATGTAGATTTTTTCTTACGTACATTATGTTTTCGTAGATGTATTGACAATGTACCCTCATGATGTTCATTTCCTTAAACAGTTTCCTTAGAGAATCACGCATACGAACATTATATAGGGTGTGGCGTAAGTAGTGGTCCACCGTTCATGATTCGATGAACCAGATAATTAACTATAACAATTAAAAATTTTAACCATTTTTACCCAAGGGTTACGAAAATATTTCCTTTTTGTCTTTTATTTACGAAATTTTTATCTTTTTTTACATATTTGTTTGTAGTTTCAACAAAAACCATTATTTTTTGATTTTGATTTCTGTTAATTACTGCTGAATACTAGAGCTATCATGATAAATTATGATTTTTTATGTAAATTCAGCTCTTTTGAAGAAATTGTTGGTTCTTCTCTAATTTTAACCCTAATTTTTAAAACACCTTCAAGTTCAAGAGCGATTTTTGTAAAAAAAAACGTACATAGTCAGTGCCCATGCATTTAATAATATGCCTACTAAATACCGATTTCAAAATGATATCACTATAACAGATCCAATAATTTAACAAAAAGATATTCAATTTTAATTGAAGAAAAGAAGATTTTCATGAAACTACTTTTTTAAACTTTGTTGCGTTAATACTATTACAAAACGTATAAAAACTCAAAAAACGGATACAATGTAACTTTTTACAATTCAAATGTGAATTGTGTTAAAGCACAAACATGTCAGGTAAAAAAACCCTGACCTTTTTTTACCTGAAACATGTTTGTTTTGTTAACAAAAACCGGTTGAAGCTCTCGCAATCGAGTTACGCACAATAAGAGTGATAAGGAAGAGATATGGTAGGGTATTGCTATCTCTTTCATTACTAACGTTGAAATCTTCAGAAATCTCGAAATGATTTAGTACGATCTCGTCACTCGTGTCGTGCGTCGTATGCGTTTCGTTTTTATTCTGCCTGTGTTTACCTCCGCCATTTTTTTACCCCTGCCTGCCCCCGGACTCTGTTTAATTTGCCTACTGATTGGACTTGTTGTTTTGGTGATCTCTGCGATATTGGCTACGTGTACTGGTGACTTTGGCTTGCTCAACGATTTGGACAAACGTGCAGTGCAGTGACAATTAAAAAATGTCTCGGTACACACCGCGCGAATATGCTGACATGCATTTTATTTATGGCGAATGCAGAGGTGCCGGTAGAGAAGCAGCTCGACTTTATCGGGAGAGATATCCCGATCGAAGACATCCAGACCACCGAGTTTTTGGAAGAGTGCATAACGCATACACCGAGGGAAGGATAACTGGCACAGGCGTAGGCGGTGCAGGTGAAGGACGAACGCGACGACACAACGATGAAGAGGTAATGAATTTAGTTACAGAAGATCCTTCAACATCGGTCCGTGTCTTAAGTCGCAGAACTGGCATATCAACTAGATCTGTACATCGAATACTCAAAAGACATGAACTGTACCCATACCACTATCAAAGGGTACAGTCATTGCTACCAAGAGATTATCAATTGAGAGTAACATTTTGTAGAGTAATGCTACGCAGAATAAGAGAAGACCCGCAGTTTTTTAATAAAATACTATGGAGCGACGAGTCATCCTGCAAAATAGATGGATATTTAAATCTACATAATTTGCATAACTGGCAGCTAGAAAACCCGCATCTCATAAGGCAAGACAGATCACACTCATCAATTTAAAATAAACCTTTGGACCGGAATCATTAACGGACAAATAATCGGTCCACACGAGCTGCCAGAAACATTAAATGCAGAAAGATATTTAAGGTTTTTGCAAATTGACTTGCCCTTGCTTCTGGAAGGTGTCGTTCCTGAAGTCCAAGAAGACATGTGGCTGCAGAACGATAGCTGTCGCGCTCACTACGCTGTTAGAGTACGAGAGCACCTTGATACAGCGTATCTTACATATTAGTTATGCAATTAATATGTAAGATATTTAAGGATTCACTCTTTACATCGTACACTTAAGAAACACGATTACTTTTAGTTTCCTCGAAAGAAAAAAAAATTCAAAGTAATTTTTTAAAAACAATATAAACCCTAGTAAATACTTCACGGAAGATCATGAGATTTTTAATAATCACAAAACTACATGTTTTCTATAACACATACATTTTACATTTTCGAAATGTGTATTTGTTTGAATAATATGAAGGAAATACCTAAATTAGCGTGCGTTCCGTTCATTCTAACCAGAGCCGCCACGTTTCCCCCCTATCCGCTTTAGTCCTGGTCGCTTAAAGCTCGGCGCTCTTTTAACTTAGCGCACTCAGGATCATTCGCACAAGGGTCTGGGGTTGTTGTTTTGGTGGTTGTTGTTTCGCCGGTTGTTGTTTCGATGGTTGTTGTTATGGGGGTTGTTGCTCTATTCTTGTCATCTAAATATTTCACTAAGTTCACCGCTCCCCAATACGTTATGAACACCACCATTGAACCAACCAATACACTGAAAAAAAAAACTTCATAAATAACGAGACACCGTTTTTTTTTCACGTAATACGAGGTGTTTATTAAATCACTCCGAACCTATACAGAAAATTTTCATCAGTTATTTTAAAAAAATCCGTTGTTTCCTACAAAAATGCAATGTATACACGGGCAAAATGTATGGAACACCTGTTTTTTTTTTTAAATTACCGATGAAAGTTTCTACATGGGGTTCGGAATGATATAGGTACGTAATAAGTGTAACCGTTTTTGCGTCCTGTAACCCAAAAAGAAGACGGTAGAATACTCCATCTCCAATTTACGTAACATAACATTACGCCAGAACTCACTGGTATGCAGACTAGGCAATGGTGTATAGTACCTACTCCGACATTTCATCAATCATGTAATCAAAGGCAGGTCACACCACACGTCCACCCATAAATCTGGACTGCGGGCTGTTACCAACAAATTAATATTAATGGGTGTAAAATACCCTTCACGAAACTGAAGGGCAAGTGTTCTCAATTGTGATCATTGTTTTGTTCTGGACCATACCTGGGAACCTTCTACTTGTGGAGAAATTCTAGGTCAGAGTTTCAAGTTTATCACAACTTTAAAAAAAAATACAAGTTTTTAATGTTATAAGTTTAGTTTAGTTAGTATTTATATTAATGTACAGTCAGCCCCAAAAAGATGTAAACACAGACTAGGAACCGTCTACAACCATTATTCCATAATTGTGTCTGCAATTTATAGCTACAAAACAAGTAAACAACTCATTTCAACAAAACCTCTTACACAAATGCCGGATACATAACGTCCCCGTAGCCCGAAAAGTCACTAACTCGAAAAACCTAGTTTTGAGATATTGAGAGTTAATGTTTTTATAAATATAAATATTCATAACTTCGGCTTGTCATTACATAGCTTTGCAGTTTTAGCTTTATTTTGAAGGGTGTCCCCTTGTTTCGCAGACAGAAATCTCATAGAATATCGTTTCGCCAAAAATGTTTCGCCAATAATATTTGGTTCTTTTATTTTCATTTCCAATATTATTGTTTTAACGACTATTTACTTGAATGAAACATATTTCACAGAATTACAATTCAATGAATGTTATAATCACATTTTTTTTATTTAACAAACTTACCAAACTGTAGAATTCTTTTTTAACGAACATTGTCTGTTCGGTGTATTTTTCCTTGGTATTTTATTTCAACGAAAATGTAAAAGTAGACGTTATGCTATCCATAATTTTATAAATAAATATACTCACAGTCGAATGCATGTGTCGTACCCCTATTTCTTATGTTGTTTTGTATAAACTACTCACCACATCAACATATACAAGGCATTGTGGCACGAAAAACTTTGGATGTAAAAGAGAGTGTAGCGAGCTCAGGACTTGGGGCACACCGACTCCGGACAGGACAGTTAGGTTACTTTAAACCCTGCACACATAAATAGGCGCCTTGCCTAGCGAGGCTACCCGTCGACTACGCCTTATTGCAATATTTTGATATTTACTTTGACGTAGAAACGTTCAGATTGCTCCGACTAAATAGGTTAGGTTAGAACTGTGACCAACTACGATGTCAAAATTGGTCGCAGTAATAAAATTAGGGCACTCCAACAATTATGAACCGCAAAATAAACACAGTACGTACGTGTATATTAAGTCACTATTAATGAGAATAACAAGACTACTCGTATTGTTTTTGTGAACGCGGTGTTATTATTTTATAGGAGGGTATGCATTTTGTCAAAGGGATGAATAGAAACATTTAGAAACTGTTACTCGATAAAATGTTTTTCTTTGTATTTAAAAAAGTATTTGATTTGTTGTTCTATGATATGAATATCGAAACATTAAATTTTATTTGTAACAAAAATCTACGATTTAAGTTTTTTCGAAGTAATTATTCTGCGTATTGAGTATTCTATGAATTGATAATATAAGAAAAATTTTATATAAAATGAAATTCTATAAAACTTTTGTCTATAAAACAGTGTACAACTATTTTGAAGATACTAAAATAAAATTTATATTATAAGCGTACATGAAAAACTTCTAATACTTGAGAAAAGGAAAAAAACTACAGTTAATTAATTATTTTCCATCAAATCTTTGGCTTAGTTGCGAATTAATGAATTTTCGACCGGAGTTAGTGACTTTTCTCTCAGATCGAAAGTGTTAAAAAGAAAAATAACTAGAGTTAAGTAAAGTCGAACTAACTGTTAGGTGTATCAAATGTTTAAAGTAAATTCTAACTATCTATATATACGAAGCTTGTGTGGTAGGTTTAGTGATAAATAATGACATTAATAAGTAATGGAACTGTTTTTATAAAATCAATTAAAGTTAATTAATGTTTTCTTATTTAACCCAAAGGTTGACTGGTAGAGAATGCCTTGTGGCATTAAGTGCGCCTATGTATCACTATTGTACATGAAGTTTAAATAAATAATAAATAAATAAAGTTTAATCAAAGTTTTGTGTGAAAAAATAACGAAATATTACAATTATAATACAAAAATCTTCTATCTATTACGTCTTTACTAGTTGGTAAAGATTGGTACCACAAGTGGATACAGACATACATTATTAAGGTCTCTCTTTTTTGCCTTTGAAATAGGCAGTGGAAAAGGGTATCCCTGTGGTATTTTATAATTTTTCAAGTCTTGTAATAGTTCTTCTGTCCCTTGTCCATTCGTTTGTTCTTCTTGTTTCCTCGTCTTCCTATTAATGGGAGTAGTTTCTATCTGACATATACCTAAAATATTAAATTCTATTTAGAGACCATCGTGCTGGTAACTAAACTTGGCGACACCCGGACATTGTCTCTCAAATTTAAGACATTAAATTTTTAATTTTGTTGCCTTGTTATCTCCTTTTGTATTTTTTATATTTTTTTCATTCAGAGCTCTTACATCCTGCATTTCCGTGTAATTTAAGTGCTTACTACATAAGGTGGTGCTGAATTCCTGTTTCGCTTAGAGCGAGCACGTTCCATGATCAACTTAAAATCAATCATGGAGTAAACAGGGCTATGTCCTTGCTGTCTTTCTATTGCGCTATGCATGGAGTTTACTTCCATATGAGTATGACCACTCTCTAAATATTTTTGAATTAAATGGACCAATAATGCCATCATCATTTCAGCCGAAAGACGTCCACTGCTGGACTAAGACTTCCCCCAGGTGTCGCCACATTGATTGTGGGAGGCTTTCCAACGCAACGTCTTCTGGTTCGCGGTCGCCACTCTAGAACTTTTCGGCCCCATCGGCCATCCGTTCTGCGAGCAATGTGCCCTGTCCACTGCCTGTTAAGTTTGGCAATTCTTCGGGCTACGTCGGTAACCTTAGTTCTCTTGCAGATGGCCTCATTTCTGATTTGATCCCGCAAGGAAACTCCGACTATAGCACTTCGACTATTGCCCTTTGGGTGACTTTTAGCCTTCTGATGAGGCCCAATGTGAGTGATCATGTTTCGGTCCCGTATGTAATGACTGGCAACACAGACTTTCTTCTTGAGAGACTGTGGTAAGTTGGACGAGAAGTTACCGCGCAACTTCCCGAACGCTGCCCAGCCGAGTCGGATTCGACGATTGACCTCTCTCTCGAAGTTAGACCTACCTAACTGGACAGTTTGTCCCAGGTAGACATAATCTCTACAACTTCGACTGTGGAGTCTCCGATCATGATAGGAGTGGGTGTTACATGGGCAATCAAAATGACTTAGATCTTGTCCATGTTCCTTTTAAGACCCACTCGTTCGGAAGCTCTACTGAGGTCATCAACATTGTACTGAGGTCCTCCATGATCTCAGCCATGACCACTACGTCGTCGGCAAACCGAAGGTGAGTGATGTACTCGCCATTGACGTTGATGCCTAGCCCTCTCCTGTCCAGAACCTTGAAGACATCCTCCACTGCAGCGGTGAACAGTTTCGGAGATATAATTTCTCCCTATCTCACATCAGTACCACCAGAGTGCCTGTGGCGGTTTTCCCTCGAGTATGACGGAATCAAACAGCTTCTGAAGGACCAGGGTCAGGAGAAGGTTTTAGGTAGGTAGTAGGTAGGTAGTAAGTGGGTAGTAGGTGCGTAGTAGGTGGGTAGTAGGTGGGTAGTAGGTGGGTAGTAGGTGGGTAGTAGTTAGGTAGTAGGTGGGTAGTAGGTGGGTAGTAGGTGGGTAGTAGGTAGGTAGTAGTAAAAGGTGCAATGCAACGCATGCCGGGAACAGCTAGTGTAATATAATCTAAAGAGTAATACTTAGCCCTTTAAAGGTGTTCACTTACCGGGAGCATTCGCATGTTATCTATTTTTTCATATAGTACAATCGTAAAAATCCAAATCGATGTTCCGACTTGGCGCACAAAACTACTGCATAGATCCTTTAAATTAGAAATTTATATTATGACGCTACTTGCTTAAGGGGGTGAGCAATATTAAATTATGTCCGTATTCTTCAATATTAAAGCTTATGTGAACAGAGAAAACAGCCTAGCAGGTTCATGACCGTTCTGTAAACTATAGGGTCGCAAGTTCGAACCCCACTATTACTTTAACTTTTTGTGATTTGTTTGAATATTTTTTTAATGCTGTTAGATTTCCTATTTTTTTTTTGTATTGACATCGTTTGCATTTCCGTTTTTCTACTTTTTTTCTTCAAATGTTTCTCTAGTTCTGTCACGCCACTCGTGTAGATCGCACGCACGCGACTTTCGATTACGGTGTAGAATTAACAAATTCATTATATTGATGCGCTCATCAGTCATGCAGAATTATACCTAATAATGGCTACAGATGATCATGGACAAGAAAAAACTAACTTGGATCAGATTGATACAGAAGTGAGGCAGGTAGGTGGATGGATGGCATAAATAGAAGATGAAGAAAATAAAAGTGATTCGTTGGATAATATTAATGACTCAAACTGCTGTGAAGTACAAATTATGGAGGAAGAAGTACTAGTAGATAAACCGATAAAATGAGGAAGAGAAGAGGATGATCAAAGTTGAACTAAAGTTGAGGGCGTAATAGAGGAAAAAAACTGAAACAAATCAAGACAGAGGTTTTTATTTGGAGCAAAGAGAAATTACCGGAACAGTTTGCTATCGCAAAATTGTTTAACAGTATGGGTTTGACTGATATAAACCATATTAAATATATTAACCCAAATAAGTTAAAAATTGAGGCTTCGACTGAGGAATGTGCGGGCAAGATATTGGACTGTCAGGAATTCCAAACTAAAGAGTGGGAAGTTTATAGTGCAAGACGTAAAAATTTCCTACGGGATGTAGACCTCGAGCTGTCTGACGAGGAGGCATTCAATGCGATCAAGATTCCTAACGATATTCAAATCGTAACATCAAAAATCGCGGGCCCAATATTTCACGGGACTTAAAAATAACTGGCGAAATGTGAGTGGTACACTTCAGCTTTACCCTTCGGGTATTACAGGCGGAGTGTTGTACTAACATAACATCACGTCTGTAAGATCGAGCTTCAGTCCTTTGTCTACCGAAAAAAAAACAATATTTTTAGCAATCTTAATATTGCCTGATAAAATTAAGTCCAGATATTCAAAGAAGAGACTTGCCGAGTACCTATAGATGTCGCGCATACGTGGGAACTTTTTGATTTGTAAGAAATCACGTGGGCGGCCATTCCTCTGATACTGATATTAAAAAAGCCATATCGATGCGATTGTGTTATTCGTGTTAATGTTGGAAACACAGACTATTTTTTTTTAATCTATATATTATCGTCATTTTTGCCATTTTGTTGCTGACGCCTTTAACTTGGGTTAATTACCCACAATTTGCAAAAAATTGCATTTTTTTATTTAAACAAATTAAGTAGGGGTACGTTGTTAACTTAAACATTGGAATTAAAGTAAAAAGCCAATCTGGAAGACTAGGTTTTGATAAATATTAATTGTAGTTTTGATGTGTGTAAAATTATATGATAATTCTTTTCATTTCATTCTTTCATCGTTGACAAAACTACGAATTCGGTTACTGTCGCAAAACCATCTCTGTCTTATCGCGGTAATGAAAAACTGCACTTGGAAAGTGGTAATATCCCCCAACCTCAGGTCTTAAACGCCAAATCCGACAGCATGTGGCTTAGATCAAACTTTGATAGGAATCGTTCCACTATAGTGTATCTTTTGGCGTTTTAACATTATCACAGCACTGAGATAGCAACGGCAAATGGAGTAGGGGGATTGAAAATGTCAGAGAAATTTGACCCATTTTTCGGTACCGGGGGACGTAGTTCCTCGCGTAAGATATTCGCTGAAGGTCATGCAGGTCTACGCCCCGACCTCGGCACACCCCGACGACGAAGTGGAGATCATGTATGAGGATATTTCCAAAGCCCTGCATGGTTTAAAACTCACTTCACCGTTATCATGGGGGATTTCAATGCGAAACTGGGCAAACGAGACGGGGATGAGCTGCAGGTGGGGCAATTTGGGGTTGGACGTCGGAACCACCGGGGTCACCAACTGGCTACTGGCTACTGGCTTTTATGGAGACGGAGGGCCTCTATATGATGAACTCCTTCTTCAAAAAGCGGGAGCACAGGAAGTGGACCTGGCAGAGTCTCGATGGTGCAACTAAAAATGAGATTGACTTGATCATGTTAACCAAGAAGCAAATGTTCAATGATGTCTCTGTGATCAATTCGGTTAAAACCGGGAGCGATCACCGCATGGGAAGAGGCATATTGAACATCAATATCAAGCTTGAAAGGTCTTGACTGATGAAGTCTATGCTCCGTCCAGGACAGATCCAGATCTAAAACCCCGAGAGCTTTCAGCTTGAACTCCAGAATCGTTTCGAGTGCCTAGGGAAGCTCAGTGGACGAATACAACGATGGGTTCGTGGAAACTATCCATACGACTGGGTCTAAGTTTAAAGTATTTAATAAAAAATCAAAAACTTACTATGCGAAAACCATTTTTTCAATATTCTAAATATCGCAGAATCCGCAGTCGTCTGAAGAACGAAACATTGAATCGAAGAGTGAATTATCAAACCAGATTGTATTACCACAATGTCACATTGTTTATTACTGGTAAGGGCTCGTTTCCACAGACGCTGAAATTGTTGTAATAAAATACATGAGAGTTTATTGAAAGGTGAAATTAACTGAGTTGGCGCACATTAATTTGTGCTCGTGTTACGGTATTTTGAATGATTTCAAAACCATCTGACTCCAAATTGAAGATTTCTTATTCAACATTTGGCTTGCAAGGTTTGTGTTCTTTTTGTGGTAAAATGTGATTTCAAAAGCACCACAGAAGTCAAACGCCTCAGATCTCGCGATCTGGCCAGCCAGTTCAAATCAATAAAACGGGAGATCACACGTAAGATCGAATAATCAGTAACAACAATTTCACGTTTCTTAGGCGAGTATCGTTCCATCACATCTACATCTTCTTAGTCACTACGCTCTTAACAAAGTTGTCGTGGTCGTCACATCAGAGGTGCTGGCATGCACACGGCGGTTCACAATATGTCGCCATTCCTCTTGCACCGCTGCCCTCCTGGTAAATTCTTGTTGAGGACCATTGCATATTGCCAACTGATTCTATATATTTTCATCTATCTGTACTAATACAATAATAAAGAGGTATTTGTTAGTAAGTTACAAATACCTCTTTACAAACTGTGGCAAGACCACGGTGAGTGCAGGCAGGCCAAGGAAGCACTTCCTACTATCGACGGCAGCTTCACAAAACGGGCGCTTCGGCTAACCAAATTACAGCTGCATACAGCTACAGCCGCCATCACTGGACACGGCTCTTTTAACAAACACTTCTTTGCCATAGGAGTCACGGACAGCCCCCTGTGCCGAGCTTGCATGGAGGTAGACGAGACAGCAGCCCACGTGCTTCTGCACTGCCCCGAGGTTGCATCATACAGGGCAAAGTACTTCGGTAACCTAGGTACTCTCCGCGAGATTGTCAGCAACATCAAGGCGCTGCTGGCCTTTCTCGGGGAGCTGGGGTGGATCGAATAATATTCCCTCCCGCACGTAAAATTTGCGCTTTGGACGTGGGGTTGCGGATACCAGCCCGTTATACAATACAATACAATGTTCAGTGTGTGTCAAAATTTTGCCCACCTTTTACTACTTTTTTGAAGGGTAATTATAGGCACATGAGACGTTACGGCTCGATAAGAACGTTATGGGCTGATTATATTTGGCAAAATATACTATGCATTTGCTGCATTGGCCCGTTGGGACTTAAGCGGGAGCAACATACTCTGTACAGCAGGTCAACATTTAAAAAAAGTGTGAAGTGCCAATCAATTTTGAACCATGCGCGACGCAACTATTAACTGGCACCTGGTTAAACTGCACAGCCACGAATATAGGAAAGGCGCAGATTTATGAAATCTCGTATTTTGTATATTGCAGTTTCGAGAGTGACCCCGACTTCAGCCGCAAGCAATCATCATCATATTAGCCTGGAATCACCCACTGCTGGGTATAGGCCTTCCCTTTTTTCTGTCACACTTCCCTGTTCTGTGCGCCCGCGACTTTGACGACATCGTCGACCCAACGAGCTTTAGAACTTCTCTGGTTTCTTTGGCCTAGCCTTGGCCACCACTCGGTCAAAGCCTTGCTCCATCGGCCATCTCCGCGTCTAGCCAGATGTCCTGCCCAGGGGCTGCAGTCTCGACATAGATAGCGACAAAAATCGGTCGTTAAGTCGTAACGATGTCAAATTTCGTTAATAGATTTTCAACTTTATTTCAAAGCACTTAAGGTTGAAAATCTATTAAAGAAATTTGACATCGTTATGACTTAACGACCGATTTTTGTCGCTATCTATGTCGAGACTGCAGCCCCAGGTCCACTTGAGGCGTACCGCCCTGTTCCCGACGTCGTAAACTTTCGTTTGACGACGGATTTCGGTGTTACGTACTCGATGTAAGAGGGTTATGCCGAGCAAGGCTCGCTCCATTACCCTTTGTGCCACTCGTACTCGGTGGACAATCTCTTTAGTGAGCGTCCATGTCTCGGCAACATAGGTTATTGTTGACAGGGCACATTGGTGGAGAAGGCGGGGTTTTAGCCACTGAGGGATCTTTTTGTGTGCGAGACGCACGGGACTGGTCCGGCCTATGTCCAGCAGTGGATGTCCTTTGGCTGAAATGATGATGATGATGAGGGATCCTTTTGGATCGAAGAATATGTACCATCTGAGTTGCACTCTCCTAGAAATCTCCTTGTTGGAATGCTCCTTGTTAAAAAATTGAACATTTTTACAATTGCAACGACAGACCGCAGCGTAACTACTGTATTAAATGTACTCTATGAACATATTGAACATGCTTCCATAGATGGTAACTTCCTCGCCATCTGCAAACATTACTGTTGTGATCTGTCATGTGAGCCTTTACACCCAGTTTCAGACAACTAGCCAAACTTTAGGTACTTTAGGTGATCCCATCATCATCTGCCTAGCCCTTTCCCAACTATTTTGGGGTCGGCTTCCAGTCTAACCGGATGCAGCTGAATACTAGTATTTTACATGAAGCGACTGCCTATCTGACCTCCACAACCCAGTTAGTTACTGGGTTATACGATACCCCTCGGTAAGACTGGTTATCAGACTTTTTGGGCCACTGACTACCTAACGACTGTCAAAGATCTACAAATGACACCCGGGACCAACGGCTTAACGTGCTTTTCGAGGTACGGAGGAAACTCGGTATGTAATCGGTGTTCACCCGTCCACAGACCAACCTAGGCAAGCACGGCTTAACCTAAAGATCGATCCGAGCGGCTGTTATTGTTTAGCCACGAGCTCCTCTCACCTCCTCTCTACTTTAGGTGATCCCATTAAATTGAATGTAGCACTAAATTCAAAACCTAAATGTTAACTAGAATTCGACAATTCTTAAACATGAAACATGTTACATCATGCCATAAAATGTCAAGGTCACCTTTTGTCTTAAGACCAATGTGACAGTCAGATAGTTTCAACCAACCTTGGTGAACTTGGATTAATCTACTGAGAACCTTTGTCAACAGCGTAAGGCAATTACAAGGTTGACCTTACTTAATGAGCGCATTTTTTCTAATACCTGTTGTGCTATTTTGTTTGGAATTATTGATAGATAAATAGTAAATTCTTAATTGCACACCAAAATTGATACACAGCTGTTTTACAATATTACTAATTCTATGGTCACAACGGCGGTCTTATCGCTGATAGCAAAATCTTCCAGACAACTTGTGATATACAGGGCGGAGACAACAATACGACAATAAATACAACTGCGTATACCTCATGACATTCCCAATCTGCATACAAAAAATCAATCGAATATATCCATTAGTTTAGTCACAGGACCATATTTTTCAGTTTTGAAATTTTCTACATGATGTAAATTAATAGGCTAGCACCGACAGGTTAACGACCCCCGCATTGGTATCAAAACGCTTAGTTTTTATTCCGATGCGGGGGTCGTTACATGTTGTCAACTTGCTACTTCAATACCCTTTCAAAATTCGTTCCTTAAATTTTATTTCCAGATGAGAACTAGTGCAAATAATACCTAATGTTAGTGAATCAATATTTATAAATGGTGTTCTATTTCATTAACAGTTGTATGCCATTTAGTTTGTTTGTTTTTTCGAAAAAAACACCTTTTTTATTTTATTGTTAGGATTTATTTTGACAGTTTAAAAATATTTCTATGAACTAGTATTACCAGTTTGTTCATTTATTTTCGTATTGTCGTGTCCACCGTGTAGATCTTTTTGATAGAATCTGTACCTACATGGATATACTTACCGGTCTGAATTTCGATAGAATTGGTTTTTCGTGTGGCATTGTAAATAAGCCTTTACTTTTTTTTAATTGGACAATGGTTGTTGTTGGACAATGGTTGTTGTTTAAACATATACATGAGCCGTGGGAATCTTGGGTCATTAGGTTCTGTTAGCACATGTCATGTCTATTTCAATGAAATCACAGTCGCGCAGGCTAGGCTAGGCAGGGAAGGCTGTCGAAAGCTACGCCGCGACACCCTTTCCTCCGCCATTTGTATTTATGGATAATTATTTAAAACCGTACTAAACTTCTGTTACTAAATAAAAGTTAACATCATTATATTTGGATTGAGGAGCTCGTGGCTAAATAATACTAGTCGCTCGGGTTGATCTTCAGGTTAAGCCGTGCTTGCCTAGGTTGGTCCGGGCTGTCATTTGGTAGATTTTTGACAGTCGTTACAAGTAGTCAATGGCCCGAAACTCTGACAACCAGTCTTACCAAGGGGTATTTTATTACCCAGTATTAACTGGGTCGTGGAGGTCAGATAGGAAGTCCTTTCATGTAAAATACTGGTATTCAGCTGCATCCAGTTAGACTGGAAGCCGACCCCAACATAGTTGGGAAACGGCTAGGCAGATGATGATTATCATAATTATTTGAATTCTCATTATCCTTCAGGCTTCGTCCAGAGATGTTGCTAACGGAAAATCCGATCGGGCACATATTGTTACTTATGAATTGCAAATCTAGACACGCGGTAGCGTGTCAAGTCAAGTTCAAGCTAATAATAATAAATAAAGCAAATAAATTGATAAATTCTCTTGACGTAAACACCAAGCAAGATAGATGTTCAGTAGGTCAATAACTATAACCCCACGTCCCCGTTAGAGAGCATCCAGAAAAGATTTTTATACCATCTTACCTATTCTGCGGGATTACACAAAAAAAATCGGAGTTATTGGAATTACTGTTCTAGTGATTTTTTTTAAAAATAAATCATTTTGACAAAGTTTAAGCATACACATTTAAAAAAAAAGTATCGAAACCAAAGTGACCAATAATTTTAAAATAATATGTGCTTAAAGCCGATTTCAAAATGTTGTTATTCATTGTTATACCCACAGAGATTAAAATTGTGTAGTATAATTTAATGTCTTTGGTTATACCTAACGTGAAAAGTGAGTTATTGCTATACATGTGTGTTCTGAAATTAGGAAATACGTCACTAATGTTATATTATCATTGTAATATTACTATAAACACACATAACTACTTACATTCGCTATACTCACAACGGAAGATGTATTCTGTTCAAATTCTACTGCAAATGGAATATTTTGGTGTCTCCTGTACAATCTCAAGTCATTTCGGATTATGCTATGTTACGTACAATAAATCAAATCACCTGTTGTTTGTTCTCAGCCTTTGATAATGAATGACAACGTCAAAATAATGGATGATATAGAATACTTTTCAACTTCAGCATCACATCAATGCTCCCCGGAACAAGTTGACTCATACTTACATAACGTTAATCACGGCTTGAAAATTTTTCACGTTAACATCAGAAGCATCGGTAGCATTGCAAATTTTAACAACCTCATGATATTGCTGCATCGAATAAAGACACAATTTGACGTCGTGGTCTTATCGGAATGCTGGTTACGAAAATGCCCTCATCTTCCCTCCATACCGGGTTTTGTGTCTAATTACTCTGATCACTCAAACCAAAATGATGGAGTTGTGGTGTATACTAAAGCAGAGCTACAGTTCCTTTTAGAAAAGCCTATACTCGCCGATGCAAACTGTCTTGTTCTCAAATTTAAAAATGAGGTGGCGCTTATCGCTATATATAGGTCACCTTCAAATAGAAATATTCAGCACTTTATTACCAGTCTAGATGTAATCCTCAACTCACTAAATACTTTCAGAACAGTTATTTTGGTTGGAGATATCAATATAAACATAGCCCCTAATTGGGTTGATTCGAACTCAGACATGTACCTTAATGCTGTTGCCTCACATGCCATGTTGCCTGCTCATGTTTTCCCGACACGCAACGATAGCTGCATTGACCACGTTATGCTAAAATCAAATAAACCAGCTATTACCTTAGTTCTTGACTCTCTAATTACTGACCATGCTCCTGTTGTAGTTTTTTGTAATCTGAAATTAGATATCCCTAAATCACCTTCCCGTCAGCACCGTATAGACATTAATGCTTGCGTAGTGGCTCTTGAGAAAGTTGACTTTACTCCCATTATGAACTGTCAAGACGCTGAAACTGCGGCTTCCATTATGGTCAACCTTGTTTCCTCAGTTATTGATCATAATAGTCGTGTTACTGTTGTCCCGAACAGAAAGCGCATTTTGAAGCCGTGGATCACACCTGGACTCCTTAGGTGTATTCGAAACCGGGACAACATGTATCGTAAAATGAGGAGGGATGCTGAAAATAATACTCTGAAAATCACCTATAATCAATATAAAATTTTTTGCAACAATCTATTAAAGAAATTAAAAAGAGAATATGAACGACATGAATTTGAAAAACATCGCAAGAGTCCGAAAGCTACCTGGAATCTCATTAGGACTATATCCAATCTTCAAAAAAGTAAAGCCTCTGCCAGTGAGTTGTTATCTATAACTCCAGATCCAACTCATTCACTAGATTCTGTCAACGACTTTTTCGCAAATGTGGGAACAAAACTGGCATCTAAAATCATTAACTCCCCAAACTATAACTCTAGCAACACTTCTGACTCAGGCACTTTATATGTACACCCTAACTCGATGGCTATTTTTGGCACGGAGAACGAAGAGATAGATTGTCTTTTTCGTGACCTACGACTAACTAGTGCTACGGGTTGGGATGGTATCCCGGCAACAGTAATCTACAGTGCTAGAAGCACTCTTGTCCCAGTTATCTGCCACGTCTTCAACCTTGCCCTTACATCTGGATTATTCCCGACGGTATTCAAAAAGGCAGTAGCCTATTCACAAGAGTGGAGACAGAGACAGTGTCAACAACTACAGACCCATATCTGTATTATCAATTCTGTCTAAGCTCCTCGAAAAAGTACTAAACAAACGTCTGCTGGATTACCTTAGCTCACAAAATGTACTCGCAAATAATCAATATGGAATCAGATCAGGCAAAAACACAGAGGATGCCATATTAGAATTAATAAGTTCACTAGCTCAAAATCTTAACAACAAGGATAAATCAATAGCTATCTTCCTTGACCTTTCTAAAGCTTTTGACACTGTCTCTGTCCCCCTTCTACTCAGTAAACTAGAAAGGATTGGAATGAGAGGCCTACCGCTTAGTTTGTTTAAGAGTTACCTTAGTGGTCGCTCGCAAGTCATCAGGATAAACAACCACACCAGTAAGGAAGCATTCCTCACATACGGAGTTCCGCAAGGTAGTGTCTTAGGACCTACCCTTTTCCTGGTTTACATAAACGAGCTCTGCAAACTCAACTTAAAAAACTCTAAACTAATTGCTTACGCTGATGACACTGTAATCCTGGTTCGTGGCAGTGACTGGAACGAGGCTTCGACTTCGGGCAGAGTCAGCCTTGCGAGTTACTATGAGATGGCTCACACAGAATTTGCTCACCCTCAACCTGGATAAAACCAAATTTATCACTTTTAGTCCAAGGAAAGCGTCACAGCCAGCCCCACCCTTCCGTCTGACAGCTCATGCGTGCCATACAATGAGGACTGACACCTGTGGCTGTCCTGAAGTTATGCGCGCGGACTCAATAAAATATCTTGGAGTCTGGGTCGACGGCACGTTGACATGGAGTGAGCAAATCGATTCACTGGTCTCTAGGGTAAGAAAATTAATTTTTGTTTTTAAAAATCTAAGGACGTCCGCCAATTTCTCTACTCTGAGAACTGTCTATTTTGCTCTTGCCCATTCCATTTTAACGTACTGTATTTCGGTCTGGGGTGGTACTGGTAAATGTCTTCTGCTGCGTTTGGAGAGGGCGCAGAGGGCTGTCCTTAAGGTAATGGCCTTCAAACCTTATCGGTTCCCTACCAGCGAACTGTACGCGCTATGGAAGCTACCCACAGTAAGGCACTCTTTTGTGCTAAATACAGTGTTGCGAAAACACTCAAACTTGTCTTTTGATCCAAAGTTTTGAAGACACAAACGTAGAACTGACAGAGTCTGCCCGACAGCAAGTGTTAAATTGGAAATTGTCCGCCGGCAGTTCATTTTCTGCAGTCCCGTGCTTTATAATAAAATAAATAAAGTGCTTTCTATTTATCCATGTACTCTCCGGGATTGCAAAAGACTTACTGATCAATGGCTTCATAGTCGCACATACGAAGAATTGGAGAACTTAGTCAAACCGTAAAGATCTTTCTTCCGTAGACATGCACACCAAATACAAATAGCGCGGAGTGTGCTTGTGGGGTTCCACAAGCACACACTCTACACTTACATTCCACAGACACGCACTACACTCACATACAACACTCCCACATGCACATCAATTACTTACATAATATTTAATTTATTTTTTGCCATGTTAATTTTTTACTATTTTAATTGTTTACTATTTTATTTTTTACTATTTTAATTGTTTACTATTTTATTTTTTACTATTTTAATGTTTGTATCTGGAACGCTGTCGTCTCCCTCCTGGAGGTGGGCGTTAATAGCTGTGACACAGTTTTTAACTAATGCAGCTATTTCCGTACGCAATTACTTTGTGAAATGTGTATTTGTTCCAATAAAGATATTTGATTTGATTTGATGTTCAAAAGGACTGAAATTTGGTTAAACAAAGTAGTTTGAAATATTGGAATATTTATTGTGCCTCATCATTGGGGTTTAAATAATATTAATAAACGTCAGTATTGCATAGTAACAATGAAATAAAGCCTGTTTTCATTTCATTTTCAATTTTCCCCGTTTTTGCAACTTTTTTGTTGATGCTCGGCTCCTATTCGTTGTTCACTGTCTTCCTCGGTAAATAGGCTACACAACACTAAACGAATTTTTCAATTCGAATCAGTAGTTCCTGAGATTAGCGAGTTCAACCAACCTGACTAACAAACTCTTCAGCTTTATAATATTAGTTTAGATTCAAGTAGGCAACAATTTAATTTCTCCGAAATTTTTTCTCATCAATAGCTAAAATATTCTTATTAAGATTTTTCCAAATAAGGGCTTCCCTCGACAGTCTTCATCCTTAGACTCTTGATGACAGTCATACTCCAGCTAGGTCGAAAGTTCTCATCAAGCACTGCAGTACAGCTCAAGTCTCGATCGAATCAAAGGCTTTCTTTTAGTCCACAAACGCTAAATACAGAGGCAGGTTATATCATCGGTCTTCTGTATAACCTGCCGCAGCGTATGTGTGTGGGCTACGGTGCTAGCTTTTTCGGAATCCGGCTTGTTCGGGAGGCTGAAAATCATCAAACCTGCGCGCGAGACGATTCGTGATGACTCTTGAAAACAACTTGTAGACATGGCTTAGAAGTGAGATGGGCCTATAGTTCTTCAGCTGGGCATTGTCGCCTTTTTTTGAATAAGTTTACCACCACACCCCTGCATCATGCCTGTGGGGTTTTCCCCTCGAGTGTGTCGGAATTAAACCGCTTCTAAAGGGCCTTAAGTGTCGATGCATGTATCTTACATAATGATGATAAGTTCTTTTTGAACATTTTAAATTCATATATCTTTTGATAGAGAGCACCGATTACAATGAAACAAAAACTAAAACCTTCTCTAAGTTGTGCAAAATATTTGTGCATTGAATCTAACCTAAACTAACTACTAACTAACCATTTGTGTTATAATTTACACGTGATGTTTTAGCAAAAAAATACCTGGAGACACTCATACAACATGGTTTCAGTAGTTAAAAAAACTAAAAGTAAATGCAAAACTATTCGGTAATGATTTTGAAATCTTTAGCTTAAAAAAATCAGTATAAGTATTTACAAAAAGTGAAAACCGGTTGGGGATCGAACTTGTGAACCATGGTTATTATTTTAGAAATCTTACAACATTCAAAAAATCTAAATAAATACAAAAAGAGAATTATCTTAGCTGAGGCTCGAACTTGCGAACCACTGTTTACAGGGCGGTGCTGACACCGTCAGGCCATTTACTTCGGTGACAAATGGTCTAAAAGTAGCTGTTCTATTCTAATGCATGTCATGACAGTTGTCAGTTGTCAAACAGTTTAGGAATATGGACATAATGCAATATTGCTCACCCCTCTAAGTTGTTACCGTGATAATATACAGCCTATGTCCTACTCCAGGATGAAATCTATCTCCTTGTAAAATTCCATTACGATCCGATCAGCCGTTTTGTCGTGAAAAGGTAGCAAACAAACAGACAGACACCTAAAAAGAGTTATTTTCGCATTTATAATATTATATTATATGTAAAAAAAAAATTATGTATGTTCGGGCATAACTCCGTCATTTATAGACGGATTTGCAAAATTATTTTTTTATTCGAAAGAGGTTTATTTCTGAATGGCCCCATTTAAATTTCATATAGAACATCCGCAAGAGAACCAAGGTTACGGACGTAGCCCGACGAATAGCTAAACTTAAGTGACAGTGGACATTGCTCGCAGAACGGATGGCCGATGGGGCCAAATAGTTCTGGAGTGGCGACCGTGAACCGGAAGACGCTGCGTTGGAAGGCCTCCCATTAGGTAGACCGATGACCTGGTGAAGGTTGCAGGGATCCGCTGGATGCGAGTCGCACGGGACCCGTCAATGTGGCGACACTTGGGGGAGGCCTATGTCCAGCAGTGAACGTCTTTCGGCTGAAATGATGATGATGATGATGAATTCCATACCCGGCGCAACATCGGGCACCGACCGCGATGGTCCTAAAGGCGACTACATAACGAACGCCTCTTTAAAAAGATTGGCAATGTCTTCCGAATCACTCATGGCACCGACGCTCACAGGAATACCCGGTTTAGTTTTTAGCTTATTTGTGTGCTTCCAGAAACTACGAAAATCATTTTTAGCGTGGTGTGAGGCTAGAATTTTCATTTTTACTTGATCGTCATGGTCTTAGCACTACTTTAACTTTAACTTGAAAATTCTCCTAGCCTCATACATTTCGTTATAAAGTAACTTGGCAGTAGGCTTACCATACCACGCCCACAACAAGTATTTCTGCCTAGCCTATCTGTGAACCCCGGCAACATGTTTGTTCCAGACTACTATTACCCGTTTCGAGCGCCGATTGCTGCTTCCTCGACCCGCCACAGCCGCGTCACTCCAGGCGTGTACGATGTCGGCATACAGCTTTTCAATCACAGTTCGATGACTTAGATCGTTACACATACTATCACAGCATTTACCAAGTTCGTGTGGGAAGTCAATTAGTCTTAATCTTTCATGACATTTACGTTGATAAACTTGGATCTGGTTTTGACTTCTCTCTTGTTCACACATACAACATTTTCACACACCTTTGGAAGTATCACATTCAAATCACATTCAACAACTAGTGGCAGGTGGTCAGACCACAGTACATCATAAACTACATGCACATTCCTGACGAAAGCCACAGCCGCATCAGTTACTACACAGTGATCGAGCCACCTCCTGGACCCATGGGCCTCACTCAGGAATGTATATGTGTTCGAACTTAATCCTAAGATAAAAGATTTTAATCTTTCATGGTCACTAACATTATTATAACTAGAAGACGGGATATTTACCATGTTTATTGTTTTCTTTGAGTTCCCGATATTTCGACGCTGTTGCAAGCACCATGATCACGGATAAACTGAAGTTATTGCGGATGGGTGGGTGCAAAAAACGAACAAGAAAGAGGGTAGACCGATTTGTCTGCTCATATCTTTTAACCCAGTAATAACTGGTTACATTCCGGGTGTTACACTCATTTCGTTGGCTTCAGTTCAATGACCTTCAGATTGACCGCACCCATCGACGTCTCGTCATTAACTAACGTATCATTCCTATAAAAACCACGCTTTTTTCATAACATGGTCTATTCAATAAAAAAATATTTATATTTCTCCGTATTGTTTATTATGTACGACCGATTTCAAGCCAAGATCGAACTAGCTGTTTTTTTTTTAATTGTATAAATATATCCGCCGCGGTCTACCTTGACGGCAATTTCCTCGACCATCTTTGCCCACCCCTCCAAGTGCATACGCGCTATGTGACCAAGCACATCTCACTTTAGCTTGGCTGTTTTTTTTCCGACATCTGCAACCTGCAACCATCCCAAATTAATGATGGAGGCTGATTATTTATTGTACAGTAGACTCTCAAAAGTGCACTAGCATGCTAAAGATTACATTGCTATGAACTGTGCGAGCGCGATACAGTAGTGTGTGTGCGTGTGCGTGTATGAGTGATGTCTCAACATTCCACACATAACACACACTAATGAACTGTCGTCACACCACGCGAAATAGCATTATATTTCTGTTGCATTTAGAATACACATCATAGTGGTGACCTGTTAATACTACGCGAATTTTAGCAATGCCATTGCTAAAATTCGCGTAGTATTAACATGTGTTGGTAGCTGTTTGGGCTGAGCATGGGTTCACGATCAATGAAGTCTAAGTTCGAATCTGTGTTATTACAATGTGTAGCTGTTTTTTGTTTCTTTGAAACCTTAATAATATTTGTATTTTAAGCAGAAAGGCGTTAGGTATTTATGTTTATTTTTAATGTAGGCATGCTTATTATTTATTTTTTATAAGAAGTTAAATATTAGAGAGTTATTGTATTGTATTTTATTGTATTTAACCGCATTAATTGATTTTTATTTTATCTTTTCGGTATTGGAAGGTGGAAATAAAAAAGTCGTGCTGAAGGATAACAAAAATGTTTATTCGTTTTATAAAATTAACAAACTTTTATAAGAATTGTGACGTCACATTTCCACCTAGGCAAAAGAAGTTCTCTTATCACCTTTCATAATATTTTTTGTTGTATACCCACTTAGTCAATTCATAATAAGAATAACATAACACGGAAAGGATATTCTAATAACACAAATATAATTGTTGATACCCACTTATTATAGGTATCGGTATTCAGCAGAGTTCATTGAAAACTAATATATGAGTTAGACTTTATGAACGTGTTTTTTTTAATGTAACGCCACACTGAATGTATTGAGGTTATAGCTTAAGTGTTCATTTTCTTGACGAAAAGAAGATTGAAACTAAACCCCAATTTAAGATCATTAAATTTAAAATTTCATTACGGAAATGTTAATATTACTAAATATTTAGTTACTCGGTCTACTTATTAACTTTTCGCCATAAATGAAGTCTTCCTTTTGGCAAGACTTGAAATTCTTCTCGTCAGATAATACAGGCACCTCCCAATTAAAATCTAAATAATCTCGAGCAAAACGTAGTCTTTCCTCCCTGTGTTTTTGTGTCATGAATCATCAAAAAAAAGTTTTTTAGCTGGCTTCTGATGATGTAAACCTTCAGCATAGAGTGCATGGCGAACAGTTTGCATTGTAGTATTAAATTGATCTGCAAACAATATAGTTGGAATGAAACCATTTGTCTCATATTCTTCCACCATGAAACGTCGCTGAGTCGGGTTAATAAGCGGCGGCCTTTCACTTCTTAGACGACTCTTCAGAATACCTTTTTCCTCAAACCTCTTTACCCAACGCTAATAGTATTTCTAAAAAAAAAAACAAAATATGATTACACACTTGCAACTAGCAATTTATTTAATAATAAGAAAATCACACACCACAACTATCATCATCGTAATAATTATAATCTTTAAAAATAACTTACACATTATAAGATAGTCTCAGTTGAAATTTGAGAAATATTAAGCCCATTTTTACGTAAACCGACAATATTTGCCCTGGCATCAATACTAATATTAGCTTGCATCTTGAATAAAGACAATCAAACAATACGCTAATCGTAATAATAACACAAACGCTCGTAACAAAGTTCACCAACCAACAACGTCATAACTAACTAACTACTTTGTTCAATCCAGAAGTTTATTTTGTTTCACATTCACCCTCATCTTTTTTGTTAATAATAAGTTCCAAATAATATTTAGAAAAACATATCTCATCGGGTCGAAAAGTGTAATGTCATTTGGGTTCGAACGAAGGCTACAACGTGCGAGATATTTTATCTATAGCATTAACCGCCAAGCCAGATAGACACATATTTAATAGTTTGAAATTAAATACCACTAACTTAATACTCCGTTGCGACATGACAGGCTTGTCACTAAGGCAAATGTTCATTATATCACACTCTTTCTGACTAGATAAATATGAAAGAGTGCGATATACGAGATCGTGTGCAAAATGTTTGTTATGGAAAAAGGTCGTAAGTGCGACTTGTTTTGATGCGATCGTTTTGTGAAACTGCTAATGGACTTATGGTCCCTACTGTACTTACCCGAACAACAGTCTTTTCAATTTCGGCACCCTATAAAAATGAAATCAACGGTGCCATAAATGACTCGCTAAACCGAATTTAGTTTTCAATTCCCAGTCACATTATTCTACGACAAAACAACCCCGACACCACTCGAGACGGACGATTCAACCCCGATAAATCTTGTGACAACTCAACCCTAATTGACTAAGCAAACGAATTCCTCGTCATCCCCAACGTGTAGATAGAAATAGGTTGCGGAAATTTGAGTCGAGTCGTTGTCCTATTAGGGGTGGAGAGCACGCTTCTGAAAGTGCCAAACTCGTCGCCAGTTTTTGGGCTCACACCATTCAGATTTCCATCGCTTGGGATTCGAGCTTTTGTGATACCAAATAATTCTGACTAAGCTAGGTAGCTAATAAACCAAGCTTTCTAATCTAAAACGTTAATCGGTTAGGGGGGAATTTTCTACCAACAATTTGTTTTTTTTTTTGGAAAATCAATTATCTAATTTCCATAAAGTGTACACGGTCGGTCTAATACTCCTATCAATGAAACCTTAGTCGTCATCCTCAATATCTACAGGTAAGTACAGACTGGAACTGGGCTGGAGGTGGAGCGAAGATTTGAATAGAATAGAATAGAATATTTTTATTTTTGTAAAAACATGGTACATTAAGGTCTTATAAATAGGGTTGTGAACTTATGTTTCACCATAGAATGGCATACAAATATTAGGAAATCTTAAACGTAAAAATTGAATACAACATCAATTAGTGTAATATGTGATTTCGGCAGTGTCTGGTAGAAGCTGGTTCAGAGTTGCAGAGAATCGAGCTGAGTGGCGTGCAATTGGAGAGGCCTATGGCCAGCCGTGGACTGCTCTAGGCTGGTGATTAGGTACACAATGGATGACTCTAAAATAAAGAACTGGTCATCTGTGATCTGTACAGTTTTTGTCAACAATTACGCAGCATGACAATCATTTCTTACACATTTGTTTAGGTTTAGATTACTCAATTTTTTGCACGAAATGATGATTCTGCTAAACTTCTTTCCAGTGCTCAAGGATCCTCCCACCATCTGCTTCTTAGTCTACCGCGGTTATGTGTCGCTGTTTCAGGGCATCAATACTGTCTTTTATGAGCCTACAGCTCGTTCGGCACGTGAAAGACCGCCTTTAGAGCCATTTTTGCGATATGCGTGTAGTGTAGTGTTTCGAACGTACGAGTAAACTAAAATACCGCACTCCATAGCAAGTTAGCTAATATTATGTGTAAATGTGTGAAAGGACAATATTTTGTCGAATTATAAAATACAAGAGCCCAGTTTCGTACGGGCGTTTTTTTAACCTTTTTTAGCACCAAGCGTAAAAATGTAGTGCGCGGTAAAAAAAAACTCCCATCCGCAACGTTTGCTAGTAAATATAATTGTGAAGAATAACTTTTATGATATTCAAGATTATTTGTAGATATTTGTCAGAATACTTAAATCGAATATTTTTGTAAATACGAGGAGAATTAAGTAAAAACACTCTTTTAGTTTTTTTTTTTTAATTTTTACTATTGGAAACAGACATTACATCAAATCAACAACAAAATAAAATATAATATTGTACAATATCCTGCAATACAATAAAATAATAATTGTTCCCTTAAGTACCGATTGAACACTATAATAAATTACTAAAACTATTGATTATGTGATGTTACATTATATTAATATAACTTTTACAAAGTTCTATTCGATGCAACCTTATATCTTACCTAGTAGGTATTGTGCGTTACTACATATAATATTAAATTATTTAGGCTCTTCACATTTTATACAATACTATAATATTATAATTATTATTTTAAGGTCATCTATTCAGCCTATTCACTACATTTTTCAAAGAACTGTCGCGAGTAAAGAATCGTTGGTCTCTGTCCTGATTCAAGACAAAATAGTGGTCAACGTTACAAATAAATAAAATAATTCACTTTATATTTGATTGTAATGGTATCAGCAATGTTTGTAGATAGATTGTGTGTGTAGACTGCCCATACTTTTCACAATAAAATGTATTATTAAGTTTTACTATAATTTATTAAGTTTTGTAATAATTGAATTAAGTAGATACTGTGTTATTAATTTGTTATTATTAGTTAAGTAGAAAATGAATGAATAAAAATCTTTTATAAGATGTTTAAAGAAAATAAAGTTTACCTTGTGTAATATAATGAAAATCAGAGTCACTACTTAAGCGCAAAAATAAAGATGTGCTAATCTTTGTTGTAAAACTTGGATAATAAGTCCGCCTATGTATCACTATTGTACATGAAGTTTAAATAAATAAATAAATAAATAAATAATATTTTATTTTTAAAATATTGTTAATTAATTATTTTAGTATTCATTTAATTAAATTCTAAACCAACTATTGAATTCTACGGTTGTTTTATTTAAGTACAGGCTATTTAAATATATATATATATATATTATATATATATATTTTTAAATGTATGTGTATTATATATATATATAATGCACATACATTTAAAAATATATACATTATTAAGAGAAGCAACATACCTACGATATAAGTAAAAAACAAAACACCCTTTTGCTACCCGTTAGGAATGAGTTCACGTTTACCTAAGAAAAAGCCTTGATTGCAACAGAATTATTATCATTTTGTAATACTACTATTCAGCATGATAATAATTGGTTACGGTAGAATCATGTTCATTCTGTGGCATGTATACCATGTTCATTGTGTGGCTTTTATAAATTATTTTGATTTTCATTAATTCCAGGTGGGAAAGGGATGACGCTATACGACCTGTATAGCTCGGTCTCTTTCCCACACTGGAATTACGCTTGCTATGCTTTATGACGTCATAGTAACCCCCTGGTCTTCATTTACCAAGCCACACTTTGCTAAATTCTCTACAGGTGAAAAATAAACAGAATTTTCTACCTTTCTTTATCCTAAAATATTATAAACATCACCAATCAAGATCAAAACGTAACCACTTATCGTTAAACCTCACTAAACAACGTATTTTAGTTGTAATAAAAAACTTACCAGTTACTTTCCTTATGTTACACCCAACGCCATTTTGTCAACATTTATACTAAGAATAATAATATCACATTATTAATTTCAGTGTCAGTGTGATAAAAATGTGATAATTTCTAAGAAATTTAGGGTAGGGCTTTAGAGGTAAGCCTCTGTGATGTTTTTCATTAATAGATTTCGTACTAAAAGGTACTTATTATACCTACTTATATTTTAAATCCACTGAAAAAATTAAGTGGAGTGATGTGTTATCTCAAAGAGTTTTGCAATACTCAATTTTATTTACGGTTTCCTTTCAAGCAATTTTATTCACAACTTTTTAGCACTGATGTTTGTTACCGTTCAAAAAGTCGAACACTTTAGAATGAGTATCGCAGTCCGAGTACTTTAAAGGAGACCGTTATTTTGTCTTCTTTTCGCTTATTTTTTAATGGAATTCTTTCTACTCTTCGGGTACAGTCCGTCCATTCCTTTTCCGAACGGTGTCTCGGAGTTTGTCGTCAAATAATATGATCCTTGGGCACTAAAAAAAAAAAATTGAAGTAGATTTAAAATAAAAATCAAACAACAAAAAAAATGTACACGTTTCTTTTGGCACATGAATGACATCATCATCATCCACAATCCGACTCCACCCACTGCTGGGTATAGGTCTCTCTTTGCTTGTGCCAAGCTCCACGAATGACATGAAGGGTAAATATTTTGTGTTAATGGTTTACGAAATTATATTAAAAAATCAAGATGGCGTATTTAGTTAAATTTTAATCACTTTCCAAAAGAACCATGTACATCAATAGGTATGTTATTACGTCACAAGGGTCTTGGTTATGTGGGTTTATTTTTATAGCAGCAGTACGTACACGCGTACACACCTGTACTAAATGTGATTTAGGCTAAGGTTTTTCCTATTATTGGGGCCACTAGTAAACTAGAGATTTTGTTGAATTTTAGTTTTAGGTAGTAAGGTTAAAACAATAAGCCACATACATGGATTAATGATCAAAATTAAGTGTGACATCAGTTTTTTGTGAGTTTATGACATTACTCTTTTGATACACCTGGAAGAGATGCCAGTCTACTTAGCCCGTGATCTTGACCAAAGCAATGTTTTAGGTACAAGTTTGTTCGTTTCACGCAAACCACTAAACCAGTAGGTTTAAGTTGCAGGCCGACTGCGGACACCGTTCGGTTAAAAACCAGTACGATAAGGTTGCAGACGGAACCGTGTCCCCAATTTGCCTGTTTGTCCGCACTTTTAATAAGAGACGTGGTGGAAGAGGGTGCACAAGGTGGATAAGATTCAGAAGATCCCTGGAAAGACCTGGTTGAGACTCGCGCAGACCAAGGAAGAATGGCACCAAATCGGGGAAGCCTTTAGGCTTTCAGCAAGTTTGAACTCAGGCCTCCTCTCTGTTAGCCACCACTACAAAACTGTTTAAGCCATTAGGTACTTAGCGATTTTATAACTTATGCTTTGCTCAAGTTGAGAGGCGACTAACAAAAGGCCAGTTGGGGACGCCCTACATACACTCATCGTATTGTTAATGTTCTAAAGAAAGGTCAGGTCCGTAGTACTCGTAACTGGCATGCGTTCACGAGCGTGCGTTCATGAGGCAAAAGGAGTATGTAAGGATCGTTAGCATCTGCCAGAGCTGCGGGACTGTTCGAAAGAGATACCGTGGCCCTGGAACACAAAGGGCAAAGAAGGAACATGGATGGGTTTTAATCAGTACAAGTCTGACACTCCCTTCCGCTCCGCCCAGAGTGGGGGGTCAATTGATGATTTCCCATCCGAAAAAAAGAAAAGAAAAGGATCGTTAGCATATGGCGTTCTATAGCTTCTGCCTGTACGTACGTATGTTAATAACTTACTTATTATCACAGCTATAGCCCATATACACCATGCCTTCTTCTGGGGTAGAATTTTCTCTAAATTTGCCGTAGGATTCAGCGGGGGAGGCTGGGAACGCTTCAGGATTGATTACTGATTCCGCGAAGAACCGCCATGATCGCCAGTGGCTGCATAAGTCTGAAATTTTTGAGAAGAAAACGGTTAAGTAACTAGATAATATGGTAGTGCTTTTTAAGATCAGTTTGTTACAACTTATGCCTCTTTGCACTTACACTTGCAGACATTTCAACAACGCTGAGTCGAGCTTTTAAAACCCAACTTTGAGCAGTTGTAATAAAAAAGGCATAAGGTATCTAAAATCCCAACGTCGCCCAACAGTAGAAAGGCAAATTAATGTAAGTGATGATGTTATGTTGTTATTAGCTCAGTGAAAATATCCTGCTGGATAGTTAAATTCACTCATGCCACAATTCTGTAGCCCAATTAGAAATAGCGGAGATGTATATTGCTGTTGTCGAATTGCCTTTTATCCCGTGCCGAAACCTAAATTAACTTTGCATTTATTTAACAGATATTAAATACATACACCAATATTAAAATATATGTTAAAAATCTACCTACTATTCATCCTTTTAGCGTTTTTCCGAGAAGGTTGGGCTCGTCTCCCAGTGTTACCAGTTGAGGCTGAATTATCATTACATTTTAGAAAAATATCTAAAATAATAGAAGATTTTCGTAGAAGAGCTAAACCATACCATACCATAGGCACAAATAATAATCATAAAGGGACGTCACTCTAGCGTAGTAGGCGTTTGAAAAGCGTAAGCGCAATGCTACTTAATAAAGTCGTGCCCATTGGACAAGTTGTTGTTTTCTTGCAAGCGTAAAATAGCAGAAAATCGGCTTTGTACCCAGTGTTTGGAGCTGGGAGTATCAGTACACTGTTTGAAACCTCACATATATAGTCAGTGCCCTGCATTTCTTGATCCCTCTTTCCCCGTTCTTATTTGTAAGACGCAAAGAAGAACGGAGAATGAGGGGTCACTCTATCACAACCCAGATTGGATTGTGGTACAGCATTGACAATAGTGCTGTTCGATCGAGAACTATGAAATTTTACACTAATATTTAAAACACTCAGTACTCACTATCATCGGAGAGTGGTATAGGTGCAAACCGGGGACATCCCGGTTGTACGCTTTTTCCACCGTTCGGCCAGAAGTCTGCCGTCCCGGTCCGGACCGGCGCTCCGTAGCCGCCGGCATCCGTGTGGATCACGTCAACGAACTCAGCATCTTTCGCGTTGACGTGTTCCATAACCACACCGTCGGGGTAGAACGCTGGAAAAGCAGGATCGAGTGCCGTTAATCTGAAATGTTTGTAGTCTGATGTTAATTTAGTGCGGTTTATTATGTCATATTAGAAAGAGAGTTCTAAAGAACGTCAAGTTTCATCTCTTTCCCTCACTCAAAGAGTTCGTTGAGTCCCGCCAATGTGTGTATATTAGAAGAAAAGGTGCTAATCATCAAATAAGTCACTTTATTATACAAATGAATTTTATTTTATGGCGATCCACTACAAAGACCAAAATTCGTGATATGGCTCGAAAGATCCATGAGTACTACAATACATTTATAGAAATAATTGCAATCACTACATTAAACTTAAAGGTTTAGATATTGTAGAGTATTGTTAAATAAAATGAGAAAGGGATGAAATTAAATAGTGCTATCAAAGTTTTAATTAAGTCTATTCTAAATGTCTATTCTAATTCTATGGTGTAACAATAGTATTCAAATAATGAATGTGTCGTGTGACATTAATTTGCTTTATAATTTTCCTTGGGTCTTGATTTGTTTGATATAATTTTAGAATCAAGAATACTTCTATAGCGAGGGCGCACATTTACGACTCTAACAAATACAGTGTCTGCTGGATTAATCGCCTTTATATCCCTACTCAAAAAAATGTTTGCACGAATACACAATCGCGCGGTTATTGCTCGCCACAATTAAACAATGGAATCCGTAAAGTTATAGATTTTTCGTTGCTTTGCTGAATGAAGTTGCACTAACACACTTTTCGATTTTTTTAAGATAATTTTTATCTTATCATTTGCCGTAACTTTTAGTTGTAATTGTGATAACCTTTTTAGTTTCTTTATAAAAAAAATCTCAACTCGATCCGGCCAGTTCGAATTACCCGGAAACAAATGCAAGAAGGTTCATACAAGTAAATTAAAAGTATATCTACCTTTTCACTACCTTGTTGTATTTTGTCTTGAGTTCCCTCGCGGTGTATCCAGCCACATGGCTTCCTAGAGAGTGACCTATAACGTGGATCTTCTCCAGAAGAAGTCCTGATTCTAAGAGTTTGTTTAATTGTTCTGCCGCTGCTGATCCCACCTGAAACGAGAGAGGATTTTGTTAGCTGAGGAATTCTTTGAAGGTATTTTTTAATTTATTTTAGATATATAACACTATTTTTAGTATATGAGAAACCTGAATATAGTTTGTTCAGAATAAGTAACCGAATCGATTCCAATAATTTTTAAACCATATTATAATTTGTCCCAAAAATATTTAAAAAGAGTACAAGTTGGACACCGAGCGACACTAAGTACATATCGCAATCATTTAGGTACCTACTGCCAAATTATTATTATCAATGAGCTCAAAACGACGCTTGAGGCGCGCGCGCGGCGGCGCCGCGTGTTGACCACGCTTTTGTGCGGACAACCAGGTAACAGAACAAGCTTATAACTTGGTTATTTTTCATGATACAGTTTTGTACATATATACTTTGCATAAAAATACTAGACACGTGTTTCAGGTTTGCATATACTAAAACTAATGTTGTAGAGTAGAAATCTTGCATCTAAAGACTATATTTTCAGCTAAATAATAATCAATAGCTAAGTAAATCACTGTAGTAGTAGGTGTAAAGTGGACAGTGTTGCAGTGGCATCGTTGATGAAATTAGCTAGTGGCATTTTTAACACGTTTTAAACTTCAATTTCGTCTCCGTGTTGTACATACGTTAGTCCAAAAATTATAGCAGCTCGTGTAAAACAATAAGGAAACTTTTGCCGCCCAGATAATTTATTTTTGAAATGGTTTTTCAATATTAATACCGTAGCACTTATGTACACAGACGAACAATAAGTTTACTGCGACTACATATATCTAGAAAAATCTAAACCATACTAGTCACCTCACAAGTCCAATTTATTATCATAAACTGTTTTGTAAAATTGTTAATTATTTCAGTACATACTTTTTAATTGGAGGAGCTCGTGGCTAAATAATATCAGCCGCTCGGGTCGATCTTTAGGTTAAGCCGTGCTTGACTAGGTTGGTCTGTGGATGGTGACCGCCCACTACATACCGAGTTTCCTCAGTGCCTCGGAAAGCACGTTAAGCCGTTGGTCCCGGCTGTCATTTGTAGATCTTTGACAGTCGTTAGGCAGTCAGTGGCCCAAAAAGTCTGACAACCAGTCTTACCAAGGGGTATCGTATTACCTAGTACTAACTAGGTTGTGGAGGTCAGATAGGCAGTCGCTCCATGTAAAATACTGGTGTTCAGCTGCATCTGGTTAGACTGGAAGCCGACCCCAATTTGGGAAAAGGCTAGGCAAATATTGATTTCAGTACATACTTTTTAATCACACGAGATATTCCTAAGATTTTCAGAAAATCGCTGAAGTGACCTTATAATTTTATCGCAGTAGACCTGTCCTAGATTCGTCAACACGTCCTTCAGACGTGAGGCGTATAGCGAGCTAATTTTAAGCAGTCGTGATTTCTAGAAAATGACTGCTTATGAGTAACACAAAACTAGGTTACCTACGTAGTTCGCCGCTATTAGGCTAATATTCAAGACTTTGGAATTTTTATGACTATGGGTGTAAAAATACCCTTAACGTAGCCGAAAGACACTTTTTCTCTCCGTCATTGCGACATTTTTTTGTTTTAGACCATACCTGGGAAACTAGTTACTACTATTTGGGGGTCAAAGTTCCGAGTTTTTAACAAATTTTTGTTATTTAATACGAGTTTTAATGTTATAACTTTACTTTAAATACCACCATGATCCCCGTACTATTTAATGCATCCATGCGCACAGTTTTGAATGCGTTACATTGAGTCCTACAACTCCTACCGTAAAACGTGACGGCATCATTTTTGCGTAGAGTTACTTAAATTGATGTACAGAATGCTTGACTTCGTGAAGGGTCCGTTTACGTTTTGTATAATTTTTAAAGTAGCTACTTAGTACCTTTTTTCTATTACAATATTGTACAGTCAACGACAAATGCCGATTCTCACTGCCGGTATTAAATCTTAATTAAAAATTGAGCTAAATATTAAATAAAAATCGGCACAGAAGGAAATTTCAAATAATATTACTTCATATGAAATGCTGTAATACAACGTTTCCCCGAACGGAACAAATATTTGTATGGTAGTTGTTTCGGGTCTGGCTGTATGTGAGTTAAAATGTTTGTAAACGCACCCACGCTACAGGTGAAATTCCAAGTATGCGGCAAAGTTTTTAAAAAAAAAAAATGTATCGAAGGATGTTGTGCTGGTTTAGATGATCTGTAAATATAGTGTTACTCCTTTTTTGTCGTTGATACTAGATACGCAATAACGTATGCCTTTGCTGGCTGTTTGTTGTAATAAAAGAAACAATATTATTGCCCCTTATTATTTAAGAACTATTTTGTAAGAAATATTTATGTAAATGTATTTCCCGCTCAGAAAAAAAAAACAGAAGAATACCTGTCCTACATGTATTCTTCTGTTTTTTTTTTGCGTACAAGGTCCATCCAGCCATCCATCCTCACAAACTTTCGCATTTATAATACACAAAGTAGTAAGATTATCCTAATAATAAGATGGAATATAAGTTTTTATGACGCTATACGTCTCAGATAGACATATCGCGCCATTATATACTCAAAGTATTCAACCGCTTTTATTTTTACGACGATAAATCTATTTGCAGTTATTGAACCCCGTTTCTTTTTTTTTCGGATGGGAAATTTTTAAATGACCCCCCCCCCCCACTCTGGGCGGAGCGGAAGGGAGGGTCAGACTTGTACTGACTAAAACCCATCCATGTTACTTCTTTGCTCTTTGTGTTCCAGGGCCACGGTATCTCTTTTGAACAGTCCCACAGCCATGTTATTGAACCCTTTTTTTTTTTTTTTTTTTCCGGATGCGAAATTATTGAACCCCTTTAGAGAGTTATTGAGTCGTACGATAAATGTGCAAATCTCGCCTGTGCGCTGGTCCTTAGGGTTAATTTTAGTTTAGCAGTTTATGCCAGTTTTAAACTTGACAACATCAAATTTTTTAGCGCCCGGCTCAGTATCGATGTTGAAATTCCAGCAGGACTTATGCTGTTGCTTAATGTTAATCATTAAAAAAGGAGATTAAAAAGCAAATTATTGATTGATCGACACCCCGTCACGTCCCCTTGCTAGCATGTGAAGAGGCATTATAGACACTGGATTTATAGATACTACCGTCCTATTAGTCTATTTACACATCGCTAAAACTTCTATCAATTACCGCTAAATAATTCTACTGAGTGGACAGATTTAAAACGTAAAAAACTGAAACGGCAACTAAAATACAATAGATTTATGTGTCTTATTTATGACTAGAGTTACCAAAATTTACCCACGTCAATAACGTCAGCGATGGCCTTGTACCATAAGACTATGATAGTACATATTATTGTGTAGACAAATCCATACTAGTCAATATTAATATTATAAATGCGAAAGTAAGTTTGTTTGTTTGTTACCTTTTCACGACAAAACCACCGAACCGATTATCCTGAAATTTGGCATGTACTTTGTCAGGTGTACAGAAACGGACATAGGGTACCTTTCATGCCGAAAAAAGTACAGTTCCCGAGGAAAACAACAATAACGTTCATAAGAAAATAGATGGGGCCAAGTGTCTTTCGAATCATGATTGGATTATATTATTACAAGCGGAGTACAACCCAAAATGATTGTCAAATTCTAAATTAACGCGAGCGAATCCGCGGGCAAAAGCTAGTTGTCCATAGAGCCTTATTAGTAAATATTAGTGGATGTCCAAATAGTCTACTCTCGCATAAAATCTTACCTTTTTGGTGTTTCTAGCGGCATTAACTAAGTAAGAGCCATGTGCCATATTGGACCAGTCCAATAATATAACGTTTGTGTCCGGCCTTGCTTCCAAGTATGAGCTCACCATGACCTGAAGGTAGAAAAAAGAAATCATTAAATAAAGTAAAAACTGATTTGAAATGAAAATAATGAGTACCGTCGAAAACGGTGAATCAAGATGAAACCTTAAAAGGTATTTTTACATTTTGATGATAGCTTTAAAGGACCCACCCTATTTTTATTCATTGAAAACAATAAATAATAAACAAATAATAATTCCAAAATCTTTTTAGTTACAAATTATTATTTTTTGTATTCAAAGTTGTGATCCCGTTCAAAGTTTCATACCGATTGACCTCTGTGGTCCTTTTCACCCCGTTTGGTGGTAAGATGTACTTGGATTGGTTAAAATTATAGTTTTCTGCGTCTGCCTGCCCACAGATATTTAAAATCTGCCAGTTTTTCCAAGTGAGGTTTAGACATTTACTTCCTAAGTACCTACACAAAGCAGTAGAATGATTCAGATTTGTTGCAGATGAAAGAAGATACGGACTAGTTCACTTTTTAAAACATACTCATTTCAGAAACTGCATTTCAGTCGCACTAAAAGACTGATTAGTTCCTAAATTGTTTTCCGTGAAGGCTCGGAAGTTTATACCCATTTGGTTGTTTAACCCTATCGGACACCAAGAGGGTTTATCTACATTGACTTCAAAGACAACATTAGCAGTATTATATCAATGTAAACACCATACTATCATCAATCCTCTTCCGAGTTTGTTCAACGTTTTCCCATGGCAGGAGATAGCGTAATGGAAGACAAATGTCTTCCTGTTGAAGGGTTAATGGCGAGATAACACAGATGCGTATAGTGAACAAAAAGGCTTGGGGCGTTATGGCGTATATTATATGACAAAAGGGATTAAGCTTAAACAACTAACTTAAACGAGTGGTATCATCATCATCATTTCAGCCGAAAGACGTCCACTGCTGGACATAGGCCTCCGCCAAGTGTCACCACGTGCATCTCGCATCCAGCGGATCCCCGCAACCGTCACCAGGTCATTGGTCCACCTAGTGGGAGGCCTTCCAACGCGACGTCTTCCGGGCGTCTTCTTATCAACGAGTGGTATGTGACTGGTAGGTGGCTTCAGAAAAGCCTCTTATACGAGTAGAGAAAAAGACTAAAGACCGCTTTAAAGGTTTAATAGACAGTTGCTTCTATGGTGTATCCTTGAAAATTCATGGTTAAAGTGATTCTAAACTTTTGAATACCAAGAAATTCTTAGAGCTAGTAACTGCATCAGATATAAATGAATCGTTTCCGTTAATATAATATTATTCATGAGTTTGAGTGCGATTCGAAGAGTGCTGCTTTTGCACATCACAGACGCCAACTTCATGATTCACTTTGCGCCAATGTTTATTTAATAAATTGGGTAAGACTTATGCTTGAACTGATGATATTGAAAATAGGTACTACAGTTACTTATTATTTATATTTGACGGCACGGTTGGCGCAGTGGCTGAGCGATTGACTGCTGCGCTTCGTGTCGCGGGTTCGATTCCCGCACGGAACAAATATTTGTATGACCTACAGGTAGTTGTTCCGGATCTGGCTGTTTGTGTATGTGAATTTAAATGTTTGTAAACGCACCCACGATATAGGAGAAATTCCTAGTGTGGGGCAACGTTTTTTTAAAAAAAAAAAAAAAATTATCATTCAGACAAAATTGATGTCTAAGGAACATCCTAAAACATGGTGCAGAACAAGCCATGTTACGCCGACCCCAAATGAAATTGGATTAATGAGGAATATGAAGAAAAAACTAAAGGAGACACTAGTATAGAGAAAAAGAATCTTAGTTAGAGTCAAACTTTTATTGACCCAAAACAACTACTGGAAAGTGAAAATCTCCCAAACAGTAGATAACAATCTACACTAGCAATTAGTAAATTAAGGTAGGCGTATTCATGTATTAGTGTTAATTAGTTTACACTACTTTTTGGCTTGCCTTGTATCGGAATAGACTATCTAAATTTTGAAGTACGAAAACTAATGCGATATTTAACACAAACTATTCATCTTGAGTTTACAGTATCAACATATCATAAATCATATTTGAGTACTTTGAGCTTTGAGTCAAACCAGATACAGCTAAATATAGATTAAATTTGTTTTGGTATTAATATTTTTTAATATTATTTTCTTACGTTACGATTATTTGATGAAGAAGTTTCATGGTAGATACTTTTAACTTCGAAAAGACGCAAAAAAATAATAATAACTCCATTGATACGAGTGGTAGCAAGCAGCAAAATCGCCGTGTTAGTCAAAGAGACTTATAAGCTTCAGTTTTCCAATAAGGTTAACCCTAGTGTCATCACGAAAGGTACAAATGGTACAATTACGTAGGCGGCTCTAACCGCAAACCACGGTGACTGGATTCTCGACTCTATAAATTCCTTCCGTAGACGCTGACATTGCCACATCTTGCTATGCTTCTGTCATTTTACATAGTGTACATTTTTGCGTATAGGTTTAAATTTTCACGTAGAGCATCTTAGCATCTCAGATTAATTTAAGTAGGGTAAGATGTCAACAGGAGAAGCACACACGATTTGCTTTCGTTTTTTGTGAGTACTTTCTAGTTTTGCTCGATCAGCCTTTAAAAAATTAGCAGTGGTGGCCCAATGGTACCGCCTCCGATTTACGAGTTGTTATAGGCCATGGGTTCAAACCCACGCATGCGTCTTAATTTGTGTAATTTATTTCATCACCACTACTCTCAAAGCGCGGTCTACGTGGTCGCTCACAATGGGCCTCATCAGAAGGCTTAAAGTCACCCAAAGGGCAATGGAGAGGGCTATGCTCGGAGTTTCCTTGCGTGATCAAATCAGAAATGAGGAAATCCGTAAGAGAACCAAGGTTACCGACGTAGCCCGAAGAATAGCCAAACTTAAGTGGCAGTGGGCAGGGCATATTGCTCGCAGAACGGATGGCCGATGGGGCCGGAAAGTTCTGGAGTGGCGACCGCGAACTGGAAGACGTCGCGTTGGAAGGCCTCCCACTAGGTGAACCGATGACCTGGTACTGGTTGCGGGGATCCGCTGGATGCGAGACGCACGGGATCGGTCAATGTGGCGACACGTGGGGGAGGCCTATGTCCAGCAGTGGACGTCTCTCGGCTGAAATGATGATGATGATGATGACTCTCAAAGCGGTGAAGGAAAACATCATAAGGAAACCGGCGTCGTTAAGCACAAGGCTTGCGTGGTGGATTACAGCCCATTCCCTTTTATAGAGAGGATGCCTGTGTCCCAGCATTTGGGATATTACAGGCTGATAATGATATGATGAGCCTTAATATCTTACCTGGATACTCTCCTGCTGGGCGACTTCAATAAAGCCATGGATGTAGAAGACGGTAGGGTTGTTCTTGTCGAAGCCTTTGAGTTCGAATAATCGACTGGCTTGACTGAGGGGAATGTCCACATAGTCGTCTGCAGTTTGTCTGTGGATTAAAACAATTTCAAGTAAGAATCAAGTTGCCATGTTTGCTTAGCAAGCCAGATCTTTGAAAAGAACTGCACTAATCAGGATCTAAATTAATATCATTGTACTCTTCATTGTGAACAACTTTTATATTGGAACGAATTCTCATATCGTGAAAATAAATCAGCTTTTTCCTACATTTTAACGATACGATATAAATGTAAAAAAAAAATATTGTATTGATTTTCTCTGTTTTTTCTTGGTTGATCTCGCAGTAAAAGTTTTTCAGCACTTAAAAACTAAGCTCGTATAAGAAGGTAGCAGTGGCGAAGGTTCCATACATCTCGATTCCTACCGGATTCCCTTTGAAAAATGGTAGTCAGTATTCTATAGACAAATAATATAATTACACTAAACATTTGTACTCCGGCTACCTCTTACAAAAATTGACCCTTCGCTACTGGAAGGTACGTCACAAAATTTATTCGCAGTTACTACGCATGTAACAAAAAGACGGTCTAGCTATTAAAGTAATGGCGTATTAGTAAATTAATAGTACCTACTGTGCACCAAATACTTGCTGGACCAATGTGCACCTAATGTATTTTTTTAATCTAATTCGATTTCTTTTTTTTCTTTGGAGTTGTTTGCAGTGACTTTTGATCGCATGATAATCAACAATAGAATGAGTTTTCCAATAAGCATTCAATTTTCCTTTCCCGACTGAGTCGGATTACATTTTCTTTTTTTTTGAACTTATGGTTTAATTAACCTAGTTTTCTTCTCTTTCAAATAGGAACTGACATTTTATGATGTAGTCGGTTTCGTTATAAAATACACGAATATAAATCACGCCAACTGTAACCGTGAATTCACCAAACGATTCTAGATTTTCTTTAAATAAAAAACGTTTTTTTTAATGCTTTTAGTGCTATCATTGTACTGAATCCATGGTAACGATTTGCACGTCTCTGTCGATTACACTCTTTCTTATATTCTTGGTCATTTCATTTAATTAGTAATACCTCAAGCGGCGTAAATATAGGAACCTTTGTGGTAACTATATTTTCGATCCGTTTAGGGTTGAAACTCTGGGGTCGTGGGGTCCGAGTGCTCATAGCCTGTTTAAGGAAATTTCGAAACGCCTAGTTGACGCTTCCCGTGACCCAAGGGCTGGCTTTTACTTTGGCCAGAGGCTGAGTGTTGCCATACAACGTGGCAACGCCGCCAGTCTCTTGGGCACATTACCAGCTGACAGCGTTGAGGAGGAGTTTTTTGATGCCCTTTTGTAGTTTGTTGTTAGTTTATTTAATAGTTTTTAATTAATAATGTGTTTAGTTAGTTTATTCAAATTAATAAAATTACGGTACATAATAGAGATCTTAATTAGTATTTAATTCAAAACTTTTACTTACCCATTATAATATCTTAAAAAAATATCTTCTATTCGGTTTGTTCTGTCTGGCAAGATCCCTGAAACAAAAATAAAAATGTTTGAAATTTCACGAAAAAAACTTGAAAAGTAAACGTGACATAAATTCGAAAATAAATTGTAAAATCAAAAATACGACTACGGACTATCAGCTGTTGCAATTTTTGCGAGAAACAGAATTAGTATCACCACCCAAAAATATGAATAAATAGTTTTAAAACTACCAGAAACTAGATATTATATGCGAAATGCGTATTTTTCATTTTAAAATCATTTGAATTTACGTTACGTATCCACACGATCTGCGTAAATCGGCTGAAAACCCGACGCGAACAAAACAAAACAGCTCTTTTTCTTTCCAAAAATGTGGCCCTGGAAACAAATGGGGACTGTTAGTTGGGACTGGTCACCTCTTAGCTGCCACGGTTATTTTAATTACTTTTTTTTTTCATTGTTGATTTAATCTTTTACTTTGGACGCTCTTAATGTGCAAGTCTTTCTACATCGTTCTCACATATATGTATAATCTCAACATGAATGATGTAACCAAGATTTTGTAAAAATATTTTGATTTAAAAGAGTGTCCATGGAGTTCCTTGCCCATTCTTCTCCATAGAGATCTACGCTTTGGAATGTGCAACGACAATACTTTCTCAAGTTATTATGTCTTGTGACTGTGACTGTAGCTTCGCTTCTTTTTGTTTTTTTGACATTCAAAAGTGCCTGTGATGGTCTAATTGAAATAAATGCTTTTGACTAAAAAAAAAAAATACTACATAATTATCCAAAAGTGTGAAAAATATAATTGGAAAAAGGCTAGATAAATAATGATGATGATGATCTAAAATTGTGGAAATCTGGACATTACCGTCGCCAGTAATACGGTCAACTATTCTCTTGAAGAAACCGGCGGATATTCCCGTCACACAGTACGTTATTAAAAATAAATAAACGATATTTTTAGAAAACATTGTAGCGTTTCACTTCGGCCTATTTATTTTGAGTACAGCAATGTTCAAAGATTCTCTTTTACTAATAAAAAACTGGGTTTTACTAAAAATAAATTATTCTTTCACGGTAGAGATAGTGGTTTTTATTGCGAAACCGTGGAAAAACTGAAAACAGAATGTCACGAACTTGTCATTATATGTGCGTAAGAAAATTTGAATACAATGGTATGCAATTTTATTGCAGTACTTAGTGTTGAATGATTTTGCAATTTATGCAATTTGTAGAACGCAATGGAATATGTAGGAAGGCATTTGCCCAGCTGTGGGAAAGTACATGCTAGCTAAAATAATAATAATAGAACACAGTTGTTCAGAAAATGACAGAGATGTTTGGATCGGTTTTGTTTACAGATCTTTGATCGTGCAAGTTGCTTATTAATACGTCAGTGAAATGAAGATTTCAACAATATGGATATTCCAATATTGCAGTTGTTACTAATAAAATTCTATTAATGAAAACTTGCACTTGAAGCTGCGGCAGTTTATACAGAAGACCAAAGAGTATAACCTGCCTCTCTGTTTGGCGTTTGTGGACTACGAGAAAGCCTTCGATTCGATTGAGACTTGGGCTGTACTGCAGTCTCTCCAACGGTGCCAAATTGACTATCGGTACATCGAGGTGTTGAAGTGTTTGTACAAAAACGCCACCATGTCAGTCCGACTTCAGGACCAGACCTCGGAACCTATCCTTCTGCAGCGAGGTGTGAGACAGGGAGACGTCATATCTCCGAAACTGTTCACCGCTGCACTGGAGGATGTCTTCAAGGTTCTGGACTGGAGAGGGCTAGGCATCAACGTCAATGGCGAGTACATCTCTCACCTTCGGTTTGCCGACGATATAGTGGTCATGGCTGAGACCATGGAGGACCTCAGTACTATGGTCGATGACCTCAGTAGAGCTTCCGGAAGAGTGGGTCTTAAAATGAACATGGACAAAACCAAAGTCATGTTGAATGCCCATGTAACACCCACTCCTATCAAGATCGGAGACTTTACACTCGAAGTTGTAGACGATTATGTCTATCTGGGACAAACGATCCAGTTAGGTAGGTCTAACTTCGAGAAATAGGTTAATCGTCGAATCCGACTCGGCTGGGCAGCGTTCGGGAAGTTGCGTGGTATCTTCTCGTCCAACTTACCGCAGTGTCTCAAGACAAAAGTCTATGACCAGTGTGTGTTGCCAGTGATTACATACGGGACCGAAACGTGGTCGCACACAATGGGCCTCATCAGAAGGCTTAAAGTCACCCAAAGGGCAATGGAGAGGGCTATGCTCGGAGTTTCCTTGCGTGATCAAATCAGAAATGAGGAAATCCGTAAGAGAACCAAGGTTACCGACGTAGCCCGAAGAATAGCCAAACTTAAGTGGCAGTGGGCAGGGCATATTGCTCGCGGAACGGATGGCCGATGGGGCCGGAAAGTTCTGGAGTGGCGACCGCGAACTGGAAGACGTTGCGTTGGAAGGCCTCCCACTAGGTGGGCCGATGACCTGGTAAAGGTTGCGGGGATCCGCTGGATGCGAGACGCACGGGATCGGCGACACTTGGGGGAGGCCTATGTCCAGCAGTGGACGTCTTTCGGCTGAAATGATGATGATGATGATGAATGAAAACTTTATGTCACGATTGACCTTCAGAATGTATTAGAAAATCATGTTTATAAATATATTAGGCAAGCGCTACATCTTACTTGGACCTAGTTACTATACTGAGCTCATTACAAAAAGACGAACTAGTATCATCATCATCATCTGCCTAGCCTTTTCCCAACTATGTTGGGGTCGGCTTCCAGTCTAACCGGATGCAGCTGAATACTAGTATTTTACATGGAGCGACTGCCTATCTGACCTCCACAACCCAGTTAGTACTGGGTAATACGATACCCCTTGGTAAGACTGGTTGTCCGACTTTTTGGGGCCACAGACTAGACGAACTAGGCATACCTAACCACCTGACTAACTAAGTATAATCGGATCAGGTTAGTATTTTATGGAAACTAACTGAATTGCTGGGGATCACAAAAAGATCATTTATTAAATTTTAATACAAAACATGAATGGACACTGTCCATTAATATTTTGAAGAAATAAATGTGGGAATCATTAGGGATCGATTATTTTCATCCCAATACCATAAGGTTGAATTTTCCCCCTTTTACTCGTTTCAAGTTTTATCGTAACAAGTCACATGAGGTAACAGGTGTGTAACCGGTATTAAGTTACTTAAGGGCTTTTCTTATTTTATGTGCGGAACGGATTGAAGTTTTCCGGAAAATGAAAAGGTTTATTATTCCTGACATAGGTGATGACCTACCTACTTATATTATTTATGTCAACAAGATCAAATTACGAGGTGTAATACGCAAAAGTGCGATTAGACTAAGTTGTTTTTGAGTTAATTATGTACTAAAGTAAATGCGTGGGTAAGTAGCCTTAAACAAATAACAACTAAAGCTACAAATTTGCATTTCCACTTAGCATAGTATTTATGTGTTACCTAAATATAACAATGTCAGTACTCATTACGAGGTGTGAGGTGTAAAAAACCATACATATTTAGTATTTACATATTTGTAGTTTCATTAACCTGTACCCTCTTTAAATGAATGGTTAACTATTTTTTTTTTAAAATTTATTTTCGACAGTGTTTATAAGTAATTTTAACTTTAACAACGCCATCAAATTTCCTCCAAAATGTCGTCTATCTTTAGAAATAATTTGAAAAGACCAATTTATACACGTTACAACGTCACATACAAATATAAGTACAGTCCCGAGCACTAATGTGTACTACCGGGCTCACTGACGGTCGACCACTTTCACCTTTATGCCCTGAGTCATAAGGTTGAAAACTGGTCGACTGTCGGTAAACGCAATAGTACAGTTACGAGCACCAACATATAAACGCTTAACAACTTTTAAAAGTGTTTCTTTCCTAATGTTTTGATAAAAAATTCATGTTGTTACGAACATAGTATTTTGGAACTTATATTATTACGAAAGCGATTCTATCTCCAAGTTACAATCGTTATTTCTCGCGAAAAATGTTTTTAAATTTAGAAAAGTGTATACATATACGTGACTGTACACATGCAGCGACTGATCGAAAAGTGATTTTCTTCGTTAATAGAGACTGTAATTGGATGTTCTGTCCAACTTTTTTTGGAATCCAAACTGTTATGGAATTCAAAGTCCTATTTGAAAGATGAAATCGTTATTCCACAAGCAATTTGATTTGAAGTTTGGTCAGTGTATACATATCAATGTTCATGGCTGTGCACACTCTCATGAACGAGGTGTCGTGTCAAAGTGAAGCGCCACGGGTTTGACCCGAGTTCTCGGGCCGGCTGACCCGGATCGTCCCATTAATATAAAACGTAAACAACAATACAAAAAAAAACCGTTTATGACCTTGGCTGGAGGCCTTACTCTCAAGGCATCCACAGGATAGTCCGGTTAAGCAGAAGCTAGCCTCATAGGTTGACCTGCGAGATGTCAAGTCGAACAAAAGTAAAACGCCTTCATAATTTTATTGATTTTATTTGCGATCAAATATCATTACTCCGCAAAAAAAAAATAATGCTTTAGAAATAATTCAGTTCATACGACACATGCATAAGTGAAATTATTTCATAGTTCAAAAAACAGTGATATTTATTCCTTTTACAATAAGGTTGAAAAACTTTATCGCTGTCGGAAGTAAAATATCTATGAAATGACTGTATACACTCTCGTGAACAAGCTGTCATATCATTGAGACGACACGGGGTTGACCTGAGTACTAGGGGCGGCTGACCCGGATCGTCACATTGGGAATTCATGAAACATCACTCTTCCATTGATATTTAGAGCTAAACGTTTAACATTTGCGCGATTATTTTTCGCTGTAGTTTGGTATCGGTAATTTGAGGTGGAAAATTAATTCCTAGTTTAATAAGTATCATGTACTTTAAAGGTTACAGAAAATACTCTCAAGTACACAATATGAATATTTTTAAGATATTTTGAAGGACTTTAATTATACTGTTTTATAATTGTAAATTAATATCTAATAATAGGATCTCCGATTTAGTTTACAACTCTCATGTGAAAAGACAGCTGAAGGAAGTGCCTAATTAAAAGTTTTAAGTAGCTTTGGCTTTGAATTCGAAGGACATTTTATATAAAAGTAAACTAGTTTTTCGATATTAAAATTAATGCTAACCATATGTATTTATGTTTTTAATATAAAACGAATAAATACTCATTACTCATACTGCCAGTGTGAGCACATACGATCACAAAAATACTTTAATTTAATAGAGTGTGCGGTTTTTCCTAACGAGGTGGTCGTCGGTATGCTGAGATAGTAATCGATGTTTATGAAATGAAAATAGCCTATACTATACCTGATACTATAGTTCAGTAACTTTTAAAGTGTGAAAGTAGGATTATGTAATCCATACTAATATTATAAACTATTAAATAACCTAAAATAAATAAACTAACAACAAACTACAAAAGGGCATCAAAAAACTCCTCCTCAACGCTGTCAGCTGGTAATGTGCCCAAGAGACTGGCGGCGTTGCCACGTTGTATGGCAACACTTAGTCTCTGGCCAAAGTAAAAGCCAGCCCTTGGGTCACGGAAAGCGTCAACTAGGCGTTTCGAAATTTCTTTAAACAGGCTATGAGCACTCGGACCCCTGAGTTTCAACCCCAAACGGCTCGAAAATATAGTAACCACAAAGGTTTCTATATTTACACCGCTTGAGGTTTTAATTAATAATGTATTTAGTTAGTTTATTCAAATTAATTATAGTTTGATTGAATTAAAAAAAAATATATATTATAAAGAGTCAGTTGTGTAAGTTTCTATGCAGGGGTAATCTCCGGAACTAATGATCCAATTCTAAAAATTCTTTCACTGGCAGAAACCTACATTATTGGTGGGTGCTATAACTGTTATAAGTAATTATATTTAAATCACGTATATTAGTCGAGCTATCACAATTCCTGCAGACTAAGTCGCGGGCGAAGTGCTAGTCTGAAATATCTGTGATGTTTTAAGATAATTTATATAAGAAATTAGTTGATTGGTAGCCCATTTTTTTTGGCCTCCCACTCTTGGCGGAGCGGAAGGGAGTGTCAGACTTGTACTGACTAAAACCCATCCATGTTCCTTCTTTGCCCTTTGTGTTCCAGGGCCACGGTATCTCTTTCGAACAGTCCCGCAGCCCCGGCAGCCATCGGCCCAAGCGGACCCCTACTCGCCCTACTCGCTGCTTTACATGTACCTGTTGAAATACTTGTTTCAATCTCTATAAAAAATTGTTTGTGTGGTGACACAATACTTGTGACCACTTTATTTGATGTTCGTGCTATGAGTTCAATGCATCCGGCACAACCTGGGCAGTAGGCCTTCCTACCAACTGGACTGAGTAGTCGGTTTCACGGTCTCTATTCAGGAGATGCAGGTACCTCTTTTAAGTATCTAGCTATTGCCCGCATTGTCGCCCGCGTGGCGTTTGAAAATTATCCCTCAAGAACGTAGTATCATCATCTGCCTAGCTTTTTCCCAACTATGTTAGGGTCGGCTTCCAGTCTAACCGGATGCAGCTGAATACCAGTATTTTACATGGAGTGACTGCCTATCTGACCTTCACAACCCAGTTATTACTCGGTAATACGATACCCATTGGTAAGACTGGTTGTCAGACATTTTGGGCCACTGACTACCTAAGCACTGTAAGATCTACAAATGACAGCCGGGACCAACGGCTTAACGTGCTTTCCGAGGCACGGAGGAAACTCGGTAAGTAATGGGTGGACACCCATCCACAGACAAACCTAGGCAAGCACGGCTTAACCTAAAAATGGATCCGAGCGGCTGTTATTGTTTAGCCACGAGCTTCTCCGCTCCGCTTACAAGAACGTCGTATAAAGATACATATAACATTTTACAATTAACCTAATTCCTATGTGTCCTGAGGTTATAGTCTACTTGTGTTATCGATTTAATTAAAAAAATCTGTTCATCCATTGTGGTGAAAAAAACCTTATCGACAGGCAGACGAACAGCGTTGCTTTCGTATTAATAGTATTGGTATGGATGTCAGCCACTCCTAGCGATAAGTTTCGTATTTTACCTACTTGTGACTCCTGTAATGATGTTTGTTCGGTTGATCGATAGCCACACTATATCCAGCTTGACACCACACGGGACTGTTGGTTGCTAGCCAGTAAAAAAACAATATGGTGGCTAGGTATATTTGGGAAGTCTCCCGTGATCCCGCCATCAGCCCGCAACGGACTCGCCTGGTAGATTATGCAACCCCCTCTTCTTTCTCAAAGAAGAGACCTGAGTACCAGCAGTGGAAACTTCTTAGGCTGATTATACAAGGTGTAAACGGACCCTTCACGAAGCCGGCAACCAAGCATTCCGTACCTACATCAAACTAAGTAACTGTGCAAAGTTGCTGAGAAACGACTTTTTTTTTGCGGTGAATAATCTCGTTTTACGATAGGACTCAATGTAACGCACTCAAAACATTGTGATGATGGGTGAGTGTAAAGGAGGTTTTTAAAATGAAGTTCTAGCATTAAACACTTGTACCCATTAAAAAAAAAAAACTTGTGTAAAAGTTGGAACTTTGACCCCACCACATATCTCCGAAATTAGGAGATTCCCAGGTATGGTTTAGAAGAAAAAAAATATCGCGATGACGGGAGCCATTTTAGATACAATATTGCTTTGTGGGTAAAGAATGCGAAGACTAAGTAGGCATATAGTCACACCTAACACTGATTCATATTTTTGCTAGAAAACGGCGAAGATAACAAAATGTTATTTTATTAATGTGGAGGCGCCAGGGTTTATTGCAATTTGCAGGTCAGTGTCAAGTTGTATGTTGATAAAAAATGAGTTGCACAAGTAACACGTAAGTTCATTTACACCAATTCAATAACTATTTCATGAAAAAGTCATTAAATAGGGCTAAATTAACTTAGAGGGTTGTATTAATGATTTTAATGATTATAATTCTGTAACAACATAAGTGTTACTTGTGAGACTCATTTTTTATCAACATACAACCTGACAGTGACCTGTAATTGCAAAAAACGGAAGAAAATTTGATTTTCGCGGGGGACCCTGGCGCTTCCACCTTAACCGTTAGTTAAAACCAAAGGTATGCTGTTTCTTGTTTGTATAACGAGGCCAGTGACTCGACCACTCTAGAACCTAAATATCGAAACAAGTTTCAAGGTTAGCAACATAATGATTCTAGTCTGGTAGCTTTGAAGTCAAATCGTCATAAATAAATGTGTTTTATTTCATTAAGTAGAGTAAACTAACTAAATACATTATTAATTAAAAACTATATATAATTCTTAAAAAGCTGACAGAAAAAGCGTGAAAAAAATTAAGCGTGAGAAAAATGTGTGATAAAGCGTGTGTAAATGTGTTGGCTGTTAGAAAAAGCTGGCAGTTTCGTCACAACGTTAATGTTTTCTTCACTGCTTGTCTTTTTATTTTAGTATATCCGTGTAAATTTCTATTTACATATATATATATTGATATTTATATTCATAGTATTTTGATATATTGTTATAGTATTTTATATAGGTATCCATGTAGTTTATCTTTGTAATAAATATTTTTTTTGCAGATAGATACACCTACCACTGTTTGTCTCTGCATCACCCAAAGGTTGACTGGTAGAAAGTGCCTAAGGCATTAAGTCCGCCTCTGTACTTTGTGCTTGAAGTGTTAAATAAATAAATTCTTCGTGAGATTTAAAAGAATAACGTGCCAATACTCTTAATATTGAATAAAGTGCCAATATTCATAAACCATGGTACACACTGTCATAAAACCACTTTTGTAGTGATACATTTCCTAGAAGCAAATGAACACCATTTTATGTTTTAAAATATTTTTTTTTATTTTTTTTTAGAAAACACTCATCTAGTCATAACTTTTAAGGAGATCAAGTTAGGACTCTGTCACAGAGATATTGTTACTGCAAATAACCCTAACTATCGCACTGTTTCGTTTTATCTACGGTTTTTAGGCACCCTGTATATTTCTATTTTGAATGCAATGTAAGGCAATTCTCACACGACATCGGGCGGTGCCGTACGTTAGGCATGAACGTATTTTTCATACAAACCGATGCGACGTGAGATTCGCCCGACGACGGCGTGGACGAGCGGTGTGGGGTTAGAATCGCCTAACGCACACGAAACATTTTCCTCTCGGGTGCAGGAGCAAACGATCATAACTAGAGATCAGATATTCGGATGCATATTTACCTAAAGTTATTTTTTTCCCGGCATAGAGTACAAAAGTAGGGAAGCGGCTTCTAAAAATGCAATTTTTTCCCAAGATCGCAGTATTCCATTTTACAGTGTGTATACAACGTAGTACTCATAAGCATAATCAATATTTTAAATCTATTTAAAACAAGGCAAGAAATTTGTTGAAAATAACACGAAAATTTAACAATTATTTCATAATAATATCAATAACAGAATTATTTGATTTTAAATTTTGCTGCTGAATATTCGAATGACAAAATGGTAAATATAACAATTAATTATAAGTAAAATAATAAAATAAACCGGGTCTTTTTCCGTACTGACGCGCACTCCATACTAGTCAACAGTCAAACTTTAGGTATGCATCCGACTATCCGATCACTAATCATAACTTAAATAATCAATCTCCAAGGACGTAATGGGTACTAAAAATATGAACGAGTTAAATCATAACATCTTTATTTTCTATAGACCTATGGAATGTGGCAGCATTAAAAAAACTTCACAAATAAAAACAAATCCCTTTACAAAGTCATTGACATGACAATACCGTTATCAGTGATCCCCCAATGATCTCATGTGTCATGTGAAGCGTTATTGGGACGTCGGAACATGATGTCTTAAACAGTGTGTTTTAGAAATGTGTTGGTGAAAATAAAATTGCCGTTTTTTTCTCACATTTTGTTCTGTTTGTAACTTTGACGTATAATTGTAATTATATTTACCTAATTCCATTTTTATTTGATTAATTGTTAAATTACGTACCTTTTAGAGTTTAAAAACCGTACAAGTAGTTGAATATTATAGGGTAGTGTATCTAAACACCTGTTTCAATGTTCAAATTTTTGTCATAGACTGTGTTTTGAGAATTTAAGATACGCTGTACAGCGCAGTTTTTTTTTCAATCTATAGTTTGCAATTGCATTATACATAATCGGTTCAGACGTTTCCAAGAAAAAAAAATTGTATGGAAATATCACTTTTCACGAAATCGACCATACAAATCGGAAATTTCATACTTTAACCCCTAATATTAAAGGTTTTGGTAAAAACGCCATAAAACTAAACCACCTTTTATATGGGCCTATGGGACCCGCATCGTATCGCAAAAAAAAATTCAACTGTCAAATAAATATTTCAATGCCCCAAATGCCCTTGCAATATTTATTTGACAGTTGAATTTTTTTACAGCAGATTTTTTTCAGATATTTTTACAGCAGATTTTTTTCGCTGTTCCATACCAATAGTCCACACTCTTCATGGCATTATGACCACGCCTTTTAGATACATGCTCTATGCGTTCCGTGATAACTGCAGATGATAACGTGTTTGTTTTAAAGTGCCGCCAACCATATCGTTACGGTTTGGTTGGCTCCAGGGCTGTACTTTAATAAAACAAGTTAAGGTTCAGTAACTCGTAAACCGGTATGGACAAATGTGTCCGATGTCCACAGTTTACCAACTGCACAGCCATTTGGAAAACACAGTTATCCATAATTTTTTAATCTAAAATCGTGGTCGTAAAATCCACTGTGATATGAAGAATTGAGCAGTCACAGAGATAGACAATTAAAGTAACTTTGTGTGAACTTTGTATAGATATACCAGGATATACAGGGTCAATACCGTCTCGTAGAAAGAAGATCTGTGTCCCAGGTGTGGGAACATGAAAGGCCTATTCTAAACAGGGCTAAATTTAATTAGTTAGCAAAACTCCGCAAACGTAACGGGTTATATTTAAAAACGATACAACGAAAATTGTTTTAATGTTATATACCGCTGGTATTGTAGTAACTTACCAATTAGTATATTCTTTAATTAAGCGATCCGAAGCTACAAAGTACATTCACCTTTGAGAATCACAGGGCGTGACAACCAACCGTGCCATATAACGGATTCAATAGTACGGTAACATAAACAAGAATTTGTCGTTGTTATCTTACAACTAAAATAAAAAACCCGTCAACTGAAAATTCACGCTCTCATTAAAATCGGGGTATACAGGGTAAAATCGACTCCTATTGCTGAAGCTGGTTAAAATCTAACCTATGTTACCCGGACCATAATAACGAATCAATTGACACCTTCTTCATCAAAATCGAATGGAAAGTTTAGGCGCTACGAAGGAACATACGTAAATACAAACACATACATACACAGACTGATAAAATCGTAACCCTTCCTTCGGCTTCGCCGTAGTCGGGTAAAAATAACATAAAACATTATAATGACTTACTATCACCTCGTAGTAGATAAGCAGTGATAAGGAACAATGTACGAGTGTAGTAGGATATTAATAGTGTGAGATAATGATATCAGATACGGTAACTTCCTTGAGATTATTTTAAGAATTAAGACGAGGTTGAAAAAACTTTTGGCCACCTTGTGGCGTGTTTGGTTTTGTTTTGGTCTTCCTTGTTCTTTCATAGCAAAACAAAGATTTTGTTGAGTTGTCAGCTAGAACTTAATCAAATCAAAAACTTATGAAAAGTCTTATATTCAACGTTTATATTAAACTTTACCAAAACGCAAATATTGATGGAAAAGCTGATACACAGAGGTGCTTCTCAGAATGATATTTGCCCATTATTGTCATTATTTTATTTATTTTATTGTGTTTGGGTGGCTTACAGCTAGCAATACAAAAAATTAATAACGAGACAAACAACGACAAGCCATTCACAAGCCTCCTCCATTATATCGTATAAATGCTGTTGCTAAGTATAAATAAAGTAATTACTCCTACTATTAATGTATATTTTTTTATTTTTTTATTAAAAGATTTAGAATTTTCTCGTATGTTTCAATTGAAAAACATTGCCCCAGTTTAGGAATTCCTCCTGTATCGCGGGTGCGTTTACAAACATTTAAACTCACATAAACAAACAGCCAGATCCGGATCCAAAGAGATTTACCATATTATAAGACTAAGAGCGAATTTCATCGATCAAACCGAACATGATCAGCACATCATCGCGTTCACAACCTGTCAGTGACAAACTTCCACAACAATGATGACACTGACGGCTTTTGAACGCGGTTTAGATGAGCCGGTCGAGTTATGTTACATTGGTGAAATCTGCCCTTATTTATCCCATGTAAGTAGAAATCCAAGAACGTGAAGCTTGGCACAAGAACGTGGAGCTTGGCACAAGAACGGGAAGCTTGGCACAAGAACGTGGAGCTTGACATAAGAACATGGAGCATGGCACAAGAACGTGAAACTTGGCACAAGAACCTTGAGCTTCGCACAAGATCGTGGAGATTGGCACAAGAACGTGGAGCTTGGCACAAGAACGTGGAGCTTGGCACAAGAACGTGAAGCTTAGCACAAAAACGTGGAGCTTGATACAAGAACGTGGAGATTGGCACAAGAACGTGGACCTTGGCACGGGAACGTGAAGCTTGGCACAAGAACGTGGAGCTTGGCACAAGAACGTGGAGCTTGGCACAAGAACGTGAAGCTTAGCACAAAAACGTGGAGCTTGATACAAGAACGTGGAGATTGGCACAAGAACGTGAAGCTTGGCACAAGAATGTGGAGCTTGGCACAAGAACGTGGACCTTAGCACGGGAACGTGAAGCTTGGCACAAGAACGTGGAGCTTGGCACAAGAACGTGGAGCTTGGCACAAGAACGTGAAGCTTGGCTCAAAAACGTGTAGCTTGGCACAAGCAAAGAGACGCTTGTACCCCGCAGTGGGTGAAGTCGGGATATGAATGATGATGATGAACTGGAAATCCTATTAATTCTAGTTAGTTCCTAGAAATTGTTTAACGGCCCCTGTACAGGCTTACGTCTAAACCAATCAGCACGCTTCTACGAATAATTATTCCTGGTATTCCAATTTCAAACCGTATGAATGGTCTGTGATTTCAGTGCAACTTGAATTTCAAGAAATTCATGTTAATTGGAGAGGATTTAATAGTATACTGATGCTCGGTTTCACCAACACTATGTGACACCTAAATACTGCGTTGTTGTCTCTTGTTAATTTTCCTTTCGAAGCTGAAACGAGTGTTGAGAATATAGCAGTAAATTCTATAAATAAAGGTTTTACATAAAATCTATTACCTATGTAGTACATACCTATTATTACATATACAGGGTTGAAGGGACATCGACGTACAAATGTTACTGGTACTCATTCCGAACCCTCCCCCCAGATAGATTTCTTTCACCGGTAATTATAACAAAAACTGCTGTTTCTTATAAAAGTGCAATACCTACACGCTCAAAATGTATGGAACGGCAGATACTGATATTGATATTGTTAGCCTGCTTCATCCCATTGCTGGGCAAAGGCCTCTCCAATATGAAAAAGCTGTTTTTTTTTAAATAACCGAATAAAAGTTTTATGTCGAGGAATCCGGAATACTGACCTGAATACGTGGCAACCGTTTGTGCGCCTTCCACCCTGTATTTGGGCAAACAAAAAAAAATCATCTATCACGTATGTGCCAAATCTCAAGATAAAATAATTAATTGATAAGATATCTATTGTGTCTATAACTATTATATTTTTTTGTGCAACAACTCTAAACTCTTTTTTATGTAATAGTTTTGACTCTAACTAATTGTTATCTGTGCATGTGTGTACTTGTGTTGTACACCAAGTACGTCACGTCATGTCAATCATGTCATATCATACATTGTTAAGGCATTGTAAGGTTTCTTTATTTACATTTAAACGTTGTTTACATACTAACTACATGGTCGACCGATTTATACCGTGTTTAACACGATTATACCAGCGATTATAAATGCATTAGCTATGTTTTTTTATGGTAGTAAATGAAGGTTATTTGTTATCATGATCATGATATTTATGTATGGAGAATGTTTATTTCAAAGAATAAATGATGAAAAATCAAAGTCGAATTGACTTCTTCGCTACCATCGACGGCGCTGTGAATGTGGAGAAGTTTTGGGCTAATAAAGAATACTGTTGTGCTATTACCACGAAGAAGAAAATCAACTACATACACATAGAGAATATGCCTTCAAGCAAAGCTTCAGTTATTTACAGGGCAATCAAACATCTTTAGAAGAAAATTTATTATTAAATTAAGTGATTTAGGAGACTCGACAAATAAAATTATCGCACAAGTGATATAATATCTTGCGCCACAACATTTTCTAAATGACATTGACACAATCGCAAGCATTACTAACTTAGTTTGCACGAGACATAACTTTTATCGCTATAAATCTTTGATAATACCTACTGTGAATCATGTGAGATAGGCATTATACATCGTCTTACTGTCGCCTCTGTTTATAATTCTTCGCGAAGTATACTTGACATACTGTTATTGCATTCTAATACACACGTAAGTGTAACGGCGAGTACACACATGGGCGTACTGCACCGCAACGCAACGCATTGTAAAAAACACCTTCGTATATTTTGCATGAACGAATGCATTCATGCGGGTTTAGGGTGCTTGCATAAAGATACAGGTTTATCGATAACGATTTGTTGCAAAAAAAACTATTTCGTAGTTTTCAATAAACATTTAAGGTGTAAACGAATATTTCACGAAGCCGTCAACCAAACATTCGGCACATCAAACTATTAACTCTACGCAAAAAATATTGCTAATACCTACGGAAACGACGATTTTTTAGGCTGAAAGTAACACACTAAAAACATTGTGCTGATGGACGCATTGAATAGTACGGGTGTTGTGAGGGTATTTAAAGAAAAGTTGTAAAAAACTTGTAAAAAATTTGGAACTTTGACCCCAGATATCTCCGTAACTAGAAGGTCCCCAGGTATGGTCTAGAAACAAAAAAAATATCGGAATGACGGGGAGAATATGTGCCTATCGACATCGTGAAGGGTATTATTAAAGTGTAAAGTTACTTAGTTTGATGTACAGAATGCTTGGTTTGGCTTCGTGAAGGGTCTGTTTACACCCTGTATGCACTAGCCTTAACATAGCATTGCTTATGCCTCGAGCCACGAGTCGGCGTATGAATTTTAAATTACTGCGACCGCATACATGATTTTCTCTCCCACTTCTCATTCACATATGGTAATAGCCTGTACCCTACTACTTTGCTCGTGTTAATTAAGGGTTTTATTTCTACTGAAACCTTACAGGGGTTCTGTAGGGCTGCGCTGCGTTTAAAATTCTAGAACAGTCAATAATTGTAATTTGTATCTTGCTTAAAATTGAAGAAATCTAGACATCTGTCACTTTTTACGGCAGACGGTTAAATTCTCTGGCTTTCTTGAGGGAGAAGCACTAATTATTGAGTACTTATGACTCTTCTGGTGAAACAAAAAAATGGTTTTATTGATAACCAAAGAGATTTAAAACACTGAATGTCTTTGTTGATAACATATCATCATCTGCCTAGCCTTTTCCCAACTATGTTGGGGTCGGATGCAGCTGAATACCAATATTTTACATGGAGCGACTGCCTATCTGACCTCCACAACCTAGTTAGGGTTACAGGGGAATACAATACCCCTTAGTAAGACTGGTTGTCAGACTTTTTGGGCCACTGACTACCTATAACGACTGTCAAAGATACAATGACAGCCGGGACCAACGGCTTAACGTGCTTTCCGAGGCACGGAGGAAACTCTGTATGTAATGGGCGGTCACCTATCCACAGACCAACCTAGACAAAGAGCGACTCGAGCGGCTGTTATTATTTAGCCACCTCCGTTTAGCTCCACTCCGTTTTATTAATAACATAATCAGCCTATAATTGCTACCTCTATGAAGGCACAGGCCTCCTCTCTGCAAGAATGAGAGTTATAATTGATAGTAATAATTATAGCCTATATTTTAAGCTGTGTTGCATTAATTTAGACTGTAGAGGACGGCTAAATTTGAAAAAATGTAAAAGCCGTCTATACACAAAGTAAAGGGCCGAATTAGGATTGCGAAATATAGCACGTTTTTGAAATAGAATTCTAAGGTCACGTTCAGGAATGAGTTTGTTTAACAGTGGAAGCATTATTAATAGTATTCAATAATACATCACGTAATCACGTAGTGTTATGGTTATTATGGGAATGGTATGCTTTAATTGCTAAATGATTAATTATGTTATCCGATTGTGCAACTATTAGAATGTCAACAATTATTTTCTTGGCAGCATGTAGCTCTGTAGAATCGTTGGTTCGGAAAGCAAGGAAAAATAGCAAATAATATAAATCGATTGCAATTTCTTTCATTAAGGTCAGAATCAGAATCATTTATTTATTAATGTCGATCCAGCACTTCTTGCAGTCGTTGTAGTGTTGCCATGATTTTGATATTATCAAAAGATTATTACTAATTGTATTTTAACTATCATCATTATTAACCACTAGACCAATGAGCTCAAGGACTCATTGCAAGCGCGACTGCTGGGCAAGAGGGGTTCGATTCCTGGGTCGAGCAAAGTGTTATTGGATTTTTCCATCAGGAATTTCTCAGTAGCAGCCACGAAGTCTTGATCTATGTCCGGTTGATGACACTAGGTTCGCCACCTATAACATGGAACTTTAACATAACTACACCTCTGCCTAACCGTTCGGGGATTACAGGCGTGATGTTATGTTTGTACCTGGGCTCACGTGATGGATTACCCAATCCCTCTTTCAGAGAGCAGGCTTGTGTCCCTGCACTGGGAAGATTATAGACTAATTATGATTATTTAATTATTTCAATCATAAGTATTGCATCCGTCATCAGTTTACGACGCATGTATATTAGACAGTTAACAGAAGAATGCAATAAATTGGTTCAATCAGTCCACACTCGACCGCAATCGATTTGTTGGAATGATTGCTCCGCTCAATTTGTTTGTCCCATAAGCATACTCATATGCCATGCGATGTTGATTCGTTGCGTAAATTTATTATAAGTCTTATTTTCAGGGGTGTATTTGATCCATAAAGAGTAAGCGACGGCTAATTATCGGGCCAGCACTGTCCCTCCATACCTAAAGGATTAATATAAGATTTTAAACTATCCTGGTCACTAACATTATTATAACTAGAAGCCGGATTTACCATGTTTATTGAATTCTTTGAGTTCCCGATATTTCGGTGCTGTTGCAAGCACCATGATCACGGATAAACTGAAGTTATTGCGGGTGGGTGAAAAAAAAACAAATAAACATGGTAAATATCCCGTCTTCTAGTTATAATAATTAAAGGATTAATGCTTGAACATAATAATATTTTTAAATCAAACAATTTTAAAAGAGTAACCATGGAGTTTCTTGCCGGTTCTTCTCCATAGGAAACGACCCGAACCGCGCCCTTTTTCTCCACGTTTTATAAGTGCCCATGTAGGCCTATGTGAAATCAAATATTTTTATTTTGATTTAATCCAGTTTATTTTCCCCGGTCTCATCTCCAAAGACCGGTCGCCTTTGGAAGACTTAAAATAAAAATTACTATGAGAAACGAATGGGAGTGCATCCCTCTGCAATGTATCCTTGTATAACTGATTGCTTAGGTAGCATAACACATAACATAACACCATCCCATCAGCATTCCCAGAAGGGTTAGGTAGAGGTGTACCAACAGTTGGGCTGCTGCACAAACCTTTGTCAGGTAACTGGCGAAAGTTTAGGCAAAATTTTATTCCTATGAACCGAACACAAATTCAGACTTCGGACTGACTGCTACTGACATATTGGGTAAGGTAAGGATGCACTAACTCGCCACAGCTTTAGTCTTTCAGTAGATCGCCAGTGAGTGGGGTGACACACTTCAGAAAGCAGTTTCAGCTTTTCAGCCTTTACAACACGAGGGTAATTAGATGTAAAGGGTGTCGTGTGTCTGAATTCATTTTTGGCTCTTTCGCTAGAGCTTGCCTCTGTTCTGCGAACTTCTGGTGGCGCTATTCCTGCCAGTGGGTATAGCATCTGTGCCGGGGTCGCTTACATTTTTATTCCTTATCATCGTCATTCTCTTACCCTTTTCCTAATTTATTAGGGGTCGGCGCAGCATGTCTTCTTCTTCCATACTTCTATATTACTCGTCATCTCATCAGAAACCTGTCATATCCTTCACACAGTCCATCCATCGTTACTTTGGTCTTCCTCTACTCTTACCCATCCACATTATATCCATACACATTTTTATACCGTATGTTTTAAGAAAATGTATAAGCATTGTAAATTTAACTGACCTACATTACTGAAGCCTAATAAAATCCTGCAACGATAACGGAACATTTTAGTATCGACGAAATTCTGAGAAATGCAACACGCACGCAGTTTTTTCAATAGCTTTCAGGACGTGACGTATAAATCTATGTTACGAATCTAAGTCAATATCAATTAAATTGCATTTTCGCTCTGTATCGTAAGACCGAACCAAGGTCTTACCTAATTAATGAATTCCATCGAAGTATCGAACATTCCCTACAGAGTGGTTCAATCATTTGATTGCTATCGACCGGCAGAATAACACGAAGGGATATAATAAGCTGATTGATAATAATGATTAATTAATATCTCTATTGCGATCTCTAATAAATTAACGTTGGCTGATAATATTAACGATTAATTTATGTTTGTTACAAATGAGTTGGGTATGTGCGTAATTGATTAAAAGAAGTGATAGGGATATTAACTTTTTTTTTAGTCATTTATGTATTGTTTGACTGCCTCGTTGGTCTAGTGATCGCAAGCACGGCAGCTGAGCATGAGATCCTGGGTTCGATTCCCTAGGCCGGGCAAAGTGTCATTGGGTTTTTCCATTAAGAATTTCTCAGTAGCAGCTGCTACCGGGCCAACCGGGCAACCGGTTGATGGCAATAGGCTCGCCCCCTATTACATGGGACTTAAACATAACTAGCGATTAGTGGGTGTACTATTAGGTACACCTCTGCTTAACCCTTCGGGGATTACAGGTGTGATGTTATGTTATGTATGTCATGTATTGTGTTTCCTTAGTAAGAATTAGGTATTCAAGGTAACTTGTAATTGGGTGAATTTAAATCTCATTAATATTTTAATTATGTACCACAGTGTTTACTACTTGATTTAGATGGCTTTTGCTGTGTGCGTTTATGCAATAAAAATGGAAAATGATATAAACATAAAATAACTGTAACGAAAATAAATTGTGGTGAGCTATAGAAACAAGAAGTTCTAGAGTAAAATATGAAATAGTTAGGATTTACTATTTTAATGAAATGACTATGAAAAACAAATAAATTCTCTTAAAATTAACCTCTAGGATAGTAAACAGTGATTGTATAAAGTTACAGATTTTGTCGTTTAGGATCATCATAAAAATAAAAACGCTATGGAATTTATCGACGAAAGATTTTACCTCTTGAATGAACCATACCCGTGACCATACTGTTACAAATAGTGCGTTTTAAAACAAGTTTGCAAGTCACATTAAAACGGAAACAAAGTGGCTATGTTTAGGTAACCCAGACAAACATTACCCTGATATTTGTTGGAGTGTGTCTCAAAGTATCATCTATATATAGGGTCTAACTATTCATACACGAAATATTTTCAGGAAATCATCTAACGGCTATAACAAAGCCATTTAAAGGGATTTTTTTTTTCTGAGTATATTTTTTTTTATCTGAGTATATTTTTTTTTATCTGAGTATATTTTTTTTATAAAAATAAATAATTTAAAATTACTTGACCCACAAAATAAATACTGGCTCCTTATTTTTAAGCATCCATTACGGTAGTTTACTACGTCGTATTTACCTACTGTCATGGTTAGAATATGGTAGTAAAGGTTTTATGAAATAAGTCTCAAAAAATTTTAGAATTATAATAATTTTGTAAAAAAAAAACACTCAGATACTTTTTTTTCGTTGCTATGGCGACTTTACTACTTATAGACGTTACTCTTAAAATATTTCGTGTATGAAAAGATAGACCTTATATACTATATAAAATGGTAAACTGACTGACTGACTGGGTGATATATCAACACAGCCCAAACCGCTGGTCCTAGAGACATTAAACTTGGAGGGAAACTTCTTTGTGAAGAGTAAGTATATACTAAGAAAGGATTTTGGGAATTCCACCCCTAAAGGGGTAAAATAGGGGTTGGAAGTTTATATGAAACTTCGTCAATTTTGAAGTTAGGATCTTCAAATTTTGTGTTTAGGCTGACGATTGAAAATTAATTTATACGTGTTACAGCCTTTTTGATAATTCTACCGACGAAGGGTTAAAATCGGATATTTTTCGACATCCACGCAAGCGAAACCGCGGGCAAAAGCTAGTAAATAAATAAAATAAATAGAAGAAACTGGAAATACATGTTTAGTGACTATTTTACGGATAAAAGCCGAAGTGCGGCTACACCTAATTTCAGCCGTCTAAACCTAAGTGCGACCGGTAACAGTTGCGTATCCTTTTTATTGCTAGGACACACCGACCAAATGGATAAGGTTAGGTTAGGTTAGAACTGGAACCAAACGCGCACGAGCCGAGCGAGCGCTACATCCAAATTGCTTGCATGTTCTAACCGAAGACAAGTAGGACATATCTAAGTTTAACCGGCTGCAACTAGTTGTATCCGGCTAAAACTAGGTGTAGCCGCACTTTGGCTATTAGCCGTAACAACTATACTATCTTAACAGTAAAGGTTAGTTCACAGTTCTAAAGTATTGCACGGGATCAACATCGCCACAACTCTAGCCGTCCGTGAGGCGAAAGTCACTTGTTTTTCCCGTAATTGCTATATTTTTTTGTTGTAGCTAGACCATACCTGGAAACGCAAAGCACGCAAAGTTCCAACCAAAATCAAAATCAAAGCATTTATTTCAAGTAGGCCAGTTACAGGCACTTTTGAATTGTCGAAACAAAGACAACAGTAAAAAATAGCTACAGTCCCAGCCACAAGGCACAAAAACTGTGAAAGTAGGTACTGTAGTTGCCCATTCCCTAACGTAATCTCTATGGAAAAGAACGGGCAAGAAACTCCATGGACACTCTTTTAAATCAGAATACTTGCACAAACCACTAACTTTGCACAATATATATTTTTAATAATGAGTTTTAATGTTGTAACTTTAAATACTTCCACAAGTTCAGTGCTATTTAATGCATCCATCAACACAATTTTATGAGCACGATACATTGAGTTCTACCGTAAAGAGTGATTTTTCACCAAAAAAAAAAGTCGTTTCCCAGCAATATTTTTTACGTAGAGTTACTCAGTTTGATGTACAGAAAGCTTTGTTGACGGCTTCGTGAAGGGTCACACCCTGTATACTGCCTTAGATCAGGATCAGCAAGTAAACCCGAGGTGAGCCGATACCAATTCCAAGCAGTGCTTATAGGTGTGCTATGAGCTTAATGCTTGATTTAAACTAATACCGAGGACGACTAAACAATCTAAAGAAAAAAAGAAAAATATTTATTTGTGTCCCACGGAATAAAATAAAATTATTAAGTGAACAAAAACACAAAAAAAAAAAAAAAAACAAGATTGTCAATTCAAATTGATGAATAAAAGCACGTTGTTGAATTATCAATCGCCGTCTCAGTATCGAATTGAACTTCTAATAGTATAATTATATTTGCAATCTTTTGAAAACGGGTATGAGAGACGTACTACGTTATTTAAGTACTCTTAAAGTAACCGTTATTTTATAATCTTGGCTGTCATCTAAGGGCAATTACCAGATAACAAAGCTAAAATGTAACAGTTCTATTTCTGAGTAACTGTTTACCATATTTCGTAATGTTTTTATTGTGCTCTCAAAACGTATGATTTTGAAAAGATAACATAACCAGTTTTGTTTGTATTTTAAGTCATGATCAACATAACGCCTGTTAGCAACAATAATGTCATAACTCGAAAAATAAGAAATACTGGACTGACAAAATAATTTCATTATATTGCCAATTTTTTTGGATTGAAACCTTACATCAAAAGATGAAAAGTTTATTCTACGTATTTCGTTACTTCATTTAATACTTACTTTCGTTAATTTTACATACAACTACAAACAACATTAAAAAATCAACATTTTTGAGTTATGTCATCCTTGTCTCAAACGAGCGATATTTAATTATTCTGCTTTAGCAATGATGAAACAACAACCTCCTTCATTCCGTACCATCGAACTCTAACGATAAGATTTTAAATTACTGTGTCATTTCAATTTAAACGGCCGTAGCCATCTTATTTATGGTCATATAAACTACGTAGTTAACAGAGATTGTCCATGGTTCACGAGCATGACTCAAGTCTGGATTCCTGAGGCACTAGGGATATTTATATCGAGAATACAACTATCCTGTAGCAATTTAGTTCATTTCTGCACGACTGCCCACAAAAAGCAGTGTTTTTTTATCGCTAGATGTAGTCCGCGACTTCTTTCGTGTTATGAAAGCAAATTATCCCTCGCAAACGTTTTAAATAAAGCCTTTTACACTCGGGGATAATGTACTTCCCATTAATGAAAGAATTTTCAGAATCGGATCGGTAGCTCAGAAAATACTCCCTACATCTAACATCCTCTACAAACATAGAAATCTATATTGCCTCCCTCTTCTAACTAATACTAGTACAAAAGTATAATTAAGTAAACATTGCGTGTCAAACTAGTATTTTCCAACATTAAAATCAGTATTTACGATACTCCAAGAAGTAGCTCACGAGTTAATTACTTAATTTCAAGAACTTATACATATCTTTGGTTGAAACCAAAATACTAAGGATAGCTGAATTTTCGGTTCAAAAATCGTTCGTATTATTTACGTTACGTTTACACCACGCGCGCGTACTGGTACCTCCGAGATTGTCCATAGTTCACAGACATGACTGTGTCGAGTCTCGATTCCTGGTACCAGTTACTGGCTGCGACCCGTTGCTCGTTGTGCAATGGGACTGGTTATTGAAGCAATGAAACCGTATGAGCTCTCTGAACCGGTTAATTATGTGCGTGCTGTTATAAACGTGGATATAAGATGCTATATTTATACTTCTATTTATATGGGTATGTTTTATTTATGAGCGTGTGAACATGTAGGTTTATTAGTGTGTTGAAGTGAATAGCTAGAATCTTTTCGATTAGTTATTTGAAAGATCTTTTACTCGTCCTTTTTGGTAGTCTGTTTTAACTTTAATGAATCATTATAAGTTCGGAGAACAACAATATATGAGTATAAAGGTACTGCTTATTATTAAACGAAATTTCTGCCAGCAGACCCGCAAAAAGGAGAAATGAAAAAGAAATGTAGACAATAGTGTGTAAAAGGGAAGAGAATAATGTGTATAATATGTGCCTTAACTAACTAACTTATATAAATATACATATAAGTAAATATTAATATATACTTATATAAATACATAATTCTAAGATATATAAACTAATAAAAATATATATGTATATTATAAATCATAATTGAGAGGAAAGGTAATGCTCTTTCACTCTGGTTTTAAACAATGTTATTCTTATGTTCTACCTCGTTGTTCCAGTGGTCGTAAACGCGGCTGCTGAGTGTCGACTTCTATCTTCAGGTTGGACAGTATTGTTGAGTTTGTCCATTGGGGATATCTCAAAAGCAACCAGGAAATTGGATTTGTGCCAAAAATGAGGGTATATCGTTAATTTATTTAGGGATATTGTTTTGAAATAAGCAAGTTTGTATGAAAATTGTTACTAAAAATAATTATAATTAATGGTTTGTGTGACTGTTCTGAACTCTATGAACCTTCGGTGTCTTAACATGACAAGTTCTTTGTGAAGGTTTAATGTTAACTACTGTAGTTTTACAATTATTTATTATTATTTTTAAACAGTTACGTTGAAAGATTAATGATCTCTTCCTATGTATTGTCTGTAAAAATATTATGAGTTTTGTTAAATTTATGTTCCCTGTCGTTGAAAACTACGACTGTTTGTGTTTTTTCGTGATCTAACAATAAACCCTATTTATTAATTAAATACGTTGCATGCCACCATCCGGGAGAATCAATCTGACACATTATTTCTGGGTGTTCTCGTCTGGCTAACGGAGTGTTGCACAGACACAATCTCGTTACCAGGATTATCCACCAGCAACTTGCTTTGAAGTACAACCTTGTGGAATCAGAAGTGCCATACTATAAGTATTCGCCCGACCCAGTTCTCGATGATGGTAATATCACATTCTTTTTGGCTCGACCTATCGTCACTGACATGACTATTGTTGCTAATAAGCCTAACATTGTGGTGATAGACGAATAGAGCGTCGCGCAATGATTGTTGATATTATGACCCCTTATGACGAGAACCCTGTGAAAGTAGAGAAAGATAAGCAATTCAAGTATCTAGATCTGACCCGCGAGGTTGTCGACGTGCTGGCTGTGGAATGTGGACTCAGCGATCATTGTGCCGATAGTCGTATCAGCCCATGGCTTAATAGCCAACGACTGTCAATAAAGGGTTATATTATAAGTATCGTATATATTTTCATAAGCATTCAGTAAAAAGCTGTTATTTTGAAATTACAAACAAACACTAATTAGTATGTTTAGATTTACATAATTTACACTACAATTATCGTGATCACCACTTTTTTCAGTAATTTATAATTTAGATTGGCGTTAACGTTGTATATAAAATTGAGGTATGGTTTTAATGGTGTTATAATCGAGTGCTCTTTTCGCTAAATAAATGTAATGTACACAAGGCCCACCTAAATAGTTTACATAGCACACATTGGTAACTGTCATTTTACGAGCCAGTAATGTTCATACAGCCGCTCATTATTATTGTGTGCGTATACGTATACTACCCTATAGGAGGTTTTTTTTTTGGAATTTGTATGGTACCATACAACTTCCTACATAGCGCGAGAGATTTTTTAGAACTAAAGGGTGTAAAAAGCCCGTTAACAAAGCCGGACCATAACTGGGAACCATCTAGTTACGGAGATATTGGAGGTCAGTTCCAGTTTTTCCACAATTTTTTTTTTAATACTATTTTTTCAGTTTATGTGCAATGTTTTGAGTTTTAAAGTAAAACTTGATTTTTCACCCCAAAAAAGAAGTCGTTTCCCAGCATTAATTTTTGCGTAGGGTTATTTAAAATGATGTGAGTGTGTGTGTGCTTGGTTGACGGCTTCGTGAAGAGTCCGTTTACACCCTGTTTGTTTGTAGTTATATGGAAATCGTGTACCTACCTATTCTTTATGTATTATTTTCAGTCAGTAATAATATTTGACTATTAATAGCTATCACAAAAAAACTAACCAAGCACCTAATACGAAAAAACCGGTTTGTCTATCTACTGTACAAGTATTCAGAATAGATACATCACGCATTGGAGCGAGTACGACGTTACTGACTCCTCAAGGTAAGCAAGCCTTTTGCAGTCTGAAGGTAATTTATACACACGGTGGCCTCGCTTTGCATAGATTTCCTATACAATGAGAGATCCGCATGAACTGGTTTTGTATAGCTTGATTGGCTGTCGTGCCTACCATGTAATACAAATTATTTTTTTAACTTACACAACAGAATACTGACAGGTTTAATAACGGGTCCTAAACTATGCTTAGCTTGTATCTTGGTGACTCAAAAAGTTAAAAAATTACAATGTTCTGCTGGCGCAAGAAAAATAACATTGATTAATTGAGTGTGATCTCAGAAATAAAACAAAAATACTAATAATTGCTTAACATTGAAAATAACTTAAATTTATAAGCAAAATGTGGGTGTGGAGTGTGTGAGTGTGTGGGGTGTGTGGGTGCGTGGTGTGTGAGTGTGGGAGTATTGCATCTTAGTGTGTGTGGGTACTGGATATTAACTAGAGCTACAAAGTAAACCTTCTGTTTCCTCATATGTCCGCACCAGCCACCATTCTTTCAGTATTTTCAGTAATTGTATAATGATTAACTCATTTACCTACTTGTACGTACGGTCACGGGCACAAATATGTAAGCACTTGTTTTTTATTTAGTCTTCTCTATCCCACTCCTGAGCTAATACCTCCTCGACTGATTCCACTTTTTGTAAACCCGCGTGTCTACCATCCAGTTCTGACGGAACCTATCCAGTTTGTCCCGCCATGCACTTAGCAACTTTTAAAACCGATTTTCCTCTATTGATTTTAATTGTTACGAGCATAGTATTTTATAATCTATACTATTCTGAAATAGGGATTTATCTGAAAGTTGTAATCCACGAGAAAAAAAGGTTTTTAGTTTTGAGTGTATTCTATTGGTGGTCGTGACTGTACTACCAAGTTCACTGATGGTTTGCCACTTTTCACCCTTATCCCCTAAGTAATAAGGTTGAAAAGTGGTTGACTATCACTGAGCTCGCTAGTATTTCTACAAGGAAAATATTGACTTTACTACACAAGTGTTTAGCACCATCATCGATTGATAGCTAACTTTATCCAAATGTTTTCCTATTGTACTCATTCGGAGTTGTTATTGGGTTAATTATACGTTCGCTGGGAAATTCATTGAAGAATTGTGGCCATATTTGTATAGGAATCTTCTTTAGGATGAGGTAATGAAGCTGAATAATTTTGATGACGAATAAGTATTAGTAATTATGAATGGTTTACTGCTGCACTGGCTGGTAAGAAAACTAAAGAAGCTCGCTGGCTATTTAATATTACTAAGGACGAATATCTCTCACAGAAATTGATCAGCACATCTAAACAACTTTGAAGAGCTGTCATTGTTTTGACAATGACAGCTCTTGAAAGCTCTTTTTATTCGAACGCGCTTTAGATATGCTAATCGCGTATATGCTATTTACGTTCAGAGTCATTATCATCAGTTTAGAAAACTTCTTCATCATCTTCAATTGGGATCATAAAAACTAATGAATCACGCTATTTGTGACTTGTTCTAACTAAATTGGTTGATTGAATTTTGAATAGGGAAGTATGACTATAATTTAAGCCATTGAATAGTAATGTTCCGTCAAAAATAACAATGTAGATTATAAATGACCCTATTCTTGTTTTTAATAATACTGTACTGTACGTAATTCCAAGGTCTGTGAAATAATTATTTACTGATTATGTAAGTAATAGCTAGTAATTTTACGCACGCGGTTTATCAGTGTTACCAACCTAAGGTAATTTACATTCTTATTTAGCTCATTAAATATAGAGCTGTTTATTTACATTCAAGAAACGAACATTTTAAATCGGCATTTTATTTAACCAACAAGCTCTGTAAAGTTGACATTAATTTCAAAATTAGGTACTTACCCACCTATTGTGATAAATTAGTAGTTGGCATTGCACATTGTAATAGTATTCCTAGATTATTTTGTCACTGCTGTGCGAAATCGAGTTAATTAGCTTGTCAGATTAATTAAATGTGACAGTAGGGATGGAAGAAACACCGACGCGAAAACGTATTCAGAAAATACATCATTCTGAGCCCCCCACATAGATATTTTCATCGGTTATAAAAAAAAAATCTGCCATTTCCTACAAAAGTGCAATATCTGCACGGTCAAAATGTACGGAACAGCAGACTTTTTTTTCGCGTCGGTGTCTCTTCCACCACGTATTATGGAATTTGCACAAACCATTGTAAATTGCGGCATACAATAGGTAGTATTGTTGTCAAATAATACACATCACTATCTATTAAAAAAATCGGGTAGCGAATGTTGTTATCGGTTTTGCTACACCTGTCAACACGGTCCCCTTACCACGTGCTCCGGAAACGCACGAGAGCGCGCGAAGTTGAACGAACGCAGACGCAAATAGTTTTGAACTTCTGAGGTGTGCTGTACTTCGCACCGTTTAGCACCCTTTACACAACCAGACTTTTCTTTAGCAGCAACATGAACTGACGTGTTGGTTTTCACAAACGATTATCTGTCGTGACAATAGCACATAAAAGGCACCTGACAGAAAATAATTATAACAAGACGTCTTCACTTCTTCATTAACCCGTTATTTTCTTCGCTTGTTCAGAGAAAAATTTCGCGGGCCAATAATAAAAAAAAAAAATACGTCTGCACTTTTTTTCTCTTCACATGTTTGTAAACAATTTGGAAGTTTAGTAAGGAAGTCGTGATCGTATGTTCCGTACCTGTTCCCCACCAATATCGCTTCCAGCCGTCTGTTACCGCGCGGAACATAGCGCTAGCGTGCGACGCCGACTACGCGTGGCGGCCAACTGACTGACATACCAACCAACTCCGCTAAGAGTGTGTAAAAACGTTCGAAATTCATAATCCCAAATCGATTTTTTATCATTATGACTTAAGAATCAATCAAACTTTACTCATTTAGCTACAAATGAAAAGTTCTTTTTAGGGTTCATTTGATGGAGAGGCCGTTTTATGCGAGTTACCGACAAAGGGCTCTCGGTCGCTCCCTGATTCAATTAATCTCTAATTAGAGACGAGAGTGCTCTTAATGTTGAGTAGAGACGGATTTGACATCGTAGCCTGTCACCGAAGTAAATGGAAATCTGACAGCAGGATGGGTTTCAGCGATCCTATAACTGAATTGAGGTCAACTGTGTCAATGTAACATATCAGGTACGCTCAGGAATATGAACTCATATGAGTATTATCAAGCGAGCTTACACATCTCTGTTTACACTTTACTTCTATGTAATATCAGAAGAATCTTATATATTTCCATCAAGTCATTCCATACCGTTCAGAACTTAACAGTAAACTCGGAATTCAAATATTTATGTTGATGTAATTGCCAATAATTGGTATATCGGCACAACTACATAAAAATATTATATACCACAGTTATAAATGGTCAAAATCTTTGAAAAGTAAAAAGAATTATTTGTGTATTTTTGAAATGATCTTTTTATTTAATCTAACGACGCACAGTTTGGAAATTTCACAATCTAGGGGAATTTAATTCCAAATTGACTTAAATAAAAGATACAAGTTAAAAAATAATATAGATTGGTATTCAAATAGAAAATAAGGTTATATTTAATTAAATGCAATTTCAATAAATTTTGTTATTTTAATCACTAATTCCACTTTCGGGCTCATTTACCCCCGGTACAGAAAGCAATTTTAGGACATCAGGATCCGTTTTATCTCCATTATAAGCCTTAAGCTGGATATGTAGGGGTCTGATGATATAAGTAGCCTATTAAGTAGGTCGGTATTTTTGTCTACGTGACGTTTTTCTAGTGTGTTTTGTAATTTCGGCGGTCATTCCGAAAATCGAAAAAAAATGTATGACGGTCGCAAAAAATCGCAAGTTTTATCAATTGTTCTCAAAAGTTAAGACTTTAAACTATAAATTAAAACAATAAAAACACCGGGATATTCAGGTATTTTTTTTTATACACCTTTTTTGTTGCAGATCATCTCTAAAAAATCCTTAATTTAACTGTGCTTTCAAATGATGTTATTAGATCAATGTTTAACTATTACTTAACTAAAATACACTCTAACTTACCTTGAGAGATATACACAGTACAATAATAAACCAATAAACAAGACTATACGTTAATTTGATCAGTAATCTCAAGTGAAGATGACCCTTGAATGTTGTAGTTCGTATTGTAAGAGTACAACGATTATTATCTACCCACTTCAACATTTTTTATTTATTTTTTAAACCTACCTACAATAATTTCTAATATGTAGCTGCGACAGATAGGGTCTTAGGTATAAATAGGTTATAACTATATTACCAATTATTAAAATTTCTATTTTGATTTAAATGCCCCTAGATTGCGAAATTCCCACACTGTGCGACGAAAACTTTTGAATTCGTCGACTTTTTTGAAATTTATAATACTTCATATTATTGACATGCTAATTAATATCTGGAACAGGATATTCATGTTTCTTTTCTACTCTCAAACAGCCACCTTTTTATATCTTAAAATAAACAAAGAAAACTTTGTTTATTCTTACAAAGTATATTTGTCGAAAAGGTTTCTACTCTATACCTGGTACCTGTTTTGAGGTAAGGTTCTGTTCATAATATTTTTTTTTTCAATGACTTTAACATTAAATTATTGATTTATTGAACAGAAAAGCAAAGTAAAAATGCAAAACATCAGACTAAATTGTTCCTAGACTCTCAGTGATCAAGACATCTAGACAAACAATGAATACTTATTTTCCGCGTTCACACTAGTCTATGTTTGAGACAATTAGAACCGTCATTCATCATTACCATATTATGTCACATCTACTATTTATATTTAAAAAAATGTCAATATTTTCACATATTATAACAACTAGCTGTTGCCCGCGACCTTCGTCAAATTATTAAAAAAAAATTTACTTCTCTATTTGATTCGTATTTTGTTAACAATTTCAAAGGCTTTTTTTTGCACGGAACCCTAATCCTTTTTTTATAAAATAAAAGTAGTCTTAGTTACTCCTTATAACATCAGCTATTAATACATAATTACTATAAAAGTAAAACTTTACAAAATGGTACAGTACATTAATTTAAATAAGTAACGTCAGAAAAGCTTTTCATCTTCCCCTCCCCCTCCCATCGCTGTTATTGAATTAGATGAAGATGATGATGATGATTTTTTGATGTTTTTAATTGTTATGTTAGTAGCAAAAGTTCTCATTAGAAAGTTCTCTCCAATTGTGTATTGCTTATTGCTATTTGTTACCCAGATAATGTTAACTTCGGTGCTCAAATATTAACACTTTTTAAGTGAGTAAATTTGAACGGAGCACAAATTGCCGAAAGTCGTATTAGTAGCAAAGGTTCTCTTTAAAAAGTTCTATTCAATTATGCCATTGGACCTTGGGGCAGATGCCCATACTTTAACGCCCATTCCCCTTTTATTTATTTGTGTAGATGAGATTACAGTGCCTCTTGGTTTTGTGTAGTCTGATATCAACATCCTATGAAGTAAATATTTTTAGCAATTTTTTTAACGTCATATATATTATTCACACTTTAATATTACCTACAGATAAATGTGAACATAACTCTGTCTATTACATTTCCATCTACCACGTGGTTTTTTAAGATGTTGGTTCGAGGCTACGTTCCTCTGGGATCATTTGTAACTGCCACGCGGGCGACACCGTGGGCAAAAGCTAGTGTAATATATTTTACAAATATGCATGATATCCTGGAACAATAGAAGGAGATTTAGAGGTCAGAAGAATAATTTTCTAAAATGTCAGCAAAAGAAGCGCTTTTTTTAAAGAGAAAAAACGAACACAAACTATAGAAATGGAAAACTACCTCAGAAGTCTTGATGCAACCCAAGCCACCGATTACTCTACAGCTACGGCAAAACGTAAGAAACCAATAATACATCGATCTCCTGTTATGAAGCCCGATGGTACATGAGCGAAAAGCAATAAAGATAAGGCAAATGTATTCGCCCAACACCTATCAGAAGTGTTTACCCCAAACACTGACCATGGATCTAGCAAAACCAATTTAATCAAATCTGTACTTGATCAACCACATCAACTGAACAAACCCATAAAAAAATTTACTAAACACGAACACAGCCATCAGAAAAATCAACATTCATCAGGCACCGGGGTATGATCTTATTACGGCCAAGACCCAATACTCAATACTCAATACTTTATTGCATTCCATAATGTTAAATAAAACAGTTGGTATGTTAAAACATTGAATCAATTATGGACCCTGTCGGGCACAGCAAAGTTAAACCCCTGCGACCCTGCGAGAGCTACCTGACGTCGGCATTACATTCCTTACCTATCTTTATAACGCATGTCTATGGAAAAACTTTCTTCTTCCAGTCCCATCTAAGGTCATGGAAATACTAATACTCAAACGTATTGCTCCGGAAATGGCAACTAACAAGCTTATCCCAGATCACCAGTTCGGTTTCAGACAATCCCATGGTACAATATAGCAAGTAGTCTGGTAGAAAAGATTAATTACACATTTGAAAGTAAGCTGCTCTACTCGGCCGCCTCCTTAGACATTTCGCAAGCCTTTGACCGTGTTTGGCATGATGGACTTTCGTACAAAATCCACAAAAGCTTATCCATTAATTTATACCTTCTCATGAAATCATATATTAGCGACATACACTTTTATATTAAGTATGGCGACATTACCACAAAGCTGCATGAAATAAGAGCAGGTGTTCCGCAGGGCAGTGTAACGGGCCCGATGCTCTATCTTATATATACCTCAGACTTACCAAATAGACAAGACACAATGACAGGAACATTTGATGATGATACAGCGGTTCTTGCCATTGATGAAACTGCGGCTGGAGCATCGGCAAAATTACAAAGAAACCTTAATGATATCTCGGACTGGCTGAAAAACTGGCGTATAAAGGCAAATGAAACTAAATCAGTCCAATACACCTTCTCTTTAAGAAGAGAAACATGCCCAGAAGTCGAACTTAAGATACCCCAGGCACACGAGGTTCGATACCTATTAGTCTACTTAAACTGACGACTTACCTGGAAAAAACATATAACCACTAAAAGAAAGGCACTTTACTTACAAGTAAGAAAGCTATATTGGCTCATGAGAAGAAAATCCCAAGTTACCCTGGAAAATAAACTCCTTCTATACAAGTTTATACTCAAACCAGTCTGGACTTATGCTTTGCAACTATGGGGCACTGCATCCAACATTGAGATTCTATAACGCTTCCAGTCAAAAACCCTACTTATGATAACTGGATCACCATGGTATTTAACAAATAACCACCTACACCGTGATCTAAAAATCAAGACTGTTAAGGAAGAAATAAAGGGCTCTTTACTACCCCATTGCAAAAGAATAGAAAACCATACAAACCAATTGGCAAGAAGTTTAATGGAGGAACAACAAAACTACACATTTAAAAGACTTAAGAGACGTGCTCCTCAGGATCTTCTCTAACCCAAATATAAAGTAGCCATACTAGATGAGCATATCATTGGATACTGTACCATGCACGACATAATTTTAAATACATAACATCCAGCTTAATGTCGACAAGACAGCTTGTAGGACGAAAAGGAGATAAAAAAAAAACAAAAATGTCAACACTATTTTTAATATACTATAGGTTCATGAAAACCCGAAAAAACGGAAATACATTTATTAATCATTATTATAGATGATATCAGCCAATAATTAAACTTACTTACAAACTTAGGTTCAGATGACATCACATAATAACACGCCTGTAATTCCCGAAGGATTAGGCAGAGGTGTACCTAATAGTAGGTAGGTACGCCCACATTTAGCCAGTTATGTTTAAGTCCCATGTAATGGGGGGCGAGCCTATTGGCATCAAGCGGGCACAAATCCAGACTCCGTGGCTGCTACTGAGAAATTCTTGATGAAAAAACCCAATAACACATTGTTCAACCCGGGCATTGAAGCCAGGACTTCATGTTCAACAGTCCATTCGACGAACGAGGCATTAGGTACAGATGAAGTGATGCTAAATGTAAAAATAAGTTAGTTAGCAAATAGGCACTGAGTTTAATTATACATAGGCTGTGTCGCAACGAACTGCCTCTCAGTAAACGTGGTTTTCTAATAAAAAATATCACACATCACTCGTATATTTATACCATTTCCTCCAATGTCAGATAAATAACATAATCATACAACACAAACTATCAAGACACTGAATATTCACTCCCAAAATAACAAACAGCATTCATAACATCCGAAAATAGAAACAGAATATCGGTCCGGAATTCCTGATAAGTTTCCGTATTCCATATTCCGGATGTTCGTGGCTATCTTTAATCTGAGATACATTGGTCAAGTGTCTAGTATCTTGTTGAATGTCTGTCGTTCTACGTATCCGTGTCACGTCAGAGGCGGGCCGCGGAGAGATTGTATTCAGCATTTCTGCCTCCGTTTTCAGGCCACGACGCTCGTCTACAATCTGCATTGTTTCGAGTGCTAGATTCTTTATCTGTTTTCTTTTAAATGGTGTCTATTTTAATTGATGTGTCGATTTCTGTTCAACACCGAGTCCGTTTATTAACATGAGAACCTCCCAGAGGTACTGCAAGCCCGAATGCAGCCATCCGCATCATATGAAGGATTTCGTAGGCAATTGTTCTCGTGGTCGCATGCACAACTACAGAGCGTAGGATCCTGGGTTCGATTCCTAGGTTAGGCTAAGCGTTTGTTGGTTTTTTACATCAGGAATTACTCAGTAGCACCCCGGGGGGGTTACTATGACGTCTTAAAGCAGGAGTAATTCCAGGGTGGGAAAGAGATGGCGCTAGATGACCTGTATAGCTCTGTCTCTTTCCCACACTGTATGTCATGGTAGGCCACCAGGAGTTTTAAAGTTAGTGGCATGAAACCCCGTGCCTCAGTGATATTAAATAGTTGGTCCTGCGCCGGATCTCTCCGCTCGTGTCAGATAGCCGTCATATCGAACAATAAGGGTGAAGGAAGAGGGTATGTATGTACCTACTTATGTTTGCGCATACACTAAACTTGTACTTTATATTATTTTCAGCATCGATAGCTAATCTCCACTGAGACGCCATGGCCGAAAACCGGAATATTGATATATTACCGACCATTATTATTTCGTTTATTCATCTTTATACACATTTTTTAAATATTTTTACATAGCTGTTTTTGACATGGAAAGAAAAATTCGAGTGCGAGCAGGGTTTGAACCTGCGACCTCATCATCATCGTCTGCCTAGCCTTTTCCCAACTTCGTTAGGGTCGGCTTCCAGTTTAACCGGATGCAGCCGAATACAAGTATTTTACATGGAGCGACTGTTTATCTGACCTCCACAACCCAGTTAGTACTAGGTAATACGATACCCTTTTATATTTTTACATATTACCTAAAAAAAAAATATAATAAAAAAAAATAGGTATCCACCGGTTCGAGAGCAGGGTCCAAACAACCGGTGGTTTGGGCTCCAGGGACAGGAACCGACTATTTATTATTTAGACTTTTATAATTTTATGAAAACACTAACAAACTCAAAACGATCATTCCAATTCCAAAAAACAATGTAAAATTCCATAAACGCGTCGCAAAGTTAAAGTTTTGGCCAACTACAATCTACTAAAGCATTGATTTCATATACATCATAAAGTGAGATAGCCAGCAGTGATTCTACTCTAATACATTCATAGCCTAACTCACATAACATAGACTAGTACAGAGTTACATATACAACCTGCGTACGCACGAACGCACGAGATCGATCTTATAATTGCACAGTTGACATTGTAATGGCCGGTTGTTGCAGCGTTCGAATAAGGTCAGTAGGTGACAGCAGTGCCAAGTTCTCTGGCATTTTTTTTTATTGCATCGATGGGTAGGAGTAGTCGTTTTTAGAGCAGCGTATGTACATTGCCTGGGTAGAACTTAGAATAGATTACATAGCATAATAGTAACAACACGACTGGGTTAGGCAGAGGCATATCGACATTGTGCCAGCTATATTTAAGTCCTATGTAGGTAATAGGGGGCAGCCTGTTGTTATAAAGCGGAAATAAGAGACTGCTGCTGATAAATCCTAATAGATACCTAAACCGAATAACATTGCTTGATCTGGGAATCGATCCCAGCACCTCATGCCCTGTAGTACCCCAATGGTTAGATACATTTTTAGGGTTCCGTACCTCAGTTGTCAAAAACGGAATCCATTTAGGATCACTTTGTTGTCCGTCTTTCTGTCCGTCTCAAGTCAAGACCCTATTTCTCAAGAACGCATAGAGTTATCAAGCTGAAATTCATATCAAATACTCGAATTTGCTACCCCTTGGATTGGTGAAAAAATCAAACTTGCAATTCAACGCGATCAAAGGATATGACCGTTTATGTCGCATATTTTGCTATTTCGCAAGGAAATCAACACCTATAGGGTACTTTCCGTTGACCTAGAATCATGAAAATTGGCAAGAAGCAATGTCTTACAACAGTCACAACGCATGTAAAAGAAAAAATCTGAAAATCGTAAACATGTGTATAGTTTAATTACAAAATACCTACAAGTTTATACGGAATACTCAGTGCGCGAATGCAACTAGCACTTGGCCGGTTTTTTTATATTAGTACGTGTTGTTCTTTTAAATTTATCCATGGTCGGGAACCTCAAATTCTTTAATATAGTACATTCCACAAAATCCAATCCTGAATCAGTATAATATAGAAAATTAAGAGCAATCACTCTCAAAACTGCAAAATAAAAACTTGAAAAACTCTACGTCGTCAACTTGCCACACAAATCCATCAGGCGTCTCGCCACAGAGAGCGACAAACAACAGGTCATTCTGTGCACACTAATGATCAAACCTACTATTGTAACAACACATCTGCCTAGCTTTTTCTCAACTATGTTGGGGTCGGCTTCCAGTCTAACCGGATGCAGCTGAATACCAGTATTTTACATGGAGCGACTGCCTATCTGACCTTTTTTTCCGTTTGGGAAATCATCAAATGACCCCCGCCCCAGTCTGTGCGGAGTCAGACTTTTACCGACTAAAACCCATCCATGTTCCTTCTTTTGACCTTTTTATTGACCTTCACATGTCAGTTACTGGATAAGACGATACATACCTCATTGATTGGACTAGTTGTCGTACTGTCAGGCCACTGACAACCTGTAACGACTGTCAAAGATGTACCAATATTACTTTTTTAACAACATTTTAAGTTTTTGATGCCTCGAGTCCTATTATTGAATCGGACAGGTGATCAGGGGATCTAAAATGGCCACTTTCAGCAATTCCTCTAAAAGTAATTCATATTCCGAATTGCCAGCACATCATTAGCAATTCCTCTAATTTTCGTAAAATGGTGACACATAGAGTCTGTCAAGCGAGTCTAGTCCCATGAAAAAGGCGGCAAATTCAAAAATCTTTCAGGTGTCAACACTGATATAGCACGCTGAAAACTTGTTGATACTTGAATTTTGATAAAAAAATTACTTGGGATAAATTAAAAAAAAAGCATTTCAATGTACGTATTTATTCATCAGAACTAAAATCAGAATCAAGAAATTCAATGCCTTCAAATGAGAAATTACTGTCAGTAGAATCATTACTCACAGAAATGATGAAGGGTTCCAACTCGGTTTCGGATATCCTGTCTCTTACTTTATACTTATTTTCGACACTAATAGTGTGATCTGTGCATTTTTTCCAATCATTGGCTGTGACACTATTAAAGCATTCTTTTATAAGGTTCTCCATTTCTTTACCTGGAATCCCTAAGTTTTTGCTGGCTATTTTTCTTTTAGCCAAACTCCATATGAGTTCAATTGCGTTCAGGTCACAATGATATGGCGGAAGTTTCAAAACCTCATGGCCATGTTGTTTCAAAAATTCTTCAGCTTCATACATTGGAGTTGTTTTATGTTCATTCACAAGGCACATAAGCTCAGCCTTTGTAAAGAATTCTTCATAATGAATTCCATTTTCAGTTAGCCATTTCTGAATGTCAGCCTTTAAATCATTCATAGATGGTGGCTTATTTATTTGTGTTACATGGTAGCTAGCGTTGTCCATAACAATGACACTGGGCTGACTTAAATTGGGTATTAATTTTTCACGTAACCATTTCATAAAATTATTTCTGTTCATATCATCATGATAATCTGCCATTTTTGATTTAGTACTGAATACCAATAATGCATTGGGAACAAAACCTTTTTCGGATCCAGCATGAACAACAATATGTCTTTTGCCTGACGATATTTTGTCAATTACACCGCTTGTTGATGGCCCTTGCCATTATTTTTTAACTTTATAATTTTGGTGGACATAGGTCTCATCAAGATAAACTATTAATTTTCCTTGTTTCCGCTTTTCATCAATAGCTCTGAGATACCTATGTCGCCATGCAGCTAGTTCATACTTTTCAATAAGAAGAGATCTCTCATTTTTATTTTTTTTGAATTCAAATCCATTTTTGAGTAATAATTGTCTCAATGTTTCATGACATCCAGTAAATCCAATTGACTCTCTTAAATCTGCAAGCAAACTTCGTAGAGTTGGAACTTGCTTTTTCACACAGTAAAATTCATTAATTTTATTGCGTATGGCTGATAAGTCAAAATTATCCAGATTGGCTACAGTTGGCTGTCGTGGACGTTTTTTCCCCGGTGTGTTCCACTCGCCTTGGTTAATAGCACCTTCTTTTTTAATTCTTCGCAGTGTTTTCACACTTAAATCTGAAAGTTCAATATGTCAGTTCAGTATCAAACGCACAAATTTTATGATAATATTTGTAGAAAATGCAAACAATGTAAACAAATAAATCTGTACTAACCTGTCATAGCAGCAATTTTTGTCAAATAGTCTGTTTCAGATTTCATGTTTTTATTCTCATCTATGGCTATGACTTTCTTAACTAAATTATCAATTGTGCTTTTTATTAATTCATCATCCAAGGTGGCTGAAAAAAGATGACAACAATCTCTTATAATACTTTTCACTTATAGGTGCCCCATTGAGATTCAATGTCATGTATACGACGTCTGAATCTAAACCAAAACCGAAATCGTGATCACATCATAGTAAAATAAACAAAATTAGACAATTGTGCTAAAAGTATCAACATTTTGTAGCCAACCTACCTGTTGTTGAAACAATTTCATCCAAAAGTCGTCGTTTTTCTGTTAACACGTCATCAGATTCAATCTTTACATGATTATATTTATTAATCATTGTAAACAGCAGGCTCCTGACACTACTTTTAATAGGTTTTGGCATTATAACATTAAAAAATTCAACAAAAACCGGAATGCTTCGAGGTTAGAACAGAAATTGTGACAATCTGTTTGACAGATAATAGTATTGCCATTATAAGAAATCAGTAAAATGGTTGTGGACTCGACTCGCTTGACAGACTCTAGTAGCAGAATCAAAGCAATTCATATCAGAATCATATTTGTTGTAAATGTTGCCACGTGAAAAAAATAAAGACCGTATTTTTACCCGTTATTTTTTCTTTTCAGATTTTATTAATACAATAAGTTTTTTGTATAGTGATTTAAGCATAATTTCATTAAATGACAATTATGGCACAGTTAAAAGACTGCAAATAAGCACTTAGCAAGGGAATTCGAATGATAAACATTGATTTTTTAGCGTGGCAACATGGGCATAGTTGTCAATCCCTGATGGAGATGATTTTTAGTTTTAAGTACATTATTAATTTGGTACCGATTCAGTTCTGTTGACCTATACCCGCTAGGACAAATCCGGAAACCTGGAGCATTGTGGTCGGTCCATAGCAAGAGGCTCACCTACTATTAAAGTAATATAGGTGGTACTAACAAATGCAACTTAGGTAGGCGCAAAAATTAGATGAATCAAAAAAAAAAGGAGAGACTAATATAATTGATTATTTATTCACTAAGATTATAAGACACATATTCAGTTACACCTAGCTAGTAAAAAGTTCACATACAAAATGATTGCCTGTTTTTCCTTCTCGTATATAGATAAATACGATAAAATTATTCCGGCGACGATTTATCCTGACCGATCTCAGTCGGCAGGTTTCTTGTAACTCATTGACTTCGGTTAGGATGTTCCATCATTAGAAAATCTCATGGAAATGGAATCAACAAGCACCAAACAAAATCCGAATGGCATAGGCAAATCGTACTTTATTAATAAAACACAAGTTGCTGTTCAGTAACTGAATTAATCGAAAGTACAAGTCTAAAACAAAGATTTCAGTTGAAAACTCAATAATATGAGACGAAACAGAAAATTATTTTCAGGCAAAAATGCTAGTTGTCAATTTGACATTGAAATGAGTAGGTACACAATTGTTTTTTTTTTTAATTTGAGGAATCGGTGGTTTAGATTTGGTTTACAGAAAAGAGTATTTAATCCAGTTGAAAATGTCTATTAAAGTTAAAGATAAAGATAAAGATATATTTATTGCATAACTGTGTACATTAAGTTCTTATTAGTAAACATTACATTTTTAGTTTCAACAGTTTACCAAAGTCGGATATGCAATGGTATTTTAAGGATTTAGGTGCATACAAATATTATTTTTTCTCTAAGAACTCATGAAGATTATAAAATACATTAGCAATTAACATTTTTTTTCAATTTATTTTTAAACTTATTTCCATTTAATTGCTTAATTGCTGGCGATAAGTGATTGTACATACGAATAGCAGTAACATAGATACTTTTATAATACATCACATTGTTAAAAACCGGTAAATTAATGTCATATTTACATTGTTTTCGAATGTTTCTTTTAGAATTTGATTTGAAATTAAAATATTGCATATTGTTTTTAACAAATAAGCATAATTCGAGTATATAAATACCAGTCAGTGTCAGGAAACCCTCCGTTTTGAAAACATCTCTTAATGATTCGGTACTATGCATGTTGTATATTGTCTTAAGACTTTTCTTCTGGAGAATGAATGTTGATTGTACGTTTGTCTAAACCTATGTAGAACTTTTAAAAACAATAGATATCTTTTATTCGCCCTTGCGCGTTTTACACGCAAATAAGGCGCCACGCCCTTACTTTGTGTATAAATTCAATAAATTATTACTATTTTTTGTTGTAACCTCTTTTTTTAGATGTTATTTTCTTGTCCCAGCATTTTTTTTACCTTTATCCATTTCGTAAAGTCCAAAATATACCATTTTTTCAATATTTCTTTACAAAATCTGTAAAATGAATTGTAAGATGTTGCTCTTGACAATCTTTCTATGATTCTGCTAAATGACAGCAAAGCAATTCATATTAAGTGGACCATTTTACGAGTCTTCATAAAAAACTGTCAGATAGTTGAATTACGTGATATGAATTGGACGCAGTTCATATTATGAAATGTCAATTTGTGACCGTTTTATTAATTGTAAAGTGCTTCATAATATTTTTCTATTATGATTCTGCCTAAGTGGCCATTTTAGACCCACTGATGTCACTCCTCAGTTTCCAAATCGCTGGCCTACTGATGGGTGGGAATTTCACACTAATCACGCTGCTGCAATTTTTAGGACGCCTTTTGTTTGATTCTGATTTTCTACGGAAGAATAAAAGAGGGTTTATGGTTGATTGACCGAGCTAGACGCCATACATCATTACTAGAGTTATCGACATTATAAACAGTATTCCAATACTGTTTATTCTTGATCTGGTGAGTGTTGTAGCCAGTAAAGGTAGCTGCGCTAAGGTAGTCCGGGGAATTTAAAATTCCTTACCTTTTTGCAATTTTTTAGATTTAAATTTTTTGTATTTTTATACGCAAACCCTGCGTAGAGAAATACAGATGTTTTGATATGGAAAGAAAAATTCGAGTGCGAGCAGGCAAGGTTTAGATTTTTTGTTTGTTAATGATTGATTGTTTGGCGATGGAAAAAATATTGATGTATATCATATTCTAATAATCCTTATCCTTACTATTACTTTCCTAATATTATAAATGCGAAAGTAGGTTTGTTTGTTTGTTACCTTTTCACGCATAAACCACTGAACTGATGATCCTGAAATTTTGCAAATACGTTTTCAGGTGTACAGAAACGGACATAGGGTACCTTTCATTACGAAAAAAAGTACTGTTCTCGAGAAAAACAACATTAACATTCTTATGATATAACAGATGGCGCCACGTGACTTTCGAATAATGATTGAATTATATTATTACCCAAATTGATTGTCAAATACTAAATTATCGCGAGCGAAACCGCGGGCAAAAGCTAGTCATCAATAAAAACGCCCGGAATACATAGCACCATAAATATTGACTTTATCATGAGTTATATATAATACTAGCTTTTGTCCCGCGGCTTCGCCCGCGTGGATGTCGAAAATATCCGATTACTTACCTTCATCCCCCTTTTTAACCCTTGGGGGGTAGAATTATCAAAAACGCAGTAACACGTATAAATTAATTTTCAATCGTCAGCCTAAACACAATATTTGAAAGATCCTAACTTCTAAACTGACGGACTTTCATGTAAACTTCCATCCCCTATTTTACCCCGTTAGGGGTGGAATTCCCAAAAATTCTTTCTTATTGAATACTTACCTTCCACAAAGAACACACCCTCCTAGTTTCATGTCTCTAGGACCAGCGGTTTGGGCTGTGTGTTGATATATCACCCAGTCAGTCAGTCAATCAGTTTAGCATTTTATATATATAGAAGAAGAAGATAGAAGAGGATATATTTTAGGTCTGCACTAACTTAAAATATATATGTACAACTTAGAGATTCTGTAAATACCTACATACTTTTTACGATCGCAAATCATTCAATTATCAACAAATAACCTGATACAGACCTGCAAATTAAGATATTTTTAATTCGCTGACTACCCTGACACTTTCGCATCAGCTTGGCGTCTGAGGCATGGAATGTACTTAACATTTCATGCCTCAGACTCCAAGGTCATCTCGTCAATGCCTAACAAAAAAAAACCTATTTAAAACCACCAGCTTGGGGTTGAGTACCGTAAACTCACACGACTGGCTAACTTAAACTGAGTTTTAAGTTTCCATAAAATACAGGCTGGGATCAAAAAAAATTTTGTACTGTTGGGTATCTTTTTAATTTTTCTCTTTAGATACATTTCCAAAAAAAATAACATGCATTTATACACTTTAAACACATACACGTGCCAGCTAGCAACCATATGACAAATAACGACCATGAATTGTTAAGTACGATACCAATAAAACTGCGTGAAACAATAAAAAAAGCAATTTTTAAATAAATGTCTGCCATCTAAAAGTTGGAATAAAATTACAATAAATTGTAGCTAAATATTTTCCGGTTGGCCCTTTGGCCGAGCCTATAACTAGGCTGAACATGGCCTTCTTTTGCTTTAGTTGACTTAAAATTGGTGCAGTGAACAAAAGCCTTGTGTCCACGTTTTGCTATTTGGGCAAAAGTATCTACGAATGACCATCAAATTTTTCGATCGAAGCCTCATCCGTTCGCTAAGTGCCTTTTGCCACGGTAACGATACATTGCGTATGGGAAAATAAAACAAATCAAATTTATTAGATTCCCATAGCATTCCTGAAATAATTTCTTGTACCGGTCATCTTAGTATGATATACTGAATTCACCCCATCAGTTTGTGGAGGGCTGTCCCTTACATCCTGTATATGGTAATAAATAATTATTGATTTATTGATACAGATTTTAGTTCACTTTTCTCATCTCTTTTGGGGACAGATACTTCTAAAACCTGGTCAGATACCGCTGTTTACTTCTTCAGAACCACATAACGACAATCCTCCGCACATGAAGAGTATATTTTGTGGTCCCTTCTGTGACTCTTAAGAAAGAAACGCACCCTGAGGAAAACAGTCCAAGTAAGTACTAAACATCAGTATCAGAATCTTCTGTCCTTCAACTCAGGATCATTTTTGTGAAGAAAATGAATTTGTTAATAAACCCATTTATGCAGCATTTACATATTTCAACTTCTTATGTATTGACAAGTTTATGAGAGAACCTTAAAAATATTAACCAGTTAGTAACGTGGTAGTGGAACCGACTCCCCAGGATTCATAGTACGATCCGTTCATCGCCTTCCGTAGCGTCCATTTTAACACTTCGAATCATCCACCAATAACAAGAGTAGCACTATAAATGCCTCATAGGTCTAGTTGTCGCAATCGCGACTGCTGAACATGAGGTCCTGGGTTCGATTCACGAATCGGGAAAATTGTTATTGGGTTTTTCCGTGAGTAATTTCTCAATAGCAGCCACGGAGTCAGCCTGGTTGATGGCAATAGGCTCGCCCTCTATTAATGGTATTTTAACATAACTGGCGAAAGTGGGTGTACTATTAGGTACACCTCTGCCTAAACCTTCCGGTATTACAGGCGTGATGTTATTTAAGCAATAAAACATAGCCAATAGCCATGAACAGCCAGTAGCCACATTACGACGGCACGGTTGGCGCAGTGGCTAAGCGATTGACTGCTGCGCTTCGTGTCGCGGGTTCGATTCCCGCACGGAACAAATATTTGTATGGCCTACAGGTAGTTGTTCCTGTTCCGGGTCTGGCTGTTTGTGTATGTGAGTTTAAATGTTTGTAAACGCACCCACGATACAGGAGAAATTCCTAGTGTGGGGCAACATTTTTTAATTAAATAAAGAAACAGAAGATTAAAATTAACGCAGCCGGGTGACTGTGACTGTAACAATGCAATATTGCGATATCGTCAACCGTTTGTACCTACTTGAATTCACATCACCACAGCTTTATAAGCCATCACGTCGTATCATGTCCGTATTTATGAATTTACGCAGTTCTGGCTGTCTTGCGATTGTTAACTATCCTCAGTATATCAATACTAAGGGGTATTCCTCAGAGCGCAACAATTTTTAGAGATATCGGTAATGAATTCATCACACCCCTCTCTATTTTTCATCATGGTTGCGCTACGAGGAATAATTTAGTTGCGCTTAATTGGTTGTGCTTAAAAATGGTTGCGCTCTGAGGAATACCCCAATACTAATATTAATAATGCAAAACTACCCCTTTCTGTATTGTTATGTTCGTATGTATGTTGCCTTTTAACGTCTTAATTAACAGCTGGATGAATTTTAAAACCGATATAGCAAGTGAATAATAATTTAACATAATTAATGCTAAACTGACAGCTGGATACTTTGATCCGATTAGTCAATTCTGACAATAAATAATATTTGATTTATAATAAATCTTACGGTTGACGGAACTTACCATTAGGCCAAAAAGGTGAAATATAGAAAGGATTTCTTTGCCCAGCAGTGGGCCAAGATAGATACAAAAAAAAGTCAAAGACTTTTGTGGGAAAGTAAAAGACTTTCTTAAGCTACGTTAATTAACAATAGAGTCGGTTATCTCCGAGGGAAAGAGCCTCAAGGAAGGAAAGAGCCTTACGTCCCAGGGAAAGAGCCTCACGTCCTAGCCGCCGCAGGAGACGCTCCAGGCGTCGGGGGTCACGTGCTGGCCCCCGGCCACCGTAGGCGCGGGCCTGTGGACGGTGAGTAATGGCCTAGCTCACCGTCCGTCTGTCCTATGATGACAGGCCGTGTCGACGGCGCGTTCGTGTTTCAAGCGCCTCAAAGAGATGTCAGCAACAAAGAAGGGGTCCGCAAGGGCCGATGCCTGCCAGGGCTGCGGGACTGATCGAAAGACAAAAGATACCGTGGCCCTGGAACACAAAGGGCAAAGAAGGAACATGGAACGGTTTTAGTCAGTAGAAGTCTGCCACTCCGTTCCGCTTCGCCCAGAGCGGGGCAATATGATGACTTCCCATTCGAAAAAAAAACACGTTATCTCTGATTTCTATATGTAGATATGCATTATCTATACTAATTGCGATTATTTTGAAAATATTTCACTCTCATTCATAATGAACAAAGGCCCATGTTAAAAAAAAACAGGCATTACAATTTTGCGGCTTTTTAGAAGTAACAAGACATTTTATTTATATTTTTAAAAGAGGCATTCATTTTCGAGGTCAACATAATTTGTCAATTAAATTATGATGAATATATATATTTATTGCAAGGCAGTGCCTTGTCCGAAATAAATTAATGCATTATTATGTGCGACTGTAGTTTTCAGTTAACAGGATAGCAATTCGACTCCATCTTGTCCTAATTCCGACTAATATTATAAATGAGAAAGTTTGTGAGCATGGATAAATGTTTGTTACTCTTTCACGCAAAAACTACTGACCGGATTTGGATGAAATTTGGCAGACAGATAGTTTATAACCTGGATTAACACTTTTTATCCCGGTGGTACGATCCCGTGGGACATTACTGAACTCCACGCGGGCGAATCCGCGGGTATAAGCTAGTAGATATATACTATATAAAGATAAGATATATTTATGTACACACATTGTATGTAGCAGCAAAAAAATATCTTTTCTAATGTTATCTTATCTTTATAGTTTTATAGTCTTTTCAATTCTACCTTTATCATGTTAAATGTAATGTTATCTTATCTTTATAGTTTTATAGTCTTTTGATTCAATATGCACAAATAGATTGCCGTGAAATGCAGCTAACACGTTCGCTGCGATTTGAGGTCTAAATACCCGATGCATGTGCTCTCACTCCGTGCGGGGGCGAGAAACGCTGTACTTACTCTGGTGCGGCAACTTGGTAAGGTAATAAAACTACACTAATTGACATTGAAACTGAACTGCACTGAAGAAATGTCTGTCATAGACGACAAGGTCATTCTGCAACCCCGAACAGATCTAGGTGACTGCATTGTTTACTTCCGATTAGTGTTGTGACGTAATTTGCGCGAACGGACGTACAATATAATAGTGCATAATTCTGAACATTTGAGTATCAGTTTATGTAAGGACTCAGGTAAGATGTTTTATTTTTGTTTTGCTGTGGTTTGATTTTTTATTATTTCTTTTATTTATTTCTATACAAATTAATTATATTTTTATATATTCCTTACAAAAAACAATTAAAAATAGTAGCCCACCGGCATCGGGAACAGGGTCCGAGCTATTGGTAGTCAGAATTCTTGAGAGAGGAACCTCCTACGCGCCGTGTCCAGAAGTACTGCTTTCTGAATCAAGCACTTGATCCAATCTGCCAAGCGAGAGCCTCCTCAGATGTTGGTCGAGCCATTGGCCGACACGACTATCGGCACAATGACTGCTGTACTCACGTCCCACATCTCATTTTATTTCTTATTATTATTACTATGTTATAAGGAGTTAATCCTGACAGCTGTCTTCTCAGTATATTTTAAAACCTAAAAGTCACTTTAAGGTTATAAAATGTACTGAGATGACAGCTGTCAGGATTAACTTCTTATCTGCTACCTACGAAGCAGCAGGTTGCGCGATCGAATACCAGTAAGTGCATATATTTGTGTCATGAACACAAATATATGATTCTGAGCCATGGATGTTTGCAATGCAGGTATATAAGTATTTATTATCTATACAGGGTGTAACAAGACCCTTGACGAAGCATTATGTACATCAAACTAAGTAACTTTACGCAAAAATTATTGCTGGGAACGATTTTTTTTAGTTTTACGGTTGGCCTTAATGTAACGCACTCAAAACATTGTGCTGATGGACGGATTGAATAGTACGGGGGCCGTGGAGGTGTTCAAAGTTTAAAAATCTTACATTAAAAACATGTATTTAAAAAAAAAACTTGAGCAAAAGTTGAAACTTTCACCCCCAATATCTCCGTAACTAGAAGGTTTCCAGGTATGGTCTAGAACAAAAAAATGATTGCAAAGACGGGAAAAACAAATGCCTTCCGGCTTTGTTAAGGGTCTTGTTACACCCTTTTTACGTACATATTTCATCATCTAGTAACCACAACACAAGCCTTATTAATAATAGCTTACTGTGGGCCTAGATCGATTTGTGGAAGATTGTCACATAATATTTATTATTTATTGGTCTAGATTTCATTCAAATAGCCTGGGATATTGCATAATAACATATTATAAGACTATTACTTCTAGAATGCAATCTGACTAAATCACATTATTCTTTCAGATCACGATGTTGTACTGAAGAAGAAACACACAATCCAGAAAACGGCGATAAAAGGAGAATGTGTACAGGATGCTACTTAAAGCTGCGAGGTACACTCAGCAGTTGGGGGGCAATAAAAAAGTTTAAAAAATTAAATCGTTCTGTGTAAAATGTAAGAGAGGCTACTGTCTCTCATGTTTCTACAAAACCCATATGTAATTTTTTAATCTATACCAATATTATAAAGCTGAAGAGTTTGTTTGTTTGGTTGAACGCGCTAATCTCAGGAACTAATGGTTCGATTTGAAAAATTATTTTAATGTTGGATAGCCCAATTATCGTTTATCGGTATCGGTATCGGTTTCATTTATCGGTTATAGGTTATAAAATTTCACGCGGACGAAGGTCGCGAGCAACAGCTAGTAAACGATAATATAAACAATGTGTCGATAATTTATTTTCCATCACTAATAATCCCTCGATTAAACCCCTCATTCAGTGCGGTTTCAGGTCATAAGACCTTATACTTATTTTTACATATATATATATCTCTTGAATAAATAGCGCGAACTCTATGACAAACACTGTTTTAAGCTTTCACCTTTTATAACTAAACTTACGCTGTCACTTACGTGACATCTTCCGTAATTTTTAATCCTTGTGAGCTCCCAACAATTGAAAATCACGGAAAATATCACGTAAATGCCAGTGTAATTTTAAAACTTTTTTTTCACGTTTCCTGCAATTGAGAACTTAGACAAGTAGTGACTTGCTTGAAAGATGATGGAAGAGTCAGAAATAGTTACATACCTACATTGAATTGACGTCAGCTACCGAAAAGTTGATGTGAATAATATGTAACGCTTTGTAAGCAATTGCTGCTTGACCCGGCCCTTTAAATAAATTCAACAGTCCAGGTTCTTCTGCAAGGAGAAATAAAAACATTATTTTAAATTCTTAGTTTTGGGTAACCCCCAGTTCTAGGAAATTTTCCTCTATTGTCTAGCAACCTGTACCTTTTTTTTATCAGCAACATCTATCGGCAGGTTTGAGAACTCCTTCCATATCAGAGGAGCTCCGTGTAGTATGGCAAAGCTTTCCCCCAATTTTCATCACTTTCATACACGTTATCATAGATGGCCATGCTTACTTATTAAAACTGCTTCAATTTAAATAAGAACAAGGAAAATGTTGAATAGAAACATATTATCTTTTTCCGATTTCTGAACACGATAGAAAATTGCTTGGTTTTTTGGATTTTTTTGAGTTTATTCGCAGATAGATGGGAGTCTCCAATGCTGCGACATTGGATGAAACTCCACACTACACAAAACATGTATGTCTACTAAAACTAGTATATAAGACCATTGTTAGTTACACTGTGGGCATAGCCCGAAATAAATGCTATAATAATAGTGGCTTTATGTTAATTTAATATTAAAGTTTAACAAACGCAGTTTGCGTTTGCTAAATTTTGACTGACTCATAGATAATTCCGCTGACATTATTAACTATTTAACACATAAATATTTGATCCGGTTGTCAATGTCAAATATACCATATTCTTAGTGTTACTTGTACAAAACTGATTCTAAAATAAACTAAATTTTTTTTCCAGCAATGCTGGCAGATTTAAAATATTTAAATCTAGACTTAGACTGATAGGCTAAGAATTAAAGAAGATTGGCTATACTGGGCTCTCCTAATTTCAGAAGCGTTCATCAATGATAATATGTTCAGTATATGAAGCAATTAAGGGGCTTTTCTTTCCACATCATATCTTTTTTTTTATTAAACTGAAAAATAAATGTTTTATTTAACTTTGTAATGAATGTTTCATTTTTGCCTTTTTCATGGCGCAATTAAACATGGTCGTTCGCCCGAATTCCATTGCCTATTGCATTCGACAAACGACCAAGTGTAAATGAACGCGGTCGAGTACGCCCGTCTTCAAACTCGTCGAGCTTTTAATGTTTTTTTTTTTCACAATGTAAGTTTGTATGTATCCATTGCGATGGCTAGTATAATTGCGCCATTAAAGAATAAGTCGGTAAAAATCATAAGGCAATGTGATGGGTTGTGCAAGTTTGGGCTCCGTAGGCTAAATACAGATATTGGATTTTTTAATAATGAAAATAATTTTGAATGACATTGCCGCTGACGTAGTTGTCTATCTAATACAGTGTTATATGGATCTTTTGACGCTCCATTAAGGTTGAAAGAAGAGCACTGTTGGTAAACACTTTTTAAATGTATTGAAAAAATAAGATGGCGGCGTTAGTTCTGATTTTGACCGCGCGACAAGTGTGGTTATGAATTATGTAATTCTAGTCAAATCCAATATTATAAAAATATGCTGTGATTACCTTTTATCTTAATTTGACCGAGACCTATCTTTTGAGAGTATTTTTACGAATGTACGCGAGTTCTATGTGTGGTCCCCAGATTGTCTGGTCAGCTGCCTTTGTTCTTTGTAAATCAAGTTTTTCTCACACTGGCTTACTTTGATAACAGTGTCTTGTAAATGAGTACATAGCATATCAGAAATATGCATTTTTCTCCTTTTTTAAACTAACTTTGTGACAATAACCACCTCCGGTTGACTACGTTGAGTCTGCAGAAAAGCTCCCAGCAGGAAAGCAACTGCCCTGGCTTCCGAGTGTACTTAGAATTTTCACGGGCACTTGGAAGACTCTAAACCAACTGCCAGGTGGGTAGGTACATCTTAGTCCGGTGGGGGTATTGTATTGTATTGTATAACGGGCTGGTGTCCGCAACTCCACGTCAAAGCGCGTATTTTGCGTGCGGGTGGGAAATTTATTCGATCCACCCTAACTCCTCGAGAAAGGCCAGCAGCGCCTTGATGTTGCTGACAATCTCGTGGAGAGTACCTGGGGTACCGAAGTACTTTGCCCTGTATGTTGCAACCACTGGGCAATGTAGAAGCACGTGGGCTGCTGTTTCGTCTTACTCCATGCAGGCTCGGCACAGGGGGCTGTCTGTGACTCCTATGACAAAGAGGTGTTTATTAAAAGAGCCGTGTCCAGTGATGGCGGCCGTAAGTGTGCGCAGCTGTAGTTTGGTCAGCCTAAGCGCTCGTTTGGTGAGGCGGCCATCGATAGTGGGAAGTGCTTCCTTGGCCTGCCTGCACTCGCCATGGTCCAGCCACAGCTTGTGGTGTTGTTCGCTGGTACGTTTCCTTACCAGTGTGCGTAGATACCCGAAAGGGAGTGGCACAATGGGTTCGGGTGCCACTGCTGCCATACTCGATCCCCTTGCCTCGGGAATCGCTGTGTCCATCCGGTGGGGGTATTCCGATTATGTTTCATCTGGTAACTGCGGAACTTCATGACGATCGATAGCCCACATTCTGTCCTGCACTTTGAGGGAACTGTCCAAAGCCACTACCAACGTTGTCGATGTGGCAGAGTTGTGGTCAAAGCTAAGTTTATTTTAATAATAATAAGAATCACCAACACGATAAAGAAGAATAACCATACCCACAAAAAATATCATACTGAAATGATCCTTTAGAAAATAAAGTATAATTTTAGCATGACATTAAATAAAACAGTAATGCGATTAAATAATGTAAAAACTGGTGACTAAATGGAAAAAAAAACGAGCAAATTATTAATGCGTAGGAACAGAATATATATTGTTGCGTAACTACATTTTCAGCTTACTGTTTTAAGTGAATTTGAAGAGTGCTGACGTTTTTAAAGTTTAAATTTGTATTGCTGTTGTTTCATCAGCACCATATCATCCGAAGGACATCCATATCGCCCGATCCTGTGCTGCTGGCATCCAGTGGGCTTCCACGGACTTTACTAGGTCCTCAGTCAAGTTTTCGGTACGTGGTGGCCTCTCCAGACCCTTTTGTACCTATCAGCCATTCGTTCTGCGAACAATTTGTCGTGATATGTCGCCAACCTTGGCTCTCGTACAGATCTCTTCATTCCTGATTCGATCGCAAAGGAATCTTCAAGCATTGCCATCTTGCTTTTGTTAACATAGAAAAACTCGTTGTAATTTAGATTTAACTTGAAAATATCCTTTCATAAAATTTGGAGATGAAAACTGCATTGTGAAAGATGTATATATCATACATCATAATTAAATGACGGTGCATTCTGTGTGGTCACCTAGTTCATCTAATATGCAATACAGCAGACACGCAGACTTCATTCCGGAATTCATATTTAAAATAAACTGGTAGATATTAAACCATAAAAAAAAACAATTAAAAGTTATGTCAAGTTGTATAACCTTTCAGGGGCGGCTCGCTAATTTTATAAGTGAAGTGATAGTTGATCGATTTCCATTAGATGTAAGTTGTTAGTTACTGAAGTGAAGTGGTAGAAGTTACCTAAGGCTATTATTTTTAAAGTTTTGTATATGTTTCTTAGGTAATTGTGATTCAAGATACAATTCAAAATGTCCAATGTCAGTGAGTCAAAGGTGGCATCGTTTTATACTGGAAAATCTGTGTTTTTAACTGGTGGAACCGGGTTTGTTGGCAAGGTAAGACTTTTTTTAAATTTATTTTTTACTTTGCTCTATGTAGAAAAATAAAGGAAGTGTTTAACTTGAATCAGTGCTTATCAATAATCTAATCTAAAAATCTATTAAAAATAACAAAGTCTTTTCCGTAGTTTATATGTGTATTCAATCTAGATGGTCTCGCCCCATCAAACCACGCAAGCGTTTTTATTATAGCTATGTGATTGAATAGTGCTAAAAACTGTTGCTTATGTTCGTACAGTCAATCCAAAGGTTGTCTAGAAGTTATCGCTATCAGCGATAAGACCGCCACTGTAACCATCAAATTAGCAATATTGTAAAACAGTTGTTTCAATTTTGGTGTACATTATAGTATATTCTATTCTAAACTTATTTTCTTTGAGTGAAGTGTGACTCAAACGTCTCTGCATTCGTATTCCACTGTATCCCCCTATTAGAATTAAAAAGATGAGTACCATGAACGCACGTAGTTTCCTTCTAAATAGTATTCAAAACAGCATGTTTAATAATTCCAGACTTTAATAGAAAAGTTGCTGTACAGCTGCAGTGGGATTGACAAAATTTATGTCCTAGTACGTGACAAGCACGGGAAACAGGCGAGTGAACGACTGGCGCGTATCACTAGCTCACAAGTAAGTCTAGGTTTAAACATACATTTCATATTTTGCCATAAATCTTTTGAATAAAAGACAGCTGTCAGGGTTTTTACTTCTGTCATTTTTGAGTGTAAACATTCAGTGGACTCGCTCTTAAGTTATTTCTTTTAATCAGTAATGTATTCTTGTTTCATTATTTTCGTTGTAATACCACAAAGTGTTTTCATCTTTTATCTAATAAAAATCTTTAAATCTCTTTACTTTATATTTATTCCCGAGAAGGTTTCTTCTCGGGAATAAATATAATACCTGAAAACACAGAAGGTAGAGGGCTTCTGTGCGCAAAAAGGTTCGGAGCGGTATCTAAATATGAATTTAAAATAACAGTTTCATGTTTTCAGGTTTTCGACAGATTAAAAGGAAGCCGAAATGAGGAGCTGAAAAAAATTACAGTCATTAATGGGGACATTACCCGTGAATGTCTTGGATTGCCGGATGATGTTTTAAAAATATTAGAGGAGGAGGTACGTTAACTATGCGGCTTTAGGTACTTCAAATCTCTTTGTTTTATACAAAGACATAAATACAAGGTGTAAATGGACCCTTCACGAAGCCGTCAACCAAGAATTCTGTCCAACAAACTAATATGCAAAAATTTTGGCTGGGAAACGACTTTTTTCTTGGGGTGAAAAATCACGTATTACGATAGCACTCAATGTAACGCACTCAAAACATTGTGCTGATGGATGCATTGAATAGTAGTAGATATTTAATGAAAGTTATAACATTAAAAAATGTATTTAAAAAAAAAAAACTTGTGATAAGGCTGAAACTTTGACCAATATTTCCGTAACTAGGTGGTTCCCAGGTATGGTCTAGATAAAAAAAAAATATCGCAATTCTACGGGGAGAACTAGGATCTTTCGGCATCGTTATTATTCATTCAGTTTTTTTTAATTGTGTTCCATGAAACAAGATTCAGTTTCAGTTTCAATTTGTGCGTTAGAAGGTAACCGTAGAATTTTCATTTCAGGTATCAGTAGTATTTCACTTAGCAGCCACAGTGGCATTCAAACTGCCTCTCAAAGATGCCATGCGGATCAATATAAATGGTACAGAAAATGTCATTGAATTATGTCACCGGATGAAGAAATTAGAGGTGAGAGGTTTTTGGTTCAACATCTTTACGTTAAACCGCGCTTGCCAAGGTTGGTCTGGGGATGGGTGATTACATACCGAGTTTCCTCCGTGCCACGGAAAGCACGTTAAGCCGTTGGTCCCGGCGGTCAATTGTAGGTCTTTGACAGTCGTTACAAGTAGACAGTGCCCCGAAAGTCTGACGACCAGTCTTACCAAAGCATATCGTATTACCCAATACTAACTGGGTTGTGGAGGTCAGGTAGGTAGTCGCTCCATGTACAATACTGGTAGCTTCATCCGTTTTTTTGCTCTTAAAGGATATCACGACACAAAACATTACAAAAAATGCCTACATATGTACTTATAATGTAATATTTGACGTCATAATTATAGATATTCACTAGATATTCGAAGATACTCGATAGACGTCTAAACAAAATTCACAGGTTTGTATATACACTTCAGCCAAATTATCAGTGCAGGCATACCGTTGCATTTTATCTTGACAAGCAGTGCCACCTTGAACTGCAAAACTAAAGTGGTCGTACTGCAACCACCATACAACTGTGCGACCACTTTCGTAGATGACATTGCGGTCGTTTTTATCGAGTTACTTTACACAGAAACCATTTCTCATGCTGAGATTTCTCATATTGATTGGACGGCTTTGTTGTTGCAATTTGCAGTTGTGGAGCAGCTGTTTAGTCCTCCTCGGAATGGTGCCTTAAACTAGCAACTTTTACCTAAGTTTTTTTTTTATCTCACACAGGCTTTTGTGCACGTATCTACAGCCTTCACTAATACAGACCGAAAAGATATAGATGAAGTGGTGTATCCTATGCCTATGAAGTTAGAATCCGCCAGACTTTTTGCTGAATTGTATTCACATAATGACGAGATCGTGTCAAAGTTTATGGGTAAGATCTTGTACATACACCATTTTGTAAATACTGGAGTTGCATGTTAATTAGTTAGTAATTTGTACTTTAATAAAATTAATCGAGAATTACAATTATGATGATACTAATGCCAAAAGGCCTCGTTTACACGGCGCAGATAATCATGATATTTTATTTTACTTTAAAATTTTGGGATCACATGAAGGTATTATCAACATTGGTGTAATTATTATGATCATCATCATCATATCACATTACATTGGGATGTGGACGTTCTATCCCAACTTTTACTGTAAAGTGGCGCCGTGTGAATGGTTGCTTTGCGCATTAGGGACCTGCCAGCTATTTATTCAACCAGCCAATAATGAGGTTGTTGTAGCCTCAAAATGCATTAGTAACTAATATTCGTTGCGGGGTTATGAACGCATCAAAGTGTAGCGCGTGAGTGTGTGTATATGTGTGTGTAGTGGTGTGTGTATGATTGTGTTCATATAACCCCAATCTATTTAAGTCACGAGTTAATAGGCTTTTGGGTTAGCTCGTTCCATCGTCGACCTCATCTCTGTCCTCAGGACTAGATTGGGGTCAAGAGTAAGCCCATTTAGTATAAAAAAGTGTGATTTTCCTCGAAAATCTAAAACTGCTGTCGAACATTGAAATCAATAGTAACAACATTTATAATATTTACAGGAAAGAAGCCCAATACATACACTTTCTCGAAAGCTTTCGCGGAAGAGCAAGTTATGAAGCAATGCGAAGTCTTGCCGGCTATCATCGTTAGACCATCTATAGGTAATAAGATTAAATTATACTTGGAAATGGTCCTTGAAATTAATGAGTTCCGCACTTAAATATGTTTTCCTACGTAAATGACTGTTTTCCTGAAGAAATACTTAAAGCTATTATTAATAATGAAATTGTATGAAATGTTTTTCGTTGGCTTCTTGTCGGTTTTACCTTACGAGTATATGATATCAACCTATACCAACAGACTGTTACTGCCTCACTCTTAGGCAAAGACGCTTGCTCATAGTGTATTTGTTGTTTTATAAATTTAGATAGATATTAACAATTTTGATAATTAGTCTTTATCTTGTTTCGGTGCTGGCTTCGTAATGTCGAATACATTTACGGACTGTAAATTTTAGGGCCATTACGACAGGACACAACTTCTGATTTTCTGTATTTGTAGTGGTTATTGGCAAAATGTTAGTGTGCTGTTCATCTCTGTCTCACACTTTCTTTTTATTACCTTGAGAATACGGAGGATTATGTCAGACTCCTATTGACTTACACCCCACGTCACGAGTCTGAGACATGGGAGATAATAGTACATTCCCGCGCTCCCCTGGTGGTACCAGCCCACCATACGTAGTGGACTTCATGACCTATCTTATAAGATACAGGGTGGCGCCGACAATACGACAATAAATTAAACGTCTTATACCTCATGACGTCCCCAGTCTGCATACAAAAAATCTTTCGAATATATCCAGTAGTTTAGTCAGAGGACTTTATTTATAATTTCCAGCTTTTTCTACATGAAATAGATTAATAAGCTAGCTCCGACAGGTTAACGACCCCCGCATTGATATAAACACTAAACACGTTGCCAACTAACTACTTCCAAAACCTTTGCCAAATTCGTTCCTTAAATATTATTTACGCGAATTAGTGAAAATTATACCTAAGGTTAGTTAAACAATATTTATATATGATGCTGTATTTCGTCAACAGTTTTATGCTATTTGAATTGTTTGAAAAACAATGTATTATTTTTTAATTTCAATGTTAGGATTTATTTGATAGTTTTAAAATATTCCTATGAACTAGTATTTTTATTTGTTGTCGTATTGTCGGAGCCACCCTGTATATTGCCCTTTGGCGAATACAAGCGTAACATTATGTTATATTTCCAGTCGTATCAGCCCTCAAAGAGCCATGTCCTGGCTGGGTAGACACATGGAATGGTGCCACTGGATTGTTCATCGGGATGTCGGCTGGTGTCCTGAAGGTGGCTCAGGGTGTAGGAAGCAACATCACAGATTTGGTGCCAGTCGATATTGTTACAAACCTCATTATAGTGGCTGCTACGAAATGTCAGAAGTAAGTGGGTACTTGGCTCTTCGTGATTATTATTTTTCGTATGAAAAATAGAAAAAAAAAATATTGACAAAATTACTTATTTAACCTCTTTTAATAATATCTATAGTACAGACGCCAGCACATCAAGCTATCCGAAACTGAGAAATTTTCTCAATCAAACTTGAACCTAATGCTTTTGCGATGGAGATGAAAATCTATTAAAAAAATTGACAGATAATAGTAGCTTGATGTGCTGGCGTCTGTACCTTGTCAAACTTGTAACAAATACATCGTTTTTCATTATCTGAACCATTACATTACAGTCCTTTCACCGTGATTTAAGGTTGATTTTTACCCACCGTGTTTGCTTTGTTTTTCTAGTTGCTGTGTTTGCTACATGACTGGATGCTTTCAGAACTATAGGCACATATTTCTAATTAATACTTTCAATTTGATTGCAGATCAAAACAAATTAAAGTGTACAACTGCTGTACAGGAAGATCGAACCCTATCACGTGTGATGGAGCTAGTGCCATCACCAGGAGAGTGGCTCTTAGGTTTTCATTAAGTAAGTTTGTTGCGTCGGTCGTAGGTATGATTCGACCTCGGAAACGCTACATCACTGAAGGTTGATTGTTACTTGCATGTCGTAAACCGAAAACAACTATCTGTCAAAATTAAAAAATATGTAAAATATGTAAATGTAAGTGTTGTATGTAGATGTATTTATGTAATATGTATGTCTATGCGAAAATAAGATGGTTGAACATCTAATTTTCATATAGACAATAGACCACCGAATGCAAAATGATCAGTCAAAGAATACGTAATTAAATATCACCGATCCTGGAATAATTGTCAAAATTGGTAATGCATTTACGAGGTCGACTATACCTAAAACTTCATCAATTATTATATAGAAACACAAATATTGAACAGTAGCCATTCAGAAACTTTCACCTGTTGCTTATTTTTTCACGAAACACGCTGAAAACAATGTTTTCCTTATTTTCAGATGAATTCCCGTGGCCCTTTATTATGTTTACTCCCCGAATGTTTTTATACTATTTAATAACCTTCACGCTGCAGATTTTGCCTGCTTATTTGATTGATTTATGGTGCATAATAACTGGAAAGAAAGCGACGTGAGTAAACTTTTCTTTTATACTTTCTTGTCCTTTTATATGGGGTCGTTTGAACACACTGCCTAGTCTTAGCAAAACAGTTTTAAGGAAATTGGTAGATGTTTAAATTTGAGGGTTTTTTGTAAAAGGAGATTATTCACAGCCCGTATGCGGCTCGTACAAAAACTACCAAAATTTGAAAGTCGGCCGGAAAACAGAAAAAAATTAAATATTGCTAAAGAATGCATTATGGAAAACATTTTCTTTTAGCACAGCTGAGCTGTACGAACAATTGTTTTTGAAGATTGTAAATGTGGATTTTCTGTAATAGTCCTCAGTCAGTCAAAAGTTATTTAATTTATATGGTATTTGTTACCGCAGTAGTATTTTGGTTTTGATTTTTTACTGCGGTGGTATTTTGTTTTTTTTTTGTTTGGTACTTTTTGGTAGTAGAACGTAAGAGTTAATAACTGTAATTCAGAAGATCGATTATTGTTTGTGCTTTTAATGGAATCTCCAAAATATTGCTGGCAAAAATAAGAGTTATTGTACTTTCAAACTTAAATAGCAGCCGGGGTTAATTGTAGAACGGTTGTGATAACCGTTAAAAATATTCAGGATGTTGTTTTCAATTAAAAGTCTATATTTTATAAAATTATGCTTTAGTATAACTATTATTTTCAGTATATTAAAACTTTTATAGCAGCGTTATAATAAAAACTGTTGAGGATGTTATTTCCCATAAGAAAATCATTTTTTTTGGCATTTTAATTGTTTGTTTCGATTTGAATGATGTCCTTGTTAGATTAAATAAAAGCCTCATTCTAGCGCTCCGTTAGTTAATCGTAACGATATTCCAGTGTTTTGTTATTTTTTTTTAATGTTGAAAAAGTGTTGTGAATTAATTATCTATTATTTTTTACAGACAAATGAAGCTACAATACCGTCTGAAAAAAGTCATAGATGCAGTAAAATTCTTCTTACTGAACGAATGGAAGTTTTCTGACGACAATGTAAAAAATCTTGTAAAAACTTTGTCTGCAGCAGATAGAGAAACGTTTAATTTCGACGTGCATACCATTAATTGGGAAACATGTATCAGAGATTACATTCTAGGAGCTAGAAAATATTTGTTGAATCTTGAAAAATAGATAATAATATCGTTGTTTGTACTGGTTTTTGGAAGGTTGTCCTTTTCAACCCAAAGGTTGACTGTAGAATATAATGCCATGATTTCTGATATAAAATGCCATGTGGTATTAAATTCGCTTAAATGTGCCACTACTTTACAGTTACGAGCATAAATACCTAACTATTAAGCAGAACTAAAAAGCGATTTTCGATTAAGCATTAATATGGTATGGTATGGTATGGTATCATATAGAGTTACGATATTGTCCTTTTCGGTCTTTTTTTAAAGTCGCAATTGCTGTTTCACCAGAAACCGAAAAATCGTTTAAGTGTAAAGTTTTGTATTTCTGCTCGTGACTGGACAAGAAGTTTAAATAAATAAGTTTAAATAATATTTAGCACAAAAATGGCTTCTTGTTTAGGTTTATGATTTGACGTTTAAAAAATGGTAGCGTTTCATAATATTGTTGTAAGTGTATTTGGAATTGTATAATGAATGAACGGAATTAAGTTAAAAAAATATTGTTAAAGAGGGAACATGGGCTGCGATTCTCCATATAAATATTGACGAAATCGACGTTTCTTATCTCCATTTTTTCTTCCCGAATAATGTCTTTAGACCAACCATTTTGTTTTAAATAAAATGAAAGTCTTCTGTAGACACGTCCTTGTCATTTTCTTTTTTTTTTCAAAAACTACTAAGTTAAGAAAATATGACCCTCCAAAATTGACAAAAAATTACCCATTTTTACGGCCGTGATTAGAGAACTACCAGACAAATTCGAAAAGTTTTAAACATTAAAGAAATTGATAGAAACCTAAACATACTCTTTCTTATAATCTGTATGATAAAAATAATTGAATCGGTTCAGTTTTCGAGGAGAAAAAAGGAGAATATGAAACGTCGCTCTCGTCAAAATTTTTGTGATATAATCGATGTGAGCCGCAGCTGTCCCTATCGCACTCTACGGGGGCAGGCTTGACGCAGCGCGACGGCAATAGTTTCTTCAAATACTTATTTTTCAAATTCCTCGCAAGCACTGTCGCCTCTTAATTATATTGTTGTACATAAAACAAGTAAAGTTTGCTCTTATATAAAAAGGTTTACAACGAATTTAATCATTTTATTGAATTCAATATGCTACTAAAAATTCTCGTTTTTATGCTAAAAATTACAGTACCTACTTCAAAAATGACACTATGCTAAATTATGGCATGAGTCGAGAGCAGAGTTTACAATTCTTGCTGCATACTAGTAGTTCCATTGCAATGGCCTCAGATTATGGACTAAAAGCCTGAATAATTATAAAACATAGTTCATATTAATGAGATGTAGTCGATTTGAATTCCAAAATAATGAATCCAAAAAGATAGAGAAGAGTAAAGTAGCACATTACAAATAAAACTGGCAAAATCCTTACAATATTATCGACTACTCAAAATAACATAACATCACGCCTGTAATCCCCGAAGGGTTAGCCAGAGGTGTATCTAATATTATATCTACATTTCGCCAGTTACGTTTGAAGTCCTATGTACTAGGGGGAAGCCAATTGCCATCAACCGGGCACAAATCCTGACTCCATGGCTGCTACTGCGAAATTCCTGATGGAAAAACCAAATAACACTTTGCCCGACCTGGGAATCGAACCCAGGACCCCATGCTCAGCAGTCACACTTGCGACCACTAGATCAACGAGGCGGTAAATAAAAAAAAAACAGACAAATTAGTCCTTAAAATAAATAAAAATTTAAACAAGCCATGTATAAACGATCTACAACGTAACCGAGCAAAGCCACAGGATGTCACAGTACTCACATATGTATTGATCTCGACTTGCCAACTAACGAAGCAGAATGCTCACTAAATCATAGGATTATACGCACTATCTCACTCATGCAGGTAACACAGTTAAAATAAATGAAGGTTTAGTATCAGCTGAGAATAGTTTGTGCTGTGTGTTCTATTGTGTGGTTGGATGACAGGTTTATGGATACCTCTGGCTCGGTTCTTGTTATTGGAGAGATATTTAGCCTGTTGGTAGTGCTATGACACTACCAACTGGCGCAGGCAGCAGTGTTGTAAAACATAAAACGAACGCCTGAACGAAGTCTACATTATTTTGTGTAACTTAAACACTTCACTTGCATTCTGGGTAAAGAAGAATACCCCTTAGGAAAAATCTATTGTACACACAACACTTACGATTCATCAAGTTAGGTAATTACATTAAAAATCCTATTAGATAATGGCATTTTGATAGTGACAAAGTGTAAGGTGAAATACGCAAGTACAATTACAGAATTGTGTAAAGCCATATTTGTTCGACCGCGAAACATGTTTTAATCAACATACAACCTGAAACTTACCTTGTTATTGCAAAACGTAAGAAAATTTGAATTTCGTGGGCTACCCTAGTGCTTCCCCAGTAACAACAGCAAAGTGCAAAAAAAAGCCATATGGGTCAGAAAAATCACAAACTTAAGTTCGTTTTCATAGGGCTGCGGGACTTTTCGAAAGAGATACCGCGGCCCGAGAACAAAAAGGGCAAAGAAGGAACATGAATGGGTTTTAGTCAGTAGAAGTCTGACACTCCCTTCCGCTCCGCCCAGCGCCGAGCGATGACATACAATCCGAAAAAAAAAAGAAAAAGTTCGTTTTCATAACCGTCGTGTCATTTTTGCGATTTCGAACACAAACGCGATATTTCAATTTTGACCACCACCAGTTTTATAGTCATAATCCCGTACCACTTAATAATTCCATGCAAAATCCATAATCATATCCTTAATTCTTTTTTTGAAAATGACTCGTGACCATAGATTCTAGAACGTTCGCATTTCAACCGCGTTCATCTTGTTTTAATGTTCTATTTGACATGCCCGTATCTCGTTACCATGCAGTTTGCGTTGGCATCAGCACAAGTATTGAGGTTTGTGGGGACACAGCTTAGCCTTATGAGATGCTAAATTCATATGCGCGGATGTGTTAGAGAATTTAATAGTTTGCATTCGGTTAAAACTGAATGGTCTGACAGTAGGTAGGGTAGTGCATCTTTTACACCAAACGGATGGCAAGGTGCATAACACCTAAGATAGTCTTGCAGCTGTTGATAGGTAGATACTATGCTTAAAAAGTTGATATTTGTCGGAGTTAGTTCTGTACTCCGACATATCGATGATATAACAGTCATCAGTGAAACTCCGACCTTATAATCCAATCCGGAGTCTCATAATCTCAGCTCCCACGACACCTCGACACCCTAAACCAACTAAACAGTACCGTTTAAAAAAGTAAAAAAAAAAAACTATTACTCAAAAACCCATGAGCAAAATAAAATAAATACCCTTTTTAAATATCCGATTTAAAACCAAATAACCATACCTACCTACATAATATTGAATGATTTCATAAAGATTCAAAAGGACAAACCAACGAAAGGGTCAAGACTGGCATTTAGAAGGTTTGTCCATTTACCGAGACCTTACTTTACATTCTGAAGATGGAAGGTAGTTAGAGACAAAAACTAGGTCATCTTCATTCATTATAATGACCTCGCTGAGTATATTCGACCTCGTAATTAGTTTACCACTCTAAGGTTGAAGAACTCTTGCTCAAGTGGAGACTCATTGATGACTCTGCCCTGGAGTGTTAATGTGGTGCGGCTTTACAAACGATGGGGCACTCAATATCGGGTCATATTTGTTCATTACATAGAGCTGATAGACGCTACTAAAAGCGAGAAACTCGTGGCCCAGTTTTGGGCCGGCTCAATTTAGATTGCAATCGACACGCTAAGAAGAAGAAGGTTGAATCTCAAACTCAAACTCAAAGCATTTATTTCAAATTGTCCTTTGAAAAGCACTTTCGCATAGTCTCAATCAAAAATAAGCTACCTACAGTCCAGCCACAGGCATAATAACTGAATGGATTGTAGTTGCCCATTCGAAAATAGTAGATCTCATGGAGAAGAATGGGCCAGAAACTCCATGGATACTCTTTTCAAATCAAGTTAGATAATTATTACATAGTCTAATAAATGCACGTTACTAAACAAATAGTGTCAGTAAGGCAGGTGGGCAGCTGCAGCAATAGCAGCTGTGCGGGTGCTGCTGCTGCGACTGCTGAGATCCTCTAGGGTCGGAAATACTGTAACTTTATTGATAGCTACTGCTTTGAGCGTGACTTACAGGTGCGACCAGAGGCTGGCTCTTTTTTTTCGGTTAAAGAATTAGCAATCCGTTCCCGGATGACAGCGATGCGGAGAAGTACTTTAGCGCCTAAGTTTCCTATTGTCGTCGTTGTAAATAAATAGGTATTTACTATTAGAAAACCGCCGTCGCGTGCCGCGACGTCATGGCCGATCGAAGAAGAAAACGTGTTGCGCCGACCCCAAGTAGAATGGGACAAGGGTAGGAAGATAATGATTTTGGATCTATTTGTAGTTTGTATTTGTATAATGTACATATTAATGAATAAATTGTAATGTTTAGTTAGTCTGGCACTAAAATAGTAAATTTACGTAAAATACTCTACTAGTGAAGTTTCAGTTTACTAAGATTACTTGCCAAATCTGGTAAAGCAATTATGCGGTTAACTGTATTTTAGTCAAGGATTATAATAATTAGGTATGGATAACCAAGCGTACTGAAATCTTGATCTTTCATGCATGGTCGGCTTTTTGTACGAGATAATCTGCACAAATTGGCAATTTCGATATTATTGGCGATGCTTGTTATTATGTGTGTGTTCATATTAGATTCGTAGATAATGAATGATCTTTGGGATAGAATGCATACGTGTTGATATATGTCGGTGAACTGATTAATATAACTGGAGCCTAAGAGAGGCTGTATGAGTGAAGTCTGGTTTTGCAATGTTACATTTTTTTTTGTGTTTCAGTCATGAACTATTTATGATAGTGTTTGGTAGCTAGGTACATCATAGACGTCCTGAAAAGTGCACTCTTTCTTTTTCTTACCGTGTCGATGGCAATAGTTTGGCGCTTTCGGTAGCGTCCGTCAATTCCTGTAGTGAACAAACAACAGGACACGCAGGACACAATATTAAGTGCCCCTTCGTTTGTAGAACAGCACCACATTTACACACCAAAAAAAAAATCAATCAATTCAATCAGTAAATTCTTTACCTTCAATGATTTGCCATTTTCTAATTAGGATCATCATCTGCCTAGCCTTTTCCCAATTATTTTGGGGTCGGCTTCCAGTCTAACCGGATGCAGCTGAATACCAGTATTTTACATAGAGCGACTGCTATCTGACCTCCACAACCCAGTTAGTACTGGGTAATACGATACCCCTTAGTAATACAGGTTGTCAGGCTTTTTGGGCCACTGACTATTTAACGGCTGTCAAAGATCTACAAATGACACTCGGGACTAACGGCTTAACGTGCTTTCCGAGGCATGGAGGAAACACGGTATGTAATGGGTGGTCACCCATCCACAGACCAACCTAGGCAAGCACGGCTTAACCTAAAGATCGACCCGAGCGGCTGATATTATTTAGCCACGAGCTCCTCCACGCCACTTTATAATTAGGATACTTTTACTAATTCCTGAATCAACCTTTTACTCAAATCTCACCGTTTAGCTCATAAACTCGTCGTATGAATACTGGTCAAAAACTCTACCAACATCTACCATAATATACTAATAATACGACGTCTTTTTAACCGACTTCCAAAGGTAAGAGGTTCTCAATTCAACTGAATGTTTTTCTCGGACTCAACATCAAAGTTGAGATGTTCCTTTCATCTGAACTGTAGGACGTCTACCTTTATTTGAAGTAAGAACTTGACCAACAATGAATGTGTATTTTTAGCTGTTACGTCTTTCCTCATAAGTAAGAGTAATGCCAGTTTTCACTAACACTAGGCAACACCTCAGGTACACACGGCGACACATCAATCTATACATGTCCAGTAAAATCTGACCTCGCTTTGTAAGAGCTTTCCGTACTATGAGAGATCAGCTTAATTTGGTTTTCCGTAGCTTGATTGGACGTCGTACGTACACATAACATTTTACCCTGAAGTTTAATATTATCAAAGATGCACAATATATTAGCAATTCTAGGATACGATATTATTAGAGGCAGACCTAATCATAGATATCTCTGATCTAATCATAAATCTCTCTTCTTAGTCGTTCACTCTTGACAGAGTGCGACCACTCTGTCAAGAGTGAACCACGACTGGTTATGGGGGACCCCCAGAACTGCGGCCGCTGCCTTCGCGATGCTTTTCCTCTGGTCTCTATTGGCCGCATGGCGAGCACATTCTGCCAGAGGGATCTTGGTGACAGATTTGATGGAATCTGTCCATCGTGTTGGTGGTCCATCGTGTTGGTGGTCCACGTGGTCTCATGCCTTCGACTCTACCCTGAATCACCAAACGCTTCATGGAATCATTGTTACTGATAACGTGTCCAAAGAATCTGAGGATTCGTAATTGCACAAGCGACGACAGTCTTTGTTTAATATTGAGTTCTTTGAGTATTGACACGTAAGTCCGATGAGCCGTCCAGCTCATCTTGAGTTTCTAGGAAATATAAAACTGCAAATAACGGTTCCCTGTTCAAAGACGTTTGTAGGAGTAATAACTGCAGGAAACTGCACGGATAGTATTACTGTTGTTTACAATTAAATGACAATTTTAACAATTCTAGGAGCTTGGTTATGGTTTATAAAGCATCCATAATAAGTAAAGCAGTGATAGGTTTCTGTATATTGCCACTGGAAATATAGTGCTGCATGGCTCCTTTGAGGCGGTCTGACGGAACGAACGCTACCATCTTAAACAGGGTGTAAACAGACCCTTCACATAGCCATCAACCAAGCATTCTGTACATCAAACTAAGTAACTTTAGGCAAAAATTATTGTTGTGAATCTACTTTTTTTTTGGGGTGAAAAATTACGTTTTTACGGTAGTACTCGATGGAAAGAACTCAAAGCATTGTGCTGATGGATGGATTAAATAGTACGGGGGTCGTGGAAGTGTGTAAAGTAAAAAACTTACATTGAAAACATGTATTAAAAAAAAAAAACTTGTGAAAAAGTTGGAACTTTGACACCCAATATCTCCGTAAATAGAAGGTTCCCAGGTATGGTCTAGAACAAAAATGATCGCACAGACGGGGAGAACAAGTGCATTCCACTGACAATTTAATGTTTACATTTCAACCAAGTTATCTGTGCAGTCAGGAAAACTCAGAACTAAAATAAATGTACCAAGTTTGACATCATCATCTGCCTAGCCTTTTCCCAACTTTATTGGGGTTGGCTTCCAGTCTTATCGGATGCAGCTGATTATCAGTATTTTACATGGAGTGACTGCCTATCTAACCTCCACAACCCACTTAGTACTGGGCAGTACAGTACCCCTTGGTAAGACTGGCTGTCAGACTTCAGGCCACTGACTACCGGCAACCAACGGCTTAATGTGCTTTCCGAGGCACGGAGGAAACTCGGTATGTAATGATGGTGACCCATCCACAGACCGATCTAGGCAAATGAGGCTTAACCTTGAAGATCGACACAAGCGGCTGTTATTATTTAGCCACGACCTCCACCCTGCTGACAATGTCATTCAAGCGCCAAAATAACCAATATAAGATATGCACCATAAAGAAATAAACATAGGATAACTTTTTTTTTTCTTGTTTCCCGCCTCCTGATTGGCTGATATTTTAACCACGGTATTAGCAGGCTATTTTCGTATTCTCTTCTTCAATCCGAGAGAATAAAACAAAGTTATTTCAGAGCTATAATCTTTCCTTGTAGGTTTTCTTCCTAGTAGATAAAAAAATAATGTAAAGAACGATGTGGGCATTGATGTCGTTGACCTTTCTTTGTGTACATTTATGAGGAAATAATTACACAAAACATCCCACTAAAGAATATTTTTATAACACAAAATATCGAAAAAAATATCACGATCATGATTTTCCAGTATGAAAATTCTCTAGAAAGTTCTAACTGACCGGCGACTACGTCCTGATGTATGTAAATCTGTTGCTCCAAACAATTTGTTGTTCAAAACAGTCGCCAATACATACTTACGAATAAAGGCCCGCAAAATACGAGCAACACAAAAATATACATTACCATTGGAGCGGGCCAACTTCCTTTTGCTCGGAGTTAGTTCTGGGAACAAAGCGAAACTACCACCTACACTTTTGTATCAAGTGTCTGTCTGCAGACTTTGTGCCTGTGGTGCTTTGCCTCCTGAGATCGCGACAAGTGGGACGCGTCTCTCCTATTGTGCGAATGAAAAACATGTGCCGACATTCAGGATGAATGGAATGTTTCTTCAGATTTAGGGTAATAGAAAACTAGTTTGTTTTAATGAATATTTACTTATCTTACAAATATAAAATAATAACAAAAATATGTAGACATACAAAAGGAGAAAAGCAGTAAAGAAATAAATAATTCGTCTGCTCAAAGTGCGGGGAAACGGTTAAAAAAAAAAAAAAAAATGAGGAAAGGAAGGCGGCGTTTAATAAATTCAAAAAATCTAAACTAACTAGGTATGTGTTGAGGAGTTTTTTGATGCCCTCTTTATAGTTTTTTGTTAGTTTATTTAATCGTTTTTAATTGTAGCAATGTATATAGAAAACATATGAATCTATTTCAGGGTATTCGAGAGAATCTTTTCCAACGCCCACGAATTGATAAAACTCCCCGAAGAGTATTTTTTTCATTGTGTATACGACGATGATTGAAAATAGAAAATATTGAGTACGAAACACAATGGAAAGGGAATGCCTAACGGCAACAAATATTTCGTTCTTGTTAGTAGGTTTTATCAGTATCATATTTAAAAAAATTCATGTTTCTGGATTTTGAAATAAGTTTTCTCAGAAAGGTCCTGATTTATCTTTTTTCATTTATTAACTGATGTGTCTGTTTGTAATTTCGAAATAACTGCTTTTTTTCAGAATACAAATGACATGATATACGGTAGGTATTTATAACAAAAAAAACTTTTTATTTTTGTCTGTCTGTCCGTCTGTGTGTTTGTTCTGGCTAATCTCCGAAACGGCTGCACCGATTTTGACCGGAATTTTACTGGCAAATAGCTGATGTTAAAAGGAGTAACTAAGGCTATTTTATTGTTAGTGTTTTATTTTAGAAAAAGGATTAGGGTTCCGTGCAAAATAATTCGAATTGTTAAGTATTTTTATATAATTTCACGTGGATGAAGGTCACAGGAAACAGCTTGTTATTTATATGAGCTGGAGTTATTATTCATAAAACAATGCCTGCTCTAACATTCTGTAAATCGTTTATTCTATAAATGCCATGAAAATGTCAAGAAATTTAGAAAACAATTAGACACGTTTAAAAGCCACTGAGATTTGAAAAACTTAACGCTTTGTCGACGAACAACTTTGTTTTTGAATGTGCCAAAATAAGTAATAACGTTCTATTCATCAGCGCATTTGTGAGGCAAAAATTTATTGTTTCAGACTTTAATTGAAAAGTTGTTATACAGCTGCAGTGGGATTGACAAAATTTATGTCCTCGTACGTGACACGACCGGCAAGCAGGCACGCGAGAGACCCGCACAAGTAACTAGCACGGTACTGACTTTATTTATTTAGACCTAAATGTAGTTAGGTAAAAATAAAATAAATTGCAGACGTGGCAGCTGGTAAATATTCCTAAAAAAAGAAGCTTGCTATTTTTGATTAAATTTAACGACCAGCTAATACGTTCTTTTTCCTAAAAACACGATTCTTACTGGTGTTATAGAAGCTTACATCACCCCACTGCTAGAAAGCGCCGTAGAAAAAAAAAGCTTCGCCCCATATATTTTCTACATATTTTCCTTAAACATGATTTAGCAGACTTTTCAAAACAGTTATTACAGAAGTATTTTTAGGAACACCACATAATAAAAGTGCAATTGTAATTATCCAAAGCTGTCAACCAAGCATTCTGTACATCAAACTAAGTAACCCTACGCAAAAATTATTGCTGGGAAACGACTTTTTTTTGGGGTGTAAAACTCAATGTAACGCACTCAAAAAATTGTGCTGATGTATGCTTTGAATAGTTAACAGGTCATTGAGGTAATTAAAGTCAATTCATAACATTAAAAACTAGTATTTAAAAAAAAAAAACTTGTTCAAAAATTCGAAGTTTGACCTCAAATATTTTTGTAACTAGAAGGAATGGTTCAGAACAGAAACAAGTGCCTTTCGGCTTCGATAAGGGTCTTTTTACAACCTTTATTTTTAGGTTATTAAGTAGATTATAATAAAAACTACAAATAGAACTAAAATAATGATAAAAAGATGACTAAAAGTACCTATATATACATATGTATAGCGTTCAGTGCGTCTAACCAAAAATACCCAAGCAAAAAAAAACACTGATTAAAGTGACTTTATTTTGACCTAAATTCATTGGGTAACCATATTTTTTTGTGTAGTTTCGTTAGCTGATTTTTTTTCTTGTCTCTAATGCACTTTTCATATATTTTTTTTACCATTGTCCCTATTTTGGTGGTCAGAATGATTTCTAAAACGACATTATATATACAACGACGACAGTAGGACTTTTCTTAGGTGTAAAGTACTTCTACATAATAAATAAATAAATAATTACAGGAGTCTAAAGTACCGATATGGATCGAGTCAAACCTAGCGCTAAAGTGTTATTAGGAGCCAAACATGAATTGTCACCTACATATTGTATAACATTCCCCTTCTTCAATTTGTAGTTCGACAGACCCAAGGCTAGACAAGTTGGAGTCGTTCAGATAATTATAGCCTTGTCTGGGTACGTTGCCAGAAAGAACCTTGGATCGAACGATGTTTGACTGTCCGAAGTCTATTTATATATGTATTACATAACATAAACTGACACTTAAGAGCAAATATTGGTAATGATGTAAAATGGCATAACACATAATGCTAGTGTTCATAACTTATATTTATTTTGTTTTTTTTTTTTAACATTGCCACACACTAGGAATTTCTCCTGTATCGTGTGTGCATTTACAAACATTTAAACTCACAAACACAAACAGCCAGACTCGAAACCACTACCTGTAGATCATACAAATATTTGTTCCGTGCAGGGATCGAACCCGCGACACGCAGCACAGCAGCCGATCGCTCAGTCACTGCGCCAACCGTGCTGTCATATTTAAAACCTCATAATCTTAGCTTTTATTTAAGTCCTTTACATCACCTAGATAATTAGTAAAATATTGGAAAAACCCCTTAGAACATGTCAGTGGGCCTACAGGACTATAAGTGTATTACAGTAGCGTACTGATGTTTTCATCATAGTTTTTAAATATTTTTCACTCTTTTTAATGAACTCTAAACAAAAATAAAATCAAAAACAGTTTTTCATGATTTTTGCCAGGAATAGCAAGGGATGTCACCAAAAAATGCTTTTCACCATGCAAGGCCTTTGTGAATATTTCGAAAGGCGTCCAGATTCAGTTGAATATAAAACAAACGAAGTGAGCTCTGTGTCTGTCATATATAGGACTTCGAATGAAGTTTGAAAACAAGGCGATATGGAAAAAAGAAAATTGATGGTGTATCCAGACACCATGTTAATTAACGAACACAGGTATCATACCTGTATTCTTGATGACAGATAGATAAAAAACACATCATAATTCGTACATAAAAATACAACTACCTTTAACGATGCCACTAAAATGCTAGAAGTACAAGTAATTAAATGTGACACAATTGTCTATAGCTGTTTGTATTGTACATGGTATTTATTTGGGTCATCATTATCAGTCATAAGCCCACTTCTGGACATAGGCCTCTTCAATCGAACACTACTCAACTCGGTTCTCAGCAACTGTCATTCATTATTTGGGGAAACGTAATTAATTAGAAACATAAAAGCTAGGATTTAGTGCTTAGTGTCTAGACAAAGTGATATTCTATCTACTTTTTCATCGGCGATAAAGACAAGTATAAAATCAGTTGCAATGAAATAAGCATAACCGAAAATCTTAATTATGTCAACTCTACCACCACCTTGTCTTCTTTTCATCATCTGCCTAGCCTTTTCCCAACTATGTTGGGGTCGGCTTCCAGTCTAACCAGATGCAGCTGAATACCAGTATTTTACATGAAGCGACTGCCTGTCTGACCTCCTCAACCCAGTTACTACTGGGTACTACGATACCTCTTGGCAAGACTGGTTGTCAGACTTTCAGGCCACTGACTATCTAACGACTGTCAAAGATCTACAAATGGCAACCGGGACCAACGGCTTAACGAGCTTTCCGAGGAAGAAGCTCGGTATATAATGGGTGGTCACCCATCCACAAACCAACCCAGGCAAGCACGGTTTAACCTAAAGATCGACCCGCGCGGCTGTTATTATTTAACCAAGAGCTCCTCCACCACCATGTCGTCTTTTCTTGTTCGAATCTGCGCTCATAGCAAAACCGTATTCTTCAATGTCCCTCTCATCGCATTGACTTCAATCATCGGTTATTTTTGCGTCCAGTCTTTTTCTCTGTGGAATGCGCTTCTTCAAGAAATCATAACGGCAGCCCTGACCTGTCCCATTGCATGGGAGCACCTCGTTTATATTTCTATATTTTGGTGACTCTTTTACTCTTACTTATGTGTTAAGGAAAAGAGATCAACAACGTTTCAATCGCTTTTACGATCCAGTGGGAGGTTGAACACAGGGGTAGACGACTATTACTATAGTGGTTTCCCGTAAATGATAGTCACATCCAGTTTTAGAAAATGTTATGTCCAGGTATGCACAGTCATGGCTACAGCCATGACTGTGCAACTCATACCTGTGATAAACCCTTTATAAACCGTAATGCTCCCATTTACTATACAAGATGGCGTTCTTATGCTCATAATGCTCTTGCTATCTTTAAGACCACAATGCACCTTATTAAAACAGCATGTTTATTAGCTTGGCTTGCTTTTCATCAAAGCTAACAGCAATTTATGACCGTTCCGCAACACGGCCGCCGTTTCTTGGTTTACCCGGGAGGCCAACCTCTTACTTAGGGAAAACTGACTAGCTCCCTTTTTTCAAAGTCGGTTCCGCGGTGGTTAATATTTAATAGTTAACATAACATCACGCCTGTAATTCCCTAAAGGTTAGGCAGAAGTGTACCTAATAGTACACCCATATTTCGAAAGTTATGTTTTAAGTCCCTTGTAATGGGGGCGACCCTATTGCCATCAACCGGGCACAAATCCGTTGTGGTTTATTGTTGTGTTATGTTATCTAAATTGGTTGTATGTACTAAGACACATTTAGTTTGACGGCTCACCAAGCTACGTTGCCATTACCACATGACGCTGGCAGAATAGTCGAATCGGCTCAGTTGCCAAAAAAGAAAAAAAAGAAGAGAGATTTATATATTTTTTTTTCATTTACGTGTCATATTTTAGTTGTTGCATTTTAATTTTAATTGAATTTTGTGTTTAAAAAATCATATTACTCCGTTGATTATCCTGCAATTCGTTTTTTACTCATTATGTACTTTGAATAAAAGCTTTGTCACTGCAAATAAATATGTTGTTGTGTATAAACCTTTTATTATGTTTCAGACATTCATGGTAAACATGGAATCAAATGACAAAAAGTGCGTTGCACTCACGTCGATAAATGATGTTCATTCTTGAAATTTGTTTTAACAAACAAACGTCAAGAAATTTAAGAACTAGAAAGTCGATCAATATTTTGAGATTGTGGTAGGAATCATAATCTTTAATTATTTACAAAATAAACTTACACTGCCACTCACGGGATATCTTCCGTGAATTTTAACTATTGTGAGTTCCCGATATATCGACGCTGTTGAAAACGCCATGATCGCGGGATAACTGCACGATATCACTGACATGATTTACAAAATAGTGTAATTATAGAGAGAAATAGGTACTTACCTAATAGTTGGTTTACCAAAACCAAGTGAATTGTATAGCTGTGCTGCTAAAAAGTTTCTTGAAGTGCTTCGTTTTTTCAGCTTTAGGTAACACCGCTGACAGAAAGCGCTAAGGAGCGGTTTTAGAATTCTCTCCAGGGACCGCTAGCATTACAGGTCACTAAAATGCGTTAAGCGCTAAATTAATTAAAAATATCGTTTTGACTCTGTCTTCTCAACTTCAAGCAATGAAACTCAAACCAAGACGGCGAGTTATGGGCTAGCTCGCCGTCCGGCCGTCTTATGACGACAGGCTGTGTCGACGGCGCGTTCGTGTTCCACGCGCGCCTCAAAGCAACCGAGTAGGGGTCCGCATGGGCCGATGCCTGGAGGGATGCGGGACTGTTCGAAAGAGATACCGCGGCCCTGGAACACAAAGGGCAAAGAAGGAACATGGGTTTTAGTCAGTACAAGTCTGACACTCCCTTCCGCTCCGCCCAGAGTGGGGGGGATTTTTTTTTTTTTTTATGTTCCTTCTTTGCCCTTTGTGTTCCAGGGCCACGGTATCTCTTTCGAACAGTCCCGCAGCCCTGGCAGGCATTGGCCCATGCGGACCCCTACGTGGTTGCTGACATCTCTTTGAGGCGCGCGTGGAACACGAACGCGCCGTCGACACGGCCTGTCGTCATAAGACGGCCGGACGGCGAGCTAGCCCATAACTCGCCGTCCACAGGCCCGCGCCTACGGTGGCCGGGAGCCACCACGTGACCCCCGACGCCCAGGGCGTCTCCCGCGGCGGCTGGGACGTGAGGTTCTTTCCCTCTCACGTCCCGAGAGTGGGGGGGTCATTTGATGATTTCCCATCCGAAAAAAAAAAAGCAATTGAAATCAAATACATGTTTTAAATCTCCTTGGCGTTTAAAACGTATTTAGTGTTTTGTGTTGCAAACGGGCCTTTTGTATTACAAGTAAGCAATAGCTGTTTTTTTCAGTTCTATTTTTGAATGAATGAGTTTATATAAGTTTATTATTCTGCCAAAATTGCAAACAGTTGTTAGTAACTAAAAATACACCCTTTCTTCTGAAAGTAAATAACTTAATTATGTAAATATTTTATCTGGCCAGACTCTTTCTTAAATTGAATTCTAACAATCTTTTGTTACTTAATATTTTTTCTTGGGAAAACTGTAGGCGTGCTAAAGTGGGGGCACTTTGATAAAATCTTTTTTATCTGATATCCTGTGTAAGTAAAACTACTGTGGTAGAAAACTTAGTTTAATTTCCGCTTTGTATGTAGGTATTTCTCGAGTTTACGTTGGACTCCTTTTCAGGTTACGAGCGCATAAGAAAAGTGTTAGTAATGATACTTCAGAACCTATACCAAAAAAAAATACGAAATCCTAAAAACAGGGGGCATAAACTGAAACCCTGTGACACTCTAGCACTAGAAACGGCGAAAAAGTCAAAAATGTATTCAAAAAGCTCATGTCAAAAGTCGTTGTAGGAACAGGAAACGCATTAACAGCGATTGCACGCGAATCTCTCTTTATCCGTTAAAAAACAAACAATCTGCATTTACTTTTATGCGAAAGTTTGATCAACTCAGGATGGCTGAAATGGTGACAGGTCACCGTAACAACTTGCGACCCGCGGATCAAGTTAAAGGGTGATTAGGCCTGTCGCACTGTATGGATCGGAATGCTGGGCTGGGAAGAAGATTATAGATGAAAAACGAGAGATGAGAAGGTTGAGATTGATGTGTTGAGTGACAAGAATGGATAAAGTAAGGAATGAGTATATTAGAGGAAATTTGAAAGTGGCACCTGTTACAGAAAAATTGAAAGGAAGTCGTTGGTCTTGATTTAGACATGTGTAATGAGGAGGGATGAAACGCATGTGACTAAAAGAATGATGGACATGAAAGTTGATGGATGGAGAGGGAGAGGAAGGCCAAAGAAAAGATAGATGGATTGTGTGAGAAATGATTTGAAAGAGAACGAAGTAAATAATACCGTGACGTCTGATAGGGGAGAATGGAAGAAAAAAACGTGTGGCACAGACCCCAAATAACATAGAACAAGGGCAAAAAGAAGATGATGATGATGCGAAAGTTTGATTAACTTCATTTATGCGAAAGTTTGTGAGGATGTATGGATATTTGTTCCTCTTTCGCGCAGAAACGGTTGAACGGATCTGAGTGAAATTTACCACACATATACTTCATAGCCTGGATTAACATACAGACTACTGTGTACTTTTTATCCCAGTAATACGACACCGTGGGATTATTACCGAACTCGGCACGGGCGTTGCTGCGGGATAAGCTAGTATATTTATAAATCACTTATGCTTTTTTTTTTTTTTTTCTGATGGGAAATCATCAAATGACCCCCCCACTCTGGGCGGAGCGGAAGGGAGTGTCAGACTTGTACTGACTAAAACCCATCCATGTTCCTTCTTTGCCCTTTGTGTTCCAGGGCCACGGTATCTCTTTCGAACAGTCCCGCAACCCTGGCAGGCATCGGCCCTTGCGGACTCCTACTTATAAGCTGACATCTCTTTGAGGCGCGCGTGGAACACGAACGCGCCGTCGACACGGCCTGTCGTCATAAGACGGCCGGACGGCGAGCTGGCCCATAACTCACCGTCCACAGGCCCGCGCCTACGGTGGCCGGGAGCCACCAAGTGACCCCCGACGCCCAGGGCGTCTCCCGCGGCGACTGGGACGTGAGGTTCTTTCCCTCTCACGTCCCGCCACCTCCTTCACTAGCATGACTGCTTCGCAGAAGGAGGTGACGGCTTCCCATTCCCTCTCGCTCCGGACCATGGCTTGAACCAAGGCCGGACGCGAGAGATCGCCGCCGCCAATCGCCGCTACGAGGACACGGCGGTGCTCCGCCCAAGTGGGGCAGAACTCCACGGTGTGCTCCACCGTGTCCTCCGGACGATCCTCGCAGTGGAAACACCCGGGCGTTTCCTCCCGCTCGATTCGGTGCAGGAATCTCCCGAAACAACCGTGTCCGGTGAGGACCTGCGTCAGGCGGTAGGTGAGGGCGCCGTGGCGCCTCTCTAGCCACTCCTCAAAGAGGGGACTTATCGCCACTATGGTGGCGTGGCCTGCTCGGGGTTGCGACAGTCGCTCTCTTCATGTCGCCATGAGATCACGCCGGAAGTCTGTCCGCTGAGCGGCAATTTGCCGCAAATCACTTATGCTAACACAGCACACATATATGCAACACACGCATACATTTAATACAGCTTAGGTAATCATAAGCTGTATTACTATAAAGTTTCATCAAAATCTTTTACGTAGTTTTTGTGTCAAATTGTAACAAACATCCATTCATCCTACCTCACAAACTTTCGCGTTTATAGTAGCAGTAAGACATAATACTTGACTTTAAAAATTAAATCGATAAGATCCACGCGCCTAATAACTAGTTGATCTTGCACATCATCATCATCATTCGCCCTTATCCTAATTTATTTGGGGTCGGCGCAGCATGTCTTCTTCTTCCATACTTCTCTATTACTCCTCATATCAGCAGTGACCTCCTTTTAACCCATATCATCCTTCACACAATCCTTGCACAGCCAGTGGATCTTGCACAACTCTAATTAAATGAATCGACATTTGCTATGACTAAACCAAGGTTTAACTAACAGATGCGTTCTCCAAAATGGTATCACGCATCGCTTTGTTTGGACATAACACTAATTGGTTACAATTAAACTGTGTATCCCGGTCGGTAGTAATTAGATATTAATTTAGGGGATTTCATTTTTCATGATTCACTAAACAGATAAACATAGGTTCGTGCTGTTGATCTGTTTGCTATTGATTATTGTGTAGTTGGCTGCCTCGTAGTTTTATGAGCATGATGTTCTAGGTTTGATTCCCGGGTCGAGAAAAAGTGTTATTGGATTTTCCCATCAGGAATTTCTGAGTACTGATTTGTGCCCGGTTGATGGGAATAGGCTCGCCCCCTATTACATGGACTTAAACATAACTGGCGAAATGTGGGCGTACTATTAGGTACACCTCTGCCTAACCCTTCGAGGATATCCACCTCCTTTCGTATATACAATCCTTAACGGGATAAAATTGATGCCAGGTTGTTTGTTGTTAAGACGAAAGAACACTGCCAATAATATAATCGAAGATCTTGAGAGCTCAAATCCATAATTATTATTTGACTGGGTTTGTTCAGCATTCACGGAGCCCCGGTCCTTCATGCAGATAATAGTAAGTGTGAAACTTAAACTTTAAGGCCGCCTTCGAAGTAATCCTCAACTTTGCTATATAGGTATTAATCACACAGTGAATGCAGTAACATTAATTTTGTTTATTTATTGGATCTCCAACAGAAACTACACAATTACATGCAAGTATATGTATACTGAACCTGTGAACGGGGACAAATACAAGTGTGCGCTTTGAATTATAGGAGACCACATCATTCACTTACAATCTAGGTACATACAGTAAATTAGATCAGTTCAAAAATTTAAATAAATCAAATCATACAAAGGAAACAAGGTGAATTATGTAAAAGATGAACTATAACAATATTTAAGCAAATCAAGTATCTTCACTTGGTTCGCGAGGTTGTAGACATGTGGGATGTGGACTTGGTGATCATTGTGCCGATAGTCGTATCAGCCCATGACTTAATTACCAAGAGCCTCGACCAATACCTGAGGAGGCTCTCGTTAGGCAGTTGGATCAAGGGCTTGATTCAGAAAGCGGTACTCCTGGACAAGGCTCGTTTTGTTAGGAGGTTCTGTTCTCTCTGGAGTCCTGAGCGCCGCCCGGTAGCTTAGACCCTGTACCGATACCGGTAGGCTACAATTTTTTTATATTATTTTGCATAGGAATATTTAAAAAATGTAAAACATATGGTATTGAAATGAATAAAAGAAATGAACAATAAGGGGAAAAAAATCATACAAGAATAACAAATATTACGGCTTGCGTATTGTGACATATGTATTTTTTAAACCTAGCCATATTAAAACGAGAGCCATTTAATTATCACAATTTGGGGTTATTCTTGCCCTTAACCAAAGCGATCTTCATTCGAACAAGCGACGGTTGCGTTTATTTTTTTAGGAAATACTAAAAGCTTGGTCGCGCCAACATACCACCTTCTAGTCTTCCACATAACTAAGTGACGTATACTTGCAAGACCGATCACTTTGTGAGGACGCGGGGTAAGAAATTGCCATTTCACCTAAGAACCTTCATTAACATTGTCATTTTAGAATGGTAAGACCCACTTGTGGGTGTTAAAATCACGTATTTAGGTGGTAAGCCCAGCGGTGTTACAAAGTCAGAATTAATTTGATACGGTAACCAAGGGTTTTATGAAGTTATCCCTGGACTATTGCCTTAATTCTGGGATTTAAACGATCGGTGCAATTGGGCCATAAGTAATAGTCATGTTTAAAACAATATTGTTAATTCTAGTGCTTTCTCAAGTTATTATGTCTTGTAACTGTGACTGTAGCTTCGCTTCTTTTTGTTTTTTTTGACATTCAAAAGTGCTTGTGGTGGTCTAATTGAAATAATTGCTTTTGACTTTCTACGTATGTATGTAAGCATCACTTTATAGTTATTTGATGTAATTTTCTGAGTTTATGCAAAACATAAGACAAACGTGAATTGAACACTGTTTTAAGCTTGTACGGTTTACAACTAAACTTAGACTGTCACTTACGGGATATCTTCCGTGATTGTTCATTATTTTGAGCTCCCGAAATATCGACGCTGTTGCAAGCGCCATGATCGCGGGTGGATGGAAAAAACTAAACTACACATGAATTGTACCGTGCGGCATCAACTCCTGGCAACTCCTGTTCAAATCTTAAAATTGCTTTGCTGAGTGATGTGCTAAAATTATTTAAAAAAAATTGAGATTTAACACCGGCCAAGTGCGAGTTGGACTCGCGCACCGAGGGTTCCGTTTAAACTTGTTGATAATTTGTTATTAAACAACATATTTACGGTTTTCATATTTTTTTTCTTAAACATGTGCTGAAAAGATATTGCTTCTTGCCAAATTTCATGATTCTAGGTCAACGGGAAGTACCCTATAGGTTTAGATTCCCTTGTGAAATCGCAAAATATGCGACATAAACGGTCATACCTTTTGATCGCGTTGACTGACAAGTTTGTTTTTTTCACTGCTCCAAGGGATAGCAGTCTTTTATTTGATATTAATTTCAGCTTGATACATCCACGCATTCCTGAGAAAAAGGGTCTTGACAGACAGACAACAAAGTGATCCTATAAGGGTTCGGTTTTTACCGGCTGAGGCATGGAACCCTAAAAATGAAACAAGGATGTTCAATTGTACAAATTCGATTTAATTATACAAATTACAACACTACACTGTCTCATAATGTAAGGTTCGTTTATTGTAATGACACATTGAACTTAAAAATAAATAAATAAAAAAGCCTTTTTGGTTTTTGCCATAAATTATTAAAAGATCGAAGAAGAATTGTTTTTATTTGACATAAAGTAAATGTAGCAAATGGCACAACGGCTGAAAATTATTTTCATAATTTTCACTAGGTTTTTTTTTAATTGGCATAACTAGTAACCTTAAAGGGTGAGCTTCATTGACAGTAAATGGCTTAACAGCGTTAACGTCCTACGGCATTTCATACAAACTTTAAAGTGACTTTTTTTTCGAAATGACTGAACCGATTTCAATGATACTTCATACGCATAAGCAGGAGCACATAACTCTAAAGACTTGATGGAGAACTTTTCGAAATGTCTTTAAAAAAAAGTTTAATGGAAATTTCTGTTTATATGGAGAATCTAACATCGGTCTAATTTAGATGTAACACTATTTTTCGAAAATAATCTCTGTCAAATTTTTGACTTATGTATCCTGCTTATGCGTACGAAGTTTCATTAAAATCGGTTTAGTCATTTTGAAAAAAAAAATCACTGGAAAGTTTGTTTGAAATGCCGTAAGACGTTAACGCTCTTATATACCGAGTTCCAGATAGTTACTCCGAATTTAATAAATGATATGAAAAATATTTTAACACAAAATACATGAAATGTTACTCTCTTTTTGGTTCTAGTTTTCTGTGCTTTTCATCCATAATCAAAGTTTTAGTATGAAACTGTACCAACGCCCGTTCAATCATCTTCACTTGGTACCCATAAACAATGTTCTATGAATAAATTAAATAATCCTCTAATATTAGTTAAAAAATATCCTTTACCAAGGTAGCGGTACTATAATATTCTAATTTAACCTAGTTTCCTTATACGACTTTCTTCAAATTCCCTGCGCCCCATACCATGTCCACGATCAGCCATTGGCTTGTATAGTAGAATAAGTTTTCGACGAAAACGTACGTCACGAGTACTGGAAACTTTATTCCTGTGAACAGCTTGAGGCCTGGATAGATGTACTCGCCGTTCAGGACACTTTGAACGCAACTGTAAGAGGAAAAACAAATAATTAATGTGATTTCTTAAATAGCAAAAATAACCTATTTAGCGTAATAAAAATGCTAATGGATTTATGTTTGTTACTCTTTCACGTAAAAACTACTGAACTGATTTATATGAAACTTTACAGTAAAATTGCTGATACATCAGAATAACATAAAAAGGCTAAAATTTATAAAGTTAATCTATTGGATTGAAGTGGAAGGCGGAAGCTACAGTAATATAATTATAATGTTAAACAGATACAATTCGTAAGTCGAGGCCACATTTGGTATTATTCTTTGGGTCGAGTCTAAGCCGAGTGGGCACGGACTCATTTCTACAGGGCTAGCACTCTTTTTAGAGAGTTTGATGGTAGAAATATTTTGCAAAGAGAACTTCATTCAACGGACGTCAATGTCGGGCGCAATCTGCATAGTTTGTTTGCTCGTGTTTTGTGGTGTCGATTTTTCGTTAGTTAGACCTTTAAAACTGGTTTGGTTATTTGAAACGCCACAAAAACAAACGGAAAAAATGCACACCGATTGCTCTCCACAGAGTGCCCTTTTGATTCTAAAGGCGTATATAAGAGTGAGACCGGCACCGGTTACTTGCGCCGGTCGTGGTCCTCATGCTTAGCAGTCGAGCTTTAGTTAAATTATTTTAGTATTAACATATTCTGAAATAACTCAAATGCGTGATTACCAAGTTGAGAGGTCATAATAACGCAACGAAAAAAATATAAATCCTTTTCCGCAGCCTCCACTGTATAATTGCATCAAAATATTCTGGATGTGTCTCGATGTGCCAGAGCTCAGTAATTGGGTTGCGAAAGTCAGCTGCAAACAGCTGTGTGTAAAATACTTATGTCCGGTAACATCTGGCGAGATTGAAAACCGACACTTACAAAGTTGGGAAAAGACTAGTAGTTTTAGCTCTTTGTTAGTACACATAACATCACGCCTGTAATCCTCGAAGGATTGGCAGAGGTGTACCTAATAGTACAGCCAGAGGTGTAGTAATAGTAGTGGTTCTGTAGATGGTAGTGTATTTACAAAATCGGCGAAATTGTGCTGACTCCTCGAAAAAAAGTTACTAGTCAATGGTACTACAGGCCTTTCAAGGTTATTATCCCTTGTGGCTGGATTATATCTTTTTGTGTTTGAAATTTCGAAAGTGCCTGTACCTGGTCTATTAAAAAAAAATGCTTTGAGCTTGAGTCCTTTTCTCGTATCAGCGATATTCAATATCTTAACCATGTCCTTAGGTGTTATAATTATTATGACACCTAAAGACTTGGTAAATTTGGCAAAACAATAACGAGATCGACCCACCGGAGTTTGTTTAACAGCCTCCTAAGGAGTTGAAGTTCATGAATTATTCAATTTATTTATTTTTAAATAGCTCTCGGTTTAGACTGTAAGGATGATCCCTTACATTGAGAGGAAGCCAGAGTATGCAGTAGGAATAGTACGGGCTGATTCTTATCGAGTTTTAATTATTGAGGTTTTAAAGATGTTTAGAAGAATGTCGTGCGTGTATGACCGTGGACAAAGCAAAAGGAGTATGCCAGGATCATGGCAGGTGGCATTCTCTGGTTTCTGCAGTTTACCCCCATGTTGAAAATGCGTGAGTTAACATAAACAGTGTAACAAGACCCTTAACGAAGTCAAAAGGCACTTGATCTCCTTGTCATTGCGATCATTTTAGTTACGGAGATATTGGGGGTCAGAGTTTCAACTTTTTCACGAGTCAGATTTTTACTTTAAACCTGTCCACAACCTCCGTACTATTCAATCCATCCATCAGCACAATGTTTTGTGTGTGTTACATTGAGTCCTACCCTAAAACGTGATATACCACCCAAAAAAAAAGTCTTTTCCCAGCAATAATTTTCGCGTAAAATTACTTAGTTTGATGTATGCTTGGTTGACGGCTTCGTAAAGGGTCTGTTTACACCCTGTATTATACAACATTATTTTTAGTATATGTAAACCTGAATATAGTTTATTCAGAATAAGTATCTGAATCGATTCCAATCATTTTTAAACCATGTTATATTTTGACCCAAAAATATTTTTAAAAAGTTACAAGATGGACACCGAGCAACACTAAGTACCTATCGCAATCATTTGAGTACCTACTGCCAAATTATTATTATCAATGAGCTAAAGACGACGCTGGAAGCACACAAAACTGACTACGTGACTACGCTTTTGTGCGGACAGCCAGCTAACAGAACAAGTTCAAACTTTGTGAATTTTCATGATACAATTTTGAAATTTTGTACATAGATTCTTTACATAAAAATACTAGACACGTGTTTCAGGTTTCGCATATACTAAAACTAATGTTGTATATAATTATGTAAAGCTGATTAGATATTGATACACTTACACCACAGTATAGGCGACGAGAAAGCACGACAGTATCCCAATATTCAGCACGTTACTCTTGGGTCTCTCTCTCCGAACTAATACCAGGTCCATTAACACCACAACTAAAGAGACTGTGTGCATGCAGTGTTGGGACCAGAATGGGACCACCTTGTGAATACTGGGCGGTGCGATCAGCTCTCGATGAGTATTCCATACTCGCCAGAACAGGATGTCACCGAACTGGAAATAAAGTAACATTGATGTTAGTTTAACGCAAAATCATACATTCTTGTATTTCCCTGAAGAGATCATCATCATAGTGATTTTGAGATTAGTTTATGATAATTATGTATTTGAAATAATTGATAGAGATTTTTGTTATTATCATTCTAACTTTTAATGTTTTAATTTTGTTATTTTTATTTAATTTATATTTTTAAGTTTAATTTAATTTATTTTTTTTAATTTTGATTTAATTTGTTAATATTATAAATCTGTTTATTAATTTATTGTAACGTTCTTATTTTTTTGTTGTTATTATTGCAAATTACCAAAAACTTTTGAACAGCTTTAAATTGTATATATCTTTTTTGGCTTTGTAATATTGTATTTCTACTTTATAATATTGATAACCATAATTGGTGCATGTTGTACTATTAAGAAACTTTAATGTTAAATGTTTTGTGTAAACAATTGTTGGTTAACCTAAATAAATAAATAAATCATTTGCCGAGCGTTTTTCCAACTATGTTGGGATCAGCTTCCAGTCTAACCAGATGCAGCTGAGTACCAGTATTTTACATGGAGCAACTGCCTATCTGACCTCCACAACTCAAGTTAGTACTGGGTAGTATGATACCCTTTGGTAAGACTGTTTGTCAGACTTTCGCCACATGACTACCTGTAACGACTGTCAGAGAACACTCAACATTTCCTTGAAGAGATGTTGATTGTAATAACAGACACAATACTTTAAGCATCAGAGATTAGCGACGTTCGGCGATAATATCAAAGACGCATCGTGTTTTGACGACTCTTTGCATTCGGTTGCTTGACATCGAAACTATACTAAGGTCGTGTTTGCCATGGCCCTAATTATACTTTGCCAGTTATTTACCAGACACTTTGCATTGAATAAACACCTCTACCTAACCCTTTGTACGAATGCAGGCGTAATGTAAACGAATACTTAAATATTATTGTTCAAAAGCGGAAGTTTTGGAAGAACAAATGGAGTTTTACAAAATTATTCACAGGATAACTTCCTGTTCGTACATATACTAATTAAAACAAAATAAGAGTTATACGCATGCTTAGCACACCATCCCTTCTTCCCTATGTTCATGGTTGAAATATTTTAGGAACTCGAAATAGATCACTCGCTTAAAATCAACTAATCCTTTTTCTTTTTTTTTTCGGATACGGTGATCATCAAATGACTCTTTCCGCTCCGGGCGGAGCGGAAGGGAGTGTCAGACTTCTACTGACTAAAACCCATCCATGTTCCTTCTTTGCCCTTTGTGTTCCAGGGCCGCGGTATCTCTTTCGGACAGTCCCGCAGCCCTGGCTGGTCAACAAATCCTTGAAACTTGATTTTATTTGACGATTAGAAAAAAGTTCTTAAGAAAGACTTTAAGGAAAAAAACATATTTTTTTCCTCATTGCGATATTAATACATTTGAGTAAACGTAAATAAATACAAGGTTAGACCCACAGATGGAGAATGGAGTCAAAATAATTATTATGTTTGTCCTTTATAAAGGCATTGCAAAGACATTCCAAGAAGTATTAATACAGTGTCAACATAACAAAATTATTTTGCCCCATATTTTTTTCTTCAATTTACCAAAAATCTTTCCTGATATTTCAAAATAATATCTTCATTATCAATTTGGCCTTATTCCAATTAATTTAAGGCTTTTTGACCCTCACGTCCAAAATTCATTTGCTTCATAACCATAACAAATAACAATTAACACCTTTTGATATTTCACACAATCTACCTATATATTTTATAGTACACCATCATCTAGCTATCGCATTCATACTTACCTACAACTTTTCTAGTTTATTTATATAATTAACACTTTAAGCACATTGTACAGAGGCGGACTTAATGCCATAGGCATTTTCAACAAGTCAACCTTTCGATAATACAGACACACACAGTGTGTGTAAAGTTTATTTTATACGAAGATATACTATGAATACATAAATAAATACTATAAAATATACATATATAAATGCACGCACGAATAAATAAATAAACTAGTTACTTGTAGGCAGTTCATATTTCCGAAGGCTTAAGTTAAAAAGCAGGTTGTTTTTTTTATTAAAACTCAGCTATGACTCAGATTGGTCATTCTTTTCGTCTATTTGGCAATGACAGTGGCAAAATGCAGTTACAGTCTAGTTGAAACTCATGAGCAACGATGCATGAAGGTTTCAGATTGACTCACTACAGAGTGCCTTTACCCTCTTGAAGAAGTACACTCGAAAACAAAAACTTAAAATTCGATAATTACATATTATTTTATTTTTACTCGATTCTGCATCTTCAAAATATAATTACGTGTTTTTCGGGTCACTTCCAAACAAGCCAAGGATGTGGCATTGTGAAGTAATTGCAATCTGATGACATCTCTTAAAATCTTCCACATTTTTGACAGGTATAAGGCCAAATACCATAAGTAGGCATCTTTTTGTTCTTATATCACTTTTAATACGAGGCCCTTTTATTTTTAATTAAGGCTTGATTGGTTTATCGATTTTGTGAGCCGCAAAAAAAGGCTTTACGTTTAATTAGTTTTGTATGTCTTTTCACGATCAACACCGTACTTGAAAAAGTTACTTGTAAATGAAGAGTTTTTTTTCGATTCCAGGAAGGGAGCTTAAATTTTTTAATAATACCAGATTTGGCTGGCACGTCATCCGTATTTTATTGTGCATTAAGAACCAAATTCCTTTTACTTATATCAGATTGGGATGGACGGTAGGCATTGGCCTTAAAAGTTTGTAATGTCAATAATGTCAAAAAATAATTAAAACAGATTCAAAATCTGTTTTAATTAATTATTCATGTTGTGAAGTCGCGTGTGTTCGTTCCCTTTTACGGCAAGACAAGTATGGGTGACTGATTACATTGTATCTACGTGAATGATTACATTACTTAAGTAATTATTACAAAGTGACGAACAGAGGTACTGCTCGCTTTATTGATCTTTTGTTTTCAAGTCAAGTAAAAGTGTACTCAAGTTGTGATAAGTAAATGAAAATAAGTCTCTATGTAAATTAAGTAAAATCGAAGTTTTTTTTTATCAATAACTGATTAGAAAAGGAAAATGGATATTTGAGATAGTCTCTTTAGTTAGTCATTTAAGTAGAAGAAGATAGTTACTTTCAATAGTGCATTTGTAAGCAACTTGAGGTTTCTTTTTCCTCAATATTTCTATACCCCGCTCGACCCGAATTTTACAAAGCCAGTTTCTGTGTTTCTTTTTTGTACGAAATTGACCTATACAAAAGGCTTTTTTTACGGAAAACATATCCAATAATCCAAACGTTTTGATTAAAATTGAATAAATAATAACAAGAAAAGTGGTTGTGAGCACGTCTGTACTTATAACGGTCATCTATTAAGTAAAATGATTACAAAACCGCTTAGTGGCAATTTGTGTGTCGAAACTTACTGCAGTGGTCGGCAGAAGGATGCTTGTGAAGCACAAGTACCTAACTTGATTGAGAAGTTTCACATGAGTCCTTTCATTTTCCCGTCTCAACTCCCGCCAATCGCAGTAGAAGCAAATCGGGAAATACACCAATGTGAAGAGCTGAAACAAAACACATTTTAATTAATTTTGGGAAAGTTAAACATTAGGTAGGTACCTTGTTTGAGAAATTCGAACATTTTCTTATGCCATAACATGTGTGGGCTGTGTTCTTGTGTTACACAGAAAACTTTAGTGAAAATGTTTCATCGTAAAATGTGAGGGATGAACGGTGCGCAATATTTTTTCGTTGATTTGTACGCACGTCACGTAAACAATACCGGACGGGTTTTAATGGGATTTTAATCTGCGGGATCCTGAAGAATAGTGATGTCCCTGATGCTACCACCGTGCTAGCGTTTGTCATGATGAAAAATGTATAAGATTTCTCAATTTAAAGTTAAATGTTTGTGTTTCCGACAGAATTTTCCATTTCTGCCAGTTTAATGACCTTACCTTTATCATTGTTCGAAATGACAGTCAGTAAAATTAAATATTTATTCACATAACTGAAATGAATTTATCATTTTACAAATAATAAAATTATCTTGAATTTCGTAACTTTTCGTCGGACAGATAATTGGTAACAATGCTGCAATCACCGTACCTACACGTAAATAGTGAAGTGTGAGGTCACCAGGCATAAATTACGACCTCCGTATCAGTTTCAATTAGCAAAAAAATAATGCCAAAATAATGGTTTCGCATGTTTTTGCCAAATTCACGTTTGAAGTGTATAATAATTATGGTAAACACCTCCTAAAGATATTATGCAAATTGTTGCTTAAACAATGGTAAAAAGCTGTGTTTGTCAATTTTATTGTAAAAACATTACGACCTGTGAAAATGCAAATCATTCTTTTTGGGCAAAACGTGTAAAACGATGATGATGATTTTTTTTTTAAACCAGGCGCATTTAACAGGCAGTCACCTGCATTTTGCATCGCACATCGTACATACTTAATAAGTAAGTACACAAGAAGCATGATTGGCCGACTCATGCCTATTTGTTAGAAGAGTCAGAATTGCCATCCATAGCGGTAATGCTGCCAGTCTTCTGAGCACTTTCCCCGTTGACAGCGATGCGGAGGAATTTTTATTAAGCCCTTGAATTATTTTCTGCTTTTGATAATGTACATATTATTTTCTTTATTTTTTTTTCTTCACATATAATTTACATTTTTAAATATTCCTACACAAAGTAATATATAAAAACATTTAAAAATATAAAAAATAGTATCCCACCGGCATCGGGAACACGGTCCGAGCTACCGGTGGTCAGGGCACTTGAGAGAGGAACCTCCTAACGATACGCGCCATGTCCAGAAGTACTGTTTTCTGAATCCAGCCCTTGATCCAGCTGCCAAGCGAAAGCCTCCTCAGATGTTGGTCGAGGCTATTGGCTATTCAGCCATTGGCCGACAGGACTTTCGGCACAATGACTGACATGATGTAGATGTTTTTATTATTATTTTAGCTCTGTATATCTAAATAACGTATATGTGTAATTAAGTAGCATGACAACCCTATGACAATATTATCCGGTGATTGCTTTTGGGGTTTATATTACAGCCAGACTAAAGAAGACGTATATGAAAACAGGCATAATCGTTGTAAAGCACTGATAAACTTTGTTGCGATTGAATCTTGTATTTTTGTGAAAATACTGACATCTTATTTTCTTGATTGTGTAGGACATGTAATTTCAGCAAGCAGTATAAGGTTGATACTAATGCCGTTTTTGAGTGCTTTCGAAATTTCAACTCGTGGCTCTGGGCTGATCGTTTACCTGATGATCAAATTCAAATTCAAATTCAAATTCATTTATTTCGTGAACACAGGGTGTATACAAAAGATGTTATAAATAAATTAGGACCGAGCTGTGTCCCGCCAAAAGGCATACAAAATATCAAAGGTTTTTTTTTTTTTAAACAAATACATTTTCGAAATTCAAACAATAATTCTAGAATTCTACAATAATTATAAATCATGTCAAAATTATATAAAATGTCAAATAAAATGTCAAATAAATGGCAAATAAAATAAAGTAAAAAGAACCAAAAAATACAAAAATAAAAAATAATAATGTCACTAATTCATTAATACACAATAAACAAAATAACAAAATCATTTAGTATCTCACATAAAACAGATTCGATTCCGGTAAAAGCGAATTAAAATTAAAATTTGTCATTTAAATATTCGTCAACAGAATAATACACCTTGTTATTTAGCAATTTAAACAAATTTCTTTTAAATTCGATAATGTTAATACTCGAGATAACTTGTCCTGGTAACTTATTATATAGTTTTTGAGCCAATTATCTGATCTAATTTATATTCCTTCACATGACATGAAGGTTTACTTCATCATCATCATCATCATCATCCACAGCCTAAATTCACCCACTGCTAGATTTAGGCCTTTATTTCTTGTGCCAGTTTCGTGCCAGCCTCATCCAGGTTTATCCCTCGATGTCTATCATCATTATCATCATCATTTCAGCCGAAAGACGTCCACTGCTGAACATAGGCCTCCCCCAAGTGTCGCCACATTGACCGGTCCCGTGTGACTCGCATCCCGCTGGATGCGAGCCACACGGGACACCCCTGCAACCTTCACCGGATCATCGGTCCACCTAGTGGGAGGCGTTCTAACGCAGCGTCTTCCGGTTCGCGGTCGCCACTCGAGAACTTTTCGGCCCCATCGGCCATCCGTTCTGCGAGCAAGTTTGGCGGATGTCTTCATTTCTGATTTGATCACGCAAGGAAACTCCGAGCATAGCCCTCTCCACTGCCCTTTGGGTGACTTTAAGCCTTCTGATGAGGCCCATTGTGAGCGAGCACGTTTCGGTCCCGTACGTAATCACTGGCAACACACACTGGTCATAGACTTTCGTCTTGAGACACTGCGGTAAGTTGGACGAGAAGATAGCACGCAACTTCCCGAACGCTGCCCAGCCGAGTCGGATTCGATGATTGACCTCTTTCTCGAAGTTAGAACTACTTAACTGAACCGGGGCATTCAACATGACTTTGGTTTTGTCCATGTTCATTTTAAGACCCACTGACCCACTACTGAGGTCCTCCATGGTCTCAGTCATGACCACTATATTGTCGGCAAACCGAAGGTGAGAGATGTACTCTATTGACGTTGATGCCTAGCCCTGTCCAGTCCAGAACCTTGAAGACATCCTCCAGTGCAGCGGTGAACAGTTTGGGATATATGACGTCTCCCTGTCTACCACCTTGCTGCAGAAGGGTAGGTTCCGAGGTCTGGTCCTGAAGTCGGACTGACATGGTGGCATTTTGTACAAACACTTCAAGACCTTGATGTACCGATAGTCGATTTGGCACCGTTTGAGAGACTGCAGTACAGACCAAGTCTCGATCGAATCGAAGGCTTTCTCGTAGTCCACAAACGCTAAGCAGAGAGGCAGGTTATACTCTTCGGTCTTCTGTATAACCTGTCGCAGCGTATGTATGTGGTCTACGGTGCTAAAGCCTTTTTGGAATCCGGCTTGTTCGGGAGGCTGAAAATCGTCAAACTTGCGCGCGATACGATTCGTGATGACTCTTGAAAACAACTTGTAGACATGGCTTAGAAGTGAGATAGACATTCAGCCGGGCATTGTCGCCCTTTTTGAAAAAGAGTACCACCACACCCATGCACCATGCCTGTGGCGTTTTCCCCTCGAGTATGACGGAATCAAACAGCTTCCGAAGGGCCTTAAGTAATGGTTTTCCACCTGCCTTCAGGAGTTCGGCCGTTATTCCGTCATCACCCGGTGCCTTGTTGTTTTTAAGCTGTTACAGAGCCATCCTAATCTCATACAGGCTGACATCCGGACATGTCTTCGGTATAGCGTCGGGTCAGTCTAGCTTTCGCGTCGTTAGCTAGATTTCGAATCGATGTCTATGTCGTCGGTTTATCTCACTGCCGGGCGACCCACATTTCTTTTCCCAGTTTTTGGACGCCACTCAAAGACATCCTTAGTCCATCTCTCATCACCGCGTCCTGCCCAACTTCATTTGAGTTCCGTAACGCGATTTCCAATATCATTATTTTTTTAGGTTTATTTTGTTAAGATAAATATCCACGTCCGGATTTCTTGGAACTAACCAAACAACTAGGTGCTAACCTTGAATCATGGATGAGTTACCGATCATTTTCATCCGTTGAAGAAACAAACTACGCCACCTTAGTGTGTTGGGACAGGTCACAAGCAACCGGTCCCTGTTATTGGTTCTTAGGAAGTAACCAAGCCACCTTTAGTGTGTACACAGCCTAAGCAAAGTATCGACTAAAGGTCAATCGTTACTTACACAGGGACGGAACCTACTGAGACATCTTGAAAGATGTTTAAAATCAACATCGGTCTTTAAATAAATGGATATTTAATTAATCAAATCAGACTTATAGATTGCCTCGTTGAACGAGGTACTGGGTTGGGGTTGATTCCCACTACGACCCAAATGTTATTGGTTTCATCAAGAATTTCTCCTAGAGACTGGTTTTGTGGCCAGTTGCTGGCCATAGGCCTCCTCTAGTTTTCCTATTGCATGGTACCCAAACATAACTAGCGAAATGTAGTTGAACAACATGTATCTACACCCATGACCAGCCCTCCGAGGATAACTAGCATGATGATATGGCATGTCTTTAATTGGCAAATGGATCACCATATCCCAGTTTGTTTTGTTTGAATGATCTCTTACTCTTCTCTGAATCATAGCTCTGAAATCTAATTTAAGTAGCGATACTCCTGTTAAATGATGCAACGTCCCATCAATGGATCATTGTAACAAATTCTTTGTCAGGGACCCCACATTAATAATAGTAGCAACAAAGCGAAACTTTCCCCCGGTCACTTGTCGCCCTGCTAATTCAACAAAGGAAAGAAGCCATTTTGTTCCGTAAGTTATTAAATTAAGCCCTGTTCTGACGTCATTTGCTGTAACGTTGGGGACGTTGAAGGCTTAAATCTCTAAAAACTTTGACAGAAGGAAAGTGGGGAGCTCTCAAATAGGGGGACAGTGCTTCTATAATCGCTTTTGTTCTGGGAACTTTGTTGCACGATAAGTTCATTTTAAAGTTCAAATAAAACACAGAATAGTGTACTGGTCCTTTTAGTAACAGTTTGCAGAATTAAACAAGGGTCTTAGTGTAACAAACTGACTGTTATGGTGGCTGTACTTTCTCGACTGAGAGCTCTCTTTATGTCTCTCCTGAGATGTCTCACAAAAAACCAACACGTGACCTGGGCTATACTAGCGCTACTATACACACTCTCGCACTCGCCCTGCGTCGGAGTGTCTTGTCGTGCAGTGTGCAGATACCATTATAATATCTATTGTCTTTCTTTATCGTGTGGTTAGTGCCTAACTTGGAGTCAGAGTTTTTATACCGCCCATGGGCCTCTGACTTGGCTTATACAGGGTGTAACAAGACCCTTAACGAAGCCGTCAACCAAGCATTCTGTACATCAAACTTAGTAACTTTACGCAAAAATTATTGCTGGGAAACAACTTTTTTTTTGGGGTGATACATCACGTTTTACGGTAAGACTCAATGTAACGCACTCAAAAAATTGTGATGATGGTTGGATTGTATATTATGGGGGTCGTGGAGGTGTTTAAAGTAAAAGTCTTACATTAAAAATAAGTATTTTAAAAAAAAAAACTTGTGAAAAAGTTGGAACTTTGACCCCCAATATCTCCGTAATAGAAAGTTCCCAGGTATGGTCTAGAACAAAAATGATCGCAATGACGGGGAGAACAATTGTCTTTCGGCTTCGTTAAGGGTCTTGTTACACCCTGTATATATTGTGAGGAATGACAATTGTATTAACGCAAATAAAGGTGCCAGTACTTCAAAATAACTTTTGTTATTATGGCTGAAGAAATATAAGTCATTACTTCATTAGGAAAAACAATTCTTTGTTCAACTTATTACGTCAGTCAAGTTTACAATCAGGTGCTATGTTTATCTAACTTAATCTACAGAATGGCTTTTGAAAATGACTTGTTATACGAATGGTCAAATGTTTTAAATACAGGAACAAACGTCTATTGTAATCTGAGACACTAGCACGACCGCGATGTGTCTGGACTGTCTAGCATTTTTCAAAGCAAGACATACTGTATAACGCATTCTAAATCAATATTTTAGGGCAACATAGAGAGACACTTCATAATTTCATTCATCAATTTTGATTAATTTATACGGTTTTTTGGAAGGCACGGTGGGCGCAGTGGCTGAGCGGTTGACTGCTGCGTTTCGTGTCGCGGGTTCGTTTCCGGTACGGAACAAATATCTGTATGGCCTACAGGTAGTTGTTCCGGGTTTGACTGTTTGTGTATGTGAATTAAATGGTTGTAAACGCACTCACGATACAGGATAAAAATAAATAAAAATTTATGAGGAGCTCATTGCTAAATAATAGCAGCCGCTCGGGTAAATCTTCAGGTTAAGCCGCGCTTGCCTAGGTTGGTTCCGAGATGGGTGACCACACAACAATATACCGAGTTTCCTCCGTGCCTCAGAAAGCACGTTAAGCCGTGAGTCCCGGCTGTCATTTTATATCTTTGACAGTCGTTACAGGTAGTCAGTGGCCCGAAAGTCTGACAACCAGTCTTACCAGGGTATCGTATTACCCAGTCCTAACTGGGTTGTGGAGGCCAGATAGGAGTCGCTCCATGTAAAATACTGGTGAATACCAGTATTTTATCTGTATCCGGTGAGATTGAAGCCGACTTCTATATAGTTGGAAAAATGATGATTTAGTATCAGTGAAATATTTGAAAGCAGTTTCCGACATTGCCAACTTCCAGACCCTCTTAATAGGTATTGTATTACGTTTTTTAGGGTTGCGTATCTCAAAAGGAAAAAACGGAACCCTTATAGGATCACTTTGTTATCCGTCTGTCTGTCAATACCCTTTATCTCGGGGACGCGTGGAGGTATTGAGTTGAAATTAAAACCATATACTCAGGTCTACAGTCCTTTGAAAGTGTGAAAAAATTAAACTTCCAAGTTAACGTTAAAAAAGATACGGCCGTTTATGCCACAAAAAACGTATATTTCGACAGTCTCAAGGGAATCAACATTTATGGGGTTTATACTTCCTGTTGACCTAGAATCATGAAATTTGGCAAGAAGCAATGTCTTACAGCACATGCAAACGAAAAAATATAAAAACCGTAAATATGTACTTGTAGGTATTTGTTTAATAACAAGTTTTTACGGAACCATCGGTGCGCGAGTCCAACTCACACTTAACCGGTTTTTTTTTTTATCTTAGAATCCGTCGCTCTCCACGAAATAAGGCCGAAGACAAGAATAGGTCGTTTTTCTAAAAAAAGAAACCGGTCTGTAGTAAGCTGGTGATTCTAGGCTTTTGAATTTGAGGCTGTTTAATTAATAAAAATCGATCGAATCTAAGATTTTGATTAGCTTTCTTGTAGCTTCTACAGCTGAGTGGCAAATCCATATCAGTGTACTCTAGACGACGGGTTGATAACCGTGGTTCATTATTATTTAATAGTAAACAAAATGTTGCTGCCCATCCTCCTAACGTAGTCATCTTTTTTTTCATCTGGTTGGGAAAGGTCCGCTTAGAATACGTAAGGTAACATAAATGATTCAAGATAATTTTCAGAAAAGTGCGAAAAATAAAAATAATTTTACGATTCTCCGTGAAAAAATATATTTTATGAATGATATTGGTCCACTGGGATAGCGGTTTGGTTATCTCTCACAATAAATTGGGATTGGAATAACTTTTATGTAGCAATATGATTCTGATTCGTGTTTTTACGGAGGTTTGGGGATACATACAGTAATTTATATTATCAGTGCAGATTGAGCCAGAGCCCTGTCTGTCGAATACGTACAAGTTTTGAGTTGTGGACTCATACTGACCGAATTTTGGATCGATATTGAATTCTATGATTGCTGCAGTGCACGTTGAAAAATCGAGGACCCCAATACTGACTTGAATTAGTTTTCTGATCACTTTGTATATTTTGTATCTGAGCCCATAAAATTCCTTCCTTACAATATTTTAGAACTTCAGGACCAAAATCTACGCTAACAGGTCTATAAACAGACAATTCTAGATCTCAAAAAAAAAGCTTCAATTTTATTTATTTGTACATTAAAATAAATAAAATCGAAGTTTTTTTTGCAATTCCAAATGACAGCTTTTTACACGACTGTCCAAAAAAAGATTATTATGGTTTTACTGAAAAAAAAAACATGTTTTTAAATTTTTCTGTCTCTCTGTCCGCTGTTGCGGCTAATCTCCAAAACGGCTGGCGCGATATTGACAGGACTTTTACTGGCAGATAGCTGATATTATAAGAAGTAACTAAGGCTACTTTATTTTAGAAAAGATATTAGGGGCCTGTGCAAAAAAAAAACACTTGAAATTTGAAATTGTTAACAAAATCCGATTTCAAAATTTATCCGATCCGAATTTTTCCGATTAAAAATCGGACGAAGGTCGCGTGCACAGCTTGTAAACGCAAGTATCACAACGACGTATTCAAAAATTGGACATCAAACATCCTCATTCAAGACACTGTTGAAATGCACGCCCCTTCTCTTTCCAACTTGTTATATTTTTGTTACACCAGTTAGTAATGCAGAAAGGTCAAGTCCAGCACTTATGCAATGTGTGCGAAAATAATTCATTCGAGTTTTCGAAACCCTGTCACGTGGATCCACCGGATCTAGACCGCGATTGAGAATGGAACAGATAATAAACACACAATGGATCCAAATATGGCTCGGTGACCTGTTCAATGAGCTTTGCCGACTTCAAAATCGGAGGTTACTACAGTTCGTATTTAGTTTTAACTACCTACCTCGTTGGTTAGTGGTCGTAAGTGCTTCTGTTGAGTATGAGGTCCTGTGTTCCCGGGTTGGGCTAAGTGTTATTGGGTTTTTTTATCAGGGTGTTCTCAGGCAGTTCGGAGTCTGGATTTTGGGCCGGTTGATGGCAATAGGCTGGCCCTCTATTACATGTGACTGTGATATAACTGGTGTAACGTGAGGAGGTATAAATGTGGGTGACCTCTGCCGTACTCTTTGGAGATTACAGGTGTGATGTTATGTTTAACTTCCTTTTCCGGCGATTGTACTTCTGGATAACAATGTGATAGGAGTAGTACTTGTGTTTTGATAGTTTTTATCAACAACCACGTGAAGTAGTAGAAACATACCTACATCATAGTTTGTGATAATAACTGAGATATTTGCTTTTAAGGTATTTTTAAGGTATTCATTGCTTTTAAGTTCGTTCTGTCCGTATTCCAAATTTCCTCCAAATGTGGTCAGCCATAGATGCGCGAAGTGCTGACAAACAAACTGGGATTTTATTAATATTTTAAAATATAATCACTAGAATTCCGAAGTATTTATTTACTTTAGACGTACCTAAATATTCACAACCCAACATACAATATAATGGGAATAAAAAAATATAAGAACTTCATAAATAAATTAAAACTTTCATAAATTATATTTTGTATTATACACTTGGGCTATTCAACTACTCATACAATAACACTAATTAACTTACATTAAACCACGCAGTGATCAGTTTAAACCTGATCTTCTGATACATCTGGATATCCGGATCATCGTGGGCACCGAAATCAATGGTCAACAACGAAGCCGCAACGGCCACCAAATGGAAATACGAAAACGCATAGAACCACAGTCTCACTTTTAACAATGTTCTACTTTCTTTCATAAACCCAGTACTCAAAATGGCTGAATCTAGACTCAACATTGCAAAAGAAAAAAAAATATTAAAAAATAGAACGAACTCGACACTCGAAAAAAATATTTGAAAAAAAATATGGTTGCGCCGTTCGCAGCGGTCAGTGCGCGCGTATACGAACTTTAGACGATACCAATGTACTGCAGTATTTTAAGTCAAGTTTAATGGATGAGTCGTTGCTATAAATCGCTGTATATAAGGAGTGTAAATACGTCGATAGCCGTAAACGCTTGTATTTTTGTCGACAAAAAATTTTCATTGGTGCCTTGAAATTATTTTTTTTATTTGACTTACAATGTCAATGTCAACCCCTCGTGATGTTATGTGACTGTGTAATGTTTTTGTTTCTGCATAAATATTGCAAGGTTGTACAAAATGGCAGTCTCTTGCGCAGGTTCGGGGTCACTTGCGCAGGTTCGGGGTCACTGGCAGTTCCTGGGCTGTACTGTGCCATTATTCTGTTAATGACGACTTACAGGACACAGGGTGGGTAGTGAGGGGATAGAATCCTTTAGGCAAGTTGTGTTAAAGGAAATGAGGAAGCGAGGAATGTGGTTAAAAAGTTAATTAAATGCTGTTTATATGTGATTAATGTGTTTTTCTTACATAGATAAGAATGCTCATTCATAACTCAAAATGTAGATTGTTGCGATTCTCTGTATTTTAAGTGTTTGTTTGCCAAATCCATCCATAACCTATAAGTATTATAAATGTGTAAGTAACTATGTCTGCCTTAACTTTTACAAGTCTTAACGGATAATCGCACTTTGATGTTTAGTTCACAGGTAATCCATGCTCTGGGTTTAGAACAAAAGATACTGCTCAACGAAGCAACGGGCAAACGCCAATAAGAAATAATATTAGGGAAAACGCACTGGGTGAATCCTACAAATATTATAAACTAGCTTTTGACCGCGGCTTCGCTCGCGTTAATTTAGAATTTGACAATGAATTCGGGTTGTTCTCTGCTTTTAATAATATAATACAACCACGATTCAATCATAAGAACGACGTTATTGTTGTTTTCCTCGGGAACAGTACTTTTTTTGAGATGAAAGGTAACTTATGTCCGTTTCTGTACATCTGACAACGTATTTGCAAAATTTCAGGATGATCGGTTCAGTGGTTTAGGCGTAAAAAGGTTACAAACAAACAAACTACTTTCGCATTTATAATAATAGTTAGGAAGTTAGGATGTAAAAGTTTGTTTGTTAGGAAGTTCATTACTTAATTGCGCAAATGCGGCTAAACAGATTTGGATGACATTTGGCGCACAAATAGTTTATAACCGGAATTGATACAATAGGATATTTTTTATCCGTTTAAATTACATGGCTTGACGACTGTTGTCACGGTAGAAGGTAGTTTACCAATAATGCTTCGTAATGAGAATGGCTTATTGATAATTAAGTGCATTGTTGATCTAAGATAATGCAGCTGTTAGTCCTTATCAATGTGGATAATAAGAGGCAATTAATTAGGCTCTATTGTTTCTGCATTAAGGTCTCATCTTAGCGTGGATATTCTGATTTGCATAATTTTATATCATTAGGATATTATATATATTTTGCCTTCAGTGTTTTGCTGTCTTATTTCTCTTAGTAAGATGAAGTTGTTACAAAAATCCAATAGCGTTTTTTCGTTACTGCAAAATTGGGTTGCAAAAGATGGAGGGGTCGTGCCCGTTGTTAGAAACAATAAGTGACTAAATGAGTCACATAAACTCAGTGCTGAGAGTTCAAATTTCAATAATATTTAGACTTTGTGTGTGCTAAAAAAGTGAGTTTTGTCTTTGTAAAGCAGAACACTGCGCTGTACAGCATTGCGTACCTTTGTTTTCAACAGTTGGGTGATTGATTCTGCATTTCTGTATAACTGTATTTAGTAGCTATACGAAAATGAAGTATCAAGAGTAGCAGTTAATCACCATATACAACATTATTTTTAGTATATGAGAAACCATAATATAGTTTGTTCACAATAAGTAATTGAATCAATTTTGATAATTTTTAAACCATGTTAATTTTGTCCCAAAAATATTTTAAAAAGGCTACAAATTGGACACCGAGAGACACTAAGAACCTATCGCAATTATTTAGGTACCTACTGCCAAATTATTATTATCAATGAGCTCAAGACGTCGCTGGAGGGGCGCGCCACGTAATGACCACGTTTTTTTTGCGGACAACCAGATAACAAAACAAGCTTATAACTTTCTGATTTTTTATGATACAGTTTTAAAATTTTGAACATATTAAAATACTAAACATGTGTTTCAGGTTTCGCATATACTAAAACTAATGTTGTATAGGATTAAATTGCTGTCACAGAAAAACAGATAAGTTCAAGTGTTACAAGGAAGTAGTTATTTGTAACATAATTTGCTCCCAATATTATTTTCTTTGAAGCAGTACAGCCAGGAACGGATTTTCAAGTCAATTTTACAGAACCTAAGAGTCTTACTATTCACAAGTGCCTCTTAGAATTTCCATGAATTGAATTTAATATTTTATTCTGTTTTCATTTCTTTTTAAAATAAAAAGAGGACAAAGTATAAAATATATCATTCCAGAAATGAAAGCTAAAAATGTATTGGACTAGCTGTACCCGCCATGCATTTTGTAAGAATATAGATTTTTTGGATCAGGAACCTTCACTGAGGTATGAAGAAGAGCCCATCAAAGTTTCATCACAATCGGATCAATGGTTTAGGGACACATAGAGAACAAACATACAAACATTCATTTTTTTATTACTACTACCTACTTATCTTATTGATGAATGAACCCAAAAACATAAAGCTATTGTTTAGGCATTAGGATTCAAACAAAATATCAACAACAACAACAAAATCCATTTATTATCAGACTACTTTGGCCCATAGATATACGAGTATACCTTACAGACTAACGTACATACACACATATGATAAAATACAAATTTTGTGAGTAAATAGAACCTCAAAACTGTGTTAGTTTGGGAATAACATATTTTAGAAAAATCTCTCTAAAACAACACACACAGAGTCAGTCATAACCGGTTACTTGCAGTTTTGTAAACATTGGATGTTTCAGTAAATCTAACATAACCTCATCATCCTTCAGCCCTTGTGCTATTATGGAGGCATGGAGAACAGGGTGTAAAGTTCTTCATCCCCCATAGAAAAGAGGGGAATCTCCGACAAGACGGATGTTATGTCTGGTGGGCTACTGCCCTGGTGACCCGACGTGATACACACACACTTGGACACAACACATACAAACACAAACAACACAACAACACACAACGGAAACACAAACACACAACCACACAACACTTTACTTGTGCACTATGTCACTGTACGTTCATGTGGTACTTGCCTGTCGCAGCGACGTGAATACCACTCCCTGCGACCAAAAGTTCTTTTCCAATACTAGGTGTAGATAACACGTTGGTATTCGCACCACGAACGCCTTAAAGTTGCCGCGCGACTCAAGCAAGATATTCCTGGGGGCTATCAATGAGGCAAGCCCATAAGGCAAGCAGACTGTGCAGAAACTCTAACATCATGGACATGAAGAGTAGTTGTCCATACTAGTTACTATTACTATATTACTATTATTATTTTGTTATTTGCTTTTTGTTTTATTTTACTATTTTTTTTTGTTACCTTTTCACGCCTAAACCACTGAACCGATCATCCTGAAATTTTGCATATATGTTGTCAGGAGTACAGTAACGGACATAAGGTACTTTTTATCCCAAAAAAAGTACCGTTCTCGAGGAAAACAATAATAACGTTCTTTTGATAATAGATGGCGCCACGTGTCTTTCGAATCATGATTGAATTATTTTATTACAAGCAGAGTACAACCCGAATTGGTTGTCAAATTCCAAATTAACACGAGCGAAGCCGCGACAAAAAGCTAGTAGGTTATAAAGGCAAGCCAAGCTTATAGGCTTGTATGAAAGTACCACCACTACTAATTAAGATACTTGTACGCGCACTAATTCTCAGAGGAGCTCGTGGCTAAATAATAACAGATGCTCGGGTCGATCTTTTGGTTAAGCCGTGCTTGCCTAGGTTGGTCTGTGGATGGGTGACCGCCCATTACATACCGAGTTTCCTCCGTGGCTCGGAAAGCACGTTAAGCCGTTGGTCCCGGCTGTCATTTGTAGATCTTTGACAGTCGTTAGGCAGTCAGTGGCCCAAAAAGTCTGACAACCAGTCTTACCAAGGGGTATCGTATTACCCAGTACTAACTGGGTTGTGAAGGTCAGATAGGCAGTCGCTCCATGTAAAATACTGGTATTCAGCTGCATCTGGTTAGACTGGTAGCCGACCCCAATATAGTTGGGAAAAGGCTAGGCAGATGATGTAAGCGCACTAATTCTCAGATAAACCTCTAGGCTTGAATAAGTACATAGTTTGAAATAAACGTTTAATTGATATTTACGTTTAGATACGCGAAAAAAGTAATGAAACAGAATCTTCTCTCTGCAAGATCTAATTGAGGAAAACGATTAGCTTGCCATACTTATTGCTTAACTTTTTACTAAGGCACACCATAACATCACGTATGTAATCCCAGTAGGGTTAGGTAGAGGTATAATTAATAGTACACCCACATTTTGTCAGTTATGTTAAAGTCCCATGTAATGAGGGCGAGCCTATATTGCCTATTGCCATCAACCGGGTACAAATCAAGACTGCTGCTACTGAGGAATTCCTGATGGATAACCCAATTACACTATACCCGATCCGGGAATCCAACCCAGGACCTCATTCTCAGCAACGAGGCAGTCAAGGCACACTGTTATCAGGAAAAGATCGACCACTACTCACAAGAACTGACTGTATCTAAATGATAGCATAAAAATGAGTCGAAAATATTGTGTTCAAGACTTCGAATCGCTTGCACCAAAAAGCTAATTTCAAATATCGTGAGGAAGACGTAAACATAATCTTTCATAATCTTATTTATCTCAAAATCCAGAATTACAGGCTGTGGTTCACATATGCACAATCCTAAACAAGGTGTAAACGGACCCTTCACGAACCTGTCAACCACGCATTCTGTACATAGAAGTAACACTAAGGAAAAATTATTGCCCGGAAACCACTTTTCTTATTGCGGTGAAACACACGTTTTACGGTAGGACTCAATGTAACGCACTCAAAACATTGTGCTGATGAATGCATTGAATAGTAAACGGGCCATGAAGGTATTTAAAGTAAAGTTATAACCTTAAAAACTAGTATTGTTTTTTAATGTTGAGAAAAAGTTGAAACTTTGACCATCAATATCTTCGTAACTAGAAGGTTCCCAGGTATGGTCCAGGACAATAAAAATGACCGCTATGACGCGGAAAGCAAATGCCTTTCGGTTTCATTAAGGGTCTATTTACACTCTTTATAAAGAAAAGTGTCTGAAGTAGGATGTCTCGGGTTTAGATATTAAATTTTATTTATAGCAAAAATTTAAGTCGAGATTCTAAAGTAGACAGGAAAAATAAAAGAAATGCGACATGGGAAACGCACCCTTCGCCAGACCGGACGTCAGCTCCACGTTGTAGCCCAAATTACGTTTAATTACATCCATGTGACATGAAATGTCAGCATGCCCGACCACTGTGCCTATGTACAATTAATATAGTGTTATATATAATCTCCTATTTACATTATGAGAATTCCGTTCGTTTGTAGAATTCGTTGGCCTACTGGCCGCGAGCACCACTCTTGAGCATGAGGTAATTACTGTATTCGATTCTTACGTCGGTCCTTTTTTTTATCAGAAATTTCAAAGTCACAGTCTAGTGTGAGGTGTCAGTATTTCTGCCCATGGGATTTAAAACTTCGCATCCACCCATCCTTGGTGGTACATCTCTGCCTACGCCTTGGATAAATACAGGCGTGTTGTTTTGTTATTATTTACATTTAATATAATATAGTCCTCTTGACCGTTTTTGGTCACGGCGGCCAATCATAGCTGAGATTAGACATCGGCGCAGCAGATATTAAATAGTGCAGAAGTGTGTGCGCAAGTGTGTGTGCGAGGAGCTCGTGGCAAAATAATAACAGCCGCTCGGATCGATCTTTAGGTTAAGCCGTGCTTGCCTAGGTTGGTCTGTGGATGGGTGACCACCCATTACATACCGAGTTTCCTCCGTGCCTTGGAAAGCACGTTAAGCCGTTGGACCCGGGTGTCATTTGTAGATCTTTGGCAGTCGTTAGGTAGTCAGTGGCCCAAAAAGACTGACAACTAGTCTTACCAAGGGGTATTGTATTACCCAGTACTAACTGGGTTGTGGAGGTCAGATAGGCAGTCGCTCCATGTAAAATACTGGTAATCAGCTGCATCCGGTTAGACTGGAAGCCGACCCTAACATAGTTGGGAAAAGGTTAGGCAGATGATGATGAGAAGTGTGTGCGCAGGCATATGCGCACTCTCTGTTCCTTTTACCTCATAGTCCGATGGGACGGCAATCCGACACGACCGGGGAGACATCAGGCGCAAGACCAACGGTTTAACGTGTTTTCCGAGGCACAGGGGTATCATATCATCATATCATTATTACTTGACCATGTTGACATTTTTAATTTTATATAATTCCAATGACATGCCACTTATTTTAAATTTTTAATAATTGTAAACCAACTATTTGCATGGCCATGTGACGGCAAAATGTGGAGAACCTTATTATAAGATAACATCTATGCACCGATTACCCATGTTTGCAAAGAAATATATGATTTGACATGAATTGATAAAAAAAAAAAAAAACATTTATTTCTTCAACATATATTAAGTAATTTTTAATATTTTATACGCAAACCCTGCGTAGGGAACATAGCTGTTTTTGACATGAAATGAAAAATTCCAGTGCGAGCAGGGTTGACTGCAATGTCAACGTGTTGGTTTAAGTTAGTTCGATACTTTCTTAAATAGATTGCGCTAACGTCACCGTAAGACGTTATTAGTGGAACGAAAATTTCGAGAACTGTGAGCGGGGTGCGATGGTCTAGTTGGTTAAGACATCCGGTGTACTGAATCGGAAGGTCGCAGGTTCAAACCCTGCTCGCACTGGAATTTTTCTTTCCATGTCAAAAACAGATATATTAAGTATATTACAACAGAATTAGTGATAGGAGCCTCCCTTTAAGCAAGTAATGCCTGTATTGGGAGACTTCGCTCTTCCATAATAAGTGTAATTAAATAAATATCCATATCTGTGAGAGTGTTGTTCTGTGTGTGACACATTCACAAACATACATGTTTGTGAATGTGTGAGCAGGTTTGTTTGTGAGTATAATTAAATAAGTGTGCCAACATGTGGTGTGAGGTGAGTACGTGTCACCGCACTTCCACTATGCCTACAGCACTTAAACTGTTGCACTCCATTGCATGCAACAGACAGATCATATCGTAAAATTTCAAACTCAGGGCTACTACTGAGAAAATTCTAATAGAAAAATCGAACAGCACTTTTGGTCCGACCGGAAACCGAACAACGGTTAATTACATTAATCATAATTATGTACAATAACAAAATAATAATAAATCTGCAGTCTGAATAAGCATCTTTCAACGCCGAGTCAGTCGGTTGATCTCGCCGAATCTTCCGATTCTACCTAATTAGTGTCAAGGCATACTTGATAATGGAATGAAGACAGGTGAAATATACCATTATCATGGCCTTACCGAATTCGGTAACGTTTAATGTTATTTCCTTGCGTGTGTCCTTATATGGCTGGCCAGACCGAAGTTGCTCTTAAATACCCGGTCACAACTAAAGCAGTAGAGTTGACCGGTGGAGTTATAGGTGTAGGTGTAGGAGGGCTTAGGTCTCTCTTTACGTATTTGGCGCTATTAGTTCAATGTATCGAGTCGCTAGTTTTCGAAGGTTTTTACATTTTTATAGATAGTAGAGCGCCAATACGACCTATGCAAAGCGAGCCTCTCCCAACCATTATCATACCTAGTGTTGAGTCAGCGGTTTTCAATATTAGGTGTAGTAAATAGCAGCGATGGGTGACCTGACCTTTCATGCTTAATTATCACGATCATACGATCGGAGGAGACAGCCAGTTCTTTGATCTTTTTTTTTAAGTTTTATACATTTAAAAAAGAATATCAAAGTGGGTCTACCTATAGCTGAGTTGCTGAGCATGGGACACTTGGTTCGATTCCCGGGTCCGGTGAATTGTTATTGGATTTTTCCAGCAGGAACTTAACAGTACCAGCCACGGAGTTTAGATTTGTGCCTGATTGATGGCAATAGGCTCGCCCCCTATTACATGGGACTTGAACATAACTGGCGAAATGTGGGTGTACTATTAGGTACACCTCTACCTAATCCTTCGGGGATTACAGGTGTGATATTTTGTTATGAATATTCACATAACGTAACATAATCACAACGCATGTATTTTAATACACAGAGGTGTACCTATAGCACACCTACGTTTGGCCAGTTATGTGTAAGTCACTTGTAATACCTGGGGGACACAAAGTACGACTCCTCGCTTAAACAGAAAAATTATGGGCACCTAACACATTTGAAGGTCTTACTTTGATTGACTTGAACCCATAATACAAAAGTTTTCTTGAGGCACATAGCATTTCTGTCAGGCTCTGGCTGCTATTCATCCTCGAAATCGTCCTGTAACCAGCCTTCACCTTTAGCTGTAGCAGAACTTTCAAATTTCCGATGACTCAGGAATATAAGTTTGAATATCGAACATTTACGCGCCATGTACCTATGTTGGTTTAAGATATTTGTTCCGAATCTATATTTGTCTTGTTGTGCCGGTATTGACGTCACAGGGTGTTTCTACTTTATTTATTTACTCGAAAATTAAACACATCTGAAGGCATGCCAGCTACAGGAATTCCAGGAAAATGTCCGGCAAAGCCGTATATGGCTACGTTGGTGTATGTAGAATATGTACGCACAATGTAGATTGAAATATAAGCTCATGGCTAAATAATAACAGCCGATCGTGTATCTTCAGATTAAACCGCGCTTGCCTAGGTTGGTCCGTGGATGGGGGACGACCCATTACATACCGAGTTTCTACCGTGCCTCGGCTGTTTGTCAATTATAGATCTTTGACAGTCGTTACAAGTAGTCAGTGGCCCGAAAGTCTGACAACCGATCTTACCAAGGGGTATCGTATTACCCAGTACTAACTGGGTTTTGGAAGTCAGATAGTCAGACGCTCCATGTAAGAGACTGGTATTGAGCTGAATCCAGTAAGACAGGAAGCTGACCTCAACAAAGTTGGGAAAAGGCTAGGCAGATGATGAATGTAGATTGAAAAAGAACTACACTGTCTTCCAAAATTTACCCTTCGTTAAAGGGTAAATTTTTGTAAGAGGTAAGCCGGAGTACATAACATTAATGTGATTATATTTTTTGTCTATAGAATACTGACTGTGCCATTTTTCATAGGGAATCCAGTAGGAATCGAGTTGTAAGGAACCTTCGCCACTGGTGTCTTCTCGGTAAAACTAAAAAACGATAATCAAAACAAAATTATGTAACAAGCCAAAATCAACCTTATTGTGTGATAGAATTTCCAATCCTTTGCACACCTCAGTAAAACGTGGTAGTTATCTAATTAACACCCAACAAAGGGCGGTATTATCTCAATCACAAATATCATCCACAAGACAACCACTATTACACTTAGGATCAAACACAGCCTCCAATAACAAACATATTTAGCCTAGCAACCTAGATATTGGCAATATAAGCCAATAATCCGAGCTCTTATACTGGAGTGTCATTACTGCGAATGGTTGACACACAATGCACCTAGATTGCGTCGGTAGTTCATATTGAGGATGACAGGTGGGTGAAGGCAATATGGAGGCTTTTGTTATGATTATAGGTACCTGTACAGCTTAGAGGTGTTAGCTTTATCAAGAACTCCGGTAATACTGAAAGCTTATCTTAACATAGTTGGGAAAAGGCCCGGCAGAGACTTTATGACTTTCAGTTGATTCGTGGGAAAAGAGAGTCTCCGTTGTGTTGAATAAAAATATCTAGTTTTTTTTCCAATTCATGGGACAAAGATCATTATTTTTGCACAAAATGGTGAAAAAAGTTACCACTGTGACAGTTTTTGTCTGTATGCCACAGTAAAAGAATTACAATTATTTAATAATAAAAAAAACAGTTCACACTGTTTATAAAATAGATCTACAATATTCAGTATATTAATTCACGGTTTAGTAAAAAAAGCAACGAGTTTATAAAGGATTTAATTAAAATTCTGCTTTTATATAATATGCAATTAACTATCTCATTAAATAGTAAAAGAGATTCCGTTATCATCTGTGCTAAAAAATTCACAATTTATTCAGAAATTTTAACAAATAATTTGCGTTAGTTTATTTGCTGAATCTGTTAATTATAATATTTACTTAGATCATTCTAATTTTAATCAGAGCGAAGCATTTTTAATAATGTGGGCTTGGATGCCTATGGCACGTGTTTTATGCACGTGTATTTTCGTAACTAGACATAATACATAACTTTACATAACGTCTGCTTGGCCTAGAGAGACTGAAGTGACCTTTACCACTCCCACGGTTCGCCAGTTATGTTTAAGTCCCATGTAATAACGGGCGAGCCTATTGCCATCAACCGGGGACAAATCCATACTCCGTGGCTACAATTGGGATATTCCTGATGTAAAACAACCATGCTCGTCGGGGGTCACGTGGTGGCTTCCGACCACCGTAGGCGCTGGCCTGTGGACGGCGAGTTATGGGCTAGCTCGCCGTCCGGCCGTCTTATGACTACAGGCCGTGTCGACGGCGCGTTCGTGTTCCACGCGCGCCTCAAAGAGATGTCAGCAATCAAGTAGGGGTCCGCATGGACCGATGCCTGCCAGGGCTGCGGGACTGTTCGAAAGAGATACCGTGGCCCTGGAACATAAAGGGCAAAGAAGGAACATGGATGGGTTTTAGTCAGTACAAGTCTGACACTCCCCTCCGCTCCGCCCAGAGTGGGGGGGGTCATTTGATGATTTCCCATCCGGAAAAAAAAAAAAAAAAAAACAACCATGCTCGACCTGGGAATGGAACCCAAGACCTCATGCTCAGCATCACGCAGGTAGTCAATATGTAAGAGTATGTGATGTTTCTAATCCTGTTATAACACACGTTTTTATAGTTTATTAAATAGATTTCTGGTTTTAGGTACATTATAATATCGACGTTAAACCATATAAAGAGGTTAGTAGTTACTCTCTTCTTCAACTTGTCGATGATTCCTTTCTAGTTAAGTGATATCTGGCCAGAACTCGGCCATCTTTATGGTGTTAGTAGTGACCTTGGGCAGGTGTCTCAGGGCGCAGGTGGAGTTGCACAAGAAGCAGAGCATCGACGAATACCCCCATGGACTTAGTAGTATCTGCATATGCTTCGCAGTCTGTTTGAAGATTTCCAGGTGGGCTATGGCAGTTAGTCCAGTCAATTTAAATGATTATACCGTACTCTAATATAGAACCGACTACCATCCTCAAAGCAATTTCAAAAGCTCCAATATTTATCAAACCTTTTGCCTGAAATATTTTAGAACCACTGGTTTAAATTAACTGAATTTACGACCAACCAGTTTCGTTCGGCGGTAAACAAACAATGCCGCTTCGAAATGAGTTACAAAATATTGCATAATTTCTGCAGATCGAGTTATTTCGCGAATGTTTCGCAAAATAATTAGTTCATCATGATGTTTCTGGAGGTGAACTTCACGTGTTTTGTTGTTTAAATAGCAGTGGTCGAACTTGAGGATCTGCCTTGCTAACTGTGATATGAATAAGGTTCATTTTTCTGCAGCAAGTGTTTGGGATTGTTGTACTACAGTCGACGGGAAATCAGTGGTAGCAAAACTAAAATAAGCTCGTTTTGTCTTCAATTGAAACTCCATAGTACGCAAGGCCGGGTCAATGTCAAAAGAATACCTACCACTGGCGCACGGACAACATAGCATTACATAAGCATAACATCACGAAGGGTTGGTCAGAGTACTTGAATACCTCTACTACACCTGTACCACAGCAGTAACAGCCTAGTGGTGTGACCATCGGACTGCCAAGTCATAGGTCTCAAGTTTGAACCCTAGACACGCACCTCTGATTTTTCGGATTCTTGTGCGGATTGTATAATGATCACTTGCTTCGGTGATAGAAAATATCGTGAGGAAACCAACTTGCTTGAGGGATATTTCTCGACGGCATGTAAAGTCAAGTCAGAGGCCCATGGGCGGCATAAAAACTCTGACACCAGGTAAGGCACTTACCACACGATAAAAAAGAAAACCTGTACAACGACTGTATCCTAACTAATATTATAAATGCAAAAGTAAGTTTGTTCGTTTGTTATCTTTTCACGCCTAAACCACTGAACCGATCAACCTGAAATTTTGCATGTACGTTGTCAGGTGTACGGAAACGGACATAAAACGAGTTTTCATCTCAAAAAAATACTGATACCGAGGAAAACAACAATAACGTTCTTATGACAATAGATGGCGCCACGTGTCTTTCGAATCATGATTGAATTACTCGTATATTATTGTAAGCAGAGTACAACCCGAATTGATTGTCAAAATCTAAATTAACGCTAGCGAAGCCTCGGGCAAAAGCTAGCCTGCTTATATTTAGTGCTAGTGGGAAATGTTACCAGTGTCTTACCTATTCATTCTTTATGCCATTACATCTCATTTGTATGCTCAAACTATATTACGTTTATAAAGATATCATCAACCTTAAAAGGTAATGAAGGACCACACATCAAAATAATCATCGGTGACCGATACCGGTACTATCGCTCACTTCATACTTACCATAACAACACCATAATCTAGCCAAATCGGTCCAATCTTTTCCATACACCAACATGGGCTGTCTCCTTATCCCACTCGCCCGCTATTCATGTGCCACCATATCCGTACCATTAGAGAAGCATTAACAAGGAGTCTCGATAAATTAATCAATCAAGCTACGTCAAACCAACGCTACGTGACGTCTATATGATTTATAGAGCCTCATTTATGGTTCGAGTGGTTATTAGTGCGTTCGTAATTAATTGTTTATGTTTTTCTTGCGTTTGATGGCTCTTGAAGTTTGGTTAAACATGCCCTGAAATCGCAAAAAAAAAATCTGCTGTTTTCTACATTACGAAACACAATTACATGAGCACAAATGTATGTGGATGCTGTTTTTTTTGCATTTTCTTGTGACATAGTATAAGTTGTTCATAATGATGAGTACCCCTTGAGAGGTTTCTGGTAAACAAAAATTAAGATTGTACAAAAATATTTAGGGTTGCGCCTCATTTAGCAGCACAGAATCGCATTTTTCCATGCTCCTAGCCTGTTCCGACACTAGATTTTGACATACAAAATTTACATAGAACAATTTCACAATATTTGGAGATGTTTCTAGGTATTAATTTAATTAAACTACAGACGAACTATGCAGACTGGGTGTACCTACCGTAACTTTGTTTTGGACCTTCACGGTATTGTTACTGAAACTTTTGATTAAATTAATTAATGTATTGCAAGTTATTGGACAATTAGAATGGAGCTTATAATATGTTTTTTAGGCTTTTACAAGCTTTTATCAAATTGCAATGTTTGTTCGTTGTTTACATTAAATTTAAAAACAATTTATAACCGAACCGATTGACATTTCATTCACCTTTAATTTAGATGACAATGTGTGCTTGGCTAAGTAACGTCATTCTAAATTCAATATGGCGGACTCCCAAAGATGGCGGGTTGAAAACGGATTGCTCAGAAGAATACGAAAAAAAGTGACGATTCACCTATATTTATTTTGCTTGTTTTTGAAAGTATTTTTTTTACTAAAAACTGGTTAGTCATTCATTTTTCACTCTATACAGATCCCTTTGTTCATTGGTAAACGAAACTTCATAAACAGTTGAGTTTTCTTGTTTTCTAGGGTCCGGTCCGGTTTCTTGTTCTCTAGCCCACAATAATTATACATTTTTATGATCGGCCAAGTACGTCATATTCTGTTTAAGCGCTTGAGTGACATTTTCAGGAAGGCGCTGATGGTAATTTGCGTTGCTGTGGAATTTTTTTTTTTAAGTTAGTCCCACTCCTGAGCAAAGGCTTGCCCTCATTCCTTTCACTTCTCACGATGGTGTGCTTCTTCTCGCCAATTCGCGAAGCAGACATCCAAGACGTCCCGCCATCTTCTCTTCGGTCTACCACGACCCCGTCTAGCTGATATCGCTGTGGAAATAGTTTTGAATAAATCCAAATGACGGCAGTTAGTTTCGGCTAATATGGTCTATTTAGAATACTTGTGCATATTAACTGACGTTGCCAGTATACACATCTTACTATACAAGTTTGCAAAAGTTTTTGAAAAAGGATTATTATTACTCTTTAACGCAAAAACTACTGCACAGATTTTTACGAAACTTTACAGTAATATTACTACATAGCATAAAACAAAGTCGCTTCCCGCTGTCTGTCTGTCTCTATGTATGCTTAGATCTTTAAAACTACGCAACGGATTTTGATGCTGTTTGTTTTTAATAGTGATTCAAGAGGAAGGTTTAAGCATAAGCATAAGCATAATCAGTCTATAAAGTTCCCACAGCTGGGACACAGGCCTCCTCTCTATGAGAGGGAATGGGCTATAATCCACCACGCGGGCCCAGTGCGGGTTGTTAGTCACATGTCTTCGAATTTTTGGTTCTACGACATGCCGGTTTCCTCACGATGTTTTCCATCACCGTTTTGAGAGCAGTGGTGATGAAATAAATTACACAAAGTAGTGCGCCTGCCTGGGTTCTAACCCACGACTTACTGTTCGTAAGTCGGGGCCGCCACTATTGGGCCACCGCTGCTCTCAGGAAGGTTTATATGTATATATTGCAGCCGGGGCGGGTCGCTAGTACTTTATACATCAGAATAACACATAGACTATAATTTTTAATGGGATTAGGTAAAAAAAAATATGTGGGGGAAGCCGGAGGCGGAAGTTAGTCTTGCATAATTTGCAACAGACTACCTGAGGACGTCGATTAACATGACATTCACTTCTCCGAGGTTGAGGTAAAGCCTGTATTTCCCAGTTACCGCATAACAGTTCCGTAAACCACAGACAAGTTATAGTATTCCAGGAACCCACGGTTACCGTTAAACTGATTCTCCATACAAGTTTACCTATATATTGTATATTTAGGTTAAGGAATTTATCTATGTCTCTCTGCAACCTGAAATAGTTGTTTTTTTATTTAATCAATCAGTCATTTTATTATCAGGCACTTATTCCCATAGATAAAATACACAAAATAATCTTAAACAAATACCATATTAAAAACCTTATTAAACTATAATTTTAACTACAGGGTATAAACAGACCCTTCACATAGCCGTTAACCAAGCATTCTGTACATCAAACTAAGTAACTTTACTCAAAAATTATTGCTGGGAATCTACTTTTTTTGGAGTGAAAAATCACGTTTTACGATAGGACTTGATGGAAAGAAAGCACTCAAAGCATTGTGCTGATGGATGGATTGAATAGTACGGGGGTCGTGGAGGTGTGTAAAGTAAAAATCTTAAATTAAAAATTTTATTTAAAAAAAAAATTGTGAAAAAGTTAGAACTTTGACCCCCTCCGTAACTAGAAGGTTCCCAGGTATGGTCTAGAACAAAAAAATGATCGCAAAGACGGGGAGAACAAGTGCCTTTCAGTTATGTTAAGGGTCTATTTACGCCCTTTATATCACGCAGCGAAACACGTCGCCAACAACGTTACGTGTATATTATTATTCACAATACTCTATAGCAGGAGTAACTCCACATTAAACTTTAAACTCCACTTAAAGAATCGCGCACACCGTACGCTAAATAAAATAGCAATGGCTGCAATACTGCATCGCGCCAGGCAGTTGGCCGGCCACCTAACGAGTTCAATTACGCGCTGTACTGATGCCTGAGTACCACGGAGTAGTGAGTGAATGGAACGACAATAATGCCACACAATATTGTAACAAAATTGGACCTTTATCTGACAGCTAACATAGACCTTCCTGTCACCTCAATTCTGATGTTAAATATTTGCGAAACCTATAAAATCTATAACGAAATATTTAAGTCTCATGGTATTGTAACTTTAGATACGCCTAATAGCTACTGTTTAATGTTAACGCATTTCATTATACATGAGACGTCACTATTTTCACTATTCACTATTCCGCGAAGCGACTTTTATGTTGAAAATTAGTATAGTATTAATTTGAAGACCCGTCTCGTTACGTTTTCTCAGGTAGAAGGAATCACAAGGGTTATATTTCCGAGAAAAATAGGTAGGTACGAGAACTGATTGCTCCGTTTCTTGACTATTCCGTGCCAGACTAGTCACCGTGTTAAACGAGGCATACGATGGAACTTGAATGAGAATACACGAACTGACTGAATATTGACTTGACAAATGTAAATATTGCAAGTTTCACGTTAGTTTGGCTTTCCGATAATTGGGATGTGAATATACCCTTTGTACCTGTAGGTAGATGCTGTGCGAAATGAAAGCTCGTGTTAATTGATAAAAAACGCTAAGTTATACCCGGAACGATTCGTATCAGTCTTTTTCTTATTTAACAAGTTTTTGAAGATTCTTAGATATACTTATTAAATAACTGTATCCAAAAATTTACTTTTCGAGCCTTTTTTAGGGTTCCGTAGTCAACAAAGAAAGGGACCCTTATAGTTAGTACACACCCAAACACAACCGTTTAGCTGGAAGAGGGTGGGGGGGGGGCAACTACCAGCTAAACCACTGTGTTTGGGTGTGTGTCGGAGGCAAATCCGCATATTTTGATGGTCAACTACGGAACCCTACATTGTAGCCGGTTTTTAAAATGTTTAAAACGTTATCAGCAGCCGATATTTACGTGGGCGTGGGCGTGGCTTTCAGTAACATCTTAAATTCACTCCTTTAATCCCCGAAAGGTTAGGCAGAGAAGTAATAAACCTAATAGCGACCATGGTGAAACCATTGTTTTCTGATGTTACTCAGCCACAAGTGGGCGCTGTGGTACTGCTTTATAATGTATTTTTTACTTCTAGTGCCTTACATTAATTTTGTGAAAACTGCCTCGATAAACAAGGGATATTTTAAGAAACTTTCACGACATGAGTTTTACGACGCTTAATTTCCAAATGTTTAACAAATTGGTTTTTGAAGGATTCATTCGTTCATGAACTATCAGAAAAGTAATAGTTTAACGTCCTCAATGACGTAGATTTATTATAATCAGCAGTTGTATGGAGAGCTGGTTTTTTTTATTGTGGAGAACAAAAAATCAGCTTGGACAGTCTTCGGATCAAAATTGTTCCGAATGAATTCCATTTTAATTAATGCATCGAATTTTCAATTACCCTATTTAATAACAGTAATACTTATTTAGGTCACATTCAGGATATAAAGGCAACACTCAACTAAGGGGTAACTTTGTCTTAGCATTTCAGAGACGACTTAAAAACAATGGCTTGTTGGATTTGGTTAGGCGCTTATGGTTGTTCAGCTTAATGATTTCCTTATTATGTTCGGACAATAAAAAATATTATTATTAGAGAGCAGCGGTGGCCCAATAGTGGCGGCCCCGACTTACAAACAGTAACTCATGTGTTCGAACCCAGCCAGGCACATTACTTTGTGTATTTTATTTCATCACCACTGCTCTCAAAACGGTGAAGGAAAATATCGTGAGGAATGGAAACCGGCATGTCCTAGAACCAAAAATTCGAAGACATGTGACATCTACCAACCCGCACTGGGCCCGCGTGGTGGATTATAGCCCATTCCCTCTCATGGAGAGGAGGCCTGTGTCCTAGCAGTGGGAAAATTATAGGCTGATTAAGCTTATGCGTATGTCTGCATGTATTATTACTAGGTAGTAATTATGTGGGTGCACTATCATGGCGCTTCCTCACCCGGAGCATTCGCCTCTAATGTAGCAGGTCAGATTTAGTTGTTTCTGCACAGAACATAATCTTGATTGTGACTTGGTTAGGGAGCGCCTTTTAGTACCTACACTTCTACCTAGCACTTTGGGGATTACAGGCGTGATGTTATGTTATGTAGTCTGACTAGGTTGAAGAGGTCAGATAGACAGTGGTTTTATGAAAAATACTGGTATTCATCTATATCCAGTTAGACCAGGGTACTAGTTGGGAAAAGATCTCCATAAACCCACATGAATTTTTATTATTGTGGTCTTTAAGTTGTTAATAAGTACTTGACAGTGCGATTAGATTTTGTAAAGCTTAAATTAATGTCTTGTTTCTTCCAAGAACGTAGGAAGGTAAGAAGGAAGGGATCGGTAGGGGAAAGTAGGGGTGATCATGTACGTGTGTTGATCATCATCATCACACGTACGAGTTCACGTGTGATGATGGCTTGGGCCTGGACTGACACAATTTAGATTGCCATCGACACGCTAAGAAGCAAATCATACGATACACACAATTCTGACAACTATAACCTAAAACGAAACGTGAAATAATTATCATAACAACACGCCTGTAATCCCTGAAAGATTAGTCAGTGGTTACCTAATAGTACACCCACATTTCGTCAGTTATGTTCCGGTCCAATATAAGGGGCGAGCCTGTTGCCATCAACCGGGCACAAATCCAAACTCCGTGCCCACTACTGTGAAATTCTTGATGGGAAAACCATATAACACTTTAAACGACCTGGGAATCGAACCCAGGACATCATGCTCAGCAGTTTCACTTGTAACCACTAAACCAACGAGGCAATCTCATGTTAAAAATTATGTCAGTTATTATTTAAAAATAATCTATTGTCATCATCATCATTCAGCTGATAGACATCCACGCCTGCATATAGCTATCACTGTGTCATTTAAGGGCAGCTGGTACTTATAGCTCAGGGTTTCCTTTTTTAAGTACCAGCAGTACATCATCTGTTCATTCTTGCACATTGTACTAAGCTTGTATATCACATATTTTGAGAAACAATTAATATATTATAAATATTAGGTCTTTACCTATGAAATTGGAGATTTGTATGAAAATTTTATAAACAAAAATTTTATTTTATTTTAGCTTATCTAACTTATTTTATCTTTCCGATTTTACGCAAGTGTTTCAATGTCGTTTTGACACTAACTCCAAGGCCCGCAGCAAGCTCAGCCGTAGATTGAGTTGGATCCGTTTCCACTACCGCCTTCAATTCGTCGTTGTCGACAGTGGTTACCGGCCGACCGCGAGGCTTATTCTTCAACTCAAAATTTCCAGATTTAAAACGATAGACCCAATAATGGACCGTGTTAATGCAAGCAGTGTTAGGCCCGTACACGTCGTTAATGTTTCGTGTTGTTTGCGCAGCGGTATGTCCACATAGGAACTCATATTCGAAAATTGAACGAATTTTCAGTTTATCCATGGCGCCAAAAACTACCACAATTTCACAAAAACAAAAAACTATCTAAAAACAAATGACTGAATTAGAAATAAAAAAAAACGGCTTTCGAATAAAATTTATTTGAATTTCGAATTGCGCGCCAATCCACAGATAATTAAATCTGAAAATGCTGGTTATTAAATCTCCAATTACATAGGTAAAGACCTATTACATCCTTCAGGCATTGTCTTCTCCTATCTAGCAGATTTATGAATCAATGCTCGACCTAACCCCAGTCCTACCCTATTTTATTTTGCATGCTTTCTAAGTTACGCGTAAGGTTTACTACAGGGCTTTTAAAACAGAAAATGCACTATGACAATACGTAAGTTTAGCGCTATAACTTCTAATGTTTCCACTTACATGGTTCAGTGAACAGCTAAGAGGTATTAAGTGTAGTAAGTAAGAAGCCTCGTTAAGTGAGTAAACTTATCCAGCAGGATTACCGTTACGGTTCGTTTACACTCGTCTGGGGTAGGTCATGGATAACTGTTGGATGCATTTGCTTAAAAGTCTTCTAAGAAGGTACTGATGTAGTCTGTTTCTTTAGGTTCAAGATTGTTTTCCGGTTAACCCTTTTGTCAAGTGTTGTTAACCTCCTCCTAAGCGTTGTTAGCCGTCACCTCCTTCTGCGAAGCAGTCATGCTAGTGAAGGAGGTGGCGGGACGTGAGAGGGAAAGAACCTCACGTCCCAGTCGCCGCGGGAGACGCCCTGGGCGTTGGGGGTCACGTGGTGGCTCCCGGCCACCGTAGGCGCGGGCCTGTGGACGGCGAGTTATGGGCCAGCTCGCCGTCCGGCCGTCTTATGACGACAGGCCGTGTCGACAGCGCGTTCGTGTTCCACGTGCGCCTCAAAGAGATGTCAGCAAATAAGTAGGGGTCCACAAGGGCCGATGCCTGCCAGGGCTGCGGGACTGTTCGAAAGAGATACCGTGGCCCTGGAACACAAAGGGCAAAGAAGGAACATGGATGGGTTTTAGTCAGTACAAGTCTGACACTCCTTTCCGCTCCGCCCAGAGTGGGGGGGATCATTTAATGATTTCCAACCCGGAAAAAAAAAAAAAAAAAAAGTGTTGTTAACCTTCTTTTATTTTCACTTAAATTTTACTGTACTTTGTTATTTTGTATATTTAAATTTCTGTTATAACTGTCTTTTTTATTTTTATAATTTTAGTTACTGTAACTTGTACTTGTTGTGTTACTGGTTTAACTGTAATTGGTGTAACAGCCGTTTTAATTAAATAAATAAATAATAACTTTTTGAACGCTAGAGCTTATACGAACGCGCGTGCACTTTACGCCAAGCCACAATTTCACCTATCATTTTGTTATATAATTGTGTCGTTTGGTGTACAGGGCACGCGCTTGCTTGTCACGTATATGTGACAGTGGCGGTCAAAAGGTTAACCTTTAATAAATAAATTATTACTGTTAAATTATTATATAGCTAACGTTCTGGTCCTCGTGGATACTACAGACGTAAAAACTTTCTTAAATTAAAGTAAAAAGTCTTCTTTTTTTCTTATATCTTCTTGTATTAGAACAGGTAGCTACTAGTGCAGTCTCTGTATATATTGCTAAAACTGAAAACAAATGTTGACTCTAACACGGTGATACTGACATTTGTCTTTCAAAGCCACATTTTCTACTAATTCGTCTATCTTATTAAGACTGCGATGATGATGAATCGATTGATTGATTCAATATAGAGTATAAACATACATACATGCATGCGCTCATTAAGCTAAAATTTGATGCAGGTAAAGTCGAGGAAATTTGGCCAGAGAAAGGAAAACTTCGGAGCGCTAAAAAGGAATGGGGAAGGCCTTTGCCCAATAGTAGGACAAAATAGGCTACTTAAAAAAAAACGAGTAATTGAAAATAAATTTTCAGGCAGGCAAGTAGTGTTTATTTTTTACAAAACCATTCAAATTTAGAACGGGAATCTTCTTCCGGTGCTGACATCGTAGATAGTTTCGTAACTGCAAAAAAAAAATTTCGAAATATATATTATTTTTCTGGACCTCTATTCCTGTTTGAAACAAACATCTAATTCTTTCCTTATCGTGTGATTAGTGCCCAACCTGGTCAGAGTTTTGAAACCGCCCAAGGGCCTCTGACTTGGCTCAACACGGCGACGAGAAATATCTCTCAGGCATGCTGGTTTCCTCACTATGTTTTGCTTCACCGAAGCACGTGATAATTAACATGTAATGCCAATGTGTGTCGAGCAGTGGTGGCCTATTGATGTTGCCCCCGACTTACGAGTTGTATTTCGTGGGTTCGAACCCAAGCAGGCTCATTACTTTTTATAATTATTATTTATCACCTCTCAAAACGGTGCAGTGAGGAAACCGGTAAGTCCTAGAACCAAAAATTAGAAGACATTTGTCATCTACCAATTCGCACTGGGACCGTATGGTAAACCTCCTTTCCCTCTTACAGATAGGAGGCCAGTGTCCGAGCTATGGGCATTATAAGCAGTTCATGCTATGCTCATGCTAATATTCTATCTAGAATCCACAAATATTGCAGTATTTACCTTGGTTTAGATAAATTTAAGCCACCTAGTTCCAAAGTAGTTCCTCTACATCTGCCAAAGTTCATCTGTGTAAGTGAACTGCAAGGGACTCCAACCAGGTGGCCCCTCATAGAGGCCGCAAACAGCTCGTAGGACCGGTCATGATTACAGGAGTGGGTGTAACAGCCTGGTTGGCTGTTTCCACCGTTACCGAAGAAGTCTATATGTCCAAGTCTAGTTCCAATACCGTTACCAGTTGGACCTAAACCATCCGTGTGCAGAACTTCGACGTAATGAGCGTCAGTATTCTCCAAGCGTTGGGAATCGCTCCCCCACTGTCTTCCAGATGGGTCCAACCCTAAAAACGCAACATGAAAAAAATTGTGAATCAGTCGATTAATTGCGGCAAATAATAATAAACGGCAAAAAAAACACGTACCAGTTATTCTGCCTACTATTCCATGTGAAAGCCTCAGCTGTCTACTAGCAATGCCTGCAATGTGAGCCCCGAGGCCAAACCCAACCAAGTGCACTTGGCTCACGTCCACCACACGTCCACGAGGCCTTGCAGTTTCATGAGCAGCATCAGATAACCATCTTAAGAAATCGCTTAGTTCATTAGCTACAGTTGGCACATACGAAACTGCAGTCGAGTAACTGCCGCTAGCTTCTCTTTCCCAGTCAACCACTATGATGTTATTTGCTCCATGAAACTGGAATATTTCTAAAATAAAAATAAAATTATTCCTTTTGAGTAGTTAGAATAGCAAGAACATACTGTAGTTTTCGTTTTAACTGAAGTTTAGACACTAGGAATTCAAAAGAATGATAGCAGACTTTATGGTTAAAAAAGCGTACTATTCTATTGGTGAATTCTTAACAGACAATTTTATTAAATAATATTATGGTATATCGTTGTGTGAGTCAAATTTCCCATTTTATTTAATCTAAATTCTATCTAAGGGTAACTATATAATTTAATCTGAATGATTTATAGTATTTAATTTAATTTGAATAATAATTTGAATAATACAATTCATAAAATATTTCAAATTACTTTTATAACTATCCGAAATTTGTATGTCTATTAGGTTAAACATAGCGATCCTGACATTTCAATTAGATGTTATTATATTGTACCTATGTTTTACAAATAAATAATTTGAAATTTGAATTTAAATTAGGAATCGTTAACGGATTGCTGTCGCGTTACCAAATGTATTATTTAGTTGCAAAACGATGTTCTATTTCTTTAACTTTAAGTCACGGTGGGTACCTTTAAATTCAGCTACTTAGACTTACCCCTCATGATTAGTGAATTGAATTCATGGCTCACTCCTCCTTCATGCCCATGAATTAATATGATTGTATTGTCTTCTGGGTTGAACAAATTTGGCAAGTAGCCCGCGTGGATGTTACTGACATTCACCGGTACTTCCCGGTTAGACCTTCAAATAAAATTAGAAAGATTAGGTTTGGGAGGCAGAGCAAGGAAATGATGGACAGATTGTGAGATGTAAGATAAAGCAGTAAATGATAGCGTGACGGTTGATAGGGGAGCCTGGAAGAAAAAATCATTTTGCGCCGAATCCAAGTAACATAGTGTAGAGGCACTACAAAGAGTACTACAGCAACATAGAACAAAAAGTACTACAGCGCCATCTATGACACAGACGAAGAACTAAACATCGAAATACGCCTAAATCCAACATGGCGCAGGTAAAGTAATTCGCGAATTAAGACTATTTAGAAGAACCCGACAACAACAGTCGGGCAGTAGTCCACCAGACATAACACCCGTCTGGTCGGAGGATCCTCCCTTTTCTATGGGGGATGAAGAACTTTACACCCTGTCCTCCATACCTCCAAAATAGTACAAGGGCTGGAAGATAACGATGAGGTTATGTTAGATTTACTGAAACATCCAATGTTTACAAAACTGCAAGCAACCGGTTATGACTGAGTCTGTGTGTGTTGTTTTAGAGAGATTTATCTAAAATATGTACTTACAATGTGTAGAGATATTGATACGAGGCTTGTACAGTGCACACTGCAAAAAAAAAACGATTATAATTAGAATGGCGAAAATCTAGGCTAAATAGGGTATATTGCTAGTCTGTTTGCATGCTGTTATTGCATTACCGTACCCTCGCCATAGAGTTCTAAAAAAAATTCTATGTGGGCACATAGAAATTTTTCATCGGTTATAAAAAAAAACAGCTGTTCCATACAGTTTGACCGTGTAGGTATTGCACTTTTGTAGGAAACAACAGACTTTTTTTTTAATAACCGAGGAGGGCTTAGAATGATGTACTGAATACGTGGTAACCGTTTTCGCACCAGTGTCCGTTCCACCCCGTATTAAACAGCGTGTGCGTGTACCAGAAAGTTGTGGTCATATTTCAGGGTTTGATTCGGGACGTCAAACTGAACAACATTCACCATGGGACCACCGAAATCCCGAAAAAAAAATTGCTGCAGCTGTCCAGTACAAAACTTGAATACCTACTCGATGCAAATGTATGGGACAGGCGATTTTTTCGCGATTTCGATGGTTGGCCCACGCTGCCTTTCTGGCACACGCTGTGTATGGTACACCAGAAGTACACCTGAGAAAGTTCTCGTGAGGCAGTTGGTTCGAGGATTTGGTTTGGAAAGATTGGTAGTACTCTTTACTTGTTTCATCATCATCATCATTTTAGCCTAATGACGTCCGCTGCTGGACATAGGCCCTCCCAAGTGTCGCCACATTGACCGGTCCCGTGCGACTCGCATCCAGCGAATCCGACTTGTTTCGTATTGTTACAATAACAAAGAACGGAATTTTAGTTGCAATAATTTAACTACGTAACTTTTTAGAGGACGAACTAGTTCTGGGATAGGATCAATTAATATCTAAATAAAAGAGATGATAAGTATATTAAATAAACAATCTTACCTGCCAAAGCGGCGAAAATAATACCAAACTTCAACATTATGTTTGGTCGATCGTTTCGTTACTGTTCTTAATTAGCAAATTCGTTTGTTTTTATAATCAATTATCTATCGTCGTCACAACCAATTACCAGATATAAGAATTTGATAAACTCTTTTGAACGGAAATTGAGAGATAAAATCCTTTATTTTATAATTAAACGTTGATTTCGACAGAATTTCGTTATCATTTTCCGTTTCTTACAATTTCTGGTCGATCTATCCTCATTCGGCTGTTTTCGCTTTCATCAGAATAAAATTTGATATTTCTGACCTTTAATTTGATCAGCCACTACCGTTACAGTGTACAGGAATTATTTGATCTATTTAACATGGTAAACATTTGTGAGAGATTGGTGCCCGAAATAGGCATACAATACCTGCGTTACGGGTCACCAGGCCCCCCAGGACTTGCAGGTATAAAACTAATTTAGATTAACAACTTAAGAAATTCGTGATGATTTAACTTAAATACTAGGTACAAGATGTTGTAAACAATAAAAATAAAAAATAAGAAAATTAGTTTGGGGTCGAAACGCTCGGGTCATGGGGCCCGAGTGCGCGTCTCCTTTTTAAGGAAATCTCTCGCCGACTGGTCGACACTTCGCGTGACCAGAGGGCTGGCTCTTTCTTTGGCCAAAGAATTAGCATTGCCATTCAGCGTGGCAATGCTGCCAGTCTTCTGGGCACGTTTCCAGATGACAGCGATGCGGAGGAGTACTTTGACGCCTAAGTGTCCTTTTGTCGTCGTTGTTTAGATTTTTATATTTTCTTACGTTTAGTCTTATTTTTATCATTAGTTTAGTTCTATTTGTAGTCTGTATATAATGTAAATATATTTAATAGAAAATAAATATAAAGAAAATTATAATTACTGTACAGGGCATACATGTGTGACTTGTGTGGATGATAGTGTTTGTGTAGCAGATAGAGGTTTAACGGATTGGAATCAATAGACTTTCAGTTGCCTGGTAGTCTAGAATTTTCAACCATTTACAGACAGTTAGTTTACATACTGGTCTCCGCAGTGGGTAAATTGTAATTGTTTTGTTGATTTTATTATACAAATATCCTCCAAGAAAACAGAAAAATCTTTGGGAGAGTATTCTCTCCCAAAGATTGTACGAAAGAAGCTTGTAGGACAGACATTAAACTTCCTTCAATTATCTTTGTTAAGATTGGGTTCATATTCCATTCGTTTATGTTGTTTGGAAACTATGGAAAGTATGAAGCTCTGCGTGACTGTTAGCACATCCCAATGTTTATAAAGCTCAGCAGTTGGGTAACGAAAAGGAAGTCCAGCTCCTACCTTGAGAACTACTCTTTGTGCTCTTTCAACCTCCAGAAGGTGAACTTTGCCTGCCTACTACTTAAGTAATCCTTGAACAGTTGCCATGGCGGTCTGCCATTGCAACTGTTCAAGGATAACTCCTATTCTCTCAAGTTTTTGCAATAGCAATGGAATAGGAACGGTGTCAAAGGCCTTGGCTAAGTCTAGAAATACTTTTACACACTTCCTCTTGTTGTCAAGATTAGTAACAATATGGTTAGTCAGTTCATGCACAGCGTCATCAGTAGACCTACCCGATCGAAACCCAAATTGCTCAGGTGACAGGAGTGTATGTGTCTCCAGAAAGTTCATGAGGCGTTTATTAATTAAACGTTCTAAAACTTTAGACATCGTAGGCAGGATCGAGATAGGCCTGTAATTTGAAATGTAGCCTTTGTCTCCACCTTTATGGATAGGCTTAACAAGGGCTATCTTCAATGCCAGTGGAAAGGTACCAGTAGTAAAGGCTAGGTTACAGATGTGAGTAAGTGGAAGTGTAACCTGTTTAACGTAGCGTTTTAAGATTTTGCCAGGTCTATTCCCACTGCCGCACTCTCCCTCAAGTCCATTATGAGAAGTTCAACCTCATTTTCATCAGTAGGGAGTAAGACAAGAGAGTTTGGTGATATAGGAGTGGAGGTGCGGCAGCTATTCGATAGATGAGCATTCCCAATAATTTCTTCCGCCAGCCTCTGTCCGACACTTGTAAAATATTTATTAGCGTCATCAACACTGCTTTTAGGATTATCAGTGTTGATCATGGCAGAAGAATGGTCTGACTGTTTGGTAGTAGTACAGATACTTTTGATGACGTCCCACAGCTTTTTACTATTATTTTTGGACTTGTCAATTTCCTGTCTCTCATAAATTCTCCTCTGTTTCTTTAGGAGAGTGTTGCAAAAATTTCGGTATCTTTTGTACGTTTAAATTAAGTGCTTCATCATAGGGATTCTTTTTCAGCTTTTTGTGCAGATTGTCTCTATTACGCATGCAACGCAATAAACCAGCAGTAATCCATGGTTTGCTTATTATTTTCCTGTTAGCCAATTTAACCACATGCGAGTTATCTTGAATGGCCTTGCCTAGTAGAGAGATGAGGTTTTCGGTAGCAGCATTGGCATCACTGCAGTCAAGTATAGGTTTAAAATTGATTTCTTTAAAAGTGTTATCTAATTCAGTGAAATTGATACGTCGCAGCGTAGATGCAGGATGGTTGAGTTTTGTATGTAGGTTGATAGCAATGCCAACAGTTTCGTGATCAGTGACTGAAGATTCAACAACAAAGCAGGTGGCTTCCAATTTTGTTTTAATCATAATATGATCCAGACAAGTTAGGCCATGAATAGGTATGGTATGAGCGGGAAGTATACAGTGACTAACCAAGATGTTCAGGTATTCAAAGGAGCGCTTATCATTAGTGTTAGGAGTTATGTCAATATTAATGTCTCCACAAATGATTATGTTTTTATAGTTGGATAACTTTTTAAGCACTGAATCCAATGAATTACAGAAGGCACTTGTGTTACGCTGACCTGGAGGGCGGTAGATGCCGATAACGCATAAATCGGAGCTCAATTTTATTATAAGACAATTAGCATCAATTACGTGTAGTTCGTCTACTAGAGCTTTATAACTGTTTTTATGATAGATGACAACACCTTCATTTTGTGTTTTATTTGTAGTCGTAGAGGTACATAAATAAACCCTCCAGCGCAGGGACGAATTGGGTAGATGATATTAATTTGGGATATTTAAGCCAGCACTCAGTCAAATTCAGTATATCCCACTCACCGTCTGTACGAGTCAATAATGTATTAAAACTAGGCATTTTATGCTCCTCATGTTTTGTGTTAGAATTTTTAGAGACTTGTTTAGTACAGGTATAACGGATTTAATATCTTCTGGCTCGCATGTCATAGAATTCGCCACATTACAATCTTGAGAATTTCACTTTCTTCTTGTCTACGAATATTGGCCTGACCCTCCTCTTTCTTCACGTATACCTTGCCGTAGGACGTCCACGTAGCTGCGAGTTTTTTTGGTTTTAACTTATCCCCTTGTCATGTAGTACAAACGTTGAGCTTTCGTAGTAAGGCACTCGGAGATAAATATTCGCTTCGCTGGTCCAGGTACTTTAATAAGAGCTGTATTTAGTTGGGGCTCCTTTGCTTCGCGCTGCGATTTATTAAACTTTTTCGATGTGAACACCATTGCTTCTTTCCTAACTACGGAAGTGAAATCTTAGATCGGTAAATATCTAATATTTCCAGGTCCTGGATAGAAGTTTCCAATCCAACCACCGAGCCGATATCTTTGATAATATTTGTCAAATCCTTTTTGTGTTCATTAGTTTGCTCTGGGATATTTCTTATCTCCACGGTAGTAGAACGGATATTATTCTCAAAATGTTCCAATTTATTTTCCAAGCATAACAACCAAGTGTCATGTTTCCGAGATATAAACTATCTAAGTTGTGCTGAAGATGCCATCAGTGAATGGACTTTAACTTAGATAGCTCATATCTCGGAAACATGACACTTTAGAACATGTTGTCTTAAACAAAACTGGTTTGTATTGATGTCATCTATCGATTAACATAATTAACAATCACGAGAGATATCCCATAAGTGACAGTATAAGTTTAACGGCATTGTTTTTGAACATTCAAATACTAACAGCTTCTACAGTATGACGACTTTAATCGATGGATATTTTAAACTTGGTACATTTATTTTAATTCCGTGTTCCCGCCTCACGTGTTCCTCATTTAAATGTTTGCAAATTTTTCAAACAATATGTTGTCAAAACACAAAACAAGTATGGTTATGCAAGTAATTGTCCAGACAAGAATTAATAGAATTTTAAATATATTGATTTTAGCGGCAATCGTAGCTGGGTAATTCTAATTTGTATATTTATAGCATTAAAAAAGCTGTACCAAATATGTTATGATAACAATTCACTCTCACACACACTTCACCTTCGCTTCTTCTTCTTCTTCTTCCTCTCTCTTCTTTCATTCATTCTCTCTTTATGCTCCTCAAAACGCAACAAAAATAAAATAGACGTATTTAAACCTCAAAATACAGAGATCCGCTGGATGCGAGTCGCACGGGACCGGTCAATGTGGCGATACTTGAGGGAGGCCTATGTCCAGCAGTGGACGTCTTTCGGCTGAAATGATGATGATGATGATGATACACCATGAAGAGGCGACTTTTATTTACTCATTTACTATACCAACAGCGAACTGAACAACATTCACCAAGGAGCCAACATGGTGATCTCCTAAAAAAAAACTTCGATTACGATATCCCATGGAGAAAGTTGTTCGATTTTACTATTACCTTAGATATTTGACCATATTTAAATAGTATGCTTCTGAGTAAAACCTAGCAAAATTTTCAGATAAGATTTAGTAAAACACGTATTTTGAAAATATCTTTATTCGCATAGGTATTTAGGTATTTTTAGGGGACCCCTTGGTGGATAGATGGCATTTTCTAAGAATGTTCGTAATCTGTGACGCCTTTGCTAATCTTGTTCTGATGACGTTACTAGTGTGGCCGCAGCTAATACAAGGGGGTGAAATTTGGCACACCGATACTTTATAACCTGGATTAAAGTTATAGAATACTTATTATCCCGGTAGTACGATCCCGTGGGATAGTTACCGAACTCGGCGCAGGCGAAGCCGCGGGCATAAGCTAGTAAATGATAAACGCCTCTTCTTACAATTCAATGGGTTAATAATAGGATTTGCAGGCTCAATTTGGCCACTGCAGATCTAATCCAGCCAGATGGGCTGTAATCGAACCATTTCGACGGCCTTGACAAAGAAAATGCCACACCTTCTCTCGAGCCTGTCGTGCACAACTATATGCTATTGATAGAGGTACGCAGGTTGCTACATACTAGTCGTTCAAAAAGTCATCGATTCGAGAAGAAGACAAACGTGAACAATACTCAAATAATACTCAAAAGAAAATTGGCAATATTGTGAAATAATGAACTGTTACTGCAGTGAACGGAGTTTTCGTGGCTGAATTTTGGGCCAAATAAATTTGTGGTTTTTGCCACCAATACGCTTAGAATAATATTGTGAATAATATGCCTATAGTGTTTATACACAACGAACTACAAGGTTTGGATTTATATAAAAAGGAAGTATATTTTGATACATTGCTAAAAATTCAAGAGGAAAAAAAAATGTAGTCTTACAGAAGTTGAAGTTTTCATTACGGGTCACGTGACATAAAGATCAGATCTATTAGTCAAAAGTGTAGACAGAAATCCATTGTCTTTTATTCGAAGTTTAGAGGCTTCAGTATGTAGTCCGATTAAACGTTTGACGACATGTCGCAGACCACGGTGTAGATGGAGGGACGACGTTGCCTCCTAGCGGAAGCATTGGTAGAAAAGACTGAATTGTGTACAAGGAGATCAGAAGTCTTTTCCCAATATTGGGAGCATACAAGTAAACTAGATTAGAATATTAGGTTCAACATGACCTATGCCTTTCGGCCTATATCCAGCACTGGACTGCGACATGCAGAGTTGATTGACTTAATAATATACAGGGTGGAAGGGACACCGTCGCTAAAACGGGTATTCAGTACATCATTCTAAGCCCTCTCCACTCTCGGTTTAATCCACCTCGTAGATTATTTAAGAATGCCGACTTCATTTACTTACATTATTTATTGACAACTCGAGGAAATTGAAACAAAATTATCAGATAGGTAAGTATAGTTTATTTTATTACAAAATCATTCAATCTAAGAACGGGAAATTTCTTCCGGTGCTGAGTCTATAGAGATGGTCGTAACTGAAAACAAAATTATAAATATTATAATATCAGTCAATCGTAGGGTCTTTCAAGGCATAAAACTAACCTTGCTCTTAATAACTTTTACAATATGTACGTACTAACCTAATACTAGTGTTTAAGTTGTTTATGTTCATGTTAACAGAAATAGATTGTATGATTTGGAAACAAATTATTAAAATATTGTGTTGATTCGTAGTTGACTATTTTTCTGTGCCTCTATTCCTGCTTAAAATAAAGATATTGTGTGTACAAAAATGCTATATTTACCCTGGTTTAGTTAAATCTGTGCCACCTACAATCACTGGAGTTCCTCTACAGTTAAGCATCAACAGTGAATTTGATCTGCATGAGGGTGCAGATAGATGGCCGTGCATAGATGCTGCAAACAGCTCGTAGGCCCGGTCATGACTACAGGAGTGGCCAAAGCAACCTGGTTGGTTGGATCCACCGTTAGCATGGATGTCTTTATGTCCAAGTGAAGTTCCAATACCGTAAGCATTTGGACCTGAAGTATCCGTGTGCAGAACTTCGACGTAATGAGCGTCAGTATTCCTTAAGCGTTGAGAATTGCTGCCCCAACTACTACCAGATGGGTCCAGCCCTAGAAAAATAAAATGAAAAATAAGGTGTCAAGAATGTGATTGTGAATCAAACGATCTATTGCAGTGAAAAGAGAGGAAACAATTCACTTACCGGTTATTCTACCAACTACTCCAAGCGAAAGTCTTAGCTGTCTACTAGCAATGCCAGCAATGTGAGCTCCGAGGCCAAACCCAACCAAATGCAGTTTGCTCACGTCCACCCCTGGGCTAGCAGACGTCCTCTCAATATCATTTTCCGGACCACCGGGAGGGACATTGGCAGATCCGCCAGAGCCATCAGAGTTTCCATGTGCAACTAACCATCTTATGAATCCGCTTAGCTCATTAGCTAATAGTGGTACATATGAAACTGCGGTTGAGTAACTATGGCGAGCTTCATTTTCCCAGTCAACCACTATGGCGTTAAATGCTCCTTGATACTCGAATAATTCTAAAATAAAAATAAAAAATAGGTGAAACTACGTAATGAAAACTCATTATTGCTAATTCAAGTTGAGACAAAAGAAATTATTAAGGATTTCTGTAAATAAGATCATACTGGGACTAAGACATACAGGACTTACTCACCCCTGAGGATTAGTGTATTGAATTCGTGGCCCACTCCTCCACCGTGCCCATGGATCAATATGATTGTTTTGTTTTCTCGTTTGAACTCATTCGGCAAAAAGCTGTCGGACCGACTCATATTCACAGGTGCTTGCCGGTTAGTCCTTATAAAATAAAATTAAGAGTCAATTAGGTTGTGTTAACTGAAAAATGCTTTGTTTACAAAAAAGCGAGCAAAAGATTATGACTGAGTCTGTTCCGTCGCCTGCTAAAGTAAAAATAATTATGTACTATTGTACTTACACTGTGAATAGGCGATATTGTCTTTCTGCTTGCGTTACATGAAACACTGCAAAAAAAGAAAAAAAAATATAGAGTTATGAAAAATTTAGGATGATGATGGTGTTGATAGATGTTACTACTAACCCACAGAAATGGATCACAAAAGGAATTAAACTGTGCTCTAAACGTAAATGTGAGATGCTATGGACCTTCAGGCGGCATCCAAATGTAGTCAATAAACAAAGTTACAATTCCTATTCCAAACGTTTAAAAACAATTATCAAACTGACCCAAAAATCGCAAAATAGCCGATGTATCAATAACGCTGTAAATAAAACTAAACCAACCTAAAGGGTTATACACTCATCAAAAAATAACATTCCAAGGAACAGTCCTTATAAACTCCTTATTGACAATAAATACGTAACAAATCCAACTGACATTGTATAACTATTTAATAATAATTTTATTGACCAAATACAGCCAACAAACAATTCTGACCAAAAAAAAACAGTAAAGTAAAGAACAGTATGATTTTAGAAAGAAGAAAAACATAAACATGGCCATTTATGAATTGATCAATGAAATAGTTACAAATATGTACCAAAAAATACCTGTAACAGCCTTATTTATGGATTTTGTTGACCATCAAATCCTTCTAAATAAACTATATAAATATGGCATTAGAAGCAAAGTTTTAAACTTAATACAGTCATACCTTACTAAAAGAAAACAGTTAACTAGTATTAAGGCAGAAAACAGTTAACTAGTATTACAGCAGTTGATGTTCAAACTAAAACTGAAATTAATTACCAATCGAGAGAGAGACAAATTTACTACGGTGTGCCTCAGGGAAGTGTGCTTGGTCCTTTATTATTTTTATGCTATATAAATGACCTTCCGAAAACCATACCACATCCTATGACCCTATTTGCTGATGACTATACGATAGTATTTTCTGGTAAAAATAGTGACTCGTATGAAAATGACATTAACAGTAGCTTGTGTCTAATAATTCATTGGCTAAATAATAACAACTTACAGATTAATTTAAATAAGACTCAAATAATGACATTTGAACAAAGAACTAATCCTAAAATTCTTGACATTAATTATGACCGAAATAAAACGGAACGAACCAAATTTCTAAAAAGTTCCTCAATTTTGCTATGCTTTACACAATTTGAATAAGGTTGCAAATCGTAATACTGTCCTTACTACATATCATGCATATGTCTCCACAACTCTTCGTTACGGCATAATATTTTGGAGCAACTCTACCAACAGAGAAATGTCATTTAAAGCCCAAAAGAGTTGTCTCGGCATGGGTCCAAAGATTTACAATAAACTACCAAAACCTTTAAAAAGCATGACCAACATAAACCATTTTAAATCGCAACTTAAGAAATTCTTGATTGAAAAGGTCTTACTTCTCTATCAATGAGTTTTTAGAAGATAGACGAATAAAAAAAAAAATATCTACCTAATTATTGATATTCATTGTTTGTCTCTGGGCTCGATTGTCAGCCAAAGTGTTGTTATGTATTTTTTTCATGAATTCAATAACACCTCCGCCCGGTTCTCTTCCTTTTTAGCCGTTTCCATGAGTAACGGTGACGTGCTCTGATATGGTTAGTTTCTATAGTATGGTTTACAATATTAGCGAAAATAGCAGCTGCTGCCCAGGCGTCTCCGTGCTTTTTCGTGAGAATGCAGGAGGTAAGCCCTAATTGCTTGGGCTCCGTTACCGATACCGTTCGGAATCTATGTTTTGATTACTTTGAATGTTTTACTTGCAATAATTTCACTATACAAACCTATAAGACATGATAGGTACAATGAGAACAACACCTAGATGACAGAGATGATAAGGATTATTTATTAAATAAATTAACTTACCTGCCACAACAGCCAAAATAATGCCAAATTTCAACATTTTCCTTGATTGACCGTTTCCTTACTGTTCTTAATTTACGAATTCGTTTGTTTTTATAATAAGTTGACTATTATCGTCACAACAGATTATACCAGATAACACATCGTGATACCCTTTTAATGAGAATTGAAAATCCTTTGCTTATTACAAATTAAATTAAATCTGTTGAAACCACATAGTAGGTTTTCACGACAGAGCTGTGCAGATGGCAATATACTGGTCGGGTATTATTTGAGTCCATCGGCACGTAAAGAAGAAGAAGTTTTTCATCTTCAGAAACCGATTACGTAATCATTTTCAGTAGGTAGTATTTTTTTACGAAAAGTAATTCCTACGTATCGTTTTAATCTAATCAGAACAATACGCTTTATGATTCGAAAAGTAAGCTTTATAATGAGGAAGTTTTCCTTATATTATGTTCTACTATTTTTTTTAAAGTCAAGAAGGTCTTCCCTATTTTTTATTTATTAATTTCATTATGGTTCACCAACAATTGTTACAGATATTATACAGATAGGAACATATCAGTAATTATGTCTTAAATCTAACTACACAAACTATTACAGGCAAACATCATCATCATCACATCATTTCAGCCGAAAGACGTCCACTGCTGGACATAGGCCTCCCCAAGTGTCGCCACATTGACCGGTCCCGTGCGAATCACATCCAGCGGATCCCTGCAACCTTCACCAGGTCATCGGTCCACCTAGTGGGAGGCCTTCCAACGCAACGTCTTCCGGTTCGCGGTCGCCACTCCAGAGCTTTTCGGCCCCATCGGCCATCCGTTCTGCGAGCAATGTGTCCTGCCCACTGCCACTTAAGTTTTGCTATTCTTCGGGCTACGTCAGTAACCTTGGTTCTCTTGCGAACAGGCAAACAATACCTTCTACCTTAAGCAATATGGAGTTTATCCCTTTTATCCCCTAATGTACCCAAGTCTGTTCGTCCTGGGCATGGTTGGTTATACCAGACTGGCAGTAAGAAGGGACGTGGCGCTTGTCAAGTACGTGGCGAGCATACTGCTAGGGTTACTGCACCACCCCGAGGTGCTGGCTGCGCTACGGCTGCGCACACTGGATGGGTGCGTGGGAGCGCGTGGCCGCCCTGCACTGTTGGACGTGCCAGCGGCTAGGACCAACCTGCTCAAGTTTACCCCTATGTCGCGAGCCGCACGTATTGTTAATATTATATGTTGCAGCATCGTATTGGACTTGGTCTGTAATGTGACTATAATTTGGTGGTAAATAAATAAATAAATAAACATGCAAAATGATCTTTTAATTATAAATTTAATCTTAAAAACTTAATGTACTTAAATTCTAGATAATTATATTAAATACTAATACTAATTACGTCTGACAAACGTTGATATTGAGTCTGCGTGGACGTCAACTAGGTCGCTATTTTAAAAGACAATATTCGAATCAAGTATGTATACTTTTAAGGACGCTGGTGGAAGATTTTCTTCATATCTCCTTTACGCGTCCAGAAGATTAGATTGACGATGATGAACGGAAGTGAAAGTTCAACTTGTAGTAATAATTATGTATTTGTTGGAGATTTATGATAAAGATCTTTTTGCTACAACGCCATTTGTGTGAAGAAGGGTACATCCTTTGCTGTTCATTGAAAGTTTATTTAAGTTCTGAAGCTGACGTCGAGAATAACAGAATGTTATCACCAAAGCGCAACTTTGTTAGCTGATGACCGTTCATATATATACGCCTCCAGGCAGCTTGTTAAAACCTACAGCAATGCGCTTGTGAACAGCTTAGGTGAGAGTGGATCACCTTGTTTGAGACCTTTTTTATGTTGAATTTTGGATTAGAAATATGTAATTTAACGTTCGAAGAGGTACTTTGACGGATGGTAGCAATCATGTCAGTGTTGGTGTGCGATACGTTTTGGGACTCATAACTGAATGATGGTCTATACTGTCGAATGCTTTGGTATGGTCCACTAAGACTGGGTAAAGTGGTTTGCTAAATTCTCAGAAAATCTATGACTTGGTTGATAGTATGAAGGTGATTGGTTGTAGAGAAGTGATGTCGAAATCCAGCTTGTTCGGGAGGTTGACGAAGTCAGAGGGGCGATACGGTTCTATGTTTGTTTAATAAGTAGTTCGTATAAATGTAAATTGAGGCTCAAAGGGCTAGCTTGAGATTTTAGAATTGTCAGTTTTATTTTTACCCAACTACGGCAAAGCAAAAAGAAGGGTTATTATTTTGTGGATACGTATGTTCATCTGTTCCCTCATATCTTCTAAGCTACTCATCATAACTGAACTCAAGAACTAAAAAACCACAACCGCCACCTCCATCATAAGCTTTAAGGCAAAGTGGCATATGACCACGGCTATCTTCTGAACATCACTATGGTATTAAATATTTTAAAATATATTATATTTTAAATATATTATGTGTAAGTTAAGCAACTCATGAAGAGACTGTTGAACCTTGTAGGGACTGATAGGATACACGGGGTTAGGACAATAATACCTAAGTGAAGTGTTTAGGACCTTGTGGCCAAATAATAACAGCCGCTCGGGTCGATCTTTAGGTTAAGACGACGGACGATCTCTAGGTTGATCTGTGGATGGGTGACCGCCCATTACATACCGAGTTTCCTCCTTGCCTCGGAAAGCACGCTAAGCCGTTGGTCCCGGCAGTCACTTGTAGATCTTTGACAGTCGTTAGGTAGTCAGTGGCTCAAAAAGTCTGACAACCAGTCTTACCAAGGGGTATCGTATTACTCAGTACTGACTGGGTTGTGGAGATCAGATAGGCAGTCGCTCCATGTAAAATACTGGTATTCAGCTGCATCCGGTTAGACTGGAAGCCGACCCCAATATAGTTGGGAAAAGGCTAGGCAGATGATGATGAAGTGTTTAGACTGTTTGCGTTGATAAACGTAAAGATTTTTGTAGAATTTTGTAGCTGTATCTATAAATTTGCTTGAACTAACTACTTTTTTTCTTCCATATTTGTCATTTGTTTCCTCCGTGCCTCGGAAAGTACGCTAAGCCGTTGGTCCCGGCAGTCACTTGTAGATCTTTGACAGTCGTTAGGTAGTCAGTGGCTCAAAAAGTCTGACAACCAGTCTTACCAAGGGGTATCGTATTACCCAGCACTAACTGGGTTGTGGAGGTCAGATAGGCAGTCGCTCCATGTAAAATACTGGTATTCAGCTACATTCGGTTAGATTGCAAACCGACCCCAACATAGTTGGGAAAAGGCTAGGCAGATGATGGACCAGTGGAAATGAAAACAGGTGAAGTGATTTGTCATTTGTGTTAGAAATTCTGACTTTTCCCGTCGTGATTCCTTGTTCGAGTTCACTTCAACATTTGTTACTTAATAAAACTTACAGAATAATGTTTGTATAACGATCTATCACACTATCGTCGTATCGTAACGTCCATCTTTTTTGGTTACTGTTGAATTTTTGTGTTGTGGTTAAGTGTGTGGTGTGAACATTTTGTTCCATTATCCCCAAAATATTTTATAAACTTTTTATTCCTTAATTACCTTCTTTTATGATTTTTTTTTTGTGTCATCTGTTGTAGATGAGGATTTAATCCGCCATCATAAACACTTTCTATATACATATGCTATATGTACAGACACTCTTTGAAAGTAACACTGCAATGTAACTTTCTCAACATCAATGGTAAGTAAGCTATAAATTAGCCGAACATATTTTACGTTTTTTTACAAAACTAATATTTTATTCACTCCTCAACATAATCTACCTATCACATAATTTAGTTCCATGATAAAGGAGGATGGGCACCAACGCCACCAGTGACTACGTATTATCAAGCTCTATTCGGGTCTATGTTCAGCAGTGGACGTCTTTCGGCTGAAATGATGATGATGATGATGATGATTCGGGTCTGATAAATAAATTGATTCAACAGCAGACTCCGTGCCTACTACTGTGAAATTCCTGATGAAAGGAAAAACCCAATAACACTTTAAACGACCTGGGAATCGAACCCAGGACCTCATGCTCAGCAGTCGCGCTTGTTACCACTAGACCAACGAGGCAATCCCATGTGAAAAAATTGTCAGTTATTATTTAAAAATAATCTATTGTCATCATCATCATTCAGCTGATAGACATCCACGCCTGCATGTAGCTATCACTGTGTCACTTAAGGGCAGCTGGTACTTATAGCTCAGGGTTTCCTTTTTAATAAATACATTATAAATACATCCTTCAGGCATTGTCTTCTCCTGTCTAGCAGATTTATGAATCAATGCTCGACCTAACCCCAGTACTACCCTATTTTATTTAGCATGCCTTCTAAGTTACGCGTAAGGTTTACTAGAGGGCTTTTAAAACAGAAAATGCACTATGACAATACGTAAGTTGAGCGCTACAGCTTCTAATGTTTTCACTTACATGGTTCAGTGAACAGCTAAGAGGTATTAAGTGTAGTAAGTAAGAAGCCTCGTTAAGTGAGTAAACTTATCCAGCAGGATTACCGTTACGGTTCGTTAACACACGTCTGGGGTAGGTCATGGATAACTGTTGGATGAAATTGGTTAAGTCTTCTAAGAAGGTACTAATGTAGTCTGTTTCTTTAGGTTCAAGATTGTTTTCCGGTTAATCCTTTTGTCAAGTGTTGTTAACCTTCTTTTATTTTCACTTAAATTTTTACTGTACTTTGTTATTTTGTATATTTTAATTTCTGTTATAACTGTCTTTTTTATTTTATAATTTTTGTTACTGTAATTGGTTGCATACACAGCCGTTGTAATTAAATAAATAAATAATAACCTTATGAACGCTAGAGCTTATATGAACGCGCGTGCCTTCTACGCCAAGCCACAATTTTACCTACCATTTTGTCACATATTTATGTCGCTTGGCGTACAGGGCACGCGGTTGCTTGTCAGGTATATGTGACAGTGGCGGTCAAAAGGTTAAAAGTTAATTATTTCCGTATTTACTCATCCGTCATGGTGGCTATACCTGACATTCTGGTCCTCATTGATACTACAGGTGTACAAACTTTCTTAAATTAAAGTCTTTTTTCCTTATATCTTCAGCAGCAGCGGTGGCCCGGTGGTAGAGATCCCGACTTACGAATCGTAAGTAGAGGGGTTCGAACTCAGCCAGGCGCATAACTTTGTGTAAGTTATTTCATCACCACTGCTCTCAAAACGGTGAAGGAAAACATCGTGAGGAAACCGGCATGTCCTAGAACCAAAAATTCGAAGACATGTGACATCTACCAACCCGCACTAGGCCCATGTGGCCCATTCCCTCACATAGAGAGAAGGCCTGCGTCCCAGCAGTGGGAACATTAATAGGCTGATTATGCTATGCTTATGCTATTAGAACAGGTAGCTCCTAGTGCAGTCTCTGTATATATTGCTAGAACTGAAAACAAATGTTGACTCTAACGCGGTGATACTGAGATTTGTCTTTTAAAGCCACTTTTTCTACAAATTCGACTATCTTAAGACTACGATGATGATGCATTGATTGATTGATTCAATATAGAGTATAAAACATACATACATGCATCCGCTCATTAAGTTAAAATTTGATGCAGGTAAAGGAGGAAATTTGGCCAGAGAAGGGAAAACATCGGGAGCGTTCAAAAGGAATGGGGACGGCCGTTGCCCAGCAGTAGGGCAGGATACGCTAATATTAAAAAAAAAAACGAGAAATTGAAAATAAATTTTCAGGCAGGCAAGTAGTGTTTATTTTTGGGAAATTATAAGTCAAGCCACAATTTTTTTTCTTGTTCACGGAACCTTACCTCTGATTTTATATGTCAGCCTCGGGAAAATAAGAAAGCTTCTAATAAACTAATTCGTCTTTTTTAAAAGCGTCAAGTTAAGAGCAATAATTATTTTTACTTGTCTCTTTGATTATACATCACCATTTAACTTACTAAGTCAGCTACGGATTTTGCAACTCGCCAACATTTTAAGTTTTACAGCTTCAACGTATGTTGCTTTAAAAAATATAGTTCAGGCATCAACTCGAAAACTTCATTGATATAACATAGCTTTTAAAATATTACATTGTATTCTTTTAACATAAATTTAGAAACTGCAACGAAAGAGCGAGACGGGCGCCACTACGCGCTACCACCAATGAGAGAGTGCCCTTCGATTCACGCGGGGACGAGTCGTTTCGTGTAATTAGAACAATAATAGTCCACTAGATTGTAAATCTTTTATTTAGTTAAAATAAACATTAACACAATTTGTTATAATAAACATCGTAAAAAAGGCATTGCGACAAAGGAAACGTGTTTGGTTCGTGTTAGGTTACTTCAAACCCTGCAGGAATATGAGCCCCGCCTAGCGGGGCGACGTCGACTCCGCCTATCACAAAATATTGTTGTTTTCCATGAATCTAGCTAGCAGCTAGCTGAACCTAACTTTTGTTGAATTTAAACACTAGAAAGACTCTATTCTACCTAAAAAAAAACAAGATACGGTTGGTTTGTTGTTTATACGTAGTGGCTATAGTAAATTTTTTGATGATCATTTTAAGTATATTTTATGAACAATAAATTATAGGACGAGTTATGAATTAATCATAATTAACTAAGTCTTAAACGTACTAAGTTATAAAATTAGAAGGCGATATAATTACTTTATTGGTGTATATAGTTATTTTAGAAGCTTATTGCTTGAATATATGTCACAAATATAGATGCTATAAAATAACAACGATGCAGGGATGTATTTACAGTAGCTTACACCGATGATATATGGTGGCTGAGATAGTACTTTTTAGATGCACATTGATGGTGGCTGACTTAGTAATTTAGAGGACAAGGTAGTTTTTGGAGGAGAAAAAGGCTATTAAATAGAAGTCGGTTTAATTACTACCCTTTATTTTTTACAAAACCATTCAAATTTAGAACGGGAATCTTCTTCCGGTGTTGACATCGTAGATAGTTTCGTAACTGAAAATAAAAATTTCGAAATATATATGTTTTACAAGGCAAAAACTTAACCCTAAAACATACGGTTAGTATTATGCGTGATGATTGGTAGCTGGCTGGTATTTTTCTGGACATCTATTCCTGTTTGAAACAAACATCTAATTCTTTCTTTATCGTGTGATTAGTGCCCAACCTGGTCAGAGTTTTGAAACCGCCCAAGGGCCTCTGACTTGGCTCTACATGCTGTCGAGAAATATCTCTCAGGCATGCTGGTTTCCTCACAATGTTTTCCTTCACCGAAGCACGTGATAATTAACATGTAATGCCAATGTTTGTGCAGTGGTGGCCTATTGACGTTGCTCCCGACTTACGAGTTGTATTTCATGGGTTCGAACCCAGGCAGGCTCATTACTTTTCATAATTATTATTTATCACCTCTCAAAACGGTGCAGTGAAGAAATCGGTAAGACCTAGAAGACATTAGTCATCTACTAATTCGCACTAGGCCCGTAGACCTCCTATCCCTCTCACAGAGAGGAGACCAGTATCCCAGCTATGGGCATTATAAGCAGTTCATGCTATACCCATGCTAATATTCTATCTAGAATCCATAAATATTGCAGTATTTACCTTGGTTTAGATAAATTTAAGCCACCTAGTTCCAAAGTAGTTCCTCTACATCTGCCAAAGTTCATCTGTGTAAGTGAACTGCAAGGGACTCCAACCAGGTGGCCCCTCATAGAGGCCGCAAACAGCTCGTAGGACCGGTCATGATTACAGGAGTGGGTGTAACAGCCTGGTTGGCTGTTTCCACCGTTACCGAAGAAGTCTATATGTCCAAGTCTAGTTCCAATACCGTTACCAGTTGGACCTGCACCATCCGTGTGCAGAACTTCGACGTAATGAGCGTCAGTATTCTCCAAGCGTTGGGAATCACTCCCCCACTGTCTTCCAGATGGGTCCAACCCTAAAAACGCAACATGAAAAAAATTGTGAATCAGTAGATTAATTGCGGCAAATAGTAATAAACGGCAAAAAAACCACGTACCAGTTATTCTGCCTACTATTCCATGTGAAAGCCTCAGCTGTCTACTAGCAATGCCTGCAATGTGAGCCCCGAGGCCAAACCCAACCAAGTGCACTTGGCTCACGTCCACCACACGTCCACGAGGCCTTGCAGTTTCATGAGCAGCATCAGATAGCCATCTTAAGAAATCGCTTAGTTCATAAGCTACAGTTGGCACATACGAAACTGCAGTCGAGTAACTGCCGCTAGCTTCTCTTTCCCAGTCAACCACTATGATGTTATTTGCTCCATGAAACTGGAATATTTCTAAAATAGAAATAAAATTATTCCATTTGAGTAGTTAGAATAGCAAGAACATACTGTAGTTTTCGTTTTAACTGAAGTTTAGACACTAGGAATTCAAAAGAATGATAGCAGACTTTATGGTTAAAAAAGCGTACTTTTCTATTGGTGAATTCTTAACAGACAATTTAAATAAATAATATTATGGTATATCGTTGTGTGAGTCAAAAGTCTCATTTTATTTAATCTAAATTCTATCTAAGGGTAATATAATTAAATTAATTATATAATTTAATTTGAATGATTTATAGTATTTAATTTAATTTGAATAATAATTTTAATAATACAATTCATGAAATTTTTTAAATTAGTTTTATAAGTATCCGAAATTTGTATGCATATTAGGTTAAACATAGCGATCCTGACATTTGAATTAGATGTTATTATATTGTACCTATGTTTCACAAATAAATAATTTGAAATTTGACGTTGAATTAGTAATTGTGAACAGATTGCTGTCGCGTTACCAAAAGTATTATTTTGATTACTAAACGATGTTCTACTTCTCTAACTTTTAGTCACGGTGGGTACCTTTAAATTCAGCTACTTAGACTTACCCCTCATGATCAGTGAATTGAATTCATGGCTCACTCCTCCTTCATGCCCATGAACCAATATGATTGTATTGTCTTCTGGGTTGAACAAATTTGGCAAGTAGCCCGCGTGGATGTTACTGACATTCACCGGTACTTCCCGGTTAGACCTTCAAATAAAATTAGAAAGATTAGGTTTGGGAGGCAGAGCAAGGAAATGATGGACAGATTGTGAGATGAAAGATAAAGCACTAAACGATAGCGTGACGGTTGATAGGGGAGCCTGGAAGAAAAAAACATTTTGCGCCGAATCCAAGTAACATAGTGTAGCGGCACTACAAAGAGTACTACAGCAACAGAACAAAAAGTACTACAGCGCCATCTATGACACAGACGATGAACTAAACATCGAAATACGCCTAAATCCAACATGGCGCAGGTAAAGTAATTCGCGAATTAAGACTATTTAGAAGAACCCGACAACAACAGTCGGGCAGTAGCCCACCAGACATAACACCCGTCTGGTCGGAGGATCCTCCCCTTTCTATGGGGGATGAAGAACTTTACACCCTGTTCTCCATGCCTCCAAAATAGCACAAGGGCTGGAAGATAACGATGAGATTATGTTAGATTTACTGAAACATCCAATGTTTACAAAACTGCAAGCAACCGGTTATGACTGAGTCTGTGTGTGTTGTTTTAGAGAGATTTTTCTAAAATATGTACTTACAATGTGTAGAGATATTGATACGAGGCTTGTACAGTGCACACTGCAAAAAAAAAACGATTATAATGAGAATGGCGAAAATCTAGGCTAAATAGGGTTTATTGCTAATCCGTTTGCATGCTGTTATAGTATTACCGTGCCCTCGCCATAGAGTTCATTTTCGAAGAATCTCGATGATTCATGAAAAATTACTTTGAATGAATTCAAATGAATACTTACTTAATTATTGTTATTGAATGTCTGGTTGCCTAGTGATAACAAGCATGATTGAATTGATTTCCAAGTCGAAGGAAGTGTTATGGGTTTTTCGTAAATTTTTCATCGGTTATAAAAAAAAAACAGCTGTTCCATACAGTTTGACCGTGTAGGTATTGCACTTTTGTAGGAAACAACAGACTTTTTTTTTAATAACCGAGGAGGGCTTAGAATGATGTACTGAATACGTGGTAACCGTTTTCGCACCAGTGTCCGTTCCACCCCGTATTAAACAGCGTGTGCGTGTACCAGAAAGTTGTGGTCATATTTCAGGGTTTGATTCGGGACGTCAAACTGAACAACATTCACCATGGGACCACCGAAATCCCGAAAAAAAAATTGCTGCAGCTGTCCAGTACAAAACTTGAATACCTACTCGATGCAAATGTATGGGACAGGCGATTTTTTTCGCGATTTCAATGGTTGGCCCATGAACTACACCTTTCTGGCACACGCTGTGTATGGTACACCAGAAGTACACCTGAGAAAGTTCTCGTGAGGCAGTTGGTTCGAGGATTTGGTTTGGAAAGATTGGTAGTACTCTTTACTTGTTTCATTATCATCATCATTTCAGCCTAAAGACGTCCGCTGCTGGACATAGGCCCTCCCAAGTGTCGCCACATTGACCGGTCCCGTGCGACTCGCATCCAGCGAATCCGACTTGTTTCGTATTGTTACAATAACAAAGAACGGAATTTTAGTTGCAATAATTTAACTACGTAACTTTTTAGAGGACGAACTAGTTCTGGGATAGGATCAATTAATATCTAAATAAAAGAGATGATAAGTATATTAAATAAACAATCTTACCTGCCAAAGCGGCGAAAATAATACCAAACTTCAACATTATGTTTGGTCGATCGTTTCGTTACTGTTCTTAATTAGCAAATTCGTTTGTTTTTATAATCAATTATCTATCGTCGTCACAACCAATTACCAGATATAAGAATTTGATAAACTCTTTTGAACGGAAATTGAGAGATAAAATCCTTTATTTTATAATTAAACGTTGATTTCGACAGAATTTCGTTATCATTTTCCGTTTCTTACAATTTCTGGTCGATCTATCCTCATTCGGCTGTTTTCGCTTTCATCAGAATAAAATTTGATATTTCTGACCTTTAATTTGATCAGCCACTACCGTTACAGTGTACAGGAATTATTTGATCTATTTAACATGGTAAACATTTGTGAGAGATTGGTGCCCGAAATAGGCATACAATACCTGCGTTACGGGTCACCAGGCCCCCCAGGACTTGCAGGTATAAAACTAATTTAGATTAACAACTTAAGAAATTCGTGATGATTTAACTTAAATACTAGGTACAAGATGTTGTAAACAATAAAAATAAAAAATAAGAAAATTAGTTTGGGGTCGAAACGCTCGGGTCATGGGGCCCGAGTGCGCGTCTCCTTTTTAAGGAAATCTCTCGCCGACTGGTCGACACTTCGCGTGACCAGAGGGCTGGCTCTTTCTTTGGCCAAAGAATTAGCATTGCCATTCAGCGTGGCAATGCTGCCAGTCTTCTGGGCACGTTTCCAGATGACAGCGATGCGGAGGAGTACTTTGACGCCTAAGTGTCCTTTTGTCGTCGTTGTTTAGATTTTTATATTTTCTTACGTTTAGTCTTATTTTTATCATTAGTTTAGTTCTATTTGTAGTCTGTATATAATGTAAATATATTTAATAGAAAATAAATATAAAGAAAATTATAATTACTGTACAGGGCATACATGTGTGACTTGTGTGGATGATAGTGTTTGTGTAGCAGATAGAGGTTTAACGGATTGGAATCAATAGACTTTCAGTTGCCTGGTAGTCTAGAGTTTTCAACCATTTACAGACAGTTAGTTTACATACTGGTCTCCGCAGTGGGTAAATTGTAATTGTTTTGTTGATTTTATTATACAAATATCCTCCAAGAAAACAGAAAAATCTTTGGGAGAGTATTCTCTCCCAAAGATTGTACGAAAGAAGCTTGTAGGACAGACATTAAACTTCCTTCAATTATCTTTGTTAAGATTGGGTTCATATTCCATTCGTTTATGTTGTTTGGAAACTATGGAAAGTATGAAGCTCTGCGTGACTGTTAGCACATCCCAATGTTTATAAAGCTCAGCAGTTGGGTAACGAAAAGGAAGTCCAGCTCCTACCTTGAGAACTACTCTTTGTGCTCTTTCAACCTCCAGAAGGTGAACTTTGCCTGCCTACTACTTAAGTAATCCTTGAACAGTTGCCATGGCGGTCTGCCATTGCAACTGTTCAAGGATAACTCCTATTCTCTCAAGTTTTTGCAATAGCAATGGAATAGGAACGGTGTCAAAGGCCTTGGCTAAGTCTAGAAATACTTTTACACACTTCCTCTTGTTGTCAAGATTAGTAACAATATGGTTAGTCAGTTCATGCACAGCGTCATCAGTAGACCTACCCGATCGAAACCCAAATTGCTCAGGTGACAGGAGTGTATGTGTCTCCAGAGAGTTCATGAGGCGTTTATTAATTAAACGTTCTAAAACTTTAGACATCGTAGGCAGGATCGAGATAGGCCTGTAATTTGAAATGTAGCCTTTGTCTCCACCTTTATGGATAGGCTTAACAAGGGCTATCTTCAATGCCAGTGGAAAGGTACCAGTAGTAAAGGCTAGGTTACAGATGTGAGTAAGTGGAAGTGTAACCTGTTTAACGTAGCGTTTTAAGATTTTGCCAGGTCTATTCCCACTGCCGCACTCTCCCTCAAGTCCATTATGAGAAGTTCAACCTCATTTTCATCAGTAGGGAGTAAGACAAGAGAGTTTGGTGATATAGGAGTGGAGGTGCGGCAGCTATTCGATAGATGAGCATTCCCAATAATTTCTTCCGCCAGCCTCTGTCCGACACTTGTAAAATATTTATTAGCGTCATCAACACTGCTTTTAGGATTATCAGTGTTGATCATGGCAGAAGAATGGTCTGACTGTTTGGTAGTAGTACAGATACTTTTGATGACGTCCCACAGCTTTTTACTATTATTTTTGGACTTGTCAATTTCCTGTCTCTCATAAATTCTCCTCTGTTTCTTTAGGAGAGTGTTGCAAAAATTTCGGTATCTTTTGTACGTTTAAATTAAGTGCTTCATCATAGGGATTCTTTTTCAGCTTTTTGTGCAGATTGTCTCTATTACGCATGCAACGCAATAAACCAGCAGTAATCCATGGTTTGCTTATTATTTTCCTGTTAGCCAATTTAACCACATGCGAGTTATCTTGAATGGCCTTGCCTAGTAGAGAGATGAGGTTTTCGGTAGCAGCATTGGCATCACTGCAGTCAAGTATAGGTTTAAAATTGATTTCTTTAAAAGTGTTATCTAATTCAGTGAAATTGATACGTCGCAGCGTAGATGCAGGATGGTTGAGTTTTGTATGTAGGTTGATAGCAATGCCAACAGTTTCGTGATCAGTGACTGAAGATTCAACAACAAAGCAGGTGGCTTCCAATTTTGTTTTAATCATAATATGATCCAGACAAGTTAGGCCATGAATAGGTATGGTATGAGCGGGAAGTATACAGTGACTAACCAAGATGTTCAGGTATTCAAAGGAGCGCTTATCATTAGTGTTAGGAGTTATGTCAATATTAATGTCTCCACAAATGATTATGTTTTTATAGTTGGATAACTTTTTAAGCACTGAATTCAATGAATTACAGAAGGCACTTGTGTTACGCTGACCTGGAGGGCGGTAGATGCCGATAACGCATAAATCGGAGCTCAATTTTATTATAAGACAATTAGCATCAATTACGTGTAGTTCGTCTACTAGAGCTTTATAACTGTTTTTATGATAGATGACAACACCTTCATTTTGTGTTTTATTTGTAGTCGTAGAGGTACATGAATAAACCCTCCAGCGCAGGGACGAATTGGGTAGATGATATTAATTTGGGATATTTAAGCCAGCACTCAGTCAAATTCAGTATATCCCACTCACCGTCTGTACGAGTCAATAATGTATTAAAACTAGGCATTTTATGCTCCTCATGTTTTGTGTTAGAATTTTTAGAGACTTGTTTAGTACAGGTATAACGGATTTAATATCTTCTGGCTCGCATGTCATAGAATTCGCCACATTACAATCTTGAGAATTTCACTTTCTTCTTGTCTACGAATATTGGCCTGACCCTCCTCTTTCTTCACGTATACCTTGCCGTAGGACGTCCACGTAGCTGCGAGTTTTTTTGGTTTTAACTTATCCCCTTGTCATGTAGTACAAACGTTGAGCTTTCGTAGTAAGGCACTCGGAGATAAATATTCGCTTCGCTGGTCCAGGTACTTTAATAAGAGCTGTATTTAGTTGGGGCTCCTTTGCTTCGCGCTGCGATTTATTAAACTTTTTCGATGTGAACACCATTGCTTCTTTCCTAACTACGGAAGTGAAATCTTAGATCGGTAAATATCTAATATTTCCAGGTCCTGGATAGAAGTTTCCAATCCAACCACCGAGCCGATATCTTTGATAATATTTGTCAAATCCTTTTTGTGTTCATTAGTTTGCTCTGGGATATTTCTTATCTCCACGGTAGTAGAACGGATATTATTCTCAAAATGTTCCAATTTATTTTCCAAGCATAACAACCAAGTGTCATGTTTCCGAGATATAAACTATCTAAGTTGTGCTGAAGATGCCATCAGTGAATGGACTTTAACTTAGATAGCTCATATCTCGGAAACATGACACTTTAGAACATGTTGTATTAAACAAAACTGGTTTGTATTGATGTCATCTATCGATTAACATAATTAACAATCACGAGAGATATCCCATAAGTGACAGTATAAGTTTAACGGCATTGTTTTTGAACATTCAAATACTAACAGCTTCTACAGTGTGACGACTTTAATCGATGGATATTTTAAACTTGGTACATTTATTTTAATTCCGTGTTCCCGCCTCACGTGTTCCTCATTTAAATGTTTGCAAATTTTTCAAACAATATGTTGTCAAAACACAAAACAAGTATGGTTATGCAAGTAATTGTCCAGACAAGAATTAATAGAATTTTAAATATATTGATTTTAGCGGCAAACGTAGCTGGGTAATTCTAATTTGTATATTTATAGCATTAAAAAAGCTGTACCAAATATGTTATGATAACAATTCACTCTCACACACACTTCACCTTCGCTTCTTCTTCTTCTTCTTCCTCTCTCTTCTTTCATTCATTCTCTCTTTATGCTCCTCAAAACGCAACAAAAATAAAATAGACGTATTTAAACCTCAAAATACAGAGATCCGCTGGATGCGAGTCGCACGGGACCGGTCAATGTGGCGATACTTGAGGGAGGCCTATGTCCAGCAGTGGACGTCTTTCGGCTGAAATGATGATGATGATGATGATACACCATGAAGAGGCGACTTTTATTTACTTATTTACTATACCAACAGCGAACTGAACAACATTCACCAAGGAGCCAACATGGTGATCTCCTAAAAAAAAACCTCGATTACGATATCCCATGGAGAAAGTTGTTCGATTTTACTATTACCTTAGATATTTGACCATATTTAAATAGTATGCTTCTGAGTAAAACCTAGCAAAATTTTCAGATAAGATTTAGTAAAACACGTATTTTGAAAATATCTTTATTCGCATAGGTATTTAGGTATTTTTAGGGGACCCCTTGGTGGATAGATGGCATTTTCTAAGAATGTTCGTAATCTGTGACGCCTTTGCTAATCTTGTTCTGATGACGTTACTAGTGTGGCCGCAGCTAATACAAGGGGGTGAAATTTGGCACACCGATACTTTATAACCTGGATTAAAGTTATAGAATACTTATTATCCCGGTAGTACGATCCCGTGGGATAGTTACCGAACTCGGCGCAGGCGAAGCCGCGGGCATAAGCTAGTAAATGATAAACGCCTCTTCTTACAATTCAATGGGTTAATAATAGGATTTGCAGGCTCAATTTGGCCACTGCAGATCTAATCCGGCCAGATGGACTGTAATCGAACCATTTCGACGGCCTTGACAAAGAAAATGCCACACCTTCTCTCGAGCCTGTCGTGCACAACTATATGCTATTGATAGAGGTACGCAGGTTGCTACATACTAGTCGTTCAAAAAGTCATCGATTCGAGAAGAAGACAAACGTGAACAATACTCAAATAATACTCAAAAGAAAATTGGCAATATTGTGAAATAATGAACTGTTACTGCAGTGAACGGAGTTTTCGTGGCTGAATTTTGGGCCAAATAAATTTGTGGTTTTTGCCACCAATACGCTTAGAATAATATTGTGAATAATATGCCTATAGTGTTTATACACAACGAACTACAAGGTTTGGATTTATATAAAAAGGAAGTATATTTTGATACATTGCTAAAAATTCAAGAGGAAAAAAAAATGTAAAGTCTTACAGAAGTTGAAGCTTTCATTACGGGTCACGTCACATAAAGATCAGATCTATTAGTCAAAAGTGTAGACAGAAATCCATTGTCTTTTATTCGAAGTTTAGAGGCTTCAGTATGTAGTCCGATTAAATGTTTGACGACATGTCGCAGACCACGGTGTAGATGGAGGGACGACGTTGCCTCCTAGCGGAAGCATTGGTAGAAAAGACTGAATTGTGTACAAGGAGATCAGAAGTCTTTTCCCAATATTGGGAGCATACAAGTAAACTAGATTAGAATATTAGGTTCAACATGACCTATGCCTTTCGGCCTATATCCAGCACTGGACTGCGACATGCAGAGTTGATTGACTTAATAATATACAGGGTGGAAGGGACACCGTCGCTAAAACGAGTATTCAGTACATCATTCTAAGCCCTCTCCACATAGTCGGTTTAATCCACCTCGTAGATTATTTAAGAATGCCGACTTCATTAACTTACATTATTTATTGAAAACTCGAGGAAATTGAAACAAAATTTTCAAATAGGTAAGTATAGTTTATTTTATTACAAAATCATTCAATCTAAGAACGGGAAATTTCTTCCGGTGCTGAGTCTGTAGAGATGGTCGTAACTGAAAACAAAATTATAAATATTATAATATCAGTCAATCGTAGGGTTTTTCAAGGCATAAAACTAACCTTGCTCTTAATAACTTTTACAAGATGTACGTACTAACCTAATACTAGTGTTCAAGTTGTTTATGTTCATACTAACAGAAATGGATTGTAGGATTTGGAAACAAATTATTAAAATATTGTGTTGATTCGTAGTTGACTATTTTTCTGTGCCTCTATTCCTGCTTAAAATAAAGATATTGTGTGTACAAAAATGCTATATTTACCCTGGTTTAGTTAAATCTGTGCCACCTACAATCACTGGAGTTCCTCTACAGTTAAGCATCAACAGTGAATTTGATCTGCATGAGGGTGCAGATAGATGGCCGTGCATAGATGCTGCAAACAGCTCGTAGGCCCGGTCATGACTACAGGAGTGGCCAAAGCAACCTGGTTGGTTGGATCCACCGTTAGCATGGATGTCTTTATGTCCAAGTGAAGTTCCAATACCGTAAGCATTTGGACCTGAAGTATCCGTGTGCAGAACTTCGACGTAATGAGCGTCAGTATTCCTTAAGCGTTGAGAATTGCTGCCCCAACTACTACCAGATGGGTCCAGCCCTAGAAAAATAAAATGAAAAAAAAGATGTCAAGAATGTGATTGTGATTCAAACGATCTATTGCAGTAAAAAGAGAGGAAACAATTCACTTACCGGTTATTCTACCAACTACTCCAAGCGAAAGTCTTAGCTGTCTACTAGCAATGCCAGCAATGTGAGCTCCGAGGCCAAACCCAACCAAGTGCAGTTTGCTCACGTCCACCCCTGGGCTAGCAGACGTCCTCTCAATATCATTTTCCGGACCACCGGGAGAGACATTGGGAGATCCGCCAGAGCCATCAGAGTTTCCATGTGCAACTAACCATCTTATGAATCCGCTTAGCTCATTAGCTAATAGTGGTACATATGAAACTGCGGTTGAGTAACTATGGCGAGCTTCATTTTCCCAGTCAACCACTATGGCGTTAAATGCTCCTTGATACTCGAATAATTCTAAAATAAAAATGAAAAATGGGTGAAACTACGTAATGAAAACTCATTATTGCTAATTCAAGTTGAGACAAAAGAAATACTGAAGGGATTGCAGTTGCGTTACCAAAAGTGTTATTGGAGATTTCTGTAAATAAGATCATACTGGGACTAAGACATAAAGGACTTACTCACCCCTGAGGATTAGTGTATTGAATTCGTGGCCCACTCCTCCACCGTGCCCATGGATCAATATGATTGTTTTGTTTTCTCGTTTGAACTCATTCGGCAAAAAGCTGTCGGTCCGACTCATATTCACAGGTGCTTGCCGGTTAGTCCTTATAAAATGAAATTAAGAGTCAATTAGGTTGTGTTAACTGAAAACTGCATTGTTTACAAAAAAGCGAGCAAAAGATTATGACTGAGTCTGTTCCGTCGCCTGTTAAAGCAAAAATAATTATGTACTATTGTACTTACACTGTGAATAGGCGATATTGTCTTTCTGCTTGTGCTACATGAAACACTGCAAAAAAAGAAAAAGAAAAGTTTGAGTGATGAAAAATCTAGGATGATGATGGTGTTGATAGATGTAACTACTAAACCACAGAAATGGATCACAAAAAGAATTAAACTGTGCTCTAAACGTAAACGTGAGATGCTATGGACCTTCAGGCGGTATCCAAATGTAGTCAATAAACAAAGTTACAATTCCTATTCCAAACGTTTAAAAACAATTATCAAACTGACCCAAAAAGCGCAAAATAGCCGATGTATCAATAACGCTGTAAATAAAACTAAACCAACCTAAAGGGTTATACACTCATCAAAAAATAACATTCCAAGGAACAGTCCTTATAAACTCCTTATTGACAATAAATACGTAACAAATCCAACTGACATTGTATAACTATTTAATAATAATTTTATTGACCAAATACAGCCAACAAACAATTCTGACCAAAAAAAAACAGTAAAGTAAAGAACAGAATGATTTTAGAAATAAGAAAAACATAAACATGGCCATTTATGAATTGATCAATGAAATAGTTACAAATATGGACCAAAAAATACCTGTAACAGCCTTATTTATGGATTTTGTTGACCATCAAATCCTTCTAAATAAACTATATAAATATGGCATTAGAAGCAAAGTTTTAAACTTAATACAGTCATACCTTACTAAAAGAAAACAGTTAACTAGTATTAAGGCAGAAAACAGTTAACTAGTATTACAGCAGTTGATGTTCAAACTGAAACTGAAATTAATTACCAATGGAGAGAGAGAGACAAATTTACTACGGTGTGCCTCAGGGAAGTGCGCTTGGTCCTTTAATATTTTTATGCTATATAAATGACCTTCCGAAAACCATACCACATCCTATGACCCTATTTGCTGATGACTATACGATAGTATTTTCTGGTAAAAATAGTGACTCGTATGAAAATGACATTAACAGTAGCTTGAGTCTAATAATTCATTGGCTAAATAATAACAACTTACAGATTAATTTAAATAAGACTCAAATAATGACATTTGAACAAAGAACTAATCCTAAAATTCTTGACATTAATTATGACCGAAATAAAACGGAACGAACCAAATTTCTAAAAAGTTCCTCAATTTTGCTATGCTTTACACAATTTGAATAAGGTTGCAAATCGTAATACTGTCCTTACTACATATCATGCATATGTCTCCATAACTCTTCGTTACGGCATAATATTTTGGAGCAACTCTACCAACAGAGAAATGGCATTTAAAGCCCAAAAGAGTTGTCTCGGCATGGGTCCAAAGATTTACAATAAACTACCAAAACCTTTAAAAAGCATGACCAACATAAACCATTTTAAATCGCAACTTAAGAAATTCTTGATTGAAAAGGTCTTACTTCTCTATCAATGAGTTTTTATAAGATAGACGCATAAAAAAAAAAATATCTACCTAATTATTGATATTCATTGTTTGTCTCTGGGCTCGATTGTCAGCCAAAGTGTTGTTATGTATTTTTTTCATGAATTCAATAACACCTCGGCCCGGTTCTCTTTCTTTTTAGCCGTTTCCATGAGTAACGGTGACGTGCTCTGATATGGTTAGTTTCTATAGTATGGTTTACAATATCAGCGGAAATAGCAGCTGCTGCCCAGGCGTCTCCGTGCTTTCTCGTGAGAATGCAGGAGGTAAGCCCTAATTGCTTGGGCTCCGTTTCCGAAACCGTTCGGAGTCTATGTTTTGATTACTTTGAATGTTTTACTTGCAATAATTTCACTATACAAACCTATAAGGCATGATAGGTACAATGAGAACAACACTTTGATAACGGAGGTGATAAGGATTATTTATTAAATAAATTAACTTACCTGCCACAACAGCCAAAATAATGCCAAATTTCAACATTTTCCTTGATTGACCGTTTCCTTACTGTTCTTAATTTACGAATTCGTTTGTTTTTATAATAAGTTGACTATTATCGTCACAACAGATTATACCAGATAACACATCGTGATACCCTTTTAATGAGAATTGAAAATCCTTTGCTTATTACAAATTAAATTAAATCTGTTGAAACCACATAGTAGGTTTTCACGACAGAGCTGTGCAGATGGCAATATACTGGTTGGCTATTATTTGAGTCCATCGGCACGTAAAAAAGAAGAAGTTTTTATCTTCAGAAACCGATTACGTAATCATTTTCAGTAGGTAGTATTTTTTTACGAAAAGTAATTCCTACGTATCGTTTTAATCTAATCAGAACAATACGCTTTATGATTCGAAAAGTAAGCTTTATAATGAGGAAGTTTTCCTTATATTATGTTCTACTATTTTTTTTAAAGTCAAAAAGGTCTTCCCTATTTGTTATTTATTTATTTCATTAAGGTTCACCAACAATTGTTACAGATATTATACAGATAGGAACATATCAGTATTTATGTCTTAAATCTAACTACACAAACTATTACAGGCAAACATCATCATCATCAAATCATTTCAGCCGAAAGACGTCCACTGCTGGACATAGGCCTCCCCAAGTGTCGCCAGACTGACCGGTCCCGTGCGAATCACATCCAGCGGATCCCTGCAACCTTCACCAGGTCATCGGTCCACCTAGTATGAGGCCTTCCAACGCAACGTCTTCCGGTTCGCGGTCGCCACTCCAGAGCTTTTCGGCCCCATCGGCCATCCGTTCTACGAGCAATGTGTCCTGCCCACTGCCACTTAAGTTTTGCTGTTCTTCGGGCTACGTCAGTAACCTTGGTTCTCTTGCGAACAGGCAAACACTACCTTCTACCTTAAGCAATATGGAGTTTATCCCTTTTATCCCCTAATGTACCCAAGTCTGTTCGTCCTGGGCATGGTTGGTTATACCAGACTGGCAGTAAGAAGGGACGTGGCGCTTGTCAAATACGTGGCGAGCATACTGCTAGGGTTACTGCACCACCCCGAGGTGCTGGCTGCGCTACGGCTGCGCACACTGGATGGATGCGTGGGAGCGCGTGGCCGCCCCGCACTGTTGGACGTGCCAGCGGCTAGGACCAACCTGCTCAAGTTTACCCCTATGTCGCGAGCCGCACGTATTGTTAATATTGTAACGGTATCGGAAGATATATTTGGGCAAAACCTGCCGACATTTGTTCAAAGGGCACAAATAATAATTGAAAGGGGTCTCAACTATGAGCTTGGTCATGTTTAAGTATTATTGTTTTAACTATAGCTATTATAATTTATATATATATATTTTTTTTTATTCTAATTTTACTGTTTATATTGTTTTATTATATGTTGTAGCATCGTATTGGACTTGGTCTGTAATGTTGCTATAATTTGGTGGTAAATAAATAAATAAACATGCAAAATGCTCTTTTAACTATAAATTTAATCTTAAAAACTTAATGTACTTAAATTCTAGATAATTATATTAAATACTAATACTAATTACGTCTGACAAACGTTGATATTGAGTTTGTGTGGGCGTCAACCAGGTTTAAAATACAATATTCGGATCAAGTATGTATACTTTTAAGGACGCTGGTGGAAGATTTTCTTCCTGTCTCCATTACGCGTCCAGAAGATTAGATTGACGATGATGAACGGAAGTGAAAGTTCAACTTGTGGTAATAATTATGTATTTGTTGAAGATTTATGATTAAGATCTTTAAGATCTTTTTTCGCCATTTGTGTGAAGAAGGGTACATCCTTTGCTGTTCATTGAAAGTCCACTCTGATCTCAGAACATTTCTTCAAGTTCTGAAGCTGATGTCGAGAATAACAGAATGTTATCACCAAAGCGAAACTTTGTTAGCTGATGACCGTTCATATATTTACGCCTCAAGGCAGCTTGTTAAAACCTCCAGCAATGCGCTTGTGAACAGCTTAGGTGAGAGTGGATCACCTTGTTTGAGACCTTTTTTATGTTGAATTTTGGATTAAAAATATGAAATTTAACGTTCGAAGAGGTACTTTGACGGATGGTAGCAATCATGTCAGTGTTGGTGTGCGATACGTTTTGGGACTCATAACTGAATGATGGTCTATACCGTCGAATGCCTTGGTATGGTCCACTAAGACTGGGTAAAGTGGTTTGTTAAATTCTCAGAAAATCTATGACTTGGTTGATAGTATGGAGGTGATTGGTTGTAGAGAAGTGATGTCGAAATCCAGCTTGTTCGGGAGGTTGACGAAGTCAGAGGAGCGATACGGTTCTCTGTTTGTTTAATAAATAGTTCGTATAAATGTGAATTGAGGCTCAAAGGGCTAGCTTGAGATTTTAAAATTGTTAGTTTTATTTTTACCCAACTACGGCAAAGCAAAAAGAAGGGTTATTATTTTGTGAATACGTATCGTTCATCTGTTCCCTCATATCTTTTAAGCTACTCATCATAACTGAACTCAAGAACTAAAAAACCACAACCGCCATCTCCATCATAAGCTTTAAGGCAAAGTGGCATATGACCACGGCTATCTTCTGAACATCACTATGGTATTAAATATTTTAAAATATATTATATTTTAAATATATTATGTGTAAGTTAAGCAACTCATGAAAAGACTGTTGAACCTTGTAGGGACTGATAGGATACACGGGCTTAGGACAATAATACCTAAGTGAAGTGTTTAGGACCTTGTGGCCAAATAATAACAGCCGCTCGGGTCGATCTTTAGGTTAAGACGACGGACGATCTCTAGGTTGGTCTGTGGATGGGTGACCGCCCATTACATACCGAGTTTCCTCCTTGCCTCGGAAAGCACGTTAAGCCGTTGGTCCCGGCTGTCATTTGTAGATCTTAGACAGTCGTTAGGCAGTCAGTGGCCCAAAAAGTCTGACAACCAGTCTTACCAAGGGGTATCGTATTACTCAGTACTCACTGGGTTGTGGAGATCAGATAGGCAGTCGCTCCATGTAAAATACTGGTATTCAGCTGCATCCGGTTAGACTGGAAGCCGACCCCAATATAGTTGGGAAAAGGCTAAGCAGATGATGATGAAGTGTTCAGACTGTTTGCGTTGATAAACGTAAAGATTTTTGTAGAATTTTGTAGCTGTATCGATAAATTTGCTTGAACTAACTACTTTTTTTCTTCCATATTTGTCATTTGTTTCCTCCGTGCCTCGGAAAGCACGCTAAGCCGTTGGTCCCGGCAGTCACTTGTAGATCTTTGACAGTCGTTAGGTAGTCAGTGGCTCAAAAAGTCTGACAACCAGTCTTACCAAGGGGTATCGTATTACCCAGCACTAACTGGGTTGTGGAGGTCAGATAGGCAGTCGCTCCATGTAAAATACTGGTATTCAGCTACATTCGGTTAGATTGGAAACCGACCCCAACATAGTTGGGAAAAGGCTAGGCAGATGATGGACCAGTGGAAATGAAAACAGGTGAAGTGATTTGTCATTCGTGTTAGAAATTCTGACTTTTCCCGTCGTGATTCCTTGTTCGAGTTCACTTCAACATTTGTTACTTAATAAAACTTACAGAATAATGTTTGTATAACGATCTATCACACTATCGTCGTATCGTAACGTCCATCTTTTTTGGTTACTGTTGAATTTTTGTGTTGTGGTTAAGTGTGTGGTGTGAACATTTTGTTCCATTATCCCCAAAATATTTTATAAACTTTTTATTCCTTAATTACCTTCTTTTATGATTTTTTTCTTTGTGTCATCTGTTGTAGATGAGGATTTAATCCGCCATCATAAACACTTTCTATATACATATGCTATATGTACAGACACTCTTTGAAAGTAACACTGCAATGTAACTTTCTCAACATCAATGGTAAGTAAGCTATAAATTAGCCGAACATATTTTACGTTTTTTTACAAAACTAATATTTTATTCACTCCTCAACATAATCTACCTATCACATAATTTAGTTCCATGATAAAGGGGATGTACACCAACGCCAACAGTGACTACGTATTATCAAGCTCTATTCGGGTCTATGTTCAGCAGTGCACGTCTTTCGGCTGAAATAATGATGATGATGATGATGATTCGGGTCTGATAAATAAATTGATTCAACAGCAGACTCCGTGCCTACTACTGTGAAATTCCTGATGAAAGGAAAAACCCAATAACACTTTAAACGACCTGGGAATCGAACCCAGGACCTCATGCTCAGCAGTCGCGCTTGTTACCACTAGACCAACGAGGCAATCCCATGTGAAAAAATTGTCAGTTATTATTTAAAAATAATCTATTGTCATCATCATCGTTCAGCTGACAGACATCCACGCCTGCATGTAGCTATCACTGTGTCACTTAAGGGCAGCTGGTACTTATAGCTCAGGGTTACCTTTTTTAAGTACCAGCAGTATTTGTACTAAGCTTGTATGTCACCTAGTTTGTGAAACAATTAATACATTATAAATACATCCTTCAGGCATTGTCTTCTATCTAGCACATTTATGAATCAATGCTCGACCTAACCCCCATCCAACCCTATTTTATTTTGCATGCCTTCTAAGTGTTACGCTTAAAGTTTACTAGACGGCATTTAAAACAGAAAATGCACTATGACAATAAGTAAGCTGAGCGCTATTGCTTCTAATGTTTCCACTTACATGGTTCAGTGAACAGCTAAGAGGCATTAAGTGTAATAAGTAAGAAGCTTCGTTAAGTGAGTAAACTTATCCAGCAGGATTACCGTTACGGTTCGTTAACACACGTCTGGGGTAGGTCATGGATAACTGTTGGATGAAATTGGTTAAGTCTTCTAAGAAGGTATTGATGTAGTCTGTTTCTTTAGGTTCAAGATTGTTTTCCGGTTAATCCTTTTGTCAAGTGTTGTTAACCTTCTTTTATTTTCACTTAAATTTTTACTGTACTTTGTTATTTTGTATATTTTCATTTCTGTTATAATTGTCTTTTTTATTTTTAAAATTTTAGTTACTGTAATTGGTTCCATACACAGCCGTTGTAATAAAATAAATAAATAATAACCTTTTTATCGCTAGAGCTTAAACTAACGCGCTTGCTCTCTACACCAAGCCACAATTTCACCTACAATTTTGTCACATATTTGTGTCGTTTGGCGTACAGGGCACGCGGTTGCTTGTCACGTATATGTGACAGTGGCGGTCAAAAGGTTAAAAATTAATTATTTCCTTATTTACTCATAAAATATATAAGGCCAACATTCTGGTCCTCATTGATACTAAAGGTGTACAAACTTTCTTAATTTAAAGTAAAAAGTCTTTTTTTTTTCTTATATCTTCTTGTATTAGATAGAACAGGTAGCTCCTAGTGCAGTCTCTGTATATATTGCTAAAACTGAAAACAAATGTTGACTCTAACACGGTGATACTGAGATTTGCCTTTTAAAGCCACATTTTCTACAAATTCGATTATCTTAAGACTGCGATGATGATGAATTGACTGATTGATTCAATATAGAGAATAAATATACATACATGCATGCGCTCATTAAGCTAAAATTTGATGCAGGTAAAGTCGTGGAAATTTGGCGAGAGAAGGGAAAACTTCGGGAGCGTTCAAAAGGAATGGGGGAGGCCTTTGCCCAATAGTAGGACGCTAATTAAAAAAAAAAACGAGTAATTGAAAATAAATTTTCAGGCAGGCAAGTAGTGTTTATTCTTTACAAAACCATTCAAATTTAGAACGGGAATCTTCTTCCGGTGCTGACATCGTAGATAGTTTCGTAACTGAAAATAAAAAAATCAAAATATATATTTTTTACAAGGCAAAAACTTAACCCTAAAACATACGGTTAGTATTATGCGTGATGATTGGTAGCTTGCTGGTATTTTTCTGGACATCTATTCCTGTTTGAAACAAACATCTAATTCTTTCTTTATCGTGTGATTAGTGCCCAACCTGGTCAGAGTTTTAAAACCGCCCAAGGACCTCTGAATTGGCTCTACATGCCGTCGAGAAATATCTTTCAGGCATGCTGGTTTGCTCACAATGTTTTCCTTCACCGAAGCACGTGATAATTAATATGTAATGCCAATGTGTGTTGAGCAGTGGTGGCCTATTGACGTTACCCCCGACTTACGAGTTGTATTTCGTGGGTTCGAACCCAGGCAGGCTCATTACTTTTTATAATTATTATTTATCACCTCTCAAAACGGTGCAGTGAGGAAATCGGTAAGACCTAGAAGACATTAGTCATCTACTAATTCGCACTGGGCCCGTAGACCTCCTATCCCTCTCACAGAGAGGAGGCCAGTGTCCCAGCTACGGGCATTATAAGCAGTTCATGCTATGCCCATGCTAATATTCTATCTAGAATCCACAAATATTGTAGTATTTACCTTGGTTTAGATAAATTTAAGCCACCTAGTTCCAAAGTAGTTCCTCTACATCTGCCAAAGTTCATCTGTGTAAGTGAATTGCAAGGGACTCCAACCAGGTGGCCCCTCATAGAGGCCGCAAACAGCTCGTAGGACCGGTTATGATTACAGGAGTGGGTGTAACAGCCTGGTTGGCTGTTTCCACCGTTACCGAAGAAGTCTATATGTCCAAGTCTAGTTCCAATACCGTTGGCAGTTGGACCTAAACCATCCGTGTGCAGAACTTCGACGTAATGAGCGTCAGTATTCGCCAAGCGTTGAGAACCGCTCCCCCATTGTCTTCCAGATGGGTCCAACCCTAAAATCACAACATGAAAAAAATTGTGAATCAGTCGATTAATTGCGGCAAATAATAATAAACGGCAAAAAACAGGAAAAAAAAGACGTACCAGTTATTCTGCCTACTATTCCATGTGAAAGCCTCAGCTGTCTACTAGCAATGCCTGCAATGTGAGCCCCGAGGCCAAACCCAACCAAGTGCACTTGGCTCACGTCCACCACACGTCCACGAGTCCTTGCAGTTTCATGAGCAGCATCAGATAACCATCTTAAGAAATCGCTTAGTTCATTAGCTACAGTTGGCACATACGAAACTGCGGCCGAGTAGCTGCCGCTAGCTTCTCTTTCCCAGTCAACCACTATGATGTTATTTGCTCCATGAAACTGAAATATTTCTAAAATAGAAATAAAATTATTCCATTTGAGTAGTTAGAATAGCAAGAACATACTGTAGTTTTCGTTTTAACTGAAGTTTAGACACTAGGAATTCAAAAGAATGATAGCAGACTTTATGGTTAAAAAAGCGTACTATTCCATTGGTGAATTCTTAACAGACAATTTTAATAAATAATATTATGGTATATCGTTATGTGAGTCAAATGTCCCATTTTATGTAATCTAAATTCTATCAAAATAATTTAATTTGAATGATTTATAGTATTTAATTTAATTTGAATAATACAATGCATGAAATTTTTTAAATTAGTTTTATAAGTATCCGAAATTTACTTTGCCTATTAGGATAAACATAGCGATCCTGATATTCGAATTAGATGTTATTATATTGTACCTATGTTTCACAAATAAATAATTTGAAATTAGACTTTGAATTAGTAAATGTAAATGGATTGCTGTCGCGTTACCAAAAGTATTATTTTGATTACTAAACGATGTTCTACTTCTCTTACTTTTTGTCACGGTGGGTACCTTTAAAGTTAGCTACTTAGACTCACCCCTCATGATCAGTGAATTGAATTCATGGCTCACTCCTCCTTCATGCCCATGAATCAATATGATTGTATTGTCTTCTGGGTTGAACACATTTGGCAAGTAGCTCGCGTGGATGTTACTGACATTCACCGGTACTTCCCGGTTAGACCTTAAAATAAAATTAGAAAGATAAGTTTGGGAGGCAGAGCAAGGAAATGATGGACAGATTGTGAGATGAAAGATAAAGGAGTAAACGATAGCGTGACGGTTGATAGGGGAGTCTGGAAGAAAAAAGCATTTTGCACCGAATCCAAGTAACATATTATACAAATAGTACTACAGCAACAGAACAAAAAGTACTACAGCGCCATCTATGACACAGGCGATGAACTAAACATCGAAATACGCCTAAATCCAACATGGCGCAGGTAAAGTAATTCGCGAATTAAGACTATTTAGAATGGGGCCGGATCTTGCGGAACACCAGTTTGGTTTCCGCAAGGGGCGCTCGACGGTGGACGCCATCATGCGCGTGAGAGCCCTCACGACGGGGGACGCGGTGTCCCGGGGCGGGGTCGTCTTGGCGGTGTCTCTTGACATCGCCAACGCCTTCAACTCCATGCCCTGGAGCTGCATTAGGGAGGCACTCCGGTATCACCGGGTGCCGACCTACCTTCGTCGTGTGGTCGGGGACTACCTGACGGATAGAGCCGTCATCTACCCTGGTCGAAGCGGAGAATGGAACCGGCGAGAGATGTCGTGCGGTGTTCCACAGGGATCGGTTCTGGGGCCGGCCTTGTGGAACATCGGTTACGACTGGGTGCTGCGCGCCGACCTCCCTACCGGCGTCAGCGTAGTTTGCTACGCTGACGACACGCTGGTACTGGCACAAGGGAGGTCGCACGAGGCGGCGGCCGAAAACATGACACGCGGGGTTGCGATAGTCGTGGAGAGGATCCGGCAATTGGGTCTCGAGGTGGCACTGCACAAGTCCGAGGCCATGTGTTTTCATGGGCCTCGGAATGCGCCACCGTCGGGATCCCTACTGACGGCAGGAGGGGTTTCCATCGGCGTCGGGTCGACGTTGAAGTACCTAGGACTCGTCCTCGACAGCCGGTGGAACTTCGTGGAGCACTTCCGACGTTTGGCTCCCAAACTGGAACGGACAGGGGCTGCCTTCAAGCGGCTCTTGCCCAACCTGAGGGGTCCAAACGCCTCCTGCCGGAGGCTATACGCGGGGGTCGTGCGGTCCATGGCCCTTTACGGGGCCCCGGTGTGGGCGCGTTCTTTGAGGCGGCAAGCCGCCCACTACCTGAACGCGCCCCAAAAGGTAATAGCCATAAGGCTAATCCGGGGGTACCGCACGATCTCCGGCGAGGCGGCTAGCCTCCTTGCCGGATTGCCGCCATGGGATCTGGAGGCGATAGTCCTCGCGCGCCTGCATGAATGGCGCGCGGAGGCACTACGTCGGGGGGAAACTCCGCTGCCGCGGCAAATTGCCGCTCAGTGGACAGACCTCCGGCGTGATATCATGGCGACATGGAGAGAGCGACTGTTGCAACCCCGTGCAGGGCACGCTACCATAGTGGCGATAAGTCCCCTCTTTGAGGAGTGGCTAGAGAGGCGCCACGGCGCCCTCACCTACCGCCTGACGCAGATCCTCACCGGACACGGTTGTTTCGGGAGGTTCTTGCACCGAATCGGGCGGGAGGAAACGCCCGGGTGTTTCCACTGCGAGGATCGTCCGGAGGACACGGTGGAGCACACCGTAGAGGTCTGCCCCGCTTGGGCGGAGCACCGCCGTGTCCTTGTAGCGGCGATTGGCGGCGGCGATCTCTCGCGTCCGGCCCTGGTTCAAGCCATGGTCCGGAGCGAGAGGGAATGGGAAGCCGTCACCACCTTCTGTGAAGCAGTCATGCTAGTGAAGGAGGTGGCGGGACGTGAGAGGGAAAGAACCTCACGTCCCAGCCGCCGCGGGAGACGCCCTGGGCGTCGGGGGTCACGTGGTGGCTCCCGGCCACCGTAGGCGCGGGCCTGTGGTCGGCGAGTTATGGGCTAGCTCGCCGTCCGGCCGTCTTATGTCGACAGGCCGTGCCGACGGCGCGTTCGTGTTCCACGCGCGCCTCAAAGAGATGTCAGCAAATAAGTAGGGGTCCGCAAGGGCCGATGCCTGCCAGGGCTGCGGGACTGTTCGAAAGAGATACCGTGGCCCTGGAACACAAAGGCAAAGAAGGAACATGGGTGGGTTTTAGTCAGTACAAGTCTGACACTCCCTTCCGCTCCGCCCAGAGCGGGGGGGGTCATTTGATGATTTCCCATCCGAAAAAAAAAAAAAAAAAAAAAAAAAAGACTATTTAGAAGAACCCGACAACAACAGTCGGGCAGTAGCCCACCAGACATAACATCCCTCCCTTGATCCTCCCTTTTATATAGAGGATGAAGATCTTTACACCCTGTTCTCGATACCTCCAAAATAGCCCAAGGGCTGGAAGATGACGATGAGGTTATGTTAGATTTACTGAAACATCCAATGTTTACAAAACTGCAAGCAACCGGTTAAGACTGAGTCTGTGTGTGTTGTTTTAGAGAGATTTTTCTAAAATATGTACTTACAATGTGTAGAGATATTGATACGAGCCTTGTACATGGCACACTGCAAAAAAAAAGTTTATAATTAGAATGGCGAAAATCTAGGCTTAATAGGTTTTATTGCCAATCCGTTTGCATGCTGTTATAGCATTACCATACCCTCGCCATAGAGTTCATTTTCGAAGAATCTCGATGATTCATGAAAAATGACTTTGAATGAATTCAAATGAATACTTACTTAATTATTGTTATTGAATGTCTGGTTGCCTAGTGATAACAAGCATGACTGAATTGATTTCTAAGTCGAAGGAAGTGTTATTGGGTTTTCGTAATAAATACCTCTGTAGCAACCAGGTGTCTGAATTTTGCAATAAGATCGCCACTTTTACATGGTACGATAACATAGCTGGCGATATGTAGGTGTAGATTACCATAGATACATCCTTGCCTAACCCTTAAACCGGTGTGATGTTTTGTTAAGATAATACGGGGTGGAAGGGACACCGACGCGAAAACGGTTACTATGTATTCAGTACATCATTCTGACCCCCCCACATAGAAATTTTTCATCGGTTATAAAAAAAAAACAGCTGTTCCATACAGTTTGAGCGTGTAGGTATTGCACTTTTGAAGGAAACAACAGATTTTTTTTTAATAACCGAGGAGGGCTTAGAATGATGTACTGAATACGTGGTAACCGTTTTCGCACCAGTGTCCGTTCCACCCCGTATTAAACAGCGTGTGCGTGTACAGAAAGTTGTGGTCATATTTCTGGGTGTGATTCGGGACGTCAAACTGAACAACATTCTCCATGGGACCACATCGAAATCCCGAAAAAAAAAAATGCTGCAGCTGTCCAGCACAAAACTTGAATACCTACTATACGCAAATGTAGGGACTGGCGATTTTTTTTCGCGATTTCGATGGTTAGCCCATGAACTACTGTTTATGGTACACCAGAGGTACACCTGAGAAAGTCCTCGTGGGGCAGTTGGTTAGAGGATTTGTTCTCTTGACTTGTTTCTTCATTATCATCATCATTTTAGCATAAAGACGTCCACTGCTGGACATAGGCCCTCCCAAGTATCGCCACATTGACCGGTCGCGTGCGACTCGCATCCAGCGGATCCGACTTGTTTCGTATTGTTACAATAACAAAAAACGGAATTTCACTTGCAATAATTTAACTACGTAACTTTATAGAGGACGAACTAGTTCTGTGATAGGATCAATTAGTACCTAAATAAAGGAGATGATAAGTATATTAAATAAACAAACTTACCTGCCAAAGCGGCGAAAATAATTCCAAACTTCAACATTTTGTTTGGTCGATCGTTTCGTTACTGTTCTTAATTAGCAAATTCGTTTGTTTTTATAATCAATTATCTATCGTCGTCTCAACCGATTACCAGATATAAGAATTTGATAAACTGTTTTGAACGGGAATTGAGAGATAATATCCTTTATTTTATAATTAAACGTTGAGTACGACAGAATTTCGTTATCATTTTCTGTTTCTTACAATTTCTGGTCGATATATCCTCATGCGGCTATTTTCGCTTTCATCAGAATTAAATTTGATATTCTTGACCTTTAATTTGATTAGCCACGCATAAAACCTGTTTTAATCGATAGCTGGCATCAATACAAACAAGTTTTGCGTAACATAAAATTTTCTAAAGTGTCACGTTTCCGAGATATACACTATCTAAGTTGTGCTGAAGATGCCATCAGTCAATGGACTTTAACTTAGATAGCTCATATCTCGGAAACGTGACACTTTAGAACATGTTGTCTCAAACAAAACTGGTTTGTATTGATATCATCTATCGATTAACATAGGTTTTATGTTTTAAAAAATTTCCAAGCCCTTGATATGGGACCACCGCATATGGGGTAACTTCTAACAAATGAAAAAAATATGTTAAGAAAGAATTACGTAAATCGGTCTAGTAATCACGGAGTATCGGTGTAAATACATGAAAAAGAACTGGTGGAATACACAACCTCCTCCTTTTTTAGAAGTCGGTTAAAAATTGTTAAATTATTTTTAAGATCCTTGAAATTGAAAACATTACATACATAACATTATAATAACATCATAATAACATTAATTATTCTCTCAGCCTCCCTTTATAAGTTTCTCAAAGTTGTTCTTACTAAACTTTGCCCGAGGTAAATATATTCTCGAACAACCTCGAGAGGACCGCCATTTACAACAATAAAACGTCCTGGGGTGTCGTCGAAGTTTACCCTGATACCAATGCGTATTGAAGAATCAATTAGGCCTTCCAGCATCTACTGCAAATCGAGCAGCGATTCAGCCAGTATGACGATGTCATTTAATAATTTTACTAATTTAAATTATAGATAAATCGAATTTAGAAAAACGAGCACCACAAGTAAATAAATGTTATCGTCATTTCTGAGAAAAGCGAGTGACTAAGTGTATACGGAGTTAGCCAAAGCCAAATATTTATCATGTACTACTGTACTGCAAAATTTTTATCGTCGCTCGCTTTATTTCATTATCTGATAGCAGTTTACTGAAAGATATATGTAGGTTACCAGGAAGCGAGGCGCTACCGAGTGACATGCCATTATTTACACACAATTGTTGTGATCGCTCATCCAGCATTTGCTGCGATAGATACGAAGCATTGAAACGCGAAGATTGACGAGAAAATCCGTCCAAAGTAAGATTTCGTGGTATCGTGGCGAATGACAAGAAAATCTGCTGAAATTAGGCTTGACAGACTAAAATGTTGGTGCCAGAAATCTTTATTTCTATATTCTGTAGAAGTCTAGATCTCCAACTTAACTGAAAATTTTTCAAATTTGGGACATGGAAATTTTACATCGGTATTTTTTGTTTTCGTAGCAAATGTTGTGTGACGATCTTACCACGATCGTGAGGCAAAAGTAGCCAAAAATTGCATGGAACAGAGACGTTCAGAGGGAGAAAGGGAAGGCCTTTGTCCAGCAGTGGGACACAAGGTAGGTTTTTTTTAATTTTTAATGAAAAACATATTTGTGGGTGGGTTTAGAATGATGTACTGAATATGTGGTAACCGTTTATGCGTCGGTGTCTCAGCCACCCTGTATAGCTCAACATCATTTTGTCTACGAAAATTAGGTAGAACACACTCGCATAATCATTACTCATGTGCCACTTAAAGAACTGATAAATAATACGGCATAAGCCTTATTATTTATCAGTTCTTTAACAAATCACAAATTTAAAAACAAAGAATCAATCAAAACGAATCAGTATTAAATCATTGACATGTTTGCGATAACGGTTTGACAAAGTCACGGCCAAAAATGATTAAAATAATAAACAATTGTAATTGTAAGATTTTCCCCAATCGTACTTATAGGAACGTAATCATTTCGTCCTTATCAGTCACCACTGATAAAAGTGACGGCGCGTAACCCGAATCATTAGGTCATACTACTACTGTTAATAAAGATTTTATTACTTTATTTTTACTTTATAGAAAAAAAATTTCAAACACCAGAGAAACGGCATTGTTAAACACTGTTTTAAGGTTTCACGGTTTACAACTTAACTTTTACCTACTGTCACTTACGGGATATCTTCCGTTATTGTTCATTATTTTGAGCTCTCGATATCAACAGTCAACCCGCGATCATGGCGCTTGCAACAACGCCGAAATATCGGGAGTTCAAAATAATTAACAATCACGGGAGATATCCCGTAAGTGACAGTACCTATAAGTTTAACGGCATTGTTTTTGAACATTCAAATACTAACAGCTTACAGTATGACGACTTTAATCGATCGATATTTTAAACTTGGTACATTTATTTTAATTTCGTGTTCCCGCCCACCTGTTCCCCATTTAAATATTTACAAATTGTTAAAACAATATGTTGCCAAAACACAAAACGAGTATGGTTATGCTAGTCTTTGTCCCGACAAGAACTAATAGAATTTTAAATATATTGATTTTAGCGGAAATCGTAGCTGGGTAATTCTAATTTGTATATTTATAGCATTAAAAAAGCTGTACCAAATATGTTATGATAACAATTCATCTTTATGCGCCTCTTAATTATTTCGAAAGGAATTAAGTATTCCTATCAACAAATAAAATAGACGTAACGAGAGGCAAGTTTTATTTACTCATTTACTAAACCAACAGCGAACTGAACAACATTCACCAAGGAGCCAACATGGTGATCTCAAAAAAAAAACCGCGATTACGATATCCCATGGAGAACGTTGTTCGATTTTACTCTTTAAATATATGACCATATTTAAATACATTTTGCTTCTGAGTAAAACCTAGCAAAATTTTTAGATAAGATTTAGTAAAACACGTAGTTTGAAAATATCTTTAATCACTCTATATCTTATTTTTGAAGTTGTCAATCAGCATTGAACTCTTTAGGTATTTTTAGGGGACCGTAATCCCCTTGGTGGATAGATGACATTTTCTAAGAATGTTCGTAATCTGTGACGTCTTTGCTAATCGTGTTTTGATGACGTTACTAGTGGGGCCACAGCTTATACAAGGGGGTGAAATTTGGCACACCGATACTTTATAACCTGGATTGGATTAACGTTTTAGAATACTTTTTATCCCGGTAGTACGATCCCGTGGGATAATAATATCCCGCGGGCATAAGCTAGTAAGTGATAAACGCCTCTTCTTGCAATTCAATGGATTAATAATAGGCTGATATTGTCATTGTGATTTGCAGGCTCAAGTTGGCTACTGCAGATCTAATCCGGCCAGATGGACTGTAATCGAACCATTTCGACGGCCCTGACAAAGGAAATGCCACACCTTCTCTCGAGCCTGTCGTGCACAACTATATGCAGTTGTGCACTCTCCATAACTTAAATGAGACTATTGATAGAGGTACGCAGGTTGCTACATAATAGTCGTTCAAAAAGTCATCGATTCGAGAAGTCAAACGTGAACAATACTCAAATAATACTCAAAAGAAAATTGGCAAATAATGAACTGTTACTGCAGTGAGCGGAGTTTTCGTAGCTAAATTTTGGGCCAAATCAATTTGTGGTTTTTGCCATCAATACGCTTAAAATAATATTGTGAATTAAATGCCTACTTTTTATAAACAAAGAACTATAAGGTTTGGATTTATATAAAAAGGAAGTATATTTTAATACATCGCTAAAAATTCAAGAGGGAAAAAAAAGTGTAAAGTGTTACGGAAGTTGAAGTCTTCATTACGGTTCACGTGACATATAGATCAGATCTATTAGTCAAAAGTGTAGACAGAAATCCATTGTCTTTTATGCGAAGTTTAGAGGCTTCAGTCTGTAGTCCGATTAAACGTTTGACGACATCTCGCAGAGAACGGTGTAGATGGAGGAACGCACGGAGGGGTGCCTCCTAGCGGAAGCATTGGCAGAAAAGACTGAATTGTGTACAAGGAGATCAGAAGTCTTTTCCCAGTATTGGGACCATACAAGTAAACTAGATTAGAATATTAGGTTCAACATGACCTATGCCTTTCGGCCTATATACAGCACTGGACCGTGACATGCAGAGTTGATTGACTTAATAATATACAGGGTGGAAGGAACACCGTCGCTAAAACGGGTATTCAGTACATCATTCTAAGCCCTATCCACATAGTCGGCGTCCCTTCCACCTCGTAGAGTATTTAAGCATGCCTACATCGTTAACTTATGTACTCGTATGGACAACTCGAGAAAATTGAAACAAAATTATCAAATAGATAAGTATAGTTTATTTTGTTACAAAATCATTCAATCTTTTTTTTTTATTGGCCTGGTATGTCCCGCTGCTGGGCAAAGGCCTCTCCCATATCATTCCAAGTACTCTTCTCTTGGGCCACCTCGAACCAGCCCTATCAATCTTCAATCTTAGAACGGGAAATTTCTTCCGGTGCTGAGTCTGTAGAGATGTTCGTAACTGAAAACAAAATTATAAATATTATAATATCAGTCAATCGTAGGGTTTTTCAAGGCATAAAACCTAACCTTGCTCTTAATAACTTTTACAAGATTTACGTACTAACCTAATACTAGTGTTTAAGTTGTTTATGTTCTTACTAACAGAAATGGATTGTATGATTTGAAAACAAATTATTATTATAATATTGTGTTGATTCGTAGTTGATTCGTAGTTGACTATTTTTCTGTGCTTCTATTCCTGCTTAAAATAATAAATGCTATATTTACCCTGGTTTAGTTAAATCTGTGCCACCTACAATCACTGGAGTTCCTCTACAGTTAAGCATCAACAGTGAATTTGATCTGCATGAGGGTGCAGATAGATGGCCGTGCATAGATGCTGCAAACAGCTCGTAGGCCCGGTTATGACTACAGGAGTGGCTAAAGCAACCTGGTTGGTTGGATCCACCGTTAGCATGGATGTCTTTATGTCCAAGTGAAGTTCCAATACCGTAAGCATTTAGACCTGAACTATCCGTGTGCAGAACTTCGACGTAATGAGCGTCAGTATTCCTTAAGCGTTGAGAATTGCTGCCCCAACCACTACCAGATGGGTCCAGCCCTAGAAAAATAAAATGAAAAATAAGGTGTCAAGAATGTGTTTGTGAATCAAACGATCTATTGCAGTGAAAAGAGAGGAAACAATTCACTTACCGGTTATTCTACCAACTACTCCAAGCGAAAGTCTTAACTGTCTACTAGCAATGCCAGCAATGTGAGCTCCGAGGCCAAACCCAACCAAATGCAGTTTGCTCACGTCCACCCCTGGGCCAACAGATGTCCTCTCAAGATCATTTTCTGGACCACCGGGAGGGACATTGGGAGATCCGCCAGAGCCATCAGAGTTTCCATGTGCAACTAACCATCTTATGAATCCGCTTAGCTCATTAGTTAATAGTGGTACATATGAAACTGCGGTTGAGTAACTATGGCGAGCTTCATTTTCCCAGTCAACCACTATGGCGTTAAATGCTCCTTGAAAGTCGAATAATTCTAAAATAAAAATAAAAATGGGTGAAACCATGTAATGAAATCTCATTATTGCTAATTCAAGTTGAGACAAAAGAAATACTGAAGGGATTGCAGTTGCGTTACCAAAAGTGTTATTAGAGATTTCTGTAAATAAGATCATACTGGGACTAAGAAATACAGGACTTACTCACCCCTGAGGATTAGTGTATTGAATTCGTGGCCCACTCCTCCGCCGTGCCCATGGATCAATATGATTGTTTTGTTTTCTCGTTTGAACTCATTCGGCAAAAAGCTGTCGGACCGACTCATATTCACAGGTGCTTGCCGGTTAGTCCTTATAAAATAAAATTAAGAGGCAATTAGGTTGTGTTAACTGAAAAATGCATTGTTTACAAAACTGCGAGCAAGAGATTATGACTGAGTCTGTTCCGTCGCCTGTTAAAGTAAAAATAATTATGTTCTATTGTACTTACACTGTGAATAGGCGATATTGTCTTTCTGCTTGTGCTACATGAAACACTGCAAAAAAAGAAAAAGAAAAATTTGAGTGATGAAAAATCTAAGATGATGATGGTATTGATAGACTCTTTGATGGGGTGTTGTCGCTATAATTACTGTTTCCTAACCTGGTAGCGTTAATTATCGAAAATATGTCGATGACTAATGGAAGGGTACTTTGAATCAATCAAGTAGGGGTCCGCATGGGCCGATGCCTGCCAGGGCTGCGGGACTGTTCGAAAGAGATACCGTGGCCCTGGAACATAAAGGGCAAAGAAGGAACATGGGTGGGTTTTAGTCAGTACAAGTCTGACACTCCCCTCCGCTCCGCCCAGAGTGGGGGGGGTCATTTGATGATTTCCCATCCGGAAAAAAAAAGGGTACTTTGAATGACTTTAAATGAATATCTACCTAATTATTGATATTCATTGTTTGTCTCTGGGTTCGAATGTCACACAAAGTGTTGTTATGTATTTTTTTTTTCATGAATTCAATAACACCTCCGCCCGGTTCTCTCCCCTTTTAGCCGTTTCCATGAGTAACGGTGATGTGCTCTAATATGGTTAGTGTCTATAGTATGGTTACAATATCAGCGGAAATAGCAGCTGCTGCCCAGGCGTCTCCGTGCTTTCTCGTGAGAATGCAGGAGGTAAGCCGTAATTGCTTAGGCTCCGTTTCCGATACCGTTCGGAATCTATGTTTTGATTACTTTGAATGTTTTACTTGCAATAATTTCACTATACAAACCTATAAGACATGATAGGTACAATGAGAACAACACTTTGATAACGGAGGTGATAAGGATTATTTATTAAATAAATTAACTTACCTGCCACAACAGCCAAAATAATGCCAAATTTCAACATTTTCCTTGATTGACCGTTTCCTTACTGTTCTTAATTTACGAATTCGTTTGTTTTTATAATAAGTTGACTATTATCGTCACAACAGATTATACCAGATAACACATCGTGATACCCTTTTAATGAGAATTGAAAATCCTTTGCTTATTACAAATTAAATTAAATCTGTTTAAACCACATAGTAGGTTTTCACGACAGAGCTGTGCAGATGGCAATATACTGGTCGGGTATTATTTGAGTCCATCGGCACGTAAAGAAGAAGAAGTTTTTCATCTTCAGAAACCGATTACGTAATCATTTTCAGTAGGTAGTATTTTTTTACGAAAAGTAATTCCTACGTATCGTTTTAATCTAATCAGAACAATACGTTTTATGATTCGAAAAGTAAGCTTTATAATGAGGAAGTTTTCCTTATATTATGTTCTACTATTTTTTTTAAAGTCAAGAAGGTCTTCCCTATTTTTTATTTATTAATTTCATTATGGTTCACCAACAATTGTTACAGATATTATACAGACAGGAACATATCAGTAATTATGTCTTAAATCTAACTACACAAACTATTACAGGCAAACATCATCATCATCACATCATTTCAGCCGAAAGACGTCCACTGCTGGACATAGGCCTCCCCAAGTGTCGCCACATTGACCGGTCCCGTGCGAATCACATCCAGCGGATCCCTGCAACCTTCACCAGGTCATCGGTCCACCTAGTGGGAGGCCTTCCAACGCAACGTCTTCCGGTTCGCGGTCGCCACTCCAGAGCTTTTCGGCCCCATCGGCCATCCGTTCTGCGAGCAATGTGTCCTGCCCACTGCCACTTAAGTTTTGCTATTCTTCGGGCTACGTCAGTAACCTTGGTTCTCTTGCGAACAGGCAAACACTACCTTCTGCCTTAAGCAATATGGAGTTTATCCCTTTTATCCCCTAATGTACCCAAGTCTGTTCGTCTTGGGCATGGTTGGTTATACCAGACTGGCAGTAAGAAGGGACGTGGCGCTTGTCAAGTACGTGGCGAGCATACTGCTAGGGTTACTGCACCACCCCGAGGTGCTGGCTGTGCTACGGCTGCGCACACTGGATGGGTGCGTGGCAGCGCGTGGCCGCCCCGCACTGTTGGACGTGCCAGCGGCTAGGACCAACCTGCTCAAGTTTACCCCTATGTCGCGAGCCGCACGTATTGTTAATATTATAACGGTATCGGAAGATATATTTGGGCAAAACCTGCCGAAATTTGTTCAAAGGGCACAAATAATAATTGAAAGGGGTCTCAACTATGAGTTTGGTCATGTTTAAGTATTATTGTTTTAACTATAGCTATTTTAATTTATATATATATATATTTTTAATCTAATTTTACTGTTTATATTGTTTTATTATATGTTGTAGCATCGTATTGGACTTGGTCTGTAATGTGGCCATAATTTGGTGGTAAATAAATAAATAAACATGCAAAATGCTGTTTTAATTATAAATTTAATCTTAAAAACTTAATGTACTTATATTCTAGATTATTATATTAAATACTAATACTAATTACGTCTGACAAACGTTGATATTGAGTCTGCGTGGACGTCAACCAGGTCGTCATTTTAAAAGACAATATTCGGATCAAGTATGTATACTTTTAAGGACGCTGGTGGAAGATTTTCTTCCTGTCTCCTTTACGCGTCCAGAAGATTAGATTGACGATGATGAACGGAAGTGAAAGTTCAACTTGTAGTAATAATTATGTATTTGTTGGAGATTTATGATTAAGATCTTTAAGATCTTTTTTCGTCATTTGTGTGAAGAAGGGTACATCCTTTGCTGTTCATTGAAAGTCCGCTCTGATCTCAGAACATTTCTTCAAGTTCTGAAGCTGATGTCGAGAATAACAGAATGTTATCACCAAAGCGAAACTTTGTTAGCTGATGACCGTTCATATATTTACGCCTCAAGGCAGCTTGTTAAAACCTCCAGCAATGCGCTTGTGAACAGCTTAGGTGAGAGTGGATCACCTTGTTTGAGACCTTTTTTATGTTGAATTTTGGATTAAAAATATGAAATTTAACGTTCGAAGAGGTACTTTGACGGATGGTAGCAATCATGTCAGTGTTGGTGTGCGATACGTTTTGGGACTCATAACTGAATGATGGTCTATACCGTCGAATGCCTTGGTATGGTCCACTAAGACTGGGTAAAGTGGTTTGCTAAATTCTCAGAAAATCTATGACTTGGTTGATAGTATGGAGGTGATTGGTTGTAGAGAAGTGATGTCGAAATCCAGCTTGTTCGGGAGGTTGACGAAGTCAGAGGAGCGATACGGTTCTATGTTTGTTTAATAAATAGTTCGTATAAATGTGAATTGAGGTTCAAAGGGCTAGCTTGAGATTTTAAAATTGTTAGTTTTATTTTTACCCAACTACGGCAAAGCAAAAAGAAGGGTTATTATTTTGTGAATACGTATCGTTCATCTGTTCCCTCATATCTTTTAAGCTACTCATCATAACTGAACTCAAGAACTAAAAAACCACAACCGCCATCTCCATCATAAGCTTTAAGGCAAAGTGGCATATGACCACGGCTATCTTCTGAACATCACTATGGTATTAAATATTTTAAAATATATTATGTGTAAGTTAAGCAACTCATGAAGAGACTGTTGAACCTTGTAGGGACAGATAGGATACACCGGGTTAGGACAATAATACCTAAGTGAAGTGTTTAGGACCTTGTGGCCAAATAATAACAGCCGCTCGGGTCGATCTTTAGGTTAAGACGACGGACGATCTCTAGGTTGGTCTGTGGATGGGTGACCGCCCATTACATACCGAGTTTCCTCCTTGCCTCGGAAAGCACGTTAAGCCGTTGGTCCCGGCTGTCATTTGTAGATCTTAGACAGTCGTTAGGCAGTCAGTGGCCCAAAAAGTCTGACAACCAGTCTTACCAAGGGGTATCGTATTACTCAGTACTGACTGGGTTGTGGAGATCAGATAGGCAGTCGCTCCATGTAAAATACTGGTATTCAGCTGCATCCGGTTAGACTGGAAGCCGACCCCAATATAGTTGGGAAAAGGCTAGGCAGATGATGATGAAGTGTTTAGACTGTTTGCGTTGATAAACGTAAAGATTTTTGTAGAACTTTGTAGGTGTATCGATAAATTTGCTTGAACTAACTACTTTTTTTCTTCCATATTTGTCATTTGTTTCCTCCGTGCCTCGGAAAGCACGCTAAGCCGTTGGTCCCGGCAGTCACTTGTAGATCTTTGACAGTCGTTAGGTAGTCAGTGGCTCAAAAAGTCTGACAACCAGTCTTACCAAGGGGTATCGTATTACTCAGTACTGACTGGGTTGTGGAGATCAGATAGGCAGTCGCTCCATGTAAAATACTGGTATTCAGCTGCATCCGGTTAGACTGGAAGCCGACCCCAATATAGTTGGGAAAAGGCTAGGCAGATGATGTTGAAGTGTTTAGACTGTTTGCGTTGATCAACGTAAAAATTTTTGTAGAATTTTGTAGCTGTATCGATAAATTTGCTTGAACTAACTACTTTTTTTCTTCCATATTTGTCATTTGTTTCCTCCGTGCCTCGGAAAGCACGTTAAACCGTTGGTCCCGGCAGTCATTTGTAGATCTTTGACAGTAATTGGGTAGTCAGTGGCCCAAAAAGTCTGATCACCAGTCTTACCAAGGGGTATCGTATTACCCAGCACTAACTGGGTTGTGGAGGTCAGATAATAAATAATAAATAATAAATAATAAATAATAAATAATAAAAGTTTATTTGGAACAACTTAAGTTATACAGGTTACACAGGAAAAACGAAGATAGCTACAAAAGTAAAATACTGTGGCGCAGCTATCAACGCCCAATTCAAAATACATAGTATAGACATTGTTCCAGATTAATCTGAAAGAAGTTAAATTATAAATTAACAAAATAAAGGGAATGAAAAAAAAAATAAAAATAAATAAATAATAATAATAATATAAAACATATGATAATTTACACTGTTTACGTGGTTACTGTGTTGTGTATATGTAGAGTGGAGGTGGGGATGAGGTGTGTGATAGTGTGTGTGAGTGTGTACCGCGTTTATGGCACCATAAGTTGCTCAGTCTCATTATAGGACAGGCACTTAAGCCAGTTGGTCACTTTTCTCTTCAGTACATTCCCAGTCATAGGGTATATTTTAATACTTTTATTTAAGATATTATAGAGTTTAGAGTTTAGTGGGACTGACCAACGCTAACCGCGTTGGTCAGTCCCACTTCACTCACAATAGCGTACAGCGTTCAGTCTGACAGACTCTGTCGGCACGACGGTTCTTTGTAAGGGACTGAGGGTCGTAAGGGAGAAGTAAATGTTTCCTAAGAACTGTTTGCAGCACGAACAACTGTCTCACTGAGAGGACCTCGCATATTGAGTATAGCTCAGTAGTGGGAAACCTAATCGGTTTTTTAGCGAGTACTTTCAAAACTGCTCTCTGTGCCCTCTCTAGCCGCAGCATGGATGTCTTGTGCGTCCCCCCCACGTGGTAATGCAGTAACTAAGGACTGATTGAACAAGGGCCGAAGTAGACCATTCTAAGGCACCGGAAATCAGCAGCCGCTCGAAGTTTTTTGAATATGTAAATCAATCTTCTGACTCGAATCACAACTGAGTTAATCTGTTTTTTCCATGTCAAAAGATTGTCCAATATAACACCAAGGTATTTTATGCTATCGGACCGTTCTATTAGAGCACAGCTACAGGTGTTGGCCACTGGGCTAGCACACACATGACTCCTGATTTCAAACGACGAAGGTGGTTGGCTAAGGACACTCGGGGTGAAGGAGATGAACTTAGTCTTGGAGATGTTGAGCGTGAGCAGATTCGAAGTTAACCACATCATTACCATCCTCAGTGCCGATTCTGCCCTTTCACGAGTCTCAGACCAGTCCTTGCCATGAGTTATAAGAGCTGTGTCATCCGCATATGTAATAATTTTTGTGTTTGGAAGAGATAACCGACACAGCTCATTGACATATATGAGGAAGAGGGTTGGTCCTAGGACACTACCCTGGGGGACCCCATAAAACAAATATTCTTCATCACTTACAAACGATCCAACCTTCACAACCTGTTTACGACCCGATAGGTAGCTACGAAAGACTTCGAGGGCAATGCCACGTATGCCAAACTGTTCCAGCTTATCAATCAATATGGGGACAGAAACGGTGTCGAACGCCTTCGAGAGGTCTAGGAAGACACCAAGACACTTCTGCTTATTGTTAAGGTGTGCGACTATTGTACTAGTAAGCTCCAGGGTAGCGTCTTCTGTTGATTTTCCCGCTCTGAACCCATATTGATTTTCGGCCAGGATGTTGAATTTAGTTAAGAATTTCACAAGCCTGACGTTGATAACTTTCTCGAAGATTTTTGAGATGGTTGAAAGGACGGATATAGGCCTGTAATTAGAAACAAGATCCTTGTCTCCTCCCTTGTATATAGGGTGAACTATGGCAGTTTTGAAGACATCCGGAAAAATACCAGTGGAGAGAGAAAGATTAAAAATGTGAACAAGAAGAGGGATAATTGTATCTTTTGTGGCCTTGATTATTGTGGATGGGATTCCATCATAACCAACAGCGCATTCATCTTTGAGGGTTAAAATAATGCTTTCAATTTCGGTGTCATCGACGTCGTACATGACCATCGATTCCAACGGGGCTGTCATGGAGGAGCTGCTCACCTGGGGCAAAACGTGAAGGTCTGGACAGCTACTTTGGGATGGAGAATTCGGGAACTTGGATGCAAGGGTACTGCCCACATTCGCAAAGTAACGGTTTACCAGATTAACAGCGCGAAGAGGGTCGTCCTCACATTTCAGTAACTCTGAAGAAAAAGTTTTTCCCTTGTCCAAATGGGATATTTCTTTAATAACTTTCCAGGTTGCCTTTGGGTTTCTGCCGGCCTTCTGAAATTCTGACTTTTCATATTCGCGTTTGAGCTTCTTCAGTAAATTATTGCAGAAAGTTCGATAGCGAAGATAGGTAGTTTTATGAGTGTCGTTTACTGGGTGTTTCTTGAAGGTTTTATGTAATTTGTCTCTTTGTCGAATACATCTGAGGAGGCCAGGAGTGATCCATGGCTTGATGATGAGCCTTCTACTAGGAATGACCGAGGAAATTGTGTGGATATTTACTGAAGAGGATAGTAGAGATACTATACTTTCGGCAGCAAAATTTGGGTTATTTGAATTTAGTATTTGAGTAAAGTCTGCCTTTTCGATGTCCGATTTTACTTTTGCAATATCAATTTTCGTTTTTACTGAAAGTTTTTTTGTATTTATTGCGATATTAGGATTGCAAAACAGTACAACTGGAGAATGGTCAGTTATATCACATTCTAGTACTAATGTTGTGGCAGTATGAGTTGACTTCAGCAATACATGGTCTAGACAATTAGCAAGCCTGGTGGGGAAAGAATGTGCAGGAAGCATAGCGTGTGATGCAGTAATGTTTAAATATTCATCACAATTTAGATCCACGCTCGTAGGTGCAATGTTAATATTTATATCACCGATAAGTGAGACAGTTTTGAATTTTCTTAAGTGGTGGAGCAACATATCTAGACTGCTGAAAAAGGGATTGAGGTCTTTAATCGAGGGTGATCTGTATACTGCGACAATAGCGAGCTTGTCAGAGAATTTCAGTAACAGACAATTTGCATCATTAACCAAGGGAGTTTCAAAAGAGTATTGTAAATCTTTTCTGACGTAGGCAACTACTCCATCATTTTGGTTTTTAAAAGAAGTGGTACAAGTATTGTAGCCTGATAGAGGGGGAATATTTGGACATTTGCTCAGCCAACATTCAGACAACAAAATAACATCCAGTGTATAATGCAATACAAAAGAATACATGAGTAATCTGCCTAATAACAACGTTAGATTGTCAAAGTTACACTTGATACTTCGAATATTAACATGCAAAATTTTAAGTGTACATTCTGGTTCATTTAGATACTTAACACTTGCCTCCGGAGAGCAGATAAAACATTCTGAGACAGAAAGTTTTTCGATCTCGATACTAATTGAGTTTAGATCATCCATAATGATTATATGAACATAAAAAGACAATTCTTTGTAGGGTCAGCTCTAGGCTGATGTCTGTGCAGGGTATGGATTTAAATTTATCACGAACAAACTTAGTTATGTATAAGATAGGCAGTTGCTCCATGTAAAATACTGGTATTCAGCTGCATCCGGTTAGACTGGAAGCCGACCCCAACGTAGTTGGAAAAAGGCTAGGCAGATGATGATGATTTGTCATTTGTGTTAGAAATTCTGACTTTTCCCGTCGTGATTCCCTGTTCGAGTTCACTTCAACTTCCGTAAGTTGTTACTTAATAAAACTTACAGAATAATGTTTGTAAAACGATCTATCACATTATCGTCGTTTAGTAACGTCCATCTTTTTTGGTTACTGTTGATTTTTTGTTGTGGTTAAGTGTGTGGTGTGAACATTTTGTTCCATTATCCCCAAAATATTTTTATAACTTTTTATACCTTAATTACCTTCTTTTATGATTTTTTTTTTGTGTCATCTGTTGTAGATGAGGATTTAATCCGCCATCATAAACACTTTCTATATACATATGCTATATGTACAGATACTCTTTGAAAATAACACTGCAATGTAACTTTCTCAACATCAATGGTAAGTAAGCTATAAATTAGCCGAACATATTTTACGTTTTTTTACAAAACTAATATTTTATTCACTCCTCAACATAATCTACCTATCACATAATTTAGTTCCATGATAAAGGAGGATGAGCACCAACGCCAACAGTGACTACGTATTATCAAGCTCTATTCGGGTCTATGTTCAGCAGTGCACGTCTTTCGGCTGAAATGATGATGATGATGATGATGATTCGGGTCTGATAAATAAATTGATTCAACATCAGACTCCGTGCCTACTACTGTGAAATTCCTGATGAAAGGAAAAACCCAATAACACTTTAAACGACCTGGGAATCGAACCCAGGACCTCATGCTCAGCAGTCGCGCTTGTTACCACTAGACCAACGAGGCAATCCCATGTGAAAAAATTGTCAGTTATTATTTAAAAATAATCTATTGTCATCATCATCATTCAGCTGACAGACATCCACGCCTGCATGTAGCTATCACTGTGTCACTTAAGGGCAGCTGGTACTTATAGCTCAGGGTTTCCTTTTTAATAAATACATTATAAATACATCCTTCAGGCATTGTCTTCTCCTGTCTAGCAGATTTATGAATCAATGCTCGACCTAACCCCAGTACTACCCTATTTTATTTTGCATGCTTTCTAAGTTACACGTAAGGTTTACTAGAGGGCTTTAAAAACAGAAAATGCACTATGACAATACGTAAGTTGAGCGCTACAGCTTCTAATGTTTTCACTTACATGGTTCAGTGAACAGCTAAGAGGTATTAAGTGTAGTAAGTAAGAAGCCTCGTTAAGTGAGTAAACTTATCCAGCAGGATTACCGTTACGGTTCGTTAACACACGTCTGGGGTAGGTCATGGATAACTGTTGGATGAAATTGGTTAAGTCTTCAAGAAGGTACTGATGTAGTCTGTTTCTTTAGGTTCAAGATTGTTTTCCGGTTAATCCTTTTGTCAAGTGTTGTTAACCTTCTTTTATTTTCACTTAAATTTTTACTGTACTTTGTTATTTTGTATATTTTAATTTCTGTTATAACTGTCTTTTTTATTTTATAATTTTTGTTACTGTAATTGGTTGCATACACAGCCGTTGTAATTAAATAAATAAATAATAACCTTTTGAACGCTAGAGCTTATATGAACGCCAAGCCACAATTTTACCTACCATTTTGTCACATATTTATGTCGCTTGGCGTACAGGGCACGCGGTTGCTTGTCAGGTATATGTGACAGTGGCGGTCAAAAGGTTAAAAGTTAATTATTTCCGTATTTACTCATCCGTCATGGTGGCTATACCTGACATTCTGGTCCTCATTGATACTACAGGTGTACAAACTTTCTTAAATTAAAGTCTTTTTTCCTTATATCTTCAGCAGCAGCGGTGGCCCGGTGGTAGAGATCCCGACTTACGAATCGTAAGTAGAGGGGTTCGAACTCAGCCAGGCGCATAACTTTGTGTAAGTTATTTCATCACCACTGCTCTCAAAACGGTGAAGGAAAACATCGTGAGGAAACCGGCATGTCCTAGAACCAAAAATTCGAAGACATGTGACATCTACCAACCCGCACTAGGCCCATGTGGCCCATTCCCTCACATAGAGAGAAGGCCTGCGTCCCAGCAGTGGGAACATTAATAGGCTGATTATGCTATGCTTATGCTATTAGAACAGGTAGCTCCTAGTGCAGTCTCTGTATATATTGCTAGAACTGAAAACAAATGTTGACTCTAACGCGGTGATACTGAGATTTGTCTTTTAAAGCCACTTTTTCTACAAATTCGACTATCTTAAGACTACGATGATGATGCATTGATTGATTGATTCAATATAGAGTATAAAACATACATACATGCATCCGCTCATTAAGTTAAAATTTGATGCAGGTAAAGGAGGAAATTTGGCCAGAGAAGGGAAAACATCGGGAGCGTTCAAAAGGAATGGGGACGGCCGTTGCCCAGCAGTAGGGCAGGATACGCTAATATTAAAAAAAAAAACGAGAAATTGAAAATAAATTTTCAGGCAGGCAAGTAGTGTTTATTTTTGGGAAATTATAAGTCAAGCCACAATTTTTTTTCTTGTTCACGGAACCTTACCTCTGATTTTATATGTCAGCCTCGGGAAAATAAGAAAGCTTCTAATAAACTAATTCGTCTTTTTTAAAAGCGTCAAGTTAAGAGCAATAATTATTTTTACTTGTCTCTTTGATTATACATCACCATTTAACTTACTAAGTCAGCTACGGATTTTGCAACTCGCCAACATTTTAAGTTTTACAGCTTCAACGTATGTTGCTTTAAAAAATATAGTTCAGGCATCAACTCGAAAACTTCATTGATATAACATAGCTTTTAAAATATTACATTGTATTCTTTTAACATAAATTTAGAAACTGCAACGAAAGAGCGAGACGGGCGCCACTACGCGCTACCACCAATGAGAGAGTGCCCTTCGATTCACGCGGGGACGAGTCGTTTCGTGTAATTAGAACAATAATAGTCCACTAGATTGTAAATCTTTTATTTAGTTAAAATAAACATTAACACAATTTGTTATAATAAACATCGTAAAAAAGGCATTGCGACAAAGGAAACGTGTTTGGTTCGTGTTAGGTTACTTCAAACCCTGCAGGAATATGAGCCCCGCCTAGCGGGGCGACGTCGACTCCGCCTATCACAAAATATTGTTGTTTTCCATGAATCTAGCTAGCAGCTAGCTGAACCTAACTTTTGTTGAATTTAAACACTAGAAAGACTCTATTCTACCTAAAAAAAAACAAGATACGGTTGGTTTGTTGTTTATACGTAGTGGCTATAGTAAATTTTTTGATGATCATTTTAAGTATATTTTATGAACAATAAATTATAGGACGAGTTATGAATTAATCATAATTAACTAAGTCTTAAACGTACTAAGTTATAAAATTAGAAGGCGATATAATTACTTTATTGGTGTATATAGTTATTTTAGAAGCTTATTGCTTGAATATATGTCACAAATATAGATGCTATAAAATAACAACGATGCAGGGATGTATTTACAGTAGCTTACACCGATGATATATGGTGGCTGAGATAGTACTTTTTAGATGCACATTGATGGTGGCTGACTTAGTAATTTAGAGGACAAGGTAGTTTTTGGAGGAGAAAAAGGCTATTAAATAGAAGTCGGTTTAATTACTACCCTTTATTTTTTACAAAACCATTCAAATTTAGAACGGGAATCTTCTTCCGGTGTTGACATCGTAGATAGTTTCGTAACTGAAAATAAAAATTTCGAAATATATATGTTTTACAAGGCAAAAACTTAACCCTAAAACATACGGTTAGTATTATGCGTGATGATTGGTAGCTGGCTGGTATTTTTCTGGACATCTATTCCTGTTTGAAACAAACATCTAATTCTTTCTTTATCGTGTGATTAGTGCCCAACCTGGTCAGAGTTTTGAAACCGCCCAAGGGCCTCTGACTTGGCTCTACATGCTGTCGAGAAATATCTCTCAGGCATGCTGGTTTCCTCACAATGTTTTCCTTCACCGAAGCACGTGATAATTAACATGTAATGCCAATGTTTGTTGAGCAGTGGTGGCCTATTGACGTTGCTCCCGACTTACGAGTTGTATTTCATGGGTTCGAACCCAGGCAGGCTCATTACTTTTCATAATTATTATTTATCACCTCTCAAAACGGTGCAGTGAAGAAATCGGTAAGACCTAGAAGACATTAGTCATCTACTAATTCGCACTAGGCCCGTAGACCTCCTATCCCTCTCACAGAGAGGAGACCAGTATCCCAGCTATGGGCATTATAAGCAGTTCATGCTATACCCATGCTAATATTCTATCTAGAATCCATAAATATTGCAGTATTTACCTTGGTTTAGATAAATTTAAGCCACCTAGTTCCAAAGTAGTTCCTCTACATCTGCCAAAGTTCATCTGTGTAAGTGAACTGCAAGGGACTCCAACCAGGTGGCCCCTCATAGAGGCCGCAAACAGCTCGTAGGACCGGTCATGATTACAGGAGTGGGTGTAACAGCCTGGTTGGCTGTTTCCACCGTTACCGAAGAAGTCTATATGTCCAAGTCTAGTTCCAATACCGTTACCAGTTGGACCTGCACCATCCGTGTGCAGAACTTCGACGTAATGAGCGTCAGTATTCTCCAAGCGTTGGGAATCACTCCCCCACTGTCTTCCAGATGGGTCCAACCCTAAAAACGCAACATGAAAAAAATTGTGAATCAGTAGATTAATTGCGGCAAATAGTAATAAACGGCAAAAAAACCACGTACCAGTTATTCTGCCTACTATTCCATGTGAAAGCCTCAGCTGTCTACTAGCAATGCCTGCAATGTGAGCCCCGAGGCCAAACCCAACCAAGTGCACTTGGCTCACGTCCACCACACGTCCACGAGGCCTTGCAGTTTCATGAGCAGCATCAGATAGCCATCTTAAGAAATCGCTTAGTTCATAAGCTACAGTTGGCACATACGAAACTGCAGTCGAGTAACTGCCGCTAGCTTCTCTTTCCCAGTCAACCACTATGATGTTATTTGCTCCATGAAACTGGAATATTTCTAAAATAGAAATAAAATTATTCCATTTGAGTAGTTAGAATAGCAAGAACATACTGTAGTTTTCGTTTTAACTGAAGTTTAGACACTAGGAATTCAAAAGAATGATAGCAGACTTTATGGTTAAAAAAGCGTACTTTTCTATTGGTGAATTCTTAACAGACAATTTAAATAAATAATATTATGGTATATCGTTGTGTGAGTCAAAAGTCTCATTTTATTTAATCTAAATTCTATCTAAGGGTAATATAATTAAATTAATTATATAATTTAATTTGAATGATTTATAGTATTTAATTTAATTTGAATAATAATTTTAATAATACAATTCATGAAATTTTTTAAATTAGTTTTATAAGTATCCGAAATTTGTATGCATATTAGGTTAAACATAGCGATCCTGACATTTGAATTAGATGTTATTATATTGTACCTATGTTTCACAAATAAATAATTTGAAATTTGACGTTGAATTAGTAATTGTGAACAGATTGCTGTCGCGTTACCAAAAGTATTATTTTGATTACTAAACGATGTTCTACTTCTCTAACTTTTAGTCACGGTGGGTACCTTTAAATTCAGCTACTTAGACTTACCCCTCATGATCAGTGAATTGAATTCATGGCTCACTCCTCCTTCATGCCCATGAACCAATATGATTGTATTGTCTTCTGGGTTGAACAAATTTGGCAAGTAGCCCGCGTGGATGTTACTGACATTCACCGGTACTTCCCGGTTAGACCTTCAAATAAAATTAGAAAGATTAGGTTTGGGAGGCAGAGCAAGGAAATGATGGACAGATTGTGAGATGAAAGATAAAGCACTAAACGATAGCGTGACGGTTGATAGGGGAGCCTGGAAGAAAAAAACATTTTGCGCCGAATCCAAGTAACATAGTGTAGCGGCACTACAAAGAGTACTACAGCAACAGAACAAAAAGTACTACAGCGCCATCTATGACACAGACGATGAACTAAACATCGAAATACGCCTAAATCCAACATGGCGCAGGTAAAGTAATTCGCGAATTAAGACTATTTAGAAGAACCCGACAACAACAGTCGGGCAGTAGCCCACCAGACATAACACCCGTCTGGTCGGAGGATCCTCCCCTTTCTATGGGGGATGAAGAACTTTACACCCTGTTCTCCATGCCTCCAAAATAGCACAAGGGCTGGAAGATAACGATGAGATTATGTTAGATTTACTGAAACATCCAATGTTTACAAAACTGCAAGCAACCGGTTATGACTGAGTCTGTGTGTGTTGTTTTAGAGAGATTTTTCTAAAATATGTACTTACAATGTGTAGAGATATTGATACGAGGCTTGTACAGTGCACACTGCAAAAAAAAAACGATTATAATGAGAATGGCGAAAATCTAGGCTAAATAGGGTTTATTGCTAATCCGTTTGCATGCTGTTATAGTATTACCGTGCCCTCGCCATAGAGTTCATTTTCGAAGAATCTCGATGATTCATGAAAAATTACTTTGAATGAATTCAAATGAATACTTACTTAATTATTGTTATTGAATGTCTGGTTGCCTAGTGATAACAAGCATGATTGAATTGATTTCCAAGTCGAAGGAAGTGTTATGGGTTTTTCGTAAATTTTTCATCGGTTATAAAAAAAAAACAGCTGTTCCATACAGTTTGACCGTGTAGGTATTGCACTTTTGTAGGAAACAACAGACTTTTTTTTTAATAACCGAGGAGGGCTTAGAATGATGTACTGAATACGTGGTAACCGTTTTCGCACCAGTGTCCGTTCCACCCCGTATTAAACAGCGTGTGCGTGTACCAGAAAGTTGTGGTCATATTTCAGGGTTTGATTCGGGACGTCAAACTGAACAACATTCACCATGGGACCACCGAAATCCCGAAAAAAAAATTGCTGCAGCTGTCCAGTACAAAACTTGAATACCTACTCGATGCAAATGTATGGGACAGGCGATTTTTTTCGCGATTTCAATGGTTGGCCCATGAACTACACCTTTCTGGCACACGCTGTGTATGGTACACCAGAAGTACACCTGAGAAAGTTCTCGTGAGGCAGTTGGTTCGAGGATTTGGTTTGGAAAGATTGGTAGTACTCTTTACTTGTTTCATTATCATCATCATTTCAGCCTAAAGACGTCCGCTGCTGGACATAGGCCCTCCCAAGTGTCGCCACATTGACCGGTCCCGTGCGACTCGCATCCAGCGAATCCGACTTGTTTCGTATTGTTACAATAACAAAGAACGGAATTTTAGTTGCAATAATTTAACTACGTAACTTTTTAGAGGACGAACTAGTTCTGGGATAGGATCAATTAATATCTAAATAAAAGAGATGATAAGTATATTAAATAAACAATCTTACCTGCCAAAGCGGCGAAAATAATACCAAACTTCAACATTATGTTTGGTCGATCGTTTCGTTACTGTTCTTAATTAGCAAATTCGTTTGTTTTTATAATCAATTATCTATCGTCGTCACAACCAATTACCAGATATAAGAATTTGATAAACTCTTTTGAACGGAAATTGAGAGATAAAATCCTTTATTTTATAATTAAACGTTGATTTCGACAGAATTTCGTTATCATTTTCCGTTTCTTACAATTTCTGGTCGATCTATCCTCATTCGGCTGTTTTCGCTTTCATCAGAATAAAATTTGATATTTCTGACCTTTAATTTGATCAGCCACTACCGTTACAGTGTACAGGAATTATTTGATCTATTTAACATGGTAAACATTTGTGAGAGATTGGTGCCCGAAATAGGCATACAATACCTGCGTTACGGGTCACCAGGCCCCCCAGGACTTGCAGGTATAAAACTAATTTAGATTAACAACTTAAGAAATTCGTGATGATTTAACTTAAATACTAGGTACAAGATGTTGTAAACAATAAAAATAAAAAATAAGAAAATTAGTTTGGGGTCGAAACGCTCGGGTCATGGGGCCCGAGTGCGCGTCTCCTTTTTAAGGAAATCTCTCGCCGACTGGTCGACACTTCGCGTGACCAGAGGGCTGGCTCTTTCTTTGGCCAAAGAATTAGCATTGCCATTCAGCGTGGCAATGCTGCCAGTCTTCTGGGCACGTTTCCAGATGACAGCGATGCGGAGGAGTACTTTGACGCCTAAGTGTCCTTTTGTCGTCGTTGTTTAGATTTTTATATTTTCTTACGTTTAGTCTTATTTTTATCATTAGTTTAGTTCTATTTGTAGTCTGTATATAATGTAAATATATTTAATAGAAAATAAATATAAAGAAAATTATAATTACTGTACAGGGCATACATGTGTGACTTGTGTGGATGATAGTGTTTGTGTAGCAGATAGAGGTTTAACGGATTGGAATCAATAGACTTTCAGTTGCCTGGTAGTCTAGAGTTTTCAACCATTTACAGACAGTTAGTTTACATACTGGTCTCCGCAGTGGGTAAATTGTAATTGTTTTGTTGATTTTATTATACAAATATCCTCCAAGAAAACAGAAAAATCTTTGGGAGAGTATTCTCTCCCAAAGATTGTACGAAAGAAGCTTGTAGGACAGACATTAAACTTCCTTCAATTATCTTTGTTAAGATTGGGTTCATATTCCATTCGTTTATGTTGTTTGGAAACTATGGAAAGTATGAAGCTCTGCGTGACTGTTAGCACATCCCAATGTTTATAAAGCTCAGCAGTTGGGTAACGAAAAGGAAGTCCAGCTCCTACCTTGAGAACTACTCTTTGTGCTCTTTCAACCTCCAGAAGGTGAACTTTGCCTGCCTACTACTTAAGTAATCCTTGAACAGTTGCCATGGCGGTCTGCCATTGCAACTGTTCAAGGATAACTCCTATTCTCTCAAGTTTTTGCAATAGCAATGGAATAGGAACGGTGTCAAAGGCCTTGGCTAAGTCTAGAAATACTTTTACACACTTCCTCTTGTTGTCAAGATTAGTAACAATATGGTTAGTCAGTTCATGCACAGCGTCATCAGTAGACCTACCCGATCGAAACCCAAATTGCTCAGGTGACAGGAGTGTATGTGTCTCCAGAGAGTTCATGAGGCGTTTATTAATTAAACGTTCTAAAACTTTAGACATCGTAGGCAGGATCGAGATAGGCCTGTAATTTGAAATGTAGCCTTTGTCTCCACCTTTATGGATAGGCTTAACAAGGGCTATCTTCAATGCCAGTGGAAAGGTACCAGTAGTAAAGGCTAGGTTACAGATGTGAGTAAGTGGAAGTGTAACCTGTTTAACGTAGCGTTTTAAGATTTTGCCAGGTCTATTCCCACTGCCGCACTCTCCCTCAAGTCCATTATGAGAAGTTCAACCTCATTTTCATCAGTAGGGAGTAAGACAAGAGAGTTTGGTGATATAGGAGTGGAGGTGCGGCAGCTATTCGATAGATGAGCATTCCCAATAATTTCTTCCGCCAGCCTCTGTCCGACACTTGTAAAATATTTATTAGCGTCATCAACACTGCTTTTAGGATTATCAGTGTTGATCATGGCAGAAGAATGGTCTGACTGTTTGGTAGTAGTACAGATACTTTTGATGACGTCCCACAGCTTTTTACTATTATTTTTGGACTTGTCAATTTCCTGTCTCTCATAAATTCTCCTCTGTTTCTTTAGGAGAGTGTTGCAAAAATTTCGGTATCTTTTGTACGTTTAAATTAAGTGCTTCATCATAGGGATTCTTTTTCAGCTTTTTGTGCAGATTGTCTCTATTACGCATGCAACGCAATAAACCAGCAGTAATCCATGGTTTGCTTATTATTTTCCTGTTAGCCAATTTAACCACATGCGAGTTATCTTGAATGGCCTTGCCTAGTAGAGAGATGAGGTTTTCGGTAGCAGCATTGGCATCACTGCAGTCAAGTATAGGTTTAAAATTGATTTCTTTAAAAGTGTTATCTAATTCAGTGAAATTGATACGTCGCAGCGTAGATGCAGGATGGTTGAGTTTTGTATGTAGGTTGATAGCAATGCCAACAGTTTCGTGATCAGTGACTGAAGATTCAACAACAAAGCAGGTGGCTTCCAATTTTGTTTTAATCATAATATGATCCAGACAAGTTAGGCCATGAATAGGTATGGTATGAGCGGGAAGTATACAGTGACTAACCAAGATGTTCAGGTATTCAAAGGAGCGCTTATCATTAGTGTTAGGAGTTATGTCAATATTAATGTCTCCACAAATGATTATGTTTTTATAGTTGGATAACTTTTTAAGCACTGAATTCAATGAATTACAGAAGGCACTTGTGTTACGCTGACCTGGAGGGCGGTAGATGCCGATAACGCATAAATCGGAGCTCAATTTTATTATAAGACAATTAGCATCAATTACGTGTAGTTCGTCTACTAGAGCTTTATAACTGTTTTTATGATAGATGACAACACCTTCATTTTGTGTTTTATTTGTAGTCGTAGAGGTACATGAATAAACCCTCCAGCGCAGGGACGAATTGGGTAGATGATATTAATTTGGGATATTTAAGCCAGCACTCAGTCAAATTCAGTATATCCCACTCACCGTCTGTACGAGTCAATAATGTATTAAAACTAGGCATTTTATGCTCCTCATGTTTTGTGTTAGAATTTTTAGAGACTTGTTTAGTACAGGTATAACGGATTTAATATCTTCTGGCTCGCATGTCATAGAATTCGCCACATTACAATCTTGAGAATTTCACTTTCTTCTTGTCTACGAATATTGGCCTGACCCTCCTCTTTCTTCACGTATACCTTGCCGTAGGACGTCCACGTAGCTGCGAGTTTTTTTGGTTTTAACTTATCCCCTTGTCATGTAGTACAAACGTTGAGCTTTCGTAGTAAGGCACTCGGAGATAAATATTCGCTTCGCTGGTCCAGGTACTTTAATAAGAGCTGTATTTAGTTGGGGCTCCTTTGCTTCGCGCTGCGATTTATTAAACTTTTTCGATGTGAACACCATTGCTTCTTTCCTAACTACGGAAGTGAAATCTTAGATCGGTAAATATCTAATATTTCCAGGTCCTGGATAGAAGTTTCCAATCCAACCACCGAGCCGATATCTTTGATAATATTTGTCAAATCCTTTTTGTGTTCATTAGTTTGCTCTGGGATATTTCTTATCTCCACGGTAGTAGAACGGATATTATTCTCAAAATGTTCCAATTTATTTTCCAAGCATAACAACCAAGTGTCATGTTTCCGAGATATAAACTATCTAAGTTGTGCTGAAGATGCCATCAGTGAATGGACTTTAACTTAGATAGCTCATATCTCGGAAACATGACACTTTAGAACATGTTGTATTAAACAAAACTGGTTTGTATTGATGTCATCTATCGATTAACATAATTAACAATCACGAGAGATATCCCATAAGTGACAGTATAAGTTTAACGGCATTGTTTTTGAACATTCAAATACTAACAGCTTCTACAGTGTGACGACTTTAATCGATGGATATTTTAAACTTGGTACATTTATTTTAATTCCGTGTTCCCGCCTCACGTGTTCCTCATTTAAATGTTTGCAAATTTTTCAAACAATATGTTGTCAAAACACAAAACAAGTATGGTTATGCAAGTAATTGTCCAGACAAGAATTAATAGAATTTTAAATATATTGATTTTAGCGGCAATCGTAGCTGGGTAATTCTAATTTGTATATTTATAGCATTAAAAAAGCTGTACCAAATATGTTATGATAACAATTCACTCTCACACACACTTCACCTTCGCTTCTTCTTCTTCTTCTTCCTCTCTCTTCTTTCATTCATTCTCTCTTTATGCTCCTCAAAACGCAACAAAAATAAAATAGACGTATTTAAACCTCAAAATACAGAGATCCGCTGGATGCGAGTCGCACGGGACCGGTCAATGTGGCGATACTTGAGGGAGGCCTATGTCCAGCAGTGGACGTCTTTCGGCTGAAATGATGATGATGATGATGATACACCATGAAGAGGCGACTTTTATTTACTTATTTACTATACCAACAGCGAACTGAACAACATTCACCAAGGAGCCAACATGGTGATCTCCTAAAAAAAAACCTCGATTACGATATCCCATGGAGAAAGTTGTTCGATTTTACTATTACCTTAGATATTTGACCATATTTAAATAGTATGCTTCTGAGTAAAACCTAGCAAAATTTTCAGATAAGATTTAGTAAAACACGTATTTTGAAAATATCTTTATTCGCATAGGTATTTAGGTATTTTTAGGGGACCCCTTGGTGGATAGATGGCATTTTCTAAGAATGTTCGTAATCTGTGACGCCTTTGCTAATCTTGTTCTGATGACGTTACTAGTGTGGCCGCAGCTAATACAAGGGGGTGAAATTTGGCACACCGATACTTTATAACCTGGATTAAAGTTATAGAATACTTATTATCCCGGTAGTACGATCCCGTGGGATAGTTACCGAACTCGGCGCAGGCGAAGCCGCGGGCATAAGCTAGTAAATGATAAACGCCTCTTCTTACAATTCAATGGGTTAATAATAGGATTTGCAGGCTCAATTTGGCCACTGCAGATCTAATCCGGCCAGATGGACTGTAATCGAACCATTTCGACGGCCTTGACAAAGAAAATGCCACACCTTCTCTCGAGCCTGTCGTGCACAACTATATGCTATTGATAGAGGTACGCAGGTTGCTACATACTAGTCGTTCAAAAAGTCATCGATTCGAGAAGAAGTCAAACGTGAACAATACTCAAATAATACTCAAAAGAAAATTGGCAATATTGTGAAATAATGAACTGTTACTGCAGTGAACGGAGTTTTCGTGGCTGAATTTTGGGCCAAATAAATTTGTGGTTTTTGCCACCAATACGCTTAGAATAATATTGTGAATAATATGCCTATAGTGTTTATACACAACGAACTACAAGGTTTGGATTTACATAAAAAGGAAGTATATTTTGATACATTGCTAAAAATTCAAGAGGAAAAAAAAATGTAAAGTCTTACAGAAGTTGAAGTTTTCATTACGGGTCACGTGACATAAAGATCAGATCTATTAGTCAAAAGTGTAGACAGAAATCCATTGTCTTTTATTCGAAGTTTAGAGGCTTCAGTATGTAGTCCGATTAAACGTTTGACGACATGTCGCAGACCACGGTGTAGATGGAGGGACGACGTTGCCTCCTAGCGGAAGCATTGGTAGAAAAGACTGAATTGTGTACAAGGAGGTCAGAAGTCTTTTCCCAATATTGGGAGCATACAAGTAAACTAGATTAGAATATTAGGTTCAACATGACCTATGTCTTTCGGCCTATATCCAGCACTGGACTGCGACATGCAGAGTTGATTGACTTAATAATATACAGGGTGGAAGGGACACCGTCGCTAAAACGAGTATTCAGTACATCATTCTAAGCCCTCTCCACATAGTCGGTTTAATCCACCTCGTAGATTATTTAAGAATGCCGACTTCATTAACTTACATTATTTATTGAAAACTCGAGGAAATTGAAACAAAATTTTCAAATAGGTAAGTATAGTTTATTTTATTACAAAATCATTCAATCTAAGAACGGGAAATTTCTTCCGGTGCTGAGTCTGTAGAGATGGTCGTAACTGAAAACAAAATTATAAATATTATAATATCAGTCAATCGTAGGGTTTTTCAAGGCATAAAACTAACCTTGCTCTTAATAACTTTTACAAGATGTACTAACCTAATACTAGTGTTCAAGTTGTTTATGTTCATACTAACAGAAATGGATTGTATGATTTGGAAACAAATTATTAAAATATTGTGTTGATTCGTAGTTGACTATTTTTCTGTGCCTCTATTCCTGCTTAAAATAAAGATATTGTGTGTACAAAAATGCTATATTTACCCTGGTTTAGTTAAATCTGTGCCACCAACAATCACTGGAGTTCCTCTACAGTTAAGCATCAACAGTGAATTTGATCTGCATGAGGGTGCAGATAGATGGCCGTGCATAGATGCTGCAAACAGCTCGTAGGCCCGATCATGACTACAGGAGTGGCTAAAGCAACCTGGTTGGTTGGATCCACCGTTAGCATGGATGTCTTTATGTCCAAGTGAAGTTCCAATACCGTAAGCATTTGGACCTGAAGTATCCGTGTGCAGAACTTCGACGTAATGAGCGTCAGTATTCCTTAAGCGTTGAGAATTGCTGCCCCAACTACTACCAGATGGGTCCAGCCCTAGAAAAATAAAATGAAAAAAAAGATGTCAAGAATGTGATTGTGAATCAAACGATCTATTGCAGTAAAAAGAGAGGAAACAATTCACTTACCGGTTATTCTACCAACTACTCCAAGCGAAAGTCTTAGCTGTCTACTAGCAATGCCAGCAATGTGAGCTCCGAGGCCAAACCCAACCAAGTGCAGTTTGCTCACGTCCACCCCTGGGCTAGCAGACGTCCTCTCAATATCATTTTCCGGACCACCGGGAGGGACATTGGGAGATCCGCCAGAGCCATCAGAGTTTCCATGTGCAACTAACCATCTTATGAATCCGCTTAGCTCATTAGCTAATAATGGTACATATGAAACTGCGGTTGAGTAACTATGGCGAGCTTCATTTTCCCAGTCAACCACTATGGCGTTAAATGCTCCTTGATACTCGAATAATTCTAAAATAAAAATAAAAAATGGGTGAAACTACGTAATGAAAACTCATTATTGCTAATTCAAGTTGAGACAAAAGAAATACTGAAGGGATTGCAGTTGCGTTACCAAAAGTGTTATTGGAGATTTCTGTAAATAAGATCATACTGGGACTAAGACATAAAGGACTTACTCACCCCTGAGGATTAGTGTATTGAATTCGTGGCCCACTCCTCCACCGTGCCCATGGATCAATATGATTGTTTTGTTTTCTCGTTTGAACTCATTCGGCAAAAAGCTGTCGGTCCGACTCATATTCACAGGTGCTTGCCGGTTAGTCCTTATAAAATGAAATTAAGAGTCAATTAGGTTGTGTTAACTGAAAACTGCATTGTTTACAAAAAAGCGAGCAAAAGATTATGACTGAGTCTGTTCCGTCGCCTGTTAAAGCAAAAATAATTATGTACTATTGTACTTACACTGTGAATAGGCGATATTGTCTTTCTGCTTGTGCTACATGAAACACTGCAAAAAAAGAAAAAGAAAAGTTTGAGTGATGAAAAATCTAGGATGATGATGGTGTTGATAGATGTAACTACTAAACCACAGAAATGGATCACAAAAAGAATTAAACTGTGCTCTAAACGTAAACGTGAGATGCTATGGACCTTCAGGCGGTATCTAAATGTAGTCAATAAACAAAGTTACAATTCCTATTCCAAACGTTTAAAAACAATTATCAAACTGACCCAAAAATCGCAAAATAGCCGATGTATCAATAACGCTGTAAATAAAACTAAACCAACCTAAAGGGTTATACACTCATCAAAAAATAACATTCCAAGGAACAGTCCTTATAAACTCCTTATTGACAATAAATACGTAACAAATCCAACTGACATTGTATAACTATTTAATAATAATTTTATTGACCAAATACAGCCAACAAACAATTCTGACCAAAAAAAAACAGTAAAGTAAAGAACAGAATGATTTTAGAAGTAAGAAAAACATAAACATGGCCATTTATGAATTGATCAATGAAATAGTTACAAATATGGACCAAAAAATACCTGTAACAGCCTTATTTATGGATTTTGTTGACCATCAAATCCTTCTAAATAAACTATATAAATATGGCATTAGAAGCAAAGTTTTAAACTTAATACAGTCATACCTTACTAAAAGAAAACAGTTAACTAGTATTAAGGCAGAAAACAGTTAACTAGTATTACAGCAGTTGATGTTCAAACTGAAACTGAAATTAATTACCAATGGAGAGAGAGAGACAAATTTACTACGGTGTGCCTCAGGGAAGTGCGCTTGGTCCTTTAATATTTTTATGCTATATAAATGACCTTCCGAAAACCATACCACATCCTATGACCCTATTTGCTGATGACTATACGATAGTATTTTCTGGTAAAAATAGTGACTCGTATGAAAATGACATTAACAGTAGCTTGAGTCTAATAATTCATTGGCTAAATAATAACAACTTACAGATTAATTTAAATAAGACTCAAATAATGACATTTGAACAAAGAACTAATCCTAAAATTCTTGACATTAATTATGACCGAAATAAAACGGAACGAACCAAATTTCTAAAAAGTTCCTCAATTTTGCTATGCTTTACACAATTTGAATAAGGTTGCAAATCGTAATACTGTCCTTACTACATATCATGCATATGTCTCCATAACTCTTCGTTACGGCATAATATTTTGGAGCAACTCTACCAACAGAGAAATGGCATTTAAAGCCCAAAAGAGTTGTCTCGGCATGGGTCCAAAGATTTACAATAAACTACCAAAACCTTTAAAAAGACCAACATAAACCATTTTAAATCGCAACTTAAGAAATTCTTGATTGAAAAGGTCTTACTTCTCTATCAATGAGTTTTTATAAGATAGACGCATAAAAAAAAAAATATCTACCTAATTATTGATATTCATTGTTTGTCTCTGGGCTCGATTGTCAGCCAAAGTGTTGTTATGTATTTTTTTCATGAATTCAATAACACCTCGGCCCGGTTCTCTTTCTTTTTAGCCGTTTCCATGAGTAACGGTGACGTGCTCTGATATGGTTAGTTTCTATAGTATGGTTTACAATATCAGCGGAAATAGCAGCTGCTGCCCAGGCGTCTCCGTGCTTTCTCGTGAGAATGCAGGAGGTAAGCCCTAATTGCTTGGGCTCCGTTTCCGAAACCGTTCGGAGTCTATGTTTTGATTACTTTGAATGTTTTACTTGCAATAATTTCACTATACAAACCTATAAGACATGATAGGTACAATGAGAACAACACCTAGATGACAGAGATGATAAGGATTATTTATTAAATAAATTAACTTACCTGCCACAACAGCCAAAATAATGCCAAATTTCAACATTTTCCTTGATTGACCGTTTCCTTACTGTTCTTAATTTACGAATTCGTTTGTTTTTATAATAAGTTGACTATTATCGTCACAACAGATTATACCAGATAACACATCGTGATACCCTTTTAATGAGAATTGAAAATCCTTTGCTTATTACAAATTAAATTAAATCTGTTGAAACCACATAGTAGGTTTTCACGACAGAGCTGTGCAGATGGCAATATACTGGTCGGGTATTATTTGAGTCCATCGGCACGTAAAGAAGAAGAAGTTTTTCATCTTCAGAAACCGATTACGTAATCATTTTCAGTAGGTAGTATTTTTTTACGAAAAGTAATTCCTACGTATCGTTTTAATCTAATCAGAACAATACGCTTTATGATTCGAAAAGTAAGCTTTATAATGAGGAAGTTTTCCTTATATTATGTTCTACTATTTTTTTTAAAGTCAAGAAGGTCTTCCCTATTTTTTATTTAATTTAGGTTCACCAACAGTTGTTACAGATATTATACAGATAGGAACATATCAGTAATTATGTCTTAAATCTAACTTCACAACCTATTACAGGCAAACATCATCATCATCACATCATTTCAGCCGAAAGACGTCCACTGCTGGACATAGGCCTCCCAAAGTGTCGCCACATTGACCGGTCCCGTGCGACTCACATCCAGCGGATCCCTGCAACCTTCACCAGGTCATCGGTCCACCTAGTGGGAGGCCTTCCAACGCAACGTCTTCCGGTTCGCGGTCGCCACTCCAGAGCTTTTCGGCCCCGTCGGCCATCCGTTCTGCAAGCAATGTGTCCTGCCCACTGCCACTTAAGTTTTACTATTCTTCGGGCTACGTCAGTAAACTTGGTTCTCTTGCGAACAGGCAAACACTACCTTCTGCCTTAAGCAATATGGAGTTTATCCCTTTTATCCCCTAATGTACCCAAGTCTGTTCGTCTTGGGCATGGTTGGTTATACCAGACTGGCAGTAAGAATGGACGTGGCGCTTGTCAAGTACGTGGCGAGCATACTGCTAGGGTTACTGCACCACCCCGAGGTGCTGGCTGTGCTACGGCTGCGCACACCGGATGGGTGCGTGGGAGCGCGTGGCCGCCCCGCACTGTTGGACGTGCCAGCGGCTAGGACCAACCTGCTCAAGTTTACCCCTATGTCGCGAGCCGCACGTATTGTTAATGTTATAACGGTATCGGAAGATATATTTGGGCAAAACCTGCCGACATTTGTTCAAAGGGCACAAATAATAATTGAAAGGGGTCTCAACTATGAGTTTGGTAATGTTTAAGTATTATTGTTTTAACTATAGCTATTTTAATATATATATATATATATTTTTTTTTAATCTAATTTTACTGTTTATATTGTTTTATTATATGTTGTAGCATCGTATTGGACTTGGTCTGTAATGTGGCCATAATTTGGTGGTAAATAAATAAATAAACATGCAAAATGCTCTTTTAATTATAAATTTAATCTTAAAAACTTAATGTACTTATATTCTAGATTATTATATTAAATACTAATACTAATTACGTCTGACAAACGTTGATATTGAGTCTGCGTGGACGTCAACCAGGTCGTCATTTTAAAAGACAATATTCGGATCAAGTATGTATACTTTTAAGGACGCTGGTGGAAGATTTTCTTCCTGTCTCCTTTACGCGTCCAGAAGATTAGATTGACGATGATGAACGGAAGTGAAAGTTCAACTTGTAGTAATAATTATGTATTTGTTGGAGATTTATGATTAAGATCTTTAAGATCTTTTTTCGTCATTTGTGTGAAGAAGGGTACATCCTTTGCTGTTCATTGAAAGTCCGCTCTGATCTCAGAACATTTCTTCAAGTTCTGAAGCTGATGTCGAGAATAACAGAATGTTATCACCAAAGCGAAACTTTGTTAGCTGATGACCGTTCATATATTTACGCCTCAAGGCAGCTTGTTAAAACCTCCAGCAATGCGCTTGTGAACAGCTTAGGTGAGAGTGGATCACCTTGTTTGAGACCTTTTTTATGTTGAATTTTGGATTAAAAATATGAAATTTAACGTTCGAAGAGGTACTTTGACGGATGGTAGCAATCATGTCAGTGTTGGTGTGCGATACGTTTTGGGACTCATAACTAAATGATAGTCTATACCGTCGAATGCCTTGGTATGGTCCACTAAGACTGGGTAAAGTGGTTTGCTAAATTCTCAGAAAATCTATGACTTGGTTGATAGTATGGAGGTGATTGGTTGTAGAGAAGTGATGTCGAAATCCAGCTTGTTCGGGAGGTTGACGAAGTCAGAGGAGCGATACGGTTCTCTGTTTGTTTAATAAATAGTTCGTATAAATGTGAATTGAGGCTCAAAGGGCTAGCTTGAGATTTTAAAATTGTTAGTTTTATTTTTACCCAACTACGGCAAAGCAAAAAGAAGGGTTATTATTTTGTGAATACGTATCGTTCATCTGTTCCCTCATATCTTTTAAGCTACTCATCATAACTGAACTCAAGAACTAAAAAACCACAACCGCCATCTCCATCATAAGCTTTAAGGCAAAGTGGCATATGACCACGGCTATCTTCTGAACATCACTATGGTATTAAATATTTTAAAATATATTATATTTTAAATATATTATGTGTAAGTTAAGCAACTCATGAAAAGACTGTTGAACCTTGTAGGGACTGATAGGATACACGGGCTTAGGACAATAATACCTAAGTGAAGTGTTTAGGACCTTGTGGCCAAATAATAACAGCCGCTCGGGTCGATCTTTAGGTTAAGACGACGGACGATCTCTAGGTTGGTCTGTGGATGGGTGACCGCCCATTACATACCGAGTTTCCTCCTTGCCTCGGAAAGCACGTTAAGCCGTTGGTCCCGGCTGTCATTTGTAGATCTTAGACAATCGTTAGGCAGTCAGTGGCCCAAAAAGTCTGACAACCAGTCTTACCAAGGGGTATCGTATTACTCAGTACTCACTGGGTTGTGGAGATCAGATAGGCAGTCGCTCCATGTAAAATACTGGTATTCAGCTGCATCCGGTTAGACTGGAAGCCGACCCCAATATAGTTGGGAAAAGGCTAAGCAGATGATGATGAAGTGTTCAGACTGTTTGCGTTGATAAACGTAAAGATTTTTGTAGAATTTTGTAGCTGTATCGATAAATTTGCTTGAACTAACTACTTTTTTTCTTCCATATTTGTCATTTGTTTCCTCCGTGCCTCGGAAAGCACGCTAAGCCGTTGGTCCCGGCAGTCACTTGTAGATCTTTGACAGTCGTTAGGTAGTCAGTGGCTCAAAAAGTCTGACAACCAGTCTTACCAAGGGGTATCGTATTACCCAGCACTAACTGGGTTGTGGAGGTCAGATAGGCAGTCGCTCCATGTAAAATACTGGTATTCAGCTACATTCGGTTAGATTGGAAACCGACCCCAACATAGTTGGGAAAAGGCTAGGCAGATGATGGACCAGTGGAAATTAAAACAGGTGAAGTGATTTGTCATTCGTGTTAGAAATTCTGACTTTTCCCGTCGTGATTCCTTGTTCGAGTTCACTTCAACATTTGTTACTTAATAAAACTTACAGAATAATGTTTGTATAACGATCTATCACACTATCGTCGTATCGTAACGTCCATCTTTTTTGGTTACTGTTGAATTTTTGTGTTGTGGTTAGGTGTGTGGTGTGAACATTTTGTTCCATTATCCCCAAAATATTTTATAAACTTTTTATTCCTTAATTACCTTCTTTTATGATTTTTTTTTTTGTGTCATCTGTTGTAGATGAGGATTTAATCCGCCATCATAAACACTTTCTATATACATATGCTATATGTACAGACACTCTTTGAAAGTAACACTGCAATGTAACTTTCTCAACATCAATGGTAAGTAAGCTATAAATTAGCCGAATATATTTTACGTTTTTTTTACAAAACCAATATTTTATTCACTCCTCAACATAATCTACCTATCACATAATTTAGTTCCATGATAAAGGAGCATGGGCACCAACGCCAACACTGACTACGTATTATCAAGCTCTATTCGGGTCTATGTCCAGCAGTGGCGTCTTTCGGCTGAAATGATGATGATAATGATGATGATTCGGGTCTGATAAATAAATTGATTCAACAGCAGACTCCGTGCCTACTACTGTGAAATTCCTGATGAAAGGAAAAACCCATTAACACTTTAAACGACCTGGGAATCGAACCCAGGACCTCAAGCTCAGCAGTCGTGCTTGTTATCACTAGACCAACGAGGCAATCCCATGTGAAATAATTATGTCAGTTATTATTTAAAAATAACCTATTGTCATCATCATCATTCAGCTGATACACATCATCGCCTGCATGTAGCTATCACTGTGTCACTTAAGGGCAGCTACTTATAGCTCAGGGTTTCCTTTTTTAAGTACCAGCAGTACATCATCGGTTCATTCTTGCACATTGTACTAAGCTTGTATATCACCTAGTTTGTGAAACAATTAATACATTATAAATACATCCTTCAGGCATTGTCTTCTATCTAGCACATTTATGAATCAATGCTCGACCTAACCCCAGTCCGACCCTATTTTATTTTGCATGCCTTCTAAGTGTCACGCTTAAAGTTTACTAGAGGGCATTTAAAACAGAAAATGCACTATACAATACGTAAGTTGAGCGCTATAGCTTCTAATGTTTCCACTTACATGGTTCAGTGAACAGCTAAGAGGCATTAAGTGTAATAAGTAAGAAGCCTCGTTAAGTGAGTAAACTTATCCAGCAGGATTACCGTTACGGTTCGTTTACACTCGTCTGGGGTAGGTCATGAATACCTGTTAAAAGCAAAAGGCATTTGGTTAAAAGTCTTCTAAGAAGGTACTGATGTAGTCTGTTTCTTTAGGTTCAAGATTGTTTTCCAGTTAATCCTATTGTCAAGTGTTGTTAACCTTCTTTTATTTTCACTTCAGTTTTTGCTGTACTTTGTTATTTTGTATATTTTCATTTCTGTTATAATTGTCTTTTTTATTTTTAAAACTTTAGTTACTGTAATTGGTTCCATACACAGCCGTTGTAATAAAATAAATAAATAATAACCTTTTTATCGCTAGAGCTTAAACTAACGCGCTTGCTCTCTACACCAAGCCACAATTTCACCTACAATTTTGTCACATATTTGTGTCGTTTGGCGTACAGGGCACGCGGTTGCTTGTCACGTATATGTGACAGTGGCGGTCAAAAGGTTAAAAATTAATTATTTCCTTATTTACTCATAAAATATATAAGGCCAACATTCTGGTCCTCATTGATACTAAAGGTGTACAAACTTTCTTAAATTAAAGTAAAAAGTCTTTTTTTTTTCTTATGTCTTCTTGTATTAGATAGAACAGGTAGCTCCTAGTGCAGTCTCTGTATATATTGCTAAAACTGAAAACAAATGTTGACTCTAACACGGTGATACTGAGATTTGCCTTTTAAAGCCACATTTTCTACAAATTCGATTATCTTAAGACTGCGATGATGATGAATTGACTGATTGATTCAATATAGAGAATAAATATACATACATGCATGCGCTCATTAAGCTAAAATTTGATGCAGGTAAAGTCGTGGAAATTTGGCGAGAGAAGGGAAAACTTCGGGAGCGTTCAAAAGGAATGGGGGAGGCCTTTGCCCAATAGTAGGACGCTAATTAAAAAAAAAAACGAGTAATTGAAAATAAATTTTCAGGCAGGCAAGTAGTGTTTATTCTTTACAAAACCATTCAAATTTAGAACGGGAATCTTCTTCCGGTGCTGACATCGTAGATAGTTTCGTAACTGAAAATAAAAAAATCAAAATATATATTTTTTACAAGGCAAAAACTTAACCCTAAAACATACGGTTAGTATGATGCGTGATGATTGGTAGCTTGCTGGTATTTTTCTGGACATCTATTCCTGTTTGAAACAAACATCTAATTCTTTCTTTATCGTGTGATTAGTGCCCAACCTGGTCAGAGTTTTAAAACCGCCCAAGGACCTCTGAATTGGCTCTACATGCCGTCGAGAAATATCTTTCAGGCATGCTGGTTTGCTCACAATGTTTTCCTTCACCGAAGCACGTGATAATTAATATGTAATGCCAATGTGTGTTGAGCAGTGGTGGCCTATTGACGTTACCCCCGACTTACGAGTTGTATTTCGTGGGTTCGAACCCAGGCAGGCTCATTACTTTTTATAATTATTATTTATCACCTCTCAAAACGGTGCAGTGAGGAAATCGGTAAGACCTAGAAGACATTAGTCATCTACTAATTCGCACTGGGCCCGTAGACCTCCTATCCCTCTCACAGAGAGGAGGCCAGTGTCCCAGCTACGGGCATTATAAGCAGTTCATGCTATGCCCATGCTAATATTCTATCTAGAATCCACAAATATTGTAGTATTTACCTTGGTTTAGATAAATTTAAGCCACCTAGTTCCAAAGTAGTTCCTCTACATCTGCCAAAGTTCATCTGTGTAAGTGAATTGCAAGGGACTCCAACCAGGTGGCCCCTCATAGAGGCCGCAAACAGCTCGTAGGACCGGTTATGATTACAGGAGTGGGTGTAACAGCCTGGTTGGCTGTTTCCACCGTTACCGAAGAAGTCTATATGTCCAAGTCTAGTTCCAATACCGTTGGCAGTTGGACCTAAACCATCCGTGTGCAGAACTTCGACGTAATGAGCGTCAGTATTCGCCAAGCGTTGAGAACCGCTCCCCCATTGTCTTCCAGATGGGTCCAACCCTAAAAACACAACATGAAAAAAATTGTGAATCAGTCGATTAATTGCGGCAAATAATAATAAACGGCAAAAAACAGGAAAAAAAAGACGTACCAGTTATTCTGCCTACTATTCCATGTGAAAGCCTCAGCTGTCTACTAGCAATGCCTGCAATGTGAGCCCCGAGGCCAAACCCAACCAAGTGCACTTGGCTCACGTCCACCACACGTCCACGAGTCCTTGCAGTTTCATGAGCAGCATCAGATAACCATCTTAAGAAATCGCTTAGTTCATTAGCTACAGTTGGCACATACGAAACTGCGGCCGAGTAGCTGCCGCTAGCTTCTCTTTCCCAGTCAACCACTATGATGTTATTTGCTCCATGAAACTGAAATATTTCTAAAATAGAAATAAAATTATTCCATTTGAGTAGTTAGAATAGCAAGAACATACTGTAGTTTTCGTTTTAACTGATGTTTAGACACTAGGAATTCAAAAGAATGATAGCAGACTTTATGGTTAAAAAAGCGTACTATTCCATTGGTGAATTCTTAACAGACAATTTTAATAAATAATATTATGGTATATCGTTATGTGAGTCAAATGTCCCATTTTATTTAATCTAAATTCTATCAAAATAATTTAATTTGAATGATTTATAGTATTTAATTTAATTTGAATAATACAATGCATGAAATTTTTTAAATTATTTTTATAAGTATCCGAAATTTACTTTGCCTATTAGGATAAACATAGCGATCCTGATATTCGAATTAGATGTTATTATATTGTACCTATGTTTCACAAATAAATAATTTGAAATTAGACTTTGAATTAGTAAATGTAAATGGATTGCTGTCGCGTTACCAAAAGTATTATTTTGATTACTAAACGATGTTCTACTTCTCTTACTTTTTGTCACGGTGGGTACCTTTAAAGTTAGCTACTTAGACTCACCCCTCATGATCAGTGAATTGAATTCATGGCTCACTCCTCCTTCATGCCCATGAATCAATATGATTGTATTGTCTTCTGGGTTGAACACATTTGGCAAGTAGCTCGCGTGGATGTTACTGACATTCACCGGTACTTCCCGGTTAGACCTTAAAATAAAATTAGAAAGATAAGTTTGGGAGGCAGAGCAAGGAAATGATGGACAGATTGTGAGATGAAAGATAAAGGAGTAAACGATAGCGTGACGGTTGATAGGGGAGTCTGGAAGAAAAAAGCATTTTGCACCGAATCCAAGTAACATATTATACAAATAGTACTACAGCAACAGAACAAAAAGTACTACAGCGCCATCTATGACACAGGCGATGAACTAAACATCGAAATACGCCTAAATCCAACATGGCGCAGGTAAAGTAATTCGCGAATTAAGACTATTTAGAATGGGGCCGGATCTTGCGGAACACCAGTTTGGTTTCCGCAAGGGGCGCTCGACGGTGGACGCCATCATGCGCGTGAGAGCCCTCACGACGGGGGACGCGGTGTCCCGGGGCGGGGTCGTCTTGGCGGTGTCTCTTGACATCGCCAACGCCTTCAACTCCATGCCCTGGAGCTGCATTAGGGAGGCACTCCGGTATCACCGGGTGCCGACCTACCTTCGTCGTGTGGTCGGGGACTACCTGACGGATAGAGCCGTCATCTACCCTGGTCGAAGCGGAGAATGGAACCGGCGAGAGATGTCGTGCGGTGTTCCACAGGGATCGGTTCTGGGGCCGGCCTTGTGGAACATCGGTTACGACTGGGTGCTGCGCGCCGACCTCCCTACCGGCGTCAGCGTAGTTTGCTACGCTGACGACACGCTGGTACTGGCACAAGGGAGGTCGCACGAGGCGGCGGCCGAAAACATGACACGCGGGGTTGCGATAGTCGTGGAGAGGATCCGGCAATTGGGTCTCGAGGTGGCACTGCACAAGTCCGAGGCCATGTGTTTTCATGGGCCTCGGAATGCGCCACCGTCGGGATCCCTACTGACGGCAGGAGGGGTTTCCATCGGCGTCGGGTCGACGTTGAAGTACCTAGGACTCGTCCTCGACAGCCGGTGGAACTTCGTGGAGCACTTCCGACGTTTGGCTCCCAAACTGGAACGGACAGGGGCTGCCTTCAAGCGGCTCTTGCCCAACCTGAGGGGTCCAAACGCCTCCTGCCGGAGGCTATACGCGGGGGTCGTGCGGTCCATGGCCCTTTACGGGGCCCCGGTGTGGGCACGTTCTTTGAGGCGGCAAGCCGCCCACTACCTGAACGCGCCCCAAAAGGTAATAGCCATAAGGCTAATCCGGGGGTACCGCACGATCTCCGGCGAGGCGGCTAGCCTCCTTGCCGGATTGCCGCCATGGGATCTGGAGGCGATAGTCCTCGCGCGCCTGCATGAATGGCGCGCGGAGGCACTACGTCGGGGGGAAACTCCGCTGCCGCGGCAAATTGCCGCTCAGCGGACAGACCTCCGGCGTGATATCATGGCGACATGGAGAGAGCGACTGTTGCAACCCCGTGCAGGGCACGCTACCATAGTGGCGATAAGTCCCCTCTTTGAGGAGTGGCTAGAGAGGCGCCACGGCGCCCTCACCTACCGCCTGACGCAGATCCTCACCGGACACGGTTGTTTCGGGAGGTTCTTGCACCGAATCGGGCGGGAGGAAACGCCCGGGTGTTTCCACTGCGAGGATCGTCCGGAGGACACGGTGGAGCACACCGTAGAGGTCTGCCCCGCTTGGGCGGAGCACCGCCGTGTCCTTGTAGCGGCGATTGGCGGCGGCGATCTCTCGCGTCCGGCCCTGGTTCAAGCCATGGTCCGGAGCGAGAGGGAATGGGAAGCCGTCACCACCTTCTGTGAAGCAGTCATGCTAGTGAAGGAGGTGGCGGGACGTGAGAGGGAAAGAACCTCACGTCCCAGCCGCCGCGGGAGACGCCCTGGGCGTCGGGGGTCACGTGGTGGCTCCCGGCCACCGTAGGCGCGGGCCTGTGGTCGGCGAGTTATGGGCTAGCTCGCCGTCCGGCCGTCTTATGTCGACAGGCCGTGCCGACGGCGCGTTCGTGTTCCACGCGCGCCTCAAAGAGATGTCAGCAAATAAGTAGGGGTCCGCAAGGGCCGATGCCTGCCAGGGCTGCGGGACTGTTCGAAAGAGATACCGTGGCCCTAGAACACAAAGGCAAAGAAGGAACATGGGTGGGTTTTAGTCAGTACAAGTCTGACACTCCCTTCCGCTCCGCCCAGAGCGGGGGGGGTCATTTGATGATTTCCCATCCGAAAAAAAAAAAAAAAAAAAAAAAAAAAAAAGACTATTTAGAAGAACCCGACAACAACAGTCGGGCAGTAGCCCACCAGACATAACATCCCTCCCTTGATCCTCCCTTTTATATAGAGGATGAAGATCTTTACACCCTGTTCTCCATACCTCCAAAATAGCCCAAGGGCTGGAAGATGACGATGAGGTTATGTTAGATTTACTGAAACATCCAATGTTTACAAAACTGCAAGCAACCGGTTAAGACTGAGTCTGTGTGTGTTGTTTTAGAGAGATTTTTCTAAAATATGTACTTACAATGTGTAGAGATATTGATACGAGCCTTGTACATGGCACACTGCAAAAAAAAAAGTTTATAATTAGAATGGCGAAAATCTAGGCTTAATAGGTTTTATTGCCAATCCGTTTGCATGCTGTTATAGCATTACCATACCCTCGCCATAGAGTTCATTTTCGAAGAATCTCGATGATTCATGAAAAATGACTTTGAATGAATTCAAATGAATACTTACTTAATTATTGTTATTGAATGTCTGGTTGCCTAGTGATAACAAGCATGACTGAATTGATTTCTAAGTCGAAGGAAGTGTTATTGGGTTTTCGTAATAAATACCTCTGTAGCAACCAGGTGTCTGAATTTTGCAATAAGATCGCCACTTTTACATGGTACGATAACATAGCTGGCGATATGTAGGTGTAGATTACCATAGATACATCCTTGCCTAACCCTTAAACCGGTGTGATGTTTTGTTAAGATAATACGGGGTGGAAGGGACACCGACGCGAAAACGGTTACTATGTATTCAGTACATCATTCTGACCCCCCCACATAGAAATTTTTCATCGGTTATAAAAAAAAAACAGCTGTTCCATACAGTTTGAGCGTGTAGGTATTGCACTTTTGAAGGAAACAACAGATTTTTTTTTAATAACCGAGGAGGGCTTAGAATGATGTACTGAATACGTGGTAACCGTTTTCGCACCAGTGTCCGTTCCACCCCGTATTAAACAGCGTGTGCGTGTACAGAAAGTTGTGGTCATATTTCTGGGTGTGATTCGGGACGTCAAACTGAACAACATTCTCCATGGGACCACACCGAAATCCCGAAAAAAAAAAATGCTGCAGCTGTCCAGCACAAAACTTGAATACCTACTATACGCAAATGTAGGGACTGGCGATTTTTTTTCGCGATTTCGATGGTTAGCCCATGAACTACTGTTTATGGTACACCAGAGGTACACCTGAGAAAGTCCTCGTGGGGCAGTTGGTTAGAGGATTTGTTCTCTTGACTTGTTTCTTCATTATCATCATCATTTTAGCATAAAGACGTCCACTGCTGGACATAGGCCCTCCCAAGTATCGCCACATTGACCGGTCGCGTGCGACTCGCATCCAGCGGATCCGACTTGTTTCGTATTGTTACAATAACAAAAAACGGAATTTCACTTGCAATAATTTAACTACGTAACTTTATAGAGGACGAACTAGTTCTGTGATAGGATCAATTAATACCTAAATAAAGGAGATGATAAGTATATTAAATAAACAAACTTACCTGCCAAAGCGGCGAAAATAATTCCAAACTTCAACATTTTGTTTGGTCGATCGTTTCGTTACTGTTCTTAATTAGCAAATTCGTTTGTTTTTATAATCAATTATCTATCGTCGTCTCAACCGATTACCAGATATAAGAATTTGATAAACTGTTTTGAACGGGAATTGAGAGATAATATCCTTTATTTTATAATTAAACGTTGAGTACGACAGAATTTCGTTATAATTTTCTGTTTCTTACAATTTCTGGTCGATATATCCTCATGCGGCTATTTTCGCTTTCATCAGAATTAAATTTGATATTCTTGACCTTTAATTTGATTAGCCACGCATAAAACCTGTTTTAATCGATAGCTGGCATCAATACAAACAAGTTTTGCGTAACATAAAATTTTCTAAAGTGTCACGTTTCCGAGATATACACTATCTAAGTTGTGCTGAAGATGCCATCAGTCAATGGACTTTAACTTAGATAGCTCATATCTCGGAAACGTGACACTTTAGAACATGTTGTCTCAAACAAAACTGGTTTGTATTGATATCATCTATCGATTAACATAGGTTTTATGTTTTAAAAAATTTCCAAGCCCTTGATATGGGACCACCGCATATGGGGTAACTTCTAACAAATGAAAAAAATATGTTAAGAAAGAATTACGTAAATCGGTCTAGTAATCACGGAGTATCGGTGTAAATACATGAAAAAGAACTGGTGGAATACACAACCTCCTCCTTTTTTAGAAGTCGGTTAAAAATTGTTAAATTATTTTTAAGATCCTTGAAATTGAAAACATTACATACATAACATTATAATAACATCATAATAACATTAATTATTCTCTCAGCCTCCCTTTATAAGTTTCTCAAAGTTGTTCTTACTAAACTTTGCCCGAGGTAAATATATTCTCGAACAACCTCGAGAGGACCGCCATTTACAACAATAAAACGTCCTGGGGTGTCGTCGAAGTTTACCCTGATACCAATGCGTATTGAAGAATCAATTAGGCCTTCCAGCATCTACTGCAAATCGAGCAGCGATTCAGCCAGTATGACGATGTCATTTAATAATTTTACTAATTTAAATTATAGATAAATCGAATTTAGAAAAACGAGCACCACAAGTAAATAAATGTTATCGTCATTTCTGAGAAAAGCGAGTGACTAAGTGTATACGGAGTTAGCCAAAGCCAAATATTTATCATGTACTACTGTACTGCAAAATTTTTATCGTCGCTCGCTTTATTTCATTATCTGATAGCAGTTTACTGAAAGATATATGTAGGTTACCAGGAAGCGAGGCGCTACCGAGTGACATGCCATTATTTACACACAATTGTTGTGATCGCTCATCCAGCATTTGCTGCGATAGATACGAAGCATTGAAACGCGAAGATTGACGAGAAAATCCGTCCAAAGTAAGATTTCGTGGTATCGTGGCGAATGACAAGAAAATCTGCTGAAATTAGGCTTGACAGACTAAAATGTTGGTGCCAGAAATCTTTATTTCTATATTCTGTAGAAGTCTAGATCTGCAACTTAACTGAAAATTTCAAATTTGGGACATGGAAATTTTTCATCGGTATTTTTTGTTTTCGCAGCAAATGTTGTGTGACGATCTTACCACGATCGTGAGGCAAAAGTAGCCAAAAATTGCATGGAACAGAGACGTTTAGAGGGAGAAAGGGAAGGCCTTTGTCCAGCAGTGGGACACAAGGTAGGTTTTTTTTAATTTTTAATGAAAAACATATTTGTGGGTGGGTTTAGAATGATGTACTGAATATGTGGTAACCGTTTATGCGTCGGTGTCGTCTCAGCCACCCTGTATAGCTCAACATCATTTTGTCTACGAAAATTAGGTAGAACACACTCGCATAATCATTACTCATGTGCCACTTAAAGAACTGATAAATAATACGGCATAAGCCTTATTATTTATCAGTTCTTTAACAAATCACAAATTTAAAAACAAAGAATCAATCAAAACGAATCAGTATTAAATCATTGACATGTTTGCGATAACGGTTTGACAAAGTCACGGCCAAAAATGATTAAAATAATAAACAATTGTAATTGTAAGATTTTCCCCAATCGTACTTATAGGAACGTAATCATTTCGTCCTTATCAGTCACTACTGATAAAAGTTACGGCGCGTAACCCGAATCATTAGGTCATACTACTACTGTTAATAAAGATTTTATTACTTTATTTTTACTTTATAGAAAAAAAATTTCAAACACCAGAGAAACGGCATTGTTAAACACTGTTTTAAGGTTTCACGGTTTACAACTTAACTTTTACCTACTGTCACTTACGGGATATCTTCCGTTATTGTTCATTATTTTGAGCTCTCGATATCAACAGTCAACCCGCGATCATGGCGCTTGCAACAACGCCGAAATATCGGGAGTTCAAAATAATTAACAATCACGGGAGATATCCCGTAAGTGACAGTACCTATAAGTTTAACGGCATTGTTTTTGAACATTCAAATACTAACAGCTTACAGTATGACGACTTTAATCGATCGATATTTTAAACTTGGTACATTTATTTTAATTTCGTGTTCCCGCCCACCTGTTCCCCATTTAAATATTTGCAAATTGTTAAAACAATATGTTGCCAAAACACAAAACGAGTATGGTTATGCTAGTCTTTGTCCCGACAAGAACTAATAGAATTTTAAATATATTGATTTTAGCGGAAATCGTAGCTGGGTAATTCTAATTTGTATATTTATAGCATTAAAAAAGCTGTACCAAATATGTTATGATAACAATTCATCTTTATGCGCCTCTTAATTATTTCGAAAGGAATTAAGTATTCCTATCAACAAATAAAATAGACGTAACGAGAGGCAAGTTTTATTTACTCATTTACTAAACCAACAGCGAACTGAACAACATTCACCAAGGAGCCAACATGGTGATCTCAAAAAAAAAACCGCGATTACGATATCCCATGGAGAACGTTGTTCGATTTTACTCTTTAAATATATGACCATATTTAAATACATTTTGCTTCTGAGTAAAACCTAGCAAAATTTTTAGATAAGATTTAGTAAAACACGTAGTTTGAAAATATCTTTAATCACTCTATATCTTATTTTTGAAGTTGTCAATCAGCATTGAACTCTTTAGGTATTTTTAGGGGACCGTAATCCCCTTGGTGGATAGATGACATTTTCTAAGAATGTTCGTAATCTGTGACGTCTTTGCTAATCGTGTTTTGATGACGTTACTAGTGGGGCCACAGCTTATACAAGGGGGTGAAATTTGGCACACCGATACTTTATAACCTGGATTGGATTAACGTTTTAGAATACTTTTTATCCCGGTAGTACGATCCCGTGGGATAATAATATCCCGCGGGCATAAGCTAGTAAGTGATAAACGCCTCTTCTTGCAATTCAATGGATTAATAATAGGCTGATATTGTCATTGTGATTTGCAGGCTCAAGTTGGCTACTGCAGATCTAATCCGGCCAGATGGACTGTAATCGAACCATTTCGACGGCCCTGACAAAGGAAATGCCACACCTTCTCTCGAGCCTGTCGTGCACAACTATATGCAGTTGTGCACTCTCCATAACTTAAATGAGACTATTGATAGAGGTACGCAGGTTGCTACATAATAGTCGTTCAAAAAGTCATCGATTCGAGAAGTCAAACGTGAACAATACTCAAATAATACTCAAAAGAAAATTGGCAAATAATGAACTGTTACTGCAGTGAGCGGAGTTTTCGTAGCTAAATTTTGGGCCAAATCTTTTTGTGGTTTTTGCCATCAATACGCTTAAAATAATATTGTGAATTAAATGCCTACTTTTTATAAACAAAGAACTATAAGGTTTGGATTTATATAAAAAGGAAGTATATTTTAATACATCGCTAAAAATTCAAGAGGGAAAAAAAAGTGTAAAGTGTTACGGAAGTTGAAGTCTTCATTACGGTTCACGTGACATATAGATCAGATCTATTAGTCAAAAGTGTAGACAGAAATCCATTGTCTTTTATGCGAAGTTTAGAGGCTTCAGTCTGTAGTCCGATTAAACGTTTGACGACATCTCGCAGAGAACGGTGTAGATGGAGGAACGCACGGAGGGGTGCCTCCTAGCGGAAGCATTGGCAGAAAAGACTGAATTGTGTACAAGGAGATCAGAAGTCTTTTCCCAGTATTGGGACCATACAAGTAAACTAGATTAGAATATTAGGTTCAACATGACCTATGCCTTTCGGCCTATATACAGCACTGGACCGTGACATGCAGAGTTGATTGACTTAATAATATACAGGGTGGAAGGAACACCGTCGCTAAAACGGGTATTCAGTACATCATTCTAAGCCCTATCCACATAGTCGGCGTCCCTTCCACCTCGTAGAGTATTTAAGCATGCCTACATCGTTAACTTATGTACTCGTATGGACAACTCGAGAAAATTGAAACAAAATTTTCAAATAGATAAGTATAGTTTATTTTGTTACAAAATCATTCAATCTTTTTTTTTTTATTGGCCTGGTATGTCCCGCTGCTGGGCAAAGGCCTCTCCCATATCATTCCAAGTACTCTTCTCTTGGGCCACCTCGAACCAGCCCTATCAATCTTCAATCTTAGAACGGGAAATTTCTTCCGGTGCTGAGTCTGTAGAGATGGTCGTAACTGAAAACAAAATTATAAATATTATAATATCAGTCAATCGTAGGGTTTTTCAAGGCATAAAACCTAACCTTGCTCTTAATAACTTTTACAAGATTTACGTACTAACCTAATACTAGTGTTTAAGTTGTTTATGTTCTTACTAACAGAAATTGATTGTATGATTTGAAAACAAATTATTATTATAATATTGTGTTGATTCGTAGTTGATTCGTAGTTGACTATTTTTCTGTGCTTCTATTCCTGCTTAAAATAATAAATGCTATATTTACCCTGGTTTAGTTAAATCTGTGCCACCTACAATCACTGGAGTTCCTCTACAGTTAAGCATCAACAGTGAATTTGATCTGCATGAGGGTGCAGATAGATGGCCGTGCATAGATGCTGCAAACAGCTCGTAGGCCCGGTTATGACTACAGGAGTGGCTAAAGCAACCTGGTTGGTTGGATCCACCGTTAGCATGGATGTCTTTATGTCCAAGTGAAGTTCCAATACCGTAAGCATTTAGACCTGAACTATCCGTGTGCAGAACTTCGACGTAATGAGCGTCAGTATTCCTTAAGCGTTGAGAATTGCTGCCCCAACCACTACCAGATGGGTCCAGCCCTAGAAAAATAAAATGAAAAATAAGGTGTCAAGAATGTGTTTGTGAATCAAACGATCTATTGCAGTGAAAAGAGAGGAAACAATTCACTTACCGGTTATTCTACCAACTACTCCAAGCGAAAGTCTTAACTGTCTACTAGCAATGCCAGCAATGTGAGCTCCGAGGCCAAACCCAACCAAATGCAGTTTGCTCACGTCCACCCCTGGGCCAACAGATGTCCTCTCAAGATCATTTTCTGGACCACCGGGAGGGACATTGGGAGATCCGCCAGAGCCATCAGAGTTTCCATGTGCAACTAACCATCTTATGAATCCGCTTAGCTCATTAGTTAATAGTGGTACATATGAAACTGCGGTTGAGTAACTATGGCGAGCTTCATTTTCCCAGTCAACCACTATGGCGTTAAATGCTCCTTGAAAGTCGAATAATTCTAAAATAAAAATAAAAATGGGTGAAACCATGTAATGAAATCTCATTATTGCTAATTCAAGTTGAGACAAAAGAAATACTGAAGGGATTGCAGTTGCGTTACCAAAAGTGTTATTAGAGATTTCTGTAAATAAGATCATACTGGGACTAAGAAATACAGGACTTACTCACCCCTGAGGATTAGTGTATTGAATTCGTGGCCCACTCCTCCGCCGTGCCCATGGATCAATATGATTGTTTTGTTTTCTCGTTTGAACTCATTCGGCAAAAAGCTGTCGGACCGACTCATATTCACAGGTGCTTGCCGGTTAGTCCTTATAAAATAAAATTAAGAGGCAATTAGGTTGTGTTAACTGAAAAATGCATTGTTTACAAAACTGCGAGCAAGAGATTATGACTGAGTCTGTTCCGTCGCCTGTTAAAGTAAAAATAATTATGTTCTATTGTACTTACACTGTGAATAGGCGATATTGTCTTTCTGCTTGTGCTACATGAAACACTGCAAAAAAAGAAAAAGAAAAATTTGAGTGATGAAAAATCTAAGATGATGATGGTATTGATAGACTCTTTGATGGGGTGTTGTCGCTATAATTACTGTTTCCTAACCTGGTAGCGTTAATTATCGAAAATATGTCGATGACTAATGGAAGGGTACTTTGAATCAATCAAGTAGGGGTCCGCATGGGCCGATGCCTGCCAGGGCTGCGGGACTGTTCGAAAGAGATACCGTGGCCCTGGAACATAAAGGGCAAAGAAGGAACATGGGTGGGTTTTAGTCAGTACAAGTCTGACACTCCCCTCCGCTCCGCCCAGAGTGGGGGGGGTCATTTGATGATTTCCCATCCGGAAAAAAAAAAGGGTACTTTGAATGACTTTAAATGAATATCTACCTAATTATTAATATTCATTGTTTGTCTCTGGGCTCGAATGTCACACAAAGTGTTGTTATGTATTTTTTTTTTCATGAATTCAATAACACCTCCGCCCGGTTCTCTCCCCTTTTAGCCGTTTCCATGAGTAACGGTGATGTGCTCTAATATGGTTAGTTTCTATAGTATGGTTACAATATCAGCGGAAATAGCAGCTGCTGCCCAGGCGTCTCCGTGCTTTCTCGTGAGAATGCAGGAGGTAAGCCGTAATTGCTTGGGCTCCGTTTCCGATACCGTTCGGAATCTATGTTTTGATTACTTTGAATGTTTTACTTGCAATAATTTCACTATACAAACCTATAAGACATGATAGGTACAATGAGAACAACACTTTGATAACGGAGGTGATAAGGATTATTTATTAAATAAATTAACTTACTTGCCACAACAGCCAAAATAATACCAAATTTCAACATTTTCCTTGATTGACCGTTTCCTTACTGTTCTTAATTTACGAATTCGTTTGTTTTTATAATAAGTTGACTATTATCGTCACAACAGATTATACCAGATAACACATCGTGATACCCTTTTAATGAGAATTGAAAATGCCTTGCTTATCACAAATAAAATAAAATTAAATCTGTTGAATCCACATAGTAGGTTTTCACGACAGAGCTGTGCAGATGGCAATATACTGGTTGGCTATTATTTGAGTCCATCGGCACGTAAAAAAGAAGAAGTTTTTATCTTCAGAAACCGATTACGTAATCATTTTCAGTAGATAGTATTTTTTTACGAAAAGTAATTCCTACGTATCGTTTTCATCTAATCAGAACAATACGCATTATGGTTCGAAAAGTAAGCTTTATCATTATAAAATGAGGACGTTTTCCATATATAATGTTCTAATACTTTTTTTAAGGTCAAGAAGGTCTTCCCTATTTTTTATTTATTTATTTCATTAAGGTTCACCAACAATTGTTACAGATATTATACAGATAGGAACATATCAGTAATTGTGTCTTAAATCTAACTGCACAACCAATTACAGGCAAATACCACATACAAAATGCTCTTTTAATTATAAATTTAATTTGAAAGACTTAATGTACTTAAATTCTAGATAATTATATTAAATATTAAAACTAATTACGTCTGACAAACGTCGATATTGAGTCTGCGTAGATGACAACTAGGTCGCTATTTATAAGACAATATTCGGATCAAGTAAGTATACTTTTAAGGACGCTGGTGGAAGATTTTCTTCCTGTCTCCTTTACGCGTCCAGAAAATTAGATTGACGATGATGAACGGAAGTGAAAGTTCAACTTGTAGTATTAATTATGTATTTGTTGGAGATTTATGGTAAAGATCTTTTTGCTACAACGCCATTTGTGTGAAGAAGGGTATATCCTTTGCTGTTCATTGAAAGTCCGCTCTCATCTCAGAAAAGTTCTTCAAGTTCTGAAGCTGATGTCGAGAATAACAGAATGTTATCACCAAAGCGAAACTTTGTTAGCTGATGACCATTCATATAATTACGCCTCCAGGCAGCTTGTTAAAACCTCCAGCAATGCGTTTGTGAACAGCTTAGGTGAAAGTGGATCACCTTGTTTGAGACCTTTTTTATGTTGAATTTTGGATTAGAAATATGTAATAACGTTAATATATTTAACGTTCGAAGAGGGACTTTGACGGATGGTAGCAATCATGTCAGTGTTGGTGTGCGATACGTTTTGGGACTCATAACTGAGTGATGGTCTATACTGTCGAATGCCTTAGTATGGTTCACTAAGACTGGGTAAAGTGGTTTGCTAAATTCTCAGAAAATCTATGACTTGGTTGATAGTATGGAGGTGATTGGTTGTAGAGAAGTGAAGTCGAAATCCAGCTTGTTCGAGAGGTTGACGAAGTCAGAAGAGCGATACGGTTCTATGTTTGTTAATAAATAGTTCGTATAAATGTGAATTGAGGTTCAAAGGGCTAGCTTGAGAGTTTAGCATTGTCATCTTTATTTTACCCGACTACGGCTAAGCAAAAAGAAAGGTTATTATTTTGTGGTTGTGTATGTTTATCTGTTCCCTCATATCTTCTAAACTACTCATCATAACTGAACTCGAGAACTGAAGAGACCGTTGAACCTTGTAGGGACTGATAGGATGCACAGGGTCAGGGCAATAATACCTAAGTGAAGTGTTTAGACTGTTTGCGTTAATCAAGGGAAAGATTTTTGTAGAATTTCGTAACTGTATCGATAATTTTGCTTGAACTAAGTACTTTTTTTCTTCCATATCTGTCATTTGTGTTAGAAATTCTGACTCTTCCCGTCGTGATTCCCTGTTCTAGTTCACTTTAACTGCCGTTAGATGTTACTTAATAAAACTTTCAGAATAATGTTTGTATAACGATCTATCGTCGTATCGTAACGTCCATCTTTTTTGGTCACTGTTGATTTTTTATAATGTTACTATATTGACTCTGAGAGCTTAAGTGTGTGGTGTGACCATTTTGTTCCATTATCCCCAAAATATTTTATATACTTTATTACTTTTTTTTTTTTGTAATTACTTTTTTTTTTAATATCTTAATTATCTTCTTTTGTGATGTTTTTTGTGTAATCTGTTGTAGATGAGGATTTACTTCGCCATCAATAACACTTAGATAGACCTCTACTAAATGTACAGATACCCTTTGAAAATAACACTGCCATGTCACTTTGTCAACATCAATGGTAAGTGAGCTAGAAATTAGCCGAATATATTTTACGTGTTTTTACAAAACCAAATCTTTTATACACTCCTCAACATAATCTACCTATCACATAATTTAGTTCCATGTTATCATGGAGGAGGATCGGTACCAACGCCAACAGTGCGTAGTCACTGTTGGCGTTGGTACCAACGCCAACAGTGACTACGCATTATCAAGCTCTATTCGGGTCTGATAAATTAATTGATTTATTAGCAGACATCGATCAGTATAATCGTTAAATGATCTTTCCAATGACACATACAAGCATATTTCGCCCGTAATTGTTCAGTGAGGACATTTTGCACATTCAGGTGGAGTAAAATGTGAAATGAAAATAAGTAATTATGCAAGTAAAAAGTTCATTATTTTGTTCATAAAGCAATCCAATTTTAGAACGGGAAACACATACGCGAACATTACCGATGCACTACAGAAGCGAGGCAGCCCCACCAGCATCCTAAAAGCGTTATTATACTGAACGCGGAGGTAAGAACGCGAAGGTACTTAAACTTCTGCAAAGGTGTGCCATACAGGAGGCACTCTGTCAGGGCTTTTACCCCCAGCCTTAAAGACCATAACCACAGACTTTTAACAGTTATACGCCAAGCCATGTGCTTTGGCATAAGTCTCACACTGAACAACCAAAGACTGACGCACTCACCACCACCAGCAAAAAGTCCGTTCACATAGATGTTGGAAAGCTTTGGTGAGCTCACCCCCCCCCCCCTCTGCCACACCCCACACTCCAACCCGTACGGACGAGAAGCCCATCGCACAATGTGATCTGGTTTCCATACCAAAACTTTAAAATGGTAACGAGTTCTATCGGCAGAGGTCCAGTAAGCAAGCGTAAATCGGCGTCTCGCGCTTCACATAGTATGTGACAGCATGCTTAAGACACAAAGCTTCACTCTCCGTTGACAACCCAGCTCTGAATCCGAACTGGTTATCATGCAAGGTTACACTTTTATTTAATTACGTATTAAGCATGCTGTCAGAAACCTTCGATATCACAGTAGCTAGTGAAATGGGTCTATAGTTACTACTGTCGGCGAGGTCACCAGTTTTGTTTTTAGCAATTGGCACAACCACTGTTCGCATTATCTCACCAGGCAGGTAACTATGGCTCATGCAGAAGCTATACAGCATAGCAAGTACCCTAGCTAAGTGAGGGCCAGCATATCGGAGAAACTCACCAAAGTTTTTTTATAATCGACAGGTTTAGGAAGCATAGCGAACAAACATACAATTATTTATTTTTATTTATACATAGCTGATAACGATATAATTATGTAGATAAAGACAACGACAACGACACGATACGTGAAATGTAATTCCAAATGACAGTTGATGCTGCCATTATCCTTAGCTGCAAGTTGCCCACGTCTATTTGATCGATTTTGGAAAAAACTGTGATACACATTTCTCATACTTTTAACTGAAGAAAATGTACGCAAACTTTCAAGTCAATCGACAAATTCAACACATCACTTCACCCTCTTAGGGGTGGATTTTCAAAAAAACCTTTCGTAGTGAATACCTACTCTTCACAAAGAATACACTTTGAAAATTTCATGTCTCTAGGATCAGCGGTTTGGGCTGTGCGTTGATATTATTAGTCAGTCAGTCATGACTTTATATGTATAGATAGACTATATCTCGGAAACGTGATGCTTGAAAGATTTTATCTCATAAAATACTTGATTGTATTGATAACAGCTATTGATTAAAATTGTTTTATGCGTGGTTGCTGTTTTAAAATAACACAAAATGGCGGAATTTAGTCAAGTCAAACAAACCGCTTTTTGAAAGCTGTGGGCGATATTGTCAACTTTCAGAATTCATCGCTTTAGCAACAATGATTTTTTAATTGAAAACTACATTAGAATAAAAGCAGTTGTGAGTGAGTTGGACTGTTTGAGCGTTCCGTATAAACTTGTAGGTATTTTGTTATCAAACTAAATATTTACGGTTTTTAGATGTTTTCCTTTTCATGTGCTGTAAGACCAAAGAAACGATGAATGGACTGTGTGAAATATAATATTGGTAAGGGCAGGATAATGATGATGACCTGTGCTGTAAGACATTGCTCTTTGCCAAATTTCATGATTCTAGGTCAACGGGAAATACCCTATAGGTTTTGATTCCCTTGTGAAATCGCAAAATATGCAACATAAACGGTCTTATCTTTAGATCACGTTGACTTTTAAGTTTAATTTTTTCACTGTTCCAAAGAGCAGCATACTTGAGTATTTGATATTAATTTCATCTTGATACCTCCACGCCTTCCTTAGAAAAAGGGCCTTGACAGACGGTCAGTCGGATGGACAGATGGACAACAAAGTGATCCTACAAGCCTTTTAGGATAGGCATAAACGGAACTGAGGTACGGAACCCTAAACAGTAATAGTTTATTCCTAAACTCGGTGTGTAAAAAATAAATACCTAAATATGTCGTCTATTACCTAAATAGGTAATAGACGACAAACAAACAAACAAACTGATTCAAGTGAATCAGTTTGTTTTAGTACCTTCAATACAATTTGAATTATTCTCTTTAACTTAAGTAGTTTCTTTGTATGTGTGAGGTCAAATAAAGTAAGGCTGAGATTTAATTCAAGTATTTAAGAAGGCTATTTACTCCAATAAATTAACGGTGTAGGTAAATCAAGGAAAGTCAAGAAAACGAGAAAGCTAGGTAAGAAAAATTTGGTTTATTTCTTCAAAACACTATCGATTAGGTATTAAAACGGCCAGCTTCCTCTGGTGTTGATTCTGTAGACAGAGGCTGCAGTTATCCTGAAAAAAAAAACAGATGTTTGTTACTTTTTTCATCAAATGGGTTCAGTAAGTTTTTGCACGACAATAACTACTGTACAGATTTAAATTTCATCAGAATAACACAAACTACATACAAGGTGTAAACAGCCCCTTCACGAAGTCGTCCACCAAGCATTATATACATTAAACGACTTTTTTTTTGAGTTGAAAAGTCATGTGTTATGGTAGGACTCAATGTAACGTACTCAAAACATTATGCTGATGGATGCACTGAATAATATCGGGTCGTGGAGGTATTTACAGTAAAGTTACATTAAAACTTGTATTTTAATAAAAAACTTGTGAAAAAGTTGGAATTTTGACCCCCAATACCTCCGTAACTATAAGGTGAAAAAGGTATGGTCGAAAACAAAAAAAATATCCCAATGACGGGAGAAAACAAGTGCCTTTCCGCTTCGTTAAGAGTTCTTTTACAGTATTACAGAGTATTGGGAAAAAAATAATTGAAGTTAGTAGACATTAAAAACCATATTTTATCTACCAACGAATTTCTCAGAAGTAGCCACGGATTCTGGATATGACAATAGCCCGGTTTATGACAATAGGCTTACCTCCTATTACATGGGACGTAAACATAACTGGCGAAATGTGGGTGCACTATTAGGTACACTTCTGCCTAACCCTTCGGGGATTATATTAGCTATAGCTGTTTTGACATGGAAAAAAATTCTATTGCGAGCAGGGTTTGAAGGAAGGGATTTCGAGAGCTGTGAGCAGGGTGCGATTGTCTAATTGGTTAAGACGTCCGGTGTACTAAATCGGAAGGTCGCAGGTTCAAACCCTGCTCGCACTAGAATTTTTATTTCCATGTCAAAATAGCTGTGGGAACTACAGCTGTTTTGACATGGAAATACGCAGGGTTTGCGTATAAAAATATAAAAAATTACATAAGCTATGTTATGTAAGGATCAAATAAACACAGTAAAAATAGTAAATACTAGCTACATACCCGGTTATTTTATCTATATTTGTGTCACCAACGTGTAAAGCATCTCCTGTACACCTGTTAATGTTCATTTGCGTTATTGTGCTGCATGGATATCCAACTAGATTACTGTTGGACAAAGACGCAGCAAACAGCTCGTAGGCCCGGTTATGGCTACAAGAGTGGCTGAAGCAGCCTGGTTGGTTGCTTCCCCCGTTGACGTAGAAATTTACTTCTCCAATTGCTGTTCCTATACCGTTGGCATAGGAACAGGAATGAGGAAGACCTAAACCATCTGTGTGGATAACTTCGACGTAATCAGCGTCATCTCTTCTCAAGTGCCCAGAAGTGTTGATTTCCCATCCACGTCCATCTGGATTCAATCCTAGAAATTACAGTACACGTGATCAAAATCAAAATCAAAGCATTTATTTCAAGTAGGCCAGTTACAGGCACTGTAGAATTGTCGAAACAAAGACAACAGTAATAAATAAAAGTAGTCACAGTCCCAGTCACAATGCATAAGAACAGTGAAAGTACTGTAGTTGCCCTTTCCCTAACGTAGATCTCTATGGAGAAGAACGGGCAAGAAACTCCATGGAGACTCTTTTAAATCAGAATACTTTTACGAAACCTTGGTTACATCATTCATGTTGAGATAGTAGATTATGTGAGAACGATGTAGCAAGATGAAGAATGATTTAAAAGTGTCCATAGTAAAAACAATTCAAAAATAAAATAATTAATTCAAATAAGCCGTGGCAACCAAGAGAAGATCAGTCACAACTGACAGCGCCCGTTAACGAACATGACGCATGTATCAACACCATTCCACTCAACCATTTTGAAGGAAACTAAATGATCCGACACACACGCCACCATCAGCGAGACATTTAAGTGAGCATGACATACTCTTAACCACCAGGGCAAATTCAAGTCAAGAAAAGACGTAGGTTTCCAGCGAATGAAAGCTGTCTAGTACATAGTACTCACTTAATGTGGGCTATGCGGTTATATAATACTAAAGAGATTGCACCCCTGTCCTTGTGGAGCAGGACCGGCATTGAGCCAAGCATTTTTATCAGCGATATAATCGCCCAACTTGTAATATGCTGGCTGACATAGTGTGCGTTTAATGCATGTTTTAAATTTCGTTTCATTCAGTTCAAGAATACTTTGTGGAATTTTATTATAGTATCTCAAACAGTCCCCATGAAAGATGAGTCTACTTTACCGAGTCTGAAGCCTGGCTGAACTAATTGGTCTCTATTTCTAGTACCGTAATTGTGTCTGTCACCTATTTTATTAAAAAGATGTAGATTTTTTCTTACATACGTTATGTTTTCGTAGATGTATTGACAATGTACCGTCATGATGTTAATTTCCTTAAACAGTTCCCTTAAAGAATCACGCCTACGAAGATTATATATGGCTCTGAAGGCTCTTGATTGATAAGTAAAAAGGTTTTGAGTAATTTACAACGAAGTATAAGCATAATGATGCATGATGGAGTTTGTACCGTATTTATCATTATAGTTCTAAAACTATAGCTTAATAAGAATTTTAACTGTTATCAAAAGTGACCACATAACGGTATGCACTTATTTCGTACATGAACTTTTTTTTTCAATACGTTATTTTATGTAAAACATAACATAAAATCATTTTTTAAACAGTAAAACTTCGTAATGATTCATAGGCATCAAAATAAACCTCATTATTTAGGACGTCCTTACAAGTTTACGTCACGTTGCAAACATTATAGAAATGTTACCTATTTTTAAATGTATGAAAAAGTACCTAATCCCATTCCAAGAAAAAAAGCAGTTCTAGCGATTCTGATTTGATGTTGATGACGATACTGACTTACAATGTAAGTAACTTATATTTAAATTGTAAAATACAGTGTAAAATGTTGAATAATTATATGAAACTCTCTTTCAAATTAATTATAATTATTGATCTGATCAGTACTGTCTCAGCAATAGTCACAATTATTTTAACAGCTGTCATTTTAATCGAGCTGTTTTATGAACTTTATGCCACGTTAGTGGACCACGGCATTCTTAGTTATGCTAAAAATAAATAATAATAGTGGTGATATGACTCAAATGTGCCAAATATTCACTGCAAACCTATGATAGATCACCAAAATATAGGGTGTAAACAGCCCCTTCACGAAGCCGTCAACCCAGCATTGTGTTCATTAAACTTATTGACTTTACGCAAAAATTATTTGTGGAAAACGACTTTTTTTTGGGGTGAAAAATCAAGTTGTACGGTAGGACTCATCGTGACGCACTCAAAACATTGTGTTGATGGAAGGAATTAATAGTACGGGGATGTGGAGGTGTTCAGATAAAAATCTTACATTAAAACAAAGTATTAAAAAAAAACTTGTGAAAAGATAGAACTTTGACCCGCAATACGGTACAGATTAGAAAAAAAAAATGATTGCAATGACGGGGAGAACAAGTGCCTTTCGGCATCGTTAAGAATCTTGTTACACACTTTATAAAAGAAAGGTAACACTTACCAGTGATTCTACCAACTTTGTTTTCTAGTTGTCTGCTAGCTAAGCCAGCAACATGAGCTCCAAGGCCAAAGCCCACCAAATGCAAGTTTTTCACATCCGCCACCACGTGGTTCGAATGGTATAGTACCTTTAACTCTGATATAAACGTGGCCAATTCAGTAGCTATTAATTGAACTGTTGTTGACGCTGTCGTGTAAGATGTACTAGCGTCGTCTTCCCAGTCAACCTCTATGATCTGATCATGTTGTCGATGGATTAATGTTTCTGAAAGAAATCGTGAAATAAAATTACCATACAATCATCATCATCATTTTAACCGAAAGACGTCCACTGCTGGACAAAGGCCTCCCCCAAGTACATTGACCGGTCCCGTACGACTCGCATCCAGCGGATCCCTGCAACCTTCACCAGGTCATCGGTCCACCTGGTGGGAGGCCTTCCAACGCAACGTCTTCCGGTTCGCGGTCGCCACTCCAGAACTTTTCAGCCCCATCGGCCATCCGTTCAGCGAGCAATGTGCCCTGTCCACTACCACTTAAGTTTGGAAATTCTTCGGGCTACGTCGGTAATCTTGGTTCTCTTGCGGATTTCCTTATTTCTAATTTGATCACGCAAAGAAACTCCGAGCATAGCCCTCTCCATTGCCCTTCGGGCATACAATATTATATGTAAATTAATCACACTCACATTTTAATAATGGTAAGGGTTAGATTAGACGTTTAACAACACAATCAGAAATCAGTGTGAAATTTAAGTTTAAGTAAGCTGTTTAGATGATGAAATAGTACTTACCGTTTCTGATTACGAAATTGAAATCGTCCGACGGCCCTCCAAGGTGCCCATGAATCAATATCACTGTACTGCCACCAGCATTTTCCACCGCGCCGCCGATGGCCAAGACTGTTCCTCTTGGGTTAGCCCTTCACAGACACGAATTTATTTGTAGGTTATCTTACAATGACACACATATCACTTATACCTGATCGTTTCCATCAAATCTTTCTTATTAAGGGCAACGATTTAGGCATCACCTAGTTTAAGTGAAAGGTGACAAAGGGTACAAGGCTTCAGGCCTTGCACAATGTTTATAAATATTGGCAAAATTTATGAAAAAAATCCTACTTTTTCAAATCACAGCACACAGCTGGAACTTATTTTTTTATTTATACCCGTTTTTACTCACACTAGGTGACGCCTAAATTATTGCCTAAATAAGAAAGATTTTATTTGATTTATAAAATATTTATTTATGTAATAACTATAATAATCATATTTATTAATAAAAAACGTAATAAAGAAGTTTTTTTTTTGTTTTAGTCTATACATAGATGTATCGCACACTGCGATGCATCTATGTATAGATGCATCTATACAGTTAACTTACTGATTGAAAAGTACATATTTAGTCCGCTGTCCATAACACACTGAAACATAAAATTAAAATATTTCAATAGACACATTCATGGGGATTAACACAAAAAAAATAGATTAGCCACACATTCTTCTTCTTAGCGTGTCGATGGCAATCTAAATTGATTCATCCCAAAATTTGGCGATATTTTTGACACTTTCAGTAGCGTCCAACAGCTTCTGTAATGTACAATCACAACAGGACAGGCAAGACACGATGTCAAATGTCCCATCGGTTGTGGAACAACACCAAACTCCAGGGCCGAATCATTTATGAAGCTCCACCAGCATAACCGCATCATAACCTACGATGCGTAACTGGTGGAATGTACCTAGCTTATTACTATGCCACGGCAGTGGCTCTTCTCATAAAGAGGAGGTTTGAGTAGTAATCACCACATTTGCTTAAAACGGATTGGCTATTTAAAACTTATATTAACTTTATGTCCAGATTTCGTAACGATTTTCTCTTTTATCGATGTCACTGACATCCAATAAAGTTGCATTGGTAGGTCCTTGTACGGGTTTGAAACTTACCGTTCATGCACCAAGTGTGGGTACACTTCGTGCATGAAAGATGAGTTTGTAAACATAGGACCACCACCAAATATTTAAAATAATAATATAATAAACATAAATTGTTATAGCAGGGCTCCCCCTAATGCAACAATGTACTAACTTAACTCATAGGTGCAATAGACAATAGTTAGATAATAATCATAAAGTTGTGGTGTACTAAACACATCCGATCACTTCTTTTATTTTCCAAAGAAGACAGTCTGTGATAATAAAAGAAATGAAATATACGAATCACCAGTTACTTATTCAACGTAATAGGGGGCGAACTTATTGCCATCAACCGAACACAAATTCAGACTCCGTGCTGCTAATCCAAAATGCGAGTGTACTATAAAGGTATGCTTCTGCCTAATCCTTCTAAGATTACAGGAATAATATAATTTAATATGAAACTAACTTACCTGCTAGAGCAGTCAGAAGAATGGCGAACTTCAACATATTGCTTGATCGGTCGTTCCCTTACTGAGCAATATTTGTAAATTCGTTTGTTTTTATAATTTTCCGACAACTGTTGTCAAACCAGATTATCAATATGATAGCTAAACTTTTGCGTAATCAAAACTTAAATTTATCATCAATCATTCATTTATTTTTTAGCCCAAAGATATCGATAGCTGATCGTTAGAAAAAGGGTGCTATGATAAGATGATAAACAATCTCTATGTTATTGAATACTATTGTGATATTATCTTTTTTTGCTATATCCGCTCGCTTGCTTTCGATTGCAAAAAAGCCTTCGAACTTTGCTTATGAAATTTGACATTATACACGCGGTGCGGCCGCCCTCAACTTTTTTCACAATTTTACGTAAAAACGCGGCTCATTAGAACTTGATCTCTTAAATTAGATGAACGAATCAAAAACATTGTAGGCGAATTCATGAAAGACCTTTTAGAAGTGCTTAAATCGATTAAGATTTATTAACATTATTAGAAAGATGATAAAAAGAGTAAACTTAATCGAAATCCATCTTTTAAAATTGATCCATCCATCCGTCATATTAATATAATTTACTTTATAAATACAAGTTAAAGTTTGGTTTAAATTGGGACAGGGGTTTCTTACAGAATTTTAAATTAACCACATGTATTCTTCATTATATTTTTTCTTCGATTGTACCTAACTGTCAAATCCATGAAACTGGCTTATGGAAACTGTCGAGTTGACGCAACTGTCAAATTCACACAACTGTCCAATCAGCGAAACTGTCTAATCAACGATACTAGTGAATTAAATAAACTGACGAGTTAGGGAAACTGCCCAGTGTTACGCGAACTCCTTTATTATTTACTTTTTTTCATTATATTCGTACTACTCGTATAGTATTTTATTATTAAAGTAAGCTGATAATGTTAGATTTTGTAAACATGGAGCTGTATTAATTGCCCCTGTCTAGAACTCCTTCGACTCAGGAAAAAAAAACGACGGTGACGCCGACAATACGACAATAAATGAAAACACTGGTAATACTAGTTCATAGGAATATTTCAGGTTTCTATGACCTGGTCCTGAATCGCTATCATAAACCCTTCCGTCTAAGGAACGTTCTCCATGCTTTAACAATTCGTTCGACGCTAACTTGTTGACGTTAGGTTGATTAAGGTCGGGTTCAGTGACTTTTGGGTCCGTTCAGTGATTTTTATCTTTCGGTCAGTCTGTTGTTCATTACTTTGTGTTGTCCTGTCATACATGATCAAAGGGGTAAGTTTCTTGTCATTATACGCAACGGCTTTGTGTAGAGTTGAAGTGAAACTTTTATTATCAAAGTATGTTCTCAATGTTATTATTTGCTTGTTATATAGGTTAGTGATATTTATTATTTTTCCACCGTCGTTCCTTGGTAGTGTGAGTCTCTGTACACTTGACCTTGAATGGTGAGTCCTGTGTTTAGTGAGACTGGTGTTTATTATTCTTTGTAAGTTTTTGAGGTCGGTCTTGTTTCATTTTATGATGCCAAAGGAGTAGATGAGAATGTGGATGGCAGTGTTAATAGCTTTAATGGTGTTTTTAGCGTTTATTTCAGTGTTAAATATTGTTTTTAACCTATGCTTAAATTGCTTAGTGAGTGTAGTTTTGATTTCCTTACGCATAATCTGTTTAGCCTGTGTATTGTAAATACTAGATATTTAGGCGTCCCGTTTTCGTCTAATGAATCTATTGTCGCGCCTGTTTGCATTTGGTATGAATGTTTATATGTATTTCCTGCTCTTATTGAATTAATTTTTCATTCATCAATCTTAAACTCCATAGCTATATCTTTTAAGAATTGTTCAGTTACATCAGGTAGTTCATATAAGTCATTAGGAGACGATGCATAAAATTTGATGTTATCCATATAAAGGATGTGGATAGTGCCTCGTGGACTCGTATTGTTATCAGATCTTGTTTAATTTGTTGTTGATTTCTGTAAGGATCGATTAAATTGTTTTTCGTAATTCCTAAGCTGGTTATTCTGTGTTTTACATTTAGTGTATCTATTGTCTTTTTTTAATACTGTTAGTTTCTGTTTTAGAGTATCTAGAAAATGTTCAAGTTGTGTGTTAGGTTGTTCGTGTGATGTATGTATTCTGTGGTCTTTTAATATTATCTCAACAGCTTTGATTAGTTTTCTGCTGCTAACGCCTTGAATATACTGAGTTAATCTTCCAATTTTGGCCCTGATTGTCCTATTTTGTTTTCTGACCTTTTTTGCCATTTAGTTGAAGTCCACTACTACTGTCTACTCCTGTACCGCCTTTGCAGCTGTCCACGCAGCGCAGTAGATTACTGTATGGATATTATTGAAATTTGTGTCACTGGTAACTTGTTCTGGCGAAATTACTTTGTTTATGTAACTAACTACATATATTCGCTAACTTTTTTGATTACTTTTGCTTGGGTATGTAACTCCTTTGGGTGTCTTTGTAGTACAGTAGTGTTTGTGAGAATATTTCATCTATTTCAGAATTTCTAACTAGGCTTGTGTTCTGTATTAAGATGTATAGGGTGTTCTGGTCCAAGTTATTAATATTACCGTCTTCTATTTCTACTCCTATATTCTCTGTTTGTGGTGGCTCTATATTTTCTATTTCTATATTTCAGTGTTTGTGTGTAAATGTCCATTTCCTACGTCTGTATTTGACATTCTACTGTCAACTTGCCTTTGTACTCTGTTTCAAATAATTCATTTTCTACTAGTATTCCAGTAGTACGGCTACAGGTATTAAAATCAATTTTTAGTACATGTAGCCATGCTACTGGATTCATGCTGGTATTAACTATTACTCTTTTTTGGTCCGAAATGCATTGTTCGGATAACTGTGATAAATGGAGGTAACATTCTATGAATTCTTATTTTTTTTTTTTTTGCCAATCTGTCATATCCCTCTCATTTTTGTTGTCCTAAAATACATTTCATAATTGTTTCATTAAGTTCGTTGGACCATCGTCCTTAGTTTAGGTTCTGATTATAAGTGTGGTTGTGTGTCCGTTAGAGATGACGGAAACTCTGGTAATTCTAAGTCATTGTTGTGAGTTCTTAAATGGTTGCTTACTTCAAGCCTGACTGTATCGTATGTGGTGGAAAGTAATAACTTCTGAGAAACTATTGCTCTTCTTTGATCTCCAATTCTTTGCTTGGAGACTTTCATATTTGGATTTTTTTCAAAAAATCAGAGGAATGGTACCCGTGTTCAAAATACATTCTGTGACTTTTCTTATAATTTCCCATTATAAATCTTTTATTAGACGTAACTTCAAAGTTTTGTCGCCACTTTTGCTGACAGCTGTCATTCCAGTCAAGTTATATTTCAAGGACTATACCTAGAATATGATTAACACAAAGCACCTGTGTTGGTACTTTAAAAAAAACAGCCAAAACTACATATGGACGGTTTTCAGATTTTTTCTTTAACATGTCCTGTAAGACCAAAGAAACGATGAATTGAAAGCTGTGTGAAAGATGATATGGCTAGAAAGGAAGTGACCACAAAGTGATTCTAAAAGGGTTTCTTTTTAACGAGTGAGGTACGGAACCCTAATGAGTAATGATTTTTTTCGTGAACTGAGTGTATTATCTATTACCTTATTATATAGGTAGTGTACTTGAATCAGTTTGTTTTAGAACCTTCAATACAATTTGAATTATTCTCATAAACTTAGGTAGTTTCTTTGTACGTGCTATGTCAAATTAAGTGAGGCTGAGATTTAATTCAAGTATTTAAGAAGGCTATTTACTCCAATAACTTAATGATGTAGGTAAAGTTAAGGAAAGTCAAGAAAATAAGTATTTAGGCAGGTAAGAAAAATTGGTTTATTTTTTCAAAAAACAATAGATTATTAAAACGGCCAGCTTCCTCTGGTGTTGATTCTGTAGATCGAGGCTGCAGTTATCCTGAAAAAAAAAACATATGTTTCTTACTCTTTTCATTAAATCAGTTAAATATTTTTTTTTCACGACAATAACTACTGAACGGATTTAAATTTAACTTTACAGTAATAATGCTTATACATCAGAATAAAAAATAAACTACGTACAAGGTATAAACGGACCCTTCACGAAGCCATCAACCAACCATTCTGTAACCATCAAACTAAGTAACTCTACGCAAAAGTTAATGCTGGAATCGACTTGGTTTTTGCGGTGAAAAGTCATGTTTTACGGTAGGACTTAATGTAACGCACTCAAAACATTGTGCTGATGGATTCACTGAATAATATAGGGTCATGGAGGTATTTATAGTAAAGTTATTACAATTTCCTTCAGTAAAATCTCAGTAGCAGCCACGGAGTCTGGATTTATGTCCGGTTGATGGCAATAGGGTTGCCCTCTACTACATGGGACGTAATCATAATTGGCGAAATGTAAGTGCACTATTATATACATCTCTGCCTTTGGGGTTTTCAGGCGTGATGTTGTGTTAGGATCAAATAAACACAGTAAAAACAGTAAGTTCTAGCTACATACCCGGTTATTTTATCTATATTGGTGTCGCCGACGAGTAAAGCATCTCCTCTACACCTGTTAATGTTCATTTGCGTCATTAGCCTGCATGGATATCCAATTAGATTACTGTTAGACAAAGACGCTGCAAACAGCTCATAGGCCCGGTTATGGCTACAAGAGTGGCTGAAGCAGCCTGGTTGGTTGCTTCCCCCGTTGACGTAGAAATTTACGTCTCCAATTCCTGCTCCTATACCGTTGGCATAGGAACAGGAATAAGGTAGCCCTATACCATCTGTGTGGATAACTTCGACGTAATCAGCGTCACGTCTTCTCAAGTGCCCAGAAGTGTGGATTTCCCATCCACGTCCATCTGGATTCAATCCTAGAAATTACAGTACACGTGATTAAAAAGTAAAAAAGTTTTGAGTAGTTTTACAACGAAGGATAAGTACAATGAGGCAGGATGGAGTTTGTACCTTATTTATCATTATAGTTCTAAAACTATAGCTTAATTAGAATGTTAACTCTCAGCAAAAGTGACGACATAAAGTTATGCACTTATTTCGTACACAATATTTTTTTTCAAAACATTGTTTTATGTAAAACATAACATAAATCATCATCAATCATCATTCTAAAGCAGTAAAACTTCATAATGATTCATAGGTATTAAAATTAAGCTCATTATTTAGGACGTCCTTACAAGTTTACGTTACGTTGCAAAAAATTGAGAAATGGTACCTATCTATAAAAGTAGGAAAAAATACCTATTCCCATTCCAAGAAAAAAATCAGTTCTAGCGATTCTGGTTTTGGTGATGATGATGACGATACTGACTTACAATGTAAGTAATTTATATTTAAATTGTAAAATATTGAATATCTGAAACTGTCTTTTAAATTAATTATAATTATTGATCTGATCAGTACTGTCTCAGCAATAGTCACAGTTATTTTGACCGCTGTCATTTTAATCGAGCTGTTTTATGAACTTAGCTGAACTGAACGCCACGTTAGTGGACCACTGCATTCTTAGTTATGCTAAAAATAAACAAAAATAGTGGTGATATGGCTCAAATGTGCCAAATATTCACTGAAAACCTATGATAGATTACCAACATACAAGATGTAAACAGCCCTTTTACGAAGCTGTTCACAAATGCTTTGAGTACATTGAACTCGGTAACTTTACGCAAAATACATTTCTGGGAAACGACTTTTTTTTGGGGTGAAAAATCAAGTTGTACGGTAGGACTCAATGTAACGCACTCAAAACGTTGTGCTAATGGATGGAGTGAATAGTACCGGGGACGTGGAGGTGTTTAAATAAAAATCTAACATTAAAACAATGTATTAAAAAAAACTTGTGAAAAGTTAGAACTTTGACCCCCAACAAGGTATAGACTAGAAAAAAAATATCGCAATGACGGGGAGAACAAGTGCCTTACGGCATCGTTAACAGTCTTGTTACACACTTTATAAAAGAAAGGTACCACTTACCAGTGATTCTACCAACTTTGTTTTCTAGTTGTCTGCTAGCCATGCCGGCAATATGAGCTCCAAGACCAAACCCAACCAAGTGCAGTTTGCTCACGTCCACCCCTGAGCATGCAGACGTCCTGTCAAGATCATTTTCAGGACCACCGGGAGTGACAGTGGGAGAATTCTCTTCTGATCCTCCACTTTCACCAGATCCACTATTATCGCCAGAGCCATCACAGTTTCCATGTGCAACTAACCATCTTATGAATCCGCTTAGCTCATTAGCTAATAGTGGTACATATGAAACTGCGGTTGAGTAACTATGGCGAGCTTCATTTTCCCAGTCAACCACTATGGCGTTAAATGCTCCTTGAAACTCGAATAATTCTAAAATAAAAATAAAAAATGGGTGAAACCACGTCATGAAATCTCATTATTGCTAATTCAAGATGAGACAAAAGAATACTGAAGGGATTGCAGTTGCGTTACCAAAACTGTTATTAGAGATTTCTGTAAATAAGATCATACTGGGACTAAGACATACAGGACTTACTTACCCCTGAGGATTAGTGTATTAAATTCGTGGCTCACTCCTCCACCGTGCCCATGGATCAATATGATTGTTTTGTTTTTTAGTTTGAACTCATTCGGCAAAAAGCTGTCGGTCCGACTCATATTCACAGGTTCTTGCCGGTTAGTCCTTATAAAATAAAATTAAGAGTCAATTAGGTTGTGTAAACTGAAAATTCACTGTTTACAAAACTGCGAGCAAAAGATGACTGAGTCTGTTCAGTCGCCTGTTAAAGTAAAAATAATTATGTACTATTGTACTTACACTGTGAATAGGCGATATTGTCTTTCTGCTTGTGCTACATGAAACACTGCAAAAAAAAAAGAAAAATTTGAATGATGAAGAATCCAGGATGATGATGGTGTTGACAGACTCTTTGATGGGGTGTTGTCGTTATGATTACCGTTTCCTTACCTGGTAGCGTTAATTATGGAAATTACGTCGATTACTAATGAAAGATGACTTTGAATGACTTTAAATGAACAGCTAGGTTAGTTTCTATAGCAGGGTTAACAATACCACCGGCAATAGCAGCTGCTGCCCAGGCGTCTTCGTGCTTTCCCGTGAGAATGCAGGCGGTAGGCTCTAATTGTTGGGCTCCGTTTCCGATACCGTTAGGATTCTATGTTTTGACTATTTTGAATGTTTTACTTGCAATAATTTTACTATGTAACCTATAAGACATGATAGGTACAATGACAACAACACCTAGATAACGGAGATGATAAGGATTATTAAATAAAGTAACTTACCTGCCACGACAGCCAAAATAATGCCAAATTTCAACATTTTCCTTGATTGACCGTTTCCTTACTGATCATAATTTACAAATTCGTTTGTTTTTATAATCGGTTGACTATGATCGTGACAATAGATTATACCAGATAACACAGTGTGATAAACTACCCTTTTAATGAAAATTGAAATACCTTTGCTTATCACAATTTATTAAAATAAAATTAAATCTGTTTAAACCACTAAGTAGTTTTTACGACAGAGCTGTGCAGGTGGCAATATACTGATCGGGTATTATTTGAGTCCATCGACACGCAAAGAAAAAGAAGTTTTTTATCTTCGGAAACCGATTACGTAAATATTTTCAGTATATAGTAATTTTAACGAAAAGTAATTCCTACGTATCGTTTTTATTTAATCAGAACAATACGTTTAATGATCCAAAAAGTAAGCTTTATAATGAGGAAGCTTTCCTTGTATTATGTTCTACGTTTTTTTAAGGTCAAGAAGGTCTTCCCTATTTTAAAAGACAATATTCGGATCAAGTATGTACACTTTGAAGGACGCTGGTGGAAGGTTTTCTTGCCATTTCCTTTATGCGTCCAGAAGATTCGAATGACGATGACGAATGGAAGTCAAAGTTCAACTTGTAGCAAAAATTTTCACTTTTAAAAGAAAAGTTCGTAACCCATTTAAGTCGGAACAAATAGCTCTCTCTATAACGTTTTTTATTTTGGTATAAATTTGTTAAAATATTTGTAAGTTTATTTTATTTGCATATGTTTATTAGTATCAATATAAGTGTACACATTTTCGAAAGCAAGATTTTTTTTAATATTTATTTTGTACCCTATCACAATTGTTTCTTATTTAACCCAAAGGTTGACTCTTAGAGAATGCCTTGTGTCATTAAGTCCGCCTGTGTACTACTATAATATTGAACATGAAGTTTTAATAAATAATTATGTATTTGTCGGAGATTTATGATTAAGATCTTTTTGCTACAACGCCGTTTGTGTGAAGTCCGCTCTGATCTCAGAACATTTCTTCAAGTTCTGAATCTGATGTCGAGAATAACAGAATGTTTTCACCAAAGCGGTACTTTGTTAGCTGATTGCCATTCATATATCACCTCCAGGCAGTGTGTTAAAACCTCCTGCAATGCGCTTGGGAACAGCTTAGGTGAGAGTGGATTACCTTGTTTGAGACCTTTTTTAATGTTGAATTTTGGATTAGAAATATGTAATTTAATGACGGATGGTAACAATCATGTCAGTGTTTGTGTGCGATACGTTTTGGGAATCTAAGGTATAAAATAATTACTGAGTGATGGTCTGTATGCCAAATGCCTTGGTATGGTCCATTAATACTGGGTAAAGTGGTTTGCTAAATTCTCAGAAAATCTATGACTTGGTTGATAGTATGGTGGTGATTGGTTGCAGATAATTTTTACCCAACTAGGCAAAGCAAAAAGGAGGGTTATGATTTAGTCTGGTATACATGGGGGTAATATGTATGTTCATCTGTTCCCTCACATTTTCTAAACTACTCATCACAACTGAACTCAAGAACTAAAAAATCACAACCACCACCTCCATCATAAGCTTTAGGACAAAGTAGCATATGACCACGGCTATCCTCTGGACATCACTATGAATACGTATTAAATACTTTAAAATATGTAAGTTGTTTATTTAATAGACGTTAAATATTGAATAGTTTGTACAAAACAATTTCAGATGACAATAAATGGCGACAATTCTTGTTTCATACTTTTTAAAGTGTGATTTTTCAGTAGTCGGGTTTTAGTTTTTCAACTTACTTCTGGAGTCAAAATAATGGTCGATCGGCACGTTACAGAGGAATTTGGCCGGAGTGTAAGATAGTGTTGCAAATATGATGTGAGGTAAGAGAACGTTTCGCCCTTGCTGTGAAACTTCTGATGTTAGGCCGTCCGTTGCAGGGGTTTTATTGTATTGAAACTCACGAAGAGACCGTTGAACCTTGTAGGGACTGATAGGATGCACGGGGTCAGGGCAATAATACCTAGTGAAGTGTTTAGACTGTTTGCGTTGACCAAAGTAAAGATTTTTGTAGCTGTATCGATAATTTTTCTTGAACTAAGTACTTTTTTTCTTCGATATTTGTCATTTGTGTTAGAAATTCTGACCTTTCCCGTCGTGATTCCCTGTCCGGCAGTTCTCTTTAACAGCCGCCAGTTGTTACTTAATAAAACTTTTATAACAATGTTTGCATAACGATCTATCACACTTTCGTCGTATCGTAACGTCCATCTTTTTTGGTTATCGTTGTATCTTTTTTATATAATGTTACTGTATAATGGCTCTGAGAGCCGTGTGTAGTGTGACGACCATTTTGTTCCATTATCCCCAAAATATTTTATAAACTTTTTATACCTTAATTACCTTCTTTTATGATGTTTTTTTGTGTAATCTGTTGTAGATGAGCACACTTAGATAGGCTTTCACTATAAGTACAGATACTCTTTGAAAATAACACTGCCATGTCACTTTTTCAACATCAATGGTAAGTAAGCTAGAAATGAGCCAAACATATTTTACATGTTTTTACAAAACCAAATCTTTTATTCACTCCTCAACATAATCTGCATATCACATAATTGAGTTCCATGATAAAGGAGGATGGGCACCAACGCCGACAGTGACTACGCATTATCAAGCTCTATTCGGGTCTGATAAATTAATTGATTCAATAGCAGTCATCGATCAGTATAATCGTTAAATGATCTTTCCAATGACACTTACAAGCATATTTCGCCCGTAATTGTTCAGTGAAGACATTTTGGACATTCAGGTGGAGTCAAATGTGAAATGAAAATAAGTAATCATGCAAGTAAAAAGTTTATTATTTTGTTCATAAAACAATCCAATTTTAGAACGGGAAGTCCCTTCTTGTGTTGATTCTGTAGACATGAATTTGACTGAAACACAACAAAAATTTATTTAAAAACATTCTTATTAAGAAAAAAGTAGGTGTTCAAGTTAGAAAATGCTGCGATAAAGCGCAGAAAGTGCACTTTTCAGGCTACAAGTAAGCAAGTACTTGTCTGGTACAGAGAGGAACTCACCAAAGTTTTATTACAATCGACAGGTTTAGAAAGCGTAGAGGACAAATATACCTACAATCATTTATTTTTATTTAAATATAGTTGAAAACGATATTTATGTAGATTAAGACAACAACAACGCAGGACACGTGAACCTTTCTTAGTGGACACCTACTATTCACAAAGAATACACCTTCCAAATTTTATGCTTCTAGGATCAGCGGTTTCGGCTGTGCTTTGATATTTCAGTCAGTCAATCATGACTTTGAATTTTATATGTATGGATAATATCTCGAAAACGTGATGCTTGAAAAGATTTTTTCTTTTAAGTTTAATTTTTTCACTGCTCCAAGATTAGATCACGTTGACTTTTAAGTTTAATTTTTTCACTGCTCCAAGGAGTAGCATACTTGAGTATTGGATATTAATTTCATCTTGATACCTCCACGCCTTCCTTAGAAAAAGGTCAGTCGGATGGACAGATGGACAACAAAGTGATCACACAAGCCTTTTAGGATAGGCAAAAACGGAACTTAGGTACGGAACCCTAAACAGTAATAGTTTATTCTCATTTAAACTCGGTGTGTCGTCTATTACCTATTATAAAGTTAGTGTACTTGAATCAGTTTGTTTTAGTACCTTCAATACAATTTGAATTATTCTCTTTAACTTAAGTAGTTTCTTTGTATGTGTGAGGTCAAATAAAGTAAGGCTGAGATTTAATTCAAGTATTTAAAAAGGCCATTTACTCCAATAAATTAACGGTGTAGGTAAATCAAGGAAAGTCAAGAAAACAAGAAATTAGCTGCGTAAGAAAAATTTTGTTTATTTCTTCAAAAAACTATAGATTAAGTATTAAAACGGCCAGCTTCCTCTGGTGTTGATTCTGTAGACAGAGGCTGCAGTTATCCTGAAAAAAAAAACAGATGTTTATTACTCTTTTCATCAAATGGGTTCAGTAAGTTTTTACACGACAATAACTACTGTACAGATTTAAATTTCATCAGAATAACACAAACTACATACAAGGTGTAAGCAGCCCCTTCACGAAGTCGTCCACCAAGCATTATGTACATTAAACTACTTTTTTTTTGGGTTGAAAAGTCATGTGTTATGGTAGGACTCAATGTAACGCACTCAAAACATTATTCTGATGGATGCACTGAATAATATGGGGTCGTGGAGGTATTTACAGTAAAGTTACATTAAAACTTGTATTTTAATAAAAACTTGTGAAAAAGTTGGAATTTTGACTCCCAATATCTCCGTAACTGTAAGGTGCCAAGGGTATGGTCAAAAACAAAAAAATGATCCCAATGACGGGAGAAAACAAGTGCCTTTCCGCTTCGTTAAGAGTTCTTTTACACCCATTACAAAGTAGTGGGAAAAAAAAAATTGAAGCTAGTAGACAATAAAAACAATATTTTATCTACCAACGAATTTCTCAGAAGCAGCCACGGAGTCTGGATTTATGCCCGGTTTAATAGGCTTGCCTCCTATTACATGGGACGTAAGCATAACTGACGAAATGTGGGTGCACTATTAGGTACACCTCTGCCTAACCCTTCGGGGATTACATTAGCTATATTATGTTAGGATCAAATAAACACAGTAAAATCAGTAAGTACTAGCTACATACCCGGTTATTTTATCTATATTTGTGTCGCCAACGAGTAAAGCATCTCCTCTACACCTGTTAATGTTCATTTGTGTTATTGTGCTGCATGCATATCCAAATAGATTACTGTTGGACAAAGACGCAGCAAACAGCTCGTAGGCCCGGTTATGGCTACAAGAGTGGCTGAAGCAGCCTGGTTGGTTGCTTCCCCCGTTGACGTAGAAATTTACTTCTCCAATTTCTGTTCCTATACCGTTGGCATAGGAACAGGAATGAGGAAGACCTAAACCGTCTGTGTGGATCACTTCGACGTAATCAGCGTCATCTCTTCTCAAGTGCCCAGAAGTGTGGATTTCCCATCCACGTCCATCTGGATTCAATCCTAGAAATTACAGTACACCTGATCAAAATCAAAATCAAAGCATTTATTTCAAGTAGGCGAGTTATAGGCACTGTAGAATTGTCTAAACAAAGACAACAATGCAAAGTAGCTACTGTCCAAGTCACAATGCATAAAAACTGTGAAAGTACGGTAAATGCCCATTCCCTAACGTCGATCTCTATGGAGAAGAACGGGCAAGAAACTCCTTGGACACTCTTTTAAATCAGGATACTTTTACAAAACCTTGGTTACATCATTCATGTTGAGATAGTAGATTATGTGAGAACGATGTATCAAGATGTGTACGTTTAAAGTGTCCATAGTAAAAACAATTCAAAAATAAAATAATTAATTCAAATAAGCCGTGGCAACCAAGAGATGGACAGTCACAACTGACAGCAGCCGTTCACGAACATGACGCATGTATCACACCTTTCAACTCAACCATTTTGAAGGAAACTAAATGATCCGACACACACGCCACCATCAGCGAGACATTTAAGTGAGCATGACATACTCTTAACCGCCCCTGTCCTTGTGGAGCAGGACCGGCATTGAGCCAAGCATTTCTATCAGCGATATAATCGTCCAACTTGTAATATGCTGGCTTACATAGTGTGCGTTTAATGCATGTTTTAAATTTTGTTTCATTCAGTTCAAGAATACTTTGTGGAATTTTATTATAGCATCTCAAACAGTACCCCATAAAAGATGAGTTTACTTTAGCGAGTCTGAAGCCTGGCTGAACTAATTGGTCTCTATTTCTAGTACCGTAATTGTGTCTGTCACTTCTTTGATTAAAAAGATGTAGATTTTTTCTTACATACATTATGTTTTCGTAGATGTATTGACAATGTACCTTCACGATGTTAATTTTCTTTAATAACTTCCCTCAGAGAATCACGCCTACGAAGATTATATATGGCTCTGATGGCTCTTGATTGATAATTAAAAAGGTTTTGAGTAATTTTACAACGAAGTACGAGTATAATGATGCATGATGGAGTTTGTACCGTATTTATCATTATAGTTCTAAAACTATAGCTTAATTAGAATGTTAACTCTCAGCAAAAGTGACCACATAAAGGTATGCACTTATTTCGTACACGAATTTTTTTTTTAAAACGCTATTTTATGTAAAACATAACATAAAATTATCTTTAAAACAGTAAAACTTCATAATGATTCATAGGCATCAAAATAAACCTCATTATTTAGGACGTCCTTACATGTTTACGTCACGTTGCAAACAATTTAGAAATGGGACCTATTTTTAAATGCATGAAAAAATACCCAATCCCATTTCCAAGAAAAAAAGCATTTGTAGCGATTCTGGTTTTGATGATGATGACAATACTGACTTACAATGTAAGTAACTTATATTTAAATTGTAAAATACAGTGTAAAATGTTGAATATATGAAACTGTCTTTTAAATTAATTATAATTATTGATCTGGTCAGTACTGTATCAGCAATAGTCACAATTATTTTAACAGCTGTCATTTTAATCGAGCTGTTTTACGAACTTTATGCCACGTTAGTGGACCACGGCATTCTTGGTTATGCTAAAAATAAATAATAATAGTGGTGATATGACTCAAATGTGCCAAATATTCACTGCAAACCTATGATAGATCACCAAAATACAGGGTGTAAACGGCCCCTTCACGAAGCCGTCAACCAAGCATTGTGTTCATTAAACTAAGTAACTTGACGCAAAAAAATATTTCTGGGAAACGACTTTTTTTTTGGGGTGAAAAATCAAGTTGTAGGACTCAATGTAACGCACTCAAAACATTGTGTTGATGGAAGGAATTAATAGTACGGGGATGTGGAGGTGTTTAAATAAAAATCTTACATTAAAACAATGTATTAAAAAAAACTTGTGAAAAGTTAGAACTTTGACCCCCAATAAGGCACAGACTAGAAAAAAAAAATGATCGCAATGACGGGGAGAACAAGTGCCTTTCGGCATCGTTAAGAGTGTTGTTACACACTTTATAAAAGAAAGGTAACACTTACCAGTGATTCTACCAACTTTGTTTTCTAGTTGTCTGCTAGCTATGCCGGCAACATGAGCTCCAAGGCCAAAGCCAACCAAGTGCAAGCTTTTCACATCCGCCACCACGTGGTTCCAATTGTATAGTACCTTTAACTCTGATATAAACGTGGCCAATTCAGTAGCTATTAATTGAACTGTTGTTGACGCTGTCGTGTAAGATGTACTAGCGTCGTCTTCCCAGTCGACCTCTATGATCTGATCATGTTGTCGATGGATTAATGTTTCTGAAAGAAATCGTGAAATAAAATTACCATACAATCATCATCATCATTTCAGCCGAAAGACGTCCACTGCTGGACAAAGGCCTCCCCCAAGTGTTCCCACATTGACCGGTCCCGTACGACTCGCATCCAGCGGATCCCTGCAACCTTCCAGGTCATCGGTCCACCTGGTGGGAGGCCTTCCAACGCAACGTCTTCCGGTTCGCGGTCGCCACTCCAGAACTTTTCAGCCCCATCGGCCATCCGTTCAGCGAGCAATGTGCCCTGTCCACTACCACTTAAGTTTGGCAATTCTTTGGGCTACGTCGGAAATCTTGGTTCTCTTGCGGATTTCCTCATTTCTAATTTGATCACGCAAAGAAACTCCGAGCATAGCCCTCTCCATTGCCCTTCGGGCATACAATATGATATGTAAATTAATCACACTCACATTATAATAATGGTAAGGGTTAGGTTAGACGTTTAACAACACAATCAGAAATCAGTGTGAAATTTAAGTTTAAGTAAGCTGTTTAGAATATGAAATAGTATTTACCGTTTCTGATTACGAAATTGAAATCGTCCGACGGCCCTCCAAGGTGCCCATGAATCAATATCATTGTATTGCCACCAGTATTGTCCACCGCGCCGCCGGTGGCTATGTGTCTTCCTCTTGGGTTATCCCTTAACAGACACGAATTTATTTGTAGGGTATCTCACAATGACACACATATTGCTTATACCTGATCGTTTCCATCAAATCTTTCTTATTTAGGCAACGATTTAGGCGTCACCTAGTTTAAGTGAAAGGTGACAAAGGGTACAAGGCTTCAGAGCCTTGTACAATGTTTATAAATATTGGCTAAATTTATTAAAAAATCCTACTTTTTTCAAATGACAGCACACAGCTGAAACTTATTTTTTTATTTATACCCGTTTTAACTCACACTAGGTGACGCCTAAATTGTTGCTTAAATAACAATGATTTCATTTGATTTGTAAAGTCCACAAGTGAAACCTTATAAAAACACATAAAAACTATTATAAACATATTTATTAATAAAAAATGTAATAATGAAGCATTTTTTTGTTTTAGTCTATGCATAGATGTATCGCACACTGCGATGCATCTATGCAAAGATGCGTCTATGCAGTTAACTTACTGATTGAAAAGTACATATTTAGTCCGCTGTCCATAACACACTGAAACATAAAATTAAAATATTTCATTAGATACATTCATGGGGATTAACACAAAAAATAGATTAGCCGCACATTCTTCTTCTTAGCGTGTCGATGGCAATCTAAATTGATTCACCCCAAAATTTGGCGATAGGTTTGACACTTTCAGTAGCGTCCAACAGCTTCTGTAATGTACAATCACAACAGGACAGGCAAGACACGATGTCAAATGTCCCATCGGTTGTGGAACAACACCAAACTCCAGGGCAGAATCATTTATGAAGCTCCACCAGCATAACCGCATCATAACCTACGATGCGTAACTGGCGGAATCTACCTAGCCTATTACAATGCCACGGCAGTGCCTCTTCTCATAAAGAGGAGGTTTGAGTAGTAATCACCACATTTGCTTAAAACGGATTGGCTATTTAAAACTTATATTATTTTATGTCCAGATTTCATGACGATTTTCTCCTCTATCGATGTCACTGACATCCAATGAAGTTGCATTGGTAGGTCCTTGTCCGGGTTTGAAACTCACCTCTAATGCACCAAGTGTCGGTACACTTCGTGTATGAAAGATGAGTTTGTAAACATAGGACCACCACCAAAAATATTTAAACTTATTATAACTTTATGTCCAGATTTCATAACCTATTGCCATCAACCGAGCACAAATTCAGACTCCGTGCTGCTAATCCGAAATGCGCGTGTATTATATAGATATGCTTCTGCCTAATCCTTTGAAGATTACAGGAATAATATTAATTAATATGAAACTAACTTACCTGCTAAAGCAGTTAGAAGAATGGCGAACTTCAACATATTGCTTGATCGATCGTTCCCCTACTGTGCAATATTTACGAATTCGTTTGTTTTTATAATTTTCCGACAACTCTTGTCAAACCAGATTATCAATATGATAGCTAACCTTTTGCGTAATCAAAACTTAATTTTTATCATTCTTCATTAATTTATTTTTTTCCGAAAGATATCGATAGCTGATCGTTAGAAAAAGGGTGCTATGATAAGATGATTATTAATCTCTATGTTTTTGAATATTATTGTTATTTTTCTATGACTGTTGTGATATTATCTTTTTTTGCTATATCCGCTCGCTTGCTTTCGATTGCAAAAAAGCCTTTGAACTATGCTCACGAAATTTGACATTATACACTCGGTGCGGCCGCTGTTAGTTTGACAAAAGTTGGATGTATAATTATTTTAGATGAGACTAAAGTTAAAGTTAAGCATATTTTGCCGGTTTCAGTCGATTTTTTTTCACAACTTTACGGTATTACCTGAAGTTGTGAAAAAAATTGTGCAATAGGTATATTGTTTTTCATCATTTTTATAAACTAGTGTTGGGTACGCCAGGTATGAAAATGAGACTCGTGGTGATGGTTGAAATATGGAATGAATGTATTAAGAAAAGGCGGTCCCTTTTATACAAAATTTGTAACAAAACATCAATGCATAGTAGGTACATTTAGAAACTTAGTTTGGGCACAATATTGTCGATGTACCCTACATACTATAATGTTACTGTGAGGATGATATTCCGCTACAGTACACCCCCTCAAGCGAAGCGTACAACTGGTTTCACAATTCTTCCTGATCGCGTTGTTTTCTGTGTGTCATTATGTCCTTGCTCGTTCATAGTGTAGGCAGGCTTCAGACGGTCGATCGAGACGTTGGTTACTCTTCCTGGTAGTTGCAGCTTGTAGTATTTCTCACATCTTTCCAATACGGGATATGGGGATATGTCGGCTGTAATAATTTTTTTGTGCAATCTCTTCGTAGGTAAACATTTTCGCAGGTACGTAGGTCGGAATGTACAAACATTTTGTTGTTGCTATGCGTGATCTCGGCTGGTCGGTATGCGTTGATAGTCTGTCGCAGCTGTTCGACGAAATCGTGACTCATTTGGCTTCCTTTTGTTTCAACAAAAAAATCTCCTGGTAATCGCAGCGATGTTCCGTAGGTATATTGTGCGGGACTAATTAGTGTGTCGCTGCGAGTAGCCGCGCGTAATCCAAATAATGCGGTCGGTAACTCGTCAAACCACTTTCCGTTCGCACTAGTAGTGCAGCGCGCGGTAAGTGTGGCTTTGAGTGAGCGGTGCCAGCGTTCGATGATTCAATTTGATTGTGGGTGATATGCAGTTGTTCTCGTTCTGTTTATTCCCATTAATTTCATTAATTCAGAGAAGAGTTGGCTCTCAAACTGGCGGCCTTGATCGCTTGTTATCGTGATAGGACAACCAAATCTTGTTATCCAGCCTTCGTATATCGCTTTGACTATTGTTTCTGCAGTTATGTCGTGGAGAGGTAATGCTTCGGGCCATCGAGTGTACCGGTCGATTATAGTGAGCAGGTACTTGTGTCCATATTGTGAGGGTAGTAGGGGCCCAACAATGTCGACATGGATATGTTGGAATCGTTCCGATGGTGGGAAAGTTGCAATTTTACTAGTTGTGTGTCGACTAACTTTTGACTTTTGACAGGCTTCACAGGCTTTCGACCATCGTCCCGCGTCAGCGTTCATTGAAGGCCAGAAGTTTTTTTTATTTTATTTTTTTAAGTTTATGTGCGTGTGCCGCACACGTTATTGTTAGGGGTGGCTAAGGTTATGTACACTTTCTTACGCTGCTCGGCGAAATGTTTCGGGTAGGTACGGGCGAATATGTTGTGTTGATGTTTCGCACAGTATTTTGCAATTTGTGTTTGGTAGAACTATGCGCTTCAATTGTAAATTGCTTTGTTTCTGTAGGTAGTTAGTTGCTTGTAGTCAATCGTTGTAGGACAAGTGATGGTTTCTGTGTTGATCCGTGATAATTAATCTGCAACTATGTTGTCTTTCCCGCTGATATGACGAATGTCGTTTGTGAATTCGCTAATGTACATGAGTTGTCGGGCTCGGCGCGGTGTCTCGCTGTCTGTCGATGTTTTATTTATCGCGTAGGTTAATGGCTTATGGTCGGTGAATATTGTGAGATGTCTTCCTTCGAACATTTTTCTAAAGTGCTTCACGGCCATGTATATAGCTAATAGTTCTCTGTCGAATGTGCTATATTTGACTTGCGCGCTTGACAATGCTTTGGAGAAATAACCCAGTGGCTGCCATTTGTTGTGTACATATTGTTGCAGTACAGCACCGGCGCACTTATCAGAGGCGTCAGTCATCAATGCGATCGGTGCGTTATGTGAGGGGTGAGCTAGTAATGCTGCGTTTTGTAAGCCAGCTTTACATAGCTCAAATGCCTTCTTGGCTTCGTCGTTCCATACGATCTTTGTTTTGTCTCGTTTCTTGCTGTTGTGCAAATATGCATTTAGAGGTGCTTGTATTTCGGCTGCCTTTGAAATGCAGTCTCTGTAGAAGTTGACGGTGCCAAGGAATCTTCTCAATTGTTCAATGGTTGTGGGTTGTGGAAAGTTGGTGATTGCTTCTACTTTTTCTGCTGGAGGTTTGATGCCATCTTGTGAGACAGTTTGTCCAAGGAATTTGATCACTTTCTTGCCTAGTACACATTTCGATGGGTTTATAGTGATGCCATATTTGTTCAGTCGTTGCAGGACGGTGCGTAAATGCTGTCTGTGTTCTTCTTCTGTACTGGAGCTTATGATGATGTCATCCACAAAAGGGTAGGCAAAATCGAGTTCGTGAAGTACCTCATGAATGAAGCGTTGGAAAGTCTGTCCAGCATTTTTCAGTCCAGGGCACATTCGGGGAAATTCAAATAGACCGAATGGTGTGATTATGGCTGTTTTTTCAATGTGATCCTCCAGAACAGGCAATTGTTGGTAAGCCCTATTTAGGTCAAGCGTTGAGAATACCTGCTTCCCGTGCAACTGGTAAGTGAAATCCTTCAAACGTGGTACCGGATATCGGCTTAGTTATGGCGTTAAGTCTTCTATAGTCTCCACATAAACGTAAGTCTCCGTTTGGTTTGGGTACCACGTGAAGTGGACTGGCCCAGGGGCTCTTGCTTGGTCGGCATAATCCCTGATCCATCATGGTTTGAAATTCTTTCTTCGCAGCTTCGTAACGGTGAGGTGGCCGTGGACGTGCTTTGCAGTATAATGGCGGCCCTGTTGTTTCGATATGGTGCTCGACGTTGTGCTTCGGAGTATTTTTCATAGTGGAAAGTCTTGTTATATCGGGGAATTCCGCTAATATGTCATGATATTTTTGTTCCAGGTCTATGGTTCTGATTGTTGGTGCTGTAGATTTGCAAATGGAAGTTTTCACTGACAAGTTAGTTATCTTGTCGATTAAACATTTTCCAGCGAGGTCGACTAGAAAGTGATGGTGCTTCAAGAAATCAGCGCCGATGATGGGCTTACTGACTGCTGCTACGACGAACTTCTATCTGAATGGTCGTCTCAGGTTGAAATCTAGATCTATTGTTTTTTCACCGTAGGTGGGTATTTCTGTGTTGTTTGCTGCATAAAGTTTGAATGCGGTGGGCTTGAGGATTTTGCAGCGTTTTCGAGGAATGACCGACATGTTTGCACCAGTATCGATGAGAAAGCTTAGATTTGTCTTCTTGTCTTTCAGAAATAAACGGTGTGATTTTTCCCAGGCGCTAGATTCCGTCTCTGCTAACACCTGCTTTAGTTTCCCGTGCTTGAAGGGTGCTTATCTTCATAAGTACATGGTCTATTACATTTTCGGGCTTGTCCGCCGAACTTTCGATGATAATAACAAACGGAATTGTCGTAGTTCTCAGTCCTGTGTTGTTGATTTGAATCCGACCGACGGTTACCGTGCGGCGATCTGTATGAACTGCGTGATCGATGACGGGCGCCTCGCCAGTTGCGCTCGCGCTGCCTTCCGTAGCGGTTGTGGTGTGTTTTTAATTCCGATATTTCTTTCGCCAACATGTCGATCTTCGCGTGAAGTAATGCGTTTTCATGATTTGTAGCTACTGGTGGAGCGGGTGGTGTTGACGATGATGACGTGTTGTGGACTGCTGATATTTAGTGGTGAAGTTGTTCCAGCATTTTATCGGCCATTATTGCTAACTCACTTGGTTCGGTTTCCTTGGCTATAGTTTCGCTCACAGCTAGGATGGCGCGCACAGATGGGGGTAGGTGCTTTGTCCATATAACATGCAGCGTGTTGTCAGCGATGTTGTTACCGGCTAAATTTTGCATGCGGCGTAGTAGTTGCGACGGCTTCTAGGTGTTTCTTCAGTCGGGGTCACCACTGTTGGGTACGCCAGGTATGAAAATGAGACTCGTGGTGATGGTTGAAATATGGAATGAATGTATTAAGAAAAGGCGGTCCCTTTTATACAAAATTTGTAGCAAAAAATCAATGCATAGTAGGTACATTTAGAAACTTAGTTTGGGCACAATATTGTCGATGTACCCTACATACTATAATGTTACTGTGAGGATGATATTCCGCTACACTAGAATAGTTATTTGACATTATACACTCGGTGCGGCCGCTGTTAGTTTGACAAAAGTTGGATGTATAATTATTTTAGATGAAACTAAAGTTAAAGTTAAGCATATTTTGCCGGTTTCAGTCGATTTTTTTCACAACTTCACGCTATTACCTGAAGTTGTGAAAAAAATTGTGCAATAGGTATATTGTTTTTCATCATTTTGATAAACTAGGATAGTTATTTGTACTTGTGTTTCGTTGATTAGTTAATTTTGCTGATTGGACAGTTGTGTGAATTCGACAGTTGCGTTAACTCGACAGTTTTCATAATTTTCCAGTTTCTTCGATTCGACAGTTTTATTCACTTCGTCAGTCGAAGTGCAGTTGGTTGAAAATTCATAGATTATAAGACAAAAAGTAAACATTTTTTTTTTTATTTTTTTTTTTTGTAAAGCGGTTCACAGACTACATTTACCTACCAAGTTTCAACAGTGTAGCCCTAATAGTTTTGAAATAAATTGAATGTGACATAAAGAAGGACCGATAGACATGACGAATCTATAAGGGTTCCGCTTTTTGCGATTCGGCTACGGATCCCTAAAAAAAGTCTCTTAAATTAGATGAATGAATCAAAAACATTGTAGGCAAATTCATGAAAGACTTTTAGAAGGGCTTAAATCGATTAAGATTTATTAAAATTAATACAAAAATGATAAAAAGAGTAAACTTAATCGAAATCCATCTTTTAAAATTGATGCATCCATCCATCATATTAATATAATTTACTTTATAAATACAAGTTGAAGTTTGATTTAAATTTTGACAGGGGTTTCTTACAGAATTTTAAATTAACCACATGTTATGTTCATTATTCATTACACTGGTAATACTAGTTCATATGAATATTTCGGGTTTCTATGACCTGGTCCTGAATAGCTATCATAAACCCTTCCGTCTAAGGAACGTTCTCCATGCTTTAACAATTCGTTCGACGCTAACTTGTTGACGTTAGGTTGATTAAGGTCGGGTTCAGTGACTTTTGGGTCCGTTCAGTGATTTTTATCTTTCGGTCAGTCTGTTGTTCATTACTTTGTGTTGTCCTGTCATACATGATCAAAGGGGTAAGTTTCTTGTCATTATACGCAACGGCTTTGTGTAGAGTTGAAGTGAAACTTTTATTATCAAAGTATGTTCTCAATGTTATTATTTGCTTGTTATGTTGGTTAGTGATATTTATTATTCTTCCACCGTCGTTCCTTGGTAGTGTGAGTCTCTGTACACTTGACCTTGAATGGTGAGTCCTGTGTTTAGTGAGAGTGGTGTTTATAATCCTTTGTAAGTTTTTGAGGTCGGTCTTGTTGCATTTTATGATGCCAAAGGAGTAGATGAGAATGTGGATGGCAGTGTTAATAGCTTTAATGGTGTTTTTAGCGTTTATTTCAGTGTTATATTACATTGTTTTTAACCTATGCTTAAATTGCTTAGTGAGTGTAGTTTTGATTTCCTTACGCATAATCTGTTTAGCCTGTGTATTGTAAATACTAGATATTTAGACGTCCCGTTTTCGTCTAATGAGTCTATTGTCGCGCCTGTTTGCATTTGCTATGAATGTTTATATGTATTTCCTGCTTTATTGAATTATTTTTTTATTTATCAATCCCAAACTCCATAGCTATATCTTTTAAGAATTGTTCAGTTACATCAGGTAGTTTATATAAGTCATCAGGAGACGATGCATAAAATTTGATGTCATCCATATAAAGGATGTGGATAGTGCCTCGTGGACTCGTATTGTTATTAGATATTGTTTAATTTGTTGTTGATTTCTGTAAGGATCGATTAAATTGTTTTTCGTAATTCCTAAGCTGGTTATTCTGTGTTTTACAATTTGTGCATTTAGTGTATCTATTGTCATTTTTTACTACTGTTAGTTTCTGTTTTAGAGTATCTAGAAAAATTTCAAGTTGTGTGTTAGGTTGTTCGTGTGATGTATGTATTCTGTAGTCTTTTAATATTTTCTCAACAGCTTTGATTAGTTTTCTGCTGCTAACGACTTGAATATACTGAGATAATCTTCCAATTTTGGCCCTGATTGTCCTATTTTGTTTTCTGACCTTTATTGCCATTTAGTTGAAGTCCACTACTACTGTCTACTCTTGTACCGCCTTTGCAGCTGTCCACGCAGCGCAGTATACTACTGTCTGGATATGATTGAAATTTGTGTCACTGACTGGTAACTTGTTCTGGCGAAATGACTTTATTTATGTAACTAACTACATATATTCACTAACTTTTTTGATGACTTCTGCTTGGGTATGTAACTCCTTTATGTGTCTTTGTAGTACTGTAGTGTTTGTGAGAATATTTCATCTATTTCAGGATTTCTAACTACGCTTGTGTTCTGTATGTATACCCTATACATACAGAACACAAGCCTAGTTAGAAATACTGGTTCTGGTCCAAGTTATTAATATTACCGTCTTCTATTTCTACTGCTATATTCTGTTTGTGGTGGCTCTATATTTTCTATTTCTATATTTAGTGTTTCTGTATTTGTGTGTAAATGTACATTTCCTACGTCTGTATTTGATATTCTACTGTCAACTTGCCTTTGTACTCTGTTTCAAATAATTGTAGTACTCTGTTTCAAATAATTCAATTTCTACTAGTATTCCAGTAGTACGGCTACAGGTATTAAAATCAATTTTTAGTACCTGTAGCCATGCTACTGGATTCATGCTGGTATTAAATACTCATTTTTGGTCCGAAATGCGTTGTTCGGATAACTGTGATAAATGGAGGTAACATTCTATGAATTTTTCATTTTTTTTTTTTTGCCAAACTGTCATATCCCTCTCCATTTTTTTGTCCTAAAATACATTTAATTATTATTTCATTAAGTTCGTTGGACCATCGTCCTAAATTTAGGTTCTGATTATGAATGCGGTCGTGTGTCCGTTTGAGATGACGGAAACTCCGGTAATTCTAAGTCATTGTTGTGAGTTTTTATATGGTTGCTTACTTCAGGCCTGACTGTATCGAGTGTGGTGGAAAGTAATAACTTCTTAGAAACTATTGCTCTTCTTTGATTTCCAATTCTTTGCTTGGAGACTTTCATATTTGGAATTTATGATATAATGAAGGTTGACTGGTAGAGAATGCCTTGTGGCATTAAGTCCGCCTATGTATCACTATTGTACATGAAGTTTAAATAAATAAATAAATAATGATCTTAGATATGCTTTTGTGTCACATTCTAAATTTGTGATGATAAGGTAGTTACGCCAAATGAATTTATTCATTTCTTTACTCCATTTTTTTCGTGTAGTTGAGACAGCAGTGGGTAAAGGATTATTGGCCAAATTACTATTATTATAAATCAAAAATACAAGTAAAAATAATTGATGTTTTTTACTTAACGTTTTCTTTTAAATATTTTGCTGGCGTTGTAAAAAAGAAGAATTAGTTGATAAGAAGCTTTCTTATTTGCGCGTCACTTACATATAAAATCAGAGGAATGGTACCCGTGTTCAAAAAACATTCTGTGATTTTCTTAATTTTCCAACATAAATCACTTATTAGACGTTACTTCAAAGTTTTGTCGCCAGTTTTGCTGATAGCTGTCATTTCAATCAAGCTATGTTTTAAGGATTATACCTAGAGTATAATTGATAAATAGCACCTGTGTTGGTTCTTAAAAAAATAAACTGATTCAAAACTACATATGAACGGTTTTCAGATTTTTTCCTTTACATGTCCTGTCAGACCAAAGAAACGATGAATGGAAAGCTGTGTGAAAGATGATATGGCTAGAAAGGAAGTGACGGCTGAGATGACGAGTAATAGAGAAGTATAGAAGTAAATTAGGATAAGGGCAGGAGAATGATGAGTACTTAATTATGCTGTAAGAAATTCTTTATTGCCAAATTTAATGATTTTAAGTCGACGGGAAATATCGTATAGGTTTTCATTCCCTTGTGAAATCACAAAATTTGCGGCATTGACAGTCACATCTTTTGATCGCGTTGAGTTACAAGTCTGCTTCAAGGGCTAGCCAACTTGAGTATTTGATATTAATAGAAAAAGGGTCTTTACAGACAGACGGACAAGCGGACCACAAAGTGATTCTAAAAGGGTTTCTTTTTAACGAGTGAGGTACGGAACCCTGATGAGTAATGATTTTTTCGTAAACTGAGTGTACCCTCTATTACCTTATTATATAGGTAGTGTACTTGAATCAGTTTGTTTTAGAACCTTCAATACAATTTGAATTATTCTCTTAAACTTAGGTAGTTTCTTTGTACGTGCTATGTCAAATTAAGTGAGGCTGAGGTTTAATTCAAGTATTTAAGAAGGCTATTTACTCCAATAACTTAATGATGTAGGTAAAGTTAAGGAAAGTCAAGAAAATAAGTATTTAGGCATGTAAGAAAAATTGGTTTATTTTTTCAAAAAACAATCAGTTATTAAAACGGCCAGCTTCCTCTGGTGTTGATTCGGTAGATCGAGGCTGCAGTTATCCTGAAAAAAAAACGGATGTTTGTTACTCTGTTCATTAAATCAGTTCAGTAAGTTTTTTCACGACAATAACAATAACTACGTACAAGGTGTAAACGGACCCTTCACGAAGCCATCAATCAACCATTCTGTAACCATCAAACTAAGTAACTCTACGCAAAAGTTAATGCTTGAATCGACTTTTTTTTTTGCGGTGGAAAGTCATGTTTTACGGTAGGACTCGTAATCATAACTGGCGAAATGTCGGTGCACTATTAGGTACACCTCTGCCTTTGGGGATTTCAGGCGTGATGTTATATGTTAGGATCAAATAAACACAGTAAAAACAGTAAATTCTACAAACCCGGTTATTTTATCTATATTTGTGTCTCCAACGAGTAAAGCATCTCCTTGACAGCTGTTTAGGTCCATTTCCGTCATTGTGCTGCATGGATATCCAACTAGATTACTGTTGGACAAAGACGCAGCAAACAGCTCGTAGGCCCGGTTATGGCTACAAGAGTGGCTGAAGCAGCCTGGTTGGTTGCTTCCCCCGTTGACGTAGAAATTCACTTCTCCAATTGCTGTTCCTATACCGTTGGCATAGGAACAGGAATGAGAAAGATCTAAACCATCTGTGTGGATAACTTCGACGTAATCAGCGTCACCTCTTCTCAAGCTCCCAGAACTGTCGGCGTCCCATCCATGTCCAGCTGGATTCAATCCTAGAAATTACAGAACACGTGATTGATAAGTAAAAAGGATTTGAGTAGTTTTATAACGAAGTATTTGTATACTGAGGCAGGATGGAATTTGTACCGTAATTATCATTATAGCTCTAAAAATATAACTTAATTGGAATGTTGTTGACATTCTTATTAAGCTCAGCAAAAGTGACGACATTAAGTTATGCACTTATTTCGTACACGAACATCTTTTTTTTTCTATGGTGATATGACTCAAATCTACCAAATACCTATTCACTGCAAACCTATGATAGATTACCAAAATACAGGGTGCAAACGGCCCCTTTACGAAGCCGTCCATCAAGCATTATGTACATTAAACTAAGTAACTTTACGCAAAAATTATTGTTACAGCCATTATAAAACAAAAGGTAACACTTACCAGTGATTCTACCAACTTTGTTTTCTAGTTGTCTGCTAGCTATGCCGGCAACATGAGCTCCAAGGCCAAAGCCAACCAAGTGCAAGCTTTTCACATCCGCAGCCACGGAGTTCCAATTGAGTTGTACCCTTAACTCTGATATAAACGTGGCCAATTCAGCAGCTATTAATTGAACTGTTGTTGATGCTGTCGCGTAATCTGCACTAGCGTCGTTTTCCCAGTCAACCTCTACGATCTGATCTTGTTGTCGATGGGCTAATGTTTCTGAAAGAAATCGTTAAATAAATTTACTATACAATATGACATGTGTATGGCATCTACCAACCCGCACTGGGCCCGTGTGGTGGTTTATAGCCCATTCCCTCTCATAGAGAGGAGGCCCGCGTCCCAGCAGTGGGAACATTAATAGGCTGATTATGCTATGACATGTAAATTAATCACACTCACATTTTAATAATGGTAAGGGTTAGGTTAGACGTTTATCAACACAATCAGAAATAAGTGTGAAATTTAAGTGTAAGTAAGCTGTTTAGAAGATGAAATAGTATTTACCGTTTCTGATTAGTAAATTGAAATCGTCCGACGGCGCTCCAAGGTGCCCATGAATCAATATCATTGTATTGCCACCAGCATCGTCCAACGTGCCGCCGGAGGCTAGTAGTTCTCTTCCTGTTGGGTTAGCCCTTAACAGACACGAATTTATTTGTAGGTTATCTCTCAATGACACACTTATTGCTTATACCTGATCATTTCCATCAAATCCATCTTATTTAGGTTATGATTTAGGCATCGCCTAGTGTAAGTGAAACGGGGGAAAAATCAAAGTAAAAAATAAGTTCCAGCATTGTGGTGATTTGAAAAAGTAGGAACTTTTAATTTAATTGGCCAATGTTTATAAACAAAGAGAACAAGGCTCTGAATGATCATGAATGTGAAGTCCACAAGTGAAACCATATAAAATATTTATTTTAATACATACAATAAACATATTCATTAAAAATAAAATGTAATAATGAAGCATTTCTTTTGTTTTTGTCTATGTATAGATGCATCACAGTTTACTTACTGGTTGAATAATATATATTTAGTCCGCTGTCCATAACACACTGGAACATAAAATTAAAATATTTTATTAGACACATTTATGGAGATTAACACGAAAAATAGTTTAGCCGCACCGTTCTCCACCAGAATAACTGCATCATAACCTACGACGCGTAACTGGCGAAATGTACCTAGCCTATTACTATGCCACTGCCGTTCCTCTTCTCATAAAGAGGAGGTTCAAGTAGTGGTCACCACATTTGCTTAAAACGGATTGGCTGTTTAAAACTATATTATCTTTATGTCCTTTTCAATTTTCTCCTTCAAGTTGCATTGGTAGGTACTTGCCCGGATTTGAACCCATACTTCGTCCATGAACGGTGAGTTCTTAGACATAGGATCGCCACCAAATAATAATTTAAATAATATTATAATAAACATAAATTGCTATTGCAGAGCTTCGCTTAATGCAACAGTGTACTAACTTAACTCATAGGTGCAATAGACAATAGTTAAGTACTCATAATGTTGAGGTATACTAAACACATCTGCCTACCACTTTTTTTTCCAAAGAAGACAGTCTGTGATAATAAAAGTAATTAAATAAATGCATCGCCAGTTACTTATTCTACGTAATAGGGGGCGAACCTATTGCTATCAACCGAGCACAAATTCAGACTCCGTGCTGCTAATCCGAAATGCTCGTTTATTATAAAGGTATGCTTCTGCCTAATCCTTCGAAGATTACAGGAATGATGTTATTTAATATGGAACTAACTTACCTGCTAGAGCAGTCAGAAGAATGGCGAACTTCAACATATTTCTTGATCGATCGTTCCCTTACTGTGCAATATTTACGAAATCCTTTGTTTTTATAAAAATGTGACAACTGTTGTCAAACCATATTATCAATATGATAAGCTAACCTTTTGCGTGATCAAAACTTAATTTTTATCATCAATCATTCATTATACATTATGTTTTTTTCCGAAAGATTTCGATAGCTGATCGTTATAAAATGGATGTAATGATAAGATGATAAATCTCTATGTTATTGAATATTATTGTTCTAATTTCTAATGAGGAGGAAAATTCTGAAAAAAATGTAGGACGAAAAAGAACTTACGAACGATATTTGGTTTGAATAAAATTTGATGTTTAGTGTTTGAGATATGGGACTTTTTCATTAAACTGCAACAGTAACTTTGTTTTTCATTAACATACAATGAAAAACAAATTTAGTTTTGCTGTTGAATTTAATACAATACAACCGAGGCTATGAGCCTTCAAAATATTTTTTATATATTGTTTGGTGCTACGGAAATCTGTGTGCTTGTGACTACGACTTTCACTTGGCCGGTTTTTTAATTAATGTCCTTGATTAACGACACCCGTAGCGCAGTCGATCTTCACAACTTTACGTTCTAATTTCAGTTTTAGACTCTTTGCGGCTAAAAGAAAAAAAAATCGTAAACAATTGAAATTAGAACTTACAAGGGAGTTAGCGCCAATAGTGATTTTGTTCGACTTTTCTTTGATTACCTACTAACAGTTTGCATACTATTGTGTATGTTTTTATCAAAAATGAACTCTTTCCTTTAGTTTGCCGTATGTCATTATTTCCCATAATTTGATCCTTTTTAGCGACACTATCCAATAGTGTAACAATACAGTTTGTTTTTTTTCAGACAGATCTAAATGAGACGTTCCGCATAATTACTGGTTGTGTTAAACCGACCCCGGTACGAATACTGTATCCACTGTCTGGCATCGCGCCTCCCCAAGTTCGCAGGACTATAAACAGCCGTATCGAGAGGACGAAGCTACAAGCTGACTCACGCCACCCAATGCATAGCTACGTCTCAGTGCCCCAGAGGCTCAACTGTCGTAAAAGTTTTCTTGGGTGCGCGAGCCCAGCTAGCCCAGTCAATTTCAACGCCTCCACAGCAAGATGCAATCTCTGCCGGTTTAAACCCTCTGACAACGAGCCCGACTTGAAAATCTCTAAACAGACTTCGAACCCAAGTCGGCCGGAGCACAGAGAATCTCTGCAGATGGGGGTGCAGGGGATGGGGATGGGGGCTCAGACCACAAGTACCCACCTTCCATCTTGCCCCGCATGCCCTATCACCTGCGCTTTTGATGATTTATTTACTGCATCAGTGAGCGGGATTCGCGTGGCTGAGTTTTGGGCTAAACATATTTAAACTTTTTGCCATCGAAACGCTAAGAAGAAGAATAAAATAGTCAGCGTACAAATATAAAAACTAACAAAATTAAATAAATCAATTAATAGTAAATACAATAGAAACAACGATACAGAACAATTATATAGATTAAATTAAATATTCAATGTCAATATTAGATATTATTATGTCAATCAATTAATTAAATTAGAAATTGCACACACATGGCTGAGATGACGAGTAATAGAGAAGTATAGAAGAAGACATGCATCGCCGACCCCAAATAAATTGGGATAAGGTCAGGAGAATGATGATGACATAATTATGCTGTAAGAAATTCTTTATTGCCAAATTTCATGATTTTAAGTCAACGGGAAGTACCCTATAGGTTTTGATTCCCTTGTGAAATCCCAAAATATGCGGCAAAAACAGTCATATCTTTTGATCGAATTGACTTACAAGTCAGTTTCAAGGGGTATCACACTTTAATATTAGATATTAATTTCACGCGTTCCTTAGAAAAAGAGTCTTGACAGACGGACAAGCGGACAACAAAGTTATTCTAAAAGGGTTCCGTTCATGCCGACTGAGGTACGGAACCCTAATGAGTAATGATTTTTTCGTGAACTCAGTGTGTCATCTATTACCTATTACTTATGTAGTGTACTTGAATCAGTTTGTTTGAGTACCTTCAATGCAATTTGAGGTATTCACTTAAACTTAGGTAGTTTCTTTGTACGTGCTAGGTCAAATTAAGTGAAGCTGAGATTAAATTCAAGTATTTATGAAGGCTATTTACTCCAATAACTTAATGATGTAGGTAAAGTCAAGGAAAGTCAAGAAAATAAGTATTTAGGTAGGTAAGAATAATTGGTTTATTTTTTCAAAAAACAATCGATTATTAAAACGGCCAGCTTCGTCTGGTGTTGATTCTGTAGATATTGAATGAAGTTATCCTGAAAAAAAAAACGGATGTTTGTTATTCTTTTCATCAAACCAGTTCAGTAAGTTTTTGCTCAGGGTAAACTACTGAAAGGATTTTAATTAAACTTTACAGTAATATATCAGAGCTTATATATCAAAGTAACACATAAACTACATGCAAGCTGTAAACGAACCCTTCACGAACCCGTCAACCAACCATTCTTTACATCAAACTAAGTAACTCTACCCAAAAATTATGTTGGGAAACGATTTTTTTTTGGTGTGACAAATCAGGTTTTACGGCAGGACTCGTGTAACGCACTGAAAACATTGTGATGATGGACGCACTGAATGATACGGACTCGTGGAGGTATTTAAAGTAAAGTTATAACATAAATACTTGAATTTAAATAAAAACTTGTAATAAAATTGGAACGTTGACCAATATCTCCGTAACTATAAGGTTCCTAAGGTATGGTCGAAAACAAAAAAAAAGATCCCAATGACGGAGAACAAGTGCCTTTCCGCTTCGTTAAATGTTCTTACAACCAACACAATGTATAAAGTTATTGGAAAAAAAAAATTGAAGCTAGTAGACATTAAATACAATATTTTATCTACCAACCAGGATCAGGCAGATAAAGTTAAGGTTTCCTTCAGACATTTCTCAGTAGCAGCAGAGTCTGGATTTATGCCCGGTTGATGGCTATAGGCTTGCCCCCTATATGTACGTTAACAGAAGTGGCGAAATGTGGTTGCACTATTAGTTACACCTCTGCCTAACCCTTCGGGGATTACAGGCGTGATGTTGTGTTAGGATCAGGTAAAAACAATAAGTACTAGCTACATACCCGATTGGTTTATCTATTGTTGTGTCTCCAAGGAGTAAAGCATCTCCTCTACACCTGTTGAGGTTCATTTGCGACATTGTGCTGCATGGATATCCAACTAGATTACTGTTGGACAAAGACGCTGCAAACACCTCGTAGGCCCGGTTATGACAACAAGAGTGGCTGAAGCAGCCTGGTTGGTTGCTTCCCCCGTTGACGTAGAAATTTACTCCTCCAATTGCTGTTCCTATACCGTTGGCGAGTAGACCTGAACCATCTGTGTGGATAACTTCGACGTAATCAGCGTCACTTCTTCTCAAGTGCCCAGAAGTGGGGGTGTCCCATCCACGACCAGCTGGATCCAATCCTAGAAATTACAGTACACGTGATTGATAAGTAAAAAAGTTTTGAGTACTTGTACAACGAAGTATATGTATAATGAGGCAGGATGGAATTTGTTCCGTATTTATCATTATAGTTCTAAAAATATAGCCAATGAATGTCAATAATTTTTGATTTTGATTTTTTGATTTGAACTCTCAGTAAAAGTGACGATATGAAGTTATGCACTTATTTCGTACACGGACATTTTTTTTTAATATATTGTTTTATAAAACATTATATAAAATCAGCTTAAAAACAATAAACATTCATAAAAAAAAATATGCTGGGAAACGACTTTTTTTGGGGTGTAAAATCACGTTGCACGGTATGACTCAATGTAACGCACTCAAAACATTGAGCTGATGGATACATTGATTAGTACGGGGGTCGTGGAGGTGTTTAAAATAAAAATCATACATTAAAACAATGTATTAAAAATACATTGTGAAAAAGTTGGTACTTTGACCCCAAAATCTCCGTAACTAGAAGGCCTTCTAGTATGGGATGGTCAAGAAACAAAAAAAATATCGCAATGACGGGGAAGCCGTGTTACACCCTTCATAAAAGAAAGATACCACTTACCTGTGATTCTACCAACTCTTTCTTCTAGTTGTCTGCTAGCTATGCCGGCAACATGAGCTCCAAGGCCAAAGCCAACCAAGTGCATTTTTTTCACATCCGCCGGCACGGGTGCCCGTGTTCCGGGTTGTGCCTTTAAATCTGATATAACTTTGGCCAATTCTTCAGCTATTAATAGAACTGTTCTTGATGCTGTCGCGTAAACTGCACTAGCGTCGCTTTCCCAGTCAACCTCTATGATCTGATTTTGTTGTCGATGCGTTAATATTTCTGAAAGAAATCTATACATATAGTAAAATTGTAACATATCTGTACATTGAAGATATTGAATAAAATATATATTTGGTGGGTCTTTATTAGAGCAACAAAAGCCAAAACAACAGTCTTTAGAATATTTGCGTCTGTCTTTCTGTCTGCATGCTTTTACGCGCATCACGCAAAAACTAATGCATGGATTTGAACGCAGTTTTCATCAGTTTGCAGTTTTCGCTCTACTGCTTGATGCATATCTTAAAATTTAGGCTACTTTAGATATGCGAAGCAAGGGCGGGTTGCTTGTCGCTAAATAAAATTACTATACAATATAACATGTAAATTAATCACAATCACATTTTAATAATAGTAAGGGTTAGGTTAGATGTTTATCAAGACAATCAGAAATCAGTGTAAAATTTAAGTAAGCTGTTTAGATGATGAAATAGAACTTACCGCTTCTGATTCGTGTATTGAAAGCGTCCGCCGGCCCTCCAAGGTGCCCATGGATCAATATAATTGTGTCACTCTCAACATCGAAACCTTGTTCAACTGTGAAGGTGCCGGAGGCTGGTACCGGAGTTCCGCTGCGATGATTCCTTAAAAGACACGAATCTTATTGTAGGTTATCTCACAACGACTTCACGCTTATACCTGATCGTTTGCATCAAATCTTTCTTATTTAGGCAACAATTTAAGCGTCACCAAAAAATAACTTCCAGCAGTGTGGTGATTTGAAAAAGTAGGAACTTTTTATTAATTTGGCCAATGTTTTTTAACACAGGGTACATACAGGAATTGAATGATCATGAATGTGAAGTCCAAAAGTGAAACCATATTACATATTTAAACATATAAACACATTTATTAATAACAAATGTAATAATGAGGCATTTTTTGGTTTTGATTATGAATGATGCATCGCAGCTTACTTACTGTGTGAATAGTACATATTTAGTCCGCTGTCCATAACACACTGGAACATAAAATAAAAATATTTCATTACATACAGATTAACACAAAAAATACATTAGCCGCACCTTCTGCTTAGCGTGCCGATGGCAATCAAATTGATTCGCCCCAAAAATTTGGCGATGGGTTTGACACTTTCACTAGCGTCCATCTGCTTCTGTATTACACAATCACAACAGGACAGGCAGGACATGATGTGAAGTGTACGCTCCAAGCAACAAAACTTAACTCATAGGTGCAATAGACATTAGTTAAGTAATACTCATTAAGTTGTGGTGTACTAAACACATCTGTGTACCACTTTTAAAGAAGACAGTCTGTGATAATATTATAAATTAAATATACGAATCACCAGTTACTTATTCTACGTAATAGGGAGCGATCTAATTGCCATCAACCGAGTACAAGTTCAGGCTCCGTGCTGCTAATGCGAAATGCGCGTGTATTATAAAAGTATGCTTCTGCCTAATCCTTCGTAGATTACAGGAATGATATTATTTAATATGAAACTAACTTACCTGCTAGAGCAGTCAGAAGAATGGCGAACTTCAACATATTGCTTGATCGATCGTTCCCTTACTGTGCAATATTTGCGAATTCCTTTGTTTTTATAATAATGTGACAACTACTGTCAAACCAGATTATCAATATGATAAAGCTAACCTTTTGCGTGCTCAAACCTTAATTGTTATCATCAAAGGTCATTTATTTTTATGCCGAACGATGTCGATAGTTGATCGTTATAAAATGGATGCAATGATATGATGGTAATCTATATGTTATTGAATATTTTTGTAAATTTTCAAGGATAGTAGTGATATTATCTTATTTTGCTATATCTAAAAATGCGTCAAAGGATGTTATTGAACACACATTCATGACTTAGCTTCCCGAATTTTACTTCATTGCCAAGCAATTTGTAGATTTACAAGTATTTTTGAATTCGTTTATTTGTTTACAAATATATTTCTCTATTATTTTATCAATAGTAGGCAATATAGTAATAGGCCTGTAGTTGTTGTAATCCAGCCTGCTTCCTTTCTTGTGAATCGGTCTGACAATCCCTGTTTTAAGTGTAGTTGGATATTTACATGTTTGTATGCATAGATTAAATAATTTTGAAATCACTGAGGTGATTGTCGTGCCCAACATTTTGATATCTATGGCTCTAAATCCATCTATTCCTGGGGCTTTATTATTGTTCAAAGACACAATGGCTTTTTTAACAACGTCAGGCTCCGCAGGCTTTATACGCATAGTAACGTTAGCTGGAGTTGTATACTCTGTTTTATTTAACAATGGTTTCGAGCACTTAGGAATAATTAGTTTTACGCTTTTATCGAAAGTGTGTGCAAAATTATTAGAAATATCTGTAGAAGTTAAATTAGTTTTATTAAATGAATTCTGAATAGCATAATCAATAGAATTTTTTATTCTTCCTGTAATTCGATTAAGAATTTGCCACAGCTGTCTAGTATTGTTCTTATTTGATAAAATGTCTGACTTTATGTTATTGTTTTTAGTTTTGTGTATTATAGTATTTGCATAGTTTCTTGATTTATTGTATGTTTGCTTTAGGACTACGTTATTGGAGTCTTTTATTCACTTCATGAATAATTTATCCCGATGTTCACAGGCTTTCATTATCTTTTTGTTTATCCATTCATTTTTACTACGCGATACACTACTTTTAATTTTAATTTTATATTCTGATTGTTTATAACATTCTTTGAACTGTGTATGTATGAAGTTATATAAAGTTAAAGGGCATTTTATATCCTGTGATTTTTCCTACCGGATTCCCTCGAAACATTTAATAAGTTGATGATTATTTATGCATGCCTTGTATTTTGGGACACCTGTATACTCGCTCCAGAACATGCGAGCATCACAGTGCGATGATCAGCCAGTGTGGTACTGAGTGCCGCTGTAAATAGGTCTTGTGTACGGGATCGCGCATAAATATGATCAATACAAGATTTACTTATTTTCCCGTTAGATATTGCTATTCTGGTGTGTTCCGTGATCCCGCACAGAAGGCCCATACTACATAACATGTTATTGTATTTATGCCTTACAGGATTATCCGTTTTTAAATCTATGTTAGTGTCTCCTAATAAGTATAATTCTGTGTTTATAGTGAATTTTTGTAGTGAAGTTTGTAGTTCGTCAATAAATAGAATTTTACTCGAGCTTGGTGGTCGATATACCGCACACAGGTTCGCAGTATAGTTCGATTGGGTGGTGACAGTACAGAATAAACTTTCAAAGTGTATAGTTTTTACATTTATTAGGCTACATTTATGTTTATTATTCACATATGCTATAATGCCACCACCCCTTCGGGACTTACGCAAGGCTGTGTACATTCGGTACCCGCTTATTTGAAACAGAACATTATTGTTTTCTGATATATTACTTTCAGTTAGAATGATGATATCGATAAATTTTTTTGAGCTAAGGATCATTTGTTCTAATGCAGAGAAGTTTATTATTATTGATCGAATATTAATATGCATGCACAATAGGTTAAATTGATGGTTAGGGGTACTGTTTATGAAGTCGTTAACATTTAAACAGTCATTAATCTCATTAATATCACAAAAAGAATTCGCCATTTTATTTTTATTAAGACTTTCGATTAATGCTTTGTTTACTTGCGAATGCGATGACATGCCGACTTACTGCTTGTTGATAGCTAGTCCGTGTATATCATTCATGGTGCGTAGGATACTGACTTTTCCACCGTCTTCCTTGCGAGCTTTGACAAGTCCTCTTTTGAACCACACGTACTTTTTCTTAAAATTAGGGTCGTAAATGACAATAAAAACCAAACAACATTTACGCACTAATTACGTAAGATAAAGCAAAGCATAGATTAGGTCGTAAGGGTTTCGATTATAAAATAACATCTTTACGACCTTTTGATTTGTAATAATATAATTGTTTATAATGTCGTATAAAAAGTTCAACGCAAAAATAAGATTACGACCTCATACATAATTAAAACATGACTTTACGCTCCATAATGAAAATTATTTTTACGATACATCCCAAATAGTAAAAAAACCGAGCTAGAGCTGTTGAAAATCCGGGTCGTAAGGGACTTTTTTTCAAAGATAGGATTATTTGAAATATACCAATCGATAGAGCTCGCGACGCTGTTTCCAAATATATGTATAACTCATTTTCGGCAAAATGTCCTTTACGACAATTGAAATTTCTGGTATCGATTTGATTGTGGGTGATATGCAATTGTTCTCGTTCTGTTTATTCCCATTAATTTCATTAATTCAGAGAAGAGTTGGCTCTCAAACTGGCGGCCTTGATCGCTTGTTATCGTGATAGGACAACCAAATCTTGTTATCCAGCCTTCGTATATCGCTTTGACTATTGTTTCTGCAGTTATGTCGTGGAGAGGTAATGCTTCGGGCCATCGAGTGTACCGGTCGATTATAGTGAGCAGGTACTTGTGTCCATATTGTGAGGGTGGTAGGGGCCCAACAATGTCGACATGGATATGTTGGAATCGTTCCGATGGTGGGAAAGTTGCAATTTGACTAGTTGTGTGTCGACTAACTTTTGACTTTTGACAGGCTTCACAGGCTTTCGACCATCGTCCCGCGTCAGCGTTCATTGAAGGCCAGAAGTTTTTTTTATTTTTTTTTTTAAGTTTATGTGCGTGTGCCGGGCTGGCTAAGGTTATGTACACTTTCTTACGCTGCTCGGCGAAATGTTTCGGGTAGGTACGGGCGAATATGTTGTGTTGATGTTTCGCACAGTATTTTGCAATTTGTGTTTGGTAGAACTATGCGCTTCAATTGTAAATTGCTTTGTTTCTGTAGGTCATGGATAGTGCTATCTCTTTCTTGCGCTGTAGCTAGTTGCTTGTAGTCAATCGTTGTAGGACAAGTGATGGTTTCTGTGTTGATCCGTGATAATGAATCTGCAACTATGTTGTCTTTCCCGCTGATATGACGAATGTCGTTTGTGAATTCGCTAATGCACATGAGTTGTCGGGCTCGGCGCGGTGTCTCGCTGTCTGTCGATGTTTTATTTATCGCGTAGGTTAATGGCTTGTGGTTGGTGAATATTGTGAGATGACTTCCTTCGAACATTTTTCTAAAGTGCTTCACGGCCATGTATATAGCTAATAGTTCTCTGTCGAATGTGCTATATTTGACTTGCGCGCTTGACAATGCTTTGGAGAAATAACCCAGTGGCTGCCATTTGTTGTGTACATATTGTTGCAGTACGGCACCGGCGCACTTATCAGAGGCGTCAGTCATCAATGCGATCGGTGCGTTATGTGAGGGGTGAGCTAGTAATGCTGCGTTTTGTAAGCCAGCTTTACATAGCTCAAATGCCTTCTTGGCTTCGTCGTTCCATACGATCTTTGTTTTGTCTCGTTTCTTGCTGTTGTGCAAATATGCATTTAGAGGTGCTTGTATTTCGGCTGCCTTTGAAATGCAGTCTCTGTAGAAGTTGACGGTGCCAAGGAATCTTCTCAATTGTTCAATGGTTGTGGGTTGTGGAAAGTTGGTGATTGCTTCTACTTTTTCTGCTGGAGGTTTGATGCCATCTTGTGAGACAGTGTGTCCAAGGAATTTGATCACTTTCTTGCCTAGTACACATTTCGATGGGTTTATAGTGATGCCATATTTGTTCAGTCGTTGCAGGACGGTGCGTAAATGCTGTCTGTGTTCTTCTTCTGTACTGGAGCTTATGATGATGTCATCCACAAAAGGGTAGGCAAAATCGAGTTCGTGAAGTACCTCATGAATGAAGCGTTGGAAAGTCTGTCCAGCATTTTTCAGTCCAGGGCACATTCGGGGAAATTCAAATAGACCGAATGGTGTGATTATGGCTGTTTTTTCAATGTGATCCTCCAGAACAGGCAATTGTTGGTAAGCCCTATTTAGGTCAAGCGTTGAGAATACCTGCTTCCCGTGCAACTGGTAAGTGAAATCCTTCAAACGTGGTACCGGATATCGGCTTAGTTATGGCGTTAAGTCTTCTATAGTCTCCACATACACGTAAGTCTCCGTTTGGTTTGGGTACCACGTGAAGTGGACTGGCCCAGGGGCTCTTGCTTGGTCGGCATAATCCCTGATCCATCATGGTTTGAAATACTTTCTTCGCAGCTTCGTAACGGTGAGGTGGCCGTGGACGTGCTTTGCAGTATAATGGCGGCCCTGTTGTTTCGATATGGTGCTCGACGTTGTGCTTCGGAGTATTTTTCATAGTGGAAAGTCTTGTTATATCGGGGAATTCCGCTAATATGTCATGATATTTTTGTTCCAGGTCTATGGTTCTGATTGTTGGTGCTGTAGATTTGCAAATGGAAGTTTTCACTGACAAGTTAGTTATCTTGTCGTTTAAACATTTTCCAGCGAGGTCGACTAGAAAGTGATGGTGCTTCAAGAAATCAGCGCCGATGATGGGCTTACTGACTGCTGCTACGACGAACTTCTATCTGAATGGTCGTCTCAGGTTGAAATCTAGATCTATTGTTTTTTCACCGTAGGTGGGTATTTCTGTGTTGTTTGCTGCATAAAGTTTGAATGCGGTGGGCTTGAGGATTTTGCAGCGTTTTCGAGGAATGACCGACATGTTTGCACCAGTATCGATGAGAAAGCTTAGATTTGTCTTCTTGTCTTTCAGAAATAAACGGTGTGATTTTTCCCAGGCGCTAGATTCCGTCTCTGCTAACACCTGCTTTAGTTTCCCGTGCTTGAGGGGTGCTTATCTTCATAAGTACATGGTCTATTACATTTTCGGGCTTGTCCGCCGAACTTTCGATGATAATAACAAACGGAATTGTCGTAGTTCTCAGTCCTGTGTTGTTGATTTGAATCCGACCGACGGTTACCGTGCGGCGATCTGTATGAACTGCGTGATCGATGACGGGCGCCTCGCCAGTTGCGCTCGCGCTGCCTTCCGTAGCGGTTGTGGTGTGTTTTTAATTCCGATATTTCTTTCGCCAACATGTCGATCTTCGCGTGAAGTAATGCGTTTTCATGATTTGTAGCTACTGGTGGAGCGGGTGGTGTTGACGATGATGACGTGTTGTGGACTGCTGATATTTAGTGGTGAAGTTGTTCCAGCATTTTATCGGCCATTATTGCTAACTCACTTGGTTCGGTTTCCTTGGCTATAGTTTCGCTCACAGCTAAAATGGCGCGCACAGATGGGGGTAGGTGCTTTGTCCATATAACACGCAGCGTGTTGTCAGCGATGTTGTTACCGGCTAAATTTTGCATGGGCGTAGTAGTTGCGACGGCTTCTAGGTGTTTCTTCAGTCGGGGTCACCACTGTTGGGTACGCCAGGTATGAAAATGAGACTCGTGGTGATGGTTGAAATATGGAATGAATGTATTAAGAAAAGGCGGTCCCTTTTATACAAAATTTGTAGCAAAAAATCAATGCATAGTAGGTACATTTAGAAACTTAGTTTGGGCACAATATTGTCGATGTACCCTACATACTATAATGTTACTGTGAGGATGATATTCCGCTACACTAGAATAGTTATTTGACATTATACACTCGGTGCGGCCGCTGTTAGTTTGACAAAAGTTGGATGTATAATTATTTTAGATGAGACTAAAGTTAAAGTTAAGCATATTTTGCCGGTTTCAGTCGATTTTTTTCACAACTTCACGCTATTACCTGAAGTTGTGAAAAAAATTGTGCAATAGGTATATTGTTTTTCATCATTTTGATAAACTAGGATAGTTATTTGTACTTGTGTTTCGTTGATTAGTCAATTTTGCTGATTGGACAGTTGTGTGAATTCGACAGTTGCGTTAACTCGACAGTTTTCATAATTTTCCAGTTTCTTCGATTCGACAGTTTTATTCACTTCGTCAGTCGAAGTGCAGTTGGTTGAAAATTCATAGATTATAAGACAAAAAGTAAAATTTTTTTTTTTTTTTTTTTGTAAAGCGGTTCACAGACTACATTTACCTACCAAGTTTCAACAGTGTAGCCCTAATAGTTTTGAAATAAATTGAATGTGACATAAAGAAGGACCGATAGACATGACGAATCTATAAGGGTTCCGCTTTTTGCGATTCGGCTACGGATCCCTAAAAAAAGTCTCTTAAATTAGATGAATGAATCAAAAACATTGTAGGCAAATTCATGAAAGACGTTTAGAAGGGCTTAAATCGATTAAGATTTATTAAAATTAATACAAAAATGATAAAAAGAGTAAACTTAATCGAAATCCATCTTTTAAAATTGATGCATCCATCCATCATATTAATATAATTTACTTTATAAATACAAGTTGAAGTTTGATTTAAATTTTGACAGGGGTTTCTTACAGAATTTTAAATTAACCACATGTTATGTTCATTATTCATTACACTGGTAATACTAGTTCATATGAATATTTCGGGTTTCTATGACCTGGTCCTGAATAGCTATCATAAACCCTTCCGTCTAAGGAACGTTCTCCATGCTTTAACAATTCGTTCGACGCTAACTTGTTGACGTTAGGTTGATTAAGGTCGGGTTCAGTGACTTTTGGGTCCGTTCAGTGATTTTTATCTTTCGGTCAGTCTGTTGTTCATTACTTTGTGTTGTCCTGTCATACATGATCAAAGGGGTAAGTTTCTTGTCATTATACGCAACGGCTTTGTGTAGAGTTGAAGTGAAACTTTTATTATCAAAGTATGTTCTCAATGTTATTATTTGCTTGTTATGTTGGTTAGTGATATTTATTATTCTTCCACCGTCGTTCCTTGGTAGTGTGAGTCTCTGTACACTTGACCTTGAATGGTGAGTCCTGTGTTTAGTGAGAGTGGTGTTTATAATCCTTTGTAAGTTTTTGAGGTCGGTCTTGTTGCATTTTATGATGCCAAAGGAGTAGATGAGAATGTGGATGGCAGTGTTAATAGCTTTAATGGTGTTTTTAGCGTTTATTTCAGTGTTATATTACATTGTTTTTAACCTATGCTTAAATTGCTTAGTGAGTGTAGTTTTGATTTCCTTACGCATAATCTGTTTAGCCTGTGTATTGTAAATACTAGATATTTAGACGTCCCGTTTTCGTCTAATGAGTCTATTGTCGCGCCTGTTTGCATTTGCTATGAATGTTTATATGTATTTCCTGCTTTATTGAATTATTTTTTTATTTATCAATCCCAAACTCCATAGCTATATCTTTTAAGAATTGTTCAGTTACATCAGGTAGTTTATATAAGTCATCAGGAGACGATGCATAAAATTTGATGTCATCCATATAAAGGATGTGGATAGTGCCTCGTGGACTCGTATTGTTATTAGATATTGTTTAATTTGTTGTTGATTTCTGTAAGGATCGATTAAATTGTTTTTCGTAATTCCTAAGCTGGTTATTCTGTGTTTTACAATTTGTGCATTTAGTGTATCTATTGTCATTTTTTACTACTGTTAGTTTCTGTTTTAGAGTATCTAGAAAAATTTCAAGTTGTGTGTTAGGTTGTTCGTGTGATGTATGTATTCTGTAGTCTTTTAATATTTTCTCAACAGCTTTGATTAGTTTTCTGCTGCTAACGACTTGAATATACTGAGATAATCTTCCAATTTTGGCCCTGATTGTCCTATTTTGTTTTCTGACCTTTATTGCCATTTAGTTGAAGTCCACTACTACTGTCTACTCTTGTACCGCCTTTGCAGCTGTCCACGCAGCGCAGTATACTACTGTCTGGATATGATTGAAATTTGTGTCACTGACTGGTAACTTGTTCTGGCGAAATGACTTTATTTATGTAACTAACTACATATATTCACTAACTTTTTTGATGACTTCTGCTTGGGTATGTAACTCCTTTATGTGTCTTTGTAGTACTGTAGTGTTTGTGAGAATATTTCATCTATTTCAGGATTTCTAACTACGCTTGTGTTCTGTATGTATACCCTATACATACAGAACACAAGCCTAGTTAGAAATCCTGGTTCTGGTCCAAGTTATTAATATTACCGTCTTCTATTTCTACTGCTATATTCTGTTTGTGGTGGCTCTATATTTTCTATTTCTATATTTAGTGTTTCTGTATTTGTGTGTAAATGTACATTTCCTACGTCTGTATTTGATATTCTACTGTCAACTTGCCTTTGTACTCTGTTTCAAATAATTGTAGTACTCTGTTTCAAATAATTCAATTTCTACTAGTATTCCAGTAGTACGGCTACAGGTATTAAAATCAATTTTTAGTACCTGTAGCCATGCTACTGGATTCATGCTGGTATTAAATACTCATTTTTGGTCCGAAATGCGTTGTTCGGATAACTGTGATAAATGGAGGTAACATTCTATGAATTTTTCATTTTTTTTTTTTGCCAAACTGTCATATCCCTCTCCATTTTTTTGTCCTAAAATACATTTTATTATTATTTCATTAAGTTCGTTGGACCATCGTCCTAAATTTAGGTTCTGATTATGAATGCGGTTGTGTGTCCGTTTGAGATGACGGAAACTCCGGTAATTCTAAGTCATTGTTGTGAGTTTTTATATGGTTGCTTACTTCAGGCCTGACTGTATCGAGTGTGGTGGAAAGTAATAACTTCTTAGAAACTATTGCTCTTCTTTGATTTCCAATTCTTTGCTTGGACTTTCATATTTGGAATTTTTTCAATGAATTTATGATATAATGAAGGTTGACTGGTAGAGAATGCCTTGTGGCATTAAGTCCGCCTATGTATCACTATTGTACATGAAGTTTAAATAAATAAATAAATAATGATCTTAGATATGCTTTTGTGTCACATTCTAAATTTGTGATGATAAGGTAGTTACGCCAAATGAATTTATTCATTTCTTTACTCCATTATTTTCGTGTAGTTGAGACAGCAGTGGGTAAAGGATTATTGGCCAAATTACTATTATTATAAATCAAAAATACAAGTAAAAATAATTGATGTTTTTTACTTAACGTTTTCTTTTAAATATTTTGCTGGCGTTGTAAAAAAGAAAAATTAGTTGATAAGAAGCTTTCTTATTTGCGCGTTACTTACATATAAAATCAGAGGAATGGTACCCGTGTTCAAAAAACATTCTGTGATTTTCTTAATTTTCCAACATAAATCACTTATTAGACGTCACTTCAAAGTTTTGTCGCCAGTTTTGCTGACAGCTGTCATTTCAATCAAGCTATGTTTTAAGGATTATACCTAGAGTATAATTGATAAATAGCACCTGTGTTGGTTCTTAAAAAAATAAACTGATTCAAAACTACATATGAACGGTTTTCAGATTTTTTCCTTTACATGTCCTGTCAGACCAAAGAAACGATGAATGGAAAGCTGTGTGAAAGATGATATGGCTAGAAAGGAAGTGACGGCTGAGATGACGAGTAATAGAGAAGTATAGAAGTAAATTAGGATAAGGGCAGGAGAATGATGAGTACTTAATTATGCTGTAAGAAATTCTTTATTGCCAAATTTAATGATTTTAAGTCGACGGGAAATATCGTATAGGTTTTCATTCCCTTGTGAAATCACAAAATTTGCGGCATTGACAGTCACATCTTTTGATCGCGTTGAGTTACAAGTCTGCTTCAAGGGCTAGCCAACTTGAGTATTTGATATTAATAGAAAAAGGGTCTTTACAGACAGACGGACAAGCGGACCACAAAGTGATTCTAAAAGGGTTTCTTTTTAACGAGTGAGGTACGGAACCCTGATGAGTAATGATTTTTTCGTAAACTGAGTGTACCCTCTATTACCTTATTATATAGGTAGTGTACTTGAATCAGTTTGTTTTAGAACCTTCAATACAATTTGAATTATTCTCTTAAACTTAGGTAGTTTCTTTGTACGTGCTATGTCAAATTAAGTGAGGCTGAGGTTTAATTCAAGTATTTAAGAAGGCTATTTACTCCAATAACGTAATGATGTAGGTAAAGTTAAGGAAAGTCAAGAAAATAAGTATTTAGGCATGTAAGAAAAATTGGTTTATTTTTTCAAAAAACAATCAATTGTTAAAACGGCCAGCTTCCTCTGGTGTTGATTCGGTAGATCGAGGCTGCAGTTATTCTGAAAAAAAAAACGGATGTTTGTTACTCTGTTCATAAAATCAGTTCAGTAAGTTTTTTCACGACAATAACTACTAAACGGATTTAATTTTACTTTACAGTAATAAAGCTTATACATCAGAATAAAAAATAAACTACGTACAAGGTGTAAACGGACCCTCCACAAAGCCATCAACCAACCATTCTGTAACCATCAAACTAAGTAACTCTACGCAAAAGTTAATGCTGGAATCGACTTTATTTTTTGCGGTGAAAAGTCATGTTTTACGGTAGGACTCAATGTAACGCACTCAAAACATTATGCTGATGGATGGAGTCGTGGAGGTATTTACAGTAAAGTTATTACAGTTTCCTTCAGGATTTTTTTTTTTATTTTTTTTATTGATGGCTTTATGCCCGGTTGATGGCAATAGGGTTGCCTACTACATAGCACGTAATCATAACTGGCGAAATGTCGGTGTACTATTAGGTACACCTCTGCCTTTGGGGATTTCAGGCGTGATGTTATATGTTAGGATCAAATAAACACAGTAAAAACAGTAAATTCTACATACCCGGTTATTTTATCTATATTTGTGTCACCAACGAGTAAAGCATCTCCTTCACAGCTGTTTAGGTCCATTTGCGTCATTGTGCTGCATGGATAACCAACTAGATTACTGTTGGACAAAGACGCTGCAAACAGCTCATAGGCCCGGTTATGGCTACAAGAGTGGCTGAAGCAGCCTGGTTGGTTGCTTCCCCCGTTGACGTAGAAATTCACTTCTCCAATTGCTGTTCCTATACCGTTGGCATAGGAACAGGAATGAGAAAGATCTAAACCATCTGTGTGGATAACTTCGACGTAATCAGCGTCACCTCTTCTCAAGCTCCCAGAACTGTCGGCGTCCCATCCATGTCCAGCTGGATTCAATCCTAGAAATTACAGAACACGTGATTGATAAGTAAAAAGGATTTGAGTAGTTTTATAACGAAGTATTTGTATACTGAGGCAGGATGGAATTTGTACCGTAATTATCATTATAGCTCTAAAAATATAACTTAATTGGAATGTTGTTGACATTCTAATTAAGCTTAGCAAAAGTGACGACATTAAGTAATGCACTTATTTCGTACACGAACATTTTTTTTTCTATGGTGATATGACGCAAATGTACCAAATACCTATTCACTGCAAACCTATGATAGATTACCAAAATACAGGGTGCAAACGGCCCCTTCACGAAGCCGTGAAATATGTACATTAAACTAAGTAACTTTACGCAAAAATTATTGTTACAGCCATTATAAAACAAAAGGTACCACTTACCAGTGATTCTACCAACTTGATTATCTAGTTGTCTGCTAGCTATGCCGGCAACATGAGCTCCAAGGCCAAAGCCAACTAAGTGCAAGCTTTTCACATCCGCAGCCACGGAGTTCCAATTGAGTTGTACCCTTAACTCTGATATAAACGTGGCCAATTCAGCAGCTATTAATTGAACTGTTGTTGATGCTGTCGCGTAATCTGCACTAGCGTCGTTTTCCCAGTCAACCTCTACGATCTGATCTTGTTGTCGATGGGCTAATGTTTCTGAAAGAAATCGTTAAATAAATTTACTATACAATATGACATGTGTATGGCATCTACCAACCCGCACTGGGCCCGTGTGGTGGTTTATAGCCCATTCCCTCTCATAGAGAGGAGGCCCGCGTCCCAGCAGTGGGAACATTAATAGGCTGATTATGCTATGACATGTAAATTAATCACACTCACATTTTAATAATGCTCAAGGTTAGACGTTTATCAACACAATCAGAAATAAGTGTGAAATTTAAGTGTAAGTAAGCTGTTTAGAAGATGAAATAGTATTTACCGTTTCTGATTAGTAAATTGAAATCGTCCGACGGCGCTCCAAGGTGCCCATGAATCAATATCATTGTATTGCCACCAGCATCGTCCAACGTGCCGCCGGAGGCTAGTAGTTCTCTTCCTGTTGGGTTAGCCCTTAACAGACACGAATTTATTTGTAGGTTATCTCTCAATGACACACTTATTGCTTATACCTGATCATTTCCATCAAATCCATCTTATTTAGGTTATGATTTAGGCATCGCCTAGTGTAAGTGAAACGGGGGAAAAATCAAAGTAAAAAATAAGTTCCAGCATTGTGGTGATTTGAAAAAGTAGGAACTTTTAATTTAATTGGCCAATGTTTATAAACAAAGAGAACAAGGCTCTGAATGATCATGAATGTGAAGTCCACAAGTGAAACCATATAAAATATTTATTTTAATACATATAAACCTATTCATTAAAAATAAAATGTAATAATGAAGCATTTATTTTGTTTTTGTCTATGTATAGATGCATCACAGGTTACTTACTGGTTGAATAATATATATTTAGTCCGCTGTCCATAACACACTGGAACATAAAATCAAAATATTTTATTAGACACATATATGGAGATTAACACAAAAAATAGATTAGCCGCACCTTTCTCCACCATAATAACTGCATCATAACCTACGACGCGTAACTGGCGAAATGTACCTAGCCTATTACTATGCCACTGCCGTTCCTCTTCTCATAAAGAGGAGGTTCAAGTAGTGGTCACCACATTTGCTTAAAACGGATTGGCTGTTTAAAACTATATTATCTTTACGTCCTTTTCAATTTTCTCCTTCAAGTTGCATTGGTAGGTACTTGCCCGGATTTGAACCCATACTTCGTCCATGAACGGTGAGTTCTTAGACATAGGATCGCCACCAAATAATAATTTAAATAATATTATAATAAACATAAATTGCTATTGCAGAGCTTCGCTTAATGCAACAGTGTACTAACTTAACTCATAGGTGCAATAGACAATAGTTAAGTACTCATAATGTTGAGGTATACTAAACACATCTGCCTACCACTTTTTTTTCCAAAGAAGACAGTCTGTGATAATAAAAGTAATTAAATAAATGCATCGCCAGTTACTTATTCTACGTAATAGGGGGCGAACCTATTGCTATCAACCGAGCACAAATTCAGACTCCGTGCTGCTAATCCGAAATGCTCGTTTATTATAAAGGTTCTGCCTAATCCTTCGAAGATTACAGGAATGATGTTATTTAATATGGAACTAACTTACCTGCTAGAGCAGTCAGAAGAATGGCGAACTTCAACATATTTCTTGATCGATCGTTCCCTTACTGTGCAATATTTACGAAATCCTTTGTTTTTATAAAAATGTGACAACTGTTGTCAAACCATATTATCAATATGATAAGCTAACCTTTTGCGTGATCAAAACTTAATTTTTATCATCAATCATTCATTATACATTAAGTTTTTTGCCGAAAGATTTCGATAGCTGATCGTTATAAAATGGATGTAATGATAAGACGATAAATCTCTATGTTATTGAATATTATTGTTCTAATTTCTAATGAGGAGGAAAATTCTGAAAAAAATGTAGGACGTAAAAAAACTTACGAACGATATTTGGTTTGAATAAAATTTGATGTTTAGTGTTTGAGATATGGGACTTTTTCATTAAACTGCAACAGTAACTTTGTTTTTCATTAACATACAATGAAAAACAAATTTAGTTTTGCTGTTGAATTTAATACAATACAACATACGAGCCTTCAAAATATTTTTTATATATTGTTTGGTGCTACGGAAACCTGTGTGCTTGTGACTACGACTTTCACTTGGCCGGTTTTTTAATTAATGTCCTTGATTAACGACACCCGTAGCGCAGTCGATCTTCACAACTTTACGTTCTAATTTCAGTTTTAGACTCTTTGCGGCTAAAAGAAAAAAAAAATCGTAAACAATTGAAATTAGAACTTACAAGGGAGTTAGCGCCAATAGTGATTATGTTCGACTTTTCTTTGATTACCTATTAACAGTTTGCATACTATTGTGTATGTTTTTATCAAAAATGAACTCTTTCCTTTAGTTTGCCGTATGTCATTATTTCCCAGAATTTGATCCTTTTTAGCGACACTATCCAGTAGTGTAACAATACAATTTTTTTTTTTCAGACAGATCTAAATGAGACGTGCCGCATAATTACTGGTTATGTTAAACCGACCCCGGTACGAATACTGTATCCACTGTCTGGCATCGCGCCTCCCCAAGTTCGCAGGACTATAAACTGCCGTATCGAGAGGACGAAGCTACAAGCTGACTCACGCCACCCAATGCATAGCTACGTCTCAGTGCCCCAGAGGCTCAACAGTCGTAAAAGTTTTCTTGGGTGCGCGGGCCCAGCTAGCCCAGTCAATTTCAACGCCTCCACAGCAAGATGCAATCTCGGCCGGTTTAAACCCTCTGACAACGAGCCCGACTTGAAAATCTCTAAACAGACTTCGAACCCAAGTCGGCCGGAGCACAGAGAATCTCTGCAGATGGGGTTTCGTGGACGGCTCAGACCACAAGTACCCACCTTCCATCTTGCCCCGCATGCCCTATCACCTGCGCTTTTGATGATTTATTTACTGCATCAGTGAGCGGGATTCGCGTGGCTGAGTTTTGGGCTAAACATATTTAAACTTTTTGCCATCGAAACGCTAAGAAGAAGAATAAAATAGTCAGCGTACAAATATAAAAATTAACAAAATTAAATAAATCAATTAATAGTAAATACAATAGAAACAACGATACAGAACAATTATATAGATTAAATTAAATATTCAATGTCAATATTAGATATTATTATGTCAATCAATTAATTAAATTAGAAATTGCACACACATGGCTGAGATGACGAGTAATAGAGAAGTATAGAAGAAGACATGCATCGCCGACCCCAAATAAATTGGGATAAGGTCAGGAGAATGATGATGACATAATTATGCTGTAAGAAATTCTTTATTGCCAAATTTCATGATTTTAAGTCAACGGGAAGTACCCTATAGGTTTTGATTCCCTTGTGAAATCCCAAAATATGCGGCAAAAACAGTCATATCTTGTTCGAATTGACTTACAAGTCAGTTTCAAGGGGTATCACACTTTAATATTAGATATTAATTTCACGCGTTCCTTAGAAAAAGAGTCTTGACAGACGGACAAGCGGACAACAAAGTTATTCTAAAAGGGTTCCGTTCATGCCGACTGAGGTACGGAACCCTAATGAGTAATGATTTTTTCGTGAACTCAGTGTGTCATCTATTACCTATTACTTATGTAGTGTACTTGAATCAGTTTGTTTGAGTACCTTCAATGCAATTTGAGGTATTCACTTAAACTTAGGTAGTTTCTTTGTACGTGCTAGGTCAAATTAAGTGAAGCTGAGATTAAATTCAAGTATTTATGAAGGCTATTTACTCCAATAACTTAATGATGTAGGTAAAGTCAAGGAAAGTCAAGAAAATAAGTATTTAGGTAGGTAAGAATAATTGGTTTATTTTTTCAAAAAACAATCGATTATTAAAACGGCCAGCTTCGTCTGGTGTTGATTCTGTAGATATTGAATGAAGTTATCCTGAAAAAAAAAACGGATGTTTGTTATTCTTTTCATCAAACCAGTTCAGTAAGTTTTTGCTCAGGGTAAACTACTGAAAGGATTTTAATTAAACTTTACAGTAATATATCAGAGCTTATATATCAAAGTAACACATAAACTACATGCAAGCTGTAAACGAACCCTTCACGAACCCGTCAACCAACCATTCTTTACATCAAACTAAGTAACTCTACCCAAAAATTATGTTGGGAAACGATTTTTTTTTGGTGTGACAAATCAGGTTTTACGGCAGGACTCGTGTAACGCACTGAAAACATTGTGATGATGGACGCACTGAATGATACGGACTCGTGGAGGTATTTAAAGTAAAGTTATAACATAAATACTTGAATTTAAATAAAAACTTGTAATAAAATTGGAACGTTGACCAATATCTCCGTAACTATAAGGTTCCTAAGGTATGGTCGAAAACAAAAAAAAAGATCCCAATGACGGAGAACAAGTGCCTTTCCGCTTCGTTAAATGTTCTTACAACCAACACAATGTATAAAGTTATTGGAAAAAAAAAATTGAAGCTAGTAGACATTAAATACAATATTTTATCTACCAACCAGGATCAGGCAGATAAAGTTAAGGTTTCCTTCAGACATTTCTCAGTAGCAGCAGAGTCTGGATTTATGCCCGGTTGATGGCTATAGGCTTGCCCCCTATATGTACGTTAACAGAAGTGGCGAAATGTGGTTGCACTATTAGTTACACCTCTGCCTAACCCTTCGGGGATTACAGGCGTGATGTTGTGTTAGGATCAGGTAAAAACAATAAGTACTAGCTACATACCCGATTGGTTTATCTATTGTTGTGTCTCCAAGGAGTAAAGCATCTCCTCTACACCTGTTGAGGTTCATTTGCGACATTGTGCTGCATGGATATCCAACTAGATTACTGTTGGACAAAGACGCTGCAAACACCTCGTAGGCCCGGTTATGACAACAAGAGTGGCTGAAGCAGCCTGGTTGGTTGCTTCCCCCGTTGACGTAGAAATTTACTTCTCCAATTGCTGTTCCTATACCGTTGGCGAGTAGACCTGAACCATCTGTGTGGATAACTTCGACGTAATCAGCGTCACCTCTTCTCAAGTGCCCAGAAGTGGGGGTGTCCCATCCACGACCAGCTGGATCCAATCCTAGAAATTACAGTACACGTGATTGATAAGTAAAAAAGTTTTGAGTACTTGTACAACGAAGTATATGTATAATGAGGCAGGATGGAATTTGTTCCGTATTTATCATTATAGTTCTAAAAAATATAGCCAATGAATGTCAATGATTTTTGATTTTTTGATTTGAATTCTCAGTAAAAGTGACGATATGAAGTAATGCACTTAATGGAATTTTTTTTTTTCAATACATTGTTTTATAAAACATTATATAAAATCAGCTTAAAAACAGTAAACATTCATAAAAAAAAAAAAATTGCTGGAACACGACTTTTTTTTTGGGTGCAAAATCACGTTGTACGGTAGAACTCAAAGTAACGCTCTCAAAACATTGCTTGAGCTGATGGATACATTGAATAGTACGGGGGTCGTGGAGGTGTTTAAAATAAAAATGATACATTAAAACAATGTATTAAAAATACATTGTGAAAAAGTTGGTACTTTGACCTCAAAATCTCCGTAACTAGAAGGCCTTCTAGTATGGGATGGTCAACAAACAAAAAAAATATCACAGTGACGGGGAAGCCTATTGGCTTTTGGCGTTAACAGTCGTTTTACACCCTTCATAAAAGAAAGATACCTCTTACCTGTGATTCTACCAACTCTTTCTTGTAGTTGTCTGCTAGCTATGCCGGCAACATGAGCTCCAAGGCCAAAGCCAACCAAGTGCATTTTTTTCACACTTGCCGCCACAGTTGCGGGGACGGGTTCCCCTTGGGGCGTTTCGGGTTGTACCTTTAAATCTGATATAACCTTGGCCAATTCTTCAGCTATTAATGGAACTGTTCTTGATGCTGTCGCGTAAACTGCACTAGCATCGCTTTCCCAGTCAACCTCTATGATCTGATTTTCTTGTCGATGCGTTAATATTTCTGAAAGAAATCTATACATATAGTAAAATTGTAACATATCTGTAAATTGAAGAAATTGAAAAAAATGTATATTTGGGGGGTCTTTACTAGAGCAACAAAACCCAAAACAACAGTCTTTACAATGTTTGTGTCTGTCTTTCTGTCTGCATGCTTTTACGCGCATCACGCAAAAACTACTGCATGGATTTGAACGCAGTTTTCATCAGTTTGCAGTTTTCGCTCTACTGCTATATGCTTTACTTAAAATTTAGGCTACATTAGATATGCGAAGCTAGGGCGGGTTGCTTGTCGTTAAATAAAATTACTAAACAATATAATATGTAAATTAATCACAATCACGTTTTAATAATAGTAAGGGTTCGGTTAGATGTTTTTCAAGACAATCAGAAATCAGTGTGAAATTTAAGTAAGCTGTTTAGATGATGAAATAGAACTTACCGCTTCTGATTCGTGTATTGAAAGCGTCCGCCGGCCCTCCAAGGTGCCCATGGATCAATATAATTGTGTCACTCTCAACATCGAAACCTTGTTCAACTGTGAAGGTGCCGGAGGCTGGTACCGGAGTTCCGCTGCGATGATCCCTTAAAAGACACGAATCTTATTGTAGGTTATCTCACAACGACTTCACGCTTATACCTGATCGTTTGCATCTAATCTTTCTTATTTAGTCAACAATTTAAGCGTCACCAAAAAATAAGTTCCAGCAGTGTGGTGATTTGAAAAAGTAGGAACTTTTTATTAATTTGGCCAATGTTTTTTAACACAGGGTACATACAGGAACTGAATGATCATGAATGTGAAGTCCAAAAGGGAAACCATATTACATATTTAAACATATAAACACAATTATTAATAACAAATGTAATAATGAGGCATTTTTTGGTTTTGATTATGCATGATGCATCGCAGCTTACTTACTGTGTGAATAGTACATATTTAGTCCGCTGTCCATAACACACTGGAACATAAAATAAAAATATTTCATTACATACAGATTAACACAAAAAATACATTAGCTGCACCTTCTTCTTAGCGTGCCGATGGCAATCAAATTGATTCGCCCCAAAAATTTGGCGATGGGTTTGACACTTTCACTAGCGTCCATCTGCTTCTGTATTACACAATCACAACAGGACAGGCAGGACATGATGTGAAGTGTACGCTCCAAGCAACAAAACTTAACTCATAGGTGCAATAGACATTAGTTAAGTAATACTCATTAAGTTGTGGTGTACTAAACACATCTGTGTACCACTTTTAAAGAAGACAGTCTGTGATAATATTATAAATTAAATAAACGAATCACCAGTTACTTATTCTACGTAATAGGGAGCGATCTAATTGCCATCAACCGAGTACAAGTTCAGGCTCCGTGCTGCTAATGCGAAATGCGCGTGTATTATAAAAATATGCTTCTGCCTAATCCTTCGTAGATTACAGGAAGGATATTATTTAATATGAAACTAACTTACCTGCTAGAGCAGTCAGAAGAATGGCGAACTTCAACATATTGCTTGATCGATCGTTCCCTTACTGTGCAATATTTGCGAATTCCTTTGTTTTTATAATAATGTGACAACTACTGTCAAACCAGATTATCAATATGATAAAGCTAACCTTTTGCGTGCTCAAACCTTAATTGTTATCATCAAAGGTCATTTATTTTTATGCCGAACGATGTCGATAGTTGATCGTTATAAAATGGATGCAATGATAAGATGGTAATCTATATGTTATTGAATATTTTTGTAAATTTTCAAGGATCGTAGTGATATTATCTTATTTTGCTATATCTAAAAATGCGTCAAAGGATGTTATTGAACACACATTCATGACTTAGCTTCCCGAATTTTACTTCATTGCCAAGCAATTTGTAGATTTACAAGTATTTTTAAAAATATGTTAACTCTTAGCAAACAATGGTTATTTTTGAATAGCACGTTATGAGATTTTAATACACAAGTGAGGTGGGCCTCTACAGGTACAACTTGGGCTGGTAGGGGTGTTCCCATGAAGCAGAGTGCGACTGTGGAGTCCCATCCCAAACCATGCCACTCAACCTGAACAGAACCACTACCACCACCGTCGATGTGGCTGAGTTCTGGTCGAAACTAATTTAATTGAATAACTACGCGACTCATCGATACGACGAAGAAGATTTCATAATGGCATGAGTTTCAAGATCCTCGTAACACCTTAAATTTTGAAAAGATGACTTTATTTATTCGTAAAAACATTTCGTATGCTCGAAGTTATGGGTAGTAGAGACATATGGATCAAAAAAGCCAGACATGATGATTTTTAAACCTTCAGTGTTAATGCAGATGGCTATAAAAGTAGAAGAAGACCAATAAAATGGACTATATGAAGGATGTTATCACCCTTTTACCACCAGACTAGCAGACGTACTGCAGCGTATTATCCACACTTCGTCGATATCCCGACGAGTCGTACTCAGCGCTAAGCTTGTCCTCCACGTTTATTATGCGCACAGCCAAAGTGTGGAACTTTCTACCATCGGCATCCTGTGTTCCCTCCTACCAGTCTGCCTTCAGAGCAAGAGTGAACAGGCATTTTCTGGGCATGTTCGAGAGACCATGTTATTTGTTGTTATAGCGGCTACAGAAATACACATTCTGTGAAAATTTCAACTATCTACCTATTACGGATCATGACATACAGACGGACGGAAGGACGGACAGCGAAGGCTTAGTGATAGAACCCTTCATGCACGAGTCCGACTCGCACTTGGCCGGTTTTTTTATAATGTGTGTAAAAATAACCTTAACGGCACTCATTGCAATATTGCAATTTTTGTTCCAGACCGTATCTGGGAAAAAGTTGAAACTTTGACCCCCAATAACCCGTAACTAGAAGGCCAGTTACGGAGATATTGGGGGTCAAAAACTCAACTTTTTCACAATTTTCTTATAACTTTACTTTAAATATTAAAATAAAATTGAAACAAATTAATTAAATATTCAATGCATCCATCAGCACAATGTTTTGAGTACGTTGAGCACATACAGGCATATGCACGTACAATGATTTCTAGCGTAAAATGTGATTTTTCACGCCAAAAAATAAGTCTTGTCCTGGTAATATTTTTTGCTTAGAGTTACTTAGTTTGATGTACAGAATGCTTGGTTGACGGCTTCTTGAAGGGTCCGTTTACACCTTGTATACGTTTGCAACATTTTGATATAATAAGGTATTACAACAAATGCGTGCCAAATATCAATTCAAAAGAGCACGATAGCTCACATCTCGTATATAACCATCAAAGCCATTACTTATGCCACCATGGGCCATCTAATGAGTTACCTGTAGGAGCCGGCTGTGGTTGAAACCCTGTGAAAGGGTCGCGACCCTCAAGCAATTTAACCTCATGACACCAGAAAGGGTGTAAGTCGACCCAAAGGTAATTGCACATAGTAAAATTAACAGTAACATTCCTGGTTCCTTATTGTATCAGGATGTGTTCAGCGATTTTCGAGGGGTAATTGATGGCCTCATTTTTGGTTGTGACATTGCAAGTTACCTTTAAAAATACCATATACGAGTAGTTTTGCCGTTTAGCTGTTCTAATAATTTAGTACGGATCATAAACGAAAAAGTTTTGGAAACAATATTCGTTTACAAAACACACCACAAACAAAAATCTATCTGTTTTCGTTATATATTTTAGATGACAGCAGAAAAGTAATAATTAAATTAATTATTTTTATTAAGTAATTAATTAGGTAATTCGTGGAGTAAGCGGGCCTGGTTCTCTTAAATTGCTATGGTACATTATTAGTTTAATACGTTGTAGGTTATTAACCATGACAACACAAAAAAAATCTTATATTTATCCCAAGTTACACCACAACTCTCAGTTATGCAAATCAAGGCATCGTACGTCATATACACTATTTCATATAAATACGTAATATGCCGTATAGTGAGGAACTATTTTGGATATCCTCCCGTTGTAGGTCAGTTCAGATTGACGCATACAGCAAGAAACTTGGCAGTCTCTTCGTGTAGCTCTTCCAAGTGGTATAAGTTATGAGGGCCACTCACTTGCTGACCCAAAATTACTTGGCAGACAGTAGGGCTGCTTGCAGACGGCTCTGCGAATAAGGATGAATAAGTGTACGGAACGTATAAACGTTACACATAAGTATCACCTAGCTTAGGCCCGCGGCTTTGCTTTCGTGGAGTTCGGTAATTGTCTCATAGGATCGTACTACCGGGATAAAAACTATCAATATTTATAATATTGTTAGGAAGAAATGAGGTTTTACGTGGCACATGTTAGTTCTATGGCAAGGAGTGTGGCAACTTCAAAAATTGTCTCTGGTCGCACGCGAGAGACGCTTGTTGGGAATGTCGCTCAAAGGGCTGTAAGATTTATATTTTCCTATTTTGTGAACTTAATCGGTATTTTTGTAAACAATTATGTGTTAATTGAATTCGTTATGATTTGTGGCGGTTTAGGTTAGTTTTAGTAATTGATATTTGGTTCCAAGTTAGAATAAACGGTTGTATTCATTATTTTTGTAAACCACGTTGTCTATTTTTAAACATCTTCGCTTCTGCCCTGCTCGCACTAGAATTTTTCTTTCCATGTCAAAACATCTTCGCTTTGCTGTTTGCTAAAAATATATATTGTTAGTTTGTGAGTTTGGATTGATGGAAGGATGCTTGTTACTCTTTCACGCTTGTTGCTTTTTCTTTGTTTGCTGAACGGATTTGCATCAGGCACTTGGATAGTTCGTAACCTGGATTAACTTACAGGATACTTTTAATCCCGGTAGTATGATCCCGTGGGGCAGGTAACGAACTTCACACGGGCAAAGCCGCGGGCATTAGCTAGTCATTTCATAAGGTTGGAGTAGTGAAAATATGTGTGTCCTTAACAAATAAGTGGGGAATCCAAGACTTTATCTCATAATCAGGATCTACATCTAGCTAAGGAAACTAAAGATAATAAGTAGATACCTACACACTGTTATACATAAGCTACTAAGTACTAAGATTAATATCTGACGATATTACATTGTTTTTAAGTTAAAATAAAACCTTCGATTGAGTGTGTGCGTTATCTAAGAAATCAATCAATCGATAGCCATATTTATACCAAAAGCTTCACGGTCGTTAAAAATCAAAACATCGTCACCACAATTACTGCATTTTAAAGTCCGTTCGTTCTTATCAACGATACCAAAAAGATCTTATCTTTTCATTCACTATTCTATTATTTTCTATGAATGATGTCTAGCCTAACAATCAGTAAGACATATGTCTAATAGACGTAGATATAATCAAGCGTTAATGTTCTATTTATTTACAAACAAACATAATAATATAATCAGTAATAAAGTGATTATTCAATAACAAATATGAAGAAAGAAGATTGGCATAACGGGCCGTCATAATTTCAGAAGCGTTCATCAATGAAAGTATGTACATTATAATTTATGAAGCACTTACGGGGCTTTTTAATCCATATAGTATCTATTTTTTTTTCAGGAGAGCGCTGTTGGTAAACATTTGTGAAATGAATAAAAATAAGATGGCGGCGTTGGTTCGGATTTTGCCCACGCGACAAGTACTACGAGTACTGTTTATAAATCATGTTATTCTAGATCCAACATTAAAAAATAAGCTGCGATCTTAATTTGACCGAGACTTTTGTTTTGAGAATATTTTTACGAATGTACGCAAGCTCTAACTGCATAGTTGCGGACCCCAGATTACGTGGCCGTTTGTATTTATTCTTTCGAGAAAGCACTGCATATTTTTTCTACAATACCTGGGTAGACCTGGGTAGACCAAAAATCTTCTGTAGAAAAAATTACTGGCCTTTTAACCTAAACTGCAGAAATTTGGCCTTTTGCAGACAAAATTACAGAAGAAAACAAAGTTGGTTAGTTAAAACAAAAGATGTTCAACACTGCTCTCAAAACGGTGAAAGAAAACATCGTGAGGCATGGAAACTGGCATGTCCTAGAAACAAAAATTCAAACACATGATATCTACCAACCCGCACTGGGCTCGCGTGGTAGATTACAGCCCATTCCCTTCCTTCTCACGGAGATGAGGCTTGTGTCCCAGTAGTGGGAACATTTTATATACTATATTGTCTTGCGTCTTGCCGTAACTCGCATGATGTAAAGCGATGACGTGGCCTAGGGTGGAGCACGCTTGCCTAGAAGAAACCGATTCACTCGAACTTAGAAGAAATCTGAATTATAATTATCGGAAAACAGAGAAGCCGCCAGTAAATTTTTCTATGTAAAGAAATATAACGTTTTAACTTAACGTCTTAAGTTGACACGAACGGATGTTAAATTAATTCCCGTACTAAGACGAGAAGCTAAGTTTAATATTTAAGTATAATAGTCTTTAAATTGTTAAAAGTTACACAGTTACCGTAGACAGTGAGGGTTCATATTACGAACAGATTTCAAAGAAGCCTGTGTGGTTCTGAAGACTAACTTCATTAAAGTTTCGGGTAGTTGTGGCTTGTGGCATACGGTTCAATGCTACGTTTAGTAGGAATATTCCTCAAAGCGCAACTATTTTTAAGCGCAACCATTAGTTGCGCTCACCAATTTAAATTAAAAATATTATATGTGTATTCCTCAAAGAGCAACCATGATGAAAAATAGAGAGATCCCCGTCTCTATTCCAAACAATCTTCTCAAAATCACATTGTGTAAAGTAGTCTCTACTTTACACAAAGTGATTTTGTGATTGTAATGAAAGAGACTAATCTTAGATCATTGTATTCCATAAACTAAAGGTCGTGACAGCTTTCTTCTTCTTAGCGTTTTGATGGCAAAAAGTTCAAATGTGTTTAGCCCAAAACGCAGCCACGCGAACCTCGGTCTCTGATGCAGTGCGCAGGTGATAGGTCATCTAAGGTCACCTGGAGATCTATTTGACCACTTGCCCTAGCATGTGGTGCAAGAATGAAGGTGGGCCATTTTCTGTGGGGAGACACCGCAAAAGCACTTGAGGTCTGAGCCCTCCCATCTGCAGTGTCAGCTTCAGTACCTACCAACTCATGTCGACGAATTGATTTAGTAACGCAATTAAAAGGCAAAAAGTCAAAACATAGCCTTTTTAGTAACTTAGTCCCTATTCCTAAAATCTAAATATAGTGGCACATTTCTTGCTTTACTATATGGTTGACTAGCTGACAACCTACCGATTATGTGATCGATCACCACCGCATATCATCATCAGCCTATAGCACTGTCTTTTGGCTGATGATGATATGCTAATTAGTTCAGCCAGGCTTCAGACTCGCTAAAGTAGACTCATCTTTCATGGGGTACTGTTTGAGATGCTATAATAAAATTCCACAAAGTATTCTTGAACTGAATGAAACGAAATTTAAAACATGCATTAAACGCACACTATGTAAGAAAGCATATTACAAGTTGGACGATTATATCACTGATAAAAATGCTTGGCTCAATGCCGGTCCTGCTCCACAAGAACAGGGGCGTCTAAATTGATAGCATTAAATAGATTCAATCTCTTTTGTATTATATAGCCACCTAGCCCATATTGTGTGAGTACTATGTACTAGAAAGCTGTCATTCGCTGGAAACCTGCGTTTTTTCTTGACTTGAATGTGCCCTGGCGGTTAGGAGTATGTCATGCTCACTCAAATGTCTCGCTGATGGTGGCACGTGTGTCGGATCATTTAGTTCCCTTCAAAATGGTTGAGTTGAATGGTGCTGATACATGCGTCATGTACGTGAACGGGCGCTGTCAGTTGTGACTGGTCATCTCTTATTTGCCACGGCTTATTTGAATTAATTATTTTATTTTTGAATTGTTTTTACTATGGACACTTTTAACGTACACATCTTGCTGCATCGTTCTCACATAATGTACCATCTCAAAATGAATGATGTAACCAAGGTTTTGTTAAAGTATTCTGATTTAAAAGAGTGTCCATGGAGTTACTTGCCCGTTCTTCTCCATAGAGATCTACGTTAGGGAATGGGCAACTACAGTACTTTCACAGTTTTTGTGCCTTGTGACTGGGACTGTAGCTATATTTTACTGTTGTCTTTGTTTCGACAATTCAAAAGCACCAGCCACCCTGCGGAGATCATAGCTCCAACATTTTTTTATCTCGATGTGGAAATCATCAATGGACGTCCTCCAACCTGAAGAGGGCGGAGGGGTCTGTCAGACTCGTACTGACTTGTCTTAACTTGATTAGAGCCGGCCCGCTTCACCGGGATCGCTGCTCCACCTAGCCTGAGGGCATCCCACCTTTCGCTTGCCGATTCACGGTCTCCACTCAAGAACAGGTGTACCTCAATGGTCAACAACGGCCATTGCTTAGGTACATCTGTAATTAACCAGCACGTTTGAAAACCGCCAGACAAAAATGTAATTTTCGAGTCAAATGAAAGACATGTTTGTGTCAACGGTGACTGATATCAAACTAAGTTCAACTTCAAAACACCGATATCATTTTATTTACAAATTCTAACTATACCTAGTTTGGGTTATGTCACGCTACTACCAATGATTAAATACACTTCAGAGCAGTTTTATTATCATTTTTAATAGGGGGGAGGTCATTAGTTGGCGCATGCGTGTCAAAAGGTTGCGAGTTCGTTCCTGGCGGATGATCGCGGTTCGTCGGTAGTTCATCGTTCGGTACCGTCGCAGACTGCCGCTTCCAGTGCCACTGTACACTTCTCCGCGTAAAAGTTTCCCCTCGTGTACAATATCTACAAGTTCGTACAAGGAACGTTGCTTATGTTCTCTATGACGTGTATTGTGTAAGTTGCGTTGAAAATCGTCAACATGCGGTGGTGTTTGACTGCAGTTTTGTTCGTCGGCTTGTTTTGTTCAGGTATGTAAACTTTTTAGATGGTTGATAAGGAAGTTAGATTTAAGATATCTATGAAGTTATTTCATTTTTAAGTAGATGATAAGATATTTTTTTAACTCACGTACTGATAGATCAAAACTGACGTCATATCGGTTTAGGTGCGTACCGTACAGTACGTTATTAGTTGTGTTGACAACGAAGACGTTTGACGTATGAAAAGTATAAAAACCTTGAGACTGATTTTTTAAATTCATTCTAATGATTTGCGCCTTGAGATAATGTGATAGGCATTGACCAAATTGTTCGATAAACATACCTACTAGCGAATCGCACTGATTAAACTAATAAGAAGAGACAACCTAGCTACCTACCAACCTAGAACTACGTAGATAGACTTTATAGCTACTTACATAATACCACTTATGTAAGTGGGTTTTCCGTTTATTAAATCCTTCTATTTATCCAGACGTGCTACGCTACCCGAACAAACACGTATCTACAAAAGGAATCAATATAAAGGAAACTCGTTGTTCAATTACCAGAATCATTCGAGTCACGTATATTTGTAAAGGAAGCCTTCCAATGCATCCATCACATCAGAGATTCTGAACGAAAATCATATCATATTTTGATGAACCTTCGATTCTATCTTTTCGGTATCTTAGCTCTTATATATTTTTTCCGAAATCGTGCAAATGAAAGCATACTTTAAAGCCATTCACATGCTTTGTAGATAGTATCACAAAAGCATGGTAACTTCTTTTTTTAATAATTTATGGGTACCTAAATGTGTACCTAATTGTGTATATGTAAAGATTATTTTACACATTCGGAGAGCAAACTACAAATGAGCAAATTACATACTAGACAAGCATGCTTTAAAATATTATGTCTACTTCAGCCTTAATTGATTGAAATGAAACTTATAACAAGTCATTTGAATGTGTAGATCGCGAGACCTCGCTACATGTCATAGCTACAGAGAATCATATCGGATGTACTAATTAGAGCTGAGCCTATGTATAACATTTTAGAATTAACTAAGCATCGTATTTGACCACTATAATTTAGAAGAGAAACGAGATGCGTGACACTAACAGACGATGACACAAAATATTCATGTGCGAAATTGCGTCCGAATTAAAAGGATTAAAAAAGCCATAACAGCCGTCTCATGGATCATTGGCGTAAATTGCAGGCACAGTGATTTAAATTTTTACAAAGTTTATGACAATGTCGACCGAACATTTCAGAGAAAGAACGAATGAAACCCATGAGCGCATTTAATTGACAGGTCAGCCGGTGTGTCAATTATAGTTCGTTCAACTAATGTGGTTACGCACCAATAAAATTCATGGTGAATGACGAGATGACTCTATATATACACGATACATGGTTTTTATAATCTGACAAAGATTGTCATCATTACAAATAAAATTGCCATCTCTATTTGTGCTGGAACTGTTTTAGGTGTCAATACCCAAGTCTGGCAAAGTTTTAGGTTTTTCTGAGCATCTTTTCATAGTCGTAATCTTGGCGTAATTCTAAACACTGCTGCTTTCCCTGCCAAGGACTTTAAGCGTGATTGTTATGTTTGTGTTTTTACGCCGAACCTATGACCTACGTAATTCCCATAATTTTTATCTGTGTTAGTAGAAGGCGTTGGGTAAATCCGTAACCCCGCTATCAGTTTGGATTGCCCTCAATAAAGTCGGACAAAATGGGATTTTCTGTTTAGAATTTCTTTGAGCACAAACTGAAGTTGGAACTAAGCCTGTTTATAGTCTTTTTGTACTGGAATCAACTTTAATATCTGCAGAATGGGATTGACTTTAGCTATTAATGTAATACGTTTATTCTTTCCGACTATTCTCTGAAATGTCGTCATATGCATCGAATCACTGTCTCCTAATCAAATTAAGTAGAATGAAAATGGTCAGTCTGAAACATTTCATTAATGCGTTTATGAATAAACCTGCAGTCGTCGGGTTTCTATTACAATAGTGGTTTCAGAAGTTCAAGCATACAGTACAGTCACGCCCTGAAGTTATGCAATTAGTGGTATTGACAAAGACCCGTAAGGTTAACCGCGCGACTGTGGCATCCTGCGGCAATTGACGACTAGTTTTGGTACAGTTGCCCACAACATCCTACGACAATATCTGTTTAAGTGAAAATAAATGATGATATTATTATAATATTAATGAAAAATAGATACTATGTTTTTGAAAGCTTCTTCCGGGACGTAGCTAAACAGTACGTTTTCGATTCCGGATTTTGCGGATGCGATATTCTATAGTTTAGTTTGTAGAATGGATTTCTGCTACGAGAATATTTGAAGTCTTGATCGCCCGAATAGCCCTTGAATATCCAAATTTTCATTGCTCTAATTTTAGGAAAATTATTGGAAAGACTATGTTTTGAGCAGTCCTATCAAAGTCAGGTTCTTGCTTTTCAGAATGGAATAAACAAAGTTATTTCGATCAATGTCCAGTGTCCTTACAGTTGAACAGGGTTTCATGACGAACGGTAACTTTCATGTCACAATGACATACTTCCAAACTCATCATCATTCATGAACTCTTATCCCCATTTATTTGGGATTGGCGTATATCATCTTTCACACAGTCCATAGATCGATTCTTTGGTCTCCCACAATTTTTATATTTCCGAACTCATTTGTAAAATAAACAAAAATACCTAAAAATATTTTGTAACCTTATGTAAAGCTTTATGGGGTAGAAAAAAATGCATTTTTAACCGTCCATTCATCTGGTGTTTTTTTTTCTAATAACACATTCTGATGACACATCTACCACCAGCGATAAACACGTCAGGACCAACAAAATTTGTAAACAGGTCACCATAAAGGACATAAAGTGCCTTCAGATCTCGATAAGGACATTTATCACATTATTTTATCACATTTTTGCCGGCTTCAAGGGAATTAACTTGAACATGATATTTCCCCATCACTCGTAAAATGGGAGTGGTGTTGGCCGAGCCCTAAAGATAATCTGCCATTATTGCCGGGCCGGGTCAACGTAACTTTCCTCACTACATTCCTGATGTAATTGAAGCTTTCCTAATCCCTTATTTACATTTTGACGACGTTAAAATGAAATATACAACGTTAAACACAAACAGAATTCGTTCATACCTACCAGTTCCTTTCAAATATCATAACACTAAACTTTCTGTACTTGAATATAAACGTCGAATTTATGTCCTATTATCTTGACTTCTCTTCCGTTCTTTTATAAAGGCTTTAAACCGTTAAATTTTACGACAACTGTTTCAATATTTTTACACTTTTCCTACATTCGATGCACGTTAATCTATGGAACGGGTTGTAGTGCGCGTGCGGCGAGCTACGAACAAATTGAATTCATTTCAGTAGCCACACTTCTAATTGGTGACGTGTATCGGGTCATGTATCCACTGTCTCTTTGTTTCATCACCAGTGAGAATTACGATAAAAATCAACTTACGAAAGAACACATCAGTATTCTTTGGTTAGTATATTTTTACACATACCCAATTTACTATATCATACAACTTCCTGTAATATGATTGCTTCTCTGCGGGAAATTCTATCTAATTATACTTAGTTGTAACTATGAAGGTACGTTTTATGATTGAGTATACAACTTTTGTGGATAATACTCGCTCAGACACAGTCATTTATCTTTTGGTTAGGTGCCCGTTGGGATCCCGAGAGAAAGGCTTTAGTCAACAACAAATATATATCTTTCACTTTCTTTTGCTTGTTAGTATGATTCATCCATCATGGTGTGATTCATTCATTACGTGTTATACTGCGGTCTTGGATCTAAACTTTGTGAACGAATATTTGCGGTAATTGTCTTACTTGTCGTGACGTGCCATGGAAATATCAACCTAAACAACAGTCTTATGCACGGTTTAAATATTCTTAAGCAGAGTATGACTATGCAATAGCGCTATTGGTTTTATTAATATCTTGACTTTACTCACAAAACGTGCTTTTTATTTTGACAATTCAACAATATTCATCGCGTTATTTACGCTATCGAGACAATTATTTTTCAAACATATAAAGCAATGGATTAGGAATTTCTTTCGAAATCCTACTGACGGTATGTTGTGCAATTAGGGGGCAGTTTTATATCTATTACATCCACAGATTATATTTGACTTTAGTCTTTTTATCAATGTTCATGGAAATTCAAAAGCCGAAATGCTGACAATACGTCCTTACAGGTCAGTGGCTACCTCTCGAAATTGGGTTTCGAGGATTAAATTATTGGCAGCAGTAGCTGCGTGTAAAATTCTGTCATTCTGCATTGTGAACGGAGCAACTCCAAAAATGGAAAAGGCTGGATTGACAATATCTAGGTAGGTATAGAAACCATAGCCATATATATATACGCTTTAAGCCATGCGTAAGGCTTTTGTTAGATTGGATGTATACAGGTTGATTTATTAAGATGTTAAAATAGTTTCAGATTTTGTCAATGAGGTCACCATTAACAAAAGTCTAAAACTATTTGAGGTTTAGAGAAAAAATCGAAATGTATTCATCAAATAAGATACGTTACGTTTAAAAAACTGAATCAACTTTCAGACTTTTCCATACAGGCACATCACAATGAAGTACCCTGCAGTAGCGAAAGGTAAATTTTTGTAAGAGGTAAGCCGAAGTGTAACTTTAACCTTTAATTATATAACAATATAATCACGTTATAATCGTGATATTATATTGTTTGTCTATAGAATACTGACTGTGCCATTTTTCAAAGAGATTCCGGTAGGAATCGAGTCGTATGGAACCTTCGCCACTGGTACCCTGTATAATAACGCCATATCACATCCCTAGATAATTCAAAGATCTGACTTAATCGACTCAAGAGGATCAGTGGCCCAAGTGGCTATTATGTATATTATTCGGGAATGCTAAGGAACCTCACAATAGCGTAGTGTATCAACAGACGGATACTAATTGGGTACCTAGTGCATAGCTTGAGGCAAGCCTTTGTGTGGTATATATAAAAAAATGTTGGATGCATAGTAAAAAATGTAAGTATGTATGTATGTTGTATGTATGTGTGTGTGTAGGTGTGTGTTGTGTATGTTTGTGTGTATGTAATGTAGGTGTGTGTTGTGTGTGTGAAATGTTGGTTGGTGTTTGTAAGCGGTTAAATTATATTACAAAGCACTTGGTTGTATCTATTAAAAATGTTGACCTGGTATAATTTATATTGTCATCTTTACGTGTACACAGATTATTAAAGGTTATTCAGTTTTTATTTTAAAAACAAATTGTTGACCCTTTGGTAATAACTTTAATAAATAGAAAAAAGCCTGTTTCCTCGCGATGTTTTCCTTTACTGTTTTATGAGCAATAGTGATGACGTATTTTTTACAAAGTTTGGTGCTAGCTTAGGTTCGAACCCCTAACCTACAAATTGAAAGTTGATGCCATTACCACAGTCCCTATTTATTATTTTTAGATATTCAAATCTGTTTCAGGAGTGCTCTTTCCTGGTAGGCGTGCTCTTGGTATAACGAGAGTATATAATCTTCTATGAGCCTTCTTCGTTAATCTGACGCCACGATACTATAATTTAAAGCAAAATTGAGAGCTTGCTCCCCGAACAACATCCCCGGAACTAAATTAATTATTATACTGAAAATCCACCGTAAATGTGCTGTTTTAATATAAAGTATTACTACTTTATCATAAGGTACTACTGAATATTTTATATTCAAGTCTTTTAGCGAAATATACATGTTTCTTGAGAGTGCTAAATTTTAACTTTATTATTAAATATTAAAAAAAGTTTGACTTACTTTAAAACCTTTATTATCTTATATACGCAGAGAATTACTGATAATTTTCTCTTATATTATATTGTTTACCTATCTACAAAACATTTGTGAAGATCGACCGGCAAAGGTTTTGTATCCATCGATACAATACCTCTGCAGGACTTAATGAATTCCTTAATTAACCTAAAGGAAGACTATAATTTACCGCAACAATAGATACTACTGACAAAAAAGTGATCTACCTTTTTTTACTCGAAAGATATTCAGTAACACAAAAAAAATTAACGAAAACAACAAAAAAAAAACAAATGAGAAATCACGGAAGATATCCCGTAAGTGACAGTATAAGTTTAGCTGTAAACCGTGAAAGTTAAAACAGTGTTTATTCAGGAACACGATATCTTATTTTAAAATAACTTTCATTTAATAGTGCCAGTCTAGTAAGGCACCACCGCTTATCGTTAACCTTTAACAACTATTGATCTTTGAGAAGCAAGTTTCCAACAGTCAATCACATCTAACAGTACCTACCCATTGGCAAAAGGAAACGAACACGTTTCTGTCTGACAAGTTAGTTCCAATTTTATACAAATAAATAAAATTGAAGTGTCTGTTTGTGATATCAAAATAACAGCTTTTTACTGAAGACATATGAAAATTTATACGGCACTTATACCATATTTTTTAATTTTTTTGTCTGTCAGTCTGTCTGTTTATTCCGGGTAATCTCCGAAATGGCTGGACTGATTTTGACGGGACTTTTACTGGCGGATAGCTGATGTTATAGATCTAACTGGAGCTACTATTATTTTAGAAAAATAATTAGGGTTCCGTTCAAAAACATAAAACCCTTGAAATTGGTAACAAAATCCGATTAAAAAACGGAAGTTATATTTTTTATAAGTCGCGGGTAACAGCTTGTCGTTAAATATAATTGCCATTTTCAGACAGAGAAGTTTAATTTTCTTTTACCATTAACAGCTTTAAGGATAAATTTGAACAAAGATACTTAGAAAAAGACTAGAAAGGAACATGAAGAAGTCAGCAAGAACGTTCCGTTTTTCTTTCAGTCCTCGTCTGAAAGCAGGAACTTACAAACAAATCGACACAAAGTTTCAAGATTAGCGTTAGTACGGACAAAAAGAAGTTGTAGCACTTCCTACGATCCTTGTATGTAGTGATTACTTAGCTCAGTCAAACACTGACTCTCTTCAACTGAAATAAAAGTTCGTAAGTCAAATAATGTATTAGGGGCTGCTTTTACGACTATTGTTTCGGAGTTAAGGAATTATTTTACAGTTTTTGGCAGCGTTCCCCTGTTCCACGACACCAAAATTAATGGCGGGTGTGCATTTGACAATTCCCACCATAACTTCGCGTTCTGCCTATAGCCATTGTGGATTTTAAAAATAATTTTAATTTACGCATTGAATTCGGACTTCTGCGGAGTATTTTCTTTTATGTTCCTAGTTTTTCAGGCCCATTGATTCCGTTTCGATCAAAAGAACTGGGTCATGTATTCATTATAAAACTTAAGGGTTCCAGTTGCCTTTTTTCTGTACTTAAAGTATCGGTTTCATGTTTTTCCGGGGTATATGTTTATTTAAAGATATCAAACCTACATACATGGGTTTACAAAAAACGCAAATGTAACGACTTACTTGCGTCCATCTTTTTAAGTCATATTAAAAGCATGTAAAAGGTTTCATGTAAAAAAAGAAGCTAAATCAGTCTTTTCTAGATAAATCTAAAACAGTAACATAACATATCTATCGCCCAAAACGGGAGCATACGGAATACGAATAAGCAATCTAGGAATATCAAATATATAAGGTGCTTATTTCTTATTGCATATCGTAAAAATAGACCCGTACTATAAAATCTAGGTTTAAACTTGCCTGGACGTCGACGATACGGTTATAATTTTTTATCTGTTTCATAATATTCGGGATAAAAGAACGGCTCTGATAATAAACATGAGTACTATATGCTAGACAGTTTAGTTTTTTAGGTAACATCCCTTTTCTTGAAGGAAAAGATTCACGGTTTTATTTTTGTATTATAAAAACACATAAAATATTTGATTTACTTTTTATTTTACTTAAAATTTAATTTAGGTACAAAGCAAACGTGTATAGGTGCGACTGAACGTTGACAGAAGAGAGCAAGTTGCCAGTTGCTAAAACTAAATGCTACCAATTATAATTACGTTGCCATTACAATACCTTATTTTTATACTTAATTACTAAGAATGGTCGATAATAAATTGAACAATTCTAAAATTCTCCACGCTTTGCTGTTTTCTTTTACATTTTTTACATATGCACATAAGTAGCTAATTCGAGAGTGGAGGGAGTAAAGAGAGAGTGTTCATATTGAGAGGAATAATTTTAATGCGTCCATCCTTCTGACCTACTATGTATTGTTATAGATATCAATCTGACACGGTACATAATAATACAGCACATGTTACATGATTTACACGAATACTTGTGCCCAAACGCCGCACGACATGGACGTGATACTATGTTCCCTGGTGAGAACGCTGCTTTACATCAACTCTTGTTATATACACGTATGTCACTACAGATATTGTAAATCAATGTGAACTACCAACATCAAAATTGATAAACTATAAATGATACCACATGCGTTTATTTACGTGGGTTTATCACCCGGAACTTATAAATTATACATACTTATTTCAAATGCAGAAATAATCAACATATTATTATGTTTTTCATACGCCTATCATATAAGTATAAGTTGCCATTTTAATCAGTTATTTATATAATAATTAATTCTTGCAATCCAATCGAGTTTAGCTTGGTAAATTTCACACTGAAATTCTTCAAAAATTTCGCATATCGGTACAAAAGATTATGAGTCAGAAAGACCGATTAGTTAATAGAGGAGCTGACTGCCTAAGTATTCTTTAAAAATAACACTAGAAAAGAAACCGTACATTTAAAATAATGTCCTACCCTCAATTTTAAAGTCCAATATTTTATTCGAAAAAAACTTTAAGTACTTTTTCGCAAAGTTCTTCAACTCGTTAGTCTCTCCGTTCCTAAAGACGTAAATAAACAGTAAATATAAACCCAATTGTGTCTAAGAGTAAATCCGGGACTCTTGGACAGATAACCGACCTTTTTCTCGGAGAGAATTAACCGTGAAGAGTTATAGCTGCCTATGTTTTGTTTATCTATTGCATTTTATGGGTGAATAAATATACCTAAGTATTGACTGAAACAGGGTTGTAATATTTTCTTGGGAAAGCCGTAGAGATAATAGATTCTTTACACAACTAAAACATACACTAAAACTAATGCGAAACCTCATACACGTGTCTAGTATTTTTATGTAAAGAATCTATGTACAAAATTTCAAAACTGTATCATGAAAAATCACAGAGTTATAAGCTTGTTCTGTTAGCTGGTTGTCCCAATAAAAACGTGGTCACCACGCAGTGCGTCGCGCGCGGGCCTCCAGCGTCGTCTTGAGCTCGTTGATAATATAATAATTTGGCAATAGGTACCTAAATTATTGCGATAGGTACTATACTAATGTCGCTTGTTGCCAACTTGTAACTTTTTCTAAATATTTTTGGGACAAAATAAAACATGGTTTAAAAATTATTGGAATCGATTCAGTTACTTATTCTGAACAAACTATACTCAGGTTTCGCATATACTAAAAATAATGTTTTATATTGGCACGTACACATTGAATTACGAATGAGCTCTTTATCAGTAACGACTGATAAATAGGTTATTTCGTAATTCAATGTTATTGTATATAATGATGATATAATAATAATTCCAAAATAAACCTACTACGTACGCACGGCGACCAATCAAGCTATACAAAACCAGTTTATGTGGATCTCTCATTGTACGGGAAATCTATGCAAAGCGAGGCGATGTTATACTGGAAATGTGAAGCTTGATGTGTCGTCGTGTGTACAATCGTATGTTTTTTTTTTTGCTGCTATAACAACGCTATCAATATATGGCCAATCGAGACGAAACAAAAGATTCGGAGTTACGTCTTCCACATTAGAACCAAACCATTAGAAAATTGGATCAGTCAAGTCACTTGACCTGTCTGTCTACTCTGCACGTACAAGACTGTGTACCTACATTGCTTTCTGTTTTCAAACAACATTCAAGCATTAGAACGTTGATAGTTACAACACACCAAATTCGCACACACTTTCACCTCAGAACTTCTCCAATAGATCCATAACCAAAGATACCTAGCTACCCCTTTATGAACCATCAAATAATTTTAATGCTTCCGAATAAATCACCGTCGTTTCACCCAAGACTGTTCCTCAACCAGTGATTGGCCAACCTGTGCGTTTCAAAGCTATTAACGAGCCACGTGTCCCTAACGATACTTTAATAAGTTAAGTCATCGCGAGTCTGCCTTCGCAGCTTACTAATGAAATTCCCGTCTTACTAACTTTATTACAATGGGTCAGAAGGTTAAATGGTCGATCTTCGGGCTATGCCGGCCGGAATACGCTGCTATATTCCTTTTAATTATTGCTTTAAGAGCGTGTTTTTGATCTTTTTAATGGTGGCGAAAAAGCTTGAGTAGAAACAAAGTTATGTTGTTGAGACCCGCCCTTAATAAAGAGCCTGGTATGTATTGTGTGTTGATGACATTTTTTGGTATGAAATATTATTTTTATCATCAAAAATACGCTTACATTTCAGTAGTGTGGGTAAGTAAATGTACTGTTAAACATTTAATAAAAACCGCAACTGTTTATTGATTTATTGAATTATTAAAGCTACGATAAGTATTATTATTAACACTAGAACCGGGATATTTACCATGTTTACTGTTTGTTTTGAGATCCCGATATTTCGGCGCTGTTGCAAGCACCATGATCACGGATAAACTGAAGTTATTGCGGGTGGATGTTTATGTTTTTTTTGTTTGTTTTTTTATGATGATAATGTTAGTGACCTTGACAGTTTAAAAATTAAATTACAATAAGTATATTTGGACATAATAATTTATGTCGGATCGTGCTTCCCAAAATAAAAGACTTTGTAATTCAATATTTAAACTGCTTAAGAATAATTTTGGACTTAAACAAATTCCGCATTTTAAATGATTAAAATAAAAGCTGTTTAAAATTTCAGCGCAAATCAATTTCCAAGTGATTCCATTTTGATGAATTTCAAACATTTCTGGATCGCTTGGAAGAATTTAAAGTAAAACTGGGAACTTTGAAAACTATTTAATTGAGAGCTCATATTTCACGAAAGGCGTCAAATTCTGCCGAAACTACCTCCAATTTATTTTAATATATATTCGTACTTTGATCATTCTAGCAAAAGAATACTTTTATAAGCATTTCGCTCCTATCTTTTTGGTTTCAGTGACAACCATATTCAGTTTCCACGAACCAGAGACATTCCTGACGTAGTGACAAAACAAAATTCGAAAATTGAATGCAATCAATTAAATTACACGGATAATAATCACACGAAAATATTATAAATGCGAAAATTTTGTATTTGTGTATGTTTGTTACTCTTTCACGAAAAAACTACTGAACGGATTTGGATGAAATTTAGCACACATATATTTTATAACCTGAATTAACACATGGGATACTTTTTATCCCAGCAGTATGATCCCGTCGGACAATTATCGAACTCGACGTGGGCAAAGCCGCGGCCATTAGCTAGTAAAAACTATTCCGATCCTAGAGTAGATAGCCGAGGTGAATGAAAGTATCAAGACTTATACCAATTGTAACATTTTTACTCCGTCACTGAAGAAAAGTTGTGTTTTCAACTTTTTAATTCCTTTATACAAAGTTAGTTGGGTAATCCCACGACAATTTAACTCGGCAGTTCAGCGCAAATTACAAGTCACTTATATATTAATACATAGGTACTGGTAAGTACGGTCATTTTCTTCTTCTTCTTCCTCGTTTCCTCATGACTGAGGGTCGTGAGGTCGTTGCTTTTTCCACCAACGCTCTCCATGCTTGACGATTTTCGGCCATGCGAACAGATGCCTGGAAATTCACTCTACAGACTTCCTTTACCACTGTCCATTTAGGGCCATTTTAGATGAAGTTAAAAGACCGGAGCATATGCATGTGCGTGCACGCAAAGGTTAGATGTAAAGATTTCAGACCGCCACGCCGCGTGTAGTACACGTCACTGATAACGCCACAATCTGATATGACTGCTCCCGCCTTTAGTGCTACTAGTCTTTGACAGACTTGGAACTGGACAGAATTGAGAGCGCAAAATGTGAGGACTGCATTTTATAAATTCTTTTAAGCTCAGAATAGTTTACAGATTATGATTCTATATTTTGCCAGTAACTGTATTGGTAAATTTTTGGCAACTCCTCCCGTAAGACATCAGTTAAATCGATTGAGCAAATAATGTGAGGTTATTTAGGTTTATGCCCGACTCGTCACTGTTCCGATTCGTCACCAATTTCTTTTCCATACAAGAAGTCCCGATTCGTCATCATAAGAAAACAAATGAATTTTTATTTAATTTTGATGTTCCCGATTCGTCATCAGTATAAGATTGCGCTTCAAAAGGTACAGTTAGTAAGAAAAATAAAGTATGACTTTAAAATCAATTTGTTTGCGCAAACACCTAGACAAATGACAATCGTTTAGTCTCCGTGGATGCAAGAAAGTCCCGACAAACAGTGTTCGACAGTTGCAAGTACTAAGTAATTGACTCACGCTATGAAGGGTTAACAAGGTGAAAGCAATCAAGCCGCGCCTTTTTCTTGAATACATGGATTAAGTTTAATTAAAGTTAGTGTCCCATGGGCGGTAGATGAGTAATTACAAAGTAAACTGAATATATTTTTTCAAAACAAAGTTCATAAACACAATAATAGTAGGATATCAAACTAAGTACCTTTACGCAAAAATGATTACTGGGAAACGATTTTTTTTTTTGGGGGAAAAGTCACGTTTTACGTTCTACTCTAGACTCGATGGAATGCACTCAAAACATTGTCCTGATGGATGGATTGAATAGTACGGGGGTCGTGGAGGTGCTTAAAGTAGAAATCTTACATTAAAAACATTATGGAACTTTGACCGCGAATATCTCCGTAACTAGAAGGTTCCCAGGTATGGTCTAGAACAAAAAAAAATATCACAAAGACGGTGAGAACAAGTGCCTTTCGGTATCGTTAAGGGTCTATTTACACCCTTTATTATATCGTCCTTTTGAAAATTCATTAAAAGATGTATGATGTTTGATACCTGTCAGATTTATATCCATTGGAAAGTAAACGCACAACAAACACGCAACGCCCAGTTTATTATTTAGATCTAGTCCTATTTAGTCAGAAAAAAATACTTTTTAAATTAAATTAATATAATTATGTCAACAGTAAACTGGAATAATCAATTCCGTCAAGTACTTGCCTAATTGCTTTTGTTTTTAAAGTAACAATAAATGAAAAACGAAAGATTTGGATAAATCTGCAAATAAAATTATGTTCTTGAGTTTTTACAATTAGTTTTATGTTTTGAAAGAACAGCTGTGGATATACCTACCGACTTTTGTATTTTTTTTTTTCAGTTTTCTTAATTTCGTTTACATTTTTTTGTGATTATGTACAAACCATCAGTTAGAAATACCCTTTGGGTCCAACCCAACTAAAAAAATATTTATTAAAAGATACTGTTATGTATAAAGTAGGTACATATGTGACTGCCACGTTGGTTTAGTGGTCGCGACTGCTGATCAAGAGGTCCTGGGGTATATTCCCGGGACGGGCAAAGTGTTATTGGGACTTTCCATCAGGAATTTCTCCGTAGCAGCTACAGGGCCTGGTTTGATGGCAATAGACTCGCCCCCTATTACACGGAACTTTAAGATAACTGATGAAATGTGGGTGTACTATTAGGTAAACCTCTGCCTAACCCATCGGGGGTTACAGGCGTGATGTTATAATGATGATGATGTTCTGTATAGTTCCATTTTGCCAAGGAAATAACAACTTATTGATTGAATACCGAAACACTTTCTACGCCAACACGCACTTGGTTAAAGTTTGTTCAATAAAGTAATAGGAAAAGCCATCTAATCTGATCGCTTATAGGGTTTTTATGTGAAAAAGGCCTCTGAATCAGTAAACAGGCATTTTGTTCAGCTTGGGGGGGGTATTACGACGACTTGCGCGTCTCCAACAGCTGTTGCGTGGTCCGTGACGCCAGATGTCACTACCATCGATAATAATAAAAACACTGTTCCACGATGATTTACAATTTAACTTTCAGACGTAACGTGTGTACCTAATAATATGTGTGACCCTATTAGCTACGACTTTTTTACATGTTGACTTTTCGAGTTAAGTTGGGTATTTATGATTGGATTGTTTAAAAAGTTCTTATAGCATTATAAAACAGTGGTTTTTTTTTGTTTGGTTTCCGAACCAGAAGCACAAATTACTGTGATTGGTTGGTCTGAATTATCAACAGCCCATTGCATCACTTTACTTGTCGAAAACGTCGATGATTTTTGTTCCAAGAAACGGGTGCAATACAGATTGATAATTTTAATTTAGAATACGTTACAGGGCATTGACTAAAACAGTGATGAATATAAATATTGACGGATGGAGAGGGAAAGGGAGAGGAAGACTAAAGAAAATATGGACGAATGGTATGAAAGATTTATAAAGAAGTAAATTTTAGTGCAACGATTGACAAAGGAGAACGGAAGAAAAAAACGTGCTTCGACAACCCCAAATCAAATGGAACAAGGGCAGGAAGAAGATGAATATCAAATCTAAAGTTTGATATATGTAGGCAATATCACTTTTATTATATCGAAAAGATAATAACGCTTGACGACACCATCAAACATTGTAATAACTTCATCAAATACTGCTAGCAGTTCATCAAAATTATGTCCCAAATCAAATTTCGTTCATAGCTTGATGAAAACCAACCTGCAGCTTCCAGAGAATGCACCCATCAACGAGCCTGTTATTGAAAATAGGTCAGCAGTGAGTTTTTTGTATAGTCAATTCAGAATGTAGACAGTTATCTGGTATACTGTTTTTGATCAGTAAATAAAAGGCTTTGTGTGTTCCGAATTTTCGTTCTTTTATAGTTGTTCTAATTATTGATACTACAATGGCGTAAGTATTTTGAACACCCGCACTTAATTTTGATACAAAAACGATTAACACTGCTGTATCATCACAATGCTCGGTACAGCTAAACATTTAAAGATAAATTTAGGTTCAGAATCTTAAATGATAAAAGCTGATGATAAAAGCGTTCAATCTAAAGTGTTAGAAATCAAACACTAAACAATGCTAACCTATTCGGGAAACAACGGAAATAAAACGGTTTTAATAATAAAAATGCACCCATTACATAAAACATAACTGTAATATCATAATATAGAATAAAAAAACGAATGAAAGAAATTAATTATTATATTTGATTATATATCAAATATAATAATTAATTTCTTAATAAATAAATGATATAATTAAAATAAAAAATGGTAAGTTGATAAAAGCGCTCTTCCTCTCTCCTTCCTGATTAGTTTAATTTTGCTGTGCCCGACAGGGTCCATAATTGTTTCTTTTTAATTGTTTTTTACCACCTGTATATGTACATTATGGATTGCAATAAATAATTTGAATATGAATTTGAATTTGACAACATGGCCGAGTATCAGTTCATACAAATTAGAATTTAAAGAATTCATTATACACCATAACATATTACCATTAAATGTTTACCAAACAACAGAATTAGAGAAGTTGGTAAATGGCATTTTGCTTGTTTGCCTGTCAAAGCGTTCGTTGCAATGAACATTATTAATGACAATGCAGGGTAGCACGTCACAACACACAGCAATACAGTTCAAATATCCGTTTTGGATGCGAGAATTATTATTAAAACGGTCTATTAAGTGATTTGAACAGTGTAAAAAAGATTTTTATTAATTTGAGTAAACTAACTAAATACATTATTAATTAAAAACTAATAAATAACCTAAAATAAATAAACTAACAACAAACTACAAAAGGGCATCAAAAATCTCCTCCTCAACGCTGTCTGCTGGTAATGTGCCCAAGAGACTGGCGGCGTTGCCACGTTGTATGGCAAAAATGAAAAAAATAATGTGTAAAATTGAATAAGCTTCATAGAATCATGAAAATAATTCATAAACGATTCTAGTTCCATAAAGATTTTATGTCTAGTTTGTTTACATAATTTTCAAAGACCCGCCAAATCAGAGATGATTCGTAATCGATGAAATTTATAAAATATTTTCAATTAAATGTTTTCATTACTTTTTATTTGTATTTCATTAGAATTACCACTCAATTACGATACATTATAGTTATTAAAAGGACGCCTTTGTATGGGCTCGGTCCCCAAGGCTGTATCAAGTTGTGGTATGTGTCATTTGAAAGGATATGATACTAGCTTTATTTTATTGTGTGACACCAACAATCAAATGTGTGCAAGGAAAGAACTATGATTGATTTTGTAATGGGGACCTTTCAAATGGCACATCACAACTTAATACATCTCTGGGGACAAAACGCCCATTCTCCTTTGACTGGTCATTGGAAATATCGCTGTAAAAGTATAATTTTGTTGTACGACAATCTCCCATACAAGCTCAATAATGCTACCTTAGTGCTCCCTTTTTAATTTAAGGAAATCTTTTTTCATGCTTCTAGGCCTGGCTGTTTGGATTGGGCGTTGTATGTCAGTATATTTAAGATTTGTATTGAGTAGGTAAGTGAATGTCTACTCGCTTATATTTTTTTGAACCTTCATAAGATAGATATCATATTTCTGGAACAGAAAATACAACAGCTTTTTCTGTCTATCCTAGACAAAAATAACGCCGTATTGTTTATCGATCTCAGAATACCATTATGGCACCTATTTCTTAGAAAATTCTAATACATATTTATTGAGGACCTAGGTATTGAGGACAAATGTCTGCTTACAATATATATTGATATGTAACTGAGGTAATATCATTAACACTAGAAACGGTATATTTACCATGTTAACTGAGGTATATTCTTTGGAGATACTCAGTAAAACTTTAATTTCATGGTTCAGAAAATATAGTTGCATAGTGGACGTTGGCAAGAAGGCTAGGCTAAAATGGTATTGGGCGGGTCACGTCAGCCGCATGCAATGCCCACTGGGCAAAAGTCACCACACGAAGGGTACCGGCACCGCCGAGGCCAGCCCAGAAAGAGGTGGCGAGAGGATCTGGACGCACCGCGAGGGCTGGTTCGAGAAGGCACGGGAAAAGAGGTCATGGAAGGAATTGGGGGACGCATTTGCCCAACAAAAAAAGTAAAGACTGAAACAAAAAAAAACACAGATAATAGGCATCGTTTGTTTGCTCAGCCACATCTTAAAACACCAAAATCACCTTCATTACCAACACTTTCTCAACAGGTCTCATACCGAAGATGTTGGCGTTGACCACCAACGTTTACAAGCCAGGACTTAACTCAAAGCCTTGGTAGCGTACACACAGCTTTGTCAGGGCTGAAGAGAAACACGATACGCTCAGATGTATGTCATACATTTCTGAATCTCCATAGATAGTATGATTGTAGGTCTACGTTAGATATGCACGTTATAAGAAACTAAGATAATAATCAAATTCATTTTGAGTTTGTCAATGGTCAAAGGAATCGAAAGGATCGTTTGTTAGAATGGTTTTATACATAGACTAGCGACCCGCCCTTGCTTCGCACAGCGCCACCTATCGGGTCCAAAACTATATCTAATATAGCCTATATTTAACTGCTTTACAGTTTGGCAGAAGTAACATTTTTTTTTTGTAATTGGAGGTTACCACGAATAAACGCTTTAATTTTTTTTTTTTTTTAGAGTATCTAGCAGTAGAGTGGTGAAAACTGCGTTTAAATCCATGCGGTAGTTTTTTTATGTTAGTTCCAACTATTTCACGAACATCTCGTTTACATTTTGTTATGAAGAATAGTTTCTTAGTGAACCTGTTAACCATTTAAGAAGCTTTAGAGGGTTATTCCGTACATTCTAAAAAAAAATGATAGTCTCGTTGATCTAGTGGTCGCAAGCGCGACTGCTGAGCACGAGATCCTGGGTTCGATGCCAAGGCAGGGCAAAGTGTTATTGGATTTTTCCATCAGGTTAATTTCTCAGTAGCAGCCACGACATCTGGATTTGTGCCGGGTTGATGACAATAAGCTCGCTCCCTATCACATGAGACTTAAACATAACTGGTGAAATGTGGATGTACTATTAGGTACTCCTTTAGCTAACCCTTCGGGGATTACAGGCGTGATGTTGTCTAAAGAAAATCTCCTAAAGGACCGTACCGGTCCGACCCAACCTTTGAGGTTGACTGACTGGCTGTGGACACCGGAACCTTGACAGTCAATGTTCCTGCTGAACTACTAAAGTATCCGTCAGTGGCCGTTGACCGAAGGCAATTCACATTCTGTTCGTAGTGGTTACCTAGATTGGGTGCATGACAGGTACTGTCTACAGCAGGTAGCCCTATATACGGATGTTGTGCGTGGTGTATCAGTTGATCAATTGCATAACCATGTGGCGTAGCTCTGTAACTATACAGAGCTACGCCACATGGTTATGCAAATGTAGGTATTTACCTATATATATAACGATGTGATTATATAACAACCAAAATGTACTGGCAAAACTTATCTAGTTATTTGTTTGATGGAATTATTAAAATATTGTTGAAGACAGGCCGTGTGTCCCAGCAGTGGGAACATTATATACTGATTAAGCTTATGCTTATGTTATGTTGTAGACGTCGAAGTAATTCGAACAGTTTTATTTTTCATTCGATAGGAATCGAATAAAAAAGTAGTAATAGAGGAGTATGGAAGAAAAAGATATGCTGCGCCGACCCCAAATAAATTGGGATAAGGACAGGAGAATGCTGATGATGAGGTGTCGAATGAAAAACAATTGTTCCTACCTAACATAACTAGTGAAACATGCGTGTACTAGCCACACAGCTCTGCCTAAACCTTCAGCGATAACAGTCGAGATGTTATCTTTTATGTATTTGAATTTTCTAGAAAGATATTTGTAGAACAATTATTTTGTCAATGTTGATACTGTTTCGATTATCTTCAAAACGTGATATTCTTCCTACTTCATTGAGTTTTCCGTTATTAAGTTCAACGATAAGATTAAAAAATAATATTGCCTTTCAGGAATAGCTCGATGCTTAAATTTCATTGGACCTTTCAGAGTTATTAATTATATTTTAAATTATTGAACGATAAATTGAATTTGGTAACCAAGCACTTATATTACAATCTTGTTATTTTTTATGTTTTGTTATTTAATTATCTTTCGGAAAACAGTATGTTAACATTATTTTGATAAATATTAAGAATATACAAGAGGATGACTGAAAGGCAAGGATGTGTATGGCAACGCCGGGAAGGGACGTCCTAGAAGGACATACACCTAGTGGTGAGGTTCTTCAGAAAGTTCAGGTGCGTAGTACTCGCAACTGTGCGTGTATGACTAGATGTATGAACGTGGTCGAGGCAAAGTAGTAAGGATCGTAACAGGTGGTGCTCTGTGGTTACTCCCTACTCCCAATGCGGCTTTGGCACTCACATCTGCCTTTCACTCATCCTCTTCAATTTAATTTCCCAATTTTTGCAATCCTGCTCTTTTTAAAACATATTTGAGTTACTGTTTAATGTCCATAAGCCATGGGTCATCGTAGTCACTGGTCATTGAACTTCGAAGTGTAACTAGTCTGGCCCATTGTGTTCCAAACAATAATTAGGTATAGCCAATACAAAAGTAAACGTTACGCATTTCAAGAACAATGGGACGTTGTCTGAGGGATTACAGTTATTCTGCTTACTCTATTTAATTTTCAGTTCACGTATACTCATGTTAGGTTTTGCCTTGTAAATAAAAGACCAGGGGGGTTACTATACAGGTCGTCTAGCGCCATCTCTTTCCCACACTGGAATTACTCCTGCTTTAAGACGTCATGGAAGGCCAGCAAATACTGCCGTTAAGACTTATCTACCCTCAGCTTTGTGCTTAGAGTTAAACATCCAATAGATTTTATTTTATTTAAGTTTGTTTAGGTGTTACCGATTGCTAGGTAGTGTTAACGTAGTATACAGATACATAATTATCTACTAATTACGGACACTAATCGGTTGGTCTGTTATTTTCCATGCAAAGTTGATACCAGAAAAAAAACAACATGATTTGACTTTTGTAATAATCACAGTTTTTTTTTATAAATACCGGGTATGTAGGCCCATTATCAAAAACAACAATAAACCGTCCCGCCTTCATGACCATAAAAAACCGTAATGACCTATTAGGATAATCCATTATCAACTATTATTGCTCGTAAAAAATCTATCATACAAGTCATCCATCCATTTCAAAATGAATGTTCCCCTATTTCCTCTATTCGATGTTTCCCGGGTGTCATTATAACTCACGCAATGTAGTTGCTAAGCAAAAGTGTCATGGCAGCATGTGTTTACTTCGAATATTAGTTTTAGCTAGTTTTATGGCTAAGTTTTTATCTCACTAACAAATTACTAATGTACTCGAATAATTTTTATGTTCGAAATATTCTTATCACATCATTTTCAATATACAAATTGATGTCGCTAATATAATCCCCCTTGCCACCACCTACGGCTCTCTGTGGGGAAATAATAGCTTGGCATTTATTTTAAGACTAATAAACACACACATTGAGACAAGCTATGTAATATAATAATAACGTACTGCGAGTACGGGAATAAATTATGAACCTACACAAAAAAAGGATCGATTTTGGGCAAACAACTTGGGCCCTATTACCTAAATATTATGTGATATATTTGTCTAAATATGACATTAATTCATATATTTTATGTCACATTTACTGACGGTTTTTTTATAACATAATCTTGTAAAGCTGTCGGAGTATGGGAGCCGGGTATTTCATAACTTTCATTTTAAGAAATGAAATAAAAATGAAATCAGCCTGTAGTATGTTTTGTGTACGGTTATTGATGGAAAACACATGAAAAACTTACTTATCTGAATAATTTCATTTATCAAAACAATCGAACATCGATATAAGAATTCGTGTCGAGTAAACAGAATATGGCGGAAATGTACGAAATTCAGCCATAAATCAAGTTAGAAACACATTTTCTTGTTTTCCGGTTGTACGCAAAGGCGCACTCAGTAGAATTCCAACATGTATCTTTTGATATACTTTTTTGAGAACCTCTTAGATTAATTCTCGTATTATTTTGGATCTACAAACTATAACGTAATTGCCGCAATTTGTTGGAATTTGAAATAAACTTTCTCCGATTTTTTAACGTATTTTGCTTTATATAGCCGAAAGGCACTTGTTCTCCCCGTCTTTGCGATCTTTTTTTTGTTCTAGACTTTACCTTCTAGTTACGTAGATATTGGGGGTCAAAATTCCAACTTTTTTAGAAGTGTTTTTTTAAACTTGTGAAAAAGTTGCAATTTTGACCCCTAATATCTACGCAACTGTTTTTAATGTAAGATTTTTTTTTCGAATCGACTTTTTTTTGTATAGCAATAATTTTTGTACAGAATGCTTGGTTGACGGCTATGTGCAGGGTCTGTTTACACCCTGTATATATATTATCGAATAAATTACAAAAATGCTTTTGTAACTTTGAAGCTACTGTCTAGTAAAAAAAACAAATGACTAGTATATTTTCAAAACACGCCTCCACTCAAATGAATATTTGGAAAAAGTATTTTCAAAAGAAAACAGAGGTAATGAAACTTTCAAGGAGCTTTCTGAAACTTAGGTATAACAATAAGATGGAGGCGAAAATAGAAAAACATGTTATAAGTAATTTATATGTTTGTTTACTAGACCGTCTTGTGATGGTTTATTTGTGAACGATTCACATTTATTACGTCAGCTTTATGGGACTACGTAATAGATTTTTTTTGTACCTAAGTACAGTCTTTATATCACCTTAAGGTCTATTTCTGACCTTAGTTTTCGTATGATATTTTCGATAAAGTATTGTTTTTGATAATATTTTCATATTTTAAAGGACGTAATACTATGCTCGTGCAATCGGAAGTACATGGTCATAGTCTCACCTCAAAATCGAGTTTTGGAAGTAGGACAGTAGTCATTTCGTCCGAGATCAGACTTGATCTTAACCTAACCGAGTCTACTAAAAATGACCATCCTATAAAATTAATCAAAAGCCCAAAAATACCTAATAAGAAGACCGTTTCTAATTTAATTCTAGTAAATGTATTTAGAATCGTTTATCAGGAGAAAAGCACACTTACCTAAAAGCCAAATTAATTCATTAGCCAAGATACCAGTTTCGTCGACAAACATCAGAATACAATTTTCAAGCTCCAATCAACCCTTGCCTTCCCGCTTCTGATGCAATGCGAGGCTCTTCAAGAACCTGGTACGTACGTCAGAGCGCTTTGCATACCAAGCCACATTTAGTGCAGCATAGTAACCGGGTCTTACAACAATTAATTTAATTAATCTGATTGTTTTGCACGGAAACAGCTCGTCACGTTACAATTATTTCGTTTGTATTTTGGTTTTGGAATGTTGGAGCTGTTAAGTTGAATAGTTCGTCTTTGCCTTTTTAAGATAAATGTGGAATAAGCTTGCAGTTTATTCATCAATAATCATCGATTTTAACATTAAGAGTAGGTATTTTACTTTTTTCTTATTACTGCTTTCCAGTAATCTTTCAAAATCAAAATATTTTATTTCACATAGGCCTACATGAGCACTTATAAAACGTCGAGAAAAGGTGCACGGTTCGGGTTGTTCGTTTCCTATGGAGAAGAACCGGCAAGGAATTCTTACTCTAGTTACTCTTTTAAAATGATTTGGTTGGGTCTTTAGTCGCCTACCTTTCTTCAGTGAAATGACTATCAAATAATGCAATACTAGTCTGTCGCTGTGGTATACCACAGCGACTTGGTAGGTTTTGCGCTATGGTCTATATTAGATTGTTGTAATTACAAAGAAAATTACAGTAAAATGAAACATGAATCTTTTGTCGCTCTAATGACGTCGATAAAGGGGTGCTGTTAGTCGAGATTTGTCTAATAGATTTGTGAAATGGATTTAAACAAGCTTGTAGTAAAAAAAAAAACATTTTTTAAAACAAACTTTCAAATATAGATATAACGTAATTTTCTTTCGTATTCTTCGTAACTAGTCCGCCATCTTTGAGAGTCCAACATATTGGATTTAGAATGACGTCACTTAATAGCTAACCATGTATTGTCGTGTATGCAAAGTTTTAGTTCAATCCGTTAAGAAAAAGTGCTTTAAAATTCAGTTGCAAGATTTGACCTCAACAAACATACCTTGCAAGTTAAATAGAAGCTTGTAAAAAAACAAAATGGCTTTGTTAATTCCGATTTTAGGGCATGCACGCACAGGTTCTGGTACGTGCGTGATATTCAAAGGCCATTTTCCCCAGGATTAGGATTCAAAGAAGCTCTTGAAATGGACGTGCGTAACACGCTTCTGCTGAACCCGGTGGAATTGCACAGAGGATAGTGGGATGCATTCGGTACGGTCAGAATACGAAATGAAATGCGGTGACGCTTTGGTATTATGCAGTCCTATTGTGAGATTATGCCTTTACAATACATTCATGAAACTGATTGTAAAATCATAGAGGGTCTTTGTACTGGATTACTGAAAATGACTGGTTGTGCATCTGCGTAGTCCTACCGCTATGTTTGTATGTTTTACGGTCACATTTTTATTACGCAGTAAAGCTTCAAATTTTTTCGCCATTTTGGTAATTCGTACTGACTCGAGTGAAATATCACTCGAGTCAGTACGAATTACCAAAATGGCTCACGACGTTGTAAAAATTATTATTATCAAAGGTAAGCAGAAAACGGACGTTGGTTGTGACATCAGACGTGGGATGATTTTTAAGTGTTGCGACACTTAAAAATCATCCCACGTCTGATGTTCTTGGAAAATTAACAAACTTCCTCTCATGTTTTACAGGATACCCCACAATAATGATAAAGTAAAACACACGTAAAAACTAAAAGTATCCCATTTTTATTGCCCTCAAAGCCACTGAGCCCACTTTTATCAAATAGAAAAGCTTTGACTAAATGCAAACTTCAGCTGTGGCGAGAAGAGAGCGCTCTTAAAACTCGAAAGTTTATATTACAACTTAACCTTCCCGACCTGTATAAAGGTTTCAAAACTTATCCAATAAGACCCTACAACTTGCTACCCTCGCCTTATACTTTTCTAGTTTTATTTAAGAAATGGTTAGAAAATCGACGTTTAAGCTGTTTTAGGACCATCGCCCATCCAATAGAAACTATCAATTTTTATGTGAAAATTTTTATTAGGTTTTAGTAACGTTGCTAGAGATTGGAAAGTCTAGTAGTTCAGTTTAGTAGATATGGTATGAAAGCTAAGACCACTCTGACTTTATTGCCAATAAAATAAGTTTATTTGTTTTGTTATATTCTGTATTATATTTCCACTTTTAAAATGAGGTACAGAGTTCCGCTTTAATAAAAACTAAAGTCAAATCGAGCGTAAACTGAAATAAAAGATTTAATATCTGCCGGCGGAAATGTTTTAAAATCGGATATAATTTATTACGCTCGAGCTTTCGACCATAGTCAACGCCATTTTTGTGCGGTGTTTTAAATGTGTGATTAATGGTACAGACCTCAATGTGAACAGCCTGGAAATAAAATATTTAGTTCTGAAAGTACTTTTTTGAGTACTAGGGCGTTGGTAAGTAAGTAACGCTTGCTTGCTTAGCGGTTTTTCCAAAACCTAGGCTGAGATAAGCTGCAGTTGCTGCAGTTGCCAGTCTTTCATTTGTTAATTAAAACAAGCTCGAACCAGAAAATGTAATGCTTCAAACAACGTACATAACCTGCTAAAAAAGAAAACCATGTGCGATAACAAAGTGGAACATGTTCCGTCCTAAAAAAATATCCCTTGACTCGAAAGTACATGTAGATGAGTAGGTTCCTCACAAATTACGTAATTAATCGTGAGAGGGACTACGTCCACGAAGCTTTCAAGTACCAAGAAGTTCCTAACAAAGAACTCGGCTCCAAATGAAATACGACTTTTAGTTGTCAGTTCAGGATGTTGGAAAAAACTTCACCCTGTATCTAAATTCTCGTTTTCTAATTTTAAATCCGGAATTATGATGTCTAACTTTATATTTTTTAGTCGCTGTTAATTGGGGGATATGTACCTACTGATATTGCTCGCATAATTGCATCAATGAATAACCAAGGAAAATACGACTTTATGATGTGGTTTCGAGAGTGGTAGTCACTAATTAACGTTCTCCTGGGTTTTATAGATTGGTACACTGATTGGGACTAATTCGTGCCTTAATTGGACCGAATGTCAGTAGACAGTCACCTCGTGCTCATATACCGATTGCAGTATAGTGGACTGAGATAAATTTACGAAGAATAATTCAATATTTAAGTTGATGTAAACTTATACTGTCACTTACTGGATATCTTCAGTGATTGTTCGTTATTCGTTATTTTTTGTTCGTTATTTTGAGCTCCCGATATCACGGAATCCCTAATCCCAATCACGGAAGATAAGATAATCACGGAAGGTAATGACAGTATAAGTTTAGTTTTATACCTTGAAAGCTTGACACAGTGTTTAAGTTTATGTAATTTGTTTCTCCGCGTCACTTTAACCAGCAATTCCAATAAACAGACTCGTGAGATGGGAAACAGAACCCAACAATACAAATACTAAGGGTAATAGAAAACCTTCGCTCTTGAACGCACGGGCCATTTTTTAACTCGGACTCTTTCAAAACACTGCTTAGCACCGAGAGCTCAAAATCCAATAGTGCGTTTTTTTGTCGCGCCAGGATGCGATTCTATGCGCTATAAAAAGACGGCGATTTAAAAATCGACCATGCGAACTAGGGCTTAAGAGATAATACAGTGGACCCGTAATGCAGGATTATGCATGAGCACACAATATGGCGGTTGTAAGCTTCACACCCATGAGCGCCATAAACGTTAGCATTAGCCACCATAGAACTTTATGAGACCTAGGAATTAAAGCAATAGCGACCGTACGGGATCTTGTTGTGGTAACAAGAAAACCTACACAATATCAATGAAAGAAAGAAAGATGAAAGAAAATACCTTTATTTGGCACATGCCACAAGTGCACACAATATAAAACAAAAATAATACAAGAAAAAAAATAAAACTTAAAACTAAACAAAAAAAAAGTAGGTAACACGGTGTGCCTCATAGCTGCGCCAAATAGGACCAGTTCAGCAAAATGCCGGGCAACTAGTGCCTGACACTGGTTTTCAACTGGACCTGGATTAGAGAGGTCACGGATGTAAAACAGTTTTATGTGTTGTGTCAATGGTAGTGGTGAAAAGGAACTTAAATAGAATATGTATAATAAATACAGCAATGCATCAATCGGTAATTTCATGTAAGGACGGTGTTCTTCTTTCGTAATGTCGTGTGGAATGACCGGGATTACTCAGTCAGCAGGTTGGTACTGTGCTACCCAAGCCCTGGTTCTGCCGGATGAATGCTAGAGTCCTTACACAATTATTTTACCTTTGACAGCAGCCAGTGGAATGGTGAGTGATTCTCCGGCAATGATAAAACAATTGAAAACTAACCCTCTTGCTATGAAAAATTACAATAAATAAACAATCGCCGTGTGCAAATTGAGCTATCTTTTGTACTGAAATATGAATAATGTTCGCCAAAATGAAGTTTTATAAAAGACTAGCTGTGCCCCACGGTTTCACCTGCCGCTTCCGACTTGTTTTCTTCTTGCGTAGCGTAATGTTATATAGCCTATAGCCTTCCTCGATAAATGGGTTATCTAACACTAAAAGAATTTTCCAATTCGAACCAGCAGTTCTTGAGATTAGAGCGTTCAACCAAACAAACAAACTCTTCAGCTTAATAATATTAGTATAGAAGTATAGACTACCAAGGTTTTTCTATGAATCTATTAGAAAGAAGAAATTCCAGACTTATCTGCATAAAACACTAATGCTGTCCCAATACATTTTGACCTGATTTATACAAACTTCTTGAAAAAATAAGAACTGTTGCCAAATTCGTAAACAAGAACCATGGAATGTATGGGAGATCATCTGGGCTCGTATCGATCCTGGCTCTGACGTCACAGGCGTCGCCTTGTCGCGCCGCCACGTCGCCAACGCACCCCGCCAGATAGGGGATGAATCCTGCGGCCTCAATCCAGAACATTCATGTTGCCATAAGGCTGTTGTTCGCAAAGGTAATAAAACCACATAAAAACATGTAGGTAGTTTATATTTTTATGAGGTTTTAAAAATGTTTATTTTGTTTTTTTTTTTAGGATTTTGGCTCTATTATTGGGTAATACTTTGCGATACCATAGACAACTGGCTATAGCTTTCAAATTTCTTTAAAACTCTCAACTGGGAGAGAGGGACAGGAGGAGTTCATGGTTAAATATCTAATAGCAGCCGCACGGGTCGATATTCAAAGTTAAGCAGTGCTTGCTAAGGTCAGTCCGTGAATGGGTGAGCCTTTTCCGTGCCTCAGAAAGCACGCAAGCCGTTGGTGTCAGCTATCATTTGAAGATCTTTGACAGTCGGACAGGTAACCTACTCAGTGGCCTCAAAGTCTAACAAGCAGTCTTACCAAGGGGTATCATTTGATCCAGTACTAACTGGGTTGTGGAGGTCAGATAGGCAGTCGCTCTATGTAAAATACTGGTATTCAGCTGCATCAGAAAAAGGCTAGGCAGATGATAATAACTCTCAACTGGATTGATGTGAACTTTTCCGTAACATATATCAATTTAATACCTTAATTTAGATATGTCGGATATGTCAGGATTTATTCCGTTAGGTTCGCGTGATGTCACCACAGGCGCACTTGCAATTCATTTTATGTCCACACTAATGACCGGATCCGACAGATATTTTAAACAAGTTTAAGCTTCTGAACTTTATTGTCTCCTATTTCTATATTAAGAGACAGTCTAGTTGAGTAAACCTTAACTTTCAACAACAATTTAGTTACCCAGTGTTATTTCATATAAAATATATAAGGTATCCTAGAAATTATTTCCATAAACAGCTAGGCCGCTAGGGAATACTTCGATGAGTCGGTAGATTTATTCGTGGTTCGCAAATAATTTATTGCGATTAATTAGATAGATAATGAGGATGAAGTAAATGCGATCACATAATACGGGTCCGAATTACAGAATTATCCACTCGCATGAAAATACAACAGATATACAACATTATTTTTAGTATATGCGAAACCTGAATATAGTTTGTTCAGAATAAGTAACTGAATCGATTCCAATAATTTTTAAACCATGTTATATTTTGTCCCAAAAATACTTTAAGAAGTCTACAAGTTGGACACCGAGCGACACTAAGTACCTATCGCAATCATTTAGGTACCTACTGCCAAATTATTATTATCAATGAGCTCAAGACGACGCTGGAAGCGCGCGCGCGGTCGCGCCGCGTGGTGACCACGTTTTTGTACGGACAGCCAGGTAACACAAAAAACTTATAACTTTGTGATTTTTCATAATACAGTTTTCAAATTTTGTGCAAAGATTCTTTACATAAAAATACTAGACACGTGTTTCAGGTTTCGCATATACTAAAACTAATGTTGTATAATAAAGTACGAGAGAAAAGGGCAATAAAATTGGAACAAAAAAAATATATATATATAAGGACAACAGAATCGCCTTTTATTGCACAATAAAATCTCCTTACGGAGAGGTAACTTTAACTTTCAATTGATAGACGCACCTCAAAAGTTGGACACTTTTGTTGACTGTACCTTTATAAATAACGTCAAAATGTGAGGTTAGTCAGCAAATCAAGCTATCAAAGTGTCTCACGGGTGTACTCGACTGTCAGACCTTGAATATACGAACTATCCCTGGTTCCCTGCTCCAGTGACCTCGGCGACTTTCACCGTGACGTCACAGGTTTGGCGCCTGGTTGTCGCGACTAGGAGACGCCAGACTAACACCTATAAAATATTCGATCGCGAATTCTTTGGAAGTTTCAGAATTCATCTTCATTTCTAACATCATTGTCAAAAGTCATATGTGAGTCGTGTGTGTGCTTTGTGTGTGCATTGCGTGTGTGTTGTGTGTGTGTCGTTGTATGTGAAGGGTACCTATTGTCTAATTTCTAGCAAGAAATTGTGATTTTCTATGTTAAGTACGGAATACACATGCTTTAGAAAAACAAATGAATTTTGAGTAGATGCGTGATGTTATGTTATGTGATGTGTTTCTGTAAGACATTATTCGATAAACAAGAGAGGAACTTAGGGAGTCTGTTAAGAAGGAGTTAAGCTTTGAAGGTCATTACGTTACACGTGCCGAATATCAAAGGTATTTCAAATAATAATAATCAGTAATTATACCGGACAACTGTCATACGTACTTATCTCTTCATACATAGGTAGTTACCTATTTATCGAAACATACAATTATTCGGGCTCGTTATTACTACATCGTAACATCTTTCTAATTAATTATTATTCCGTAAATAATAAAAGTAATATGGGGTGTTTCCGTTACGAGGGTCTTTTGATCCAATTATTATTTATCCTCATGGAATCAGAAAGGGATATTATCTATCTAAATATATTTTATTACAGGGTGATTAATTTTGTTTATCATCGTTCGGGTTTTTCTTAGCGTGCTCCTGTCTTCCCCATGTCAGTGACGCAAACTGTATATTATTACAGGCAAAATAAACCAGATGGTAGCTCTTGAAAAGGCGTATCCAGCCAGATGCTTGATCAAGAAGTTTTGATCATCATCTTCCAGCCTGTCTCATTTTACTTGAGGACTTAAAGATTTTGAAATATTTAAAATCTACAAAAAACCAACCCACGAATGGTGAATCCTGAGAAAAAGAATCACGTAAATCGATCCAGTAAAACAGAGTATATACATAAGAAAGTCCGGCAAAAAGCTTTAATTTTTGAAGTCAGACAAAAATAGGAAATTATTCTTGGTATATTAGAACTTTCCCAATATTCAATTTGTATTTGCTGCATGACTTACTGTTTTCATAGACATGTCACACGTAAATTGAGCAAAAGACAGTCGTGTGAATACCGTAACGTCACATCTCGACGTATTGCGAGTTGCGATGATGTTATTCACCGTACTATATCGCATGAGCGTGTAGAAGCATATTGCGACTAACGATGCATCTTCATAATAGAGCTATGAAGGAGTATTGCAAGGAATGCCTGAATGATACTTGAGATGTTGTACTTCAAATGTAATATGCTGACATTCTGTCTCATGTGAAGCTTCAAGAATTTGCTTAAATGAGCTTCAACGTGTATTGTTAAGAGTGGGCAAAGAAAAAAGTAACACAACGTTTTAAAATTAATTGCGATTGTCGACACATTTTGCGTTCTGTGAGCCAACAAGACGAATAATTGTGGCTCGAAGTTACGTTCCTACCTCAATATCAAAGTAAAAAACACCTGAGGCTGAAAACCTTTATTGTAGATTCCCATCCCTTACGAATGTCCGCAAAAACCAGCGCAAACAAAGCTAAAACCACACCGTTTTACCAAGGACATTAATAAACCAAACAATAATGTCAATTTTGGTTCACAGCAAAATCCAATTTAATACCTACCCGTATTTAGTAACTAAACCTTTAATAAAGGTATAAATCTAAAGCCTAATTTTACGCAATCAGTATAGGCAAACACTTGGTTGTGTTTAATTACTATAAATCATCTAAAAGCGTGTTTTAATTACGTCATATGTTGACAGCAGCGATGCGACGGCGGGTGTATGCAAATGTTATGTAAATCTCTCTAAAATGCATTCAGTTAATGACTCACTTTTGTGCCATAGAAGCGATTTATATCGAGCACTAAATTGTAATTGTTTACGTGGTAATGTGGTTTATGAGCCAGGCAATTTAGGTCAGTAACTGGTAGATTATAAGGGTACATTTTCGACAGTGACCACAACAGCACACCGCAGCGGTAAAGACTCATACTAATAGTGACACGACTGGATTATATGAAACTCCGAAAGTTGACAACGTCGCAAATAGCTGTAAAAAATTTTGCTATTTAGAATAATAAATAAATATAATGGTATTAATTTATGTTACGAGTATTTAGCTCTATGTTCCACTACAGTTTTCGTTATATTATGAGTTGCAATGAAACTAGTGAATTCGGTGTTGTCATAGCTTTAGAGGTAAAAATGGCAGTTAGATGGTTTCCAGCTGCCTTTTTACACACTTAAATTAAATATTCAATATCACGGTGATGATTGTAATTCATAATCAACATATTCACACAACACAGAACTATATTTTCATAATTTCGTTTAGTAACATTAGTAAATTGATGAAAACAAATGATATTTGACAGTTTTATGCGGCGTTGCCAACTCTCAAAAACGTTTTCGCAGAGTTAGTTTGAGTAAAAACAATTGTATCGTTGTGGCCTGACACTGCAATTATAGGCGATTTTGCTGATTCGGTTCACGCTTGCTTGGAATTTTACTTTAAGTGTATTTGCTGTCGGAAAGCGAATAAAACTGTAGAAACATAACACTCCTTCAAACTCAATGGGAAGTGGATGTTGACGTCAGCAGTCCGCCTGTCAGAAGTGACAATTTACTATGGCAATATACAACGGTGATTCATACTAGGTTAGAAGTTCGTAGAGAAAAATACAATGACATGTTTTGTTAAGAAACTCATTCAGGAAACGAGGGCCGGAATCTGAAACTGAATAATGTTTCAGACTCAATTGCATCACATGAGAGGGTATATTCTTCTGTTTTATTTTAGGTACAGTCAAGAGCGCTAACATGCATTTAAATATCATCTTTTACGAACATTCTATTTTGGATCCCGTACAATTATGAAATAGGTCTTTTATCAAAGTAGCAATCGTTACTCCACGACAAAATCGTTCTCAAATTTCGCTACGTGTTTACATATTAGTGCTCGTGACTGTACACTACGCAACGCAATTGTGATGTTATGTTATTTTAAATAATATCATAATGCATTACCGATTTATTTTGATTTGTTAATATGGTAAAAGTTAGATGTGATCGCAGCTTTCTGTAATCCTTATGTGTATCCATTTTTATTTAATTTCATCGCATCTGTGAATAAAAAGCTATTTAAATGAAAATGTGTGTAGACCTTGAATTTCACAATAATAACGGTTGTATAAACAAGATAGACAGTTAGTTTAGCTATCAAATTTATAACTGAATGAATCTGAACTTTATTCCTATGGGCAAATGAATAATTCCGAAATCCAATTTTCATCTAGTACTTCCACAATATTGCTTTAAAACTACACAGTGACTTTGTTATTATAATATTGTAGTCTATCCAAATTGATCATGAATAGGTATAGGCTACTAACACGAAAACATGGATTTTTTATTCCCGTTTACAAAAAAAGTTATTGGTTCGTGAATATGTGATGCGTGGGTTACGGTATCAAATTAAACCTCTAGTGTAAATAAGGTCGGATTTTGAATATTAAAAACCTATAAAATTTTATTTTTTGTGTTCAGTACATACATAGCTCTCCTTAGGTATCGTTAACGCTGTGTATGGAAAAGCTGTGAGTTCAACGTCCATTTAAAAAACTTGGTAATGCGCTGATCACCAAGTTAGTGGGTAATGAAAAGCACAAAATAATGTTGAAGCAACATTAGTTTGTGGTTTTTTTGTTGCTGCCCATATACAGGATGTAATAGAATAAGTGCAACACCTCCTAGGACCCAGACCATAAAATTGGACAACTTACCCAAAGGAACATAGGTCGAAAGAATACTCTTCATACTAATTGCGTCAGCGATATTCTGTATGTGCAGTTCGATTTTTTTCTGTTGCGGTTATGCTGGTGCTGTAAAGACTAGGCTCACTAAATTCTGTTATCAATTCAGCAATGTTATCAACAGCAAACGTGATACGTTACGACGCGATGCGGCAAAGTGTAAACCGATACATTACATGGACATGAGTTGCCTTGGCTAACGCTAGTTTCAAAACTTCCAGTCTTTAAATTAACTCTGGACTGAAGTTGTCTGGAGAAATGAAAATCTACTTTGATAGAGACTTACAGTTGACTCCTATGCGTCCTGTTGTTAGCTTATTGTAGGAGTTGATGTACACTAATAAAGGTACCAAATGTAGCCAAATTATAGACCGACTTAGTTAAAATTTCCGACACGCTAAGAAGAAAAAAAGTATACGAAACTAAAAACATATAACAGCTTCGTAACAGTATCTCAGTTCAAAAGCAAGTCACTACACCACAATAATCCCACAACATAGTCTGGCTAACCCTTTACACAGTAGGCTCACTAAATTCTGTTATCTATGACAGCCAACGTGACAACGTGATACGTTACGACGCGATGCGGCAAAGTGTAAACCGATGACATCCATTTGTTACATCGAGGGACAGGCTCATGACGCGTTACAAATAACTTCGTGTCATGTGTTAGACATTTTTCTGTACAATGTGTCCTGGCCTTATGTCAGCAGACAATCATTATGTCGATGAATATTTAGAAGGGATAAGGTCGGAGTAAAACAAACATAAGATTTTTTCATAAATATACCATTTTCATTTTTAATTAATCAATTGTAAAATTAACTGAGGAGCTCGTGGCTAAATAATAACAGCCGCTCAGATCGATCTTTAGGTTAAGCCGTGTTTGCCTCGGCTGTCATTTGTAGATCTGACAGTCGTTACAGGTAGTCAGTGGGCCAAAAAGTCTGACAACCAGTCTTACCAAGGTGTATCGTATTACCTAGTACTAACTGTGGAGGTCAGATAGGCAGTCGCTCCATGTAAAATACTGGTATTCAGCTGCATCCGGTTAGACTGGAAGCCGACCCCAACATAGTAGAGAAAAGGCTAGGCACATGATGACGGTCGAAGTAATCCAAGCATAAGGTTTTTTTTATACATACACCATTTTCATTAATCAATTGTAAAATTAATTCGGGGAAAATAACATAATCAGCTTACAATAATATTCCGATTACTGAAATTAAGACTTCCATCCTAAAAAAGCGAGTGGGCTGGCCTGTAATCCACCATGTGAGCTCATTGACAGTTGATCAATATATTTCCTACAAAATCTTTGTAATTTTTCTTAATACAATTTTCAGAAAACCAAAATTAAAAAACATCTTATAAAAAATAAGGTGGGCGATTACTGACAAACACTGACTACAACTGACTGACTACGAAAATATTTCCATTACAAAATTAAACAAATGTAGGTCGATATGTGACAGATATTAAATAAATTTAAATCAACGATCAACTGCATTTAGCGATTAATCGAACTCATGTCAATAGTGATAAAAATATGAGGAGGAAAAGTTTATGTCCGATGATACTTATATAACAGAAATAGATGTTGTGACGATCTTCCCCGGGCTCAAAAGATTCCTACAAAAACTACCGAAAGTTAGCAACCGATAACAAAGCAAACATAATAATCTTTATTACCATTTATGTCGTAATTGTTATCGAAATCGCAATTGACGATTTCAGGCAATAGTTGTTAAACGGTAATCAATAATCGTAAATCACTACAAGATACCTACTTATAATTGTTTTTCACAAGATCATAGTCGTAAATTAATCAATCAACACTGTTATTATACAGGGTGTAAACAAGCATTATGTACATCAATCTAAGTAATTTAACGCAAAAATTATTGCTGGGAAACGAGTTTTTTTTTTGGGGTAAAAAAACACGTTTTACGGTAGGACTCAATGTAGCGCACTCAAAACATTGGGCTGATTGATTGAATAGTACGGGGGTCGCGGAGGTTTTTAAAGTAAAACAAACATGTATTTAAAAAAAACTTGTGAAAAAATTGCAAGTTTAGCTCCCAATATCTCCGTAACTAGAAGGTTCCCAGATATGGTCTAGAACAAACAAATGATCGCAATGATGGGGAGAACAAGTGCCTTTCGGCTTCGTTGAGGGTCTTTTACACCCTTTATTAGCGGGTGAAGAAGTCTGATGACTTCTTCTCATGCACCGAAGAAACTGTTGTCTTATTACCCATTGGCTCATTGATTTTTTAGATGAACAGATCACATGTCCCAGATATCTTAACCATGTTTTCATAACCCCCGGTATTCCCCGAATCTTAGGCAAAAGTGTACCCAACAATAACAAACCCACATTTCGCCAATTATGTTTAAGTCCCATGTAATTGGGGGCGATCCTATTTCTGTCAACTGGGTACAAATCCAGACTCCGTGGTTGCTACTGAGAAATTCCTGATGCATAAACACAATGACACTTTCCTGGACCCGGGATTCGAACCTAGGACCTCGTGCTCAGCAGTCACAACTACTTGCCTTACAAGTTTTTCCTTCACTGTAAGTCTCCTTTTGCACGGTGTGTCTCCGGGTTTGAGGGTCTGGGCACCTGAAACGAAGGGCGTAAATATGGAAACTTACACACGTACGGATATATTTCTCCCTGTTAAGCCATACATTTTTAAACATATTCACCATGTTCCCATAATCAGGGCACTACCCATGATTAACTTGGAGAGAATAATAAATGAATTTGATAAAGTCATTTTGATTTTTGCTAGGTCTTATAGAAACCTTGTGCTTAACTTTAAATAGATGCAATGGTGTAGGTTATATCGGTGGTTGCATGAACCTTTTGCACTTATACTAAAATCGGTACTAAAAGGAAGAATGATTTCAGCATTTTTGTTCTTTATCTAGTTGTTTTGGTAGAAACGATATCTACATTTGATCTTGATCGATCTTGTAGATTAGTATAAGTATTAATTAGATATAATCCTAGGTAAATACCTAACAAGAAATTTCCTCATACAATCTCCAAATAGAAATCTGCAAAAGATAAAATCCGAGGTCGTTTTTCTATCCTCAACCTTAATTACTCGCAAATCACAGAAGTCATAACAAACTATTGATAAGTATCAAATGTTATAGAACAATGTCTAATTCTATTTTTATCAATTGCCAATTGAATCGAAAAACTAGATTATAACCTACCTATATTATTAATATTGATAACTAATGGTGTACATCCCCTTAACAAACGTCACTTAAGGCCGCAATACTGTTAAGGGTGTGACGGTATTTGAAAATATATGATAAGATAAAGGAACCTACAAAGACCTACAAGCCTAACAGTCCCTACGACCCTAAGCCCTATAAGCCCCTACAGCCCTAACCTATCATATACCTAGTATGTGATAAATAAATATATAAATAAGTTCAGGATGTCTGCACCACGCGACCTAAGGTTACGGACAGATTTCCAGGTTCGGGAAGGGTACACTGCCCTCAAACTCACGAGACTGATCAGAGATGGTTAAAGGCGTCTTAGCCACAGTGAGGGGTAATAAGACAAGAATATAAAATTCAAGTCTGATTTAAAATAAAATATATACTAAAGAAGTGAACTTTACGTCTATCTATCTCTTCTCTTACATAACATAGGCATTTTTAAATAGGTTTTACTATCATTAGAATGACCAGATTAGGTTCATCTATTACTAGCTCTATTATTTGTTTAGATTTTTCAGATGAATCACACACAAATGATATTTACATCTTCAGTGGACTATGTCATTACGGAATTACAGTTCTCCCATAATATCTAAAGCACGAAAAGCTGATATCTCAGCCAACTTGCCTCCATCCGTCATTAATCTCGTCTGTGACTAGAACATTACCAGATAGACTGTATCACGGAGACGTCAAAGCTACGTACGTCCCACTCGATGCAAATGTGCCAAACGCTCCTGAAATCAGAGAGGCGATGCGGTGAAATCGAGTGCGGACTTTGATACCGCCTGCTTAATTAAAATAGTTCCGTTTTGGCTTTGAGTTGAAGGATTGCAGGTCTCGTACGTCGTTCGTGAGACGAATAGCTGGGCGAATGTTTGTGTCCAATCTGTTGGGCTGTTGGTTGTCGGGATATTGGGTTACTTTTTGGTGAAGGGACTCTTGAAAGGAACTGAAATGTTCAGACGAACTACAACAATATCTTTAAACACTTTAGTAGACGTTCAATTCAATTATTTAAGTTTGCTTTTACTCGTCAGTTCAGATAACCCACGAAGTCTTTTCTAAATAAAAGGTTGGCAGTTGAATAACGTTCACCATTACAAGTAAATCGTTTTACCGTCGGTTTTACTTAAAGGTCCGAATAAAAGTAAAGATTTTGCGACCGTTTTCTACATATTTTTGGACATACCTTAATGGTGTCCTACCTTCTGCAAGACCATTAGATATACAATAAAAAAGGTCAGATGTCGCGAACCTTTTTCGTTTTTCAGATCTCCATTATTTCAAACGCGCGTAGTCCGCATTGAATGTCAAACTTGCAAAGATCGCATCGCATTCGGCCGCGCGGTCAGTACTACGTCGCTTGGATATTCCGAGCGCGGCGCTGCCGTTACGTTTCAGAATGATATTCGACAGCATTACAGTCGGGACGTGCTGATGCATGTAGCGAACGAGTAATCCGACGAGCAAGGCGCCCATTGCGCCCATATTAACGCTTCGATTCCTAACGTTTACTTCTGTTCCAATAACATTAACGAGGCACAGACAATAACGTTCAGATGCGTTTTAGAGCGCTTTTAACGTAATATCACTAAAATGGATTGCAATCAAAACCTGTTGAAGAACTTTATCGTTTCAATACTTTGCTTGGGTATCTACTATTCCAAATCTGCGTGGCTTTCATAATAACAATTACCTTTATACAAATAGTTGTAAAAATATGGCAGCTCCGTCCAATCTATATGTTCGCGATGTCAATGTTAGGTACCTATTTGTTTCCTCGAACGATATTCTCTTATTGACGATGGATATACGTATATTGTACTAGAAAAACCAATTCCGCTTTACAAAGGCGGCCAATTTATGACCCCGGCACACGCGAATTCCGTGGGGAACGAATTGTACCTCGACACAGGGACACCATCCCTAAATTTCAAATTAATTTCAAGATCAGAAAATGATGGCCGAAACTCTGACGTCAATAGCGAATTATTATTTTCGCACAAATTGTGTTTCATTGTATGGATGTCAAATATAAATCTCAAAATTTATTTTCCCTTGGCCTCCTGTTCAGTCGATATCGACGTCAGTGTCAGGCCAATCGTGTCGGATTGAGTCGGGTCGCGTCACAACGCAACGTGAGTCGTTCCCGACACTATTAGGAGTTTTATTAGCCGTCAAATCGTATTTATTTTTTTCGTAAAAGTCGATGCGAGTCCGAACCATCGATATCGTTAATTGAGTTCTTCTGTCGGCAGCCCTATAGGCCTATATTTGTTAAATCAGTATCGACCCTTAAAAGGTGAAACCTAAACGTCAATACTAATCAGATTTAAGTAGATCACTGAAGCTCGAATTTTGTTACGAATCTGAATCAAAATATTGGTACAGCGGAGATTTTAAGTCGAGACGGCTCAAAGTCTTCATAATTCTGGATTATGTTTACCGAAACAATTAATTAAAATAACTTTTAAGGCTACAGTATCAATTAAATTTTACAATGGAATCGTTTTATAATGATGGACTCTTATTTCCTTTGTTATAGTTAAATTAAACCCTGAATACATTTTCCACATGCAGGATTTGGCTTAGCATACACTTTCGAAGGCTTGTACTACGCAGTATTCAAGTAAAGCCTAAGTACATTCAGCAACTTCAGCTGTTTCTACTCTACGATCTAAGTTAGACAGTGGTTGAAACCTAACATATTCGGGTTACCTATCTAGTTACATAGTAATGTAGTTTTTGGAACAAACTTCTACAAATTCTAAAATAATTATCTACAACATTAGTTTTAGTATATGCGAAACCTTAAACACGTGTCTAGTATTTATATGTAAAGAATCTATGTAGAAAATTTCAAAACTGTTACTTAAATGATTGCGATAGGTACTTAATGTCGTTCGGTGTCCAAATTGTAACCTTTTTTAAAAAAAATTGGGACGATATATAACATGGTTTAAAAATTATTGGAATTGATTCAATTACTTATTCTGAACAAACTATATGGTTTCGCATATACTAAAAATAATGTTGTTTAAAGTACCACATAATATAATGTAGTGACTTACCACTTTCATACAACCTTTTTAAACATGACGTCTTCTCGTGATTTCTTTACTTTCGAAACGATTTTTTCCCTTCATAACTGTTACAGAAAAATCAAGATAAAGTTATCAGAGTCTATATTTAAACAAGTTTGTAGACAAATCTCACAGAAAATTGGAAAAATATCTTTGAAGGTTAAACTTTTGTCTCTCAAATAAAGGGTGTAAATAGACCCTTAACGAAGCCGAAAGGCACTTGTTCTAGCCGTCTTTGAGATCATTTTTTTGTTATAGACCAAACCTGGGAACTTTCTAGTTGCGCAGATATTGGCGGTCAAAGTTCCACCTTTTTCACAATTTTTTTTAAATACATGTTTTTAATGTAAGTTGTTTACTTTAAACACCTCCACGACCCCCGTACTATTTAAGCCATCTATCAACACTATGTTTTATCCTACCGTAAAACATGATTTTTCACCCCAAAAAATAAAGTCGTTTCCCAGCAATAATTATTGCGTAAAGTTACTTAGTTTGATGAAAATAATGCTTGGTTGACGGCTTCGTGAAGGGTCTGTTTACACCCTGTATAAATTAGGAGATTATTGATGTTCCTGATCTGCATAATGACATCTGCAATATATTTGTCCCAGACAATTACTGTGGTGGCAGAAAACACCGCTTACTGGCTGTTCCAACTTGCCGTACTGTTGCACACTCCAAGTCACCTATTTCTCTGACGTTAGCCGCTATTAACTCTCCTGAACTCAAACACAGATCTTGCTATGTTTGCGAATGAATGGAAGGTGAAACTGTCAGAATGTTTGAATTTTTGTGAGTAAAATGCATGACTGTGTTAAATAAATTATATATGTTTAAATAGTGTAATTGGCGTCGGTAGTTCTATTTAAATTAATAAAAATTGAAGTCCGCGGTTACGCTAAAACTTATTCCTAGCTAAGAAAGCTTATCAGATCTGTAGAGAGGACGAAGACATTAGATTAAATACAATCATCGACGACTCACCTACAGAACCCAGCTGGCAATAAAGCGGAAATTTAATTAATTATGAAGGATTTACTCAGGTTTCATCTACGCGTAATTCGAATTATTGTAGGCAACAGAATTTAAATTATTCAAGTCAGTTTCTCTTTCATTTATTTCAGCATTCCACTGAGATACAAATTAATGAATGATTAAACAATCATTCAAATAGTTAATAAATAAAATAAATATAATTTGTATATTTCTGACTAGGTAATGGGTAAATCATTACAGGATGTTTTTTATAAAGATTTATGAAATATCAAGCTGTAATATGCTCGAAAAGTTCTGGAGTGGCGACCGCGAACCGGAAGACATTGTATTGGAAGGCCTCCCACTAGGTGGACTGATGACCTGGTGAAGGTTGCAGGGATCCGCTGGATGCGAGTCCCACGGGACCGGTCAATGTGGCGATACTTGGGGGTGGCCTATGTCCAGCAGTGGACGTCTTTCGGCTGAAATGATGATGATGATGATGATATGCTCGATAGGATTTCCCATTGGAAACTTCTAAGATTTTTTTTTGAGTTTGCTGAAAACCAATTTTTACTTATAAACAAAAGTTTTTAGTATAAACATCCACGTTTTTATCTTTTTTTTAAAATGACGAATTTTCGTGCCAAAAGGCCATCGTAGGTACTAGGTGAGCATAGATGTCAAGGACCAGCTTTTAATCTCCAAAATATAACAACTAAAACATCCGATGTTAAGCAGTCAGCTAATCTCGACATGATCCGACAACAGCTTTCTAAGTGATTGTAATACTTGGCACATGTTACTATATTGAATTTTAATTGAATAAGATGTAATTGGATTAAATATAGAGTTAGGTATTAAGGAGGAGCCCGTCGCTAAATAATAACAGCCTTACGAGTCGATTTTGAAGGTTAAGCCGCGCTTGCCAAGGTCGGTCTGTGGATACTTGACCATCATTACATACCGAGTTTCCTCCGTGCCTCGGAAGTTTGTCCCGGCCGCCATTTGTAGATCTTTCATAGTCCTTACACGCAGTCAGTAGCCCGAAAGTCTGACCACCAATCTTAACAAGGGGTACCGTATTACCCATTACTAACTGGGTGGTGGAGGTCAGATAGGCAGTCGCCCCAAAATACTGGTATTCAGCTGCATACGGTAAGCCTGGAAGCCGGCTCCAATTAATTTGAGAAAAAGGCTAGGCAGATTATAATCGAGTTAGGTATTAATGTTACTTCTGGGTACAGCTTTAACTAATCTACTGGAAAATGTACTAATATTAATATAATAAAATAAATAAAGTCTAATCGGACTTTACTTTTAATAAAAAATAATAAATACCTCATTACAGTCCTGAAAATTAAAAAAACGAGGTCCAACAAAATCCTCCATTTAATTTTCAGGCAGAGTAATGAGATGTTACATGAGTAAACATACATTGTTTTTCTTTCCCTGATTACGTCATTAACAGGTAAGTACATGTTATTGGTTACATAGTACTGACAGCAAAACAAATTATGTATTATGTTCAAATTGTTTGGGACATGGCGGCAAGTAAAAAGGGTTTTTACCTGCCTATAAAAAGCCGTGGGTTTTCTCTACGAATACTCAACATTGTTTACAGTATTTTGTTTTTACTTTATAATGCGGTGCCCATGTAAAATAAAGTTTTTTTTGTGGAATTTTGTGTACACAAAATCTCTTTTAACTTAATACGTAATTATTTTGGGTTAATTAGGTATCATAACGATAACAGATAGCACTTATTATTTATATTTAAATAATAATAATGAAATTAAAATATTTTTAAACTTTATTTCAGTGTTAATAACATTAAAAGATCACCTTGAAAATCTAGCCGATTTCGGCCACAGCGACTGCATCCGATGGCTTTCTAGGGAGGTTGTCGAGAGCTTTGCTGTGCTAGTCTATCATGTGCTCTCAAGTAGCTAGCATACCCAACTCTGGCCGAAAACGTCCGAGCAGAAATTATAATTACTATTACCTAATTCCCCAACTAGCAAAAAAGTTATATAATATTAGAACTATACAACTAACAGACATGTAAGGGCTTTATAACAATTTTGCAGCAACTAAACAGTTGTAAAGTAGTATTCAGTTCGACGCATTAGTCATAATAATTTAAGTCATATTAATGTGTCTGGTAAACGTCATCTCAATAATTTATATGACGTTCATAAAACGTTAAGTCGAGTAAACGTTTCAGTCAGAAAATAGTGATGAGTCGCCATGTTTTGTAAATTTAGAACCTTTTATTCAACACTTAAATAACAAACAGTTATATAATGATTTTATAGTTAACTATTATAGAATCGTCATAATAGGTCGTACATACCACCTTTAAGTAACTTTTAGGTTGAAACGTTATTCTAATATAACATAAGAACCCTAATTGCAACCGTCATGGTGGACGCCATAGATGATACAAAAAACATTTATAAGACCAATAGTTATATAGAAGTCTAAATGCAGTCGCGCACTGTCTATTGGCAATATGGCGGAAATTATTGATGACAATTATGTATTTTATTTTTATAAATAATATTGAAACACCAATATTATGGAGGCCCATTAAAATATTAACGAAGATAATCATACATATCATCGAAAATTTTAAATTCCCAACTATAAGATCCGCTCGTCACCTTCCACCACAATAAGCTTTCTTTACATTAAATTAATAAATAATATTAGAACATTTGACTTATACTTTTTTAATAAGTTTTATAACAACACAATATATTGTCACACAAATTGTCTAGCTTGTACCACAGACCGACCACCAGCATAAGAAAACGTCTATACGATGATATAGTTATATAAGAGTATTACTAGAAACTATTACAAACCTTACCAGTTAAACTTACAATGTCTACGTGATTTTTACTCAACTTTATTGTTGCTGACGCGATTGCAAAACGACCCCTACACGATTAAAATGTTGTATAATCTGCGCCCAAACCCCCGTTATATTTACGTATAAAAAACTATTATAAAACCATTTTAATATGGCTGAAAGTTAAATAAAAAACGTTATTGTACCATTTATATGACATGATTTTGCTACTTGGGTCATAATCAAGATAAAAAAAAACATCGAATTGGTGACTTGTTTTTCATTAACAACTTCTATTGAAACTGTATCCTACCACGGAAATATCACGACACGCCATAAAATAATGAGTGAAAGAAATCTTTCCTGAATTAAATTAATAAAGATGGCATGATCCTGGTTCTTTCATTAGTGTTATCGGATCAGACAGCAGCTGTCTACGGCATCGATAAAAAGCGTCGTTTTTATTAATTAAAACCGACGGAACCCATACATAAAAACATATTGTATTAGCTGCAGACGTCTTAGGGTTAACAACAGTATTTTATTTAGTACCTACCCTTTGTTTATTTCGTTGAATTAAATGAATACAATTAGAACGCTAAAATAAAACTGCACTGTGATTGGGCTATTATCCAGTAATTCATATTTTTACTTTAATAAAAAGAAATCGTAGTAAAGTGATATATGTCTTGACTCTTCTATTTTGACAAATCTTACCAAAGCTTTCGCCATAATTGACTGACTTTTTGTGCCATCATCATCATCATCACCCATAGCCTGAAGTCACCCACTGCTGGGTATAAGCCTCTCTTTTCTTGTGCCAATCTCCACGGTCTGTTTTAGTGCCAAGTATTTATAAATACACTCATTTCTAGTTAATTTGAACAATTTATTCATTTTGTATAGAGTCAATGGCTAACATAAATCTGTTAATTACTTGTTATGACAATTGAAAATTATTCTGACCATTAAACTGTAATTAGAAGTCAACGTCGTTACAGATAGTCACTGGCCCGAAAGTCTGACAACCAGTCTTACCAAGGGGTTTCGTATAACCCAGTACTAACTGGGTTGTGGACTTGTGGAGGTCAGATAGGCAGTCGTTCTATGTAAAATACTGGTATACAGGTGCATCCTGTTAGACTGGAAACCGACCCCAACATAGTTGGGAAAAGGCTAGGTAGATGATGAGGTAGTTTATATTAACTGAATGTTAATCCGATGTAAAACATTTTATTATAATATATGCCACTCAACGACTACAATGCAAATTATTTTGCTGATCGAATTATTTCAAATAACTTTTAGTTCGAATTATTGTCATAATTCAATTACTAATAATTTATTAAATTATCTTTGTTCGAGTAATGAATTATAACAAATTTCATAATGCCATGAAAAACGAACTAGTTTTAGCCTTTTTAAAATAAATCGGCTCGCGAACGTAAATAATGCAATGAATGTTGTCAGATAGTCAAAATAAATAGCTTTCTCGTTCTAATTGTGTAACGTTACTACGCCGCACGAAAAGGATAACAATTATCATGTTCTATCCTGGGAGAGGGCACTGGCTCTTGAAACACAGGTTTATGAATTAGCACAGGAGTCAGGTATTTCACACAATTTTGTAACCACTTTCTTGAGTAATAAAGATTATTGATTATCTATTGTGCATTTGTACAGGGCACTGGCGTTATAACTTTATAGGACGAGAGACACACGTGGACATAGCAAATAAGGTTTGGTAACTTTGCACTTACTACTTCCGACGTATGGACGAAGAAAACGTGTTGCGTCGACCCCAAGAAACACGGGACTAGGCAGAAACACGATGAAGTAAATCCCTACTTACATACCCATCTGTTTTGTCTATTGTACTGACTATACTAGAAGTTATCATCCACAAAATATTGTACCTACTACAAACTTGCATCCCGTTTATTATTATAAACTGCTGGATAAATATTGAACGCATCTAAATACTAAACTATAAATTGAACAGTATCTCGAACAGTGTACCACAGAACTATAATAAATAGTGCAGTTTTGTTACAACAATGTAACTAGAGCTGCGCTTAAGTTATCGTTCATAGTTTCGAGGTGCACATAATCCTGGCAACAAAGAACGGAGTTTCGGATGAAAATAGATTTAAAATATTGATATACTAGCTTCGATGAAGAACTTCGTCTGCGTGGAGGTCTAAATTATCACACAGGAAAGTACTGATCCATGTATCTTTTATATATTTAAAGATATTTAATTCGATAGAGTAAAATGTATCTTAGGTCCTGTCTTCTTCTTTATCGTGTGGTTAGTTCCTAACCTGGTGTCAGAGTTTTTATGCTGCCCATGGGCCTCTGACTTGGCTTAACATGCCGTCAAGAAATATCTCTCAGGCATGCTGGTTTCCTCACGATGTTTTCCCTCACCGAAGCAAGTGATGATTATACAATACGCACATGAATCCGAAAAATCAGAGGTGCGTGCCTTGGGTTCGAACTCGAGACCTATGACTTGACAGTCCGACGGTCACACCACTAGGCTGTCACTGCTTAGGTCCTATACTTGTGTGCGATTTATTTGTATCCAAAACCGTTCAGCCAATAAGAAAAGATAACAAAAAGGCAAAATACTGTCACGTTTATAATAGTTCTATGGATTAAATATTATTAACGTTTGGGGTTGATACACTAGGGCTAAGGGGTCCGTATACCCACCTAGTCCTTTGGGCCATTACCAAGTGGTTGGTCGACTTTACTCGTGACCAGAGGGTAGGCCTTTTTTGGCCAAAGAATCAGCGCTGCCATTACATACACACGGCGGCACATCAAGCTGTACATTTCCAGTATAACATGGCCTCGCTTTGTATAAATTTCACGTACAACGAGAGATCCGCATAAACTGATTTTGTAGGTGCGTAGGTACGTATTTTTTTTAGTTTGTTCATAGTTTGTAAATTATATAACTATGTGTTAAAATTAAATGATTCAGTTTTTTTAACAATATATTTATTAAGTAGAGTAAACTAACTGTATACATTATTAATTAAAAACTATTAAATTAACTAACAACAAACTATAAAAGGGCATCGAAAAACTCCACTCAACGCTGTCAGCTGATAATGTGCCCAAGAGACTGGCGGCGTTGCCACGTTGTATGGCAACACTTAGCCTCTGGCCAAAGTAAAAGAAAAATAAGAGTCAGTTCAATTACGTTGATGGATTATTTATAACATAATTTTAGACTTATTTTTAGAAGTTTCAATATTGCGATATATGGCGATTTTATTAGATTGGTATAAGAGCATTTCAAGTGCTTCGTCTAATTAAAACGGAAAATTAGCTTTTGTGTTACCATGAGAAAAAATTGGTAAAAATTGGTTTTCAGTTAACTAACATTAATTTAATGATGTTTTGTTATGAAAATAGATTTATTATTATTTACTCTTACTTTCAATAGTTAGTTTAGTCTATTACGTCATACTTCCCACGGGTAAGTTAGAAATATAAACATTCACTCGACTTAGGTACTAGTTTTCTTCTGAAGTTGTTATTATCGTTAAGAAATATGAACCTAATTGAAGGTAAAACATTACCGTTGCCGTGGTTTTATTTAATTAAAAAAAAAGCCGTTGTTTACTTATTTTTAGAAAGTCGTTGGTATTATGTTTTTTATTCACAAATAAAAGTATTTTTTCTTACAATTCTTCCTAGGAAAAAGGCTTATGAAAAGGGAAACATTATTATCGTTATATTTTTAACTAGCTGTGCCCCGTGACTTTCGTCCTCGTGAAATGATTATAAAAATATAATTAAGTACTTCAATATTTAGTTAGGTACTTCAATATTTGAACCGGATTTTGTTAACAATTGCAAAGGTTTTAATTTTTTCCACCCTGTATAGTTTCATATACATTCAGTAAAAATCTGTTATTTGGAAATAACACATACATTTCAATTTTATTTATTTGTATAGGTCTAAGGGCACTTCAGTTTAGATGGCATTGTGTTATCAAAAACATTTTTCAGCCGAAATCTAAGCTGACTAGTTTTACATCCAACAAAATAGGTAGAATAATAATATTGAAGCACCCTAAAATAAATCCTAGAAATCGATTTTATCCTCTAGTTTTAAGTTAATTCAAAATAAATGCAAAACCATACAATGTCTATTCAAATAACAAGACAGAGATACTGTCAGCAAGTGGTATCCTACTTACACAGTGACCACCACAGCACTATCTACTTACCAACCGTCAGTTATTTTAGACCATCTCTAAAATATAATCAGTCGTTATTTTCTCCAGTGGCCGTTGCTAGGAAAATTTCAACTCTATTTTCAGTACACATCGAGATGAAAACTGAATAACCTAAGCTTCATTGGTTCGTTGGAGAATGGTGTTTTTTGGGCCACTGAAAATATAATTTTCATCAGCATATAGGTCTAACTATTCATACACGAAATATTTTCAGGGAATCAACTAACGGCTATAACAAAGCCTGAGTAAAAATAAATAATTTAAAATTACTTGACCTACAAAATAAATACTGGCTCCTTATTCTTAAGCATCCATTACGCTAGTTTACTGTTAGAATATGGGAGTAAAGGTTTTATGCAAAAAGTCTCAATTTTTTTTTAAATTATAATAATTTCGTAAAAAAAAAAAACACTCAGATAATTTTTTTTTTCGTTGCTATGGCGACTTTACGACTTATAGAAGTTACTCTTAAAATATTTCGTGTATGAAAAGATAGACCTTATATACCTCTTCAAAAATTACATTTTATTTAAGGTAATATTGATATTCAGATGTTTTTGTAAGAAATTACTGAACCATCTGTGTTTTTTCAGCAGGCAATTACCAGCTTTTTTTTAATTTATTAATCAATACATTATTATTCTCCTACAATATGTTCCACAAATTAGTGAAAAAACTTCATAATAATCACTACCATTATAACCCAATAAAAGCTTCTATCAAGCACCACGATGCGTCAAGAAGTACGCTCTCAAGCAATAACCCGTAACGGCGACACCAGGTGGCGCCCGCTTCGCTAGCTGCATAATGCCCTTTTTTCCGACTCTTGCCATACAACCGGAGTTTCCAACGCAATATTTCAAAGATTTATAACGTTGGCAACCCCGTTCGTAGATTTGTTTAATTGTTTTAAGTGGCCTTTTTAAACGCCCGGAATGGAATGGCTGCGAAGTGTAGGGTTACTTCGGCTGCTTTTTAGAACTTATGAACATAATCAATTTTACTTTGAGCTGCTGAAATTCTCGGTTTGTTTTATTTGATTTATGACCAGTAGTATGTACTTATTACTCGACTACTGACACAGAAAATAAGACAGTATTTCTGTTTTAATTTTATTCTCCTTGAAATAATTATTCTAAGGTCGGTATCCTCTTGTGCCACTACCAGCCCACCAAAAGTACGTTTAGCTGGTCTATATCAACATAAATGACATAGTAGGCAGGTGCAATAATGTTTTATCTCATGCTCCGACCGTTTATGTAATGATGGTCAATTAAACCGTTGTTTCATTTACAAGTAAAGGTTGCCAGTAAATTAATGCCCAGTACTCAACGTTCACTGTAAAAGTGTAAACACGATGAAAAATATTACAAAGATAGGTGTGACTGTAAAAAACCACGCGACTGTCGGAATCAGATTCTTTTTTAATTAACTATATTCAATTGTTCTCTTTAGTTCTTTCCATTCAGAAAAACCTTGCTTTAAGCGTGGTTTTTCTTTAAAAGATGAGGTATCTAGTTTAGTAACTATTTTTCTCACTTCGAGTAACTATTGGATACTGCATTTATCAAAATGCAGTATCCAATAGTTACTCGAAGAAAGAAGAAGAATTTATAAACCGCCTTAAGTGTGTTCCTGATTTCTCCAAAACAATTTACTCGCCGTCAAACTATGTTTCTTTCAAAACTAAATTCACGCTGTAGATAGTCAACTAAAGTATTGAAACAGTAATATTCGGAGTAACAAGAGAGTAACAGATAATATTAAATTCCAAGTACAATCATTGTCGATACCGCAGCATTCCCTTAACAATATACCTGGGCCACAACCGTAAGTTTGAAAATTGAAATAGAGGCAATAGGGAGGCAACTGAACCAATAAAATACGGAATATAAATTCGCGCTACAAACGGCAGTGCTGGTAAAAATATGAGTTATATCTGCGGACAAAACGAACCAAAAGGGGAGAGGAAAAATCTCTTTTTTTTTAACTAACTAAATTATCGGTAAACAGAGTATGCGTCGGTCGGTCGCGACGAGCAAATAAATTTTATTCTAAACTTTTATTTATATGCTAGGCTTCAATGGAGTATCAATACGGAGGGAATATAACCATACAAATTCGTCGGCTTTGCGAAGTGGATTATTTGTGCAGAAGCAAAATAAAATAGTCAAAAAACGTGACAAGTGGACACATTCTGGGAATATGATACGGACACGTTATATCCACTGTCTCTAATTCTTATTTTACAGAAAATAGAAAAAATACCTCTTTGTGACACTAAAAAATAGGGATTTTTTATTTGTTCATTGTCTGTTTATTTGGTCTAGTGGTCGCAAGTTCGACTGCTGAGAATGAGGCTCTAGGTTCGATTCCGTGGTCGGGCAAAGTATTATTAGGTTTTTCCTTCAGGAATTTCTCAGTTGCAGCAACGGAGTCAGGATTTGTTCCCAGTTGACTCAAACATAACTGGAAAAAATGAGGGATTACAGGTGTGATGTTATGTTATTATCTATAAGTACCTAGTGGTATAATATTTACTTCCCATAAAGACCGACCAGTAGACAAGTAGATCAATTTACATCAAAATGTCTAAAATGTTATCACCTCTTGTTTTTAGAGGATCCCAAAACTTTTAAAAACTGACAAACACATTACTGCATTGCCGTGCCGTAACATACTAAAAAAAGAAAATGGCGCTAACAAAGAAAATTGCTCCAATTTCCTATCTATTGTTAATTTTACAACGGATTTGCGGAATTGCAATGTCTTACATTTTAATAAATGTCCGCAGCACCTGGCATCCGATCTTTTTTTATTAAAATGCAAATTTTTATTCAATATGTACCTTTACATTTTCGTTTTTGCAAAGTAAACATCTTGAGGGGACTAATTAATTAAAGTTTATAAGGTTTCTAATGTTTCCATTGACCCATGTTGATGAGGAAATGTTTCCTTATTATTCTATCATGTTGGCGCGAACTTTTGAGAGGAATTAACTAATCATAGTAGACACTTAGCTCTTGAAACAAATTGCCAATCAAATTGTGATGTGGCTGAGTTGTTGAGATATTGTTTTATTTGTGTGGTGCAATCTTTTTATAAATCTATAAAATTTTCCCGTGAAATAATTTCCGTACACAACGCGAACGAAGCCGCGGGGAAAAGCTAGTATTATACATGTATATGCATTATGTATATGCTTATCCATACTAATATTATAAATGCGAAACTAACTGTTTGTTTGTCACCTTTTCACGGCTGAACGGATCGTAATGAAATTTGACAAGGAGATAGAATATATACTGGGGAAGGACATAGGCTATATTTTTTGTTTCTCACATACTCACCAAAATTTCCACGCAAACGAAGTCGCGGGCAACAGCTAGTATGTCATAATTTTCATTCGTATGGAACATCATTATCGTCATTAGCACGAAAATTATGGAATTCTATTCGATAATGTACTATTTCTATGTTAAATTAAGTTGTATATGTTTATTTAAATTAAATTGGATTACATTAAATTAAATCTAATTGTATTAAATTTAATTATATTAAATTTGATTCAGTTGGATTGTTGAATTAGTTTTGTTTCAATTTGATATTAATGATGACTGTTTTTCTTTCTTTCTTTTTTTTCTCTAATAGTCGTACTAACATAGTTCTTAAGCGCTCACTACTAACCCATAAGGACTCTTGTTGGAAATAAATGTTTAGATTGATATTCCCGTATTTAGTTTCCTAAACATCTTATAAATGAAAAAACGTTCCTATAAATTTTCTATCAACATTAATAATTTCCACTGCTTCGTAATATTGCATGTACCTTCACTCTCTTATTCCTTTGTAACTTATGTTACGTGTAAAAGGAAAAAATAGGATTTTCTATAATTTATGTAACAAAGTGTTCAAGTTGTTTCTGTGTGATATACGGCTGTCCTAAATATTAGGATAAACATATTTTGTACGTCATATATGTTTTTCTTTTGACTTTTCTCTGTTTACGGTATCTTCTTCCAGCAGGTATAAAGTGGTAAAAACAAACTCTTGTAACAAGTTATAAGCATTTTTCAAGTAAACAATTAGTAACACCCGTATCTATAAACAAGTCAAAGTGATTACTTGTGTAAAACTCATTATCTAAGATACGATTTTTATTCTGTAGTTCAGTAAATGCTTGAAGTTAGAACTGTGAAAAGTTACAAATCTTAGCTTTGTTTTGTTTGACGTTCTTGCTTCGTTTCAATTTTTGTCTATTGCATAAAAGTGTTTGCGTAAGTAATTACTTAAACTTAAGTCATTACTTTTATTTGACTATAGATGGGTGTAAGTCTTTGCCAATTAATGTCAACAAGTAATGTATAAATATTTTATTAATGATTCCTGCTGAGCAATGAGATATCGTTGCCAACTGATTACACTGGTTTCTGTAGCAAATCGTTCTTAGCTTGAATTTATGTGTCCGGGGCGCTAGTTAGCAAATTGCAGGCTACTGAGGCTACATTCTTACGAATCATTATGTCAATCTTAACCAAAAGAGATGCTATAACGTAGTGTAAGTCTGTCATATCATAAGTGTGCAAACTCAGAACGACCACAAATAACAATAATATAAAGTCCAGTACTATCAATGAAATGTAAACTAATATCAATGAAACATTCACGTCTGAGGAACATACTTCTGATAGATATAGATATACGAACTGTTTGCAGGAAACAAACGGCCCTATAACTGGGTGTTGTGGGAAGAACAGAATCCTCTATCTCCGGTAGTGCACTACGATAAACGGATTTGATTGATTGATTTTAGAAATTGAATCCATCAAACGGAATATATTCGCCGAAACAATACATTGATTGTACATAAAAGGGATTTAGTTATACAAAATAAAATCACATAGTTCGTTGATATTCAGTACCTACCGGTACAAAATATGAATTGAATTCGTCAGGTTGATAAATGGATTCAATAAATGACCTGATTGGGCTGGACTAATAAAAAATTCTACTGTGGCTTTTTAACGCACTAGCACTGACTACAAAATCATGGAGTATATTATATAGTATATGCCATTGCCCTGGGGACATTCTTTTTTTTTCGTCATTCTGTACTCCATATTACCCACTCCCGGGCAAAGGTCTTTCCCATATACTAGGGTCATAACAGGTTTAAAAAAAAGATACACAATTGATAAGACAAGAGCTTTCATATTCTTTAAATTATGATAAAAATCTAGACGTCATTTCCTCCGCACCACAAAAATAGTAAAATTTAAATTACCAGTCCCATTTCTGCGTATGTGTTACAGTCAAAACTGTTAATCCGTCACTATTACTATTTTTACATTCAAATCTGACAACGCCATTTTCCTTTTTGTCATTTCCGAAGAAATGTAGGATATGCTGCAATTGCATTAAATGAACAGCTTTCAAAGAAAGGCTACTGAGCTTGAAAAAGGTCGTGCACAGCTAAACGTCTAGGTCCTACACTGACAGTAAAAACTTTTAAGAGATAAAAACATGATTTATATTCTTTGTCAGCAGTGGACATTTAGATTTTCATACGACCATTATTCATTTTCACTGAAAATTCTAGACATTTATGATATGTGTAGGTTGAATTAAATCTTAGGCGTGAGTTAGTTTCATGTTCAAATGTTAATTTCATTCGTTAATCAATTTAAGTGCTGAGTTCATAAAGAATCGCAGGTCCACTATTTATACGGAAAGATTTTATGATTGTACAAGTTAAATATTAAAAATACCTACGCAGAGTCATAGCATCCTCGAATAAGTAACTAATATTTTATAAGAAAAGTCACACAAAAGTCCCTCCGACGAAACGCGAACTATTTGCTTAAGGGAAAACGTCGGTTTTCCAAAAGAAGAGCACTTAAGTGATTTCTTTAAGAAAAAAACCTTAAGCAAATGTCCAATGCTTTCATAGTAGCCAATTACCAACAGGTGGACTTTATCCTTATATAATAGCATAATAAGACCTTTATTCATAGTCCCTAAAAACCCTGTAAAAAGTGATTTCCGTAATGATGTAATACTTGAGAAACGTCCTTTGGATCTATAAGTACAGAACTTTTCAACCTCGAGGCAAATCCGACGAAAACTTTTTATTTGACTTTTGCCGAAATCCGTTCAGTATTTATACCCGAAAGTTAAAGTTTTCTGTTACACACATTTTTTATTTGGTACACGATACCGAAATCAACTATTCGGTTTTATGTATTCATAGTTTTTACGTGTTCTAAATAGTGACTTGGGCACGAGTTTTAAAGTGGAAACTCTTAAAAGTTTCAAAACAATTTTGAAAAATAAAAGGAAATAACAAAGTAAAATAAAATCTCACAGCAAAATATCCCAGACAGCAGTTAATACCACCGTGGTATAACGTGAACAAGCTCCATTTAAATATGTATACAAGCCGCGACACTTTGGACAACTATCCGATTCTATCGTCACGACACAATGCGAATAGTAGTTGGTACACTAAACAGAAAAATATCCATATTTCTTAGTCAAGCGGCGACTTCGATTCGTATATCCGGATAATATACGGTACAAGTGTACACAACTTACAAATGCTTAGTTCGGGACGTAGTGCCCGGATATTTGTGCATGTGATTTGAATATGTAATGTTGCCCACGGTATATAAAATCCTATTGGATTACACTGAGATCCTATTTATTGAATACTCGTATTTTATTTGCAAGCTTATGTTAAGTCAAGTGGGTAAGCACTAAACGCGATTGTGTACTCGTTTGCAATTGTAGTGTTGTGATTTTACCATTTTTCCATTTTTTGTGGTTTTCGAAAGAAGAATTTGGGCACTTTTGCAGTGGATTTGCATGGTTTTTTTTTCTATGTATGTACGACAACGACGTGAAATTCACCAATTTCAAAACTGACGTCAAAGCCACTATTGAATTTCTTCTGTATATCTAACCATTCATTGCTCGACTGTTCAGTGACACAGTTCAAGTCTCAGATAAAAATATGTTGTGTGGGAAAATGTTGTAAGGCTATGTTTCCTAAATTCCTTTTGTTGTTATTTTAACACTAATATTTCCTGCTTTAAAGGTCAGCTGTCTACAAACGAAATGTCCCAAAAACATTTATCCCAAAACATAAATCTCGTACTATCAGAGCAAACTTCAAGCACACATAGGTGTAAAATATTAGATTTTACGACGTCATCGTAGAATTGAACATGAACTCGTGTTATTAAATCGAACGGGTACCAACGGGTGCCGGCAGGTGTGCCTTCAATATTACGCTGTTCGTCTATGATTTAAAATACACAGTGAATATGGACGTGTACACTTACATCGTATTTTGCCGAAAGTTTCGACAGTGCTGTCGTAAATTCGATTCGTTTTTTATGTGCTGTGTTTTTTTATTAATTTTATGAAAATTGGTTGCATGAAGACAAAATATATTTTACAGATTTTTCTAAGATAATGTAGTTATTCTATTCACTACGTTTACAACATCAACTATTATTATCCGAGAAAAATCATGTCTCCTTCTGATTTAAAACACCTTTTTCCACTTATTCATACTTTCGTAGAACTTTCAAGAGATATTCGAATCTGTCATTCTATATACAAACAGATATGAGCACAACATTCTATACAGGGATATTATTTCGAAAATATTATAATCTTCATAAGTATCCGTTAAGGTTTAGGAAAAAAAAAAATCCTTCTCTCCTAAGCCTAGAAACCCTTACAATACTGTTTTATAGAAAAATGTGAAGGAAAGAAAAATGAAATTTAAGTAGTCTGAAGACTATTTGAAGTATCTCTCTAGTCTCCAACATTAATAATGTTAGATGTTTTATAACCTTCAGTTAAAACATTTTCCTTGTACACGTAGCGTGTGATCCACGTGTAACTAAGCCACCTTATGATGTATGAGACCGAAATATGAGGCTTGATTAGTTATTCACAATTTACGAGACGAGGGATGGACTGTGTGAAGGATGATATGGCAAGGAAGGAGCTGTCTGAGATGACGGGTAATAGAGAAGTTTGGAAGAAGAAATTGGGATAAGGACAGGAGATGGATGATGATGATATTAGTTATTTACAAAGTCCACTTACTGCTTAATAAATTGTTTGACTCAGTGGACTATTACCTGTTTTCAGTAAGACCAAGCGACATCTATGCTCTATACTCACATATGGTCCATCGTTTGTGGAACATCGCCCCATTTACACTCCAGCGCGGGTAGCATGACCTCCGTTTCTACGGTGGTCATGCTACTCGTGTAGGGAAGAGTCATCAATTAATCTCCTCCCGAGCAGGCTCCTTACTTGGACCAACCCGGAGTCTATTTAAAAACTTTCATTCCTTAATATCGTGTCTTGGGTATCCGGTTGATTTTTTTATTACGGGAACTGATGGAGGTTACTGAAAGCATGGTATAATAATATACTCCGCCTGGTGTTCTCTTCCCGTGACAGCTGGGTCACGTGATTGGGCCAAGAATACGTCATCAGTTGCGATGCTGTCGATGTGTTGCCACGGTGTGTGATTGCATTACCCATGCAAAATGCATTTTTAACTTAACAAAGCAATTATGAACTAATAATTCAATATTTAAATTAATTTAAAACTAAATAGATGAATTACACGAGTTACTAAATAGTTAAACTAGTTAGTAATTTATTTTATTTTCATTCACTAAATGAGAGTCCCTAAATTTACTGAAAAGGACAATCAATGGTAACACTTATCGTGACGTAGTCTTGGGCGAATAGGAAGAGAATATCAAGCGAAGTATATTATTATACCATGACTGAAAGCACCTAACCCTTATGCCAGTTTTTGGCTGATTTGATTTACAGTGCCATAGACACGCTAAGAAGAATTAATGCCTGAATAAAATCTCATTATAGGATTTTTTTTCAACTTTGTCTTTCCAATAATGCAATAATATTTTGACATTCATTGAGGTTGACACTTAGTGTTAGTTAAAACGGGAATAAGTCTATTTAACACAGGCTTAGGAATTCAGCTGAGATTTTTTTTTCCACATTAACTTTAAGTCACTGTGAAGAGATAATAAATGATAAATAATAAGTTTCATTCGTAGAAACCACTTTATGACTGCGTTATATAATTTCAAATTAGCCCCACTCATTATAATGGTAATGTTATTCGTACTTTAGTCTGCAAACAAGAAATAAGATTGTTCTAGAAAAGCAAGAAGATTAAAGCTTTGGACGCTTATAAAGCTACATGAAAGTAACTACATTTTAACACTAAAATGTTGTACATCGTCTCTGAGAAAAAGTTTCCTTCAAATGTTCCGGGTTCTCTGAGCTACATTCATTATAAAACATAACATCACGCCTGCAATCCCCGAAGGTTATACATATAGATAACCATGTTATGTTTTGTATGTACTGGCGAAATGTGGGTGTACTATTAGGTACACCTATAGAGGTGTAAATCCGTTTCTCTACGGTGGTCATGCTAAGCGTGCTGGTATGGTCTAGACTCTAGAACATGACCACAATGACGGGGAGAATAAGTGCATTCCGGCTTCGTTAAGGGAACTTTTACACCCATTATAATATAGCACATCAACAGCGCCCCTTACCGAGTTCAAAACTATCCTATCATTCAAGCTGGAACTAAACATACACATTCTCAAATTTTTATTTAAAGTTATTGAGTGGTTTTAGAGATTAGCGTGTCCAAACATAGTGACACGTGATTTTTATTGGTGTCAAAACCTTTTGTGCTTATGTTACCGGTAACCTTTATCATTTGGGTTACATAAAAACAGTTCACTTGTTTAACCGGTAAATGAAGGAACGATATATTTACCGGTATTTAATTGAAATTAACCGCTCTTTTTAAACCGGTTCCGAGCCTTGGTTAATACTTATGCTTTGTGCTTAATGCAAAGATTATAACTAAACGAGGATAACACTGGCCCTAAAAATCATTCTGAAAATAAAATAAGCATAAAAACGAAAACCTTTTATCACAATGATCTGCTATCGTAAATATTTGTAGTGTATGTTATTTTCGTCAAAGCTATTAAAACGGGATCGCAAAGCGTTCCAGGGACGACGATAAAATTTTATTTTGTGTTGAAAATTCGTTGTTTGGTGTATGTACTTATTATAGACCTTATAATACTTAATATTACAGCTATTTTCACTTAAAAGTAGCTGCCTTTTCACTACCTAAACTTTATTTCTGTTGAATAGAAATGGTATGGTAACAAATCCATCTCCTATTCAATTATAATTACAAATGCGAAAGTTATGCTTTTGCGAATAAACCACTGAAACAATCGTTAAGAAGTAGGCAGACCTGGGACCTGGAAAACGAAATTTTCTACTTTTATTCTGGATACTCGTATAAAATAATATGAAATACCAAACGCACGCAGACGAAGTCACGGGCTCCAGCTAGATTTAAAACAACGGGAACGTTTTTTCATTTGATTAAAGTTCCCGGAACAGCTGTGGCTTTTACAGCTCATTGTGTGAAACAAATACCAAAATCCTTTTAAATTAATTAATTCCCAAGTTTACCAGTCTTTTCATTCAGTCAGAATTGGCTAGTGGAAGAAGTCAAAAGTCTTTTGTTACTGCATCAGGTTTTTCATAGGGCTCTTAGGTAAGTCGGATTTTTATATATAATTGTAATAAAATTGTAACAGTCCGATGTCTTTACATTGAAGATATTGAAAAAACACTATAGGGGAGGCCTTTAGTAGAGCAACAGAAGCCAAAACAACAGTTTTTAGAATTTTTGAATGTCAGTCTGTCTCTCTTTCTGTCTGTATGTTTGTACGCGCATTACGTAAAAACTACTGCATGGATTTGAACAGTTTTCACCGCTCTGCTGTTGGATGCTTTTAACTTAATATATAGGCTACATTAGATATAGTTTTGGACCCGATAGGTGGGCTGAGCCAAGCAAGAGCGGGTAGCTAGTTAGAAAATAATCAAAGGTGTGATTACAAATTTCTTGTTGACTTGATAACACACTTAAAAGTGACAAACAGTTACGTCTTTCTGAAACTTAACACTAACTTAGAATTGTGTAGATAGCCTTTGAGAATTCTGGTAATATAGGTACCTATTACATTCGCTAGCCCCTCTTTGTCACCTGCCAAACGTTCCAAAAGATAATTTGTCTTCTTTACAAAAAAGCCAATTAAACCGTGTCAAACGGTAGCAAAGTCAAAAGCGGGTAATTATGAGTAATGCTGGTGCGCCCCGCCCCGCCTGCGACTAAGTGCAGCGACGGCTGGCTGCATCGAATGCGAAACCATACAAAACGTTATGCAGAGCCGTACAATTATCTATAAATTTACTGGAATAGGCGTGTTTACCAATATTTTTTTTTTGAAAAAATAATGTGCTCATAATTCAGAGGTGGTCTGGAAACCTGTCTTCATAACAACACACATTGGTCAACAAGTTGGCTCCTACATATTGGACTTTAGTCAGATAGACTATAATAAAGATTTTCTAGAAAATGATAATGTTCCTTACTTTTTAGGAAACAGCAGTTGTGCCATAGCATCTCCGTTCTAGCATTTGAATACTTCCTAAGTCTAGTAAATAAATTGTATTTATATGTAGGGATAAAAAGAGTGTTTTTCCCTAAAAATAAACACAAAAGTCCTAGTATGTGGGCTCCACAATATGTAGAACACAAAGCATGCACGGCACTCTGAGTGTTTTTGTGCTATTGAGTAGAGTTTTCAAAAGGTCTAAGAGCTGAATCCCAACTATCATGGTCGAACTATGGTATGGCTTTATTGAAAAGATACCGTGACTGGCGAGATAATTAACTAGAATGAAATGAATAACATACCTTGGTATTATTATATCGAGTTAAATATCAATCTACCGATGAACTCTTTGAGAATCTCGCGACACATTCGTTTCCAGTTATTGCAACTCTTTTAAGTCAGAACCAAGTAACGATGACCCAGAATTGCACAGAGACAATGAGGGTCAGCAAGTTCTAGGAAAACTTAAACTTAATTTTAAGGCCATTGAAAGAAAGAAAGAAAAATTGTCTGTGACACTCGTGCACAGAACTATGAAAAATAACGTTGTTTTGGGATATTAAAAAAGTTTAGGTTTATTTAAGGTGTGGTTTGTCTGGCCGGACCAGACTCCGGACTAACTGCGGACATCGAACTTCAACACAAATATTTCAGTACATAATCTATTAAAGTCCGAGCTCGTGGCTAACTAACGTCAGCCGCTCGGGCCGATCTTTGCCTAGGATAGTCCGTGGTTGGGTGACTACCCATTACATACCGAGTTTCCTCCGTGCCTCGGAAACCACGTTAAGCCGTTGGTCCCGGCTGCCAATTGTAAATCTTTGATAGTCGATAAGTAGTCAGTGGCTCGACAGTCAGACAACCAGTCTTACCAAGGGGTTTCGTATTACCCAGTACTAACTGGCGCCTAAAAGCGTCTGATAGGCAGACGCTTCATAAAAATACTGGTTTTAACTGCATTTGGTTAGACTGGAAGCCGACCCCAGGCAGATGAGATGATCTATCAAAGTCCGCTGTCCGTGGTCGGATATTTTTTTTTTACCGCACCTTTAAACGTACCGTAATTTGTTTGTTCCTTTTTTTGCCAGCCCTTTCTACTTTTTCTACATCTTTGACTGTGACACACGACATCCTTGTCACACAATACGTAAGCTAGGTGTAAACTGGAGCATATACCTGGGAATTTCACACCTTGTTACACCAATTATTCGTTGGTAATGACGTAATAGTAAACCAATTTGTTGAAATAATTCGTTTTCTCGTAAATTAATTATTGTTATGAACTTTGCAATAATTGTGAAATTAGTTAACATATTTATTTTCCAGTTTTGCGATTTAATTTGTTTTGTTACTAATTCAGTTACCAATGCATATTTAGTATCTGCACTAATGTTGTAAGCTGTAGTATCCGTAATTAGTTTCGTTTAGGCAGACTATCTTATTGATACCTTTATTTAGTAGAAGACTATCGAGTCTGTTTGCTCCTTACAATACTTGTGACTAAATGACTCCTAATCTTTAAAACGAAATCCTGGAGTTATTTTTAGCATTCCTATCTAAAAATAACATTCGTGTAAATATCTAATATCAAAGAGTTTAAGTACCTAAAAATCACGAAACAAAAGCATTTTCAATTTAGCCCTAATCCTCTTCATTAATAAACTTAAAGGAATAAATACCCCTTTGAGAAAACCGCCACCAAATTATTAAAATGTTTCACCAAAATCTTTTCACGAAGCTGTAGGTGCTAAATAAAACACAAAAGTTATTAAAACTTCGGAGGAATCTTGAGCAAGTTTAAAAGTAACACGCTGAGATTTAATAATTTCATCAAACGTATTTGTGTTATTGAAATTAAGATTTTAAAATTAACGAGGAATAAATGTCAAAATATGGTATGAAAGAAATGAGACGCCACGACAACTCGAGTGAGGTATCAAATCGATACCGACAAAATTATTCGAATTGTAAAATCGAACGGTGGAATCAGCATTATTTAAGGCTTATTTCATTCTTACTTTGAGCCTTAATTGCTCCTCCGACAAACCTATTTCCTTTAATAAAAAATCGATCTCGTCGACTCGAGGACTGTATTTCGTTTTAAATAATCACAATAATTCCTTTGATACTTTTGCGGGCAGCTGTTACAGGCCTAATCTGGGCTAATAACGATTGGGAAGCGATTCTACACGGCTATATCTGAATAATGAGGCTGATAAAAATGTATGCCCCAATGAAAATGTTTTTAAAATGTGATTTTCTTGGAAGTTCTTGCTAACAACCTTTATCAACAATCTGTTTTACGTTTACACATTATCTTATTTAAGGAAACATCAAGGCACGGAATAAAATCTAAACGAGGTGTCAACCTTGTTAAGATATTGCTCCGTAACTTTCTTCCTTCAGGTCATTTATTCTTCCTTTTCTTTCTTTCAGGTAAGCTGAGTTCTAAGTTATCTTCGGAGAACTACAAGCATGAAGTGGGAAGATAAAGGTAGGATACTAAGGTCGGACACGGACCTGATAGTGATATTTCATGGAATAATACAGTTGTTGTCTGGTAACTCCACATAGAATACTGAAAGATTTACAATTTAAAACATTGCCTGTAGTGCCAGAGCAAATTTAAGATTTGCCTGAGCAAATCATTGATAATGACTGATTTGCTCTAGTACCTATCAGTGGCGAAGGTTCCTTACAACTCGACCTTCCCTTGAAAAATGGCACAGTCAGTATTCTATAAACAAATAATATAATCACATTAAAGAAATATACCTCTTACAAAAATTGACCCTTCGCTACTGGTACCTATCTTTTTTAGTTCTGCGCAATATACCAAGTTCGAAGAGTAAAGTTCAAGGTTTTGAACCTCGAACTTCACAAGGTATTTTGCCCAACCAAATGCACTCACGCAATCATACTCTAATCTACCACACCAATAGATCATGATGTGCAATCAGTAGCGTGAAGTGATATTGTGATTCCTGATTACAATCACATAACATAGGCATTATCTAATACTTATAATCATAAAGATTAAATATAAAAGCCTAATCAATTGTTATCAATCTCGGCTATTTTTTGAAACCACACGTGTATTTTATTTACGACGGAATTAAAAAGATAGTGTTCGTAACTAGTCAGAAGCCCAAAAGTCTAACAACCACTCCTATTAAGGGCTATTAAATGGGGGTGGTATCGCGTTATCCAGGTTAAGTGGCGGAGATCAGATAAGCGACTACCAGCTCCAACCAGTATTTTACATGGAGCGACTTACCTTCGTAAAATACTGATTTAAGGTGCATATGACTATAGATCGACCGCTTAAATGAGTCCTCCGCCTTGCCCCGTCAAGGGCACATTAAGCGTCCACAAAGTCCTAGCAATATCCCACAGTTATTTGCTTTAAAATAACCATAATTCACGAAAGTATTACGATACTAATTGAACCAATACGTGATCAACCTTCAGAATATTCCATTTAAATGGGTACCTTCGCGAGGACTCATTAAAGCGGTCGGTCTATAGAATGGAAGCCAACGCCAACTTAGTTAGGAAAGGTTAATATTTTTTTTTTGTTAAAAAACCATAACTTGCAACACAAGTTGTGAAACACAAAAACATATGTTATTACTCAATTAAAAGTGTAAACAAACGTCTCGTCGAATTTGGGCCCTCCTCCGTTAGTTCCTCGACTCACAGTATTTATATCTAATATATTAGAACTTATAGTAAAATTTAAATATATTTTCGAGCCAATATACACATAATATTTATGAGCCATCCATTAACTTTATGTTAAAAGGCATTTTACTATCATACTGCGAGCGAAGCCATAAGAATGAAAAGGGTTAGCTACTAGCGAGATAGCCATTATCAGCATGTAATTTATAACTCTACATTAGCTTCTAAACATTTCTTGGTAAACTGCTGGATCCATAAAATAATCCTAGTGTAACTTACTAATAATCATTTTGTCATCATCATAGTTAGCCTACAGTACTCCACTGTTGGACATAGCCATTCAACTTCATGATCAGAAATTCTCACCCAGCTGTTATCAACTACCCCGCGAAGATCGTCGCTCCTCCTTGACAGAGACCTTACATTTGTCTATCTTTTTGTAATCAAAGAAATAAGAGGTTTGCAATAAAAAAACATAACTACTATGAACTTATCTTTTAAAGATTGCTAGCATATAGCCGAATAATAAGTAAAATGCTAATTATTATGTTTCGAAATGATTGGTACACTGTTTTTGGATTGAGAATTTAAAGTTGAGAACTTGTCCAGCTCGACTTTTGGTTTTCTGTGGCGAGCCTGCAATTTTCAAAGTAGACAATTCATATTATCTTTGGATTTTTTTGCAACTTCCTCCTTTCCTTGACAAGGATTCTCCACTTAATAAAGGGTGCAAATGGGCCCTTAACGAAGCCGAAAGGCACTTGTTCTCCCCGTCTTTGCGATGTTTTTTTTGGTCTAACTCTAGACTACACCTGGGAACCTTCTAGTTACGGAGAGGGTCAAAGGTCCAATTTTTTCACAAGTTTTCTTTTTTAATTACGTTTTTAAAGACCTCCATGACCCCCGTACTATTCAATCCATCCATCAGTAGAATGCTTTGAGTGCTTTCCAACGAGTCTTTTCGAAAAACGTGATTTTTCATCCCAAAAAAAAAAGTCGTTTGCCAGCAATAATTTTTGCGTAAAGTTACTTAGTTTGATGTACAGAATGCTTGGTTGACGGCTTGGTGAGGGGTCTGTTTACACCCTGTATACTCAATGAAGACATCGGGTCTTAGACGAAGCATCTACCTGTACTTGTCAAATGCACCATGGAAAACCACAATCAAAACTGTAACCCTCTACCAAAACATAGACGTAGTCTCATTATATTCGTAGTGTGGCTGTCTGTCTGTCAGTGTCACTCAGTACCAAACGTGCATGGCTCCGTGAAGATAACCATGTTACCTGTCAGCTGAACGCTTCGATATACTAACGTTACGGACTTACACATCGAACGGCATAGATTTCGCTTGTCATATTGGGTTCCTTGAGTGAAAACTGATTTTGAAAACTTGGTGTTTGGTTACGGTTTGCAGGTGCTACAATTATATAGCCTGTTTAATTTTACTGTTGTCCCTTACAAGAAATTATACAACATGTAACGTAATTAACGCACACCCTCAGACACCCCAATTAGTATATTATGTTATAATCATAATACATACACTGAATTTTTAGTTAAACATATATGAGTATTGATTATTGATTGATTTAGTTATACTAATTCCGGAAGAATGTTGTGGTCACAGTACAAATCCACGAACGCAGACAGTCGCACACGTAGGTATGAGGGTCTTGTTAGCCTAGTAGGTATTCGCTCGCGTTCGAAACGAGTTAACGAGTTTTTACTGTAATTTACGTAGCTTTAATTATTTTTGGGAAAAAAAAATAACTATATTAAAAATTATAGAAATCGATTCAGTAAACGGTTCTGAACAAACTAATTTCAGGATGTGCGTTAATTATGTTACATGTTGTATAAATAACATTTTTATAATAACTAGAAGACGGGATATTTACCATGTTTATTGTTTTCTTTGAGTTCCCGATATTTCACAGTGAGTTTCGTGTGTCGGGAACGGAATCGAGTTGTGAGTGACAGTGGTAGCGGTACTGAGTGCAAAAAACGAACAAGAAAGAGGGTAGACCGATTTGTCTGCTCATAAACACCCACCCGCAATAACTTCAGTTTACCCGTGATCATGGTGCTTGCAACAGCGCCGAAATATCGGGAACTCAAAGAAAACAATAAACATGGTAAATATCCCGTCTTCTAGTTATAATAATTTTAGTGACCATGAAAGTTTAAAATCTTATAACATTTTTATAACCGTGAGTTGTTATTTACTTCGGTTTAAAGCTCTGGCAACACTTGGGGAATCCAGCTCCCGACGCACCTGCATCGCGCGTCAATTGTTTCAGTGATGAAGAAACCAAACGATTGTGCGTGCTAGTTTGAACATCTCCATACAAGTTACTTGATACAACTGGCTCACAAAACGCCCAAGTTTTGGTAAAGCATAAGTTTCGGAGTATCAGTATTCCTGGAAGTAACAGTTTCTTCACGAAATAGGTCGTGACATTATAATGTTGTATATAGACATACAAAATACTTAGTCACTGGAACTATATTGTTTCCTGGAAAATTCAAATTTCGTTTCAGAATTTGTTCTATTCTCCTTCTAAAGTAAATTCCGGGTTCCGTAAAGTAAAATCGGAATTTTTATTTTTTTATTTTTAATCCGTTATTATGTTTCTCTAATTTAAAATTAAACCTACCCTTCCTAGAACTAAGACCACTTTCACGTGAATTGCCTTCCTCTGAAATATTATATTCACAACCTTTTAAAAGGATTACTTTGAGGAATATAATATTTACATATTCGAAGGAACATCTCGAACATTTTGTAAATATTTTATAACGAACTTTCCTCAGAGAGCATTTTAAATCATAGTTGGCAGTTATTGGCCCAGGTTTGCCAACTAGTTCCCAGCAAAAATAAAACGTTGTGACCGTACTGGCTCGCTTTCGACTGCTGCGAAAGTTAAGAAAATGTTATAATTCAATCAAAGTATTCTGCATTCGGTTGCAATTCTTTAAAATGGTTTTCGTTCAAACTGCTTTCTTCAAAGAATTTAATGCAGCCATTGTGTTATAGAACTTTTTATCTAAATCAGCTGCTATAGGTATTTACTCAACTTTAACAAATTGTGTAGGTAATATGTTTCAAATACATTCGCCATAATTCCGTATCAGTCAATAATTAAATTTCCTAAAATTAAGTCTGTGTACCAAGAACTGAATAACAATTTTCCTAGCTGTAATCAATTAGAAATTCATAGAATTCTCAATACTTTAATTAGAGAACAGGAAAGTAAATATTATTCATTTAAAAAAAGCCTTTTTTTACAAAAAATAAAACGACTTCAAAAACACAAAAAGTGAAAAATAACTTTTATTTAGAAGTCGGTGACAAACAATTTAAATAAAACAAACAAAAGTCACCGACTTCTGAAGCTAAAGTTATTTTTCACTTTTTTGTGGTTTTGAAGTCGGTTTTAATATCGCAAAAAGTTTTCTTACGTTTTTGCTATTTAGCCGGTCGGTGTCAGGTTGATGTATAATTCGCGGCCGAAACAAATATAGCTTCAATATAACCCCTTTAATCAGTTCATTTAATTCCATTGAATGACTATTGCATGAAATAATCAAAAATATTTTGTTCAACATACAGCCGGCAAATAGTAAAAAACGAAAGAAAACTCAAATTTCGCGGGGTACCCCTTCCTTGAAGAAGAAGAAAGAGAACACCCTAAGCATAACATCTTAAGAAGCTGGCCTAATTGCACTTTGCAACGGTACTTTGTCCCTCATACCTAGTTCCCAGCAATCTCCTTTAACTTTTAACGCACTATGCATTAGTAAAATTAGTATGCCAAGACTGGCGTGTCATTATAATGCAATTAAAACTACTTAAGTGGAAGACGATGCTCAAATTAGGGTAGCAGGCTCTCAGAAAGCAACATCTTAGGAAGACGTTTCAGTTTCTCCGCTTCCGTAGGCATGTTAAAAGCTTTTTAGTGCATTAAGTAATTTACTATCATTAGCCATTATTTGATTATGGACTTATGAATAGCTTGAACTTCGCGCGGCAAAAGGCCTGTAATTATGTATTGAACACCGTAAGAAATATTTTAAAATTTTCTAGTTTTGCGATATAATAAACTGGTTACTAGGCCAGCTAATACATTTCAAACGACTAAAATGAAAGTAAATGCGTTCCAAAACTCAAATCGCCGATATAGGTCACACGGCTGCCAAGCTAAGCTTAAATGGAACTGGGCTGGCCACATGTGTCGCATGCCGGAGGAGCTATGGGCTAAAGTAACCACTCAATGGGTCCCAAACAGCAGCCAACGGCAACGCGGCAGGCCCAGAAGGATATGGCGGGACGAACTCGACTCTTTTCAAAAAGATTGGCAAACAACAGCACTGGATAGTGATAAGTGGAAAGACGGAAGGCAGGCCTTTACCCTACAGTGGGACACAAAGGCTGATAATAAATAAAAAATGAAATGACTGTTTGAAGGTAAAGAAATCATTTCTAGAGAAAGTATAGTTTTAGTTTCAACTAAATGTCAGTCAGTTAAAGGCGACATCCTAATGGAAGAGAACTTGGATTTGAAGATTAGATATCTTCAAAAAAGTAATAATTTTTAAAATCGGATTAGTAGTTTCGGGGATTACCTCCCACATCCAAACGAACAAACTTTACCTCTTTATAAAACTAGTGAGCATTATGGCAAAGGAAAATATAAGTAAACCACACAAGTATCCGTAACCCACCCTTTTTAACAGAGAAGTCAAAGAAAGACCTATTTCTTAAGAAAATGAATGTTTATGAAAGGATCTAATTTTATTGTTAGGGTCTATTTATAATGTTGAACACCAAAAGTGTTTTGTACCTCATGATTAATGATTTTAATAATTCAAGGGCTTTTGAATGGGTAAACAGTTTGTTATTAGAATTTGGGTTTCTTAGCGAACTTAAAACAAAAGGTTTTGTTTTAGTGAAATATATTAAACAAGTTCTGAGTAAGAACTTAAGAAAATTCAGTCAATGTGGCTTAAACTAATATTGTTATAGCTCATATTTAGAAACCTAGCGATATCATTAACACTAGAAACGGGTTTTTTTTAATTTGTTTTTTATTGTGTTTCGTGTGTCGGGAACAGAATCGAGTTGCGAGTGACAGTGGTAGCGGTACTGAGTACAAAAAAAACGAACAAGAAAGAGTGTAGACCGATTTGTCTGTTCAAAAACATCCACCCGCAATAACTTCAGTTTATCCGTGATCATGGTGCTTGCAACAGCGCCGAACTAACGGGAATTTAAAACAAACAGTAAACATGGTAAATATCCCGTTTCTAGTGTTAATGATAACATACCTAGATTTGCTAAAATACAAATATTTCATCCTCTATTTAAATTATACTCTATTTTAACGACTGGCCTCCTCGTTGGTCGCAAGCGTAGCAGCTGAGCATGAGGTCCTGAGTTCGATTACAACTGTTACTGGGTTTTTCCATCAGGAATTTCTCAGTAGCAGCCATGGAGTTTCGATTTGTGCCCGGTTGACAACAGGCTCGCCCCCTATTACATGGGAATTAAATATAACGTGCGAAATGTGGGTGTACTATTAGGTACACCTCTGCCTAACCCTTCGGGGATTACAGGCGCCACCTCCCTTATAAATGAAAGTCTTAGGTATGTTAAATTACAGGATTAAAACTAGTACTCTTAAGAAACAGACAAAAACCGCCGTCATTCCGATCTCGCCGTTTAGGTCCATCGCGACGTCCCTCTTCACGCCTCCCCTCACACCCCAAAAGTACTGGCTCAGCATCGCGGGCTGACTCGAGCAAGGGTCGGCCTTGTTTGAGCCCTCCCGCGATGCTGAGCTAGTACTTCTAAATAGCCCCTAAATAATAATTTCACTCAGATCCAGCCAGTCCCTTTGCTGCACTCCCCAGCGGCGCCCTAATCCGAGGCTCGTACCCAGGAGTTGCCCCTAGCGCACTGTCACTTAGTTTATAAGTCTTTGCCCCTGGCTGAAGGCTTTACACAGGCACCCAAAGGATAGTCTGGTTAAGCAGAAGCCAGCCTAACAGGTTGGCCTGCGAGAAGCCATTAAAAAAAATGGTACAGTTAAGGAAAACGATTAAGTATATTGTAAAACAATAAAGGAGGAAAATCAATAATCAAGTGACATTTACGGCGTAATTAAAAAGGATTACTAAGAAATCTTAATTACCAGATTAAATCACATCCTACTTAATTTGAAGTAATCAATTATGTTGCCAAGATGTGACATATGTAATTCAATATTTATCATACGATAAGCAGGAAATAACAAAGCTATCTTCTTAATAAGCCCCGAAATTAAAGATGAGATCATTATCTTATCGCTACTATTTCGGGAGGAGGAAGTCTCTTTTCCAAGTATTAGGTATTAGCAATATTTATAAAATTATCTATAAAACAATATAGGTACCGCGATTGTCACCGCGATTGTCAATTATTTTTTATCATGATTGATAAGTAAAGTTGTTCGCATGTTACACAGCAATCTTTAAGTCGTTTGGGTAGTGTTAATGTGCATTCTACATAATATATTTGGATGTTTTACAACTGGGTACAAGGTGTAATTAAAATAAAATAGAAAAATAACAACCGGCCAAGTGCGAGTCGGACTCGCGCACGAATGTTAACTAGTGTTAGTACAGGACTGTACTAACTTTGTTATTTGTCAAGAACAAATATATGGCACAATCTGAGTCAACTATCTACCTATAATAATTCAAAAGATACAGCCCTGTGACAGACGCGCGGACAAACAGCGAAGTCTTAGTAATAGGGTCCCGTTGGCTCCCTTTTGGTGCAGAACCCTAAAAAACAGGTATCCTACGCTTTGTTTCAAACACCGACATAACTTTTTAAGTGATTGCCAATCAATTATTCAATCATAAGAAGATATTCCTAACCTGCAACAAATGAAAAGTCTATCCTACGCTCTTGTTTATGATCTGTCCAACGGCTCTCCTTGCTGTACGTGTCCCGATTTAATTTTATGAGATTTTGCGTTAAACTACGGTATACTTTATATATTACACAGAGGATTTAGAAAGTTTTCAGTTCATAGATAGGATTAGAGTGGTGAGCAAGGGAGAATTATTTAATGTTGTTATTTGGTTTAGTTTTCGTTTAGGTAAAAGATTATTGTTTTCGTAGATGGCTGTTTTGTCCCGAAAGTTTTTTAAACAGTCTGTAGGGGTAAAAAAACCTATTTTCGGGCCGAAAAATACCAACATAAAAAATGCTATTAAAAAAAAAACGTGAGAAAAAGTTTAAACTTTGTCCTCCAATATTTCCGTCACTAGAACGTATATTAAACCAAGTCAGAGGCCCATGGGCGGAATTAAAACTCTGACACCAGGTTAGGCTAGTGCCTAACCTGGTGTCAGAGTTTTAATTCCGCCACCATATTTTACCACATGATAAAAAAAGAATAGATCGTAAGGTCCAGAACAAAAAAAATATCGTAATGACGGGAAGAACAAGTACCTTTCGGCTTCGCTAGGGTATTTTTATACCCTTTATTATATTACAAACTTACTCCTTTTTCCAGAACGCCGCCTGATGCGATCCTCGTTTTAAATTGTATTAAACATGTTTTAAAAAGCATTTAGACCCCTTAAATTATATTTCAATAGGCCACTAATACTCCAAAATAGAGCATTTGCTTGCTTTAGGTAACAAAAGATAGATATATATTTTCGAATGGAATCTTCTTTCAAGTCAGTATAACGTTAAATCCCGTCTACGGACGGTTTAACAATGCTATCACGATCTTCAACAATAGCCTTAAGATTAATAGATTTATCGACAGTATCGATAAGCTCTTATTTTATCGATTAAGTGCAGCATTAACGTCATTGGAAATTCGATAATGATCTTGAAATTAGGCCTTGCTTAAATGGTATTAAACTGTTTTGGAAAGAAAACTTCGCTTTAATGGGCCGTGGAGTCCGCCCAAATTTCGTATTCGCTTTTCGGACGTTTTATTTTTTCATTTTCGGTCGTTTTCATTTTCGGCTGAAAAAAATCAAGCTGAATTTCGTTTTCGTTTTTGGTCCGAAAAAAAACGAATACATATTCGGCCGGACTCTACTGAACATTGTTTTATATTCATGGACATCTATTTGTCTTAGTAAAACAATATCAAGCGACCACTAAAAACAAGTTTAGTCAGTCTCTAAAGGCACAAAAAGTTTTTCAAATTGACAAATTTGAGTTTGTGTAGTGGCACACATGCACATCATCATCATCATCATCATTTCAGCCGAAAGACGTCCACTGCTGGACATAGGCCTCCCCCAGTGTCGCCACGTTGACCGGTCCAGTGCGTCTCGCATCCAGCGGATCCCTGCAACCTTTACCAGGTCATCGGTCCACCTAGTAGGAGGCCTTCCAACTCAACGTGCACAATCAATAAAAAATATAATAGCATTAAAAGATTAAATAGTCGGCCTTTGTGCAACTTTGTGCCACTGTAAAATATTTGTAGCGGAATATCATCCTCACAGTAACAATATAGTACGTAGGGTACATCGACAATATTGTGCCTAAACTAAGTTTTTATATGTACCTTCTATGCATTGATTTTTTGTTACAAATTTTGTATAAAAGGGACCATCTTTTTTAAATACATTCATTCCATATTTCAGCCATCACCACGAGTCTCATTTTCATACCTTGCGTACCCAACAGTGGAAACTTAGTTGGGCACAATATTGTCGATGTACCCTACGTACTATATTGTTACTGTGAGGATGATATTCCGCTACATATTAGATATGGCAATTATTAATAATTAAATATGTGTCATAATTGTCTCTTTTATTTTTATAATTTTAATTACATAGCCGTTGTAATTAAATAAATAAATAATAATAATATAAATAAGTGTTTACTTGTAGGTAATGCTTAACGATAAATGTATGAATGGAAAAGTACCAAAAAGCCTTGTTATTAATGAAAAAGTGACAAAAAGCCTCGTTATTAATGGAAAAGTACCAAAAAGCCTTGTTATTAATGGAAAAGTACCAAAAAGCCTTGTTATTAATGGAAAAGTACCAAAAAGCCTTGTTATTAATAGAAAAGTACCAAAAAGCCTTGTTATTAATGGAAAAGTACCAAAAAGCCTTGTTATTAATGGAAAAGTACCAAAAAGCCTTGTTATTAATGGAAAAGTACCAAAAGTAATTACATAAAAATATAAAATTGCATATGGGAGCTAGAAGAACTATAATTTTTTGTATTATAATGTCACCACAAATAAATGCTTTTTCATTCATCATTGCTTTCATAGAGCGATATAGTCTACCATTTACTCAGACTATACAAAGCCTAAGCTCAAAAGTGTCATAGGTCATGGTTCACGAGTCAGAAAAAAAAGCAACGTGTGCAATGCGCATGACCCATTCAGCCAATGCCATCACCACTGAACCATGCTCGAAGCTAACACATGCACTATCCAGCCACATTTGAGTGCCTGTTAGCTTGTAGGTATTTGCAAGCCAGGAACAGGTATAACGCTGATGGGAATGTCAAAAATGTATGCGGCATAAACTACCGAAATGGTTAAAGTTGTAAAACGTTCTTCCTAAATGATTTTTTCGCAAAAAACAAATGAATGAAACTGAATTTTTTTTTAAACAATGTTCTAATAAAATGAAAAGAAGAAAATTAAGTTTATCTATCAACATTGGACGTGTCTAAAGTTTCGTGTCCTGGCTAAAAACGGTGAGGAGTTCTCTCATGAGAAGGCGATCGTGGCTCCAGGATTAAGTCATGTCTGTCGTAAAAATATATTGTCACCAGAACCAAAGGTGTGTTCAAAATTTCAGCTCAATCGGTTGGGGGGAACTGGTTTGAAATTCAGTTGCAAGATTCGATCAATACATTCCAACTAACCAACAAAGCATTTTAAATCAATATCGGGGACGGGGCATATCAAAGCTTTTATAATTATAATTTAAAAACTTAAGTTCCTTCTCAACACCGGCTTCCTTCGAAGAAACTTTTCCGTTCTAGATAATTATATAACACCGGACGACTCTCAGCACTAACGAAGGTACATTAGATTCTACTTTGTTTACCGTGTATCTACCTACAAAATAAACTAGCGAACATTGTTCTCAATAGGGACCGAATGAGTGAATGTCATTCACTTTCAGGTCACGTTTGAAGGCCTGTTGATTTGGTGTATTATGTGTTACTCTATATCTTATAAATATATGTATTATGTTCACGTTTTTGTCATTTGAGGTGAGTGGAGCGAGACAAATGCGGGACAAAAGATTGGTGCTTTTATAAACTAGCTGTTGCTCGCTGTCGGAACTTCGGTCGCATACTAACTTCAATCCCTAGTCGGGGAAAGAGTTTCGAGAATCTTTTCTTAGTGAGTACAACTGGGAGCTCTCTTAGGAACATTCCTTCCTTTCATCCTATACCTACTATCTGTCTTCAGTGGGCCTGGCTGTACGCTGTTTGTCGACTTAGTCGGTTTGTCTCGCAACTGCTTACTGGTAGCTTCGTCTTCTTCTTTTCTTTTCGATGTCACATCCATAAAGGTATAATGATTGTGCGCAGTAAGTGGTCACGTTTACTGCAGCGTCAGAGGAGTTGTTTAGATCGTAAATGGTGCAGGAGAACGGACTCCTGAGACGGTCCCGCACTCGCAAGCGGTGTTAGAGCCATCGATAATACTGTGGAGGAATCGGTATTCCATTAATTTACACTGCTACATGTAAATTCTAACATGAACAACATTGTATCTCTCCTTTACGACTAACAGACCTTACATGGAAATATCTATTTGTAAGATACTTATTATATTTCCTTTATCAAGTCTTTGTTTGCCGCTCATTTAGTTACACAAAGCAATATTACTAACAAATGCAGCAGCAATGTATAGCTAACACAAAACAAAGCAATACAATATCTACAAATAATACATAAAAAGAAACTTAGTCACATACAAGAACACGGCGTAATACATTGTACGTGGCTGAAACTGAAATAGAATTCCCAGTCGGTGAAGTTTTTAATTCAATTATATGACTGTGAGCAGCCATCCTCGGAAATGTTTAAACACCGCTCGGTGACGCATTTTGCTGACATAAAACTCATTTAATGTTAAATAGATTGTTGCTGTTATCAATCGATCAGGTATACGAAGTGATTGATAGACTGCGTTAGGTTGATTGATTGCTTATCGTAGCTATAAAATATATATAGTCTTACCCCAGGCTACCTTCTGTATGCACACGCTAGAAGTATACCTCAAGTCATATTACCCTCTTCAAGTCATCGATCAATCTGGCAGAGGTAGTAGGAAAAACTAAACCTTTATTTTGACGATCAGAGTTCTCCATTCTAGGTCAACTGATCCATCTTCTCTTACTTAGCATATTTTTAATAAAATAAACTCATTAAATCTTCATCTTTCAATGTCACAAAGATTTATCACAAAATCATTTTCTCGCAACTATATTAAAGTTTTATATGGGAACGTTTAGGCTCCTCTCTTATGACGCATTTACCTTCATATGTCGCATCCGTGCCTCCATTATTTCATCCTAGACAGGCGTCCTAAACCTTTTCTTTATTGTCTCCTTTCCTTTTTTTCGCAGACCGAACAAGATTTTCACTTAAATCACAGAGTTGTCCCGATAAACGAATATTTATGTAAATGCAGGCGTTTCCCGGCGACCGCATAAAATTGTACGATATTCCACACGATCTCTGCACAATTTCTCATTGCAGAGTCGTTTACGTCAGGAAAAGGCGGCCGGGGTTCGATTCCCGTTGGACAATTTGTTTTGTCTTGTTAGCGCTTTGGGATATAGCTTGTTGGAACTTGTTTAATGTAATAAATTATCTGTGGACGAGAAAAAGAACACGAAATTATTTCGCACTTGTATGGGAAGTAACTAGCGACGCCGAAAATGCCGAAAAGTTTTCCGTAAAGATTGTATGTTATTGTCAATATAAGAAACATATGATTAAAGTGCACAGAAGAGACTATCTCCGTCGAAATATGGATCTTGATAGATGTAGTACAAACCAACCATCTCACAAACTAAAACAAAATTCGACAGCACATAAAGATACAACATTTTCAAATAAAATTCAAGGCATGCAAGCGAAAAATACGTAAATACTCTCGCAACTCACCTTAACGTGAAACATTTTTGCGAAGTGCAATATTTCACACCTTAAGTAGCTGGCTGCTGGGTGCTATACGAAAGAAAACCGAGTTATTTTAAAGAGACTAGACAGTAATCTAGCTATCCAAAAACGCTTAACCTAAAGCACGGTAGAGAATTTAGTGTAACGGAATGTGTAATACGTAAAATAGGTTTATTAATTTTCTCAACCACATAATTTAAATATAGTCCGGGTATGAAATGATTTGATTTATGATCATACAGGCTGGCGTAATTTGAGTCACTTTGTATGAGACACAAAGTGACTCAAATTACGCCAGCCTTAAAACGAGTTCTGAATCTTTATTAGTTTTTATCTCAAATTGAAAGCTTTATCTTACAGAATGTGTGAAGATAAAAAGGATTAATCGAATGCCTTTGACAAATAAAACGACCCCTTTCGACTGAAGAGACCCGTGTATTTTATCTTTAACATAAATTAAATAGCATTCTTACCATTATTGCCTCGTATTCTACTGCTATGGCTTAGTGATTCTCAATTCTTCAGGTCTATCAAATTGCCGAGTAAATGGCTGTCTCCTAAAATTAGAACGATTGTTCTAAAATGGGACTCTGTCACTGTCAAAAGTTATAATTGCGTGCGAAAGTTTACGCTACCATTTGGAAATTGCCAAAAGCTTGTCTACACAGGGTACTGATTTGCATTATGGTCATGAATGTCGCATTGTGTACTTAAATTTGTTATAATATTTTTTTAATCGTTGCCACAGTCTGTTTAAGTTCTGGGTCTCATTAAGGCTAGCCACTCCCAGCGAAGAAGCTTGGCAACGGCTCCTAATTAAAAAAAAGTAATTAACATTTTTGAGATTTCTGTTTATTGTCTCAGGTATCAGCAGATCAGTTGCTTCTCATGGCCGGCTGGAGTCCGGATTTGTACCTGGTGGATGACAATGGGCTAGCCACTAGCCTATTAGATATATGGGACTTAAACATAACTGGTGTAATGTAGTGTACTAGAGGTACACCCAGAGTATTTGTATAGCATCTTTTCTAAAATTACTCTCTTTGTTTTTCCGTTCACGATTGATTTCAAACGGTAGTTAAATGTAAACCAGTTTATGATCCCCAAGTTCAATTTAGGCATATAAGTTCAAGCCAATTAATTGTTCGAGCCAGCGGACTACCGTGTAATACTTCCCGATAATGGTTTGTTAACAAGCTGATAACTTGTGTTTAACAATCTGGCTACAACTCTAACTGGATTATAGACTAGGCTCCTAATCTCAGTTTAAGTTAGAACAAATCTACGTTAACTGAAATTAGAGCAGAAACTACTAGGCTGAAGATTAGGTACGGTTTGAATCACAACTTCTAATTATTATCTAATAGAGTTTTGTTCAAGAATTCGTCTAGATTACAATTTTCACATACAAAGTTCACACACATCCCAATTCACACATTTATTTTGCGTAGTTTAAGTATGTGTGTTTAAGTCTTGTTTTAGGACTATGTGGATTCTAAATTTCATCACATCCATTCATCCATCCATTTTACATACTGGTATTCAGCTGCATCCGGTTAGACTGGAAGCCGGCCCCTAATATAGTTGGGAAAAGGCTAGGCAGATGATGATGAATTTTGCAATGACATCGTGACATACCTTACAAACACTTTACATTATTCGTTTGGACTTAATTGTTTATACCAATTCAAAGATTTATTGAAACCACTCAGTGCTAAAACAAGTTAATAGTAAGTTGAAGTAAAGTCTACAAAACAGTATTTGCATGGGGTTAGCTAAATAGTAAGTACGAAGAAGAAGTGTACGGACGTGCAGAGGTTAAAAGTTTTCGCTTCCAGTTTGTGTTGACTCAACAGAGATCGGGATGCGAGGAGATTGTAAGTTCTGACGCATCTCAAGTTTACTTTGAAAACAAATCTAGCGTAGATACGTTTGTGTTGTCAGTTGCTTTTTTCATTTTACTAAATCATCATCTGCCTAGCCTTTTCCCAACAATGTTGGGGTCGGCTTCCAGTTTAACCAGATGCGGCTGAATATCAGAATTTTACATGGAGCGACTGCTTATCTGACCTCCACAACCCAGTTAGTACTAGGTAATACGTTACCCCTTGTAACGGCTGTCAAAGATATACAAATGACAGCCGGGACCAGCGGCTTAACGACGGTTTCCGAGGCATTGAGGAAACTCGGTATGTTATGGGTGGTCACCCATCCACGGGCCAACCTAGGCAAGCGCGGCTTAACCTGCAGATCATCTTCGTTTTGATAAATGCTGTAACGATTACTTGGTATTGACTGGTAAAACATGATGTACAGATCGACTAAATTATCATATGGTACGGTAGCGCGACAAAATAAACAATCAATTTTGCTTCTGGCTGAGACGACTAATCAGGTCGACTTCAAAAACAATTGTACGTACCCCCCTAGCGTACCTATTGAGTAGTATCTTTTTTCTTATCTAATCATATTAATTACTAATATAAATGATGCCGAAAGTTTGTGAGGAAGGATGATGGTTGTTTGTTAGTCTCTCACGCAAAAACTACTGAACGAATTTAAAAAAAAAAAACCTATCAATTAATATTTGAATGTTTGTGGTTCTGTGAGAATATCGAGTAAAAATATTAATTAACTTAATTTAGTATTAATGGCTTATGCTGCACTAGATGTAAAATAAATAAATACATTACCGTAATATAGCTTATACGTCAGAATAACACATAGGCTAGAATTTATAAAGACATTGTGTAAATAAAGAATTTACATGGGTGAAACCGCGGGCGGAAGCTAGTCCTTAATAAAAATGTTCACTCGCTTGACTGACCGAATCGTCGCAACAAGCACGTTCACGCGTTGAGCGCGCAAGTAGACCTAGCATATAGTATAATCAGCCTATTAATGTTCCCACTGCTGGGACACAGGCCTCCTCTCTATGAGAGAGAATGGGCTATAATCCACCACGCGGGCCCAGTGCGGGTTGGTAGATGTCACATGTCTTCGAATTTTTGGTTCTAGGACATGCCGGTTTCCTCACGTTGTTTTCCTTCACCGTTTTGAGAGCAGTGGTGATGAAATAACTTACACAAAGTAATGCGCCTGGCTGGGTTCGAACCCACGACTTACTGCTCGTAAGTCGGTGTCTCCACCACTGGGCCACCGCTGCAAGTAGACGTATTAACATAGAATAGCGTACCTAATCTTGGTGTCTGTAGAATATCTTCTAATCTGTGGTCTCTACGGTATTCACCAAATAAGAAAAGATGCTGTCCATAAAAATTAAAAACAGCCCAACAAAGTCCACTAAATCCAGCATTAAAAGCTTGCGTTTAAAGAAAGCTCGGCATAAACGTCAAATACTACCCAATGAGATTGGAGAGAATCTCTTTATTTCACCACGATACCGTGGTAGTACTTACTAACGAAATTCAATTACTGACGACAAAGAGTAAAAATATTCTTTTCGAGTCTGAGTGGGAATAAAATAAAATGGTGTCTAACTACGGGTAGGTATTCAATAGCGGATACGGCTGTCCGAGCCGTGACTCGTGACACGAATTGTAGAACATTTTCCCGATACGCGTATGAAAGTGAGTGCAATGGAATTTAATCAGGAATGAAGGGAATAATCCCGTTTATTTGACTATTGTTAGCATGTTTTATGCATGTGGAATGAGCTCACGAAAATTATTTTAGTATTCTTTCGTACCAATGCGGAGTTTTTTTTTTGGTTTTGTTTTACTGCTTTCATTAGTGTTCATTGTCCTGTTTTATCAATATTTTATGGGACATAAAATATAAAAATGGTATCTTAAATATAAAAAATTGTACTAACACGTCTACAATTTGAAATCTGAAGACACCTCCTGCTCAGCCTTTTCCCAACTAGGATGACTTCCGGATACAGCTGAATGCCAGTTTCTAACAAGGGGCGACTGGTTATCTGACCTACACAACAAAGTATCTGGGTAATACCATATCCCTTGGTAAGACTGATCCTCAGACTTTTGGAATTTCAGAATGCGTAAACAGCTAACTACAAAATCGCTGATTTATAAACAACATTTCCAGAGAATTCTTATTAAAATTTAGTCGCATTAAAAATGTAAACTAAACGCGCCTGCCTGCTAATCCTGGTTCCCTTGAGCGGTAATTAGATACTTGCGAGGGTTCAAAAGGTACATGTCTCAAAGTTCTCGGGAAGCAACTAATTAGGGGCATTTCATGCTAGTCTGTTGGTAAAAAAAAAGAGTTTGGAGTACCCTCGAAGCGACAGCAACATAAATGCATAAAAGCAAAGCGATGATACCTATACAGGGTGTAAACAGACCCTTCACGAAGTCGTCAACCAAGCATTCTGTACATCAAACTAAGTAACTTTACGCAAAAATTATTGCAGGGAAACGACTTTTTTTTGAGGTGAAAAATCAGGTTATACGGTAGGACTCGATGGAAAGCACTCAAAGCATTGTGCTGCTGGATAGATTAAATAGTACGGCGTTCTTGGAGATGTTTAAAGTAAAATTCTTACTTTAAAAACATGTATTAAAAAAAAAAACTTGTGAAAAAGTTGAAACTTTGACCACCAATATCTCCGTAACTAGAAGGTTCCCAGGTATGGTCTAGGACAAAAAAATGATCTCAAAGACGGGGAGAACTAGTGCTTTTCGGCTTCGTTAAGAGTCTATTTATACCCTTTATTGCCTGAATTATTTCTGTACCAGCTTTTACTTTGTGGATATCAGGACTTGCCCCTCAAGACCGTTTAATTGGAATATCGTATCTTGTGTCCGGTCATAACAAACTAAGGTCGATTCCTTGTGCCATCGGAATCCGTTCAGCAATAAGGGCATGAAGGCGTGAAAAACAAATAAACAAACATCACTTTCACATTTAAAATTTTAGTTAAGAGGGAATCGCCAGGATAGTCCTTGAATTCATACAATATACAGCCTGACAGTTGCAAAAAAAAAACGTAAGAAAATGAAGGCGGGCTACTCTAGTGCTTCCCCCTTAAGATTCACAGCTTCAAAACAAGCCCTCACGGCCATTAAGTAAAAGCACTTTTGTTTCTTCATCTTTGATAGCAACAGCTGAAAACCATCTCTGATTTACCACAGTATGACTAACGCGACACTTCAGTATTAATATTCATACTGAAGTGTCGCGTTTTATTTTAACTTTAAAAGTAAGTACGAACAAAAAACAAAGGTACCTTGTACTACTCTCAAGAGAGCACTGAATTTGTAATAGTCGTAGCACCTAGCACTTGATTTTCATATAATACTTTTTATACAAGTTCTCGTGACTTCCTTGACGTGAATGTCGGAAATTAAGCACCGGATACTTTCTGTGTGAACAAAAACTATCCCTACTTTCTCCTAACTTAAGTCTACCTAAAGTCCAAAACCTGCGTCCTAAAAATCATCGGAATCCGTTCAGCGGTTTAAAGAGTGAAAAGGTAACAGACATACAGATAGACAGATTTACTTTCACATTTATAATATGTACTAGCTTTTACCCAAGGCTTCGCTCGCGTTAATTTAGGATTTGACAATCAATTCGGGTTATACTCTGCTTGTAATAATATAATTCAATCATGATTCGAAAGACACGTGGTGCCATCTATTATCATAAGGATATTATTGTTCTTTACCTCGGGAACAGTACTTTTTTTGGCATGAAAGGTACCCTATGTCCGTTTCTGTATACCTGACAACGCATATGCAACATTTCAGGATGATCGGTTCAGTGGTTTAGGCGTTAAAAGGTAATAAACAAACAAACTTACTTTCTCATTTATAATATTCGTTAGGATAAGCATGGAAACATACGTATAAAATCATCATAATAAATTATCTGGGAGCTTCTTATTACAGATTTCACAATTTATCCAATCCCTCAAGTGTGAGCAAATCAAACCGAAATAAATAAAATACATCTCTAAATTTCAAAAGCAGAAAAGCTTGTAAAGACACGTTCGGATTCTTAGTGTTCACAAATCTCAACCAACGTGTCTTGGTTTTCACGCGGCTACATCCAAGACGGCGAAAATATAAACGAGACAGTCTTTAGAGGTTTTTAAGCAAGAGCTTCTAGAAAATGTGCTAAAGGATAGCTGTACACGTTTCTTTTTATAACATTAAGGTAAAGTTAAAAATAGGTGAGGTGTAATGGACGATGTTAAATGGAATGTCTTAAATAAGAAGGGTGCACATAAAAATAAAAATAAATATTATGAAAACTATGCTTTCAATATTCATTGCGGAGACGGGGAAAACCCTATAGATGTTTAAGGTAAGTGCTCAGAGGTAACTATATCATAAATGAAATTCAATATGAACACAAATTAACGTTTTAATTTTGTCCTACGAAACAAAAAAAAATGTTGGATTAATCTATGAGTGAAACACTCTTTTTTTTCAGAGCCTATATTGCGCACTACTGCCCATTGCTGGGCAAAGCTGCTTTTTAACACACTTACCCCAGTATATTTCCTGTAACAAGATACTTTAAGTTTCAATGATACACACACACACACACTACACTAGCCTTTCGATATTATTGAAACTCCTTGTATAAATATTGTATGGTCTCTGTGTTACATATGCATACCAGATAAATATTTGCACAAACTGCCATGCTGAAATTTGAGGACTTGCAGCGTCATTGTTGACATAAGGATCCTAACCGTTTACCCTGTTCCCAGATCCCAGATCAGGCAAGTACTAGGAAAATTGGAGCTTGGGATTTGAGTTGAAGCCAATTCTTGGAAAAGCTGCGTCGTATCGTACAGCGTTATTTAGGAAGTGCATGTAGAATCTCTCTACGTGTAAGTGCTCCGTGGTATACGACTGACAGCGCCTAAACCTCGTAGCAATTAGGGTTTTCGAACGATACATCAAGTTTGGGTGCCTTCGATTACCATTGGGCAGAAATTGTCAACGCTTTTATGAGCTGGAGAGGTGTTTCCAGGGTACAAAAGCATCATAATATACTTCAATATTGATAAATACCATCTTCTTACAACACCAAAGAATAAGCGAGCTTATCAACAAAAGCAGAATGAACGAGCAAAAACGTGTTAAGTGTCCATCATTGCCCGCAAGACGACATTGAATAATTCTTGGTCCCGGACAATCAATCAGGGGATTACAGCCTAGGCAACTCTAATGTCAACGTTATTAATAAAACTGCTGGATTAGCCCCTAATTCACGATCACAAGATAAATGTGTCAAAATAGAGGAAAATGTTTTAGTTTGTTTTATGTTTGGGTACATCTGTAGGTTAGAGGTGAGCTTTAAATCTGTTTTGAGGATTATAGGGGAATCGGAATAACTTATCTATTTGGGCACGAGGATTCTATAGTGGGTGCGAAAGTACCCTTAACGAAGCCGAAAGGCACTTGTTCTGCCCGTCATTGCGATATTTTTTTGTTCTAGACCTTTTAGTTACGGAGATATTAGGGGGTCAAAGATCCAACTTTTTCACAACTTTAAAAGTACAATTTTTTAATATTATAACTTTACTATAAATACCTCCACGACCCTCTTACTATTCAATGAATCCATCAGAACAATGTTGCGTGCGTCACATTGAGGCCTAAAACGTGATTTTTCACCCCAAAAAAAAAGTCGTTTCCTAGCAAAAATTTTTGCGTAGATTTACTTGTATGTAGTCTGATGTACAGAATGCTTGGTTGACGGCTTCGTGAAGGATCCGTTTACACCCTGTATATTCATAAGAAAATTCTGGGAATTAGTTTATTTATACTTAAGTTCCCTCCATAAACATGACCTTTGGAAGGAATGAAGGAAAGGCCTCCCGCCTTGGCCCAGCAGTGGAACAATGTGGGCTAGCTATAATAATAATACAATAAATACTTAAGGCGTAGACAGAAAAGTGTTGACATCAAATAAAATCTTGAGAAACACTAGTAAAACACCAAATATTTTCGATAAAAGAATTGGATATAACAAGTATGTAACTTGTAGCATGTCCCAAAGGTTTACTTGTAAATCATAATTACGAAGAAAAACTACATTTTTCCTGTTTATAAGTAATGAGGAAAAACACGAGAAAAATTGGACCATGCTTCAGGAGTGATTCCCACTAGTTGGACATATTACATGTTATCGATGTTTTGGTAGTTTCCTAACATTTGGTATAAATATTGCTGTGTAGGGAGCTGACCCACTTTTATTATTTTACTAGAAGGATACTATGTCGCCGCGGGAGACGCCCTGGGCGTTAGGGGTCTCGTGGTGGCTCCCGGCCACCGTAGGCGCGGGCATGTGGACGGCGAGTTATGGGCCAGCTCGCCGGCCGTCTTATGACGAGAGGCCGTGTCGACGGCGCGTTCGTGTTCCACGTGCGCCTCAAAGAGATGTCAGCAAATAAGTAGGTCCGCAAGGGCCGATGCCTGCCAGGGCTGCGGGACTGTTCGAAAGAGATACCGTCGCCCTGGAACACAAAGGGCAAAGAAGGAACATAGATGGGTTTTAGTCAGTACAAGTCTGACACTCCCTTTCGCTCTGCCCAGAGTGGGGGGGTCATTTGATGATTTCCATTCCGGAACAAAAAAAAAAAAAAAGGATACTATACACCGTGTTCCGGACAATATACATAAACTTCGACCAGATGTTCCGACCACGGAAATAAACATTTTTCATTATGGACACATTAATGAATTCTTATTTTTTTATTTACTCTCGGGTTCCTCTTGTTCTTGCAAATGAAATGCAAATAGCATTTGATAATGTAGTTGCACTGAGCGACAACATAGGCCAAATTAAGACCTTTCTTACTGCATAGCTCAATTAAATTTCATTAAACGAAATTACAAATATTTTTGTAACGAAGCCTTTTTAAGTACTTCCTTTTTAAGATTTGATTTTTAAATTCTATAGAAGCGTTTGCCAATTATGGATTACTTGAAGAACACGGTGTATATAAATAAATAGAAAAATGTGAACAGTTTCTCGAAATGAAAGTGCTTTTATTTTTATCTAAAAACAATTACGAACCAAGTTGAGGATCCTAAAATATTGTAGAGCAAGATGGCTTTTGTAGTTCTTGCAAGAAACTGTATAATACAGTGAGGTTTAGATTACAATAATTAATCATGTTGGCAACACAATACCGTCCGCATTGCTGATTGATTAATATTAAGTACTTCCAACCTCTTGAAGATATTGATAGATTTAGAGCGATGGATTCTGAAGAAATTCATGGACCAATGTGTATTATGTGCCTCTATATCGCCGACCACCAATAGCACAAAAGTCCACATAGAAAACTTTTACACGGAAGCAATTACTATAAAATATATCTTCTTCATCCTCGTTTAATATCCATAAACTGTAACAAACTCTGCAGGCTGAACCTGATAACCAGAAACTTAATTTAACTAGCTACAATAAAGTTGAGTATATATCTCAAAGTTATCATATTAATTTCACGAGCGATTAGTTATTAAAGCCGGCTTTATTCGGACCTGGCTACAGGTGGGGTAATAAATTATTCCCAAGTCCCTTTACCCTCCCCGTTAATGGGTAAACACACATTCACTTTGTATATATTTTTTACAAATAAATTGTATACTTACGACAGTGGGATTCCGGTCCCTTTACCGGTAATGCCCCCGGCTTTGTTTACGTGTAACTTAATCTATTTTTTTATACGGGATATATAATTTTCTTTCCTTCAAAAGAAAATATAGTTTTATTTTTCTAAGGAAACTGAGTTAAGAGGGAATAAAACTAAATCGTAAGTCTTTTGATGTAATATTTTTTTGCGACAGTTGGTGGCGTGGAATAAATTTGGTTTGATGCTCATAATACGGTCGGCTATCAAATTATAGTGACCGATTGTGGCAGTCAAAAATTTGTAGACTCCTAAGGAGGGGTGATTTTAATAAGAAGCAGCTTTAGAAACTAATAAAGTCTCCTCACGTGACTTTAGAAAACTATCTTGTCGTGACTCCCGAGTGCTTATTTTAAAACCCAACCTTGCAGTTTATTTATGAGTTTGTCCATTTAATGACTGTGGTCGGCTGTCGGAAAGTTGGGTCAGATTCGTATCCTAATTAAGTGCTCTGTTTACCCATTAAACACTACAGAGTACCTGGAGATACCTTTGCCAATCTGAGCGAAAGTAGTATGTCAAGGCCTTCGTTTTATTTCTTATAAAAAAAGTTATTGGTATCTCCAGTAAACAGGCTTGTATGAATAGATGAATAAATCGAAGTTGGCCTCCGCAAGTAAATGAGTTTCCTCATCCTTCGTCTTATCGCGAAGAGACACAAATGAAGGTCATATGGGCGCCACTATCATCATGAAAGTTCGAATAGAATACGCGTTTCAACGAAATTGAGGCTTAGAACTTAGAACTTAAGTCCCTATAAGCGTATGTTAACTATTTTGTGTGTAACTAGCGTCCTGCCCGCAGACTTTGTTTAAGTTTCGCACTGTTTGTTGATCAAGGAAAGAACTTCTAATAACCTTCTACTTCTAACCACATCTAATAATTTATGTTTTCCTAATATATGACCCGACAAAAACATACATTTATTAAAAATCATTTAGGTACAAGTAAATTGGATGACCATTCAGCAAATGCCCATTTTTGGGACGTCCGATTCCATTTCAAATTCGATTTTTTCGTACCAATTAACATCCTGTATCGAGATAAATCGAATGACGCGTCATTTGGTCGAATTGGTTTTGTAGCTTTTGCGCAAATTTTAAAAATATATGCGTGTACGGGTTAAATATGTGTATTTCCATGTTATGTATCGGAAAATGTAACCTTTTGGTTCGAGAAACCTGTTAAATACAAATTGTTGTGTATTAGCCTCGGAAACAAAAAAAACGCAATATAATACTGATACTGTTAGCCTGCGTCATCCCACTGCTAGGTAACGGCCTCTCTCCATTACTACCAATAATAAATAAAATAAATACTACAACAATACAATACAATATTATATTTCTACAAAAATAAGAAAAGCACATTAGTAAACAACAGTTTTAAATTAAACTCAAGTAAACATCCAGAGAATATTACATTTTTGAACCAATAAACTAGGTTCCAAGTTTTATTTTTTGAAAACGAATTTCATTTTGCGTTTTCAATGTAATAAAAATTTTAAAGTGTAAAAATGTTTACCTTTTCAAAAGATTCGCTCTTTTACTGTAAACTGCTGCTCTGCTGAAAACTGGTTCTTTAGAAATATGGGAAGGTTACAAAAGACGTAATTATAATCATTCCTTTTCTGAACAAGACAGGTCAGTTACTGCACCATCAGGTGCAGTAACCCCGGGATAAGGGCAAGTTAACACGTCTAAAATCTCCAGGAGAGGAAATAGCATACCCTCATGACAGTCTTCTACGAAGGCAGAGGTGTACAGTATATCTGGTTGTGTATGAAGTGTTTTTTTTTTAAAGTAGGTAATTCACAAAATGTTCCAGCGGGTGTTTATTAGGTGAGCTTTTATTTAAATTTAGTTTCTCAGTAAGTAAATTATTGTTAATTCTTGATGAGGAATAATAAAGTTCTTAACCCATAGCTTCGATTCCATGCCCGAGTACCTACCTATGAAATAATAATCTTCATAACTATTTCAAGGTACAACTCAAAATATTAGTAAAAGTTGAACATATTAAGAATACTTTCATACCCCAAAAAAAGGAAAAAGAAACGCAACTAAAAGGCGAGTTAAAAAATTTGATATCTTCAAAATATTTTATAACCACAAAGTCGCTGAAAGTTACTGAATTTACTATACATGTGGACGCTCAAGTTGACCCCCATCCAAAAGTGGGTTAAACAATCCTTAACATAAAGGTAATGTTAAACACGAAAATCAAACAGTTAGCTTTGTGGCTTTTTATTTTATCAAAAGGTTACTTTTTGCCTTTTCTGTAAGGAATGCCCATTTTCCCTAACTAAACGTACCTAATCTATACAAATAAATAAAATTGAAGAGTATGTTTGTAATGTCAAAATAACAGCTTTTTACTGAATGCATATAAAAGTATATACGATACACAAAAACACATTTTTTATTCATTTTTGCCTGTCTGTCAGCCGGAACAAACCGACAGTTTGTACCGGATAACCTCCGAAACGGCTGGACCGATTTTGACGTGAGTTTTATTGGCATATAGCTGATGTTATAAGAAGAAGTAACTTAGGCTACTTTTATTTAAAAAAAGAATGAGGATTCCGTACAAACAATTTAAAACCCTTGAAATTGGTAACAAAATTAAATTCAAATAGGGATGAAATATTTTTAGAATCATTTCACGCAAACGAATGTCGGGGGGCATAGCTAGTGCCTAAATAAGATTGCACGTGCAATCGCTGCAAATCCAACAGTGCTCTATTGTTTAAGCTTTCCGTTTAGGTGTTAATAACAAGTAAAAATTATATTATCAACCTATATATATTTATATTTGTAATCTCCTATTAATTTCCTTCATTTTGATATCCTACTCGATAGCTTCGGTTAAAAAAAAATTAACGACTTAAAATTTAGCGCCAAAAATTCGCCATTTTGTTTATTTTTAAACACCTATCTAAGGACATTTGCGTTTTTGAGACGAATCTAATGATACCTTAATCGTCGAAATCCATCCATTTGGAACACTCGAGGTAAAAAATAAATTTACATTTATTTAAAAACAAACGAAGAAACACAAGATACGCGTGAAAAACATAACCTATCCTTAGCAGTCGGGTAAAAAAATTCCTGTACATTTTTAAAAGCACGACTCCATATCCAGCAACAAAAACTACATCTTTGTACAATTTTCACTGAGTTTTGTGTTCAACAAAAGCGGAGATGTATGTCGGTGTTTTACCTTGAACATGTTAAAAATTGGGATGTGCCACACTTGTTAAAAAGTGCACAGCGTTTAAGTATTTTGAAGAACAGTTTTATTTTTTCACTTTTTCAACTTTAGAGCTTTCACTTAGACCACGAGTGACTAAATGGAAAGGTAACTTATAAACGGTGTAAATAGCCCTTAAAAAAGCCGAAACGCACTTCTTCTGCCCGTCTTTGCATTATTATTTTTTATTCTAGACCATACCTGTCAACCTTCTAGTTACGTAGATATTGGGGGTCAAAGTTCCAACTTTTTCATAAGTTTTTTTTTAAATACATGTTTTAATGTAAGATTTTTACTTTAAACACCTCCACGACCCCCTTACTATTCAAATCCATCCATCAGCACAATGCTTTGAGTGCGTTCCATCGAGTCCTACCGTAAAACGTGATTTTTCACTCCAAAAAAAAGTCGTTTCCCAGCAATAATTTTTGCGTAAAGTTACTGAGTTTGATGTACATAATGCTTGATTGACGGTTTCGTGAAGGGTCTGTTTACACCCTGTATGTAGTAGTTAGGTACACTAACTTGGTTTATTTAGGTCGATCTCTCATGGTTTGGAGAGTTTGTTTTTCGCTTGACGATCGATTATGAATACTGCACCCGTGATAGACCACAAATAACATAACATAACATCACGCCTATAATCCCCGAAAGGTTAGGCAGAGGTGTACCTAATAGTACATCCACATTTTGCCAGTTATGTCCCAAGTAATAATTAATTAGCCTATTGCCATCAACCTGGCACAAATCCAGACTCCGTGGCTACTACTGAAAGATTCCTGATGGGTAAATCCAATATCACTTTTCCCAACTAGGGAATCGAACCCTGGACCTCTTCCTCAGCAGTTGCGCTTGAGACCATTAGACCAACGAGGTAGTCGGAGTATTATGTTTAGTTTTATCAATTGAGTGTTTCCAGGTACAAGTAACCTGCATTTAACTACGTACTGTAATGTGTATATGTCTTAACAATTCATCATGACCGGGACCGGTCAAAGTGGCGACACTTGGGGGAGGCCTATCTCCAGCAGTGGACGTCTTTCGGCTGAAATGATGATGATGAGGATGAATTCATCATGTACGAGTAGGGACTTAATAATATAGTTACATGATTGCATCATATAAGTTCAGTCAAGATTTTTATCGAAGGAAATATTCCTCTATTGGTAGCAATACCGTTATGTCAGTATCAATATTACGACTTCTAAGTTCACAAAGACCTCCTTTTAATATTCAATAAGCCGATGAATTCAATAGCTGCTTTCAAAAGATTTGATCTTACTTATTTTATGCTTTTGAAAGGATTTTATTCCCAGTATATACAAAGCCTTATGTAACTTCGGTAATGGAAATTAAGTTTTATTAATCCTTATTTTGAAGTAGCTTAGTTTGGTAATTGAATTAACAAACACTACAGATGGCAAGATGATTCAGAAGCTCTCAAACAAACAATAAACCTAGTTTATCACAGTCCTCTTCTGAACTATGGACCTATCCCTCGCCCAAACTGTGACATAAAACTCTGTCTCCATCTTCTGCATTTAGTCTGTTCCAGCCGCCTTTCTAAGGTCGTCGATTCACCTAGCTGGAGAGCATTGCTCGTTACTCTTGCCGATACACGATTGACCTCCACTCCAGGGGTCGTTTTCTCCACCATCAGCCCTTCGACAAATAAGGCCAGTCTAGCATAGGCATAGATAGCTGCTCAGCTCTTGCCCATTCCTTGTTCAATACCACTTGCACCATGATGGACCGGTCCAAGGCCACTACCAACACTTTTGAGGTAGCAGAGCAAGGTCGAAGCTCAATTAACATAAAAGGAACCATCGAGTAGGTAACGACGAAGAAGAAGATACTAGCTTCATCACGAAGCACAGTGCCATGACCTGAATCGATAGTAATCGAGGTCATTTCATGTAAAAATTGTAAAAAACGTTTCCCATCATTGTCCAGTCATAAGTACCTATATTATAAAGGGTGTAACGCATCCCTAACGAAGCCGAAAGGCGCTTGTTTTTCCCGTCAATGCGACCATTTTTTTGTTCTGGACAATACCTGGGAACCTTCTACTTACGAAGATGTTGAAGGTCAAATTTCAACATTTTCACACGTTTTATTTTTTAAATACAAGTTTTAAATATTGTAACTTTACTTTATATACCTACATGACCCCTGATTTATTCAATGCATCCATCAGCACAACGTTTTAAGGGCAAGATAAAACATAATTTGTCGCACCAAAACACAGTGGTTTCCCAGCAATAATTTTTGGGCAGTGTTCCATAGTTTGATATACACAATGCTTAGTTGATGGACTGATGGTTTCGTGAAGGGTTATTTACACCCTGTATAGTTTCCAGTATGACCCAAAACAAGCTTCTTTTAAAAAGCTTTTGATGCTACGAATGCTTATCTCAAAAAGTCATAACCCAATTTTAAAAACAAAAATATTTTCATATTCATATGAGACTTTTCGATGTCGAGCGGTTTCGGAGTCCAACTTTTGTGAACGAGAGTTGTATTTTAAAACTCATTACTTTCTTTGCTTTGCCGTATGTGTTCTGGTTTCAATATGCACCAATGCATCTCTCAGTTTGAGGATGCTCAAACTTTGCTTTGAGTTCTTCTGACCATTTTGAATGTAAAACATATCTCGGTTATTCTACTAATATTAAGTATAAATGCGAAAGTTTGTGAGGATGTATTGATGCATGGATGTCTGGATGTTTGTTACTCTTTCTCCCAAAAACCATTGACCGGATTTTGATGAAATTTGGCACATTGATAGTTTATAACCTGGATTAACATATAGAATACTTTTTATCCCGGTAGTACGATCTCGTGGGACAACTACCGAACTCCACGCGGTCGAAGCCGCTGGCATAAGTTAATATAATAAATATTACGAAATGTCCTAGATGAAGAATCTGTCTACGTAGAAAGAAACATGGTGCTTTAATTTAATTACTGATATTGCCCGTCTTAAAAATTGTGTCATAAATAAAATTATTTTTTTTAAATTTGAAGTTGACTAAAAAAACTAAGAAGCCAGTGGTTTACTTTTTCGCATTTTGTTTTTGAACAACCGAACATATTGCGATAACTGAATATATGCAAATTGATAAGTAGTGTGCCATTAAAACGCGCTGCAGTTTAAAACCACTGTTTAAATTTATAATTAATACTAAGAGTAAACTAATTAGAACATTAATAACAGTTTCCATTAAACAATGCACGTACGAATTGAATGCGAGCGTGTTTGCGACATGTGTGTCCCATTTAGAACTGTGTGACGTTAGGGAGGGACACAAGATGGACAGGAACAGAAGGACAGTTTCGTACAATGAGTGAAAACAAACTCACACATAGACATACCTCTATTTTTGCATCAGTGTCAAAATCACAATTATATTGACAGTCATTACAATAAAGGTGGTCTTAGGAGGCCATCAAAGTCGAAATAAAATTAATCTTTACTCTCTTTTACGTAAGGTTTTTGTTGAGTTTTTGCTGTTAAAAGTAAAATAGCTGTGTGTAAGGGCACCTGCGACTGTCATTTGTTTCAAATGGTGCGAGAGCTTCGCACGTTCGTTGTATGATGGCAGGCCTTCTGGATCCATCTCCCAACTTCGTGTGTGTGACGTCAGAGCTATTTATTAACCCCCTCCCTCCTCAACAGCATGTTTGAAGGCCGTATGTTCACCCCAAACGCTTTCATGTCCTACTGATATTCGCGTGACCAACTCATTAATATAAGATAACCACTAACCTCCATGCCTCAAAAACTGCCATAACTGTGTTGGTTTAGCCTTGTAACTCCATTAGCTATTTACAGGGTTAATATTTCAGTTGACTGCCTCAGTCGTCTTGTGGTCACAAATGCGACTATGGAGGGTGGGGTCCTAGTTTCGATTTCCGGGTCTGGGAAAGTGTTTTGCCATAAAAAGGTCACAACAGCCTTGAGTATTTTTTGTCCAGTTATTAGGACTAAGGTTACCACCTTGGTATTACACCACTAGTTTTGAAATATGGATAAGTACTCCTTTGCCTACCCCATTGAGAACGGCGTGATGTTATTTGTATGTAATTTACAGCGCCTTTGTTAAGAGTAAGTGAACCTGTAAGAAACAGGTAAGGTAGGCCAAATTGAAGACATTAAATAACATTTTGAATGTCTTCACTGGAGCAAAAGAAAACATATTGAAAGGAAAAGTCTGTCACGCAAAACTAAGGCTTCTTTTTATCCCCAATAGATATGGATTCCTGTGAAGTGTGTCGTAAAGAAATTATACCTCTTTACTAGCTACGTAGTCACACCTTTGAGGTAGAATATTAATTTGGAAATGATCCTTAGGATAACGATATTAGAGATTAAAAATGAGGAAACAAGTCAAGTTAATGTATAAATGTGCTTAAGAGTTTGTTTAGCTGCCTTGAGGACCTTGGTTCGATTCTCAGGTCGGGCAAAGTGATATTAGGTTTATCCATCAGAAATTTCTCAGTAGCAGCCACGGAGTCTAGATTTGTGTCCGGTTGATGGCAATAGGCTCGCTCCCTATTACATGGAACTTAAATGTAACTGTCGAAATGTGGGTGTATTATTAGGTACACCTCTGCCAAACCCTTCGGGAATTTCAGGCGTGATGTTATGTTATGTGTTGTTTAGCTACTGAACATTGTGTGTCTTTGCTTAGCCTAGCTCCTATGCGAGTCTAAGGCCGGTTTTGAATAACACTAGGCGGCACCTAAATTAATGCCTAACTAAAAGCAGACTGTAGATTTTTCAACGCTCGCTCGGCTCAGGGCAGAGTATTGAAATTTCAACAGTGTAATCATATTTTAAAATGAATTTAGTTTTAGTAGAAATGGACATAATTTAATTCCTGCACTTAAAGTGACATCGCAAAACTATTAAAACATACAATAAAAATTGCACATGAATATACTTTGAGAGAGGCTCGTGGCTAAATAATAACAGCCGCTCGGGTCGATCTTTAGGTTAAGCCGTGCTTGCCTAGGTTGTTCTGTGGATGAGTGACCACCCATTACATAGTTAGGTAGTCAGTGGCCCAAAAAGTCTGACAACCAGTCTTAACAAGGGTTATCGTATTACCCAGTACTAACTGGGTTGTGGAGGTCAGATAGGCAGTCGCTCCCTGTAAAATACTGGTATTCAGCTGCATCCGGTTAGACAGGAAGCCGACCCCAACATAGTAAGGCTAGGCACAAGACATGACTAACTTTGTACGCAAATTTTTTATTTAATATAGTTACAGAGTTTACCAAAAAGCAACCTTTAATTAAAAATAAAAACAGTCATCCATTCATTAAATGACAAAAGTATAATAAAAACCTCTTCCGAATAAAAACCTCCTGTAGTATTTTATGTAGTTTATTTTCGTACGGCATATTATGTTTGTACTTCGCAACGACCTCTTTATTTGCCCTCAGTATATAAATTAAGGAGCATCGAGCGTTTATTATGTACAACAGTTTCCTTACACCTACACAATGAACAACAAACAACGACCTGAATGTGTTAAGGGCGAAAATAGACATAAATACTGTACGAAAAAGGGAAAAATATTACATAACTCCGTGTTTAAATAAACATGTTTATTCTTAGAGATAAACTATATTAAAATAAGGGCCGTATTCTGGAAAGATACTAATCAAATTTCGTTTTAAAACTAACTTATTTTCTACTAACTCCGGCTCCAAATCAGTTTAATTTAAACCAAGATTGAATGCTTGACCATCGTTCTAGAATTATTTTACTACTTAAGTATTTAAATACCGATTAAATATTTTTTTTTTTTTTCAAGAATGTGCATCCTAACCAATGCGCGATCACTGAATTCACCGTAACTCTTAGTCTAAGATCCTGCGAATCAAAAAAAAAAACAGATGAGTGAAGGTGGCCGACCTTCACTTAACTGTTTTTTTTTGTGTTTTTACCAGCCTACTTCGTGTCCCACTGCTGGGAAAAGGCCTCTCCTTTCTCCTTCCATACCTTTGCGATCTCTAGCTATGTTAGCCCCGCAAACATGATCAGGTCGTCACGCTACCTTCACCGAGGTCAACCTCGACGGCACTGTCCTTGCTCAGACATCCTGAAAAACACTTTTTTAGCGATCTTAATACTCAGAATATCATTTGTTCGGAAAACTGGAAGGCTCCTTCTGACGTTCCCTTTGGTTAAGAGTTGGCCTTAAAAGGAGCTCGAGTCTGTCTGAAATTACAAACCTGCTCCATAAGTATTAATAAAAGTTAACTAAACCACAAACAAACAGCCAAGAAACCAAGAAGGTAACACAAAATCCTCTCTTAATAAAACATTAGTATGATAACATTACTAATTTGGTAGTAAGAATACGCTATAATACGCACCGAAACGCGGGGTGCGCAAATTTCCTGTCTGGCATAATGGTTCCACCTTAATTCATGACCTCGGGCTGCTCAAACCGCAGACGCGTGACATAATGAATATTGCGTCGCCTATGAAAGCCTTTTAAAGACATTTTGTCATGGTTACCGTGAGCTGTCGTGTGATCGGGCAAAATAAAATAAATGAGACGAAACGCCACTAAACGGGTGACGTTATTTTTGGGTGAGAAAGTTTTATGTGTACTTTATGTTCGAGTTTTTAAAATGTCGCAGAAGTTAGATAATGATGAAGCAAATTTCAAAATGTGTTGAATTGACATCGCTGTGATAGTGAATGCCACTTGTCTAGACCTCTTACACTTACTTTTTCGGATTTGGTAATCGTCAAATGACCCCTCCCGCTCTGGGTGGAGTGAAAGGGGGTGTCAGACTTCTACTGACTAAAACCCATCCGTGTTCTTTCTTTGCCCTTTGTGATCCAGGGCCACTGTATCTCTTTCGAACAATCCCGCAGCCCAGGCAGGCATCGGCCCTTGCGGACCCTTTCCTGGTTGCTGACATCTCTTTGAGGCGCGCGTCGAATACGAACGCGCCGTCTTCGACACGACCTGTCGTCACAAGACGGTCGGACGGGGAGCTAGCCCATTACTCACCGTGCACGGGCCCGCGACCTCTTGCACCCTTCAAATACTAATTACTAACAATAGACATTACTTCAATATCATTCAGGTCATTGCCAAGAATTAGTATTACTAAGACGACAGATTAGTTAATGGCTTTCAAGAAACACGAGTGAACACTCAGTCAATTAGTCAGAGATTGAAATGTCTGTCTATTCCAAGTATCACGAACTTGAGGAAGTGGCTACTTAGGCACAATATTGAATATCCGTGATATTATATTATTTTTAATAAATGATTCCCTAGATGCACGCTACTAAATTTTACTAGACTTCTCAATACCAAAGTAATTTCACGAAAAGTAATTTCATTACTCTGAACTTTTAGACTCAAATTCACAAATTATTTTCATTTGAGAGTTATTAAATGTCCTCCCATTACTCTCGTCACATGTTTTTAAGTTGTTAAAAACATGTATGATATTTATTAAACGTTTATTTTTTGTCAGCATTTCATCAGAAAACTTTTATGGAAACAGTTTATTTAGATCTTATTTTATTAATAGTCTGCGTTCATCCCCTTGTAATAATTTAATGCTGGGCACACTATTCTATGATTTAGTTTCCACAAACGTTAGCTCTACGTTGCATTTTGGTGTATATCACTTCCATTTCTCTTACGAAGAAAGCACTTAGCTTTAAACAATATTAATGCCTGGTCAGCTGAAAGTGCTACAAGACAAGTATCTACACTAATATAGACTATACTTAAGATTGCAGAAATACACAGTTTAATTCTGGACCAAAGGCGTCGAAGAACAAGTCCGGACAACTATTCCTGTTCTAATTAGGTGTACAGAAAAGCCGCTTGAAGGGCTTTTCAGCGCGGATTAGTTAAATAAAACACAACCTTGTAATTCGTTCCTTCATAAATGACTTAAAACAGAATTGGTGTTTTATTTTTTTAAATACAGGGAAGGCGATACCTAACGTAATATTTGTCACATAATCTTAACCTGTAACTCCTTTGTTTAAAACTTTCCAGATTTTCAACGAAAATTGGCTTACTTCAAGATTTTGAAAGCTTCTACCATAAGAAAAGATCGTTAGTTTTTCATCGAGTCTTGATGAATTTGTAATGTTACTTCCAAAACTTTGAGACGGCGGCGCTGTGTCATTGTTTTCTTGATAAACATTAAGAAATTCTGATTGTATCTTCGCGAGGATTTCAAAAACTTGCTAGAGTCAATTTCTACTGAAGCCTTAATGAATCCGTTCCAGTATCGCGATGTATTTCACGATACGTTTGTACGTATTTTATACCGACATGGATTAAAGGATTTCTGAATATTACCAACCATTACTGTGTCTGGGCGAGATTCATTGGGATATTATCTACTTTGGGAGTTTACATATGTCTTTTTGGGACCAAACGTTGGTAATTACAACAAATGAATCGAATTTTAAAGTCGTTTTAGAAACGACTGAGTGCTTTTAAGGAATGTTTTAACGTACTAAGTAATCTTAACTTGTTTTGGCTTTGGCACGAGGTTTGTCCTCGCAAACAGGACCTTCTAAACGTTCCAAGTAGCCGACGAAGATAGTTAGATACTGCATTAGTTACAAGTAAACGTGTTGCACGTGACTCCATGTCAAGAATACGTGGCTCAACGGACTGGCAGTTTGTTAGTACTGATATTCTACGACCTAACTCAAGACAGTTCTGTTATTTGTTATTTTTATGTCAGACGAGATTAATCCCGGCTTTGCTAGCACCCACACTATTACGTAAGGTCCTTTATTTTCCTTGGATTTCTACATACTTGTGAGCCAGTAAATAGCTTCTTTGACTACAACCTTTTTATTGCTGTTAGCATTCAGCTTCCTGAGCGTGATGTTGACTTCAAGTAGATTACTTGGCAGGCAAATCGGCAGCCTTAAAATCTTCCATTTCTATATAAAATTAATCCTTGTATTTATCCAACTGTGCAGTGGTTCGGGGTTAGCTATCTCTACTAACAATATATCATTACAGTGGTCCCCGTATTATGACAGGTCTTTCGTTATTGTTACTTCCATAATTGAGCAACGACCGGTACCGGGCAGTGTTTGTCTCTCAGAGTACATCATCAATTCTCGCTACGTTGCCATTCGTAGATATCTTTGATAATTAATGCTATTTCAGTGCCAAATTCTATAACAAAGGCTTGGCAGAGAGGCGACAAGCACAAAAAATAAGGTTAAGTAAATTTATCATTGGCGAGGTTAGTGTGTATCTGGGTTTAATAGTCTGTGAGTATGAAGGGTTCTTCAGTACTTGTAGGCTATAAAAAAAGTGTCGACATAGTTGTTAATTTAATAATACATGTAAGACACTGATACACGGGTATTTGCTGCGTAGGTCACAATATAGGTCACAAGGCTTCGGTACAGACTACAATATATTTGCACCAAATTTTCATGGACTGTTTCTTGGCGAGACATAACGTCGCCACTGTGACCCCAGACTTGGCTTCCATTCAGTATTCGCATTGATATAGCACTTATCCAACAAACTTAAAATCTGGTTCAATGGGTTCTGCGCCCTAATTTTGTATTATTTGGTGACAAGATTCGTGAGGGGAGGCATTAATGGTACCTACAGTAAAAAGACTTGTAAGGGTTTCAAGAATACCCCATGGCTTGGTACGCGACGATGGCAAAAGATCGGATGGCATGTCGTTGTTTCTTCGGAAGATGGGTAGGCTTTTAGTATGGGACGCATGCGTCAATACTCTTGCGCCATCACATCTTCCAAGCTCATCGTGCTGAGCTGGCGCTGCCGCTGCGGCTGCAGAGAAGGTTCTCTAGGTAGCGGCGTAAATATAGAAACCTTTGTGGTAACTATATTTTCGAGCCGTTAGGGGTTAAAACTCTGGGGTCGTGGGATTTAGTGCTCATAGAGCCTGTTTAAGGAAATTTCGAAACGCCTAGTTGACGCTTCCCGTGACTCCAGGGGCTGGCTTTTACTTTGGCCGCCAGAGGCTAAGTGTTGTCGTACAACGTGGCATCGCCGCCAGTCTCTTGAGCACATTACCAGCTAACAGGGTTGAGGAGTTTCTTGATGCCTTTTAGAGTTTAACTAACTAACTAACTATCAGCCTATTAATGTTCCCACTGCTGGGACGCAGGCCTCCTCTCTAAGAGGGAATGGGCTATAATCCACCACGCGGGCCCAGTGCGGGTTGGTAGATGTCACATGTCTTCGAATTTTTGGTTCTAGGACATGCCGGTTTCCTCACGATGTTTTCCTTCACCGTTTTTGAGAGCAGTGGTGATGAAATAACTTACACAAAGTAATGCGCCTGGCTGGGTTCGAACCTACGACGTTTCTTTTAGAGTTTGTTGTTAGTTTATTTATTTTAGGTTATTAATAGTTTTTAATTAATAATGTATATAGCTAGTCTACTTTACTTGATAACTTATAGAAATAAAACACCTTTTTTTTTTCCGGATGGGAAATCATCAAATGACCCCCCCCCCACTCTGGGCGGAGCGGAAGGGAGTGTCAGACTTGTACTAACTAAAACCCATCCATGTTCCTTCTTTGCCCTTTGTGTTCCAGGGCCACGGTATCTCTTTCGAACAGTCCCGCAGCCCTGGCAGGCATCGGTCCTTGCGGACCCCTACTTATTTGCTGACATCTCTTTGAGGCGCACGTGGGACACGAACGCGCCGTCGACACGGCCTGTCGTCATAAGACGGCCGGACGGCGAGCTGGCCCATAACTCGCCGTCCACAGGCCCGCGCCTACGGTGGCCGGGAGCTACCACGTGACCCCCGACGCCCAGGGCGTCTCCCGCGGCGACTGGGACGTGAGGTTCTTTCCCTCTCACGTCCCGCCACCTCCTTCATTAGCATGACTGCTTCGCAGAAGGAGGTGACGGCTTCCCATTCCCTCTCGCTCCGGACCATGGCTTGAACCAAGGCCGGACGCGAGAGATCGCCGCCGCCAATCGCCGCTACGAGGACACGGCGGTGCTCCGCCCAAGCGGGGCAGACCTCCACGGTGTGCTCCACCGTGTCCTCCGGACGATCCTCGCAGTGGAAACACCCGGGCGTTTCCTCCCGCCCGATTCGGTGCAGGAACCTCCCGAAACAACCGTGTCCGGTGAGGACCTGCGTCAGGCGGTAGGAAACACCTAAAGTTTCAAGAATTGGAATCTATTAAAAGGCTTATTAAAGTATCCTTTTGTTTGCATGTCATAAATACTTCTACCATCCTTAAATACTTTTGTTTCCTTTCACTTTCATGCCTCGATTCATTCACTTTTTTTTGTAACATTGATTCGTCCATTCACGTACAAACATCTCATCAAATACGTCTTTAGATATATTTCATTAATTTGGCATTGAACACTCAGTGCCAAATAAACATGGTCCAAATTAAACCAGTTCGAACGCAAACGATTCCTATTTAACGTATTAGTCTGTGTCGCAGTCTAGTCTATTAGTTCTAGCCAAACTAGCTTAGTTTGCGTTCTTGCCTAGTTATGTTACGAACGGTACATTAAACATTTGTATTAGACAGAATTTTGTCCCACAAATGGGTACAAAAAATGAGATTGTATTTGTGTTGTTGTTTTGTCCTGTCATTTGTTTTATTGCCAAAAGTATTTTTTTCTTCTGTGGTTTATCTCAAAAACAATAACGATTTCATTTCATTTGGGTTTGATAGCGACTCTTCGAACTTGCTTTAATTCATTAGGTAATTTAAATTGACGTAAATATCACTACTGTTTTCGTCTACTTTTTTACTCCTCCTAACAATCCAGAATTGATAATGAAGCAATCAACTTGTTCGTCGAGACTAAGTGATCTCATTAATAACAGAAATGGCCGTGACAAAAATACATAGGTATAACAGCTACTTACCCAGACATTTTAATCCCTTTGCCAACTCTTACGTCACCCACGCAAAATTGGGGTACCCCGTTCTATTCAAACACAGGATTACAACACAAAAAGAAAGACTAAACAACATAAATTGTAGGTTCCAGTACCTAAGCTTATTGCCAGTTTCAGTTTAGTTTTAATGCTTTGCTTAACTTAAACTACGCTGTGTTAGGTAACAGGAGCCCGTATTGGTGATATATAAAACAATTTGTTGGCAAGTAATAAAGCCCGCACATTGGTCTAAGAGCCAAGCTTTGTAAACAGCCTGGCTTTGATTTATGATCGAAGAAATCGGGTTTATGAGTTATTTTTGGATCTATCTGTATTAATAAAAATATAGTAAAGATTTTTATGAGTTATCCTGCGTTATTGGTTGGCGTTATATACGTCGTAACCTTATAGTTATGTGGGTTATATCCCAATAATCGTATATGCCCGTTGATTATATTTTTACGAGGTTTTTGGTAATCGTTTTCGTTATCAATAATTATGTGTTAGTTCCTAGCTTAGATTACATAAGGCAATGTAGAGATTTATTCGTTACTATCGGGCCTGTGGACGGCGAGTTATGGGCTAGCTCGCCGTCCGGCCGTCTTATGACGACAGGCCGTGTCGATGGCGCGTTCATGTTCCACGCGCGCCTCAAAGAGATGTCAGCAACCAAGTAGGGGTCCGCTTGGCCTGCCAGGGCTGCGGGACTGTTCGAAAGAGATACCGTGGCCTGGGAACACAAAGGGCAAAGAAGGAACATGGATGGGTTTTAGTCAGTACAAGTCTGACACTCCCTTCCGCTCCGCCCAGAGTGGGGGGGGTGGGTCATTTGATGATTTCCCATCCGAAAAAAAACAAAAAGCTGTTGCACGTGACTTCGTTGGCTAGGAAATTTTGATGTGTATGTGTGACAAAAAGAAAAGTAGCATATGTGCTATTCCAGACTATAATCTGTCTGTGTGTCCAATTTAATCTGTGTAGATACATTCAGCCGTTGTGATGTGTATTAATAAAACATATTTATACAAATTTTCGTATTTATAATATTATCTATATATATAAAGTAAGAAACTGACTGGCTGACTGATTCATTGACTGATCGATTAACGCACAGCTGAAACCGCTGGGTCTAGAAGCATGCAATTTTGCAAAAACGTTCCTTAAATGACGTAAGTGTGCACTAAGAAGGGAGTTTTGGAAATTCATCCTCTAAGGATGAATAGCCAAACTTAAGTGGCAGTGGGCAGGGCATATTGCTCGCAGAACGGATGGCCGATGGGGCCGGAAAGTTCTGGAGTGGCGACCGCGAACTGGAAGACGTCGCGTTGGAAGGCCTCCCACTAGGTGGACCGATGACCTGGTAAAGGCTGCGGGGACCCGCTGGATGCGAAACGCACGGGATCGGTCAATGTGGCGACACTTGGGGGAGGCCTATGTCCAGCAGTGGACGTCTTTCGGCTGAAATGATGATGATGATGATGATGATGATCCTCTAAGGGGTTAAAAACGGGGGTTGAAAGTTTGTATGAAACTTGTTCAATTTTGCGAATAAAGGAGGGGCAACACTAATATAGTATAGAAAACATAGATATGAAAATCTTTTATACATAGGGAACTTGTCTGACCTAATAGTAGCAGATTACAGAAGTTTTTTGACTCCCTGAAATGAAATAAAACGCTACGGAACTCTAAAAACAGCTCCGCCCACTGAAGAGTCCAAGTACCACCAAGTCACTTTCGCAGCTCAACAATAACAAAATTCATTGACCTTTTTTAGTGCGGAACTTAGATATGGCTGCGGGTATGTCAACCTTTTTAGTGCTTATGAACTATGGAATTTCCGATAACGTGCTTTGTGCATGATATCTCGATATTGGTGCTTTATGGGTGAAGGCGTAAATAAATGTTTCGAGGTGAATACCGTGAATGATGAGGGTAAGAGATATTTTATCTTTGATCGTGACAGCAGTACATGGTATTACTCTAGAGTTTACCAACGAGATGGTTTTATTTTTTTTTAAACTGTGGACGTTCCTTTTGCAGTCTTGAAATTCTTTATACGATACTAAAACTTTCATGAGGTCTTTAGATGGAGAACTAAAAGATAAATCACGAGAAAACCAAGGACTTAAGTTAGATGCAATTTTTCTTACGTTCACGACAAAGTTAAATATTATTATAATATAAATAAAGGTATGAAGGAGGAAAATTGAGGAAATGGGAAATTAAATCCTGAAAGAAATAAACATCGTTTATTCTTTCACCAAATATTGACGAACACCGTTAAAACGAATCGTGAACTTTATTAAATCTTCAAACATCCTTTTCCCGAGTCCGACCCGACCGATTATCGAGTCACTTATCCGGAGAATTGCGATTACAACGCCACCTGGGCATTGATATATTACTTTCAGGAACTAATTAAAACATTTCGAGTGTACCACTCATCCGTATCGGACGTGTACGAAAGGGCCAGAATTTATATCGGTTTAAAACAATTTGCGGTGTGTTTTGGTCCTGTGAACTGACAGTTTCAACCACAGATGTTTTCATCCTTTACAATGGTACAGCTGAAACTTTTGACCAGTCTTCGAGCCCTTTTTTGTTTATTTGACCGTTTCAATGGATTTATTGCGCTCAGTGTAATACAATTTCCTTTACGCCACGTTTCAAAGATTTACCTTGCAGTAATTGGAATTTGTATTAAATTCTTTTCACGTATTAGAGCTTGCTGTACAATAATGGTTTATGGGTAGAGGCTTAAATTAAATATTTAGGGCAATTTTATTTATTTATCGACAAAATAGGAAGTTAAATATCCAGAATGTGCCGAATTTACGTAAAACAGATTTTAAAATCACTCATTTACTGTAACTGTTAGTCTGTGTCATCCCACTGCTGGGCACATTTTTTTATTTTTTCATGTACAACACTGATAATAGGCGAACTGACTGCCACAAGGCATTTTCTACCAGTCAATCTTTTTTTTAGTCAGATTTAAAACGCATTTATTACAAAGATGGTTTAAGTTACATTATTTGTATAAAATAAACTTCGTTTCATACCATAACAAAGGTACCGAACCCCTATAATGATGATGATGATGGTACTACATAAGATCGTTGTTCAAAACTGTCCTATGTGGCGTTACTCTGTAGTATAATACAGAACTTTATGCTCTATGAAATATACTCTGAAGCAGACCAGTGGGAGTATGCGACAATAAATACATTTCAGCGTCCTCCTGAGGTGGCGAGCACTTGTTTTATTATTTGAGAGCCTTCCGGGAGAACTTAAGTTTCAGTTTCCATTGTATATTATAGCACGGAGAGGACGATGTCAGTAATTTGAATGTACTCGTATATACACGACCATTTATTGGAAATAGATCTGTGTACGGAAAGCTGCATTGATTTGTGACCCTCTCTTCCAATATATTTGTACCCACTTTGTATTCGTGAAGGGTTCCCCATTAATTCAGGTGTTTGTACTTTATCTGCATTTGATAGATTTCACATGCCCGTGTACCCGGGGTAACAATAGATTATTAACTGTGTCTCATAAAGGCAAAATGCCGATCTGGGTGAACCTCACCGTACTGCAAAATAATACCTATGTAATTGGAGATTTAATAACCAGCATTTTCAGATTTAATTATCTGTGGATTGGCGAGCAATTCGAAATTCAAATAAATTTTATTCGAAAGCCGTGTTCTTTTAATTTCAAATTTAGTCATTTGTTTTTAGATAGTTTTTTGTTTTTGTGAAATTGTGGTAGTTTCTGGCACTATGGATAAACTGAAAATTAGTACAATTTTCGAATATGAGTTCCTACGTGAACATACCGCTGCGCAAACAACACGAAACATTAACGACGTGTACGGGCCTAACACTGCTTGCATAGACACGGTCCATTATTAGTTCAATCGTTTTAAATCTGGAAATTTTGAGTTAAAGAATGAGCCTCGCGTTCGGCCGGTAACCATTGTCGACAACGACGAATTGAAGGCGGTAGTGGAAACGGATCCAACTCAATCTACGGCTGAGCTTGCTGCGGGACTTGGAGTTAGTGTCAAAACGACATTGAAGCACTTGCGTCAAATCGGAAAGATAAAAAAGCTAGATAAGCTAAAATAAAATGAAAAATACAAAAAAAAATGTTTTTAAAATTTCCATACAAATCTCCAATTTCATAGGTAAAGACCTAATACTTCTCTATCACTGTTGTATATTTTGTTTGAACCATAGTACAATTCGGGCGGGCCACTATAACTTTTTGACAGACTTCCAAAAGGAAGAGGTTATGAATTCGTTTGAATGTTTTGTCTGTTCAGCGATTTCTTCACCAATTGTGAACCGATTTTGATGATTTTTCTTTTGTTTGGACGAGTATTATTCCGTGGTAGTCCCGTTTAAATTTGGTGAAGATCTGATGCTGATCTTCGCAGATATCAATGGAGCTCTTCAATAATAGACAGCAGACTTGTATGTTTATTGTTTACACAACACCATAACATAACATCACGCCTGTATGTTTAAGGTTTATTTATTTTACGTTGACAAAAAAACTGAATCAAACAAACAAAAATCACCGACTGAACCTAAAGTTATTTTTCACTTTTTTGTGTTTTTGAAGTCGGTTTTATTTTATGCAAAAAAGTTTTTACAAAATATGGACATTACCTAGTCTGAAATAAACAATTCTTTTTTTTTTAATTTATAGAAAAAATGCACTGCGGCCTGATGTTGCAATAGTGTCTTCATAATTTTAGTCATAGACAGGTTAAAATAATTACTTACTACAATGTATTGTTAGGTTAAAACTTTCAACATTGAAATAGGCTCTGTTCTTAGAACAGAGGCTGTTCGGCGGTAGTTATAAACTGAAAGTTTTCAAGTATTGCAAGTGAATGGGTTACTTACTATAGACCGACCGCTTTACCGAGTCCTCCGCCTTGCCCCATTAAAGGCACATTAAGCGTCCACGAAGTCCTAACAATATCCCACAGGTTATTTGATTTAAAATACCCATAATCCACGTAGGTATTACGATACTAATTAAACTAAAACGTGATCAACCTTCAGAATATTTCTTTTAAATTGATACGTTCGCGAGGACTCATTAAAGCGGTCGGTCTATAGGTAAGCTAGCACCATCTTTAAGCAAGTGTGTAAGGTACCTATAGGTTCTCTTTGGATGGCCCTGGTAATCAACCTCCACGATACCAACTAATATCATAAATACGAAAGTTTGTGAGGATGTATAGATGTCTGGATGTTTGTTACTCTTTCACGCAAAAACTACTAAACGGATTTGGATGAAATTTAGCACAAAAGATTGTTTATAACCTGGATGAACACATAGAATACTTTTTATCCCGGTAATAATTATGACCCCGTGGGACAATTATCGAACTCCACGCGGGCAAAGCCGCGTGCATAAGCTAGTATTTTATAAGTTAATGGCAGAGGTACCTATTGTGGAGATAAACACTAGTCGGATTTAGTATAGAAAAATAGAAGAGACTCAGCTCTGATTGCACACGGCCTCCGGTATGTTGTAAAAAAAATCATTCTTGATAGAAATAATAAACATCTCTTTCTACAGAACCCTGAGATCTTGTAGGACATAGGTCACGAGCACCAATATGTAAACTCTGAACTATTTTTAAAAGTAATTTTCTCCTACTGTTTTGATTAAAATTGTATGTTGTTACAAACATAGTATTCTGGAACTCATATTTTATGGAAAGGGTCTAATCTCCAAGTAACAATCGTTGTTTCTCGCGAACATCGGTTTTAAATTTAGAAAAGTGTACACATATTGGTACTCGTGACTGTATACGCGGCGACACATCAAGCTATACATTTCCAGTATAACATAGCCTCGCTTTGTATAGATTTCTCGTACTATGAGAGATCCGCATATACTTGTTTGACTGGTCGTCGTGCGTACCATCAAGTGACGCAGACTCTAAACGTAAACACATAAAAATTATGAGTACGTAGTAATCTATGTAACATAATTAATAAGTGTTTAATGAAAACAGTCTAGTAAAAAAAGCCAAAAATATAAAAAAAAAGTCTAAATAAAAAGAAAACAAGTAAAAGTCTTTTAATGAAAAGCATCCTGACGTAAAAAGTACTTACCAATTAAGTTCCCTTAGTAATTTGTTAGTTATTAAGGGGGGTCTAAGCGGATTTAACTTTGGTAATTTAAAGTCGGAACATTTAGCAGTTTCTCGGAATTCAGGTTAGTCCTGTTTGTTTAATCCATAACCAGTTTAGCATAGTCGTTGATTTTAGGGGTGTTACCTACAATTTCTTCTTCTTCTTCAAAAAAAAAAAAGATATTCATAAGAGGAGCTCGTGGCTAAGTAATAACAGCCGCCCGTATCGATCTTAAGGTTAAGCCGCGCTTGCCTAGGTTGGTCTGTGGATGGGTGACCACCCATTACATACCGAGTTTCCTCCGTGCCTCGGAAAGCACGTTAAGCCGTTGGTCCCGGGTGTCATTTGTAGATCTTTGACAGTCGTTATAGGTAGTCAGTGGCCCAAAAAGTCTGACAACCAGTCTTACCAAGGGGTATCGTATTACCCAGTACTAACTGGGTTGTGGAGGTCAGATAGGCAGTCGCTCCATGTAAAATACTGGTATTCAGCTGCATCCGGTTAGACTGGAAGCCGACCCCAACATAGTTGGGAAAAGGCTAGGCAGATGATGACCTACAATTTCTTCATAAAAAAACAGAACTTCTTTTTATTGATCGAGCATTTTAACCACATGAATCGACTACTGGATTCCTAAAGCGCTTCCATAGGGTTCTTGCTTCCTGATATATCGATACTTAACTTAAACATCTAAAGTTCTTGGAGAATCCCGTGTAAGGAGATTAACCATAACGAGGTTCTAACACTGTAATCAAAATCTAGATCTTACAACCCTACACAATCCTGGCGTTCACGTGAACTATCCAGAATCCAGCACGAATTCTGACCACGTCTGTTAATCAAGTGGGTATTTTAGGGACGAGCCTCTGCATACCTAATGAAATAATTTGCATAATCTTCGTTTGTTACCCGGGATTGGTTAGCGGGGCCGTTGCAGTACACTTTGTTATACCAAAACAATGTTTAATTGTTGTTTCTGTCTTTTTATCTCATTCGTTTCGTGTGCTGTCGTGGAATAACGGCGGGATCTTAATTTGGTTGTATTCTGGAGGTATTACTGCTATTGTTAGTGTACTGATTGTGCTGTTCTCAAATAATGAAATGGTGCACCGATTTAATAAGTTTCTATGTTTCTGTTTCTGTGGTTTTCTTTCTACTGGCCTTATTGTACTCAGGGTCTGATCAACTCTGATGAAAGAACTAGTCAAGCTGTGGGACTGGACTTGCAATCGATTACAAAACATTTCGTGTTTCTACAACGATTTTCAAAAGCAAAATTAGTCCAAATTTTTGTTCACTTCTAGAATGACACTGTCTAGACTAGGTTAGTTACCAAATACCTGATTAGCAGACGCCCACTATTAAGTTGCAGTTCAAATTAAGTAGGTAATCTTTTGGTAGTCTTATGTCACTAAATAAAAAGGTGAACATCATTTTACTTTATTATAAGCGCAATAAGGTTTTTATATCGTCAACCTTAATTAATCGATTTATAAGCGCTTTGACAAAAATTTGCAGTTCGTGCTGATTTTTGAGTGGATGTCGTTTGTAACACGGATATCAATCAGTCTTGTTAAAAGGTTAGAGGCTCGTCTTACTGTGTGTTTAAGACATATACAGTGTGTAAACAGACCCTTCGCGAAGCCGTCAACCAAGCATTCTGTACATTAAACTAAGTAGGTAACTCTTCGCAAAATTTTTGCTGGAAAATTACTTTTTTTTTTTTTAGGTGAAAAATCACGATTTACGGTAGGATTCAATGTAACGCACTTAAAACATTGTGCTGAAGGATGGATTGAATAGTACGGGGTCGTGAAGGTGTTCAAAGTAAACATCTAACATTAAAAATATGTATTTAAAAAAAACCTGCACAAAGTTGGAACTTTGACCCCCAATATCTCCGTAACTAGGAGGTTCCCAGGTATGGTCTACAACAAAAAAATGATGGCAATGTTGGGGTGAACAAGTGCCTTTCCGCTTCGTTAAGGGTATTTTTTACACCCTTTAAGGTCCTGAATGCGGCGCTACAAAAAGTACCTACAACAACAACACTCGTCTGGTTGAAGGATCCTCCCTTTTCTATGCGGGATGAAAAACACCCTGTTCTTCATACCCCAAACTGATGATCCCGAAATGGACGTCAGCGTAGCCTTCGATCAACGTGACGTCATCAAGATCACTTCCTTAAGCTTTCGAGCAGCGAGTAACACAGATTCAAATGGGTATTCCTGACCACCAGCATCCAAAGGACATTCAGCTCATTCCTGGCCTCAGATCACAGATTCGTACATCACAGATTACTGCTTATATAGATTGACATAAACACCAATCTGCTCAATGCACCAAACTGTCCAGAGGTACCTACACAAAACAGGTATAAATCTATTTGCAGTCACATTGCTGCTCGCAACGGCTGCAACATCAAACACAGGGGGCTGACGCAGCAATGAATGTCGTACGTAAATTACACAAGCCGTCAGATATGTGGCACTGGGCCGCTGGTCTAACTAAGTAATGGCTTTTAAGCGCAATGCCCGTAGGTTTTACGGACATTGGTCAAGCTAATTAGTTTGGTGAGCAAATATTCTATTGGAATTTTGCTTCTGTGATAATTTATGTAAAGTGTGAAGAAATTAGTAGGAAGACATTGTTAGTCAGTCAAAGATATAGGCACAAAGGGGTAAAAACCTCTTATCATACGTACAACTTACGTATGATATTGTTTTTACTGTAAGTTATTTATTGGATCTCTTATTTAGTTAAGGTCAAAGAAGATTTGTTTTCTATTTTATGTTTCATTTTATATTTTATGTTGTTAGCTTTATGGTATTTAAGAGAATGTTGTGTAGGTACACCTGTAATTGGTACCTACATAAGAACCCTAATCTGTACACTTTTATTGTTAAATGTATGTACTGTTGGCGTACCTATTTTAAATAAATAAAGTAAGAAAAATACAGCAAGTTATCATCTTTATTTTCGTTGTCGATGATAAACAAGCATCTATAATGTTTATTTACCAACGAGATACATATTAAAAAAAAAATGTTTGCGTGTGTTTTACTTTTATTTATTTTATCTCTTTTTGTTTTTGACTGCCTTGTTGGTATAGTGGTCGCAAGCGCGACCGCTCAGCATGAGATCCTGGGTTCAATTCCCAGGTCGTGCAAAGTTGGTTTTTTCCATCCGGTCACAGAGATTGTGCCCGGTCGAAAGCAATATGGTCGCCCCATAACACATACCACAACAACCCTATAATAACTAACATGGGACTTAAATATTAACTGGCTATGTTCGTGTATATGTATACACCTCTGCCTAACCCTTCGGGGATTACAGCTGTGTGTTGTTTTTGTACAAATAAATATGTTTATTTCTTCTTCTTTCTAGGTAAGCACAGAACCTGGCCACACCAATAGCGGCATCAGCAGTGAAGGTGTAAAGACACTCACAGATGTGGTATGGTTTATTCAGCGGCACGCCATTCGCATTGGATGTCAAACATTAATTATTATTGATCACCCCGTCTGCTCACTTAACCTTTTGAACGCCATTGTCACATTTATGTACGTGACAAGCAAGCGCGTGCCCTGTATGCCAAACGACACAAATATGTGACAAAATTATAGGTGAAATTGTGGATTGGTGTGGAGGGCACGCGCGTGCGTTTATGCTCTGGCGTTCAAAAGGTTAAACACGTGTCAGACCTTTAAACCAACTAAAAAGTAAACCCCTGTCCTGTTGATGACCACCACAACTAATGCAAAAACTTTTGCAACACATGTTACGTATAGTATTCAAGCTTTTGTTACTTATAAGTTACTTGTACCACGCCTGAATTGTGCAGTAGTGCACTATACCTCATTAAGAGTGTGAGTGAAATGCATTAGCATCCACAATGCTAACAGCACTGGGGTGTTTTATTGTTGCTCAGAAATACTAAAATGGTGTAATTATTGTGTTAACAAGAACTTACCTGTAAAATGAAATTAACCTGCAAATATTTTCTTGCCATTTGCTATGAAGGCGACATTATTAAATGTGCCTATTACTGTAATACTCGACTGCCTCGTTAGTTCAGTGGTTGCAAGAGCGATTGGTCAGCAGATATCCTGGATTAGATTCCCGGGTCGGGCAAAGTGTTATTGGGTTTTTTCATCAGAAATGTCTTAGTCGCAGCCACGGAATGGGGAATTGTGCCCGGTTGATGGCAATAGACACGACCCCTATTACATGGAGCTTAAAAAAACATAACTGGGGAAATGTATGTGTCCTATTAGGTACACCTCTGCCTAACCCTTCGGGGATTACAGGCGTCATGTTATGTTTACCGCAATAGAGATTTATGCGACCAAACTACCAGTCAAAGCAGTGGCGAAAATTTTAATCGTAAATATTATTTGCAAAACAACAAGTTTCACCAAATTGTCTATAACACAACACATTAGTACATAAACAACGAGTTGTTCGCAACTATTCACAGCCACTGAACAACGGATAGTTTGTGAGTTAGAACGTAAAAACAATTTATAAATGAATTTTGTATTTGTTCATTTGAACTGCTTCGCGCCGGATAGGTACATGCTTATCACCGTGTAGAAAAGTTTTGGGATATAGATTCAATTTCCTCCCGTAATATGATAAAAGATAATGAAAAATAGGTATGGCATACCTTCCTGACTGAACATTACACTGATTCTTTATACGTCTAAACAGCCTTGATTATCTAAATACCTACATAAGTCATAGCGCAAAAATGACAAAAACAAAAAAAAACAACAGACAAAAAAGACAACCAGTCTTACCAAGGGATATTGTATTACCCAGTACTGACTAGGTTATGATATAGGCAGTCGCTGCATGTAAAATACTGGTATTCAGCTGCATCCGGTTAGACTGGAAGCCGACTCTAACGTAGTTGGGAAAAAGCTTTGAAGATGATGATGATGATGTCATAGGACAGGAAAGTATCTCAATCCAAGCTACAGTTCAGCTTTTCCGCAGGATACGACCAGTGTTCCAGTGTTATCAATCAACTCAACACATAGTGAACAGTTGTAAGTGGACCGTATAACACACAGTGAACAGTTGGAAACGGACCGTGTAACACACTTTAAAGTTCTTAACAGATGGCAAATGATCCAAAACACACAACCACGTGTATATAAACGGACACACACCCACTCACAACATCACATCTGCAATGTTCTAGACGCCAAAGAATTTAATATTTCAACCACAAAATAAAACACGAAGCTACGTTGATTAAAGCACCGCATTATTACGATATAAATATTAATATTGCCTTGAATGCATCGTTGGTCTAGACAACGCAAGCGCGAACACTGAGCATGGAGTTTGATCCCTAGGTCGACAAAAATGCAACAAGGAGTCTGGAATTGTGTACGGTTGATGGCAAATATGGTTGCCCCCATAACATAAAACTTTTTGACAAAATGTGGATCCTGGTAGGTACTTTAAATCTTTAGCTACATACCTACTCTTTCGAGTACGATATAAGTAACGATAAAAAAAAATCACACACATTACCACAAAGTTCAGATACATTGCACTGTATACAGATTGAAGTTCTTAATTTAGCATTGATAGAATAATAATAATAGAACAATAGTCGTGTCGGCCAAAGGCTTAATTGCCAATAGCCTCGACCGACATCTGAGGAGGCTCTCGCTTGGCAGCTGGATCAAGGGCTTGATTCAGAAAGCAGTACTTCTGGACGCGGCAAGTATCGTTAGGAGGTTCCTCTCTCAAGAGCTCTGACCACCGGAAGCTCGGACCCTGTTCCCGATACCGGTGGGCTACTATTTTTTATATTTTTAAATGTTTTTTATATTACTTTGTATAGGAATATTTAAAAATGTAAAGCGCATGCAGCAAACCTTTCATTTGGGCACCTGTAGACACGTTGACATCCATCTGGACCTCTTAAGGCTATTCTGCTTTTATCTGACAACAGTACGTCCTTCCATTCCACTACAGTCCAGTCAGCATATTCTCGCGCAAAAGCAAGTCTAGCTTTACGGTGTTTTAGAACCAGTTGTGCGGCGCGAACTAGACGAAAAGCCCTCAAATTTCTTTCTGCCAGTCTTCTTCTAATGGTACGTTCACTCACACTGACATTCCTCACCGCAAAAATACGCGTACGAGCTTCAGTAGTGATGCAAAAGCGATTTCTCAACTCGATGCTGACTACGAAGCGGTCATCTCTAGTCGAAGTGCATCGATGTCGGCCTTGACCTAGCCTGCGAGTGTATGAGCCTGTCTCCCGAAATTGTCTGACGGCATCCCGTACCATGGTTCGAAGTACACCGAGTGTACGAGCGATGCAACGTTGATGTACACAGCGTCAGCTAAATCCACTGCCCTAGCTGTACCAGTTGCATCGAGTGGAATTTTAGAGTCACAAACAATAAACGAACACTACAAACTCAAATTAAAAAATATTAATGCACTATGGCAGAAAAGAACAATAAATGTTTACACGGTAACGCAAAGGCAACAATGTCAAAAAGCGACTAAATTCCAAAAACCCGTCGGTGACACAAATTTAGGAAATGAAATAAGACTATAAGTATTTAATTTATTGCTAGAGTACCCACTTGACAAAAAATAAAACAATAGATAAACCAAAGTTAACGTAAACAAACAGGGCGAGGAATGATAGAGGTGGGCGGTTAATTGTGCCTGTGAGTGTATATGTAAAGAAAATTAATAAAGGAAATAATAAAAGAACAATATTATTCAACCCTTTCCCTTAAACTAGGCTATACCTGTATCTTAGGGGGCAGTGTCCGGCTATAGGGGTACGCTTATTATAATTCGTTCGCTCATTGTTTGGACGTTATGTTACAATTATTCAAGGTCTAATTAACTTATCTAGCAACAGACCTCAGATGTGACGGGTTTCATTCTTATCAGATATCGATACCGTACACGTCTACGGAGTTTCGCTTCCTAATTTAATTTAACATTGTATAAATAGTATTATCTCCCTTTCTATAGTACCTATCTTCATACATTTACAGTATCAGATACCTTGTAACATCTTACAAGTAAGGAGAATGTAGGAGCCTGATTAATGGCTCTAGTTCAGAAGTATGCACGACCAAGTGCAATGTAAAACGGCTTGATTTATACCTAGTCTGACTTTGGACACTTCTTTACGTAAACGATCACGTTAATATGTGTGTACGTATTTCCTAATGTGCATTTTGCTACGAATGCCATCTGAAACTATTAATGTGCATTTGCTACGAATGCCATCTGAAAGTATGTAGGTACTTATATTGGGTATACGCACACAACAGATACATAGAACTTGTTTCTATGAACTGCTTTTTTTGCGCAAATTGGTTTTATATTCAATTTCAAGTAAGTAAAATGTGGCTACTTCAAAATAACTAGAATGCCGGATGACCTGCGTATACATTGACGAGGCGTTAAAATTGGCTTGAAAATACTGATCAATATAATGTGAGTACTCCATATTTTTGTCATGTCAATTTACAACGAAAACGAGACTGTTATAATTCAGTTTTCAGTTAGTTGATTGACAAATTGGAGGAGCTCGTGGCTAAATAATAACAGCCCTCGGATCGATCTTTAGGTTAAGCTGTGCTTGCCTAGGTTGGTCTGTGGATGGGTGACCACCCATTACATACCGATTTTTCTCCGTGTCTCGGAAAGCACGTTAAGCCGTTGGTCCCGGCTCTCATTTGTAGATCTTTGACTGTCGTTACAGGTAGTCAGTGGCTCAAAAAGTCTGACAACCAGTCTTACCAAGGGGTATCGTATTACCTAGTAGTAACTGGGTTGTGGAGGTCAGATAGGCAATCGCTTCATATAAAATACGGGTATTCAGCTGCATCCGGTTAGACTGGAAGCCGACCCCAACATAGTTGGGAAAAGGCTAGGCAGATGATGTATAATAAATAAAAAACTTGTGTCTATGAACTGCTTCATCATGTAAGAAGTCGTTCAGGAATATTCAGAAAATAATAACTGTTTTTTTTTTGCGCAAATTGGTTTTATATTCATTAATAAGTAAGTAAAATGTGGGTACGTCAAAATAACTGGAATTCCGGATGATGACCTGCGTGCTTTGACCTGACCTGCTTTGACGAGGCGTTAAAATTGGCTTGAAAATTCTGATCAATATAGTGTGAGTACTCCATATTTTTTTCAAAGTCAAAGTCAAAGCTTTACTTGTTAAACATAGGTGTAAAAGATGTAAGTAAATATAAAGAGATCGCTATGTTTTGCCGACAACGGCGTACAAATATTAAAATTATACTATAAATTATTCTTAAAAACTATGCTAACTTAATATTATCAGCCGAATTTGTTTTTTAAACATACAAAATTATGAAAAATTTTGTATGTTTAAAAGTTTTCATGTCAATTTACAACGTAAACGAGACTTATATTTCAGTTTTCAGTCAGTTGATTGACAAATTGGTGAAGAACTAATTCGGAATAAAAGTTCGTTGTATGTATGTTCGTTACAACAAAAGACAAATATAAATTCCTAGAATCTGTGGCTTCCAATCTGTTTTTATTGTTGACCGCAAGCCCGCAATAAGCTTTATTTACTTAAGGGTCTGTTTTGTAACCATTTGTTCCAATTAAGGCAATTTCATGGCTACAAGACTCATAGCGATGTTAGGAACTTACGCATGAAAGAGACAAACTGTCTGAAGTATATTAATATTATGGTTTTATAAAAATTCCTACTAAAAACAAGACATTTTTTAACACAATGTAGAAAGCACCTTTATGATAATAAATACATACGATGGTATTATTTGTAAGAACTAGCGCACAGCGATGTAAATTGGATATGCCAAAAAGTGTGTTGCTAGGAATGTCCTGTTGTGGCATTAAGTCCGCCTATGTACTTAGGGATCTGCTGGATGCGAGTCGCACGGGACCGGTCAATGTGGCGATACTTGGGGGAGGCCTATGTCCAGCAGTGGACGTCTTTCGGCTGAAATGATGATGATGATGATGTACCACTATTGTACATGAAGTTTAAATAAATAAATAAATATTCTGGAACTAAGAATGACTTTACCATTTTGTTTAATTACCAAGGAGTTCAGTATAATCCTTTTCTAAAACACTCGTGGGTGCCTATTATATTCCTGGCTTTCCTAGGTTATGAATTAATTTAATCTAACTTAACGGACTAAATTGTCAGAAGATAACATATACTTACCTACCATGCTCTTTTTACCCGACTGCCAAGGAAGTGTTATGTTTTTCGCGCGTATCTTGTATATTTCTTTGTTTGTTTCTTACCTTGCCATAATATTAATAACCTCACTCGTAGTAAAGGTGTAATTACGGATACATAAAACAAGCAATTAATAGTTTTTAAACTAACATGGTCACTAAAACTATCATTAACACTGAAAACGGGATATTTACCATGTTTACTATTTGTTTTGCGTTTCCGAAATTTCGGCGCTGTTGCTAGCACCATGAACACGGATAGACCGAAGTTATTGCGGGTTGGTGTGTATGAGCAGACAAACCGGTTTACCCTCTTTCCTGTTCGTTCTCTGCGCTCGGTACCACTACCACTGAACACACCCAGTGAACACCCACCCGCAATAATATCAGTTTATCCGTGATCATGGTGCTTGCAACAGCGCCGAAATATCGGGAACTCAAACCAAATAGTAAACATGTTAAATATCCCGTTTTCAGTGTTAATGATTTGTCTGTCTCCATTCAATACCCAGGTAATAATTAATTAACACCCAAAGGAAACGTTAAGGGAAACAAGCCACTAAAAGTCTCGAGTAATTTATTGTGTTGACGTATTTTATGCATTTTGTGTACAGATGCCAGCACATCAAGCTACTACAATCTGTTAAATTTCTTTTATAGATTTTCAACTTTATCGCTAAAGCATTAGATTCAAAGTTGATTGGGGAAATTTGACTGTTTCGGGTAGTTTGCTGTGCTGGCCTCTGTACACAGGTGTGTTGGTACTGTATAGCAACAAATGTTGGTAATTTAGGCCGTGTTAAATAATTAAATTGTCCTTCAAACTATTTTACACGCACGTTATTCATCAACTTGGTTAATAAACAAAAAAATATTAGTACTTGGATTAGTCTAGGTAGGTAAACGAAAGTACATTTTTTTAATGTTCGTGTTTTTGACGACGCATGTCACAGAGTAAATGGACCTTGACAAAAGTACAGGCTCGGCACTTGTAACCTGTTCTGTCTTTATAGTTAGGAAAACTTTTAGAAAAAAAAAATTCAGACGAGTTAATAAATTCCACTTTTTGGAAGTCGGTTAATAAAACGGGACAAGCCGTACATGATGGGTTCCGTACCGCCGTACAATATTAATTTAACAATACATATTTAAAAACATAGTTCGTATGTATTGCTTTATTAAAATAGAGAAAAATGCAATAAAAAGGTTTATTATCCGCCCATTGTATCATCCGATGTGAAATGATTTTTTATGAATTTTATTAGTACGGTACATTATAAAGAATATTCTATTCTTTTCTATTCTATTATTAACCCTTAATTGGGCGCGCCTAAAAAGTTACGTAAATAATCAGGTGGGGTGGGTGACACCCCGATCATATAAATCAAATACGAAATACATGCAAAATCACGATTACGTTCGATACTTGATCATAAAGGCCACTTGTTTTTATGAAGCTAACGGAAACTTCAGCGCTCAAAATTCAGAATATAAAAAGTTCTAAACCTTTAAGGATGCGCCGGGGTGTGTAACACCCCACGCGAGCAATTAAGGGTTAAATTTATTTTATGTGTATTATTTGATGTTATAGCGGCCATAGTAATACACACTTTTAAATATCTACGTATTACGGTTCAAAAGATACGACACTGTGACAGACGGACGGACAGAGACCGGAGCCTTTATAATAGGGTCCTTGGCACCCTTTGGGTACGGAACCATAAATAGCCTTTTATTCCAAGAAACACTAAACAGGACAGTTATTTAATCATTCGTAGATACGTACTGGTTTACGTGAAACATCGTCGCAAATCCGTATCTTCTCAGAACATTTTGATTCCACTCCGTTTCACAGCGGGCTTTGTAATCATGGTAATGGGCTTAAGTTTGGGAACTGACCGGTTCGCAATACCGCTGAGACTATCCGCTGTCTATCTCAGGTTGACATGGCAACAGGGAGTAAGCAACCACCGAAGCAGATTTCTATTGTCAACCAAAACATAGCAAATGTTCCAGTTTGAACCTATAAAGAATTGAGTAGCATCCCGAGCAGCTTGGTCAAATTAGCTGCAATGCCAACACGGTCAATATGTATGAAACAGCAGATTTTTTTAAATATCTGATGAAAAATGTCTATGTCGGGGGGCTCAGAATGATGTACTGAATACGTGGTAACCGTTTTCACGTCAGTGTCCCTTCCAACCCGTATATACTATCCATCAATGCTTCTTGGCTCTATAATAGACCCTATTCATCTCTCCATAAGCAGTGAAATTCTTGTGGTGTAACCGTCGGATTGCCAGGTCTCGAGTTCGAACCCAAAACACGCACCTCTGATTTTTCGGATTCATGTGCGTATTGTACACTTGCTTCGGTGAAGCAAAACATCGTGAGGAGACCAGCATAAACCAGCATGAGATATTTCTCGACGGCATGTAAAGCAAAGTCAGAGGCCCATGGGCGGCATAAAAACTCTGACACCAGGTTAGGCATTAAACACACGATAAAGAAGAAGATCTCTCCATCTCTTTCCAAATCAATTTTCTACTCAATTCAATCACCCAGCTTACACAGCAAGCTAAGCGAGCGTGAAGGTAACGAGCTCTCTGAAAGTCTATACTAACGTAAACTAAATCAGACCGCATAAATAAGATCGCTGAAGTTCGAGACCCAGTTCAAGTGGTCACGTTTGGTTCAGAGCGGGAAACGAAGGCAAATATTCTGAAGCGAAATGCAAAGCGTCGTTGATTTTTAGTAAGGATCCTTTTGAACGATCGTGATTGATTAAAGTACTAAGTTTCAAAGGCGAGGAACTGTTTTTAATATAATAGAATAGAATTTGATTTTGTTATTTATTTATTTTATGTTTATTTCACAATAGTTGATATCAAAGCTCAGCCATGTTTTACCATTCGGTATGCTAACATTTACATTACTTATTAAACATGTACTTATATTTTAAAGACCTGATCGATTATATTAGTATTTCTAAAATTATCATTCAATAGATCAGTTAATAAATTATATCATTTTCATTACAAAATCATCAAATCAATTATATATTTTTTTTTTTTTAATCGAAGTAAATTTAATTACATTCCCATAGCCATCAAAAAAGGCGAAAATTTAATGTAGATACGTCCAAGGCATTCTGGTAGTCAGCCTCGTCACCATAATGGTGTCCTTCCTTATATTGTTCGTTCTAGTGTGCGATGTGAAAAACTTCTCTAATTACAACATATCGCCTGTATCCATCAGAGGTGAACCTATTAACCCACATTAATTCGTAATTTATATTTGAGTCTCATGTAATAGCGGGCGCGTCTATTTGTCATCATCATCATCGACGTCATCTGCCTAGCCTTTTCCCAACTACTAACTAGTTGGGAAAACTTTTCCCAACTACTAACTAGTTGGGAAAACTGGCATTCAGCTGCATCTGGTTAGACTTTCCAGTCTAACCAGATGCAGCTGAATGCCAGTATATTACATGGAGCGACTGCCTATCTGACTTCCACAACCCAGTTAGTACTGGGTAATTATAAAATATTGCCATCAACGCGGCAGAAATCAATAAATCTTGATGAAGAGACCTAATAAGCCCTTGTCCGACCTGGGAATTGATCCCAAAATCTCATGATCAGTGGTAGAGCTTGCGACCACTACACTGACGAGACAGTTCTTTGTCCTCAATATCACCAACATAATATAATTACACGATTTAGTTTTCGTTGTAGATTTTGAATTATATTTTATTTTGCAGTTCACACACATTGTTAATCATCACCTATCAACGCCTGTATTGAAGCAATATTGTTTGCATATTCCCCTTAATCATATGCTATTGTTTCGTGTCATACATTCGACAACAAAATTTAATTATGCATTACAGCTGATATTCTGTACATTTAATTAAACTTTCGCGGTATCTACATGGACTACTTAATGCAGACTTCCCGAATACAATTCCGGCGGTTCTACATAGAATGACAGAATCTTTAGAAAACTGGTAGAAGGTTGACTTAATACCGAGAATATTGTATTACTTTATATTAAAATATTTCTGAAATGCAAGCCCTCTTTTTGGTAAAAGCTATGTAATGAGGAGCTCGTGGCTAAATAATAACAGCCGCTTGGGTTGATCTTAAGGTTAAGCCGCGCTTGCCTAGGTTGGTTCATGGATGGGTGACCACGTATTACATACCGAGTTTCCTTCGTACCTCGGAAAGAACGTTAAGCCGTTGGTCCCGGCTGTCATTTGTAGATCTTTGACAGTCGTTACAGGTGAGTCAGTGGCCAGAAAGTCTGACAACCAGTCTTACCTAAAGGTATCGTATTACCCAGTACGAACTGGGTTGTGGAAGTCAGACAAGCAGTCGCTCCATGTGAAATACTTGTATTCAGCTGCATCCGGTTAGACTGGAAACAGACCCCAACGTAGGTGGGAAAAGGCTAGGCAGATGATGAGCTGTAATATCCAGTCCAGTTCAGTAATTCCAGTTGCTTGTAGAATCCTTCGAAACACTTTTTGGATTGCTTTTTATGTTATTAAATCTTTCAACTCAGGTTAGCTTATACTGTAGTGCACTTGCACCTGATAAAGACTTTGTTAAGACCTTCGTGGTTTATACCTTTACTTATATTTCCATTTCTTTCAATTCAAGAAATATCTAGATTTTTAAAGAGTGTTTTTGTTCTTACTAAAACGTATATGTCAGACGTGTTGCAACATAAGGCTAATCCGGGGGTACCGCACGATCTCCGGCGAGGCGGCTAGCCTCCTTGCCGGATTGCCGCCATGGGATCTGGAGGCGATAGTCCTCGCGCGCCTGCATGAATGGCGCGCGGAGGCACTACGTCGGGGGGAAACTCCGCTGCCGCGGCAAATTGCCGCTCAGCGGACAGACCTCCGGCGTGATATCATGGCGACATGGAGAGAGCGACTGTTGCAACCCCGTGCAGGGCACGCTACCATAGTGGCGATAAGTCCCCTCTTTGAGGAGTGGCTAGAGAGGCGCCACGGCGCCCTCACCTACCGCCTGACGCAGATCCTCACCGGACACGGTTGTTTCGGGAGGTTCTTGCACCGAATCGGGCGGGAGGAAACGCCCGGGTGTTTCCACTGCGAGGATCGCCCGGAGGACACGGTGGAGCACACCGTAGAGGTCTGCCCCGCTTGGGCGGAGCACCGCCGTGTCCTTGTAGCGGCGATTGGCGGCGGCGATCTCTCGCGTCCGGCCCTGGTTCAAGCCATGGTCCGGAGCGAGAGGGAATGGGAAGCCGTCACCTCCTTCTGTGAAGCAGTCATGCTAGTGAAGGAGGTGGCGGGACGTGAGAGGGAAAGAACCTCACGTCCCAGCCGCCGCGGGAGACGCCCTGGGCGTCGGGGGTCACGTGGTGGCCCCCGGCCACCGTAGGCGCGGGCCTGTGGACGGCGAGTTATGGGCTAGCTCGCCGTCCGGCCGTCTTATGACGACAGGCCGTGTCGACGGCGCGTTCGTGTTCCACGCGCGCCTCAAAGAGATGTCAGCAACCGAGTAGGGGTCCGCATGGGCCGATGCCTGCCAGAGCTGCGGGATTGTTCGAAAGAGACACCGTGGCCCTGGAACACAAAGGGCAAAGAAGGAACATGGATGGGTTTTAGTCAGTACAAGTCTGACACTCCCTTCCGCTCCGCCCAGAGTGGGGGGGGTCATTTGATGATTTCCCATCCAAAAAAAAAAAAAAAAAAAAAAAAAGACGTGTTGCAAGGAAGTAATTAGAAAATTGACCTTGCAGTAGTGTGCCAGTATGTACTATATTTTAAATAGCATTTTTCCAAACGAGTAACTTTTTTGGTACAAGTATTGTACAAAGTAACTGTTCTGCCCTTCTCTGTGGTATTATGTAGACAAAGAGTCATAAACGTCTGAATGTTGCGGTTGCCCGCTATTTTGTGTGGTGTACCCGCACATTTTAATGGAAAAACTTTATTTATTAAAATCCTTCATTCAAATAGTACTCGCGAAACAATGGCTTCGTGACTCATAACTGCAACGTTTTTATAGGATGCATGAAAAGGGGTATTTTATGTTATGAACTTGTAGTTAAGTGTATTAATATGCGTTTTCCTGAGGTGAGCCTTATGAGGCGTGTCGGTAGTATGTTTCAAGGCTCTATGAGCTTTAGCGTTCAGACTAATCGCAATGTGTTGATGCGGCGAGCTGAACATCTATTATAACTTCCGTGGTATTATTTATTTCCTGGTTATTTAGGCTGATATAGGTGATGAATAGGTGATCAGCCTAAATGGCATTTTTAGAATTGTTTTTCTTCTTTTAGATGGTTAAAAAAACAATTTTATTAAATGATCATGACTAGTTATTTAATGCAATTTAGGTTGATATCACGGGGCATCTGCGGAATATAGCAACTGCCGGGATCTGTTATAGAGAATGCTGTAAAGCCCATTTATCACTGGCTTCGCACTATATCCATAGGATTTTCTAATTGGCTTTATATGGATCCATTTACTGATAGAGATGTGATGATGCTGCCATCTCGCCGATTTCGGTCACAGCGACTGCAGTCGATGGCTTTCTAGGGAGGTTGTCGAGAGCTTTGATGTGCTGCGATATCATGTGCTCTGAAATGGCTAGCTCGGAGTTTTTCGGCCAAAGCAAAATAAATAGCACGCAAAAACGAATTTTACACATAGCAAAATACATAGCACGCAAATTTGTGTGTGACATCTCTGTCAGCGTATGCCACGCTCAAATGACCTTCATTTCGCTTAAATCGTCTATCAAGTGAAAATCTTTTCCCAATTTCGAAAATAACTTAGCAGCTCGTAGGGGCGCTGTTAGTAAACACAAATGTCAACAATTTGTCCAAATAGCGCATTTAAATTCAGTTCAATATTTCACCGCGCGCACTCTGTTCTGTCCCTCTAGTCGTTTATTGTGACATTCAGGCTTTAGGCCTGCTTATACGATTAACTTCATTATGACAGCCTCTAAGCCCCCGCCGAAGAAAGGCTTTCTTCTGAACTTATATTATTAAAAGTTTGTTATTACAGAAGGAGATAATAAAATGTACCAAAGTTGGGATGTAAATGACAAAGAAAATTTGTATAAATGTCCATACGTAAGCCATAATGAAAGAACGAATACAAAGGTATTTTGTTTAATAAAAGTATTCAGACACATTTCAAACTTGAAATAGACTGCCATATTAAAGTTTGGGAAATGTATATTTACCGAGATTCTTCTACTTCTTTCACCCAGTTAGCGGGAAAACGTAATATTATCATGTGGCTCGGAGTTTTTGTGTCGGTCATAATGAATGCGGAGACAAAACATTTCCTAGCTGTGCTAGTATGAAAATAAAAATAGAGAGCTGAATCTGTGTCTGAACTAGGACGGGGACTCAATGGTGATGTAATTAACCTAGTTACAAGCTACAACTTTATCTGGCGTTAGGTGGCAGTATTTTTATATTACTTTTGAGTCCACTCTTTCAAATTAATGTTTGGAATGACACTGACAAAAAATCTCAAAAAAGTTGAAAACGGAACTAAGAAACAAAAAAACTGTGTCATGTTTCTCTCCACACAATCGTCTTTGGCTTTTACGCGCATGTCTATATGATAAGAAACTAAGCTGGTCCCGCCATCTCAAACTTCGTATGATGCAATTATATGGCGTTTTGTGAGACCGTTTTTCAATTCAGCCCATTACATCTGACATGATGGCGGGACGAGCTGGACAAAACAAACGACCGGTCCACACTGGCCCCAGGGCCAATGTGGACTGGTCGTTAAATCTTTCGATCCAGATCGAAAGATTTGGAAGTCATGGGGAGAGGCCTTTTCCCAGCAGTAGGATGACACAGCTAACAGTAACATTAACATAGGTCTTAGCAAAGGAAGGTCAGTACTCAGTATTCACGCCACAACGAGTCCCTATTATTTAATTATACGTGACGCAGCGCCTTTATCCTCGCTATGCAGAGACCACCCTGAGGCCACAGTCAGAACTCATTAGTGGCAGAGCAAAGGTCAGGTGGGAACCGGGAAGACCTGGATGAGGACCACAGAGAACAGGGAAGCATGTCATACAAGAGGGGAGGTTAATGCTGAGCAATGGATGCAACAAAGCTGTCAATGCCTGACTAATGATGATGGTAGTAGAATTTATATTTAAAAGTTGAGAATGAAATTCTGGGTCATAATCGTAAAAAGAATAGTACTCTAAAGCATATAAGATGTAAACGGATCCTTTACAAAGCCGTAAACTGAGCATTCTGTACATTAAACTAAGTAACTATACGCAAAAAATATTGTTGGGAAACGACTTTCTTTTTGAGGTGAAAAATCACTGGTTACGGTAGGACTCAACGTAACGCACTCAAAACCTTGTGCTGATGGATGCATTGTACAAAGTGAAGGGGTCGTAGAGGTATTTAAAGTAACAACATTCAAAACTTGTTAAAAAAAAACGAACCTTCAATATCTCCGTAACTAGAAGGTTCCCAGGTATGGTCCAGAACAAAAAAAAAATATCTCAATGACGGGGAAAAACCTGCCTTTCGGCTTCGTTAAGGGTCTTTTTACACATATTATGTAGCTATAAAATTACTTAGTATTCACGCAACAACGAGTCTTAATTATACGTGACGCAGCGCCGGTATCCTAGCTATGCAGGAACAGTCAACACTAAGGCCGCAGCCAGAACTCATTAGCGGCAGAGCAAAGGTCAGGGGCGGGAACCGACACGTTTGATCGATAAACTGACCCACTTCATGAGGAGTTTCAACTGCAGTCGGGTTAGGTAAATAGCTGTGTTTCAGTTATATAATGTCAAGCCTGTAATCCCTGAAGGGTATGGCAGAGGTGTGTATAAAAAAATTTAATCAAAAATGTTTTATTTCATTATTACACGTTGTACACTATACAGTTGGTGGCGTCTCCTTTTAACCATATACAGGGTGTAATAGAAAGGGTATAGTCATATGAAAGGATATGCTGCAGACCATCATCCTCCATGGGTCCAATTTCGTAAATGCGAAAAAATATCAGCTGTCCTATACTAAATTCAATACCTACTCGAACCAAATGTATGGGACAGCTGATAATTTTTTCGCTTTTACGAAATTGGACCCATGGAGGATGATGGTCTGCAGCATATGCTTTCATATGACTATACCCTTTCTGTTAGGAATTTGTTCAGTTTGATGTAGATGCCTGTGCCAGGAGGCACCGCTCGTTTAAAATCTTTGTATCTAATTAAATAGTACACCCAGATTTCCCTTGTTATGTTTAAGTCCCATGTAATAGGGGGCGAGCCCATTGGCATCAACCGGGACTCCCTGGCCGATACTTAGAAATTTCTGATGGCAAAACTTGGCTCAACCTGGGAATTGAACCCGGAACCTAATGCTTAGCAGTCGCGCTTGCGAGCACCAGACGTGGCCGCTGAAGCTAAATATAGCAAGCATATAGTACTAATAGCCTCTCGAGTGGAAATGGGACCAGCGGGTCCTGTATGAGTGGGAAGAAGTGTAATTTTATTCGTTCTTGGACAGCATTGTATGATGTCGTTTTGAGATAGAAAAGCCAACACTGTGAATAGCAAATTATGCAGTGAAAAGTTTCAAATACTTCGTTCGTTTAGTGGTCGCGTTACTGCTGAGTACGAGACTTTGGGTTTAATACCCGGTTCGGGCAAAATGTTATTTTTTTTTTTCGTAAGAAAATTTTCAATAGCTTTCCGAAGTCTAGATTTGTGCCTGGTTGATGGCAATAAGCTTGGCCCTAATTACATGTTAAAATGTGGATGTATAAAATACACCTTTGCCTAACTTTCGGGGATTACATGCATGATACTTTGTTGTGTTCTAATTTTAAAATAACCACACTTTACTGATCTCTGCCGTATCGAGCTCGTGGCTAAATAATAACAGCCGCACGGGTCGATCTACAAGGTTAAGCCGTGCTTGCCGAGGTTGGTCCGTGGATGGGTGACCATCATTCCCTCCTACCAAGCACGTTACGCCGTTGGTCTCGGCTAACATTTGTAAATCTTTGACAGTCGTTACGAGTAGTCAGAAGACGAAAGTCTGACATCCAGTCTTACCAACGGGTATCGTGTTACCCAGTTACTGGATTGTGGAGGTCAAATAGGCAGTCGCGTCATGTAAAATACTGGTACTTCAGCTGCATTTGGTAAGACTGGTAGCCGACCCCAACATAGTTTGAGAAAAGGCTAGGCAGATGATACCTAACTGATATCGGCCTGAAAAAACTGGATGGTAACGGATAATTTCTCATCGCATGGAAACTAAATTCTACAGTTGAAAACATGTTTTTCTACCTCATTATTTCTCAGGATCGGACTAAGTAGATGGAATTACTGTCTATAATCCGCGGTGTATGTGTTAATATGGACATGCCTCCGGAATTTGAAATTTTATTTTTTTTCCTCAGGGATTTTAAAATTCTAAAGACATATTAGATAGAGATATTATTCTAATCATCGAAGTAGGAGTAGTATGTCAGTTGATCATTGTACCGGAAATCTGCTTATGTTATCCAATCCACGTACTGTTATAATAACTACCCAATCATATATATTATTTATCATCATCATTTCAGCCGAAAGACGTCCACTGCTGGACATAGGCCTCCCCCAAGTGTCGCCACATTGACCGGTCCCGTGCGTCTCGCATGCAGCGGATCCCCGCAACCTTTACCAGGTCATTACTGGATGAAATCGGCAATTTTTTTTTTTTTATACCTAATGGATGTCCATGTTACGATTACAAGATGCGAGTTCCATTAATCAACCTACCCGATCCTTGCTCATTACTGTAGATTAATTAATATGTTTTTCTCATAGTGCCTAGTGCATCCTAGGCGTAGGCACCCGTGTAACTTTTTTTTAATTGAAATAATGACGTCAAACAGACAGTGTCTCTATTCCTCCGCGTGTTAGAATAGTCAATAGAGTGTCAGTCATCACGACCGGCTCACCGTCATTGCGTCCTCAATCAGTCAGTTCATTATCAATTCCCGGAACGCCTGTAGTTCAAACTCTATTGACATACAATGTATATTCGACGTGATTGCTTTATGTGTGAAGGTTCAATGTTACTAGCACGTCATATTACGATAAGGTCTTTTTGTCTTTGAGACAGTTGGATGTTGCCAACCTTAGAGAAATTATAATTTTCAAGGAATTGTTGCCAGAGGTGAAAACGAGGTCGACTACAACAGGCGACGAATATCATTATTAAATACCTAGGAGGTACCTACATTTATGAGAAAGACATTTATTTTACATCCAACAACGAAAGTCGGCTGTTTTAAGTCGTTTTCCCGTCTCATAAACGTCACATCTAAAATAGTTTAATATTCTTATTCGTACACATTGATATGAAAATGACAAAGACACCTACTATGTGATTTTCAGTCCCAAGATTTTGTAAATGAAAGGTTTACATAGTATTCCACTAAGCAAAGATAGCTAGCTAACAGAAACTGTCGGTGTTACTAACAAACCAATAAATTCAATTCGCATAACAAAATCCAAGCAACGGAACGAAAATCGAATGAACGAAGAAGTAGCATTTAATGAAACCACGTTTGTTTCCAGCGATTATATTATAATGCAACTAGACCAATAACAGCAACTTGTATCAATGTAACTTATATCATGTAGACAAAACACGCAAGTAGTCAATAAGCAGAAAAGATCAATAAGTGTATGACCAGATATATTATCGTGGTCGAGGCAAAAGAAGTTTGTAAGGATCGTAGCAGGCCCTGCCAGGGCTGCGGGACTGTTCGAAAGAGATACCGCGGCCCTGGAACACAAAGGGCAAAGAAGGAACATGGATGGGTTTTAGTCAGTACAAGTCTGACACTCCCTTCCGCTCCGCCCAGAGTGGGGGGGGGGTCATTTGATGATTTTCCATCCGAAAAAAAAAAAGGGTCGTAACAGGTGGCGTTCTGTAGTTTCTGCCTACCTCCATGAGAAAAGGGCGTGATTTTATATATGTAGGTGTATGTAGGAAAAGAATCTATGAGCCAGAAGAGGGTTTGTATTCTTTCAACGGATATTACGAACGTAGGGATCGTACATAGATGCATTATTAATAATTTTAAGTAAGAAGGCAAATGATAGCGATACTGGTCCATGGTGAAGCAATAATTCTTAAGATGCTGATAAAAAAGCAAAAAAAAAATGTAAAGGTTCCAAAGTTCTTCATTCAAAAACACGACCTATACTGGAACATTGTAGCAATAAAAAACTTGAAGATTATACCTGATACGATTCGAAAAGAAAGTTTTAGCAGAAACAAATGAGAATGAATTTATCTTCTTCTTCTTTCGCATCGATGGTACGACTCATTTAAACTTTTTGAGCCCAGTATGTGGCCACGCTAATCGCGGTGTCTATGGTTGAAAAAAAAATCGTTTGATAAAAGGATTTATGAAAGTTACACACAAAAAATACTTAAACTTTATAACAATTTTTCCAATTTTATCCCCAAAGCAAAAATGTAACTTCAAAATCTATAAAACCGTCGAAGAAAGTCAACTAACAGCGTCATTGTGTGGCCTGATCGTACGTTCAAAGTTATTGAATGAAAATAAAAAAAAGAAGACACCTAAATTGAAAGGCGCTCCTCGCACCAAATTGCGAAGTAATCAGTCCTATGCCAAAGTTGCGGATGTTAACTAGAACAACAACTTTACAATAAACTGCAGTCTACACGATGAAGTTTAAAAATAAACTTCGGGACTTGAACGAAGCTAATTTCTGTTCGTGATATTGTATCATGTTATTAGTTTTTCGAACGTGGGTTTTTGCTTAATTAATACATGTGGCGACTGATGTTGTGCAGGCAGCGGTAATTTTAGACGGGAATGTGAAGGTTAATGTAATAGACAAGTTTTTTTTTGTTTATGGAGCACATGATAGTATCATTCAGCGATCTTCTTCTGCTTAGCGTGTCGATGGCAACCTAAATTGTGTCAGCCCAGAACTGAGCCACTAGTTTGGCGCTTTCGGTAGCGTCCATCAGTTCCATTCAGCGATGCGATTTATGAAATAACAAATGAGTAGATGATGTTTAATTTCAAAATTGGGGTTTCAAAAAAACTTTTACTCGTCAAAATAAATAAACGTGGAAGCGAAGCAGTAGAAGAACCATTGAAACATCTAGAAATATGTACGACATGACAACTTTGTAACGAAAAAGTCGTGGTGTTGTTTAAAAGAGTGCTACACTTTATTGCTCATACACCAGCGGGTAATCCTCTTCCTACTGAGACCCCAAGTGAGCCCCACAGGAGGCCCAAGAAATGCTGGCAGGATATCGTAAAAGCCGACCAAAGTGCTAATAAACTCGACATGAAGGCCGGTGCAGATTGTGCGAAATTGAGAAGATTTAGTAGTAAAGAGGAAGGAACGATAGCATAAAGAAAGGAGGAAGATAATAATTATGTTTGGTACGTATTTTTATGACTAGTGAGGTCAACCTGTTACTTAAAGGACATAACAATATGGAACGATTTTACGAGTGACAAGTGACCCAAAACAGACAGTTTCGAAAGAAAACCAATACGATGCAAGAAAAAGGCTTGAAGTAGATTGATAAATATGATTCAATATCTCCTATTCTCAGATTGTATTAATAAGTTTCCTAATAAACCCTAACTTTAGTGTAGCAACTCGTAATTGAGACGAATTCAAAAAGTTTTTGTGGTCTCTGCGGGCGCTGCCTTATTTACTTTTGTTGTAATGAAGCAATTTAGCGATATAATAGGAAGCTCCAATGTTTTTCGGCTACGGAAAGAGGATGATAAGTTTCGCTTAGCCTCTCAGGTCTTACGAAGTAATTATTATACTGCTTCATTTGTATTATCCTTGTGTTTTCTCTGTGGATTTGTAATCCTTAATAATGTTTTTACCTAGAACAGAATGCTTTAGTTTTTGTACTACTAACGCCATGTTACTACCAAACATTTTTTGGTCATTTGTGATAAAAATATTTTATTTGGTTGCTGTGTAAATTCAGAGCCGAATCAAATTAAGAAGACTAGAAACAGTCCTCTCATTTACGCAACGATATGAATCCAGCTCGCAAAAACCAATATTACTTATGCAAAGAATACCGACAGTCTTTAGACGTAAGCTTAGCAAAAAGAAGCGCTCCAAGAAAAAACAGGGAAAAATTGCTTTTTATTCCATTACGAAACTGAAGAGAGCGTGATACGATTACAAAAAGATACAGACGGAACATAGAGAGAATTTAGAGAGGCAAACTGGTTAACATAATGCTCGTTTAATAAATTTAATGGATTCAGGAGTAGACGGTTATGGAGGCCTTTGATAAATAGCCGATGAGTTGCGTGTTTCTGGAGGGCAGGCCATCATGTTTATAGTCTTTGTATTATGTTTAGTGAGCAATATTGAATGATGGTGTTGTTGATTTAGCGGTTTTGTTTTAAATGTTCATAGAAGTAAATATTATATACATTAATAAATTAAAATAAACTTAAAAAATGGCGTCAAAAAAGCTCCTCGTCAAAGATGTCCACTGGTAATGTACCCAAAAGACTGAAGCTGTAGCCACGTTGTATGGCAACGCTAAACCTTTGACCAAGTGTTCATTGGTTGAACTTGCGATTTTGCTGAAACAGAAGCAAGAACAAGTAACAAGTATTTAACGGAATAATTGTTCTGATGAAACTAGGAACATAAAACAAAACACGTTTCACCCGTAAGCCCTAAGTAATAAGGTTGAAATGTGGTCGACCGCTAGTGGACTCGGTAGTGCATGTGGCACATGAACAAATAAGTAAGTTCCTAATATCATATCAGACAAAAATGAAGATCGCGATCGTTACAAATCCAATAACTAATACAGTAAATAAGTCTGATCCAATACAGTACCTACTTATACCTAGAAGTAAAGTAATCAGAAAAGAAATAAAAAAAAACTAGAACTATTACGAGCAGACATTACGATCATAAAAAAGCGGAGGATAAGGTAATAAAAGTCATAAATAAAGATAACATTGAGATACATAACGTTTTCTGCAAATTGTCGATATTGATTATGACCTTGCTTGACTAAAGTAATAGGCTAACATACAGTCTAGGAGGTGTTGAAGTGTTTAACGGAAAGGTCTCCCATCAAAGTCGAAAGTTCCCATTTTCAAAGCGCTGTCAAACTTGTGGAAACCATTATAGTAAGGCTCAAAAGTAGGCTATTAACGAGGGACAAGCAAAGTGGAGTGTTGTATTAACCATTTGTTTAGGAAATAAAAAGTTAATTGCTTACGTAAGTACTTTGGTGTCATTAAGAAAGCTTTAGATATTCTGAAAGATATTAACTGAACCAAGTAACAGTCCCCAGCAGGTTAAAGTTTTTTTGTTATAACAATGTTTAGTTTCCTCGCATTTTCTTTGTGATTGCCATGAATTATTTGACAGAGTTAATTAGGTAAAAGGGACGTTGTGAAAGGTGAGTGAACGTCTGCAAGTCATCATCATATCTGCCTTTCGGCTTCCAGTCCAACCGGATGCAGCTGAATACCAGTGTTTTACATGGAACGACAGCCTATCTGTCCTCCGCAACCCAGTACTGCAAGTCCATAAGTTATAACTTACTGTGTGAAGGATGATGGCAAGAAAGGAGGTATCTGATGAGATGACGAGTAATAGAGACGTATGGAAGAAGGAGACATGCTGCGCCGACACCAAATAAATTGAGAGAATGGTAGGAGAATGGAGATGATTTAGATCACAAGCATTTTTTTTTAAACGTTGCGCCACACTGTTAATTTCTTCTGTATCATTGGCAGCTTCGTTTCAGGCACTGCTAAGTATAAAGGGTGTAAATATACCCTTAACATAACCGAAAGGCACTTGTTCTCCCCGTCTTTGTGATCATTTTGTTTCAGACCATACCTGGGATATTGGGGGTCTAAGTTCGGGATTTTTCACCCCAAAAAAAAAAGTCGATTCCAAGCAATAATTTTTGTGTTAAGTTACTTAGTTTGATGTACAGAATGCTTGGTTGACGGCTATGTGAAGGGTCTGTTTACACCTTGTATGTCTTTTATTCCATGCTTCCTTGGTCTACGTAAGCTTCTTTCAGGACATTCTCACTATCTTCAAGTCATCTCCCATCGGTGTGAAGCAGATCGATCCTAGAAAAAAAGATTCTATAACAGTTTTCTTTAAAATTCCTAGCACAGCTTAACTTCGATGGCTTAGTTTAATTCTTGTTTCCCAAACTATGCAAGCTGTTCAAGCTTTTAGCTCTTCCACTTTAGCAGCTATTTTACATAATAATAGAATTGTAAGCTGTTCTATTCAGTGTTAACAAACAAATTCAAACAAGCTGTTTAGAGAAAACGTGAGTCTTTGAAGTAATGGGTTACGTACTTTACAGTTAAAGAATATTGTTTGAAAAAGAAAAATCTAGAAACAGAATATAGAGAAAAAGAATGTTTGTAAATGCCTGAAATTGAATTCTTTATCACAATATTAAATCTTAGGTCTTTCGGTTGGCCTCTTTTGATAGACTTTTATTTTTGTCGTGAACAGTTTTGCCAGTAATTTAAACCTAAGTACCTATGTACCAGTGGCGAAGGTACCATACAACTCGATTCCTACCGGATTCCCTTTGAAAAATGGCACAGACAGTATTCTATAGACATATAATATAATCTATAAACATTTGTACTCCGGCTTACCTCTTACAAAAATTGACTCTTCGCTACTGCTATGTACATAATTTTTAGCAAAAGTAATCAAAATGTTTGCTCTAAAAGAGAAAAAGGCGCAATTTTATTAAAGTAATATTTAAGAAAAAAAATATGCGTAGCAATCTATAGTACCTATGTACATATATTACGTATGATGAATATTGCGGAACTAATAATGAATTAGCATTAAACTAGGCATTAAATCAAATCAGAACACAACCACCAACCATTAATTTATTAACAAATTATAGATACTAAATACTAACCACTAGTAAAATAAAAACATTTCTCGTCTAAAATAGCACAAGAATTGAATGCTCAAACTACTTCTGCGATTAACTATTACTCAGGTCGCTAACGATACTACGGTTGGGCCATGAAATAAGCGACTCAGGGGTAATTAAAATCTACTATAACCCGCTTGGGAAGTTTCTTGGAGTTGTACTGAGATATTAATGATACTACATTTTAATTTAATCTGAATTTAAGCGGCTTTGCTTTGTGAACGTAGTAAATATAGAATACGAAATGTTTTATTTATTATGTTTGGAAGAATTAAGCTTGTTTTATTTAGTTTTGTTATAAAGATTTACTGTTTGTTTGCGCGAGATGCTTGTATTTACTTAGGTTCCTTCTAAAACAGTATTATTACATACAATAATATGAATTATTTACCTTCATGCTTAAAAGAGAAAATAATACATAACATAATAATATAAAATCTGCCTAACATAAAAATGGATTATCTTGGGGTTTATATTAAAAAAAATCGAAAACTGCCAATATTTCACAATGCATTTCCATAATCCTAAACCAATGAAATGACGGATATAATCAAAATTAATTTATAAAGGCAGCGCCCTTCACGAACTTTTCATGAACATTTAAACGTTATTGAAAAGTTCGAGGCACATCCCTATTAAAAGCCTTTGACGCCTGTTAGGCATTTATTTCGTAATCGATTTTCTTACTTGTCTCTACTTTAATTTAATATAAAGGAGTGCATTTTGCCCGCGGTTTCACGTTTGAAAATTATCCAATATGAACATTTTAATATTTGTATAGCCTCGAGTGTCATATGCACTCGGAGATAATGTAATTTTATTAATAGTGAAAGAATTTTCGGGATCGGATCAGTAGTTCCGAAATTACCCCCGACATCTAAACTTACAAACATACAACTTTACCGCTTTTTAATAGTTGTATAGATATTATTTTGCAGCTATTAAAATAACATTCATGAAAACTTGATTATTTATTTATTTATTTATGATGATTGTTTTCAGAACTAATTTCATAAACATGTAATATTCATGGTAATTTAATGCGGTTTTAATTATTAATTTAATGTATTGCATTTCGTAAACATTTTATAGCAGGTATGTAAGCAATGCATTGTTAAAATATGTAATCATGATTTTATTATACTAACATAATTAATATAATGTTTGGGAAAGGGAGGTCTTTGCCCTGCAGTGGAACAATATAGGCTTATAATAATAATAATAAACCTATCCCAGAAATGGAGCCAATTTTGATAACACCTTCAGATGTAGCCAGAGCAGTTCGTCCGTTACCGAATAGGAAGTCACTGGGACCGGACGGACTGCACAACTTCTGGCTCAAATGGCTTAGTAGTTCACACACTTGCCTGGCATCCCAATTCCAGTCATCCTTTGCATGGTATATAATATACTTCGCCTAGTATTCTCTTCCCGTGACAGGTGGGTCACGTGATTGGCCCAAGAATACGTCATCGGTTGCGATGCTGTCGATGTGTTGCCACGGTATGTGATTGAATTACCCGATCAAAATGCATTTTTTAACTTAACAAAGCAATTGTGAACTAATAATTCAATATTTAAATTAATTTAAAACTAAATAGATAAATCACACGAGTTACTAAATAGTTAAGCTAGTTATTAATTTATTTTATTTTCATTCACTAAATGAGAGTCCCTAAATTTACTGAAAAGGACAATCAATAGTAACACAAATCGTGACGTAGTCTTGGGCCATCGTGGGAAGAGAATACCTGGCGAAGTATATTATTATACCATGATCCTTAGAGTCTGGGTCCCTACCGCAGTTTTTAACAACAGGCGTTACCCACCTGCTCCATAAGTCAGGTAGTCCGGCGGAACCTTGCGGAAAAGGCCTTGGGTTGTGCGTATAGCACCACCTGCCAAGCCTTTTCCCAACTATATTGGGGTCATCTTCCAGTCTAACCGGATGGAAAGACATGGAGCAACTGCCTATCTGACCTCCACAACCCAGTCAGTACTGAGTAATACGATGCCCCTTGGTAAGACTGTTTGTCAGACTTTTAGGCCTCTGACTACCTGCAACGATTCTCAAAGATCTACAAATGACAGCCGGGATCAACAGCTTAATCTAAACGTGCACAGAGGAAACTCGGCATGTAATGGCTAGTGACCCATCCACAGTTCAACCTAGGCAAGCGTGGCTTAACCTAAACATCGACGCGAGTGGCTGTTATTATTTAGCCACGAGCTCCTCCGTGTAATGTAACAATTTAAATAATGCGTAATATTTGTAAAGGGTTTTCTATATCGTTTTAGGTACCCTATACCGTATTAGAACATCGACAGTTCTTCGATTAATTCTGGTTCCGTGCACAGAACTGATTACCAAGCTTATACAGTTGAACTATTAATAGCCAGGATGTTTACTAGCAGCGCTAAAACTAGACGATAAATATATGAATTAGATATTGAGGGTAAGTGCTTATTTTTAGGTCACTGAATTATAAGAGGTTGGTATCGTTATCAGATGATGATGGGTATGTCCAATGATATTAAAAAGAAGATACGCTACGTTCATACTGAGCGGCGTTCAAATATCGTTGCGTTGTTACGACTGCAATAGATAATACGGAACGTATGATACAGAAAGAGATTGCGCTTGAAGTACTTAAATTACGACAATTGTCTTAATTTGTCTGCAACAATTTGAGCGCGCTAGTGCGATATCTACCTTCTTTTTATCTATAATATCATTGGTTCTGCCCATTAATAGATTAGTATAGATTAGTCGGTCAGTCTTTTTACCATAAACAGTTTTGAAATTATATTCCGTGACACCATTCTTATTCCCGTTTTCAGTAACACTAGGCGACACCTAAATGATGAAATAAAAGCGCACCTTGTTGCACCTTTGGTCGACTACTGAGCATAAGGCCCTGGGCTCGATTCCCAGGTCGGGAGAGTTATTGCGTTTTTCCATTAAAATTTTCTCAGTAGCAGCCCCGGAGTCTGGGCTTGTGTCCGGTTGATGGCAATAGGCTCGCGACACAGCACATGACACTAAACCATAACTGTTGAAATGTGGGTGTTCTATTAGGTACACCTCTGTTTAATCCTTTGGAGATTACAGGCGTGATGTAATGTTATGTATAAAAGTGCGCTGTTGTATTTTCAGCTTTTGGCGCTGTGCGGATCGTTGAACTCCAATTCAGAATATAACAGCGCTGCTGTTATGCAGGTTCTTCCTCAGGATTTTGAAATTGCAGTGGTCGCACAGAGTCATTGAGTCAACAGTAATCGCTTATTTAAGAGCCCCAATCAATATCTTTACACCCACCATACTTAATTAACAGACCGTCCCGTAACACGCCCCACCCATCCGTGTAATAGTTAAGCAACATCAATTTGTGGCTAATCTACGCTAACTGCCTGAGATCAATAAGTAATTAAGGTACACGTTACTTGCAAAAGGACCTAAGTACATGTATACAGGGTGTAAACGGACCCTTCAACCAAGCATTATGTAAACCAAACTAAGTAACTTAACGCAAAAATTATTGCTGGGAAACGATTTTTTTTTGGGGTGAAAAATCCCGTTTTTGAGTCCTACCGCAATGCACTCAAAACATTGTGCTGATGGATGGATTGAATAGTACGGGGGTCGCAGAGGTATTTAAAGGTACAAAATTTAAAAATAAAGTGAAAAAAAAGAACCTCCAATATCTCCTTAACTAGAAGGCTCCCAGGTGTGGTCTAGAACAAAAAAATGATCGCAATGACGGGTAAATCAAGTGCTTTTCGGCTTCGTGTAATCGTTTAACAAGACCAAGCGTCTTATGTGCCTTTTTAGTCCTGTAAAGGGACCTAACTACAGGTAGATGTGCCCTTTATACCCTGAATAGAGTTACGGACCATAGGTAATCACATCAGAGCGCTCTAAAAGGATGATTGTGTGTTTATTTTTGGACGTGCATGAAAGAATATTTATTTTGGGACGAAAACGTAATTTATGTTTTAATTAAAATTGTTTGTATATTTTTTGTTCGCTAAAGATCTTCAGATTTCGTAATATAACATCACGCCAATATTCCCCGAAGGACTAGGCAGAGCTGTACCTGTGCTGGCTCTGGACTTCTGGTCCAGACCTAGGCAGTACACCCACAATTCGCCATTATCATTAAAGTACCATGTCATAAACCTATTGCCATCACCGGCACAGGACTTGACTACCTGCTTCCACGTAAAATTCCTAATAGAAAAACCCAACAACACTTCTCTTATGACCTGAGAATCGAACCTCGATTTATCATGTTATACATTATCATGTTCAGCAGTTGCGCTGAATACTACTAAGTCAATAAATCGGTATCATTATTTCTAGATTAAATCTCCAGAAGATTCTCTGATAATTTCAGAAATCTGCAACAAATGTTTATTTACGAAATATGTTTGATGGTCTAAAAACCACTTAATATTAGTTCTGAACTTTTGATTGCTTTTCGATTGATGAAAGTGATTTTAAATTACAAATTGAAGATTTTAAAGTTAATGAAGTAAATATTTCTTGGAAAATTGTATTGGCTAGACGAGTATATTGGTATTCTCACCTTATCTAAGTATTACGTCATCTGTCCAAGCAAGACTATAGGAGCTATGCGGGCAACTATTACTCGTAAAATAACCCATTAGGGGTAGTTAAAGATAACGAAAACTAGTTTAATGTTTTCAGTGTTTTTCTTTCAATATTATTAATTCAAAATTAATAATTCTGGTATTTGCTGCATCCGGTTAGATTGGAAACCGACTCCAATAGAGTTGGGAAAAGGCTAGGCAGACGATTATGACTATTAATTCTAAATTATTTTTAAATAAAATTACTTAACACAGTATTTCTATCATTAACAACTGGTGGATCTTATCCTTAGGCCATACAGTCCCACTGTTGGGCTAAGTCCTTCCAGGAACTCTCTTTCTGGGCCATCCGAAATTCTGAATTGCGCTATTCTACTGATATTATTATGTATACCTGGATACACGCTATGGAATATATTCAGCTACATTGCGATTAAAAATCAGATCAAGTTCGTCTGATAAAAATAATAAAAGTATTCCATATTTATGACTTTCCTTTCATTGAACTAATACAAACACACAAATCAGAATAAGCCATTCCAAATCGCAAAGTAAAACAAATAAAACTTCGTGGACAACGAGCACTTTTATATTTAACTAATATCTACGTTTCCATATTTTCGCCACACGTGGTGAATTCGAACGAATCCAATCGATTAATTTGGCTCAATAACTGTTGCCGCTCTAAAATACGAATAATCGTTAAACCGTGTACCGAATGAGAATACTAATCGATGCAGATTGGCATTCTGCGACAATTTACACCGATCGTTAAAAAAGAGTAGTTACAGGAAAGATTGATAGTAGCCTGTGTAGGAATATCTTGAGCGTAAGCCATAATGATGAAGTATCTATTGATCGCATTCACTCAACACCCAGTTACTCACAGCGACACCAAATGGCATGTAAAGAGCCCATATATCTTGCTCCCTATTGATATACTAGGATCACTAGTCCATTACCCTATATGCTTTAGAGTGATTGCACATTACTTGACGACCAACGTCCGTAGCGAGCAGTTCTTCGCTAAAAGCTCGATTCATGCACTTTTTTTGTACATTTTTGTCCAATTTCGTTTAAACACTTTTCATTCGTCGACGGTTTTATTCGAGGACGATGCGACGTTTCAAAAGATAGGGCAACTGAGTGGATATACGATTACCGTTTAACATGAGCTCAAGCTCTACCGTTGAAACGTAATTCAAAATTTTCGTGAAGAGAATTGTAAATGAATATATAGCATATAAATACCAACTTTTTAGAAGTCGGTTAAAAAGATGTCGTGCTTTAGAAGTTTAGTAAATTGAATCTATACATATAGGTGGTTAGGTTCAACGATGTAACCTACATTATTAAGAGAGGTTCATTCAGCCCCAAAATGCTGATAGCCTATCCCATTGCCACCCCATATACAATCTACATCGTCCGATTACAGCCAGATATGGCAACCAGGCTCCGCTATACGTGGCGTATTTAGTGGTCTGTACCGAGATATACACGATAAAGGCCATACAAACGGATAATTTGCTATCACCAGGAGACCAGGACGGTATAATAGCCCATTCGCTTGGAACTGTGATACAGAGGCGATTTATATCAATCAATATTACAATGGGATATCGCAACGCTTGAATAGGCTGCAGTGAATAGTTTATGGCGTGATAGGGTTAAATTGCTGCAGATCTTAATGGTTACATGAAATTGATGGAGGATGCAGTTGTTGGATATTGTATTTTGATAACCAAGTCATTTTTGACATATCTGATAAAGAACTCAGATATTATCTTTTCTCGAAGGCTTATGGTGTTCCTTAGACCTGATGTTAATCATAATGGTATACCTATTAGACACAGCAAAGATGAATTGTCTCTATGTCCCACTGCTGGGCAATGGCCTCCCCATTATCGTTCCAGGTACTCTTCTCCTGCGCCACCTCGAACCAGAATCTGGAATTATATAAAAGAAAATGCAGGACACAGGGGATTAGATAGCCATAGACATGCTCCTAAAAAGTTGCCAACATCATCATGTTTTTTTTTTTTTTTTTTGGACGGGAATCATCATCGTCATGTCCTTGTCCCATTCAACTTGAGGTCGGCGCAATACATTTTATACTTCCATTCTTCCCTGTCCATGATGAAAAGAGATATCAGAGATATCATTAATGAATCCATAATTCTCCTCTCTATTTTTCGTCATGGTTGCGCTTTGGGGAATATTCATAAAATATTTTTAATTTTAATTTGTGAGCGCAACTAATGGTTGTGCTACGAGGAATAATTTAGTTGCACTTTGAAGAATACCCCAAAACTGCGGCGTGCAAGTCTGAATACAGTTGATAACTTTATGACTGTTTTACAAAAGATGCATATTCAATCAGTTATCATTCGATTCAACAGTTCTCTTCCAGCCTTTATCGATTGGCTTATCCTAGTCCAACATAGTTACATCCCTATGCGAGCATTGTTCTTGGAACTAGGTTACCTGTCCGGCCAAAGGGAATGGGGACGTATAAACAATCTCCAACCTCAATCATACGTCGTTATAAGGAAGTGTATGAATCTCGGATGAATTATTTATTTATCTTGCCCTCGACACGTGTAAATGGTGGTATCACTTTCTCTCTGTCTGTCTGTTGTTTTCCGTGTAAGCATTGATTGACGTGAATTCGTGCGATTTCATTTTGGGGGTTGTACTTTTTGAAAGACCGTGTGCCAAGTGTGAGTGAATTTCAGTTTAAATAAGTTATTTCATACTCCTTGATTGAAGGAGACTGGGTAGTATAATATAGTATCGCTTTAATATTATAGTTCTGCTGTTGGTACGACTCGTCAATTATTGTGTCTTGTTGTATTTCTTATATTGTTTTAAATTGGTCTTATATTTTTTTAAATTATTAAGACAGATCCTTAATTTATTGTTGATTCAAACAAGGATTAAATTGCCCGCAAGGAAAAACACAGGACGATGGACTGATTTCGAGCAAAAATAATGATGAAGATAAAAATGTATGATAAACTCACAACACCGTTTGCCCCTTTCGATCCCCAGGGGTTGAAATGGGTTCATATCTTTGAAGGTAAGCACCTTTACGGATACGCATGCATTTCCCTATTTACTCTGAAATACGATTGGAAGATATTTGAGGAATATTGCAAAACACATATACGATTTACAAGCTTTTTTGTTTAGTATTTCGTCAAAGGAGAGAGACTCGGTTCCCATAAAAATAAAATTCCAAACATGACCCTTGAAGCGTCAATTGCACAGCTGTTTTGCCGAATGAAAAAAGAAGAGATGTTTGAAACTACTATTACTCAAATTCAAGTTTAAGGCGTTTGAAAATAGGTACCATAACAGCACACAACCACACAGCGAGGCCTAAAGTTTATTCATACTGTTAAATGAAACATAGTCACAAAGCAACATATTTAATAAGATATTTCCCGTTCCTGATTGCCATAATAAAGTACCCAAAACATACTGAAACAAAACATAATGTATACAAGCGCGACAACAAAGTAAACAATTAAAAAAAGTTATTAACGTAAAAGCCTTTCGGCTGGGCCCGGTCAGCCCAGTTGTGGCGACATAGGGCTACAAGGTCAGCACACACTCATACAGGTGGCGAAGACACGCCCTGCTCTGGTTTATAGCTAAACGAAAGTGACGCACCAAATTATTATGTTTGACAGGGGAAAAGGGTCAGAAAATCGCTAATAATATGTCGTGATTGCCTGGCCGAGGGTCGAATTCCTGTCGTTTGGGCAACTATGAGCTAATTGTATTTGTAGCTGTCGAATTCGCTGTTTATCACTTCAAATCAATTATAAAGACTATTTTCAAACCCAATTATAAAAAAAACTAGAACAATAAAAACACTTTTCATTTGTCTAGTTTGTTTAAACCGTTAACTCCCACTCTGTTTTCAATTAACGGTAAACGTTCCACCGTACTGTCTGTTAAAATAATTTCTAAAAATAAACATTTTCAGTTTAGCCTAAAACTGATCTAAAAACTCAGCAAAATTAAGGCTAAACCCTTCACCTTGAAACCCTAACGTCGCCCTCATAATCGTTACACCTCAAAATGTATACTGTTACAGCCACAGAGCAAACAAAAAACAAGTACGTAAGTACTACGAAAGGTAATTTGGCGCTATCTTATTTATGTAATTACTCTAGTATTGCAAACATTTGACCGCCGTTACGGACCGTCATTTGTAACATGCCGGACTAACTAAGTTTCCGTATCAAATGCTCCTACACACGATCCGGAGTTGCGGAGACCGAGCCGCAGCGGGCGTTTGAGTACGCGGCCATAAAAACAGCTCGCAAAAATAAAATAAAAACAAACCCCATGCCCATTTTTATTCCTATAAATATGGACATCGGAAACCAAGTAATAAAGTAAGTGAAGCCACGAAAATAGCACTTGGAGTCGATAAATTGTCGTGTCCGGACACAAACTACCGGCGTAACTTAGATGCTATTTTGCTTACGTCTGGGTATCGTATACCGTAATGGCCAAACATATATTATTATGTGCAGGGAAGATTTGTAACATTTGTCGCTTGCAATGTGTCTGGTATTTAATATAAGAACAGCTCGGGTAGCCTGGACTCCGTAGAAGTGAGATTCATGCGTATTAAAGGCGAGTTACTACGAGTACATGGAAAGATGAATGTAATTTCAAAATGGCTAATAAAATCACCAAGCCTGAAGCGTACGGCTTCAAACTTCAAAGGCAACTCGTTGGTTTCATAGCCGAAAATTAATAGCATGTAGAACCTCCATCTACAGCTTATGATTTAATACCAACTACGGCCACAAAATACCAAAATGGTTCCCGAATAACGTTTTAATTGAAAATTCGACGTTTCAGATTAAATTGTTGTGGTACCTAGAAGCTTTTCAGAAGATTTGAAAGCTAGAATAGAAATTAATAATAGAACAATAGTATGTATTACATTCATTAGGGTTCACACACTCATGATATATCTATAATATAGTAAAAAGACTACCTAAAACCTCAAAATGGTTGACAAATATTGTCAGTATTTGTTTTTTATATCAGAAAAAATATACTGTCTAGAAATCAAATTTATGTTCACTTCTTTAATGTTATTTTCTCGTAAAGTTTAAGACTACATTTCACAAAGAAACTTCATGACATTGGCAAAACTTTACGATGAAGTTTCGGTTTAAAGCCTTCGGCGCTGTATATTTGTAGCCTGAAAATCGACTCGAAACTCGAACATTTTCCAATAAATGATCTACTGAGATTGGTTTAAAGACTTATATTGCAAAACATGGTAAATGAAAAATATTATTTTCTTTTCAAGGAGATTCAGTGACATTTTTTTACAATTTAATGTAATAAAAACGAGTTTCCGCTTTCTGATTAAAGCGCAGGTGTCACATTAATGCAAAGTCCACTTGGCACAAATTTTTCCCGACTTTGGAAATATTTTATCTCTATACGAATAATAAATCCCGACATTAACATCAACGTCAGCATTACTAACCTGATTCTTCGTTTAAAATGTAACCTTTTTAAACTTGGCTGCTTCAGACCGCTCCTATTTACCCTGATTTGCAAACGCTAAAGAATAATTATAGTGGAAGATAAAACTCGCATTTTTAACTGCAGTTTTCATGCAAAATTTATACGACATTAAAGAAGAGAAAATGAGACAAATAAAAGTGTTGAACAGAAAAGTAACTCGACCAAATGTCATGTTGTTTGAACTTCACGACAACATTTTGCTTTTGTTTAAGTTGGTGCACACAAAAAGATCTCAAAAGTTTCACGTCCTCTCTAGTTTTTCAACTTCCTGTTTCTAGAAGACAGACTAGAGTTTTCTGCTGAGAAAGGAAACACTTCTTTACTTAAATGACTTTTAAGTTAAGAAAACTGCTCTGATTTTTTTTTTTTTTTTTAAGTTTTCTTTTTTTGGTGGCGAATAACTTGCTCATTTTGTGTAATATCCAAAAAAGTTTTAAGTAGAAATTCATTTCAAACCAAAAGACGCGACGATGAATATTATCTTTATACACTAAAAGAAAAAGAAGAGCGTAGCAAAAACGATATAAAAAATGACAATCATTATGATGAAAACACAACTTTGTTTGTCATATCTATAACAGACAAAACTCTGCCTTTTATGTAAACGTGGTGTGCCCCGATACTTAGCACCTACTTATTGTTGAAAAACTCGTTATTGCGTAAGTAGCGAAAAGTTGATAAACAGATTGCACAATGCCTATTGTGGAATATACTTCCCCTTGTCAGGAACTTGTGTTGTGAGACAAATGTTTTTCTTTTTGTTTGTGCGAATGTCTGTAAACTTGTTTCTCAAGATAGTTGGGATAGTAATTCGGTCAATTACAAAGTGGACTACATTAAAGTACAAAGTAACTTTGAAAGTAATTGTTTTTACGATACGTCGTTTAGAATTTTATTTTTTTAAGTGAAATAACTAGCTCGTAGCTAAATAATAACAGCAGCTCGGGTCGATCTTAAGGTTAAGCCGTACTTACCTAGGTTGGTCTGTGGATGGGTGACCGCCCAATATATACCGAGTTTCCTCCGTGCCTCGAAAAGTACGTTAAGCCGGCAGTCATTTGTAGATCTTTGACAGTCTTAGGTAGTCAGAGGCTTAAAAAGTCTGACAATCAGTCTTACCAAGGGGTGTCGTATTACCTAGTACTAGCTAGGTTGTGGAGGTAAGATAGGCAGTCGCTCCATGTAAAATACTGGTATTCAGTTGCATCTGGTTAGACTGAAAGCCGACCCCAATATAGTTGGGAAAAGGCTAGGCAGATGATGATGATGAACTACCATAACATTACGGAAAAAAAATCTTTGCTCTCCATTTGAAACCGGAAAATGTATGAAACCAGCAGATAAAATAAAAAAAAAGTGGAAGTTTCCAACTCGTTATTTCGGGAGACTTGAAACAGAATAATCCCTTACAAATGATTTAAAAATGGACGTTTCCTTAAACGGATTATCCATTTTTTTGTGTTTTTCTTTCAGCTTTACAGATTAATAAATGATGTAATTCATTTTCCGAGAAGAATTGCGAAAATAGGCATCAATTTGGTTTTCATTTATGTTGTGTTTCTGTTATTGTGTTTTGGTTAGGTTTTCGTTACAGTTTCGATGCATGAGACAATCAATCACCGGGATGGTTGCATCTCTATTTGTATTGACACCAATCAAAACCAGAGCGGGATAACCTGTCCAGTTCAGCCTTTCGTAGGCTTCGTACCGCATCACTATTTCTTCATTCCAGTTTTATTCAACAGTAAAAGGTCTAGACTTAATTGAATTTGAAATTGGATGACTTTTAGTTCTAATCTTTCGGACTAGTCTCAGAACTTAGGCCGTTCTACAAACTTCACAAATTAGGGATAACTTTTATTGAAACATATATCAAGAGCCATCATTACGTTTTATCCTTTTAACCCTGATTACGCTGACGGAAAAATAAAAATGCCAACATCACAATTTAACAAATTCAGACTTGTGACATGCCCTTGTCATTAAATTATCAAAGATGTCCTAACTCACGCTTTACGTTGTTTTAGTAGAAAAATGAAGAAAAAAATAACGTTTTCAGGTCGCGCTTCCCTAGTACGAGTGTCTTGTTATTTTTGCATGCAAGTATGTAGTATATGCAGGTACTAAGTGAAGAGCCGTCAGACTGCGGTGCTAACAAGCACTACTGCTGAATTCTAAAACATCAATTGTACAGTAAAATGTGAGCAGTATTTTCCGCATAAAAACGGATATTACATTGCATTCTTTTCTCTCTGTCCGTGCTTTCATGGTTTGTTCTGGACATACGCTTTGTTTATTCAGTTATTTGTTTTTCAATCTTCAATGCGTTTTTCATACATATCGTGGAGATTTTAGGATAAGGGGTTTATTGATGTTTGTAAATACACAAAGATGGTGTTATTCTACACATGGAAGTCGTCGTTTGTAAAAGGGGTTTGAATTTAATGGCCGGCCTAATTTCCGCCATTTTCTTATTTTACAAAGTTGCGGCCATACCTAAAACCGATATTAATCGATAGCTGGTAATAATACAAACCAGTTTTGTGTGTGACAAAATGTTCTAAAGTGTCACGTTTCCGAGATATGAGCTATCAAAGTTAAAGTACATTGACTGATGGCATCTTCAGCACAACTTTGATTTGATCAGCCATGCATAAAACCTGTATCAATCGATAGAGCTATAGCTGGCATTAATACAAACAAGTTTTGTTTGTATAAGACAAAATCTTCTATATCTTGTTTTGATACCGACTATCGATTAATACAGGTGCTATGCGTGGCCGCAAATTTGAAATAAAAATGGTGGAAGTTAGGCCGGCCAGGCTTCATACAAAAATCATCCAAGCCCTTTGTTTTTATTAATTTCAGACCCTATCAAAGTTGCTTTAAAGCCGATCTAAAAATGGCAAGCATTTTCGATAGCTAACAGTATTTTCTTTCAAACTATAGGTAAGGTAAGGGTCTATTCGGTTTAACCGTTCCTACAATCAACAACCATTGTTTGCCTAACCTGTACCCGCTGGTGGTTTTATGGACTGGGTACCAAGGTTCACAGAATGATCGAGGTCAGGAACCTCGTTGAAACGCGCCTTGCACAAATATTTGTAGATTTTGATATTGTGCGGGCTTAAACCAATACCTATACCTACAACTGTTCCATTTCCCTGAACCTTATTGACGTACTTTTCATGCTTTTAAAGGTGGTTTTCCTATATCATGATCATTACTTACGATTTGATTATGTACACCTTTGTACCTTTGTACGTGAAAGCATTAAACTTTTATAAATTATCCTTCGTTGCTGTTTTCTTGTACATTTTCGGTAGGTTACTAATCAAGATTGAAAGAATATTACGTTTCTTCTCAAGCTGAAAACGACTTGCGAGGACAACAGTTATTTAAATTAAGTATCGGTTCTATCTGAAAGTGTTGTAGAGATCATAAAATTAACTACATTTTCACAATTTAAATTCAAAATCCTATAAAACGCGGTTATACCTCGTTCAAAGATAACTCGTACGAAATAAAAAGGGTGTCCTCTGATGCGTACGAGCGATAAAAATAAAGCTCATCATAACTGGGTGACTCGAATCTCATTAAACATGTATTGCATAAATAAAACGTGTGAATAAAATGTAGGTTCCTACCGCCTACAAGGTTAATAAAACCATCATCATCCAGCCACCCTTTTTCCAAATATATTGAAGTCGGCTTTCAGTTTAACAGGATAAAGCTGAATACCAGTATTTTTCATGGAAGTTAATAAGACCATATCTTAGTGGAATAAGTTTCTTTCAGAGTTTCTTTTCACAGTAGTGTCTGTCTTTCTATTTACGTCGTTTATTTTTCAGTCCAGCTAGTTAATTAATATATACATTACGCAAAGTAATAATATAATAGTTTCAAAACTACTTAGTAGTTCTTCAAAGGTATTTATTTCAGTTTAAGAAAACGTAATATTTTGAAGTCACTTCAAGGATCTGAAAATCACTTAGGTTTTATGTTAAAATTGCTGGTTTTATTAACCCCCGAAGCAAAAAGAGGGCTGTTATAAGTTTGACCGCAATGTGTGTGTGTGTGTCTGTCTCTGGCACCGTAGCTCTTAAAAGAGTGAACCGATTTGGATGCAGTTTTTTTTATTTGAAAGCTAGTTTCTTGGCGATGGTTCTTAGATACGTTTTATCAAAATCCGTGCAGCCATTTACTACATATAGGGGATGAAAGTGGAAATGAAAAATCGAATATTTTCAAATATTGGGTATATTTGAAAATATTCTAGTGGGGATTAAAATTTAAGGGCATGATGTGTATTTAATTACAATTAGACATGTGTTATCAAAATCCGTGGAGCCATTTACTAGATATGGGGGATGAAAGTGGGTATGAAAAATCGATTATTTGCAAATATACCTAAGTGGGGTATCAAATGAAATCGAATGATGTGTATATTACAATTAGACTTGTATTATCAAAACCGGCTCGGCCATTTTATTGACTTTTCAAATGTTTGTTCGCTTTTCTTTGTTGCGATTTTTTAAATTTTAAATTTAATTTTGTTATTCAGAATAAGACAAAGATAAATGGATACATAATAAATGAATTTATAACAATATATTTGAGGCCTTTTAGCTGTTTAAAATATAAATACGTAGTACCTATCCAACATTTATTATCCTAACTAGGTAATATAGCCACAATGACGTGTAAAGACATTAGTTTCTCCTCAACGACCTTAATGACTGATGTCAATAGTCCATAATGGGTTGTTATGTTCAACTATAAATGACATTTTTATCAATGTGTATCCAGAAACAGTAATATTACTCGTAACGTGTTATTCTCTAGCCATTCCCATTACATCAAGATACTTGTTATGTTTCCAATTCACTAACATGACGCCGTAGCAATAATTATTATTATTGTGACGAAACGGATAGTCCGGTGGACGGATATTGAACTACAAACCAGTATCCGGCCGGATAGTCGAGATAGCGGATAGTTTCGAATGATATGCTTACTATTTTCGGTGATGCACTGTAGGTAGTTATTTAATTAACAACATAGCCACAGTGTTGTTTTTGTTGTATATCATGCAGAATTTTTTTTTTTTTCACTATATCAGTACAGGGGGGTTACTATGACGTCTTAAAGCTGTAGTAATTCCAGTGTGGGAAAGAGACAGAGCTACACAGGTCGTCTAGCGCTAACTCATTCCCACACTGGAATTACTACAGCTTTAAGTTAAGACGTTATGGTACGCCACCTGGTGAATCCCTTCAGCTCGCTACTTATCGTCTTTGAACCGGAAAATTACTACGATCACAAATTAATTAAGTACCACCCTTAAAATTAACTGAAGACTGCTTACAAGCTGAGTCTTATATCAATATTGTCATACAATTAAGAGGGAACTTTAACCGGTAATCCCTCAGATCATTTAAATGTTTACATCTATTAATGGGTCCGCATCAATCGTTCATAGTTCGTATTTGTTTAACCCACATAGAAAGTTTCATAATTAATTTGTTTTGTTTACTAAAACGGTTACAAAGTTTCTTTACAATTGAAGGGGATTTTAATTGAGTACCTTTTTATTTATTTAGAGTTCTAAATTAAATTAAAGATTAAAGTATTGGAATTAGTTAATGATAGATTGTCTGTAGAAGGCAAAAGATAAAATTGAAAAGTATAGGATATCTACTATGCTTTTTAATTTTGCCTTTGCCCAGCATGGGGACAACATAACATAACTTTAAGTTCCCACTGTGAGCCCTATGCAGGTTGGTAAAAGTAAGCAGGAAAGTGGGACGGCAAAATATAACATAAATTTAGTTTTAGGCATTTAATTCCACAAAGCACGTGTATTGTGTACATTTTGAATATCCTTTGAACATAAAAAGATTAATTTATTTTTCTCCTTTATGGTTACTCGTGTAAGAGTTTATTAAATGTAATTCCGTCCAACTAACTTCTTCATAAAAAGCTTTTAAATCAACAAACAAACCATTACAATATATAATAACAAGAGTTGAGGAAAGAATGGCCCGCTATCTTTTACCTACCAATTTAAAATTCGTTCCCAGCAAGTTTTCATTTCGAACGAACAATAAGATGAAATAAATAATTGAATATTATTCAATCCTGATATTCTCACAGCTGAAACCCATAATAATATCATCATCATATCAGCCCGGAATCACCCACTGCTGGTTAATAGGCTTTCCCTTTTTTCTGCCACACTTCCCGGTCACTTATCCAGGTGTTTCCCGCGACTTTGACGATGTCGTCGACCCAACGAGCTTTAGGACGGTCCTGGTTTCTTTGGCTTAACTTTGGCCACCACTCGGTCAAATCCTTGCTCCAGCGGCCATCTCTGCGTCAGCCAGATGTCGGGAGCTCAGGCCAGGATTTTCTCGATCCAATACGTCACTCGAGGGGCATTCGAGTGGCTCGTGGCTCAATAATAACAGCCGCACAGGTCGATCTTTGAGATTACGTAGAGGTCAGTCCGTGGTAGGTCCGTGGATGGATGACCATTCATTACATACCGAGTTTCCTCCGTGGCTTGAAAACACGTGGCACGCACACTATGCCGGGTTGGTCCCGCCTGTCATTTGTAGGTATCTTTGACAATCATTACAGGTAGTCAGTGGCCCGAAAGTCTGACAACCAGTCTAGTCAAGTTGGTAATCTCCACAACCTAGCTATTACTGGGTAATCCCAGTACTAGCTGGGTTGTGGAGATCAGATAGGCAGTCGCTCCATGCGAAAAACTAGTATTCAGCTGCTTCTGGTTAGACTGGAAGTCTACCCAAACATAGTTGGGAAAAGGCTATGCAGCTGATGATAACTAACGTCTAATCGGAAGAGTCTTTGATTATTTATATCTGATAAAACTGTTTTCTTACATCACTATCTAGGTATTCTAAAGTTAGCATCGTAATAAGAGTTGTTATCTTGTTAAGTGACTTTTTCATGGGAATTCAAACTTACCTTTCAATAATACTAGTTTTGAGTTATGTAGTTATCAGAGTTTCTCAAGAGTCTATTTCCACGGGCCTTATTGCCACTTATTTTTTGTCTCAGAACCCTTTTTACCGTTGGTACCTATTAGATAAAAAAAGGTTTTATTTGATTTTTAGCCGTAGTCTTCTATCCTAGTTGAGTGTTTTGAGATACATGTGCTTACAACCGCTAGACAGGTACTTCTACATCATCTGCCTAGACTTTTCCCAACTATGTTGGGATCGGCTTCCAGTCTAACCGGATGCAGCTGTATACCAGTAGTTTACATGGAGCAACTGCCTACCTGACCTCCAATATATATACCCCTTGGTAAGACTGGTTGTCCGGCTTTTTGTACCACTGCCTAACGACTGTCAAAGATCTACAAATGACAGCCGGGACCAACCTATTAACGTGCTTTCCGAGGCACAAAGGAAACTCGGTGTGTAATGGGCGGTCACCCATCCACCGACCAACCTAGGCAAGCACGGCGTAACCTAAAGATCGACCCGAGCGGCTGTTATTATTTAGCCACGAGCTCCTCACGCTAACCAGGTACTTCTACGTACTATGAAATTCCAATGATCATAAAAACAGTTCTGCAAAACAAAATCTGAGCGAAGAAAATAAAACATATCTGAAAAACAGTTTAACGGTTGAACGGCTTCCTAGTTGAATTTTAAAATAATCGATTTATTTACAAAGATATTAGCTACCCTCGTTAAAAAGCGCCGACGTAGCGACGTCTAGGGAATTCTCCTGAATGTGATAAAATGTGCTTGTTCATCTGCTCACCCTATTTCTATAGCACGTTGCTGGGAATTATTCCCAGAGGGCATCAATGTGTGCGGAGTCAATACAATTCGAAACAATCATGTTTTGAATACGACAAAACATACATAACACCCACGCATGTAGCTGACACGTGTTTATACTTAAGGGTATCTATTTTTAATGATGTCGACACTCGACTATTGTAATATTGATCTCCTTTCTTCCACAAAAGATTTTCAGCTCTTGGCAACAGATCGCTTTGCCTTAATGAATTATTTTTGCGGTATTCAATTTCAGCTTTCAGAATTTTATCCGGATTTTTCCTTAATTCAGACCTCTGTGTATAAATAAAAGATACATTATTGTTTATATTATAAGTCCTACAGAATACATTCATTATCTACCCTAGCCTTTTCCCAAGTTTATTGGCGTCGGCTTTCAGTCTTACCGGATGCAGTTGAATACCAGTATTTTACATAGAACGACTGCCTATCTGATCTCCACAACCCAGTTAGTAATGGGTAATACGGTCCCCTTGGTAAGACTGTTTATCAGACTTTCAGGCCACTGGCTACCTGTAACAACTGTCATAGATCTACAAACGACAGCCAAGACCAACGTCTTAACGTGCTTTCCGAGGCACGGAGGAAACTAGGTATGTAATGATTTTCAAGTATCCACAGACCAACCTTGGCAAGCGCGGCTTAACCTTGAAGATCAACCCGTGCGGCTGTTATTATTAACCCACAATCTCCTCTCTTCTCTCTCTCCCCACAGAATATATTAATTATACTAAAAGTGTACTTAAGTTTTATGTTCGATGCCATTCATTAACTTTTACTACCAATGTCTAAGTACTTTGTGTACTTCTGCCGGTACCTACTGACACTGGCAGTAGTTGACAGAAATTGCTCCTAAAGTGCATTTGGGGTTTCATAATTTCTATGCTTATGATAAGAAAAACCTCATCTTGATACACACAAACTTTCAGCTAAACATATTGATACATACATACATAAAGTCAAGGCTTTTTCCCATGGTAGACAAAAACCACAGAACGCCTGTTACGATCCTTACATACTCCTTTTGCCTCAACCACGTTCATATATCTGGTCATACACGCAGACCGGTTGCGAGTACTACGCACCTAACCTTTCTGAAGTACCTCACCAATAAGGTCAGTGTATGTCCCTTAGAGGTGAGCGTTGAATTAATGAACGGTTTTTCTTAACGACTTTTCATTCGTCAATGTGTTAACTGTTATTCATTAATGAAAAAACAGGTTAAAAATATTAACTGTCAATTTACGTCAACGCACTCAATGCATTATTTTATTAGTTTCTGAGAATTTAGTCTCCTTCGGAAATATTCGTTACTTTCGGCTGTTACCGAACACCGGCGCGTCAATGCATCGGACGCGGGCTTGTGCGTGTGTGATGATCTTTTAAGTACGCCTGGATCTTTCGCCAGTCCTAACTGGCTGGGTAAAGCATGAAAAGCTAGGAAAAAGTACGAAGGAAATGTCATTCCAGTCCAAAAAAAAAAACTAAATTCTTATCAAATCAGTCAACTTTAACTTAATCTGCAACAAGATTGTCAGTGATCAAAAACGTTGTCATATTAAATTGACGATTACCGCTAACGATTGAAGTTTTAAAACCTGTTATTTATTTAACAGCTTTTTTAACCCGTTGACCATTAATGATTAACAGTTAAATTACATTAACTTAAAAACCGTCAATGACCCATGCCCCTTCTAGGGCGTTACCCCTCCCGAAGTCCAGACGTAACCACTCACATCTGCTTTGTAAATACCTTTTGTTAGTCGCCTTTCACTCACCCTCTCCACATGACCAAACCGAACATATTGGTAATAACAGTGAAACAAAACCAAATGTATGTCAAGGAAGTAGCCTTGAATACTGTCGCAATATGAGATAAATGAATCACAACGGGCATTAATTTCAATTGCCCGAACACTATCGCTAGAAAGACATTCTGGTTATTTGCCAAACGGAATGGCCTTGCCAAATATCGTCTGATCATATCAATTGTAACGTTCGGAAAGAATCACGAGGAGCGAACATGAAATCGATCTGAAATATTTGAACGAGATTTTGGTTCTGTGATTACAACATTTTTGGTGGAAATGGTGAAGGGTTTTATTTTAGAATTACAAAGGGCTGAAAGTGGAAAAGTCTCCGTGCCTCGGAAAGACAGTCGCTCTTTGTAAAATACTCGTATTCAGCTGCATCCGGTTATACGGGAAAACGAGCAAAACTTAATTCGGAGAAGACTAGGTACCTAAATTATGCCTTTTTTTTTATATAATAAATTGTTACTCTGTTCATCAACAAAGATACTTTAATAATTAAAATTATAAAGACAAAAATATGTAAATAATTGAAAATTAATTCCAAACCAATTAAGGATTTTATGTAGATTTGATGTGAGACTCCAGAGATTAGGATAACCCTTTCAAATAGCGCATTTATTTAAATGCTTTTAGAGTTTAAGTACTAGCCTTGGTCCCTACGCCATTAAGCATGCCTCTGAAACGTAGGGTTCCCAGATGTATGATTTTCTTTCCTGAGAAAATATTTTTTTCTTTTTTTAAATGTGCAGTGTACTTTACTGAATTTATTAATTTTGTATTTATTAAAAAACAATGTATTTTATTACAAACCGCTTTTTTTAGCTATAAGATTAGAGGAAGACCGAAGAAACGACGGATGGACTGTGTGAAGGATGATATGGCTAGAAAGGAGGTGACTGCCGAGATGACGAGTAATAGAAAAGTATGGAAGAAGACATGCTGCGCCGACCCCAAATAAGTTGGGATAAGGGCAGAAGAATCAGAATCAGAATTTTATTTGCTATGAAAGTAGGTACTGGTTAGGTGTTGTACATAAATTAATGAGATCGGCTACAGTCTACCTTACGGCGTGCAAATTATTACATAAGTTAAAACATTAATACAAATCAAATAATGTCAACAAAACAAAAAAATTAAAGTGAACTCAATTAATAATATTATAGTCAGGTCCATTAGTCTCACATGGTCAAATTTGCAGTTAATTATAACAATCATAATCTGGATAAATTCTTATCATTTAGAAAGTCTCGTCACTGATCAATAACATTTGTCTAAAAGTAGTGCAGTTACTTTACATTTAAAACTGTTTATTGGGTAATTCTTAAAACCATGAGGTATTTTATTATAAATGACAGGTCCCATTGTCATAACACTTTTCCTTAACAGTGCTGTTTTGTAATTTTCCGAATGTAGCAAGCTCTTGTATTGGGATCTCAAGGGGCCAGAATGATGATGATAATGACATACGGTTTTTTTTTCTCATTTATGGAAATTCCGGACACGGAGAGCAGCGGAGAGCAGCGGTGGCCCAATAGTGGCGAACCCGACTTACGAACAGTTAGTTGTGGGTTCGAACCCAGCCAGGCGCAATTACTTTGTGTAATTTATTTCATCACCACTGCTCTCAAAACGGTGAAGGAAAACATCGTAAGGAAACTGGCATGTCCTAAAACCAAAAATTCGAAGACATTTGACATCTACCAACCCGCACTGGGCCCGCGTGGTGGATTATAGCCCATTCCCTCTCATGGAGAGGAGGCCTGTGTCCCAGCAGTGGGAATATTATAAGCTGATTATGCTTATGCTATGCTGGACACGGACCTAAAATTCCGGATATGTCCGGAAAATTTCGGACGTACGGCAACCCTACTGTAACTAAAGTATACTCCTCAAAAACGTTATGGATATTGCAAAAACAGTTTCATTGGTACTTCAGTAAACATTTACATAAAGAAGAATTCCCGCCTTGGGAAATGTATGTTTCAAATTAATATCGTCGTTTTTCATAAAAATGTACGTATGTATTGCCAAGTAAAGAGTTCACGTAGCTCATAAATAATAGAACAAAGTCGCACGTAATGAGGACAAGTGTGTTGAATGCCAAAATTGCTTCTTTTTGTACTAAACGACTTCCTCGAGGGGTCTGATTGTCGCAAACACTATCACTTAGATCTGAGCTAAAAACATCTTTAAGTTTAGTGGGTCAAAGTTGATTATACCTTTCAATTATATACTGGATTAAATGCTAAGCCAAACCAATCCGGTTTTAGAATATTAAAACGTTTTTTTTAATTTTTTTCGTTAGTTTCAAAACAAGCTAGTCAACTAAGCAACATCTAATTGGATGACTAAATATTATAGAATGTTGGAATTTGAACTCTCGTCCAAGAGTTATGAGCATTGAGTATTATAACATACTTTTATTTGTGTAGGAACGGCTTAGTGTTTGTGAAAACGAGCTTAAGAGCTTGTGTTATGCGTAAAACTAATTAAGCCGTCTTAATGATAAATAATGAAGAACTCAAAATTAAGCAACTTAATTAGGTTCTTCATCACTTTCCTTAAAGAATTAATATAAATACTCTACTCAGAAGAAAAGCACCGAAAACAGCAATTTTTAATCGTCAGTCGACTTCAGTCAAGTCTGAACTTTAATTTAACAGAGTGAATAACACAATAAAAAGTTTGCAGACTCAAAGATTGTTATTAAAGTGTCGAGCTACATTTTATTTTAATTTTTATGGAAATGAATTGCTTGAATATTAATTTTCACATCCATTTTCGACTTTAACTCAATTGTACGCTGAAACTTTTAAAACGTGGTGGCTGCATTTACGACACCACACATCCCACCTGACGTAACGCAATATTCTGTACCATGCGAGCAGATTAGGATATATATCGCAGTATGATAGCTTACTAGACTAGTCTGGTGAAATAATTATAAAACATTTTATAGTGCCAAAAGATCACCAAAATTAAAAAGTCATTTTAATGTGAAATTGTTACCAAAAATTTTACCTTTAACCGGAAGACGTTGCGTTGGAAGGCCTCCCACCGTGGACCGATGACCTGGTAAAGGTTGCAGGGATCTGCTGGATGCGAGACGCACGGGACCGGTCAATGTGGCGACACTTGGGGGAGGCCTATGTCCAGCAGTGGACGTCTTTCGGCTGAAATGATGATGATGATGATGATGATACTATTTAACCAGATTACTATATCCTATTTAAGTATCCTAAAACAAAGAGATGGCGCCATCCCCTTAAACCTAACTTGTCCGAGTCGGGATGCCCGAAGTCCCGAGCGCGCTTCGTTTGCTCTTGCCAAATTATAAAGGGTCTAACTATTCATACACGAAATATTTTCAGGGAATCATCTAACGGCTATAACAAAGGATTTTTTTTTTTATCTGAGTATATTTTTTTATAAAAAATAAATAATTTGAAATTACTTGACCCACAAAATAAATACTTTCTCCTTATTTTTAAACATCCATTACGGTAGTTTACTACGTCGTATTTACCTACTGTCATTGTAGAATATGGGAGTAAAGGTTTTATGCAAAAAGTCTCAAAAAATTTTAGAATTAAAATAATTTTGTAAAAAAAAAACACTCAGATAAATTTTTTTTTCGTTGCTATGGCGACATTACGACTTATAGAAGTTACTCTTAAAATATTTCGTGTATGAAAAGTTAAACCTTATATAATACTTATAATTTTTTCACAAGATTAGTCTAGTAAGATAGTTGTAAATCGCTTTCATAGTTACTATCTTCCGGGATATAGCTATATCTCTATGGATATAACTATATCACGGCTATAACTATCTTACTGTGACATATATACAAAATCGACAGCCCAACAACAACCCTCGGGCAGTAAGGCACTAGACACTACATCCTTCTTTCTGACTGTAGTATGCAATGGAGGATGAGAAACTTTACATCTCCACACTCCTCCTGAAAAAGGTAAGAGAAGCACCTTCCTCATACCTCTATAAGATTGTTACACAAACTTAATCACAATAAAAAACTATTTTCCGATAAAAAACCCGATTAAAACAACTGACCCATTTTCAAGCTAAAATTTAAAGTGGCTCATGTAAATTTTCCCCCTCACAAGCGAACGATCACGTTTCATATTAGCGTCATTTTATAATAACACTGCTTACATTAATGCATTCACATGATCCCCTCTTCTTCCAATTACGTCATAACGAACGATGTATTCTTCCCTGAACAACAGGAGCGCTAGTTTATAAGTTTAATAGATTGGAGGTAATGGCAAAACTATAGTCTAGGTCTTATGCAAGTAGGGGAAGACCAAAGAAATGATGGATAGCTTTTGTGAAAGTTGATATGGTAAAAAAGGGGATACTACTGAGATGACGAGTAATAGAGAAGATATAAAGGGTGTAAAAAGACTCTTAACGAAGCCGAAAGGCACTTGTTCTCCCCGTCATTGCGATCATTTTGTTGTTCTGGACCATACCTTCCTTCCATACCGGAACCTTCTAGTTACGGAGATAACGAATACTACTTTTTAAGATTTTAACTATTCACCCCAAAAAAAAGGCGTTTCCCACGTACGGTGACTTAGTTTGATGTACAAAATGCTTGGTTGACGGCTTCGTGAAGGGTCCGTTTACACCCTATAAGAAGAAGACATGCCTACACCGACCCCAAATAAATTGGGATAAGGGGTATTTGCCATTTACACCGTTACAGCCGTTTAAACATTTTTTTAAACGGATAACAGCTGATAGGTCACAGGCGCGAGCGCGCGTATTTCATACGGCTGTTGTGTTATTGTAATAAAAGTCCATGTATAAAAAAAGATGTTTCTTTGGGAAAGTTGTTTGTTATCATGACTACAATCACGTGTTTAAGTATCAGTCACTAATTACCAGTCACCCTATATAGGTAAGCACGAAACCAATTAAAAGTACCCCTTTCCAGGTATTAATGGCAGAAGAAAATGTATTAACTTTCTAAAAACTTAAGGTTGTCAGTGATGAATCTAGTATCAAGCGTCCCGGCTATGACTGATACCCGATACGCCTACCGAAGGTATTGATGGCACTTGTATAATCGATAGGTACCTATGTGCTTACATATAATGGGTGTAACTAAAAGTACCCCTAACGAAGCCGAAAGGCACTTGTTGTTTCTATCAATGCGATATTTTTTTTGTTGTAGACCATACCTGGGAACCTTCTAGTTACAGAGATATGGTGGATCAAACTTCCAACTTTTTCTAATGTTATACCTTTACTTTAAATACTTTCACGACCCCTGTACTATTCACTGCATCCATTAGCACTATTTGTGTTGATTGTGTTACATCGAGTCCTACCGTAAAACGTGATTTTTTACGCCAAAAAAAAAGTCGTTTCCCAGCAATAATTTTTGCGTAGTTTCTTAGTTTGGTGTACAGAATGCTTGACTGACGGCTTTGTGAAGGGTTCGTTTACATTCTGTATATGCTATAACCTCTTAACATTGAGGGAGATACTATCTTTAAGCTTAAACAATGCGATCGCATTTCATCGAGTACCCAGAATATATCGAATTATTATTAGTAACATCTTGACTCGACAACCCGCAGAGTGTAGTGTACCCAATTATCTGTATTCTGTTTGAACCACAAATTCGAGGAAATGGCTAAATGGGTGTACGCAACACCCACATGTAGAAGGTCTACCTACCTATATCACGACACTGTCTTGATGTATGAAATACAAGCGAGACGTTGTGTTACATCCAAATCTAATCAATACAAACTATAATCACGAATTTCTTCGCCACATAATCCATATAAAGACACCTAGAAAATAGGAATCATGAGAAACGTCGAACAAACGAAAACCCAGAATCCTTTCAGAGAATAAATGTAGCAATAATAAATCTTTGTTTGTCTGAAGACGGAGCTTGAGAGATTGAATCTCAGTTATTTGGATTTGTTAGGGTCGGAAGATCCGTCAAAAACTGAAGAGATTATGTTTAAATTTATATTATTTATACGAGAGAGTCTAGATGATCGTGTAGAATCTTCATCCGTTTTGCATAATCAGACACATCATCATGAATTTTATAATTTGGAGGCATTAAAAAACCTTTCTGCGCTTACTTATTTCATTTTATATAAACTTTGACGTTGCAAAAGACATAAATAAGGTCTATCTTTTCATACACGAAATATTTTAAGAGTAACTTCTATAAGTCGTAACAACATAGCAACGTAAAAAAAATTCATTGAGTGTTTTTTTTTTAGGAAATTATTATAATTCAAATATTTTTTGAGACTTTTTGCATAAAACCTTTACTCCATATTCTAACAATGACAGTAGGTAAATACGACGTAGTAAACTAGCATAATGGATGTTCAAAAATAAGGAGCCAGTTTTTATTTTGTGGGTCAAGTAATATTTAATTATTTGTTTTTTATAAAAAAACCCTTGAAATGGCTTGCTTATAGCCGTTAGATGATTCTCTGAAAATATTTCGCGTATGAATAGTTAGAATTTATAGAGTACATTTCTCGTCATATAAAAATTATATTTGACCCAGAGCTGCACAATTTCGTAAGAAAAAGCACAGCTGGTGTTGTGATTCTTTTTTTATCTTGAGATTCATTCATAGCTCCGCTCAAATCTACGCAATACAAAGGCAAATCCCTTTCAGTTGTATGCTCTCATAAAAATAGGAAGCCGAGCTCATCTTCCCGAAATCCTGGACCTTCCACGTACACAATGGATCACGTTCACACTTCAGCAATAACTCATACTCTAATAAACATTCACAGCCACGCGTGACAGATTTACCTATGTTCACCAGCGTTCACCAGTATTCGCCGACATTCACCAACATTTTTCCCCGAAGAAGACACTCGGCCAATATTGGAACAAACCTTGGTGCAAACATCTTATACGAGACAAAGGCACGTGCCCGAATTTTGAAAGCCAATAGATAAAAGCCGTAAATCTTGACACACAGATATATTTTCCTTTTATATTTGTGTCCCTTCTTTTACTTACGATCTACTCAAAGTGCTTATGAAATAAGTGCGAAATTATTAAGTTTAGTGATAGGAGTCAGACAAATCGATGCTACCTGTTAAATGTGTTTCTTATAACAGATTTTCAGAATAGTTTTCTTTTTTCAATCTTCTGTTCTATTTCTAGATCAAACAGTCAATAGGTTTTTTTTTAATGTTTTAAGTGCGAGTGGTAAAAGAATACTCATAAAATAATTCATAAAAGGTCCAAGAATTTAATTAAACGATCAAATAAGTAATTATTAGTTCCTAATAAACGACTACTACGGGAAGTAATTATAAATTATTAATTACTAAGGGTTGTTCGCTCAACTACAAAAGGAAATCAGCATTGTTAGTAACAAATGTTAGTTCAAACAATGGAACACAATGTTACAGTTCTATATTTAACTATACTAGGAGTACAGTATGTGATAAAAGGTATGAGATACATTATTACATCAAATAATAATTAGTTTGAAACTGTTGTGACATAAAACAATTTTCTGCGGCACCCGTTTCTCTGACCGTCGGAGAAAATTAACCAAGTGGCAAGCTGTCAAGTTGACAGTTAGTAAGTGAGTAAATTACTTGGTAGTTTCAGAGGATCCGACCTGAGTGTTCGGAGCAACAAAGTTGTATTTGATCAATTTGTGCTTCAAACTGCTGACGGCGCGGCGACGTTTAGTGTTCTGGATTGCACAGGTACATTCACGACGTAACATTGTTTATAATAACAATACCACACTATTGCTACAGCTGGGCAAAGGCCTCTTCGTACACAGTCAAGGCGCGAGCATTGATCACCTCGCTTACTCAAGACTGGTTGACGATTTCAGTCTTAAAATTAAATTTTCTTTCACTAATGTCAATGATGTCCAAGATAAATTTAGAAAGTACATATGAATTAAATGTTACTTGCTCGGGTTTGAACCCACAACCTTGTGCATGAGAGGAATTTCTACTTCAACCCCGATGCACTGGTTAGTCGGTAAACTGGAACCCAGTGTTCTCCATCTCACAATATGCCCTGAGGCTCTGGCAAGTTTACAATGAGCGTTTCCCGAATAATATTAATTCTGCAGACACTACAAATTTCACTCGCAACATAATGTAATGTTAAAAACCAAACATCCATTTTATAATTCTAAAACATCATCAGCAATGGTCCACGTTCCTCATGGACGACATTACCAAATTACCTAGCTTTTGAGTTGACGTAATAAGGTCGTATATAAAGCGTGCACAGTGTGTACACTTTCGGCTGAGCTGTAGTAATCATACGGAATATTTCATGATGACTAATTGGCTAATAGGACGTTATTCACTGGTGTTTGTCTGTGCGCTTGAATATAAATTTGCTTCAGTACCGCAGCCAATTTGGAGTAAATTAGCCTAAAATTTTGCACTCGGAAACTGTGAGCTGTAATAAATTTATTTTCGTACATCTGTTACATTAAATAAATTTGTTATGAAATATTTTAATTCGTGAAAAGTTCTTTCATTACAAAAGCCTATTGTAACATAAAGTTTTCCTTTGTAAGAGCTTGAAATTTATTACATCTTACGCAACGAGCACCTTGATCTCGGATTTTCGCAGTATTCATGCGTCACTCCGTAGAACTACTTACCTACTCTTTACCTAGCGCTAGAACATCAATCATACGAAACGTATATATTCCAAGGCAGGAACGTTACTATATCCATAATGTACTGCGACTAGCTCGCAGACCATATGACACAGCGCACATGAGAAAAGCTATTCAATTTCGGAAAATTAATTACAAATTTTCACCTGTGCGCAACCCTCAGCGCTACGCGTCAGGGGCCGCAGCACAGCAGCACAAAGATTGAGAATTATTGAAAAGTCTGTACGCATTACATATTTGGGGGTATTATCCTACTGTTCCCAAATCCGCTGTAACTCAGCGCCACGCTGAAGCCCAATAAGACGGCGTTAATAAATCATCTTGACAGGTATTACTTCGCACCTTGAGCGGCGGCGTAATTACATCAGACCTACTCCGATATTCAAAATAAACAGATCGTGTAATGAAGATGATTCCAGTGTCGGTTTACGGGGAACTATCTAGTTTAATTTGAACTTTAGTCAAGTTTAGTATTATAGTTCTCGGTCTATTGGATCCTGGAAACATTGTTTCAAAAGGTTTTTGACCTAGATATTGTTATGCCTTAGGATAAAGCTTTGTATTTTGTTGCTAAGACTAACTTATTGACACATTAATTTGACTAATTATCTGACCACACATTCAATTATTTAAATAAGGGCTGGTGACAATAACACGATATAAATCAGAATAAAAAAACAAATGAAATATGCAGACGTCTCGCCATATTTTAATAAGCTTGATTAAAACAACAAAATGCATTCTGTAAATGATGTATTCGTTTACAGAATGCATTTTGTTTTTTAATCCTTGAATTTGAGCTCGTGGCTAAATAATAACAGCCGCTCGGGTCGATCTTAAGGTTAAGCCGCGCTCGTATAGGTTGGTCCGTGGATGGGTGACCGCCCAATACGTACCGAGTTTCCTATGTGCCTCGAAAAGCACGTTAAGCCCTTGGTCCGGTCCTTGGTACATCCTTGACAGTGGTTACAGGTAGTCAGTGGCCCGAATGTCTGACAACCAGTCTTACCAAGGGTATCGTATTATCCAGTACTAACTAGGTTCTGGAAGTCAGATAGGCAGTCGCTCCATGAAAAATACTGGTATTTAGCTGCATCCGGTTAGCCTGGAAGCCAACCTCAACATTGTAGTAGGGAAAAGGCTAGGCAGATGATGAATCCTTGAATTTGACTGTCAAAACTGTGGAAAAAAAAATCGAGGGAATGATTATGCTCCACACTTGACACCGCAATAAAAAATTGAATTGATGAAAAAATCGAAAGTCACCTAAAGACAGGTACAAGTAAAGGGTTTCTTTCATACATCTACCTGACACGGAAGTTAATACGGTCGCTAAGCTTTTCGGTAAACCACGACGATGGAGACCGACCGAATATCAATTTTTGAAGCTTCATCGCACACTTCATATGAAAGGTTCTTGACTGTAAAGGTACCTTCATAATCGAGGTTCCTAACAGTCAATATGGGTTTTTAAAAAGAGCTACTTAATGAGTTCGGGGAAGTGCCTTTAGGCCGCTTGTACATACGTTTTTGTCGTGAAACTCTGCGGTTGATTCGCCCTGTGTAGGCACGGTCAATACTCGTTGAAAAGGAAGGACCCTCCGACCGGATGGGTTATGTGTCTGGTAGGCATGCATTTGCTTATCTTGCGGATAAGCTTTGATTACGCGATACATTAGTTTTCATCTTTCGCGATGCATTAGTTTTCATCTTTTGTGTCTAATGTCGCACCGCAGTTCCGCTAAAAAACGTGTATGTACTAGCAGCCTTTTTTTTTTTTTTTTTATCGATTGGACAAATGACCCCCCCACTCTGGGCGGAACGGAAGGGAGTGTTAGACTTGTACTGACTAAAACCCATCCATGTTCCTTCTTTGCCCTTTGTGTTCCAGGGCCACGGTTTCTCTTTCGAACAGTCCCGCAGCTCTAGCAGGCATCTGCCCATGCGGACCCCTACTCGGTTGCTGACATCTCTTTGAGGCGCGCGTGGAACACGAACGGCGCCGTCGACACGGCCTGTCGTCATAAGACTGCCGGACGGCGAGCTAGCCCATAACTCGCCGTCCACAGGCCCGCGCCTACGGTGGCCGGGAGCCACCACGTGACCCCCGACGCCCAGGGCGTCTCCCGCGGCGCCTGGGTCGTGAGATTCTTTCCCTCTCACGTCCCGCCACCATGTACTAGTAGCCTTACATCCTCGATTTTGAGTGAAAAATTCAAAATATGGTGTGTACTCAAATACAAACAAAAATTGATAGAAAGTAAATACGTCCATACCGGTCTTATTTACTTCCTATAAATTTTTATACAATGATTTTCATACTTGTTATCAAAGAATTTTTACGTAACCAAATATTATCCTAATCCTTTTTTTTACTCGAAAACTTAGATTGAGTGAACCCGAATTGATTGTCAAATTCTTAATAAACGCGAGCGAAGCCGCGGGTCAAAGATAGTGGTTTCATAATTACTTAGATGAAAAATGTGTATTATCTATTATATTATTATTATATTATATCTAGCCCACATTCTCCCACTGCTGGGCAAAGGCCTACAGCCATTCCTTCCAAAGGTCACAAAATAAAAATAATAATATAATAACATATTGTTGTTTTTCTCAAATGGGTTATATTACTTAACGATTTATATTACTTAACGATGCAAAAAAGCTATTGAAAAATATCTGAAAGCACTAGACTACAACAGCACTGAAAATCTACTTTAAAACGCTGTTATAAACAAGGCACATAAATAAATTAACAATATAGCACACCTAACTGCACACATACAGCAACATACATAAAACATATACACATATACATATACATATACCCATACCCAAACACAGACAATTCCATTAATTGGTAACTTAATTAATATAATTATCTGTACTATGACTTATTACCTATACAGTATGTAATCAAACTGCTGCTATGTGACTTGTAACTGGAACCTTGTGGGAATCTGTTGTTCTAAAGTTGAGGAAGACTATCCGCTCGTGATACAGTTTATACTAGTACGAGGGGATAGGGCGAATCAGTCTAAAGACAGCCAAACCATCTTTATATTGTACCATTTCACATTCAACTATCTGTCCACTTTGTGTTTATTATTAAGTTACTCTGTATGGTTGTCTCAAATTCGTGAATAAATTTATTATTATTATTATTATTATTATTTAAAAAAATATTTATATCCTATTTCTAAATTGTCATGCACCTACAAGGCATGAATTTTTCATTTGTGGCATCCATGCAGCTGATATTTCTGGCCAGTGTTCATTCGACACCTGATAGACGTGTCCTGTCTAAAGCCATTTTCCCTCGACAGTTTCCCCGTCTATATCGACGATTTGAGCTCTACTTTTGCTGAGGTTTTTTATTTCTATCACTCTTATATTATAAGGTACATTTTATAAACCGAATCTAAGTTTTCAGCCATCTGCCTAGCCTTTTCCCAACTATGTTGGGGTCGGTTTCCGGCCTAACCAGATGCAGCTTACCTGTACTTTACATGGAGCGAATACCTATCTGACCTCCACAACCCAGTGACTTGGTAATACGATGCCCCTTGGTAAGAGTGGTTGTCAGTTTTCGACCGTCGAAGATCTACAAATGACATCAACAGGTGTAAACAGACCCTTCACGAAGCCGTCAATCAAGCATTCGGTACATCAAACTAAGTAACCCTACGCAAAAAATCTTGCTGGGAAACGACTTTTGTTTTTGGGAAACTTGTGAAAAGGCTAGAACTTTGACCCTCAATATCTCCGTAACTAGAAGGTTCCCAGGTATGGTCCAGAACAAACAAGTGAACACAATGACAGGGAGAACAAATGCCTTTCGGCTTCGTTAAGGGTCTATTTATATCCTTTATAATAGATCACCCATCCAAGGACTGACTTCGGCAAGCACTACTTAACCTTGAAAATCGACTGCATTATTGAGCCACAAGCCCCTTATAGCGTCGGGGGTCACGTGGTGGCTCCCGGCCACCATTGGCGCGGGCGTGTGGACGGCGAGTTATGGGCTAGCTCGCCGTCCGGCCGTCTTATGACGACAGGCCGCGCGTTCGTGATCCAGTGCGCCTCAAAGAAATGTCAGCAAATAAGCATGGGCCGATGCCTGCCAGGGCTGCGGGACTGTTCGAAAGAGATACCGTGGCCCTGGAACACAAAGGGCAAAGAAGGAACATGGATGGGTTTTAGTCAGTACAAGTCTAACAGTCCCCTCCGCTCCGCCCAGAGTGGGGGGGGGGGGTCATAAGATGATTTCCGATCCGAAAAAAAAAAGAAAAAAAAGGCCCTTATAATCTAAGTTTTTACTACAGTGACAATATTTGAAGTTATAAGCCTAGGTTTATAGGCTAGCGAATATTTTCTTATAATATTCCAAAAGTCTTTTTCAGCGAAAATCGCTAAGCAAACGTACCTACTAAAATAACAGAGTAAAGTAGGTAGGTACATATAAAGTATATCAGCGGATTTTCCCAATTTCGCTAAAAGAACCACAGTCATTTGTTTACTTTACTCTTGCGAAACGAGTTGAAACAAATTTCAGTGCGTTGTCGAGCGTTTAACATTCTTCATGGGGCCTAATTTAAACGGCGGAATACAAAACAAATTCGTTTTCTTTTATTTTTATAAGGACGTGAATGTGAACGTTATTAAGGAGAGTGAAATCATGTGTAAACATTTTAGGAGCTCTTTTATTTTTCCTTCTTTATTTAGATTGTACATTTTTTTTTTCAAAGGATTTTTAATTTGAGTAAATGCCGCAAGCTTAATGTTTGTTATAATAACGATAGAATTTGAAGCAATTGATGTATAATTAGGATTGCCAGTTAAGCCCGTTGTCTTTGTACTTGTCTTTACATTTTGCTCATTCGCTTTGTGAAGCCCTGATTAACGGCCACCATTTGCTGAGACTACATTCATGTCAGACTCAAACAAATGCCTGTAAAGTTCTAAACGCTTAATTAAACTTTCGCGAACAATTTTATTACGTAAGGGATATCAGAACTTGTCACTTTGAAACGTTTTTTATTTGTTTTTTAAAAAGAGCTGCATACTTTTCAGGAATTATTTAGTTACAGATGTTATTCGGGTCTTTCAAACACATTTTTTTTTATTTTTTTTTTATTTTTTTATTTTATATCACATCAAGCACGTTTGAGGGTAAGACCTAACACTGTCGTGCCGCATCACATATCCTTAATATCCGTCCGCAGCATCCGTCCAAAGTGTAACTTTCGTAAAACAAAGATTCCATTTAGTTACATTTCGGGTCCTGTAGCGTCCATACAACTTGCTAATGGACGCCACACAGCATTAAGATGAAGTTGTGGACTTATGCGACGCCTGTGCGTCCAACTTTGACCACTTCTCATGTCCTTAATGTTTTCCTACAGACATTTAACTTTTGTTGACAACCCCTGACTTAGCTACTTAACTTGCTTTAGCGTTGAACGGTGACACGGAATACATTGAAGTTTGCAGTTGTAAGGTTTTAATTTCTTGGAGAATGAGACAAGCACTAACCTGGGGTTTAAAAAATTTACTTGAGTAATTAAATAATTAAATCTGTGCTGAATGATGTAAAAAGATTAATGATGGTTTTGTCCTTAGGGCGCTGGGCACTTTTGCATTTTGTTTTACTAAAAAATAACTTTCTCACATTAATAATTTCGGTGCTATGAACAAACAAACGTGAACATTAATCAAAACAATACTGATCATTAAGGAGCAATGGCTTTGCTTGCTTCTAATTATTTTCGTGTTATATTTAAAAAAACCTCCAAAAGTTATTGTTGGTCGTTACTCATCTCAGTAATAAGTGTCAAAATGATTTATTTCTCCCTCACTTATTGGGGAGCAGCTTTCCATTTTCTTATTTTCATCTGTTTTCGGCGCTAGTTTTTCTGTTACGTATTTTTTTCCCAAAACCGATTAGTTGGCGTTCTGAAAAGTTATTCAGGACACGTCAACTGGTGAAATAAGTGGTAGTGTGTACGTTTTGTTTAGGTTCAAACAATCAATCATTTTGGACTGAAATGTTATAACTATAAGAGTACAAGCGATCCGGCCGTGTTTTGCACGGTTTTGCGTCTTGACAAAACATCAAGGTTTTTATTTTATTATATTCTAACACCAGCTGTTGCCCGCGACCTTCGTCCGCGTGAAATTTTATAGCCTATAACCTTCCTCGATAAATGGTCTATCCAACAGTAAAAGAATTTTTCAAATCAAACCAGCAGTTCCTGAGATTAGCGCGTTCAACCAAACAAACAAACTCTTCAGCTTTATAATATTAGTGTAGATAATAAAGCTGGAGCCCTGAGACAGCTAGACGGGGTCGCGGCAGACCGAGAAGAAGATGGCGCAATACCTTGGATAGCTTTCTCGTTAATTGGCGAGAAGAGGCGCAGTGTCGAGAAAAGAGGACGAAATGGGGGCAGGTCTGTGCCCAGGAGTGAGACAGTCAAAGCTAACAAAAAAAAAAAATATAACATAACTTAAAATCACTTCTGTAATCACCGAAGGGTTAGGCAGACTTGTACCTAATGGTACACCCATGGATGTTATATATGTTATGTTTAAGTCCCATGTAATGATAATTGGGGATGAGCCTATTGTCATTTGTTTATTTGATGTAAGTTTAAAATCAATGTATATAGTACTTCCTTATCGATTTCGATAACGTAACTGCTAATGGCAGTCCGTAGTTTCACTTGTCTCCTGTAACGTACTTAACAAATATATTATACGAACCTTCATATATCAAATTCTCTAAATTAAAATAACATAACATCACGCCTGTAATCACCGAAGGGTTAGGCAGAGGTGTACCTAATAGTACACCCACATTTCGTCAGTTATGTTTAAGCCCCATTTAAAAGGGAGCGAGCCTTATGCCACCAACCGCGCACAAATCCAGACTCCGTGGCTGCTACAGAGAAATTCGGGAATCCAATCCACGACCTCATTCCAATCACGGCCCAGCAGTCACGCTTGCGACCACTCCACCAACGTGGCAGTCTCTCTCTAAATTAAATCGCATCAAAATCGTTCCGTAGATTAAAAGAATAACGCGGTCACAGAGACAGTCACGAGCGACTTTTATTACCCGACTGCGACGAAGCTCAAAAGGAGGGTTTTGTGTATGTTTATTATAAAGGGACCAAGTAACAAGACCCTTAACGAAGCCGAAAAGCTCTTGTTCTCCCCGTCATTGCGATCATTTTTTTCGTTCTAAACCATACCTGGGGACCTTCTAGTTACGGAGATCAAAGTTGGGGGTCAAAGTTTCAACATTTTCACAATTTTTAATACATTTTTTAATTAAACATTTTTACTTTAAATACCACCACGTCCCCCGTATTATTCAATCTATCCACCAGCACAATGTTTTAAATGCGTTACATTGAGTCCTACCGTAAGACGAGATTTTTCACCCCAAAAAAAAGGCGTTTCTCAGCAATAGTTTTTGCGTAAAGTTACTTAATTTGATATACATAATGCATGTATTACCTAAAAGACGCCGTCAACGATACGTGTTTAGTTATTAGTTAAATTAGGTTTTTTAAATGCATAAGTTTATTATTTTATAAGATCATTTTGAGTATTTTTATCTATAGGAGGCCCATAGATATCATAGTTGCCTGACAAAAAAAATTATTGATTGATAATTTTACGCATTGTAAAACTGTAAAAATTCAAAACCTTATTCGATGTTATTCCTATAGCAAATTGTCATACATACTCTTACTAGAAACGGCTAAAGCGATGATAATTAGACCTCATCTCATTGGGTAACGTCGCTTCATTAGCCACAGGCGTATTTGGTAAATGACAATTACACAAAACCGAGTATCACGTGATACACAGTTAATACAATGACAAATCAAAGCTGTCAATGCAATTGATATGTAATTAATGTCATTATCTCTGCCTAATTTGTATTTAGCTTTAGAAATCTGAGTACATTAACATAACATCATGCCTTTATTCCCCCGGAGGTTTGGGCAGAAGTGTACCATAGACCACAGTACACCCACATGAGCATGAGGTTCGGGGTTCGATTCCAAGGTTGGGCAAAATGTTAAGGGTTTTCCATTAGGAGCTCCTCAGTAGCAGTTTAGAGTTTAGATTTGTGCCCGGTTGATGGCAATAGGCTCCCCCCTATTTTTTATTTAGGATTTAAACTTAGCTGACTAAATGTGTGTGTACTATACCCAGCCTAACCCTTCGGGGATAACAGATGTGACGTGATGTGTTGTTATGTGATGTGATGTTGTGTGGTTTTGGTCTGTGTACTTATATTTTCAGTCATAAAAGTCGAAAGGATTCCAAAAATGTGGAACAGTTTCGAGAGTTTAGTGCCGGTTACTGAATTAGTATCTGAAAAGGACTGAGTTAAGTTTTAAATTTACAAAAAGGTCCATAAGGGCGATGGTTCCATTGCATTGAAGAAAACGCAATCAATTTTGGTTTTTGTATTTCTATATAAAATACGAAACTGAGCATTAGAGTCAGAATAATAAACTATACTAAGTTACATCTTTTTACTTTCAGTTTACTTTTAATTATAATACCTACATAAATTACTTATTATATTGATTGTAGAATTAAGTAATTTCCCCAACGTCACCATGAATGGTGAAACCATGCATTTTCCGATTAAGAGTTCAAAGACTTAATTCCCAAGGCTTCCACTTCAAACCGACGACGAATTGAAAAGCTTTCTGAGAACCGGCGGAAGCAGAAGAATTTAATTCATTATTTTGATGGCTTCTCTGTCAAAAGCAAATTAAGCAATCAAGACTATTTATTGAATTTCCTATGATACATTAAAATAAGCTATTTATATTGCTTTTTCGAAATTATCCTCTTTAGTCATAGAATCATGGGGAAGCAGGAAAATCTAAGATAATTAACGGCTAATAATCATAGATAAGTGGGCGAAGGTTCCTTACGACTCGATTCCTACTGGCTCTCCTTTGAAAAATGGCACTGTCAGTATTCTCTAGACAAGTAATATAATGACATTAAAGATAATGTACTCCGGCTTACCTCTTACAAAAATTGACCCTTCGCTACTGAGAGGTACCCATAACCTGTCGAGCCTCCAAAGAAATACAAACAAACAGGTAAGTATAGGTAACTTTCCCTTCCATTAAGGAAATTTAATATTTTGATATCTTCCTTATATAAAGTGGTGTGATAATGTATGCTTAACAACAACTGACGTGGGATTAATTTATGCATGAAACGTATTCATATCTAATGTTCACGTACTCGACAATCTTCGAAGTTAATTAATTGAGTTGTTTGCTTTCCTTAACGAATGAATTGTTTGGTGACATTTTCAGTGAACCGATTTAAATTTAACTAGTATATTTTCGCCATTAAATTCGTTAGCGAATAGTAACAGCCCCGTCTGAGCGCTTTAAGAGCTTATCCGTTCTCCGCTGGCGAGCTGTAAAGACCATCTGCTGCCAACATTTATCAAACAAAAAACTACTCTTTTAATTGTAAATTACGGTTGTAATTGCAGTAAATGATCGTCCACTCAGTGCTTAGCGCGCTTACAGCCGCTTTAAATTCAAGAGGGATTTCTCTGCAGATAAGAAATAGGATGCTGTTGAAATATGCGCCCTATTTTCTTAACAATAAATAAGTAAAATGATATCTAACCTTGTAAGATACATAATTTATGTGCTGACGTTGGTAATACTTAGTTACCCCCTTTGCAAAGGTGATTTAATGCGTGAGGGGTACCCTATTAATGAAGGTGTCTGAACGACCTTAACTTAATAGCCAGTCGTGTTATCATGTCTTAGCTTATAAAGGGTGTAAATAGACCCTTAACGAAGCCAAAAAGCACTTGTTCTTCCCGTCTGTGCGATCATATTTTTGTTCTACACCATACCTGGGATCCTTCTAGTTACGGAGATGTTGGGGGTCAAAGATACAACTTTTTTTACATGTTTTTAATGTAAGATTTTTACTTTAAACACCTCCACGACCCCCGTACTATTCAATCCACCCATCAGCACAATCTTTGAGTGCGTTCCATCGAGTCCTACCGTAAAACGTAAAGTTACTTAGTTTGATGTACAGAATGCCTGGTTGAAGGCTTCGAGAAGGGTCTGTTTGCACCCTGTATATCCATATCATAACGAAGATATTAGCTCCAGCCAGCTGCCTGTGTAGATAACCTACTAGCCTATAAAATCATTAACAAAACTCCGTAACTAACCTGTCTGGTACTGAAATAGGTCAACTAAAAAAGGCTTTAATATAATTCCTAATAAGTATGTCTATGCACGAATTTGAAGCCAAAATTACCTCATTGCCTTAAATATAATGATACCTCTAGACTACAGGCTAGGTCGCCTAGTTATTACACGGTATGTAGATAGGCTATAGGTCATCGCCCCGCGGTCAGGCGCACCTACAGACCACACGTGACCCACACCACACCCTTAGCAACACAACCAATTACTTATAGTTAGTACATTGCTGTCGCAACAAATACGTGATAAATATATATAACGAAGGTTTTAAGACAAAACTGGAATGTGTAAAGAGAATATACATGTGAACATAATTAAATTATTTTCTGGACTGGGCATGTAGGTAAACACTTTGAAGTTATTACCCATTTCGTAATGCCGAATTATGAATGGTAATTTTAACAAACATATTAATAATTATGTTACATAGCACCCGTATTCCACAAAAGAGTAGGCAGGGAGATACATTACATGGTATAGTAACCCTTATCGTTCTATGTAATAAGGGGCAAAACTATCTGGATTTGAACTTGAAATAAAGATGTTCTTTTATCTACCGAATATTTCAAATTTGATACGTAAGAACCCGTATCGCATCCCGTGAGTACAGCAATATAATTTTGTTACAAAAATTACTAGTTGCAGTTAATACAGGGTGTAAGGGACAGCCTTCCACAAACTGATGGGATGAATTCAGTATATCATACTAAGATGACCGGTACAAGAAATTATTTCAGGAATGTTATGGGAATGCTATAAATTTGATTTGTTTTATTTTCTCATACGCAATGTATCGTAACCGTGGCAAAGCGCACGTAGCGAACGGCAAGCCCGACGAAGAGTTCGACGAACTCTGTAGCTAGGCAGGAAGTGAACAACTGATTTCACGTGTCGTTTGTTAGAGTATTTCAACATCCATTGTTGGATTTTTATTACATAAATGAGGTGCTGCGTACAGGGAATGTAATTTCACATTGAAATAAAGGAATGGAAACTGAAAAAAAAATCCGTAGAAAAATTCCGGTGGAATATGATTCAAAAAAGGAGCTGAATGCACCCTGTACAAAATTAATTGCTTTACAAAATGACAAGTTTATTTGTAATAGAAGTACCCTAATAGCAGAGGGCGCCTCTTAAACTTAGTACAGCGAAGACAAAGTTTTCCGTGACCGGAATTTGTGGACACGACAAGTTTGTTGTACATAGTTCCGAGCCACATTAATGTTTAGCACTTCGCTTAACTCTGCAAAAATTTGAATAAAATCAAACTTCAGTCATTTGTATGGAAAGCCGGTCACTTTATTGATTTTGTGAGTTACATCATACAATTATATATTTTAGTGAACTTAATAGGAGTTTTTATGACATACAACCACCATGATGTAATCTTTATGGGTTGGGTATTTGTTTAACATGCTTTTATTATTGAACTAGCGACCCGTCCCGGCTACGCACGGGTGCAATATAGACATATAAACCTTCCTCTTGAATCACTCTATCTATTAAAAATACCGCATCAAAATCCATTGCATAGTTTTAAAGATCTTAGCATAAATAGGGACAGACAGACAGCGGGAAGCGACTTTGTTTCATACTATGTAGTGATTTCACCAATGAAACTAATCGCGATTGAACTTCGTTTAAGAGCTGTCAGTGACATTATTACTATGGAATATTAACACTTGTAGCTTTTGTACTCGGTTTACGTGTGCTGATTGCATTCAGTTTCATTGACGAAATTGGTCCTCAATGTCCTTAACTTGCTATAAATACTAATCATCATCTGCCAAGCTTTTTCCCAAATATATTGGGGTCGGTTTCCAGTCTAACCGGATGCAGCTGAATACCAGTATTTTAAATGGAGCGAGCCATTTAAAATACTGGTATATGCCTATCTGAGCTCCATAACCCAGTTAGTACTGGGTAATACGATACATCTTGGTAAGACTGGTTGTCAGACTTTCGGGCTACCTGTAGCGACTGTCAAAGATCTACAAATGACTATAACGATCTACGATTTACTACAAATATACATAAGATTCCTAAATATAAATATCCGATTAATTTTAAAATATCAAATTGAATTTATCAGAGACATTATTTCAACCATCTTTTTTTCTCTCCAGTTCGGCCAGATGAGGAGTTTCCAGAGCCAACTCTCCGCATCATGGCGCGGTCGACCGTGTACAACGTCGGTGAAACAAAAGCCATCTTTTGTAAAGGACAACATCTATTAGAAGTACGTGTACAGGATTTGCTTAAGTAGCTCATAAGCTAATTTAATATATATTATGTAATGTTCTTCTTTCTGCTGATGCGGTTCAGGTCTCCTCTCTATAGGAAAGAGCCATTTTCGACCCGAAGCAGATTCAATGAATCAGAAAACCGGTCTACGTTAACTGGTTGTGTCGGTGAATTGTTCGCCGTTGAAAGTTTATATCGACGAAATACTCGTAACGTAAAGAATCCTTCTGTCGGCGAACAGTTCATCGGAGAAGCAAATTCGTAGTACCGTTTCAGAATCGTGTCAAATATCTAACAGACCTTGTCAACAACATTCTGATTACGTTATTAGTACTACAATAACCTGAAACAGTTTCGCTGAGTATTCTTGTCAAAGAATTTGAGTTCCAGTTAAGTTGCAACCAGATGAGTCATTTTTATTTTAATATTGACAATGGGTTTAAGTTTGCTATGATTTTTGGAGGTATTCCTCAAAGCGCAACTATTTTAAGCGCAACCAACTAAGCGCAACTAAATTATTCCTCGAAGCGCAACCATTAGTTGCGTTTACAAATTCAAATTAAAAATATTATATGTTTATTCCTCAAAGCGCAACCATGATTGAAAAAATATAATGAATCCATCATATCCCTCTCTATTTTTCATATCTATGTTTATAGGAGGTTGCGGTATCACGAATCAACAAACAACAGCCACCATTTTCCAACATTTTTAGTTAAACATTGTTAAAAAATACTTCTGTTAATATTCCCTCCAGCCTATTCAATGGTACTCCCCCTCGGGCAAGTTAGTCGAGGAGCGATCTACCAAGAATAGCAGAGTGTTCGTCGAACGCAAGACAGAAGACAACGGCGTCCTGGTCCCCCTCATCATACATAAGATCAAGATCAATGATGGAGGCAACTGGACCTGTAAAGCTGGCAATCTTAGTGAAACTAAGGAGTTTATTGTTGGAGGTATGTATGTTTTGTGACAGAAAGAAAGACAATGAGCATTTATTATTTAACATAATGCACACAAATTAGACTTGGAAAACAAAGAGAACAAGTAGGGGGAAAATATATGCATCACATCCACGCATAAATGCAAATTTCATCACAGCATAACGCCGTGTCACCATACCAGTCAGAAACACTGGTTTTCAGCGACACGCGGCGTTGACGTGATGTCGTCAACATGTGTAATATTATATTAATAACTGAAATGTCTGATGTCTGATAATTCATTGCACTCACCATTATGAACAACTATTACCATGTTATACCAGATGGATGGAACAACCTTGAAATCGCGAGAAAGAAAGGCGATTCCAGTGTTGGTTCTGAGGTTAAAGCTGATCATAGGCATGAGTTACATTAAAGGTGTAAACCTAAACCTCTATCGTCCAAAAATCAGTTTTTAATTGTGAAATTGCAAAGGTAACAAAAGTTTAAACCACACCTCGTTTTGGTGATTTAATTTGCTAAGAGAAACAACCACAGAAAGAGAGGCAGACGAACAAACAGCACATTTACTTATTCAGCATGTTAAAAGGTCAAGATAAAAAATAATCCAACTTGCGAACTTCTACTTCAGAATCATAATTATTTTCCTCAATCCCCTGTCTCCAGAGACGGAAATATGTACCTCCCTATATGATTAGTTTGTTGAACTTGAGAAGAAAGGCACTATCAAGCATAATAGATGATGTTTTTACACGTGGCAACTTTTGTTACTGCTGGGACACAGGGCTTCACTATACAACATTAGTTTTAGTATATGCGAAACCTGAAACACGTGTCTAGTATTTTTATGTAAAGAATCTATGTACAAAATTTCAAAACTGTATCATGAAAAATCACAAAGTTATAAGCTTGTTCTGTTACCTGGTTGTCCGCACAAAAACGTGGTCAACACGCAGCGGGCCCGCGCGCGCGCCTCCTGTCCTCTTGAGCTCATTGATAATAATAATTTGGCAGTAGGTACCTAAACGATTGCGATAGGTACTTAGTGTCGCTCGGTGTCCAGCTTGTAACTTTTTTAAAATATTTTTGGGACAAAATATAACATGATTTAAAAATTATTGGAATCGATTCAGTTACTTATTCTGAACAAACTATATTCAGGTTTCGCATATACTAAAAATAATGTTCTATAAGAGGGAGAGGGCCCATTGAGATTTGGCGAATTCCCTACTACAACATGTAAATATTTAATTTGCAGAGAAAGTCAACATCAAGGACAGGAATGTAACCTTGGAAGGAGAAGAGGGCAAGTCTGTCAAGTTGACTTGCGAAGCCAACGGGTACCCTCCCCCAGTCGTTGTGTGGTACAAGGATAAGCAACAGATTAAGGGTGAGTAAATTTGATATATAGTGCGATTAGTTCCAGCCATAATCGATGCTTGAAAGATTTTAAATATTGGTTCTTGAAAGATTTAACACGATAATGGGTAAGGGTTAATTTGTGTGTGATTTGTAGATCTTTGACAGTCGTTAGGAAGTCAGTGGCCCAAAAAGTCTGACAACCAGTCTTACCAAGGGCTATTGTATTACCCAGTACTATCTGGTTTGTGAAGGTCAGATCGCTCCATGTAAAACACTGGTATTCAGCTGCATCCGGTTAGACTGGAAGCCGACCCCAACATAGTTGGGAAAAGGCTAGGCAGATGATGAATGGGTAAAGGTTTTGATATATTACAAGGTGTGAAGGACATTGACGCTCAAACTGTACCTCCTGTTGTTTTTACTATTGTGGGTTTAGACTTTTGCCTTCATTGTTTAAGGCACCACTAATTCACTGATAAACTATTACAGTAACATAGATATCTTCAGAAAAGCTACGTGGTTATTATATTTACAAGTAATCACTAAATTGAGCTATAAGTAAACTTATGTATGTTTCTTATTTACTAGCTGTGGCACGCGACTTCGTTCGCGTTTAAAAGGCCTATGTGCTATTTCAGACTATAAACTATATCTGTGCCACATCCAGATCCGGTGTGATTAAGTAACAAACATGCAGCCATGCAAACTTTCGCATTTATTTAATACTATCGACCCGCCCCGGCTTCGCACGGGTGCAATATATACATATATAAACCTTCCTTTTGAATCACTCTATCTATTATTGAAAACCGCATCAAAATCCGTTGCGTAGTTTTAAAGATCTAAGCATACATAGGGACAGACAGAGGGAAGCGACTTTGTTTTATACTATTTATTGATAGTGAGGTAAGAAGTAAGATTTACCTGATCATCGCAGAACTCATAAAGAGCTGTGATGTTTTTAGTTTCTTCATTCAGTGCTTTTTGCATTCCAGACAAGGACGAGCCCAAGAAGTACTCCATCAAGCAAGACAACACTCTAGAGATTAAGAAACTGAACCACGCCGACGTTGGCCTTTACGTGTGCAAAGTGAGACAAAAAGTTCTGTCGCACTACACTGAGAAGACTGTACATCTTTCTGTACAACGTAAGTTCTTAACACTGTACTATAGTTAGAGATCGTATATTCGGATGCATGTTTACCTAAAGTTCGAGTGTTGACTCGTATGGACTGCGAGTTCGAGTCTCAAACTAATTATTGTTATAAGCCCAGTCATATTATCCATTTTATTATATTTGAATACAACAAAAAAAAATATAATAAAATTAATTAAAATAATTTGAATTCAGTTACTAAGCAACAAATTTTTTAAGTTGAAGCAATTTTTACGTGTTTTCACAAATTTCTCGCCTAGTTTTAATCAGAATTGATATATTTATTGAAATGTAGGAATAATAATAATACTTACGAAATCGGGGAAAAGAATATTATATGAACTCGCTTCCGCACTTTTGTACCCTTTGCTTGGAAAAAAAGTCCCTAAGTTAAATATGATTGATATGCATGCGAATATCCGATCCCTAACCACAGTAGATAACTAGCTTGAGACTTAAAAAGTGTAGAAACATCCAAATAAACCTCCATCCTGGGCGATTATTTCTTTAGAACTCTGCTGGATTAACTTACCTATTCTTAGTTAATTAATTAAAGATGCAAGGTGTAGAAAAATCAATACGAATAAACATCCTCCGGCAGTGCATCGGTCCATGCATTCGGATAAAAATACTCGACTATCAAATATTTTTTTTTTTTGTCATTCTCCTGACGAATGGTCACGAAATTTAATAGTATGTTAAATATTACTACAAATCAGAAGACCCGTAGGTCACGTCATTTGTAATTATAGTAAAATATTTTGTTCCAATATGGGCAAGAAAATGATGACGATGACTGAAATCAAACAGCATCACATTGCACATTAACCAATCGCCAGGCCAGTGTACCAGCCATGCCGTTAAACTATGAACTGCAGCATACTGGAATGATTGATTAATTGATAGGACTTATCGGAAAAGTGATTCAGATCAGCTCATGACAGCAGATATCATTTTCGAACTGTATTAAAATTCTTTACATTTTTTTTAATTAAAAACCATTCCTATGTTTAATTTTGAGTGTTTATTTAAAATTTATTTGAAATAACATGAATCAACAAACAGAATTATTAGCTTTAACTTTAATATAAAACCTTATTTATAACCAACATTCTTCTATTGGTATGTCACAGATCTTACGAGTAACGATGAGTTTCCATTTAAAATTTCTAAAACTTGACTATAATGAATTCTTGTTTCAGATAAACCAATTTTGTACAACAGCGACACGCAAATGATTTACTCAAACCAAAAATACAAGACTGAAGAAGTGTACGCTATTTTAAATGATACGTAAGTACTTATCATTATATTTTTACACCTGTAAATTTTACAATTGCGAACCGGAACACGTTGCGTTGGAAGGCCTCCCACTGGGTGGACCGATAAGCTGGTGAAGGTTGTGGGGATCCGCTGGATGCGAGTCTCACGGGACTGGCCAATGTGGCGACACTTGGGAAGGCCTATATACAGCAGTGGACGTCTTTCGGCTGAAATGATGATGAAAACGCTATAGATGTGTACTTAAGTACAACTTTTGTTGGAGACCCTAAATAAATAAAATTACAATATCTATCGTCTAATCCGCAACTATTAATTGGGAACATCATACCTTAGCTTTTGAATTCAGTCATCTGTAAACGTTTCTAATAAATTAATTAAGGTAGACTGATCTGTAAACACTACGCTTCAACAGTTTGAAAGCGACGAATGGCTCAAAAAAATGTAATATAATAATTTAAATAGCGTAATCAGCCTGTAATTTTCCCTCTGCTGGGGCACAGGCCTCCTCTCTATGAGAGGGAGTGGACTACAATACATCACGCGGTCCCAGTGCGGGTTGGTAACGTCATACGTCTGCGAAATTTTATGGCCATGCCGGATTCCTTACGATGTTTTCCTTCACCGTTTTGAGAGAATTGGTGATAAAATAAGTTAGACAAAGTATTAAGTCGAGGCCGTTACCAGTGGGCCAACAAAGAAAGTATAAATAAAGTTATGTAAAATAATTAAGATCTTATTTTTTTCTGGGTTTCAGCAAAAATGTGACTTGCAGTGCCATCGCGAACCCACCACCTACCTACAGATGGTTCAGGAGAATAAACGGCTTCGATGACGAAGCAATTACGGATACCGATACGGTGAGTAATATTTATTAGCTTTATATCTATCTTTCATCCATAGTATAGCAGTTTTGTTTTCATTCATTTATTCATGGTAGGTCAGTGGTCCATATCAGTCCTTGGTCAAAAGAACTAGTAGTCATATGAAGGGGCCATTTTGCCCAGAAATGGGATGATGAAGGCCAACAGTAACAGCGATCATCATCATCATCATCATTCTTCTCCTCTAGTAACAGTATTAATGGTTATTTTAAACCCTATAATCTAAACCACTGAAACATCACTAAAGACCATGATTACTCATCTTCCTATCCATGATTTTATAAGACTAAACATAACTTTAAGACAAAATTGTGGCAGATTAATTTCTAAACTCAAACAAGATCAAGGCATTGATGAAGATGTAAAGTTCTTAGCTGTGCAAAGTTTCGCGGTAACTGGCCAGTCGTGAACTTGTAAGTTCAACCCTTGCAAAGTTAGCGCTTAACACGATATTCTCGTTCAAACGACACACGCGTTGCGAAAGCCACTGCGAAGAAAACAAATGAAGGAAATTGAAGAAAAATAAACCAAAATCTTTATTGATATACAATATTGTGAAAACCCTTCACGAAGCCGTCAACCAAGCATTCTGTACATCAAACTAAGTAACTCTACGCAAACAATATTGCTTCGAAACGACTTTTTTTGGGGTTTGGGTTCCCAGGTATGGAGACCAAAAAAATGGGTGCACTGACGGGGACAACAAGTGTCTTTCGGCTTCGTTAAGGGTATTCTTAAACGCATTAGGTCCTAGTTATTGCCCGACACATTGTCTACGTGTATGGATAAAAAGGAGCCTATGTCTATCTCTCAAGGCTACTAGTCTGTTTACAGACAGACAGAATAACTTTCGCATTTATAATATTAAAACATTTTTTTTCCTGCAGGTCATCACTTCTGAAGATGGGACCAACTCTGTGCTGATCCTTAGGATTAGGGACGAGAGTACCTACGGGGAATACCGGTGCTCTGCCAACAACACCAAGGGTTCGGAGTCCATCATCTTCCACGTCAACCCTGGCTCCAAGCCTGAACCCCCGGATTTCGTGAGTATTAATTTCATATCGAATGTGAGTGTCTTCTTTCTGTGTTTTTCTTTCGGGAATTATTTTTTTCTTGTCGCTTTTTGACAGTACATAAATTATTTTCTTGCTTTTTTGTATACAGGGTGTAACAGAAAGGGTAAAGTCAAATGAAAGGATATGCCGCAGACCATCAAGCTGAACAACTTTCTCCTTGGGTCCAATTTCGTAAATGCGACAAAAATATCAGCTGTCCCATACATTTGGGTCGAGTAGGTATTGAAATTTTCTATGGGACAGCTGATTTTATTTTAAATATCCTTTTATATGACTATACCTTTTCTGTTACACCCTGTATACTGTTTCAACTTACTAGCAGAATTTTAGTCAAATTTATGACTGACGTTGTCTAAAACTGTGCTAGTAAGACTGCTTGCTTCTACTTTTGCTGCTGGTAGTAAAGAAAATTTGGTTTTATAAAAAAAAAAAATGTTTCCTCACTGTTCGAAGACAGACATGAACCTCAGTTAGAACTAACGACGTGGACGGGGGAATTAATCATGCTTCGCGTAAACCTGGATTACGGTCAAGCTTGACTAACAAAGGGATCTACGGGTTGCCTTTTGACAAAAGACTATTCATTTGAATATTGTGTTACAGGTTAATCTGGCTGTGGCCAATGCTACCGAGCTGACTTTCAACGTTACCTGCACATCATGCATCTTCGCTACCGGTGATGAAGTTTCGCCAGACCCCAACAATTTGACAGTTATTGGTAAATGATGTTTATTTCTAAGGACCGATTTTACAGATGAAATTGAAAAAGATCAACAAATATTTTAAAGGTCTTTAATGGTGTTAGTATTCCTCAACATGATGACACTAACAGATTAATCTTAAATTCAGTTTAAACGTGCTGAACACGTTCAGATTCAATGGTGGAATTCATCCTAAGTATGCAATTACGTATTTAAGCTGGTCACATCAGTTTATAACCATAACATCACAAATGTCATATTGTTGAAATTAACAAGGTTCTCTTAAACGTATGTTTCAGGATACGTTTTCCAACTGGCTCATGCTCAAGAGGGTTACCCAGCAGACTGGGATGGAGCACCTGAATTCCGTGTTGACATCGAAGAACCCAACAGTAAGATATATCTCAGTAGTATTTTATAAATCTAATCTAAGAGAAGATTCTTCAAGAGTAACAGTGTCACCTGGGCAGCCCACCTTTCTTACTAATGATTTTCACGACGAAAGAAAAAGGTGACATGATGGTGACATTTCTAGACGGCCTCATTGATTTAGTGGTTGCAAGCTACTGCTGATCATGAGGTCCTGGTTCGATTCCCAGGTCGGGAATAGTATTAATGGTATTATGATAAAATAAGATAACAACTCCTTCCTCTCTTTTTCAGACACCCTCTTCACAGTGGGACCTCTAACAAACAGCACGTTGTACCACGTCCGTGTGCGTACGCGCAATGCCGCCGGCAACTCCGAATGGATGGAGATTGCTGACGCGAAAACAACTGACGACGCGGTCAGGCTCACTGCTACCCTAGTGCTTGTCATCGCCGCCATCTTGTGCAATCTTTACTATTAAAAAAACAGCTTTTGTTTGACGTGGGGATATTTTCTTTTTGGAGTATATGTATAAAGAGGTTTGTGATGATTTTGAAGTCTTAGTTATGGATGGCAGCCGACGGTATAGACAATGTTGAGTTTTAATGTTAAGTACGTACGGTTCAGTGTTAATGTTATTTTTATCAGATAAGAAATATATTTACAAAATATATTTAATAAAACAAAACTAATTGGATATCGTTTGACTTGAGAAAATTGTGAGATGTATTCATAAAAAGTTAGTTATCAGATTATTGTAAACTCCATGCCAAATATTTAAGCCAAATCGTTAAATTGTTTTTTTAGTGTTAATTTAACTAATATTCTATCCCCATGACATTCCAAAGAAAATGTAGATAGATAATATTTAATTTAAACAAAATAATTGTCTATTATTGAAGTTTTAAATAATTAAGTGTTCAATTCTCCTACCGAATATTTAAACAGCCTGAGGTTATACTTTTCAATAGATAAAAAGTATTTAAAATTTAAATAAATGTACATGAATGGTAACGACTAGGAAGGGTTTCTTGCTTATTATTGTTTGCAAGTATAAATGCGCGTTTTCATGTATATTATATTGCTGTGATTTGCTTGAGTACGTGTTATTATAAACAATCTAAACTATGAATTTACAGAAAAATACATTCGTCAAGTCAAAGGCAATGGATCTTTAAGGGAACGTTAAACGATTCCCAATTAAGAACTTCAGATTTATTTATTTAGGTACTTGAAGGGTCTATTATAAAATTGAACTTGCAATCTCCGAAACAGACAATTAATTATTTGAATTTTCGACCAAACACACCAAGAGCACCGATTTTCGCAGCTTGGTTATCACTTGTAAATACATATAAACTTATACTAATTATTTAGCTCTGCATAAAGTAACGTAGTTTTAAGCTATCGCATATAATAATGTAAAAGGATTTGAAGCGTACTTTTGGAGTTAAGAATATTTTTTACATCCAGATAAACTGATATTGAATCTTTAATAATTCCTGAGCCTACTTTCAAGTGATATCCAGTGGTTTAGGAAGTAAAAGGAGATTTTCAACAGTTATGGCTTCCAACGCATGCCCATTAACTTTAAGAAAGAACCACACATGGAAATAGTGGTTTCACTATTCGCTTGTGTGTTATTTGCTTTAGGCGATTCTCGCACTGAACTTCGCTCCGTCGCGAAGCGCGTAAATCGTTGTATTTTCTTCGAAACGCGTCGGAGTACATTGAAATTTCCGCGCTACGCGGTGCGGGAGAATCGCCTAAGTCAAACTTGAATGAAGGTGGCAGCACTATACAGGAAGTAGCACCGGAAGGGACATCGACGCTCAGTACATCACTTTGAACCGCCCCACATATATAATTTTTTTTTAATCTGCTGTTTCCTACAAAAGTGCAATACCTTCATCGCCAAAATGTATGGCACAACTGATTTTTTTTTTAAATTACATATAAAAAATTCTAATAATTATGTTCTACTGAAGCTTGGACCCTGTTCCCGATACCGATGGGCTACATTTTTTATATTTTCAAATGTTTTTTATATTGTTTTTAGTTTATGAAATATTTAAAAATGTAGAAGATTTGTATAAAAATAAATGAAGGAAAAAATGTACTACTGAATATGTGGTAATCGTTTGTGCGTCGGTGTCCCGTATGCTTTTAAATTCTTCTCTTAAAGAAAGTGATTGGTAGGTTGCAGGTCTATGAATTAACTCCAATAGTACACTCATAAGTATGTGTAGCTGGAACTGATACATGCACTGTACATGTACGAGTAGATAACTACAGTTAAGTATACTTTAAGTTATCGTCGTTGTTAGAGTAAGTTTAATTTTAAATGTTGAAGAAAACGAATCCTAAACATTATAAACTATGACAATATTTATGCAGGTACTATTTTATTCGAAATTCGTTGACATTTTTTTAGAGTTTTACATTCCAACTTACTAATACCTAACCTAAACCAAAAATCGGTCAATTTTAAATTGCTTAAGTCGCAGTTCTACCACGTTCTCGCAGGAAGACTGATTATTCTATTGTATATTTGTTTCCCTTTGTATCGCTTCTTTAGGTAAAACATAGATAGGTTTACCTTTTAATATGGGCTAATAATGAACGATTAAATGATCAATCTTTGAGATTGATTCTGTAAAAATGTCATGATTGGCGATCGTTCTTGACATTTTTATTGCTCCTAACACATTAAGAATTATGTACCTTTGAATATTACTTGCAAAGTTAGCTTAAGAAGCTTGGTATCACTATACATTAAGGGCTTGAATGGCCTCATACAAAACGTGCTGCATATTCACTGTCGTGAAAATTGAACAATCGTAGCGTTTACATAAAAGTTTATAAGTAGTTGAACGAAAATCATTGTTTTATAAAATGTTTATTGCCGTTTGTAATACATGTACACGACTCTGGTAATTTCTACTGTGTACATACATAATATTGTCGGCTAATGAGTTTCATATACACTAATTGTTATGTTAATTACACTGGTGTTTCTGCCTCTAATAAAATGGTTTATAAACATTTGAAAGGTTTATTAATTTATCAACTAGCACCCCGCCCCGGCTTGGCACGTGTTGCTACCCGTAATTACGCAATTATGTATGGCGGGATGATTTCCGGTGGATGAATGGGGGCGATCATGTGATGCAGTTTTATCTATTTTATTGTGTTTAGGTGCCCTACAGCTAAAATTACAAAAAATATATATAGTGAGGCAATCAAGGACAAGCTATTTACGAGCCTCCACAGTTAGCAGTAAGCTATTGTTGCACAAACCAATAATTAAGCATAAATTCAGTAAAATAAATAGGACTAAATTTAATATTAATAAGGAGACGGGGATAGGATTATTTAATAGGATATTATTTAAAAGTTTATTTATTAAAAATGAAACGCCTTCGTAATTTTTACTATTTATTTGCCATGAAACATGTTCCCGTGAAATATTAAAATATAAATTAATCAAACACATTGTACAAAATACATAAAGTAACAAATTGCATAATTACAACATTCGATTACTTGGAAAAAAAGTATTTACACGTAATGAAAATAAAACTTAATTTTACTTAAATCTCAAGTTTACAATAAAATAAATAGCAGATACTAAATACAATCGATTCACTTTACTTAAAACAAAACACGATCTACTTAACCATTCTCAAAATGAACATGCAAACGAAAGACACCACAAAAATGCCACCAGCAAAGAAAATGCCATAGAAAGTGGCTTCGGTCATAGATTGCTCATTATCAGCTACTTCTGGTTCAGCCTCAGGAGCTTCCGTGGTGGTAGTATCCTCGTCTTCAGCTAATGTGGAAGCCAGGACAGGATCCGACCAGAGAGACTCCCCGACCTCGTTCGTTACTCGGACCCTGATCCAGTAAGATGTCTCCGGTTCTAATTTTTCTAATGCAACCACAACGCCTGAAAGATGAAGAGAAAGAGTGTTTAAAGCAAATAATGAAGCAATACACTGAAAAGAAACTATTCTATTTGAATTTAAAGGTAGTCTAGAAGGTACGTGTAGACCTAGAGAGATGTCAAAATAATAAACCAGTTGAAAAAGAAACTGAAACCACGACAACGACCTCGTTGACGCCTTTTTCGCTTTAAATACTCCTGCAATAAAAGTGAAAAGAGTCCGGTAGCAGGAAGCTCTTTTTGACCGTGTATAGTCTATTTCGTGGTATAGTCTATTCCGTGGTATAGTCTATTCCGTGGTATAGTCTATTCCGTGGTATAGTCTATTCCGTGGTATAGTCTATTCCGTGGTATAGTCTATTCCGTGGTATAATCTATTCTGTGGTATAGTCTATTCCGTGGTATAATCTATTCCGTGGTATAGTCTATTCCGTGGTATAGTCTATTCCGTACATATGATCACTTTCTAAAATTATACGAAACTCTATGAAACAATAATGCCTTACCATTAACTACTGGATCAATAGTTGCGATCAATAAGTCAGCAAACAGAATGTCTGTTTGCTTACTTTTCCTCCATGTATTCAAAGTGGGCGTGGCTAGCTTTCTACCGTTACTTTGCTCTTTTACAAATTGAACTTCGAATACTGAAAAAAAGAGAGTTTATTAACATTTATAGATTAGACTTAAATGAATAAAACATCCCTTTAAGGGTCATGTTTTGCGAATCAAATAATCTTTTTTTATTACAAAATATTGTAATGATAACAACTTCAAAGTCTAATAAAACATTTTTTTTTAATATATATAACTAAATTAGTGACCCGCCCCGGGTTCGCACGGGTGTAATATAAATATATATATATATATATATAAACCTTCCTCTTGAACCACTCTATCTATTACTGAAAATCGCATCAAAATCTGTTGCGAAATTTTAAAGATCTAAGAATACCTAGACAGCGGGAAGCAACTTTGTTTTATACTATGTAGTGATGACACAATCTGTAATCTTACCGTCAATTGGAAATTGTACATTGTCATACCACGTTAGATTCAAAAATACTGTATCTGAACTGGTGCGGTCTGCGGTAACCTGAAAATTAAAATCAATACCTTTTACTAGAATAAATAAGACAATATTATGCATTCTTAGAGATTCTTGAGATAAGTAAGAGTGAAAAGGGAATGCCAAATTCAGACGCCTAGAAAAACTATCAGAGCAAATTATCAACTCAAAACATATCATATCATATTGTCCTCCGTGCCTCGGAAAGAACGAACGAACGTCGAGCCTTTGGTCCCGGCTGTCATCTGTAGATCTTTGACAGTCGTTACAGGTAGTCAGAGGCCCAAAAAGTTTGACAACCAGTCTTACCAAGGGTAAAATACTGGTATTCAGCTGCATCCGGTTAGACTGGAAGCCGACCCCAACATAGTTGGGAAAAGGCTAGGATGATGATGATGATTGTTACCTTGTGAGTTTTCGTTTTTGTCTGTGCTTGTTATCCTGTCTGTATCCTTTTATGTATGTTTGTGTGTGTCTTGTTACTTGAATTAAACTAATTTTATTTTATTTATTTTAAACTATTTGCTAAGTGTATTTTCACACTTTCCGGCTTCCAGGTCTGTTTTGGCACGTAGAATACCGGTAGGAATGCGTACGGGTAAGCTGAGCGATTTGACAAGTTGACCTTTAACAGATGAAAAAAGTCAAAAATGTATGGGTCAGACTTATGCTACTGTTCAGTACAACTTGGAAATTCGGCTTTTATTTCGGAAATGTGTCGCTTGGAAAATTTTGTCTCAATTAATACTTTTTGTATTAATAAAAGCTGGTTAATAAGGCTTAAACCAGACATTTTTATGTCGTTGTAGAAATATGGGACGCTTTGAAAGCATTTGCAATTGTTTTACCGTATAGTGTACTCTATGGACTCGACGTCAAATATCTGAGAGCAGAATTTTGTGAAAGGCACTTAGCCAATTGTTTTGAGTCAATGATTGCTCTGGTGGTTATTGTAGGCATATTTATTAGACGTGCTACACAGTCGTTCGGATTGGCATTAAAAGGCTCAGCATCGCGGCAAACTCGATTATAAAGGGTGTAACAAGACCCTTAACGAAACCAAAAGACACTTGTTCTCCCCGTCATTGCGACCATTTTTTTGTTCTAGAACCTTCTAGTTACGGAGACATTGGGGTCAAAGTTTTTTTTTTTTAAATACATGTTTTTAATGTAAGAACTTTACTATAAATACCTCCCCGACTCCCGTACTATTCAATTCATCCATCAGCACAATGTTTTGAATGTTTCATGGTGCTTGCAACAGCAAAATCATCAAACATGGTAAATATCCTGTTTCTAGTGTTAATAATAGCGTTGAATGAGATTTTACACCCTATAAAACAATCGTTTCCCATTTTTGCGTAAAGATACTTAGTTTTATGTACATGATGCTTAGTTGACGGCTTCGTAAAAGGTCCATTTACACCCTGTATGTAGGAACTGCTTCTGATCAGCTTTGTCGTTCATTGAACACTGCCGAATTGAGTGTCAAAGTCTGCCCGAATAAGTGCACGGCCAAAGCACTCTCTCTTTACTCTTTCTTATTACTTTATCAACATATCCTATTCAAACTAACCGAGTCAGGCTTTTCTGGTTTCTCAGTCTTTGCTATCGTGATAGACTTTTCAGAATCGCCATGCTCGTTGCTTGCCTGACACTTGAACCTTTGCCAAAACGTGGTCTGGTTAGCTACTACAGTCAAAACCGCCTTGGTGTCGTCTTCAATCAGCTTTATTTGTTTCTTATCGTACTCGAACATAACATCGTCTCTTAAATATCTGAATATTCTGTATGTGGGTGCTGGGTAACCGTAGGCGGAACATACTATGTCGACTCTGAAATAGAGAGGAACAGTTAAAGCAGTTGACGAAATATTTACAGGAAGGGAATACAATTCTAGTCTTTTGACAGCTGAATAATTAAATGATAGTACAGTCGCCAGCGCATCAAGTTACCACAAACTGTCAAATTTTCTCATTCTATTTTGAACTTAACCACCAATTTTTATGGTTTAAAATTATTTGGAGAAAAGAGACAGTTTGTGGTAACTTAATGTGCTGGCGACTGTACCTAATAGTAAAAAATCTAGCAAGAAGCTTTTGAAGCTATCGCGATACATATCGGCTATGTATGAGAGTTGTGTCAATCGATAATCCAGAATCAAGATGATGATAAATAATTAATCGACTTAAGCAGATGATGGCTATGTCGGTCGATATCGGTATATTTTATAGTGTTGAATAAAATTATTGTCATTAGACTTCTACTTTTCCATATGGGATTCCTTCATTGATCGTTGCCGCAACATCAAACCGGTTAACAAAACAAGATTCACATAATATTTTACATTGCTTTCAATGGGATCATAATCAGCTATAAGAACGTCTCCAAGTTATGATAATAAAGCACTCGTAAGTTCTTTAGCATGGTGTATGTACCTACTTATAGCAAATACTCAAGCAACAGCATGTTGACCAAACACTTATATTCTATCCATTAGCTCTAAGTACAAGTAGCTGTCAGTTGGTACTTGACTTATACAATAGACAACTAGTACCATATAGACTACCAAGCTACAGATGTATAAATCTCATAAAATAACTAAACTTACTAAAAAAAATAATGTTTATTTCAGACTAGGTAATGTCCATAATTTGTTAGCAACACATTCATTGTCTTAAGACTAAGTTAGTAGCATTTATTATTTAGTCTAGATCAGATGAATACGGATTTACAATTAAAAATAACTTGACTAAGAATAAATTAAATTGAAATAAACATATAAGATTAATTAATGCAAATAAATAATAAATTATATTAAAACAAATCATGTCAAGTCTTTCGGCTGAAATGATGATGATGACGATGTCAAGTTATATTATATTATATTATATTATATTATATTATTATAATTTATTATTTTTCATTCTATTTGATAATTTTTATTTACATTTGTAAATAAAAATTATCAAATAGAATGAAAAATAATAAATTATAATAATTGAAATAATTTCATCATAAGACATCTAGCTCAAAACATGAGTATGTGAAGTATGAATTTTGAAATATCAAAATAATATAAGATAAATATATACGATAAATATATAAGATAAATATATAACCTAGATATAGATATATGCTCTATGGATTTTAATTATTACCAATGAATGCGTAGCTGATCTTATTCTAGAAAAGTCTTTTAAACTTATTTATATCGCCCAATTTTATATTTCTAGTTATTAATTGCTTTCGATTTCCTGATCACATTACAAATCACGTTATGTAGGGATTTTGTATTTTGATACAAAATCCCTACATGAAAATAGATATTTGTATCTATTTTCGATAACACGTTCCTGCATAACCTAAGAGTCATTAAATTCAAATTTAGTTTTTTTTATGACTGTTGTGTAGGTTTCTTTTATTATAGCTTTAAGTACCTATGATAAAAAGGATTGATTATTGGCACAAAATATTTGCTAATAAAAGACATTAGTGATTATATTGACATTGATTTACGACTACTGAGATCTACCGACGTCTTTAAGAACGTGCTACAAGATGGACTGGCTGTAGAAGATGAACCAGGTATTATGGTTGTGGTGCAACATTGTTGGAGGCGTTGGCCTGTGGTTGTGTGAGTGGAATGGTTGTGATACTCACTCCTGGTTAATCCTGGAAAAAACTACCTTAGTTTGATTGCCATCTTCAAAATAAGGAGCATCTGAAACACAAAAATCATAGGTATATTTTATCTAATATTTTCTTTCTTAAAGTAACTTTTACAGGGAGTAAAATAATAAAAATAATAAATTTTAATATGAAAATTCACGCTTGCACGTAGTTTTGATCGAAAAGGGTTGAAATGTGGAGTTGTGAACTCATCAATGCGCCGTATGTATCGAATGTCATTTGGAAAACTTCATAGATTCAGATACTTACAATTTACATTCAGAGTGATATTAAACGTCGAAGTATGGCTGCAGTCTTCGGCATCAGGGTTCTCTTGAATGCTCAGACAGGTATAGATGCCACTATCTTCTGGCTCCAGCGATGTGATGGTCAGCAGACCTTCGAATCCTTGGATGTTGTACTTCGTCATCACTTTGTATTTTCCAGAGCTGTCGTCATCTAGACAAAATATTTTGGCTTTAGAAAATTATTTACTCCTATCATGCACCGCTGGATGCGCTGGAACTTTGATACAGGATTCCTATTTTGAAGTCCTCGAAATGTCATACATGAGCTTATCCAAAAACAGGTATTATTAACTAATCATAAATAGGTTTGCTCATGGCTAACTGCGGATATACTGTCAAGTCAGTTCTTAAAAAGTTAACGAAAACTAAAAAAAAAAAAAAAATATAAAAAAAAAAAAATATTTAAACTAAAATGACACTTACTGTGCCATGCACGATTAATTTTCTGAAGAAGACTACTACTGACTACTAGTTCTACTTACTATTTTGTTTGGACTTGAGAGTTTCTTAAAAAATCTAAAGTAAATGGAAATTTTATGAAACTGACAAAATTTAATTATAAGGACTTGATATATAATATTGATCAATTGTAAGAAAAATCTTTATAAATATTTAGTAGGTATCTAAAAACGTGATTGACCACAATAAAAGTATATTGGCTTTAAAATATATTTTATAAAACTTAAAACTCGTTTGTACAATAATAAAATATTATAATGAGGAGTCTTTTGTTTTTCTTTTTAATGGCGACTCGTCATCTCCTCCGGGTTGTATGTAAAAATATTAAAGCCCTGTGTTAGAAATAAATAATAACCCAGTTAAATAATAACATATTATTACGTGTTCGTGACAAAGCATTTATTAAACGACTTTATTTAAATGTAAGTGCAGTAGTATTTTTGCATTTATTTACAAAAAACGTTCCTTGCTGTCAAAAAAAATATGCACTAAAAACTTTAAGTGGCCTGAAGAGCTCATTTCCACACGAACACGAAGTTTTTCGCTTTTGAATGTACACGTTGTATACCCGGTACTTTTCTTGTAGTCAAGTACCTAGTTTATTTTGTACTAGCTGTTGTCCGCGACCTTCATTCGCGTGAAATTTTATAGCTTATAACCTTCCTCGATAAATGAGCTATCCAGAACTAAAATAATTTTTCAAATCGAACCAGTAGTTCCTGAGATTAGTGCGTTCAACCAAACAAACAAACTCTTCAGCTTTATAATATTAAGTATGGATTTCTTTTACTAACAGCGCAAACGTAAACAAGCTTTATCTAACTTTTGTTTGAAAACAAAAATCAAAACACGCCTTCATTTGTCTTTTTCAAGAGATTAAAAAAAACCGTAACCACTATCAGTGATTAATTGAATAACAAATGGCTGTGCACTACTGGCAATAAAATATTCCCAAAAAAAAGACAACTTGATACCTGCTGATGCAGGTTGTTAGATAATGTTTGGAATCCCACAAAATTGAATGTCGCAGAATCCACCTTGAGCTGAACTAGCGTAGTATGAATATTTTACAAAATAAGAGGCCTGCATTTACTAGTTTCGTTACGAGAGATGTGTAACAAGTTCTTTTCATTGCGAAAATTGAAAATTCGTAGTTTTGACTCCCTTTCTTTGTAAAAAGTTAGCTAAAAAAAGAATACTCTACCATCAATAGTTTCCCCATTCCGGTTCCATGAGATCCTGGGTTCCGGTTCTCCTTTAGCTTGACAGGATAAGGTTATGGAGCGTCCCAAGTCTGCGACCACCTCCACCGGCGTGTCTGCGAAGTCCGACGGTTCTGTGAACAATATTAAAATGATAAATTCAAATTATTTACAAAAATAAATAAAAAATCAAAAAAAAAAACCTAAAAAAATGTCTGTCTCTCAGAATGGATGTAGGAATGGGTCCCGCGGTACTAAGGAGCTGCTCCTTATCGACATGGCCATAAGCCAACAGGTTCGTCGATCCCGGAGGAATCTGTCGACGTGTTGGATAGATTTATAAGAAGGCCTATGACTCGGTGCCACATACATGGCTCATGAGGGTGCTGGAATTGTACAAAATAGATGCAACTCTTCGCATCTTCTTGATGTCGTGTATGGGGCAGTGGAGGACGGTCCTTCTTTATCCAGGATGTCGGCAGGTTCTTGGGAACGATGAACCGTTCAGGATTGAGCGAGAAATATTTCAGGGTGACAGTTTGAGTCCGCTTTGGTTTTGTTTGGCCTTGAATCCTCTGAGCACACTGCTGGAGGATTCAGGTCTAGGCTACCGGTTGAGGAGAGGTGGTCAGGTTATATCTCACCTCCTTTACATGGATGATTTGAAAATATTTGCTCCCAGCAATTTGCAACTGATGGAGCTACTAAAAGTGACTGAAACTTTTAGTAGCGCCATCAGGATGGAATTTGGCTTGGACAAATGTGCAGTCATGCATGTAAAGCGAGGGGAGATTATGGAATCCGTGGGAACTCAACTCTCGGATTCCATATTCCTTAGATCCCTCTCATCAACCGAGACCTACAAGTATTTGGGTATGTCGGAAGCATGAAACAATCATTAAAGGAGCGCTTCTTTGGCCGCCTGAATAAAGTGTTAAACAAGTGTTTATCAGGCGGAAACAAGGTGCGCGCCTTTAATGGTTGGGTCATGCCGGTATTGATGTATTCTTACGGCATACTCAAATGGACTCAGACGGAACTTGACGCCCTGGATAGGAAGGTCCACACACTACTGACCGCAAATCGGATGCATCACCCAAGGTCATCGGTGATGAGAGTGTATATCCCGCGGAAGTGCGGAGATCGTGGATTCTTAAATGCTAAGACCTTGCACAACCGCGAGGTATGCAGTCTCAGGGAATCTTTCTCGAAACCGACGTAGGGATGCACCGAGATGTGGTCTCAGTGGACAAGGGTTCACCCCGCTCTCCTTGGCTAACCAGAACTGGCGCAAACCTGTGGTATTGGATACTAATAACCGTAGGGAGGTATGGCAGAGCAAGGAGCTACACGGACGCTTTTTCGGGGCCTTACATGGGCCTGATGTAGACTTTTTGGCGTCCGTATCCTGGCTACGATTCGGTGACCTCTTTGGGGAAACTGAAGGTTTCGTCTGTGCGATTATGGATGAAGTTATCATGACGAACAACTATCGGAAATATATTATCAAGGACGGTACGGTTGACATCTGTCGGGCATGCCACCGTCCCGGTGAATCCACCCGACATATTGTTTCTGGTTGTTCTCGTCTTGCTAACGGTGAGTACTTGCACAGACACAATCTAGTAGCTAGGATTATTCACCAGCAACTTGCTTTGCAATACAACCTTGTGAGTTCTGAAGTACCATACTACAAGTATGTGCCCGACCCAGTTCTCGAGAATGGTCATACCACATTGTATTAGGATCGATCTATCATCACAGACAGGACTATTTTAGCAAATAAACCTGATATTGTGGTGATAGATCGCAGAGAGCGCCGTGCAATGATTGTTGATATCACTGTCCCTCATGACGAGAATCTTGTGAAAGCTGAGAATGATAAAAAAATCAAGTATCTTGATTTAGCACACGAGGTTGTCGACATGTGGGACGTGGACTCTGCAATCATTGTACCGATAGTCGTTACGGTTAATGGACTAATAGCAGAGAGCCTCGACCAACACCTTAGGAGGCTCTCATTGCGCGGCTGGGTCAGGGGCTTGATTCAGAAAGCAGTACTCCTGGACACGGCACGCATAGTGAGGCGGTTCCTCTCTCTGGAGCCCTGACCACCGGCAACCTGGACCTTGTTCCTGATGCCGATGGGCCATCTATTTTTTATATTTTTAAATGTTTTGTTTACTTTTCTTTGTAAAAATATTTAAAACTGTATTAGATAAGAGAAAGAATGAAAAAAGGAAATCAAATCATATACATTATACATAGAAATTTGAACAGTGATTCCCAAACTAGACGCTAGTCTGTATCTTGGGGATCAGAGTTCTTTCTACATTTATGTTTTATTATCCAAAAAAAATTAATATCCAATAAAGATTTAATTGATACGTTTTCACGAACACTAATTTATTTATATTTATTGGCTATGTGAGTTATAAATGTTTGTAAACGCACCCACAATATAGGAGAAATTCCTAGTGTAGGGCAAAGTTAAAAAAAAAAAAACAAATAAAAAATACACTAGTGCTGAGATTCTATTGAGGAGCTCGTGTGCTTGCCAAGGTCGCTCCGTGAATGGGTGACCATCCTTTACATACCGAGTTTCGTCCGTGCCTTGAAAAAACACTTTAAAATCTTTCAAGGAATAAGCCAACACCTCCCTTTTGGTTTAGGCTGTTTAAAAAGCTTTTTTGCTTTACTTTCCCCCCGCCCCTCGTTCTGGGCGAAGTGAAAGGGAGCATCAGACTTCTACTGACTAAAACCCATCCATGTTCCTTCTTTGCCCTTTGTGTTCCAGGGCCACGGTATCTCTTTCGAACAGTCACGCAGCCAAAATATAAAACCTTTTCAGGGCAGTTCGAAACGTATCGTTAGTAAAAATGAAGACTAAAATAGTATGTGAGGTCAGTTATACTGGTTATGAAAACAGTGGTGAGTATAATTTCCAAAGCTTTTTGCTACTACATTTATGTAGTACCATTCTATAATCGAGTATCTGGTTGTACTAAGTTAACCTCAAATCTGTTTACTTCCCACTTCAGGTTATAAAAGAGCTCTTACGACATTGCTTCAAATGTATGTTTATCCATCAATACTTAAGTTTTTCTTTGCCACACCTCATTATGTTGATACCAACAAAGTTTTAAATGTTTAAACAAATATTGAGACTTTCGTAATAATATAAATATGAAATCAGGATGTACGATCAGTCTAGTTAAAGTAACCGATACTTAATTAAAAAGTTTACTTCATATTTAATGCATAACTCCATTACGAGTTTGCAATACAATCTTTTTACACAATTTGCACATCTTTATTGGGAAACATCCGTCCAACTTCACTTTACTTATGCTGTTAAAGCGTTTGTCATAACCCTGTCTTTGCTGCTGTGTAGTCAAGTATAAACTGACCCTTTCAAGCATAAGCATAGCATAGCATAATCAGCCTATTAATGTTCCCACTGCTGGGACGCAGGCCTCCTCTCTGTGAGAGGAGGGTCCCTCAAGGTCAATGACAATTATTCATTTTATCACATCGTCTCTGAGTGCATTCCGAAACAAAAAAGCATGTGCAGACGTGTGAATGGCTATCTAAATTTATTGAATGCATGCTAATTATAATTTAGCGTAGGTATGAATGTGACTGTGAACAAAAAATTGCCATAGTTTTCTTGTTTCTAAGTCACAGCAACCACTAAATTACTCCAAAATCAATCATATTATCACTGTTAATAGGTTTGTTTCATATGTGTGAGCAATGGCACACTGATTGAATCGAATTTGCTCGTTCCAATTCGTGGTTCGATGACAGCTTTGAACTGAATAGCATTTTGAACGTTAAAGTGTTGTGGTGTTTATTTAAGATTCTCTTTGAATTAAATTAAATATAAGCACACATTTTAGCTAAGCACCTCTCATGTTTATTTTGTGTGTGTAAGAGAGAACGAAGAGGCTCACTCGAAAACGAATCATAGAGAAAACATTTAAAAAGATAGCTTTTTAATTGCAAGTAAGATTGAATAGCAAAGGTATTATGATAACATGACCACTAGCCTCAGTCCACAGACTGGTAACTAGGCCTCCAGCCATCAGCAGATTTAGCAAAAGCTGGGATCGATGGAATGCAACTCCGTTGCTATAAATAACTTTTGACTGTTTAAAGTGCTTCAATTATATAAATAATATCCTCCCGATAGTATTTCACGGCGGTCAATCTCAACGGCGACTAGCCAATTACGCAGAGATATTTTAGTGATCAAGTATCTTTGCAAGCACAGGTGCAAAGCCTGTACTTTTACTCTCATAGTCTGAGATATCGTCATAGTAGTTGCTCATGAGCAACGCCCCCGGGGGAGAGATCCGGCGCAGAACCAACGGCTTTACGTACTTTGCGAGACACAGCAATGCCCCTTCCAGATTTGACTGAATTGTATAAACTAAAGACAACTTACCAATAACACACAAAGACACATTCTTCATCAAGTCTCCGGACCTGCACGTGTATACTCCAGTATCCTCTACTAAGGCCCTGCTGATGGTCAGCACCAACGCTGGCGCTCGTCCTCGCATGGACGGCACAAAATGCTCCTGAGAGAAAATTCGACTCCCGGGGATCCGCTTCACCACATGACCCTTTGGATCTAGCCATTCCACCTGAAAAATACGAATGAGCAAGCTGTTGTCGGGTAATGCCTTATTCGCATAAGGGTACAATCTACAAACGAAATTTTTTTTTCTAGAAAGTCTTCTTTTATTTTATTTTTTATTTATAATTTTATTTCAAAATTCAAAATTGTTAGTAAAGCTTAAAACTATGTTGTACCTTATACCTACTTATACTTTTACCGACTGTACACCAGAAACGAGCAGTATTGTGCGGGGTTCAATCTTGATCTTTTAAGCATTTTTAAGTCTTCGAACATGTTTAATAACGTGTTACGAACCACATCTAAAGAAAGTTTAGAACTCTCTCTACATTATTTTTTGTATGACACGATACAAATTACATAACGCGAAAAATTGGAGCCCTAACTTCTCCTACGTATGGCATAATCAGCCTATAATGTTCCCACTGCTGGGACACACAGCCCCCTCTCTCTGAGAGGGAATGGGCTATAATCGAACAAGCGGGCCCAGTGAGGGTTGGTAGATGTCACATGTCTTCGTATTTTTGGTTCTAGGACATCGGGTTTCCTCACGATGTTTTCCTTCACCGTTTTTGAGAGCAGTGGTGATGAAATAAATTACACAAAGTAATGCGCCTGCCTGGGTTCGACCCCACGACTTACTGTGCGTAAATCGGAGCCGCCACCACTGGGCCTCCACTGCTCTATGCTGCTCTCCTACTTATGCAATACAATATTTACATAGGGTTGCAGTATTTTTCTAAAGCAACTATTTTCGTACTTTCATGTTTTACTTAGGACAGCTCCTGATCATAAGGTATTAAGTGATTAGAATTTATATAAATTATACATCAGACTTTTAAAGGTACGGCATACAGTCACGAACACCATTATGTATACACTTTAAAAAGCACTTTTAAAAGTAATTTTCGCAGAAATAACGACTGTAACTTGAAGATAGGATCTTTTTCATATTAATATTTCGTAACAACATGAAATTTTAATCAGAACTGTAGGAGAAAAACCACGTTTAGAAGTTGGTAAGTGTTTACATATTGGTGCTCGTGACAGTACTTTTTTTTTTTTTTTAATGCAGCGATGTACTAAACTGCAGAACATAACTAGAGTGTCAATTAACGCTATAGTTTATCGGACTTCATATCTGCGATACTTTACGGGGTTAATTATAATGGCGAAATTTTACAACGGTTGCCAGTAGCATGAATTTTGCAATTATAGCAACATCTGTCTAAATAATACAGCGTGTAACAAAAAGGTTGCAGACATAGGTACTTAAGGGCGAGAAAATACAAATAATATAGAATATACAAATTACAGAAAAAAAATCACCAACTGATATTTTTCTCTTGTTTACGATGTTCGTACACAGAAAAACCTGCTTAGTTTGGTGGTCTATAGCACAGTCTTTAGTATGTCTAAACCCTTTCTGTAACACGCTGTATGACATCATGTATTTCTCAAAGACATAGGACACTATAGGACACTTTACACATGCAGTACATGTATGAGTATCGTGATATTTGTGGATTTCATAATTTTTAAGTCCTTATTCCTTATTCAATAACCTTTTTATCTTACCTTTTGGTTTCTATTGGACGCTTTACAGCTGATGGCTTTGTGACCTCCTACTTTCAGAAATTCGTCATCGCTGGGAGCATCCACGGCCAAAGTGTTTTCCACTGGTTTTAGCCCGTACACTAAACAAACATTAATCAAATTAATCATTTTACTTCTAGCCTTTTGAGGAACCAAGGGAACCATCTTTTTAATATTAATGGGAAAACAGATGCGCCGACATCGTCATAATTTAAAAAATAATTAGGATGACCTCATCCTATTTTTTTTACCTTTTTAAAGGCAGAACAGTCAGAGTTACAATGTTAAAAAATCGTTTAACTAAATAATTAACAGCAGTTTTTTTACCCGACTGCGACTGCGGTGAAAGAGGGTTGAGTTTTTTAACAGTAACTTTTTTATATTAACATTACAATATTGTGATATCATTTCATTACTATGTAATGAACGAATCTTATCTTACTTCTTACAACTACTGAACAGATTTAGATGAAATTTGGCAAGTAGATATTTTATAACATGGATTAACACACAGGATACTTTTTGCCCGATAGTACGATCCCGTGGGATAATTACCGAAATCCCTCGGGCGAAGTCGCGGGCACAACCTAGTGAATTATATAATTACAACTCATACGATACCTGTCCTGTAGAACATGTACACTAAAACAACCACATAAAATAACCACTTCATTTCAAATAATTTCGGATTTGGAATTTGCAAAAACGAATGTCAAAATGACAAATTATTTTTTTTTTAACCAATGAACATCACTCGTGAGTCCTGTTTTTTTTCGTGATGGCAGTGGCGCGACCTGAATGAAAGTGCGGCGCTCATGAAGTGCGCATACGCACCAATTAATTAATAGGAACAATTAATTTATTCTAATTACCATCATTGTGTACAATGTCATCAGTGAGGAAGTCACACTTATGTAGTTACCATGGAAAATTAAAAAGGTCATAATACTGTGTCAAATATAAATAATTACTGAGGTAGGTACCTGGCTGCGATTATTTTGTGCGCATAATTATTTTGCACTGGGGGAGCTCGTGGCTTAATAATAACAGCCGCACGGGTCGATCTTTAGGTTAAGCCGTGCTTTTCTAGGTTGGTCTGTGGATGGGTGACCACCCATTACATACCTAGTTTCCTCCGTGCCTCGGAAAGCACGTTAAGCCGTTGGTCCCGGCCCAAAAAGTCTGACAACCAGTCTTACCAAGGGGTATCGTATTACCCAGTACTAACTGGGTTGTGGGGGTCAGATAGGCAGTCGCTCCATGTAAAATACTGGTATTCAGCTGCATCTGGTTAAACTGGAAGCCGACCCCAACATAGTTGGGAAAAGGCTAGGAAGAAGATGAATTATTTTGCACTGACGGACGTGACGGTTTACTTGGGATGACTTTCTTGAATAGCAAAACCATGATAGCAAAATGTGTGTTGTGCAAATTAGAAAAGTTTCAGTAAATATGAACGAAATAAGTTTCCTTAAAAATTTAAATCTCATTGTATTATTTTCAACATAACACGCCTGTAATCCCCGAATGGTTAGGCTGAGGTGCACCTAATAGTACACCCATATTTCGCTAATTATGTTTAAGTCCCATGTTTTAGGGGTCGAACCTATTTTTCCAAGTAGTTATTTAATTGCTCATTGTAGGTAAAATGTGCTGTTGGCAAAATTACATACCAACATTTACATGAATTGTTTGAGTACAATTTGATTTTAAGTTTGTACAACATGTGTATCGATGAAAAATTATATCAATTGCAGGTAATAAGCGACAATATACAAAATATATTTAGAAATTAATTCTTAGATATTTTTTTTCTTTCCTATACGAGTAAGTAGAGTCAGAGTACTTTTTCTGTGTATTTTGTCCTTCTCATAAAAGTTAATCAGAAATTACATTTTTAACTTTATTTTACCATTTCATTTATTTTATTTTTTACTGAATTCGTCTGGCTAAGGGAATTTGACGCCATATTATCGTGGTTGCAAATAACACATGAGATAGGTCAACATTATTTCAGGGGGATAATAATATATTTTTTATTTATTTTACTATTTATGTACACACAGTACCTAGACAACACAGGAAAAAAACATTATAATATTTGAGAACATAGGTACTGCTTATTTTTTAAGAAAATTCTGCCAGCAAAAGGAGAACTGAAAAAGAAATGTAGACAAAAGTGTGTGAGAAAAGTAAGAGATAATGTGTTTATGATCTTACCTAAGTTAACCTAAAATATTATTTATAAATTAATACATATACAACATTATTTTTAGTATATGCGAAACCTGAATATAGTTTGTTCAGAATAAGTAACTGAGTCGATTCCAATAATTTTTAAACTATACTGCCAAATTATTATTATCAATGAGCTCAAGACGACGCTGGAGGCGCGCGCGGCGGCGCCGCGTAGTGACCACGTGTTTGTGCGGACAACCAGGTAACAGAACAAGCCTATAACTTTGTGCTTGTTCATGATACTGTTTTGAAATTTTGTACACAGATTCTTTACATAAAAATACTAGATACGTGTTTCAGGTTTTGCATAATATATTAAAACTAATGTTGTATAAGTAAATATTAATACATACTTATATAAAAACATAATGCTAAGATATTACGAATTTTGGTGCCCACGATTGGCTTTGTCTAGTTTGGGGTCAATGTTAAACCTGTTTATAATATTTTTGACAATTAAGTTTTGTATTTTTATAATTAGTCGCAAAAAGGCCACAGAGTGACAATTGATAATATTAACTGCCATTCAAAAATCCTATAATGATTCTCTTAAGGCGGCCAATTTAGACACCCTGATGTTGATAGAGCTTAGGGCTACGTTGCTGGCGTTCTTGCTAATCCGTAAATGATTTTAACAATTACTCATTTATTATTCGGAGATTAAATATTTTAGAAAAGGGTGGTTGGTATCCGGGGTGGACGGTACGCACGACGCTATCAATCTATTCAAAACCAAATTAAGCTAATCTCTCATTATACGGGAATCTCATACAAAGCGAGGTCAGGTTATACTGGATCTTGATGTGTTGCCGTGTGTACCAGCGCACATACTGCTTACTTGTCAACCATTTCACATTGACACCGCCTTTATTTCGTAACAGTAAGGACATTTTACGTTTTTCATGTCTTACCACTGATGTGCGGTTGATTCTACCTATGTGAGTATTACAATATGTTAGTAACCACATGGTATGTTACGGTGGCACTACTCTTGGTAGGTCTGGGCAAGTTTTTGCCTTATATCATCAATACAAAGTGATCTTTATCGCAATAAGCATAAAGAATATTTTGTTATGATCAAATTTAATAACGCACAAATTTATTTTCAATCGCAGTGCCAGCATTAGACTAGAACAATCTATGCGCCCGCGTCGGTTAACGACTCGGTGTCATCATAAATGTGACACACTTTAGCGAATAACATCAGCATGTCTCTGCGCTAATATGCAAATACTAAACTGGTTTACGAAATAAATTCATCGATATTATTATTTTAGCATCGTAAATAAACACATAAGCATGTCCGAGTTGCTGTTCTAGTTTAAATGAGCTTCAAAGTTAGTTCCTCATTTTTATTTTATTTCTTTACTTGACATTTTAATTTTAATACGATTATTTTAACATAAAAGCGCTTTAGACTTTGATTAATTTGCTAAATGTATTGCAAAAAAAAAAGCAGCTAAAAGCAACTGATCAACTTTTTTGGTTGAAGTGTAACTGATCAACTAGTTCAATTGACACGCTGCTATGCAATAAATAAAGCAGTTTTGATATGGAAAGAAAAATTCGAGTGCGAGCAGGGTTTGAACCTGCGACCTTCCGATTCAGTACACCGGACGTCTGTAACTTTCTGTAGTTCCCTACGCAGGGTTTGCGTATAAAAATATTAAAATAAATAAAGCATTTTATTTACTCTGCAAATCTTGTAAACATTTAGTATTAATGTTTTGCATACATGATATGTTATTTCACAGTCACTTGCAGATCCTTGACAGTCATCACGGATAGTCAGAAGCCCGAAACTCTGGCAGCCAGTGCTACCAAGAGGTATCGTATTAACCAGTTAGTGAGTTAGAAAGCCAGATACACAATCACTTCGTAATATTCAGTGCTAGCTGTTGTCCGCGACCTTCGTCCGCGTGAAATTTTATAGCCTATAACCTTCCCCGATAAATGGACTACCCAACAATAAAAGAATTTTTCAATTCGAACCACTAGTTCCTGAGATTAGCGCGTTCAACCAAACAAACAAACTCTTCAGCTTTATAATATTAAGTATAGATTACCAAATAGCCAATATTCAGCTGCATCCGGTTAGACTGGAAGCCGACCGCAGCATAGTTGGGAAATGACTAGGCCAACGACGACGTTACCCCACTGTGCCTGGAAGGCCTTTTCAATCTGCTATACAACGCTCCCCGCGCCCCTGAAATTTGTAATAGAATTGGACATAGTTTTGAAATCAATTAATCAGCCAGTCCATTGACACTCTGACATGCAATAAATCAAGCATTTTTTACTCTGCTAATTCTTCTAAATATTCGAATCGATGGTCAAACACGCCAATCGTGGCATAAGTGGCGTTTTTGAGGTCCTCAAAAGAGCTGCAGGTTTGTGGGCACTTTGAAACATTTAGCTTTAATGTTCAGCATATCTTATCAGTCGCTCCATGTAAAATACTGGTATTTAGCAGCATTTAGTTAGACTGGAAGCCGACCCCAATATAGTTGGGAAAAACTAGGCGGATGATGATGTTCTGCATATCTTATCCTACTTGATTAATAAGTAAATAGTCCATGTTTCATAATTAGAAAAATATAGAACGACACTAATAAGATAACGTCATCACGTAACCATGAGCCCAATAGAAAATTCTAAAAACAGAAACAATCCACTATCGTTCCCAGCTAATACGACAATAGCTTAAAAATAAAATGATTCACTCCATCGTCAACAATCACGCGTTTTTATCAGAATTATCAAACGTTTTCAATGATCTTCGACATTCCCTGAATAACAAAGTAGTGGCGTGACGTAGGTACAGTTGACAAAACAGAGAAGTACTGACAGCTAACTTTCAAACTTGCTTTTAATCCATGACTATTTCCAAGTCACCTTGTCAACTACACTCCAGTTCAGTAGGGAATTTTCGTGAAGGATTGTCAAGGATATCCGTAATCCATTGTTTCATTTGTTTGAAAAATTCGCCTGCACGTCAACGTCAACAACGCAATGAATATTGTTGAATTGTCAAAATGCGATTGTGTGTAACGTGCATGTTACACACACAGCCGCAGCCGGTCGTTAATCCAATATAATCGAGTTTCAGAAACACATTGACACAGGCTAGTTGTGCTAAAATTAGAGATCGCGGACTGTAATGAGTATATGGCATATTACGGTGACTTTGTTAGTTTCATTGACTATTGCCACAGACTTCCAAAATTACAGTTGTTTTCCGTTTTTTTGGAAGTCGGTTATTATTTTTATTGCAAAAACGTTTTTTATTTTATTTTACCCTTTCTAGTTGAGATATCCCATACTTTCAAATATTACCTTGTAACGAGAAGTTATTATGATACCATCATGTCATTAACATAAACGAACAATAAAAAAAACTACTAGTTCTAGTTAATCAAATTTATATGAGGCCACCTGCACCGCACGAGCTTTTTCTACCAAATATAAAAATAATCAAGAACATCGAACCAGTAAGTAATCACAGAGAAATCGGTGTACATACTAAAAAAAAGTTTTAGTGGCATACATAACCTCCTGCTTTTTTAGAAATCGTTTAAAAATTCGCAGATTATCTCATTAACATCAGCTTCATTTTAATAATTATAAATTACGCTTTCAAATATTATAATGAATTTTAATTTATGACGATTTTCTTGCTTGCAGATCAAATTGTTTTGTTGACTGTACTTACAAACCAAATCTTGTCAAAGAAATAGTGTTGATAGAATAATAATGACTTGGGTTGCCCACAATTTGTGACGTCACTTAAGAAATAATGACATATCAGTTTTCTGATTAATCTTAGAGACGTTTTTGACTTTAGCAGGATTTCTATCATAATTGTTCCCAAAAAAGCTTGCTGCACAAGACTTAAAAAATGTATTATTTTTTGTCAAATCTTTTTTTAAACAGATATTTCGTTAGTAAGAGTGTGTTCCCCATTATTGTTTTCGACGATAGTCCAGTTGAATTATATTACAGTCAACAAAATAAACGAACATAAAAAAATTGGTGCTGCCCAACATCTATGTAAGTGATGGAGAAGGACTTGCCGCACCTGAGCGTCTGTGTCAAAGCTTGAAACTTGGTTCAGATAGCAGTACTTCTTCTGGACATGGCGCGTATTGTTATTAGGTTCCTCTCTCAAGAGCCCTGACCACCGGTAGCTCGGACCCTGTTCCGATGCTGTCAGGCTACGTTTGAGATTTGAATATTTAAAAATGTATTTAATATGTGTGAAAATAAATAAAGGAAATAATTTCGTTACAATTTGTAAAGTGGTTGCAAAGTGACAATTCATAATATTAACTGCGTTTGTGATTATTTTAAGAATATTAACGTGCTTCATGTTATTAACCTATTATGATTCTGCTAAAGTTGCCATTGTCGCTGATGTCTGGAGCCGCATCTGCAGCATGTCCGCAGCTCTTCCGTACAGGTTTGTCTGATCCTTAAGTATCGTTGCCAAGACTAAATAAAAGACTGATATCGTTCAAACTAGTCAATTAGTAAAACAATCAGTATTGCCGATGCGTTCCAAGGTCGTGGTGTGCACACGGAATCTGAGTGAGTTCAAAGCTCCCCAAAACAATGGAGACGTTGACTCTTTTTAAATAGGGCCAAGGACTTGAAATGTTTTATATTGTCTAAAAACAAATACGATTTCTAATAGTCTTTATTTGATATGATTCATTTCTTTCAGATGTCACTTCATATACAGAATAAATTACGGGTTGGAAAGGACACCGACGCGAAAACGGATACCACGTATTCAGTACATCATTGCCATGCATGAGCCGCCCCCCCCCCCCCGCACAGAGAAATTGTTCATCTGTTAAAATAAGATCTGCTGTTGCCTACAAAACTAATACCTACACGGTCAAAATGTATGGAACTGCTGATTTTTTTTTAATAACCGATGAAAAATTTCTATTTAGGGGTGCTCAGAATGATGTACTGGATACGTGGTAACCGTTTTCGCGTCGACGTCCCTTCCACCCCGTATAATCAATTTGTACATAAATAAATTACGCAAATAAAATAAAACATCAACAATAAATAAAATCTTCTTCTCGAATCGATGACTCAGATCGTTTCAACCTGGACAGCTCTGTAGTTTGTCTTATTCAAGTCATAAATGAAATCAATTTGTATTAGTAGTCGTAGGTAAATGCATGATGGATTGTATTTAAAAAAAAGCAAGTCGATTAAGTTCAAATAAAAAACTGACAGAAATTCCCCACACAGTAGCATTCCCTTTTGAAATTCAACTAGCTCCTGAATTATGCATTGCGTACTTGACCTTTCATACGCTTACGTCACCTTTGTCGACATCTGACGTAACGAATAGGCGTATCGCTGTTATATTCCAGATTTTGGACTAACATTTCAGCCACAATGTATTGTTCAATTTCTTTAGTGATTTGATAAGCTAGACCACCTACAGCTATACCCTACAATGTTGTCGATGGTGTTCTAACATGCCCGCTTTGTACTCGGAGTTTTTCGGCCAAAGTTTGATATGCTAGCCACTTGAGATCATATAAAAGCAAGCAGCATAACAAAGATCTCGACAACCACCCTAGAAAGCCGTCGAATGCAGTCGCTGTGGCCCAAATCGGCTAGGTGGTGTCCACCTACCATTTGATTAAACTATTTATTTATACAAACTTTATGCACAAGTAAAAACTGTACAAAGGCGGACTTAATGCCATAGGCATTTTCTACCATTCTACCTTAGGGTGATGCAGAGACAATATAACAGAAAAAAAGACTAGAAAGTATTTATAACTAAAACATATAAGAATAAATACTTATATACATACATATATTAAACCTTATAAAGTTAAGAGAGGTAAACAAGAAAAACTACAACAACTTAGTTCTGAGACGAATCTGCCAACTTCTTGTGTATATATGTTCCCGAGCTTTCACTTCTCTAACTATCGTTTTAGCCGGCGCAGATGTTGAAAATTAACCCATGGAAACATTTGTATATTCCCATTTCCATTCCCCGGGATGAACAGTCTTGTAATATCCTAACCCATGGCCCACCAATACGCCGAATTTCATCGAAATCCGTCAAGCCATCAAAGCCAGAATTCGTCATGTCAGTGATAGCACCGATTATTTCATATCATCTGAAGCGCGTGATTGGAATAATACCGAAACGTGATGAGACTTGTCCTGTTATCAGACGGGATGTAGGTGATTCAACCATAAAAATACAGAAAAGTAGGTATAGTTGTAATGATAATATTAAAATTAGGTCAACGCACAGTCATGACTTCATGAGCAATGCACGCGATCAGTTTCACCTAAACTCGAGTTGATCGGAATTCTTTCTATGAGCTCAGTACTAAACATCACACTCACAAGCATCGTAACGACCTCGCTTCGGCTCGGGATCGGCTAGTAAAAATGAGCCGAGACGATGCTAATGAGCAGTACAGGTGGTTGTAATCGACGTCTAACTTTATTTTTAGTATCCAATCACATGAACTTAATTTTTTTTGGAGAAGCTCGTGACTAAATACTGACTGCCGCACGGGTCGATTTTCAAAAGCACTTTAATCCGTCGGTCCCGGCTGTTATTTCTAGATCTTTGACAGACGTTACAGGTAGGTATAGTATTACCCAATAGGAACAGGGTTGTGGAGGTCAGATAGGCAGTTACTTCATGTAACATACTGGCACTCCGCTTCAACCGGTTGGACTGGAAGCAATCCTCAACATAGGTAGGAAAAGGATTGGCAGATGATGATGACAATTCATGAACTTGACTTTTAACTATTTCATTCTGTATGTAAAGGAACATTCCGAAGTGTATCGGAAGTGATGCGTCACGTCGCGTGTCGGTTGGATAATGAAACAATGTCATTTTAGGGTGACCATCAAATATTACAGTATCGCAGGTACTTGGGTATAGCAGTTGCTTTACGATTATCTTTGGTTACCCTTGAGGTGTCCTTTGCTAACGTCCAGATTCAAAGTTCAACCCGCCCCGCCCCCAGAGTTTAAACGTAGCGCTGTTCCACAAATGATGAATCACTTAATATTGTAATCGATTGCCTGCGACACGCATATGAAGAAGACCCAGACGTAAAAATTATACGTCAGGATTTATATAGAAACTACGCCTATGAACCTTCGAGCTAAAACTATGAGTGGCAGACGAAGTTCAAATTTGCAACGGTACTCTGGGCTGTCGTCCATGTCGAGATGAAACAAAAGAATGCTTGGAAAAACCAAAACAATCAAGAAGTGACATAGCGGGTATGATTCGCTAGACATTACCTATTTTTTTTTCTAAAAGTCACATGTTTCATACTTTTGGGTCCTACCTCAGTAGGTAGAACCCAAAAGTATGACACGTGCGTCTTTAATGAGTCGGATAAGTTATGTTTTAATGTATAATTTATGTAATTTAAATATTCGGAATTTTAAATAACATGGTTACCCTTCTCGATAATATAATTAACCGTAATAGCAGGCAGCGATAAATTCTCAGTGTCACTAAACTTTTTGACACAAAACATAATTAGTCTGCTAATTAAACATACAACAATAAACAAATTAATATAATATTATAGAACCGTTATACCGGATAGACAAATAAAGATAATAATAATTCAAAGAAACTGCACGCCCTAATTCGGTTTGATGTATCCGTTTCGATATCCTGCATAGTTAGTACACACGGCAACACATCAAGCTATACCTTTCCAGGATAACATGGCCCCACTTTGAGTAGATTTCCCGTACAATGAAATCCTCATAAACTAGTTTTGTATGTTTTTGACATGGAAAGAAAAATTCGAGTGCGAGCAGGGTTTGAACCTGCGACCTTCCGATTCAGTACACCGGATGTCTTAACCAACTAGACCATCGCACCCCGCTCACAGTTCTCGAAATTTTCGTTCCATTAATAACGTCTTACGGTGACGGTGTTCCCTACGCAGGGTTTGCGTATAAAATATTAAAAATTAGTTTTGTATGGCTTGATTGGTCGTCGTGCGTACTTACCTAGCAATCAAAATAAAGTTGGTATCAAAAAACATGAATTGCTTTTCGCATTTCAATTAAAAACGGGCACACACAACCTACGCCCTTTTTACCTTAGGGGGGTATCTAGATACTAAAGAACGTCATGATCTCCGATTCATACGAAAGTACAACATTTCTTTCAAAGGCGCCAGGTATAGCATCATCCATATTAATTGATACGGCTGCTGCGGCCTCACCAGGTAGAAGGTGATTCCATATCGATAATTAAAAAATAAATGGTATCTTATGTCGCTCTAAAAAACCAAATCAGCCGAGGCCAATACACTTCTTCATTTTATTTTTAGAAACATCCACAGCCCACAACGATTAGTTCCCGACTGATAAAATAATTATTACATTGAAACCGTAGTTTTCCAGCAAACGTCATTTAATTACTGGAATAAAACTATTTCGTAATTAACTTTTATCAATGTATTTTTAACAAATGACAATAACCTTAACTCATCGCTTCCTGTGGTATACGGAAGCACCAGATAGTTTAAAAATAACAGATTGCCACTTGATAATTTTATTATTTTTTATGTGACACTTCAAATCGGGTAGTTCAATGCCATGAAAAATAAATCATAATTTTCTCAAATCAAAATATTATTTTTTAAATTATTACGTAAGTTGACATTTCAGTTCACACCCATATTTCGCAAGTCTTGTTCAAGACACATGCAATGACGGGCGGGCCTACATTGCTAGCAACCGAACAAAAATCCAGAATACTCGGGCTGGTACTGCGAAATTCCTAGTGGAAAAAAAACCATTTGGCCTAACCACGGCAGTACTGTTTAAATCTTATTCCAGAGTGTGAAAGAGATGGCGCTAGATGTCCTGTATAGCATCTCTTTCCCTAGCTCAGTGTCAGGATATAATATAATATGTTGAACAAAATATGATTGGCGACCGTAACAAATATGGCTTTCCAGAGTTATAATCAATAAAACCCTCCAAGTACATTTATTCCCATTGAATTCCTTTTTTATGAAATAGTTATTTAATGGAGTTAAATGAACTAAAGCGGGCTACCTTAGCGCACCCTACTTAAGACGTAATGGGAACCCCTGGAAATTAAAACCAAAACACTCACGATTCGAATACTAGACCAACGAGGCAGGCTACATAGAGAAAAATGCAGTTTATAAAATATCAACTAAAATGTTAAAAGTAAATATTCTTACTATCTTCTTATATTATCCTTGACCCGAGCTTAATGCAAGTATTTTTAACATAATCAATGCTCATGGTATATTATGTCGCTAGTCATTTGTGAGCTAATCCCGCTGCTCAAAACAAGATTCGGAAATATGTAGGTGATAGGCAGTCGTGTTGCCAATTTTGTAATTAATATAGTAAAAGTAAATATTTATAGGTTCAATCCGACTAAGCTCTGATTCAAGTCAAGCTGTGTTGGGCCAATCTTTGGCAATGGTGGGAAACCTTTGCCAAAGTTTGGCCTAAGATTCTTAGCTATCAAAGTACATAAGCTGAAGTGGCTAAAGAAAACTCTTGTCTTTCTATTTAAATATTCTTTGTTGTGTATGTTTTTCATGTGTCTATCTAACTGTCCCATAGACAAATTGATCCTGTCAGCTTATCAACCTTAAGATGAAAAGGCAATTTCGAGGTCGACTTAGACGAATATACAATTGCAAGTCACACTAACCTTGGTAGCACCGCATCCATGAACCGTATAATGTAGAAGAAAGTACAATAAAAAATAATAATATTAATTAATTCATATTAGTCAGAAGAATTTTAACCAGCTCCGAGTCTCGTGACATCTGTGCCATATCAGACTGTTAATCATTACATCCACTTCTATTCTCTTTTTGTTCAGCCTTATTTCAAAGTATTGTTTTGTTAAGCAATCTATATTTCTCACATTTGAGTTTTAATTAAAATTTGTTTATTTTAAAACTTAAATTCTGCAATGGTATCGTACAAGTCCTTTTATCATTAAATAAATAATCTGCGAGTGCTATGCACTTTTATAAGTGACAAATTCACTACACCTAAAACTGTTTTTATTTCTGTTTATAAATAAATTTATTAATCAATAAATAACTAATATCTACTAATGTACACTTATGTAAATTATATTTATATCACCGTAAATTTATTAATCAATAAATAACTAATATGTACTAATGTACACTTATATAAATTATATTTATATCACCGTGTATAATAAATTGCGCAATAGGTATATTGGCGAGTTTTTCTGCAATCTATCATAAACCTGTCTCAGAATATTGATATTAAGTCATCGTTTATATAAATAGGTATAATTGTTAATGACCTACATGTTATGCAATCGGAATTTAAAAATAAAGAATGTTTCAATATTGAGCAAAAAATTTACAGAATTACATATGTAAATTCTACGGAGATATCAATGTGTTAATTTTAGTTGGCGAAAGATAACTTGATGAAAGCAGCTAGACACTTGGTAAGCCGGGTGACCAAATAAACATGTGTTTTTCCACCCGGCCAGAGTTGAATCCTGCCAAATCAAGCCCTGTTCAACACCGATATTTCCTTCATCTATGAATAGAGGGCAAACTTGCATTGCAAAATTGTGTTTCATCATAATTATCATTTTTGCTGAGATCATTATAATTATGTGTGCCAAAATTGGGTAACGCCTTGTTCACGGCCTTTTAAATCTTTGATACTTTTACCGTCTAATATATGAAAACTAAACTCAATAAAAATAGCAAAGGAAGAGTTTTTCATCATTTCAACACCTTGTGTAATACGGGGTGTAAACACACCCTTCACGAAGCCACCAACCAAGCATTCTGTACACCAAACTAAGTAACTACGCAAAAAATATTGCTAGGAAACGACTTTTTCATTGGGGTGAAAAATCACATTTTAAAGTAAGACTCAATGTAAGGCACTTAAAACATTGTGCTGAGGGATGCATTGAATAGTACAGGGGTAGTGGAGGTATTTAAAGTAAAGTAATAACATTGAACACCTTGTAATTAAAAAAAAAAGTTGTAAAGAAGTCGGAATTTTGACCCCCAATATCTCCGTAACTAGAAGGTTTCCAGAGGTAAGGTCTAGTCAGAACAAAACAATTATTGCTATGACGGGGAGAATAAGTTTATTTCGGCTTCGTTAATGCCCCGGTTCGGTCACACTGACATCCCGTCTAAATATTCGCGCAAACTTACAATTTTTTTTTTAACTAAAGTTATTAATGAACTGCAATTATTTTTAGTGCACCATAATATTGGTTATATGCTTAACAACTAAGTATTTTTTTAAAGTTCACAAAACTCGCTCTTTTTGCATAAATCTGGCGTTGAAAAAAGGTCTCTCGCGCCCAACGCGAGTCCGAAGCCTGTTTCCGCACTCCGTCCGAGGTAACAGAGGCTAAATCGCAAAATCTATCGAGACAATAAATTCCTTTATGTCCTTGTCTTCAAAGTTCGCGCGTTACTTTTTGTAAAAAATCTTTTATTTTCTTAATCCGATTACGATAATATCGTCAAATTTCTCGGTTTTTGCTCTAAAAAAATACGTAGTTACTTCAATAGATTAGTGTTATTAAAAAACACAAGTGGCCAGTGGCCACTGTTGAATGATACGACATAATAAAAAAAATCGTTAAAATTACCGTACAAAGAAAATTATACCAAAACACCCACAAAATTACAGTTTATATACAGAAACTTTTGCCATATTTCCTTAGTGACCGCCGAGCGGTCGAAGTTGAAGGGCGTTGGGATATCGTCAATTGTTTTCTGGACTTCTCACTCGCACAATCATGCTGTTACGCTCATGTTGTGTCATGCAGGCTGCTCTTCTTAATTATTTTAACCGACTGCAAAGAAAAGAAGGGTTACATTTTTATCTATGATTATTAAACATTTTACACATGCGCGGAAGACACTAGCACGAACGGGTAATTGCGAGAAATAAGATTCCTTTCAATTAATCGAAATCAAAATCAAAGAAGCAAAAGCAATCAAGTGAATTTTCGTTATGGGTATCACATCCATGGTAATCGAAGGCGCTCTATATAAATATGGGGTCAAAATCAATGATACGATGGTATAATTATATGATACAAGAATTTTCGAATTTTTCATCATGGGTGTTATGACCGTGGTAATCGAGGGTACTCCAATCGAATTTGGGGTCAAAATAAAAATAAAAGGACGGTGCCGATAGAAATTTTCGGTTTTATCGTCATGGGTGTCATTTTTATGGTTTTCGGGGTCGTTGATCACGAAAATGAGGTCAAAATGAAAATACAAGCTGCGTGCGTTTTCATGACGAAAACACGGATTTCATGTCCATAGTAAATAAATGTACTCATTGAAGTAGTGGATTTCTTGCCCATCTACCTCAACTCGGACTCCAAAATCACGAAAATGATACCCATGACGAAAAAACCGGTAATTTTCGTCTGCACCATTATTCAATTTTGACGTCATTTTCGTTATCACCAACCTCGTACTTCACTAAAATGACACCCATGATAGAAATTCGGAAATTTTCATACAAGTGTCCAGTCGCACAAATGACTATTCGCAGATAGGTCCGTTCGCGCAAATGTCCTACATCTTGAAAAACAGTAACTCCTTATTAGTCATTGTAACAATTTTGCAGTGGCAAGGCGTCATGTTCCATTATGCGAAAGACAAAAAAAAATGTTCGAAAACGAGTGAACATGAATTTCAAAATGACTATTCAAAAATCTTTTCTCTTCTTTGTATGATAGTTCCTAGAAACAATAATAAATATAAGCGTCGAATTAATAACCTCCTTTTTTTAAGGCGAGGTTAACCCGAGCGCCGTATGCATCAATCGCTTACCCCAGCCCCCGCACGGAGAGGCGATACGTAACAAATTACGCGGCGCAAGAACGCGCGCGCTTGGCGCACTGGTCATGAGTTCACGAACTCGGATAGGTACTAAGTTGCGTTACAGGGTAGAGCGATGCAGTAAAACAACTTGAATTGATATACGTATAAGTTCACTTTGTTTTATTTTTCTAGAAAGTACTGGTTATAGATAGATTAGGAACCTACGTATTCTATGAACGTGAACCTAATTACTAACAATTAAAATAAGTAGATATAATTAAAAATAAGAAGGTATACTTATTTATTTTTGTGAATAAGGTGAATTTAAAATCTGACTGACACTGAGATCATGAATACAGGTATGATTCAAAACAACACGCCACGCGCCATTCGGTTTTAAAAAAAATTATGCTTTACTTTTTTTTCGGTTTTGTTGTCATGGGTTTCGTTTTCGTGGTTTTTGGGGTCGCTGATAACTAAAATTAGGTCAAAATGAAAATCCAAGATGGCGGCGACGTAAAATTTTCTATTTTTTTTTCATGAGTGTCATTTTCGTGGTTTTTGTGGTCGCTAATAACGAAACTGAAGTCAAAATGAAAATCCAAGCTGGCGCCGACGAAAATTTTCGGTATTTTCGTCATGGGTGTGAAAATTTTATTTGCCGTCTTCTTGAATTTTAATTTTGACCTAATTTTAGTTATCAGCGACCCCGAAAACCATGAAAATGACACCCATGACAAAAAAACCGAAAATGTTGGTCGGCGCCATCTTGGATTTTCATTTTAACATTATTGTCGTTATTGACGACCCCGAAATGCACGAAAATGACACCCATGACAACAAAACCAAAAATTTTCGTCGGCGCCATCCTGGATTTTCATTTTGACCTAATTTTCGTTATCAGCGACCCCGAAAACCATGAAAATGACACCCATGACGAAAAAACCAAAAATTTTTGTCGGCGCCATCTTGGATTTTCATTTTGTCCTCATTTTCGTTATCAGCGACCCCGAAAAACCATGAAAATGACACCCATGACGAAAAAACCAAAAACTTTTTGTCGGCGCCATCTTGGATTTTCATTTTCTTTATCAGCGACCCTAAAAACAACGACACCGACACCCATGACGAAAAAAACGAATATTTTCGTCGGCGCCATTTTGGTTTTTTATTTTGACCTCATTTTTGTTATCAGCGACCCAGAAAAGCACGAAAATGACACCCATGACAAAAAAAACAAAAATTTTCGTCGGCGCCATCTTGGATTTTCATTTTGACCTAAGTTTCGATATCAGCGACCCTGAAAACCATGAAAATGACACCCATGACGAAAAAACCAAAAATTTTTGTCGGCGCCATCTTGGATTTTCATTTTGACCTAATTTTCGATATCAGCGACCCCGAAAACCATGAAAATGACACCCATCACGAAAAAACCAAAAATTTTTGTCGGCGCCATCTTGGATTTTCATTTTGACCTCATTTTCGTTATTAACGACCCCGAAAACCATGAAAATGACACCCATGACGAAAAAACCAAAAATTTTTGTCGGCGTCATCTTGGATTTTCGTTTTGACCTCATTTTTGTTATCAGCGACCCCGAAAAGCACGAAAATGACACCCATGACGACAAAACCAAAAATTTTCGTCGGAGCCATCTTGGATTTTCATTTTGACCTAAGTTTCGATATCAGCGACCCCGAAAACAATGAAAATGACACCCATGACGAAAAAACTAAAAATTTTTGTCGTCGCCATCTTGGATTTTCATTTTGACCTCATTTTCGTTATCAGTGACCCCGAAAACCATGAAAATGACACCCATGACGAAAAAACCGAAAAAAAAGTAAAACATAAAATGCAGAGGAAGCAAAATAAAAAAAATTAAAGTGATTTTATCTTAAATATGTAAATAAGTCAACTAAATAAAAAAAACTAGTAGGTACACACGGCGGCACATGAAGCTGTCATTTCCAGTATAAATTGCCCTCGCTTTGTATAGATTTCCTATACAATAAGAGATCCGCATAAACTGGTTTTGTACAGCTTGATCGGCCGTCGTGCGTACAAAATACGATATCGACCACGACCATTACTCATTCTATCTCGTTCTCCTCTACATACTTTCTTTTTCTGCCCATGTCGAACTCGATAATCTTCGGCTTACCGGGCTCCCTACAAAACCTTTTTAGAACTCCTTACAAAAAAAATTTGTGGAATAAATGTTTTGATTTTAGTAGGCCAGTTACAGGCAGTTTTGAATTGTCGAAAAAAAGATAATAAAATGAAGCTACAGTCCCATTCAAAAGGCATAATAACTGTGAAAGTACTGTAGTTGCCCATTCCAAAGTTACCGAAATTTATAAATAATATTGCGAAATCATAAATAGCGACTTTTGCTACGACACAATAAAGTTCAATTCAGGCCGCGCAGTGCTAATTACCTACAGTTATATTCTCCTAGAAGCTGCCTCTCTTTCTATTGTGTAACTCTTATCTTATACCTTCTGACTACGTTCCCTATTAGGTACCTACTGTACTTTTGTGAACAAATGACATTTCAAATAAACCTAGGCTCGGTGTTTACTAAGTATTATTTTTCACAAACTATTTTTGGCTCAGCTCGTAACCGAACTTAGCGGGGGTGGGGTGGCGGGTTCGAAAAATTGGCACACGTCCGACCTCCAACGCGTTCCGCTCGGGACTGAAGCACGCGATGCGAGTAAGAAATGATGAAAACAGCAAATTTTGGAAATGTTTGTTTAGGTTTTTTTAAATATTTCTAATTATGATTGCCGTTTACTGTCACATTTTTTACGACCTTTATAATGGTATAAGTTTTATTGTTAAAAACCTAATATAACTCAAATGATATAATATTAAAAACCATCATTTAGACTTGTCTTTGCGATTTAATTGGATGCAACAAAGTGCAAGTAATCGTGTATCGCTGTGCCGGAATATCTAGATCGAAGTGCGAAATATGTAATATGTTTTTTTTTAGAATTTATTTCCATGCTATATAGGAATAAAACACAATACAAAACGACGTTTATCTGGATAACCTCGCCTTAAGTTGGTTAATATGTAGGTAGAGCAGCTTTGGCATCATCTCAAATAATTTAACTACGTCTAGGTGTCAAAGGGGGAGGTCCCCGCACGCACGATGTGTTTTTGTTTCTCCTGTCAATTTCTGAGTTTTGCACAACAAGACTATCGCCATAAGGATATTTTTACACCCATTATGTGGGTCTTAATGTAACCTACACTTCTGCTCTGGGAAACACTAGCCGACGTGATTTTATGTTACGTTGATACCGTGTAAAAATTACTATCCTTAGCACGATATCACAGCCTATCTTCCTCATACGGGTTTCCTTAAATCCAAAGTAATCCAGGCACAAGGAAATTAAAACTTAACTTTTGAAGTCTTGCGGAAAATGAGAGGTAGGTAGTCGAGACACGGATTAAGAGTTTCCTGTATCAATAGAAACCGATAAAGGTATTCCAATCAATCAATAAACTGCTGTCCATGGCCTGTCCCAAACAGCTCCTCAAAACCGTATTCTCCACTTTCCACATCCAGTCTGGGTTATAGTTAAGGTGGAAGCGCCAGGGTAGCGCGCGAAATTAAATTTTCTTATGTTTTGTTTCATTTGCAGGTCAGTGTCAGGTTGTATGTTGATATTAGCCATGGACAGTAACATTCCCCGAAGAATAAGAATCTCTTCCCATTCCTCGGGGAAGGATACTGCCCACGCCCAGGGGCACCGGCCCAGCAGCTGCTATTCCCTCCAGACGTATCGAGAGGGACCGGCAGCCATCAGGCACACGAGGAGGAATTCTGTCAACGCACCCCAACTGGGACTGTTCGAAAGAGATACCACGGCCCTGGAACACAAAGGGCAAAGAAGGAACATGGATGGGTTTTAGTCAGTACAAGTCTGACACTCCCCTCTGCTCCGCCCAGAGTGGGGGGGGTCATTCGATGATTTCCCATCCGGAAAAAAAAAAATAAAGGTTGTATGTTGATTAAAATATGATTCACGACCGTAACAAATATGGCTTTATAAGATTTTAAACTATCATGTTCACTACCGTTATCATTTACACTAGAAGCGGACTATTTACCATGTTTACTGATTTGTTTAACTCAAACAAATCATTAAACATGGTAAACATCCCGTTTCTAGTGTTTATGATAAAATATGGCTTTACTTTGAACGGATGTCTTTTTCGTGAAATAGTCACTGATGGGATTAAATAAAGTGTGAGGCTTGTATTAATGATTTTATGATCATAATTCTGTAAATACATCCTACGTGTTTCGGTCGCGAATCATATTTTATTCAACATACAACCTGACACTGACCTGCAAATTTAAAAAAAAAACGTAATAAAAAATTGATATTCGCGTTCATAAGGCTAGCTAGCTATAGGTATTTCGAATTGAGTAATACTTGTCATTGGAAAACCCGTGTATCGATGCAAGAACCAACCCTCGTAACATATTATGCATTCAACCACAAATCGGTAGGTATACCTAAATCACTACACCCATATCAGTTATGTCTGCCATTAGTGATTAACGTGATATACAGTTTTCCCAGGAAAATCATTGAGTTAATGCGTGAATAATCTTTGCACTTTGCAATCATTAAACTGTCAACTTTAATCGATTATAGACTGTCTGGTATTATAAACAGAATTAATAAACATCTGTTTACCACAAATAGTTTATATTCCTATTTGAACCGCTTATCGTCCTGAGAAGGAAAAAAAGACAATAATTATCGGTAACACTCTCAACTCACTATGAACTTACCCCTGTATACACTGCGAGAGTCTGTGACCAACTCCTTAAGTAATAAATGAATTGTATCTAAATACAGGGTGGAAGGGATACCGATGCGAAAACGTTTACCACGTATTCTGTACATCATTCTGAGCACATGATTGATGATGATGTACGTGATGTACATCGGTTATAAAAAAAAACAGCTGGTCCATACATTTTGACCGTGTAAGATTACACTTTTGTAGGAAACAGCTGATTTTTTTTTAATAACCGATGAAAAATTTCTATGTGGGGGGGCTCAGAATGATATACTGAATACCAGGTAACCGTTTGCGCGTTAGTGTCTCTTCCACCCTGTATACAGAAGTATTGAAAAAAAAAATTGTTCTGGTACATAAATAAATATTATCTTCTGGAAACAAATCATCATCATCATCTGCCTAGCCTTTTCCCAACTATGTTGGGGTCGGCTTCCAGTCTAACCGGATGCAGCTGAATACCAGTATTTTACATGGAGCGACTGCCTATCTGACCTCCACAACCCAGATAGTACTGGGTAATACGATAATAATTCTGGAAACAAATACATTACAATAATAATCACTTTGTTTTATGTTACTTACAAATGAAACTAGGATAAAAATAATTAAATATTAAACGATTGTGGTTTTGCTTATAACAGCTGCACAGCAAATAGTTGAGAAATCCTCACCATTGTAATAATTGTTTATTTATTTGCAATATTAATGCTCATTTTCTTTACGACTAGGCGACACCTAAACGAATGCCTAAATAAAATCATACTGTTGGATTTCCAATACCCAGCCCAACGCCGAGAGTCGAAATTCCAACAATTTAATCTTTTTAGGCATTAATTTAGGTACCACTTAGTATTGTGAAAACGGGCAGCAACATTAATAGGCCAATAGGTATCAACTAGTTTTATCTTATGTGCACTATGTCCCGGACGCGTGATAAGTTGTTTTTTTCAAGAGATAGAGTTCATAATGTTTACTTAATATTGAAAATGTAGGTAATGCATGTACCTAGAGTGACTATAATTAATTATAGGTAATTAATTAAATCATGATTTTATGTAACCATTGCTTATCGTTCTAAAAATATGGGTTAGCATAAGCATAATCAGCCTATTAATGTTCCCACTGCTGGGACGCAGGCCTCCTCTCTATGAGAAAGAATGGGCTATAATCCACCACACGGGCCCAGTGCAGGTTGGTAGATGTCACATGTCTTCGAATTTTTAATTCTAGGACATGCCGGTTTCCTCACGATGTCCTCCTTCACCGTTTTGAGAGCAATTGGTGATGAAATAAATTACACAAAGTAATGCGCCTGGCTGGGTTCGAACCCACGACTTACTGCTCGTAAGTCGGGGTCCCCACCACTGGGCCACCGCTGCTCTCTAAAATATGGGTTAGTAGTATGCATATTTAGCTGCCGAATAGCAAGACTTTAACTAATTTAAGTTGTATCTGCAAAAATGAAGAACTTCCACACAATCATTTAACCCTTAATTTTAAAGGGATAAATCCAAAATCCTTCTTCAGGGTTCTCTACGATAACTTTTTTATATAATTTATAGTACAATTACTACTTATGATGGTGTAAACTTGATTGATAGTTTACGTACTATAGTAGGTACATGTTATACAGGGTGGAATCGGAACATCGACGCACAAACGTTTGCCACGAATTCAGCACATCATTCCGAACGTCCCCACATAGAAATATTTCATCTATTAATTTTAAAGAAATCAGCTGTTCCATACATTTTGACCGTACTGGGCACTTTTTCACGAAAACGATTTTAAAAAAGCGGTTCAGTGTTTCGGAATGATGTACTGCACTCGTGTAACACGTTTGTGTTTCGATGTCCCTTCTACCCTGTATATTAGTACGAAAATATTAAATAAAAAACATAAAAGTAGATCAGTGTATCACCTAGGTCTTACACATCTATGCCATGTTTCATCCACATTCGATGCATGCTGTAAAAAGTTTGAGAATGAGGTCTTAACGTTTCTCCCAGACTTTGCTGTTTGATTGTGAAATAAAAGTACAAACTATGATGATAATATTATCAAACTGAAGAGATTGTTTGTTTTAATGCCCTAATATATGGATCTAGTCGGATCTGAAAAATTCTTTTTGCATTTAATAGCCCGATTCTTGAGGAAGATTATTGCCGAGCTAAAAGAAAAAAGTCTGAAGCCACGGACACAGCTAGTATTTCTTAAGTAACGAACTTATGAAGATTATCGTCATACGACTTAGAAGCGGTTTTTGTTTGTATTTAACTTGTAATTGAAGATTCAATACGGAAATATCTCGGCGTTAAAAATAATCGGTTTAACATTTTTTTGTCATTACATCATTACTTTTCATGTTCCGACTGTTAAACGAATAACACCTACAACAACGTAATTTTGCTATAAAGCTCGATGGTCTAGTAGTTGCAAGCATGTTAAGCATGACATCCTGGGTTCGATTCCCAGGTCAGTAATGTGGTTGGGTTAGTTTCTTGTTGAAATATTGGAGAACTAGGTATAGTTCTGTCCAAACTTTATGGCGACTCGGAAGTTAACTGCGAGTGACTGTCAGCGCAGGTATAACGTTTCAAATTTTATTGCAGCTCGAAACAACTAATGCTGGCACTTCACTTAGCGTATTTGTCAAAAATTTCGCGATATTAGATCAAACCAAACTGTTTTTTATGCCTATTGCGATATAGTTCACTTTGTTTTAATGATAAAAGGCGAATATTTGCCCGGATCGGCCAAGTGCAGTGTCACCATAAAGTAAAAGAAAAGCTGCGCTGGATACAATTTTAGGTACAGAGAACGCATCTTCTTGGCTGTATAATGCGCAGACCGTCACTCGCAGCTAACTTCCGAGCAGCCATAAAGTTTAAACGGATATGTAGTTATCTGCTGATACCTCTGCCTTATCCTTCGGTGAAAAACAGGCGTCTTATTATGTAAAGGTGTGTCCCTATTAAGTAACATTCTACAAAGCTTTTGGTATATAACACGGCGAATTAATATATGACAACATTGCTAATCTCTCTGTTGAAAACCATGTTTAATGTTTATGTGTCCACACTAATAACATGTTATGTTATTAGTGTGGGCACACCATTAGCAACGTATTGTATCATTAAGAACCGATAGGTATAAATACTGATAATAATGATAATTTTCTTGGATTTATAAACATTATTTTATTACATACATATTTATTTTAATATTATGCTTGTTGAGCAACTCAAGCAATTATCTCTATGTTTGAAACCGGTCTGTACGTTATTTTGCATAGAGTCGGAAAATTGAGTATTTTCCTAAATAGAACAATGGGCTCTCATTTAATTAAATTTGGACGATGTCTTGTTAGTCCTATAATTAATTATTTTTTGCATATTTAATGCCTCGGTATCACAATTGCGGTGTTGTGTGCGGTATTTTTTAAGGGAAATTATTAATCGGGCGAATAAAAATTTAATTGGCGACCAATATACTAAATGGGCGACTATTGTACCAAGTAAGCAACTATTTATCCGGTCATTGCAGCAAGGAGAATATAGGAAGCAAGAGCGAGCGAATGCTGAGAGAGACTTGTGGCACCCCGACTCGGACAGGTTAGGTTCGAAGGGGATGGCGGGGTCTAGTAAGCGAGCGAAGTGAGCGAACTAAGTCCCCGGAATCCCCTTCGTGTTAGGTTACTTTAAACTCTGCAAACAGATATAGGAGCCCCGCTCAGCGGGGGTTCGTCGACTACGCCTTATCTACAATCTAGTGATTAATAACCTTGTTTTAAGTTTTTTACAGGAGTCCTTAAATTATCACATAATCGTACTGAACAACTAGTAACTCAAATTTCTATTTTCAAGTCGCTGTTTTAAACATTTGTATTCGCCCACTGTTTGTCGCTCACTTAGTATTTCAGTAGCCCATTTTCAATATGTTTGACACCTTTAATTTGAATTTATGTTCGCTCGTTTAAATACTACCCATTTTTTAATATATATATGTTACGATTATTCATAGCGCTAAGTTAGGTTAAGAAAATGTTTGTAACAATGGTTTAATAAATTATTCTTATGTACGTAATTTAATGTTACGAGTAGATTGTATAATCAAAAATAAAACAAAAAAAAATACCAAAAGCCACATTTAAAATCCTTTGGGGCAAATATCAATTCGCAATCGCAATGGGCGTTTCTGGGTTTGCGCACAGCGTAGATTCTGCGTAGGTACGGCGTAGGACTACGTAGGAACGGCGTAGCACTGCGCAGGAACGGCGTAGGTACTACTTTGTCACAGCACTGGCTCTCTTCTTTGTCTTTTCTATATCTATGCTAGGTACACATACTTACTTTCAAAGAACGTCTCTGATAAAACGCCAGTTAATGCGAATCTTACCTTTATGGCAACATTAGAATTTAATTTTGGTTGTTTTTTTAATTATGATTTAATAAAATCGCAGGAAACGAAAAAAAAAGGATAAGGATTTAAAAAATGCTTGATAGAAAAAATTGTTTCTCAAAATTAAATTACGGATTTAATTTTAAGTACAATTGTTAAAATGCCAAGTTCTACGGAACAAAAATACTGAGGCCTACCGAAACAATAGGAATACAACAAAAAGTAGTTAACTGATCTATTGAAGACTATAAATCGCAGATCCCAGTCACCGCTTACAATCTGTGAACTCTGTAAGAGAAATCATCAACTATTCAACAAACTACAATCAATGAAAGTGTGTAAGTATATGCGGTTTGAATGTTTAAGTATTCATTGTATGTATCGCCGCGTTTTATGTACCAGTCGGGTACAGAAACGCATGCGGCACGGTCGTGTAGTCGCTGTGCGTCCAAATTATATCGCGACGTAAATAATATCGCGGAGTTCGTTTACTAAAACATTTTTTTCACTTGGATGACTTAAAACTAGTGTGTGTGGAGTTTAAATGTAAGAATTGCGTTTTTATTTTAATTTTTACATTGTATTTTTTACATTTTAGAATTTGTTTGTATTTTCGGTTAGTCATAGTTTTGAGATTGTAGAAAGAAAGGCGTGTTTTGTGCTTATCTTAACACTGAGAAGGCGGTACAGTGTCGTATGTACTTTCATTTTATGCGAACGCTTAGATAAACGTAACCTACATTCGGAGTGGAACACTATAGAATTCCATCGTCAAACAAACGGTTAAGATAAGATTGGTATTATAAACATTGAACTGTCGTCATCTACCCTCCATATACTGTATATTTTATAAAATTGGTAACATAACAGTAATGGCCAGTGATTGTTACTTTCAACTTTCTCTAGTATCCGCTTTTTCAATTTACAAAAAAAAAACTTACATTTTTGATATACCGTTTTCGGAAACTTGACGTTCACGTTAACTAGCCACTTGCTCGACATTTAAAGAACTGGTCGGTTTTTACAATTTCTCACGATAATTGGAAGCCTACATTGTACCTACATTTTCTAAATCATTACATATAGGTAACTAAAAAGTTTACAATAGTAACTGAATAGTGTACATAATCATGAACGTTAATGAATTCTAGGCGACATTTTAATTTGTAAGTTAAGCAGTTCGTACTGTGCTTCATTAATTTCGTTACCTTTAAAACAAAATAAAAGTCATATAAATTAATTATAATTATAGTTAAAATGCTTTCTCAAAATTCTATAGCTGTTCTTATTTCAAGACAGAGGTTTAAACCGTGGAGTCAGCAATGACTATGCAATGTCAATATGGCGTAGGTAGGACATACTCTTAAACAAAGGTAAATGTTGACACTATTTGACTTATTTTACTAACGCAATAAGCACCTTACAATTTCGAAATAATACTAATAATCATCAATATCAGTTTATAATTTTAAATGCATAAGAGATATAAGTGACAACGACCTAAGTCAAATTGTTTTACAACGTATTACCAAAATATTGTGGTTATTACTTATATCAACTTAAACTTTTAATAATGCCAGTGAACACATACTGACGAGGAAACAATAAAGCAATTTTTCAATGAAGGGACCTATAAATTTACCAATAAGTAGGTAATTCAATTGTTAAACTCATCATTTATTTTACCAAAGCACGTATTCAATATTAAAATAGAAATACGTTTTGCGGTCTCGATTAGTAATGTAGTTCATAGTCCAACAGAAAACTACAATACCACGAAACAGAACAGTGACGCTTATCAAAATTGTTTTAAACTAAATAAACTGGATTAATACAAGTTTTCTCTGTATTATCAGTACCTACAACACTTAACTATGTGCTTTGATTAGATACCAATAATCTTAACTGAGTTTTTGGGTCAGAATTTGGTACATTTATTATGAGAAACCTTCGTAGCTATGTGACAACAAAATCAGTAAACAATCGAAAACAGCTGAGGCAAATCATCACAGAAATGGTGAGGATTATAATATTATTCAGAAATAATTTACAGCACTGTGTGACAGATACTGATACAATTTTGTGATATAGTCCTCAGGAAGTGTCTTACTAAAGGTCAATCATTCTAAAAGAATAGCAGTGACAAAAAACCTGTGACCTTTTTGTGATAAACGCGTAGATACAAGTTACAGCATTGAAGACCAGGGAATGAAAGTGAGAGACAAGACGATCTTCAGCCAATTAGTCGTAGCAGTCGTTGTAACATTCATTTCTGTTAGTAAAGTATTAATAACACTGTGACGACTCTAGACAAATAGGCGTCTTCTAATTGAGCCAAATATTGACGTAGATCTCGACGTTATTCTATTTTCACTGTTTCAACGTAGTGTCAATTCGGAGAATGCAGTAATAAAAAACAAACTACAGTCGGGTAATAAAAGAAGAGGGTAGACGAAAATTTAAATGTGAAACTATGATATAATTTACTTTTTTTCCGCGCTTTGCTTTCGCCAGGTTGAAGAAGAAGCAAAAGTATAAAGCCGCTAAACAGCCTAATATGAAAAATATAAAATTCAAATATTTTTGAATTTAGAACACAAATAAATGTTAATTTGTTCATAAAAGTAAAAAAAAATATACATATAATCATGTTAATTTGTGATATTCTTAAACACAATTTAAAAATTCAAAAAATATTTAAGCCGTAAAGACGCATATCACTTTGTCTGGATTAAAAAAAAAACAATCATAGCATAGTTGAACCCATTTGGACTTGTATATCTTATAGATAAAAGATATACTAAGTCCAAATGGTAAAAATTTTTATTGCCGCACATGTGCGGAAAAATATAAAAAATCCACATGTGTGAAATACATTGCATATTGAACCTAATCGTAGTGCGATAAGATCCAGTTTTCGAGAAAGTGTATTGAAAAAAAATTAAAAGCGTTTGTCGTATTTCTACACTATAGTATCAACAATAGTGTGACGACATCACATAATACACTACAGTATCAAGAATAGTGTCTACACCACACAACTAGACATCTTGTAATTAAGCCAAATATTGACATTGAGGATAGTTTAACGATTTCAACGCAAAGTCAACGTCATTTCGGAGAATGAAGTGTCAATAATCACAATGTACACTGGCGGTCATAAATAATTAGGCAATTTAACATTGCTTTCACGCATCGTACGCATTATGTCACGTTTTCAAATAAATGAATTCAGTGACATTCAACTTTATTTCATCATTTCTCAACCATTATTTTAAAATGTAGAAAAGGAAGCCAGATTATAATGGTAATTTTATGATTTCATCAATGGTGCTCTTAAACAATTCTTGCTTATTTTAGTAATCACTTATATTTATTACGGTCTACTCTTTATATTAATCCAAGCTTCGCCTATATTTTCCCCGTATTACTCATAAAACTATAACCACTGTAGACTAATCATTGTAGTTATGTGATTATTCGCACGTTAAGTACATTACATTTACATAATTTTCATTTGTTTTATCATTTTACGATGTAACTGAACGGTTGTTTTTTTATAGCAAATTGAATAGGTACAATACGTAAAACGTACGTACGTACGTTCTATGTTAAAGACCCTATCTTTTGTTTATAATACATCACACTTATTTTATCTTTAGTTTTAATTGTTTTTTGAATGACGTGTTGATGTGCATAATATGAGATCATTTTAAACACTGTTTTAAGCTTTTACGGTTTACATTGTTCATTATTTTGAGCTCAAAATAATGAATAATCACGGAAGATATCCCTTAAGTGACAGTATAAGTTGAGATCATTTTAATTTCCCAATAAAGTGCCGGAATTTGATTCGTACTTACAATCCAAATTATTGGCAGCTGTCTATTTTATTGTACAATTAGCCTGTTTCATTGAAAGGACAGTAATTGTCAAGGCACAATAACTGAGGAAAACCGATTTGTAGGTCATTGTAAGTATAGGGATCTACCGTTACCCAGCCAAGTGAAGCAAACTGCAGTTACGGACAGAATACGCGACTGCGCATCTACATAACTGTCGAGATTAGTGCATTTTAAAGTAATAAAAAAAAAGACTAACTTGAAGTTGACTTTTAACAATTACATGCGAAATAACTGCACACGTTTATACAACATCCATATTTATATATTTTAAAAAAGTAGCTTCACGGGACTGTTAGTCAGTATAGTATATTAAATTACAACAAAAGAGGGGACAAATTCCAAGCAAGAAGCTCAAACTCCACTAATCATATTGGTAACATATTATTACGATAACGTAAATTCCATTACTAGGGCATTAGTATATTGGTTTATATAACCTGGCGCGTGCAGTGGAGTAGTGACCTAAACGTCCCCGACCTTCAATGAGTCCGCATGGCCGCATTTAAATCAATAGTGTGAATTGCGATACCGCGGCCGATATGACCACATAGTGGGAAAGTTTGAGCTAGTACGGCAGTTTAGGGTTTTAGTTTTTCAACTTGCGATCTTTTTTCGTGGTTGTTGGATTGAATACTTTTATTTTAGTAAACGAATATAATAGGTATAAAAATACCCTTAACGAAGCCGAAAGGCACTTGTTCTCCCCGTCATTGCTTTTTTGTTTTTCTAGACCATATCTGGGAACGTTCCAGTTACGGAGGTGGTGGGGGTCAAAGTTTCAACTCTTTCACCAGTTTTTTTAAAAGTTATAACTTTAAATGCCTCCACGACCCTCGAAAATTGAATAAGGTAGTACTTAGTTTGATGTCCAGAATGCTTGGTTGACGGCTTCGTGAAGAGTCTGTTTACACCTTGTATTCTTGTATTTTTTATTTTGAGGAAAAATATACATTCACTGACGCCAAACTGTTTTTTTTTTTGTACACTGTACAGACGCCAACACATCCAGCTATCCGACACTGTAAAATTTTCCCAATCAACCTTGAACCTGATGCTTTAGCGATAAAGTTGAAGAAATTAAAGAAAGTAAGTTAATGAAATTTGACAGATTTATTTAGCCTGTTGTGCTGGTGGAAAGTATCAGAATATATTTTTACTTGTGTATTTATTGACTAAAAATAGATACAGATAAAAACAAGTCGCTTTCATGTAAAATAACCTACCTCAATATTTACATAATAATATCTCGAGGTAGTTACATTAGATATCTATATTTATTATACCTAATGTTTTTTTTTACATTATCACCAATACCTAAAATTGTAATCATAATGATTTGATTTAGACGGTTTTCATTGGCTATTGCTCTTTTAATTAACTCATTACTTTAAAGGCGTGGTTTTTTTCATTTGAATAACAATTATTTAATGTTTTGTCAACAACAATTGTTATTTGTTTTAGCATTTTCTTGCTTTTATTTATTAACAAATGTCATTTTTAGACTTAACATTTGTTCTCGTACTGTAACATCAATGATTTACCCATAATATGTTATGACCTGTCGTTCAAAAGTATTTTTTACCTAACTGGCACAAAATACTTTAGTCACCTTGAAAGGGGTGCGTTATTTGGAACTTTTTATCAATTAATATATACAAATAAATAAAATTTAAAAAAATAAAAGTATTTTATTTCACATAGGCCTCGATGGGCACTTATGAAACGTCGACAAAAAGGTGCACGGTTCGGGTTGGTCGTTTCCTATGGAGAAGAACCGGCAAGAAACTCCATGGTTACTCTTTTCAAATCATTTGGTATTACAATTATCATGGATACAGCATTTGTACTTAAGTATGGGGGAACAGCGTAGGCCCGACAATAAGTCGTTGCTTACTATACAAAAAATTTAGAATAAAATAAAAAGTTAACTAAAGTAAACAAGCAGCTGGGACTCTACAAAGCCTACAATGTTCACACATTCAAAAACAATTGATAAAAAAGAATCTATACAAAGGTAAAAAAATATATTGTAGAATACTAAATTAAAAAAGTGACACAAATATTGTTATCAGTGCTGTCTAACTATTCTGAGCAAAAGACGAAGAAGTGAAGTGACGTGTGACCTGAAGTGTCTGTTTGTAATTTCAAAATAACAGCAACAACACTTTTAACATTCATTTCTGCCCGTGAATATGTTTGTTTCGGCTAATCCCCGAAACGGTTGAGTCGATTTTGACGGGACTTTTACAGGCAGAAAGCTGATGTTATAAGGAGTGCCTATACCTTAGCGACTTTTATTTTCGAAAACAAATTTGGGTTACGTGTAAATCCTTGAAATTGTCAACAAAATCCGATTCAAATAAGGAAATAATATTTTTATAATAATTTCACGCGGAAGAAGGTCGCGGCCAACAGCAGGTTAAACAATTGTCTATGCAATACTCTGCTCAGTGCAAGACTTTGAAAATTAAGGTATAAAAGTCTGGACTGTACAGACATGGTTCCTAAGCATCAAGACTTCAACAAAAGGTTTTATGGGTTCAACCAATCTCATTAACACTCAATTTATATTGATGACACTTTATATAGTACCGTCAATTGAACATTGTGTTCCGACAAGGATAAATTATTGTTTATTTAATATATTTTCACCCCGTATGGAGTGTTGTTGGATTTATGTTGGAACCTACGTAATAGTTACCACAATATAGACCAATTTGTATTCCTATTTAATTTATGGGACTGTAAATATATTATTACATTACTGCTAATTAATTGCCTTCAAAAATTATATCAAAGTTTAATGATTAATCTTATATTTTAATTCTTAAGGAAAATCACGATACAAGTACTGTGGTTTACAATTATTTTTTTAGAAAAAAGTGGGTTCATTATTTCAATTTCAAAAAAAATCAGGTAGGTTTAGCTACAAAGAATGTAAAAAAACAATTCATATGATATTAAGATTGCTTTAACACCGCTAAACACGAATGCAAATTGTATATTCACAAAATATAAAACAGTTGTAGGTTGTACTTAAGTCAACAAACCATGCAGTTTTAAATAACCTCGTTAAACCATACGCCACCAATTTCCAATCAAAAATCTGTATAATTTCTCAGTCGGTAAGGTTGAAAATAATGCAAAATATTGTAATCGAACTGTAAAATAGTGTTGATTGAAAATGCGGTTCGTCGATTATATCCATCACAGTTGCCAATAAACATTTATCGTTTCATGGAAACGTTTGTGTTTTGGTCCAACTGTAATCGTCTGAGTATATTTACAGGTATTTATTTGAAACTACCATTACACCATTAAATTAATGTTTTCTAGAATATGTATTCCATTTCTGAATTGAAGAAAATTGCGTATGTTCATTAGGTGCCTAATATCCAAACTTTTGTATGAAACTAAGCATTAAAAAAAAAATATATATATAAAAAGATTTAATGGTAGGTACTTAAAAATATAATTGCAAATTTATTTTTAATTTAAAAAATATAATTTTACTATTCATCAACCTATATAACCTGTGTTGCCAACTTTTTTGATTTCATAATTCTTGGAAAAAATATAATTAATATCGACTAAACCGACTCACATGAACGTATATTAACATAAATACTATTAACAATGCCAATTGTGAATTCTTATCAAAACCAACAAGCCATTGAGAAAAGAACAAACGATTGATTCGTGAATAAACTGCTCCTATACTATAATAGGTACCCATTTCTTCAAGTGCATAAAACAAGATCTTTATTCATTTCAATTCCAGCACAAAGAACAAATCAGACACAACTCTTCAATGAACCTACTTGTTTCTTGATGAATCGTTTATGACCAATTAATTTCTATTAAAACGTTGACTGATACTCATAAAACCCCCTTCTGACAACGTGAAACACTGTCAGTCTATTCGTCGTGGACACGTACGACGAACAGACTTACAGTGTTATGTCTAGTTAACCTACACATAAAGAATCACTATTTGTTTCCCGCCGCGGTTTGACTCATTTTCTGCTAAAACGACATCGTACAGCAAGACAAAAAGTACACTATATCATAATCCAGTACATGATATATCTATATATATGCACAAAATTTTATCAAAATCCATTCAGCCGTTTTTGAATGATCGAGGAACAAACATACAAACATATATTCATCAAATTTCAATGCTAGTGGAATAATTTGTACACTTCGTCATTTTATTGAACTGCGTGCTAATATGAGATCATTTCTGAATTCAACAAATGTTTCAGTATCGGTTTACACATGTTATGTTTATGATAATAATTTGTTGATGCCTGCAATAACACTATCTTCGGAATTAGTGTCTGAACTCATGTAGTCTTTACTATTTAATGTAACCCAGTTATTACTTATTATGCGTTTCTTGACCTTTGTTTTTATTTTGGCAATCTTGTCGACTTCCGTAGGTATTTTTAAAGACGGCTAAACTAATGATAAAAATAAGACTAAAAGTAAGAAAATATAAACATCTAAACAACGACGACAATAAGACACTTAGGCTCAAAGTACTCCTCCGCATCGCTGTCATCTGGAAACGTGCCCAGAAGACTGGCAGCATTGCCACGCTGAATGGCAATGTTAATTCTTTGGCCAAAGAAAGAGCCAGCCGGCGCGGCCACGCGAAGTGTCGACCAGTCGGCGAGAGATTTCCAGAGACAAGACGGCTTAAAAGACAGTTCCTACTATTACTATTTTAAACAATTTCCTACACTGGAACATCAAATTACTAATTAGAAGCTCATCATTATTCGTTTTGTCTTACTGTGACTTCGTTTCTGTGTCGGCAATATACATGTATACTTTTCTTCCTAAATAATGATTTTGTTTAATTTTCAATGCACACATTGAACATTAAACAAAATCACAATTACATAAATTAAACACCAAACAAGCAGTGTGAATTGCCTTTGCATACAATTCTGATAAAACCATTAAATGTATTATTTTATTCAACCAAGTTTACCCATCAAACAATTAAACATTTTAATAATAAATATTATCATCATTATCATTTTTTATAAACATTGTTTTAAAAAAAAAATCCTTTATCAATTCCCAGTAGTTGAAATATTCACGGTAGTGATATACGTTAATGATATTATTTGATGTCAAAAAATTTAACATCCTAGAACGATGCGTACGCGCAAGATTGTAGGATAAAAACCAGTAAACAAATTATTTGATAAGTTATGGATACAAATTATTCCATTGTAATAAAGGTTAGCAGAAGGCTATAAAACGTAATTAATAGAATGACATTGTTTGTAGGTACTTGTTTAGTTTATTGGACTTAGATAACAGGGTCAATCGTACCGTTTTAAATTAATTTTGTTATATCGGTCGTTTCCTTTTTTGTAATACTTAGCACAACATCATATTTAAAACGAAGTTTCGAGTGCGGCTCTGCCCGCGTGGTTTATGGCCTTTACCGTTGTGGCCTTCCTGGAAATGTAAACGTATTTTTGGGTTAAAACTATCCTATATTCTTCTCGAAGTCATGTTTAAGCTCCGTACTAAATCTCTTAAAATCGGTTTAGGTAAGAAAGTAGTAACATACACACTACACACACTTTGGTGATACACAATGTTAGTTGAAGATAGCTCTAGTTTTGTCTTTATTAATGTGACAAATACTAAAGTTCTCAGTAACAAGTAATTAATGGTTTCCTACAACTTGATTGATGTCGGTTTTTATTTTTCTTGTCTCACTACCTGCCGCTATTGCTACTGCTGTTTATTTTAACCTATTAATTATTTTAAGGTGGTTGACACGGACTTAGTCATTGCAAAATTTTTAGACATCCACCTAGGTACATTTTTTTAAGATTAACTTTACTGTTAAAGTAATTTCGACAAACAATGAGAAAATGGGTATTTTGTATGTAAACAACAACTCTATTCTTCTGTCAAAAACTTGGAATGGTCACTGGTACACGAAATGACCTGTAAAAAAATAACAATAGATGCAAAAAGTGCGGAAACACTTGTAACCTTCAGCTTACAGTTAGTTAAATGGTTTGACACCTGTCATGTTACTGTGATAGGTGTCAATCACAAACAATCATGACGAACTGCAAACATTATTTAGTGTTCATTTACCCAGTTCATTGTAACTGTATTTAAAAGCTATTGTCTGTCTTTCACAGATACGCGCCAATGGATAATTCCCGCTCCGACCTCGAACTTGGAATGACAACACAATAGTTCCCCTACGTAACCCACACTTCAGTGCGAGCGAGACGGAAACATTATAGAAAGTGAGGACAATATCCGTGTATCGGTGAAAGTGAACCCGCGGTTCTGTTAGTGACACGAAGATGACGCCTGGTGCGGAAGACTTGACGATGTTGGGGGGCAACAATAATGTTGTTCCTCTGTTGCCCCGGCCTACTTTGGAGCTGGAGTTCAAGAACATAACATGTGATATGAACATGTTTATAGTAAACAAGATGCGATTTGGTAAGTCTTTGTTCATTGTTTATTCCGCTACCTGAACTTGGGTTAGGCGAACATTTTTTTTTTACGCATGTAACGTTCGAGTGCCAGTGACGGCTTTCTAGATAACAGTTTTGTTTGAAACTTGGTCGCAGTTCTCTTGACTTACCTTGACACTACCAGTGAAATCACAGTGCAAATAAGTTAATTAACGCTGTGCTAAATACAATTGAATTTCGTTAAGCAAGATCTAAGTGCGATGTCCGTTCCCTATTTGTTTGAAGATTTCATTTTATGGTAAATTAATTACTGTTCATTGATTTTTACTTTATCATTAACTTTAATAGCGTGCTTCCCTAAATTACCAGACACGGCTACATTGCATAAAGTGGATATCAAGCATAGTTTGATGCTTTTATCATATCTTCAAGTTCAGTGGGTAACTGACAGACAGTCTACGCATAGCTGCTCTATGTTCAACGGTTTGTTCAGAGAAGCTGTAAAAGTGCCTTTATCTATCTACATTTTTTTAAATAATTATACGTTCATAGCACGGCCATGGTATGGTACGGTGTAGTGGACACTCGCATGCAAACAGCAATAAGTTCTAGTGATAGTAAAACACTTTTTTTTTAGATAGTTTTGTCGGTCGCAACTTGCGCTACTACTGGGTAATTCGGCATGAGCTTTTGGGTTTAATAGCAATTGCCCAGGTTAGACATAGTGTTATTTGATTTCTATCAGGAATTTTCTCAGTATCAGACGGGCAATGGAACCTGGATTTGTGTCTCGTCGATGGCAATAGACTCGCCCCCTGTACGCATGACGGCCAACCAAGCTATACAAAACCAGTTCACGCGGATCTCTTATTGTACAGGAATTTATACAAAGCGAGGCCAAGTTATACTGGAAACACAACTTCATATGCCGCCGTGTGTACTGGGTGTAACAAGAGCCCTAACGAATCCGTCAACCAAGCATTATGTATCAAACTAAGTAACTTAAAGCAAAAATTATTGTTGGAATACGACTTTTTTTTGGGGTGAAAAATCACGCTTTACGGTAGGACTCAATGTAACGCACTCAAAACATTGTGATGATGGATGGATTGAATAGTACGGGGGTCGTAGAGGTGTTTACAGTAAAAATCTTACGTTAAAAACATGTATTTAAAAAAAAACTTGTGGGAAATTGGAACTTCCATCACGAATATCTCCGTAACTAGAAGGTTCCCAAGTATGGTCTAGAACAAAAAAAATATCGCAATTACGGGGAGAACAAGTAGCTTTCGGCTTCGTTAAGGGTCTTGTTACACCCTTTATAACATGAGACTTAATAGACGAAATTTGGGTATTCTCTGGGTACTACTGCGTTACCCCTCGGGGATTTTTTTTTTTTTTTTTTTGGATTTTTTTATGATAACAACTCTGCCCGAACTTGTTAAGGTACTTTTCCTTTTGGCAAATTACGTCAACTCAAACCTGTATTTCTCCAAGCCCTCCTATTACATGTTTACAGTTACTTTACACGTTAAAATATATTGACCCCAATATATTTTAATGTATAAAGATATTTGTACCTGCTTCGATTGCCTCGTTGGTCTAGTGGTGGCAGTCACAACTGTTGACAATGAGGTCCTAGGTCCGATTCCCGGTTCGGGCAAATTGTTATTGGGTTTTTCCATCAGGAATTTCTCAATAGCAGTCACGGAGTCTTTGTGCATAGTAGATAGCAATAGGCTCGCCCCCTATTACATGGGACTTAAACATAACTGGTGAAATGTGGGTGTACTATTAGGTACACCTCTGCCTAACCCTTCAAGCATTACAGGCGTGATGTTATGTTATGTAAATGTGTACCTCAGATAATGGTGTCAAGGGACACTGCAACTTCTGTATGTAGTAGAGAGGTGTGAATTTGTCAATTTCCTTAACTTGCTAATTAATGATTCAGTTGGAAAACATCCCTTTTGTGCTGTGTTTACATTTGTTTAACGTTTTCACACATATCTTTGCTTCTTTTATTTTTCTGTTGGTTCTTAAGGGGTTACAAATACAGAAAATAAAAATACCTGAGAATATCAGACGTGTACCTACTCATGTCACGTGCCTTTTTATACCAATCAACTTTTGATCAGCAATTTAGATGTCAATTTATTTTTGGTCGCACAATCTGAACTTACTTGCCCGCTTTTGTACATACTAGTATGCAGATACCTACTTTTTTACATAACCGGGCAAGCGGACAATAAAAATAAAATACTATATAATGAGAGTATTCTATTACCATTAAATATAAATTTTATTTTACGATCGAATTATTTAATGATAATAAAAATAATGAGAGATTCTATTACCATTAAATAAAAATTTTATTTTTCGATCAAATTACCTACTGAATCCAAAAATAAAGAAATCATTACCTATCAGGATGTGCTCGAAAACGTCTTTAATAAGTTTTTTACTTATGATGATCTCATTCGAATCTAACAATAAAATATAAATTAACTGAATAATAATTTCGACTTACCCATGTCATTGTAAAACCATTTCTGCACGTGGCTGCGCACAGTTTCATTAATAAGCGTTTTCCCAATTAGGCACCTAGTAAGAGGAACACAAAAACCTTATAACAGACAAGTAAAAAGTTAAATACCTACCGACCTACTTACACACGTATATATTTGCTTAGTAATTAATACACCTTTTTTTTTTTTTTTTTTTCGGGTGGGAAATCATCAAATGACCCCCCCACTCTGGGCGGAGCGGAAGGGAGTGTCAGACTTGTACTGACTAAAACCCATCCATGTTCCTTCTTTGCCCTTTGTGTTCCAGGGCCACGGTATCTCTTTCGAACAGTCCCGCAGCCCTGGCAGGCATCGGCCCTTGCAGACCCCTACTTATTTGCTGACATCTCTTTGAGGCGCACGTGGAACACGAACGCGCCGTCGACACGGCCTGTCGTCATAAGACGGCCGGACGGCGAGCTGGCCCATAACTCGCCGTCCACAGGCCCAATTAATACACCTTACTTAGATTTTATAATCGTGATATTCGTAAGTACTTCAAAATTTCCTGAAGTCGGTATTCCCCAGTCGGTATCATCTTTTCGAGTTTTGGTCCTACATAAAGTGCTAATCTTCAGCTTCATTTTTATTTTATAGTTTTGAGTCGAGTAAATTAAACAAGGAACTAGTGAATTTTAGAAAGACCTAAATTAGCATTCGTAGAATGTGTTTTATTCGCAGTTGTAGCCTTCATGCTACAACTGCAAACAAAGTATAAAATAAAAAAGAAGCTGAAGATTAGTACTTTAAGTAGGACTAAAACTCGAAAAGATGATACCGACTGACTCCTAAACGTCAAGCCTAGAATACATCATAGCGGAAAGCGGCTGAAAGATACTGAAAGCTAAAGGAAGGTTATTTCTACCGACTACGTCGAAGCCAAAGCGAGGGTTATGATTTTAGCAGTCTATGTATGTGTGTATGTTTGTATTTACGTATGTTCCTCCGTAGCGCCTAAACTATTCATCCGATTTTGATGAATAAGGTGTTAATCTATTCGTTATTATGACTTGCGCAACATAGGCTACATTTTAACCGACTTCAACAATACCCGATTTTGAATTTTGAATTTAATTAGAGCGTGACTCTTCAGTAGTCACATTATTATAGCAAAAGATCTACTATTACATAAACAGCGTGTAACAGAAAATGCATAAACTGTTCCAAAAATAATTCAATACCTACTCGAACCAAATTAATATAGGCAGCTGTATTATTTATGCGATGATGTCGGTCGAAAATAACAACCGCTCGGGTCGATTTAAGCCGTACCTAAGTTGATCCGAGGATGGGTGACCACTGACCCCCAGGTAGGCAGTGCCCCGAAAGTCTGACAACCAGTCTTTTCAAGGGGTATCGTATTACCCAACTGGGTTGTGGAGGTTAGATAGGCAGTCGTTCCATGTAAAATACTGGTACTCAGCTGCATCCGGTTAGACAGGAAGGCGACCCCAACATAGTTAAGGCTAAGCAGATGATCATGATGTTGGTCTCATGGAGGAAGTAGTTCAGTTTGATGGTCTGTAATACATTGCACACCCATCCTATAACTTCTCCCTTCATATGACTATTCCCCTTCTCTTACGCGCTGTACCTATAATACTGTAGATAAAAACCCAATGAAAGATAGACACTAGTGTTATATACAATGTATACTTACATAAGCACTGCTGTTCCACTTTTTTTTACTTACGCAACACAATCTAACGCGAGTGGCATTATAACCCAGATTTTATGGACATTTATAGTTTCATACTAATGTACCTAATTAATGATATTTTAAGAATAATATTGATATTTTATTTATTTTGGAATCGTTAGCTGATTATTTGTTTTTAATATAGTAACAAAACATTGCTTTATGTTCAACAATATTATAATGAGAAATACATTTATTACAATCTGCATAGCAAATACTTTTTTTTTTTATTAATAAAAATTACGACTGGTTCAATTGAATCACTCAATTTACAACAGGATTTACCGAGTATAATTTATAAACCAGTTAATTATAATAGTAAATGTTAAATATCTTGTTAAGTCATTAAAAATAAAATGTTAAAGTTATTAATAAAATGTAGTAATAAATTATTTCTATTTTTGTTCTCTTTTAAAGGTTATAAGAAAATAGTCTAGCATTAATTACACTACTGACAATCGAGAAGAAAATTCCGAAACTAAGTCAGAGGTCAGAGAGTCAGAGGTCTCTATTAAAGTTCCGTCTACCATGGTAGAATAACGTAGGTGATAAGATAACATAACAGAACATCACGCCTGTAACCTCGAAGGGTTAGGCAGAGGTGTACCTGATAGTACACCCACATTTCGCTTGTTGTGTTTAAGTTCCACGAAGAAAGGGGCGTGCCTGTTACCATCTGGGCGACCCCATGCTCAGCAGTCGCGTTTGCGACCTCTGGACCAATAACCACGTAGGTGATGTCGTAGGATAATGTAATTGCTGATGTGGTATGATAGCCAGATAATGGTATGTCTTCATGAGCCATAGCAATATTGAGTTTGCCGGAGCTTTCAAAGACTATTATTTTCATAAGCGGTCGGTTTAAGATGAATGTGACTGTAATTTGTATAACAGTAAACTAAAATGTATGGGACATTTTAGAATTTTTCATAATCTTTATCGCTGATAGACTGTGTAAAGTCTAAGGTCCCTGGCCTTTGATTAACCCGATATTGGAGTTCACTTATCGTGTAGTTATTTTACAGAGCTTAATGTTTCGTTACACGCGAATATCACATCAAAACTATCTATAAACATTGTATTCATCAAAACCACATAAATGCAGTAGTGTTGGTTGTTATTATTCTTCTTAATCCACAATATATTATTAAAAATGACTTAATGTTAATGTCATGAACTCATGATCATAAAAAATAATAAATTATTGTAATTGTTATCCAATATCAGTCAGGAAAGATTACCGATGCTTTACATATTATTCTTATTTCTATGTTTATATGTTATCGAGTAAATTTAACTTAAATGTTAAAATATGTCAATATGTATTATAAAGTCAACAGAGACTACATACCTACTTATATTTTTTATACGAGAATTAAGAAACGAGATTCGTTTTAAAAGTTACATTAAAAGTTTCTACAAACATAAAAACTACATACAGGGTGTAAACGGACCCTTTACGAAGCCCTTTACCAAGCATTTTGTATATCAAACTAAGTAACTTTACGCAAAAATTGTTGCTGGGGAACGACTTTTTTTTTGTGGTTTAAAATTATGTTTTATGGAACTGTAACTGTAGAACTCAATGTAACGCACTCAAAATATTGTGATGATGCATGGATTGAACAGTACGGGGGTCGTTGAGGTATTTAAAGTAAAATTCTTACTTTAAAACCATGTGTTTAAAAAAATACATCAAATCAAATAATTTTCAAAAAGCATCATAAACAAGCTGATAATTATTTTAATAAGGTGATTATTTTATTTTATTGTTTTATATTTACATTCGAGCAGCGAATAAAATTAATAGTAAGTAATTCTTAATTACTCGCCAAGCTATTAAAAAGAATATAAGACATTATTTACTTAGATTAAAACAGGAAATTATTATTCCGACCCCAGTATCCATGAGTAATCAGTTAGTGACCCGCGTCGTAACGTAACTATAATATAACAATGTGGGCAGGTGACTTTAAGCGTGGTTTAACGTCAGTTAAATTCACATACATAGTTAAAAAAAAAAAATTACAAATGATTACAATTAATTTGCGTTATTTTGACATACAGATAAAAGACATAAATGCAGTTATATACATTCCATGATTAAACACTTTTCATCAATAAGCTAACCAATAAGTTCTTATGATAGCTTACGAAAATCTTTTGATGTACTGCGGTTCTACATTGTAAATTCCGACTCATAATGTAGATTTATCCATCATTTTATCCTATCGCCGGTCCACAGCTGGAAATAAACTTCTCCCGTCACAACATCCGCCTCCGCTTTTGCAGTTTGTCTTAATCGGCCAGCACACATGTTCGGTTCAGTATGTTACGGCTCAGCTGGGCGGGATAATCGAATATAATGTACATTTATACGTTCGGAAAAAAAACTGTGAAAGAACTGTGTGTTCTAGCTTGGCCGAACCAAAACGGAAAAATGATTCAGCAATGATTGATGCCAAACGGAATTTGCCGATAGGCACAAGCCGAATATCTGAAGTAATTGCTTCGGTTTGGTGTTGTTGTTCAAGAAGTACAGCCAGGCGGTGTAGTGCCTATTACATAATTGTATCACCCCTCAATCTATTTAAGTGGGGTACATCCAAAGCCAGCCGATCCACGTTTCAGAAGTACTAACTGGGTCCTCAATAGTTCTTAGCTTTAAGCCATTTATTATGCGCTTTATTATAAAAGGCTAATAAATGAATATAAAAAAGACGATAACCAAAACATTAGTTTTACTTTATCAAAATTGCAATAGTATATAGTATACAACATCCTACGTTTGTTTACAGATTACAAAGCATGAATCAGGTATATTTCTCACGTGCAAGATGTATTGGCAGAGTTGTCTTCCGCTGGTTAACGTAATGTAAACGGAAGTACTTTGTGTCTGTTTATAAACACGTCAGAGTAGAAACAGTGTTTGTTTCATCTCAATAAGCGTTCATTCACACAATAATCGTAAACTTAATAGAATAGAAGACATTTATTTCAGAGGTAGTCCATATACTGTTAGTAACAAGCTATTGTTAGTACATAAAAAATAAACTCACATAAAAAAACGGCACCGCCCAGGAGCGCCAGTTTATGCCAAGCCCTGGACGCGACCACCCGCGGAAAAAATGGAAAAAAATATTGGAAAAAAGTGGAAGTGGAAGTGGTGGTGGTGGTGTTAATGGAAAATGGTAAAACTTTTTGTAACTTCGGAAAAATTAAACAATACTCGACTGAAAATTGCCTAGTTCGAGGAACAATAGAGTAAAAAATTCACTACATCATAGCATTTTATTATTTAAGACAAAATATAAACAAGACAACAGTCAATAGTCAGTTTTAAACTAAGTTACCTTAATCAATTCTATGGTTTATGAATCCGAACTCTCACGGAACACAACGACTGTAGGTGAGGTTATTGTCAATGAGACTCATCGACATCAACATTATTAGTTAAGCAATAATAACTACCAACCGAAACTAATCGAATAACAACATGAATCAATAATACTCTTGTCTAATATCTTTTGTTATAAAGAAACAGATTTCTATTGGTGTATCTGTATTGTTTGTTACGTGTGTTTGTTTTTTCCATTCACCCAGTCATACATGAACTAAAATAATCTAACAAAAATCTAGACCACTGTCTAGACTAGTATTTTAGTACTCAATTTGGGTGCTAAACCTGTAATAGTTCTTCCAGAAACAGGTTTCGCACCCAAACTGAGTACTAAAATACTAGTCATATATATATATATTTTTTTAAGTATTTGAGTATTCATTTTAATAAAAGTTAGCTTCCCTGCTGTGTGTGGTAAATTAACATCGAATTATTATCCGAAACATTAAGACAGTTACGAAGTACACAGAAGAAACAATAAGAATAGCAGAGAGGACTCAAATAAAATTATTAACGAGAATAAATTTATTAATCCATTGTTACGAACATTTTCTTAATCTAACTTAGAGCTATGATATAATCGTAACAAGATATTTTATTTTAACATAGTAACTATTAAACAGATGTCCTCTTGGGGGCCAGAGTTGCTTTAACTTAAAATTAAAACACATATTTGTTGATGTGATAGTTCTGTTAACAAGGCATTTTGGTAATTAGGTAATTGTGGATTACCTTTTTACAAAAAAATGAATGAAATGATATAAAAAGTATTCTAATGTTTATTAAATGTAGTGTGTGTGTGTGTGTGTGTGTGTGTGTGTTTATATGTGTATAGATGTGTTTTATCTTTGATAGTTTAAAGTTAAAATTTCTTCGGGTTTTTTATTTTTTAGGGTTTTGTGACCATGCAGTGTTGCGCTTAAGACGAATGATTAATGAGTTAAGATGAATATTAGTATTTATAGTGTGTCAACTCTAACTTTTACCCGCAACTTTCAAACTTCTGTCCTCATTGGAAGCTCTCTGATGTAGATTTAAAAAAAAAATCTATTTCATATTGCACTTACGTATATTCTACACTTTCATACTTCTTAGAAATCTATTTCCTAGGTTGGAAGGCTGGCATAGCATTCATTGACTTACGTTGTTATATGTTTTCTCATAAACTTCATTCATCTGGTCACGGAACTGTGCCAAAGATATAATAACTCTCGCTCTTAACGGATATTTGTAGGTCATACTGTTCTCCTACTACATGACATAACATAGTATGCAATATTTATATAAATTCTTTGTAATACCACGTATCTCACGGCTCTTTCCGGTTTCATCTTAGGCTAACCGTACACGAATGGCTAACTCACACGGAGTAATTGCATAACACACTTTCAATGACAATTCAGCAACATTAATTGCGTTAACTATGTAGCAACATAGTGCAAATATTACTACAGCGCCATCAAAATTCTAAATGGCGAATTAAAGTTATCCGGAAGTTAAGAACATAAAATACAAGACCCTTAACGAAGCCGAAAGGCACATGTTCTCCCCGTCATTGCGATGATTTATTTTTATTCTAGACCATACCTAAAACCTTCCAACTTTTTCTGAAGTTTTTTTTTTTTAAATTCATGTTTTTAATGTAAAATTTTTACTTTAAACACCTCCACGATCCCCCTACTATTCAATACATCGTTACATTGTGTCCTAACATAAAACGTATTTTACACTCCAAAAAAGAAAGTCGTTTCCCAGCAATAATTTTTGCGTAAAGTTAATTAGTTTGATGAACAGAACGCTTGGTTGACGGCTTCGTTAATGGTCTTGTTACACCCTGTATAAAAGAACCCGACAACAACTGTCGGGCTGTAGCCCACCAGACATAAAACCCGTCTGGTCGGAGGATCCTTCCTTTTCTATGAATTATTGAGGACCTTTACACCTTGTTCCTCATGCTCTTAAAAATACGTTATGGAGCAAACGAAAAAACTTATAATTTTTTTTTTTTTGTTTGGGCGTTTACTTCAAAATCCTTCGGATTGTGAATTTGTGATGTGTAATTGGGATGCCGAGTGCTACTTACAGTTATAAAACAGCGGTAGCTATACTTGGTACATTTAGCAAACGACCGCCTCTGCCGCAAATAGTTGCTATCACTGACCTCTAAATAGTTGCTGCTACGAGTGGTCCGGATGCACGCTACGCGTTTATAATGTGCTAAGTCGTAGTCATAACACAAAAATTCTCTCGCGAACTTTCTTTACAACTCGTTTGGTCATTAGTAAAGCTTACATAAGCAAAGCCATTACTACGAACTCTAGAACGTTGATCTACACGACATACCGTTAGATCTGCGCGGGCGCATTGCATAACTGTGTATGGATAGAATCGATTGATCGAATGGTTTTACCGATAATCGACATCAATGGTTGGAATGATATTGATATTGAGTTCAACTACCAAGTCGGTGGTTATTCGTAGCTAGAATTAGTTTGATAACAATAGGCTGATCTTAGCCTTGATTTGATTAATCTAGGAATAGTTTTACAATTTTGTTGTTTATCATGAGCAACCTATTATGTTAGGATCATTATAGTTGTTGCTTGCTATAATGCTGAGATACTATTCTGTTCGTAAAGACCCATATACTCGTATTTGATTAGATATTTTTTTAAAAAAAGCTTAATCAAAATAAAGTATTTTCAAATCTGTTGTGGGTAATTTGGAAGATTTTGTAAACATAAGCATAGCACAATCAGCCTATTATTGTTCCCACTGCTGGGACGCAGGCCTCCTCTCTTGGAGAGGGATTTTCAATAACAATTTTAATTATTATAACTAGAAGACGGGATATTTACCACGTTTATTGTTTTCTTTGAGTTCCCGATATTTCCCGGATTTTTTTTTTTTTTTTTTTATCCCGTCTTCTAGTTATAATAATTTTAGTGATCATGAAAGTTTAAAACAATTTATTTTTTTCCTTCATAATTATTAGTAATAGCCTTGTATGAGTTATAATTTGCTTATCTACTAACTATAAAAATCAAATGGCCATTTAGAAATAATCCTCTATTAGGTTTTAGTTTATTTTTTTATGATTTCGTAAGCTATTGACGTATTCAAGACAATATTACCAACTGTTAATATCTACAATCAAATTCCGATTTCCAACCGTGTTTCCTTAATTTCTAGAACGATCGATTAGCATAGCCTTTTGTAAAATATTTCACAAGTCATCATCATCTATCTGCCTAGCCTTTTCCTAACTATATTGCAGTTGGCTTCCAGTCTAACCGGTAGCAGCTGAATACCAGTATTTTAAGCGTGATAACTAGAAAACAAAATGGTTGATCAGACTCTACTTAAATATTTTAGAATTTAGGGATATCCTTCCTACTTTACTATTATGTCCTGGGTTCGATTCCTAGGTATTTGCAAAGTGTTATTGGGTTTTTCCATCTGGAATTTCTCAGTAGCAGTCTCGGAGTTTGAATTGTCCAGTTTGGAGTTAGTGCCCCGTTGATGGCAATAGGCTCGCCCCATAACAAGAGACTTAAACATAACTGACGGTATGTGGGTGTACTATTAGGTACAACTCTGCTGTTGTTCCTATATATTAAGACTGATTTTCAACAATTCTAATTACTCATACCAAAGGAATTATTTGGCAAGGTAAAGAGCACAACTATTGAAGGTTTAGTTGCAACATATGTAAGTATTTACTCAGTAAAGTAACTTAAAACTCAGTAATTAGTGGTACGTCTAACGTACCACTAATTACTGAGTTTTAAGTTACTTTAATTTAGGTCAAGTCTCATCTATTCTGAAGATTTCATCAAAATACGCTTCGATGTAAAATCGACAGTGGTTCTAGGAAACACGATCCATGTCATGTGTTTTATTCGGTAAATATTTTAGATGGTGGTCGTGAAATAGGTATCGAAATATTTGATTATATTGCACAATTTTGCATACCAGTAAAATATTAAATTGTTTAAAGAACAATGTGACTTAAAAAAATATTAGCCCACCATCGGAAACAGGGTCCTAGCTACCGATGGTCAGGGCTCTTGAGAGAGGAACCCCTTCAGATTATTATTATGAATCCTTAACTTTGTTAGCATTATGCTTTACAAGCTTTTTTTTTTTTTTTTCCGGATGGGAAATCATCAAATGACCCCCCCTGCCTCCCTTCCGCTCTGGGCGGAGCGGAAGGGAGTGTCAGACTTGTACTGACTAAAACCCATCCATGTTCCTTCTTTGCCCTTTGTGTTCCAGGGCCACGGTATCTCTTTCGAACAGTCCCGCAGCCCTGTCAGGCATCGGCCCTTGCGGACTCCTACTTATTTGCTGACATCTCTTTGAGGCGCACGTGGAACACGAACGCGCCGTCGACACGGCATGCTTTACAAGCTTTACAAATAACTTTATTGTTTCAGAGGTGCATTACATCAAAAATAGATCTCTGGTCTCCACTCTAGGTTTCCCTGTGTCATGGAGACTTGTGAGGGGTTAATCAATAATAGTTTGTACAACCATAAGTTATTGTTAACTTTGGAGGCTATCAAAAGAAGTAGCTACCTATGTAAGGATCGTAGCAGCTGGCGTTGAGTAATAAACTTGTCGTGAAAACGTAAAGAGTAAGTGAATTAATACTCAGTACACTGAATAACCATGTAATAAACACCTACCCATACTCAACATTGTGAAATTTGGCGAAGATGGTATGCCTCGGCAAAATTTCACAGTGTTGGGCATTTTTTAATTCATTTGTAGGTCAATAAATTAAAAACAACATGTCGAAACTCAAGAAAGCACAAACGAGTATTTTTTGCAACATTTTCGAAAACTATAGTTGCAACGACCTCCATATTGTTTACACTTTGTATGGTTCAACGACCTTTTGACCTAAAATCGTCGTCTGGGGTCGGCTTCCAGTCTAACCGGATGCAGCTGAATACCAGTATTTTACATGGAGCGACTTCCTATCTGACCTCCACAACCCAGTTAGTACTGGGTTATATGATACCCCTTGGTAAGACTGGTTGTCAGACATTTCGGGCCACTGACTACCTAACGACTGTCAAAGATCTACAAATGACACCCGGGACCAACGGTTTAACGTGCTTTTTATTTTGCTTTGCTTTTAACTCGGTATGTAATGGCTGGTCACCTATCTTCAGACCAACCTAGGCAAGCACGGCTTAACCTAAAGATCGATCCGAGCGGCTGTTATTATTTAGCCACGAGCTCCTCCTTTTGACCCAAAATCGTGAATCATATTTTGTATACAAACTTTTTTTACGATAAATGCCGTCTAGGCAGTTTCCATGAATGGAAAATTACTACTATTGTTCCTAAATAAAAAACATAGGCAAGGTTGAAATTAATTCTAAAAAGAGTGATTTAATAATAAGGCTTAGTAAAACATAACATCACTCCTATAATCCCCGAAGGGTAAGGCAGAGGTATACTTAATAGTAGGCACACCCACATTACGCCCGTTATGTAATAATGAGCGAGCCTATTGCTATCAACTGGGCACAAATTCAAACTCTGTGGCTGCTACTGAGAAATTCCTGATGGTATAACCCAGTAACAGTTTGCCCACCCCGGGTATCGAACCCAGGACCCAGCTGCACAGCTGTCGCTCTGCGACCACTAAAGTCCAAAAAAACTGTTTTTATTCTACTGTTTATAATACCAGTCAACTATTTATTTTCTACTAACTGTACCGGCGACCGTCGTCCGCGTGAAATTATTATAAAAATATTACTTTTCGATTAGCTTAAAATTGTTAGCAAATCGAATTTTGCTAACAATTTCAAGCTAACTTTTTCTAAAATAAAAGTAGGCTAAGTTATTACATCAGCTCTCTGCTACTAAAAGTCCCGTCAAAATCGGTCCAGCCGTTTCGGAGATTAGACGGAACAAACAGACAGACAGGCAGACCGACAGACATATAGACAAATAAAAAACAAACGTTTTTTTTTGTTATAAGGACCGTAAATACTTTCATTTACACTCAGTAAAAGGTTGTTATTATGAAAATACAAACAAACACTTCAATTTTATTTATTTATATAGATGTCAAAGATTTCGCCATCGTCATTGCCCTACTTTCCAAAAAATAATGGAACTTGTAATTTAAACAAAAATTCACATAATCAGCGACACAACTGTATACATTACATTGTCCAAGACTTCGTCGTCATGTTTCCTAGTATTGTTTGCACTATTTCAAAACATAATGTTATTTGGAAAATAAGCAAACGCATTGTTACCGAAGTCTAAAATAATACTTATGTGGACATTTTTTTTTGAAGGTGCCTAATACGCCAATCTGTAGTAAAAGGCGTGGGATAGTTTACATTTCTGACACATTACGCCAGGGGATAAGAACTATTACTTTCATTGTGTTTTTTTTTGTACTTATCATCGAGTTCAGTTCATGTTGGATATCTCACTGCCACTCTGGACCTCCGATTCGATGTTCGCAGTGTGGTTGGTAGCAACTAGATGAGAGTTGCCGAGAATCGAGTTAAGTTGCGTGCGATTGAAGAGGCCTATGTCCAGCAGACTCTGGACCTCTGGTAGAAAGACCAAAGAAACGATGAATGTACTGTGTGAAGGATGATATGGCAAGACTTTTGTCTGATGAGATGACGAGTTATAGGAAAGTTTGGAAGAAGAAGACAGGCTGCGCCGACCCCAATTAATTTGATATAAGGGCAGGAGAATAATGACTTTGGAACTCTATGGTCAGAATTTAAACAAAATACCCACTTTGTTGAAAACACCGGTATCTTTTACTTACTCTTAATGATGGTTTTATTGCTATAATATAATTAAAAAAAGCGATAACTGTATCCTAACTAATCCTAACTTTCTAACAAATATTATAAATGCGAAGTTTGTTTGTTTGTTACCTTTTCACGCCTAAACCATTGAACCAATCATCCTGAAATTTTGCATATACGTTGTCAGGTGTACAGAAACGGACATAGGGTACCTTTCATCCTGAAAAAAAGTACTCTTCCCGGGAAAAACAACAATAACGTTCTCATGATAATAAATGGCGCCAGATGTCTTTCGAATCATGATTGAATGATATTATTACAAGCGGACTACAACCCGAATTGGTTGTCAAATTCTAAATTGACGCGAGCGAAGACGCGGTCAAAAGCTAGTTACACTAAAATTGGGAAAAACTCTGTCTGTAATGTCTTGTTATTGTGGTGAAACATTTACAAAATACATATTGAAATACATACACACATTTTACTAATGAATGATAATTTGGAATCCCATTCCGAGAAAATATATAACAGGCAGTTAGAAGCTAATTTCCATATATGTTACCGGTTAAAACCGATTTTAGGCCAAACTAGTTTGTCCTAGGCCAAACTAGGCACTCTGACTATAAATGGGTTAGGTTAGGTTAGAACCGTGACCCACCACGCGCGAGCCGGGGGCGCATAGAAGGCCGATGAGCCCCACAGCAAAGTTGGGCGCATTGTAATTGCTTTGTTTGTGTTAGTGTATCCTGACACGATAAACACGTGAACTGGTTTGGCCTAGGACAAAGTTTCGCCTGAAATCGGGTTTGGCCGGTAACATATACATTTGGATACTTCAATGATGGTCAAGGTTAGAGATAAATCAGAGCGGAAAACATGGCGGGATTTCCAGCCCATAATTGCTCTGATCTTGGCTTGATCGCCCAGATATAGACACTTATTGAGTTTTTCCGGTTAGATTTGCCCCTATTTGTGCAAATCTAAAGAACTGACTAAATAAAATAAAATACCTGGGTATTATAATAGATGAAATCCTTTCCTTCAAACAACATATGGAAGCTCTAAATAGTAGAATTCGTAAGCTGATATTCGTATTCAAAAAGCTACGATTTATTACAGATCCAAAAGTTCTTAGACAAGTATATTTTGCTCTTTGTCAGTCAATTCTGACCTACTGTATTTCTTCATGGGGTGGCACGAGTAAAACTCTGTTATTGCCCATTGAAAGAGCTCAAAGAGCTATCCTCAAGGTGGCTACTTGCCGCCCTTTCCTTTTCTCTACCAACCTCCTGTATAAATCTTGTGAAGTACTAACAGTTCGACAGTTATTTATTATGAGCACTGTACTTAAACAACACGCAGCACTTCCATACAGCACTGAATTTACTAAAAAAAGACGGAAAGATATAGTTTGCCCTCAAAAAAGTACAAAACATGCTTTCACAGCGAAGTTTCATATGTACCTCGGACCGCTGCTATATAACAGGCTAAATGAAAAAATAAACATCTACTCTTTAAATATCAGTAACTGCAAGAAAACCCTCAAGGAGGCTCTTCAAACTATGTCCTATGAAGATACAGAGAAGTTATTACTAGTGCTTAAGTAAATATTGTTCGAATTATTGTTATTTTTTAATTAGTTATCTAAGTTAAGATAATATATTTTATATGCCTTTTTTACATAGGTATAATACATACTACATAGTTACCAATAAGATTAATAAGAAAATGTGATTATTTTATCAATTAATGTTACCTCCAATCGCCTGAAACACAGGATTACCTAGTTCAGGCACAAATCATGGGTGAACTAGACATAGATTTAAGAAAAACTGTAAAAGTTGTACTTTATATTTTTGAATAAATTTATGTATTTATGTATGTATGTAAATAATACATGTATACAAGTGTATTACACTCATTCTCAACTTATTTCTTCTGCTCTACTGATCAGAGAAGAAGAGGAAGACCAAGGAAACGATAGATGGATTGTGTGAGGAATAATATAAAGGAAAAATGAGTAAATGATAGCGTGACGGTTGCGCCGACCCCAAGTCAAGGTCAGCAAGATGATGACCACTGATCAATGTAAACGTTTCAGTTATCAACTTATCATTTAAAGTACCTAGTTGTACTTATATAGGTACATGTAAACCGATGGCTATGTTTACAAATCACTTCCTCATTCATGTTGTGATTGTGGTACCCATATGCGCGAACGCACGTAGATGCCGCCTGCTAATCGATTTTTGCACATTATAAATAATTTATCAGGACATCTTGTATTGTTAGCTATAAGTTATCGACAACTGAGTTTTTTATAGTTTCATGCAAATGTTACTGTTGGCATACTAATTATCTATTTTCGAGATTTTACATAATTTAATGTCCAAATGCTGAAATGACACGTGGTAAATTATTGTTATACTAGCTTCTTTGCGTGGTTTCTCCCACGTGGTCCATCCGGCAAAATGTACCTTTCAGATAGTGAAAAGTTTTTTCAAATAGGTGCCGTGGTTCCGGAGATTACCCTCCGCATACATACAAACACACTATATTCGCAGTCTCTTTTTATAACATTAGTATAGAATTAACTGTGGTGCACACTGTGTTTTAACGCGCCATTTGACGCACATGTGCGCAAACGACACTTTTTCCAAATGTATAAAGCGCTATTGGCGTACCGCGACGGCGAAGTCTAGGACCCTATTTTTATTTGATGCTGAAAGAAAAGTGTGAAACAAGAAATTATTGTTCACGGAGACAAAAAAATGTTTGGAAACTATGACTAATTTATATTATAGCCACTAAAAAAAAAATATTTTGTCCAGGGTCTGTCTATGTTACCAGATACTTAATATTAAATATTTCAATAAAATTTAAATACACGGGTGACTCTGTATTTTGACATTTAAATAAAATTACGTTACCATTTATAAATAAAAAATTATGGGTAACGTAATTATTATTATTAAAAAATATTATTATAATAAATTATTATATAATAAAAAATACCGTTATTTTTTATAATAAAAAATACCTTTAATGAACCAGCAAAGTTAGGTAACTTAGAAAAACAAAATACAATGAGCATAGTTATTAGAATAGATCCTAAACTAGGCACATCACTTATCAGGATTTATTAAATAAATATACAACATTATTTTTAGTATATGCGAAACCTGAATATAGTTTGTTCAGAATAAGTAACTGAATCGACTCCAATAATTTTTAAACCATGTTATATTTTTTTTAAAGTTAAAAGTTGGTCACCGGGCGACTTTAAGTACCTATCGTAATAATTTGGGTACCTACTGCCAAATTATTATTATCAATGTGCTCAAGACGACGCTGGAGGCGCGCGCTGCGTGGTGACCACATATTTGTGCGGACAACTAGGTAACAGAACAAGCTTATAACTTTGTGATTTTTCATGATACGGTTTTGAAATTTTGTACATAGATTCTGTACATAAAAATACTAGACACGTGTTTCAGGTTTCGCATATACTAAAACTAATGTTGTATATTGAAAGTAACATTTGAATTGAAAATATTTATATCATTTGGTCATCATCTTCCCGACCTCATCCCATTCTACTCGGGGTCGGTGCAACACGTTTTCTTCTTCCATTCTCCCCTGACAGACATCACGGCATCATTAACTCCTTTCTCTTTCATAATTTTCATTCCTCATTGATTAAATATTTATATCATTAGGTAAAAAACAGTTTTCAGAGTTAATGTAGGTACAATACAGGTTTGAGTTCTATTCTTATTGTACTAAAAGTCACCTTTACTACATCCAAAGTTAAACTTGACTATTCACCTTCAAACCGCAGTAATTATTTTTTTAGAACAACAAGCTACTGTAATTAAAGAGAGTGTTAACCTTAATCATTCATAGTTTTGAAACAGCTTGTTTAATGTTGTTTTCTAGAGCATGAGGTTCGCACATAATAAAATTGGATTCTACATCGTCATAATCGATAATACTATTAAGTAGCTACACCTTTTCACCTGAATAATATTATGTAAAAACTTACCGCATTTCCATGTAAACCCTTCAGGCGGGAGCATTGGCCGGTAATGTAACAGTTCGGATTCAATTAATATAATAACAGTACATACCAGTAGCGAAGGGTCAATTTTTGTAAGAGTTAAACCGGTGTACATAATTCTTTAATGTGATTATATTATTTGTCTATAGAATGCTGACAGTGCCATTTTTAAAAGGGAATACGGTAGGAATCGAGTTGTATGAAACCTTCCCCACTGATACATACACAGGAACAGTACATTATTTGGTTTGTTAACCTATCTGGAACGATATTCACAAGGTTACCGACATTTGTAACACAATACCGACCTGTATCCTCTTATAAAGAACGCTGAGGAACATGATACTTATAATAAGTTTGTTAACTTACCGTCAGTTGGAATGGAAGAGGAAGGGAAAACGTATAATTTCAGTCGGCTTTATGTTAATCAGTTGGTATTACAGAATATTGACGTTTTCATGCTAATTGTATCTGTTGTAACTTAGGAGCTCGTGGCTAAATAATAACAACCGCTCGGATCGATCTTTAGGTTAAGCCGTGCTTGCCTAGGTTGGTCTGTGGATGGGTGACCACCCATTACATACCGAGTTTCCTTTGGCCTTGGAAAGCACGTTAAGCCGTTGGTCCCGGCTGTCATTTGTAGATCTTTGACAGTCGTAACAGGGAGTCAGTGGCACAAAAAATCTGACAACCAGTCTTACCAAGGGGTGTCGTATTACCCAGTACAAGCTGGGTTGTGGAGCGTACATGGAGCGACTGCCTATCTGACCTAGATAGGCAATCGCTCCATGTAAAATACTGGTATTCAGCTGCATCCGGTTAGACTGGAAGCCGACCCCAACATAGTTGGGAAAAGGCTAGGCAGATAATGATGTATCTATTGTAACTTAGGAAATGCCAATATGTACAGTTTAATAGGGCACATTTAGGTAACTAGAGGGGTTAATCTTCGGAACATCCGATTCCGAAAATTCTTTCACTAACTGAAAAGCTATATTGTAATTAAATAAATAAAATAAAATTAGTTTAATTCAAGTAACAAGACACACACAAACAGATACATAAAAGGATACAGACAGGATAACAAGCATAGACAACAACGAACACTCAAGGTAAAAATATGTCTACTACAGCATTGCCGGATATAAGGGCAATCCAGTCTTTAAGCGGTCATCGCCAGAACAGTGTTGTCACCAGAGACTCGCACCGCATCGTCGCGCAAAAGCAGTCGGTGCGCATCTCCGCGAACATGCCCGAGGCGCTGCAGTGGCTTGGCAGCCTCAACCCCGCCCTGAACGCGTTATTATCCCCAGGTTTTATAGGCATACATTTAAAACGTTCCCGTGAGTTTCTCTGTACGTAAAGAGAGCCAAGCCGCGAGCAAAAGCTAGTTACAGCATATTTCGAAAACACAAAAGTAGCAAGTAATTGCTAATGTTTACTCGATGATAGTTGTCTCGGTTGATTTTCAAGAAAAATTGCCTCGCCAATATTGCATCATCATTTCAGCCGAAAGACGTAAACTGCTGGACATAGGCCGCCAATATTTCAGCCTCAATAAAATGTTTTTGACTTTTTCCCCTATTATTTAAGAAAAATACTTTATGTAATATTAATAATACATTTAAAAATATTATTTAAAAAATAATAAAAGATTTGTATATTTAATCAAGGTCAAAGAAACACTGTACTGAATAAATTAAGATAAAATCCTGTCTCTATTAAAATGAAATGGCTCGCGGATTTTAAAGACAATTCATATTTAAATTAGAATCTTGACTAACCGGCCTTTCAAAATAGAAAACAAGATATAACATTACGTGTATTTTAAGAGCTTAATGCATAATGTATATGCCATTAATCTATGACATTGTTTTATCGATCTGAACCAGAACTAGATCTACTTATTAATTAAGATATCCGCTCGAGTTTTATTTTAAGAATTGCTTAGCATATTATTATGAACATTAGGCATATTATTAAGTGCAAGTGTACCACGAAGGTCATCGGTCTTCGGTGTATTACCGAGTTCATTTACGGTCTACGACTTTTCACCCTTAAGCCCTAAGTAATAAGGTTTAAAAGTCGTCGCCCGTCAGTGAACACGTTCAACCGATTACAGTACAAATTTCGTGGGCCCAGTAGGAATATGGCCATATTATTAGCATTATTTTACGTCATCTAATGTGCAAGTGTACACACTTAGGACAATCCAGCATGTGGGACATGGTCTGGTCGGGAGCACCGTATTCACACCGAGTGTCGGAAGGATCTTGCACTAATTCATACACTCCGCCCTGCACGTCCAGTCTTATACAGCCACCTTTTAAAGGTCGTCGAACCATCTAGAGATGTTATTTATGTGTAAACCCCAATAATTTACGCGGGCCTTTTAGCCGATTTATCTGATTTCAAACCAGACCCCGAGCTAGTATAAAATCCAGGATCACGCTCGTGAGCATGTCTCGTTACCTCCAAATCAATGGCGCAGTCATTCTAAGAATGATTTCTTGTCTTTTTGTCTTTAATTATTGCTAAACGTTCCTGACTTGGTAATTAGTCAAATTACAGATCACGTAACTTCCACAGGTGGTGGTCGTTCAGTAATTTGCAAGTTAAATGTTCAGACATTGATGAACAGTTGAAACGTAAATTGGCGTGAGATTGTGGACAATTTTTGTAATTAATTATACTGTTGTACTTCATTATTATCTCACTTATTTATTTATAAACACATTATTTATATTTTTACATGTGTTAAAAAACATAAGTACTTATTAAAAAAACATTTCAATTTACATTGGTTAATTTTTTGTTTTTATTTTTCAAACAATTATATAAAATGAATAATCCAATGAAATTTTGTTTTTTTTATATATTTTCAGCAGCATTTTAAATTCCAACAACCCTTTTAAATATACGAACTGTATCCAAATCTGCAAGGAAGATATTAATTTTGAAACCATTTACCGCAAAAGTTATGAACTACATGTATACAAAACAACAAACAATAACAAAAAAAAAACACAACAAACAACAACCAACCAATACCAACCACCAAACCAAACCAACCAACCAAACCAACCAAACAACCAACTAACCAACCAAACCGACCAACCTGTACTAATTGTAACATTTTGTCACCAATGTATGCATTATTATATGATTCTTAATGGATTGAAATAAATGATTTTGATTTGATTTGAAAAGTAGTTTTTATAATTTTAATCGCACGGGACCGGTCAATGTGGCGACACTTGGGGGAGGCCTATGTCCAGCAGTGGACGTCTTTCGGCTGAAATGATGATGATGAATTTTAATTATTTCGTTATTATTCCGCACACAAACTATAACTTGTTAAAAATTTATTATAAAATACCTAATTACACGAACATAATTGTTTCATGACGCAAGAAAAGAGGAAAATCTTTTCTGTGGTTAACTACAATGTACGCACGACGGCCAATCAAGGTATCCAAACCAGTTTAAGCGGATCTCTCATTGTATATAAAATCTATACAAAGCAAGGCCAAGTTATACTGGAAATGTACAGCTTCATGTGCCGCCGTGTGTACTAACCTATTATGTGATTCCTACATAGGAATGGCTTAGTAGACGGGTATTTGTTGAACTATGTTTTAATGAAAAAACAATATTGTAGTAACCAATCAAACAAAGTTTAACTTTTCCATTGTGTTACGTCATTTATAAAAATAATAAACTGTCGCGTAAATTAATTAAATCAGATTTTAATACGGTTTCCGATTTTGTGACCGCAGCTACCTACGTCGGCTTTGATTCCAATTAATCAATAACTCAATTGGAGAACCAATTAGTGCATGTTTTGCCAACACTCACGTTATTATGATAATTAATAGAACATTAAATACAATTTAAAAAATGCACAAACAATTTAATCATTATTATCTTCTATAATATGCTCTTTTTTTATTAACATTTGGCATTTCTAACATGTTCTAGAATTATTAAGAAAATAATAACGTCTTTTATGTTTTTTTTTATACTAATATTCTAGAGAGGTAAAGTTTGCATGTTTGTAAGTATGGATGTGGGGGTAATCTTAGGAACAACTGATCTGATTCCGAAAATTGTTCACTAATTAGTATTATAGTATTATTCATTATTCAGCTTTAGTATGCCCGAGTGTCATAGGCTATATTCAAAACGTCCCCGTGGGATAATTTCCGATCATAATCAGAGCGAAGCCGCGGGCAAAGGCGCAAAGAACAAGAATTAAAGTGTTTTCAATATTTATTTTATGGGCTATTTATAACTGCTCTGCTATTTATGACGACAACATTTTTATTGACTAAAAAGATCTTTTATCTACATAAAAGATCTTTTTAAAAAGATCTTTTATCTTTTTAAAAATGTTGTCCGTCTGTCTGTGTTGTTCTGTCCACATTGTCTATTTCAATCTTGAAGTGCTAATCCTTACTTCCTTGTTCCTTATCAATCTGATAAATGACAATAGCCCTTATAACCTTAGGAATAATAATAATACGGAAAACGATCATTTATGTCAAATGTCACTGAATTTCAAAAATATTAATAAGACTGGTAATAACTTGTGTTTACTTTGCGGTAGCTTCTTACCATTATTGCAGTCAATTAATTTCTAATCACTTCCGTTTATAATATAAGTAATGATAAACAAACCGCAAAAGAACTAGAATTTTCCCAATGTCATTAGAGGTCTCATCTTGGTTTAAAGTTTATAGAGCTGCGATTGGGCTTAAATTGTTGCAAATTTAAGGGTTTTTATATTAATACTGAATGTTAATTGTCTAAAATGCATAGTTTTTGAGTTTTAGAGCAAAAAGTGAGTTTATAGCGTGGTGCGCAGCGAGCACAAGTTTTTTTAAGTTGCAAATTTGGATTCACATCACCCTAACTGACCTTACAACATATAAAAAATGCAGAACTACATCATACGATTTGCGATTTTAATGTTAATTTCCACTGGGCTATTAAATATATTTTTTTAAATTTATTATGCAACCATTTGATAAGATTTTACAAAAAAATCTGTATTTGAATAGCCTCTAATTTGTGTCGTATCAAATGGGACGACATACCTGAATAATAATAAATATATAAATGAACATGAACATGTAAATGCGCCGTAAATAGTATTGAGTTTTTAAGGCTAATTTTACATGACATTTTGAGCAGGCTTCATATAATTACAAGAAATATAGTGCTACGTTCTATAGGCGCATGGGCGTAATCGGAAAAAAATGCCGCCATCTTGTTTTTTTTTAATACTTTTATAAATATTTACCGAAAGCCACAAAGCATTGTCCCAAATCAACATTAGCACATGAACGAAAGGATGACGAATGTCCTGTTTCAACCTTGACAAGGCTATTCTGTTTCAGTTTTTGCCTTCCATAAAAATCATTATGCAAATTATGTATTCAGTTACACCTAGTTTGACCTTTGTTATACCTGCTTATAGATAAAACGTACATAACCAAATAGTGACTTAGGAAGTCATATTAGAACATAAAATGATACATGAATGATCCAATAATGATATTTTATCTTCCAAGCGCGACTGCTGAACATGAGGTTCGATCCCGGGTCGGGCAAGGTGTACTAGGGTTTTTCCATCAGGAATTTTCTCAGCCACGAAATCTGGATTTGTGTCCAGTTGATGGCAATAGGCTCACCCCCTATTCCATGGGACTTAAACATAACTGGCGAAAATATGTGCGTGAACTATTTATTAGGTCCACCTCTGCCTAACCCTTAGAATTTAATAGGTTATACCTATTTTAATATAATATAAACATAATTTTATTACATAAAGCAAGGTTTGTTGTATGATGATAAAAAAACATAATTTAACACCGTGTTGTTAATTTTGTAGTCTTTTTTTTTTTTTTTCTCGGATGAGAAATCATCAAATTACCGGGGGGGTAAATCTACGTACGTGAATAATTAGGTCCAACTACCGAATAATATCGTCTGGAGAAAGATCAGCTAACATCTTAGCCATATTATACGGATGATAAATTAATACAAACCGCAGTTACCCCTTTTTTTTCGGATGGGAAATCATCAAATGACTCCCCCCCCCCCACTCTGGGCGGAGCGGAAGGGAGTGTCAGACTTGTACTGACTAAAACCCATCCATGTTCCTTCTTTGCCCTTTGCGTTCCAGGGCCACGGTATCTCTTTCGAACAGTCCCGCAGCCCTGGCAGACATCGGCCCTTGCGGACCCCTGCTTGTTTGCTGACATCTCTTTAAGGCGCACGTGGAACACGAACGCGCCGTCGACACGGCCTGTCGTCATAAGACGGCCGGACGGCGAGCTCACCCATAACTCGCCGTCCACAGAATTTTAATTTTGTATAGTCTTAGTTTGAAAGACTTTAGGATAACTTCAGTAATTATTTTAAATTACTGCTATATTATATGCGGAACATTTGTCTGATCCACTTGTGCGGTCAACATTTTGTATACAATTTAAAAACGTTACAATAACGGGCCATAATTACTTGACTGAAACGAGACACACATACAAACTAAACAGTAACGAATATAGTTGTTTTGTCTATTTTTCTTCTCGTTGCTCCACTGCCCGAGATAATACGGTACAATGAACTCGCTATCAGTACGAGACACACGAAAAAAGCATTTAATTTAACTCCAAAACTTAGTTTAAAGATTACTAACTTGCTCGTGACTTCGATTGTGTTTAATTTCTATTTTATCATTCTTAATACAAGTACCCAGGATGAAAAGTAGTTTTCTACCTATCTAGTAGTTGGCTACCTATCTGTCAAATTTCATAAGGATCTGATCAGTGGTTTACGAGTAAAAAGGCGACAGACAGATAGTTACTTTCCCATTCGTTATATTACTTTTGGATATGGATACTTTGTTGACCTGTGACCATTTCATTCTACGGCGAAGTGCCATTATAACAGAACTAGGTAATATAGTTACATATTTCTAACCTCTGTTATCTTTCTTTGCAGAAAAAAAACAGATCCTAAAGAATGTGTCAGGATGCTTTAAGCCAGGACAACTGACGGCGATCATGGGCCCATCTGGAGCTGGCAAAACTACCCTCCTCAACATACTGGCCGGTTACTCGTAAGTATTACAGAACAATTTGATTGCTTTTGCAAGTTATAAAAATGTGTCAATAGTCCGAACCTGCGCAAGATAAGCAAAAAAAGAAACAACTTTCTTTCTTACAACTTGACGACCTTGGATCAGTGGGCCAATTTATTTTTGCTTAAAAATGTGCAAGTCATAAATATTTGAAATCTTATTCCGATATAAAGAAGAGCGGCAGCATGCCATGCAATGATGCAATTTCGAAAAACAATACACAATATTTTGAACTGCTTAGTAACCATATCAATATTGCACGTAATATAAAATCATGTTACTTCCTAACAGAGTCATAATAAATTGTTACTTGTCACCTAGGTATTAATGACTAATTTCGGGAATGAGAAGCATTCGACTCATCGGCATTGTCATCATGACCATGACACAATTGATTAGGTACTATGTACTAACTAGGTAATGCCAAATCAAGGTCTGAATTACAAATTCATAAACCTCATGTTTTACTGACAAATAAAAAGTGCTTACTCCATTGTTAAATTTCGAAATACGTAAGTGTAGAAATCTTCAAATAAATAATGATTAACTATCAAATATTGTAGATATTATAAGGATTGCACAAATCGATCGTAATAGGAATAACGTACGTCCGCGGTCAATACTTTTGCGGTCAGCTGGTTTCTCACATTAACACCTCGATGTTTTCAAAAGTATGGAAAGCCTTCGTCATGGGAATACCTATTACAGCATGATGGCCATGGGTATTTTAAAGCACGGGCTTCCACTGCCGTGACGGGACTAATTTAGTAGATTAATTCTCAATCTTATGTGGATCACAAAAAAATTAATTACTAGTTTGGGAAACTTTTTTGATGATGACGAAGGATCATTTAAGTAAGAATTTTTTACCAGCACTTCGCCTATTACTATCCCACTTAGGGCTAATGCTTATTCTCATGCAGAGAAGACACAAGCATTGATCATCACACACTTGAGGCGGGTTGATAATTTCAGACTTAAATACTACCAAACAAAATAACATTTTTTTTTTGTGGAGTTACATTAAAACAAAACTGCTTCAAGACGTCATGGTAACCTCACGAAGTTTTCCTTCACCGATCATGACAGTGTCAGTGATAACTAAGATAAACTTAATTAATTAGAAAGTTTATTAAAAGCATTTGTTTGTTACTACTTATGTGTGCAGCTTGAGATAAAAAAAACATCCGACGACCGACTGACCGAGCGTTCCGTCTCGCACCGGGCGAGGCGGGTGACGTTAACGAATAACACCGCTGCCTATTTGAAAAGAAATGAAACGGGTCGCTCGCTAGCTGGCGATGTTGCCAGTTTTAACAGAATAATAGGATAATAATATTACGTTTCAATTCGTAAAATGGTCACTAAGTGACAATTCATGATATTAATTTCAACATGATTCATATTATTATACTATTATGATTATGATTCTGTTTAAGCGGCCATTTTAGAGCCCCAGGGCAAAATGGTTGAAAAATGTTTGTGTTATACATTTGCCGATAGATGCTATTGATTTCTTAAAGGAAATAATCACTTCCTTAGCAATAACGTTTGTTGTGAAAATATAGCAACTGTGTATGAGTCATTTGGAGCTGAAAAACTCGTGAGTCATGTTACAATAAACCTGGTTTTGTATTTATATGACTACACCATGCGGCACGATTTTAATTTACCTACGTACCTATGTATGTGTGTTTAAAATTATAATGCTTATCTTTAGCTTGTGAACCATTGTTGGTTATCGGACTGACTCTCACGGTCCTGTGATTTTTTTTTTTTTTTTTTTAATGGGAGTGTAAATGGCGGAACAAGTTATTAACTATTATTATTAATCTAACTAAAATGTATGTAATAAAGTAGCTAGATTTAGGCAAAAACATTCAAAACTCGTGATTCACAAACGGTTTAATAATATTTTATTATGATTTTGGTTTTACAGCAACAAAATTAGGTAGGGCGTAATGAGAGAATGTTAAAAATATACAAGGTGTAAACGGGGCCTTCACGAAGCCGTCAACCAAGAATTACGTACATGAGTTTTCTTTGGGGTGAAAAATCACGTTTTACTTAAACTCAATGTAACACACTCAAAACATTGTGCTGATGGACGCATAGTACGAGGATATGGAGGTATTTAAAGTAAAGTTATAACCTTAAAAACTAGTACTTAAAAAAAAACTTGTGAAAAAGGTGGAACTTTGACCCCCCAATATCTCCGTAACTAGAAGATTCCCAGGCATGGTCCAGAAAAAAAAAATATCGCAATGACGGGGACAACAAGTGCCATTCGACTTCGTTAAGGGTCTATTTACGCCCTTTATTTGAAAAGACAAACAGGGTAGGCCAAAATGTAACATCGGGTTGTTCAGCAAGGCTGATATGGAAATCATCAGCTCATTGTATCAGGTCTGAACCAAAACGACTCACCTACCACTTACAATTATTGCCAATATTTGATAAAACTCTTCCTCCTACTATTATTTAAACCACTATCCCTCCTAAATTGGCTGAAAACTTTTTCAGCCAGTTTTATCAGTTCATACAGGGTGGAAAGCACTCCCACGCACAAATGGTTACACATTCAGTACATCATTCTGAACTCTATACTTAATGTTCCTGGCCTGTAATTGAAACTAACTGAATACTGAAAATGCTAATAAAACTAGTTTTTCAGCATAACTTTGACTACTATTTTCTGCCCAGTACCCACGGTAAAATCCATCAAACAGATAATTATGAAAAACAGTGATTTATAGAGCAACTCCATAACATAACATAATCAGCCTATAATGTTCCCACTGCTGGGACACAGGCCTCCTCTCTGTGAGCAGGAATGGGCTATAATCCACTACGCGGGCCCAGTGCGGGTTGGTAGATGTCACATGTCTTCGATTTTTTTTTTTTTTTCTAGGACATGCCGGTTTCATCACGATGTTTTTGTCCTTCACCGTTTTGAGAGCAGTGGTGATGAAATAAATTACACAAAGTAATGCGCCTGGCTGGGTTCGAACCCACGACTTACTGCTAATAAGTCGGGGCCGCCACCACTGGGCCACCGCTGCTCTCTGAGAGCAACTCCATCGTAAAGTATTTTTCCATTAATAGTCAAGCCTTATAATTAACTACCAGGAAATCAGTAGGCATACGTGTCATTGTGTTTACTGTAATCCACATACTTTTAATGTTCGTTTACTTAAATACATTTACGTACGTAACTGAATAATTAGATCCAACTACCGAATAATATCGTCTGACCAAAGATCAGCTGATCTCTTAAACCATATTATAAATAAAATAAAAATAAAAATATTTTATTGTCAGGCATCAAGGCCCATAGGGTGTTAGTATTACATCTTACTTAAAAACTATATTAGTAACATGCAGGAACACTGAAAAAGAAAGAAAATCACAGCAGCTTTGTTGCCAACATGTAGCTTGGTAAACCTCCTTCAGAATGCTGTTGTTGCTTCCCCTCATTTGGGATATTACTGAGGCAACTTTCTTTATACGGATGATAACTTACATAATACAAACCGCAGTTAACCCTTAATACTTTAATACAAACCGCAGTTAACCCTTAAGGTTACTTTAAGTAATAAAAATCATTATTTTTATTGCTGCCTCGCTGGTCTAGTAGTTGTTAGCTTAATTACTGACCTGGGTTCGGTTTCCGGGTAGGGCAAAATTTTGTTGGGATTTTCCATCAGATTTTTTTCAGAAGCCGCTCGGAGTCTCGACGTACGTCCTGTTGTTGGCAATGGACATGAAATTCACTAGCAAAATGTGGGTATACTATAGGTAATTAGGTACACCCCTGGGTCACCCCTTGAGAATAACAGGAGAAATAATGATGGAGTAATAAATTAATATCTTGCACTTCAATACAGACCCTCAATTTGGTTGAGGTAAAAACCATAGGTAGGAACTCGGACTTTGATCAGAAACCTTGTCCTTGATCCTCTTACCTTAAGACCATCGGGTCTTAAGGTAGGAGGATTGATGTTATCATCTAAGCCTTTTCCCAACTGTGTTTGGGTCGGCTTCCAGTCTAACCGAATTCAGCTGAATATCAGTATTTTACGTGGAGCGACTTCCTATATGCCCTTCACAACCCAGTTAGTACTGGGTAATATGATACCACTTGGTAAGACTGAATGTCAGCCTAACGGGCCACTGACTACCTGTAACCACTGTAAAGATCTACAAATGACAGCCGAGACCGAAGCACGGAGGAAACTCGTTACGTAATAGGTGGTCACCCTTCCACGGACGAACCTAGATAAGCGCGACTTAACCTGAAGATCAACCCAAGTGCCTGTTATTATATAACCATGACCTCCTCAGTAATTAAAATGATAATAAAATAAATAAACAAACGATAGAACAAAGCTCGGTTTATTGTTGTTACCAATAATTAATGTTTTGTTTTGTGACAATAAGATTATTATACATAATATACCTACTCATTTGTCTTGACTTCACGGTGCATATGATAACTGCTTGTTTTATAACATACCTTTAGGCATAGCTATTTATCAATTTATTAATATCCTTACTTTAAAGGGCCTACAGGTTTTTATTTGCTTTATTTGGCTCCGTTGCATTCAACCTTCACTTATACGTATAGTTAAAACTCGACTATTACAAGTAACTCTGAATCCAGATATTGCCTAAATTGACACAAAGCCACCTTTTTTCGGTTGTTGGTACAGCGTTAGCGTTCGTCGCTAATTTAAAACCACCCATTCCCACTAGCGTTGCCGCTGTCAGCGCTTTTTACGAAAGAGTCTCCGTAGCAATCTTAGCGTCATCATAGCGTTATTGTAGCGTCTTCGTAGCATTTTTGTAGCGTCTAGGCTACGACAACTCCGTCCCTACACTGCAAATAACCGAATGATACCTACAGTAGACAAAACAGTGCAAATACACTCTTGAAAGTTATTTGCCAATACTAAATTATAAAACCAATCTATTTGCACTCGGCGTAAAGAATTTTGACTAAATTAAGGCAGGCATCGTTCATTAACCTTCATAAGATAACACTTTATTTACATAATTTATTCACTATGTTTTACCCGCATCCTCGCCCCCGTAAATGACAGAAATTATGCCAGGGGGTATACTACCGAGACAAAAAGTATCGTACTGTACCAGGTCACGGTCTATCCCTGTCTCAAGTTTCATCCAAATCCGTTCAGCCATTAAGGCATTTCAAACAAACAAAACCCACTTTTACATTTATAATTAAAACTAGCGACTCGCTCCTGCTTCGCACTGTTCCATCTATCGGGTTCAAAACTTTCCTTCACTGAAATTGGTTGGGAGGTTTTGGAGATTAGCGGGTATGAACATATTATGACATATGATTCTTAAATTTTACACTTTGTCCGCAGAACTCGGGGTGCGAAAGGCGAGATAGCCATCAACGGCAACTGCGGCTGCGCATCCAAGTCGTCAGGTCGCGGCGGCGCGCGCTACATCCGCCAACACGATGACCTACGTGCGCACCTCACCGTGTATGAAGCCATGTCTCTTGCCGCTGCCCTTAAACTGGCCGACTTCACGCCTCAAGAGAGGAAAGAGAAGGTACTTTAGAAACAAACATACAAATAAACAAATCAATAGTCTAATCTGCTCCACTATAGGCCGCATCATCGCTTCACAACAGACCAAAAGCAAGCCTATTTAGTATTAAAAGAAAACTGGAATGCTGACTTTAATCATTGAAACTGAACGCAATCAGCACATTTAAACCGCGTTCAAGAGTTGTCTGTGTCAATATACCATAGTAATAACGACCTTAACACCTCTTGAAAGCGTTCAGTTTCATTGTTGAACCTTATAAACGGCCGCCATTATTTAAACTTGTTATGTAATAGTTTGGCAAACAGCTTGACGGCCCACCAAAGGGAAAGTGGCTACTGTCATGTTCCAATACGTACCTACCTACACTTTATAAAGTATTGTAGTGCAACTTAACTTATTAAATCCTTTGACTAAAGAACTTCAAAGCTGTTGAAAACAACCAATCTATATCAATGGTTTCTTTTTAGGTGTACGAGATCCTTGCCCTGCTAGGTCTGAGCAGCACATCGATGACCCTCTCCCGTGACCTCTCCGGAGGTCAGAGGAGACGTCTTGCCGTAGCGTTAGAACTTCTGTCTGATCCGTCCCTCATGTTCCTTGACGAGCCTACCACGTAAGTATATCAATACTTTATAGTTAGATAATACAATCACTGGCTGATGTAGTTATTTTTCCCTTAAAAATTGTGATTTCTCGGTTTTACGGTTAATATAAAGAAATTAAGAACCAAGGTTACCGACGGAGCCCGAAAAATTTCCAAATTTAAGTGGCAGTGAGCAGGGCATTGCTCGTAGAACGGATGGCCGATGGGGCCGAAAAGTTCTGGAGTGGCGACCGCGAACCGGAAGGCGTTGCCTACGAAGGCCTCCCACTAGGTGGACCGATGATCTTGTGAAGGTTGCGGGGATCCGCTGGATGCGAGACGCACGGGACCGGCATGGGCACTTGGGGAAGGCCTGTGTCCAGCAGTGGACGTTTTTCGGCTGAAATGATGACGAAGAAATTAGACTTTGAATCGCGTAAGAGTTTAATTAAAAAAGTATTGTGAATCTATTATCAAGATTCTTGTACCTTGACAAACTTTGGCGAGCTAAATTATGTGGGTTCACACAGAAAACTACGGACGGACGGGTGAGCGAGGAGGCGGGCGGGAGAGCGGGGGAAGCGTTCCGTCTCATTCCGTCTCGCAGCGGGCGAGGCGGGCGAGGTGAACGAATAGCATCGCTGTCATTGTCGGATATTTTAATTGCATCGTTTGTATCGCTAACGTAGCTTAGCTCTGTAGTTCACGGTGTGAACCAATGTATGAAAAGAGGTGAAACGATGTTCGCCCGGCTCGCTCGCTGGCTGGTGTGGCCTACAAAGTCCTCTAGGTAAATAGGTAGCGAAATAGGATTCTAGTGATATCTATGTTTAATGTGCGTCAGTACTACCTACATTCTAGGCTAGGTCTACGTGCGGTGTGCCTTCAACACCAAGTGACGTCACAAAGATGAGATTCCTCGATTAGATATGCGGTATGTTTTGCCAAACAATGGTGTATAGTCACAAAAATTGGCCACGGACTGGACGACGCAAAACTTCCATAGTTCCCACATGCCATAAGGAAAACTTTAATGATATGTATGATAGGCTTGACATTGGATTTTATGTCCCATCCTTGATGTAAACAAGAAGTTTACTGTTCATTACTAATGTAATTGCTTAATTAGTAATCTATATCATTATTTAGAGTTTAATTACACTGTAATTAATGACGTCTATTTTCATCTTAGCAACAGGGGCCCTACCACGACGTCTTAATGCAGTCCTATTTTAACCTTACTTTGCGTTTTCGTACCATCACGTCCTTAAAACAAGCTTATTGTTTGTATTCCTGCTAAAATTAACAGTTTTGATGACGTCACCTTAAATAGTTCATTCAATTGGTACTACGACGAGCCTTTTGACAACCAGCAATAATGTTTTTACATCAAATCTTTCTTTATCGTGTGGTTAGTTCTTAACCTGGTGTCAGAGTTTTTATGCCGCCCATGGGCCTCTGACATGGCTTAACATGCCGTCAAGAAATATCTCTCAGGTATGCTGGTTTCCTCACGATGTTTTCCCTCACCGAAGCAAGTATGGTTATACAATACGCACATGAATCCGAAAAATCAGAGGTGCGTGCCTTGGGTTCGAACTCGAGACCTATGACTTGGCAGTCCGACGGTCACACCACTAGGCTGTCACTGCTTGCTAGCAGGAATGTTTGACAGTTTAAAATTTTAAATTCAAAACATGAAAACAAAGGACAGTCAGTTTTTCATTTCGAACGATCACGCTCAGAGTTGGTACACCAATACAATACTTTTTTGTGTGAACATAGTATCATACTTTAATGATGATGTGCTTTACAAATAATTATTGTAAATATTTGATAGAAGTAAAAACTAATTTTAAAAAATCTTTTTATCCACAGCGGCTTAGATTCATCAGCATCAACATCCCTGATAGCGCTGCTGAACAATCTAGCCAGGGGTGGCAGGACGCTCGTCGCTACCATCCACCAGCCCTCAGCTCTCATCTTCGAGAAGATAGACACAGTATACTGCTTGCAAGATGGTAGGACCCTGTACAATGGAACCAGGGCCAGTCTGCTGCCAGCTTTAGCCAGCGCTGGACTGAGATGTCCACCTTATCATAACCCGGCTGATTTCTGTGAGTAGATTTATTTATAGTGACACTTTTCTAGAACTCGGATTTAATCATGTGGATGAAATATGAATGAAAAGTACCTATCACGATTTTCAAAATTAAGTGAATTCGCGGACTGAGGTTTGTGACGGTTCATTTTTTTTTTTTTTTTTTTAACCTGCTTGAGCAAAGTCAAAGATACTATTAGAATTCAATATCCTCATCGCAATCTGCTCAGACGCACCTCGAGCCAAAACATCTTCAGTTAAAACACAGTATCTAAAATCGATAAAACTACTTCTTTAAACCTAAAATGTTGGCTTTGAACAAGGTAAGTAAGCTAATTCAATGGTTCAAAATATATTATTATACCTACCCAAATTGGCATACAATTTAAATAAGTAGGTACGTGAAAAAAATATCATGGTTCCCAGATGGTAACTTTGGGGTGACTTTAGCCGTACAGATCAATGAACTTGTTCATCACACGCAATGTTTGTCAAACGAAAATGAAAACAAAAAACGGAGGATTGTAATGTCATAAACTAAATGAGAAAATAAAGACCGTTTAAATGGTTTCAAAAAGTAGAAACTGGAGAGAACAAGAAGGGCTGTAGAAAGCTTACCAGCAACAACTTTAGGTGAAAAATATAGGTTCAGTACCTATTCTAAAATAATTAGTACTCACAGTAACTTTAAAATAATTTCACTGCCAACTTTCATAGGTATATCATATGGATTCAGATTATTCCAAGTTCTCTGAGCTAAATACATCGATATGAGTGACACATTAGGTTCCTTATACAGCGATCTGTACATCTTTGTACACGAATCGAATATTTAAATACCCATATGGACTCCAGCCATATTGGAATACAAGTAGACGTACTACCGCTTGTTGTATACGACTAATCGGCCATCTGACCATAATATCGAACTCCTGGACACCTATTGAAACTAATTTACGAGCAATTACTATGAATTATTTGATTACTTAATTTTAATTAGTCCTGAAATAAAACTAAGGAATTGCTACTAAGCGGAGTATTTTGAGCTAAGTAAGTACTATTGACTAGATTTATGATCAATGTCGGATTTATGATGAAAATTTTAAATTAAAAGTGTAAAAAACAAAAAAATATAACTAAAGAAGTACTACATAGTAAAACCCCGATCTTGATTGCGAAAATGTCAAGACACAAGACATTTTTTTCCCAATAAGTAGTTTTAAACCTTCTGTTACGAAACTGAAAACTTCATTAATTTTAGTTAATAGCGTTTTAATTACACGTCTCGAAATATCTCACATTTATCATAATTTACGGTTTTAACGATTTTATATGTAATTAACTATTAACCTTTTGCGGATTTAACAATCCGTCAGCGGTTACTTATGTTACTTTATCACTCAAAACCTTTATGTAATCTTACATAAACATAAATCAGTATTAGAAAGTAGTAGGGGTACCTACTTTTCCTGCCACAAACCGGAATCGTCCTTTACTTCCTTATTTTCTGTATGACCTAATAGTAGGACAACTATTCAAATGTTCCTGGTTTTCCTCCAATCACTTTACATAAGGAAGGTCTTTGAAAATGCGTGATCTTAAGTTCCTGATGTCTCCGATGTATTTATTTAAACTACATGTATTAAAAAATACGGAGGAGCTCGTGGCTAAATAATAACACCCGCTCGGGTCGATCTTTAGGTTAAGCCGTGCTTGCCTAGTGTTTCCTCCGTGCCTCGGAAATCACGTTAAGCCGTTGGTCCCGGGTGTCATTTGTAGACCTTTGACAGTCATTAGGTAGTCAGTGGCTCAAAAAGTCTGACAACCAGTCTTACCAAGAGGTATCGTATTACCCAGTACTAACTGGGTTGTGGAGGTCAGATAGGCAGTCGCTCCATGTAAAATACTGGTATTCAGCTGCATCCGGTCAGACTGGAAGCCGACCCCAATATAGTTGGGAAAAGGCTAGGCAGATGATGTATTAAAAAGTACATTGTTATATTTGAATGTGTTTTCCGTTTTGCTATACTACTTTATAATACATTATAACAATGTGCCTAGGTATCTGCCAATGTAATTTATGAAGCAATTATTCAAATCGAATCGAACAAAACAAAAACATTCGCAGGTAGCCCAGTGGTGTGATCGTTGGACTGCCAAGTCATAGGTCTCGATTTCGAAATCCAAGACCTCTGATTTTTTGGATTCATGTGCGTATTGTATAATTATAACTTGAAGGTCAACATCGTCTGTGTCTGACAATGTACTTGTGATCTTGGGATGTAAATTGTAAATCCTAGTCTTTAAAATGCATAGCTTTTTTATGACACCTACTATAAAAAAGCAGGAAATAAAGTAATCGTCTAATTTATGTAGAGCCACGTTCTTTCATTTTGTAAAGACACTGTAGTCCTCCTGAACGTTTCTTGGAGGCCAATGTTAGCCGAGACCAGCCATACGCAGTAACTATTATACTATAGACTTAGTTATAAGCACAGCACAGGAGGAGCTCGTGGCTAAATAATAACAGCCGCACGAGTCGATCTCCAAGGTTAAGCAGCACTGGCCAAGGTCGGTACGTAGATGGGTGACCATCCATTACATACCGAGTTTCCTGACCCACAAGTCTGACAACAGTGGCAACTATTCTACCAAGGGGTATCGTATAACCCGGTAATAACTAGATTGTGGAGGTCAGATAGGCAGTCGCTCCATGTAAAATACTGGTATTCAGCTGTATTCGGTTAGACTGGAAGCCGACAAAATAGAAGGATAGGAAGATGATGATGACGATGATGGTGTGCGTAAACCCAGGTCCAACCTCTCTCTTCCCTTACTCTCATAGTACACAACAGTGACATCCGACACGACCGGAGAGAGATCAGGCGACAAACAGCTCAACATGATGGCATAATCTGTAGCTTATCGCCTCTTCATCGTCCACTTGGCGACCACATCCACATTTGTATGTCTAATAAGATTCATCAAGACATGACCAATGCCCATTGATCAATTCGCTTGATTGATTAATTGAGACTTGGAGTACGGGGAATATCCTATTATGTAGATGAGCGATGCCAGTCATACTTGTAAGTGTATAATGTTCTTCATATTTAGTTATGTAGACGTGAAGGTTGAATAGTCTGTGTTGTCGTCTCACACATAAAACAGTAATCAATTATTTGTAATTTTTAAACATCCCTTTGTTCAAACCTTGTAGATGATTTTAGTTAGTTATTTTTTTTTTTTTTTAAAAACGTTGCCTCACACTAGGAATTACTCCTGTATCGTGGGTGCGTTTACAAACATTTAAATTCACATACACAAACAGCCAGACCCGGAACAACTACCTGTAGGCCATACAAATATTTGTTCCGTGCGGGAATCGAACCCGCGACACGAAGCGCAGCAGTCAATCGCTCAGCCACTGCGCCAACCGTGCCTTGTTACCTGTAGTTTACCTTGTTCTATATATTATAAAGATTATGCCGTTAACTTCAGCAGCTGAAGCATTAAGCTTTCCGCCCTAAGCTTCTACTCGATTGACGAAACGTAGAAGCCCAACATTTTATCATTCTGTGGTAGAAATTGTATTGTTGTTTTGAAGGCACCACAACAACAACAACAATAAACAACATGAACAACAATAAATCAATTTAACACAAATAATTTCAATAACAACATAACACACACACACAACAATCAACAACAATTCAACAAACAACAATTTTAAAATCGACCGTAGACTGCAGCGGCTTGTTCCAGCCCTGCTGTAATCACAAACCGCAGACACCATAGGTTTATTAGTAAATCTATTGAAACGCATTCTGAGATGGCGACGTTGCCGTCACCTCTAGATGCGTCCGTTTACCCTGGAAAGAAGTCTTAATTTGTTCCTGAGCTCGAAGAATACGGCGTTTAATACTTATTGACTATAAATAATTCTAACTTAAACTTGTCCTTTCGTTTCCAGTAATGGAGGTTGCGTCAGGAGAGTACGGCGTGGACTTGGTGAAAAGTGCGCAGACTATGACCCTGTTCAAGCCGGATCCCATCGGCAACGGCAGTTGGGAAAGCCACATTCCTACTATACCAGCTCTGCCTGGCCCTTTAGGTACAGTATCAATGTGTTATGCCAAATTGACACTTGTTTTCAGGACTATTAGAACCTTAACTGTGTAGTCTAAGTTTGTAGAAGTTCATGCAAATACATAGATACGCTGAAAATAGATGTTTTGTTTCAAACTCTTGTAGTTGTATGACTTTGTGACGAATTTTTCAAATTTAATGACTTTATGAAAATCAAATGGGGAAATTATTGATCGGGCGAATAAAAATTTAATTGGCGACCAATATACTGAATGGGCGACTATTGTACCAAGTAAGGTAACTATTTATCCTGTCATTGCGGCAAGAAGAATATAGGAAGCAAGAGCGAGCGAAAGCTGAGAGAGACTTGTGGCACCCGTTACTTTAAACCCTGCAAACAGAAATATAAGCCCCGCCTAGCGGGGCTACGGCGACTACGCCTTATCTACAATCTAGTTGTTAATAACCTTGTTTTAGGTTTTTTTGAGAGTCCTTGAATTATCACACTGATCGTATTGAACAACTAGTAACTCAAATTTGTATTTTCAAGTCGCTGTTTTAACGGTTGTATTCGCCCACTGTTTGTCGCTCACTTAGTATTTCAGTAGCCCATTTTCAATATTTTTGATACCTTTAATTTGAATTTATTTTCGCTCGTTTAAATACTACCCAATCAAATGCAATGAACCTTTTTACCTGAGGCATTACTTCATTCATTGAAGAATGTTTACAAAAAAAGGACTTTTGTTCAAAAATTCTAAATGCATAATGATGGTTTTATGTTATTTGCAATGTTGTTATTGGCACTTAAATTAATCACTTATTTGACCTACACAGAAAGCGTCTTTTTTACTAACTATAAGACATTTGTTAAGTTATCTTAGGTTATTTGATAATGTTGTATTTTCTGTGGTATTGAATATCTGTGCCGTTTTAACGCGGGGTCAATAAATGATGATTTAAAATAAGGTTAAATCAATGATACGCTTACTGATTTCATAATACCTAAGGAACTTATTTAACTTATCAATATTATGTTGTTTAACCGTGTTTATTGATTGAATTTAGGACAAATATTATCTAAAATTCGCCCAAAATGAACCGTGTACCAATACTAGAGATAATACTATCTGTCAGATTCGCTCATCATAATAATACTCACTAATTATAACGACTTAATAGTAAAATGTAACTTAAAACTAGAAGCGTACAGTTCATGTTAGACTAGCAGGTACTCAAATTAACCCAAATAAATTTTGTTTATTACAGATATAAGTACCGATTTGAAATCCAAACATTTCCTGAGCTCTAAATACCAACACACAAAGTTATCTAAGAACATATATAGACAGTCCGGACTATTGCGACAGACTTGGATTCTACTGTATCGGAACTACTTAATGACAACAAGGAATTATGTAAGTACTTCAAAATAACAACAATAAGGAACGAAATTTCTGTTCGTTTTTGAAATTATGACCTTGAAAAAATTAAGTTCCCTAATTTAAAGCTATGTTTTAGCTCGCGAAGACGTATACTGAAGAATGCTGTTGATACATATATTTGTGAAATTGTTTTGTGTTTAGATGTCATTTTATTTCTCGTATTCTTCTCAGCAAATCCTTTCATTTGATACGCATTGGAATGCATAAAAGTAACTAGTCTGCCATCTTTGGGAGTTCGCCATATTGGATTTTGAAGACGTCACTTAGCTAATCATGCATTTTCATTCAAACTAAACATGTATGCAAAATTTCAACTTAATTGAATACAGAGAAGTGGGTCAAATTAACTTCTAAGATTTTTTACATATTTACAGTTGAAGCTAATAAAAGAGTGTTAAAAATAACATGGGGGAGTTACTTAGTTCTAGGGACTTTACACACTATTTTTAAAACGTGTATCACTTTGTTGAGCCTCATTTTGTTTCAAAGAAATCCTACAGAAGGGAAACAATGAAACTAACATAGATTTCTTCTAATTTTCAGTCATTATTCATGTACCGAGTTGCGGCGCACGTGGTCATCGCGCTAATCTTCGGTTACCTCTATTTCGGGGTGGGCAGTGAAGCAGGGTCTGTCCTTGGAAACTACGTCTACTTATATGGATCTATGCTGCTTGTTGTCTACACTGGAAAGATGTCTGTTACGCTGTCATGTAAGTTTGCTATTAATTTATACCTTTCTACAATGTCCATACTAATATCATAAAGAGGTAACATTTGTTTGTATGTTTGTTTTCTTTTTGGGGTAATCTCCGTAACTACTGCTTCGACTCCAAAAATTCTTTCACTATTGGAAAGCTACATTATCCCCATCATAGGCTATATTTGAAGCGTTCCCGTAGGATAATTTCCGACCATAACACAAGCGATGCCGCAGGCAAAAGCTAATAATATAATAAAACTGACGAGTTTGTTTGTTTGTACGCGGTAATCTCTGAAACTACCAGTCGGATTTGAAAACATCTTTTTGCATTTATTAGCCCAGTTCTTGAGTAAGGTTAAAACACATCACGCTATGACACTTGTGTAAAACCGTAGGACATATTTATTCAAACGAAAACTTTGGTTTTAGATGCCATATCAAAGAAAAGTACAGCTGAATTTTATGATTTTTACAATGACCAGCGTTTTTAAACACACAATAATGAGCTATGACGTCACTACGCATTTTATTAAAATTACGTTTTGTTTTATACTTATCAGTTTGCTTCACGCCATAAACAATCGCGCATAAATTGACATGTGTAAATGTATTTTTTTATATTAACAAGGTTTTTTTTAAAATATTCTTATGGGATTTTCAACAGGTGTAAGATACGCCTATAGGAATAAAACGTGATTTTCACTACCATAAAATATATAGTACAAGTTTTGAAAATTTTTTTATGTGATATTTTATTACACTTATAAAATATGCTTATAGGATTGGTAAAACGTGGTCTTCACTAACATAAAATAATCTTGATTTTTGCAAAGAAATCCATCTTTATTATTTATGTATGCAATACTATAATAACACATAAAGATAATAATATAATGATCGTAGAACCAGTATTGCTTTAGGTACTGTATGTAAATAGCCGTATAATGTATGTATATATGTATATGTTTTACACACGTAAAGCACTTGGAATTTATGAAACACGTGAATTAAAAATATTTAAAAAAATTATAAGTAGATACTAACTATTGTAATGTAGTACCTATTGTAATTTTATATAATGTGTCCCATATGGGACTTAAACATTACTGGTGAAACGTTGCTGTACTTGTTAAGTACACCTCTGCCTAACCCTTCGGGGATTATAAGGGGTGATGTTATGATGTTATGTGATTTTATATTTCGACGAGCAGAAATCTTATTACACACCTTTTGCATTTATTTTACTTGAGACAGCTGAAATGACCCTTATTTCTACAAAAATAAAGATCACTGTAATTTTAACAGCCTTGTCAGTGTCGGCCAACCCAATAGAAACCTTATTCAAACGAAATAAAGTTCACTCTGATTTGACACTGGTGAAATCTCCGAGGTAAACTAACTGTGAAAGGACTGAACTTACGTTAGTTAAATGTAATCGCCATGACTTTTGATTCGAAAATTTATAAACCTTTTATATTATTTTCAGTCTGACTGCCTCGTTGGTCTAGTGATCGCAAGCGCTACTGTTAAGCATGAGGTCCTGGGTTCGATTTCCGGGTCAGGCCAAGTGTTATTGGGTTTTTCCATCAGGAATTTCTCAGTAGCAGCCACGGAGTCTGGATTTGTGCCCGGTTGTGGGCAATAGGCTCGCCCCTTATTACATGAGACTTAAACATAACTGGCGAAATGTGTGTGTACTATTAGGTACACCTCTGCCTTACCTTTCGGGGATTACAGGCGTGATGCTTTGCTATTATTTTCTAACAACGAACCATTTTTGTTCTTTCCAGTTCCTTTAGAAATGGACATACTACGAGGTGAATACTTCAATCGATGGTACAATTTAGGACCCTACATAGTATCGATATTGGCAGTCGAGTTACCGTTCCAGGTGAGTTTTGACGCATTAATTAAATAATATAATATTAATAATACCAGCCCATTACTTACCAGTCCATTACTGTCCCACTGCTGTACACAGGTTTTTTCTTATACAAAGGAGGCACGAGGATTGATCACCACGATTGCTAGAGACGTGGTGGCACTACACTTTAGTATTTTTCTTGACTATGACTAATTTTTTAAGTTTTTTCGCAATAATTCATATTTCAAAGTTATGTAATTTTCCCACGTTAAAAAAAACTGCTAGTTTGGCTCAGTGGCCGTTTACGTAAATTATAAAAATTAAAAGAGTTCGTTTTTAGTTTATTTTAAAATACCAACAAAGACTTATCTTTGTAGGTATTTTAAAAACCTACCTATTCAAAGTTCGAAAACTTTAATCGTCGATATTTTATCTCAAGGTTTTATGTTAGATGTTGTTAGGTACTTAGGTACTGTGACTAATTGAGTAGATACCTATGTACCCTACCCAGTATGTGTTCAATTCCAGCTCTACAAACTACTATACATATACATGGAATCAATACACACCATGACATAATAATCATTCTATGACACTGACTTAGGTACTGTTTACAATACACTAATTTTCCATTGAATTATAAACGTAAAGCAAAGTGATCATTAAATATACCTCTGTCAACATTGCAGACTTATGTCTTAGATCCATGTATTCCAAGACATCGACCATCTGGTGGATTACGTCCCACTCCCTCTCATAGAGGAGGCCTATTTCCCAGCAGTGGGAACAACGATATGGACTTATTATATTATGCAACGCATTCGAAACTTACTCTAAAGACCATGTAACAAAGTCTACTTCTTCAATTTCAGATGATATCCTGCGTATCGTACGTGGTGCTGTCGTACTGGCTGACAGATAACCCTCTGGAGCCGACAAGGGCGACCCTGTTCCTTGCCACCATTGTCGCCACTTCGCTGTGTGCGCAGGCGTGGGGTTACTTCATCGGTTCTACTACACCTACTAGGGTAAGATTTCTCAAATCTTCTATCAAGTAGATACTTAAGTCAATTATAATCCAGTAGACATGAGTTAGTGAAACTGCAAAATCTATATTGATTATGTTTTCGAGGCAAAGTTGTTCTTTTTGGAACGGCTTTTGAAAATGGCTCTTATTGACGACCTGAGACCATTATGGGTAATTGGGTATAGGTATTATGGGTAATTGGGTATAGGGTAAGATTTCTCAAATCTTCTATCAAGTAGATACTTAAGTCAATTATAATCCAGTAGACATGAGTTAGTGAAACTGCAAAATCTATATTGATTATGTTTTCGAGGCAAAGTTGTTCTTTTTGGAAGGGCTTTCGAAAATGGCTCTTATTGACGACCTGAGACCATTATGGGTAATTGGGTATAGGTAAATAACACACCCATATCTGCAAAATAAAAATTATAGAAGGATGCCTTTATCCCCATCATCATCATCTGTTTAGCTTTTTCCTAACTACGTTGGGGTAGGCTTCCAGTCTAACCGGATGCAGCTGAATACCAGTATTTTACATGGAGCGACTGTCTATCTGACCTCGACAACCCAGTTAGTACTGGGTAATGCGATACCCCTTGGTAAGACTGGTTGTCAGACTTTTTGGGCCACTGACTGCCTAACGACTGACAAAGATCTACTAATGACAGCCGGGACCAAGGATGCCTCTATCCTTAAATAACCAAATCTTGGAAGACATTTTATATCCAACAACCACCTGAAGAATTATAGCCCAATCCGTTTCACAGAGAGGAAGCCTGGGTCCAACAGTGGGAACACTATAGGCATATTATGCGTTATTCTTAATCTTCCCACAAGAAGTGGTTTTCCGTAAAAGTTGGTATTTTTTTTTATCCGAGCCTATTTTGTTTACTGCTAGGCAAAAGCCTCCCATAGCCTTCCACTCAAGTAAAGTTGGTAGTTAAATTACTGCCACATAATAACAAAACTTCATTGCTCTCTTCCAGATCGCAGTGTTCGTCGGTCCGGTCCTCGCGTGTCTGTTCTCAGTCTTCGGCTTCTGCCTAGCTTTGGTTGACACTCCCTACGAGTTCCGCTGGCTGCATCACATCTCCTACTTCAGGGCAGGGTTCCACGTCGCAGTACATTCGGTCTACGGATTTAATAGAACTAGGATGCACTGTTCTAAAGGTGAGAAATGTTTCATAAAATGCTGTTAGTTTTGGTAAGTTGGGTAGACTGGCAGGACTTGGTTTTTCCACCTGCCCTGATACCATGTTATTTGAATCGGTGCATTATTATAACCCATACGAGTTTCATGTAAAAGGCATCGGCCTTCATTTAAATTAAGGATGACTTTTGAATTGGTTTGGGTTTTGGTTCTTTGATTATCAATCAACACCATTGAACGTAAAAATTTGTCAAGATAGTCCCGCAATGCGCGCGTCCAAACAGGAACAAACTCCCCAGCAACACGTCTGTGTGTTAGGTTAAATTATTTTTTAAATTAATGACTGCCTCGTTGATCTAGTGGTCGCAAGCACCACTGCTGAGCATAAGGTCCTGGGTTTGATTCCCGGGTCGGGCAATGTGTTATTGGGTTTTTCCATCAGGAAATTTTCTGAGTGGCAGTCACAAAGCTTGAATTTTGTGTCCGATTGATGGCAATAGGCACGCCCCCTATTACATGGGACTTAAACATAACTGGAGAAATTTCGGTGTACTATAACTGGGTACACCTCTGCCTAACTCTTCGGAGATTACACGTGTTGTTATGTAAATTAATGACTTTAAAAATCTTCTTCCAGAATATTGCCACTACATCACACCAAAGACTTTCCTCAGAGAGATGGACATGGAGAACGTGGACATAGGAGGGAACATGGCGCTGGTGTTGTCCAACACAGTCCTCATGCACGTCCTCACGGCGGCGGCCTTGTGGTACAGGCTCAACAAGAGATGAATACATTAGCTTTACTTTCATACCAGCATTGGATATTGGATTGGGATCTTATGTACTGTACTTAGTTTTAGTTTAAAGACCGCATAGGCAAGGAGGGGTTGAATTCTGCAATTGAAGGTTGAAATTGTCCAAAGCAGATACATGGCAGATGTATTGACTGTATTTGACAAAGGGGAAGAATACTAAAACTGTTAAAAATGGAGTGTTCTCTGCTTACGCGGTCTTTTAGTTTCCTATTTATTTAGTTACAGCAAAGTACTTAGTTTAATTTAAACAATGAAAGAAGTAACAGGTGCTAGAAAAATATGTGATATCCTGTGTTTTGTCCGAGACTACCGCATCAGGCGCTTGGAGTACCTACTATTTTTTTTTTAAATGTGTCGCTATTGCCTGTAACCATTTAGCTAACGTTTGTATTTTTGATTCTTTTAAAGTAGGTAATTCTCATTTTCTTTGGATTTTAAGCTCCAATATGTTACCAATTTAACAGAATACAAAGAGACTTTAGATATTTTAAACTTTGAATATTTATTAATAGATCTGACACCATGACTGATAAAAATAACGACATAACTGTGAGACCTCAGAAAAACTTTGACTATATTTTTAGAGAAAATCTTCTGTTACTGATATAATTACTTTAACTCTTCTTGTTTCATGTTAAGCTATTTTGAAAGATGACCATTTAATGTTCTATTTTGTTCTATTGTCATAAAATCCATCTGCTCTTGTTTCTTTAATGACACTCTTGGTAATTAATGTTATTTAATAATTCGTTGACAATTTCTTTTTTTTATTATTATCGCCTGAATTATTATTGAGCCAAACTTGCCTACAATCAAAATATGTATTTAATAACTATAATAATCAAGTATTATTAAAACAATTTCTTTCATTATATATTGCAAAGTTGTAGTGCGAATTATGTAATAGGTAAATTATTTTTCATAATGTGAAAATAATGTGTTTTAAAGGAATTGTTTAGTTAGCTTAATTTATAATGCAGGTAATATAGTATTAATTAAATAGGTTTATTTTTAAGACCGACAGGGACCTTGCTATGGTATAATTTGTAACAAATCATTGTACTTACATTATTTACAGAAAATAAAAGTAAAAATAAAACTAACGATTAATAAAAAACTAAAAAACTAAAGTTGATGTGTTGTATCACGCTGGTCGTGACATAGACTACAAAACCCGCTACAAAAAAATGTACATCAAGAAACAATTTAATTTCAATCACGCGTTTACAATTGAAGCCAAGTCAAAGGCCAGCAACTTGACACCAGGTTAGTCACTAACCACACGAAAAACAAAGAATTGAAACAAAAATGTTTCTCACGGGATATTTTTATTCTAGTTTACTTTCAATATAACATAGCCAGTCTCTTATCGAAATAACTCCTTCAAGATTTTCGGAATAATCTCACAAATCTTTCTTGAGTATTCTCAACAAGTGAACACCTGTGCCTATCATACATAATCCTATCATATATAAAATGAATCTCAGAGGCGATCAGAGATTTGATGACTGATACAAACGATTAACTCTGACATGTGTTTACCGATTAATAAAATAGATCCAGTGATTATATGCTTTTTATTTATTCCTTAAATTTGAAATAATAACACTCAGTAGTTACTGATGTGATCGAAACAGGTTCCCCACGAGGCACAAGACTTATATAAAAGTTGTAATACCTATAGAAAATTTGAGAAGAGGAGAGAAATGCCTGTGCACCTATACTTATAATTACTTGTACGCACAATGAACAATCAAGCTATGCAAAACACGGCGCGTTCGTGTTCCACGCGCTCCTCAAAGAGATGTCAGCAGGAAGGGGCCCGCAACGAGCGATGCCTGCCGGGGCTGCGGGACTGTTCGAAAGAGATACCACGGCCCTGGAACACAAAGGGCATAGAAGGAACATGGATGGGTTTTAGTCAGTACAAGTCTGACACTCCCTTCCACTCCACCCAGAGCGGAAGGGGTCACTTGATGATTTCCCATCCAAAATCATAAATCATCCAAAAAAGCTATGCAAAACCAATATAAGCTGATCTCTCATTGTACGGGAAATCTATACAAAGTGAGGCCATGTTATACTGGAGATGTATAGCTTGATATGTCGCCGTGCGTACATACAATCACATAGGCAGAACACATTTCCACAGATTTCATTCTACTTTCATGTGTTTTTTGCCACACCCAACACACTTCATCATCATACAAGCGCGACTACGCATCTCATTTTATCATCATCTGACTAGCCTTTTCCCAACTTTGTTGGGGTCGGCTTCCAGTCTAACCGGATTCAGCTGAATACCAGTGTTTTACATGGAGCGACTGCCTATCTGACCTCCACAATCCAGTTAGTACGGGGTAATACGATACCCCTTGGTAAGGCTGGTTGTCAGACTTTTTGGGCCACTGACTACCTGTGACGACTGTCAAAGATCTACAGATGACAGCCGAGACCAACGGCTTAACGTGCTTTCCGAGGCACAGAGGAAACTCGGTATGTAATTGGCGGTCACCCATCCACAGACCAACCTAGGCAAGCACGACTTAACCAGGTATATATAGTGCAGGCTGAAATTTTCAAGTTGGCATGGATGGCCAAATCCGAAACTACCTCGTAGTTTCGGGTTTGGCCATCCAAATTTTGGCAACAGCAAAAAATACTCAATGGAGTCTCGAGCCCGATTTTGATAAAAACCAAAACTACTTCATTAGATTTTTGGAAAATCAATATTCCTAGAAAGGAAACGAACCCGTTGATTTTAAAAAAAAACACTGTATTATTATACCATTCGATAGTGTCGCTAATAGGGATCAAATTCTGGGAAGTAATACGTAAATGCTATTGTCATAAATACGTAATGTAATGGGTATATCTTCTTATCTAGTTCTTACTACATACTATTGTGACTACAAGTGCTGTATAGCACGCGTACGACTAATAGGAGTCACCGTGATTGGGATAACAGTGACGAATTTTGTAATAAAAAGAATTTAACTAGATAATCGTTGATTAAATCTAAACTCTTTGTTATCGGATTCCTACGTTCTTTAACAATAAACCTAAATGACGAATTAGGCTTTATCGACCCCTAGATTTTATGACAAGTGGGTGAGTCATTGGGAGATTTGTCATAATTTAATCTACATGGTAAAAAATAAATTAGGATAAGGGCCGGAGAATGATGCTCAACTTAATTAGGTTCAAAAATGATCATGATGCTCATATATTCATATTATGAAACATTCAGTGAGTAAAATTATGACATGTTATATTTAGTCATATTGAGGAGCTTGTGGCTAAATAATAACAGCCGCCCGGATCGATCTTTAGGTTAAGCCGCGCTTGCCTGGGTTGGTCTGTGGATGGGTGACCACCCATTACATACCGAGTTTCCTCCGTGCCTCGGAAAGCACGTTAAGCCGTTGGTCCTGGGTGTCATTTGTAGATCTTTGACAATCGTTATAGGTAGTCAGTGGCCCAAAAAGTCTGACGACCAGTCTTACCGAGTGGTATCGTATTACCCAGTACTATCTGGGTTGTGGAGGTCAGATAGGCAGTCGCTCCATGTAAAATACTAGTATTCAGCTGCATCTGGTTAGACTGGAAGCCGACCCCAACATTGTTGGGAAAAGGCTAGGCAGATAATGATAATGATATAAAAATATTTAGTCATATTGAAGAATTAAAAGCGTCAGTATTTAACGAGAGTTTACCTCAACAAGATAAAAATGTATTTTCTTAATGTCTCAACATTTGGGCCAGGTTCAACTAAGATTTTTAGTGAAAGGTCACAATGTCTTCCTTCGAGAGGTTTTGACGGTTTAAGTCGTCTTTGCTCTGGCTCCGTACGATCAGATGAAAGTCGTATCATCGTTGCTGAAAAGCTCGTTGTTATTTTTTGGCCCTTTTTGAAAACAGAACAGCCTGCCCGAAGAGCTTCTGTCTGAAACCTTTCATAGTACGGTTTAGCTTCCTCTCATCACGCCCTACCAACTCGGCTATTATGCTGAATATCATCATCTGCCTAGCCTTTTCCCAACTATGTGGGGGCCGGCTTCCAGTCTAACCGGATGCAGCTGAATACCAGTATTCTACATGGAGCGACTGCCTATCTGACCTCCTCAACCCAGTTAGTACTGGGTTTGACGTGCTTTTCGAGGCACTGAGGAAACTCGGTATGTAATGGGTAGTCACCCATCCACAGACCAACCTAGGCAAGCACGGCTTGGTAGCTATTATACTGAATATGATTTCCGAAAAACCGTCTGAAAGTCTTCACTGTACCGAACTCTCTTCTGAGGTTCTACTCGGACATCACGATTCTATTTCCATAAATATTAGATTCCTACGTCGAATAATAAATGCCTATAATTCCTAAATGACGAATTAGAAAGGTTTTATCAATCCCTAGATTTCATGCCAAGTGCGTGAGTCATTGGGAGATTCGTCATATTGATCTACAAATATGAACAATAATGTTACTAGATTGATAAAAAATATTATATCATAATATTATGATACAATGTGTGAGTATTATCTAGGAGACTTTTCCTCAACAAGCAAATATCTGTCGCATGGTACGACTGGATGACTAATATTATAAGAAGAGTTTGTTTGTTTGGTTGAACGGGCTTATCTCAGGAACTACTGGATTGAATTGAAAAAATATTTTAGTGTTGGATAGCCCATTTATCGAGGAAGGCTGTATGTTATATAACATCACGCTGCGACTAAAAGGAGCCGTGCAAAAAGAAAACAAGTTAGAAGCGGCGGGTGAAACCTAGGCAAGCATGGCTTAACCTAAAGATCGATCGGAGCGGCTGTTATTATTTAGCCACGAGCTCCTCTTCAAGTTAGATAACACATTAAAGTACTTAATTAAAATCGAAAGTACTTAAGCAAAGCTTTCCTCTAGAAGGCAAAAGTACTAACGGTAAAAGTAATACCTAATAAAGTTATCGAAAATTGAAGAATACAGTACAGTTACTCTAAGTTGTTCATACAATTAAAACTCCACTGTAACTTAGTTCCGGTGGTCTGACTCTGTATCTACTTAGACATCTCTATTATATTCACAATTATTATACAACATTAGTTTTAGTATATGCGAAACCTGAAACACGTGTCTAGTATTTTTATGTAGCCTATATTTAATTTAAGCATCTAGCAGAAGAACGGTGAAAACTGCGTTCAAATTCATGCAGTAGTTTTTGCGTGATGCGCGTACAAACATACAGACAGACAAACATTCTAAAGACATGTTTTGGCTTCTGTTGCTCTAATAAAGGCCCCTTTATAATATCTTTTTAATATCTTCAATGTACAGACATCGGCCTGTTACAATTTTATTTATAGATCAATTTCCTACATGTGGTTTAGAATAAGAAAAGCTTTATCAATGCTTAGATTTTGTGACAAGTGATTGAGTCATTTAGAGATTCGTCATAGTAATCTATAGATATGAACTTAATATTATCATTTGAGGTGTTCCTACTTTGATTAAAAAAATGTTTTAATCTTTAACACTCAAAATTAACACAGGGGCGAAGGGTCAATTTTTGTAAGAGGTAAGCCTGATTCCATATTTTTAATGTGATTATATTATTTGTCTATAAAATACTGACGTGCCATTTTTCAAAGGGAATCCGGTAGGGATCGAGTTGTATGGAACCTTCGCCACTGCTAGATACAATGAGTGAGTAATATTATCCCATATTTTAATATATAAATAATTGTATTAGTATGTACCTATTTATGTGTATCAATTTATGTTAACAAAATGGTATTTCACTTATAATTTTGTACTCTATCACAATGCTGTCCTATTTGACCCAAAGGTTGACTGGTAGAACTTGCATTGTGGCATTAAGTCCGCCTATGCCCCACTCTTGTACATGAAATTTAAATAAATAAATTAAAAGTTATTTAAAGAAAGTTTTACTTAGCAAGTAAAAATCTCTAATCTGTCGTCTGAACAGCCGACGGTATTGACTTTCAATAGAATACAAGGCCAGTATATACTGGTTTTTGTACACTGCCCACAGTAAAGTTGTATTCAATAATAGTTCACAGTTAGATAATATTAACTTCGTTACCATAACCTTTTCTATACTCTATGATGCCTTTTTTAAGCTTTTTCACGGGTGACCACTGAAAAACCAGCGCTGTGTTGTGGGCCCCCCATAGCACAGCATCATGCTGAATGGTAACCTGCTTGTCGCAGTCACGACGTGCAAGCTGTTAACTATTTTCTTCTTTTTTTTGTTCCGTCCTGTTGAATTAATAGTTTATTGTTTATTTTTTGTAATTTTGTATGATGCACGTCATGTCCCTGTGACAAATAAATTTTTTTTCTTTCTTTTTTTCCTTCTTTTTTTAGTTTTAAATTCTGCAAGTCTTCGGGGTCTGGTGACCCGTAACCACAGATAATATAATACTACGTACCTACGTACACGTAACACAGGTATTGTATGCCTATTTTGGGCACCAGTAACTCATAAATGTTTACCTTGTGTATTAGATTTAATAATTCCTGTTCAGTGTAACGTTTGTGATGAGAAAATAAACATATTATTTTTTTTTCGGATGGGAAATCATCAAATGAATGATTCCGCTCTGGGCGGAGCGGAAGAGAGTGTCAGACTTGTACTGACTAAAACCCATCCATGTTCCTTCTTTGCCCTTTGTGTTCCAGGACCGCGGTATCTCTTTCGAATCCCTCTCTATAATGCCTCCATCTTACTTGGCCAGTCTCCGTTGAAATTCTGAATACCTCTCCAAGATATAGAACACGCTCGGGGTGTCTACAGATTAGCTACAGACTGTTCATACAACACTACACTACTCGACAGTTATCCTCTTATTTAGCTCTAATATCTACTTAAACACACTCAATATTGCCAAAGTAAATACATCAGGCGCTATGAAAATTAAGACAGAAATGTATATTTACTACGATTTTTTAAATCAAGAAATATCGATAATTCTCGATCAAGGACTATTTTTTAATCTATTTTTGCCATTCCTGTAGACCTTTATTCTCAACGCTTAGGAGCCACCTCGCATTCCTGCTTCCTGCCAGTTTTGACAAAAAGTCTCAAATTTGTCCCATCATACACTTCGTGGCCTGCCGCAACCGTGTCTCTAAATCTCAAGGCAGTAGAGGGTGGCAATCGCTTTCAAAGTGTTTCAACAACTAATCTTTTTGGTAGCTTTTGTAAATATAACACTAGAGCAGTACAACATGGCCTCGCTTTGTACAGCTTTATCACTTTTTCCCGTAAAATGAGAGATCCGTATAATCTGGTTTGTGTATAGCTTGATTGGTCATCAGGTGGTCAGAATCGGATTTATTCATTGATCTATTTAATGTCAATATCGTTCGAGAGCCAAAAGATCGTTGTAGATCTGTACTTTTGATTTTTCCATCATTAATTTCGCCAAAAGAAAGTCACTGTGGGTCTTTGTTTTAATAGTTTATTAAATAATCTTAATGACAATCCTTAATACTTACTTAACTCTAAACCGTGACAAAATATCGTGACCATTCATTTGAATTAGTTATACCGTTACCTTTATTGAAGACTTTATTTCATATGATAATTTATCCATAACACGCGTTGCACGTCTACTTAACCCCTAGGCCACGAGCTTCACACTCGAGCTACACGCGTCTTGCGACAGCAACTGCAGAGAAAACATAATTAAGTAAATTGTTTAGGGCATATCATGAGTCACCGCCATGCATCTTGAAAAGAGATGGTACTCATGCGTGCACGTATTAATTGACACAAGTCGCGTCAAAAGTCGTATCTCCCGAGGTAATGGGCGTATCCATTTTACGTTAAAGACACAACATTGTGTATTTCAATTGGGTAGGCCGTTAGCAAATTTTGTTTGTAAAATCAATCCAAATCAATTCCAAAACGCGACGTCATGTTGAAAAATGGGTAGAAAAAAACTCTATGGTTCCTAGTTTTACTTTTTTTGTGCGTTGGACCCCCAGGGGTCGTGTAGTGACTTAAGTTTGTGTCATTTGCCTATGGTTGAAAATTTAAAGCTTTTTTCCTCTCCTATGACTCATACAATTATTGTTTGAATACAAATATGATGCTGCAAAGTCTGATAGGGCTCAAAACCTGTCGTGAGTCATTCTATTAAAAAAAAATTATCACTCGAAAGTATGATTCATCATCGTAAAAGTAATATTAGGTTCGTACCACGGTATCTATTCGCTAAAATACATTTAGATCTTGTTATCGATGAATTGGTATCTTTGTGATACACCTGCACACTGAAATTTTATGAGTCATCTTTGTATACATGAACCAATTAAACTACCTTTGTACCTGAATATTCTTTGAGATTTTCCTCTTTTTTTTAATAACTTATAATTAATGGTGAACTCCAATAAGTACTACTTTTTAATCCATAACTTCCGAAGACTTCACAGTATTTTTTAAGAACTTGGTAATTAAGCTTAAAGAAAAACAGCAAAACCATTAAAAATAAATGAATAAACCGTACATATTTAATTTTATTTACGGGTATAATACTGCTGTAAGCAATACTTACACACCTGTAAAAAAAAATATTAATCCAATTAACCACTTTTTATTTTACAGAATCAGAATTATTTATTCACAAACATAGGTAATAATTACATACAAGATCTTAGAAAATGAGGTTGTGCGCTATGTTTTGCCAATTGACATACAAATTATTTGAAAAACAACAAAATAAAAACGATTATACTAGTGGGTACCTTCTATTAAATTAAAATATTAATATATTAGTTATCAACGTCATTTCATGTCAAAACACAACAATAATACAAAAGCAAAATAGGAAAATACAAAAAAAAATACAATACAATAGCTAAATAGCTACTTATATAACTGATACCTTTATCTTACCTAAAAACGTCGTGATCCAGTTATAAAAAAATCCGTGTCTTTTTTTTTGCGATAAAAATACTATATATTACATCCGAATGTTTAGGTAGTGCGAGTTGATAAAACGCGAAGGTTTTCAATAGACAGTTACCATTAGTTCACCAACATTGTAAGCCGTAGGGTTACTTTCAGTATTGCCGGAAATTTATGTGGTTTTACGTCAAAGTAAAAGTTTTGTTAAGGATAAAATTACGCATTGGATGTGAGAGTGATAAAATTGTGAGTATTTAAAATCAATTTTGAAATTATAGCTATAATTATTTTTTTAATGATTTAAAATTACTATCTATTTATTTATTTAACTTCATTGGAACGGACGTTATTTACATTGAAAATATAATCTGAAATTCAGGTGCGTTTTTTTTTTTCTTGTTTAGGAGTTTTTTGATGCTCTTTTATAGTTTGTTGTTAGTTTATTTATTTTAGGTTATTTAATAGTTTATAATTCAAAATAAAAATAAATAAATAAAGTATATTCTTGGTTTATTTTTCACGCGCTTTACAATTCTGATTTGAATGTTAGATATTTATAAATTGTGATATATCTACCGTCATGTAAAATAGAGTTGCCCAGTGGTTACTGAGTTCTGAGTAGGTATTTAATCTTTAGAGGACTTTGTTAAAACTTTAATAAAAATAAATTAACTCGAAAAGAAGAAATTTTGGTTTAACAAAGTTTCGTGTCCATGCTATTAATCGTTTCGTTGATATTGGCTGCAGGATCAAGTCCTTTCGGTCATAACAATGTAAGTTCACCAGAACCAAAGGTTTGTGCAAAATTGTAGCTCAATCGATTGAGGGGAACCGGTTTGAATTTAACCAATACATACTAACTAACTAACTAACAGAGCAAGTTAAATAAATGCTTAAAAAAACATGGAAACGCAGCAGACTGACGTTTTTATTTCATTTTGTAATGCAATCATTAATCAACTAACTGATAAAACTACACAAAGACGGTTTGATGTACACTTAGTTTGTATGTATGTATTTACCTCTCCTCTATATGGGTTTTCTTTATGCAGAAAATCATGCAGTGCATGTCATATACATTAATACTCGTCAGTTAATAAAAGCAAGTAAAACTATGTTTAAAAATACGTTTCGATTTCTATGAGGGCAATTTAGACATTTGCCACAGATTCAAAATGTTTATTTGTTAACATAGGTAGTTACAAAGTGTAAAAGATGTTACATTTAACAGATCAATAGTAACTGATTTATGTGGCATCTCAAATACCTAACTAACTAACTAACTAACTAGCGACCCGCCCCGGGTTCGCACGGGTGCAATATATACACATAAACCTTCCTCTTGAATCACTCTATCTATTAAAAAAAACCGCATCGAAATCCGTTGCGTAGTTTTAAAGATCTAAGCATACATAGGGTCAGACAGACAGCGGGAAGCGACTTTGTTTTATATTATGTAGTGATAGTATTCAAATGAGCAAAATGACGATATCATTTACATACGATTATCGCTAGTAAAGCATGGTCAATACTTTCCTAAAAATGTCATAAAGAAACAAACAGCTTTGAAGGCAGTCCGTGGCATACCGTAGACGTTTGAAAGCTTTCGAAGGAGAACTTAAATAGAGAGCTATCCGATACGTGTCAAATTTTCCCAATGAACCTTGAACCTAATGCCTTAGCGATAAAGTTGAAAATCTATTAAAGAAATTTGACAGATTGTAGTAGCTTGATGTGCTGGCTTCAGTACTTTCGGCACTACCTCGGGGATTCCGGACTTTGTATACGTACACGATGAAGAGTCAAATATTTTGCAGGTTTTTTAGATTCACAAAAGCTAAAATACAATATGAATCATAAATTAACTCTGTATCAGTGGCGAAGGTTCCATACAACTCGATTCCTACCAGATTCCCTTTTAATAATGGCACAGTTAGTAATCTATAGACAAATAATACAATTACATTAAACATATGTACTCCGGTTTATCTCTTACAGAAATTGACCCTTCGCTACTGTTATGGATAATAATGTTAGATGTGTATTACGATTATCCTGTATCACAGGATGCAGGAGCTGTAATCATACGCCATATGTAGGACAGTAGTTTTTTTTTCATATACACCGTGATTTTTTAGTAGTCTTACAACTGCAGCCCACTTCATGTATCCAATGACTACTAAACATTGATAAAAAAATGGTATTTATTCGATTTGAATAATTAAAAAAATATATATTATTTATTATAATGACGCATGACGTAGTTGAAACACCCTGTTGCGAGCGATGATCTGTTCGACTCGTTCGCTGGGTAGGTATGTTCTACCGTTTGACACGTAAACATTACTAACAGGATATTTCATAATTTTAATGTATTATTTATCTTGCTTTGTACCTATTATCTTAATTAATGGTGAAATAAATAAAAAAGGCGTCTAGTGGTATTTTATGTGAGTGGACCACCTTTGTAAGACGACTAAAAAGTTACGGTGTATTTAACATTAGAAAATGACAAACTTATTTCAGTTAACCTAAACTCTATTAACTTAGAACTAAACACATAATTACTACAGGCAAGCATTTGCGTCCGTAAAATCATAAACTAGGTAATTACGTGACGAATTAAGCAAAAGAACCTACATTATTTGACATTAAGAACCAATAATATGTGACAAATATAAATATGCACGTATACCATATAAAATGACACATGAAAACATTGTTATATGTTAGTCACAAATATTGTGCATTGTACAAGATAAGCCGCGAACAACTACGCGCGTATCTGCGCAGTTGTTAGTGAGAAAGTGTTTGGCGTTGATGTATAACGTTGATCTAAACAATGCGACGCCATTTTCTATTTATTTCTAATCTGACGTCAATATAATTATATCATATTGTATCGATATCGGGGGTAATTATGTCATCATTGATTACAACAAATAAGTAATAGATTTCAAATGTAAATAGTCAATATTGCTTGCTTTTATTTTTTTCTGTAAATATTGATGTACCACGTTTTAAATTCGATACTGATTTATATTTTGCGTAGATATTTCATCATTTTGGGGATATGGTAGTTGTGTTATTTTGTTTTCATTACATTACATTCAAATATGTGGACTATACGAATTTCAGATTATACTGTCGCATGAAAGAATTTTTTCCCACGTTTCAAGAACTCTACAATTATTTGATATTTTACACTTCATCATTATCATCATCATTTCAGCCGAAAGACGTCCACTGCTGGACATAGGCATAAAAGCATTTTACACTTCATAAAATTGAAATTGTCATTATATGTATGGAGTTTAGGAGCTCATTAACGTTATTTACATTCTTTCTATAATTAAAAAGAGAGTTATAAATTAAATACTTCTAAGCCAAAACTCAAGATTTAAAGACAAGATAAATATTCAGTTACACTTTACTTCGTAATATCGACTTGCTAACTACAATATTTTCCTGTTTGCGTGAAAGTTTTAAGGAATTTCTTATATCCAGATATAGTTTATCAATGCAGTGTTAATAGATATCGTACACACGGTGTTTTGTCGCATTCATCGAAATGTGTACTAGAACGGGTTATTGATTCACAGAGTACAGTTTTAACCTAGTAGATTTAGTATTTTAGTTCATCTGTAGCGTGATGAAGATAAAGCGATTGCGCTGTAGATGAAAATAGAAAGCGCTGACGTCGGTTTTCCATAGTAATCCTAGTAGAGTTGGTTAACGTAACTTGATTTTCCACCATAATAAATGCAGAGTTAGCTGTCAATAGAATGGTTCATACCACGGCAAACGAATTGAATATGACTAATTTGCTCGCGTATAATTAGTACCGGTCATCACACTTTTAATTACGACATACGAACTATTGAATCGGCTCATGTTTTATTGTGTACGTCCGACTAAACAGCTTGCCTCGGAATACTAATAGACAATAGATTTGTACACAATAATAACAAGTGATAGTTTATCGACGTCGTGAATCGCTACAACAACAATTGTTTAGGGCACAATAGACGCGGTGTGTTGCCGCGCTATTGACCGTTGTTACGTTACTGCTGTGGTGTCGCGGTGTTGGCTCTAGTTTTACAACAGCCTATCTGTCTTGCAGCGATAACGGCTACCGCGCGAGTTGACGACTGCTGGTTCGACAGCTGACGGCCATGTGGGGAGTGGGGGAGAACGACCGATAATCGTCGGCGGAGCAGCGCCAGTCGCCTGCGCAGCGCAGTTCGCCTCCTCGAGCCAGTGCGTCAGGCCGCCTCACGCGCAACTGTTGCGCTACCCTCTTTGTTTACATCGGACGCGTTTCTTTGTTCAAATTAGCGCGCGATGGATAAAGTGCGTTCTGTTGTGTTATAGTTATTTCTTGTGTGTGAGTGAAAGTTTTCGAACATGGCCAGCGAACACTCAGAGTCGCAGGAGACCAACTCCACGTCGTTCGTGGAGGACTCGCTCAATATATCGTTTGAAGACATCAGCTACACGGTGCGACATGGCATCTTGGCGGGAGGTAAGCGAACCTTCACACTATTACGAAGTTTGTTTACATGAGTTTCTAATAGTAGCACCCATTAAGCAAGATTATGATACCCACTCACGTTTTTGAATAATATACTTTATTTGTTATAGTTTAATGATATGCGTGCGACGTCTCTACTGTTGCGATGTTTTGTTAATTCCGCTCCCTTTTCAAGATTACAAATTTAAGTGTACCAATTATAAACTGTATAGATAACGGCTTTTGAGATTTGTAAATAAACATAACCTGCTTCTTAATTACTCAAGTGTATATTTTTATCAAACTTAAGCAGACAAAGAAATATCATTATTTCATCAAACAAAAATAAGGAAATCTATTAAATGCTAACACAACCTCTGTTGTATTTTGAGCACTGACCTTAATTTATATGTAGTAAGGGCACTTACAATTATTCAAATAAATATCACATAAAAAGTATAAATGGTTACAACTCTTATGTCCTTCGCAAACAGTTGCAAGCATGACTTAGGGCGGAAAATAGTCAAAGATCCGCTAGTGCGTGCTACAAAACCGTACATTTTAAGTAATGCTTTGTTTAGTTAAATTCAAGTAGAATAAATATCTAGTTGAGCCCGAGTAACAGTGTTAGGTTCAGGTTAAACCAAATAATCATTAAAACCCCATCCAGACATTGACGTTTTCGCAAACCATTGACAAAATTTTCCGTCGTGTCTAAATTTAGAGACACCCTTATCCCTTATGTACTTTTCATTTGGTATATTCCTATAATCTAGTAGAAACTATTGACAGACCCACAAACATTCAATATTTGTCTGTGGGTGTGGGCAGACCCGCCACAAGCCACAACTAGCAACAACTATGCGAAGTGATAAAAATAAAATAAGCTGGCCTTGAGTCAGGGCGCTGACTTCACATTGTGTTTCAATCTTACAGCTGAAGATTAGTTTACAGCTGAAATATTAATTACAACTATTCTAAGGGCCTATTTCGCGATGTCTAAATAACCACTACGTACCGAATAAATTCAAAATTTGTTTAAAAGTATCTGCCAAGTTCGTTAACGGGAACTTAATTGTAGGTGGTGAAACGGGCCCTTAGTGTTGCATAACACCTAGAAGAATACTTGTTTAGTTTTCTGGGTTCCATACCTCAAAATCATCCTAATAAGATCAATCTCAAGACCCTTTCTTTTGAGGACGTCACAAGAAAAGTTTTACTTTTGAACTTGGATGATTATTATCCTTTATTTATTTTTACAAATATTAAATAAATTTTTAAATAAAAAACATTTAAAAAAATAAAAAATAGTAGCCCACCAGCATCAGGAACAGGGTCCGATCTACCGGTGGTCAGGGCTCTTGAGAGAGGAACCTCCTAACAATACGCGCCGTGTCCAGAAGTACTGCTTTCTGAATCAAGCCCTTGATTCAGCTGCCAAGCGTGAGCCTCCTCAGATGTTGGTCGAGGCTATTGGCAATTAAGCCGACTATCGGCACAATGACTGCTGTACTGATTGTTATTATTATTATTATACTATAGCTACCCCATATTGTCCCACTGTTGGACAAAGGCCTCCCTCCATTAATTCCAACGGTCACGATTCTGTGATGATTATTGATAATGAAATAAAAGGTTGATAATCAAACAAACCATGCATGAATCGTGGAAATATGGTATCGCTAGAAAGACTGAGGGCTGACAGGGATGTCGACCTGACCCTAAAATAAATTGGGAAAAGGGCAGTTGAACTGTAGGTATCGTAGGCCCAGCTGTGGGTGTAGTCAGTTTATGAATGTACAAATTGTTTAAGATACCTTTCTGGTTTCGGTCAGGGTTTTATAACTAATTACAATATCTTGTTCCAATATTAATAAAACTCACTAGGTATCTATCCTGTTGTCCGATTGGTTGACAGTCCGCATTATCATTGAACTAATTCTAATGATATGACAACAGACCAAAGTTTGTCCTATTATCATAACGCAGGGCAGCGTGCGGTATCGTGTTTCGCAGGAATCCCCCTAAAATTATTTTCGAATGAAATAAGCATACAAGATGGTTTTGGAAAACCAGTCCCCACCAGTTTTCCAAAACCTATACTAGCCAATTAGAATTTAATATTTTAATAATCAATAATCCGTGTTAAGTGATTTTCGTCTAGTGAAAAACTTTGCTTATAGTTTTTCTCTGACGATTATTAAAAAAATAATTATGTAGCAATGCGCTCGTATGAAGGTTTAATAGCTTTTTTCACTGAAATGCGCGATCTGTTTGTAACAGATGTAATATTAATTTCCTTTATGTTCTATTTTTATGTTGCTGTCTATTTTTTTTGACTAATATCGATGTTTATTTTAAGAAATTGAACATAAATCATCTTTTAGACATAATTTATCACTTAACCATGAACTATGGTCCCCGGAAGAACCTAGCTTCTACTAAAACTTCATATTGATAAAATATTTGCCACATTTTAACCTCCAAAGATGTGTGTTATTAAAATAGAAAGCACGTGTTTATTTTTATTATAGATCGAGTGTTCCAAGACAGTAGAGGAATTTATTTAATGTGGCACTGCTGGTACACAGGCCTCCTGTATATGAGAATCTAAAGACAGTGTTAGACTCGGAGACCAGACTTGTGAACGGAATCTACTCGCATACACATATAGTTTTTTTTTGACCGACTCGAGGCGATCCAAGTCTATAAAATTAATCATTGTGATCACTCTCTTAGGGGTCATCGAAAATTAAGCTTTTTAATTACTTGGTCGTATGAGTAATACATTAGTATGAGTAGCATAACCTAAATAAATCAACACAAAAATAGAACCATGGGTGTCACAAATTACGATTGTCATATCATACGATATCTGCAAGGTCTGCGATAAGGCCTACGAACCAATAACACATACCTCGTTCGGTGCAAAATGGCCGAATGACTCAGTCATAATCAATTTTGACAATATTTTTTGTAGATAAAACTTTGAGTACAAGCTATGACCATAACTAAATTTAAGAGTGGGCGATAAGTAAAGTTGGTGCTTATTTATTATTGTTTTACATGCATTTTAAACGATAAATAATAATTATTAACCTTGTAGCCATGATTATCCATCAGCAACTTGCTCTAAAATACAACCTTGTGGAATCGGAAGTGCCGTACTATAAGTATGTGCCCGACCCAGTTCTCGAAAATGGCAGTATCGCATTGTACTGGGATCGATCCATCATTACTGACAGGACTTATTGTAGCTAATAAGCCTGATATAGTGGTGGTGGATCGATCAGAGCGGCGCGCAATGATTGTTAACATAACGGTCCCGCATGATGGGAACCTTGTGAAAGCCGAGAAAGATTAGCAAATCAAGTATCTTGACTTGGCTCACGAGGTTGTCGACATGTGGGATGTGGACTCAGCGATCATTGTGCCGATAGTTGTATCAGCCAATGGCTTAATTGCCAAGAGCCTCGACCAATACCTGAGGAGGCTCTCGTTAGACAGCTGGATCAAGGGCTTGATTCAGAAAACGGTACTCCTGGACACGGCTCGTATGTTTAGGAGGTTCCTGTCTCTGGAGATCTGACCGCCGGTAGTTAGGACCCTGTTCCCGATACCGGTGGGCTACATTTTTTTTATATTTTTAAATGGTTTTTATATCGTACAAGATTTGTATGAAAATAAATATAGGAAAAAACATTATGATAATAAGTTTTGAGTGAAAAGACTAAATACGTTTCTCTGGCAATTCGAAGTTTATTTACTACTTACTAGATTCTGCCCGTGACTTCGTCTGTATGTTTTAACATATTAAAACACGCGTACAAACAATGACATAATTTAATTTATTGTCATATTGTCGTCACCACCTTGCTAGGCAAATCACAAAAAATATACCAAAATTACTAGATTCTTTTAACAATGATCACTAATCGAATGACCAATGATCGCTATAGCTAAATCTGTTCGTAGCAACGCGATGCGCCTGTAAGTAATCGCGTGATATCCCGAATCATTTTTTTCTTTATGAGATATATCCGGTGCTTGTTAGAGTCTTCCTTTTCCTCTCACACAGTTCATACAATTGCTATCCTTTATACATATATGTTAGCTTGCCTACCATAAAACATAATATAACACGCCTGAAATACCTAAATGGTTAGGTAGAGAGAGGGCAGAAGAGATAGAGAGATAGAGAGAGGTGTACAGTAGGACACCCACATTTCGTCATTTGGTTTAAGTCACATGTAGTACGGGGCGAGCCTGTTGCCAGCGATCGGGCTCATATTCAGACTACTGCTGCTGCTACAGACAAATTCCTGGTAGAAAAACCTAAAAAGCGCTGCCCAGCTTGAGAATAGAAGACCGCATGCAGTGACGCTTGCGATCACTACACCAAAGAGGCAGTCCCAACTTCTACAAAACAAAAAAGCGATGCTTACCTAATTGGTTAAAATCTCTTTTGTGCTATTGCGTAATATCTAAACAAACATTCAAACGCACATTGTATAAATATTGTTCTTAGAATCTTTTCAAAAGAACAGCCGTTAATTATCAAAACTTTTGTTTTAAAATAAAATAAACAATACTTTTCTGTATACTTAACGTTAGAACACAATGTAAACAATGAACAAGCAGGAGCAACAAGCTATTTTAAATGCAACAAGTTTCAGCCGGTTTCTCGATATAATTGTATCGATCACATCCTTAACTTAAATCAAATGCTTTACTAAACTTTTTAAAATTAATCTCACACAGGTGACAGGGTCTCTGATCACCGTCTGATGACCAAAACCTTAAAAAAAGTAGTTAGGAATGGTGCTCACATAATTTTTATCCGTCAATCCGTCCAACTCAAACATAAAAAATGTTTTGTCTTTTCTACACACTGTGTAGACACAGTGTGTAGAAAAGACATTTCTAATCCTTCTTTCCTCTCGCAGGTCTGCTGGAAGAGATTTCTCATGAAATAAGCAGTACCACTGTGCTCTGCCATCTTAATGTAATGTCTTGTTAAGTATTTTATGTGTACATAAATAAATAAATAAATAAAAAAAAAAACTTTTTACAAAAGCAGCTTTAAGTGATGCCATACTTGATGATAAAATATGGTACCCTGTTAAAACAAGTTAATTTTTAATAATAAACATCATGCCGATTGTTTAAACATCTAAACAATTCTACACGTGTTACGTGTACGGGTATTTGTCACATCCACTCGGTAAAGAAGCCGATAACTCTGTTGTTACATAAGATCTTTATAAACAATCATTGGCTAGTAAAATAACTATGCTGAATGTATTGTTCTGTGCTCATTGATGAACGCACTCATTGCACTTGAATTTCTATTGTCATAAATACATAATTCGCGATGACGTACATAGGGGTGCATGCATAGTTTGTAAACATGTACCTTTTAAGTAAATATTTATTTCTTTAACAGAAACGTAAAAACACTTCGTGACCCTAACACACGACAAGACATACAAGGTGTAAACGGACCCTTCAGGAAGCCATCAAACAAACATTCTGTACAGCAAACTAAGTAACTCTACTTTGTAGGGTTTTTGGAGTGAAAAATCGCGTTTTACGGTAGGACTCAATGTAACGCACTGAAAACATTGTGCTGTTGGATGCACTGAATAGTACGGGGGTCGTGGAGGTATGAAATTTTTAACATTAGAAAGTTGGATTTAAAAAAAAAAACTTGTGTAAAAGTTGGAACTTAAGTGTGGTCTAGAACAAAAAAAATGATCGCAGTGACGGGGAGAACCAGTGCCTTTCGGCTTAGTTATGGATACTTTTACGCCCATTATTATAATTTGCCTAGCCTTTTCCCAACTATGTTGGGATCGGCTTCCAGTCTAACCAGATGCAGTTAAATACCAGTATTTTACATGGAACGACTGCCTTTTTGTCCTCCACAACCCAGTACGTACTGGGCGATTCGATACCCAAAAAAAACTAATTGGTTACTACCTGTAACGACTATCAAAGATCTACAAATGACAGACGGGACCAACAGCTTAACGTACTATCTGCTGAGGCACGGAGGAATGGGTATGTACCTGTACACGGACTAACCTAGGCAAGCGCATCTTAGCCTAAAGATCGACCCAAATGGCTGTTATTATTTAGAGACGAGCTCCTCACGACAAGACATAATATAGGTTTTTTGCCATATAAGGCTTTTTTCGAGTAGCCTACATTGTGTCCCCTTCCTCCTCTTACTACCAAACCTATATCTTGAGCGATCTCTGACCTCATTTGCCCCGCTAACAAAGTCCCGGGGCCTTAAATGGCCTAAAATAATATGAATTAAGTTAAAATTCTTAAAATGTTCACAGACGCAGTTAATATTATGAATTCTTACTTTGTGCCATTTTAGGCCCCCAGTTCGATACAAAAAAAATATTTCAAAATTCTGCTGCATACAACTCCACAGTTGACGGCTAATTAACATTACCCATAACGAAACCTTTTTCGTTACCGTAAACGTAGTATGTATTTGGTAATGTTAACTATTCGAATCGAGACGAGAGCGCTGCGTTACGGAAACTATGCTTATTATTAGTAACAGCTGTAAGAGTTGTCTGTGACATCTGTTGATAATAAATTAGCGAAGTTTTTAAAGTAACGTTGTTTAGCTGACTGTGTTAAACCCATGGTTCCAAATTCTAAATTCAAAATGAATAAAATTGAAGTGTCTGTTTGTTATTTAAAAATAAAAGATGTTTCTCAATGAATATGAACGTACAGACGGTACTATAACAATAAAACATAATTTTAAATTTTTGTCTGCCTGTCTGTTTGTTATGGCTAATCTCCGAAACGGCTGGACCAATTCTGACAGGACTTTTACTAGCAGATAGCTGATGTTATAAGGAGTAACTTACTTTTATTAAGGAAAATTCCGCGCAAAAAAATTAAAACCCTTGAAATTATTAACAAAATCCGATCCAAACATGGAAGTATTATTTTTAAAATAATTTCACGCGGAGGAAGATCGCTTGGCACAGCTAGTATATGTATAAATAATAAATTTTCAAGTTTCTCATAAAATTCGGAATTTGCGTCTATTGTAGCTGTAAATATGTTATTTATGTGATTTTATTGATAGCATTTCATATTTAATTTGAAACAAAATAAACTCTAGTAGTTTATCGACCGGTGAATTAATTAATTTTCTTATTATTAAGATTCAAGTTTTACTCTCGTAAAATCCAGCTTAAAGACTGCCGTAGCGAATTGAATTAATTAAATAAAACTGATTGGTAATTGGTTATCCCAGTACGTCGTAAATAAGTGGATACTTATAAAGAAACTACTTATCTTGAGACAGGTCCTTCAGTTCCTTTAACAACACTTTCATCTCGTTTTATGGTTTCGATCTAAATCGTTTTAAATTACCATTGAGTTTAAGATTCTCCTTACATGAAACTCTTAAGCATTATCTGTTTCATGTAGAATTAAATTGGTTATTTAATTATTTTTTTGTGTTGCTGTGACAAAGTTTGAAAACAACTCTGCTTAGATGCAAAAATACAGAATTTCAAAATGCTGACTTTTTTTTTTCTTGACACAAAATACATAAACGTATAGCTTTTTTCCATGTACGATCCTTACATACTTTTTTTGCTTTGTCGTATATCACATAGAGTTTTATTTGAAAAATGTAAACAAATGACGATACTACAATTTAGCGATGTGTCACATTTGCCGTAAACAGGTATAATACCTTCCGCAGCAAGCCGGTACGTTTCCGTGTCCGTGTTGCTAATATATCAACATATAAGCCTGTTACCATACAAGTTAGCTTCCTTTTAGGTGTACTAAACTGCTAAGACTTGAATATCATTATTTCTTTGCAACCAAAGAACAAAGCATTTATCATGAACACAAATTTAAAAAAAAAACTTTCTTAAAAATTGCGTTTATTTTAATAGATTAAAATAAACGCAACTTTTAAGAAAGTTTTTTTTTTAATTGTTCATTTATTCTGTTGTCAACAGAATAAATGCAGTTATATCATAGACAAGCATTATCGTTTGTAAAGACAATGACACAATCGCTCTGACATCAAGATTAGGTGCTTCATTACTAAATGAGCCATATTTACCACGTTATAATTGGTTAATTATGTCAATATAAGGTAATAAAAACCATAACATCAAAGTAATCTAGATTCTAGTAGACTTACGACTGGTCGATGGTCACCCATCATCGACCATCGAATTGACTATATAGGTACTGGTCAGGTATTACTTATTTGAGTCCATGGACACACAAACAAGAAGAAGAATAAATACTACTTCTTTAAGTTCACTTATTCAAGACTCATTATTTTATGGAACTTTGCAGTAACTATTGTAGAAAAAAAAAACAATCTGAATGATCATATCAGGCACGGAAAAAAAAAACAGTTTTTATTATCATCATCATTCTCTCGCCCTTGTCCCAATTCATTTGGGGTCGGCGCAGCATGTCTTCTTCCATACTTCTCTATTATTTTTTTTATAACATCACAAAAATAACAAACCTCCTTATGATCTATGGATGGCGTCAAGTTCTAAAGTTCCTTCACTTTTTGTAAAAAATAAAGTTTAACTTTAACTAATTCAATCGGTTTTTTCAACTTAAAAACAACTTTAAGTTAGGTTGCTATGGTCTTCGACAATGTTTGTTTACATTGTTTTATTTTTGCAAGTCACTAGTCACCTTTGATCATTTTTATTATTGAACTTTTATTATTATTCTTAATTAACACTTATTGCGTCAAGCACGCCGATATTGATATAATATCCACTTACTTGATTCAAAAGTAACACTTCAATTCAATCTTAGTGTGTTTATACTGAATTTACTTGTCTGCAGGTACAAAATGACTTATTTTGTAAATATTTAGTAATGTGTGAGAAAAATGCATGAATTGGGGAAAGAATGGTTTGCAACATTTTTACCACCTTATGTAAAACTATCTCGTGTAACATCTTGTCTAGTGGTAAAGTATCTTCTGGTGCATACAGCATTCATGGCCTGTCACCACAGCCCCTGTCTTTTGTGTAGTTTAGCATTCAAAATCAAAATGTTTTATTGCACATAAACCTATATGGGCGCTTATAAAACGTCGAGAAAAGGTGCACGGTTCGGGTGGGTCGTTTCCTATAGAGAAGAACCGGCAAGAAACTCCATGGTTACTCTTTTCTCTTTACACATTGTTTAATCAGTAGACCCCTTAGAAGACGTTAGATCGAGCAGACATATGTATTTAAGTCTAGAAAAGTTAAGTCTCTAAATCCTTCCTAATTTTTTTTCTTCTTAACTAAATCCACACTGTTCAGGACTAAATTGTCAGAATACACGTAGGCTCATAATAATGAAATAGACAACGTATGTACTTGTTCTAACAAGCATTTCCTTTATCTTCAGACCGAATAACTAAGTCATCGTTCCATTCGAGACAGTGCCTATCCGTTATCGTTTGAGAAACATAGATAACAATTGAAATTATTTTCTTGTTGTGTGTTTGAAACAAGTTTACAATATTTTAACATATGCTTTTCTCGTTTTTACCATACACACATAAAGGGTGTTAAAAGACCCTTAACGAAGCTGAAAGGCACTTGTTCTCTCATTTTTTCGTTCTGAACCATACCTGAGCACCTTTTAGTTACGGAGATATTTGAGGTCAAAGCTCCAATTTTTTCACAAGTTTTTTTTTTAAACTAATTTTTAAGGTTATAAATTAACTTTAATTACCTCAAGGACCTGTTTACTACATAGCAAAGCATCCATCAGCACCGTGTTTTGAGTGCGTTAAATTGAGTTTTACCGTAAAACGTGATTTCACATCTCTCAGACAATTATTTAACACGGCGTCAAAACAAATTAAGAAAGTAAAAAAGAAAGCAAGCCAACAAGCCAAGGAGTGGAATTCCCTGCATGCGTCGGTGTTCCCAAGTTCATATGACCCCAATCTATTTAAGTCGCGAGTTAAAAGGCTTCTTTTGGGTTAGCTCGTTCCATCGTCGACCTCATCTCTGTCCTCTGAACTAGATTGAGGTCAAGAGTAAGCCAATTTACTACAAAAAATATTTGTCGCAGGGACATAACGTGCATACAAAATGACAAAAACACTACTGATACTGTTAGACAGTGTCATCCCACTGCTGGGCAATGGCCTCTCTCCCCATGTCTTCCATTTTGTACGATCCAAGGCTAATGTGGGGCACTGGTCGTTTGTTTTGTCCAGCTGGTCCCGCCATCTTCTACGACATCTGCCGCGACGCCTTCTGGATGTGTCAGGGCTCCAGAAAGTGGTTATTTTGACCCACAGCTCATTGAGCATGCTGCAGACGTGGCCAGTCCAGTGCTACTTCAGCTTAGCGGCTTTTTGAGCAACGTCAGTAATTTGTGTTTTGGAGCGCAGTGTAGTGTTGCGTACATGGTCGGTTAGTTTGACACCTAGAATGCTGCATTAACATTAAATATACAACGCATAACAAATATTAATAAATAAAACATTACAGGTTAAGCAAGATATGAACATGACAGTAATAAGTCATGCCTACCTAAAGATACCTTCAACTTCATTTTCCAGAAATAGTCGGTTCCCAAAACCACAGACCCATCCACAGATCAACCTAGGCAAGACCAACCGTGCATGCCTAGATCGGTCTGTGGATGGGTGACCACCCATTACATACCGAGTTTCCTCCGTGACTCGGAAAGTACGTTAAGCCGTTGGTCCCGGCTGTCATTTGTAGATATTTGACAGTCGTTAGGTAGTCAGTGGCCCAAAAAGTCTGACAGGCAGTCTTACCAAGGGATATCGTATTACCCAGTACTAACTGGGTTGTGGAGGTCAGATAGGCAGTCGCTCCATGTAAAATACTGGTATTCAGCTGCATCCGGTTAGACTGCAAGCCGACCCCAACATAGTTGGGAAAAGGCTAGGCAGATGATGAGTCGGTTCCCAAAACTCGGCCAGTTTAAACGATGCTCTCATACGAGCAAACAGGCACCGAGGTTATGCCCTTTTATGAAGAATGGTCGTAATATTGTATTAAGCTATTTATTTAAGTTTCGTTTTCTTTGTTGGCTTTACATAAAACTAAAAAATAAAAACAAATGATTATTTCTACGTAGCATTATCTTAGTTTGTATTTGAACTATTATGAATTTATGATTAAATTGGGGTCAGAGGTCCCTTTTATTATAGTTCAGTGTTTCTTCAATAAGTCAGGTTACTCATTATTTGTCACGTAATGCCAAGAAATTATCTGTCCTTGATATATACGAGTAAGTCATATTGATGATTTGATTAATAAATAAACTTTGTAAATCCCAAGAGCCTAAACTACATCGCAAACAATTACCGTTCATCCGTATTGCACTATCTAAAGATTTCTAGCTTTTTTCGGGTACATCCGGTATTGTTTTTGTTGAAGAGGTACTCTACATTTTGTTATTACCTAGTATGTCGCTTTTAATACATCTTTATGGACTACTATGCCCAATTGTGTGTTTAAAAAACAATTTTTCTTGTGATTTATTGCGTCTTCCTGCGGATACGGATGTCGTAGGAGTATACTACGAAACTCTTTGCTGTAGTGACAGTGGGCTATTGAAATCTTACTTAATGGTTAACAAATCTAATTATGATACAAGAATATGCTGAGTTTCTACACTAACTCATTGAATAAATATAAAAGATTGTTAAAATAGACTAAAATGTGACTTGCTTGCTACTTAGTATACCGATGCCTGACACAGTATCACTAATCTTGTGTCCATAAATTGTAAAAAAAAAATGTAGTACCTAAGTAATAAATTGTATTATAGCAATTTATAAAATCGTGAACTGTACACCAATACATGTATACCTTAAATCATTAGCTAGCCTTTTTACCGCGAAGGAAAACCTTTCTTAAAATAACCAGACCCTTTTTAAAATTCGTCCTCAATAAGATGACACATTTTCCTGTATGTCCCAGGACGCAAAACGATCCTCAACGCGCTATGCGGCACGTTCAACGCTGGTGAGCTGACGGTCATCATGGGACAGTCCGGGGCCGGCAAGAGCTCGCTCATGGACATCCTAGCTGGTTATACGTGAGTCTACTTTTTAATTTTATAATCTACATGAGCGCCATTGTTATTTTTGGCGTTCGAACTTCAAATGTAGGCAAGCTATAATTGAAGCATGATAAAATTTCGTCTGTGTTCGATTGTATTCTTTTAACAGATCCTTGAACCCAATTTAATTTTATTTAGGTGTGGTTTGCAGCAGTAAAAATAAATTGGCATATCCTAAGTTTATCTTTAAAATGTTGTAAAGTCACACTGAGGTAAAAAAATGTATTTCTACGCGTTAACTTACACGTGAGCATTAGGAGACGGAAAGTCAATAAAAGAAACTGCTAGAATGAAGCTATGTCACACGTCTCGCGTAATATGTTTCGCATACTGATTTGGCGATAATACTTTTCGAGACAAGTAAGGCCAATCGGTACTGACACGATTATCAATGCATATCTTTTGTATATTTTGTAACAATCAGATGATTACAATACAGAAGGTATGATTTCACAATAAAACATCATACACAAGGCTAATGAAAAGCTACTCGTAGAATAGTATCGTGCTCACAAAATCTTACATTTTCAGAATATTTAATAGAATAGAATATTTTATTATATTTTATAGAATATTTATATAGGCAGATTAATGTTTTTAATAAACAAAGAATTCCGATTTAAAATCTATCACCATTCATCATTCTGTCTCTATCATCTTCAAACAATTGGCAGAAATAGAATGCTTTAATTTTAGCTTAGCGCTAAACACACTTAGTGAGTTGAAGTGCAAGTACATCGAGATTATAAGTCCCTAAATAAATAGAGACAGAAAAAAGTGCAAGTGGGCCTAAGTAATAAGCTGCTGGTATATCATTATGTGCTAAAAGCCAAGTATCTATATTAAATCATTTTAATAATATCAATCTTACAATAACAAAACTTCCTACAGTCTTAAAATTCCTAATATCTAGGTGTAATGCCTAACTGCAAACGAGACGTGCAATAAATAAGACTATTACATAACGTCAAGTATTTACGAAAGAAATATGAACTTTGATCTTTTTGAACGCCTCTCTGACAGTCATTGGGGTATTTGACATTACAATTTAAAACTACAAAAAGTATTGTCATATTTGAATTCTGACTAATTTTGGAAATAGAACTACAGGTATACCGTTATGTAGACTGAGCATTTCTTCCTTATTCGAGAGGAACTCAATGGCTCCTGAAATACAGATACTCATCTTTGAATTCAGGTTTTCAATTGCTTTATTGTAATCTTGTAATACACCAATAAATAATTTATTCAATTCAACAATTTAGACCACTATCTTTTACAAAGTTGCATCAACGAAAAGTCTCATTGTGTGAAAACGTGACCACAATCAATCACATTACCTGATAACAGGTGGTATTGACCCACAATATCATCAACTGGTACGCTAATCACCGAACAGATAGTCATCACACGTCACTAATAATTTTATTCAATGTTCAGGTGTTAGAGATAATGCTTAAAATCTAAAACACACGTGGAAGTTATCTCATGGACTGGCATTGCTAGATACATATGTGTATATTGGATCCTGTTATGTCTTTTAATCCTTATCTTCCTGCCCTTGTCCCATGTAACTTGGTGTAACTCGGCGCAACACGTGATTTTCTTATATTCTCCTCTGTCAACCGTCAGGCTATCATTTACTCCCTTTATTGGTACTATTATTTTAAAAACAAAATGTATTTTTTTTGCAAACTCGGTACAAATATTGATCTTATATTATGTTGGTAGTTATGACTAGAGATCGAATATTCGGATGCATATTTACCTAAAGTACATTATTTTTTCCCGGCAAAAGGTACAAAAGTGTGGAAGCGACATCTTATAATATATTTTATTCCTAATTTCATATTAAAAAACAAAAATATATGTATTTTTTATGTGTTTGTGTATATATAATGATGTAGTATTCCTAAGAGTAATAAATATTTCTGTTCTGTTTAAAACTTGGCAAGAAATTTGTGGAAACAAGTTAAAAATTACTTCAACTATATAATTTTGTTGCTAAATAACTGATTTCTGAAAATATGACTGGGCTTAAAAAATGATTATTTTAATACTCGAACTCGCACTCCATACTAGTCAACACTCAAACTTTAGGTATCTCTAGTTATGACTTACCAACCTTTGATTTTACAAGTACATAATTATTGTGATATCAACACAAATTATATGGAAACTAGCGACCCGCCCCGGCTTGGCACGGGTGGAATATGTACATATAAAAGTTCCACTTGAATCATTCTATCTATTAAAAAAACCGCATCAAAATCGGTTGCGTAGTTTTAAAGATCTAAGCATACATGGGGACAGACAGACAGCGGGAAGCGACTTTGTTTTATACTATGTAGTGATAAAAACGTGCAAAAACGTGCATGGTAAATCTTTAATTTGCAGCCCCTACGTCGTAGCCGCTTGCTACGGCGTAGCAGTTTTCAATTTCAGATAAAATAATGCATTACATACTGAATTACAAGTATCCCACGTCTGATATCTTAAATCAGTTTGAAAATTTCACTGTTAAACATTCGAAAAAAATCCCTTACAGAACGAGGCGTACGGATAGTTTTAGGTCAAAGTTCTTTCATAAAACAATTATTATGATCAGAAGATATATTATGTTTTACTAACAAGCCCTTACTCAATAAGTACCTTGATAACTTCGACAGGTACTTAAGTACTCGGGTAAGTAGCAATTGAACTATCAAGGTCATATTAAAACTATTTTAGTTCTGGTACTATCTTGGTTAATAATTAATGAAAGGTTTGATTTTTAATTAAATGTAATTGCTTGAGCATTATCTTTTAGTTTAACTGACCTTCGACACCTGTAATTAATTTTACATCTGTGTATATTTTGAAACAGATAAATATTATTGCAATTTTATGTAACATTGCACCAGTTCAGTATATACATTTTTGATGATGATGAGTGGAATACGAAGCCCAATTATTTTTATATTTGGAGTTGTATACTGAATTCTTATCTTATCTTTTACAATATTCAGTGTTTACCAAAAAAACAAAACTGCTGTCCCTTACAATATTTTGTAAATTCGTTGAAATGTTATATAGGACTGCTGAATATTTACACGGTTACAATTTTCTAAAAAAATCTAAAAAATATTCTGCATGTAATTACGTACGCTAATGCCCGATAATAACAATAGTTAATTGTGACGCGTATTTCACTACAAGCATCGCGGTCAAGCAGCTAATAGGTCCGTTGCTTATCATTCGTTACGTGTAGGTATGTACTTCGCTACATATATATGTTCATATTAGGAACGTATCTACACACATACTGCTTTATATAATTTGTATTCTACTGTATGTGTCATACAGGTTCATCGTAACCATGCGACTGATAGCCAGAAATACTTACCTAATATATTTCCGAATGTAATAACAAACCGCAATCGGTTATGTTTGAATGGAGATAAAAAAATATGTGATAGTATCTATTAAACGGCAGACTTCATCAGTAGGTACTACGAGTATATTTTGACACTCAAATGACGTTGTTAGAGGAGCGCTGTGATGTATCACCTGACAAGTATCGAAAAATAAATATGGCTACGGTAGTTCCGATTTTGGCCACACGCCAAAAGATCCATGTAGAAGACAAGCGGCAATCATGAATGAGCCTTAAGCATGAACGTACATATAATCATAAAACATGTTATATAAGCGTAGTAGCAACAATACTTGTTGCTAAAATCATACGTAACTAACTTGACATTTAAAGGGCCCCTAACTTCCGCATTATATTTTTTATGGGACATGCTGACTGCGTAAACTCGTTTTATATAATAATCTTTTGCCATCGGTCTAACCCGCGTGAGTCCCAAAATTGTCCCAAAGAATCGTACCGGGTCAGGCCTTAGGATCTACCAGGATAAAACCAGGTTATGGCCTATCCAATTGCCATATGTAAATTTGTTCAACCGTTAAGGCTTGTAAAGAAAAACAAACGTGCAGCCGTCAAGTTACTACAAACTGTCAAATTTTCTCATTCGATTTTGAACTTAACCGTCAAAATTTTATGGTTTAAAATCATTTGGAGAAATTTAAGTTTGTGGTAACTTGATGTCCTGGCGACTGTACTGGTTACTATGAAATGATAAATAGACAGGCAAATTTAGTTAATTTCGCAATTATTCTAGTACGGATCTCTAACGAAAACAAACTAAACATGGAACTTAAATAATCAGGAGTTATACAAAAACATGATTATTGTAAACAAGTTACTAATGAGGCAACTTTGGCCGGAAGTCATTTAGTTTACATTTATCTTAAAGGATAATTTGAAAATAGTTGTGCCAAAAATACTAACAAGTAAAACTTAGATGGATAAAGTAAACTAAGTCTGATCATTTTATTATTTATGTTATGAGATATTGCTGTTATGAGGACTAAGCTTTTTGACGTGGCATCGGCTTGAACCGATCACGTATGACATTTCGTCACATTTAGTTTGGCGCGGTATCAGAAACGAGTTGAATGACGTGTTACTCGCTTTAATTGCATGAATATAAAGCTCTTTCTGATCGGCTCGACTGATTCCACGTCGATAGGTGTGGTCACTCACTCATCGAACTTAATATTCCACTATTCGATCATATTTAAGTTTCCCTAAATGTGAATCTTAACACAACAAACACTAACAAACTTCACAATCTCACAACCAGTGTACTCACAGATAACTTAAACAAAGGTATGGTACCTTTTCACCCTAACGACCTAAGTAGTAAGGTTGAAAAATGGTCGACCGTCATTGAACTCGGTAGCACATAAAACTATCACAGAGTACACAAAAACACGTTTAAACGTAACACCAAACAATGCATTATCTCACTGTTGTTGTCATACTGACATAAATGAATACAAAAACAACTGCGCTTTGATACTCTGTGGCGCTACCGAGAACCGGCCCCAAAGAGACACGTGTTTCTGCTCCAAAGGTCACTTGTTCCTTTAAATTTATATTATTATGGTCTGCAGTATTGTTTACTTGTATTTAGTACGGTACTTTATTACCAAGTTGGGGTTCTACTTAGTAACACGTTTTTAAGATTTAACTTGTCTTAAAGAGAGAGTTACCCATGCTTATAAATTATCGACGTTAATCAATTTGGTATCCATTCTTTTAGCAAGATTTCAATTGACTACCTGTTTTTAATATTCTGTCGACTTGCTAAGAGTGGTTCTTTTGCTAGATATTTGCGGAAGACGACTTTCGCAATAAAAATTGCAAGTGGACATTAGGACACTTCGCTAAAGGATTTCGCCATTTACTCAACCAAATTAAGAAGTTAAACTGTTCTAGGTTTCATTTAAAATAAACCTCTTTATTTGCAAAGCGTGCGTTTATCAAGTAATTTGTCATAGCAGGAAGCGACACTAAATTGGCTGTGTTTAATTGCACTATCTTGTTTTGCTCTATTTTTTGTGTTTGTTTTAAAATACCTAAACAGGAGTTAAAAGTTTACCTTATCGTACTATTAAGAGATTTAGTCAATAATTTCATAATTACTAAAATCATCAATATATTAAATTCATCAAAATGCGTAGGCTGTTTATAAACATAAACAGCCTACGCATCTCCCTATTGAATTTTAAATTAATTAATTCGATTCAACCTTTTTAGTTAGATGAATGACATGAACTAAAGTTGGAACTGGCCACAAATCGTCAAAATAATGTGTGAATGCCATTAAAACATTTGTTTTTAATATTTTTTCTTTCATACCTATTTAGCATCTATTCATTTTTCTTTTTTTCGTACCTGTATTATTTTTAAATAATCCTGTAATTTAATACCAAACTTTTTGGTCTGGTTTCAGTACTGGCCATGAGCAATTAAAATGAACTATTAATTTCTGTCACGGTACTGTTTTGTTTTCCTTGTTGGTAAATGTGTGCGCTTTTTATTAAGCAATATGTAATTAATTTATATTTTTTTTTTACTTTTTAACTTACACGAATAAAACAAAATGTGTATGTTATTATAAATTGAACGTTTCTAAACAATTTTTCGAGAAATCGTTCTGCTGTAACCTGTCTTGTGGGGTATGCGATGTGGATCAAATGAATCAGGTCAGTTGAAAATTCTTTTTATGAGCATTTTATAAGTGAATGACCTCAACTATTTATTTTAATTCCCTCTGCATTTTTCTTAACTACGTTTACAATCATAAAATGGCATAAGTACATGAATGCTACGTCCCAACTTTTATTGCGCACAATACTTCCTCTGCCCACCCTATGAACGTGTGCAACCGTGACGCATAATGCGAATGATTTACTCCACCGTAGCACGAACACAACAATGTATTAACTTACTTTAAAAGAGCACGTTCCTCACACTACACATAATAGTAACAGTATTACTAACGCGCATTTTCGTTCAACTGCGTTCTAAAGACAACCAAATTACATAAACGTTCTCTTAGACTTTATTACTCGTTATCATGGATGAGTTATGATGGTGATTCTTAACGTAGTAGACAATGTTACTAGACATAGTTTTTTTTTTATATAATAGCTAACTTTTCAATGGAAAATCAACTCTATCTTGGAGAAAGATGGTTGGTTTTGTACTCTGTTGTACAGAGTTCGTCTATTACCTAATACAGTAGGTACCTAATACCCAAATTTACTTTAGGTATTACAGGTCCATTTAAATAAAACTCGTAGGTCTTCTAAATCGATGCGTATGAAAAACAAACCTACGTATACCTACATTGCATCCAATTTCCTTGTCAAATAATGACAGGCAGTCCAATGCCGGACATCTCCCAAGCAGTGCCATCACATCGGTTATCCGGGTGTAAATGGACCCTTCACGAAGCTGTCAATCAAGCATTAGGTACATCAAACTAAGTAACTTTACGCAAAAATTATTGCTGGGAATCGTATATTATTGAGGTGATAAATCACGTTTACGGTAAAACTCAATGTAACTCACTCAAAACATTAAGCTGATGGATAGATTGAATGGTACGGGGGTCGTGGAGGTGTTTAAAGTGAAGTTCTTATATTAAAAATATGTATTTAAAACAAAAATTGTGAAAAAGTTGGAACTTTGACCCCCAATATCTGCGTAACTAGAAGGTTCCCAGGTATGGTCAAACTAGAAGAAAAAAAATGATCGCAATGACGGGGAGAACAAGTGCCTTTCGGGTTCGTTAAGGGTCTTGTTACATCCTTTATGTACCAGTAAGACGTACGAGTAAGTAGGTAATACACTGTGTTGTGTTTTATAACGGAATCGGTCCATCTCAGCGCGTATTTTGCGTGTCTACAAATAGTAGGCAATACAAAATATTAGAATAAGAATAATTTAGTTAAAAATATAGTTAAATAAAGATTCAATAGAACAAAGATATGATCAGTTTTAATAAAAACGACACGAAAACCTGCTAAGAAGACTGGTAATCAAAGTCGAATCGGGTCAATGCACTACTTCAACCAGTTGTCAATGACTACTCTATGAGGAGTTCAAAAGTAAAACCAGTTTAGCCACACCATCCAAATAAAGAAGTAGTCAAAAATAGACTTAAGAAACCCATGTTTATTTATTAATTACCACCGATATCTGTGTGGCAAGGCGTGAAGTTCGATTGAAGAAAGATTGTTTTTCAGTCCCGTATGTTATATGAAATCAATATTAATTGGATTTTTGGTAACAGCTTTTGAAGCTAGATTTGGTCGGTGTTTCCTATCCACACCATCACCAAGAAGTCACACAAGTTGGGGGGCTAAACTGGCCGCTTCAGCAGAATCGTAACATTATAGATATATGAATTACATAATATTAACTGCGTCTGTGACCATTTTAAAAAAAATTACGTGACTCCTATTATGTTTCTGCTGAAGCGGTCAGTTTAGACCCCCTGATAAATATCTTGCACCAAAAATCATTAATTTCGTTAAGCGTTAACCGCATTAAGTGAGGTTTAGTACAATCGGGCCTATGTCTTTATTAGGCCAATGATTTAGTCCAAATCCTCTAACGATCCATAAACATTCAACGTTTCAAAGCGTAACAATATACAAACAATCCAATGCTTGTCTGTAAAGTAGTGTTTTGTTTGGGTTACTGAGTTGGACCCCCCCTTGTGTGACATACATTGGGCACGTGTTCCACAAATGTACTTATGTTGTCCCAATTATGATACTAATGGTAAAACACTATGAATAGCCATGATTTTATGTAACGATAGATGTTAAAGGGCATGTAACAGGCCATTGTTGAAAAGAACTAATTAATTATTCTTTTATTTATTATTCAAACAGTGGGCCAAGGTATTTTCAATTAGATGGATGATACAGCTAGTGACAAACTAATCTAAACAAACATAGAACTATCCTATGAAACATCCAACGGTTATTTGCAAGTCTCAGGGAAGTCCTAAGGCTGCACATAAAGACTTGCATTAACTGCTAAAATAATAAAATTGAAACTGTTATAAATTACTGTTTTATTTAGTCGTTATTGATAATTCGTTTTATCTAACGCCCATGGGCTTTTTGCTATACTCAGTCGGTTAATGTAACATTGACCGCGACCTCGGCGCTCACTAGGTTATTACTCTCTTACAAACGTAGGTAGGTTTTTATGGATAGCACCTTCCTAAATTATTTATTTGTAAACCTATCATTAGCAAAAAAAATGTCGATCTAATAAGCGATCATTGATCGTCATTAGAAGACAACAGGTCGAAAGAAATAATAATAACATTGGCTTAATGTAAAGATTGTTATGCTATTCAATAACATTCCACGGCATTTGAATCAATTTAAGAATGCTGGTAAATGCGATAAATACTTATTGAAATTATTTATCTTATTTAGCTATCCATCTGGCGACATAGCATGGAGATTATTGAAAAAAAAGAATAGAGATACTACAGTCCTTGGTATAATAATATACTTCGCCTGGTAATTATTTATGTTATTCAGCTATTCATCTGGTGACATAGCATGGTGATTATTGAAAAAAAATAATAGAGATACTACAGTCCTTGGTATAATAATATACTTCGCCTGGTATTTTCTTCCCACGATGGTCCAAGACTACGTCACGAAAAGTGACTGATTGTACTCTCATTTAGTGAATGAATATAAAATAAATTACTAACTAGCTTAACTATTTATTTTAGTTTTAAATTAATTTAAATATTCAATTATTAGTTCATAATTGCTTTAAGTTAAAAATTGCATTTTGCTCGGGTAATTTAATCACACACCTCATCGACAGCATCGCAACTGATGACGTATTCTTGGGCCAATCACGTGACCCAGCTGTCACGGGAAAAGAATACCAGGCGAAGTATATTATTATACCATGCTACAGTCCTACAGCCCTAGCACGAGCGCGTGGTGTAAACGTAAAATAAATACGTCGATTTATTAATCGAAAATACAGTTAACAATTACTTGCATATTGCTTTTAAATTGTTTGCAACAAGCAATATCAGTACCATCCATAGATATGAACAAATTCTTAAACTTATGAAAATATAATAATATGTGAAACGAGAATTTTTAACAGACTTCAAAAAGGAGGAGGTTATCAATTATCCGGATGTTTTTTTTTTTTAATTGTAATTAATGTCGACGTATTTACGTTACGTTTACACCGCGCGCTCGTGCTAGGGCGTCTACTCTGATAAAATTCTTCGTTCTTTTTCATTCATTTGTATTTCTTTCTACCCAGTCGATCACTATTATCATTATCCGAAGCGTAAGTAACATTAAAGGTAACATCCAGCTGATATCTTAGTCGATTATCATTATCAGCATTTCCACGTGATTGTATAATGTTTGCATAATTAAGTGGCCTTGATTTAAATTAACAAATACCTATAGCAATTTGCTTGGATATAGTTATCATATTTAATTAACATATTATTCGATTCTTACCGGTTTCCTGTATTAGGGTTACCTGTTTTGTTTCGGTGACGAGTGAATGGTTAATTAAAAAAAAACACACAACTTGCATTTTGAGCGTTCTGCCAAAACGTACCAACCCACATCATAATTTCTCCCATTTTTCGAAGTAATTGTAATGCTTTTGAATAGTAAACTCTGATTCATTTTAAATTTCCAAGAACAAGAGACTGATATTACTGAATGTAAGCATATACTACATTTAGAATACTGCATAAGTTAGACGTATTCAACTGAATTTATGCGAGATTGTGGATTGGCTCATTATGGCAAAACTACGTCCAATTCTTGTTAAACAATAATTTTGCCTCTAATATAAATCTCATAAAATCCATTCGTTACGACCAACAAAGATCTCATTTTTGCATGTAAGAAAAATAAAATATTCTGACTTAAGTTTATTTTAAGATGGACTTTAACCATATACTTCCTGTACCAAAGACACAAAGACTTGCACACACGTCAAGAACTCACTGTTTACTAATACCGGTCGGTATTAGTAAACCTTTAATACTAGATACTAACAGATTCTAACGGTTACAGCAACAAAACTAATGGCTGTATTTATAAATAGTTCATTACCAATTTTGATAACAATTCATTAGTGGTTTGGATTTGACGTGTGTTTATCGACTTTAAATATGTGCTGTAAAGTTGAAAATTCAACAAATCGGAATGTTTTGATGAAAATGTTGGCCGATGAACTTATTCGAATATTAAACATTGTGTGTGGAGTGGTAATTCAATAAGTATATTTGGTTTTAAAGTATAATTATTGCAGTCAGTCGTGTATACTGTGCATTACTATTAAATAATTGAACTATTTAGTTTATAGGTGCATAACAAGTTATACGCACATAATATGGAACATGTTACGATAAGTTACTTATTTTTATACTGACCTTGCCTATGTTTAATTTTAAAAAAAAACATTGACTCTTATTAAAACTCGTAATAGATCAACCGTCCACACAAACGGTTATTAAACAATATTACTAACTTTAAAAAAAAGTAAATGACATAACTTGATCTAGTAGGCGCGTTGTATAACAAACTTTTTTTAACACTCTGATAAGTTGAACACAGTGTAGGCGATAACCGATCTTATTACTCACGGCTAAAATTATGTATTTGTGGCCCCACTATAACATAGGCCCTTTATACATTACTACGTTGGCTACACCTATGTAGTAGTGATGTACTATTATTAATGATAGGTACTCGTATTTTTTAATGTAATCCAGCATCCAGGCGAAAAAAAAAAAAACATTCTATTTTTTTTTTAAATAAGCTTTGCCCCACACTAGGAATTTCTGCTGTATCGTGGGTACGTTTACAAACATTTAAAATCACATGCACAAACAGCCAGACCCGGAACAACTACCTGTAGGTCATACAAATATTTGTTCCGTGCGGGGAGCGAACCCACGACACGCAGCGCAGCAGGCAATCGCTAAGCCACTGCGCCAACCCTGTCGTCGAGTACAAGTTTGGTAGGACCTCACCAACATACTGGCCTAGTTATATTTGTTTACTATTATGATTTATTGTTCGCTAATAAATGGTATAATCATTCAAAATAACACGCATCGAATATAAACAAGTGTCATCAATAAGACAAACAGCCGTCATCACACGACTGCAGTGCGTCAGTAGATTAAAAGATTGTGATAATATTGAAAACTATCTAGATAGTCCGATTACCGAGAAAGATATTATTATCTCTGCATTTTCCACCTTCGACACAGAATTTGTCTTCCTCAATAACGATCACATAGTCAAATCAGCATAAATGATATTCTTGTTAATTCTTCATTGCAAATTAATATAAGATAAGTATATAAAAGAGAATAAGCAACCGTGTAGTGTATATGACTAAGGCAGACTACGCAGGAAAACAGAAATCCCGTGGTGGAATACAGAAAAACGGAATAAATTACAGAATTGTTTATGATTTTATTTGTAAACAATGAGGAGCAGTGAACTTTAGTCGACTATGCACTCTGTTTAGATACATCTAAACTATGAGTAATAATGACCATGAGTAATGTTCACCTTATACATATACGGTAGTGTATATACGTAAGTGCTTTAAAGTAGCTAGCAGCTTCAGTTCATCATCATTCTTTTTCCCTTATACCAATTCATTTGGGGTCGGCGCTGCATGTTTTCTTCTTTCATACTTTTATTACTCGTCATCTCATCAGACACCGTCTTTCTTGCCATGTCATTCTTTACACAGTCCATCTATCGTTTCTTTGGTCTTCCACTCTTCCTCTACTCATATACCCATCCACATTCATACTCAAAACTTTCCTCACATTTTCCTCATTCCTCCGCATCACATGCCCACAACAACGGATTACCACACAAGTTTTCAGTCACTGGCGCCACTTTCAGACTTCCTCTTATACATATACTCGTTTCTTATTTTATCCATTCGCGTAACACCACACATCCCCCTTAGCATTCTCATCTTCGCCACATGCATGTCTTTCATTCGTCTTGGCAGCTTGTTATGTATCGACTTATACTTTCATAATTACACTAGTAAAATGTAGCATTTTACCCTAATTAACAAAGATTTCTCAACTTTATCGATAGAGAAATTAACTCATTTTAATAAATAACAATATTGGAATTTCAATGACAAGATTATTACCCTATCAAATATAATACTCTGGACTCTGATTACATTCAAACAATTTGAGTAGTAGGTACCTATTTGGAGGTATATAATTTACACTACTTTATTTGCATGTTTAATGTAAGATTGGCATAGGAATGAAAGAGATAAATAAACCAAACAAATAAACAGACACACCTAAACACAGCTAAATAAATATACTTCAATTAAACACAGTGTTTATAACTTTATCTCGATTTACTAGACAACAATGGATAAGGTAAAAAACACTTTTTTTAACTTTACAAAGTAAACGTCATCTATAAATAATTTACTAGAGTTATTGTAAAAGTTTGTTATTTAAAGGAATCAAGGTCCCTTTCTACTGTTCGATGTAAAATCAGATTAAAATAATCGCAAACACTTCACCAATTCAAAATTAAAGACTCGGATTATCTTGTATTTATTTTCTAAGAATTTCATATTTGCTTGGCAATGAAATTCATAAAAAAAACTATTATAACTTTAAGCTGTTATTGCTTTCAACGAAATCTTGTAAATAATGGAACCGACTTTTACCTCCAATGTTAATATGGCCAATATTAGGTATCTAAAATGAATAGAAATACATTTCATAATAATTTTATCTGCACAGCATAAATTGACCACTAATAATTACCAAACGATACCTGTGATTACGTATTTTGTCGTAGAGGCGAATAGAGAAAGTGTCTAGACGGGAAGAAGCCCATAAAATGAAAAATCTCCGAAAAGTGACAATAAAATAATTCAAATGGTTTTAAATTTAGAATCCCGAATTGTCGCCGTTGTAATCGGCCATTCTCTTATCACTACCTGGCAACAGTGTTTAATTACCAGTTGTAATCGTGGTTATCACTAAATATGTAGATGTGTGTTATCTGTACGTCAGACCAGTCCCTCACAATGATTTGGTTAATCACTTCTTTGTCTGAATTGTTCCAAGAATCTCTTGATATGTGGAACGGTCAGTATCTCAATAATTATATTAGCAGACGTGTCATGATTTCGACACACTGCAAGTTGTTCCAACGCTAATATTAATAAACGATTAATAGTTTCGTCTCTGTCATACAGTTTTATGTGAGCAAGTCTTCCTAAAATCCTATTTCCAAAAATTAGCAATGTTTCCGTTATCAACTACCTATAGTTATAGAGACCCACCCTCCTTTATATCTAAAACTGAGCTATCTGATATAATATTTTTTTGTAGCCCGTTCTGTCCCACTGCTGAGCAAAGGCCTTCCGTAACCCCTTAAATGATAATCTTAAAAAGTAATAAATCGACAAGTTCTCATAAAATAGTAGACGGTAGACGGTGGTAGTTGCTTGTAAACGTACCCACGATACAGGAGTAATTCCTAGTGTGGGGTACGTTTATTTAAAAAAAAAAAAAAAATGGTAATTGCCATTACTTTCATATTTCTGTTCCCAAATATAAAACTAGGTACACAAACGTGTCAAAAATCATCAGTATTTATCTTAATGCTTAATAAGGATTAATAATAAAGGATAATTAAGGATTTTGTAGATTAAAAATATTACTAGGTTACATTGTCTTGCCCCGCATATTTTATGGTAAGCTTTTAAGATTGAGATTTATTTAAATGATTAATTATAATAAAGATATACGAGATTTCTTTCTTCTAAATGGCTTGAGATGGACTGTTTTTATTTATAGTTAAGATTGTTTTATTCCATCACCACTATGTGAGTTTTGTTTCAATCTTTTGTATGTATTATCAACATAAATTTTTAATTTTTAATATTTTCGAAAGAAATTTATGTTCATTTAGTTAAATCGAAAACGACTAATAGGAACCTACTTATTATATTTTTTTACTGACGACTATTTTGCTACTTTAATGATATAAGATTATACATATAGAAATATAATACTATAATATAATTGATAGATAGAATAATAAATGTATTCCATCTGTGAATGAATTTCATTAAAATATTCCTCGTGGAAGTAATTAACATTCATCTAGACAAATGTTTAACATTTTTACGTGTTTAGTCTAGAATTCCGTAAGCCTTGTTGAGATTGTTTTTACTTTAGCATTCACAACATACCTTTGTTTAGCGAAACGTCTTAAATACGTAGATAATAAATAAATAATAAATACCTACCTAAATAGGTACTTACAATAGGTATGATGCAATACCAGATTTTAAATAAAAGAATTGATTAAATACAAATCACGGTTTTAGCCATTCAAAGTCAAATGCAAATATCACGTTTACGTATTAACAAAAATGTTTTTTTTTTATAATTTCTCTCTGTTACTAAGGCAACAGTGGAAGAATTTGTAGTTTGTCAATTCTATTAATTATATTGATTTGACTACTATCCTCATACTGCCAACAAAATTAATATTTGACTATCTACCGCCAGCCAAAGTAGTCGGTCAACTTGTGACTATTAAAAATACGAAAACTACTTTTAATTTTAAATGATCACTTTTAATGGAAGGTCAGAATTATTAATGTCATTGACCGGCTAACATAACAACTGAGATATCAAATTAATTCGGTTATGAAGTTAAAAACAGATATTTTAACACGATTTTATCTTTGAATTACACGCTCTAAATCAAACAAGGCTACAGTATAGTAATTCTCATGCTGAGTTCAGATACAAAGCACTGGAAATATTTCTTCAATACAAGTCCATAAAAAACTAACATTCTTCGTATACCTACACAAAGGAAGCAACATACAGGACAATTAATGGATATTTCCTCATGCTCCAAATTCTTACATTGAGCGGTGACGGTGAGTCAAAGCGTAGGAGATGAGGAGCCACCGGTAGTACTTACGTTGTTACCATTGTTACTTACTTCTCCTAATGATAATCGGCTTATTGTAGCTGTCATTTTATTATCGTGGAACACGGCACATACAGCGAACCTTGAGGTCCAATTTTTTGAAGCACGCAATGGTCAATTGTAACCGCACAGTCTGCGATTACAACTTAAAAGCTACCACATTATATTTTCATTAATCAGGGGGGAAACATTATTAGTAGAAAATGAACACATACGTTTGTAAAAATAATACAGTTGTGTACCCATTGAAGTTTAGAATTTAATCGGCCATTTTGAAGTGGTAAATTGTAGTAGACTCGTCCCAAAATGGAATGCTGTCGATCTTGCTAATTAAGATTGCGTACAAATTAATTCGCGATAAGTAGAGATATAAATTCAACTTCCTACAGATTTATTTCTATTACCAATCTATATACATATATGTACCTACTTCATTAGATTCTTACGCAGATATCTATCATTGTACCTAATAGAATTAAATAAATCCTTGCACCTGCTAGATACAAGAAACTAAAGCTCAAATCTATAGATAACTATCTATACGCTGCGTAATATAGGTACATAGATAAAACGTTGCCAAGTCTGTCGTACGATAAAACATTAGGCTGTCGTATCGGGAAATTAACTGAAACGGTCACAGGGTTAACTATGAAAAGTGGATATCTAGGTGCCTACGTACGTATGGGCTTGACGAGGTCGATGGGATACCTACCAGTACCATATCATACGTACGTTTAGATAAGATTAGATTATCACTAGTAACGTATACCATATTCATGAAATGTGTTATTGATTTTTATTTTTGTGAAGGTTTCTGATAACTTACAGTTAAAATATCGAAACTAGTGTTTTTCATGAATATGAGGATAAAAATAGAGGCCATAAGTGCAAACTTCACTAAAAGGTTTTCTGCAAGTAGGTAGGTCAAAGAATTTAAATGCAAAAACCGCTAGCTATAGTAACAAATGGTAACAGTGTATTTATACAATGTTCAGCTCCTTAAATACAGTACAAATATCAAGGCTTCGTCGTTACCTAGTTTTTAGTTCGTATTTTAAGGTGAATGACTCGGAGACAGCTGCTCAAATATGACATTCGAATTGGTCTTCTTTATGGTTTAAAAACATTCATAATATTATCATAATGACATTCTAAAAACAATGCTTGAGTTATACAGTATAAATATTGTAAAATTGGGACTAATATCCAATTTACAAGTCGAGCTACAAAATCAATCTTTATGAAGAAGAAGAATTAGAGGAACAACAATGACTGCTGAGCATGAGGTCCTGGGTTCGATTCCCAGGTCGGGCAAAGTGTTATTGGGTTTTTCTATCAGGAATTTCTCGTTTGATGAGAGTAGGCTTGCCCCCTATTACATGGGACTTGAACATAACTGCCGAAATGTGGGTATACCATTAGATACACTGCCTAACTCTTCGGGAATTACAGGCGTCATATTTTATGTTATGTTAACAACTTACGTTGTGGTTCAATAAAGATCTAAAGATACATAATTACATACCAAACTAGCTAGCTTTAGCCTCCGGAACTAGCTCTAACTTGAATGTTCTCTTAATTTCAGAAAACCGACAAGCGGCAGTATTTCCGTCAATGGCCGCGTACGGAATGAAAAAATGTTCAGGCGAAGATCATGTTACATTCTACAAGACGACCAAGTACAAGACATGCTCACAATACATGAATCACTACGCATAGCAGCGGATCTCAAATTAGGAAATCATATAAGCGGTCAACAGAAAAAACGACGCGTAAGTGTTACCTACAAATTCAATAAAAGATTATTTCAATACTTATCTAAATTGATTGCATCACGCGTGTTTCGTATCTTTTGAGGTCGAACCATAATAATATTAAAATGTTAACGACTTTAAAATAATCATATCAGTCATAAATGCTAACTGTACCATATTACAAGGGCCTATCGATAACCAGTTTAAGGTTATTGAAGGAATCTAAATAAAACGCTAGATAATTATTAAAGACTCCTTTAAGGCTGTCGTTATTTATTTAGTACTTATTGTTTTATTCTTGGCAGTTTCAGTTCTGTCGTTTACAGCAAACAAAAGGACTTGGAAAAGCTTACCGAGGAAAGGAGCAAGTTTCTACGACTTGCTCCTGCGACCTATATCATAAAAAAGTGGATTTTAATCGAGCCGCTTATCATATTTTATTATAAAGCAAAATGGCGACAGCCTATATTTTATTGTGTGTAAAGCAATTAGCATAACTTGATACTTTCAAAAATAATCACGTTATGTAATTGTAACCGAAAATTTATTTATTTGTCTACTAATAAGGTAGCCTAATTATTAATCTTTTTTTCAGGTAGAAGAAATAATCGCAGCCCTTGGTTTAAGTAAAGTAAGGAACACTAGAGCTGGCAATCTGTCTGGTGGACAGAAGAAAAGGCTAGCAATAGGTCTGGAATTAATCAGTGACCCTCCGGTCATGTTCCTAGACGAACCTACCAGGTAAATGGCTTTTATATGTCAACTACATACAATATTCAATTGCACGACAAAGAAAAGTAAAGTGGGTCTGTACTTTTTAGTTGGTGGCCTTGACAACCAATAGCATCGTCCCACTACTTCCTTTCGGGTGTGGCCAGAGGTGACTAAGGCACAGTATCGTAAAAATACGAAGCAATGATAAAAGTATCAAATGTAGCTGGATAATATTTTGCTCATGGCCACTGTAATGGTGAGGATCATCCTTCCTTGGCAACAGGCTTTGGAAGCCGTCTAAATAAAATAATTATATTATTGTTAATAACAGTCAACAGAACGCGGTCTAGTTCTATTTATAGTATATCAACTGTCTACAAACTTATCATTAACAATGAAAACGGGATATTTACCATGTTTACTATTTGTTTTGAGTTCCCGATATTTCGGCGCTGTTGCAAGCATGATCATGGATAAACTGAAGTTTCTGCGGGGTGGTAATATCGGGAACATGGTAAATATCCCGTTTTCAGTATTAATGATAATGTTAGTGTCCATGTCAGTTTAAAAACATATCTACAAACTGCTCTCAAACAACACGTTAATGTCATATGAAACATCTAAAAGTACAACTTAGGTAAATTCTACTAAAATAACGTTATCAAACACAAATCAAAAGGATTAGTTGAGGAATTAAATACCTATTCTAGATAACGACACACGATGTTTAGATACTATATTTAATTAAATTATATTGTTTGAAAGATGGTGTAGTGTTTATTTTAGCACGCGTGCTAAATATCACACGACAGCCACGTTTATAATGAAATGACTCAGTAATTATGAAATTAATTGTAGTGAACTTTATATAGTTCAATTACAGTTGTAACTGAAATTAGTAAGTTGAAGCATTTATTTATTACCAGAATTAGGTACGCTATCCGATCACAAAGTCTCATAATTATGCGTGACTTCACGAAACCGGTAAACTGAAAATAAATGTTAAGTAACATAATATCACGTCTCCTTGCCAAAACTATTTACCTATCTGTTGATATTTTAATGATAACATTATCTTGATAAGAGGTGAGACTAAAAACATTGTAATTTAATCCAATATTTGGCATTTACATCAATTATACCTATTTATCGTTCATTATTACAATGTAACGTTCATCAAATGCATGAGTCTTACAAAAATATGAGTGAAACTTATTTTATTTCAATAAATTATATTGTATACTGTAGATTGAATTTTCTTTTTATTGCCATGATAGCCTGACTTTTGAAATAACCAGATATGAAAATATTATCTTAAGATATTTTGACTACCTACCTACAATTGTATTTAGGAATTCTACCTATAACATTTAGGTAATGGTTTTTTGGTTTTTCATACAATTCGCTGAAGAAAACTGTACTTGCGTTTGGAATCCGTGATATTCCTAGTGCAGGCTGCATGCTTTATGAGAGTGTACTTACTAATGTTAGAAATCGTTATAAAATGACTGACATCCGACTGTTTTTCGAATCGGAAAAATAGTGAATAATCTCAAAGAGTCTCCAAGTAATGTCAAAGTAGTAAATGATTTAAGTATGATGAATATTTCGTTTTCTTGTTGAGATTGACCCTTTTTCTTACACTGTGAGGCAACTTTATGTATGCTTATTAATTAGAAACATAAACCAAAAAGTCCAAGAAACAAAAACCAAAAACTTCAACCTAAATATGTCTTCTTTCCAGTGGGCTGGATAGTTCAATATCGAAGCAAATAGTATATTTACTTCACCTTTTAGCGCGGCAAGGGCGGACGGTGGTGGTGACGATGCACCAGCCGTCCGCCGCACTCTTGCACATGGTGGACCGCCTGTATGCTGTGGTGGCGGGCCGCTGCGCCTACGTTGGCTCCGTGCCGCAGCTGCTGCCATGTTTAGAGGAAATGAACTTGATGTGTCCGCCCTACCATAATCCTGTTGATTTCTGTAAGTATGCGATTTGGTTTTGGTCTGAATCCTGTAGTGACTTAGCTTTTTAACACCATCATGGTCAGCATCACCTTTCAGTCAAATATTACATAAATTTGAACACCTTCATATTCTTGCCCTTATCCCTTTTACCGCTATTCTCCGTTGTCAACCGTCACGTTATCATGCACTCCTTTAACTTTCATATCATCCCTCATACCATTACCATATTAGATCTTTCCTTGCTGGCTTTTATAACATGTCTACTTTTATTTATATTTCCCTAAAATTCGCTTGTTACTTATTGTTTTCTTTTTACTATCCACCTAAATCTCTACTACCAACATTAGAGTTATACGAATAATTTATTCGTAGTATATACAGCATACTTATAAACCGGTCCTCACTTCGGAACCCGGTGTGTGTTGTTTTGGTAGTTTTGGATATTTAATATCATAGCAACACTGCAATATGGATGGAAAGAAGATTATGTTATGCATACTTTTGTTATTTATTGATTTGACGTATTCTAGAAATCCCATATGGATTTTTAGTTTTATTAGAAAAATAAATGCAGATAGTTTTGAACACTAAAACAACATTTTTACACAAAATGTTAAAGAACAGACGGATGTTTTACAAAAGATTATATTCTGTAAAAAATCTTAATCACACAGCCGATGAACCAACAGCTGTTCAAACACACAAAATTATGGTTACATTCCAGCATTTATATTAATTCATACATAGCGATCATTTATACGAATCGTACGTACTATTCCACTAATCAACTTAATTAAAACGATTGTCTTCAATTTAGACTAGCTATATTCAATTTTTTTTGTTTTTTTCAATATACCTTTTTTTCTTTTCAGTAATCGAAATCTGTGTGGAAAACGCGAGTGACCTCGTAGAGAGCTCAGGAAATGGAAGAAATAAAAGATGGATTTCAAACGTATCTCATGAGACTGATAGTAATATAATAGGTACGTGTTACTTAAATACTAATAACTATACGTTAACTAATAATACTAACTGAAACTTGGGTAGAGATTATATCTGGTTTTTGTAAATCGGATAAGCAGTACAGAAGCTGTAAATGCTCTAGCGGACAGACAGACAGACATTCTGTTTTACGATATGTAAGGATGGCAAGCAGTGGCGAAGGTTCCATACAACTCGGATTCCAACCGGCTTGCCTTTGAAAAATGGCACAGTCGGTATTCAATAGACAAATAATATAATCACATTAAAGATAAGTACTCCGGCTTAGCTCTTAAAAAATTGACCCTTCGCTACTGATAGCAAGTACATCTTCTGCGATTATCCTACGGTATGCAAACCATGTTAAATCCTTGAACCGATGACTATAACATTGGCATGTCGCCCTATAACATGATACGTACGGACTTCGTTCAATCAGACTGAATTCATTTAAAAAAATATTATCATATTAATAAAAACCCCATACGATGAAGTGATAAAACAAGAATTTTATTAGTATATTCCAAGGCTACAATGACGAATGCCAATAATATTATTTTTATTTCTATTATTATCATCAAACAGAAATAGATGAAGTTACTACAGCATGACACTATTGCTGAGTATTGTTTCCTTTCCCAAAGAAAGATAAAATAAAGATGGTTCATTGAACATCATTCTAATGTTCCTTGTAAATCCTTTTTCAGAAAAATCTAATTTAGCTGCGTATGACGAGGTTTGCCTGACGATGCTGCCTCCGCCCAAAGAGGACCCCACTAGTAAAATACTATTAGCACTAAAGAGCACCTACACTACATCGTTTATGAAACAATTCACCACACTCACAAGGAGATCACTATTGGTAAATTAGTCTTATTTATATTATTTTCCTATCTTTGAGTTACTTTTCGCCGACTGTAGTAATAACTGTAATTTTAATAACTATTCCGAAATCAAAATCGGAATACCGTTAACCGAAATTCAAAAGAAACTTCTCTTTGTGTGCGGATACAGAAAAACCAGTTAACAAAATAATTACCAAATAACAGTAATTCAATGATGTAGTAATCATTTTAAAATTATATGCTTTGGAGACGTTTCGTTTGCCTTTCATTTCTTGTGAAAGCTCTATTGCGAAATAAGGGCACTGCCCGTTATCTTTTGCAATCAATGCTAAGTTTTTGGTTAATTTTCTGACTCATTCACTATTAGGTATGTATCTAATCTTAAAATGTATCTTCTAGCGTGGTTTTGGTTTCTTAAAAATACGTTCTTATAAGAACTGTAAGAGTTGTGCATCCTTCATCTCTGTGTACTTTTAAATAAGTAAATACAAAAAATAATAATCATGATAATTATTACATCCTTTCGTTTCCAGACAATATGGCGAGACCCGTCGTTCACACTGATGACGACGGGCATCCACTGCGCGATGGCGCTCTTCATCGGCGCTCTGTTCTACAACATCGGACACGACGCTAAAGACGTGCGCAACAACTACAACTTCTTGTACTTCAGTCTCATGTTCCTCATGTTCACAGCTTTCAGTGCTGTTACTATCAAGTGTAAGTATATTTACTTTATGTAGGTTTAGTAAATAAATTATCAATTCTTTGGTTCTTTCTTAATTGCCACTAGAACTGTCAAAGGTTTGATATTGCTTTCTAGAAGGTCTAAAAATTCTGATAAACTTATAGATACCTGAGTCAATGTACTGAAGAAATATTGCATAGGGATAGTGTTTTTATGCAAGTCTTAATTTTAACCTTATTAGCACCTTGAAGTAGAGTGCAACAAGTTAAATGTTTTGTAATGGTTTCACGTACGCATTCATTTTCGTCGGTGAACTTGAAACAAGAAGCTGTTAGCAATTACGTCTCTGACTCGGAACGTTATTAGGTCAAACGGAAGCTATAATTGAATAATTAAAATTTTATTTACACGATCAAACTGCAATGTGTAAACAGAGAGAATTGAATAACGTACTACATTGTTATTGTTTACTTGTGTATGTGTGTTTCCTACCAATAATACGGCGAAGTATTTTGAAATTGAAATTGATACTCATATTAATCTTATACGCTCCACCAATAGACTATTCTCTACCGCATTCGTGTTACTATTCCTTTGTTCTTACAACTACTTTGATTCCCATTACAGTTAGTAGGTACAATCTCGCCCAGAAATATGTATATCTAACGTGTTTGTGATTCTATCAAACCTCAAATAACTTCTTCTATCGCTGCAATAGTTTTAAAAATACCATTCCCTCCCTTCTCGACAGGAAGACAAATGACAATTCAATTTCTCACTTCCAGTTCCCGAACAAATCCCGGTGATCCGTCGCGAGCACTTCAACAGGTGGTACACGGCGGGAGCATACTACACGTCGACCTTAGTATCGACGCTCCCGACTCAGACGGTGTGCACGCTGTCTTACGCGTTCATCGCGTACTGGCTCACGGGACAGCCGAACGAAATACAACGGTTTGCTGGATTCTGTTCCGTACTATTGCTTGTCTCCTATGTGGCGTTGTGTAAAGGACTGCTCATGGGATCATTGTTTAATGTCAAGGTTAGTTGCTTTTAAAATATTCTCTTAATGTATAAAAATTACGTGTCATTATGTTCGTTAACGTTAATCTCCGGAACCACCCAATTAATTGTAATATATTTTTTTAATGAGTATTGTTGGTTCCAGCTTGAAAGATTAGTTTTGGACCCGGTGCGGGTCGCTAGTATAGTAATATTTTTGCTAACGTAATGTTTATAGTCGTAACACAGGCTACCTCAAAGGATCAAGATATGTGAAAATTATTATTGTTTGGCTTATCACAGTGTTCTCTCATTTCAGAACGGAGTGATATTTGGCCCGTTCTTCATAATGCCGTTCACGATCTTCTCTGGCTTCTTTCTCCGTTACTACGACGCGCCGGCGTTCGTGCGCTGGTTGTTCCAGTCTTCTTTCCTGAAGCACGGCCTCGTCGGCCTGGTGCTCTCCATCTACGGCATGGACCGGCCAAACCTCGAGTGTTCAATATTGTACTGCCACTACGCATACCCCTCACAATTTCTACAAGACAACTACATCGTCGGCGAAAGATTTTCCATGCTATATGTTGCATTAATCTCTATTGGCTTTATTGTAAGTGTATTAGCTTTTCTAATACTAAAAGTAAGGTTAAAGAACAAATGGTAATGTCCAGAAATGAAAATGTATTGAATTAATAATAGCGATTTTAAGACGAGATGTGAAAATTTCGGTTTCTTACTGAATATGACAATACAACTAGTCGATTTGTGGTCGCGAATCATAGAAGCATTATTTATTTACCATATTTTAACCAAACGAGGTTTTTACAACGCAACGTCGTAAAATGGTGTTCATAGAAACTGCGTGTTTCGAAATGGTTTAAGGTGTTCCAAAGTTTTAAAATCACACATGATGTACCTAATAGAAATATATGTTATGATGTAATAAACAAATTTTAACATACTGTCAAGAACGATGTAAAAATATATTTGTTGCAGAATTGAGAAATGTCTAATCTGACATACAAATAGACTGTACATTACAAGATATGATAGACATTCCATTGTAAATATTGTATATTTTAAGTGTGTGAGATGGGATCTAAACTCATGAATTTTGTCCAATCATCAAGAAAATACGTATTACCAAAAATATTTTCATTATTTTGTCCACGATCATAGCATGCTGTTATGTTCTGTTTTACAAGCTCAAAGAAAATGAAACTGTTACTCGTATAAAGCCTTTTACTTTGATTTTGTCCTTCAGACATTATAAAATTCTAATAATCAGATTTACCAAAACCTTTCGACAACGTTAAAATCTTTATGCTTTTCCAAACTTGATATAACTTTACTCATCAGAACCAGTGTTTGGATTAATGTTCAAATCTGAAATAAAACAAATATCACCTCATGGAGTACATCAAGGTAGTATTTCTGGCCCAACATTGTTTTGTTTTTTTTTTAACAATTAATATCGTTGCTTTATCATAACATGCTATACTGTCTCATATGAATGGTAAAGCTGTTGTAAAGTACTCAAAAGAATAACAGAACAAAGGGTTACTATTACTACTAGCGGGATAACAATTAAGAATATAAATGTAAATAAAACTATAAATGACAATGGGACTTTATTTAAATGTTGAATAAGACACCAGTTTTACCTTTTGTGAATATTTTTTATATTATTATTATTTAATGTATTAGATTATACATGGGTACAAAAATACTTTATGAGGTATCCTCGCCATATTTCGAACATTTCAACATTTTTGATTTATTTTTTATATGATATGACGGAGAAGAGGTTACCTGAACGTAGTAAAACTGTGTCAACAAAATATTTAATATATAATTATCAGTATCCATTTTTTTAAGAAGTTTGTTAAAGTCGCAAATTTATCTTTTGCGTTAAATATGTTTTTTACCAAAGTCTTGCCATAACGTTTATTAGTGTCATATAATATTATAAATGCAATGGCATTTAAATAAAATAAGAATGAATAAGGTATTCATAGATAAGTTTTTAATTAACATATAAATTAATTCGATGTAACTTGTCAGAAATGCAACTGTTGTGATACGTATCAAAAGTTGTGTTAATGTGTAACATTTTTATTACAAAAAAATATTGGCTCTGAATGAGCAAATATGAAAAGAATAAATACACAGCTAATTGTAAGCAGCATTTTAGTTATTTTTATTCCGTTTGAGTTTCTAAAATTGTGTTGAGCTAAAATAATATCTATGTAAGCTATAGAGATAATCTAAACAGGGCTCGAAAAGGACATAATTAAATGAATGTAGTTAATTTTCTCCTTGCTGCATTTCTGATAGATTTACAACTAATTTTTAGAATTGCATAAATAAACGTGTAAGATAAACATTAAAATTAAAAATGTAAATAAATGCGGTATGGCCGTGCGAATAAATAATGAAACTTTGTAATTATTTTATTTTATTTCAAAAAACCTCTTGACACTTATGTTGAGGACCAATTATCATCATGACGCTGAATTATGCTACAACTAAGTGGGCGCATCCCTTCTTTACGTTACAGTTATCAATATTTTCACGTAAAACGACTACCTCACGTCTATTCTGTGGTGAGGATTTAAATGTCCACCAAAACATAATTCAAGAGAGCAATAAACCAGCTTCAGTTTGTTTCTACAGATTGTTGTTGATAAATAATACAGTTGATCCAAATACACTGCCTTGAGGGACACCAAATACCTTAATGGTGGTAAGCTTATTCAAAGGGAAATAAGGTGTATCGAAGTATAAATGTCCTTGCATAAGGTGGTCAGCATTACCTTTGTTTTCAAATTTCATGCTTTATTTTCTATCAAAATGATAGCAAATAGATTCTACAAGTTAGGTACCTATTAAAATTTTACTACGCTTTCATTTAATTAAGTTCCACTCCTAAAATACAACTTAAACAACCGAGGGTGGATGATCTTGCTGTGACACTGCTTTCTACAATGTTTTTCGTGTTACTAGCTGTAACGTGTATGTATTACCTACATTATCAGAAAACGCGATATAAGTACGTGATATTTAAATCTTAATCCTTGTGCAGTGAATATTTTGCTCTAAGCTTCAAGTCCAATTTATCGTCAATAATTATCACACAGGACACTATCCAAATTATAATAAATTAATAAGCAAAGATAAGTAACACTGGCCATTATTGTGTATCTAGCGATAAATAATTGTATGAAGATAAATATAACACCAGTCGGTGTTCCAGTGTCCAGTAAAGTCTGCTAGTAGCGACTTGCGCGTTGATACGAACAGAGTCCCGCGGAGAGGAAATCTCGCGGTCTTGTGACCGACGAGCGCCTGCAACGCACCAATTTTCCAATTCCGCGCTTAATACGTGATAATCATTACCATCCGTCCCAGTTCTTGATATACCTACTAAAATAACGAAATTAGAGTTGAGTGCCGAGATGGATGTGGAAGCAGTTCGTGATGACATTAGTGTCGAAGATGGGAGTTTCATTGTTTACAATGATATTGTGTACTGCGTCAAAAGTAAATCAAGTAAGTGGCTAGTTGTAGAACTTAGTGATAAACAAAATTATGATTCATTCAAATCTTCCATCGAGTTACCCCATCTACCTAGACGTCCCTTACGTGTCGCAATTTTAGAATAGTTTGCTAAAGTACCTGTGATGAAAAGTGTGTGAAGGTAATCAAGTTCTTGTTGAACGTTCGAATGGCTTTGTCAACAAAATATATTCTGTTGCGATTCTGTTAAAATATTTCTAGACTAGAATTGCATCTCCTTCGGGTTCAATCTTTATTTTGCAGGTGCCTAGTTTCTGTTTATTAGGTGAGTCTCATGTAGGCGGTATTGTTTACTACTCTTTCTCTGTCGTACTATGTTTAGTTTGGACTTGGAGATTTCCGGACATGAAAATTGCATCAGTTAAGAATATATCGTAAGAACTATGAATTAAAAATCACGTTACAAACTCAATAAGTACAGAGTGTTTTTAACCTGGAACTATTCTAAACAATCTAACTCAGCCTTAGACAAAGTAGATATAAATATGCAAGTAATTGTACTGAGGTACCATGATGACGACTTACTTTTAATCCACATTATAGTGTGTAACATTAAAGTTTATCATACTACAGATCTGCATAACAGCCTAGCCCTCTAACCCCACCGGTTGTTACGAATGTGTGGTCAAGTTACTATTTTTACACGCGTTAAAACTGTTGCAGCCATTGTTATAGTTGCAGAATTTATTGTTTAGTTTTTTATAGTAAATGTTTCACCTAGATATAACAAATCATTTTTCATGATTGGTCCAGGTTCAGCAGTTTCCTCTCTCCAGCTAAAACACTAAGGAATTGGCGAAAGGAGGCCGTTTTGGGGGACTATCTAGTGTAATTTCTAACATCATGACGTGCTGACTATCAGACTAATTCCAATAAATACCTAACTTTTGATTTTGATTTTAATTTATGCTAATCTTAATCCATATTATTTTTACGGAAACCAGCTGATTCCGTGCCGTCACTTGCAAGGAGACATATTTATAAGTACATGCTAATCAATTATCGATGTAGATATTAAAATAATCTACAGTAACAGATGCAAGGAAATCACTTTATAATTAAATTATGGAGATTTTAATATTCATACAATGTTTATCAAGCGCGTATCTTTTCCCAGTAGAGTAGACTCGGAGATAAGGTAAATTAATGAATAAATCTCGCGCGAACAACATAACATGACTGCACCTCACTTATCAAGTACCTATTATATAATACAATTGCAACATTTCACTGAATTCATCAACAGTAAGTAGCATATGAATAGATTTATATACACTACTTTAAACCTCTTCGCAACTTGATTGGGCAAAACTTCCCGATACACTACTGTTTTTTGGATATACTGTTTGTTGCACTGGGGCCTGTGACTTTGTATTTTTTAGCGTAATAAACAGCGTGAACCATAAAAGTGAGACAATCAAATTGAACAACTTCCTCCATAGAACCACAATGAAAATTGCGAAAAACAAATCAGCTGTCCCATACATTTGGGTCGAGTAGGTATTTAAATTATTTACTGGACAGCTGATTTTATGTTTCGCGATTTCCATGGTGATCCCATGAATAAAGTTATCTAGTGTGATGGTCTGAATCGCACCCTGAAATATGACCACACCGTCCTGTTATACGCTGCAGACTTAGTAGGTACCATTCGCGCCGACTACTAGCGCTTTAATAATCTTTACTTGTAGGTTCTTGACTTTTTAAAATTGAAAGAAAATCTAGCAGTTTGATTTGGCACCACTAGCCACTATTGCACTATATGAATATAGTTTACAGGGTGTAAACAGACCCTTCACATAGCCGTCAACCAATAATTCTGTACATCAAACTAAGTAAATTTATGCAAAAATTATTGCTGGGAAACGACATTTTTTTTTGGGGTGAAAAATTACATTTTACGGTAGGACTCGATGGAAAACACTCAAAGCATTGTGCCGATGGATGGATTGAATAGTACGGGGGTCGTGGAGGTGTGTAAAGTAAAAATCTTACATTAAAAACATCTATTTAAAACAACAATATCTCCGTAACTAGAAGGTTCCTAGGTATGGTCTAGAACAAAAAAATTTTCGCAAAGACGGGGAGAACAAAACGGGGGGCCTTTCGGTTATGTTAAGGGTCTATTTACACCCTTTTGGTTTATCTATAAACTTATCTTAATTGTTATCGGAGGGAACATAAGCAATGTTTCTATTGTCAATGTTGTTGGCTTGCCTAGAGCTAACTAATTACATTAGACTGGGATACTCCCTCCTGACTCAAAGTTGAATATCTTAATTACTAACAGATAGATATTTAATAGATTCAAGCCAACCAAAAACTAATTAGTGTTCTCATATAAACCAGTGAGAAATTACACTTTTTATTTAAAGGAAAACTTCATAACTTGTGGAGTTATTATAATAATATATTTTTAGACTTTAAGGTCTTGTCCGGATTTGGGTATTACAAAAATAAACTGGTTGTATTCAAAACGTGTTTCCAGCTTTTAAAGTTTAACACTGCACGTGATATAAATTATTGAGCAGCAGATATTTTAAATCCGTTTTGGAAACCGCATCATGCGCAGGATTAGCTCAACTCATAGACGCGCATGTTTTAATCAATGTAGTCACTTTTATGTATTGGTGAGTCAACTAGAGATACATTTGAGTGTTAATAAATATTTTTCAATACACTTTCTCGAAAATTAGTTCTTATCGCACTACTATTAGGTTCAACATGCAACATGCAATGTATTTCAACATATGCATTTTTAATATTTTTCCGCACAAGTGTGGAAATAAACATTTTCAAAGATAACTAAACTTATAATAAGTCCAAATAGGGTTCAATGGCTATAGTCATCGGTGATTGTTTTTTTTTTTTAATCTCTGTAAAGAGATGTGCGTCTTTACGGCGTAAATTTTTTTTGAGTATTTAAATAGTGTTTATAAATAGAATATTATAGATAAACTTGATTATTTAACAAATATTTACTTTTATGAACAAATTAACATTTATTTGTGTTCAAAATTCAAAAATATTTTTCATATTAGGCTGTTTATCTTATCTTTGCTTCTTCTTCCACCCGGCGAAAGCAAAGCACGGAAAAAAGCAAATTAAATCATAGTTTCATAATAATTCCTGACAAAAATACTTTCCGTTCTAATATTTTATTTCTTCGAAAGTATATTGAAAAACGTCGTTCTCGGCTCCCGAACAACCTCGCCTGCGGCTCGGGTGTTAATTCCACCACGATTGCAATAACAAAGTTTCCCCACTTACATCAAAATGTATAGTACATTTTGATGTAAATTTAATTAAGTCAGGAATTTACAAGTTAATAAGAGAAAGGCTTCGTCCTATTAGTATTTATTCGTAAAATAATTTGAAGGTACTCGTCGATCTTGAAGTAGCTGATTAACCGGAGTTTCAAGGATATAGAAGGAACCTTTATTACCTTTTCTACAGTGTGCAATTGTCGTCAGGAAACATTGGTAAACATTTCTATAGCGGTTTCTACTAGGCGGTGCCTACCGTGGCTAGTGCGATTGATAATAAGCCTCGTGAATACTTGCTCTTATGGTTATGAGAAACAAAAAATCATAACCATAATCGATATAGGTAAGGCAAGTTTGCAAACATTTAATTTTGTGTATTTCACAAACCTTTACTTGATTATTAACACTCTAAACAGGATATTTACCATGTTTACTGATTGATTTGAGTTTCCGATCATCCATCAGCAAAGATACTGCCAGCATCACATGAATCAGCGTAAAACTTCTTCCAAATATTGAAAAAATATCAACACTAAACCGCAATCACTTACAAAACTAATCACTATTATGTTTAATTAGTAATCAAATTTATGTCACAGCACAACAAGTCAACAAGATAATTTGACGGGTTTGTTGAGAACCCTTCTCTACCACGAGTGTGTACGATGCAAGCGGTACATTCATACCGCGAGTCAGTCGCATAGCCGCCTGCGCATTCATCGCACGCGCAAACAAATCAATATCACGATCGAAATAAATCATAACTTTACAACTTACAAGTACATTTAAAATCCTAAAAATGGATGTTGAACTTGGAAACCCTGATGAAGTTAAACTAAAATGTGATGTGTCTGTGTTCACGGATATACACTTTAGGATTCCTAATGGTAATGTTCTTTTTCTAAGTGAAAGTTTTATTTTGGCGGCAATATGCTGTTCGACTTACGATGATGTAACTGCAGTTGTTGCGGGTTACTTTTTCTAATGATGGCTGGGTTTAAAAGGTAGATTCATGAGCTAAAATGTAGCTGGTAAAGGATATACGATATTTATGTCAAGGCTATAAAATCACATCCACTGATGGAACATGAAGGCGCAGTAAATTCGTTTACTTTGAAGATATTTTCTTAATATTTTTCTTCATCAATGAGCTTATCGCTTTCTTCAATACCTTGGAGATTGTCCGGGTCTGTCTGTAGACATAATCATTTGAAGGCATTATCTGCTTCACCTTGTGCATCGTCGTTGGTACGTTTGGTGATTGACCAGCATAAATGTGCATTTCAAAACAAGTAAACAATTTTTTTTTGTCTGTTTGTGGTCAATACAACATTATCTACAAAATCTAAAATGTAGAATTCTGTATTCACAAGTTGGGTATAAGATATCGTGCGTAAAATGCAGCATGTATTTTACGCACTAATAAGTTGAAGAGTTGTTAACATCAGGCACTGGCACATCAGACACATTCAATTAGAGATTAGAACTCAGAATTCAGGTTTCTAATAGCAAACCTAACAGCGGTAGAGAGTTTATATAAACGAATCGAATGTCTGGTCATATAAATATGACTAGACATTCGATTCGTTTATTTAGTCAAAATCAAAACATTTATTTATTGCAAACTAAGTGTACAATGTGGTGTTATGTTAGTACTTATGACTTAGCAGCTATGCAGCTATTTACAAGCATTGCAATTTATCATCCGCCTGCCCTTATCATCCTAAATTAGGATGGATTAAACATTTTTATTACTTATGTCAATAAGAGCGAATTTAATACAATTTTTCAGGAATATTAATGTAATCCTTTTCAGGTAGGCAGGCGTCCTATATGTATTGTTTGTATAGGACAGATCGCTACTTTTTTTACTATAGAGAAAATCCGTTATTTTAAGCTAGACTCTAAATATTCTTTTACTGAGTAGAAACATTTTTGGATAAAAGTTTTTAAACTATCATAGTCACATACAAATGGGATATTTAAATATCCCGTTTCTAGTGTTAATGATAATTTTTGGATAAGGTTTATAGATTTGTTTTTTTTTGGAATATTGTCACTTATTAAAATCTGGTTACACATAAAAGAACTGGTTCTTTTTATTTATTTTTAAACTTTTAATGCTAAAATATTTCTACTACTGACTTATGTACGAATGTTTTAGGAGGAAGAATGTTCTAGTAGGAGCTCGTGGCTAAATAATAACACTCGGGTGGTTCTTCAGGTTAAGCCGCGCTTGCCTAGGTTGGTCCGTGGATGGGTGACCGCCCATTACATACCGAGTTTCCTCTGCGCCTCGGAATGCACGTTAAGCCGTTGGTCTCGGCTTTATTTTGTAGATCTTTGCCAGTCGTTGCAGGTAGTTAGTGACAACCAGTTACACCAAGGGGTATTTTATTACCCAGTACTAACTGGATTGTAGATGTTGATGGGGAATCGCTCCATGTAAAGCTGGTATTGAGCTCCATCTGGTTAGACTGGAATAGTTATTCGTGAAAGGATATAGACAGATGATTTGTGTATGAATGCATTCAACAATTGTTAGATACTTTCAGTTTCAGTTTTTTTTTTATATTAAATGGGCATAGTCTTGACCTCAATCTAGTCCTGAATACAGAGATGAGGTCGACGATGGAACGAGCTAACCCAAAAGAAGCCTATTAACTCGCGACTTAAATAGACTGCGGTCATAGTTTTTTATCTTAATCAATTATGCAGTTAGACAGAATGGCGAGTACAGTCTGGCTTTTTTTTTTTTACAGTCTGGCTTAGGTGCTACTTTCGTCAGAGGGTCGTCATCTTTAAAAAAGTAGGCATTTTTCAAATTACTATAAAAAAAAAATATTTTGATGAGATGCTTAGCAGTTTTTTCTTGGTTTCACTAAGAGTAAAGACCCGTTTCACCACCTACGATTAAATGCTCGTTAATTTACCTGTCAGGTAATTTGATAGAAATTTTGGTCCATTTCCGAATTTATTCGGTGAGTTGTGGCTACTCGGACATGGTGAAACAGGCCCTAATTCTTCTTCCCACCTAATATACTAGGAATTAGTGAAAGTCGTGCATTTAAGGGGTCTGGTTTAAGGCTTTTTAGACGTTGAAAACGTGCTGATTTTCAGCCTAATTAATATGAATAAAAGATTTGATTTGATTGTGAATTTGGTTTTTGGGATGTCAGTTGTGCAATTTTGATATTATTATTTGGTACAATTTTAGCTATTTAATTACTACATCAGTGGAACGCTTCATCTGGTTATCATTTAATTTGAGGCCATATTTTTTATTCCAGCCTTACTACGTAGGTCACATGTGAGTATTATCTCCAGAAACGATAATTACAACGTCATTTAACCAACATTTATCTATTGTTTTAGTTTACGAACCAACTTTGACGCTGTATAATGTAAATTATATTTAAAAGTTAAAAATAAGCAAAGTAACCAACAATGAGAATGAAATGAGAATTCCTTTAATTTTTATATTATTTAACTTAGACAAATAATATAAAAATTCTAATGACATTACCTTAATTTCCATCGAAAATTGTTAATGACTTGCAAACGACAGTTTAGTTCAGTAAAATTTACCAGACTAAAAATTAAACGATTTATTACGCAATACTAGTCCGAATTTGATAATCATGTTGCTATCCTCCAAAAGTCCCGAAATAAATATTCAATAAATCATCATCATTCTCTTACCCCTTATCCCAATTCATTTGGTGTCGGCGCAGCATGTCTTTTTCTTCCATACTTCTCTATTACTCGTCATCTCGCCAGACACCTCCTTTCTTGCCATATCATTCTTTACTCAGTCCAAATATTCAATAAATGCAGACATAAAAAATAATTATTCAGTAGATTCTTAAAGGTGGTTGGGAACCGATTTAAATAAATTCTATCATTATTTTTACACGGCTTTTTCACATTCTTTAACGTTAAGAGGAAATGCGGGTGGTCTTTTCTCCATACAAACGCTCTCGTCTGTTTTCTTTCTGGTTTATGACTTCAAAGCAATGATTTTTTACAGTAAAATAAATATCAACTTCTTCTATGTCTCTATGTTTTCCTTTTTGATGATACTAAAATTTGAAAACTATTAATGAAAAAAGAAAAACACAGGATATACCCTTCTTATTTTATTGGTCGAACATTGGAAGAGGAAACATTCGAGAGCCAAACCTCGAATTATGACTTTTTACTTAGGCTATTCAGTCGGATCTGCAGTTGTTCTTATCGCACCAATGTCGAAATCGCGCTCGCAGTGCGACAGCCCTGTAAGAATAAAGATCGTTATTTTCCAAAGCTGTTCCACAACTATTCTTCAATTTTCTAGAAACTATAACTCGAAAGAAGCTATAACTCGAAAACTATAAAGAAACGCGGAACATACAGGGGTATTTTCGGATACCCCGGTGCGTGAGGAATCATTTTTTATGACGTCACTTTTTAGACCATCCAGTATTTTAACTTTGTAAGGTGATTTTCACACGACGCGACGCCGCGCACCGATGCGGCGGTGAAGAAAGCGGATCTCACGTCGCATTAGCTTGTTTGTAATCCGTTCATACCTACCTCACGTACACCGCCCGACCGCGCAGACAAGCGGCTCAATCCGCTTCACCGCACACCTCGTCCGCGCGATCGGGCAGTGTACGGGTGACGAAGGCTAAGGACAATGTACCGATGCCCTTAAAGCACTATCTCTGAATTACTTAATTAATCTTTATTAATTCATATCCTTAACACGTTATTCTATAATCTTATTATCTTTGATCCAATGTTGCTATCAATCGCTTCTGATACCGTTGTTTGTACCAGATTGAATCTATGTTTTGATATGAATAGAAAAGGTAGTTTCCATGTTATTTTTTTATAACAAAGCCGGCTTTATGCAATTATGGCTTGCAACAACGCAACGGGTATGAAAATAATTCTGTTGACATTGTAGTTGAAGACTCCTGCAAATACTTGTAGTGACGTTTGCGCAATGTATGGAGATAACACTAAACAAAGGATTCATTAGGAAATATGTAATTATGTGGTTGTGGATTATTGTGTATTACCTACCACTTTATTGATTATTTTGAAGAAACACACTAATATTATAAATGCAAAAGAAAATCTATCTTACCTTTTTAGGACATTTCAGTTTTTTTCCTTCTACTACGTTCATGTAGGATAATATCAGGCCTCATCCTTGTCGGAGCCAGGAGCAAAAGTTATAAACATTCAACAAAACATAAGGCCCCTTAAAAAATCTCTCGGTTACACTTATGTAGGTACCTCATTGACATGCCAATTCAACCGGTTACGAACTTTTATTATTAATCCTTCGTAGGAACCTTTTTATTACCTTAATATACCGGTTCTTGCGTACTAAATCTATTTATAAAAATCAATATTTGTTCGTACCCTATAGACTCCTAAACTACTGAACCGATTTTGCGCTGGTTGTTCTACAAACCAGGAAAGTGTTCTGAAAAAAAACATTAAAAAAGGGATTGCAATTGGCATGCACCAACTAGTATTTAATACAAATGTTTAATCAAAATATTTATTATCTACGCCTCAAGTTAAAATCGTTGACTTTGTAAATCCGGCTCCAATCATTTTAGAACGTTATTATGTCAGAGATTACGCTGGCTACGAGTGTTAAATTGAAAAAGCAAATATTTGATGTAATGAAATAGACAAATATTTTCGTCTCCATATCCCCACCTCTATCTCATCTGCCAACTTGCTTATGTATAGAACTACAATAATAATAAGAATACAGCGTGAACCAGAAAGGTGTGGTCATATTTCAGGCGTGATTCAGAGTATCACACTAAACCACTTTCTTCATGGGATCACCATTAAAAAACGCGCCAAATAAATCTGCACTCCTTTCGCATATGCTATAGATTTGGACATCGGATTTCAAAATAATGCAAAGAGTTCATCGACAAACAGCGGCTCTGTCACGGATAAAAAACATAGGGTTAAAACTATGATTCAAGACAAGCATTGTTTACATGAAAAAAAGCTACTCTCCTTCAAAATATAATTTCTTATTAGTAGAAAATATTTGTGCTCACAAATATGAAGTAGTATTCTTAAACAAAACCACAACTAATAAATGCTAATTTCATGCATATATTCACACGTGACAGTATTGGTAATGTTGTTAATACGTAATGAACACTATAAAGTCACCGAACAACAATTGTTGAATAACCATTGATCGGAATGAGTAGCTCCATCATAGTTTAATACGAACCAAAAATATAATTAGATTGGTAAATACGTACTTACCTTGTTTGTTACAGCAAGCAAGCAATCATAATTAATACAGTGTGGAATGTTGTAATTGGACTGTAAGGTACTTTAACCGTTGTAGCTACAAGAAAAACAAATTTTCACTACCAAAAAATGATTCCAATACATCTTGTTTCTTTTTTTTATTGCACAATGGGCTCTTGCTCTTGACCTCGATAATCCATCGCCTGATGGGAAGCGAACAAAAACAACGGTTTTTTTTTTAAATTAACCTACTCTGTCCCACAGCTGGGCAAAGGCCTTCCTAAATTCTTATAGGGAACAAAAAACTCTGTGGCGCAAACTAAGGTTTGAGCAATAGAAAAGCTTAGTCGACTTGATAACCTCCTCTTTTTGGAAGTCGGTTAAAAAGCGGAGGCTCGTGGCTGGATAATAACAGCTGTTCGGGTCGATCTACAGGTTAAGCCGCGCTTCCCTAGATTCTTCCGTGCCTCGGAAAGCAGATTAAGCTGTTGGTCCCGGCTGTCAATGGTATATCTTTTACAGTCGATACGGGTAGTCAGTGGCCCGAAAGTCTGACAACCAGTCTTACAAAGGGGTATCGCATTACCCAGTACTAACTGGGTTGTGGGTCAAATAGACAGCCGCTCCATGTAAAATACTGATATTCAGCTGCATCCGGTTAGACTAGAAGCTGTTCTTAACATAGTTTTTTTCAAGGCTAGGCAGATGATGAATGATATGTAGAAATATCTTTTCCCAGTTGATCGGTTTATTATTAGAAAATGTATTTCCAAGGTTTCTTTTGGTCGTTTCAATCTTCAAACCGATCCTTCAATCCCTTAATCTGCTCCTTGGCAGACCCTAAGGCGGGGTCGCCATGAAGTGTTTGGGTCCTAGGGTCTATTAAATCAGAAAACCAACTCGATCGAATGTGCTTTAATAATTGCATAATGGGAATATTATTTTATAATGCGCATTAGAGTAAAGTACTTATTTAGCTTAAAATTATACTCATATTCTAAAGGACCGTACTTACTACTTTATGCACTATTCGGGAGCATACATACACTTCAAGCTTTAATATACATATAAAGGGTGTAAATAGACCCCTGACGAAGCCGAAAGGCACTTGTTCTCCCCGTCTTTGCGATCGTTATTTTGTTCTAGATCATACCTGGGAACCTTCTAGTTACGGAGATTTAAGGGGTCAAAGTTCCAACTTTTTCACATGTTTTTAATGTAAGATTTTTACGTCAAACACCTGTACGACCCCCGTACTATTCAATCCATCCATCAGCACAATGCTTTGAGTGCTTTCCATCGAGTCCTACCTTAAAACGTCATTTTTCACCCCCAAAAAAAAAGTCGTCGCCCAGTAATATTTTTTGCGTAATGTTACTTAGTTTGATGTACAGAATGCTTGGTGGACGGCTTCGTGAAGGGTCTGTTTACACCCTGTATATCTCTAAGCTCGTCACAAGTGTTGATGACCTCTTGCACAGTTTTTTAACATTCAGCATTTGCAAAACCTTTGTCAAGAAGTTGATGTACCTGGAGGAAAATTTCCATACAGTTGTCAATTTTTATTTAACCCTGAGGTCGTCACTATTGACGTGTAGGAACATCTTCATATACACAAATTTAAGGTTGTTGCACTCCCCAGATCGTTTTTTGCAACAGGATCGCTTAATTCTTGACCTTTTTTAAAGAGTCAGTCCGCTGACGCCACGTAGAATAATTTATGTATGTAGCTGCATCTTACTAATATGTCGAAAGGGACATCGACCGACGAACTGTTACCACGGATTCAGTACACATCATTCCGAACCAGATAGAAATTTTTAAACTGTTTTAAAAAAAAAATCAGCAGTGGTTCAGCATGCTGTACAGAACACGAGGTAACCGTTAGTGCGTCGACGAAGACGCTTTCTAAGTCCGAGTGGGGGAGGATTCCTCGACTCTTGAGTCGAATGTCGGCGTCTATTCTCACAGGTAACAATCAGACTTCTTGCAATTTTAATAATATTCTAATATCGTGTACTAAAAGTGTCTTTGTGATGGCTGGCGCTGTATCTGCTCGATACGAGAAGAGGACCGGTAGATGTGGCGACGCATGGGGGAGGCCTTTCTGTAAAAACAGAGGTCTTTTAGCTTAAATGATGATTACGATGATTGGTCGAGTGCCGCTAGTTGCACCACTATCATCTGCAGAGCTGCTAATGATAACAAGAGTCGAATAGTTCTCTGTTTGCATTGTGCACGTGCACCGTGAATCATAAATGTCCGGCACCTAATGCATCTATCTGATCAATGCGCAAGCCTTACGCGGGCTCATTGTTTGGACTAACCATAATCAGATGCGTACGACTTCATTCGAATTATTTTAATTAAGACACATGCATAAATTCACGCCTTGGATTGCATGGGGTCTCTCTAGCTCTTGCCTTAGCCTAGAACCACCACCGCCATCTGCTAACGTTCCTTACCGTGGAAGGGCTCAGAATGATGTGCTGAATACATGGTAACCGTTTTAGCGTCGGTGTTCCTTCCACTTTGAATAGGTACTCTTTTTGCTTCGTCCACGTTTATACATTCATACACAAAAAAGCTCGTTTAACTTTTATACTTAAGTTCCTTAAGGCCCAAGAGACAAAAATGTAACAACCCGATAAACGATACAACTTCAACAGTCAATTCCCTGAAAACTCTTGTCACAATGGTTCGGGCCGGGGGTCCTAAAGGCTTTGCTCTTCTTTTGTTTTCCGTGACAATCTTTATTTTTAGTGGTAACTAAAGTTGCAATCACTACCAAGCCAACAGTAGGTAGTGTATCGTCGTTGAAATCCGGTTTGATGATGGTAGTTCCAAAACTAGAGCGTAACCACGTATACCGCGTAGGCGCACGTACACACGGCCACACATCTAGCTTTACATTTCCAGTATAACATGCCTTCGCTTTGTATAGATTTTACGGACAATGAGAAATGCTCATAAACTGGTACGTACCTCTACGCGATATATACATATTTTCATCGCTAAAATTCACTACCTATATACAAAAGATAAACGTTATTTTAAATGATTAATATCACAAAAAAAAAACTCATCAATTTATTTGAAATGCATTAAAATATTAGCATTATTGTACCTGAAGTTGATAAATTATTCAACAACCTTGCTTTTACCAAATTCGTTTTATTTTGTTCCCACGACAGAAACAAAAACACAACCAAAGGAAGAAAATCACAAATAGTAGAAAACAAACGAAACTAGTACATAATTAAGTAACTATAAGAGATTAATTATATTTCTTAATTTATTTTTATGAAAAAAAAAAGGAACTTTAAAATGTTAAAAGCGTTGATAACACAAAATACTCAACAAGACATAACATTAAGATAGAAGAGCACAAAGGTACTGCTTTTGTTTCTTTCTGTTTGTTTTTTGTAATTACCTTGGCAGGTAGGTAGGTAAGCTTATTTTGTACAATCTATCTCACTATACTTTATATTTCAGCCCTTCTATATTTTTAATTGTTGTTTTGTCATGTAAATATTTTTATTAAGTAATTTTTCCCATCGGTTTAGTGAATACAATCCATTTTTTGTTAATCTTATAACTTTTTTGTAATAGTAACTTTTAAATGTCCTTTTATAATTAAGTAACGACTCTGCGAGTGCTGTGCACTTCTATAAGTATAGGTATTTAAGAGCAAATTCGGTCTGGCCAGTCATATAAGGGCACACGCAAGGAAATAGCATTAAAGAGCCGCCGTTACCGAAATCGGTAAGGAGGACAATATATATCTACTTTTATAAGTGACGATTTCACGAGACCTTAGGGTTGCGCCTCATTTAGCAGCACGGAATCGCATTTTTCTATGCCCCTATCCTTTTCTATCGCAAATAACCACCATTTGCTAAGGAGAGAAACTGAGCGTGCTACCGACCGCATCTCATGCACCCCACTCCCGCTCTATGTTCCACATCTAGACCATAGTCTAGTATAGCATAAGCATAATCAGCCTATAATGTTCCCACTTCTGGGACACAGGCCTCCTATCTATGAGAGGGAATGGGCTATAATCCACCACGCGGGCCCAGTGCCGTTTGGTAGATGTCACAGGTCTTCGAATTTTTGGTTTAAGGAGATGCCGGTTTCCTCACGATCTTTTCCTTCCCCGAACTTTTGACAGCAGTGGTGATGAAATAAATTACACAAAGTAATGCGCCTGGGTTCGAACCCACGACTTACTGCTCGCAAATCGGGGCCGCCACCACTAGGCCACCACTGCTCTCAGTATAGTATACTGCATTTATAATTTTCTGTTCAATAAATATTCCGTTTACGTCACTAGCAATGAAAAAGAAAAAACTAGAAAAACATCCTTGATTACTAAAATCGTAGTTTTATTGTTTATATAAATTTAACTACGTAGAATGACAACATCCTTCTTAAGACTGTTTACAACTTTGTAAGTTATTCTCCGTCGCACCGCGCACGTAATTAGCAGATTTAGATGCAACTTGCGTGCAAGAATGCACAAACTTAATCTACCTACTGTATTATATAATTCAAAATATTTTTGTTGAGGGCATCAACAATTGAAATTGTTTAATTGCCTTAAAACCTTCGGTACACACGGCGGCACATAAAACTGTACATTTCCAGTATAACTTGGCCTCGCTTTGTAAAGATTTCCCATACAATGAGTGATCCGCATAAACTGGTTTTGTATAGCTTGATTGGCCGTCGTGCGTACATATTAATTACACGAACAATAAAATAATAAAAACACTTGTCTTTAAACAACAGAAGATACGGACATCACGGACCTGTAAACGCCCCGCTGCCGCTGAAGGGCAAAGGTCACTTCTCAAATAGATAAAACAATGAGCAGTTCGGGTTAATCTCTTGAACATACAGTGCTACAAGGATCTTTTGCCACTCAAATGACGTTGTTGTTGTTGGTCAACATTGTGATAAGTAGTAGAAAAACAAGATGGCGGTGTTTGGTCAGATTTTGGCCACGGGGTTCAAGATCATAGCACATTGTACACCTATAATAAGTCTTAGCGAATTAACGATGTTTCTCTCTCTTGTCAGTGCTGTCTCAGATTAGCTTATATGTTAAACGGCATTTAAAAGTCATATTTATAACTAACCGGTCGGTAAATACCCAAAAACCCGTAACATAGGGCCTCGATCAGGAGGAATCCTAATATGTCTATGAAAGCTAGAGAAACCACGTCCAATAAAGCTGTAAAGTTTTTAATCATTATTTTATGAATGCATATTTCTACATTCATTTCTGATGCGCATAGGTATACATAAATGTTATCAAATAAATCCATTTATTTTTGCATGAATTGCAATCTTTGAATAACTTTACCTCAGAAGTCAACTCAGACACAGCCAAAACGGGCTACCATACGTTATTTAGATATGAAAGGAAATGATGACGCACAAATAGTTAGATTTTATAATGTCAAAGTCGCTCTCATAATTCGAACATTTGTGACATAACATATTACGTATTATTACCATTTATTGAACGGGACATAGGTATCCATATCAAAATACATTATCATAACTACTGAAACTTCCGTTTGATAGTAATAACAAACATTTTACAAAATATACTTTTGTTGTAGAAACAACTCACGCATGCCATACGAACCAGCGATAATAATTTAAATAACCTATTATATATTTACCCACAATGTTGTAATATCTTAATACTGATATCTACGTACTGACACATGTAATCCGAGATAATTCTATTACAAATAAAAGGATGAACATTCATTAACAGGTCAGGACAGGTCCACTCAAATCTGTGTGGTTATTTCTTCAAAAGACCATTCCAGACATTAATCTACATGGTCCTCATATGACTTGAGCAATGTCTGGACTTTAAAAGAGACGGTGACCTCTGAGTTTGTTTCGGATGTTTCTTCTCAGAGTAGTCAGGTACGAAACACCGGCCCCATCTAGTTTAAAAACATAACATATTGACATGTAAAAGTGTTTTGTAAACCAATTTACAGAAATAAATATGATTTATGATTTAAAATCATGGACTAGACAAGGTTTGTAAGACAATTACACTTGAGAATAACCTGTAGATGAATCTGCAGCGATAAGACAATTACTAATCACAATCTTACTTAAAATGCCAAATGTTAATTGCAACAATTAAGACTTAATTGTTGGTCTTGACTTAAGTGTAGACAGCTGCACACCTCTTGAGAAAGCGATATTTAATTATAATAGCATTAATTATAATAGCAAAACATAACATCACGCCTGTAATCCCCGAAAGGTTAGGCAGAGGTGAATAGCTCTTAGTAGATACACCCATATTTCGCCAGTTATTTTTAAGTCTCACGTAAAAGGGGGCGAACCTATTGCCATCACCCAGGCTCCAGGCAGGCTCCGTTACTGCTACCGAGTGAGAAACCCAGGACCTGTTGGTCCGCAGTCGCACTTGCGACAACTAAACCAGCGAGGTGGTCTTTAAAATTGGTACTTACAGAAAAACACAATGTTTATCGGTATAGGCACATTAAATAGTACCGAGTAAGCTTCCACCGAGTTTAATACAAATATCAAGAATCACAATACATTATATATACATATATACATTCGTCATCATAATTCAGCCATTGCATTGCCGCAACGACCAGTCCTGTATTTCTCGCATTCAACAGAATCCCACGATCTAAACGTTCTATCATCATTACACGGTTAGGATGTCGCTTTTCCTTAGTTATTAATATTCAAATTACAGAAAAGTTCCACCAGTCAACTAATAAAAAGAAATACCTAAGTATATAACTAGAATTCAACCAGTCGAAGCGGATAAAAACGTTAAGGTAAATAGCCATATCAATGACCAGTTCTTATAATTTAAAGTAAAAAGAAAAAATCCGTATAGTTATATTCACATCAATGTACCTAAGACTAGTTAATAGAAAAATCTTCGTATTCTCATACTTGGCCGTAGAGGAAACAAGAGTCTTTTTTTTCAGATGGCTAATCATCAAATGACCCCCCCACGCTCTGGGCGGAGCGGAAGGGAGTGTCAGACTTGTACTGACTAAAACCCATCCATGTTCCTTCTTTGCCCTTTGTGTTCCAGGGCCGCGGTATCTTTTTCGAACAGTCCCGCAGCCCTGGCAGGCAGAGTTTAGAGCCTTAAACATTACTTTCGGACATTGTCATTGGCTCCATACTTAAGTATTACAAAGGATAAAACAATAGGTACCGGTATATCAACAAAAAACAATCATGTCCTAATGCGGAGAACACTTAATTAGTTTGGGATATACACGCAGACAGTCATTGAACTTTTGTTCTTACATCCGTTGGCAAAGTCATGTTTGTAAAAGGTTTTTGATCATCGAAGCGATCTTTTAAACCTTTTTTTTTTGTTCACAGGAAGAAGTTGGAGGAAGAAACCAGACTTAGTTGATGATCCAAGTGATCCAAATATCATCCTTCGTGGTGCCTCGGGAGCACTCAGACCTGGGCGTATGACCTTCATACTAGGCCCTTCAGGAGCCGGCAAGACCACATTAATGAAAATTTTAGCAGGAAGAAAGTAAGAATATTGATGAAAATATTAGCTACCACTTTTATACAGGGTGGAAGGAACACCGACGCTGAAACGGTTACCACCACATATTCAGCGTCGGTGTACTTTCGAACTTGTATTAAGCGCCAGCTAGCGAGCGAGCGAGGCGGGCGAGGCATCGTTTCACGTATTTTAGTACTTTGGTTCACACCGCAAACTACTGAAAGAGCCGAACGAAGTATGAAAAGACCCTCCCCCGCCTCGCTCGCTTGCTCGCAAGGTGCAACCTAGCTAAGCTATGCACAACGCGTGTATCTAGGATTGCATAAGTCCGGAATTCAAAAATTAAACGCAAAGCACAATCCACAATATTATATTGTTGCAGTTGTTGTTTGTAGTTTATTGGTTGTATATGTAGTTTTTATTATTTATATTTTAGGCACACGGCAATTGTTTGGAATAAATGTTGCCCCATAGGGAATTAATAAACCTTTGGGAAAAAATCAGATCAGAGACGGTTCCCAGATCTATAAAAAAGAAAAGTCTGGAATGTCTTCAAATGTCTGGGATTCCCTCCTCCTCTTTTTAATAGATCTGGGAACCCTACGTGTACCTGGCTTGAAAAAAATGAATCGCATAGCTTTCTCCACATCCTGCATAGCAGTAGACGGTCCGACTTTAAAACTTATGGCTTTAATAATGTTTCGTAATTCACCGATAAAACACTAACTATCTAATAAAAAGTTAATTACTCTGGGTTTGTTGAATCCATGCTTCGAGCTTAATGATTGTTAAATTGTTCTTATATCTGATTTAACGTAAATCTGTGTCTTAACACACAAATATTTACACTCTCACATTCGCACTCACACATTTAAATTTACACACACATCTACTCACGCATTGAATTAATGCAGTTTCATCACCCTATTTCCACTTTTATTCGTTTGTTTGAATTTTGATTCAACGTTTTTATAAACAATTCATAATTTTTTAATGCTTGCAAGCAGATTTGCAGCAGTGCTTTTTATTGTCGTGATAAATTAAGACTTAATTATTGAATTTATTTAATGTGTATGCGCACATCTTCAAGGACAATTTTAATGACAAAGTAAGAAAAACGTTTATAAATATCTTAACAATTGAAGTCAAATCTCTAATCAGTAAATAACATTTATTTTTGAGTCATTAGTCATTATTAATTCTTTTGTATTAGAAAATAGACTAAAATTCCCTAACGATAATAATCTATTGTCATTTGTGCGTACCTAAAGTGTAATTATTTATTTTATGTGCATTAATTAAATAGTTAATTAGGTATTAATGAAGGTTATGAATACAAAAACTAAAATTAGGTGTTAATAGGAGGTATCTACCTACAGGAGTAGGTCCTAAACATAACGAATCCCATACACAACATAACTAAAATTATTGGACAATAAAAACTTTGCATATTGCTATTCTTAAATTGAGTAAGTCATTCATGTACCTTTATAAAATAGTATAATAATATCATTCCGTCATCCATCAAGAAATAGCCATAGGCTAGATAGGTACCTACATAGGCCTTTGTTTATCTCACTATTCTTAACGTCTTGTAAAGTGAGGTAACAAGCAATGCGTATTCAAAGCACATCTTTAGGTACAATGTTTCTAAGAATTCGTTCCTACAAGATATTTTCCTCCAGATTGACTAAAATATGACACAGTATAGTTACTTACAACATTGATAGTCATTTTGATAACTTAGTCCCAAGTTTTAAAACCTTTACGTAATACTGACTTTGTGCTACACGTTTTGCTGTTACTGTATTTTATTTCCTACTCTCAGAATTAACATAGTTTCTCCTAGGCCTACTAAAGCTATTTGCATATGTTACTATTTTTAATTATAGGTATAAAATCAAACTTTAAACCTATTTTTATTACATTTATAGTTTTGATTAAATTCAGATAGGTAGGTACCTATATTATTAATTCAAATTCATTTGAATTGCAAATTAATAATGATTTACTGGCGGGTTCCAAACAGTATTTGTGTTATTGATTACATTGTAATTACGCAAATGGCACTAGAGTCAATGTGTACTATGACAGACGGTTTTTATTGACACTATTCTCAGTACTCACTAGCTACTAGCTAGCTAGCTTACTTTTATGATCTAAGAAAGCTTGGACCCAAAAAAGGAAGAAAAACACCTCATAAAGGGAACTAACTCACCGCTTCTTTAATTAAAATCGGTTCAGTAGGTAACTTAGACGTAAACCCGTACAGATTAAAAATCTACGGTATAGGGGGTAAACGAAAACTAAAGTTGTATATGTGTGGGTTACAGATTTAAACTAACCAAGTCAAAGGCCCATGGGCGGCATAAAAACTCTAACACCAGTGTGTCGACGGAAGAATCGATAAAATAACAGATTTCTTTTGTTGATCTGTCATTTTGTCGATTCTTCCGTCGACAAAACCCTTTTTCTACGGCAGTTATGCTACGCGTGCAGGTTACGTAATAACCATACGAAAAAGTAGAAAGAAAGATTCTAACTTAATTAATTCGCAAAATATAACAAAGACCATTTGTTACAGAAAGACAGGTGTAACGGGTAGTTTGTACGGTGCAGGTCGTAGCTCAGTGCTGGTGGCTCAGGATACGACGCTCATTGACACCCTGACTACTGGGGAGACCCTCAGGTTTGCCGCCAGTCTCAAGCTGCCCAATATCTCCTACAGAGAACGTAGCAATGCGGTAAGTACGATGAAGTTCGTCCCTTGTAATCAGTAATGCTTAGTTGGATGAAGACCTTTCGACTTCTGACAGTGACTGTTAAACTGTCATAGATAATCTTATGATCACTGGAAACGAAGGTTTTAATGTGTTCACCGAGGCACAAAAGCCTCAACATGACATGTCACGTGTGAACTTTAGTCTCGTAGATCAATAGTTCGCTTCGGCTATTTAAGCGCCGCTCGGAGTAATTAATTCTTAAAATTATTAAAAAAAACCTATTTATTTTGGTTTTTTTATATTTAGAAATACTTATACCATCGAAGCATATGCATCGGTAACAAGCACAACTAATCAGGTATGAGTGGTTGGGTCTACGCCATTTTGTCTTTTGTCATTCTGTTACACAGCGGTCCTCCTTGGCTAACTTTATCTTAAATGTATTAGGGTCGGCTTTCGTCTAACAAGATGCAGCTGAATGCAGATGCAATGCAGAATAGCACCTATTTCACCTTGAGCGACTTCCACATCCCAATTATACCAGTTTTTTCACCTCCTGCAATCAGCATTACTAAAACTGCCTATCCAACTGTTTCAGATCAATGAAGTCACAAAGCAGCTTGGTATACATGAAGTCCTGAACACAAGAGCGGGTCGCCTATCAGGTGGAGAACGAAAGCGGCTCATCATCGCCTGCGAACTCCTCACAGACCCCACTATCATGTTACTAGATGAGCCTACCAGGTAAACCTAAGCTCGATGTACTTAAAAATAATTAGGTACTTCAAGACGATTGGTACACGAAACCACTAGTCCGTGCGGTCGTGCGGTGAAGCGGATCTCACGTCGCATTTATAGCTTTTATCAAATCCGTTTGTGCCTGACACGCGAACACCGCACGGACGCGCGGGCGAGTGACTCGCACCGCTTCTCCGCACGGCACACCGCCAATACATTTACTTAGCCTGTTAGCCACTTCCACCTGACCACGTGGACAAGCGGTGTCGTGTGAGAATTTTTGTCATAACACACAAACTTCAATTTTATCGACAAAATTAATTTATGCAAATTAGAATTTTATCGTTAATTTTAATGTCGTCGTACACGTATACTTCAATAAAAGGATTAGTCGGATTAGATTGCACTTAATATAATGAAATTATTAATTGATTTCTAAATCGGTATTTTTTATAAATTCATCAAAATATCTTGTAAATTGATTATAGAATAAATCCGCTCTAAGAACTTGTTTGAAGACACGCTTTATAATACAACACACGCTCCCCACCGTGGTACCGTTTCGCCATCCAATTATAGAATTATACCTTATAGAAAAAAACATTAATGTTAGGTACTTTGTAATGTCGCCGTCGTAGCACCGTTCGTTCGCTACGAGGTTTCCCTAGCTACGTACCGTAGTATCTAGAAGATTCCCATGTTTTTTTTTAGTATTTTAATCATCGTCTACATGCATTTTCCTTTTCCTCGTAGCACCATACGTAGACCTGCTACGACGGCAATGATTTTCGTAGCATTGAGATCTATAGATATGATCTTCTATAATTATTTGCTTGTAACCGTGATCGATGATTAGTTTTGTACTTACTACCTTTATGACTTACATTTTATTATAAGCATTCGCTAGACTATGCAACAAAAAAATACTACTAACTACGCTTCGATTACTGTTCCAGCGGGTTAGATGCAGTCTCATCGCTGTCCGTGGCCCGAGCTCTTCACACAGTGGCCCGCAGTGGCAGAACTATAGCGTGTGTTCTTCACCAGCCTTCATCACAACTATTCAACACCGCTGATGATGTCATCGTGTTAGCCAGTGGCAGGACGCTTTACGCGGGCGCCATAGCAGATGTACCCGCTGCACTATCCAGGGCTGGGTTCATGTGTCCACAGTATTATAACATAGCTGATTATTGTAAGTATTTCAGTAATTATTACTGATACAGAAACACAAAAATAAATATTTTCTCCATATTTTATTGTTGTCACGGTAATAAATTGAGATTTAAATGCGTGCCAACGGTAGATAAGTGGTATTTTTATAAATTCCTGAAGACAACCACTGCTGGTGACGAAATAATCTTTTAATCTGTTATCATTTCAACGAGTACCTAATGACGAAAATAAAATCGCTGTCATCACACATTTTACAACAAGAATTAAATAAAGTGCTTAAGAAATTGCTATCATCTCTGTTCATGGCTATAACTGATATCTAGAGGTTTGTTCTGATAAAAGTTTATATTTTGCGCACACATGCAACAGAAACCAATTTAGCACGTTATCCGTAACATTAAATATATATGTAACACCTTCAGAAGACGGCCAAAATCAAGTGGGCCTGATACAGGAAGTTTTGCGTGGTTCCATTTTGGGCCCTTATCGATCCTATAGTCCCAACAGGAGTCACAAACACTATAATCGGCATTTCAAGGTTAATCAAAGACAGGAAATATTTTAATCAACTCTTTCTAATAATTAAAACAAGGGAAGTGTTGACACACTTCTCTCGTTTTAAATAGCCGAGTTCGAATGATTAAGGGACTTCGCCAAGGCTCCATTTTAGGTTCCCAGTTTTCATGTTCCCAGCCTGTCCGATTATGAGTAATGCACAATTTAAAAACGTACAAATGTTCTTAAGTTATTATTATTTCATTAGTTTAAAATCGTGGTTTTTCAGTATTAGAGATAGCAAGCAACGAACACGCTGGTGACATGAATCTCTTGGAGAAAGAAGCCAATAGTTATGCTTACGAGATGAGAAAGATCGCCAAGAATGAAATCCACAATGGGAAAGGAACAGGTAACTTAATAATTATAATTATCCTAAATCTGTAAAACCTAATGGTGGCGCAAGAGCAAAGAGACAGATTGGTGATGGCGACAATACGACCAGTAGTGGTTGCCACCTTAGAATAATTAGACTCACAGTGATAGTTTCATTCAAAATTCAGTCCAAAGGTTTTTTTTTGTTTTTAGTAAAAAAAAAATAACGTTGCCCCACACTAGGATAGCCATAAGCAGCCAATCGCTCAGCTACTGCGCCAACTTGCTTTCAAATTCAGTGGTTACCACCATTTTTATTGCTACTAACAGAACTTAGTGCCAGATTTATGACAAGAGGCTTGATCCTTACCACATGGAATTTAAACATAACTGGCGAAACACTTAACCTTCGGGGATCACACGCTTATGTTATGATATTTTACAATTAGAAGTTTTTTGTAGTTTCCTAATAATTAATTTCTAAGTTAATTAAGTTAACTCAATGTTCTTTAAAGTTTTATGTTAAATGTTTGCAGAGTATTCACCGGAATCAGTAGCTCTACTGAAAAGCGCCAGCCCCGGTCCTTCGAATGGATACTCCGCCAGTATCTGTCAACAGTTGCACGCGTTGCTTTGGAGATGTTGCATAGGAGTGGTCAGAGACGTCCACTTGACCCAGGTACGAACGTACTAATCAACGAGGTCCTTGATGATATTTTCACCACCGTATGAACGACATGCGTTTTCCCACGATGCTCCAAAATTCAAAGAGACGTGACATCCACTAACCCGACTCGATCCGCGTTATGGATTACAGCCCGCTCCCTCTCACAGAGAGGAACCCTATGTCCCAGTAGTGGGAACGTTATAGACCGATTATGTTAGAAGCTACAAGACAATTACGCCAGTTCGTGCAAATCTGCCTATACAAGAGAAAAAGCCCATTAATGCCTACAAACTTCAAGTCTTCCATATCTTGAAGTATCAGCTTATTTTACTTAGGTACTCCTCCACAGTCACCGATAAAGAGGAGTATTGATTGCCACTCATCATTAAATTGCCTCGTTAGTCTAGCGGTCGCGAGCACTATACCTACTGAGCATAATGCATAAATTCAAGCTACTTTTGAGGAATTTCTCTGTGGCAATCCATAGCCTAGACTTTTGGGCATAGCATAAGCATAGCATAATCAGCCTATTAATGTTCCCACTGCTGGGACGCAGGCCCCCTCTCTATGAGAGGGAATGGGCTATAATCCACCACGCGGGCCCAGTGCGGGTTGGTAGATGTCACATGTCTTCGAATTTTTGGTTCTAGGACATGCCGGTTTCCTCACGATGTTTTCCTTCACCGTTTTGAGAGCAGTGGTGATGAAATAACTTACACAAAGTAATGCGCCTGGCTGGGTTGGAACCCACGAGTTACGGCTCGTAAGTCGGGATCTCCACCACTGGGCCACCGCGGCTCTCTGACTTTTGGGCACATGGGCGAAATGTGAATATATTATTGTATAGGAATACATGTGCCGATCCCTATAAGGAAATCAGGCGTAATGGTATCTTAACATCATAATTAAACACCATTGTATAAATATTTGCAGATTCGGCTTGTAAGTCACTTCGTCGTGGCATTGCTTCTTGGCGCCCTATACAACGGCGCAGGCGCAGAAGCAGGACGGATGATGTCAAACACTGGATGTTTGTTCTTCTTCATACTGTTTCTTTTCTTCTCGAATGCCATGCCTACTATACATACATGTAAGTCCCTATTGATACTAAAATTTTACACCTCATTAGTCTAACTCCTGTTTTTACTGACAACACCTAAATATGATTGTACGTTGAATTTTCAACTTTTGAAGCTGGGTCCAACGTTCAAAATATAACAGTACGTTTTTGCCTAAACATCACATTTAGGTGTCGCCTAGTGAAAACGAAGCCAAATTACGCTTCTATTTTTTTTTTGTTTTTAAATGTAGCCAAATTAAGAACCTCATCCTTTTTAGAAGTCGGTTAAAAAGGAAAGTCTCTAAAAACTCTACCTACTTCTTTTCAGTCCCCGTGGAAGCAAAAGTGGTCCTACATGAACACCTGAACAGGTGGTACTCTTTGCCAGCATACTGTGCTTCCAAAATCATTGTGGACTTACCCATACAGGTATGCTAAGCTTAAACATTGAATCCCATTTTCTTTCAAAATCCCGTGATATTCATTTATAACATAACATCACGCCTGTTATACCAGTTAGGCAGAGGTGTACCTAGTAGCTCACCCACAATTCGCCAGTTACCTTTGGGCGAGCCTATTGCCATCAACCGGGCACACAACCGAACTCCGTGGCTGTTACATAGAAAAAAATAATCATGGAAAAACCAAATAACACTTTGCCAGACTCGAGAATCGAACCCAGGACGTCGTGTTCAGCACTCGCGCTTGTGACCACTCGACCAAATTATCACTATAATATATCATCAATATTCATTTATCTTTAAGCAATTAATCACTTGGACTATTTCAAGAGTATGGCTAACTCAGATGGGATATTATACTTTACACACTTATTACATATCATATTACTTGTCTAATGGTCAGATTTCCTGGGTAATAAAGGGTCAATGACTTTTTAAGACTCCAATAAGTAGTCTAAAGAGCAAATAAACTGAAGTGCGTGTACAGCACTTGACAACATATGTGCTTTAATAAAACACTTGAGAAATACATAAGAAAGCTTTTCATGACCCTGAAAAACTTTTACTTTCAGTTCTAATATTTCATCTTTTTTTGTTTCAGTTATTATGTGCGACAGTATTCTTATTCCCTGCGTGGTACTTGACTTCTCAGCCAATGGAAATCAACCGTATGGGACTAGCGTGGCTCACATGTGCACTCGTCACCATATTAGCTCAGACTTTCGGACTTGTTGTCGGCGCATCTTGTGGAATGAAGGTAAGAATGGCTCACAAACACGTTAGATGACTAGCAAGGTCTTCGCCTTTTGGTATAATTACTTTACTCATTGGTCTTCGCTGTACAAATGCCAGCACATCAAACTACCCGAAGTAAAAATTTCCCATCAACCTTGAACCTAATGCTTTAGCGATAAAATTGAAAATCTAACAATGAAATTTGACATACTGTAGTAGCTTGATGTGCTGGTATCTGCACATAAACAACCCTCGATAAAAAAATGGGCAACAAAAAGTGGATAACAGTTTTCGGCTGATCTTAATTTTGGAAAAACTTTGTTATGAGCAAAATGTGCCTACGCGGTACACCATCTTCACGAAACCGATGGTACCATCACTAAACTCGTGATTTGCTTTCAGCTGGGACTGTTCGTGATTCCGGCGACAAACATTCCAATGTTGATGTTCTCAGAGTTCTTCATACCGTACCGAGAGATGCCTGTGTACCTCCGACCATTCGCCACTATTTCATACTTACGCTACGCGTTCGACGCTTTTCTGGAAACCGTGTATGGTCTTGGTCGAGGAAAACTACCCTGCTATGATGTATTTTGTATGTTCAAGGATCCTAGCAGACATCTAGAATTTTTAGGTCTCTCTCGGAACCTAAGTGCTGACTTTTTTGCCTTGGTCATATGGATTGTTTTGTTACAAATCGCACTGGTGTTTGTTTTACTATTAAGAGTCTATAAGGCTTGCAGATAGGTTTGAATTCTTGTTCATAGGCTAAACTCTTATGGGTCATTTTGTAAATCTCAAATTAAGAACACTGCATCTTAGTTCTGCAATTTTTATTTTAGACGTTATTTCTTAGTCGCAAAATCAGGGGTAAGAATATCGACGCAGAAATAGTCAATTTCGACCTCGATTCGCAGACATACATAAGCAAGTACCTATTTGTACGAAGAATTCTTATGTTGATCTGATATAAGTGGTAAATGCAAGATTTTAACGCTTCTTTTTATTTAGATTTATTATAATAACATATGAATAAGTTTCTTTATTCAAAAGATCAAGAAATATTATGAATTTAAGCGTTATTATTTTCTACTGATATTATATACAATCGTGAGATTACTATGTTTTCGGGTGCGGTACAAAATAGAAAGAATCTAGATGGGGTCATAAATAAGTTGAAGAAGGACCCCAACAACTCTGGGGTGTGATAAAATGTACCTAGGTAATTTAAAATACTCTTACACGACATGAAATTATTTTATTGCATCAATTTATTTAAATTGATATTTGTAAATAATGTACAATATTTCACTGTAGGTAAAGACATCTATAGTCTGCACTATGGCTTGATACTTCTATATCAGACAATATTGCGAAGTGTGCGAACAATGGTTGAAATTGCAAACCAACTTTGTCTTTGTCATTTAGAGAGTGCCCAGCATACATATGATAACAGTTCTAGACAAAGCGAAAAAAGGTCAAATTAGATACATTCAATTTTATTCTGTTAGTGTCTGACACTTGCCAAAATAAACTGAGCACTATAATATAATCTGTAAATTAAAATACAAAACACAATTTTAATTTTGTATGTATATCTAACTAGAATATACAAGGAAATGAATCGCTCGAAATTCATTCGTGCGAATAAACTTTGCCCTCGTTGTCATAATAATATCATTATCATAAGCAATGTCGTATGTTATCACTGGGCCAGTCAATAAACAATGAATTTACGAAAATTATAAGATCACAATTGAAGCTACCATTGTCTTTGTTATGAAAGGTTGACTCGATGAAAAAGCTCTCTTTATCTTAGCCAAGTATAAAGCATATTTATATGATTATAATTAGTTACAACTAACATTCAGTACAATTTAAGTATAATATTATATTGTAATATTGACAATACAACTATCTACATTACGTTACAAAAATACTGTCCAGACTAGACATTTAACACTATGCCGAATATACAAACATAGTTACTTGGTACGACGTCAAAACTACGACCATTTGATGAAAAAAAAAAATATAAAATGACGTTTCCACGCTACAAAAATAACGTATCTACAAAATGTTTCAGAAAGAATTTTATACTTTGTTTTATTTGAATATAGCACCACGGTAATCTTCATGCAATGGTCGTAGTTAAATTAAAGCGCACGTGAGTAGAGAAAAGCGAGGTTATAGAAAGCCACCATGGAATTTCTTACCATTTCTTCTTTAAAGGAGACTAGGCTTTGAAGTGGGCAACTAACTTCAATTTTCTAACCGTCCAACTCTCTGACAATTGGGTGTGTAATATATGGCATAATAACAGATAGTATAATATCACTTGAAATAACTCTCACATGATATAATTTTCATTTGCTATAAAAAACAAACAACCTAATTTTATGAGATCTAATGTTATATTTCATATAACCTTCTTTTGCTCTAATAACATTTAGTATAACGTTCATGTCATATAATTTTCATATTTACTAATTTTCAGCCAAAATTCTGTAATGAATAAGTAAATATCAGGAAATATGATACTGTTATAACCTCATCTAATGCAAATGGTATGTGACGCAGGTTTATGGTGTTAAGGAGAAAGAAACACAAAAAAAAATGTTTCTAAATTATATTAAACGTTAAACTATTTCGAAAATTATAGTAATTGAATATTAATTCAAATGTGCATTATAGAAAATGTTCATTAAACCACATAAAATTAGGTAACATGAAATTATATCAATAATTCGTTTTATTATTTCATCGTTATATTTAAAAAAAGTATGTGAAATGAAATTAGGTCATATGATCATTAGAACTTTTGTTGTTATTTCAAGCGTTACACACCCCAGACAATTCGTCAAATTGTCTGTCAGATAGAATAAGTTTTGACCTGTAAACGACAAATGCTTTGAATAAAACAAATCCCCATTTCAAAAAGTTTAAACATTATTGATTGAAATGCAAGAAACGATGCTAAGAAATCGCTCCCGATCCGCTTATCGTCTGACGTGCGCTTTACAGCTATACTAAAAAGCTGCTATGTAAAGTCAGAAAAAATAATTGTTATGCAACTTGGCTTCCAACTTAAATAATCCGTACCTAAATACAGTTCACAACTGTCGTGTAATGGATAGCCATTACACGACAGACACTGTATTTAACCCTACGTCAATTTTCCGTGTTATAGAACACGGAAAATTGACGTAGGGTGCAATTTGCTTATGAATTATTTTCCCTGACTGAACATAAATAATAAACATGAACTAAGAATACAATTCTAAATGAAACAAAAACTGAGTAACACTTGGTAACAACAGCGTGCGCACTTTATTACTATTATGAAGGACTCTTTCACATAACTTTTCACCAAAATTGCCTGTCAAATTCACAGAAATTTAGATGTAAACAAATTGATTCTTTAACTTGTATATTATGACCTAATATTTTAATTGCCCTTTGGGCGCCGTGGAATGTATCTACAACTGAGCGCTACCATTTTGTAAAAGCATTAATACATGAAAACACCTCCATGAAAACAGCTCTGTAGCTACTTTTAGGTTCTGATATAATCATGTATGGAGGTCGAACATCTTACTATGTAAAAACCAGTAAGTAGTACCACTACACTATATATAAAAAAAAAACAAGAATTTAGGAAAAAAAATTAGGAACCAAGTGTAAATAGGTCTTACATAACTATTTCATACAAAAGCGGAAGTCCAAAAATAAGTGCGTTCGTATCATACATCTCAAACTTTGACTCATTCACAGCCTCTTAGGATCTAAGCGATAAAACTTATTGTAAGCTACTTAGGTGAATGTGGTGATTATTTCAATAATTATACTTTTTATTTTTATACATCATGTTTAATTTGTGTTTTTCCTGTACATTGTGGAGCACCATTTTATTTTTTATTATTGAATTCTGATAATTATAATCTATTTTGATCATTAAATGAAGATTATATGATTTCTAGGTCAAAAAACGGGAACTAACTATCAATTAATTTGGAACACTTGGTAATTTTTTAACCGATTTCAAATGAATGATGTTTTGCATTGAGCGCATTTTGTATTCATTACAATCTTGTAATTTCGTCAATTTAAAACAGTAAATTAAATTAGATATTAAATGCTATTACTAAATACTTCGTTTTAGCGTTACACGTTTCAGACTAGTGGTCACTGATTAAAATATTTAATTCCTGAATCAATAAACTCAAGAAAAACAAAACTCTTTCACAATGGAAAAACACGATAATCATTTATACATATATACATATAGATGTTACCGGCCAAACCCGATTTCAGGCCAAACCAATTCAAGTGTTTATCGTGTCAGGATACACTAACACAAACAAAGCAATTACAATGCGCCCAACTTTGCTGTGGGGCTCATCGGCCTTCTATGCGCCCTCGGGTCGCGCGGTGGTGGGTCACAGTTCTAACCTAACCTAACCCATTTAGTCAGAGTGCCTAGTTTGGCCTAAAATCGGGTTTAGCCGGTAACATAGATACCTACAACAAAATCTTTCAAGCAAAGACCGACCTATGGCAATGAATTCGGTAAGTACATAATTCTAGACAACAAGCAAAGAAATTTTACGTCGATTATATAAAAAAACAGCTGTTCTATACATTTTGACCCTGTAGAATACGAGGGCGGGTCAATAAGTCCGTGACTTTTGGAATAAAACACAGATTTTTTGATAAAAAAATAATTTTATTTTTCAACGTAGTCTCCCTTGAGCTCTATACACTTTGTCCAACGCTTCTCCAATTTTTTTATCCCTTCCAAAAAAAATGATTTGTCGAGGTCCTCAAAATAGGCCTTTGTTTGCGAGATGACTTCATCATTGGAGTCAAATCTTTTTCCACCAAGCCATTTCTTCAGGTTTGGGAACAAGAAGTAGTCGCTCGGAGCCAAATCTGGAGAATAGGGCGGATGAGGGAGCAATTCATAGCCCAATTCATGGATTTTTGCCATGGCAACTGCACATGTGTGCACCCTTGCATTGTCTTGGTGGAAAAGAACTTTTTTCTTGGCCAAATGAGGTCGGTTTTTTTTCAAATCGTCATTGAATCGGTCCAATAAGTTGGCATAATATTCCCCATTGATTGTTCTTCCCTTTTGAAGGTAGTCAATGTGGATTATCCCGCGTGCATCCCAAAAAACAGTCGCCATAACTTTATTGGCTGACAAACCCACCTTGGCCTTCTTTGGCGCCGATTCACCCTTAGAAACCCACTGTTTTGACTGTTGTTTGGTTTCTGGTGTGTTGTGATGGATCCATGTTTCGTCCACGGTTACAAAACGGCGCAAAAACTCCTCCATATTGCGATTAAACAACGCCAAAGCTTCCTGTGAAGTTGTTACACGATTGCGTTTGTGGTCGACTGTGAGCAAACGCGGCACCCATCTTGCGGAAAGCTTTCTCATGCCCAAGTGATCATTCAAAATTGAAACCACTGAGCCATGCGAGATCCCTACGGCTTCCACAATCTCTCGCACTTTCAATCTTCGGTCGGTCAACACCATATCGTGAATTTTTTCGATTGTTTCGGGTGTAGAGACCTCAACTGGGCGTCCAGGACGTTCGGCATCTTCAGTGCTTGTACGGCCACAACGAAATTCAGTAAACCACTTTTTTACCATTGAAATCGATGGTGCAGAGTCCCCATAGTATTTATCAAGCTTAGCCTTGGTCTCGGTAATGGTTTTTTTTCGCAAGAAATAATGCTTAATAAGCACACGAAATTCACTTTTTTCCATTTTCTCCTCAAATTAGTGAGTAGTCTGATAAAAATAGCTGTCAAACACAAACTAACTGACGCAGCAAGTTTAAATTTTGACAGGAGTCAACTGACAGATGCCTGTTGACAGGAGCAGTGTTGCTGTTTCAGTAAAGAGGTCAGAAATTCAAAAAGTCACGGACTTATTGACCCGCCCTCGTACCTACAATATAGTAATTCGGTATGAAAGAGTAGATTTATACGCTGGGGGTCTAGAACCATGAACTGAATTCATGGTAACAAGTTGATGCCACTTACACACAGTATACATGTAATATATAATATTTTAATGTAAACTGTAATGTATAAATAATCATTACGAAGAATCAAATCTCTAAAGCAATGCTGGCATAAATTAAACGTCTCAAATTCCTCTATACATTTAGTTATATCACTCTCACATAAATTTTTAATGTTAAGCTTTATAAATCTTTGGTGAAATTATTTTTTTCCATTATTCAATCGTCAGGTAACTTTTATCGAAACACGATTGGTGTTGGGTACTAAGAAAGTAATGTGTCGATTAAAAAGTCGGCGCTTGATCACATAAACTATGAAATAAGTTCATCTCTTTAGTCGTCAATATTTTGTAACGTTTATAGCGTATCTTTCACAAAAACCAAGGCTACTTTGGCGGACTTGGAAAGTTACTACTTTCAACATGTAACCCATGATATATCTCGGTGCTACACAATTTGTTCAAGATGTCTTCCGTGACGATACTATGATGGTATTTCGGTAAGACTTTTCAGATTACTGCAATAAAAAAAAAACAAAATAAAAATTAAATTGGCAAAATAAAGGGTTGCCATACCACAAAAAACAATTGTATGTTGACATTTTACTGACAAATAAGTGGTGCATCAAAAGAACTCACCTGCAATATTCTGGAGGCAATTTCAGTGTCTTATACCACAATACTATACTTAAAACAATACTCCACGTCCTTAGTGGTCCAAATATCAGAGACATAGTTCCATATTCCAGCCAAAAGAAGTAGGCTAATAGCAGCTGTATTGACAGTAAAAAGATAAATGGCAAATTTTTTATCAGCCGCTTTACTCCCATTATGTTTTGTCCATTCAGACGCATATCTAAGCAATTGGCCAGTACAAATACTAAAGGTATTTGCACAAACAGCAGTTGCACACTTCCGTACATGTAAACAAATGGTTCTGGCAGAAATGAACCCTTTATCAGTATACCCCAAGCAAAAATTGCTCCCACATGGTCATCTATGAGCTCTCCAATGGACCATGGTCCAATTGGTAAGTATGCTGCATATAGCACAAGTGGATAAAAAACTCGATCAATTTTACTCAATTGCCAAATTTTTCTTAACATTTGTCGTCCTAATTTTCTTCGATACCTCGGTGGCTGCTTCAATAATCTTAAAAAGACTAGTGGTAAAACATTAGCCATTAGCAATGTTCCGAATATTGCCTGAAACTGTTAAAACAGCATATTTCAATCCATTTAAATTAATGAAAATAGAGATCATAGAGAACAAAATAATTTCACAAATACTTACCACCACACGAGCATCCCACATCAGCAAAATTCTGGCTGGTATTTCAAAACTCATTGGACTTCCATCTAATGTGAATGGGTGTTCTACAAAAGCCTCCCTTCCTAACTCATCATTAACTTTCACATATAAATAGTGAACACCTGTTTTAAACAAATTAGGTAGCCATCTACAAACATAAAGGGGCCCTTTAGCTTGCTTGCATGCCATCCAACTTATTTTATCAAAGGATATTTCCACAGTCTTAATAGCCACATCATTAAATACGAGCATTCTTATGTGACTTGATTCTGGTATCAGTTGTAAAGGTTCTCGCCCAGGCATGACATACCTGGCATGCTTGGGATTGGTGACCAGAACTAGTGGCCAGACATTATGTTTTTGATCAACAAATGAGAAATGACCATGGTCTATAGCTGCCAATCTGTACATTCTGTTGTCTTTCCAGTCTCCTAACTCAAGCTCCAAGTAACCGTTTTGCTGTTTAGTGTACATTCTTGGCACCATCCCACCCATGGAATGTAAATGCCCGCAAACATAAACCTGTGATTTATGAGTGCTTCCAATAAGTTGGCGCAAGTTTAGTTTTTGAGCTTCCTGCTCAAGGGTCAGTATACATGAGGTAGGATAGTGTCCAAACCAAACAATATGATCAGCCTTTTCTGCCTCTGCTTTGAGCTTTTGAACAGCAAGTTGTTCTGCTGGATCTAGGATGCCAATAAAATTGAATGGTCTTCTTATTCCAGGGTCTGGGCAAGCATCAATACCCAAGAATGCAACATTAACACCATTAAAATCAATGAAATGTACATAAGATTTAGCATGTACTTGTCCTTGTACTGAATAATTTCTGTAGTAATTCTCTTGAGAATTTATTGTTCCAATATTAAAGTTATCTGTAAAAAATATATTTTGTGTCATCTACATTATTAAAAATCAATTGCTAAATGTATGACGGAACATCACTTGAAGAAGGCTCAACCGATTTGTCTGTTTTTTTTATTTGTAAATGTCAGGACAAGGTTTGCATGAACGAAAATATTGAAATTTTCGTCATTAGTTAATTGCACCTGTGCGAATCCATACCACTAGTACATTATAAAATTCTTTACAACAAAATATAAAAGTATTTATTGGGCACAAAAGCTTTGCAGAAGGCATAATGCCAAGTTTTATCAGTGCACATTCCAAAATTGCACAAGGCGATAAAAGAAATCCATTCTGAATTGATTACCTAGATTAAAATGGACAGTTCAAATATATATATTGTGACTGATAATGTCATTACTTTGTCTTCGCTATCACAAATTTAAAATTAAAATAAACAATGAATGATCTCAACTGATAAGGTGCAAACAAAAATAATAAGAATGATAGAAAATGCCTATGGCATTAAGTCCGCCTCTGTACTTTTGAGCTTGAAGTGTTAAATAAATAAATAAATAAATAAGTATTTTCATCTAAGTTGAAAGGGTTATAAACAAAAACTAATAAATCTATACAGGGGTATTTTTTAAATTACCAATATAAAATTTCTATGCTGGGGGTTCTCAGAATGATGTAGATACTGAACATGTGGTAATGGTTTGTGCATCGGTGTCTCTTCTACCCTGTACAGCCTGTATTGTCACACTACAGTACAAAGGCCTCCCTCTCGCTATTCCAATCAATTCAGCCGTGCTTGTTCAGGCCATTCCTTAATCAATTCAGCCGTGCTTGTTCAGGCCATTCCTTAAGGTAGGAGTCGATAAGCTATCATAAAAGGATTTTCATATGCACTTTTCTTAGTAGTAAATGATTGAAATGAATAACTTTTAGAAATTTACATTATTTTACTATACCACGGGATAGCAGTAGGCACATGTTCAAAAAGTTGTTACAACTCTGGAATGAATGGTGCCCAAGAAACGAGGACTATACATAACACTGATAAAAGTAGGTAACAAAAATGGGTGTCCACCGCTCTTGCTAGTTCAGTTGCCATGTAGTGGCCTGCCTATTTATATTTTTTATTGCAAATTTAACTTACCATGATTTCCTCTTATGTCTAACCAGACAGTAGTTTCAGTCACTCCTGACTCTTGTATAATATTATGATAATAAACCCACTCTGTCTTGACTTGAGAACTACCTAAGTTATCTTTGGCCTTAGCATCAGTCAGGTCTCCTGAAGCTAATACTACTGCAGGTTTTACATTCTTTACTGTGTTGTCACAAAATTGTTGGAACTGTGATATTCTTCCAGGATCCCGAAAAATACTGATATGTATATCTGAAATCTAAGAAGCACTCTATTAGAACTTGGTGATAGTCAAAACAATGCAGAAATAAAATATATCGAAATAAAGCAATCCATCAAGTGCCGGTATTATTTATCACAACAATTGTAGACGTTATTACCAGTAGGCTTTGTCTTTAACTACGTCACAAATGAACAAGCAAAATATGAACCAGCAAGTGAGCACTATGAATTAAAATTATCATACCTGTAGAAACCAAATTATGTTCTCTGTAGTACCTGTAATTTTACCATACTTTTCACTTAGATAATTCGTATAGTTTATACTTTCGTTTTCATCTTCAAGATAAAAATTATGATCAGTAGCGATACTTTTTAAAAAATTGGCCATTAAAATTGATATCAACAATAGCACACACAAACACCATAAAGTACTTTTTGAAGGTATCATTTCTAAACTTATTATCTTTTAATTTTGAGTCTGGAATATTTAAAGAATTTAACGTCTGAATTAAATTATGAGGAAAATATTATCTTCAATTACAGTCAACAAGAAAACTTCGATTTGACATTTCATAATTCTTTCTTCTTGTCCTGACAGTTTGTATCAGTACACGGGTACGTTCAATTATTACATACGTTCACATTCGACGACAGCCGGAACGTATTTTCGAATTTGTACCATTGACCGGCCAGCCTTGAATGGGTTCTTGAACGCTCTATGCACCGTATGTTATCATTATCATTATTCTGCCCTTATTCTAATTTATTTGGGGTCGCCGAAGCATGTCTTCTTTCATACTTCTCTAATACATACTTCTCTCTGCGTCGTCGAACGTGAGCATATATTATAATTGAACGCACCCGAGTGACAGCTTTGACAGTTAGTGAAGGGACGATACAGTGCTACAAAGATCGTTTAGCGCTTGAATGACATTGACAGAGGTGCGTTGCCGGTTAACATTTTGTTAACCGGCAACGCGAGTGTTTCATGAAATAGTATCTACGAACAAGATAGCGAAGTTAGTTTCGTTTTTGGCCATGAGCCAAATGCAAAATATTATCGATGGTTGACATTCGGATGTCCACAAATACAAATAGTACAGACGCCAGCACATCAAGCTACCCGAAACTCATCATCATCTGCCTAGCCTTTTCCCAACTATGTTGGGGTCGGCTTCCAGTCTAACCGGATGCAGCTGAATACCAGTATTTTACATGGAACGACTGCCTATCTGACCTCCACAACCCAATTAGTACTAGGTAATACGATACCCCTTGGTAAGACTGGTTGTCAGACTTTTTCCACTGACTACCTGTAACAACTGTCAAAGATCTACAGATGACTGCCGGGACCAACGGCTTAACGTGCTCTCCGAGGCACGGAGGAAACTCGGTATGTAATGGGCGGTCACCTATCCACAGACCAACCTAAGCACGGCTTAGCTACCCGAAACTATCAAATTTTAAAAATCAACCTTGAACATTGCTTTAGCGATAAAGTAGAAAATCTATTAAAGAAATTGGATAGATTGTAGTAGCTTGATGTGCTGGCGTCTGTACCTAAAGTATCTTTCCGTCAAATATACTGATAGAAAAGTCTGTACTCCTTTTAGTGTTCTGTAACTGTTCTAGTAAGAGTCTGTACGTACTTAAGCTAATTAATACGGTGCTGCATGGGCCTTTTAGGGCATACATGAAATTGTCAGATGAGCGCTGTTGTCCTGTTGTCACATATGTGAAATTATTGTCTGTGGAAATTGAGTTAAAAACAAGGTGGCGGCGTTAGTTTCGATTATGGCCACGGATGCAATTAAATTGGCATTCGATTGTCACAGTGAAAAAATCTACTATTTATTTGCGACTTTGTGTTGATGCTTAAAAAAAACCAGCGGGAAACCACATTTAAAAAACTGGATTTTTTACCAACTTAAAAGGAGGTTGTCAATTCGACCCATTCGTCCATACTAATATTATAAAAAAGTAATTACTACTGATCCGATTCCAAAAATTCTGTTTTAATGTTTGTCTACTTATTTTTCAGAAACAAGGAATCGAATTAGGTACGATAGTTAACTCTATACTTCGGAAATTGGTCGACTAAAGTAGGCTAACGTTATTTTGCACATTTACTTATGTTTTTTTTTGGATATCGGTTGTATTATTTTGGTTTTCAACTTACACTCAATGATTGGTTTAGTTGGGTCTTTTAATAGGTAGGTACTAGCACCTAAGGATGAAAGAGATTGTGTGAGCGTTATCTATTCCAGAAATGTCATTATAATTCACCAGTTCTAGCGACTTATAATTCAAAATAATTTGAAACTGCTTACCGTAACAACTATACTTGCTTGACACCTCATGAGACCTTAAATCTCGTCTAATGGTGCAGGTTAGACTTTAGCTTCTGGTTTTCTTAATTAATCTCTTGCTACCCTGCACAGGCTAAATTATTTATTTATTACGTATTTCCCTACAGTTATGCAAAAAGGATCCAAAGGCTTTCCTCCCTATGTCCGATCAAAAATTCGGTAAATTCCAAACTCAATCAAACTCCTACCAAGTTCTAATCAGTGACTTATTACAGTAATATCCATCTAATTCCTGTAAGCTATGACTGTTAATACTTAGATGATCGTAGTTTGTTAATTTAAGTTAATTAATGATTTGCTTGAAGTTAAGTACCTATCTTTTTTTCATACTTCAATGTACCTACCTATGCAGCTGCAGTAGATACTGACTTACCTAAAGTAGGTAGGACCGAATGACCGTTCTAATAATTATTTGAGTAGGTAGAAAATATTAACGAAATTTACCTCTGTGGAATACAGCCTACCAAGTAGACCGAGGTAGGTAGGTAGGTAGGTAAACGAGTTTACTTTAAAGTTTAAAACAATCAAGACTAAAGAAGTTAGAAATGTCAAAAGTTCTAGCAGTGTGGGCGCACTAGAGCCCTAGTTGTCGACTTAACTGTAAGCTAAACAAAAGATTAGAGGTGCTCATAGGCAAGTCGCCGCCGGGGCCGCGGCCTCAAAGTGTTTGGAAATTCTATTTATTTTAATGGGCAGAGGTTGACCGCGCGCATTCCGGCCGCACGGTGACGCCGCCGAGTCGCGTCGCACAGCGTACCCACACGAAGGCTCCAGCCTACAGCGGGCCTCGGCCGGTACCCGCGCGCCACTATCTTGCCGCATTCCACCGATCCGAAGTCGCGGCGCGCCCCGCGCGTGCCTTCGCCGCCGACCCACGCGCCCGCTTTGCTTCACTCAGTCGTACTAGCGCGCCCATGGACTTTGTGCGCCTCGACGTCAGCCGTCACGCCATTCAGCTTACAAGATCGCGCAACTTATAGTGAAGTGAAGTGCCAATGGATGCGGTTTACCAAGGATTATAGTGTCTTTACGTGCAGCTGCATTGGATTTATCTATTCATGGTGAGTGAAGTGGACCCAGACGGCGCCACGGACAGCCGCAGTGGATGCGCGCGCTTTCACGATGCGGCCACTTTCATTTCATACGCATAGCTCGAATTCCGCGCGCCCGCGCCGACCGCGCCGCGGCCGCTGACCCTGCGCCGCTCGCGCGCCCTTCCTCGACACCACCACCGCAGCAATACCATACCAGCCATGCTCAATGTGGCGAATGGTCCATACAGACTGATAAACCACCAAAACCGTGCAGGAAGTTGGCTAACTACCATTTTACTAATGAGTTACAAATTATTAACGTGATTAGAAAAGTTTAAAGTGTTTGATTAAAATAAGTACTTAAACTACCATCGTACCTACCTATATGTTTTAAAATTTCGGGAGGTCTTTATGTAACATAATCTGGCCATAAGCCGTAATATTCATGTCATCAGCATCACATTTTTTTTTTCATAAAATAAATAGTCAAAAATCCGAGATTCTTGCCAGTCGGAACCACGCGATGTCGTCAATCTGCTTCAGTGAGCTGCCAAAGGTTTGAACACTCGGCTATTGAGTAAAATTCAATATCCAGGTAGGATATTGAATTTTAATTTGATTGAAACATAGTAACGTAGAATAAACCTGCAAAACTAGTCCGAAAACCAAACGGGATTCGTGTAGCTTTGCAGCTCATCACGTCACGGTCTACATACAAACAAACGTCCTGCCTGACTCACATAAGAAGGACCAATTTCAATATTTCTATAATGATAACTAATTAACAAGAAATATTTTAATTTATTCAAAGAGGTCAGGTTGCTCAGAATCGTAGTAAAGATCACTATCGAATATATGAATTATAATCATTAATTTGATAACATTTCTAAGATATTCGAAACGGTTTTATAGCCCGATTCTAATGAAACGGCAACACAAGACGTCGCACAGTGGATCGTCCCCATACAAGAGGTTGGACATAGAATTAAAAATTGAAAAAGTATTTAATATAAAAAAGTAAATATACAGTTGCATTCCTCTATTAAAGGACAACAAAAAATGTTGCTCCGCTTTTTTTATTTGACCAGCACTTTAGGAGCAAATCGATGAAATTTGTTATTTTTGTATGGAAACTAACACAAATATGTCTGTATCTTATGATTCCCTCCTTGTTTCGATTTGCGGTTTTCATTACTGTTATTTACCTATTTTATGCCACATTTTCTTCAAGGACACATGGTGCCCCCACAGTGCGCCTTCCGAGATATTTTGCCTATAGTAAATATGTTTGTTATTGTATTACTGATAGAATATAGGTACATTTAGTATACTTATAACTGAGAATAAGTCATCACTAAGCAGTTCCTTAAATAACAGCTGCATTAGTGAGTACTTTAATGACTTATTAACGCCTTTGTTGCAATTTAACAAAAGCGTTAATAACTCATTAAGTAACGACTACCAGTACTTGCTTAATCTAATTAGTTACTGTAATTACTATGGCGTTTGCGAGGAGATTTATTTGTTGAAGTTGATGCATCCGATTTTGATGGACTGATTACCTCTTCTGCCTCATTTTCATCTTCTTCAGTGTGAACAATATTTTCCTTAAGCAATTTGGCCAAATGATATCGCAACTTAACCCCTCTCTGTTCTTATTCATGAACTTGTCGACTGTCCTTCTTGATTGCACCCATTTGGAGTAAATCCGATAACAAAATCGTTGACACCAGTTCTTTAGATCCGTCACATCATTTTCACTTAACTGGACGTTACTATTCGACTTCAATGTATTAAATAAATTTTCATAGAGCCGAAGATCTTTATGATTACGAAGAGCAAAATAATGATCTAGATAAGTAGAAAACCCACGGAAAGCCATAATGGCAACACTTAGTAGAGGTTGTAATTACAACTAAATTATATTTGCAAAACACACTAATATTAACAGCAAGAGCATTCCGGCCGCACGGCAATAGCACAGCACTAGCTTATTGGCAGCAAGTGTGCAACTATCAATGAATTTGATAAGCTAATGATGGCATGAGCCAATCACAATGCAGAGTTTATGGGCTAACCATAGTAATTACAATAACTAACTAGTTTAAGCAAGTACTGGTAGTCGTTACTTAATGACTTATTAACGCTTTTGTTAAATTGCAACAAAAGCGTTAATAAGTCATTAAAGTACTCACTAATGCACCTGTTATTTAAGAAACTGCTTAGTGACGACTAATTCTCAGTAATAAGAATACTAAATGTACCTCTATTCCATCAGTAATACAATAACAAACATAGTTACTATAGGCAAAATATCTCAGAAGGGGCACTGTGGGGGCACCATTTGTGTCCTTGAAGAAAATGTGGCATAAAATAGGTAAATAACAGTAATGTAAACTGCAAATCGAAACAAGGAGGGAATCATAAGATACAGACATTTTTGTGTCCGTTTCCATACAAAAATAACAGATTTCATCGATTTGCTCCTAAAGTGCTGGTCCAATAAAAAAAGCATAGTAACATTTTTTGTTGTCCTTCAGTAGAAGAATGCAACTGTATATTTATTTACTTTTTTAAATTAAATACTTTTTTAATTTTAATTCTATGTCCAACCTCTTATATGGGGACGATCCACTGTGCGTCGTGATATAGTATTAGTATTAGGTAGGTATACGAACTGATAGTCTGATACTAATACAAAACAAACGCACGTGTTTTAAGGATTTGAACGAGGTTTCACAATACTTACCTACCTAACATTATCATTAACACAAGAAACGGGATATTTACCATGTTTACTGTTTGGTAAATATCCCGTTTCTAGTTTTAATGATAATGTTAGTGACCATGACAGTTTAAAAACTTATACTTACCTACCTGCTTACTGCAAATCGAAGAAGAGTAAACATGATTATCATATTTTGTGAATAATAAATAAATAAATAATTCTGTTTGTAGACGATCCGAATCATCACAAACATAAAAAGTGTTCGAGACTTAATATAATTATGGTTTCAAAATACTATGTTGTTTCAAAGTTAAGGAACTAACCACACTTATTCAGCTCTGTTCAGCTTTTGTCCATAGAAAACAACGGTTTTTTTATGGACATGAATACGCATCTGAATAGACGCCGAAAGCTGAACAGATGCGTACGCATCTCCATAAAAAATCGTGATTAGTCCCTTTAAAGACGATTTCTTAATCAGGATTTACAAAGGCTTAGAAAGAAACTTCAGGTTCCTGGATGACTGAATAAAACTTGTAAAATCAGGGATTATTAAAATCATTAAGACTATTTAATATTTAAACTATATTTCTATAAGCTCCTTTAAGCCTCCTACAAGAGTGGCAGTGCATGCTACTAAAAAGACGGTTACCAGCCTGTACTCTTTATATGGTTTTAATATTATTGTAGACGTTGCGCGTCGGTAGATCACCAAAACCACCGAAACGAACAAATTAGAAAATTTAAAAGTTTGGATAATTTGTGTATGTAAGTATCTCGAAATACAAAAAATAAACGAACTTTTTCATTTTTTGCGGCACTCACTGTTTTTCTGTTTGGATACAAACAAAATAGCTACCTCTGTACCTACCTAATGGTTATTAATAATTGCAATTTAAATTAAGCATCTCATATGATATTACGAATGATGTACCTACATAGCTGTAATAATACTGGTCAGACTCATCACTGCAGTATAAAGTCGATGAATCATTAGCTCGTAATAAACGACTAACATAGCGACCGCATTCCGTTGATAGTGGAGCGAGTAGGTAAATAAAAGTCAATTTTAACCAATGACAAAGCATACTTGAAATTTTATGGCATGTTTTGTCGACTCTAAAACACATGAACACATAGTATATATAAATCAGTCACAGTTCCATACAATAGAGAGGTTTCGATCACGATTTGGTAGGGTAAAGGTATCGGTATTTATATTTGAAAAAAAATAATAGGTAGATTTGACTAACGTCAATTCGTTAACTAATCAGGAATTCAGGACTTATTTGTAGAAACTTTAGCTGCTACTGGAAGATGAACCGCGATAGTGCAGTGCACAATAAACTATTATGTCATGTCAGACTATACTATACTGATACACCAGACATTTAGGTAGGCCATTCATCATAATTTACGTAAAAATGATAATAGCTCATTTAATCCGTTTTCTTTCAATCACTGATAGGTCTAATCAAACGTTCTGTAGATATAGGTAGCTGTTTAAAGGCACTCGCTTCAATACTTTATACCTACCTGAACGTATTTGTAAACATCCCTGTATATAGGTATGAGAATATGTTCAGGCAAAGGTGCAAGGCATTAATACGCATTCGGTTAATTTATGGTCAGATTTAGTAACAGAAGGTATTTATGACGAAAATACATAATAGGTAACGTAGCATCCCTGTAATCCCGAAAAGGTTAGGCAGAGGTTTACCCATAAATCGGCCACATTACGGCAATGTTCATGGCGAAACTATTACAAACAACGAACAAAGCACAAATCCAGACTTTTATATGGCTCAACAACATTTTTGGCAATTTGATTACAATCTTTTTGATCTGACTTGATTTAAGACTGTACGTAAGTGTAAGTTCTTGTAATCCTGTAAGGAAATGGAAATTATTGACTAAAAATCTGAACCTAATGAGCCAACTGAAAATGCTTACAGATTAGTTGATCCTCGTACTAACAATAAAGCTACAAAATGCAGTCAACCGCAGAAAGTTAAAACTGAACACCCAACTCTATTCGCAATCGTCGGATATTAACCACTTAACCGCCAGGTCATACGCTAGCTACGGATGTGCCCATTGAACCATGAACTCTAAATACGTCAATCTACGCTCCTGTTAAATGGTCACTTGGCCTACTAATTCGCACTAAGCTTTGTCATCGTATAAGCAGGTTAAACGCTTTGGATTTAGTGCGGAAACGTCAATACTCGGAATTTTGAAGACGTGGAGCCACTGATCTCCAAAAGTGAACAGTGTGACTGACCTTGGAAATTGAGAATCTTAATAGAAGAATGAGCATTTTCGTTTAACTGAGAAAATGTCTCAAATTGTCTTTTCAATCGCAGAGGATCCCGCTAATAGCAGCTAAGTGCATTTTGATCTACTGTCGCGAAAAACGTATGTGCTGTGTTTATCCTAGATTCAGTTCTTTCGGGTTGACGTTATAGTTATGTTTAGCTACGAAACTAACTCTCTACACTCACCACAACAACAACACAACAAATCACTAGACTCACTACGTATGAATGATAGCCCTTAGTTTCAAATTTGCTCTTACGTGGCTTGTATTACTGCACAGTCAAGACATATTTATTGTAGCCAATTTAACACCATTAAAAGAACTTGCTACATATTGAACTTAAGAACTATTATCACCTTCAAAACGATGCTGGCCATCCTTCTGGCTGTTATACACATAGGAATACCGCCAGCCACTCGAATTTAGGAGATCTTCAAAGTAGGAAACTATTACGCTACATGGCAGTAAACTTATTGAGAGCCTAATCGATGAATAGAGACGTATCAGTCCCTGTTGGATTGGGACTGGGGAATCTTTAAGTAATTCAAAAATCTGGTGTTCCACAACACAAGACTTTTTGAATTACTTAAAGATAGAAAAACACAAGACTTTTGAATTACTTTAAAGAACTAGAGTTGTTTAAAAAAACGTCAAGATAACAACATGTAATTTGTCATGTTGCTGCTGCTGTTTAGCTTTCAATGGGCCTTTAGCAGTTATTATGTAAGTAGAAACCTATACATAATCATATTACAAAGATGTAGCTCAAAGATGCTATGGTTGCTTTCAACAGTACCTGGCAATAATTGGCATAATTTACATTTTGGAACAAATGCAATTATCTTGCGTTCTCTGATTTATCTTGTCTGCTTTTTTTGTGCGATGAGAATTGAGAACCACATTGCAAAGGTATGATATCATTACTGATCGTCAAAATCGGCTCGAGTATTAATTTGAAGCCTTATCGTTTTTCTCATTTTCGAAGCTAACATTCTAATAATATTTAAAAGCTAAGGAGAGAGCAGAACATAGAGCTTTTATACAGTTTAAAGTAATAAGAGCAACTTAAAAATTAGGTCAAAAAGTCTAGCTAGAACATTGATTTGCTTTAACAAACAACATGGGTCTTGGATAGGATCAGAGGCGGCGCTAGGCGTAGGCGACGTGGGCCACCGCCTACGGCCTCGCGTTACGAGGGCCACCTCGCACCACCCTCGCACCTCGAAAACCCATTGTCAAAATTGGGACCGGAACGAAAAAAAACTCTTAATTGTACATGGCCAATTTTGGCCAATAAATATTTTTCACTCTGTTTTATTTTTTTTTCGATTTTGCTAACACAGCGACATCCTTCGTTCTTGTACTGACAGAAAGCCATTGTAGTTTCTGATATTTTACCATACCATTTAGCTATGATTTCGAAGTTGTGAAATGATTTATTAACACTTTGTACTAACGGTGCGGACGAATTTAGTCCACGCGATTTTATTATTATTTGTATTTCATAACTTTGTTTGAAGAATGGTAACTATTATATTATGATGTACCGAGTTAGGGAGGAGCTCGTGGCTAAATAATAACAGCCGCTCGGGTCGATCTTTAGGTTAAGCCGTGCTTGCCTAGGTTGGTCTGTGGATGGGTGACCGCCCATTACATACCGAGTTTCCTCCGTGCCTCGGAAAGCACGTTAAGCCGTTGGTCCCGGCTGTCATTTGTAGATCTTAGGCAGTCGTTAGGTAGTCAGTGGCCCAAAAAGTCTGACAACCAGTCTTACCAAGGAGTATCGTATTACCCAGTACTAACTGGGTTGTGGAGGTCAGATAGGCAGTCGCTCCATGTAAAATACTGGTATTCAGCTGCATCCGGTTAGACTGGAAGCCGACCCCAACATAGTTGTGAAAAGGCAGGCAGATGATGATGAACTGAGTTAGGCTATAATATAGGTTAAAACATGCATCTAAGCTTAATTACGGTACAGTCATTAAGGAGTTAAGTAGTTAAGTAAGGTAAAGAGCAAGAAATTTCTGTTTCTTTAATGTTAGTCTAAGAAAAAGTTTGGATTGCAGTGTCTTTGTTATAATAAAGTAGTAAAAACTATTTTTCAACAGTTTTTTAATTTATAACATGGCTTCTTGCGCCACCAGAGGGCCTCGCTAAATGTACCTTGCCCACATAAAATTGTGGTCTTGCCCCGCCACTGGATAGGATGTAAATAATGTGCTGAAGAAACCATTTAGGTAACTCGAAATCTTAAAAAATCTGGATATTTTCTATAGCGAGACTGATTAAGTTTGTTGTATTAGCAACTTTTAATATAAACACTGCCACTTTAATTCGATTATTATCTTCAAGGTAAATAAAATGAATTACTTAACATAAATTAAAATATGAAAAACTGCTGGTGCTATTTTACATACCTACTTTTGGATTTGTGCCCCAGTCGGAACTACATAGATATGATAGATGACCCTGTTCGAGTCCATCCATTGTCGTCCTTACAAATTTTTGAGTGTCAAAATTGGTGGCGAGATGTCGAAAAGTGGAGGCAACGACGGCTTTAGGTATGCGAGGACGCAAGATGCGGCTGGCGTAGGGGGAGGGGCGCTCGGCATCTGAAGGTCGTCCGCATTCCTCGCGTCGCCGTCCGCTGCTACCGCACTTACGTAGCGCCCCCCCTCCCCCTCCGGCCCGCGCCCATCCGCCGCCCGCAGCCGCCTGCGCCGACCGGTCTGCCCCCGCCCCGCTGCGCCTGACCGCCATCACAAACTATCGCGCATTTACTAAAACAAAAAACATGTTCTTATAGCTATCAAGAGCTGAAGAGCCGCAGAGGTACCGGATGGGATGAAATTTATTCGCGTCTAGTTTTTTTACGTGATCTTGTGGTAGGTACTACATTCCTATAAATATTTTATAATATGTAGGTACCTATGTAAGCACCTCTTATAGTGAACATACCACTGCAATGGCGTAGATTTAGTTTGTTCATATTCGATTCAACGAGTCTGTCTTGAAAGAAACCTTGTAGCATAGTAGTCGGTACTAGATAGATTGGTAAGAACTTTCTAGTTCTTTCATTTTATGTCAGCACCTGGTTTGCACGTTCCAAGATCCTGAAAAATGTAACAAAAAATACGAAGGGGGACCTTACACTTTTGTTGAAGACTGAATACGGCGAATCCATGGTCTAGTTCAGCTTCAGCCTTTAGGTTTGTCAGTTACTCAACTTTGCACGGTACCTACGTACATTTTTCACGACATGTCCAACTTTTTTGTACTTAGAACATGCATAGAGCCGAAAATTTGGGTTTTGAATTCTCGAATGTTGACATAAAAATAAGACATCCCCACTTCCTTCTGTTTACCCGACTACTTCACTGTTGTGTTCCAGTTGCAATCGCATATTTATTTATATTTGTTTTCTGCACTAACGCTCATAAGTTTCAAAAGCACAAAATCAATTACTTAATTAATTACGTACCTATCGCATTTATTAATGATTGACACATTTAAAATTCCTTTAGTCGCGTATTTTAATATTTTGAAATTCACATCGTTTCACCGATTTCTAATTTATACCTAAGGTTCTGTTATGAGAAATACTTAAATAATAATCTCTGAGAGAAGTAAATAGCATCTACAAAAATGAACACGTGCGCAAGCGTTCAATTTTTCAAAAATATAATCCACAAGTAAACGCAACAATGTGCGCCACAAAAACAGCAGGTAGCAAAAAGGAGATCGCGTACGAAAAAAAAAGTAATGGAATGCACAGCTGTCGCGGATCCGACATTCCTGCCACGTCCAGGCTATGGTGAATAGGAAGGTACACCGAAAAGGACTAGAGCGTAGGTAGGACATGAGCACCTATAAATAATGATTTATAAATATATAAAAAATTATGAGTTACAACATTCTTTGCATTTATGAAACTAAACAAATATCAAGCAAGTGAGCAACAAATTCGACTCAAAAAATATTTACTTTGATATTCTAAATTAGGTATGATATTTATCGTCTTACGTCGTATATTTGTAGTTTTCGGTGAATGTTAAATCTACTATGACGCACAAAGAATTCGTGAGGATGTAAACACATTGGAATCCGGCTGAACGAAGACGCAAGTCAGAACAATGTTACTTAATACAATACAATACAATACCTACTTGCTTACATGACGTTGACGAGTTGACTTGACGACAAAGAATTTAAAAATGAATTATAGAAATGTTATTAAGGTTTTATGAGAGTGGCCTCTAATTATTTCTTTAATAAATAAATATCGTATCACCGAATCGTTCATCGATATAGAATCACCGAACTCAGAGGAACTCTCTCCTTTATCGCAAATGAAAAAATAATTTGAGCACCATCAATGATCCAGTAGTCTGAAACAATAGAGACAAGTCTGTTGAAGTTCTCATTCTCAATGATAGCTTATGTGTATATTTCTTGTTTCAGTGCGAGTAATAGTGGTCTCGAGATGCGACATGCGTGCTCTGTGTTCGGTTCGCGGGCCGTTGGGCGGCGAAACGCGCGCGCTCGGCGCGGGCGCGCGCTTCCTGTCACTGCGCATGCCCGGCCAGCCCCAACCACTGCACTTCGTCGTCGAAGCCAAAGCAAGGGTCAAAGAATTGAAGTCTTTAGCCAATGCTCACGCGCAACTACAAGGCATGACCGACACAGAACTCTTCGGATTAGCAATTTTGCAAAGTGAGTGTAATTATTCTATTCGTTTTCACTACCAGTCTTTGTATACTACCCATACCGTACCTGACTTAAGTTCTAAACGTTTGTAATGTGATTTCACAAAACAAAGTTATGTATTCATGGCGTCACACATTCCACCTCGTAAGCATTCAGTCTAACTATACATGTAAACGCTGTTGGGTAATCATGTGTTCTTTATTGGTACAGGCTACAATGACACATTATAGAGACAATATAAGTACTCTCCAACAACGAATATCTGTGTATTGACCAAACAACAATATCTGTATGTGGGGTGGGGTCTGTATTATACTTAAGTTTTATGACAAATTAGATTAACATAAAACACATTTACAATGGCATTTTGTCTTTTCAGATGGAGAATACTTGTTTGTTGACTTGGACAGCAAACTATCTAAATATGCGCCAAAGAGTTGGAGATCATCCCACACCCATGTAAGTCCTAAACCATTAACTTTAAAACCAAAATGCAATGCAATTGGCTAATCTAAGAAATCAAATATTTTATCTAGGATCCACTTGCTTCAGAAAGTAAAATGAATTACTTGTTTCAGGGCTTGGACGCTAACGGGAAGCCGCTCCTTGAATTGCATCTGGTCGTGCAGTTTCACGTGGAGAGTCCACTGCTCCTGCACGACGAAGTCGGCCGCCATCTGTACTTCTTACAACTGCGACAAAACGTGCGCACGCGAGACGCTCTACCCGCCGAAGTGATACTACTACTTACCGGACTAGCATTACAAGCTGAATACGGTGATGCAGACTCCTTCGAGGACAGGGACTACTTCAAAGTTGATGATTACGCACCCTCATCGCTCACCGGCGATTGGGTAGCAGCAGCCATGCGCGCTTGCCATCGAGAACACCGTGGTCTCACAAAAGCTGACGCTGAATCCAGATTTATTCGAGAAGTTTGTCTCCTCCCAGACACCATCAACTCACACAGATACCGCCTAAAACAATCTAAATCAGAATCTGAACCTGGAACAGTTTGGCTCCTTGTCACAGCTAAGGGCATAAAAATTCTGCCTGATAATGGATCCCTTTCAAATTTCATATGGAGTGCTATTGGCAAACTAAGTTTCGATAGAAAGAAATTTGAGATTAGAACCGAGGAGGGCAAAATGACATTGTTTTCATCAAGTGAAGAGAAATGTAAATATCTTTTCGCTCTTTGTAGAGAGACACATCAGTTCTCAATGAAAATAGCACCAAAATTCAATGAAATCTTGAGAAAGGAAGAAGAGGAGCGCAAAATTTGCTTTAGTTACTCAAAATCGTTAAACATTCAATACAATCAAAACAAAAGTGAGCAAAGAATATCAGTGATATCTTCTACGAGTTCAAATACTACGTCGGGTATTGTGAGTGACAGAGTTCAATCAGAAGATGAATTAGAAATTATGATAGATTCTCCGCCAGCACCATCTACGGAAAGTTTGGCTTTCGCCCATTTGTTAGACAGCACAAATTCTTACTTTATACGCCATATGCCACAAGATAATCAACCACCAACTAAAACGTCGTCTCTACAACTACAAAAATCTAAAATCCGAACGAAGAAGACTAAGGAAGACTGTGAAAATGTTAGTAGAAACGAAATTACACAACCAGAACAACACTCGATGAACCAATTAGACGAAACAACCTCTTTACCTGATCAAAGTATTAGCGAAACCTTGACAGACAGTCCAAGATCTAATAAATTAAAATGCACCGGATCACAATGTTCCTCATCTTGCAGTACAGTGATAATGGCCAGGGCTGGTCTCAGTACTCTGAGTAGGACATCTAACGCGAGCAGTTTAGAATTAGGATACAGTCATACTGCTCAGAACTCAATGATGAGTGACAACAGTACAGTTGGCATAGATGTGGAATATTCTCAAGATACAGCGTCCGCTTTGTATGACGGTTTAGGTCAACCGGTTACTGTAGCGGCATCAAGTGAAACTAGCGGAGTCTACACCATGAGTAGTTCGGAACTAACTGCAAGATCGAAAATGGACACCTTATCTGAAGCCAGCAGAACAGATTACGATGGCTCTCATTACGACAGCTATAAGCCAACAAAAGAAAACGATCTTGCAGATTTCGATAGCGTTTCTTCAATCCTGAAAAACAAGTCAGAAAGAACTAGTCATGCAACAGGCACTTTAAGATTACAGTCATCGCAACCTAGCTCGGATTGTGTCGATGGAGCTGCCAAGTTTCAGAACCAAGAACAACATAATAAAGAAAACCTATTTAGAGAAAGGACAAATTCCAATGTTAGTGCTATCTCGTTTCACGGTGACGGTAGCGATCCAACAGATAACAAACATAATTTACTGACTGCGAGTGAACTAAGTGACCTCATTGTGGGAAGAGGCGTTTATCCTAAGAGCCAGTCTGTAAGTGACACTTTGGATTCAGTGTCGGATTACGTGAGGCTACCCCTTCCGTTTTCTGGTGACAGTTACCTTCAGGGTCACGAAGACACTGCTCCTTCAGATGATCACTATCCGAATAATTCTTTCTTTGATCGTCCTCCAACTCCACCAACTAGAATTGATAGTCGTAAATTACTAAATTTGTCTCTACCAAATATTTTTGATATAAGTGGCGATACACCCATCAGACCTCCATTTCCTGAAAAGCCGCCACCTCCCTATGAATATAATCATCAAACTGTTTCATCTTATGCACCACCTCCTCTTACCAAGGCGCCACCAGCGTATCCTGGCCCAGCGGCAGCAGCCAGAACTTTGAAACAGTTGAACGACAACAAAGAAGAAGTGGCAGCCAGAGTGGTGACATCAAAGCCCATGATAACAATTCTGAAAGCAGAAGCGGGAGAAGTAAACGCATCTAGTGAAAGAACATTTGCTAGCCCCATGGTATTGGAGCACAAATTCCAAAAGTTCAAAAGGCAACAAGCTTCCAGTCGCAGAGCCGAAAGGTCGAAATTAGCCCAGGGGATAAGCAACAACCTGTCACCATCGAGGGATATGGCGCACGGCGTGGACTCTAACGTGCTGGTGGCCATGATGAAGCTGGCGCCGGGGCCGCCTCCCGCACCGCCCGCTCCGCGCCGGCCCCGCCAGCCTCCGCCGCCGCCCGCCACCCGCCTGCCGCCCCCTCCGCCGCCGCACAACCCCATGTTCCACCAGCAATTATACAGCGACGTGGATTACGTCTACTACCCACTACAAGACCCAGCCGTGTCACAGCAAAATTATCTCGACCACAAACTGACTGAGTCTCGCGTGTCGAACATGCACAAAAATGGTCTGCAGTACAGAAGTACGCCTTATCTATCGACTTCCATGTCTGCGTCGTCCATGTACGGATCGATTCAAAATCTCTCGGATTCTTATGTTCAGTTACCGGGAACGCGGACGAGCTGGTACTCGTTAACGAGCAGGACGTCGCTCAGCAATCATTCCATAAATCTTGAACGGCCGCAACTTGCCACGCGAGTTCCAGACGTTTCGCATTTTATGCGGACGAAATCGGATGAGAATGTGTTGAATGCCAAGGATCCACCGCCAGTTAAAATGAGACGAATGCCTCCGCCTCCCCCGCCGCCATACGAATATAAAAAGAAACTTCTCAATTACTCGAGGGAAGTCAAAATTCCGCAACCCTCGACAAATGTGCACAGTGAACTAAGTGTGAACAAAGTGAAAGATTCCAATTGTGATCTAGACATAAAAACTCTTCGAGAGAAAAGTAAAAACCTTGATTTGCCACTTATCGCGGCGTTGTGTAACGATCGTTCGTTATTGAAACAAACTAAAGCTTTTGGTGCTCCAAAGTTAAATAAACCAACAGGTAGTGACTGTGAAAGTGAACGGAAGTGTGTCAAGTCTGTTCCAAACACCACCGATAACATAGATCTTAAGAATAAACAAGAATATAATGCTAAGAGGGTAATGACAGGGTCTCAGAAAAAAATACTAATACGAAACCCTACTGATAAACTCCCAGCATTGCCGGTTACTGAAAGTCATCCAAGAGCAATGTCCAATACTTATGTCATGCATCCAACTGTAGCTAAAATTAAAAAGTCTCAACCCAGTTCATGACATTATGATAAATTCTTACCTACTGCTTGTGAATCCTTCCAGTGCTATGATCTTTCATCCACCGATACAAAGACTGAGCTTAATGCCACCAGAACTTAAGATAGGAACCACACTTGTCTTGTGTCAATGGTTAACTCATACCATTTCAATTTGACCTTAAAAGCAAAAGAATTAAGATTTATTTTAGAAAATTTAAATTCTGTTACAAAACTTATTGAATTGAGATACAAATGTGGTTCCAAATTTAGATTGTATTATGTATGTTAATATTTAATGCCACCTACTGCAGAAAAGTTTAAAAAAAGTTCATATCTACCAAAAATGTAAACAAAGGCAAAAATTAAATTACTGAAAATGTTAGGGATACCATCCCACAAACAGTTTGTGGTTAACCTAGTGATTATATTGTGTTGTTCTATTTTTGTGACACTACGTACGCGTGACTTTTATTACAATGACATAAGGTTGAAATTCGATGTATGTTTTGTTTACATTATTGGAATATACACAAAATTACATACTGTTTACCATACAAGAATAGTAGGTACCTATTTATAATGTCAGGGTTAAAACATAATGACTATTTATCATTTATGTTAAGCATATGATTTTTCAATTTTGTATTGCTCAATATTATAATAGAAATTATACCTAAACTATTTTTAGACATCATTTATACCAAAGTAATTTGGCGGATTATAGGTATTTAGAAAATAACATCACTCACATAAATTATTTGGTAAGCAACTCAAAATTACCCGCTTAGCTATATAATATCTTGAACTATTTTGTCATAGTAGTAGGTTTGTCAGAAATTATTAAGAAGTCTCCAAACTAAGCAATAAGCATTCCAGTTTCCTTTATTGTCTATGTTAGACGCCTCAAGAGAACATAATATAATCTAAACAAATATGTGATACAAAATGTGCCTTCCCAATAATTATATTATATTATTCAAATAAAACTGAGAATTCCATAGAGCTAGCATTACTACCCACTTGGGTAGTGCAGTACCCATGCAGATATCATTATTTTGTATAAAATATACTTAACTCACAATTCCAATTCACTATGAAATAGTGAATTATGGTAAGAAAACTTCGTAATAAAATACTCGCTGTTCGATATATTACCTGTTATAATTAAGTGTATCAAAAATCATTGCTTGTAATCATAGTAAATGAAAGTGTAATAATTTCAACAACTATTTATTTACTTTAATATCATAATGTGTACATAATAAGACATATACTAAGTACATAATATTTGTTTTCAATATGTACAAATGTATATTAAATTTTTTGTAACTCCGAGTTTGGTTTTTCTTATTTTTATGTAAGTACATTCCTTTGGTTAACAATGTATATGATTTAATAACATGCCCATATAATATCTTTGGTCTATGAGGAACTAATATTTGAGTAGACTTAGGTCACCCTTATTTCACAAAAACTACAGAAAATCAAAAAAAATAACATTAGTATGTTGTGAAAAACCTAAATCTATGCTTAAGAGAAAATCATTTTTATAAAAATTTTGTTCAATTAAATAATTAGTATTAATACTGCTACAAAAAATACAGAGAAGAGATTAACATTCAGATCATTTCGGAAGCTCGAGATTCTGTTACTACATAAATAATAGTTACATTTTCTTATGGCCTAAGATAGAATATCAATTTGAGAAAATCAAATATCTGATATTACACTTATAATATGTTAAGTTTCGCCGATGCTTGACATAATACTACAAATATATTAATCATATAATAATAATCTTTTGTTACTGTCGTTTATCAACAAGTGTAATGGTTACTTACTTTTCTAACTTTAAAACAATGGCAGAATTAGGAGGAAAAGTAATTTTATCAAAATATAATATTTGTCCAACTAGGGAGGTGTTTGTCCCAGCTAGCACAGTACCACCATAAAACATGGTAGACAAATCAGTTGTTATAGATGTACTTCCTAGGTTCCCCACAAAAACACATGTGTTCCTCCTAGGGAACCAACGTTCTATTACCACGAGATTCTCTTCAGTTTCACGGATTTCCATATTTTTCAGATTATTGCCTTCCTTGTAAATAGATCTTAAATATATTGTTGGTGTATCTAATCTCACTTTAGTAAACAATTTGATAACATCCAAGAAATGATAGCTTGGTTTCCTTTCAGATTTTAAAATCCAAGGCAAAATAATTGCAGAATCTTTCTCATTTGGGAATGACATTGACACTATATTGCCAACATCTTTATGTTCATGGAAATCTTCTTCGATATCACCAAGTCCACCAAGTCCGATTTCATCTCCATAGAATATGCTTACAGTTCCAGGCAAGGCTAATTCTAGAGCAGTCAACACTAAAGTGTTATTGACATGTTTTGTGGATATTCTTTCATTATGGACACTGCCAATATTCCAATGAACCCATGGATAGTGAGGCTTATCCCACAATGTACCTTTAATAACATTATCAATCCGATTTTTCAAACCCGTAATACCTTTATTTAAATCTAGATGAATATCAATAAGGTCAATTCTAGACAACAACACATTTAGAGCCGTAGTAGAAGCTTTAGCTTTTTCATAGGCTTTTTCACTAGCAATAAATATTTTGTTGCTACCTAAAATTTGTTTCCATAACCTTAGAGTACTACCAAAACTTACATCATCCACAAAATTTTCTAAATCCTTTAAGTAAAAGCCATCAACCTTCTCCCTAGCCCAAAATATAATAGCTGCAGAAGTGGGATCAACAATGTTGGTTATAGTTTCATTTGCAATTAACACAGCTTCAGTCAAATTTTCTGATGAATCAGCTTTAGCCAGAGACACAACCGGTAGATCAAGGATTAAAGACATATTCCTATTGTGAACTTCATTTATCAAATCTCTGAAATCCTTGAGGACTCCAACACTTCTGTCTATCTGTACTAAGGAAGTGATGTTAAAATATTGATCTGGATACTTTTGTGCTTGATAAATATAATTGAGCCTAATAGCAGATGCTCCTAATTCTTGGATATAGTCCAATTTGTTAAGAAGGCCTTTAATATCACCTGTACCGTCTTTGTTAGAGTCCTTAAAACTTGCGGGAAATACTTCATAGAATACCTTTCCTTGATACCATGGCAGATCAGGGTTGCAATTTTTTGGTATTGTCACAACCATACCTATGATAGCTCCGAGACAGGCAATGAGACCAGAGAGAACAATCCAAAGAAGTACTTTCCTGATGACACTCCAGTTCCAGTTGATAAAGTTTGGTAGCTTTCTACCGGTGACATTGTGGTTTCCATTCAACTTGCAGTCCTCAGTCTGAAAATGAGAAAATAAAATAAACAATATAATCAATAGACCAAGTATATAAAGAACAAAATAACTTTCAAAATTCAACTATAATAATTTTAGTATCACATTACCAATGATGCAGTAGGAAATAGAACAAGGAAAAGCCTATGTTTATCAACTATTTATATCCTGTATATAATAGAGGTATATATCCACAGGTTCGTTAAATAAATACATACTTGTCCCATGATGAGATCACCATTCTTGCTAAGAGTCTGATAGTCTAGCATGCTGATATTATTGATAAGCTGAGCGCTCACGGGATCTTGGATAACTGAACTATTGTCTCCCGATGAACTGGAGTCTCCTGCTGAAGCATCTGAAATTGTTACAATAACAAAATGAATACAAAAAATAATGTGTAATAATAGCTTTTTGGTAAAGTTAAAACATTTTTATATTGTTTAAACATTAAAATTTCTTTGAAAAAGAAACATCCAGGAGTAAATATATATGAGATTTATTCAGCAGGGGTAAATAGAATATAGATTTGGTGCCACAACACAAATAAAATTATGCAACTTACTCTGAAAATTAATGCTTATTCAGCATGTAACTTTTGCTATAATAAAATATATTATTCTACGAAAATGCATGTAGATCATTTAAAACTACAAATATAAATGCACAGAAGTCATAATTATGTTCTCACCTGTCTGTATATTGACCATGTTAGGATCATCATTTAATGTTAGAAACGGACGGTCAGTCATTTCTTCTGAGAGAGGATGTTTGAAATCTAGTGGTGTAGGACTTGGTGTCGTCGGTAGTAACAGGCACGTTGACGACTTGACACCGCGTAAATAATCCAAGGTTTCTAAATCATTGCCGCCAGAGTTGTTACTAATCTCCGGCGATTCATTCATGTTGGATTTAATTGAATGGAATTTTTATTAGCACAATTGATACTTAAACTTATATCAATTGACGCTTGATAGAAGAATGGACTTACTGCATGTTGCATCAAGAAATTTTTCAATTTTACAGTAAATTCGCACGCAAAAATCTATTTCAGGATCAGTGTTCTTTTTCAGTTTTGACATTTAAATTGATCGAGCTTTTTCAGGGGTTTTGACATTTATATCGATATCGACTAAAGTTTCGAACAAATTCAAACTACAGTGTTGGGCAACACTACCAAAAATCGGACTTTGAGTACTTTGACATTTCGGGTTCGTTGACATTTCACATTTTATTTGTGTACCATTTAATTTCTATGGGCTTTTAATTTTCAATTTATTTATTTTCGTAGATTAGAATAAGAATATTTTTGTAAACTACACAGTGCTCTACTAAGTGAAAGCTTTTACTCGCATAATAGTGTAAAATGATCGGAGTTAACAAACTAATTTGCAAGAATAATATTGTGAGCCAAAAGTTTATTCAGCAAAGAAACTTTACTAATAAAAATATTAAAGATGTTAACTACCACTATTTACAAAGGAGCAAGTTACCAACGATGCACTTCCAGAAGTCTCTGCCCCGTTTACCGATACCTGATCTTTCGAAAACAGGGGAGCGATACTTGAAAGCCCTTAGACCTTTATTGAATGATAATCAGTTTGAAGAAGCTCAACAGCGTACTAATAATTTTATAATTCAAGAGGGAAAACTGCTTCAAGAGAAACTCATTGCGAAAGATAAAAGGAACAAGCATACAAGTTATATTTCAGAGTATTGGTTTGATCTTTATTTACGTGATAGAGAAGCACTTCCCATTAATTATAATCCAATGATTGTGTTCCAAAATGATGTGAGACCAGAATACAATGATCAACTGATAAGGTCTACAAACATTCTGATAACTGCGGTCCGGTTTATGTTGTCGCTACGAGAACAAATATTAGAACCGGAGGTGTATCATATGAACCCTAAGAAGAGTGACACACCATTGTTTAGGACCTTTACAAGAATGTTGCCTGAAGCTATTTCTTGGTATGTATACAACATACTGACATTAATCATCTAATGGAATAAGAGTTCTTTTAAATTTATTCTTTTTGACAGCACTTACCATGTATTGAAGTTTAAAAGTAAATAAAAACAAATGTTTTTTACTGGTATATTCACAGTTTTCTCTATACTTTCTTCTTTACTATTTTCAGGTATGGTGCCTATCTAATGAAAGTCTTCCCTCTAGACATGAGCCAGTTTGTGGGCTTGTTTGGAGCTACTCGTCTACCTCGGCTAAATAAGGACGAGATCTTCAGGGACCCAACGAGCAAGCATGTACTTGTACAGAAACAAGGAAACTTTTATGCATTTGATGTTTTGGATGCTGATGGTAATATTTTTAATTTATAAGTTTTGTTTATCTCTCTTTAGCTCTAACTTCGACAAAGAGGTCAATCGTCGAATCCGACTCGGCTGGGCAGCGTTCGGGAAGTTGCGTGGTATCTTCTCGTCCAACTTACCGCAGTGTCTCAAGATGAAAGTCTATGACCAGTGTGTGTTGCCAGTGATTACATACGGGACTGAAATGTAGTCGCTCACAATGGGCCTCATCAGAAGGCTTAAAGTCACCCAAAGGGCAATGGAGAGGGCTATGCTCGGAGTTTCCTTGCGTGATCAAAACAGAAATGAGGACATCCGCAAGAGAACCAAGGTTACCGACGTAGCCCGAAGAATAGCCAAACTTAAGTGGCAGTGGGCAGGGCACATTGCTCGCAGAACAGATGGCTGATGGGACCGAAAAGTTCTGGAGTGGCGACCGCGAACCGGAGAACGTTGCGTTGGAAGGCCTCCCATTAGGTGTACCGATGACCTGGTGAAGGTTGCAGGGATCCGCTGGATGCGAGTCACACGGGACCGGTCAATGTGGCGATACTTGGGGAGGCCTAGGTCCAACAGTGGACGTCTTTCGGCTGAAATGATGATGATGAATGGTTTTATCTCTTGTCTTTAAACCATGTTTTAAAAAAATTACACCATTTCAAAGCCTAAACAAAACCTTTAATATAGGAAGGAAATAAAAAAGGTTTGAAAAGTGACAATAAGTTACTCAAATCTGTTGACTGCACACCATAATATGACCTACTTATTATTAGATTGCTAATGCTGCCATTAGAAAAAAATAATGATAAGTAAGCAAATAATTTAATTAATCAGTTCAATGTACCAAATCCTACTACTGTACTTTAATCTTAATCTTTAGATTACCTTATCAATTTTAGTTTATTCACATTATTTACATTTATAATGTTTTTCAGGTAACCTTTTGTCACCACTGGAACTGCTTGGTAACTTGAGTAAAATCATGAATGACAATACACCGGCCTCTGAACATCCTTTAGGAATATTAACCACTCAGAATAGGGATGAATGGGCTATACAACGAGACCATTTGGAGGCAACTGGAAATAGTGAAGTTTTGAGGAAGATTGACTCAGCAATATTTAATTTAATATTAGATGATGATATGATTAATGATGATAAGCGTGTGCTCTTGAAGAAATACTTACACAGTGATGGTACCAACAGGTAAACATGTAAAGGGCTTTTCTTGTAGATAGAAAACAAATTGTTAGGAAAGGTATTGTATTTACTAGCGTACAAATACTTAAGATTATACAAGCTACAGGAAATGTTTTATTAATAATTTGATGGCCTTAGTGTATTCCTAGAGTACTTATTTTCCTACTTTGTACATGGTAAAAAGATTAATTTGTAATGAATAATGTATTTGTCACAAATAGGATATTTATTTAACGGGACCGGTCAATGTGGCAACATTTGGGGGAGGCCTATGTTTAGCAGTGGACGTCTGAAATGATGATGATGAATGTATGTGTCGGAAAAAGTGAAACAATCTGGCAAATAGCATTATTATTTTATTTTTAGAAACGTTGCCCTACACTAGAAATTTCTCCTGAATCGTGGGTGCGTTTAAAAACATTTTAATACTCCATACAAATATTTGTTCCTTGCGGGAATCGAACACAAATATTTGTTCCTTGCGGGAATCGAACCCGCGACATGAAGCGCAACAGTCAATTGCTCAGCCACTGCGCCAACCGTGCCGTCGTGCCGTCATGATTAGTACTTGAGATTCTGAGTCTTACCAAGTGGTAGCAGGTCATAATTGTTTTTTCTATAAATTTATAGGTGGTTTGACAAATCATTCAGCCTGATTGTAACTAGTGATGGAGTAGCTGGAGTAAACTTCGAACATTCCTGGGGTGATGGTGTGGCAGTACTGAGGTTCTTCCAAGATATTTATGCTGAAACTACAAAGAAACCTTTCATACATCCAGATTCGAAGCCTATAGATAGTAATATTAGTGTTCAGAAATTAGGTAAGAATTGTATCTATTTCTCGTATAGAAACGAATGACTCTATAATAATGGATTCAGGGTTAAATCTGATATAATGGAGTTCCCATATTCTTTAATGATGGGAAGTAGAGCAAATATCACAATAAATGAGTTCGATTTTGGATATAATATGATATTTTGAGAAGCTGCTTTTATATGACTGCAACAAATAATACTGTGAACAAAATATTGCCTCTGATAATTTTTACTATATTATTTTTCAGAATTCAAACTAGATGACAAATCGAAGCATTTTATTGACAATGCCAAGAAGGAATACAAGGCGTGGACAGACTCGCTCAGCATAGATTACATTTTGTATGAAGGACTTAACAAAGCAGCTTGTAAGAAGTTCAAAGTCAGTCCTGATTGCATTATGCAACTGTCGTTCCAGGTATAAATTAAAGGAACATTAAACAGTTTATTAATTTGCCAACAGTGCTAGTACAAACTAGGCGAAGCACAGATTTCACTAAATTACAATAAACATTGCCTTATTTGAGATAGAGTCGAAAATAAATAAACATGACTCATTCATGAGAACACCGAACCTCACTGATCCTCGTAGTCACGTTTATTTTTCTCCACTTTATTTCGACTTCGACACAGTTGTTATTCTTTTGGCAATGAAATACACGCCGGTCCAATGATAAAAATATTGTTTAATACTGGTTTGTTATGGACTATTTGTTTACATAACAGAAACGATTGCTATAATAAATCCTGTCAATTGGTTGCCGCGGTTTTTTTCCGTCCATTGTAACACCAATAAACGTCAAGTTTATTGGTGTTACAAATTGTCCGTCGTCTGCGCAGCGCATAATTTCGACGAGAACGGTTCTTATTTCAGGCAGCGCATCATCTCTTGAAAGGAAACTTCGTGGGCACATACGAGTCTTGCAGTACTTCGGCCTTCAAACATGGTCGCACAGAAACAATGCGGCCTTGCACGGAGAAAACAAAGGTGTGAAAATAACTTTATTTACTTCATTATCTAACCACCCGCCCGTCTTTGACACGGTTTTTACGATTAGACAAAACATCGAGATCTCTTTATTTTGTGTAAGTTTAATATTAATGCATTATACACAAAGAATCAATTCTCAATGATGGTGAAAACCGCTTAAAAATCCGTTGCGTTCAATCAAATCAAGTCATTTATTCAAACTAGGCTGAAGATCAGCACTTTTTGAACGTCAATTACACAAGAAAGTCCCCCAAAACGTCCGCCATTCGCCGCTCTTCCTATTGTTGTAGCTGGGAAGAAGCATATCCCGGTCGCACAAAAAGACACGAAAATGGAATTTATTTTCTAAAATGTACCGATAAACTTTGTTCGCGATATGATTTAACGGTTATAAACCGTCATTATATTTCGATTACAGTATCTTATAGTCCTTCAGTAAATCTAAGTGATTTATGATTGACCTGTAAACTGACTTACTCAGTCATAATAACAACATTTATCTACACGCCGTCTAGCAATCTTTACATAGTATAAAACAAAGTCGCTACCGCTGTCTGTACGCTTAGATCTTTTAAACTCCGCAACGGATGTTAATGCAGTTTTCAGCAATAGATAGAATGATTCTTGAGGATGGGTTATATGTATAACATTGCACTTGTGCAAAGCCGGGGCGGGTGGCTAGTAAATTATATAATCATCTGTTAAAATATTTTTGATACTTGCTAGCGGTTAAAGATCGATATTTTCATATTCATCACTATGTAATGCAAGGCAGAGAGAGAGTGAACACCACATACATAACTATCTGTTGTAATTAGTACTCAGAGGGTGCTGTGATGGCTCGATCTTTAGGTTGAGAAACGCTTGCTGAGGTCGGTCCCTGGACGGGTGGCCATCCATTACATACCGAGATGTTGTATATGTAATGGCTTTCTATGACAGTCCACCGACCGTACCGTACTGCAGGACCAGCGTCAAGACGGCAAGCATACAATTCCTCTGAGTTGTCCAGTGATCTATGGAACTTGGCAAAATGGCAGGCTGGCTGCGGCATTTACCGCTAATAGCAGTTGATTCCACACCGCAACGAAGCGCACTTTTGTTGCTATCTCAATTTTTGGGGAGACCCAGAAGGGTCCCGGCTGTCATTTAATTTTGTACATCTTTGATAGACCTCAGTGGTATTCAGACGCCTGAAACTCCGAAACCAGCCTTGCCTGGTATCGGATACCTAGTAACTGGGTTTTAGAGGTCAGAAGGTCACTCCATGCAAAATACTGGTATTCAGCTGCATCTAGTTAGACTGGAAGATGATGATGAAGTAGGGCCGACATAGTAAATATCACAATCTGCTAATATTTGTGCCTAGGAGGATATTGCTGCCTATCCCGTTTGACGTAAACCCTTGGCCTGTTACGACACCGTGATGCGTGGGAGGGGTTGGCCACATAACAGCTTATACTACAGATAATCTATAATCCACTTTTATCTGAACGGATTAGTCTGTGTCACCTTTGCCTATTAGCGACGGTGACGCGGTAGGCCCAGAAGGAGATGGCGTGACGAGCTGGACTCTTACCAAAAGGATTGGGCCCAAATAGCCAAAGACAGAGAAAAATGGAAAGAATGAAGGGAGGCTTTTTCCCTGCAGTGGCATCTAGCTCTTGAATGAAAAAACTAGCAAAAGTTCATGGAAACATTTCAATCAAACCATGATTAAACAAAACAACGTATGATTATTTAAACTCACAATTTTAAGTAACTTAATCTACATGAAGTCAATGGCTATGAGATACACGGACTACGAGAAATAATTAAATAATTTTAGTTTACTTATTCTTGTTTTATTATCATGAATTGATATCTAATCATACGAAACCCGTCACGTCTCGCTAGTTAATTAAATTAGACCTTGTATCTTTTGACTTAAGTGATGAAGCTAAAATAGTCTTTCAACTTTCCAGGCATTCTGCGAATCCCTGCACTCCAACAAAAGTTCCGACGAAGAACTGCGAGCTAAGCTGACAGAATGTTCCAAACTTCACTCGGAGCTCATTAAAGATGCGGCCATGGGCCAAGGCTTCGATCGTCACATGTTTGCACTGATGAAGATAGCTGAGGACAACAACATATTCAGACCAGAAATATTCGACTCGTATGAGTACAAGTTCTTGAATAAGTCAATTCTGAGTACGAGTACTTTGTCTTCGCCTAGCGTGATGGCGGGAGGATTTGGGCCCGTTATGAAAGATGGATTTGGAATTGCGTACGTAAATAAGCTTTTTTATGTTATTTAAAAAAAAACTAGCTTTTTTTTTATTTAAACTTTTCACACTCAAAGAGGTACAAAGGCGGACTTATATCCAAGTTATTCTCTACCAGTCAACCTAGGGTAGTGGAGACATGATATGGCATTTGCTTTAGTCAATGTTTGTTACCCTTCTCGAAATATACAATCGTAACAAGCACCACGGCTGGCTGTTACATAATCGCACGTCTTCTAGAAAACTGTCATAATACAAAATATGTAGATTTTTATATAATACCCCACACGACTTCAATTGCCCTTGGTCTGATTGAAAAAAAAAACCGCCATATGTATACAAAAATCAGTCGCCGAATGGCACTAGCGGTAGTTATCGTTAAGAACACAAAAAACTTTAAATGCGTACATTTCAAAACTGCTATTTTCGTGTTGAGACAGTTTTTTAGAGGATGTGCGTATGTTATCGACATAAGGTTTAATTTGCAATGTCTCATGCTCTTGAATGCATGTCCAGGCAGATTTGATAAATGATTGCTGTTTTAGCCCTTTTATGACGTTTAAACAACATACTTTCCTAACCATAGTAACCATATAACTTGGTTCAGAAACGACATAATATAAAAAATATCTTGCTTTTTTCAGTTATTCGGCGTTCCCTGATAAGTTAGGGGCAGCAATAGCAAGCTATAAGGCACATAACAGCAGCACACAGTATGTAGAAGCATTGCACAAATCATTCTTGGACATTACCAAAATACTATCCGGATAATTATTTTATATATGAACGTGGACAAAGCGAAAGGGGTGTGTAAGGATCGCGAGCAGGTGGCACTCGGTTGTTTTTGCTTACCCCCGTAAGAAAAAGGCGTGATTTTATGTATGTACTGATACATTATAATTTATCATCATTATTGTTGTCAAGGGTAAGAGAGCCCCATTTGCTGGTGGTCAGCACAGCATGTAATTATTAAGTTAAATATATTTCTGTTACACTTTTATTAAATATTTGTGAAGCCACTATTGTTACTGGGATCAATGTTAGATGTTACTTTATTTTTTTCAATAACAGAGCTTTTTATATTTTTTTTTTATCAGATTGCATTTGCAGACAATACTAACTTATAAGTAATAATGATTTTAAATATGATTAAAGAAATAAACTATTTTATTACTGTATTGTGTCTAAGACGTCAAGTTATTATACCGCAGAAAGATAAGATGAAAACTATTTACTGGCTATAACATTATTTATGCTACGAAATAACATTAAAATAAGCAGATTAAGTAGGAATGCAAATTACTTTGTTGATATTTTTATATTGTGATTTACTACTGATATTTAAGGTGATGAGGTAAAACATTAGTTGTCCAGAATTATACTACACATTTAAAATAAACATTAACATGTATTGAGATTTTAGAATCCATTTTGACAGCTTAGAAAAAGATGTAAACTCTAAAATGCAAAATGTATCCTCTTAAAAATGTAATTGTAAACGATATAAGTACCTCGCTGAGTGCAATTTATGAAAGTGCCTTAGCTTTACAATAAATAACATAATTATGTATTTTTAAGAAAGACTTGTTTTTGTTATATATTTTGTGAAAACCAACAACTTTTACTAAACTGAATTGTTATATGAAATAAGCACATTGATATGCTGCGTTTAAGCGAGAGCGCGTGATTTATAAAATCTGTTTAGTCATTTATTGGCAATATACAAAGATAGTGAACATAGATAATAAAAAAAAACGATGTTCGGCCCACGCTACACACGCCGCTATCGTCTAAACGCGCCCTTAGTATTATGTATGTAGGTTAACCTTTGGGTTAAATAAAACACGTGTTAATCCTTACGGGCTTCAGACAAGGATTTTGCTTGTAGAAATCCATGTATGATGCAATGCAACATAAATATGCAACTCTACGGCTTCTGATAATAATCTCATTACAACACGCAAGTTACGCTTCTGCATTTTTTTTTTTATCAATTTTTTTCGCTATACCTAATTTAAAGTGGTTGTAATATTTTTGTGGTTCTATTTATTAATAAACTTGGTATTTTATTTACATAATTTTATTGAATCAAAAGTGTATAATTTTTTACCCTTGGCCTTAATAAAATACGACTGCATTATGAAGAAGTATTGAAGAAAATTATTAAAGTTACCGCGTTTACAGTTAGCTGAGCTAGACAAGTGCTACTACCGAACGTGAATATCTGGGTTTTAATTCAAGTCCCCTGTGTCTGTCAGGTATTTAAATGTTTTCTCTGTATCTAGACATCATCTGCCTAGGCTTTCCCCAACTATGTTGTGAAAACCTGTAACGACTATCAAAGATCTACAATATTGACAGTCGGGTCCAACGGCTTAACGTGCATTCCGAGGCACGGAGGAAACTCTGTAATTAATGGGTGGTCACCAATCCTCGGACCGACCCAGGCCAGCGCGGCTGAACCTAAATATCGATCTAAGCAGCTGTTATTATTTAACCACGAACTCCTCCGTATCTAGATACTTTTTCTTTGTATCTAGATACTTATTACTAATTCGTTTAGGTAGGCAGATTGTAACAACTCTGCCCATACTAAAAATTATACAGGCGTGATGATTGCAATCTTCTAATAGGGTAGTTCGCGATGTATTGCGGTAGCTCATTAAAAGAATACCGCATACGATAAATTAACAACCAACATTAAAAACCTGTACCTATGTGGTGTGGTAATAATGTCATGGCATAGCTACACTTTTACAGGTTCAAATTCAAATTCATTTATTATTAACTTACACAACAGAATAGGTACTGACAGGTTTAACAGCGGGTCCCAAACTAGGCATAGCCTGTATCTTGGTGACCCAGACAATACACAAGGTTAAAAAATTACAATGTTCTGCTAGCGCAAGAAAAATACATTAAATTAGCAAAACGTGATTAAAGAAATATAACAAACAAAAAAAAAACTAATAATTAATAACATTAAAAATAAATTAAATTAATAAGAAAAAGGTATCAGAACTAAATGCATGTTGTGCTCTGCGTTTTACCCTAAATACTGCGAATATTGTTTGATGAATATCAATATTGATACCTACCCATTCGGAATGGGTGAGTAGGTACGATACTTACCAACCTACAAAAAAGAATTGCCTTCGTTTTTAAAAACCCTGCAATTGCCAAAGACTAAGTCAACTGGTAATGCAAATGTATTGTGTAAGTGAGTAGATAAATATGTACAAATACAACGTCGGCGCTTTAATTCTGCGACGACTGCTATCGATTTTCTCGTGCCCATCTAGTAAAGAGGAGAATATTCATAGTCGAGACGTGTTTACCAAAAAAAATATTTTTATTTTATAATATTGTGACTACAAATTCATGATACGCGAATTTTTTCCTTTACTTGTGCTCTTTTCAGCTCCAAGGCACCGTTGACCAAAGTATTTGATATTAATTTCAAGTTGTTACCATCACGTGTTGTTTGCGATAAAGGGTCTTGACACAGACAGACGGACAACGAAGTGATCCTGTAAGGGTTACTTTTATCCTTTTGAGGAACGGAAGCTTAAAAATGATAAATGCAGCGTATCAGAATTTGAGAGAGAAATTTTAATACAATCTGATTAAAAAAAAATGTCTAGGTAGGTACTCAGTTTTCTCAAAACATTGTTCTTGTATGTGGAGGCTACAATTGTTTCGTGCTTAGCAATTTGGGCGACTACGGCTGTGGACTACGGTTTCTGAGCCAAGACGAAAAAGAGACGGTATTCTTCACGTATTCTATATTTATATGCGCGTATTCAGAGATGCGAGGGCCCAGGCCGTGCAATTTTATCTGGGCACCTTGAACCTACCGGTATATTTCACCTATATTGTGGACTTGGCTTATATCCCTTTCCCTTTGCATGTTTTTGATGCAGTCATGCTGTTTGAAGAATAATTAATCATGTTCCTGTCATTAACCTCATTTATTTGGGGTTAGTGCAGTATGTCGTCTTTTTTTCCAAACTCACTTCTCTACTAAACCTATTTCTCTAAGTCAAGTCTGCTCAACCCTAGTCCTGCGGGCCACTAAGTGGCCGGCCAAAGCATTTGAAGTGACCAGCCAACAGTGGTAATTTGACGAACAGATTTCAGAATTTGAAACCCGATCGAAGCAATAATTTGCTTCTTATGAACCCATTCTAAATAAAATAAATATCCAGCAAAAAATTACAGAAATCCAAAAACCACAATTCATTGATACAATTTTTACTGAAAAGATCTTCACAATCAAAGTGTGACAGGCTGACAGTGGCGTTTTCATACTCTTAGGCCAGGAGAACCATGGCCCCGGGCCGCAGACAGAGGGCCCACGTCGCCTCTTTAAATTGATAGCGTGCCACCCCGTGTTTACTTGATACCGCCCTTTAGCTTAATCAAGTAATAGTTAAAAAGAAAATCTAACATTTTCGAGGCGTGTTGCTAAAACATTTCGAGCTCACTCCGCTTGCTCCTGCATGCTAATGCATTTTGATTATTCGGGAATTTTTATACAAAAGTCGACAAACTCAAGACAAATTTTGATTAATTGTTATCACAGAGGTTCTTCAAAGTGCATGTTTGAGGTTTTATACGATTACTATTAAACTAAGCATAACTTTAAGTTTTTTATGGAATTTTTTTTACTTGATGATGGCCGCCAGTTGACATGGAATCAAAATGTTGATCCACCTTCAAAATAAGTTCAGCAGCCTTGAAAGCGGGTGCCACCTGAGTCGCCTTTCTGTCCATATCATGTTTCTAAAACTTTCCTACTCAGCATCACAGCATACCATGTCAACCGATTACCATATAACTTTTCAGACACCGTTACCACTTTCAGACTTCCTTTCATATAAGAATAGACAATCTTGAAAAATTCACGACTTTTCAGTGACAATCAAAAGCGTAAATATATTATGTATATGGGGTTTCGACAAGGAATGACCGAGATTAGAATGCGAATGTTTTAAAAATACGGCGAGTACGAGAATTTCTACTCTAAAGCACGATATTAGTATGAGCACTTAGGTATTTATAAGTTAGCTCGCTACACATAAATACATAAACTTGCGCCTTTTTCCTATGGGGGTAGGCACTAGGCAGAAACCACAGAATACCACCTGCTACGATCCTTTCAAACTCCTTTCGGCTCGTCCATGTTCATTTTTGAGTCCTACAACACCTTACACGAATATATTTAAAGGACCGCTAACACTGGTGTAAAATAAGTAAGATAAATTAGGAATGCAAGCAAAAGAACGCAATTTTACACCCATCCTTAAATTCAACAATCAATAAAATATTATTATAGCAAAAATTTGGTATTTAAAATTAGAAAGGCTATGAATACGACTTCATCGTACCTACGCAGAATCAACAGCGTTCCAATCTACGATCGCGCATATAGAAACATAAACTTGCCTAGTACTGTATACAAAGTATTTATTTTACTTTACTCGTAGAACACTGGATTTTATGTTGCATTTTGTTTGTGAAATACTTTCGTGTAGGATGTGATATCGTGCTGCCTTATAAAGTGCATGCGACCATTAGTTTCAGTGGAAATAAATTACACCCCTTGTTTCTATTGTGAGATGCTGGATGGTCGTGTGTACAACTTGAAAAGGAATGGCACTTAGGCCATATTGACATTACGATCGCGAAAATGTCAAAGTTCATCCGTAGATCCGTGCTTGGGATGTGTTTTGTGAAAAACAAAAATTATTGAATTAAAAATGCCGTGTGAAGTGTGATGTGACACTCCTCATATTTCAATCTGTTGAGGTAAATATTTGTTATGTTAGCTCTTAGCAGTTTTGCGTAGAGGACAGCGTTTATTTGAAAAAAGAAAGACACTAAAAAAATAAACGTACACAGTCATTTTATCTTGTACTATCTACGTTCAATTAAACTAAGGATTAGTACTTTTATGCGTTATTATCCCTCCCTTATCATGATAAACAGTGCTCAGTTTAAATAAAAAATAACAAATGCATTGATTTTCGAATGATTATACCGTCATTATTTTTACATTCTCCAATATTAAATTGACGTGATGAACTCTATGAACTATTATTTATAAATGGCTAGCATTTTAAAATACCTAACGTAGTTGTCTTTGATTTGTCCGAATGCATATGATTTTTTAAGAGTACCTACTATACAATTAATAATTTGCATTGTGTTATAGCCAGTTGCTTTTCAAGTGTCTTTAAATAAAAAATAACAGTTAGTATGATCAGATTTTACAAATGAGAAGTAAATAATTTTGTGCCCTTGATTTGGTATTCTAAGTGGCATTGTTCCAAATATTTTTCTACTACAATAACAACACTATCATTTCTTTGTTTCAGAATATGTTTAATTATATTGAATGCTCAAAGTAGATCTCCAAAATGCTGATTAAGGAGTACCGAATACCTTTACCTCTCACTGTAGAGGAGTACAGGATTGCACAGCTATACATGATAGCTAAAAAGAGTAGAGAAGAAAGTTCTGGTGAAGGCAGTGGTGTGGAGATCCTAGTTAATGAACCCTATGATGATGGCCCTGGCGGGAAAGGTCAGTACACTCAGAAAATCTATCATGTTGGTAGCCATTTACCTGGATGGTTTAAAAGCTTGCTTCCAAAATCTGCCTTAACAGTATCCGAAGAAGCTTGGAATGCTTATCCTTACACAAAAACAAGATACACATGTCCATTTGTTGAAAAGTTTTCGTTAGAAATAGAAACTTATTATTATTCTGATAATGGCCACCAAGAAAATGTCTTCAAACTAACTGGAAGTGATTTAAAAAGTAGAGTGGTTGATGTTATTGATGTTTGCAAAGATCAACTTTATGGTGCAGATTATGTCAGAGAGGAGGATCCTAAATTATTTGAGTCAGAAAAATGTAATAGGGGTCCCCTTACTGAGAACTGGCTTGAAGAATATTGGAGTGAAGTACAAGGCAAGCCACAACCACTTCCAAATGGTAAATCTCTCATGTGTGCTTACAAACTCTGTAAAGTTGAATTCAGATATTGGGGTATGCAAACAAAATTAGAAAAATTTATTCATGATGTTGCATTAAGAAAAACCATGTTACGAGCACATCGTCAAGCCTGGGCTTGGCAGGATGAATGGCATGGTCTTACAATGGATGACATCCGGGAAATTGAGCGCCAAACACAATTAACTTTGCAGAAAAAGATGGCAGGTGATACAAGTGATGAACAAGATCTGTCTGAAGAGAATTCAAAGTCTCTGGCAGCTACAATGAGTAGTTTAGAAAAGAATGAAGATGTGCCAACACCATTAGTCTCAAAGAAAAATGTTGATAAGAGAATGCAAAAACATCTTACTCCTGAGGGGACTCCACCATCTGAACACAAGACCTCTTCAAAGACAAATCTTAGATCATCATCTTCAGGATCTATTAAAAGTTTACAAGCCCAAGCTGCAAATTGGCGAATGGAAACTCTTGTTAGAGAGTCAGAAACAGAAACAGGTTCAGAGGATGAGTTTTATGACTGTGAGTCCTCATTTAATAAATGGTCTTCCATGTGCTCTCTTGATGAAGCTGACATTGATATATCACCATCACAAGGCGATAATAGTCAAGAAGACAGCATATTCAATCCCTCGTTCTTAAGAAGGGTGACATCTGAGAGAGGCTCGCGCAGAATGCCTAATTTACAAAGTCATCCCAGTGTTGATGGTTGTCCAGAGACGCCTGTTCACAGCTCATGCCCAACAACTGTTTTGATACTAGTATTTCATGCTGGAAGCGTTTTAGATGCAAATGTTGATATGACTGCCAAGAAATCGGATGTCACCACTTTTAAAGGTGCTTTCGAATCAGTGATGCGCCAGCATTATCCTACACTTATTGGACACATAGCAATAAAACTGGTTTCATGTCCATCTATTTGCACCGATGCTTTGGGGATCCTTTCTACACTGAGCCCTTACAGTTTCGACTGTTCACCTTCAACTATTGAATCTCCTTCGCTCACAAACGATCTTATACCAATTGGTGCCATACCATTAATTGCAACAACTTCTCCAGATTATGCAGAATCCGTAACAAAAACGATACACTCAGCCAATGCAACTTACAATGAATTTATCAAATCCGATGATGGAAAAGGTTTTAATGGTCAAGTCTGTATTGTCGGTGACAGCATGGGCTCAGTATTAGCGTATGATGCTCTTATCAGAACTCAGCAATACCAATCCAGACACGACAGTGAAAATAGCATACTGGATACTGAAATAACTATTCCAAATGATCCATTAGAACCTCATTACCTCAACAAGTCACACTTACAAGCTCCAACACCCAGGAGACGTTCGTCTTCCACAAGTGACAATCATATAAAATTTGAATTCGAAGTGAGCGACTTTTTCACCTTTGGCAGTCCATTGTCACTTATATTGGCATCACGAAAAATTTCTGATGACAAAACTCGAGACATTACGAAACCACCCGTACAGCAAGTGTTCAATTTGTTTCACCCTACAGATCCTGTTGGCTCAAGATTAGAACCACTGCTATCAGCAAGATTCACGAATTTACCACCAATTAATGTTGCAAGATATACAAAATATCCTTTAGGTAATGGTCAACCATACCATTTAATGGAATTGATACAGAGTCATCCTCAATTATTTGGAGATCACTTGCAAATGCCGCCAACTCCTGTGTTAAGGCGGCTTTCTGAAGTATCTGTACAAAGTACTGTAAGTGGGTTAGTGGATAACATTCCTTTAATTACTATGAACGCGTTACAGCAGAAATGGTGGGGTTCCAAAAGACTAGACTACGCTTTGTACTGCCCTGAAGGATTGACGAACTTTCCAACAAACGCATTACCTCACTTATTCCATGCTAGCTATTGGGAAAGTTCTGATGTAATCGCTTTCATATTGCGTCAAATAGGTCACTTTGATTTAGCTCTATATGGACACTCCGACGATAAAGAGTCTCCAATGTTTAAACCTGGACAAGAGAGGGAGAAGTGGATGAGAAAACGAACCTCGGTTAAATTGAAAAATGTAGCAGCAAATCATAGGGCTAACGACGTTATCGTCAAGGAAGGGTGCCCGCAAACCTTTTCTGCCCGTTTCATGTACGGCCCATTAGATATGATAACTTTAACTGGTGAGAAAGTTGACATTTATATGATGAAGGATCCTCCGGCAGGCGAATGGACAATATTATCCACTGTGGTCACTGATAAGACTGGAAGAATCACATACACCTTACCAGAACGACAAAGCGTCGCTTGCGGCATATATCCGGTAAGAGTTGTTGTTCGAGGCGATCACACAATGTGTAATTTTCATTTAGCCGTTGTGCCTCCCCAAACAGAATGCGTTGTGTTTAGTATTGATGGATCTTTTACTGCCAGTGTATCAGTTACTGGTCGAGACCCAAAAGTAAGAGCAGGTGCCGTCGATGTCGTCCGATTTTGGCAAGATCTTGGGTATCTCATTTTATACATAACCGGAAGGCCTGACATGCAACAAAGGAAAGTAATATCATGGTTGGCTGAACATAACTTCCCACATGGCTTAGTATTTTTCTCCGATGGATTTTCAACGGATCCATTAGGACATAAGGCAGCGCATTTAAACAATCTTATAACTGAACATGGAGTAATTATGCATGCGGCATACGGTTCGGGGAAAGACATTACTGTTTATCATAACTGTGGTCTTGCTCCAAAGCAAATTTATGCTATTGGACGCATTAGTAAAAAGTACAGCAATATGGCGACGACTCTAAATGACGGCTACGCTTCGCATTTAGCTGATTTAAAGCTGCCTGGAGTTTCAAGGCCTGCCAGGGGGAACGCTCGTCTTCTCGTTCCTAGACGGCTGTTGGCTCCTGTAAGTGGCGGGTCTATATCACGAATTCGTCGTTAATTTAGTAAAATCATCTATTATAGTATTCTTAAAACGCTTAATCTTCCTCGGGTTAGACGGTGTTTGTGAAAGAATATTACTAAATGTACAATCGTCGTAATATTTATCATTTCATTTTTAGATTATGACTATTCTGTCTCACGTACATCGCTATTGTTTGGGCAGACTAAATTTATATGCACATAATTTTCCAATTCGGGTTTGGTTATTTATTCAAATTTGCGTATGGATAAGGATGGATTAACAAGTTTTATAAAATAAGTAAATCGGGATGGGGAAAACGCCCGTCTATTAATCTTCATTGTATATTACCTAAATGCTAAAATATTGTAACGACTGTTTTAATATTCTAACTGTAAAAACTTGTTACGTACTTCTATTGTAACTGATAATATAATGTGCAGAATATTATAATTAAAAAAGATCTTTATGACTTTTATGTTACGTGTGTAATTGTGTATGCTAGAGTGGAGGAGCGCAATCTCTGCACAGAATTTCATGACTTAGGTAATGTGCTGATTCTAGTCTATTCGCCATTCGTAGATACTATGCTTGCACCTTTACTTTTTATTGATGGCGAGTATCTATAGGTAAAATTTAAATTTTTTATATCGCCGTCTTAATAAGAATGTTTACCAATCTTGTCTGGTAGTGTAACGTTTTCAAATACAATGCAGTCATAATTAGATTTACCGGTGATCTTTTGTTTAAATAACTTATACACTTTGTGTCTTGACAGTGTGTTTGTATATTTTTTATCACTACGAAATTACAATGTATGTTTAATAAGATGGGTACATATTTTTCTTATTAGTTAGAGAGTTTTCCATTGTTTCTGACATGTATTTACAATACACATAAGTAATATTAAGACGTTGTAACTATAATAAATGATATTATATCTTGTTATTTATTTATAGTTCTGGATAGTTTTTGATCAAATAATATATTATTAATATTTCAATGCATTTGCAACTTGCTACCCGAACGGATACTTATTTATCGTTTAATTAAATATTTACCGGAAAATATTAAGTAGTTAAGCTACCCATGTACGATGTATATTCCGAGATATATAATAATTTAGCGACTATCTAAATTACTAATCTTAATTATTTGTTAAAATTGAGGTAGTAGAACTGTAATCTGTTCTAGAATATTGATGTTTAGCTAAAACTGAATTCATCATATAGAACTCTTACAATTAGAAAAGTGCGTATTCTAAATATTTGTGTAATGCTATTTATGTTTGCCTTACCGTAGCTACTATGCGTCTATACTATTTTTCATAAATTAATATTTTAAATTATTTAAGAGCCAACTACTTGTATTTTACAGTGTAAAAATTGGGCTATTGTCAAATATCTGGATATTTAAAAGTGTCGCAAACAAAACGTGTATTATTATAACTTATAAATTATCTAAGGTTACAAATAAGTAATTAACTGAAAAGGCAATATCGTAATTCAATTTATAATTAAAAATATATAATTATTTATATCGTTGATATTATAAATTATAAACCATATAATAAAATTATTTTTCTAGTTCACAATTATTTGAGTTCTTAAGGAACATAAATAAGTAAATTATATTAATTATTATTATCTATCATAAAGATAATTGTAATCTTTATTATGTACATTCCTGTTTCAGAGATAATTGAAATTTTTTAAAATTAATTATTATAATAATGTAAACGTAAAATATTTATAAATTGTCTAATGTTCTCATTATAATATGTAATATAGAAGATTTATTTAAAGGTTCAACAAATTATTTCTAAAGTATTGGTAAATTAGTGAGTAAAATTAAGTACCATCTGAAAAGTCGTTTTACCACAAACAGTTTGTTGATCAGTGTAGGTATTGTATCGACTACCCAATGTGTTAGTGACATTGACAGTGTTAGTATTGTGGAAACAAAAATTATGATACCTATTAATAGCGAGAAGGAAAAATGTTTCGTAGTCAAATAATCAGCTGAAAATATTTTAACTCATTTTAATCGCTTATTCGTATTATGCTTAAATAACTGATTTCCTCTAAAACAATGCAGTAAATTATGTATGCTATATAACAATAAGTCCGTAGGCAGGTAGGGAATTTTTCCGAAGCTGTAATCAAGGTCCCACGTTATAATTTACTTACAATACTAGTGTATGACATAAACCGGTTTGTAGTACTATAGTCGGCTAGCGTTGGATATAAGTGCAACCTGTAGATAAGCACATAGCTACTTGCATGGCTTCGCGCGAGGTCGGCCACTCTTTACCAATCTAAAATTATCCGTTTGGTATAAACCTGAAGCCCTGGCATCAATGCTAACACGGGAGAATAATATGATCTATTTGATGTTTATATCCGAAAGCCGTTACGTGTTACGCAAATAGACAGCTAACGCAAACGCCCTTGTTTGTTGAGACGATGTGCAGAAATTAGCTATCAATCTTTATACCTACCTACCACGTAACTAGATACAGTTTTAACTGATATATTATCTGTTGCTTGCTCCCTCTCATCTAAAAGATCTTATATTATTTTTAGCGGTTTTATTTAAATTCTTGAACTATCGTGGATCTCTCTACAATTACTTCGTCTAGACCAGCCAGGATACTGAATATATCTTCCATTCTTTCAATAAAAAAATATATTTAAACGTCATAGCATTGCCAATGTATTATGTAATTACTCGATCAAGTATATAACCATGTAAGCATGTTCACGGTTAAAGTTCAAAGGGTCTAACTGTTTATTTTTATCCATTTGAGGTCAGTTAGGTGTTATATCTTCCAGTATAAACCGCTGTTCTACTTTTTACGTTTGAATGGTCAACCATTTCATCCGCGATAGTCCGCTTCCTACATTTATCGGTGGTTCGGTACAGTGTGTTTATAATAGAAAACAGATGCTCATTCTCATAATACATGGCATCACAATCATTTCCTATAAATGGATACTTACAACATCTCATACATATAATGTTGTATCGCAAAATTGCGAAGTGTTGCATAAATTAACTAGATATACCTACATAACTACGAAAAAATTAAACATACGCTAATTTAACGTACGCTAGGTGTAAGAGCGAGGTTATTGAACGGGAGTAAAAATTTGAATGTAGATTCTATAGCATGTGGTTAGCATTGGAACCCGCCTGAAACCGGTACTTATTAGTCGAGACAGATACAAAATAACGCGATTTATGAATGAGTCTAATGACCATATTTTTTCTCGTTTATATACGGTTGCACCAAAACTTTTTAATCATTTTGAAGTCATAAAAATCCGATTTTATTAGATATCAGCAATATAGCTAGGCTGTATGTGATGTTGATAGTGATTGTTGTGAAATGAGAACACGGAGATGTAGGTTCGCATTGTTAATGTCATGGCTTCCTGTGCCACTACCGGGCTATAGAAAAATGTGATGCAAACAAACTGGCAATAGATTCCTAGTATATTGACGGAGGCTGTCTAGTCAATGAGGACTAGGTTTTCTAGACTCAAGAAGCCATATTTCTAAGCAAGTCATTTCCACGTACAGGCGGCCAAAAATGTTTCGCTAAGGGACAAATCGGGACGCGTCATCATTTTCGTAATGATGAAAGTAGTTTTTTTTTTTGTTTTATGACGAGTAAACTTATTTTGTGCACTTTGTGGCCGACTATACACCGTACCTATACTGGTATGGCAGTTAGGAAGCGCAAAGCTTTTATGAAACAGTAGACGCCATTAGGGACATACATAAAAGTAAACCAAGCTTGTACAAAGTTCAAACAATTTTCAAATAGCTATTTTATTTATCTTTGTTTTTTTCGCAGTCATTCCTAATTTGTAACTTTACCTGTACATTAGCCAAAGTGAGGAGACAACACCTGATAACAGGGGCGCAGTCATAATGAGGTGGGGGAGTGAAGGCAATGGAAATGGAAACCTTGTCACGCCCTAGTCCTGAAAACTGTAAAAGCGGCAACGCGATGGATTACATCACCTAATGTGCTATGATTAAATTGTAACAGATTTTAACTAAGACCACAAATTATTGCCACATTCTGTGCAAAATCCTGCGTATGCCCATTTAAATAGCAACTTTTATTTAAAATGGCATAAGTGGCTGTTTGTAATTACTAATACCTAGTTTAATTTTTGAATGAATCGGTCTTGTATTTTGAAAAATACTATTCATGCAAATACATGTAATCTCTTGTTTCTTAGTTTATTCAGCAGGCATAATGTTCTATCAGTATTTAGATAATTACATAGTTTCTTCATTTTAATATTTATTTCATTAGAGTTTAAAGGTATTTCTGATAAGTATTATAATAAATGACTTAATGTGTATGTACCTGGTCTCTCTAAAACCTATACAATTAGGAGTTACGATTTTAAATGTATTTATTTGTACCTGTTATATAATTAATTTCTCCTTTATATTATGCTAGCTTCAAATTCTTTTATGATGTATGTACTAGTGTGTGGGAAAATAAATTATTGTTGTTGGCAATTGTTGTTTGATTTTACAACATAACATATCATCTCTCCAAAGGGTTTGGCTGAGGTGTGCCCAACTATAGTACCTACAGTCTACACCCACATTTCGCCTGTAATGTTTAAGTCCCATGTAATAGGGCGGAACCTCTATTGCCATCTACCAGGCACAAATTCAGATTCCGTAGCTGCTACTGAGAAAATTCCTGATGGAAAACCCCAATAATACTGCCCGACCCTGGAATCTACTCCAGGACCTCATGCTCAGCAGTCACGCTTGCGACAACTCGACCAACGACGCACTTGATTTTTTAAAGATATAATGGTAGGAGAGTAGGTACTTATTTCATCAATCTATCGCATTACGGACAACTTTATTGTTCTAGACCCAAGTGTGTAATTTATCAGGCTGGTGATTGTCGGCATTTCTGGAATAAAAAAAAAACTGTCTGTCGGTCTTCAAAAAGCAGTTGATTGACGGATATAGCTAAACCCTCTTAGGTAATCTTTATCAGATTATGATCAGTGTCAAGTGTCAGTCAGAACAAGCGTCGTCACAATTGTTGAATTGAGTCATAGATTGTAAAAATGTGTTAAAGATAGGTAAAAATTGTTGTATCTTCATAATTCCTTCCACTGCCGTTAGTATGGAGCATTATGTTACAGGCACCGATAAAAATACAAGTACATAAATTCGTCTCAATTAACTGAGCACTTGATAACCGCGGCATTAAATTTGCATTAATTATCTAAATTGACTAAGTGGTTAGGTTATGTTGGTACTCGAACTCCAAATATCATTCGTACTTATCGAGTAGCTAAATATGATGTAAGTGACGAGTCACGATGATATTTGCTCTTTAGTTAGGTAAGTCTCTAACTCGACATACAAAAGAGGTGTGAAAATTTCAGTAAGTTCATACCTACTGCGAACATACCTTATGTTATGTTTTGTAGCTTGGGGACATTTACATCATCTTAGCTCTGATACGAATCGGTACGTTGAATGAAATACTAGCAGACTGGAGAAAAAAATATATAACTAGTTGGAATACTACCCTCAGCCGCAGAGCCTAAAGTCCCGTGATCGTAGTACTGTTCCATGTTGATAAAATCCATGAAATATTTTCAAATGACGTCACGATTGATACCGCTATACTATATGTAACGCAAAATGCGCAATACCTCTTAGGTGGTGATTCAGACCATCAAATTGGACAACTTGCGCTAAGGAACATGGGTTGAATAAAATTTTCTTTTTGGACTTCCCATACAAAATGTGTAACGGAGTTGGTATGAAGAGTCCAATTTCTTTTTCCTGTTTGGCGGTCTGTATCAACACATATGAGGTATTGGGCATTTTGCGTTACACATAGTATAGCGGTATCAATCGTGACGGCATTTGAAAATATTTCATGGATTTTATCAACATGGAACAGTTTCTTGCGTTACTCTCTGTATAATTAACTTGACCGGTGAGACCGGATAATAAAAGCTTATTCAAACACAAAATTAAACAACGATATGTGTACATAATAAGAAAGTTTATTTACATCAATTTACACCTACAAAGGCTTAGAAATAACTATATAATACTACGTATAAAAGTGGATTTTACACAAAATATAAAATGTTAAAGGTAGGTTTAAATAATATTAACTATTAAAACAATACTTTTCTTTAGAAATAGGCATAAGTGAGAGCAGGTTCTAGAAGTAAAAAATAAACTTAATTATACAGGATTTATATGAAAACTCGAGGTTTGACAGCACATGGGCATCAACACAAACATGCTAACCAACAAATTACGTCTTTATAAATCGTATAGTCAGAAGCTCGAACGCCTGGCAACCACTCTTACCGAGAGGTATCTTTACAACCTAGTTGCTTGGTTGTTGAGGTCAGATAGGCAGTCACTCCATGTAAAATACAGGAATTCAGCTGCATCTGGTTGGACTAAAACCTGACCACATCATGATTTGGAAAAGGATAGGCTGGTAATGATGTAATCGAAAATACATTGCTGCTAATTCTAAACAGTGGAATAGAAAAAGTCGTTGTGATATTTTTAATAGGATTTAGTTTTGTACCTCAACGCTCCTCGACGACGTCGTCACCCTTCAATAATTTCCATATCCGTTTTGATTGATCTACTCATTACCGCTTTTTATTACAATGGCCTCGAATTTAAATATACATCCTAACTTGCAGGCAAACAGCACTGCCTTGTCTGATTTTATGCGCCCATTGTTAAAATGAAATCAAACAAGTCAGTTTATTATCTAATCGTGATTTAAGTTCAATAACTTTGTAAGGAAACAATTTACAATTTACCTTGTTATTCAACCTATACCACAAATGAATGCTGATATTTATAAAATCTGTTGCTGTTTCCCACATCAGTGTACATTTGTAAAGGGCAAAAATAATTCAAGATTAACAAAATCATATCTATGTATAAACAGGTCATTAAGTGATATAACTTAGTCCATAAATCTCATTAAAATTTGATAAAAAAATAAATAAGCTCCATTTTTGTCCTCAATGGACACAACACTCCGGACTCATAGCAAACTGTCATCAAAATGTAGGTATAGTTTAACATGATTATTTTGGCGCGTGGTCTTAATCGAAACTAAGGCTGCCATCTTGTTTTTTCAATACAATTTCACAAATGTTTACGAACAGCGCCCTCCTACCAATGCCATTTAAGCGCCAAAAGAACCAGCACTGCATAAAGCAAACGCGCACATACGCTGCTGGGTCCAATCGTCCTACATTCTGTTCCAATGGGTAAGACCGTTAAAAGCTAATTGTAGATGGCGCGACCATAGCTAGGTCTCAATTTGACCAAAGAGGTCTATTGTGAAATATAAAATGACATTTTAGATTTCAACCAATGACGTTGCTTGTAACCAGCTATGCTAGCGTCGTTCATTTCACAGTTGCCATCCCCATTGGCTGAACCTGTTACTTAAACGTCACGTTACGTAATGAAAGTTGGCTGCGGCTCCATACAACGCATATAGACACGCATCTAGGTGCAGAGTGCAACGCATGTGCACTTGCAGGTGGTATTGGTATGAGATCTTCTTCTGTGAGTCTTTGCTCTTTGTACGGAGCCTGCCTTCTGTATCCATTTTGGTCAAAAGCAATTTTCTGGACTCTTGGAAACAGCATGTGTGCGCGCTGTTAAAAAGCTCAGCAAAAGCATTCGTTGAGAGTTACTCCAAATTTGTTCAATGCTACTGAGCTTAGTTTTTAAATGCAAATTACATCAGTACTTGTGATCCTTTTTAATTTAGCAATAGATACTTGAGTAAACTTAAATATTTTTGGTTCAGCTTACAATTCACTTACAGATTTCCATACATTTTCTTAAATGTTGAAACCAACTCCAGCCTCCTATTGGTAAATTAAAGTATCCAATATTTCTGTTACATGGTAGGGCCTAATGTACAATAAAGGTTTCTTTCACATTATTCATAGACATCGTTTGTGCATCTTCAAAGTTTAGAAATCAGCGTTCATAACTTTAGTACTTAATGTTATAAAAGAAAATTTCATAAACAAAAATGTACATCACTAGCATTTCTATTCTTACGCTACATTGACACGACATTATTTTTGAAACAATAACGTTTTACTTCAATAGAGAATAGAGCATGCTTTACACCACAGAGCACGGAATCGGCTGCTTCTAGCGATAGTAGTACTAATAAAATTCGCAACATCGAAAGCACACTTCTATTATGTAACGCTTTCAAAGCTGTCAGATCCTATACGGCATTTGTGAGCAAATGAGGGACATTGGTATAAGTATTCTGCTCTTCGAGGGACTCGATTGGTTGTATGGCAAGTTTTGACAATGCCACCTAGCACCGAGGCTCCGTGCTCTATGCTTTACACAAATTATATCTGTGACTAAAAAAGCGAGTCTGCTTTTAATTTCCATGACCACACTAAAATAATATGACCGTCGAATCTATTCTACAAATTTTAAAGAGCATGCTCTGCTATAATAATTTATTTATTTTATGTCCTAAAGATCGCTAAAATAATGCATTAGAAGCTATTTTTGCATAATAATTTTAATAGTGGGTTAGTTTGACAATTTGGTTAATTTGGCGACTATATAAATAATTTATACACAATAATTAGACAGATAACACGAAAAGCAAATTAATTTAGACATTGACAAAAATATAACTCAGCTGCCGTTTCATTATAAAAATCACAATTATAACATCAATTTGAGATCTAATTGTACTTTAACATTTCTAGAAGTCACTGTACATCACGAATCTATTTGTTATATTCAAGTAACTATTTGTATACAAAATGTATCAGCGTTTTTTTCATAAGAATTCGTTTTACTAGCGAACCTTTAACACCAACCTGTAGGATTATTCGATCTCATTCCGAAATAATACATAAAACTTAATCAAACGGAACACAATATCGTACGTTCTGATACTTTGTTGAATATAGAGTCAATAACAAAATAATTAAATAGTTTAACGCCTAACACAAATGACCTGGCAAAAAGTCATTAGAACCAGGTTGATATCATTTCATATATAACGCGGTTTAAATATGGCCAATCAGTGCAGCGGAATATCTCAGTGCTATACAAATATCATAATATTTTATAATACTCAGGTACATCCAGGATCCACAAATAATTTAAGTAAACAGTAAATAAGTACCAGAAGAAGGTAATCGAGCATGAATCTATTTTAGAGTGCATCAGAACAATACAAACCGATACATACAAATTCACACAATAAGAAAAACCTCATTCAACTTTAACAGCACTTTTAACATCCATTTTCTTAAATATATTTTGGTAAATTCAGACATTTTTCACAAAGACACAATGATTACGAATACTCTTATATTATATGTATCTGTAATATTTTCTTCGTATTACATAATAGTTGATTCAATCGTTGGCACATAGTACATTTGTGATATTTTTGTTCCACTCTTAGTGTCCTATTATCTTGAAACTGATGAAAATAAACTTGTTAATTGACACTGATACGATCGCTTTGAGACCGGAACTATATCGCTTACATATAATTATGTATTCTTAGTTATATTCAATTAATTTTGTGCTTTCAACGATTTCTTCGATAAGTAATCAATGTACTTGAATATCACACAGCAGGATACATTGATTTAAAATTTACTATTGGCTAAATAAATAGCCATTATATTCGATTTTTCTATCACTCATTCATAAACTCCGTCGCTCAACATCATTCGTCTCTTCATAATAAATATTACAAATAACAATATTTATCTTGACACAATCAACATGATTTTTACTACATAAATATTGGAGACAAATCGTTCAATGAGACCAATATTAGTAAATAATTTCGATCGTGTTAAATTCATAATTTCATTCGTTCGGGGATGAGCCCTGAACGTTATTTGACGGTACCCTCTCTTACTTGTTCGCATTGCTATGAGAAGGCGGTGCCGTTTTTGTGCGTCGCTCTAGTGAATATGATCTCTTCGTCGTCTGCGTTGATGCTTTCGGCAGTTGTGAGTGCGACGGTGTCGCTGTGTACTACGTGAGGGGACTCGTTGAATTCGTCTAGCTCTTCAATGCCCGCTGGAAAAAATATAAATAGGAATTTAATATACCAATAGTGCATGGTAACCACCAGCAAAGCAGACAAACGATAAAGATGAAATAGTTATTGCATTTTCCATGAGCACGTCAACCATTGTGATTGAAACCTATGAAAATAATTAAGAAAAGTCATATAATGCCTCTCATGTTTTGGTATGACTTTACACATGAATACGAATAACTGTGATAAGTTGAGAGGAACAAACAGGAAGTGGGAGTCCAGAACGGGAAATGCATACCCTTTATGGTCATAAATAAAGGGAATAACCCAAGAAGTATTTATTGATAAGATTGTAAGCATAACCCGAATAACTGTTCGAAGCAAAAATCTGTCGCAGTCATTTTATTGTACGCTCGTGTACTCAATCAGGTACGCGGCCTTTTCCATTACAACATGACGGTTCGCGATAGATGGAGTGCTTCGATAAATGTACAGATAAAATAATGTACCTATGTTAAGAACGAAAAAAAGATAGCAATCGACAGTATGCCGGCGATGGGAATAATCCAGCCTACAGATATGTATGTGAGATTACTTTTATTATGGTTTGATTATTTTCTTTTGTCAATAAATCAATAGGATTTAGTAAACCCAGAAATCTTTGTATGTATTACCTATAGTTAGTTGTAGTAGTTTACGTCACTATCATGTTATGGATCAAATAAAGTCCTGATCAAAGTTAATTAATTTTTAATATAATATCATGTCAATTTATTCATATGAAAGGTGGTCCTCATATCTACATGATTTGCCAAATAGACCGTATTTACTGTGCGTTTGCACCAGCATATATTCATATAAAGTATGTTGAAATCTCTAATAGAGCGGTTTCAGACTAGCGATACGCGCGTACACGCGGTTTTTCCGGTGTGTTCGTTCGAATAGGTAGGTTCAGTCAGGAGCAACATGGATTGTGACGAAGAAACATTTGCTTTTTGCGAGTATACGACCTTAAAAATCAATAAAAATATAAAAAAATATAACTACTGGCCGCAAGATCGGTTTGTCTCTGTCACACTTTTCTGCCCGTATTTACTTTACAGCTGGAGAGAGAATGCTCACTCCATTCTCTTTGTCTGTGGTGCGAACGCACAGTGAGGCTGCCAGTCGATTGGAACGGCGAATTAAAAGCATTACCTAATATTCCACAAGTTTTCCTAGACATATACTTCTCCACTTCAACGTATAGACAGCCACAACATTACGCCCACAACCAATAATTAGCAAATGGACTGATAGATAGATAAGAGCACAACACAATAATATAGACTACATCGTATTTACAACGCGTTACGATTTGTTTCATTTACTGAGGCAACTATGTAAAGCGATTTTGTTTCTATTTCATGGTTGACCATTATTGATAGCTAGCTTTGAGCGTGTTATCGAAACGTGGTTTAAACAAGTAGGCTAACCAGAAATTACGATGATAATCGTACATGATTCGTTCTAGTTTTATACTTGTATTTATACTTTTAATCTGTAGTATTAGTACTTAAACAATAGTTTTAAATGTTAAATGGGTTAATTGCTTCGGCATTATTTATTTGTTTTTATCCTTCCTCTACCAATAAGAGCACAAAATAATATCACGCATGTGTTTCCCAAAGGAGAAGGCATATTTCTTGGTATAGTACAATATAATAGCGCTGTTACAAATCCAGGCTCAGGCTGCTATTTAGACATTAGAAAAGCAATAACACTACTTCACCTGGGGATCAAACTCAGGACTGAACTTGCACAACTGTTGCGCACTCGTGACCGACATTTTCAATGGGATAAGTTTTTTTTGTCCTGTTAGCTTGCGTTTGACCATTGTTTTATCTTGTAAATCTATGGATAGTAACTAAAATGGTAGGTAATACATTTTTTTTTTTATACCTGTATAGTCAGAAGGCGCTAGTAATAAGTACTGTTCTGAGCGCGTCGGCCATAGCAGGTGAGCCATCACACAAAACGCGAGGCAGTCCGCTGAATATGTGATACCTGGAAACCAACATAATATTTTCTGTAAGATTCATATTGCTATAAGGTATTTTAAAACAATTTTATATTATCCGATGCAGGCAAAAGTGCTAGACCCCGTTATTTTATCGAATCAATAAAATAAAGTATTAAGTAGGTACTTATGTTGTCATCTGAGAAAATACAAAAATTTTGAAGGGGACATATGTAATTGGCGTCATCGCCTTATAGTTTATTTGGATAAACCACAGCGCAATGACGCTGTTTTAATTTGAAAATTGTTAGGAATTTCTAATAATAATAACCGCAAATTCCTTTCCCAAATGAACCTAAATTAATGGATCTTTCCTTATAAGGCATAGTTCCCGAGACGAACGAGCCTTATGCACGTCACCTCCTCGTGACGTAGGAAACAGATTAGAGCTGAAACCTGAACGCATGCGTAAGTACATAGATAAACTACTACCTACTATTACTAAGGTAATCCCATTGAACCTTGATTTGCGTAATATTAATGAAGCGAAAATCAACTAAGTACTATTGTACGTAGGTATACTCGTTTAAAACATCGACTAAATACAGAATCAGACACGTTTTAAAACAATACTGGATGATTTGTTAAACGTAGGCAATATCTACTTTAGGAACGTTTATTACTCATGAAAATAAACAACTATTACCATTGTAAAAGTTGTTGTTGTGTTGTGTTGTAGTGTGAAAGTTGTTGTTGAAATCTCGAAAAAAATATCAGTTATTGTTGTAGGTATGAAATAGGTCTTTACCTATATAATTGGAGATTTAATAACCAGCATTTTCAAATTTAATTATCTGTGGATTGGCGAGCAATTCGAAATTCAAATAAATTTTATTCGAAAGCCGTGTTCTTTTAATTTCAAATTCAGTCATTTGTTTTTAAATAGTTTTTTGTTTTTGTGAAATTGTGGTTGTTTTTGGTTCATGGATAAACTGAAAATTCGTACAATTTTCGAATATAAGTTCCTACGTGGACATACCGCTGCGCAAACAACACGAAACATTAACGACGTGTACGGGCCTAACACTGCTTGCATAAACACGGTCCATTATTGGTTCAATCGTTTTAAATCTGGAAATTTTGAGTTGAATAATGAGCCTCGCGGTCTGCCAATAACTATTGTCGACAACGCCGAATTGAAGGCGGTAGTGGACACAGATCCAACTCAATCTTCGGCTGAGCTTGCTGCGGGCCTTGGAGTTAGTGTCAAAACGACATTGAAGCACTTATGTCAAATAGGAAAGATAAAAAAGCTAGAAAAGCTAAAATAAAAAAAAATACAAAAATTTTCATACACATCTCTAATTTCATAGGTAAAGACCTAATACATAACTGGAAAAATGTAGGGAACGACCGTTGTTTTTTCAAATTTCAGAGTGAGTCCCATGGTAAAAGTTGTTCATATTTATGAGTACCTACTTCACTCCTTTATAATATTACCCACGTTTAATCAATCACCCTTTAAAATTGTGGTAAACATAGATCGATTTATGATTAATTCCTTATAGCTTAATGATATTACATTATAACAACAAGTTTCTAAAACACTAATGTTCAAGATAATTGCCGATAGGTACGTGACCGGACGGTATTCGTTTAAGGCTGTAATGGCTGTGTCAATTTTAACGAGAGCCCATTGCTGAACTGCTAGAAGAAAATATATTCACATGTTTTATGTAGGCTATTTTGCATTTAAATTAAAGTTATACAAGAAAAGAATAAAATATTTAAATAAATGGTAATCACTTTGGCAGCAAAGTGTAAGTACGATACAACTAAAGAGAAAAACGATATCTTATCTGGTATAAAAGACATTCATAAAACTAAACTACTTTCTATTAGCTACAAAATTGGACCGCAACTGAGGTGAATGTCGCTGGTAAGTAATAAATAAAAAGAGTTGTGCAATAACGGACTGGGCTTACATAATTAAAAACAAACTGTAACACTTACCCAATAAAAACTTGAACCTCCACAGAGGGCTGATCTGTAGCGCAATGAGCGCAATAATCGGCAAGTACACAAACCACACGAGACTAGATGCGCCGAAGTGCAGTAAAAAGTTTAGCTTTGGCATATTGTGTTCGTACATCATTGTATATCTGAGTTCTAGTACGAACCAAGTCATTATCGCTACGCGTAGCGCAAGGATCAACCAGCCAGGCCATGTTTGGTATTCGTCTATCTCTTCTATGATATCCACTTCAGTCTATAAATAAATAATATTGTGTTGTAAAAGAGATTGTTTCGAATAAAGGTCACTGTTACAATATAATGGTATGGTAGTTATTCAAAACATTTTACACACAATCAAAGTAACAGGCGTGTTCTAGTTATTTTTTTACGCTTCCTTATAGTAGGTATATTTCGATCATACCTCATAAAACACTTCACCTTCAATGTCCAAGTCTCCAAATATTGTTAAATTATATTCAAACAATACTCACTGTATTCCAAACATAAAGTAGAATATGAACGATTCCATAAGCAAGCCAGACTCCAAATACTAGTGGTTTGTATGTGAGCTCCAACCTAGTCACTGCCCAACCTTTTGCTAACAAAAGTAGGAGCAACATGAACAGCGTCTGAAATACAACAACTCATTATTGCTGTGTATTTTTATGGCAGATAAGTAACAATACGTATTTGTAGAATGCGATAAAATGCACGTAAATAAAAAAAATTGCATAAACAAATCGAACAAAAGAGATATGAAAGGATAACTGTTATTCTATTATTCATTCATATGCTGTGGTAGGTATTGGAAATGGTGGAGTTGTTTGTAGTACCTAGACTAACAAGACCCTGACTGATAAAGCATAAGGAAGACTGATTTCAAATTCCCTCTCTCAAATTTATCCAGCAGTAGATGAAATGACAAAAATAATAAACAAAAGCTATTAAGAAAACATTTATGGAATTTTCCATACAGGATAAAGGTAATGAGGTAAGCCACAATATAATAATATTGATAGAACTCTGCAGAGACTTCTATCAACATTATTATCATATTATTATTTTATTTTTTTGTTTATTTATTTTATTATTATTATAGGCCTCATTATCTTTTGCCTACTTACCTCATTGCCTATTTTCATAATGAGCATCATAGACTGCTCATTATGAAAATAAGCAATCAAAATACAAATAAACAAAACCCCCAGCCCAAAACTAGCAGTTATTAGTGAATCATTCTGAATAGCAAACAAACATCCCCTATATATAAGTTTTTTTTTGAGCTGTCAACTATAAATAAATTGTATTGTTTCAACTAATAACTTGCTAGTTTGCCTTGCTCAGGACAACACTAAAACATTTATATGATGAATGGCAAGTAACAACTTTGTCAAGTTGTATTAGTAATATCTTCAATAATAACTGGATCTGCATGCAATTTGAAATGGATTTACTCTTTATAATATTTACTTTATAGTACAAATAAAATATAAATTAAAAGCATGTTTACTAACATGCTTTTAATTTACACATATAGATAAACACAGTAAATATACATCCTATAATAATGAATAATACACTACAACAAATTGTTATTAATTGTAAGTAACAGCTAAGTTTAAAAAAAAATCTGGGCTAAGTATGTGAAGGGATCTACCACAGAAAGAAAATATCTAGTGCAGTTATTATTATTGTACACTGGTTAAAACTAAACAATAAGGTGTCCCTCACAATCAGTCATATTGATTAGTGAATGTGGATGCGTAACATTGTGACTCACTCTGCTCATAATGTCTAAAACATCCCCAGCGGCAGCCAGCCCAGCAAACCCTACACCATCCACAGCAAACTTCACAGTATGCAGCACATTGAAGCATAGAGCAACAAATTCCAGGACAAGGCTGAATGTGAACAACTTTGTCACTGGATGCTTTTGTGTTCTGAAAGTAAATTGTTCATTTACTATGAATTTTTGTGTCAAAATCCAAAGCAATAATAATGCAATAGAAAAAAGTATAGGTATAGCAATAAGAGGAATAGGTATAAATACGGGTTATATAAAGATTATATTCAATGAAATATCAGTTGAGAAAGCTCTATAGATGTTGCTTTGTTACACAAAAAATCACAGTAATACATAAAATACTGCTTACTCTATTGATCTAAAATTTTTGGAGTGAATATCTCTGAAAATGTATTAATAAATTTTACTTATGGTATATTTCAACAAACATTAATTAATAAAAATAGGTTGAAATCTTACCTGACAGCATAAATCTGTACTGGTAATAGTATAATATAGCACAGCCAAAAAACAAGATACAATTCCAGGGTGTTCTGTCTATCAAATGAAAACTGGTAAAGTAATGTGTTGTAAAATGATAAGTTGGGACTTCCATTGACTAGCCAGAAGTCATAGTTTATAGTCTGTGGTATATTGGTCAGGGTCTTGTTGTCCTTTGATGGTGCTCCAGTGTAATGGTGCCATGTACAGGAATCCTCATCTAGGTAACATGACACCATTGAAACATACCAAAACCTGTATGAAAATAAAACATGATAAAAGACCTAGAGAATGCCAATTTTCTTATTTTCATTCATCATTTGCCTAGCCTTTTCCCAACTATGTTGGGGTCGGCTTCCAGTCTAACTGGATGCACCTGAATACCAGTATTTTACTTGGAGCGACTGCCTATCTGACCTTCACAACCCAGTTAATACTTGGTAATACGATACCCCTTGGTAATACTGGTTGTCAGACTTTTTGGGCCACTGACTACCTAATGACTGTCATAGATATACAAATGACACCCGGGACCAACAGCTTAACATGCTTTCAGAAGCACAGAGGAAATTCTGTATGTAATGGGTGGTCACCCATGCACAGACCAACCTAGGCAAGCAAGGCTTAACCTAAAGATCGGCCCAAGCGGCTGTTATTATTTAGCCACAAGCTCCTCAATTTTCTTCTTTGCATTATAACAGAAAAAATATCATAATTAAATAAAATATTTTATAGCTAATATTGGCTCAAGGAAAATTTACCACTTATGATGATTATATGACAGAGATGACTATGTTCAATTATAATATTGACATTTACCTTGGTTGTCCAGAGTTTTGAATAACATAAGTAAACTGATTCTTCTTTATCACATTCCAAGGTGTGTCTTCATCTATACACAAAACTCCTTTCGGACATGGGATTCTTCTAAACAGGTCTTGACCATAAGCATTACATTTCGGATGATAGGCTGTTCCATTCAAATTTTGGAACATAATCTGGCATGCTAGCTCTTTATCAGCAATATCACGGTTTTTATAATAATGTAAGAAGTGGCCCCTGTCTAATACAGCGAACGTTATAGGGTATTTGAATTGAACATTCGCTGTTATGTTCCCGAAAATATATCCATATGTTTCCTTTTGATAATGGATATCTGTCTTCTGGAATCCGAATTTCACTAGGAACTTAAAAAATTCATTCGTAGAAAATTCTCCTTTTATGTGCGTGGATGAAACGAAAAGGAAGAAAGAGCAAAATATTATTGTACCAGCTTTGATACACATTTTGAGAATCGCTGATAGGGACCGCAGAAAAATAACATTTCAGTAAAACACGGCAGTACTTAACGATTTCCTTTCTGTTATTTCATATCACCGAAATTTCAATACAATAGTACATTATAATTTAAATAATTTCACAATGTCCAAGCAAAAATAAAAATAAAAAACATTTTTGATTAGACAGACGTACGAAATTTTATAGACACTTCGCACGCCAGTTGCCACCCGTCTTACTGCGTGTGTTGCCAGGTTCCATATTATTGATTTCTCCCATAAATTAGATTATTTCGAAAATGGGCAAAAATCCGATTTTGAATTTTACGGAATTTTGGAGGGTTGTGGATGTCTTCTTCACAAGCAGAGCTGCTATGCTGCCACATTGCCACCCATCCAATTGTATATCAATATTGGACAGTTAGACTGTATGTTAATGCTTAAAATTTTATTTATAATTACTAGCTGTTGCCCGCGATCTTCGGCCGCGTGAAATTATTATAAAAATATTACTTCCCTATTTGAATCGGATTTTATTAACAATTTCAAGGGTTTTTGTTTTGCACGGATCCATATTTTTTTCTAAACACAAGAATCCTAAGCTACTCCTTGTAGCATTAACTATTTGCCAGTAAAAGTCCCGTCAAAATCGGTTCAGCCGTTTTGGAAATTATCCGCAACAAACAGACAGACGGAAATTAATGCATTGTTGCATTTTGAAATTAAAACAAAATGGTAGAAGTTAGGCAGGCCGAATAATTCGAAGGCCTTTATTTATTTGTATTGATATATAATTTACATTAACTTAAATAAATAACAAAAAATATGTATGTACAACAAATATCAAAATGAGAAAAGATTAACGGGGCGTCAAAAAAATCGTTCATCGATCGTGGTTGGAAAAACTCTGGGTAAAAAATATTTTGTATGCGAAAGCCTTCGCATATATTCGCTCACTTTGCTCTAAGGTATGCGGTGGAACTAAAAATATTTTTATAAGTACATACAGTCTAATTGATACATCTTGAAAACATACTATCTATTACATGCCAACTAGATTTTTTTGCTGAATACAAAGTTTAGTATTTTGGTATTCAGATTTTTTTTCTGTCAACAACATTCAATAGTGATGTCGGTTTAGTAAGTTTTTAGGGTGGCAATCGCATAGTGACTCACTTTTTGCATTCGATTTCATCGAGTGTCCTATCGTGGATTTCATCTGTTCACGTACATCTGCTGTAATATCGGCATTCGGCGCATCACTTGCAACTTTTTTTTAATTTATGGCGATTAGATAGATGGCGGACGGGTTTGGTGCTAGTGTTTGACTTAAAAAAAAGGAAGTGATTGAAGTTTCATTGAGTTAATGTATAAAACATGGATTCACCATGTCCATTTTCCTGGATAAAGAAATGATACCCATTCACGCGAACTCCCATGTACAGATTTGAGGAAGTATTAGTGCCATAGCAACAATCATCATACTCTTGCCCATTTCCTTTGTGATCTAGATACCTCTTTTTCGGAGTGTAGTTAAAAATTTGCCGTGTTTGAACTGATTGTGTTTATATAAATGCTGTAAAATAGTGTTAATAATTGTTTAAAATATATTGAGAGTGAATTAATTGGTTATTTTCTTCGTAACCTCGAACGCGGAAGTTTTGTGATCTAGCCGCTTTTACAGTAAATTATCCTCGGAAGAGGTGTTAGATGATGTTCAGTTCATCTTAGCTATTGATGAATAAAGTGAAAATCTCATTATGTGTGAACTTTGAGTGCCAATTATGAAATAATGGTTGAAATAGGCGCCCCTCAGCAGTCAGCCGAAGAGAGTTTGGAGAATGCCGAATGGTATTGGGGTGATATCACTAGGTAAGTCTATATCAATCATGTTTGGGTTTGTTTATCGCCGCTCACATGCAACAGACAGTTTAATACCTATAAATCAGGAAACTATTATATTGTGAAAAAGAATTAATAATATTACATTGATTTTGTTCTCGAAGAGTGTCATCTCGGTTAGGTCTGGTGGCTGCATAAGTTTTTCCCATTGAATTACTAAGAGAATCTGTATCTCGTTTACCAAACTTCTTCCATATTCCATTACAAACTGTTTTGGTAAAATACATAGTTGGTTATTAGGTTAGAATAATTCAGGGTTACAGAATACCATCAAACCGAAGTCCTAATATCTAGAATGTAATAAACCATTCAGATTGGTAATAAAAATCCTTGATGTTCACATTAAATACAACCCAATTGTTGTGAAATATTACATCTTCAGGAGCAATTCATAGGTCATAAATTAGAATATGTATGTAGGTACCTGTCTACACCCTTCCATGTAATTTGGGTGATCATTGGCATTAAAAACATTTTAATTTTATTTTCCTTCTCTCATTGATGGTAATTGTGTATTCCAGAGATGAGGCTACAGAAAAATTGCGGGACACCTGCGATGGTACCTTCCTGGTGCGCAATGCATCTAACAAAGATAGTGGTTATACTCTGACAGTGAGAAAAGGGGGTATGAACAAACTTATCAAAATCTATAACCATGAGGGGCGCTACGGATTTTGTGAACCATTTGACTTCAAGTCAGTGGTGGAGCTTGTTCGCTTTTATAGGGAATTCTCCCTGGCACATTGCAACAGCAGCCTTGACATCAAGCTTATGTACCCACTATCTAGACTCCTCGAAAATGAAGGTGGGGAAAACATGAGTGATGATACCCTAGAAACTAAGTTTAAAGAAATCCACAAAAAATATATATTGAAAACAAAAGACTTCGAGGGCCGCTCTTACAAATATACAAGATTACGAGAAGAAGTAAATATGAAAAAGCAAGCACTGGATGCCTTTAGAGAAACAGTTAAAATCTGTGAAGACCATTTAAAATTACAAGAGAAGATGCAAGCTGAAGCACAGCCCCATGAAAAGAATCCTGTTTTAGAAAATAATAGAAATTTAATATCAAGAGTTCAAAATTTAAAACAAGCCAAAGCTGAACTTAATGATATTTTGAGAAATACAGTTACAGCACAATTGCTGCTTGAGAGAGAAATTGCTAAATTAAAGTCAGACGTTACAGATCTCTACAAAATAAAAGACCGCTATAAAGTGTAAGTAACATTATTCTAGAATCTCAACAATTTTCTGAAAGTTAAAATACCCTCTCGCAATGCAAATGGCACACAGCACATTGCGACAGACAATTATAGGTCAGATGATATGTTCCAGTGATCTATACATATATATAAAAATCAATGTTTGTTTATCTGATCAAAATCTATAGATTCCTAAACTACGGAACCGGTTTTGATGAAATTTTGCACATTTGCTCTACATAGGCCATGGAAGGCTTCCGAAAAAAGGCATTGCAATGCATGCTGGGACCCAGCTAGTTTTTTATAAATTATTGACTTAGCATAAACTATGGTCCTTTATCGGTTCCCATACAGTCACAAGAACACCTTATCCTAGTAATATTATAAATGCGAGAGTTGGTGACGATGTATGGATGGATGTTTGCTACTCTTTCAAGCAAAAACTACAGAAAGGATTTAGATGAAATTTAGCGCACTGATAGTTTATAACTTGGATTAACATATAGGATACTTTTTATCCCATGGGACAGCACCGAACACCACGCGGGCATAAGCTAGTACTTACATAAGATTCAAAAACGTTTTTTTCCTAGACTTTTGATAGAAACTATGGTTATTTTTGATACCATGCTAAGATAAAATATGTCTTTGCTATAAGTTGCAGTGGTTTATGAATTTAGCATATTTCTAAGGTATATTTATGTTTGAGATTGGTACCTAATTAATTATTCATACGCATTTCAACAATATAATGGAAAATGGTTGTTGGTGGCTGTATGTGTCATCAGATGATAGGGATATTTTCCAATATTGAATAATTATATTATTTCTTCTACATTCCACACAATACTGCTCCAAAATTGTTATATATAATATTTATTTAATAAAACAAGGTAAATATGAGTTTTTCCTGAAGCTGCTGTTTAATATAACTAGATTATGCCTACAGCTTCGCCCGCGCCGTGTTCGGTAATTATCCCATGGGATCGTACTACTTGGATAAAAAGTATCCTATATGTTAATCCAGGTTATCAAGTATTTGAATGCCAAATTTCACCCTAATCCGTTCAACCGTTCTCACGTGAAAGAGGAACAATATATTTATAATAGTAGTAAGATATGGCACATAATTCTCAAAAATATATATTCCAGGTAACAAAAAAAAAAACTCAAATATAAATGGAATTCAGATTGGCTTATAAAATTGTTTGTAATTAATTATGATTTTTTTTGTCTAGACATTGACTTAATTTTATATTCACAAAGATGTTTTTAATATTGAGGACATAATTTAACAAGTTGTCACTATCATTTTCTTTACAGGTGGCTACAAGGACGAGGGAAAACGGAAGAATATCTGCATTTATTAGAAGATGGCAATATACACAAACTTGAAGAATTGTATGCACACAGAGAGTGGATTAGTTGGAAAGTTAATTGCACAAGAGAAACTGCAGAAAAACTCCTCACAGGGAAACCTCAAGGCACATTTTTAATTCGGCCTAATTCCACTGGGCAATTAGCTTTATCTATTTGTTGTAACAACATGGTCTACCACTGTATTATCTTTAAGACTGAACGAGGTTATGGATTTGCGGAACCCTATAATGTTTATGAGTAAGTTTCCTAGTTGCATTTTTTTTTGCCTATTTTAATAATCACTGATAAAGGATGGCTTGTGAGTATGTTTGGCATAGATATTTAAAATTAAATACATTCTTGGTGATGCATCATTATGTCTTGACAGAGTGCCAGCCCATTAGTTGTTTGGTGGAGTTTTGAAGATTTATTTGATTCAATAATATGTAACTAAATATGAAGTAAGGATTTATTTTTTATTTTTAATGCATTGTGGGATGCATAAAACATTGCCAACTTTTTATTTCGTAAATGTCATTGATGATGCTATTAAAAATTTGATATAATAATTATGTTATTATCCAATGTTCCATGTAAGAGATATCAATTTAAAGTTTTTTTTTTGTTATTTTTCAGAACTTTAAATGAGCTGGTTCTCCATTATGCTGTGAACTCATTAGAAGAACATAATGATCAATTGAAAACGGAACTGAAGTACCCAGTGAATGCATATCTTGTGAAGAAACCTGAGAAGAAACAATAAAATGGTTTATGCTGAAAAATTGTGGCTGCCAGTTTTGTCTTCTATTTGTAGACATAGGTCATAATGACGACATTGAGACCTATTACTAATGGAAACGAAGTTGAAATTACCTTCTTGTGTCCTTCAAGTAATCAACGATAAACAAAAAAGGATAAATTTCTTAGCATCGAAAACTTATCAGCTAAAGATGGTTTTGAAGTTTTAAATCCAAAAAAAATTGCAGAGTCATGCAAAAATCTCCCAACGAAAAAAGGGATACCTTTAAATTACTCTTGATTGTATTTTTAAATGTACTGTGAGGGATCATAATAATACGACAAGAAAGTATTCATGTACAGGAAAGTAATATAAGTTGATATTTCCGTGTTTTATAGCTTTATAGTGTCGTTATAATATGATCAAATAATAATTGTACAAATAAAATGCTTTGGTACCCATGTACTATGGTACTTACCATATAATTTTAGATTTGTGCACGATTATCATAAACTTCGATTTGAAAACTGCTTTCTATTGATTTGGTTTTATTTTTATTGTGATAATATTGTGATAAAACCATGATCAGTTTGAAAATCCCAGTGTCATTATTTGTATGAACATTAAAAATGATTCTCAGGAGCTTTTAAGAGTAGGATACTCTGTACACATATTTTTATATTTGTTGTATTTACAAAGATTGGAAAAGTGTTCTTCCTTATTAATATTGATGTTATTAAATTGATCGGGGCCTTTACGGATCGGCGGCAATGGAGGAAGGATATGAATAACAGCTGATTCGAAATTGGAGACTGTTGAGAACAAAATTACTTTGAAATGTAAGCTCTCGGTTCAATTTGATATTGAGTCTGCATCCATGTTGACACTTAGGCTCTGGCAAATAGAGTGACTTGAATGACAAGCATTGATCATTGTGTATACCCGGGTGAATATCTTGAATGGCCTAAAGTAATGTCTTATTTTCACTTTTCCATTCATTCATGAAACATTGCAGTAATGTTGAGTGTTGTGTAGTCTGTCTTGTGTGTTAATAAATGCAGATGCAGACTTAATACATACGAAGTTCTCATAGAGATATGTATATTATGTATGTGATAGTAATGATTAGCATTTTAGAGTTTTGGTATTTGTGTATATTATGTGATTGATTTTTGTTACATTGTTTTTAATGGTTTATGTGATGTGAGGTTCAAAATTATTCCATATCATTGATATATATCCAATATTAACTCAAATAATTCCCTGATAAAGTATTCAATGGTGGGGTTGGGGTTCACGTGCAGTACTTATTCCTTCATTATTATAAATCTGCAATATATTTTTGTTTTTCTATACAAAATTACGAGAACATATTTGGATATATATCTTAAATGGCGGTTATTTTTAAATACATGTTGAAAGTCCTGCTTTGATACTGCGCAATATTGTGCTGTTATTTATATTATTTACATTGCGATGTTTAACGTGACGTCATTGTACTAATGTAACTCATTTTTACCTTAGTAAGTAATAAATATATGTGATCAGATCTTTTTCCTCGTAACTCGAAAAACATGTTAATTTCAACACTCGTATCATAAGCTTTAAGTATGTGTTATATTTATAATGTCTGTATTTTAAATCACATAATGTAAAATGTTGCATTGTATTTAAAGCAGGTACTTCTACATCATATTATGACGTATCGAATGCATGGGTGATAAGTTAAATGTTTACTTGTCGCAAATATATTACATCGAATGTTTGACTTGAAGTAGTATCTGACTGTTAATCGCAGTAGGTATAGATTTCAGTAAAAACATGGATAATAATAATGGTTTGCCACAGTGGATGTCTTTTATGAGTTCAGTGCGTTTAAGTACTGATATTTTACATGGATGTGTGTATATTAGTGTGCGAGTCTCGTCAATTAATGTTTTTTTTTTCTGTTTAATGTCTTTGTAATAATGTGTAAGAAAAGATAATATGTATTGCTATAATAGTAGATAGATCGTAAGTAGGACTAACCAATTCGTAAAAAGTTATATATATATTTAGTTTCATTTAATTCAAAACTTAATATACTAATTTGTAAACTGAACAATTTCCTTCTCAACTTAATGTTAATCATCTCGTTATTTTTTCCATTTAATATATATGTATTTAAAATTAACAGATCTTTGATATTAAACGGTACAGAAAAATAGGTTTTTCGAAGAAAATTACAAGTCGCGTTTTACACAGTTTCGTCCCCGACTCGCGTTAATCGTCCAGGATTGTTATGAATCATTTTTCAAAAAGTTCTGCTTATTAATATCACGTGGTTTCATTAATTCCTGAAAATGTACGACAGCCCTATTACATGCAGTAAAATAATCATCATGATAAAATTCTATGTACCAACTGATAACCGCGGGCCTTGTGATAACTACGACGATGCACTGTACTAAGTTCACGTGATTATATATTTTTGGCCTATTGTGTAAAATTAAATGCCGGATAGTTTTTTGATGCTGGCCAGTGACCGTATAAATACAAAGCTCTTGCCAACTTGAAACGAAGCCCGCACGGGATGCAGGTCGAAATTAGCTCGCGCCGATTTAGTCAACTAAGTTCTATGGAGTTGTTCAAACTGAGGCGAATAATTGTGTCGCTTCGCGATTCTCTTCAGTGTAGAGCATCTCATGTTTATAATCTTCCACCAATCAAGTATTAATTTACAAAAGGAACCTATAACTTACTGTAGGATTTAAAGTAAGTTATTAATGGCACGACGTTAATCTATGGCTTCCCTCCTAATTTTGTAACTGTTTGTTCACCTAATTTTTATATTAAAATCAGAGTTCATTGGAAAATAATCCTGAAGAATCTGAATACTGCCAGTTTCGCCACACTCTGTTATCGTATTGTCTCACTATATTTAATAGTCTGTTAAATAAAATTAATAATATTTAAAAAAAAATAGGTGAACAAATGTTGTAACTTATTAATTCAATTTCAAAACAGAAAATTGTGAATATCCAAACAGTTTTTTTTACAAAATTAATAATTAATTTAGATTATACATACATAATATATACCTATTTACTTATAAGTTTAAAGATTATATAAGTGAGATTATTGATCGCGTTATTTTTGTATTCAAGTCAATAATACAATATTATCATTATAATGCAAAATATTCTGAGTTGCAATTTTATGTAAAATTAAATATCATTATATTATGATCTCAAGAGTGAATTATGTCGTAAGGTAATTCAGATGTTTGTTTGATAGTGCTTAGACACCATAATAATGTTAACTAAAGTCAATAGCAGCCAAATTGGGAAAATTACATAAATTAGTTAACACTCAGTCGCCATTTTATAAGTGTAATAGTAGAACGTTTTAATAAGTGTTAATAAACAAACTATCAATGAAAACGGACTTTTTTTCTTGCATACCATACCCTGCTATGGGAGCTTCAGTCGTACTGCATCCGCACCGAAATGGAGATGATGTTAATTTCGGACTGATGTTCCGTTCCGATCTTGGGGGCAACACCCTTAACATACAAATAGTATCGACTGCGGCCCTATTCTTCGGAATTCGGGTCGAATTGTAAACCCTAATATATTTTTGCTGCTGCACACCATCTGCACGTTTATGTAGGTAAAGTCATAATCAGTTGGTGAGAAACGCAGCCAAAAAATAACCATGAGTGTCGCAATAAAATTTTGGTATCTTGTTGATAATCGTACTCTAAGGGTCAATTTATACTAGCGCCGAGTCGAAGCTCATCGAAGCGTCTATCCAAAATTGAACATAACAAATTCAACCTTAACTCCACAGCGTAACGCACACATTACTTCTGAGATTTTAAAAAGACGCGCGTATTCTTCGGAATTCGCGCGTCTGCGCGTGAACAATGCTGATTGGTGTGCGCGCATTTTCACGTATCCATGCGCCCACTAGCGGACCTACGCGTCATCAGTCGGAAATTGGCCTGCGTTAATATTAATATTAACGTTAATAGCACTGCTGTTGATGCCCATTACTACACTTAAAAGAGTGCGAGAATAAGCGCGCATTCGTGCGGCTTCGCTTTAGTTGTAAAGAATTTGACGCTTCGATGTGCTTCGACTCTGCGCTAGTATAAATTGACCCTAAGGCCACATTCTAATTTATACCATTATGACAACGACAAAGAAGTCATACTGCAAGGACTTAATTAATTTGGAGTGATGATATTTGGAACGAACCTGCATGTGGCCTACGCTTAGTGTACACACATTTGATTTAAGCCATTTCGGCGTCTGCCCAAAATATTAGGAGTACACACTGGAGGAGTGCTCAGCCTGGCCAATGCAGCACCATGATCTTATCGCGGCGGTCGGTACTGCGGATAACCTCTCGCTTCCGGTCGTGGTTTAGTCTATGGTCGGGAACGCCGTGTCGCCTCCTTTTGCGACGAAGTGATGGTGGCGGCGCCTATTTCATGTTTTGATAATTTTATATTTTAATGGGTCTCGCTGCTTCCGAATGCGCTTGTTTTTCGCTTTTGAGTCGGGTTTTTTAGTTTTTATAATAACTTTTTTCATGAAATGGTAATTTAATGGGATACAACCTGACACTGACCTGCAAATTGAACAAAACCTAAGAAAATTTGAATTTCGTAGGCTACCCTGGCGCTTCCAACTTAGGGCCTGCCCAGACGCGGGACAATTTGAATGAACCAATAGATGAAAAAACAAAACAACAACCAATGAACAAGGACGGTCATATTTTCTATCGTGCGGACAAAAGTTCTTCGTCTGCACAAGCCCTAAAGCAAGGTCGAGTAGTACCTGGATATTTTTTACTTACGGTGTTTCATTTGTAATTCTATATTTAAACATTTTGAAGGTATGACCATGTGGCAAAATTAACAATTCAGATGCACACCAGATAAGTAGGTACAGGTAGGTACCCCCTCTTTTGCAAGGCACTCTTGGTATAGGAATGGTTTTTGAGTAAAAAAATATGATTCTATTTAGTCTGTCAGTTAAATTATCGAAAAATATTGGATAGGTACGTATTTTTTGTTTTATCAAGTCAATAAAAATTTACGAAGATAAAACGCATCAAAGATCATGAGTAGGGGCTTGTGACGTCACTTTCCGGTAAAAAGTGTACTGAAATGTGACGTCACACGAGTTTTCGACGCACTGTATCGTCTTAATTTTTTGTTATCAAGAAAAAAATACGTGTTCAATATTTTTTGGAAATTATCTGACAGACTAATTAGATTTTTTGGTCATTAACTCATCACCCTATAAATTGGTGGTCAAGGTATTGTCGGTATGGACAGAAGAAAGTGTGAAGGGGCCCTAATTATCGGTCAGGTACTGTGGTATTATTGGTAGGTGATGTGTTGAATAAAATAATCATATCATATTTTTAAAACGTCAATTTATTGATCTTAAAATCAATCGTTCTTCAACTTAAAAAGTCAATACACATACACAGGAATGATAAATTCTTACATCTGACGAACAGGTGGAGAGGATAATTTTATTACACTCGATTTGAGTGACTGTTGTACATAAAAGAATAAAAGATATTAATATAAGCAAAACTTAATTTGTTCAATGTAGGTATGCACAGAACTAGTGTAGGATGTTTAGTTAGATTTTTTAGAATCTTTGGATGGAGAACGAGATCTTGACCGCGACATTGACCTTGCCTTGGAGCGCGAGCGAGAGCGGCTGCGGCTGCGGGAGCGAGAGCCGGACCGTGCAGAACGGGAGCGCGTGCGACGACGGGACCTCGAACGGCTGCAAATTTACAGAATATTGTATTAGAAAAGTTACTATTGTGGTTACAACTTTGTGTCTAACCTAATTTAGTAAGTACACAGTAAACAGGGACCGATCAATCCATTTGAAAGGTTAACCCTTATAATAGTAACCATTGCACAGGTTACCCTTATAATATCAACCATTTGAATTTTGCTGATTAACCAGAATGAAAGAGACAAAGCACCAAGAACAGGTAATTCAGTCACTTTCTTGCATATTTTTCATGTACAAAATTGAATGAACCAGTTATAGGCTGATTAACCCATAACTTTTACTCTTGGGATTCCGAACCCTTAAAAATAAAGGGTACCCATATAGACAGGTAACCTTTTCAGTCCCTGGCAGTAAATTCTCTTGGCTAACCACAGAACTAAGACATTACTGATAATAGGTATTCATATTTACTAAATTAGGTTACACACAAATCTTGCAACACTATTGCTAATATACCGGATGTCATCTTTTTAACACCTGTTTACTAACAATAGTATTTACTTCACCTTTTTACCATTTAATTGTACCCATTGTTTAAGAAGTACCGTAACGAAGAAGCTTTCTCATTGAACGGGCTACCTAAACAGTGGTGTTTTTTGTTAATGGTGTTTTATATCTTCAGGTCCCCAAGAATCTTCCGAGATCAGCGCTTAATCTATAATATCTATTCTAAACATACTACCTTCCTACTAAAAAAAAGGACTGGCTTAACAGCGCAGGCTTTCTCTGAACACAAAAATGGGATAGTAATGTGTAACTCACTGAGTGCACGCAGTGATTACATTAGACGTGCGTTGCGACGCGCAGAACGAACTTTACTCTCAATGACGGTCTCGACAAGTGAAGTGTGCACGTAGGCTGTAGCTACGTAGTTCGCAGAGCGAGCGAAGTTACCGATGCAACCAACTCAATTGGAGTACACGACGCGGAGTGAAAGCTACGTAGCGCAGACAATAAGAAGTGCAGACACTGAAGAGTTCGTTCTCGGCGCACAGGCCAATGATAACCTATAACATAGTTATCATTGGTATAAGTGAGTCCAATACAATGGGATGGAATCTTTGAATAATTTAGAACAGCAGTTCGCAATAACCAGTCCAGTTAATATCTTGTGTTTCTGGCACTAAGTTTGGTATAGTTCTTTTTACCTTGAAAGATTCCATGCCAAAGATAGGTTCCGTAACACACAAGATTTGTAAATGGATTTCAAATTGTCACCTGCGGCGGCGGCGGCGTGTACAATCACGAGCGTAATGTCCTCTGTCTCCACAGTCATAGCAGCGGTCATCATACGGCCGAGGCGGCAGGCGAGAGCGAGGTGGTGGTCCCCGTCCTCCATAACCTCGTCCGCCGTTGGACATTTCTACACGAGCGCGCCGACCACATATTGTTCGTCCATCTAAACCACGTATCTATAAATAGACGAACATTTTATAACTAATTATCAAAACTTTTAAGAAGCCATAATATTATTCAGATCAAACAGAGAACTTACGGCATCTTCAGCATCTCGAGGATCTTCAAATTCTACAAAAGCGAATCCGGGGGGGTTTCTAGCTACCCAAACATTTCTCAAGGGTCCGTAATATGAAAATGCATCTTCAAGTTCAGGTTTGCTTGCATTGTTGCCTAGGTCTCCCACGTACACTTTACAGTCACCGTAACGTGACATTTTCTCTGAAAAAATACCACGTAATTTTTTAACAACTAGGCACAAGTTTACGAAGTCAAAAACAAGTGTGGCGGTGGATGGATGGATGTTCTACGCGGAATGCGTAGTTAGACCCGGATTAGTGTAAGTATAACGAGAAATAATTTGATTGTAATAAATAAACATTAAAAAACTTTATCGCATTTTATTCTGTTAATTGAAACTCAGAATTATATGAATTACCTGCTAAAAAGCAACTCAACCGAACAACACAAAACTACTAAGAACAAAATGGCGAGTAGACGCCGCCGGAAGGATTTAGTCAACTTTTTTTATAACTTTGAAGTTTGGAGTCTTTGGTTTTTTGAACCAGACAAAGTACAGACGACTAAAGTACGAAATGCTTGGCCTGCGTCTGCTCCTGCTCCGATCTCTGTGGTTGCACCAGCGTCAATGTAGTGGAGCGGCAGATCATCAAAAACTTACCAAAGTGTATGTTTGATCACTACATTAGCCTGGAAATATTCAGATGTTGTCGTGACGCCAAGTCATATAAATGATAAATAGTTCACATATTGGCTAAAAAAAAAAAATGCCAACAGCTGTGGGCCCGAATATCGCAAGACTGGAGCCCTGAAACAGCTAGACGGGGTCAAGGTACACCGAAGAGAAGATGGCGGGATGTCTTGGATGGCTTCCTCACGAATTGGCAAGAAGAAGCACACCATTGTGAGAAGTGGAAGGAATGGGGGGAGGCCTTTGCTCAGGAGTGGGACAATACGAACCAACGTAAAAAAAAAAATGGCTCAATTGGCTGTGTTTTCTTTAAGTTAACCTCGCATGATCGATTGAACATTTGTCGGAAACAGTGGCGGGGCAAGACCACAATTTTATGTGGGCAAGGAACTTTTAGCGAGGCCCTCTGGTGGCGCAAGAAGCAATGTTATAAAAAAAAAACAGTTGAAAAATAGTTTTTACTACTTTATTATAACAAAGACACTGCAATCCAAACTATTTTCTTAGCCTAACATTAAAGAAACAGAAATTTCCTGCTCTTAACCATACTAAACTCCTTAATGACTGTACCGTAATTAAGCTTAGTGCATGTTTTAACCTAAATTATAGCCTAACTCAGTACATCATAATATAATAGTTACCATTCTTCAAACAAAGTTTTGAAATACAAATAATAATAAAATCGCGTGGACTAAATTCGTCCGCACCGTTAGTGCAAAATATATAGGTACCTACAGTGGCGCGACGCAGAGTGTAAACAAATCATTTCACAACTTCGAAATCATAGCTAAATGTTATGGTAAAATATCAGAAATTAAAATGGGTTTCTGTCAGTACAAGAACGCAGGATGTCGCTGTGTTAGCAAAATCGAAAAAAAATAAAACAGAGTGCGCTGTCAACAAAAAATATTTATTGACCAAAATTGACCATGTACAGTTTAGAGTTTTATTTTTCGTTCCGGTCCCAATTTTGGCAATGGGTTTTCGACGTGCGAGGGTGGTGCGAGATGGCCCTCGTTACGCGAGGCCGTAGGCGGTGGCCCACGTCGCCTACGCCTAGCGCCGCCTCTGGTCGGAAATGTATACAAGGTGTAACGGATAGTCATATGATTTCCTCCGTGGGTAAAATATCGTAAATGCGAAAAAAATATATGCTGTCCCAAACATTTGGGTCGAGTAGATATTGAAATTTAGTATGGGAGAGCTAATATTTTTTTCGTATTTGCCCTTGTCACTTTTCAAAAATAAGCTGAAAATTTTTTTAGTTAATAAAGTGTATTACAATGTTATAGATTTTTTAAATGAAAAGGACTTTTATATTCCGACTTCTAATATACATACCTAGTTAAGAATTACAATTGAATAATGTGAATCTTAAATCAATTGGCTTTTGAATGATTCTATTTGACTGCATAATAATGAATATTCTGGACATAATTTAATCTATTTTGAGTTTAATATCTTGAAATCAATTATTATTTATTTGTTTTGTATTTTGTAATGAAATTTAGAATGACGATTATGTAAAATGCAATGAAATATAATTTTTTATACCTACAAAATTTGTACGCCGTTATTGGCAAAACATGGGCGCACACAACATCTATTAATTCAATACCTTGCATGTCTGATTAGGCAGTTTATGTAAACACATGTTTGACAAATAAAGTATCTTTTATCTGTTCAGTTTGATGGTCTGCAGCATATCCTTTCATATATCTATACCCTTTCTACAGTATATAGGCATACCCAGTATATAGGCATGTAAAAGTATGCAGTACATACAACAAAGTTCTTTCCCTCCATAAGGCATGCAGGAGAGCAGCGGTGGCCCAGTGGTGGCGGCCTCGACTTACGAACAGTAAGTCGTGGGTTCGAACTGGTTCTAAAGCCGGTTCCACACGCTCTGAAACCTCGACAGTCAGTCACAAACTCAAATTGATTTGCGAGAAGTAACTGCCAATCCGCCAATACAAATCTTGGTTCGAATTTTGTGCAAAAATCAAAAGAAGCTTGAGACAAACCGTTGCAAAAACTAGAGCATTTACTTGAAGTTGTAATGGATCTCCATTTCACGAACCAAATACGAGATCTATGAATTATATAACATTTCATCAAGCAAAGATGTGAGCGCGGACCAAACTGTGTTCTTTTACTTGTATTTGAGCACTGAACTTTTGCGTATTTTGTGTGTTTCGTAAGAATTTCAGGGAAACTTTTAGGGCTGTGGAGATTTGTGATTGGTGAGGAGTGAGTGTGTGTGGATCCGGCTTCAAGTTACGTAGTATAACGAAAACAAGGTTTTCTATATCTCAAACAAAACGGCCTTCGTCTAAAATATTGTCTATGAATTATCACAAAATGTATGGCAACATTGAAAAAAAAAGTAAAAGCAATGTAGCGGACGGACGTCGTTGCGACTTTTCTTTCCGTCATGCAATAATTTTTGTCATTCATGAATTCGTCGATAAAAAATATTTTAGATGGTGTCACATACGTGAACATTAGTTGAAATATAGTTTTAATAATGTGTTAGTATTTCGTTTCGCATAGTTCATCTTCGTAGTTCCATAGGATAGGTGTGTGACAAGTAAAGTTCGGTAATGGTAATGGTGGCCATGTCATGAAAATCCCCACAGCCATGGATGATAGCTCCGTATCTCATCACAACGGAGGGCAAGTTGGATCTCAAATCGGAGTCAGTGTAAATAACAAACAAAATGACGAACCTAGTCAAAGTGTCCAGTATTCAATACCGGGCATTTTGCACTTCATCCAACACGAATGGGCGAGATTCGAGCTCGAGAGATCACAATGGGAGGTGGACAGAGCTGAGTTTGAGGTGATTTTTTTATTTTCTTTATGTTTATTGTAAATAGTGAATCGTTCATTGACACCAGGCAATTTAAGGACCGAAATTTTAAATCTAATTTGGCATGTCGTTTCTCCACGTAATTTTACTACAAATTTATCATAATGAGACTTCAAAACAGTTCGATCTTAGTCTGATACTGTATTAAGACCAAAATATTGGGATTCTACCCTTTATTTTATATTTGTTTTAATTTTCCAGGGTTGGTTTTTATAATAATAGTTCTACCATAATGTATTCAGTGACTGATTAATTGTGTTGTGCTCTTTGTCAGCATCAAGTATCTGGACTTAAAAGTGACTTTAAACTCTTGCTTCCATTTACAAATGATGATTTTATTCTAATAACCTCACTGCTATGCTGTACAATTATTTTAATGATGTTGATAAGTTTAGAATTATCTTTTGCAATTCATAAAACTATTTAAAAATATGTTCCTTTAGCAGTTCTCTACTTTAAGTTTATAATTATTATTAATTGTGTGTTGGTGAAATTGTTTCATAATCAGATGTCTTATTTAGTCTATTTATTTGTATTTGTTGTTATAGTGTGATACTAAATTATTGCTGTTTTTTGTTTCTAGAAGTAGGATGAATAGATTGATTTAACTCAAATAGCAATATATGGTCACAGTACCAGAAATGCATAACAAAAAAAAACTGATATAAAAAAAAAAATATGAAGTTATCATTGAATTTACTGTAAATTAAAGTTTGAATTCAAATTACAACTGATTTTTACCTGTAATCCCTGTAAAACCTTGAATTTTGCTGAAGTATTTCCTATCATCATAAACTTTATGTAAGTTTGATTGATAAAATTAAAATGAATTGAAATCATCATAGTCAAAACAAAACTTGATAACCAATCATGTCTTGTGAGTAATAAATAAGGCACAATTATCTATTGTTTCTGTACCTTAACTTTATGTGTGCCACATAGATTAACAACAAAGTATTTTTATGTTAATTAATTCCTAAGACAATCATTGGTATTTCTAATCATTTTAAGATGAAGTAAGAATAACAATCTCACCATCAGTTTGCAAACAGAGAAGATTCTCATTTTGAATTTGGGTAACAAAACATGTAACTGCATACTTTGTAATGTTCTCTGTAAATGTTGTGTAGATTATGAAAAACACTATTTAGCATTTAAAATATATTTTTCTAAGGGTAGTACTCTTCTTTAAACCTTTAGACCAGTGTTTCTTGAAACCTAAAATGTATGTTTCTAACAATATTTATTGTCAGCTGTTACCTTACCATTGCTTTCTGTCATACAATCCATCCATGTTTGTGGTGGCCTCTCCCTCTTATTTCATCTTTAAATGAATGGCATACATATTCCTAGAAATTGAGTATTGTAAGAATGAGGCATAGAATATTTAGATTTAAGTGATTATTTATTATTTTGTGATTCCTCATAAATAAGAAGAGCTAAAGTCTTTAAATGGGTTGCTCTGTTTTAAGATTTAAAATTTTAGTAGTCTTAATAATTGGTTCTTTGCATGACTGGTACCTCAATTTGCATACTTGCTTGGTCTCATGAAGCTGCAAAGATTATAAAGTATTAATCCTATCCCTCTAAATCTAAGTACTTTACTGAAGTCATCTAGATAAACATTGTACCCCTTAGTCAATTGCATACATGGAGAAGTGTGAGATTAGGCATTGTAAAAAATCATATGAAGATGGAGTGCAGGAAGATTAAAAAGAGCTTAAAACTTATTGAATTATGGTTGTATATCAACCACTAGGCAACCACTATTTGTTATAAAATCTTACAATATCTGTGTTAAAATGTAAATGAAACATGTTCATGTTTGTTGCTTAATATGAAACAAGTTTCTAGTGTTGATGTGTACAATTTTAATGTAAACAATTTTAACATTTTGTGTATCATTCTTCAGTACATTATGCTTTATTTTTTGATTCAATGTATTGTGTACATTTAAGTATTTTAATTCCTATTTGCCCATATATGGTGAAGAGGACTTAAAGTGGCTTGAAAGTTGGCACTACTCACTGGTGCTTCTATTTCTAGAATTGTCATATGAATATTATAAAATCTATAATGGCTTAATAGTTCTTTAACTCATATTACTCACCCAGGAATGTCACAGTGCATGTAACATTGTAAATGAGTCAAAATGGAGTCTATGTTGGGCTGCATTCTTCTGACTTTGAGACGGACTACCTCCATTATAAATGATGCTTACCATTTATTTTTATACTACAAAAATGAACATGATGATTATTTATTTATTTATTTATTCAATAGTACACGTACATTTTATACATTATAAGTTGGTGCCAACATAAACTTATTAGAGTTTTACCGTACACCAAAATCATCGACTACATAATTAATGTAATGTTTTTAATCACATTTCTAAATGACCAATATATGATCACAGGCGCGGATTGCCTTCCTCCAGGGTGAGAGGAAGGGCCAAGAAAATCTAAAAAATGACCTGGTGAGGCGGATTAAGATGCTGGAATATGCACTTAAGCAGGAGAGGGCGAAGTTCCACAAGCTCAAGTATGGGGTGGAGTTACAGCAGGGCGACGTTCGCCCGCCGCCGGAGGAGCCCCCTTCGGAGCCCGAGCCGGCTGACCGAGCCCAGTGGAAGCAAGGCCGTCAGCTCATTAAACAGTACCTGCAGGTATGTGCATGGTATTCTACTTATTGTCTCTGCCTATCGAAATGAGAACTGACGCCAAGTCTCAAAGTCATTTTTCTCTGTCATTACAGACCACTATTTCATAAGTCACTGTCCTTCCTACAGAAATATAACATACTATATACCTGTACTCCCAGAAGGCTAAGCAGGCGAGGCTCAATAGTATACTAACATTTCGCCAGTTATGTTTGATTCCCATGTAATAGGGGGCGAGCCTATAACCATCAACTGGGCACAATTCTAGACCCTGTGTCTGCTACTGAGAAAATCCTGACGAAAGAACCCTATATATTTTTTTTCTGACCCGGATAACAAACCCAGGATTTCATGCTCAGCGTCGCGCTTGCGACCACTAGACCAAGAAGGCAGTCACAGAAATATAAATGTCTCTAAAATCATAGACCTGGTAACTGCAGTTGCAGTTCTCTTTAATAGTAACCAGACATACCTGTGCCTAAACAGGAGAATACTGTTAGGTGTGTACTTCCTGTGCAATTTGTACTCAAGTAACTTTTAATTTTACAATTACTCTAAGTTCCTTTAGGATCCTTTTAAAATATATTTTTTTTAATATTAAGGCTGTAAGGTCAATCATGTATAATTAATGTTGTGCACCTACAAAAAACAATCTTATTTATTTTACTCTTCCTACTTGTTATCTCTATCGGTTGCCACAAATTGCTAATAATACGAACGTGTTCCATAAAAAATACGCGTAGTGTTTATAAGTACATAAATTATAATTTTCAGATTAGGTGGTTTACCAAAGTAGATAATTACGATGATAATATTATTTAAAGGTTTTTGCGATCATTTTAGTCAAATCAGTTTAATATCAAAGGCGTCCTTAAAGCCTCGCCTGTAAATTACAAGTTTGGAAATGGCCTGGATTGGTTTTCAGATCACAGGACGCAACACGAGCGCGCGGTGTAAACGTAACGTAAATCGTCATTTTGAAATTAACAACGCTTGTTTGACATATAATGTTACTGCCTTTGTCATCCCACTGTTGGGCAAAGGCCTCTCTCCATGACTTCCAGATTCTTCGATCCAGGCCCCATGTGGACCACTGGTCGTTAGTTTTATAATATTTTCATAATTTTATTCATATCAATGGATGACACTGATTGTGCTATTTAACTAAAATGCTGTAGGATAATTGTGTTTTCGATTAAAAAATCGACGTAGTTAAGTTACGTTTACACCGCGCGCTCGTGCTAGGACTTCAGAATATCCAATCCGTACTTACATTCCATATCTATACAAATAAATAAAATTGAAGTGTCTGTTTGTAAAATCAAAATAACTGCTTTTTACTGAATGCATATGAAAATATATACGGCACTTAAAACAAAAACTCATTTTTTTAAATTTTTGTCTGTCTTTGTGTTTGTTCCGGCTAATCTCCGAAACGGGTAAACCTATTTTCGGACATTTTTGACAGGACCTTTACTGGCAGTTAGCTAATGTTATAAGATCAAACATAGGCTACTTTTATATTAGAAAAAAAAATTAGGGTTCCCTGCAAAAAATTCAAACTTTGAAATTGGTTACAAATCCGATTTAAAAAGGAAAGTAATATTTTTATAATAATTTCACGCAAACGAAGGTCGCGGGCAACATCTAGTATTATTATAATAGTGACGGTAACTCTGAATACCTTACCTTTCTATGCCTTACTTTTTTATCCCGACAGTACGTTTCGTTGGGATCGTTATGGACAACCACTCGCGCGAACCAGCGGTAATAGCTAGTATCCTATAATAGTAGTCGATTAACAGTGCTCATCACAGAATGTGAATATGTTGTTATTAGTTAACAGGAAAACAGTATCACTCTTGTGACATAATTTTTCTAGGAGCTCATGTTAAGGATGACGTACGGTGCAACTGTTGCACCGCAATTCTCGTAACCATTCACTCCATTTTTCTTTTCGTTCCCTCAACTTAGTGAAACTTATATTTGGCGATTTTATGCCTTACTACTAAAGACGTGATCATTACCCGTATTAATTTTACTTAACTATTCCTTTGCCAAACAGGAAATAGGTTACACAGACACTATACTGGATGTCCGCTCAAATAGAGTGCGGGCTTTACTCGGCTTGAACAATGAGGAAGTAGAAAACCCAAACTACAGAAATTATGACAAGCAGCAACACGACAGATGTGATTACTCTATGAACCATATGGTTCGCAAATACGATTATGGTAAGTATACATAGTTAATATGTACCACTAACAGTTGTTAAAACACAAATGTGTTTCAGGACGTCGAATACAGATTCAATAATATATTTGAGAAGTTAATTAAATCAATATGATGATGGATAATACTATCTCAATACTACTATCAAATGTTCTGTAAATGTAGAATTGAACTTCAGTGACTATTTCTGATGTCTTGAATGGAGATCGGGTTTCTAACCCTGTGCTTTACGATTAAAAGCTGTTCAAGATAAAAAAAAATCTTGGTTGAATTTACTACTGAAACATTAATGTGCTGTCATCATTCAGATACAGGAAAAGAGCCGCGTAAAAGCGGCGTTTCCGCGGGTGGCGGGTACAATGAGGAAGGGCTGTCGGTTCAGGAGACTGCTGCAGTGTTCGCCAACTTCGAGTTCCTCACCAACCAGGAGATGGATATGGACGAGATCGACGACTTAGACGCCAAGCAGTCGCACCATCCTCCTGGCAAACAAGGTATCCTTCAGGGAAACTTCATCAAACTATACTTGTGTAGTCGATTTTATTAATTTTATTCACATTTATAGAAAAACAAAAACTTAATGAACCGAAAATATACGACACATCCGCGCAAATCAGCGAAGTAGCTTTTCTGTCTCTAAGCATGTATGAGTCAGTCTTATCAGTTCTGACTGAATATCAATTTTAAATTATACTTGCAGTTCAATTATTCTTGCTGTCGATAAAAAAAATGATTCCCACCAACCATCTGAACAAGCTGGTTTCCACCCAAGTTTCTTCACTACAGATCACCTTCATGGACTATACGAAGGCATTTGACAGTGTGAAACAGCCATATTTTCATCTTAACAAAATCAACAGTTAGACCAAACATACATCAATATCCTTAAAGTAATATACAACAATAGCACAGCGAACATTAAACACCCTTGAGGAGGTGTTCAAGAACCTAACAGACCCATGGTCCAGTAAAGGTATAACAGTTGGTTGCAAGAAACTCACCAACCTTCGTTTCGCTGATGACATCATCATATTTGCACCAACTGCAGCCGAGTTACAACAGATACTCCAAGATTTGAGCACAGCAAACCTTGAGGTTGGACTAATGATGAATCGGTCAAAGACTAAAGTGATGACCAACAGCACAAAAAGTAGGGTTGAGGTAGATGGGCATGAAAACCACTACGTCGATGAGTACATTTATTTGGGCCAGCTAGTTTCTTTCCAAAACAGGCAAGACTGAAAAATCGACTGCCGAGTCGAGAACGCCTGAAAGAGCTACTAGTCCATGAAGTCGCTGATGAAGGCTGACTAGTTACCTTTATCTGTGAAGCGCAAACTCATCAACGTGTGCATTCAGCCCATCCTAACCTACGGTGCTGAAACTTGGTCCCTGACCGAATCGGATGTAGCGTAGCGTATTAGGAATTAAGCTCAGCGACAGAATTCGAAATACCACAATACACTCTAAAACTGTAATCGCTGATGCGGTTAACAATACTGCTGGGTTGAAGTGGGATTGGGCGGGCCATGTCTATAGAATGCATCAGGACCGATGGGCCAGAGTCGTCACGCAGTGGGTGCCAGAAGACGGGCGTCGTCGCCGCGGGAGGCCTACAAAACGCTGGCGTGACGCCCTAGAGGCGTTTATGAGAGATTGACCAGAGAAAACCGCACGGAGAGAAGAGTAAAAGGCTATGGTCCCGGCCTTTGTCCAGCAGTGGAACAATAACAATTAAATACTGTTAAGTAAAAAAAAAAAACTTGCAGCTCTATGTCTTGAAGCACGGTTTCCTGTTTCATTGCAGCGGAAATACTGTTTAGTAATAACAATTATCCATTCATCAATTATTAATTCACAGTGGTTTTGCGGAATATGTAGCTAAAAGGAAATTAAGTTATGCTTTAAAATTGGCTTTGCTTAGGTTTTTAAGTTCAAACATTCTATTAGAATTATGTTCATTTTAGTTTTCTTTTACATCTGTGCTCTTATGAGTTCTTTCAAAGTCGTGGAAAAGTTGACATAATGCGTGATTACATAGGTGTCTGTTTACTTTGTCATATAAGGCGAGGAAGTCGACCATGAGGCTGAAGAGGTCCTGAACGAGCTGAACTTGCTGACTGAGAGAGAGGCCGAAGGTGGAGGTCAGGGCGACGAGTACCCAGTTGGTGAGTTATGCTTCCAGATACTAAGCAATTCTATAATTAATTAAATCCTGATACGATATTAAGGTGTTTCTGGTAGTCGTCAGAAAGTGGCTTTGAAAACGTTTAATGATTAGGATTACAGAACATAGTTGCTAATTTTTTATGCCGGTTTATAGTTATTGCATCATAACGCGGCTATTGCACTGCAGTCGCAATTATTATCTCGAAGTAATACAGATTCATAACTGGTGTTAATGTGTCGATTATTTCACAAGTAGAAAACGAGATGTTAGGGAAAAGATCAATAACCGCTATTACTACTTATTTTACCGCTATTATCACTTTATTCGGCAGTTGAAACTAGGATAAATAGACTGCATTCAATGAAATCAGTTATTCAATAACAATAACATTTTGATTTCCCAGGCAGTGGACCGAGCGGCGGCAGCGTAGTGGTAGCGGGAGCGGGCGCAGGTGCGGGCGAGGCCGACGAGGAGCCGCTAGCGCTCGGCGAGCTGGCCCAGCTCACCGTCAGCAACGAGCCCGAGGCCTACGACGTGGCCAGCGCCAACAAGGAGTCCTTCCGCAAGACTTGGAACGCAAAGTACACGCTGCGCTCACACTTCGATGGAGTAAGCCCCTGGTTACTTTAGTATTTTTAAGGATAGGGATAAAATGCACGTCTTGCATGGGATTATCGTCGTTACTACGCAAATATGCTAATCGAATGTTGCAAATTTTTCAGGTGCGAGCGCTCGCGTTCCACCCCACCGAGGCGGCGCTGGTGACAGCGTCCGAAGACCACACGCTCAAGCTGTGGAATCTGCAGCGCACAGTGCCCGCCAAGAAGTCGGCGGGGCTGGACGTGGAGCCGCTGTACACGTTCCGCGCGCACACGGCGCCCGTGCTGTGCCTCGCCATGGGCGCGCCGCGCTCCGAGGAGTGCTTCTCCGGCGGCCTGGACGGAACCATCCGCGTCTGGAACCTCCCACCCCCCACTGCCGACCCCTACGACCCTTATGATCCCGCTGTTCAGGTATGACACTTGTCACTTTGCTTGGAATTTTACTTCGATGGTCATTCTGATTTACTTTTATCTTCTGAGTATATCTGACTGACTGGCGGAGTTTCACACTTAAACCATCATGAGTCTGTACTGTCTTCAATCATCTATTTATTGGGCTTGAGTAGGACGTATCGCACACAGATGAGTGATAAGCCATGCTGAAAATTCACTAAAATTGAATCAGTACCGTAACCCGCAGGGAGCCGTGCTGCGCGACCACACGGACGCGGTGTGGTCGCTGTCGAGCGCGCACGGGCGCCTGCTGTCGGCGTCGGCGGACGGCACGGTGCGCCTGTGGGCCCCGCGCGCCGCCCGGCCGCTGCTGGCCACGCTGCGCGCCGACGACGAGCCCAGCGCGCCCACGCCCGCCGCCGCCGACTTCGCTGACGCCGCCTCGCGCGCCGCTGTCGTCTACCGCGACGGCACGCTGCTGCTATACGACCTTGAAACTGGACAGGTGATTGCGATTCTTTCAGTGCTATTTATATGATTTATCTGTTTTCACATAACCGGCGGTTCCTAAAATAATGTTGTGTTGTTGTGTTCCAGCCGGTACTGCGCGTGGCGTGCGACAGCCCGGCGCACCGCGTGCGGTCGCACCCGACGCTGCCGCTGCTGGTGACGGCGCACGAGGACCGGCACATCCGCTTCTGGGACGGCGTGTCGGGTCGCTGCGCGCACGCCATGGTGGCGCACCTGGACGCGGTGACTGGGCTGGCGCTGGACCCCAACGGGCTGTTCCTGCTGTCGGGTAGCCACGACTGCTCCGTGCGCTTGTGGAACCTCGACACCAAGACGTGCGTGCAGGAGATCACGGCGCACCGCAAGAAGTTCGACGAGAGCATCCTGGACGTTGCGTTCCACCCGCTGCGGCCCTACATCGCCAGCGCGGGTGCCGATGGGCTCGCTAAGGTGTTCGTCTGAGCGAGCCGCTCCACATATATATAGTATATATACATTACATGTAATTTTACTTTCGATACGAACTTTATGTAACGCAGTAGCGAGTCGCGTCATCGCTCGTAGACGAGCGACCGGTACTCTTGGATTATGTGTCTAGTCCCTTCGGTACGGTTACGAGTAGCGACGTATCTGCGATTCGACGACGCCGTGTGTACGGACGGAGCCGCCGGTTCGTTTTATCGTATTTAATATTATAACGTAATGGACGCGCGCCCGACGCTCGTTATAAGCGCGTAGTGAACACTCATCTATGTATAGACATTTGAAATTTATTATAATATATTTTTAGACTTTCAGTATGTGGATTTTAGGTTTTTATCGCGACTTTTTCACCGATTTTACTATACGCAGTGAGAATATTGTTCGTTTCTATGCATCTGTGAGCGAGACTTTAATAAATATCATATGGACACCGAGAATGTTTCCTTGATATGTTCATTATATTTACGTGTCTGTACAGTTAGAATGTTACGCAGTATTTGCTAATATTATGCAAGAACGAATGGTGTTTCTTAGCTAGATTATTTTTATTTAAATCGATTGGATTTCTATAGATAATATTTTCTTTTGTTTTGTGACATGTAATACATTAACATGCTCTCATGATATCTTATGCGAATGAAGAGCAATCGAACAAAAATAATGATTGAGTAGAAGTACTATATCGAAATAACATAAGTAATGTTTGTTCGTAACAAGTACTGCGATGTAGAGTATATTATGAAACATTACATACTCCTTTATTTTCCTCGAATTCATACTTGTACACATACATCCAAAAATTGATAGTAAAAAGCAACATAACCGATTTGCATGTTGTTTTTTTATATTTTGTTGTTTTTTTCTTCCCTTCACCCCCTACTTTAATAATCTAGTAAGTAAGATTTTATTGACTGAATAACTTTACCATGCAAGATAAAAATAGAGTTTTGAGAAATGGATCTTCCTTATCTCATAAATACTCAATTCATATACTATATAAACTCATTTGTTGCATTATGTACATTATTCAATTTATAACAATTCATTAAAGTCGGTTCATTGGGTTGCGAGTTTTAATGTAAACACTAGTTATCGATGTTTGTAGATCTGTAACCCTTGTAGAATAACTGGCTCTATGCTATTGAATCATAAAGATTTGATCACATACCATATTAGAACTTAAAAGTGAATCATCATAATACTTAATCTTAGGGTTGAACCACATCAATCAGCACGGAATCACATTTTACCATGCTCTATTATTTTCTGTCGCTCAGACCCGTCTTTGCTAGAAGTGTGTTGCAGACCGCATCGTCGATGCTGCACTCCTATTTATCTCTCTAGCAAATGACGGTTCTGAGCAACAGAAACGGATAGAGCATGAAAAAAAATGCGATTATTGCACCACGAGGGGAATAAAGGCGTAAGTAGAAATCCGAATTACATACAGATTCAGGATCGACGATTTTTTGTAACATTTCTTTTGAATATTAGAAGTGGTATAAATGTGTATGTGTTATTTAGTCAATTTGTATAAAAATAAATAAATGCAATATTACAAACGTGCTTATGCCTTTGTTTCTCAGGTAGCGGTATGGCTATTTACATTAGTCTGATTACCCGGTTACCCGCTAGTAAACGCTATTGTGTTTAATTGAACAAATTCGAGAAACTCGCAAGTGTTGCTATTTAGTATACATGGTCACACTCGTGCGCATCGCACAGGATAAATGTTTCAATTTACTAAATTGACCATACCCTTTTTCTGGTAACCAAATCACTTTGAAGGCAATGAACTAACATAAATGCTGTAGCAAACCTGCTGTAAATATATTATTGAGTAAGTGGGGATCTGTTTGGACGTTATGCATTCCATTGCCACGTTGCGACAATTACACACTTATAAATTCCCTTAAAAAAATACATGAAGGCTATGTTAGTAGTTGTTTTTCTTCAAAGTGATTCTTTTAGGTGGAAGAAACCTGAATCCATGAGAGTTACGAAAGACTCCCGGTAGGTATCTCTTATAGATTTTATTTTTCTCATATTGCCCACTGTGTTATTTTGTAAGGGTCCTATTAAGGGTTAGTTATCAGGATTACGTGGGTCAATCATCATCATCTGCCTAGCCTTGTTGGGGTCGGCTTCCAGTCTAACCGGATGAGCTGAATACCAGTATTCTATATAGAGCGACTGCCTATCTGACTTCCACAACCCAGTTAGTACTCGGTAATCTACGAGGTACCCCTTGGTAAGACTGGTTGTTAGACTTTCGGGCCAGCGGCCACCTGTAACGACTGTCAAAGGTCTACACATGACAGCTGGGACAAACTGTTTAACGTGCTCTCCTAGGTACGGGGTACACTGTATGTAATGGGCGGTCACCCATCCACGGACCAACCTAGGCAAAGCGCGGGCGGCTGTTATTTTAGCCGAGCTCCTGTGGGATGTGCGTGGGTCGATCAGACCTGATAAAAAAGCCCATATTGTGGTTAATCGCTGAGTCGCTTCATAGACAAGCTATAATTTTATGGCAGGCACAAGCAAGATTTTTATTCAACTTGGTCGAACTGCAACGATGTTTTCAAATTCAGCGAGGTTAGTATAATTCTGAGATCCTGCTATCGCCCTTCATCGATCTGGATACTTCGTAGAAATCTATACAAATAAATAAAATTAAAGTTTCTGTTTGTATTTAAAAAATAACTATTTTTTGTCCATCTGTCTTTTCCGGCTAATCTCCAAAACGGCTGAACCGATTTTGACGGCACTTTTTATTTATTTATTTAGGGAAAACAAACAATTGTACAATATATATTACAGTAAATACGTATTAGAGGTAGGCTAACATACGTTCCACGACGTTTCCACATTATTACTTAGGTTAATGATACAGTGTAGACACAGTATTTTAAATTACAATAACGTTAATAAGAAGACAAAAAAGTAATCATAAACTAATGACAGGAAGAGATAAGAAGCAAAAATGTAAATTTCTTATCTGATGATTAATTAAATATAAAACTGCTTTGTACATAAAAATAATAATAAAGGGCAACACAAACATCACTAATTACACAATTGGTGACGATTGACTAAAAGTTTCTTAAAATTTTGGCGGTCTAAAAGAAATATGTCATCATCATCTGCCTAGTTTTTCCCAACTATGTTGGGGTCGGCTTCCAGTCTAACCGGATGCAGCTGAATACCAGTATTTTACATGGAGCGACTGCCTATCTGACCTCCACAACCCAGTTAGTACTGGGTAATACGACACCCCTTGGTAAGACTGGTTGTCAGACTTTTTGGGTCACTGACTACCTATAACGACTGTCAAAGATCTACAAATGACACCCGGGACCAACGGCTTAACGTGCTTTCCGAGGCACGGAGGAAACTCGGCATGTAATGGGTGGTCACCCATCTACGGACCGACCTTGGTGGTAAACTTGCAAGTGTTGCCTAATCTTGAAGATCGACCCGTGCAGCTGAACTTATTAAGCCACTAACTCATCAAGTTCCTTTCAAATTAGAATCACCCGATAGAATATCGATTCTTCTTGTGTATGGCCCACAGTTGGCTAGACCAACCTAGGCAAGCGCGGCTTAACCTAAAGATCGATCCGGGCGGCTGTTATTACTTAGCCACGAGCTCCTCCTCCTAAAAGAAATATGTCAATAGTAAAAAATTGTTCATTATAGGTTTTGACTATTCTATGGAGCGGCGCCCGTTCACCCGTGTTTGTACAAGGTGTCGTAGCAAAGAGCGGGTAGACGCGCCTCTCGCCGTTTAACTGTTCTGGCTACAACATAAAATAAATTATTAACTATCTCGGAGCAATCAATTTTATTGTGCAACAGATCATGAAGCATCATGGTTTGAAGCAAAACGCGCCTTGATTGCAACGTGAGATGATTAAACCTATTGTAATGTATAACGGGCTGGTGTCCGCAACTCCACGTCAAAGCGCGTATTTTGCGTGCGGGTGGTAAAATTCGATCCTCGAGAAAGGCCAGCAGCGCCATGATGTTGCTGACAATCTCGCAGAAAGTACCTGGGGTACCGAAGTACTTTGCCCTGCATGTTACTACCACTGGGCAATGTATAAGCACGTGGGCTGCTATTTCGTCTTCCTCCATGCAGGCTCGGCACAGGGGGCTATCTGTGACCTATGACAAAGAGGTGTTTATTAAAAGAGCCGTGTCTAGTGATGGCGGCTGTAAGTGTGCGCAGCTGTAGTTTGGTCAGCCGAAGCGCTCGTTTGATCGTTGATCCATCCGTAAAGATCCGTACTTCTGCGGGGCTTAATCCCTCGCAGCGGTGGTCCTCGTGGAGTTGGATTTTGTATTTTTTGTCGAATACGAATAATTAAACCTATCCTAGGACTCGATATACGAGCTATAGATACGTTCCAAATGACATCTGAACTGCATTGATCTTAAAAACTTGCGCTGAACTTTTTCTAAGGCGAGATTGTATTTATCATAATAAGGGACCCTACCATACAGGCATACTCAATTTGTTGTCGAACTAAAGCATTAAATAAATATAGGAAAGTGGCTGGTCGCTTAAAATCTATCGATGATCTCATTACTAGATGATACATTTGAAATGCTTTGGTAATAATCTTATCAATGTGTAGATTTAGGTGTAGTTTACAGTCCAATAAGATAGCCAGGTCACTGATCTGACTCTGTCTAAGAAGTAGTTCATTGCATCTTAGGAATATAGTAATGGACACATTTGGCCATGTTCACGAGCGGTTAGCGAGTAGTTCATGTGAAAGCTATAAGGCCTGCGCAAACGAGGGACAATTTGTCCGCGTATAATTTGCAACAACCAATGGACGTCAACCAATTGATGAAAAAAACAACACGACAACCAATGAATAAGAACGGTCTGTTTTATCCGGTGGACTGAAAGTCCCTCGTCTGGCTCATAATGTCCTCAAGCAAACACGAACAGTGCGGTTCGCGTGCAACTTAGGAACATAGTAGTAGTACCCTACGCGTGCGAAGAATGTGACGTGTCCATAGCCATTGGTGGCGCGTAGCGTGCACGGTTCGTACGCGTGCGTTGCGCGTAGTTGCGATCTGTGGATCCGATACAAGATGCCTCGTGCTGCGGTCTTGACATACCCACACGTCGTCTTCCACGACTATGCATTGATCTCTATCGAACCCTAGTTTCTTCCTTTTCTTAGCTGTGCGAATAACCCGAACCAGGAGAGATAGACAGCGATAACCGTATTCTAGCGAGGGACTGATTATGAGGTCATTAGGAAGTTTATTGAGTAGTTATAGCAAGTGCAAGTGGTTACCGCATTGCTGACAGACTATACTAACAAGCAGAAAAAGACGGCTAACAAAGAAAGGTCAACGCACACAATTACAAGTACTCCTACTGCATGGGATCACGATCATCACACCTCTATGCATTCGAGACTATGAAACTTCGTACTGCAACGTCTACATAAAACTTTATTAGCACCTTAACGGCAGTGTGATAAGAGATATAAAATTATCTGTCTTACCAGAGGTATCGCAAGTGTCCCTTTACTTAACAACCTGAGGAGTCCTGTGTGTGTCTAGTACTGCACCAAACCTAGTATATTCTGTAAGGGTTTGACCTTCTTACGGAACTTATGAAGTCGACCTTTCTTGTTGTGGGTACGTAATCTCTTTTCACCAATACAATACTTAGCCTGAAGGGGACGGCCATATTAGCTGTAGTCATATTCGGGGTGGCGACCGTGTTTTGACAGTCGTAAGGTATTTAGGAAGCCTTCAGCCTTAAGCTCAACCTAGCCTAGGTTGAACAATAATCTTCGCAGCTGGATAACAGTGCCAAGAATCGTCCAGCAGTGGATTGCCGTAGGCTGATGAGAGCGACATAAGTAAAGAGCCTTTGTTTGTAATTTATTGATTGGCATATTGCAGTTCCTTTTATGTTTGAACAAACAATAATGAAACACAATAATGTTTTGTTTACCAATAAGCTTACTAGCCAGTCACAGCGGAGTGCTATACTGAGCTATGCAAAAATTTATACATTGAATCATGAATTTAATAGGTACCGTCTAATTTAATATTATTGGTAGGTAAGTATAGGCACCTCAGCTTCGTTAAGATATTTCTACCTTTTTAAATAAGAACGTACTTACAAAATTGATAAAGTTGCACTAGGTGGTTACAATAAAGTGTGTCAAATTGATTAAAATTTTAACTATCTTAAATAATATGGATGGCCATCTTTTTTCCATAAGACTTCTATTGTGAATCAAAAAATTAATTACTTTTTAGTCTAACTTTAAATAGCTGACGAGAACCACAACATTAGGTACTAACATACCCGCCAACACTCTCCCCCACACCCTCGCTGCATGAAATCCCTGTGAAACTCTATTCGATTATTATTATTATTCGATTTGTGGATGCTTCTTAAAAAATTGTAGGCCTTTGTGACCTCTAATGCAATTCATAGGATCATTCCTGTATTCCAGTTATTCTTTTGAATTGTACATGTCATAGGTATGTGTGTAAAATACTATGATTGCATGTAAAACGTTATGAGAAAGATGAACAAAGTGAGCTAATTTGAATGTGATGAGTAGGGAAGACCGAAGAAACGATGGATGGACTGTGTGAAGTGTGATATGGCTAGAAAGATGGATACTGCTGAGATGGCGAGTAGGTATTAGAGAAATATGGAGGAAATTATGCTTCGTTGATCCCACATAAATTGGGATTATGGTAGGAGAATGATGGTGACGTATCACGTTATTCTATGTCGTTACGTCTGCTTCCTTTGCGTAAAAAGTTCCTCCTTACTGTACTAAAAACCGGGAAAGATGTAGATTTTTTCTGCTTATCACCATCCATTTGATGTGGTCTTGTGCTTTACCACTACACACCAATTTACAATCATTTATTATGAAATAAAAAAAATCTTGTTATGATTGTCCCTTTAATAAACAATTAACAGACAGCCCTTTCTCACATCACTTGTGAGAATCGTGTGACAGGAAAGTCGTATAGCTTCATTATTATATTTAAATTGTGAATACTACTTTTGAAAATGTTGGGCATGTAAGTAATATATATAGGTAAGCAGGTAGATAGTTAGTACCTATTTATAAAAGATCCTCTTTGTGATCTTTATTTTTCGGTTTTTTTTTTTTTAAATTATTGTTAGATGGTATTAGATTAAGTAAAAATAGTGGATAGAATCTAAATACATACATAAATCCCATTTGAAGTGTTGCCGCATAGAGCCTGAAGATAGATTCTGTAACCTATGGTCAATGGGGCATGGTATCCAAGGTGGCATCCATCTGTCTATGGACTCTCCATGTTAGTATAGAGTGCTGAAGGTACCTACTTAAACGACTGAAGCACCTTTACAAAAGGATGAATTTTATTTACTCGGAATAATTCTATCTCCTGAAGTAGGTGATAGACTTTGTTGGATAAGTTTCAAAGGTTTATCTGTTGTGTAACGGTTTTCAAGTTCTGAAATTAGACTGAAAAAGACGTGTTCAACTAATATATAGATACGTTTTATTCTCAGGATTACAGGTATAGGTGTGTTCATCTACTTCATGATTTGGCTTACAAAGAAGTTGAACGAGCTTCCAAGTCCGCCCACAAAATCGCCGTTTGATGTGCCGCCTGCAACGGAATGGAGTCGCCACAATCCGCAAGGCTGAATGAAGAATGTACCAACACGAGTAAGAATACCTAAGTGTCCCATAAACCCTGTGCAACCTTGTGATACCCCCGTTAAAATATTGAAATAAGCACAATATTTATTTTAAGCTAGGTACTCTTAAGACTTGTGTTTATTCTGTAACGCGTTATGAAACTTATGATTTATTTATTAAATATACATTTTTACTTACCCAGTTCAAATTCTATTTTATTATCCCAAGATAGCCCTGATTGTAGTTTTGGATAGGTTCTATCATATTTAGGACTTACTAGCAAAAAGATAGGGTAGGCTGTTGATTTTAGTAATTTAGGAGTTGTAACACCAAAAAAATCAAAAGTCCCAATGCTTCTTCTTCTCATTTAGAGAGGAACGAGCACGTCTGCTCCGCGCGGTTTGGCGATATTAGACCAATAATGGCAAGTGCAGATTTATGCTGGCACGATCCTGTCCCAGGCTAGCTCAGCCACATAGCTCAAAGGCGCATCTACGCTCCGGGCTAGGTGACTTACAATATGTAGTATAGGTGGCGGTAGGGTTGCCAACATTTCTTCGGCGAAACATAGTATTTTTCAAAATAAGCTATAAAAATATAGTACACTTCAAAAAATATAGTACTTATTTTATGAAAAAACAAAAAAAATTGCCAAAGGTATATTTGTTACCTATTAATTTATTTTTATAAAAACTGTTTTTTTTGCACTTATTGCATTTTTTGTTTAAAAATACGGTCATAATTATGCTTTATTACTTGCAATTTTTAAGTTAATTTAAATCAAAAACTTATTTACTTCTGTTTCTTTTCGCCATTTCGAATTCACAACCGAAAATATCCTTTCTGTGAATGCCGAAGAGGCGGAAATAGAGAGCGGGAATGAAATTACTTTAAAGTTGTTTTCAGTATTTTTTTTAAATATGCAGCCATTTTTAGCCTGTAGTTTTATCAGTAACTCACTACAATCTTTTACTTTTGACAGATGAGTTCGGATACAAGCTATGCCAACAGTCATAAGTTAAGTTAAGGGTTGTATAACTATCACTTGCTTCGACGGCATGTAAAGCCAAGTCAGAGGCCCATAGGCGGTATAAAAACTCTGACACCAGGTGAGGCCCTAACACACGATAAAAAAGAAGAAGACAAAAGTTTATGTAAAGCCGCGTTCTTATTTTTTTAAAATGAAGAATTTGTTTGTTTTGATTTCGCCGTTGAAAACAGTATTATTGTACTATATCTCGGGTCTGTGTACTATAGAACGCAGATTCTAGATATAGTACAATATACTATAATAATATATTGATGAAGCTGTACATTTCCATTATAACTTGACCTCGCTTTGTATAGATTTCATATACAATGAGAGATCCGCATAAACTGTTTTTGTATAGCTTGATTGGCCGTCGTGCGTACGGTTGGGAACCCTAGGTGGCGGTGATACTGTCAATGTGGTAGAATAGCAAACGCCTTTAATTTGCCTTGGGGCCAAGAGTTGCTGATAAGCCACATTAGGGACCTTATATTGCGTAGATTATGCAACGAAGGCAATTGTGTTCATTTAATTAAACCACGTCTAAATAAAATCAAGTAGGTATTAAAACTTAAAACAGCCACTCAAGAAGAGTTATTTATTTTCTTCCATATTTTTCAAAGGTTTTCCTCCAAAACTCCATTCGATCTTTATTCGGTAACGTCGTCATTTGGATTCCTTTGTTTATTTCAAGAAACTCCAATTGCTCTCTACTTGATCTCCATGTAATATTCGATTTTACAGGTATCCTAAAAAGAATAGTTTTAAGGTTAGGTACCCATATAGCCATTTTTGGTCGCAGATATATTAAAGATGTAACAAGTCGCAACAGTTTCGTAACTGGTACGACACAATGCGACTGTGTAGAGATTAGCTTTTATGTGTTGTAACGGTTCAGTAAAAATGTGACGGAAACTAGATTTAGTAACTTTGTGTCGTCGCTGTTTCGATATTTAATAGCTTAATTTGTAACCACACATTTTACAAACCTTGCGATTGGTTTGTAACTAGTGTGCATTGTTGACACAATGTGTTGTAACGGGGTCAAACATGTATAGTCGTTGTTCCAGAATTCTTTAACGCTAACTGGCACACATAAAAACATCACCAGAGCCAGTCATTCTCAAATGCTGTCTACCTTATTTTTGCTGCCGTTATCTACCATTTAATTAAAATTAAAAAGAGGAAACAACCAAAAACCTCACGTAAATTCCGATGGACTTCTTTTTACAAAAGAGTTAAAGAATTAACGTCCCAGAAATAACTTAAATACATGTAATGTTATTTTTTATTATAATAATTGTTTGATGTTGCATTGTTGATAGGCTGAATTTTACAGATACCCATTTTATAGAACTTAAAACTTATTTTTTTCTAGGCCATTTAGAGGAAAACAGTGTGGAATTTGGTACCGAGAGCTTAGTAGTATAGTCCCTAGCGTAAAAGTTTCAGCTTTCGACTTTGTTGCGATTCCTCCTAATATATGTGATACCAATAAAGTACCACGTACTTCCAAATACGCCGTAGAAGCCGAAGGATGTGACGCAGATACACTTGTCAATGAATCGTCGGATTCTGACTATGAAACACAAGCTTTAACAAGCTTTACCATATTCAACAATGAGTACCAAATTCCTCATATTGCTTTGAACGATTTGATTGGTATACTAAGAGATCATCCAAACACAGGTTTCAACAGTTGTGTACCAAAAGATAGTAGTCTTTTAAAAACACCCAGATCTAACAGTAGGATTAGAAAATTACTTAAAAGATGTTTTAACTTAAATTATGCCAGAGTTACCGACATCATGTATATATTTGACATTTAATATAGGTGGTTTACCTTTAGCCAAAAGTACGAAAAACGAATTTTCGCCAATTTTGTGCAAAATCGATTGCATGGATATTCCTCCATTTTGTTGTAGCATATTTTAGAAATACAAAACCGTCTTTGGAAATGTTTTTGCGTCCATTTGTAAACGAGCAAACAAAATTATACAGATCCATCCAACCATCTTAAAAATCCAGTAATTTTGTAACGACTTAGCGTAACATGTCGACACATTATCGTAACTTTGGGACTAGTTGTGACGAGAATATTTTTCACAACATCTTATCAAAAAATATTTTTGTTCATTATAATATCATTTTTATGGTTAATTCTTGCTAAACTAATTTGTTATTAGTATTAAATTTTTATATTGTATTTAACTGCTTTTAAGCACTCGATGTGTAATTTTTGATATTTTTTTTTCATAAAAACATAGGTTATCTTTCGTCAGAATTATTAAATTATGATATTAAGGTGGCGCGTTGATAAATATCAACATATTCAACGAAATTACACAGTAAATTTCTTTTCTCATTAAGATTTGAGCATTTTAAACCAAAGTAAGTAATGAAAACTAAATCTTTGTTTACTTACTTTGGGAGATATGACGGGGGTTTTTTGTATTTTTATTATTTTAACGATGTCAATCACGCAAGTGACAACTAAAATGAGCGAATGAATGAATGATTTGTGCGAACTCTTTTTAAAATATGGTAACAATGTTACGACACGGCGACGTAAATTAGGAACCAAATGTTACTGTGTCGAGTTGTCGACGCTTCAACATTTTTAGTTGCAGCTACTGATGAACACGGAACGTCTACGAGATAATGTTTCGAGATTAAATCCGTGTCGACGCTAAGTGTCGAAACGGTTAAGTTATGTTCGCAAAAATGGTTATATGGGTACACTATTAGGTACAATTTTAAGAGCAATACAAAGCATGCAATTTAAAGAACTTACCCTGTTTTAGCAAAACTAGTCCAAAACGTTGTCATTGTCTTAATGACTGCAGCATCATACGAAATGGAAGGCAGAACAGCGAAGACGGCTGGCTGGAACATGTAAAATAGCTCGTCCCCGTGACATGCTCCTGGTGTTGTACGTAGCCGGGTCAGAAATTTATTCAAATTTCTAAACGAATCATATTTAAAATAGTAGTTATATACTGTCCTCGTCGGATTTCTAAACAAACTCTCAGATGATACCATTAGTGGAAATGCAACCAGACAGTCTGTAAAGTATTCTATCAAGCCGTTTGTTAGTGTGTTGGTGAAGTAAATATTTACTACATCATTCATAAAAGCTGCTTTATCAGTATCTTTTTCAAATAACAAGTAAGAAGGTATTATACTATCGAAACTAGCTTTGAGTTTATCAAGAGTTTGGGAACCATAGTGTTGTGCCCAATAAATGCCTTCTCTATCATTGAAGCCAAAAATAACAGACACGTTAAGACCGAGTTTATGAAGTAGTTGTGTTGGTTGTTCTGTGATCAATGGCCTCCTGGTCGTTATAGCGGTCTCCACACATGGCGTAAAGAAATAAGGCCCGAATGCATTATTTGTTTGATCAACATTGGAAGCTTTCACAATATCCCTAGCTGTTGAATTTTTGAAGATTTTCAGTAATTCAGTTGGGTCCGACGTGTTATAGCCTAAACGCGAGGCTACCTTAGATGCGCTTTCAACGGGTTGGTAACTAAAATCTTGAGGCATTAGAACTGACCCACTTTGTAAAATGGCTCTATGAAATAATCCATTAGCAGAATGGGTAAGAAGTAAAAGATGGATGGAAACTGCTCCAGCGCTTTCACCAAATATTGTGACCGAATTGGGATCGCCTCCGAAGTAGGCGATATTATTCTGTATCCAATTTAAAGCAGCTAATTGGTCTTTCAAACCAATATTTCCTGGAGCTTCTGGGAGTCCCAGGCACAGGAAACCGAATGCCCCAACACGGTAGTTAACAGTCACAACAATAACTTTCTCTTTCACTAAATATTTTGGATTATAAATAAGTTCGGAATTGCTGCCCGAGTAATATCCCCCACCATGTATGAAAACCATTACAGGAAAAGGCTCTTGCTCCAGAGTAGGTGGTGTGAACACATTGAGCACTAGACAATCTTCTTGACCAACAGGTGTGTTCAATGCTGAGATGTACTGATTGCACTTTATGTTCCCACGGTTTGCCGTGAGTGTGCCATTCCATGATGGAGGGCTGCCGGGTTCCTGGTGGAAGATTACTATACATATAGGTACATTATAAAAGTATTTTCACTTTTTGATAACATAGGTAGGATAAGAAGTGAATTTGTTTCGATGATAGTATTACCAGTAGTAAGTATCGTCAATTATTGCAGTGTCACGAAATTGTAAGCACTAAGAAATAAAATAAAATATGAAAAAAAATACGTACCTGAAATCTTTCTTTTACAGAAGCGTAGGGTATTCCCAAAAATATTCTTTGATTATTGAACCAGTCGTAAGATCCCTTTATTGTTCCTTGTGGTAGATTAATCGTTTCTGAATTACTGGCACATGTTATAGAGGTAGCTTTATCAAACATATAACTCAGGGATATCAGGAAGAGACACTGTGGCGTCGTAGATTTCTTCATTGTAATAACACTATTTACTAAGTACAATATGTACACTACTAGTACACGTCAAAACTTCAGAGCTGCGTTTAAAGACTGTAACCGCCAAATGATGTTTAATGTGAAGTCGATGAACTTTGAATAGTGATAAAACAGTAATTAGAATGTATTAAAGAACCCGTCACTGTAACTAATTGCATCACACAAATGCATTCTAAGGAGTTATATAAATACAACTTTGTTACTTAGATAATGAGTTCAGTAGCTTCCAAATAACATTATAATGACGGTGACACAATACTTAGATAACCTAGAACACACTATACGGTTACATTTTTACCAATAGGAATTACGAAATGCAAAGAAGTCAAAAAGACTTTGTTTGTTTATTTTCATGCGCGAGTTAATAAGCAATTACGGCATAAACCTTTACCAGTGATATTTATATCATCGCCAAGGAGGTAAAAGTTGTTCTTACAAAACCTTGCAGAATGGATATGGCGCTGTAAAGTACCCAATTACTTAGTGCGATAACGACTAAGTATGTTGCATGTTATCGTATTCATACTTGTTTTTTTACGTTGCCAAATGGCAAACTAGCCAAGCTAACTAATAAGTGATTACCAACGCCTATGGTGAGATGCCATAGGCGATGTCCCTTTGGTATGGCATTTCTCCGTAGGCGTCTCATGTGGTCTCAAGTGGTCTCATTTGCCTGCAACTGCCCAAACAACAGTGCGGCTTGGCAGAAAAATTAAAACATATTGTTTCCAGGTTCTTTTTCATCGTGTAGAATCCTCATGGATACCACTTTTGTTTCTTCTCTGTAAATAGTGAACCGGTGGGGGAACCGGTTTTACTTTTCAGGTCTCGGGTAAAGATGGAGCCATATAATCTGTGTTTGGGATAGATCCTCCTAATCTATCTGGAATTCCGGACTGAACAACTGAAGGTTCGGTTATATAAGTAACTAACTACTAAGTAGGTATGGCAGGGGATCCCAGGGTTCTGATTACCCATATTCAGCATGAAACCTTGATAGCTGAGTAGGTAGGGCGTGACGAGAAGCCCTGCTGGCAAGAGCCCACTTTCAGAATTCCCAAAAGGTTAACAGCGGAATTATTTTTTTTTGGGACAAGCCCGTGACACTGTTTCCAAACCACTGTAACTCCTGAAAACCAGAATCAACCGTGGCGACCACCAGAAAGTAGAGAGCTGTAAAAGCGCCAAAACAATGAAGCTCGACGAAGTCCCTGAGAAACAATTTAATTGTCTTGGATCCCACAATGAAATTAATCAGAAAAGAACAGCGGATGAGTAGGAAAACCAACGGGATGTTCAGCAACGTTTATTGCCATCTAATCGTACAGGGCCTGAACCAAAACGACTTAAACAGGCAAAACTCGACGAAGATATTGTAGGCTTACACTATAACTGACTGACTGAACCATATTTTGAATATGTATTTACTTGGCTCAGAAATAAATGTTAAGTGGTAACGGTGATCCCTATTATGGCTTAAAATTGTACCAAAGTTCAAAATGTTCACACCAGCTTCTTGAAAATGGAAGACTTGATCTTTCGTAGTTCCTTGTCTTGTATTATGGAGTCTCCGAAAGATATCAATGAGGTCTAGTCAGCTATTCATCGAGAAGAATGGTTCTATTGTGATTAATTTAATTCGACTATATCCCTATAATATTGCGTATAGAACTTAATGTTACATTATTTCTTTCCAAAAAATATTTAAAATAGCCAATTTTCCGAGGAATAACAATGAATTTCGCACAGCTCCGAAAACGATTATTTTTTGGGATAAATATCTCATGATTTTTATCCCAAAAATTAATCGTTTTCTAAAAATATTGAAGACCTATAAAAATGTTATTTTTGAATGTTTCCAACATTTCAGTGAGATATTGTGTACGGCGCTCGTTGTGTTCACCGTATTCCTAGTGATAGAAGGGGTCGTAGATCTGTTCTCTCTAGTGGAACCGGACCCCACCGACCCACTGCTGCTCCGTAGACTATACGACCGCCTCATGCCGCCACGTTTCGCCAATACTCCCCCTTACCGACCGCCAAAACAAGGCTAGACTTGATCGCATCATCACCTGCATTTGCCGTACCTCTTCCCAACTATATTTGACGGCACGGTTGGCGCAGTGGTTGAGCGATTGACTGCTGCGCTTCGTGTCGCGGGTTCGATTCCCGCACGGAACAAATATTTGTATGGCCTACAGGTAGTTGTTTCGGGTCTGGCTGTTTGTGTATGTGAGTTTAAATGTTTGTAAACGCACCCACGATACAGGAGAAATTCCTAGTGTGGGGCAACGTTTTTTTTCAAAAAAAAAAAAAAAAATATTGTGGTAGGCTTCCGGTCTAACCGAATGCAGCTGAACATTTGTAAGCGTCATTATAACGGGATCAAGTCCCCAATTTAAAATGTCTAATACATTTGACTTTGACGTCAAAGTGGCGGGACCAGGGACGTCTTGACATTCTTCCTTTATCCTTAGAGGTACAAATGTCTTGTTAAGTGTCCAAATACTACATAATATGTAGTACAAACACTTTAATATGATACATTTTAAATTAGGGACTTGATCCCGTCATATTGATGCTCACGAACATTTGTATAATATCAAGGATCGACTTGATTTGTTAGGTTTTTATAAATTATAGCTATTTTAAAATTTTTAGTATAGGTACACCTACAGTTTAATTGTAGTTACTTCAGAGATTGTTTGACGACAGCACTCGATTGAATTTTTTTTCTTTCACAAAACTCAATCACAGTGGACACAACTTATGAAAACTTCACCCGGACACAACTTATGAAAATTTTATTTTGATATTATTGAAACTACCTAGTTTTAGTCATAAATAAAATAATATGATCAAATAACTGCTTTACGCAGTTCGAAAAATAATTGATTATCCTTAAAAGTAGATTTCTAGGGTTTCATAGCTTAGAGAACCCTTTGTGCGCGAGTCCGACTCGCACTTGACCGTTTTTTATAATAAATCAGCTTCCGCTTGCAGTTCTTTGTTTTAATATAAGATAACACAATATCCTATGAACGTCATAAAATCTTTTACTGATTTTGACCGAGAGTTAACTCCCACATCCAAACCAATAATGTAATAATGTTTACATTATTAGGTGTTACATATACATGGGTAACAAAGAGGCAAGGAATGGCGGATCTGGCCTATATTTCTGAATTCAATAGTTAATTAGGTGTGTGATGCAACCAAATAGTGCGTAAAATAGGGTGCCACAGGTCATGGCGTAATTATAGACGGTCTGACGGTGTTCTTGCTCAGGGCTACAAGGTATGCTATACCTCATAATTTTATAAAGCAAATGATGAGGCATCGTTAGGAAGTTAGGTTGCAATAGACAACTGTGGGCCATACACAAGAAGAATCGATATTCTATCGGGTGATACTAATTTGGAAGGAGCTTGATGAGCTTGTGGCTTAATAAGTTCAGCTGCACGGGTCGATCTTCAAGATTAGGCAACACTTGCAAGTTTGCCACCAAGGTCGGTCCGTGGTTGGTGGCCATCCCTAACATACCGAGTTACCACCGTGTCTCGGAAAGCACGTTAAGCCGTTAAGCCGTTGGTCCCGGCTGTCATTTGTAGATCATTGACATTTGTTACAGGTACTCAGTGGCCCAAACGTCTGACAACCAGTCTTACCAAGGGCTTTCGTGTTACCATTAGATAACACGATACCCCTTGGTAAGACTGGTTGTCAGACTTTAACTTGGTTGTGGAGGTCAGAAAGGCAGTCGCTTCATATAGTATTGGTACTCAGGTGCAACCGATTAGACTGGAAGCCGACCCCAAAATAGGTGGAAAAAAAAAACGAAAATAATCACGATTTACCGTGGCATTACCGTTTATTTCACGATACAATCGTTAGAACGTCCTAATTCACATCCATCCAAGTCGGATCCTGGTGGCAATGTTGGTATTGATATCAAACTTGTGTTTTATCGCACATTTGACAACGGCACTCACGCAGCGCGGTACTAATTTCATGACTGAACGAGTGCTGAGAAGATACCTCTGCTAATTCTAAATCTGCTTTCGATAATGGCCAACCGCTCTGAAATACAAATATTAAATTAAACATTAATCTTTTTTTTTTTTCAAACTGTAATTCTAAAATTAGGCCTTAGTTTGCACAGGGCACGCCGCGCAGGGTAATAAACATTTTTTTTTAAGACAGCTGTACCTAGTTTTAGTTTTTTCGAAACTATGTATTTGTTTTATTATTACCCTGTCGGCGTGTCGGCGTGTGGGCCTAATTTTAAGTTAATTTATATTATAAGTTAATATTATAAGTTGAGATTATGAATTGTTGATTTATTAAACGTTCAATGAAAACGATTTGAATTGTTTTTTTTTTTTTGTATTGTTCAACTTTAACGTATGAATGTGTTTTAGTACTTACAATAACGGCCATTTCGAGGCAGTATAGGCGCTTCGCTTTGGGTTTTACGAACTTGCCCAGAGTTGCCCAGGCCCGCCCTGCCTGCCGGTCGATCTTGAGCGCCTGTATGGCACAGGCTATGGCGCTAGCTTTCGCGTTCATTAGCCGAACGGTCTTCTTCATTCCCTCGTCGAGGCCTTCTTCAGCGATCTTTCAATCAAAGATGAACAGTTGAGTACTTCTGATCCTTGGGGGTGTGGTGTTAAGTTAACAATGAACTTTGTCAATTTTGGGTAATGTTGGGTAATGCCTTATGATTTTAAACAAGACTTGTAGTACTTACTTTATGTCTTTTATTTGTTATTTCTGGTGGAGGTGGGTTACTCAACCAGTCTTCAGCAAGTGCAACCCATGCGTAGGCGCTGGGGTTTCGACGGACAAGGTCCAAGAGGTTAGTATGCGAGTGCTCGCTGGTTCCAGATGACAAAGACATCAGTGCACTAAAAATATGAAACAGTTCGGTAATATTTGTAAAGATTTGCTCACTGTATGAGTATGTGGAACCTGATATAATCATTTTAGTAATCATCAGTTTAAAAATTAAGGCAAACGCATGTTTTGTTTTTTTTTTTTACAACATGACTGTATTGATATTCGTAATAAAATAAAGTACTTAGTTCCTAGAACGACAATATGCGGCGGGCACGGCCGCTGTTAGCCGTTAACTCGTGTTATAATAACGCAGGTTTGGGAACTTTTGCGTCGACCTACCAACAACTATAACAAACTTTTCCATGATGTTGACATGTTTGCTCTCTCTGTTGATAAGTTTAAAAACAACATTTTTAAAAACACTAGGCATTAGTTAGGTATAATTATTCGCATGCTTTGATTTTTATTTATTTTGTCTGTCTTTGCTAAATTTAAGACAATAAACTCATAAAAGCAGCTTTAAATTATAAATTAAATAACTAACAATTCATTATTAAAAAATTAACACCTTGTGTTATATCTTGTAAATTATTGTAGTTTGTAGGTCTAAACTTGCATGGTTTGAAAAGCTTGTATTTTTGTACCTATGTATTCCGTGGAAAATGTTGTTGGTAACACATTTGCTCATTTTGTTTTTATTATATTAATGTAATGTGTCACTGTTTTTTTCTCTAATAAATAAAATAAAATTAACAAAAGTGCAACAGTTACGAAAATATTGGGGGTCAAAGTTCCAACTTTTTCACAAGTTTTTTTTAAAGATATTGGGGGTTAAAGTTCCAACATTATCACAAGTTCTTTTTTAAATTCAAGTTTTCCGTGTTAAAACTTTACTTTAAATACCTCCACGACCCCCGTAAATCAATGCATCAAACAGCACAATGTTTTGAGAGCATTGCATAGATTCCTACCGTAAAACGAGATTTTTCACCCCAAAATAAAATCTTTTAAATGTACAGAATGCTTACTCAATACTCAATACTTTATTGCATTCCATAATGTTAAATAAAACAGTTGGTATGTTAGATCATTGAATCAATTATGGACCCTGTCGGGCACAGCACTGTTAAATTAATTGGTAATAGGAAAGAGGATGAAGGCGCTTTTTTGTTTATAAAAAAAAAAGTTAAGAAATATTAAATTAAAATAGTAAAATGTCTTTTGTGGTATTTACATTATAGATCATAATTATATTTAATTAAGTACTAATAAATTTGTATGAGTCTTAAATGTAATATTTGGTTTTAGTTTATTTTATTGCACCATTGAATACTAAAATTATAAGTTATAATAATCTAAAGCTAAATATTCAACTTTTTTTTTTTTCTTTTACTATATTTATTAAATAAATAGGATAATTGGATTGAATGGTGCGCTATTTAGTATAGTTATTTTATTTTTTTTGCTTGGTTGACGGCTTCGTGAAGGGTCCGTTTACACTGAAGGAATTTGCGTGATTTGTAGCAATAATAGAAATATTTTCTGATACAACTTGTTATTGTAACCGATAGCAACTGATCAAAACACAGATTATGAATGTTGGCAGCGCCACCCGCCACAAATTACAAACTAAAATGGTCCCAACCATTTTAGTTTGTATTTTTTTCCATTATATTCTAACATACACCCTGTGTAGGCGTGACGTCATTTTCTTTTCGACTTCTCTCACTTCTTTGTAAACCCTTTCAATTGATACCATATCATGGGGGTGCATAAAAAAAACTAGTCCGCCATATATTGGATATAGAATGACGTCACTTAGCTAACCATGCATTGTCATTCAAACTAAATGTGTTTGCAAAATTTCAGGTCAATCGGTTGGAGATAACTGTTTTAAAATTAAGTTGCAAGATTTGACCTAAACAAACAAACATTGCAAGCTAAATAAAAGCTTGTAAAAACAACTTAATTAAGTGCTAAAATTTTGAGATGAGACAGTGGAAAAAATAAATAGAAACATAAAATAAAGTTTCATACTTTATTTTATTTTCTCTCTTTTTGTCGTTGTTGTCTCGTTGCTTACATGTAGGGGTTGACGGACATCCTGACTTTCTCAAATGACTTGATGGCTTCTTGACTGTTACCGAGTTTATGTTGAATTTCAGCTTCTAGGCTTCTTAGGTAATTGATCTAGATGAGGAATAGGATATTTAATACGTATATTCTCTGAATTATTGGTTACAAGAGAGATTTCTTATAAAAACTAAATTAAAAAATTAAAGAAACCCCGACACAAAAAGCCTCTAAAAAGGATAAAATAATATCTAAAATACGTTTGATATAAGTAGAATATTTTAATCGAGTCATCCCATCGCTTATGTTTATCACTAAGCGGTCTACTTAGCGGTCTTCCAACGCAACGAGTCTTGAATTAAAATATTCTACTTATATTAAGCAATGTTATATGCGAAGAACAGTCCTCCATTGCCCCATAAACGACATCTGGAAGAAGCGCAGAGTTGCATGAACTTGATTCATCTCTAGCACCCTCATGAGCCATGTACGAGATCTAAGACTCAGTGTCTTAGACCTTCTTCTTCTTTAGTCTATCCAACATGTCAAAAGATCCTTTCGAGAACGGAGAACCTGTTGGCTAATGGCCATATCAATGAGGAGCAGTTCCTTAGTCCTGCGGGACCCGTTCCCACATCTATTTTGAGAAGTGCTCTCTAAATAATAAATTTCTGGGCTCCGCATTACTACATCATTTATGGAGCAGGTGGGTTATTCCTGTCGTCAGAAACTCGGGCACAAACCCTGACTCTAAGGCTGACTGGAACAGGGCAGCCCTGGGCTGATTGTGATTGCCCCTATTTTTGGTATTGAATCGTACGCTCGCTCAACCTCCCGTGTCAGCCACACGCTCGCTCCTAAGCCCTGTAAACCCACCTTTCCTCGCTTAGGAATATGCGATTCACAGTGCATCGTTCCACCCATCGCTTAAACCTACGAATAAGATTACCCATGCATACACTTTCTGCTTCAAAAATTCGATGCGCTATGTGACACGGGACATATATTCTCGAGCGAGGACTGTCTGTTATGATCCGGGATATTAGTCTCCGAGAATGCCCGCCTCAAAAAACGTCATTCACGACGTTCATCATTCTAGGGCGAGTATTTGCCCTCCCTGAAGCAGATTAATTTGCCATCAATACGTCGTTTAATCCTGCACTGCCGAGCCGGTACGGCTGGTTATTATTAATGTTATTGCTAGCCCATATTGTGTCACAGCTGGGAAAAGGCCTCCCTATGAATGGGATATGAATGGGGATCAAAATTTTACGAAAAATTGTGGATAGTCTCCTAAGTCCATTTTCGTGTAGCTGTAATGGTTAAGGTAGTTCCCCTAACTGCCCCGCTGAAAGTTTCCACCCTGTAAAATGTATATAACACACTTTATTATTACCCAGATAAACGTAGCAATCAATCACTTCTTCCAAACTTCTGGAGGCTAACATTGAGGTGGCACATGGCCACTGATTAAGATCAGTGTAATGTAACCAAGCTACAACTAAAGCAGGTAACGTTGCTCACCTCGCCAAACTTCTTGAGGCCAAGATCGATATGGCATTTGGCCTGCTCGAACTCACCCCGTAAGCGGCAGCACAGACCGACCAGATGATAGTACTGAGGTGTTTCTCCTGACACCGAAAGAACTCGAGCTATGCATACTTCTGCCAACTATGGTAAGGAAAAGACAAGGGGTCAGATTTTTGCTGCATCGTCGGCGAATTCTAAAAATTTTGATTCGTATTCTAGTGCCGTAACCATCATCAGGAGCGCTAAATATTTTTCATAAAAAAAAATGGTAAATACCAGTTCATGACTCGAGTATCAGCGTGAACGTTCAACTGTATTTACGTGAATATCATCATCATCATCATAATCATAATCATCATCATCATCATCATCATCATAATCATCATCATCATCATCATCATCATCATAATCATCATCATCATCATCATACTTTCTATATCTGTCAGAGTCCGGTGTCCAGAGGTTTTGACTGCCCTCTTAATGAAGACTTCAAGGTGTCAAAGGTCCTAAATCTCCAAAGGAGTACTAACAGACACAGCCCTCAGCCTGATCAGCAGGTCAGCAGCATCGTAGTAGGCGCTCATGTCGGGCAGTATGGGCGTGGCATCCCACCAGTCACCCAGCTCCGTCTCCCACCCGCGAGGATATTTGCCATCCTCCGCACGCCCTTCCTGCCAGCACCTGACAGATGCCAAAAAGATTTTCTAAGAGTGCGATCTGATCGCGGTTGATTTATTTATTGAGTAAGGCACACTACAAGAATGGTCACAAAAGGTAATCAGGAGTCTTTAATGCTGTGTAAATACTTACTGGCATGCACAATATTTTTTTGCCCGCCTAATCGGTCATTTGTACAGAGGGGCCGGATCTGCACGACGGCCAGTTCGGCTTTCGGCATGGGTGCTCCACTGTCGCCATGATCGGGATGTAGAAAAGGAACGAAGAGAATTGGCAATGGTTCGATGCAACATGCTTGTTTGTTCGTTGTACATGTGAAGTGAAAGTGGCGCTTTTTAAAGCTTATTGTCCGACATTGTACACGTGTAACCTCTGGAGCTGTACGCAGAAAGCCTTAAATGCTCTTCGAGTTCAATATAACAATGCAATCAGGATGCTGCTAGGGCTGTCACGCTTCTGCAGTGCGTTGGGAATTTTTGCTGATGCGGACACTGATGGCTTCCTATAGATCAGACGTCAGCGTGCCGCGTCGCTGCTACAGATGGTCTGGGGCAGTCTCCTGAATATCATTGCGGGGAAATTTGTTTGCCCGTTTATGCATTTCCTGTCAAACTTACATGTTTTACTAGCAATAGTTAAAAATAGTTTTTTTTGAAGTTCATGTTCACTAACAATATATGGATGAAAAATGTAATCCGAAATAAAATTATTATTTTATTATTATAATGCCAGTAAGAGTCTTGGCAGAGGAAGCCGGAGCAGGGTGACGTTGGCGGTGTCCTTGGACATCTTTAACGCTTTCAACACCCTGCCCCGGAGTGGTATTCGGGAGGGACTGTGTTACCACAGGGTCCGCCACATCGGTATGTAAGGTATGTCACCTAAAGGGGATGTGACGTGACATGACTGCCGTCAAAACTATCAGGAGGTATCACACAATCTCCTACGAGGCGGCTTCTGCACTGGCCGGTTAGCCACCCTGGAACCTAGAGGCGAGAGTCCTCACGTCACGGTACCGGTGGGGTGAGGAGGCGCGGAGGCGGGATGGCGGACCGATACTGTGAGAGAACGAGCTGCGACCTATTATGAGTATAATTTGGGATGTATGTTATTTATGAATTGATATATATTATTATTTTGAGTACGACCGTCGACGTCGATCGACCGCGTTTCTGTGTCAGACTATCTATTTTTTTTTAATTCTTACCTGATTTGAATCAATTCTTCCGCTAACTTCCTCCCACAGAGAAGACGCTTGTTTCCCGGTAGTGGGAACATTCCAGACTGATTGTGTTCAAATATCAATGAACGTTACCAAAAACATGAATAAAATTTACTTTTTAGCGACTCTCATCGTAACTTTGGCCAGGTGGAACCGCTCTCGTTCGTAGAAGTAGACGCTGGCGATGATCCACCCGGTAGACCAAGTGGGGTGCAACTTGAGCAGGGCGATGAAGAACGGCTCCGCTGTTAAGGCGTCCTCTTCGAACAGCATGGCGCCTTTAGATATGAGTCTATAGGACATGGATATGGCACGTATAGCGTCATATATTTTACAGTAGATACTAAGAGAGAAACTAATTGAAGCTCAACTTGGAATAATTTTCCAGTACAAACCTACGGTATTCGTTAAATCTTTTGATCCATTCTAAACGCAAATACTGCATGGTCTTTTGAAATGTACACTGTACGAAACAATAATTACAAATAATGACAAGTAAAGCCAAAATTAAGTCGAAGCGAATGTAAACTGGAATTTGATCTTAAATTGAAGTGCAGGTAAAAGGTAAACGTAAACATAAGTACTCACGTCAGCGGGTGTCGGGCGTTGAGTAATATAGCGCGGTCGAGGCACACCCTGGCGCAGTCTTTATCGATGTCTTTCACGACAGTCGACAACTCCCGCCAATAATCAGCATTACGCGGATTTTCCACAACCAACTGGACATGTCCAAAGTAATAAAATTTATCAAAGTATATTTGAAGACAAACGATTAAAGGCCTTAGAAAAGTATAGCTGGTCCAGCCAATCGTACATCGGTGCTAAACATTTGACATTGTCACTGTCTTGCCCGTGCTTACGTCGTAGCACAAGGGTAGTAAGGACGATTTTCCTGGTGCAAGTGGTACTAATGATGTGCATTAGCAAATGTCGTACTCGTAGGGGACATAAGATTTAATTGTGACCCTTACGACATTTGTAAATTCCACAGTCGACATGTGAATTATTGATGTTTAATTTTCCATGTGTAAATTCTGCTTATTAAACGAAAAGCTACAGTTACAGAAAAGTTGAAAGGGAATCGGCTGTCTTGGTATGGATATGTGATGAGGAGGGGCGAATCGCATGTGACTAAAAGAGTGATGAATATAAACGTTGATGGATGGAGAGGGAGAGGAAGACCAAAGAAACGATGGATGGATTGTGTGAGGAATGATATGAAAGATAAAGGAGTAAATGATAGCGTGACGGTTGACAGAGGAGATTGGAAGAAAAAAACGTGTTGCGCCGACCCCAATTAACATGGGAGGCAGGAAGATGATGATGATAAACGAAAAGCTAGATACAGACTACGCTGCGGGAAAAGGCTAGTTCCTAATGATAAGTTCACCCGTAAAAAAATTTCCATAGCATGACGCGTATCCTGCATCTGGCGGGCGTGTCTAGCAGCTCGTAAAGCCGGGTTCGCCTCGAGCATCAAGCGATCGTTCCGGAGCAGTGTGTTGGAAGCCGACTTCATCAGACAAGCGTGAGCAATCATCACCAGTTCCTGAAGGAAAATAACAACATGTCAAGTCTGAAACCCCCGAAGGGTTAGAGATAATGTGTACAGTTAGTTTAGTTACGCCAGTTAGTTACAGCACCCTGTCCTCCGTCTCCTGCATCCAGTCTAACTAAGTCACCTTTCAAGGTCGGTTGTCCATCTAGCTAAAGGATAAAATTTGCTATTATAATAATAATAAGTGTTTATTTTTCACCACAAGCCAAAATATACAAACAATATTGACACAGCAGTAGCCAACTATTTTGGTTGCGGATCACTGGTGCCTGTGGTAGGTCGTAACACCTGTATTGCAGGTCACCAGGGCCCCACCTGTTTAAAGGTTCACATTTGATTGCTTACATTTGGTATCACAACTAATAACAATAATTACAAACAATTAGTGATTTTTTTTTTTTTTTTTTATATAAAGAGACACGAGAGTATTAGGGTAATAAAAGTAAAACAATTAAAAAGTTAAAGTATGTTGAGTGATTTTTATGAATGTAGAATTGTGTTTGTGTGTGTGTGTGTTGGAGAGAGTGTTAGTGGATGAGTGTTTAGACTAATACGTTAAAGAGAGCTTCTGTGGCGGTATATGTTTGGCTTTGTAGCCAGGCATGTAAAGCGATTTTACAATTATGTTTGTTCAGTGCGTGTAGGGAAAGAATTTGGTTTAATTTATTGTAAAGATAGAGCCAAGAAAAACAAAGAATCTTTGACTAAAAGAGGTTTTAAGAGGAGTAGCCAAGGCAACTATACGGTTACGGCGATTTGTTTGCTGTGAATAGTTAGAAATAGAGTGTTGCTTAATAGCAGTGGTCAGTACAAACAATTGCCTAACCGTAAGGACTTGACAATAATCATAGAGCTTGACGGTGGGATAAAGTCTTGGCTTGAAACAACACACCTTAAGAACCGCTCTCTGCGCACGTTCAATCAGAATAAAGTAGGATTTGGCTGCCCCGCCCCAGGACGAGATACAATAGACCAAAATTGATTGACACAGTGCCTGATATGTCATTTTCATGACAACAGCATCTGCTGAATTGCGCAGTTGTTTAAAAATGTACATTAGTTTGCGCACTCTTTTTGATAGGTGTATTATGTACTCTTTGAATGAAAGGTTGCAATCAATCACTATGCCAAGATACTTTATCGAAGTGACTCGTTCAATGTTACAGTGATTATGGGTGCCACTGCCATCGCTACTATTATTAGATACTATAAACTGTGAAGCAACGTTTAGTGAGCTTGTAACTGACACATTTGTATTTCGAATCGAAAAATTTATTAGTTTCGTTTTCGATATGTTTAGAGTAAGCAAGTTGTTCTTAAGCCATTCCCTGACTGTATCGAAACCCTTCTGAGCAAGGCGATATGCCTCTTCCCAGTTGTCCGACGCAAATACAAGTGCTGTATCGTCCGCAAAGGAAAATATTGTACCGCTTTCTAGGCTGAGGCAACACAGGTCATTCATGTAAATTAGAAATAGACTGGGGCCAAGAATACTGCTCTGTGGCACACCAAAGGCCACATTTAGATCAGAGCTGGAGTAATTTCCAATTTTAGCACTCTGTGTTCTATTTGTAAGATAGCTCTGAAACAAGGATAGTTGGGTACCTCGTATACCCAGGCATTCGAGCTTAGATAATAAGATGGGAATCGAGACCGTGTCGAATGCCTTCGCGAGATCCAGGAACAATGCAACACATTTCTTACCGTTGTCAAGTTTCTGAGCTATGTGATTAACCAATTTATGGACAACATCAGCAGTGGATAGATTTTTTCGAAAACCAAATTGGTTAATCGACAAAAAATTTCGTGCCTCTAAATATGCAACCAGCCTTGTATTTATAATTTTTTCCAGTATCTTGGACATCGCAGGCAGAACTGATATGGGCCTATAGTTTTCGACACGGTCACGATCTCCAGATTTAAAAATAGGGTGAAGAATTGCCTTTTTGAACCAGTTAGGGAAGACACCACAGTCAAGGCACAGGTTGCAAACATGTGTTAGTGGAGGTACAATAACGTTTCGATGTCGTTTTAGAAAACTAGAAGAAATACCGTCCCAGCCAACAGCACAATCGCTCTTAAGTGAAAGGATTAGGCGTTCCACCTCATGCTCATTTGTCTTAAGCAGTACAAAAGACTCCCTCGGGGGGTCGGGTAGCGAAATAGATTGAGGGTCTCCATGTATTTTATCAGCTAGACGTCTCCCTGCACTAGCGAAATAATCATTAATTTGATTTATAGTGGCCTGCTTATCGTGATAATTCGCTATGAGATCATGGGCTGTAGACTTTAGTTGTCCTATGTTTGTGACACTTCTAATAACACGCCATACCTGCTTAGAATTTCTACCTGCTTTTTCAAATTCTAGTCTCTCATAATTTCTTTTTGCTTTTCTTAGCAGATTTGTACAAAAATTACGATATCTTCTGTAGGACACCACGAGGACTACATTTGTTGGATCTACTCTAAGCTTTTTATACAAATTGTCTCTGTGGCGCATACATTTAAGTAGTCCTTGAGTAATCCAGGGTTTAATCGGCCTGCGTCTACATGAAGTTGAAATAGTTTTAGTGTTGGTAGATAAAGCTAGGAGAAGTGGTTCTGTTAAATGCTTGGTAGCCAAATTGGGATCTTTTGTTGCATAGACGGCGTCGAAACTTATGTTGCCAATGTCATTAGCAAGCTCATCCTCATTTATTTTTGTGATTTCGCGTGAGTTTATAACTTTGGTTCTATTTGGCGACAAAGAGAGTAAAACTGCAAAGTGATCTGTAACGGTGGACTCTAGCACCATAACTGTGCTAGAAAAAGAAGTCTTTATATTGGCGTGATCAAGGCATGTAGATCCATGTGTTTTCATCGCATGTCCCAGGAAAAGTCCGTGGTGACCTAGTAGATCCAAATAGTCCAGTGAGTATGCATCTTTATTATTGGGGGAAATGTCAATATTTATGTCTCCCATAATTACGATGTTTCTAAAAGATTTAAACTCGCATAGAACACTGTCCATAGATTGTATAAATTTTGAAGGATCTTTAAATGCATAGGGCCTGTACACGGCAATGATGGCTATATCCACTCCAAAAGTAACTGTCAAGCAGTTCGCTTCGGATACGACGGGTTCTTTAACTTTCACATTAGCTAGCAAACTATCGACATATACAATTACTCCGTCATTTTGATTAAAGGTTTTCGAGGACTTATGTGAAGTATAGCACTCTAGAATCGGAATGACGGGGTTGCGGGAGAGCCAACATTCTGATAGAATAATAACGTCACTAGGTACCACAATTCTTTGTAATAGAGTTAAAAGCCCCGCATAATTAGCATTTACACTGCGAATGTTTATGTTCTTCTATTGTTTTGTTCTTCTTCATTTCAAAACCTAGTTGTTTAAGTATCAGTTTTTCTAAAATTTCATGCAAAGTGGTAACTAAAAGCTGGCTCATCAAAGGGTAAAATATATAATGACGCAGAGACTCAGTAGACACTAGACAAAATATGGCGTTTGTGTTACTCGTAGACTGGTAGTTTACGAGTTGGATTTGATTATTTCAAAGGTGTAGGAAATCAATCCTGATATAGGATTGGTCCTACACACGACAACATTAAAACAATACTAAGTAAGAACATGAAGGCATTACTTCGAAAACTGCGTCAGACTGTTGATACTGCTGTACCACAAACTGGTTGTTGACGAATACCGCAGCATCTTGCCAGCAAGACGTGGTCAGCTCCACACGAATCCTTGTCTCACTTAGCTGTCTATTGAATGTGCAAAATTCTGTGGGACCTGCAAAATCCATACAAAAATAAATAAATAAATAATAAATAAATGCATAAGTTACTCATTCTGTCTGTCTATTTTTGAAATGAATGTATTTCAATGAAATTTGACACACGGGTTTGTAGACCAGGGTCAAGTTAGGACATCGGACATGGGATACCTTTTATCCTAATAGTGCATTACTTTGAGATAATTTTACTAACTACACGTGATCGAAGCCGCGGAAAAACGCCTAAATCATATAAATAATGGCGCATTCAATGCAACGAAAATATTCAGCGGTCAGTCCCGATAGGTTAATCCTGTTCTCCACTGCCCAAACACAAAGGTAGGTCGTGTCAATTTTGTACTTCTAAAGCATACCCATGGACCATGGATGTGGCACCGAACCACCATCACTCAGTCAACTGCCATAGGTTTTCTTATAATGCAATTTATCATGTAGTTGCTCTGTCCTACAGGCCGTGAATGTGACACCAACGTATCAAACATCAATCAATGAAACCGACCGTCGCGAGTACGCAATATTGACAAGACAGACCTCTCGGTAACGGTGATAAGGGGCTACAGCCACTGATTAAATTATTAAGTTTAGTAGGTTCTGTGATTAGCACTCTTAGTTACCATAATAGGGAACTTTTCGCAAAGAGGCCGCAGCACTCCGAATAGTTTTCTGCCAGTCTTGCTCCAGTTGCCCACGACCCGTGCATATTCGTTTACTTGGGGCTTCGAGTTCCATTGTTGTAAGCATGGCACCTAAATCTTCTCTGCAATTCAAATCACGTTATCTTGAATGGATTGATTGATGGACTTAACTACGAGAAAGATATTTAACGAAACGTAAAACAAAATAGAAAAAGGTCATCAAATCGAAGTATCAATGAATCTACAAGACCTACAATGCTCCCACGTTGACAAACAAGAAGAAAAAAAATGGTTTATTTCTATTCTACTCTAGGTAGTGGTCTACCTACCACTGTTTAAAGAAATCATAATTAAATAAAGCCACATTTATTATTTAAACTTACGTGAGAATGGCTGGTGGTATAAAAATTGGCTTAAGCGGTTGTCCTAGTTGAATTTCGAGCACAACAAATGCATCGTTATCATCAACGCCTGTATATTTATACAGATTCGTTAAACTGCTATCAGAAGTTACGTACGAATCTGGCAGCCTGTGGAAAAAAAAATATTTTATGTATTTATATCTCTATGTATGAAATGCATGTCCACTGAAAAATAGTTTCAAAGGCTGTTGATGAAAAACTCGCGAAAATATTCCAGCTCGATTTAGTTGTGGCCTCTTCTGATTTTATTTAACAACATAAAATCGCATTTATGAAAAAGGTATGAGTAAATAATGTGGTAATTAAAATGCTGCAATTCATTATGGAAGTAGGATGCTTTTTAAAAATCTTGCCAATTTTATATTTTGTTACTTGTTGTATTTTTAACTGACAAAGTTTCATTAAATTCTGTTCTCACCTGCTGGTTTTGCTACCTTTTACTCCAGAGGAACCTTTTACTCCAGAGGAAACTTGTTCAATCATGGTGGAGGACGGAGGTTTGTCGAATGGAGTAAGCAGTAGTTCACAGCCGCACTCGCACATCATGGCTTCAGCATTTACCCATTGCAACGGTACGACGAGGCGGATTGTTTGTTCTGAAAAATGTTATAACTTTACTCCTTTATTTATATCTTTACAAATCAATTACATGTTTAAATATTCCTTAGAAAAACAATATAAAAAAACATTTAAAAAATATAAAAATTATTGCCCACCGGTATCGGGAACAGGATCCAAGCTAGGTCAGGGCTCCAGAAAGAGGATCCTCCTAACCATACGAGCCGTGTCCAGGAGTACCGCTTTCTGCATCAAGCCCTTGATCCAGCTGCCTAACAAGAGCTTCTTCAGGTATTGGTCGATGCTCTTGGTAATTAAGCCATAGGTTGATACAACTATCGGCACAATGATCGATGAGTCCACAACCCACATGTCGACAACCTCGCGAGCCAAGTCAAGATACTTGATTTGCTTATCTTTCTCGCCTTTCACGAGGTTCTCATCATGCGGGACCGTTATGTCAACAATCATTGCGCGCCGCTCTGATCAATACAGTACCTCTATATCAGGCTTATTGGCTACAACAGTGCTGTTAGTGATGATGGATTGATTCCAGTACAATGTGATACTGCCATTTTTGAGACAGTGGTCGGGCACATACCAATATTCCTATGGAATATTGACACAGACAGCACTTGAAGGCGGTTGGCATGTGCTGTGAGCATATACAGAATAACTGGTAAAATTCGCTCTTAATAAGTTATTCATTACTCAATAATTAACTAAAACACTACTGAAATAACTAATTAACCTCCTGGATAAAGAAGCTGGAACAGATTTAAGTGTGCCATAAAGCTGTAGCCTCCATCGTTTCCTTGAATTTGAAGTTCAAACGGCCATTTGTATTTACGGAGATGTTCCAATAACCAGTTGTCACCCTTAAGTATCAGTGTGCGATGGAAGGAGCCCCAAACCACCGTATCTGTTACAAAAACATAACATTTAAAGGACATTTCAGTCTTATCGAACCCAAAAAATAAAAGTGCCCGAAAAAAGAAATAAGACTTTCTTATGGGGAATAACACCTTCAACAATTTTTACTATGTTAACAAGAGTCTAACGTTGACCGTTCGGCTGGTATTTAGGTTTGAAAATACAAAAACCATAGCTTAATCTAAACGGTTACGTACGATTTAAAAAGATACCGAGTTTTAATTGAAAATAACATTCTGAACATTTTTTAACTGTTACAACATAAGTCTTCAGTTAACCCACCACCCGCTGGCTGACTTAAATTTAAAAGTACCAAATATCATATTTTTGCCAACAATATGCTGAACTATCACTAACACTAGAAACGGGATATTTAGCATGTTTATTGTTTGTTTTAAAAACAACAAGAAACAATCAGTAAACATGGTAAATATCCGGTTTCTATTGTTAACGATAGTTCAGCGTATTGAAACGGAATATTTACCATGTTTACTAATTGTTTCTTGTTGTTTTTAAAACAAACAGTAAACATGCTAAATATCCCGTTTCTAGTGTTAATGATAATGTTAGTGACCATGATAGTTTAAAACTTAATATGCTGAACATTCGTTTAAAGACTCAAATAATTATTGATTCCCTAGGGTTGTATTGCATAACGGGCTGGTGTCCGCAACTCCAGGTCAAAGCGCGTATTTTGCGTGCGGGATTCCCTAGGGTTTCAGTTCTAGCCCTTGGTAGACGTGGACAATAAAGAACGTTAGGTATACTTTCACTTTTACTGTGTGACATGAGTTGCAATTTATATAGGATGATTGGTAATTGGGTGCATTCCTTTAAATGAGTGAATGAATACTAATTTGCAAGTAAGTAGTTATCATCATTATCATTCTCTTACCCTTATCCCAATTCATTTGGTGTCGGCGCAGCATGTCTTCTTCTCCCATACTTCTCTATTACTCGTCATCTCATCAGACACCTCCTCTCTTGCCATATCCTTATATCGTAAGTAGTTATCTTAAGTTCTTAACATACTATACAGGGTGTAAACAGACCCTTCACATAGCCGTCAACCAAGCACTCTGTACATCAAACTGAGTAACTTTACGCAAAAATTATTGCTGGGAATCGATTTTTTTTTTGTTGGGGTGAAAAAATCATGTTTTACGGTAGGACTCGATGGAAAGCACTCAAAGCATTGTGCTGATGGATGGATTGAATGGTACGGGTGTCGTGGAGGTGTGTTAAGTAAAAATCTTACATTAAAAACATGCATTTAAAAAAAAAAACTTGTGAAAAAGTTGGAACTTTGACCCCCAATATGTCCGTAACTAGAAGGTTCCCAGGTATGGTCAAGAAAAAAAAAATAGGTATAGGTATTGGTGCTCAATACCTATCTAATGTTTTTATTGAACAACTCACGGAAAGATTCCACTGAATTCAAGTAAAATGGAAGGTCAATTTCACTTTCATTTTGAATGTCTTCTAGTTGAAATTGAAGCTTTTGGTCTCCATTTGTAAATAACTTCTGTGCTTCTCTTAACCTCTCCCATTTCGGAAAGAAACTAGTACTGTCGTAACTTCGTGTTTTTTTTCTACCGTGGCTAAAGGTTACCATGGCAACATTCTGAAAATTTTATATAAGTAATTAGAACAAATCATTTTTGTATAAATACTCGTGGTGGTTAATTTCAAGATCTCAGTTCAATAAACTGTTTTCCATGACATGAACAAAGTAAAACTAACTGATACTGCTACCTTTGCCCGCGTGAAATATTATAAAAAAGATATAACTTCCCTATTTGAATCGGATTTTGTTAACAATTTCAAGGGTTTTTTTTTTCACGTAACCCTAATCCTTTTTCTAATATAAAAGCCTAAGTTATTCCTTATAACATCAGCTATCAGCCAGTGAAAAACCGCCAAAATCGATCCAGCCGTTTCGGAGATTAGCCGGAACAAACAGACACATTGTATATTCACCGATTCGTTGCGGATGGCACGACAGTCGTGTCATCAATTTTTTAACGTTTGGCGTATGACACGAGAGGAGTGTCATTTTTAAATCGATTAATACCCCTTCAAATTTCGTTTCAGAAGGGTTTACCCAGAACAAAACTATCATTGTTTTTCACGTAGAACAACCTGTAGCCTTCGTTTCTGGATATTGTTTAGATTAAAAAAAAAACAGTGGTTAACAACCTTTTTAAGTTGCGTTATTTTTACGACCATAACATACCTTCATAAGTTATTATCATGTATTTAAAAATTAATGATGATACTTTATTCTAAGATATCTTAGAATAAAGTTTCAATTTAACTTGAAATTATATGTAGATGATTTTAAATAGTTGATACAGTTAGGTAGGTGTGAAAAATTGTTAATTCTAAAAATTAAAAAGTGCAATTGAATTATACTACGTAGTTTAAAAAACAAATGGCGGATGGGGACAATGCCACGCTCCATACGAAAATTTTTAAACCTTTTATTAAAATTAAGTACAAGTAAACTAAGGTGTGGGTTCACACCAAACGCTTATAAAGTGACTACAGACAGTTATTCTGCGTTACGTTACGTCTAACTCGAACTGCAATTTTATTTCATTAACGAGATTTTACCTAATTCTTTAACCCATTTTATAATAATATTATCAAAATTAACAATATTGTCCTATTTGACCCAAAGGTTGACTGTTAGAGAATGCCTTGTGGCATTAACTCCGCCTGTACCACTCTTGTACATGAAGTTTAAATAAATAAATATTACATAAGGTTTAAAACGTCTGAATTGTAAAATCACTTCCCATCCATTTCAATTATAACACGTAGATTGACCACTTAAAAAACCGTTTAAAACAACGTATCCTGTAGTTCACTTCCTAGGGTTGATGTCAACTGAATTCGATCAAGTCTAAATCAGTGAAAAAACCAAAGAAAGTAATATTTTTATACACATGGCTGATGGCACAAAAGCCGTGTCATTTTCTTCTTTGGCGTTAGGCACGCCAATCGTGTCATGAAATAATTTTTCACCGCCACAGCAATAAGTTTTCGAATCTGGGTGCCGCAATGAATCGGTTAACTGGCTGAAAACTGTTTCATGATGTTTCATCATCATTTCAGCCGCTAGACGTCCACTGCTGGACATAGGCCTCCCCCAAGTGTCGCCACATTAACCGGTCCCGTGCGTCTCGCATCCAGCGGATCCCTGCAACCTTCACCAGGTCATCGGTCCACCTAGTGGGAGGCCTTCCATGATGTTTAAGGAACATGCTTTTTTAAAGGAAAGTAGTAAATAGGCAAAATAGAAGAGAAAGTTGGAGTGAGAGTTTCCTATTTGAGTTTCCATTTGATATTACTTCGTCTTCTACGCCCTGAGAAGGTGCTTTCGTAGCAGCAGCATACTCGAATTCTTGTTCAAACGGTATGAGCATATTGTAGGAAGCCATGAGGGTCAATTTCATCCAATTAGCTTTCCTTAGAACTTTGTGGTGTTCTGTGTTGTATGGATTTCGTTCCACAGTCAGCTCCATCGTGAGGAGAGGCAGCGTGTCCCAACTCTTGCGCTTCAACGCCGGAGGCAGGACCATTGGTTCCATGCGTTTCTTAATACATATTTTTTGATCGTCTGAAACGATAATTAAATCTTTAGGCAGCCCTCGATAGGGCGCATACAAGTTCCGTAGATTGATTATAATGAAATCCTATAACATTACATCTGGTGCAATTAGTACTATAGGTCATATGTGATAACATTGCACCAGATTCCTTCAAAATAACATATCATCACGCCTAGTAATACTCGAAGGGATAGGCAGAGGTGTAGTAACCTAACAGTACACCCAAATTTCGCCAGGTATGTTTTAGTCCGATGTAATAGGGGACGAGCCTATCGCCACCAACCGGGTACAAATTCAGTGTCCGTGGCCGCTACTAAGAAATTCTTGATGGAAAACTCCACTAACACTTATCCCGACCCCGACCAGAGCATCAAACGCAGGACCTCATGCTCAGCTGTCGCGCTTGCGATCACTACACAAACGAGGCAGCCTTTCCTTCAACTTGAATAATCATTATACTCACTATACTACCTACAATACTTTTTTACGTTTCGATACATATATTAGAATATAGAATTGTCAAAGGTTGAATTTTCCATCGTCTTTTATCCGAGAAATAAAATTGACGTTTTACTGTTTTTTTTAATGAAAAAACAATTTAAATACTAAAATTATTAAAGAACGATTATGAAGATATTTATGAACGTGGACGAGGCGAAAGGAGTATGTAATGGCCGTAGTTTCTGCCAACCCCCAAGGGGAAAAAGGTATATTAGAATATAGAATTGTCAAACCTTTCATATCAGTAAAAATTGGCAGAATATCAACATTGCAGCAGCTGATATTCGTATCTACGTATGGTATCTTATTCACGTCGCCTTGGTCTAGATATACATGCGAAAAATTGTTTTGAACATCTCTAAGGCATTTAATTTCCGCTGTGAAAGACAAAAGTAAGCGAATTATTTTATTGGGGACTAGTTTCTGCAAGTGACTTCGACTGCGTCAGAGAAACATACCCTAGGCACGCTAACATAACTATAGCAACTGAGTAATAGTGCAGTTTTCCGTCTGTGGAATAATTTTTGAAATCGTATGGGCAGTTTTGGAAATTTTCATACCTAAGTCACACTTAAATTTACAAACAAAAGATGAATTACGATTTTGAAGGGACCTACGGTTTATGGTGGTGAGACCTGAATGTGTATTTGTCTGTTGTTATGGAAATTTCTTCCAGCGTATTTATTCTGGAAGTAAAAAAAATCAGATATTTGAAAAGTCTGCCCCTAGTTGATTAATTGCTGCGTAGACTAGTGAGGTTTCACAGGCATTGCAAAGATTTGGAACTTGTAACGGTTAATCAAATTGTGGGCCCAACGATGTATGAGAGATGGTCGGTGGCCTTTCTGTTCAGACTTACCAACGAGTGGATAATCAGCGAATAAACACATTTTCTCGTAATCTGCTGGATCAAAGCTCATGCTGCCATTAACTGTTGGATGGTGCGGCTCTTCATCCCTCATACCTATTGACTTGATAATGGCAGTCACCAACAGTTGTTCTTGGAATGACACTGCTATTGTATAGTTCCCGAGATCCGGATCCAACGTTCGCAGACTAAATATTTTCAAGATCAACCTGTCTTGTGTATCGATGCTTTCTTCAGCCTCAGGCTTTTCTTCATTCGGTGATGTATTAAAATCAATGGATGTGCGTCGCGCCTTAAATAAACAAGATATTACTTAGTACAATTATTTTCAACGCCATTATTATTACTGTGGTCCTTACGACGTACCGATTTCTTCTTCCTCATTTTCGTTTTATGTGAGGAACAATTTAATTGTGAAAAGTTATTATTTTCTTTCCCGTTTTTATATAATCCATTAAAAGAACAAGGCGTTCTTTTGGCATTTGTCACATTTGACATAAAGTTTTATATTTTTTATCCATAAGTAGGTAGTCAAAACAGTTTTTCTCTTATTTAAAAAACCCTTTTTCTAAGCCATTCAAAGCAATAAAATCGGAGAAAATTACTCATTTTACAATAAACCTTATAAAAACCCAAGAGAATAAAATACGCAATTAGATGGAACGCTACTTTCTTTTTCGTAAGATTTGCTAAAAAGTCTAATCGTGGTGGCTGAGCGATTAGCTGCTGCGTTGCGAGTCGCGGGATCGATTCCCGCACGGAACAAATATTTGTATGGCCTACAAGTAGTTGTTCCGGGTGTGGCTGTTTGGTGAGTTTAAATGTTTGTAAACGCACCCACGATACAGGAGAAATTCCTAGTGTGGGGCAACGTTTTTAAAAAGAAAAAAGAAAAGAAAAAATTAATTACTAAAAAAAAATACTCCTAACTGGTTATGCCTGTGGGTTATGTTAAGTAATTAGTTCCATAAGTTTAACTTCTTCAATGTTTACGTAATAAAGTTTTTCTACGAAACCTTCATATACGAAATATCGCATCACTTCAAGAAAAGGAAATATATTTGCTGTAGGCTGTTTACTGTGTAAGAGCCTATGTACACGGTGCGTTGCAGCGCTGGTAAGATTTCGCCGCACTGGTGGGGGCACATGGACGGTGCTAGAAGAATTTTGGAGGGTCGCTAACAGACGAAGAGAGGTTGTGCACCATTAACAACTGAGCGATTCCGCTCCGGCGTCGCAACGCATACACACCACCCCACCTAGTCTCGCTGGTAGCATGTCCGGTGTGCGTGCTGAGTCGTGTTTTTTTTTTATGGCAGTTGCAGGTCAACCTAGGAGGCTGTCGTCTGCTTAACTGGACTATACTGTGGGTGACTTGAGTGTAAGGCCCCAGCCAGGGCAAAAAGTTACAAACTAAGGGACTACACGCTAAGGGCACCTCCTGAGGGGTACGAGCCTCGGCTTAGGGCGTCGCTGCGGGAGGACAGCATATGGACAAGCTGGATCTGAATGATTTCATTATTAAGTGGCTGGTTTAGAACTACAGGCTTAGAATCACGGGCTGGCTGGAGCGGGGAGGGCAAGGATCGGGATGTCGCGACGGGCCTTGACTGAGAGGAAGGAAAGACGGCAGTTTGCGTGCTGTATTTCTTGAGCGTGCTAGTTTCATCGACATCATGTGACATACCATTGATGTGTTTATGCAGGACGCCGCTGTGACACTGCTCCGGCGGCGCCGCACCGCCCGCCGCCGCAACGTACCGTGTTCTAGGCCTTTATTGAAGAAATTGTGAGTAGTGTTGTGTGTTTGAAGTCAAATTAAGCACTTTCGGGTTGGGTTTGCAGAATAAGGTAGATGGACAGGTAAGTAGAACCGATAACTTTAATAAAAAATACATCTTTATGCTGTGTTACAGAATATTGCCGTAACCCGTTACAACTACCAATCTTATAACCTAGATAAAGTAAATAAATAATAACTTAAATGTAAGCTTACAAGCCTACGTCCACATGACGGTGAAGTGTACAATATTTTGCTTTATAATATTGGGATCAGAAGGTACTTTCTTCTAACATTACTTTTTTTTTGACCGACAATGGGCGGTTGACGTGTGATTCCAGCATTCTAGTGTAAAATATGGTGCAGTACAGAGTCATGGGAACGACTGCTTACCGTAAAGATTATAATGAAAAGTTTTTTTTATGTCTATTTATTTACAATGATTGACGATGGACAATTTTAGCCCTCTACAATCTATTATTGCCCTCACCATAAAATTCTTAGTAAATCATAGAAAATGCATTGGAATTAAATTCAGAGATCAAAACTAAAATTTCAAATCCTATGAACCTCCACATACCTCCTTGATTGCCAACTACATAAATTACAGTCCTCTCTCAGATATTTAACCTCTGATAGCAACAACCCAAAGGCAACTTTATTCGAACAAGAACTAAGATCACTGTGATGTGAAATCATAGGTAAAAGAAGTGTGATAGGACTGTACTGCATGTGACGCCTGAATATGTGAAACAAACTTAGAAATTATAAAATGCTAATGAAATCAAACTACTGACAATGAGATTGAAATCTTCCGTCATGCCAACACTAGAGAAGATTTGTTCTGTTAGCCAGTTACTGTCAAGTGTGTGATGAGGTAGGTACAGACGCTAGCATATGAAGCTACCCGAAAGTGTCAAAATTTCCCAATCAATATTGAACCTAATGCTTAAGCGATAAAGTTGAAAATCTATTAAAGAAATTTGACAGATTGTGGTAGCTTGATGTGCTATCGTCTGTACCTACAGACCATCATGGACCGATAGTCGTACACACACTGATACACACAATGCTTTTATCATTTTCGGAAAACTGACTATGAAGTCAGTTTGTTGGTTCTCCGTACATGGAGACGTTTAGCTGGATGTGTCCTCGTGCGTCCAGTAAGTAGGTACTATATTTCTCTCGTAAAGGCTATGTTTCTAATAGAACAGTGACTCTTCAAAATGGGCAACCAAGTGCATTAAACTACGGAGTTTAAGGTTCCAATTCGGATGCTCAGTCATGCTTGTTGAGTTCCTCTAACAATTTATCCTGTGACGCTGGCTTGCGAGCGTAAATAACGAGTAAACGATATCGAAACTGAACGCTTGTTTCATAGTCATTGTTGTATTTTGTCATAATGTGCAATTCTTTTAGTATGTCCAGGTAGTCTGCCATGAAGTCATCGTACTTCTCTTGCGGGATCTTGAATGGGTTGACTGCTGTAAAGGCGCCTGCAAAAAAATTAAATTTCATGAGTTTTTTTTGTCCGATTGATCGGTTGTCTACTCTTGCTATACAGCAGCTTTTTCTCGACGATTTTGGTGACGGGTTCCAATTTCTTTCCGAATGAGATGTTGCTTCTTACCGGGATGAAAATGCATTTTGTAGCTTTATGGTTTGTCTCGTCGAAAGGCAAAATTTTTAATGTATTTATTTTTTTTATTACAAAACGGGCCTGCTCTTGACCTCGATTACGTCTGATGGAAAGCGATAGATGAGGTCTATGATGGGACGAGCGTGCCCAGAAGATGCCTGTTCACTCTTGCTTTCAAGACTGACGGGTTAAATGTGGGAGGGAACACAGATGCCGGCAGAGAGTTCCACACTTTGCCTGTGCGCATTATAAACGTGGATGAGAAGCGCTGAGTACGACTCGTCGGCATACCAACCAAGTTTGGATGGTACGCCGCAGTACGTCTGCTAGTCCGGTGGTAAAAAGGTGATGGTGGGATCAGGTCGTGGAGCTCGTGCACACACTCCGAAGTACAGTCTGTAGAAGACCGACAGGCAGGCAACATTACGCCGATGAGCTAGGCTGTGAAGCGTTCCAAATGTAAAAGACATTGACTACTCAGCACATCTTAAATCAAAGAACTTACTTGCAACTAGCAAGTAAGTTCTTTGATTTAACCCGGTTGACTGGGTAAATCGTATGGTAATATTATAATAATTTGACTTTGATAGCGCCTTTCATAGCTGTAGTTTTTGTAGTTCACGCTACTGTATACTTGTAAATGTTGAAGGCGCCTGTGACAAATTAAAACTAAATTATATAGATAAAAGTAAAATAATACTTACTTCGCAAGACATGTAAGTCTTCATACACAAATACGCAGTTTTTACATGTCACGTCATAGTCCACGAAACCAATCTTTTCCAACATTTTCTCAACTTCTTTTTCCGGCTCCTGAAAAATATTTTATCAATTTGTTAGCAAGTGGGGATATTTATGGGTAATTTACTCTTACGTAAAACATATAATAATTATCAGGGATTATTTTGTTTAATAGGAAATTCAATGTTCTTTCACTAGTCGAGTGCAATTAGACAAAAAGGTGGAACGAAGTTTATACAGGTCAGATTTTCATGAACCTTTTTTTATTGAGTTCCAGGTGTGAAGAAGAAAGTAAAAAAAAAATCACCACTTATGAGTATTTTTTTAAATTTCCTTTTATTTTTTTTAAATTTATGCATAACTTGAAATACTCATCGATTCTCTCGACGAATTTATATTGTGGCATAATAGTGTGAATTAATTTTTATTCACTACTGCTTAGTTCATCATCTGCCTAGCCTTTTCCCAACTATATTGGGGTCGGCTTCCAGTCTAACCGGATGCAGCTGAATACCAGTATTTTACATGGAGCGACTGCCTATCTGACCTCCACAACCCAGTCAGTACTGGGTAATACGATACCCCTTGGTAAGACTGGTTGTCAGATTTTTTGGGCTACTGACTGCCTAACGACTGTCAAAGATCTACAAATGACAGCCGGCACACTCACTACTGCCACTACTGCTGGTCACTACTGCTTAGTTATCCCTGAAAATGTATCAGTTAAAAATTACAAATGAAGTCTTAGTTTTAAAATCAAGTATTTTAAAGTATGAATTACATTGATAACAATGAACAAATAAACATACCAAATTGGCGTTTAATGGATGCACATGCACACCGACGGATGGATGTTACGTCAGAATATTACTTCGTCGAATTTCAAGTTAAATAATACACGTTTTAATAATAAAAGAAAATGAATAAAAAACGTGTGAGAGGCGAAATTTTCCTTTATAACTTATTTCTCCACACCTCTAGGAACTTAATAAAAAAAAGTCCCATGATAATCCGACCACTATCGGTTCTGCGTTTTAAGTATTTTTGGGCTAAATAATAACAGCCTCGTGGCTAAATAATAACAGCCGCTCGGGTCGAACTTTAGGTGAAGCCGTGCTTGCCTAGGTTGGTCTGTGGATGGGTGACCGTACATTACATATCGAGTTTCCTCCGTGCCTCGGAAAGCACGTAAACCGTTGGTCTCGGCTGTCATTTGTAGATCTTTGACAATCGTTAGGCAGTCAGTGGCCCAAAAAGTCTGACAACCAGTCTTACCAAGGGGTATATATTACCTAGTACTAACTGGGTTGTGGAGGGCAGATAGGCAGTCGGTCTATGTAAAATACTGGTATTCAGTTGCATCTGGTTAGACTGGAAGCCGACCCCAATATAGTTGGGAAAAGGCTAGGCAGATGATGATGCACTCGGCTACACATAGGTACTAGGAGTCTGCGTCTATTTAGTCAGTAAAACAGTGGTCATGGGTCGGGTCGATCGTAAATTGAGCTATGCATATAAATCTCACATCTTGTGAAAAAAAACAGACATTTTCGGATTTTTCTGAAATAATACATAATACGAATTGAATCAACTTCACAGACGCGATGGATGTCTTGTCTAATGTGCCTGATGAAAAATGTTTTTTAAGATACATAGCATTATTAGCATATTATTATCTACCTTCGAGTCGTGATAAGGCGACACGTATCTATCGACGTTCTGCAACCATTTGCTCCACTTGTTGTTGCGCGCCAGGACACGGTACACGTCAAACACCGGCGCGCCCGCTAGGAATATCGTGAACAGCTCCCCGTCTTCATTCAGCAGGTTGTAGATATTGGTAAATGCTCGTCTGAAAAGAGTACAATTTTCATGTAAAATTAGCACCAACAACCCGTATTCTCTGAAGGGTAGTTAGTGGTTTACATTACGCCCAATTTCCAGTTATAATACGGTACCAGCCTATTGCTACTAACCAGAAATAAATACCCACAGACTCTGGAATACTAAGAAATTTCTGTTAGAAAAACATAGAATTTATGTCCGTCCCGTACTTGCGACAAGGTAGTTCAGTCAAGCGTCAAGTGTGGACTGATTGCCATAGGAACCTATCTGAAGTACCTATTAATTATCATAATTCTGCCATTATGCGCTGATCGATAGTTTTTTAAGACAAGGTTTAATCCCAAGAACCTCGACCGTCACCTCAAGAGGCTCCAGTCATCGCCTTGTTGAGATAAGCGGAAACAATTCCTGCTTCCCGTGTTAGCGGACATAACATCTTATGTCTTAGATATAAATACGGACAGATCGTGACATGAGTTAGGGTATAGGATAGGACTTTTTATACCGATAGGACTTTCCCGTGAGATAGTTATCGATACCCACGCGAGCGAAGCTACGGGTAAAAGTCAGCTTCAAATAATGGAAGATTTATATTTCCCTTTGTAAGCAACGTTAAACTACGTGAGCTGTGTCAATAAAAGCGTGCTAAAACTTCGGAAACCACGTTGAGTATAACTATACTAAGCTCACTATTCGATGTTGAGTCTAATTGTGAGAAACAAAGCGCCATTCGGCCATTTTATAGTCTAGTTATAAGTAGGTAGATTCTACTACTTTTCCGGAGACGTAAATATGGCACTAACATTCGCCGGTGCAATTCATTCGATGGTGAATTTTCGCTATGAGATTTTCACAGATTACGATCGTCACTTTTTTCAGCAATTCTGAAGATTTGCTGCAAGAATTGTTTTTAAACGTAATAAAAGTACCTAGCTAGAGGCAAGGGTAGCTGTCTGAGTCCTGAATACGTTAAAGACTTTAAAAAGGTGAAAAGATGATTATTTTTTTTTTGATTTTAGCTGTCCTCTTTTTCAGGTTAAACGACCAGCATTAAAGCAAACTGACTTGTGTATGTGTTTTATGTACTACGAGTCACTAATTTATGAGCCCATTTGACAACCCTGTTTATCTTCACTAAACCATGCTGAATTTTTCGATGTTTATTATTTATTATTTCAAAACAAATAATCATAAATGGTTTATTATTATTACACCTAAATCCATTATTAACACTTCTTATTGAAGTCAATACCGTGAGCTCGACAATCGCACTTACGTTCACTAGACCTATGGGGTGTTTTTATTACACAATTTATTTTAAAAGAAATCAGTGCTATGTGAATAAATGCATAGAAAACATTTGATGGATAAGTTGACCTCGCTATTTTCAAACGAAAAGAAAAGCGTAAATTAAAAAATATAACTAGTGCAATTCAGAGTCAAGTACCTCAGTGAAGCAAAAAGGAAAAAAGCAGACAGGCAAACAATGATTTAGCTTCTGACAAATCATTTCCGTTATTTAATTGTAGGAATTAAAGTGAAGTAAATCGGTAAATAATTTGATGACGCTAAATAATTTTACAAAAAAAAAAACAGAAAAGTACTCACTCTTGGTCTATGATCCAGTGAAGAGCATAGAACGAAAACACGTGATCGAATTTTCTCTTCATCCCTTCAGGAACGTCACCCTCTATGTCCAGCACGGTGAAGGAAGTCTGCTCGTTGCAGTGATGGTCGTTGGCGAAGTTCACCATCTTCTCGCTGATGTCACAGCCGAGCAGCTTGAAGTCAGTAGGGATGTACTTCTTCAGCATATTCGTGACGCTTCCATCCCCGCATCCTATGTCTAAGATGTTGTTGCTACTCTTCTTCCATTTAAATTTCGACGCGTATTCTTCTAAACACTGGAGTGAGTCCCTTTTTTGCAAGCTGTTGTTTTTTTCGTACAAGACGGCGTTATTCATGATTTAAATAAAAATCAGAGAGATTTTCAGCGATACAATTTCGTGAGTGTTTGATTTTTGTTTAGGATTTTCGGGTGCGCGTGCGCGTGGTCGAGTAGCGCGGTTTCGGCGGACAGTCGCGTTGGGAGCGAGGCCCTGCGCATTTATACGTGCCACGATCGCGCCTCTAACAGTCATAGCAGCATCAGCAGCGGAACTGTCAGACGTCATCTTATTTTTGTTTGCAAGGAGCGTTTAAATTATGGGTAGTGATATAAATAGTTCAGTGGACTTCATTAGTTCAGCTCATAAGGAGGCACAATTAAATGATATTCTCTGTCGATATCTTAATTACATAAAAGATCCATATTATTTCATGAATGTTTTGCTCTCGTTGTAAAAAACAATTGAATGTGCATTCTATATATCTTCATCACACAAGTGAGTACTTGTAGATACCACTAAAGAGCATTTAAATAAGCTTCTGCCTAAGCAGAGATGTAACTTATGGGGCTGAAATTGGCTGTTTACTCCTTTATTCTTACTACGTTTTCTTTCGTCATGGTTTCTAAGTAATGAACCATTAGCTTAAATTTAATTGACAAAAGCCTAAGGGTTAAGGCATTGGTAAGTGTGTGTAAAGACGGGAGTTTAAATACCATCGGTTTCACTATTTCGATGAATACACTCTTAACAGACACACCCACAAATTACAGACTCAAGAAACTTTAAAACTAGTTTGAACTAATGAAATGGATTTAATCTACTTTTAAGTAATGAGTTGAGTTTTGAGCAACATTCTGTGTAATACTAGAGTAAAAATATTAAATGTACAGTCATTCATCTATTATTTATAATTTGTCCTCAACATCGCTCATTATGTGGTTTCGCATTATTGAATAAAAACCAATTATAAACAATAGAAGGAGGTAACAAGCAGTAAATTTATGTGCTACTGGAGATTTTGTGTGATTGATTTCATTTGGAGCCATCCAAATGAAATCACATAATAACATCACATAATCCTGTGACATTATCAGAGTAATAAAAACAACATATCAGTGATCATTTTGTTTTGTTCTATATTCATTGATATTTCGCATGTTCTGAAAAGGTGGGCCAAAACTCCATGCCAATCTTTTGCAGGGCGATACTAAAAACGAAACGACACGTTGCATTGTAGCAATGCGTAGGCGCAGTGCACTTTTGTTCTCTTGTTAAGAGATTTGATTTCATGATGTCATCTAACTTTTCTAAACGGTTAGTGTACCTACTTATTTTGAAAAAACCAATCCCTGTAACCGATCGTATCAAATGTTTCTAGCATTTAGACATCAATATGTATTATTGAGTACCGCTTTAAGTACTTTTTTGTGATACCTAACAGTCTAAAACATAATACTAAATAATATGAAAATTATACAATACACATCTTCGTTTAACATTACAATAGAGAAGATAATATAGTAGGTATACTAATAAAGTATCTTATATTTTATCAAAACCTGAAAAACTAATATTAATCAGCATATTATTATTAACAGGTGTGTTGTGATATTTAGTATTATTGTTTGTAAAATTACAGCTTTAATTCGAATTTATTAAAGGCTCATCGCGCCAACATCGAGTTCCGTAGTTCAGTTGCCTTTCTTCTTTGTACTTCTTTTCGTTCTGTACTTCTAAGTTCTTTTTTATGTACCTGGGCAACCGAGCTATGCTCGGGTGAAAATAGAGAAAACGAATTTTCCCAGATATGACTAGCTAGATCGATTTTTCGCTCCTGTAAACCCCTATATTGCAGCTTACATCGATATCGTTCGAGCCGTTTTCGAGAACGTGATTACAAATATATAGACAAATATTGCTCATTTAATAGCATACGACATTTACAAATATTGCTCATTTAGTAGCATAATTTTTACAATCTAGTTTTCTGTCAAACCTCATTCAAGGATAGCATAATCAGCCCTCGTTGTTCCAACTGCTGGGTCACAGATCGTAACTCTGTGAAAAGTTCTTCATAGTTTCAATATTTTTAATGGAACTATGATCACAATACATAAAGGGTGTAAATAGACCCTTAACGAAGCCGAAAGGCACTTGTTCTCCCTGTCTTTGCTATCATTTTTTGTTCTAAACCATACCTGGAAACCTTCTAGTTAGAGATATTGGGAGTCAAAATTCCAACTTTTCACAAGTTTTTTTTAAATACATGTTTTTTATCTAAGATTTTTACTTTAAACACCTCCACGACCCCCTTACTATTCAATTCAATCAGCACAATTCTTTGAGTGCTTTCCTATTGTAAAACGTGATTTTTCACCCCAAAAAAAAAAGTCGTTTCCCAGCAATTATTTTTGCTTAAAGTTACTTGGTTCGATGTACAGAATGCTTGGTTGACAGCTTCGTGAAGGGTCTGTTTACACGCTGTATAATATAACTAACAAAATGTAGCTGTAATGTAAAGCGTTTGGTACGCTTCTGTACAAATGTGATGTAATATTATGAAAAATAGAATTATACTTAATTTATTACCTTACCTTTGCGCTGGCAGATTTTAGTGAAGTTAGAACTTTAAAAACGTACCCACATTCTGAAAGTTGCCCACGTCGCAAATAGTTTCGTAGTTTTGATGCGTTAAATAATCAATATCACGAAACTATTATTATGGTATGTATATCGCTACGTTTTGTAATAATTATTATTCTGGGTATTAATTGATTGGGTTGACTGGTTTGTTTTTTGGGTTTGTTGTATTCTAATTGTATTGCATTTTGATTGAATTTTAATTGTGTTATGCGTATTGTAGTTTATTTTATTAACCGGCTTCAAAAATGAGGAGGTTATCAATTCGGATGTTTATTTATATATTATTTTATGTATGATCGGGCATACATAGACGGATTTTCAAAATTTTTGTTTTTGTTTGAAAGGGGTTTATTTCGAAATGGTCCCATTTAAATTTCATATAGATCTGATGACGAGTTTCGGAAAAAGACTACGGAACTCTTAAAAAAGACAGCAAATCAACCGCCATTGCTGCTATCGCATAAATATGCAATGTTTACGCAAACACACAACATAATATCACGCCTGTACACTCGAAAGGGTTACGCAGATGTATTCAGTATATCAGGGTACACTCACATTTTCTATCAAAGTTAGTAGGAGTTGCATATTTTTACGCGACAGGAAGCTAGTTAGACTTCAAAACAAAAAGGAGGAGAGGTTCTCAATTTGTCGGAATCTTTTTTTTATGTATGTTCACCGATTACTCGAAGACGCCTGAACCGATTTGGAAAATTCTTTTTTTGTGTGAAAGAGTATACTCCCAAGAAATATTTTCATGATCTGATTATGGGCTTCGGAGATATGAAACGGAACTCTTCAATAACAGACAGCAATTCTGTCGTGATTTCTGCAATCGCTTGGATGTATATTGTTTACATAACATAACATCACGCCTGTATGCTTTGAGGGGGTACGTAGATGTGTACCTCGGGGTTACTGTACTTTTCGACAGTTAGATATGAAGTTTCATTTTATTGGGGATGGGATGTTAATAATGTAAAATAAATGCATAGCAAATATTTGTATAGGATATTACAACTAAAAAGGGAAAAATAAAAAAAAAATTGTGTAGCATGATTGTACTGTGATAAATGGCGATGGGTGTATATTACCTGAATAAATGAATATATTATTATTATTTATAACTACATCAAAGCGAAAATAACAAAATTATCTCATAAGTAAAATGCATAGGTATAAGATATTGATTAAAGTCAGAGAGCAACAGACTAGCAGTTATTTCAAATATACCAGTTACAGGCAATTTCGAATTGGCAAAAACAAGGACATGATGACACAGTTTAGCCGCAGGCGTAAAAGTCTGAAAGGACTGTGGTTGGCCATTCCAAATCATCGATTATTATGGAGAAAAATGGGCAAAAAGTTCCATGAACACTCTGAATTACAAATTTTTGGGCACATTAATTATTGTTCCTGCATGAAGTGTATATAAGGTCTATCTTTTCATACACGAAATATTTTAAGAGTAACTTCTATAAGTCGTAAAGTCGCCACAGCAACGAAAAAAAAAATATCTGAGTGTTTTTTTTTTCGAAATTATTATAATTCTAAAATTTTTTGAGACTTTTTGCATAAAACCTTTACTCCCATATTCTAACAATGACAGTAGGTAAATACGACGTAGTAAACTAGCGTAATGAATGCTTAAAAATAAGGAGCCAGTATTTATTTTGTGGGTCAAGTAATTTTAATTTTTTTTTTTTTTTTACGTATACCTAGATTATAAAAAAACCCTTGAAATGGCTTTGTAATAAGCCTTAATGATGATTCCCAGAAAATATTTCGTGTATGAATAGTTAGACCTTATATATCCTCCCACTCACTAGCGTACTGTCTCAAGAGATAAAAGATAGTGGCGAGACCGACATAGTGTGTCTCTGTACATCCCATCAGTTCCACCTGCTGAGATACTCCTGGCTGGATGTGAATTGCCTTGCCTAGCCTGAAAGTCTTCTAACAGAGTCCAGTCATAGGTTGGTCGAAGCAAGGAATGCCTGCTCCGGCGAAAATTTTTAGGCGATTCTAGCCTGGAGTGCAAATGTGGTGGTGTTCCAAAAATAATGGGAGACATGATATCGTGTCCTGCACGGCCTTATTATTCTACAGGAATTGATATACGCTAGAGATTCTGCCAGTAGCTAAGTTTTGGATTGTAGATTGTCGACACGGTAAGTATGAGAAGATTCTTAGATCTTTTACTATTGTTTTTCATTCACCTGAATGCTGAGGTGCGTGTTCCACTGTATCCGAGGAAAATATATACAACATTCGTTTTAGTATTATGCGAAACCAGAAACACGTGTCTGGTATTTTTATGTACAGAATGTATGTACAAAATTTCAAAACTGTGTCATGAAAAATCACAACGTTAAAGGCTTGTTTTGTTACCTGGTTGTCCGCACAAAAACGTAGACACCACGCGGCGCCGCCGCGCGCGCGCCTCCAGCGTCGTCTTGAGCTCATTGATAATACTAATTAGCAGTAGGTACCTAAATGATTGCGATAGGTACTTAGTTTCGCTCGGTGTCCAACTTGTAACCTTTTTTAAATATTTTTGAGAAAACATGGTTTAAAAATTATTGGAATCGATTTAGTTACTTATTCTGAACAAACTACATATATTCAGGTTTCGCATATACTAAAACATAATGTTGTATAAACTTTCCTGTTTAACTAGTCTCTATGTTTGTCATAATGTTAATGTTTTCAAAATTACTAATGTATTTGCCTGTGTTCTTTTTTTAATCTGAAATCATCATCATCTGCCTAGCCCTTTCCCAACTATGTTAGGGTCGGCTTCCAGTCTAACCGGATGAAGCTAGCTAGCTGAATACCAGTATTTTACATGCAGCGACTGCCTATCTGACCTCCACAACCCATGTTAGTACTAGGTAATACGGTACCCCTTGGTAAGACTGGTTGTCAGACTTTTTGGGCCACTGACTACCTTTAACGACTATAAATGACAACCGGGACGTAACGTGGTTTCCGAGGCACGGAGGAAACTCGGTATGTAATGGTTGGTCACCCATCCACAGACCAACCTAGGCAAGCACGGCTTAACCTAAAGTTCGATTCGAGTGGCTGCTATTATTTAGCCACGAGCTTTTAATCTGAAATATGTGATGAATTTTCTAACGATCCTCTTTGATGCCGGGCGTTAATAGGGTGACTATTTAAATTAATTTATTATAATAAATTGCCTTTGCCCAGTGGGACTTACCAGGCCAATAAAAAAAAAAATCTGATAATAAATAATATCATAATACCAGACGGCATGACGTTAGTGCCTTGGAAGGTGGGTAGGCCTTTGGTGTGGGACGCAACCTGTGTCGACACCCTTGCGCCATCTCACCTTTCAAGCACGGCGGGCTGTGCAGGCGCTGCTGCTGCGGCTGCTGAGATCCTCAAGCGGCGCAAATACTGTAACCTTATTGGTAACTACAGTTTTGAGCCGTTTGGGGTCGAAACGCTCGGTTCATGGGGCCCGAGTGCGCGTCTCGTTTTTAAGGAAATCTCTCGCCGACTGGTCGACACTTCGCGGGACTGGTCACGCGAAGTGTCGACCAGTCGGCGAGAGAGCCCTCTGGAGGGCTGGCTCTTTCTTTGGCCAAAGAATTAGCATTGCTATTCAGCGTGTCAATGCTGCCAGTCTTCTGGGCACGTTTCCAGATGACAGCGATGCGGAGGAGTACTTTGACGCCTAAGTGTCCTATTGTCGTCGTTGTTTAGATGTTTATATTTTCTTACTTTTAGTCTTATTTTTATCATTAGTTTAGTTCTATTTGTAGTCTGTATATAATGTAAATATCATAAATTAAGATAGACTTATCGAGGAGATCAGTCTATCAGCATCATAATAAACGGATTTATGTATTTATATATCGTAATTTAGTTATAAATTTTTACTATACCAAACATATAAAATATAAAAATCTCAAATGAATAGTAAATACGAATAAATTATTCGGAAAATGTTTATTCATCGTGAAAAATAACAATAAAAAATACTTACTATAAGTAACTTATATCATAGTATACTTTAAAAATTAGTTGGTACAAACAAACCGTCTAAGGACATTGTTTTTTTTAAGTCCATTGACACTGGGATTAAATTTAAACAATAGGTAAAGCGCGCTACGGTTGTTCGGCAAAATAATAGGTGTAAACAGACCCTTAAAGAAGGCGAAAGCACTTATTCTCCCCGCCATTGCGATCATTTTATTTGGACCATAAATGGCAACATTCTAGTTACGGAGATATTAGAGGTCAAAGTTCCAAATTTACACAAGTAAAAATAAAAAGTTTTTAATGTTATATTTACTTTAAATGCCTCCAATTACCCCTGTACTGTTAAATAAATCTATCAGCAAAATGCGTTATTGACGTAATTTTTCTTTCCAAAACAAAAAGTCGTTTCCCACCAATATTTTTTTTGTATAGTTACTTAGTTTGATGTACAGAATGCTTGGCTGTCGGCTTCGTGAAGGGTCCGTTTGCACCTTGTACCCATTCGTCAGATTTTTCCGCCCGGACTGTGCCAAGTCATATGTTACACGAACATAATATGTGTAGCACCTCTTACACTGGTTTTAAAGTAATGTATTTTTTTTTAGTTTCAGGAGCCAGCCTGTTAAAAAACTACATAGCTTATGAGCTATAACTACCCTTTTTGGCCAAAGGGTACTGCGAAGGTATATCTGAAGTTATTAAATTGTATCTGTCTCATTAGATTTATGTATTCAAGGCCAATATTTTTGAACCACTGGATCGATTAGGTACTTCTTTAAATAAATCTTTCTGGAAACTTATATTAAACTAAGTAGCAACACAAATTAAATAAATTAATACGGCAGTAAAATAAAATAACTTTAACTTTTCTAATAATTTTTTTTTTTTTTTTAGTAAGAATTGTAACTTGTATCTACAATGATAGTTAGATATGATCCAGCAAAAACATTACTTTCTTAATCACGACTTTAGCAGTATGATTTACATCAATATAAAAAACTAGGAAGTTAGCCACATACCTAAAAGGTAACCTCTTGTTCTTCATCCAAATTAAATAAAAATTATTGATGATGACGTGAATACTTCCATTTACATATTTTTAAACATATCACTGGTTTACTAACAGTTTTGCCTAATGAGAATATATGTAAATGATCTCTCGATCCCAGAAAACACTTGAATTTATGATGTATTGTTACAACATCTGTTATGCAATTGAAGAATTACAAAAAATTGGTTTTGTTCATTGAATACCAAATTAAATGCTGCGTTATTTTGATTAACGTTTAAGGTAACCAGCGAAATTCTTATTTTCATATTTGTTTTTCAAATTGCAGAGCTGTATTACTTTTTTTTTAATCGTTTTTTATTAAAAAAGTTACATTTGTTTACGTCGCATGTTGGTCAAAATGTGATTTGCAAATGTAACTGTAAAATATTTACCGCATCATGAAATATGATTATTTCATGAAGAAAATGGGCAAGTCATCTTCAACAAATATAAGAAGTTGATTATTCTTAAACGCATGAATCGCATTTGACTGACGAAATGTCGTAAAACAGCATTAATTTACAACAAAAAACATAAATTAGAATTTCGCAAGGTACCTTTATGACCGAGAGCTTGTTAACACTGTCGTTATAATTACAACTAATAAAACGATGATAATTAACAAATATAAGACACGACTTTAAGTAATATTAATTTCTAACTAGGAGGCAAGTATAAAAATAGGCGGTACTCATTAATCAGATCTGAGGCGGATTAGCCAATATAATTTCATCATGGTTTCGGGACCAATTTTGGCCATCCCTATCATTTGCTTGCACAGACGACGAGAAGGCAATACTTGCAGTGTATCGAAGACTCCCCAATGTTATTATTGTTTATTTCTATGACGCCGATTTCTTGTGCTACTGTGTAGTAATCCTGCATGAATTCTTCGTAAACGTCTTCAGGCATGTCGAACGGCTCGATTGCTTTTACTGTGTCTGAAAAATGAAAGTTTCACTTTAATTTTTTGTTGGGAACATATCTTTGTTAGTCGATTGCATTTTCTCTATTAGGTATTGAAACTCTAAAGAAAGTATATTCGAAAAGTTATCCTCTAGAGATAAGGGTAGTACAGGATGTCGTTTCCAGCCCATCCTGCACAACTGTCTGAATCTTTTGGGATTTAAACGAAGCCAATACACATATAAGACACACAAGTTCAGACAAACTGTGCGTGAAATCGACAGAAAGGGATGTTTGTAAGGTGAAAAGAAAAAAGTGCAAATTGGACATTGTTGAGATGCCACCGACAGAAAAACTCAATTACTCCGTTAGCACCAAATACTTATTGCTGGAGGTGGTCTACATTGAACAGGTCCATGACCCGTAGAACACTTCAGTGGTCTGCTGTGGGTACACAAAGGCTTATCACTCTGATAAACGAATGATTAGTAACTAGAGCTCAAGTATGATGCTAGCAGTAACTGTCGAAGATTTTTTTTTTTTTTTTTTTTTTTTTTTTTTTTTTTCCGGATGGGAAATCATCAAATGACCCCCTCCACTCTGGGCGGAGCGGAAGGGAGTGTCAGACTTGTACTGACTAAAACCCATCCATGTTCCTTCTTTGCCCTTTGTGTTCCAGGGCCACGGTATCTCTTTCGAACAGTCCCGCAGCCCTCGTAGGCATCGGCCCTTGCGGACCCCTACTTATTTGCTGACATCTCTTTGAGGCGCACGTGGAACACGAACGCGCCGTCGACACGGCCTGTCGTCATAAGACGGCCGGACGGCGAGCTAGCCCATAACTTGCCGTCCACAGGCCCGCGCCTACGGTGGCCGGGAGCCACCACGTGACCCCCGACGCCCAGGGCGTCTCCCGCGGCGGCTGGGACGTGAGGTTCTTTCCCTCTCACGTCCCGCCACCTCCTTCACTAGCAAAAAGATGCTGGCATTGAATTACCATTGTTACCTATCTACTTAGCAACAAGGCTTGATACAGATACTAAATACTACTAATGAATATTTCAAAACATGTAGGGCAAAGTAAAACTTACTTTTCATTGCTTCCACGCTATCGAACACAAATAGCATTTCTTTAACTTTAACATCAATATTTCTGAAGCCTATTTCTTCCATCATTTGTGTCACTTTCTTTTCCGGCTCCTGTAAGTAGAAAGAGTATCATCATTAAAATTCTCCTTGCCAATTTTTTTGGGGTCGGCGCAGCGTGTTTCCTTTTTCCATACCTCTTTCTCTATTACTCGTCATCTCATCATACCTCCTTTCTTGCCACATCATCTTTCACACATTCCATCCATCGCTTCTTGGGTCTTCCTCTACATTAATTGAATACTCATAAAATAAAAATAAGTAGAATCAGCCTGCTGTAACGTTTCCACTTCTGGGAAATGTCTGTGGGGGGAGCGGGCCGCCCCGTAATTCACCATGCAGGCAGGAATGTAAGAGTAACATAAGAATTTGAGCAAATAAAGAAAATACCAGCACTAAACCATAACAAAGTTTATAATTTAAATTTTCGAATTCTTTATTTGTGGTAGTAAGTGAATTTCCTGCTTGCAACAATGTAGTCGTAAATAAGATCACATAGATAAGATTCTAGGTTGCGCATGATGATCACGTGTTATCTTAAATAGGAATAGGAACACAAAAACGTTTTAATGGTTTGTTGCCAACACTTCCCATCTGAGAATGAGATGAAGACATTAATAATGCAACGAAACAAATGAATAGTGCAAAGATATTATTCATTTATTATTCAATTTGGAAGTGGGTCATACCCCACCTCCAAATTGAATAAGTCATAACATCTGATGTGCTTTTTTGTTAAGTAACCTACGTATAAGCCAGTATTAGGTAACACGATACCCCTTGGCAAGACAACGTTTCATTTAATTACAAACAAAAATCAGTGGAAAAGACAAAAGTCACTGATTTTGATGGGACGGTTGAAAGCTTTGTAGACAAAGTATTTCTGTAGTACCTGCATGTCGTGGTAGGGTGAGATGAACATCTTGACATCTTTGAGCCACGACTTCCACTTCGAGTATCGTGCCAGGACTTTGTATACGCTGTACACTGGTGTGTATCCCAGGAACGTTAAGAGACAGTCGCCGCCTTCTTCCAGGAGATTGTAGATGTTCCTAAAGGCTTTCCTGGAAAATAAATCACGTGTCCATTAAAACTCCAGCTGTGAAACATTTATTGTAAGCTACTAGCTGTTGCCTGCGACCTTCGTCCGGATTAAATGATATAAAAATATTGCTTCCCTGTTCGAATAGGATTTGGTTAATAATTTTAAGGGTTTTTTTTTTGCACAGTGCCCCAACCCTTTTTCAAAAATAATAGCTGCACATACTCCTTATAACATTAGCTATCTGCCAGTAAAATTCCCGTCAAAATCGGTCCAGCCGTTTCGGAGATTAGCCGGAACAAACAGACCGACAGAAAATCATAAAAATATTTTTTATAATAAGTATCGTTTTTACTTTCATACGCATTCAGTATCTGACAACCAGTCTTACCACGGGGTATCGTATTACCCAGTACTGGATTGTGTAGGTCATAGGCAGTCGCTCCATGTAAAATACTGGTATTGAGCTGCATCCGGTTAAACTGGAAGCCGACCCCAACATAGTTGGGAAAAGGCTAGGCAGATGATGATGACGCATTCAGTAAAAAGTTGTTATTTTGAAATAACAAACAGACACTTCAACTTTACTTGTGTGAATTATTTAATATGATTTTTACTTCATTTGAACTAATTAACCTAACATCAGCAGAACTAATAGCATCAGAAGCAGCATAAGCAGACCACTCGATGGTTGTTTCAAGTGAACTTGCTACATCTCGTTTTTATGAAAAGGACATTGTTCTTCTAAAAAGCAGTGTCTGCTTCTCAGAAGATTTCTATGCATCGACTCGTTTGGCTGCAAAAAGCAAATTATAAAAAAAAACAACAATAAAACCTACTCTTGATTTCGTATCCAATGTAAAGCGTAAAATGAGAACACATGATTGAACGCTGAATTCATTTCTTCTGGCAAGTCTCCCTGGATGTCCATTACCCTGAACATAGTGGCTTCATCACTGTGATGTTCATTTGCATACTTAACAGCTTTCTCACTGATGTCACAGGCAACTAGTTTCTTATAGTTCCTGGGCATGTATTTCTTTAGAATAACGGTTACGCTGCCATCGCCGCACCCCAGGTCTATAGCACTGTCTCCTATGTTCTTCCAGTTGATTTTCTTTGCATATTCGTTTAGGCATTGGACTGCTGCTTTCTTCTGTAAGGAGTTTGCGACGTTATACAATTCTGGATCGTTCATTGTGATTCTGTAAAAATGAAAATAAATGGTTATGAATTGGGAATTATTGACTAATACAGGAAGTAGTTACAGTGTTGCATGAGTGATTGTGGAGTCTAGATAAGATCTTGTTTTTATTCAAATCTTAAATCGCAACGTTTTCCTTCTTGAGTAATATGACAATGTTACAAGGCGATTTCGTACTAAGGTAACCGAAAATAGAGCATCATTATCGGTACGGGATCAACAACGTCTGTCTTTTTGTCAATAGTCTTTTGTGATATGAGAAGTTTTTTTCAATCTGTGGCCTTCATCTTGGTTGTTTTATACAACTTTGTTCTAGCCCCTTGTGTAAGGAAAGTGTTGCGCAAATGTTAGGAGCATACAATGCCATTCTATTTTGAAATGTCTTTTTTTGACGTCATTGATTAGAAAGGTCATAAGTTATGTTCTGGGAAAACCGAGATGGTAAGTTTGTCTATGAAAACAATTTAAAAATAACAATAGAAAATAGAAACAGGACTGAAAATATTGGTATGCGGGAGCCGAATGGAACAAAATATGAATTGTATTCACATTTATTTAAAACTAGCTAGTGCCCGCTTCCCGGCTTCGCCAAATTGCAAAAATCAGACTATAATCTATTTCTGTGCCCAAAATATGTGATCTGATTGTGGGATCTGATGAGATTAATCCCTACATTAGATACGATTTACCAATAACATGATTAGAAGACACGGGTATCACTGAATGTTATGCGTGATGAGGAGGTTCTGATTAACTAATACTAGCGAACCGACCCGGCCTCGCACGGGTGCAATATACATATAAACCTTCCTCTTAAATCACTCTATCTATTAAAAACCACATCAAAATCCGTTACGTAGTTCCAAAGATCTAAGCATACATAGGGACAGACAGACAGCGGGAAGCGACTTGCTTTATACTATGTAGTGATTATGAATCGGATAAAGTGTACAAAATATGCAAGTCATATGCTGGTGATTGCAATGCTTTTAAAGTTGAACTTCAATTAAATTTTTGAACACTTCATAAATACAAGGATACTTTAGATAGCTTAATTTGACAATCCGTATGAAATATCAATTAAGTTACAGCAATAATTTATCATTCATATCAGAATTTACTCTTTGGCTTCTGGTAAAGCGTTCAAAAGCTCTATTAATTAACGTTATAAAAGAAATATCAATGTAAATGTCGTAAATTCACCAATTGGGTTTATCTGTTAATGGTTCATGAGCTAAGTGCTTTTAATATTGGGTCATAATGAGTGTGTTTTATGTGTTTCTGGGTTTTAAACCCAAAAAACACACTTATTATGGACCCAATATTAATTTCTGGTAGCTAAATATAAATATCACTTGCTTCGGTGAAGGGAAACATTGTGAGGAAACCAGCAGGCCTGAGAGATATTTCTTGACGGCACGGTTGGCGCAGTGGCTGAGCGATTAACTGCTGCGCTTCGTGTCGCGGGTTCGATTCCCGCACGGAACAATATAATAAAGTTGAAGAGTTTGTTTGTTTGAAATCTTTTTGCATTTCATAGTCTAGTTCTCAAGGAAGATTATAGGCTATTTAACATCACACTACGACTCTTAGGAGTCGAGGCCGGTAGGTAAACCCGCGGGACACTGCTAGTTATTAATATACAGGCTCTTAGCTTTCATGTGAGAATTGAAATTCGGTTCACGAGTACCATCGTTGCACGGCCACGATCGTCCCGACCATCCACGAAAAAGTGCATTGCCCTGCGCCAGCGCATCGCTTTTGTTGTATTTTTTACTAAGGTTTCTGCGTCGACGGTTTCTACTCGATTGGGTTAGGATGCCTGACCTAACATAATGTGATTTATATTGATGGCGGGACGCGTGCATTAGATAACGTATTTACAGTTGGTTAGTTGTTATGTCACTATTAAAATGTGTATATTTTTGCATAATTATTTTGTTTTGTTTTGAATTTTTGGTAAAAGTTTCATAATTTACTACCTACACCCACTTAAGAAGCAGAAAGTATATATATTAAGTATTTCACTACAGTGTTCGTAAAAATGTAAATACACAATAGATAATAGATGGAAATGTTAAAGAAAACCAAAAGTCTTTTATTGTAGATTTAATTTTTTAACGAAACTACACCTGTTGTCTTTTATTTTGTAAATGACGTACCTATGTTTTAATTTAGTACCCAGATTTCAAATTAACATCAGGTAAAGAGTAATTCTTATAGGGCTGTGGGACTGTTCGAAAGAGATACCGTGGCCCTGGAACACAAAGGGCAAAGAAGGAACATGGATGGGTTTTAGTCAGTACAAGTCTGACACTCCCTTCCGCTCCGCCCAGAGTGGGGGGGGGGGGGTCATTTGATGATTTCCCATCCGGAAAAAAAAAAAAAAAAGAAAGAGTAATTCTTATTAATCTTACTCAAATGTGAAAATCCTAATCTTACTAAAAATATAATAGTTATTGAGAACCTAATAAAAATACAGCCCATATCGCCTACTTAACGTAAAGTAAAAAGTTCCCATTGATATCCCTCGATGCACCATGCACAAGCACATGCATTACATCGTTAACTGCCTAAAAAGCCTTGGATTTTATTTCGGCTCAAACAGGTTACCCGAATTCCCATTTACATACATGCACTGGAGTAAGAATAATGTAAGTATGCATTAAACCAAAAAATATGCGCGCCGTAATCTAAACTCGTATTTCAAGGACAAAGTTAAAAACTTGCGAAAAAAATTCATGTTGCTGCATCAGTGCGTCCATACGCGATACGCCGTAATGCAATTGCATCGAACATAGAACGGTGGACTGAAACATGTTGATCTTTGATGTAATTATTATACTTGAGTTGGATGCTTCTTCTACATCATAATAATTTGCCTAGCCTTTTTATAACTCTGTTGGTGTCGGTTTTCAGTCTAAACGGATGCAGCTGAATGCCAGCTATATTTTACTTGGAGTAACTGCATCTGAGCTCCATGCTTCTTCTAGTTCTTGAAAGATAATTTTCATTGTTATGAGACACATTAGATAAAAAAAGTTCCCTTAATTTTTAACGTTAAATTCTCAGAATCTTTTATCGAAACATTTAATTCTTTACAAAGTTTACTTTATTTAACTAAAGTTGTAACGTAGAATTACAGTCCATTTGCAACAAGTAGCAAAAGTCAGCTGTAACGTTAATTGCGAGGAAAATCACAAAAACCTTTGAAAAAAAGAAAGATTTGACGCCCGTGAATTTTATGCTTTACTTCCTGCAAGTATCAAAACTATCGACAATGCAGTTGTGGTAGCCACCAGCAATGTCACCCCGAGTGGGTTCAACCGCCGAACGTGCGAGAGCAGGAAAAAGGGCTCATATTTAGGGAACTTTATTGTACCAGCGACGCACTTAAGTAGCTCCATATAAAGAGAGATTATTTCAAATGTTGGTTTACTTTCTGTCTGATAACATAACCAAAAATAATACTTATTAGATTTCGAAACACAGATATTTCTGAGAGGCACAATCACGTTCAATTTCATTTTGCTTTCGTTTCAATTCAATTAGTCTCGTATTTTTTTGTAATCTTTTTATTGACTAAAGAGAGATAAAGAAAAGGAACACGCAAGTGATGTCACTGTTATTTGTTTTGTGAAGAGTTGAGGATTAGGATCAGCCCATTAGTTTACCATGGGAAAACTGAAAATTGGGGCTATCAGAGAATTCGCAACAAATAAGTGATAAAAAAGCCGACCACTAGTTTACATTTAAATCGGGTTAGTTAAATGAGTTATTTTTTCTCCATAAACATGGCCTGCTTCCTTAAAATTCATTGTTTAATTTAAACGCATTTTTGTTTCGTACCAAATATGTACTTGACTATATACAGGCATCAGGGTTTATCAAATACAAACAACTTCAACTACTAAATAAGAATAACCAGTTGTGGGCTCTTGGTGTTCACACTCATCTTTACGAAATCACTTTCTTCGACGACTAAATAAATATTTCTTTAAGTAGGTAGCTATAAAACGGGCTATTTTGTAAGCTGTTTTTATTGTTTTTAGGGATCTCATGGAAAACGTAATTTTTTTTAGAAACATTGCATCATAGGGAGGGCATTTGGGAGCATTTTGGTTGTAGCCCCAGACTGCAGGCAGTTTCGTGCCATTTCATTTAAACATTGCACGACCTTACATTCTACCTTATAATACCCCTCTTAGAGTTCGGCTACAATTTCATTGCGTGCAGTTCCAAGTTGTATTTCATGCGGAACCACTAAAGAGTCTCAAGCCTAATACAATTCGTTACCATCTTGGATGTCCAGATCATCGACCTTACCGTTCCCACCTACTCTTAGCCCCGTGACGCAACAGGCAAGTGAAAGTTTAGAAAAAATTTTGTGATGCCTATGTCGTCATTTGGTAAATAGATAACCATAATTTTTATGGGAGAAAGTTGACCTTACTCAACATTTTATTACTTAGGCTTGTTTTGATGATACTTGTTTATCAGAGTGATAATGTCTAGTGATAATGGGTCGTTCATTGTATGAGTAGATTACTGAAGAGCCCTTGGAGTGAGTACCTACTTCATACTTGTAGATTTTGTTAAGAAATTAGTAGATTTCTAGATAGTTGGGCAACTTCTATGATTGTTACACTACTGTTTCGGCGTTTTAGTTCTAAAGTTCATATTAATGTGAACCCTACAATGATAGAAGATTCATCATTGATCAGCAGTTGATCACTAAGAATTGGCGGATGATTTATTACCATGTCGTTGAGGGTTTTATTACTTTTAATGGATTTGTGATGTAATAATTGTTATTGCAAACATTCGCCCGCATGTGACCCGTACATTAGCCGAACACTAAACGCATCGCAATGCGTGCCTGCACAATCTTTCTCTTATTATTGAAAAAAAAATCGTACTTTCGTCCTCTCACAACCAGTCAGTGAGTGCAATGCCCCACGAATTTACTGCCCAAATTTTTAAATTATTTCTTGTCTCTTTTTCAGATGCACTTATGGGCATGTTAGAAGGAGAGAGAAGTACGTCGTTTAGTCGACGGTTAAATTCGTCTCTTATTGACGTCCCAATGTTTCGGTCCTTAAGGCAGGTTATGACTAAGGTCATAAAAGGAGAAGTTGTCGTAGGCTTAGAAATTGTAATGGACGTTGCCGATATGTTATAAATAGAACATTATTATCGAAGTGCACTATTTTCCTTGGTAGAGGATTGGCGCTGTTAGATTAATATTAATGTCCCTTAAACGATTTGTTCATTGATAACCTACCTATCTAACTGTAAATTAATCATTTATAAATAATTAGCGTATATTATTACGCAGTCGTCGTTTATTACGACTAGGAACTATTTATTTACATTTTCTTAACCGAAATGTGATCGATTCCCGGAAGTAATAAAATAGTCTGCGTCATTATTGTTATCGCCGCTATCACTACAGTTTGCGTATTGCTCAGGTTTTCAAAATTGAGGGCAAAAAAGTCTTCATTTTAGGGTAATAACTTTTGCTAAAGCTTAGTCAAATAATTTATTTTTACCAGATCAACTGCATGTTGAGAAACCTCAATGTGCAATGTACAAACTGTAGATAATTTCTGATGACCACAGAGGAAATAGTGTCAATGCATTAAAACCAAAACCTGTATAAATAACAAACACTCTTATTCGATTATATCACGTTTAGTAAAAATTGTTGAGGTATACATAATATTGGGGAGGCCTATGTCCAGCAGTGGACGTCTTTCAGCATAATATAATACATAATACATAATATTGATAACGTCTCCCGAAAACACTAACTTCAGTTTTCAGGGAGTGTTTTACGGAAGAGAACAGCTGAACTAGTTCGATGGCTAGTTTTGACTGAACTTCGAGATTACTCGAAGTTCAGTCAAAACTAGCCATCGAACTAGCTATCATTTAATAAACATTAGTTTATTAAATGATATTAGGTAAAGTTGACCTTAGAATGTAACCGTTAACTATAAATTAACAAGTGATTTGTTCTCAATACCATATAAACAAACTATACCGTTCGACTAGGTATTCCAATACCTCTGCCTACACGCTCGCGTTAACGTCAGGTGTTGCTTATTCGAGTGCCATCTACCATTCCCACAAGGAAATATCTTAAAACGTGTACGGAGCACACAGCACAGGAGTATATTTTGTACCGAAGGCTGTTCAATTCACACAAAGTTTCACTAACTTCGAATAGATGGCGCTGTACCTGTTCTTAATAGGGAGATACTTCAGGTACTTTGGAACTATGAAGCTGTTACTGTGAGGTCAATTTTGTGTGTTCAGGAAGATTTCTGTATTCGATGTAATTTTTGCTAGTACAGCGGAATAGAGGTCAAGTACGGACAAGTTACGGACGTGAATTTTAAAGTGACTTTTGGGACATTGGTTTGCTTTATGGTAACTTTTAAGATTTTGACTTTTACATTTTACACTTTAATGATTATTGCATACCACTGATGGAGTCGATAGGCTGAACTTTTTTCCCGGTGACTGTTTAACTCTTTCACAGACTAAAAAGGGATTTCAGCCATTTGTCAGCCAACGTTTACTTTTAAATACGCGCACTTTCAATTTATGATAGTGCGCAGTATACGCGCATTGTTTTAGCTGCTCACATTTCTGACCTTTTGGTAGCAGTTTTTCTGTATATCTTCCATTAGTCATAAATGGAAAAACTTGACTTTGTGCGTTTTACTTCATCACTATTGCTCTCAAAGCGGTAAAGGAAAAATATGGAAAAAAACGGGTCGGTCGTAGAACTAAAATTTTGAAGCCACATACCAATAAAATCACGCCTGTAGGGATAGGCAGAGCTGTACCTAACAAATACAACCACATTTCGCCAGTTATTCGTGATGGAAAACCCCAATAACATTTTGTTTAAGCCGGGAATCGATTCTAGGACTTCATGCTCAGCAGTCGCGCTTGCGACTATTAGAGCAACGAGGCAGTCCGCAGGGCCGTGGCAGCCCAGTCCCTCTCAAAGAGATGAGACCTGGTTCTCAGGTTCACAGCAGTGGGATCATTGGCTGATTGTACAATGGACAGTATGATATTGAGCAATTTATTTACGAAGGCACATTCCTACTAATGATATATTCCTGTATACATTTTAATAACTATTAGGTATAGGATTACAGTTTCCCCTACTAAAGGGTGGAGCAGGACTCCATGTCGTATCAACAGGTAGGTGCGGTACTGCGATGGTATTGCTCAAAGGTATTTTCTAACTCAGTACGCTGGAATTCAATATGCGTTAGTAGTGATATTTATTCAGCAGTATTCAGGACTTGATTGAGAATCAAGCACTGAATACTGCAATAGTCCAGGCACAAAGTTCAGATATGCATTACTACAAATAACTAAAGAAAAATAATACAGAAAATGATATTTTCTTAAGAAGAAAAAGGTGGATAATTACACAAACAAACTCGAAAGGATAATTCCTATAATATTATTTATGGACTGGATTATCAAAGTTCTAAAGTTACTAAAAATTTGTTAAGTAGAGACGTGGATTGTAACGATGAACCACAAAACTATTTACTTAATATTTATTTTTATTTTTTTATATGAGTAATTTACAGTATTTAATGAGTTAATAGAGATTGGGTAAACAATTCAGTGCGACTGAAAAGATAGCCTCAAACATGTCCAATTTCCACCAAGTCGTGAAAGTACATCCGCAAAACAAGCTAAAGAAATAAAACCTATATAAGTACCACTTCACAAAAGAAATAAGAAACTCTGACGTCAAGAAGGTCCTCGCAAATAATAAACTTATTTCCCTATAACGTCTGAAAGAGAAGAAAAAATGTCTGAACTCGACATCTCGCAACACATACAGCGGACATTCGTACATACAGCATTATTTACTGACTCACACAGACACGCAGCTACCTATCAACCTAAAGAATACCTAAAAAATACACAAAAAGCTTTTTTCCCAAGAATAAGCGGGACGGAGTACGGATCTTATTTTTCTCGTGGACGTTTCAGTCGCTCTGGGGTGGGTTGGAGCCGCGGCGCCGGAGTGTGGGGCCCCCTCCGCCCCCTGCAATAATACTGCGTCACTATTTTGCGCCATTACCTACACTCGCTTCCTATTCTATAAGTAGCGTGGCCTCTAGGACGTAACGTAGGAACTTCCAAGTTAGTCAGGCACGTCGCGTCGGTAGGCGGACCACCACTCATGTTGTAATCGAATCGATTATACAACTTTAGTATCGATTCGCGAGTTCGGAAGCCCTTGACCTCGTTTCATTAACAATCTATTTACAGTCGGTTTGGTATCAATATCAGGAGCTGCCTACTCGAGCAGAAATATTAATATTCAACTACTTTTGAAGGGGATGGAATTCGTTGAGATGTTTTTAGCTCAAACGCTCTCCTAGACAGTTTAGATGCCTAAATAGCGTTATACAGCTTGATGATTAATGGTTCATGCGGTCACAGCCATTCTGTTTCAGACAGCATCCCTAGCTGGTAAATCTTCCATTAGCTAGTTAATGTAATTAACGGGTGATGACAACTGCATGACCCTTCGAAAATTCTGTCATTTAGATGCGGATTGTAAACACTGATCATTTGACTATTAATATACAGCTCTCTCTTATTATTGAATACGAGCTACTTCCGTAAATTTAGGTCTTGAAAATTGGTCTCGCTATACAATTGAACCTTCTTTTTACAAAGTTTTAATTGTAAAATCAAATATATTCCAGAAGCAGCTTTTAACTCAAAAAGCTGTACGTTTATTTTATTTTCGGTGTACAGGAAATCTATCTATTAGATTGTTTCAATAGATAGAAAGACACAGCTATGCTTATGTTATGCTTTCACAGTATTTTGTTGGAAAAGATTTTTTCTATAGCGTTTTCCATTTATCTATAATCCTTTCCTACCAACAATGAACACGGTTGTAAAGTATAAAATAATACAATTTATCCCTAGCCCCGGATTTCGCAGAGTTACGTGCTAAATCTGTAGGATTTCGAGTGCTAGCGCTCCGTGGAGCGAGGCTACTTTATATGTGTTGCACTGTTCTTACTGCGCGGTACAGCGCGGTACGGCATACATACCGCTATGTACCGCTTACGTGAGAAATAAATAGCATAGAATTTACTACAATACATTCTAGGATTTGCTTTTGCGGTGGCAAATTTTGGTGGTTCTGAAGCTTGTTGATTGAGATGTCTTGAACTGGAGGTATGGGGTATGGCACTGGATTTACCCATTGGGATTTTAATGAGGTCAACCTTAGATAAATTGAAATAAGTTATGTATACCTAGACTAGAAGAAGACGAACGGAGTTTACAGGCATCTAGATTCAAAATTATCTAGAAGGCTTGAAGCTTAAGTTTTTTCATTCAGCTTTTCTACGTTACAGTTTTGACCTTTCAAACTTTACAGACGAGGAATCTAATAAATAATATTTGGATGTTTAACTTTAAAGAAAAAAAAATAAAGACAATAAATTGGTACAGCAGCTTTCCAAGAAACTTATAACTTGTCTCAATCTTTAAGACAGCGGTAACTAGATTAATACAACAAAATATGCGAGACAATGTTGTAAGCTTCACAAATACCGGTGCAATAATTTTAGCAAAACAATGAGCTAAGTCTGACCACCGCAGCCGATGCCGCGCGCATACAAATTATTGACAATCGATATTTAAGTACAACACGCATCCATGCACGTTTAATTCGATAGAGTTCGCCGTATCGATGCCGCTCAAATCGATACCTTAATTATAATTTGGAGCTGTTGTTATAAACAATGTGATTTACACGAGTTGTGCAGAATTCGTTTATGCGGTTTACTAGAATCGTGCCTAGGTAGTCGAAACCAAACTACGTCGGTCGGTAAGTTTGTTTCATTGGTAACGTCTAGATTCGAGACATAAATAACTTTCTCACAAGTTTCGATCGCTAAAAAATATATATACAAGCATTTTCAAAGGCCATAAATACATAGGCGCCACTTGAACAGGACGTAGTAATGCATTACTAATCAAGAACCATCCGCGACGACTCGACAAAAACAGAAGCTGCCCAGCTATGCAGGTGTTCGTCTGTGTCAAATAGCTACAATGTTATGCTTTAATAAAACTCCAGAAATAGTTATGTATAGCAGACTGGAAATGCAACTATCTGGTCCGGGGACATCTAAACATACCTTTGGAGATATAGGCTTGGAGACAAAGTATGTACCAAGCTGGGAGTTTCGAACAATTTGTACCTGTTTGACGACAAACATTGCTGTTTGGTTGCCGGGGGAGGAATCCCTGTCGCCGGGAAGTACGCAATGAATGTCGCACAAAGCGGTAGGAGCGAGGTATGTGATGTCGTACGTTTGTTTTGGGTGCAGGGGTGGGTGTGAGGCGACGGTCCTTTGATTCTGGCGAGATTAAACGTGCGGCAGACGGTGGCGCCTCTATCGATTGTTGTTGTAATTACAGCGCTATCCTCGCCCAGTCGCAAATGAAATTGTTCCGGACAGAGCTAGCTGCGGATGCCAACGCCGTGTTATACTTGTCGCTGCAACATGCCGCCACATTCTGAACTGTAAAACCTAGTACTAAGGTGTCACTCCTCGGTTTGAGCGACTCTAGAAGTACGGGCAGACTTGCGGACGCATTATTGCATACGATGTTGTATCGTGTTTTGATGAAATTCTCACGGAATGCTTTTAGAGGCTTCACGCGGTTTTAAAACGTTTGATCGATGCTTTGTTGGGCTGTTTAAAGATGTTTGCTTAAAGTTTTGTCATCCATTGTTGCGGCGATGTTGAACTTGTACTAGTTTTCTTGGCTTAGCTTACTTTGTAAGTGCAACTCAATTATGCAACTTTGAAGTTTTATGTTTTGGAGATCAATGTACCATTTTGTCCCAACAAATGTTATCCTGTACCTTTCAATACTTGACTCCATGTTATCTACACTTCATATCATGAAACAAAAGGTCACAAAAACTTGTCATCCAATAAAATAAACTCACATTACTTCTAAACAAATATACAAACCTATACGAATGATCACGACTGCGCACTGAACGCAATTCGAGATCAAATCCACATCTGAATCTGAAATGCGAATGGGAACAGAGAGTGGAATCCAATAAAACATTCGGAGCCCTCGAAACGTATCTACGTCTACGTGACGTAGCCGCCTCCCCGAAACGCATGCGCACCGCACTTGTACAGAACAAATGGACAATTCCAATTTCAATTGTAGAAAAAAAATAACCAATTCGAAATGGAGAAGGCTTCGCGGCGACCAATGGGAGCGCTCACAGTCGTAATGCCAACTGTGTGGGCGGAGCGAGTGATATCTAGCATTGGAATGTTCGTTGTATTTGTTTTGCCGGATCCGAAGGCTTTATTGCATGGTGTTTGAGCCTCTTTCCCCTTGAGGGTGGTAGCGGCGGAAAGCTCGGTATGGATTTGGGATGAGGCTCTTCACATTATGTACCGTAGTCGTTTGCAGCCTACGGATCGGTGACCTACATATACTATTGTGTGATGGGTTTGTCTTATTGTTATGGCTTTGTAGATAAGAGATTTTCAGGAAAAGTTCCTGAATATACTCTTAGTTACACTTAACCAAATCTCTTTCTTTTAAGCCAAGTTAAAACAAAGACAATATTAATAAAAAATTTAGACCCCTACTAAAAAATGGCCCAGAAACAAAGTCTTTAAAAGCAACTCGCAAGAATTAACCTGTAATGAAATCAAGGAGTGTCTCCGACTTTATGAAACTGTGAGTATTGATTTTTCGATAGGGAAAAAACGAAGGCAACGATCTATGCAGATCTGGAGTGCTCTCGGCACATCAGATGGCACCGGCGGGCAGCCTCCGCAGACAATCGAACGGTGGGGGGGCCCCCACTGGAGGTCGGGGAACTGCCACAGAATATATGCGCGATGATTGTGCTGGAAGACGGCTACGTAGGTTGAAACATTATTTCTGTGTTTTTTGCTCAGGTAGTAAAAAACGACCGTGTCTTCTTCGCAGTGTTGTTACAGCTGCTGTTTCTTAGTAAAGATTATATTGTATCAAACTTGATATTGTAAATATTTCCAAATATTGAATTTCAAAAGATTTAAAAATTCGCAGGTATGGTAATAACCGTTACATACTCGGCAGACTAGTAACTGACTGTTGACTTTTTTAGGAAAACACGTACCTATGGAAAACTTCGACAATGCTAACTCTAGGCAAGAAGCATAGAAAATGACAAAGTTTCAGGAGTCAAAACTGATTGTTATGCAATTGATGAGGTTCCGATTTGGTTGGCAAAAGAGGCGTTGCAATTGCATTGGTTCTATCAATGCAGGAGGCTCGAGCAACTAACTCTTACTAAACCAGCTACCACACAGGAAAACTCTACAATCAAACTGAAAACTCACATAACATAATCTTTGGCGATATCGACCCGGCGGCGGCGACTTCCCATTCTCGAAGTAAAACACGGTGGGAAGGAAACCGCGGGATAAACCGCCCCCCCACACCTCCCCCCTACCCGATCTTTACGTTTCAGGAATAAATATTTCAGAGCGTGTGCTTCGGAAGTTAAAGTTATGTATCGCCCACGCCGGTAACAATCTGAGAATGAGAAAACCTCGCTTTACTTTTATGTATGTTCGTTTTATGGCGTTTTTTGTAATGTATAGCTCGAGTCTTTTTTATGTTTTGTTTATATGGAAATGGAGACTTTTTCAAGTACATACTTAAGAAGATTTCCTGTGCGTTTCTTTAGGAAAAGATCACAGCGTTTTGTTGTAATTACTTATTTTAACGAAAAGGAGGAGCTCGTGGCTAAATAATCGACTAAAAAAAACCGCCTTGCGTTAATTAGTCCGTGGATGGACCACCCATAACATACCGAGTTTCCTGTGTGCCTCGGAAAACACGTTAAGCCGTTGGTCCCGGCTGTCATTTGTAGATCTATGACAGTCGTTACAGGTAGTCAGTGGCCCGAAAGTCTGATAATCAGTCCTACCAAGCGGTATCATATTACCCAATACTAACTGGGTTGTGGAGGTCAGATAGGCAGTCCCTCCATGTAAAATACTGTTATTCAGCTGCATCCGGTTTAGACTGGAAACCGACCCAAACATAGTTAGGAAAAGGCTAGGCAGATGATGACTTATTTTACCGAAAAGGTAAGATTAAGGTAAGACTTCAATGTGATCAAACTGCTTAAAATAAGCTTCCATTCAATAAAGATACTTAATGAAGTAATGCCATAACAGCTAAAAAATGATGAGTAGTGTTTTTCACTCGTAGTTTTTGGATTTTCTTTTATATAACTACACAATTGTCGTAACGGCCGATCAAATACCCCTGGAGACACAATATAAGTCACAATAGAAAAATGATTTGCTTTAAAAAGGTAAAGTTAACAAGACTTTGTTATTGGTCATTGGTAGCAAAATTTATGTATTATTGCAGGAAAAACGAAAAGCATTAAAACTTGTATAACGTCATAACTTCGTGCATTGTAAATCATAAATGTTTGAAATGTTTTCATTTTTAATTTAAATGACTTTATTACTTTAATTTACTTAGGAACTTAAGTTTTGCATATTTACTTATGGCCAAAAGTCATGGACATAATTATTATTTAAGCTGAAATAATAATAATTTAAAAAAGCTAATTATTTTTATGAGCAGCAGTGGCCCAGTGGTGGCGGTCCCAATTTACGAGCAGTAAAACGCGGGTTCGAACCCAGGCAGGCGCATTATTTCATCACCAATGCTCTCAAAACGGTGAAGGAAAACATCGTGAGGAAACCGACATGTTCTAGAACCAAAAATTCGAAGACATGTGACATCTACCAACCCGCACTGGGCCCGCGTGGTGGATTATAGCCCATTCCCTCTCATAGAGAGGAGGCCTGTGTCCCAGCAGTGGGAACATTATACGCTAATTATGCTTATGCTTTAATTTTTAATAAGTACCTACTACTTTTTGAAATATTTAATTTAATCACTGACCCATTATTTTGATAATTTTATTACCAGTTACGATACTTGTACTAAATAGTTATGATGTTTTGCTACATCTATATTCATTCCAGGAATAATTTTAAATACTCTGTTATTTTTGCCTACATTTTTGAGAAACCCATTACGTTTTTATTTATTTACTAGCTGTTGCCAGCAATCATCGTACGCTTGAAATGATTATAAAAATATTACCTACTTTCGTATCGGATTTTGTTAACAATTTCAAGGGTTTAATTTTTTTTACACAGATCTTTAACCCTTTTTCTAAAATAGAAGTAGCCTTAGTTATTTCTTATAACATCAGCTATCTGCCAGTAAAAATCCCGTCAACTGATATTGACGGGATTTTCAGTCATCAGTCCAGGCGTTTCGGAGCTTAGCCGGAACAAACAAACAGACAGATAAAAAAAAAATGTTAAAAGTACCGTGTATACTTTCATACTCATTTAGTAACAGTGTCGGAGGAGCTCGTGGCTAAATAATAACAGCCGCTCGGGTCGATCTTTAGGTTAAGCCGTACTTGCCTAGGTTGGTCTGTGGATGAGTGACCACCCATTACATACCGAGTTTCCTGTGTGCCTCGGAAAGCACGTTAAGCCGTTGGTCCCGGCTGTCATTTGTAGATCTATGACAGTCGTTACAGGTAGTCAGTGGCCTGAAAGTCTGACAATCAGTCCTACCAAGGGGTATCATATTGCCCAGTACTAACTGGGTTGTGGAGGTCAGATAGGCAGTCGCTCCATGTAAAATACTGGTATTCAGCTGCATCCGGTTAGACTGGAAACCAACCCAACATAGTTAGGAAAAGGCTAGGCAGATGATGAATTATTTTACCGAAAGGGTAAGATTAAGGTAAGATTTCAATGTGATCAAACTGCTTAAAACAGGCTTCCATTCAATGAAGATACTTGATGAAGTAATGCCATAACAGCTAAAAAATGATGAGTAGTGTTTTTCACTCGTAGTTTTTGGATTTTCTTTTATATAACTACTTGAATGATGTAGGTAACCAAGGTTTTGTTAAAGTATTCTGATTTAAAAGAGTGTCCATGGAATTTCTTGCCCGTTCTTCTCCAAAGAGATCTACGTTAGGGAATGCGCAACTACAGTACTTTCACAGTTTTTGTGCCTTGTGACTGGGACTGTAGCTATTTTTTACTGTTGTCTTTGTTTCGACAATTCAAAAGTGCCTGTAACTGGCCTACTTGAAATAAATGCTTTGATTTTGATTTTGATTTTGACTCAATTGTCGTAAGGGCCGATCAAATACCCCTGGAGACACAATATAAGTCACAATAGAAAAATGATTTGCTTTAAAAAGCTAAAGTTAACAAGACTTTGTTATTGGTCATTGGTAGCAAAATTTAAAAATCCCATCAATATCGGTCCAGCCGTTTCGGTGATTAGCCGGAACAAACAAACAGACAGATAAAAAAAAATTGTTAAAAGTACCGTATATACTTTCATACTCATTTAGTAACAGTGTCGGAGGAGCTCGTGGCTAAATAATAACAGCCGCTCGGGTCGATCTTTAGGTTAAGCCGTGCTTGCCTAGGTTGGTCTGTGGATGGGTGACCACCCATTACATACCGAATTTCCTCCGTGCCTCAGAAAGCACGTTGAGCCGTTGGTCCCGGGTGTCATTTGTAGATCTTTGACAGTTGTTAAGTAGACAGTGGCCCAAAAAGTCTGACAACCAGTCTTACCAAGGGATATCGTATTACCCAGTACTAACTAGGTTGTGGAGGTCAGATAGGCAGTCGCTCCATGTAAAATACTGGTATTCAGCTGCATCTGGTTAGACTGGAAGCCGATCCCGAGTAGTTGGGAAAAGGCTAGGCAGATGGTGATGAAGAGGCTAGGCATTTAGTAACAAGCGTTCATTTGAAATTCCAATCAGACACTTCAATTTTGTTTATTTATACATATATAGAAAGCAGCGGTGGCCCAGTGGCGGAGACCACGACTTACGAGCAGTAAGTCATGGGTTCGAACCCAGCCAGGCGCATTACTTTGTGTAAGTTATTTCATCACCACTGCTCTCAAAACGGTGAAGGAAAACATCGTGAGGAAACCGGCATGTCCTAGAACCAAAAATTCAAAGACATGTTACATCTACCAACCCGCACTGGGCCCGCGTGGTGGATTATAGCTCATTCCCTCTCATTGAGAGGAGGCCTGCGTCCCAGCAGTGGGAACATTAATAGGCTGATTATGCTTATACATATATATGTTTATAAGAAATGTGATTTTCACCACACAATTTAGGAAATGGTAGCAAATCCATAGTCATCGCTATTGATTTCTTGATGACTGGGTTTGTAGGTAATAGTTATTGGGGTGCCCGTAGGCGCTCGTGTGGCAGCCACTGTGCACTTTGGTGGATACGACATCATTTAATTACGTACCACATGCTGACCAATGATGCGGCCAATTTTAGTTTAATGTACAGTCGGCCAAATAGTTGGTTCGACTGTACTTACGTCTTATTTTTAACGTTTTCTTATGTTTACTTTTTATGTTTTATTGTTAATTTTAATCATTTTTTTTTGTCCTGTTTGAGACAAATAAATATTTTCCTTATCTCTTTACTTTCTTTTATGCTTATACGGTTATTACTTATGTTATTAGTACATTTCCGGGTAAGAACATAGAGAGACCCTCTTATTTATGTAGGGAAAACTAACAATTGTAAAATGTATGTTACAGTGAATATTACAACATATTAGAAGTAGGCTTATGTACAATCCACGACGTTTCCACAGATTACTTAAGTTAAATATACAGACACGATATTTTAAATTACAATAACATGAAGAGAAACTTTGAGACTTTGAGATAAATATGGCCTATCATATGGTTATTTAGATAAATATACCTGTTATAGTTAATATCAAGATTGACTGCAATGATTCCAAGCAATGGCAATCAACTGATACTAGGCTCCCAGAAGCCAATCCAAGCCGTTCAATTAAAACAAGCAAAATAAAAATTTGTTTGTCTTTTCATACTGTTACGTTTATTTGGATTTTACCTTAATTTAAGTGCTTATTGCACCTGGTTGAACACAAAGGAATATTTTAATTGGTCTTTTTAGAGCTCCTGGTTTGATTCTGAGTGCAGCGTAAAAGCCATAAATTGTTTTAGAATTGTGCTTATTTTTTTGTCGATGCACTGTGGGTTGCTATGCTGGTTTACTCTCAAGTTTCTTATATTTTTTAACGATTGAGCGGTCGTCGATAATTATGTATATTTGTTTTTGCGGTCAAGAGAACTAGGGTCTTCCCCAGTCATTGATTTTCAGTAGCGCGCAGTAAATTGTGCATCGCGCGCATAGGAACAGCGTAGGCATTTTTAACGCAAACAAAATTCAGCGCAATGATTGGTCCATTTCCACCTAACAGTTGTGCAACGCATTATAATGTTTACAAACATCATCAATGTTTCACTATTAAGCAAGAACTAAAGATTCAGGCTCAAACCCAGTACCGAAAAGTATCTCGGTAGAATTCAAAGTCACCAGGGTACAATAAAGGACATGGCAATACGCAAATCGATGTTACGGTGCAACTACTCGTAACATGTACCCATATACGCATTCAGTACGTGTAGGCGTACACGTAAATTTGCATTATCATGAATTTATTACTATACGACAAGGTCGGCGATAAGGATTTTCTTCGCTCATAGAAAATCTAGGCCGGACGATTGAAAACGATGCAAGAGGTTTTCATATAAGTTTTGGACCCTACTCTTCTATCTCATTACTTAGAAAATACGTTTTTAGAATATAAGAAGTCTATTTTGTATTCGGTGATGTTTCTCATATTGAAATCACGTCGTTAAAAATTAAAATATGGTTGTAACTGAAATAACATGAATGAAAAACCCAACCGTATGAAGTTGTGTGAAGAAAAGAGACGAAAGATAAATTTTAACTGAGATTAAGTTAAAAAATACTCAATTTCAATTAAAATGATCAATAAATAAATCGGAAATATTCATGCAGAGTTCCTGAACATTACTTGTTAGACTGTTGATGTTAAACGTCGCGATAAATATTCTATTGAGCAATAAACAATTGATTGATTTGATACTTAAACTATTGCACAAACAAATCACACTTTTAAATATACTCCCGCTTTAAAATCACAACTTATATGAAAAACCACAGCAACGTCAATTAAATAACGTCGGAATAAACGAAGTCCAATAAATTTCCATCACACTCAATAAATTAACACTTAGTTTAAATTAAAATATCGAATATACACACTCACATTTTATTTCCTTCGACACTGAACTTTAATAAATTCAAAGTGCACTACTATAAATGATGTAAACTGTATTGATTGAATGAACTGTTCATATACGTATTTATACGGAGAAAACAAACGCACGTAATCCAATAAAACAGAGTTTATAATTTGGCACGGCGTCTGAACTACGCATTTGTAGGCGGCCAGTCACATCGACTATAGTCACATGTATATCCTCGCATGGCGCGGTGTATTATGTCGCATAGTACGACAAATTGCATTAACCTCCAATAATCTAATTGGATATTATTGATTCATGAACAATCATTTCGATAACTGCTTCTCTTGCGTTTGCGGGAATTATGCGAGCTTTGCGTTTCGTTTATCCTATGAGGAAGGCATCAGCCTTTGATATTTGTTTAGTAATACTTAAAACTATTTTTTTATTATAATATTATATGATTATATTGATTTCTAGTTACACAACGCAATTAAAATAAGCAATTCGGAAAAACAATGCACAACAAACTTACTATGACAATTTTCTTTGTGTTTTAATATTTTTTAATTGCTGATCGGTAAGTATTAAGCAGGGATCAAACCAGGTCATAAAGTAAAAGATTTGCGATATTGTCATGTCTGGACTGTCCTTCCATAAATACGTCAATATTACTGGCATAACTTACGTAACTAATGTTTAACGGCAAAAGATGACCTAGACAGTAGTATTTACATAATGAATTATACCTGGTTGTTTTACTGACAATTGTGTGTTCATTTATTTTAATGCTGTAGATAAGGAAAACTATGTCATTTTAAGATCCTTCCATGATAGGTAGATTATTTACCTACCAAAGTCCATAAACTTATAATTTTAAATATAATTAAGTTGCATAATTATTAATAACATAATGGAATGGGATGTGATGGAAGCTTTGAGTATGAGTGTGGATGGGTATAAAATTAGAGGAAGACTAAATAAACGATGGATGTGAATCTGTGTGAAGGACGATGTGGCAAGAAAAGAGGTGTCTGATGAGATGACGAGTAAAAGAGAAGTATGGCGGAAGAAGACATATATGCTGCGCCGACCCCAAATAAACTGGGATGTGGGCAGGAGAATGATAATGACGCTGAATAAGATGATGAAACAAAATTCTAAATATTTTAAGTTAAAAAATAAACTAATAGGATTTATTTCATTTACGTAACTAACTATACTATACATACACAGTCATCAGTGACATGTTCTGGTCTCCTTTGTTAGAGCAAAACTTATACCCATAAAATAAATCATTCATAACAATCAAGAGTAATATAACTCCACACCTTCGGGTGAAAAATTCTCTGTAATGATCTCAACAGCTCACGTAATTAGTAAATCCCATGAGATCACGATATCAATAAAATCTAATTTCGAAAAATATATAATTGCCTTCTACGGTAGTTATATATTTCTACGATTGTAATATACGATGACGTGCAGCCATGAGTCCTAAGTTATGAGTCGTCACAAGACTATGACATAATGATCGAAACGAAATCTTGCATTGACGTTGCATGTCGCTCTGCACGTAGGTACTTGCAGCGACAACAAAATTTTGTACGCATGCATTTAGTCAAACATTCAGGCTTTCTAGAAGATTCCAATTCTTGTAGAGCTACATTTACTCAAAGAAATGGTGGATGGACTGTGTCAAAGATGATATGACTAAGAAGGGGGTGACTACTGAGATGATTACAATTAGGAAAGCATGGAGAAGAGGACAAGGCGACCCCAAATAAATTCCCCAAAAAGCCATTCCCCAGGGAATTGTTGATAAGTGTTGTGGATTTCTTAATTTACACTCTTTGTAAATTAAGAAATCCACAACACTTATCAACAAAGGTAAAGTTGATTGATTGATTATGAAAAAACGAGAGAAGCCTAGAACAACATGTGCTCATATTTCAGTTGGCAAGCGGTAAAGAAAACATCACGAGCTGAGTACAAGAAAGTTAAAAGCAATAGTTTGATGTTTGTGGCAAGTCTTATCGATGCGTATTGTTGAATATTATTAAAAGCTGTTACTATAACTAATAGTGCTGCTACGATTAAAAGTGATTGTTGTACTTAACGTAACTTAGCTTTGGAGTTTTGAAATGGTTTAGCAAAACATAGGGGTTCTCGAAGAATGTATTTTTAAGTATTTATGAGGTCACCATCTACTGCTGTATTCGGGTCTTTTGCAACAAATGTGGCTAAATTATGAACAGTTAGAGGGTATTTAGCGGACAGATCTTTTTCCCATTTTTCTAAGAAAACGGTTGCTTGTCAGTTCCCGTGACCTAAGGGCTGGCTTTTAGTTTGGCCTGAGGCTAAGCATTATCTTTTCGGTACGCTAACAGTCGTCAGCGATACTGCAGGATTTTTTGGCGGCTAGAATATTTTATTGTTATCTTTTTTAGTTATTTCAATAGTTTTAAGTAGTTTATACGTATATGATTATTTTATCCTAGTAACTTTGTTTTACCAGAAAAACAGACTCGTCTGTTCTTTGGTGGGCTGTTCTTAGGACCTGATATTCTTAGAGCTTTCAGAAGGTAAAGTAAAGAAGGTAAAGTGATGCGTTATTCCCACAGGTTATCATATAACGCGTGGGTAGACACTACCAGTAACTACAGTGAAATATAAACCATACGAGTACCTATTGAGAAGAATGGCGTCATATTGACTAAGGTTTCGAGATGGTATTGAGTTTCATTTAAAATTTGAGTTTTATTAGATTAATTAGTTAAAGTACTATGATAAAAATTTTCACAAAGGTTTTTTTTTTTTCTATTTTAATAGTCATTTTTTAAGATTCGCAGTCTATTACAATACTCCTTCAATCATTCAAAGATGACCTATTCAATGGCAATAACAATAATTTCTAACGAGTAGTTAAATGCAACATTGTAATCCATTCAAGCCGAAGGTCCTTTGGCAAATAAAATTAAACAAATAACACTCACGTTAAATGCTTTGTCCTCTTCTTAGTAAACTATTAAATATGTTAACTGTTATCAACAAGAACAAGGTCACAAATATAATAAATCGCGGAGTGAACATGAAAGTTTGTGTGCGCCACGGTTCGTAGGTCAGTTACAACTATTTCATAGCATCCACAGTGGTGCATGTGATATGTATTCGTAATTACTAAAGCTACTAATATATTGCTTGAGCGAAGCGGATCATGATTTACTGTGATTTAAATAAAACATATCATAATATTTTATTTATGCAATTTAATTCTTTATCTGCAAGAGATTAAGGGTTATTTGTCCTAAATGCATCTTTGTTTTTAGGGTTCCGTAGCTTAAGGGTAACCAACAGGATCCTATTACTAAGCCTCCGCTGTCCGTCCGTCCGCTCGTCCGTCCGCTCGTCCGTCTGTCCATCCGTCCGTTCATCTGTCTGTCAGTGAGCTGTATCTCATGATCCGTAATAGATTTCACATAATGTGTGTGATGTGTGTGTGTGTGTGTGTTCTGTTGCCGCTATAACAACAAATAATAAAAATCAATTAAAAAATAAAGGGGGCTCATATACCACTATGGTACGGAACGCTTCATGCGCGAGTCCAACACGCACTTGGTCGGTTTTTTATAAAAGTTATTAATCCAAAAGAAGACACTACTACTGTCCTTTCATTGTTAGTTTTCCGTTGATTTTGCATCACAGTGACCTTTATTCTTCTTGGCATAAGGTTTAACTTAGATGTAAAATAATTGTTAAAGGTCTGTAACGGTGTTATCGTTCTAAGTTGACAAGTCAGGAGTAATGTTACCAACGCTTATAACTTACTCATGTCTATCACCGTCGCCTTCGTAGATAATCGCCACGTAATCTTGCTATTATGTATTTTAATTGTCTTGTTAGGTATGTATATACATATATTGCACCTCATTTTACACGTGCAGCCTGTGGGTAGATTACACTCAAAAATCGTACAGCGCCCTTCGCGTTCAATATAATAACGCGTTCCGGGTATTGATGGGGCTGTTCCGCTTCTGTAGCGCATCAGGGATGTTTGCTGATGCGCGTGTCGATTGTTTCTACACCACGATGCGTAAAAGATGCGCTTCCCTGGTGTGCCGGGTGCGGGCCAGCCCCAACATTATACTGCAGTGTGTGGCGAGCAGACTGGACTGTTTGTGTGTGAATCGTTGCTGCAAGCTTTCTACTTCGGTGTTAAGCTTGTAGCAGGGATTCGCATAAATCTATAATGTGAGACAGTGTTAGGTTAAGTGTGTAGGTTAAGTTTACTAACATAGTTGTAAGGAAATATTGTTACTAACTTTGTGAGTCCTGTTACTTGAATTAAATATAATAATAATAATATATATTACCGTTGTTTTTTTGTCCGATTGCGTGATCAGTTATCTCACTAATAAACATAGCGTTAGCAGTTTTAATTATAAGATGTAATCACTATCGTGATATCGTGTGTGTTCTTGCTATTACGCTTGACCCATGTTGACTTTTCCTTAGATGTCATACATCCTATGATTTGATAAATAAATTGATCTAGGCGTTTCGATAGCGATGCGACAAGAATGGCGCTTTATCGCAAATCATTTAGTTTTATGTATTTGACGTCTATGATTTTTGGGGTTCTTTTAGGCGTCTATGATTATTTGATTATTTATTGTGTTGCCGTCATCGCAAATGAAACGGTTATAGCATTATGCAACGTTTAAGTGTGTCAGCACTTTTATCAGACCTGAATGTTATGCACTACTGATTGTTCTTATGCAGGGTAACCACAATGGTTTGGCTTAACGTTACCTTTTGGTCTCTGCCGCAGTCGGGTAAAAATATACAGTTATGAGAGATAGGCTAATTGATTAAGGTTCTAGAAAAAGTTAACGTTCGGCTTGTATGGTGATGTCACTGATGTAGGAAATTACGGGTTGCACTTGCACTTGCAAGCAACCGTCAGGCGATATCACAGTTAATATACCACCTCACCTTTGAACAGTCATTAAAGTAGAATTTATTGCATAGTGAAGAACGGAATATCACCCGTACCTATACCTTATTAGCATTTCAAATCTTTATCAACATGAATGATGTAACCAAGGTTTTTTTTTTTTTTTTTTATTTTATTTAATGAGACTATAGTACAGAGGTGTTGCTTAAGTCTAAACTCGCCAAACTTTTACGTTTGATGGCGAGAGGCGCTCTTTTACATAACAATGAACCACCTTACTTAAATAGCTACTTCTTATAAATTCTACTGTTATGGTTTAATCATATCAATATTCTGATTTAAAAGATTGCCCATGGAGTTTCTTGCCCGTTCTTTTCCGTAGAGATCTACGCTTTGGAATGGGCAACTACAGTACTTTCATAGTTTTTGTGCCTTGTGATTGGGACTGTACTTGCTTTTTTTGTATTTAGAATTTGACTATTCAAAAGTGCCTGTACCTGGCAGACTTGAAATAAATACTTTGACTTTGATTACATTTCAGAGGAATTTCCATGAATTGAAAAAAAGGTATTCCTTCCTACGAATCTAACCCTATAATGGTGACAGCACAGCATACAATTTATATGCTCACTACGTTTCAAGTAACGAAGACCAATTGTAGGTAGGGTTGCCATCCGTCCGGGTTTCGCCTGAATTGGTCCTAGTTTGGAGGGCCTCCGGGGACCGTCCTGGCGGGGTTTTAAAAACTGTCCGGTTAAAACCCCCGGTTAAAAGTGCCCGGGTATTAACCGGTCAGTTTTTTAAATCCGGTCACTTTTATATCACTGGAATCCAGCTTCCACGCCAGGTTTTATGCAAGGGGTTTTTCATGTTTAGGTGCCCCCATTAGCGTACGTAGTAAGTAGAAGTAAGAAAAAAATGTGCAGCTTGAGGTGCACATTTTTAATCTGAACAATTTTTTTTTCTACTAAAGTGCGAAAAATTTCGAGCTCGCTTCGCTTGCTCTTGCATCCTACGTCCCCTTTCATATCCCTTAAGAAACTTTCATGATTTTGTAAGTCAACCAATTAAGCTATATTTCTGTATGAAATGTCAAACAAAGTAAGTTATACCTAGAGCAAACTACGAAAGCTACCAATAACTTAAAACTAAATAAAAGTAAAAAAAATCATCCGTGTAACTAAATGCCCTGTGCCCACACTTCTTTAAATTCACGCACTCACTGTCACCATATCTACTGTTCGTTTTGCGATATTTTTTTCTTTATTTTTTTTTTTCTGCGGTGTCCGGGAAAATAACTCGTTTTCACCCAAATACCCGGGGATTTTAAGTTTTTGTCCGTCATCGTCAGTTTAGGTGATGGCAACTCTAATAAATCGTAGGTAATAAATTCTCGATTACGAAGATTGGTTATTAATTGAAGTAAAATACCAGTTTTGTTTTATAAGTTCTTGAGACAAATACCTGAAACTTGTTATGAAGTGTCGAAGGAAACTAATTAATTGGAAATTTTTGGTTCAACAAGTTCCTAGAGGAATGTCGAATGTCAAAGCGTGACGGTATGTCGTTAACATCTATATGAAATACCTTCACGCTATGTCACTGGCGGAGTGAGCAAAGATCTTTAATTTAATAATCCATTATAATTACAGATACTATTACATTTACGTGGAATTTTGTATAATTACTGACTCAGTGTTTGCAATGACGGTTTTTTTCCGTGAGACCTACTTTAGACCTTGGTCTCCAAAAGGAATTTCTTTGGACCTCTTCGTGCCTGTTAATGTCTGTTTACACAATCATTAAAGATCTTAAATGTTCCCAGTCCTCTCGCTACATTTCTACCTATAAGTAGGTACTTATAGGTTCCTACTAGGTAGAGAGGTAGGTTATATTACTTGAAATATTAAATTTGATAAATAAATTAATCTACGTATATTTCAATAAAAGACAACTTGTAACGATTTTTCTCAAGTGGCACAAATCCACCCAAAAATACCCAACAAAAATTTCCACTTCATTTCTTCGTCTCCCAAAGCAGAGAGATTTAAGTAAAGTGTTCTAAGAAAAATCCCAGTAACATGTGTTGTTCAAGGAGCGAGAATCCAGAGCACCCCCACCGCATTGGACATAGATAGACGAAACGTAAAGAATGATCACGACATGAGACAGCACATGCGAGAAAAATAACGCCCATTCTCTCTCAGCGCCGACACAGAATAACTTTAGCAATTTAGGGTTGGATTGCTTGGCAAAACAATCTAAGCTCGCGTTCTGGATGGAAGTTACGTTTTCTGCCGTTTTCTTTCGTATTGTGACGGAAAAATCATTGTTGAAAATGCACTAGTCATTCTCATTTATTTTGTTACTAATTCATGACTCGATATTAAAATATGCTAAAAGAACCAATTGTTGACAATGGAAATTATTATTTTTAATTGCGTTTGTCACTCAAACATAGCCTAACTTTATTCTAAGCTGTAAAATAATATATTATAAGTGTCTTTTTAAAATTCAGTTCACATATTACACACACACCTTTATGAGCAAGGTAAGTGCATGTAGGATCAAAATCCAACCACTGCGTATCACGAGTAATCAGGGAACTTTTTCAATTCATTTATTTAAATAAACCAGTCAGCTAACCCGCAAATGCTCGTGACATTGCGATACATTTACGTCAAAGGGTCGCACAGGGTCGGAGAGACCGAGAAAAATCAGCGGCAATGACTAGACGATTCCACGTTACGTTACTAATACCGAACCCTTCCTCGCAATATGATTTGCGTCAGTGGAGATGCGTTCAGAACAGATCACCGGCCGGTAACCGAGTGGAAAAAGCGCTTCTCATCGGGACCGTTACTGGAGATCGTAAGAATTCAAGTGGCGTCGTCGGCGAACTACGCTCAGAACAAATGGGTGCGCCGAGGAATACCCAATTATTGATTGTTTTTTTTTAAAGTTCTACTAAAATATTTAGAAATAATTTCCCTACAAATCGACACACGATTCATAAAGAAATGTAGAGTAAAGTACGAAATGAAAGTTGCCTATTCAATTTCGTCATTCGCCACAATAAAACCTGTATATAATTGCGGCGTACCTTTGTTTACGTCTCTATTAATTCCAAAGGCGTCCGACCACGAGGTGGGTAATGTTATCATTCCATTAATTACAACATCCACCCCCCTGCTTTTTAAAAGTAAATTAATCCGATTAAGGGGGGAATCGAAGAACCCGCTCCGTCCGAGTTTATTCAGGCAACTTTCTTTAGAATAATTATTTTTTGTAATTAAATCCATCAACACGATTTTTTCCTAATGATTCCCCCGTTGGAGTTGGTGGGTGGCAACCGGGAATAGGGGAGTTTTATTTTTTCTTTAATTTCATATTTTCTTTAAGATGCTGTTCTCGTTGAAGGTACTGAGACTGAATTTACTTATAGATGAAAGTTTTTCAATAGGAGATAATTACTTGCATCAATGTATCGAATATAACACATCCTGTAATTTCAGTGTCACGTATTCATAGAATCCATAGCGTTTTCTTCTATTCAGATCAATAATACCAGCACAAACAAATAAAGTATCTACCTTCCATAAAAACAAATATTGTCTGCTTTTATTTTTAACAATATTCGTCTGGCGGGCGCGGGTCTCTCAGACCCCACCCTCACACCAATGTTAATGATATCTCGCTTTTAAAGGGCACATCATTTACTTACTTTTACGAAAATTAATTGAAATGAGTTTTGACGATGAAAAGATGGCTATACAAAAGAGAATGGTGGCCGCTAGGTGTCGTTCTGAGATAACTTGTTCATCTTTAATTAATTATTTTGTGGCAAAGAATTTGTTTTCTTTGATATTCTAGGCCCTATTCATTGACTTTACCAATTATGATTTCGATTAAGAAACTGTATAAATAAAACGATTTTGAGAATTTATTTATCAAAAGTTGACAATATTACAAGTTAATTCTTGGAAGTTTTTAAATATGATTAAGCTTCTTTTATAGCTTATTTTATATTAAGATTGATAGAGTTGTTTTGTACTGCGTAATTAAAAGTGATTCTTGCTGCGCACTTAAGCAATCAGACAATGAGTTACAAATTAAACTGTCAATTGATCCGTTTATACTTTTTAATAAGCCGACATAATGAGTATCATCTACAAATCGGTAAACTGAGTTCTCGGCAATGATAACTTATCACAAATGAATATTAAATTACGTAACCAATAAGTATATTTGATTAGTTTTCCAACTAGCGAGGGCCTCATTTCGTGGAAGCTTTTAGGTCACATCTGCGTATGAAACCGGACCGGTATGTAGGCCACTCGTAATATATCGACATGAGGAGGTTCGCAGATTGATGAGCAGTCCTCCCCCCCTGCCTGCACCCCCGGCACCCCCTCGCGAACCCGCGGACGTCCGGTGCGCCCCCACCGGCCGTCCCGCGGGACCAAGCTCTATTGCAATAGATTGAGCCTGTTTTGTTTCCTTCTGTTGGTGATACACATGAGGTTCTTATTGGACGACGTGTGCGAAGTTTTCTTTTGTTTAATGAAAATATGTCATGTTTTGTTTTGTATGAGTGCTCTATACAAGCCCTTTGCATCTTCAATTGCTTTTGTCGTTGAATGTCCTTTTTTAAGCAAACTTCAAACGAAATAACAGGTACGATCTGTTAATTTATGAATACGTTCTTACATATTATTTATTTCATCCACCAACTCAGAGTATAGTGGACTAGCTACAAAGTTCTGACCATGTCGCGAAAGTAGTAACAGTCAACTGGAGTTTATAGCATTTGCAGGCAATGTGCCAGAGTCCTGTCGACGACTTTTGGACCACTCCGAATGTCGTTTGTTATTATTTAACAGTTTCAAGTTTTGGTTTCTGAGTGTGAAAACTTCTGCTACTTCTCTGATTTTTTGAGTAAAATCTGTTAACACTGCTATCTTCAGTTTCATCTTCGCACAATATTCACGTGTGCCTCGTGTATCATGTAAGTGTACAATCCATATGCATTGTCGAGGGATCTATTTATTTTCTTCACGATAAATGTTTCAGCCCCTCGATACAGCCACTCATTTTGCCGGGAATTAGTTCGAACGTGAACTAGTATAACCCACTAATGTGCATACAGTAGTGTAATGATTTTAGTTGTACTTTATTAAAACGGTAATTAGAATAAGAATTATTTGTTTATTTACTCGTAATTTGTAGGCTGCATTGTTAGTTTTGGAAATTCAACTTGTTTGTTAAGCTTGAGTTGCTTTAAACTCTTTCTGTTTAGCTCGTAGTTAAAACCTACGAATTAGACAAAGAGTGTTCAGAGCAAGGATGAGTTGGACAGCATTCTAGACGTACATTCTCTCGACGTACTGTTGAACATGTGTTCAACGTGCCTAGTGGCCAACAATACAGCAAGCCTATAAGGTAAGCAGACTATTCAGAAACCCTAACATCATGAAGAGTAGTGGGTTATAAGGGCAAGCCGAGCTGTATGGTACAATACCTGGATATAGGCTTTTCCAAAAAATACCCAAGTAGTACCCTTCCTACCCCCATCTTTACTGGGCACGTTGGTAGGTCATTCATTTGTACAATTTTTTTAGAAGCTGTCTTTATTTTTTATAATATTTCTTGCCTTAGAAGGTAAGTGATTTTAGAAACTGTAAGTAGCCGCCACTTCTAGAGATTGCGCCCCGTAATAGGTTTTACTTGGAACCCTTTTATTTCTTTTACTTTTAAATTCTTGTAGATGGATGGATTGTGTGAAGACTGATATGAAAGAGAAAGGAGTACTTAAATGATGCCGTGACGTCTGAAAGGGGAGAATAGAAGAAGAAAACGTGTTACCCTGACTCCAAGTAGAATGGGATAAGGGTAGGAAGACGATAATGACTTTCATATTCTTGTAAGTTTTCTCTAGTTAAGGGCAATTTTCCATTTAAAAATAATTTTAATTGACGGTTTTTCAACCCGCAATTAAAATTTCTAAAGGGTATTTATAGAAATGATCTTTTCAAAAAACCCAGGACATGGTTTCATTAGAAAATTATTTTTATTTATTGTGGTCTTCTATTTTATGGTTTGATATTGATAAAAATACGAGGGTACTTACATTAACATTAACAGTTGGAAGTATAGAGGAATCAGTCGCTGAAAGACACAATGAAAAGACCATGCAATCAACAATCCCATTTCAAAATCATCCTTAAGGCGACTACATGAGCTAAAAGCATGTTTAACAAGGCCTTAAAGTATATGATCCCCTGCAGCAAAGAAAAGCAGAAAAATATATGATATTCTTCAGGATATGTGCTAGTACGATAGTGTTTTGAAAACATAATACTACAAATTTGATACGATAGAAAAAAATCACAAAGATGCCTCCAAACATTTCTATTCACGAGTAAAAACCATACTAATATACATGCAATCATTCTGATTTTTTGTCAAATTATTTTTCACGCAACATACTAACGTGATACTGTTTTAGTTTTTTAATCCAATCTATAGATTTTTTGTAAATCGCATATTCATATCTCTGAGCAAAATACGTGCGCATGTGTGCGTAAACGCCTGTGTACCGACACTGCCGGCCGAGGCCTGATGCTATACGGACGTGTCGCTCGTTTTGCCGCATTTTTCGCCGCATTATTACGCCGAGATTGTTTACTGTTTGTATAATTTTATTCATAAATTCATTGTTTTATGTCTTCTTTCCGTAAATATTGTAGTTTCGTGTAAATATAAAATATTTTAACTTAAAATTGCGTAATAAATAAGGTACTTCTTGTCATTTGTAAATATGGGAAATAAAGTGAAACCCGTTACAACATATGAACTATATTTAGTAATAATAAAAACGTAAGAACATTTTATTATTACTAAATATTTATTTGTATAATAACAATATAAAACTATGAATTTTGAAAAAGTCCTTCTGGACGTTTGACGGACGGATGTCAGTTCGCATACAGTCAGTTATTTCGATCAGTAGCGTAACTGTTAAAATAGTGCATTTGGAAGAGGTACGGATTTGCAATCCTGGGTATCCGGGTTCGATTCCAGGAATATGATACTGTTTTTTCTTTTTGCTTTATGATCTGAAATACTACGGAGTATATTAATATAAAAATAAATATTCAATAATAATTAACTAAAAAAAAAGATTTAAAATGTAATTATGTTTTACTGGAGAAAGTTGAAAATGTCGACACTGAAGTTATTGTCAATGCGTACGTACCTACAACTTTTCTAAGCTAGAACAGGCCAGGCGCACTGCGCAGTATATGTATGAAGCTACAAGTACGCGGCGGGTCCGTCTTCAGGACTAGCCGCGCCGGCCGCATCGCCAGTTTATGCAGATCTCTCTTTGTACGGGAAATGTATACAGAGCGAGGCCATGTTTTACTGGAAATTTATAGCTTGATGTGTCGCCGTGTGTACATCCTTGTACCATTTTGTATTCTGTGACTAGAATAACCAATGTTTAATTAAAAATAAGTAAATATACTTATTTATTTTTGTAAATAGATCATGAATACGGGTATGATTCAAAACTAAACGCCACGCGCCTTTCGGTTTTTAAAAATGTTATGCTTTACTTTTCTTTCGGTTTTGTTGTCATGGGTGTCATTTTCATGGTTTTCGGGGTCGCTGATAACGAAAATGAGGTTAAAATTAAAATCCAAGATGGCGCCGACGAATATTTTCGGTTTTTTCGTCATGGGTGTCATTTTCATGGTTTTCGGGGTCGCTGATAACGAAAATATGAACAAAATTAAAATTCAAGATGGCGCCAACGAAAATTTTCAGTTTTGTCGTCATGGGTGTCATTTTCGTGGTTTTCGGGGTCGCTGATAACGAAAATGAGGTTAAAATTAAAATCCAAGATGGCGCCGACGAATATTTTCGGTTTTTTCGTCATGGGTGTCATTTTCATGGTTTTCGGGGTCGCTGATAACGAAAATATGAACAAAATTAAAATTCAAGATGGCGCCAACGAAAATTTTCAGTTTTGTCGTCATGGGTGTCATTTTCGTGGTTTTCGGGGTCGCTGATAACGAAAATGAGGTTAAAATTAAAATCCAAGATGGCGCCGACGAATATTTTCGGTTTTTTCGTCATGGGTGTCATTTTCATGGTTTTTGGGGTGGCTGATAACGAAAATATGAACAAAATTAAAATTCAAGATGGCGCCAACGAAAATTTTCAGTTTTGTCGTCATGGGTGTCATTTTCGTGCTTTTCGGGGTCGTTGATAAAGAAAATGAGGTCAAAATTAAAATTCAAGATGGCGCCAATGAAAATTTTCAACTTTGTCATCATTGGTGTCATTTTCGTGCTTTTCGGGGTCGCTGATAAAGAAAATGAGGTCAAAATTAAAATTCAAGATGGCGCCAATGAAAATTTTCAACTTTGTCGTCATGGGTGTCATTTTTGTGCTTTTCGGGGTTGCTGATAACCAAAATAAGGTCAAAATAAAAATCCAAGATGGCGCCGACGAATATTTTCGGTTTTTTCGTCATGGGTGTCATTTTTATGGTTTTCGGGGTCGCTGATAACGAAAATATGGACAAAATTAAAATTCAAGATAGCGCCAACGAAAATTTTCAGTTTTGTCGTCATGGGTGTCATTTTCGTGCTTTTCGGGGTCGTTGATAAAGAAAATTAGGTCAAAATTAAAATTCAAGATAGCGCCAATTAAAATTTTCAGCTTTGTCGTCATGGGTGTCATTTTCATGGTGACAAAAAAAAATACTTTGTTTCTATGTTAATTTTGAACTTATTTTCGTTATCAGCGACCCCGAAAACCATGAAAATGATACCCATGACGTAAAAACTAAAAAAACTTGTTGGTGCCATCGAATTTTCATTTTGACCTCATTTTCGCTATCAGCGACCCTAAAAACAACGAAAATGACACCCATGACGAAAAAAGCCCAAAAATTTTCGTCGGCGCCATGTTGGATTATCATTTTGACCTCATTTTCGTTATCAGCGACCCCGATAACCATGAAAATGACACCCATGACGACAAAGCTGAAAATTTTAATTGGCGCCATCTTGAATTTTAATTTTGACCTAATTTTCGTTATCAGCGACCCCGAAAACCATGAAAATGACACCCATGACGAAAAAATTTTCGTCTGCGCAATCTTGGATTTTCATTTTGACCTCATTTTCGTTATCAGCGACCCAGAAAAGCACGAAAATGACACCCATGACGTCATAACTGAAAATTTTCGTTGGCGCCATCTTGAATTTAAATTTTGACCTCATGTTCGTTATCAGCGACCCCTTAAACCATAAAAATGACACCCATGACGAAAAAACCGAAAAAAAGTAAAGCATAAAATGCAAAGTAAAATAAAAAAAATTAAAGTGATTTTATCTTAATTATGCAAATAAGTCGACAAAATAAAAAGAAACACACGGCGGCACATGAAGCTGTACATTTCCATTATAAATTACCCTCGCTTTGTATAGATTTTCTATACAATGAGAGATACCCATAAACTGGTTTTATACAGCTTGATCGGCCGTCGTGCGTTCTAAATACGATATCGACCATTACTCATTCTATCTCCTTCTCCCCTACATACTTTTTTTTTCTGCCCATGTCGAACTCGATAATCTTCGGCTTACCGGGCTCCCTACAAAACTTTTTTTAGAACTCCTTACAAAAAAAAAAAAATGGAATAAATGTTTTGATTTTAGTAGGCCAGTAACAGGCAGTTTTGAATTGTAGAAAAAAAGATAATAAAATGAAGCTACAGTCTGTGAAAGTACTGTAGTTACCCATTTCAAAGTTACCAAAAATTATAAATAATATTGCGAAATCATAAATAGCGACTTTTGCTACGACACAATAAAGTTCAATTAAGGCCGCACAGCGCTAATTACCTACAGTTATATTCTCCTAGAAGCTGCCTCTCTTTCTATTGCGTAACTCTTATCTTATACCTTCTGACTATGTTCCCTTTTAGGTACTGTACTTTTGTGAACAAATGACATTTCAAATAAACCTACGCTCGGTGTTTACTTAGTATTATTTTTTACAAACTATTTTTGGCTCAGTTCTTAACAAAACTTAGCGGGGGTGGGGTGGCGGGTTCGAAAAATTGGTACACGTCCGACCTCCAACGCGTTCCATCATCATCATCATCATTTCAGCTGAAAGACGTCCACTGCTGGACATAGGCCTCCCCCAAGCGTCGCCACATTGACCGGTCCCGTGCGTCAATTTGACAATATTACTGTATGGAAATAAGAAATATGGCTAACTAGTGAACTAAAGTATTAATTATGAAATGCAAAAATTATCGTAACACCGAATATTTAGTTTTAGATGTAAAAAAAGTATTTGGATAATTTCCAAGTGCCTTTTTTAGACTTATAACGGTTACAACCTCAAATTCAGTGTTTTAATTGCAATTCATTTTTAATACATTTATTTTTATTTGTCTGTTCTTATTTGCGCGCCATCTATTAGAAACTCGGGCGTAATCTCGAGAGTCTTGAGAGTTAATTGTTATAGGCGTCGTCGTTAGATGGCTTTCACGTCTATTGTGTAAATGTGTGCGTGCGTCACTCAAGGTCACTTAGCTCTAGTAATCCTCTTAAAAGTATGGACATTAAGTTCGTAAATGAATCAACCTTATTTCACACGATCAAGATCTCTCATAAAGATTACACTAACCACAACATTACTCCAAATAAAAGTTAGTATTTATAAAGAAATACGGGGATCACGCGAGATGGGATCATTTGAGGAAGCGGCCGGAGGTCGGGGGTCGCCGCGGATACGATACGTTTCTAGCTTCCCCAGACCCCCCCAGACCCCCACTGCTATGGTACTTATGCCTCACACACCAATAACGCCTTTTGGTTTTCGTTACATTGAACTTAGGATGTTATGCATCTGATTTAGAGTGAGTATTGAGTATGAATGTATAATTAATGGTTTTTGTAGAAGTATTTTTGCATACATACCTACCTAAACTCACGGTTTTTTCCAAGAGGAGGCAGACACTACAGAACGCCTGGTACTTCTTTCGCCTCGTCCACGTTCATACATCTGGGCATACACGCACGTCGGTTGCGAGTACCACGCACTTGACCTATTTAAGAAGTATTTTTATCAGAACTAAAATGGCCGAACCCAGTGACTTAAATGACACAAGACATCAGATACGGGAAATGATATATGAAGAGTTTCTAGATGTACCGGAAACTATTTTGGTAAAATAAAAACTTGGAAAAGCTTTTTGGCGATTTTTAACGAACAAAATATTTTTTTTTAGTATTTTCCTATCGTATTTCCACTCCTGGGTGTACACAGGACAGAGTGTATAGTCGTGAAATAAATATATATATGAGTGAAAAAGTTATCTGACAAAATCATTTTGCTAAACACAGAACGAACCGTACCTACCTAAATTCAGTTAGATCGAAGAGCAGCGAAGAGAATTTTATCTCATAACGGACAAAGGAAAATGTTCATACAGCTAATTAATAATGGTTAACCAGTGACAACCTTCTTTAAACAAAACTGGACGCTAAAAGCAAGATTAGCATAGAGTAGAAAACCGGGTTTTATCACAACACAGGTGTGTATCGTTCCGGTCTGCTTGTATTCTATCCGAAGCATTAACGTGTTAAGTTTATCGATGGCAATAATGCATCACAAGTAGTTGCTGCTACATCAGAATCTGCGATAGATCTTCTGAGTACTAAGTAAAGTAAAGAATCACATATTTCTATGGAAGAAATTAAATGTAAATAAAGATGATAAGAGGAAATCCGAATCCATAAGAGAAACGGGAAACGTTCTTTGGAAACTTTAGCTCTTTTTTATGTAAATATTTGTTTGGTCAAGTGTGAGTTGTCCATACAAATGGTGAAAGTGACCAATTTTTTTTTCATGCCGCTCGAATCTGTTTCGTTTGAGAATTTCATTGTTTGGAAAGAAAAAATCGAGACAGCAGAAGTTGGTCAAAGACAAAATAAAAATTTGATTATTTCAATGCCCTTTTTATATCTTATTTTGATTATGGAGGTTTTTTCTGTTTTCATGAATCTACATTTCCGAGTGTACCTGACATCTATTGGGTGGCAAAACTTTTTACTATACAGAATCTTCTAAAAGTATCTTGTAGTACTTTGACATAATTCGTCAGAAGCCTGATTTGGAGCATGGGTGATTTAAGTGACTTAGGTACCTTTTGAAGGCTTTGGGGAGGCCTTTGGCCAGCAGTGGGGCAGTATAGGTAAGGAAAAAAAAGGTACTTTTTGTTGCTTTCTAGAGAAAGGCTGCTTAGATTTAACTGCATGCAGTACAGTCACGAGCATTATGGATAAACTAACCTAAAATAATCAAACGCGATTTTCTGGTGGAATAACAACTTTGAGATAAGACCTATTTCATAATAATATTGGTTCAAAAATACTATGTTAGTAACAACATAAAATTTGCCGTCAATACAGGAGAAGAAAATCGCTTTTAAATGTTGCTAAGTTTTTACATAATTATTTATGTTCGAGATTGTTTCTATAGGTACCTATATAGCTTATCAATGTTACATTCCAACCTAAACTACTGAAATAGTAATAAAATTGCGGAATTTCACTTAGAAGAAGAAAAATAACAACATTCCTTATAAATATTTACATAAGCATTTGTTTGATATGCTTATTAACATTAAATACATGCAGTGATTGCGTAACAGCAGCGCATTAGAAAACTAAATCAACATTAAATCAAAATTAAATTCACACTCATTATATAAAACAAAGAAACAATATCTACTTACATTGAAATTGAAGTTAGTACTGTAAAACAGATATAATTTAATCTAGACCTAGGTGTTTCACTATCAAGGTCTAGACCAGACCCTGATAGTGAAACACATTCCTCTTTTCAATCACTTTCATCTGACTATTCTAAAACGTAAAAGGACTACAAGGTGTACATGTTGTCTAAACAAATGAAGCAATAATTTCTTTTGGGTTAGCTCGTTCCATCGTCGACCTCATCTCTGTCCTCAGAACTAGATTGAGGCCAAGAGTAAGAGTAGCCCATTTCATTTTAAAAAAAGCAATGGATTTTATGTCATTTCAATATGTTCAGTCAAACTGAAACGGACAAGTTGCGGATCAGCTGTCTGCGTCAGGATGGCTGGTTGCCTGTATCGGTTCGCGTCAGGCTGGTGACCAAAAATTGCTACTTATTTGCTACCTTTCAAAAAAATCCTGTTATTATTTTTACTTGAATAATTGCTACCTAATTGCTACCCTCACGAATTTCAATGTCCACCTTGTAACTTTAACGAGTAAAAAGTTGTGACCATTTGATTTTTTTACAGGGAATGGATTACAGTAGGAGAGCCGACTGCAAAGTTTCCAACCTACTTGATACCGCGATAAAATGCACAATGGGTTCTCATAAAAGTGATGCTAAGTCCGAATTTGATAGTCTGCCACGGCGGAACTTGCCGAAAGTAAAAAAAAAAACATTTTCGGTGCAAAAGGGGGCGTTACTTTACCCATCTGATACTGAAATAATAGTTATGACATCAGTTAGAAATTTACTGGTAGATACAGAAAAGCGAAATCTGTCAGTATTTTTTTTGCCGGAAGTGCTTGGCAGACGCTCTCAATGGTGACCCCATCGGGACCCCTAAATATACCCATCTGATACCAGCATGAAACCAATTCCAGTCGGTAGGTATGAATCCTCATTTCTGGAACATATAAGTCTGCCAACGCTTTTTCTGCCGAAACACCTTGACAGACGAGATTATGTAAGCAACATCCGTAGAACCCGTATTTTGGAATTGTACAGATTACGGACATTTTAATTACTGAAGGCTTATTGTATTGCATGTATAATCATTATGAAGGTCTGTGTTAGGTAGTAACTTATAAAAATATCTACAGGTGAGTTTTTTTCACTAGTAGTAGGTTTGGAGAATATTAGCAATTCTGGTTTAGCAGCTAGTTTAGTATATCCTCTTTAACGCGTTCCCGCAAAGTTTTGATTGTAATTATATCGACATGATACCTGGCTTAATCTTTAGGTATAGCCATAAAAAAAAACAGACGGTTAACGCCACCGCCCGCCATTTGCATTGCCGCTTGACTTGGTACTGGGAACTGTTTTGTTACAATGACAGAATGTTTGGTTGTTAGGAATGTCTGGGTGTTGCTTACCGACCTCCCTAGTGCCGTCAGCGTGGTTTGCTACGCTGACGACACGCTGGTGCTGACACAACGGAGGTCGCACGAGGCGGCGGCCGAATACATGACACGCGGGGTTGCGATAATCGTGGAGAGGATCCGGCAATTGGGTCTCGAGGTGGCATTGCACAAGTCCGAGTTCATGTGCTTTCATGGGCCTCGGAATGCGCCACCGTCGGGATCCGAGTATTTTCTGCCTTCACGCGGCTCTTGGCCAACCTGAGGTGGCCAAAGGCCTCCTGCCAGAGGCTCTACGCGGGGGTCGTTCGGTTCATGGCCCTTTACGGAGCCCCGGTGTGTTCTTTGAGGCGGCGAGCCGCCCACTACCTGAACGCGCTCCAAAAGGTGGTAGCCGTAAGGCTAGTCCTGGGGTACCGCACGATCTCCGGCGAGGCGGCGAGCCTCCTTGCCGGATTGTCGCCGTGGGCTCTGGAGGCGATAGTCCTCGCGCGCCTGCACGAATGGCGCGCGGAGGCACTAAGTCGGGGGGAAACTCCGCTGCCGCGGCAAATCGTCGCTCTGCGGACAGACCTCCGGCGCGATTTCATGGCGACATGGAGAGAGCAACTGTCGCAACCCAATGCAGGGCATGGCACTATAGTGGCTATAAGTCCCCTCTTTGAGGAGTGGCTAGAGAGGCGCCACGACGCCCTCACCTTCCGCCTTATGCAGGTCTTCACCGGACACGGTTGTTTCGGGCCGGACACGGTGGAGCATACCGTGGAGGTCTGCCCCGCTTGGGCGGAGCACCGCCGTGTCCTCGTAGCGGCGATTGGCGGCGGCGATCTCTCGCGTCCGGCCCTTGTTTAAGCCATGGTCCGGCCGAGAGAGAATGGGAAGCTGTCACCTCCTTCTGCGAAGCAGTCATGCTAGTGAAGGAGGTGGCGGGACGTTAGAGGGAAACAGCCTCACGACCCAGCCGCCGCGGGAAACGCCTCGGGCGTCGGGGGTCACGTGCTGGCTCCCGGCCACGGTAGGCGCGGGCACTGGCTGTGGACGGCGAGTAATGGACTAGCTCGCCGTCCGGCCGTCTTATGACGACAGGCCGTGTCGACAGCGCGTTCGTGTTCCACGCGCGCCTCAAAGAGATGTCAGCAACAGGGGTCTGCAAGGGCCGATGCCTGCCAGGGCTGCGGGACTGTTCGAAAGAGATACCGCGGCCCTGAAACACAAAGGGCAAAGAAGGAACATGGATGAGTTTTATTCAGCAGAAGTCTGACACTCCCTTCCGCTCCGCCCAGAGAAGGGGGTCATTCGATGACTTCCCATCCGAAAAAAATAAAATAAAAAGTGTCATTTCGATATAATTACTATCAAAACTTACGGGAACGCGATAAAGAGGATATACCAAACTAGTTGCTAAACCAGAATTGCTAATATTAAAAACAGCTAGTGAAAAAAAAACTCACCTGTAGATATTTTTATCACTTACTACCTAACATATACCTTCCAAAGTACCTAGGTGTCACGTTGGACAGAGCCTTAACGTATAATATCGGGCTGCCTAAAACCGACTCCTCTCAATAAGCTGTACTCGCAAGTAGGTATCGCACCACCTGCTGTACGAAGGGGTGTCGCATGCGCGCTGGAAAAAAAGAACCAAGAATATTATTCCCGACATCCCCTCTACGACCACATACCTAACCCGGGAAGACTAAAAAGCTGTAAAATCTTCTTACGCTCCACTCAGGCAATCCAAAACAGGCCACCCAAAGTACGCGGTAAGTTATGGCAAGAGAAGTGTCCACCACCCCACGACTTCTTAAAGCTCCAAGAACACCTGGCTCCCGGCAGTGAACTACAGTGGCCTATTTGGAAAGCTCTGAATCGACTGCGTACCTAATTAGGCCGCTGCAAACATAATTTGGCAAAATTGGTTTATTACTGGTCCCTCCAACACCTAGTGCGAGTGCGGCGCTCCGGATCAAACTATGCCCCACCTGCTGGAGTGTCCCAGGTGTCTCTTGACGACCTGAATAGCGCCTCTGCCGCTGCAATAAACGTGGCCACCTACTGGGCCCAAACCGTCTAATATGGAAGGAACATCGATACGATAAGAAGAAGAAGAAGAAGACAGACCTTCATAATGATTATACATGCAATACAATAAGCCTTCAGTAATCAAAAAGTCCGTAATCTGTACAATTCCAAAATACGGGTTCTACGGATGTTGCTTACATAATCTCGTCTGTCAAGGTGTTTCGGCAGAAAAAGCGTTGGCAGACTTATATGTTCCAGAAATGAGGATTCATACCTACCGACTGGAATTGGTTTCATGCTGGTATCAGATGGGTATATTTAGGGGTCCCGATGGGGTCACCATTGAGAGCGTCTGCCAAGCACTTCCGGCAAAAAAAATACTGACAGATTTCGCTTTTCTGTATCTACCAGTAAATTTCTAACTGATGTCATAACTATTATTTCAGTATCAGATGGGTAAAGTAACGCCCCCTTTTTCGCACCGAAAATGTTTTTTTTTTTTACTTTCGGCAAGTTCCGCCGTGGCAGACTATCAAATTCGGACTTAGCATCACTTTTATGAGAACCCATTGTGCATTTTATCGCGGTATCAAGTAGGTTGGAAATTTTGCAGTCGGCTCTCCTACTGTAATCCATTCCCTGTAAAAAAATCAAATGGTCACAACTTTTTACTCGTTAAAGTTACAAGGTGGACATTGAAATACGTGAGGGTAGCAATTAGGTAGCAATTATTCAAGTAAAAATAATAACACGAATTTGAATAGTTCACACAAACGGAGGGTTGACCAGCCATCCTGATATCAGAATGGCTGCCATCCTGATATCAGAATGGCTGGTCATATTGAAGTCCCATTATTTTGTTTCCAAGTTAGGTAGCAATTAATTGACTATAGGTAGTAAAAGGTAACAAATAGGTAGCAATTTTTGGTCACCAGCCTGACGCGAACCGATACAGGCAACCAACCATCCTGACGCAGACGATCAGCTGTGGACTTGGACAGTTTCTTTTTTTTTAGAAAATCCTGCCACACTCTTCCCAAAGCACTGCAACTCCTGAAAGCCAGAATCAATAGTAGCGACCACCAGAAAAGCGCCGAGACAATGAGGCTTGACGAAGTCCAATAGAAACAATTTTAACTGTCTTGGATCCCGCACCGAAATTAATCAGAAAAGAATAGCGAAAACATAATTTCCACTTGTTTTGTTCTGTCTCCTGCTGCCATGGAGGTATCCATGGCAGCAGGAGACAGAACAAAACAAGGCCAATAGGCACAAAGGGACGTTGAAAACTGGGATTTGGACAGATATTTCAGTATAATCATTATGATGGTTGCAGGGATCCGCTGGATGCGAGTCGCACGGGACCGGTCAATGTGGCGACACTTGGGGGAGGCCTATGTCCAGCAATGGACGTTCTTCGGCTGAAATGATGATGAATGATGAATCATCACGACTCAGTCAGTAGTGATGACCTAGTGGTTTGACCGTCGGGCTGCCAAGTCACAGGTCTCGAGTTCGAATCCAAGACACGCAGCTCTGATTTTTCGGCTTCATGTGCATATTGTATAATTATTACTTTCTTCGGTGAAGGAAAATATCGTGAGGAAACTAAACCAGTATGGCTGAGAGATATTTCTCAAATCAAATCAAATCAAATCATTTTATTTGCATAATATGGGTTTTTCAGGAGATGTTACATTGTTTGTTGTTTCACCATACTCAGCCTATATATAAGCATGCAAAATTTGGTTAATCTTACACTTATGTTAAAGTTCTTCAATTGCATTAGATTAGTCATAAGATTAAAATTAAATTAAAATGAATTTAGATTATTAGGTATACATATTTAAAATACAATGATGGTGAGTTTTACATTACATTACATTTACATTTATACTTTACATTTGTCTGTCTTCATCATTCATAAATTCGCTTAAAGTATAATATGCTTTATCTATGAGAAAACAGTGTAGTTTCTTCTTGAATAGCCTAACCTGATTGATATTTCGGATGTTTAGGGGTATATTGTTATAAAGTTTTGGTCCCATACAAACAAAACTTTTGTATAAGAGCGCTGTTTTGGAATGTAGAACGCACAGCTGGTCTGCATGACGACGCCTTGTACGGTACTCAAATAATTCTGGGTGTGATTTAATAAATGCTGCAGTTTCATATATATAGATACAGGGCAGAGTCAGTATTTTTAGTTTTCTAAAATAAGGTTTGCATGAATCAGTTTGTATTAAGTTGCATATAGCCCTAATGCATCTCTTTTGCGCTCTAAACGCACGTTCCAATTCAGTGGAGTTTCCCCAAAAAATAACTCCATATCTGAGAGTAGACGATACATAACCATGGTACGCTGTCATCACAGTTGTTATATCAACGATTTTTCTGAGATTACGCAGCGCAAAGGAATATCTATTTAGTTTATTACATAAGAACTCTATTTGCTGTTTCCATGTCATTTTGTTGTCTAGATATAATCCTAGAAACTTAGTTGATTCTACTACTTCTATTGATTGGTTATCATAATTTATGTTTAAATTTTCTAGCGGAAGTCTTTGTCTAAAGTTTATAGCTTTAGTTTTACTGACATTAATTTTTAAATTGTTTCTTGTTAGCCAGTCAATTACATTTTTTAAAGTCAAATTTATTTTGTCATTAATGTCATCCTTATTATAAGCGTCAAAAAGGATAGTACTGTCGTCAGCAAAAAGAGTCATAGGATTGTTAGTAACAGTTGGAAAGTCATTAATATATATTAGGAACATAGGTGCTCCAAGCACACTGCCCTGTGGCACGCCATATTTAACATATCTCATGTCTCATCTCAATGGCTATAAAGTCAAGTCTGACACCAGGTTAGGCACTATAACCACACAGGTCTGGGTGTTCAGATTGAGGTAGATTATTTATGATGTCTTGGCGGTTTTCATGCCACCTAATTCTTGTATCAGAGAGATAAGCCTAGTCGACACACTTTAGTACAAAGGCTGCGTACTCACTGATTGTTTGTTAAGACCTAGTCTAATATTTGAAGCCAATGTACTATTGAACACACTTAAGCCTAAGCTCTGTTTTATTGTTATTTTTAATTGTACACATTAACAGGGCCACTATATGGCAAGGATAGCTTATGTACCTTATCCTTACCCTGTTAGAAGCTTTTATGGTGTAAGGTTATAAGGTGAAATTGTATTGGAATTTCAAAAAAAGTTTCAGGAAGTTTAAGAAAAGTTCTATAACTTTTATTTATTTATTTGTAACTAGCGACCCGCCTTTGCTTCGCACAGCGCCACCTATAGGGTTTATAACTATATTTAATGTAGCCTATATTTTAAGTTATGCATGTAGCAGTAGAGCGGTGAAAACTGCGTTCAAATCCATGCAGTAGTTTTTGCGTGATGCGCGTACAAACATACAGACAGAAAGACAGACAAAAATTCTTAAAACTGTTGTTTTGGCTTCTGTTTGCTCTAATAATGATCCCCATTTATTTTTTTCCAATATCTTCAATGTACAAACAACGGCCTGTTACAATTTTATTATATGTACTATATAGATACTGTCTTAGACACATTGTGTTTGTTTAGTACCATTAAACTAGAAATAGAAAAACTGTATACGGAGAACTTCAGAGAAAATCATAGAGGTTAATGGTTATCGTTGTAAGTACCTAACTAACTATTTCAAGCTTAAAGAATATAAGTAATGTTATACGCAGACAAATACGTATTTATTACAAGAGAATCTCGAGTGAGTTTAAAGCTTTAAGATAATGAACATCGCACGTTATCTTGTATTTAGTAACGGCACGCAAATGAGGCGCACCCTGTATCACGTTGTTATTTAAGCACGCTTGCTTTTCATCATTTTAAACTCGTTAGATAAATATTCTAAGTTTGAAATCTAACCTAGAAAGAAATATTGAGAAAAAATTAATAGTCTTTATCGTACCCTTTTTCTGAGAAATCAATATTTTGATTTGTCAGCTTTTGGTTAATAAATAATTGTTTTAAGCTTTCACGGTTTACAACTAAACTTATACTGTCACTTACAGGATATTTTCCGTGATTGTTCATTATTTTGAGCTCCCGATATTTCGACGCTGTTGCAAGCGCAATGATCGCGAGTTGACATCGCGAAATAATGTACAATCACGGAAGATATCCCGTAAGTGACAGTATAAGTTTAATAAATAATTATTTCAGACTGTCTTATTTACTATTGAGGTAAAAATAATCTGACACTAATAAAGACAAAAAGTAAGATTTTCACGGAATTGACAGTAGAGTACATACTAAATAATCTCCAAGTTCTAGTGCTTTCTACTTTAATTTTGAAATTAATAATATTTTCCTACAGTTAATATTGACATGCGATCTGAGCAGAGGCGCGAGCGAACTTTCCTTTGGATGCAATTATTATGCAAAACGATTAACATCTTAACAAGTGGGAAGTGTTCTAACCGACACCTCTATCGATCGATACCGGTACCGACCAATAATGAACAGAATACCGATGTAATACTACCCTGGAATATGTACTCGACACATTTCCTATGGACTAAGATCTCATGAACACTAGACCTACATAATTTTATAAAAACTGATGTTTAGGGTTCCACACCTCAGTTGGCATAAACTGAACTCTTATATGATCACTTTGTTGTCAGTCTGTCAAGTCCCTTTTTCTTAGGATTGCGTAGAAATATCAAGCTCTACTCAAATACTCAGGTCTTCTACTCCTTAGAGCAGTTAAAAAATCAAAGTTGTAAGTCAACGCGATCAAAAGATATGACCGATACTGCTGTCGCATATTTTGCGATTTCACTAGATAATCAAAACCTTAAGTAGTGCTTTCTTTTTACTGCCGTTGACCTAGATTACCTTACAATAGGTAAGAACAATTGGAAATCATGAAAAGTCGGTCGTGGTGACTTTAGCAGATATCAGGTAACAAAGGTGGTCCCTCTACTAATAAGGGCATTTCTGAAAAAAAAAGACGTTTTTAATTATTTGACAGCCCCTTGTCGGTCACTACGAATTAATTTTCTAGGGTTCTTTATTCAGTCGTAGGGATATTCAATAGCTCTGGGTTAAAAAATCCAAAAACCGTGTAACTTTACAAAATAATTCTGAGAAGTAGAGAATTCCAGGGAATAAATTATCCTTTTGTTATAGGATCTTAGGTACCGATATGTTGACTGTGAAAAGAAGCTGTGTTAATTAATGGAACATTTTCATGGAATGGGTTCTGAATGATTTATTCCTGTAAAAGGTTTAAAGCTTCTTGTTATTCTATGTTCTCTTCATGAGGAAAATTAACAGTCTGAAACATTGAGAAAAAATCATCAAAAAAAATCAGAGCGCTACAGTATTTAGATATAGATAGTGTAGTGTGTGTGAGTGTGTATGTATGTGACATGTGTGTTTTTGGTGTGTGTTGTGTGTGTGTTTAGTTTTTATTAGTCTTTAAATTGTTTTCCTGAAAGTATTCGGAAAATTTAAATACCAACAACTGATTGACTGCCTCGTTAACTAGTGGTTGCAATTACGACTGCTGAGCATGAGATCTTGGGTTCGATTCCCGTGTCGGGCAAATTGTTATAGGGTTTTTCCATCAGGAATTTAAAAGTAGCAGCCACAGAGTCTGGATTTGTGCTCGGTTGATGGCAATAGGCTCGCCCTTAATACTTAAACATAACTGGTGTAATTTAGATGTACTACTAGGTACCTACCTATGCCTCTGCCTAATCCTTGAATGATTACAGGCGTGATGTGATGTTATGTTTAACATCAACAACAACTGAAAAAAGTAAAGAAGAAGAAAAAGAAGTGAAGAAAAGACCATTTATCTTATTTTCAAATCGGCCAACACTGTGTGTGTGTTCCTGAGCCACTTCAAATGTTTCCGACTTATACTGAAGAAAAAAAAAACAAAATGCACCTCCACATGTCACCACCAGTCGTACCAGTCGACCAGTCGTACCTCTTCCCACTAGCCGCCAGACCCTACTAAAATATAAGCCAGCTCCGAAAACCTGAGAGAATTATATATCAGACAAAGCCTTGCAAGACGTAGTTTATAGCAAAATATCAGTAACACAAGGAGTATCGATTGATATAGCTGACGCGAGCGCTCACAGTGATCTATTTCATAAAGTACGTGCATGTGTACAAAGGTTCTCCTGTCCATGTGTGAGTGTGCTCGTTAATCATAATTTCGCATGTTTGTTCGTGTGTATGTTGGTTCATATTATTATGTTTTGGGGATAAGAAATTAGTTAGTGGACATTAAACTTGGTTATAGTTCGATGGACCAGTCTTGGTACTGGCGTTTACAAACTATCAACAACTTAAGAGCGATTTTCTGTCTACATACATTTTTTTGTGTTTACATACATTACAGCCTCTTGGAAAGCCTGAAAAAATGTTAATCGTTGAAATGATTACCTACTGCTACTGTTACCTTCAGGCCAGCCATTTTACCCCCAGGGCTGGCCTGCATGAGAAAATTCACCAAAGCTATCAAAATCAATCAAGTCCGAGGTAATTAATAATAATTTAAGACTATTCTCTAGGATTTACATAGCTCGCAATCGATTACAAATGTACCTCCATATTAATAAACCAGAGATAGAATAATTTATGATTGGATTAATACATATTATTAGTGTAACTTTACTCGGCAGAGTTCTGATTGGCCCTTCACAGTGCGAGTTCCTCACAAAGTATCAACCACGCCGGTCGTCGTACACGAAACTTGGTAAGAAGCATTAAGGGCTCGCACATCGTAGGGACTGACCCGTCATGAAATTTAAATCTAGATCAATAACCGCGCTTATATCATTGTCTTCATTAGAGATAATTGGGTTCGCTCCCCATCGGCCGCAACTTTGTTTGTTCGTCGATAACTTGAGACGAATTTCTTGAACATTAACCTACCTACGTCATATAGGTTAGGCAGTCGTTAGCCGAAATGGACGTTACCATCTGTTTATAATTTGGTAAAGGAAGGTACGCGAGGATCAAAGTGATTGGGCGGAGTAGATCTATTGTGTTTGGCACCTGTCACTACTATAGATAGTTACTGAAAAATAATAAAAATATTATTTAATAATTTGCTCAATAATTCGATGCTTTGTTCATTAACAGTGAATGCATTTGTAAAGTTATGATAATTTTCATAAATATTTCTATTCACTGAATATTCACTGTACACGTGTAATTTCACAATTTTTACGATTTGTATCAAATGTAGGTTGTAAAGAAACCTATATTAGAGCCTATTACCATAAAGCTTGGTAATTGTATTTCGTCTAAGTTGCTTCGAGACTGGTGTGTGGGTAACGCCGTCATTTGCGTCTCATATGTTTGTACACGGCGCGCAAACACGATTACCTGAAATTAGGTTAGTACGTTTTATGTTATTTACACTATCATGAGCGTCCCTTGGTTTTCGTTCATTTTAAATTATTATTACAGCTTTTAATATGGTTGTTGCGAGTTAGGTAGGTACCTAATTGACATTATAAATAACGTGGGGTTTAGTTTATTTGTAACATTATTTATATTCAACGCTATTTATTCTCACTTTTTAATTGCTTCTGGTTTTTCTATGAATCCTTAATCAAGACTGGTAGTATGGGTACCTGTTCCAATATTTCTTTTTTGACTGCTATACTATACTACTATTATGTGTACACCTAACTAAAAATCCTATTAAAACATTGTTCTCACTAATTAACACGATAACATTGTTAATTCTTTTTATTGCAGATATAAAATCCATTTCCAGGTTGTACATTCTCGTTTAGCTTCGAACGTGTTGGTGTGAAAAAGCTGATTGGATCACCTTGAAATATTGCGATTCTTTTCCATTACTCCTTGTTTTTTAAACAACCGAGCACCCCTTAAGATACACACTGTATAAGCGCCAATGTTTGAACACTCTCGCATCGATTTCGACTCGATCGCTTTCTAATCCCCATTTTCTCGATGCCATTACGATTTTTCGAGCGCTCACCTCACTCCATATTTCCGTGCATATCTCGACGATTCGCAGATCCATTATTTTTTATGGCTGGAGTACACGATGCTTAGTAGGAGTATCGCCCCTGCCTACCGAGTGTTAACGTCTCGGTACACTTTGGTTAGGGGGTGACAATGAACTTACGCTGAAAAATGCTAATATTTACGAGTTGCGAGTTCGTAATAAACAATCTGAAAAGTTTTGTGACCACAAAATTACAGCAAGCAATAAATAGGTAGGTAAGTAGGTATTATTATAGAATGTGACGAAGCGGTATAAGAGTAAAATATAAAAATTGTCTAAGAAGTTGGTAGACAACTTTTAATATATGATACTTTTACACCATGTTAAAATGTTTCCCAACACTTTCAACTTACGAAGAAATGGACTGCTCTTTCGTGAGTCAATAAACATGAAGTCTAGCAAACCCATTAGTAAAATATATCCTGGAGAGTTCCCTATACTTTCTAATGTATTGACGCCTGGTTCCACAATTTGCTGGCTATTTGCATCAACTTTCAGTGAATGAGAAGGACATGACCAATTTAGGAATTATTTAGAAAATATGTTCAGTCAGGTATAGTAAGTGGAGTGTAAAACCGCCTAATCAGTTATTTTTCTCACCGTCTAGTCACCCCAGCGTAAGTAAGTCCCGACTCAGCCATTCCACTCCATACATTTTATCGACAAACGTCAGTGACGCTGCGTGACACTTATGTAAATATTTAAATACGATCCAGTACAAGCTATGAATATTTTAAACTCTAAGTAAACCACTCGGCTTTGTATTTCCACAAAGATATTCACACGCCAATGAAAGAAAATCTATTACTATTTCGTATGCAATAGGGTTGAGAATTGTGCATGAGATCGGTAAACGACGGTTGCTTTTATTTTATATCTATGCATAAAGCGATTTGATAAGTGCTGGCAAATTGGGGATCGATATTAAAGTGACGAGTTATGCTGATTGGATTTTTTCAAGTGGTTCCGAGGGGACGGTGAATAATTGAGTGCGATTTAGTTTTAGCGAACAAAAAATGGTTTTCGAATTAAATTCCGGATGAATAATTACTTCAATTTCTAATTTTATTCAAACCACCATTTAGTAAGCCACTTCCTACTTTTAACTTTGTTTTATGGTATTGTAATTCTAATTAAAGTTCTCCATAACGCCTAACAGTTTGATCGTCAGTGTAGGTAGACCTCATTGCTATAACAAAACTAATAGGAACTTATTTTTTCAGTGACGTGACTGTCGCGGTCGGTGAGAGCGGAGATCAAACTCTATGGTATATTTTAACCAAAAAACAACACGATTTTCCCAATGAGCATTAAAATTAAAAAGCCAAGAGCATTTCTAACGCGCGGCATCAGCAAGGAGCGATTCGTGCTGGTATCAATTGATCACGCAGATCGTCCTCGATACTACTCGATACCCGCTACTCGATACCATTCACACAATCTCGGAGGGATCTATTCGAGTACCACTCGTCTAGCTTTCCGGTTCTCATTCTTTTGTTGGCAGCACTCGGTCGGTGTGGCCACTCGATACCCGAGGATGTCTTTGTTATAATGTCGCTTTGATAAAAGGGGCGGAGAATTAGTTGTGTTTCTAATAAAATTAGCTTTTGCTAAGTTTTGACGTTACATGGATAATGGAAGCAAAGTACACTGAAAACAAAAAAAGCTTGTTTGCAGAAAAAATAATGAAATTTGATTGAACTCATAATTTCGGGAATCAAAATTAAAAGAAATGATTTTATGTTTATTAGTTCTTATTATGTAGGATAGAGCAGCGAAAAATTATTTTAGTGTACTTGCATCCCACTATGGACCTAGTCCAAACTAAGATAAACACAATAAGCCGGCAGCAGCGTCATATAGTCATTATCATATTGGTCTCGATCGACAGGACGCCTCATAATTATTATGCGTTACGTTGGGGGTTTCACCAAAATAGAATCAATAAATAAAAAAAACTGTTTCAGAAACATCTAAGTACCTTAAATAACCTATAAGCCTTAAGGTCTATGTAACAGTACTCGCAGCAAGTGAAATGTAAAAGAATTTTTTAAAAGCCACTACCCCCAGGTGGCGACTGGGTGAATACAAAGTGTGCAAGGCGGCGATCCGCCTTCGCTCCTGTTACATATCGCTATGACGATTATGATATTTGGGTCAATAGAGAACGAGATAGTTGAAATATGGTCAGTTGGCCCAGTTGGATATTGGATTAGAATTTGATTGATGCCTATTATTTATTATGCAGGAGTTTTTTTTACCAGTAATTTTAAAAGTAACCACATAACTTAGGAAGCTTTGCTAAAGAACGTGAAATAAAAAGTTTCTTCCAATCAAAAAACTGATCTCGTTTGCCCTTTCTGCAAGTACCTATACCAAGTAAGAGACCAATATAAATAGACAGAGACCAATTTCTTTTATTGCAATCCCACAATGTTTATAACACAAGCAACCTAACTCCGTAATAGCAACCCATGGCTTTCCGAACACGGGATAGACGAGTTTGGGCGGGCGAATGGCATTGATCATAATATCGACGGAGGCTTACAGGAGTGATAAATGGACGACCGCAGCGTCACTGGCGGGATGACGGCGCCGCCATATTTAAATCGCTCCTGTCACATCCGCATATCGCATAGGTGGTGGTGGTTAATATGCTGGGAAATTGCAAGATAGCGATTTTAGACTTTTCGAAGTTATGATTAGGATGTGTTTTTGAAATTAGGAACATATCTGTTCAAGCCTTTCAAGGTAAGGAAAATGAACTTCAAAGATCAGCATCTTGGAAAAGTAAGTGGTCAATTTGTACCGAAATGGGTATTTTTTCCATGAAGATTTCAGAGGTTTAGAACTGTTGCCAAAATGATACGCAAAGAACTGAAAATATATATTTATGAAAGCTCTACAGAAGCTAAGAATGAACACATAAATTATCTCAATAAAGGTACAAAATTCATGATTGATTTCTAGGATTTCAGAGGTTTAGAACTGTTGCCAAAATGATGCGCAAAGAACTGAAAATATTTTATGAAAGCTCTACAGAAGCTTAGAATGAACACATAAATTATCTCAATAAAGGTACAAAATTCATGATTGATTTCTAGGATTTCAGAGGTTTAGAACTGTTGCCAAAATGATACGCAAAGAACTGAAAATATATTTTATGAAAGCTCTACAGAAGCTTAGAATGAACACATAAATTATCTCAATAAAGGTACAAAATTCATGATTGATTTCTAGGATTTCAGAGGTTTAGAACTGTTGCCAAAATGATACGCAAAGAACTGAAAATATATTTTTATGAAAGCTCTACAGAAGCTTAGAATGAACAAATAAATTATCTCAATATAGGTACAAAATTCATGATTGATTTCTAATATTGGAATTATATGGTTAGCTATTCCATTTACACTTGATGCACTTAAAGCCAAAACCGACGAATGTATCCACAACGCAAAATCAACGAACCAAATAGGAAATTAAAATCATCAATCAAACTAAAAAATACAAAAGCCCCGTTTCCCATTGTCGCCGATATGTTTGCGCAAAAACGACTTTGTCGCATCACAGTCAAAGTAATAAAAAATCTATACAGAGACATGGACCTCGCTGGAAACGATACGAATACGACAACGTTCGAGGCTTTTTAATTCAATTGAGCTACCATTGCAAACACACTTAGCTTACTTGAAAAGAAATTACGACATAGTGTAGTAAATCTGCCAGTATAAAAATAGGCATTTTAACTCAAATTAAAATTATTTTGAGAAAAGCTGAGTCAAAATGTAATAAAAAGCAATACTTTCATTCATAAAAAGAAACTTCATTCATTGTTTACTTCCTCATTCACTCTGTTCCAAATTCAATTCTAATATTTCCAATCTAAATAAGAATTAAACCATGAACGATAGGTCCCATTGAAAATCGGTCCATTTGTTTATTCGTTACGGTTCGGATGAAACTTACGAAAGTTATCGATTTTGCGCATTGTAATTTCATGGAATATTAATAGTTATTTGTTTAAATGGCTTTATGGTGGGGTTTTGGGCTGTCATTTGGATCTTCAATGGTTTTTAGTAATTCCCATAGATTTCAAACTCAAGTTATTGATTAAACTTTGTCGTCTTCTAATCTAGCGTAACTGATGTAGAACAGTTATTTTTATGAATGACACAGCTTTGATATTGGATGAGGTATCTAACCTCATCGAATTAGGTACCCATTAACAATAAGTTAGGTAACTGTTATTTTTTATCAAAGGAGAATTAAATTAATGAAAATAATTTAATTACAATGGGTTAGCTAGATAAGAAAAGTCTCTTTAGATAGATAGAAAAAAAAAACTATTTATTACTAGCTTTTGCCCGCGGCTTCGCTGGCGCCCTAATCACCTAGACGGTGTCAAATATACTTTACGACCCAATCTCATACCTACCAAATATACATAAAATAATTAATAAAAATCGGTCGAGCCGTTTCGGAAGAGTGCGACCACAAACACCGTGACACGAGATTTTTATATAATAATATATAGATTACATAGGATGTCACAATGGGCGTTCTTTTCGCTAAAAAGAAGTAATTATATATTATGTAGGTATTTAATGTAATTTGTGAATCAATTTTAATCCAACTTAAACTGACAGCTTTCGGCCAACACATTCCAGTTACCCTAACTCCTTGTAAAAAGAGCTCGGGGCTTTGTGATAGGACACGTAATACGCTCACAATTGGTTATTGCGCTGCAATGACTCTGCGGTTTGCCCAGCAATGATGACAGCTCCAAGGAAAGGTTCGCCAATTTTTTACACACGCTTTTTGGACTATGTTGAATTGCTGATATTTTTAAACGACTGTCAATAGTTTTGGTCGATTGTGTCAGCAATAATAACAAGTTTTTGTTGCTGTCCAGTGATGTCATTCGTAACAATCACGTTGGTATTGATATATTTCTTTTGGTTCTGAAGAGGGCATTGTCATGGTTCGACTTTATGAAGAAGAAAAAACTAAATGCCTACTGTTATTTGACTAACGAGGTATTTTTTGTAGCGGTTGGTAATTCATCCAGTTCTTATCACAATTACCATTTATATTTGACCAGCGTTATTCAAACAAATAGCCTTATTTTCCTTTCAGCTAAGTTTCGTGATTACTTCGTTAATTACTCGCCTCTGACCAAAATAAATATTTTAAAATATGACTTAGATAAGTGGTTTAGTTTTGATTTAAAGTGAAAGCTTGAAATTTGATTAATAGTAAACAGAAACGCGAGATTTCAGTCGCGATGTCGAGTCATCGCGCAACAGAATTCTTGAAGACATTAAAATGGTTGCGAACGCTAGAGGAGTACCGCGGGAACTTGGCTCAGAGAATAAATTGGCTACTGAAACTTGCTTCGTTTATTACAAAGATTTAGAAAAAAAATAGTCTCTCATCAATATTTTTAAGATATCTTGAATGTTAATAATAGTATGTTAAAAACGGCGACGAATAATTTTATACGTTTTATGACAAGTAAAATCATAGAATTTAGCGGAATTTTTGTTTTGTTTTTTTGCAATGAAATTATCAAAAAAATAAAAACCTACTTACCCGTAAAAGTAGCCAAAATAAATAATTTCGTGAAACAGTACACCGTAGTCGTGCGCCACCATAGGCCGAGTTCTTTCAGGGAGCAAGGGTTCGCAATCCTCAATGATTCAACACTTTCCATTGAAAACTTTATTCGAAGATTACTCCGTTGTATAAATGTAATAAGCTTTGCAGTGACGAGATTAGACCCCGAATTTCACTCAGACATTAATGACATTTTCTGTGGCAACGCGGGGGAGGCCTTGTTTATGTTAAGACAATCGTTCTGAAAGTCATTTTGTTGCGGAAAAATACACGCACAAATATCGCATGTATTGTATTGTACGTGTTTATTTTTGGTTAAATTTGTCAAGTATTGTGTAATTCTTCTTGCTACATTTATTCTTTGCTGTTATGTTTCTTGTTTTAGACAATATTAAATAGCGTTGTGTTCATGAATCATGATTCTGAATAATTTGTAGATAAGTCGTACGAAGAACTATTAGAGTTCTTGAAAAAAATATTGAAATTACTTTGAACATCCTTTAACGACATCATCATCTTCCTTGTCGGTTAAAAGATGATCAATTAACGGGACATGATTACCAAAAAAAAAATTTTTTAATGAATTGTTCTGCTGTTATCGTAATTATGTAGATTATGCATTACAGGAACCAGTCGGTAGAATGTTTCCAGTCGACCGATTTTCTTATTATTTAGGTGCAAATTTTAATGTCATTAAAGAGATTATTACAGTGCAACAAAAACACAAAAAATGGAGATTTGTACGATATATCGAAACTCATTCGCCGGTATATCGGGCGTGCATGAAATTTACATGGAATTTTGTGCTTGTAATAAAGAATGATGAATTGGATACGCATTGGTAATTATGGCCAACGGTGAGCGGGCGAGCCAATATTAAATTGCAAAATTCAATAATTTTATTATATGACTGTAGTTTTTAATGGTTTCAGTATAATGTGCATTAAATTATACAGACTAAAATATAGATATAGTTGGTTGACAATTTTGGGGAGTAAAATCGAATAGCTTTTTCTTTCAGCGTGAATTTTGTTTCATGTTTGCCTATATTATTTTTTATAGTTCATGAATAGAATAAAAAAATATATCGCTTACTTAGATATCTATTCTGCTATTCTTTATATTGTATCGACAGTTGGTACCAGCATTTCTTATAATTTTTAGGAAAAATAACGTATGTTAGTAATCATTGTAATTATATAGTTACTTGCAAAATAGTATTTTCGCAACATATGGAGTAGCAACATGTACATACATATGTATGTTGCAGAAAACTAATAGTTTTTTGTGTAAGTAATTGGATTTCATTGGCGCGCTGATTTACCGAGCCGTTGTGACGCATGGATGTTTGTCACGAGACCATTTCGCCGCCGCGATTATTTGCCCTACATCAAAAAATGTTTTTTTCCCGTATTTTTCATTTCCTTAGCAGGTTAGTTTTCATGTATAATTTTTCGTAATATTTTTTTTTTGTTTTGATTTATTATTATTGTATCCATGTTTACTTACCAACAATTAGATTGATCTCAATATTAGTTTGTTTGTTAACAAGTATTTAGTAGAAATTTGGCAAGGAGATAGATTATATACTGGAAAAAAAAATAGGCATTTTTTTCACACATACACACCACGCGAAGCAAGTCGCGAGGAACAGCTAGTATTAGTATAAAGAATAAAATTTTCACTTTACACATACTTTGACGGATGCCTAGCTCACTTTTCTCTATTCTAATTTTGAAATACTGTTTAGTTGTTTTTTTTTCTTTCTTATTTATAACGTGCCAGACATTCTTCTTAAATTACCATAAAGGTTACGTCTCTACAATACAAAAGTGAGTATGTAAGCCTTTCACGGCAAGTTTAATTTGCAATCATTTATTCGTTTTATTTCTTGTTGGAGCCGTCTTCCTAATTCCCATCGAGCGTCCGGTATCAAAAACTACTTAGCTCCTTTATATATGAAAGCGATTTTTCATCTTTTTTCGTGTTATTTGATCGGCACAGTCAGTTATTTGAGATAACAATGCTTTAAGGAGAATGTTGTTTTGAAAGTTGAACTGTTATGTTATTTATTGCTAACTTAATAAGGTTTTAAACTAAAAAAAGGGAAATGCTTTCTTTTGTTTATTAGTTTTAATCGAAATATTAAATAATGTAAGTACGCTGTAATATGAGCCTTATAAAAATGAATAAAAATGCTTTTTGTCCTTAAAAAAAAACATTTACTCTAGAAAATGTCGTTGTCTCTCAAAAGAAAAATCCAGAAAGATGTGTCGTTTGTATTTTGATACAAACGACAACTACAAAAAGTAAGAACAATCTTGAGGTGTTAAGGAGTTTCCTTCCTTCAGAACTTGGTGATTTTCGGTAATTAAATAATGGACACAGCTTCCTCTTAATCGACTTTACATTCGTAAACGATAACATAAGCGAATTTATTCGGCGAACGCGAATTAAAGTAAAATGGCAGCACGCTCCGGGCAAATAATAATGTGTATTACAATCATTAAGTATAAATAATCTTTCAACCAAATTCGTATCATTTAATTTGCCACCTATTTTAATGTTCTTTGCAAAATATGCTTTGATTTATGAGCTTTAAAATAAAAATCTGTAATTATGTTTATTAATGACATCAAAAGTCAGTATTTTTCATCATCATGGTCATGGACAACGCTTCTACTGTTGGCGATCCTTTAACAAACGTGAAAATACACTGATGTATTGTATCTATCATAAACAATCAAGAGAAAGTTATTTTCAACCTCTTTTAGCCTCTTCTAGGCACCTTTCAGCCCACATGGGTGTGCTCTTTACCTCCAAAAGTTTTTAATAAAACCGAAATTAAAAACATAATAATACCAATTCAAGTAAATGATAATTAGACATGTTGTTACATTGTACGCTCACATAATAACAGCCGTTACGTCGAAACCACACGAGTTCCCATAATAAACAATTAGAGTATTTAATTGCCTAGCACATCGCAGCATAGGTTCCAATCCATCAGGGTGAGCCGTCGGCAAGGAAACCTCGTTAGAAAGGGTATCCCGATGCATGTTTTAAAATAATCAGCTTTCGTGTTAATTCTTAATTTACTGCTTCGATGGTGGCAGCACGATAATTCGATTGAGCGCCGATGCTCTGCTCGGGGCAAAAAGTCGCTGGACGATATACTGGTACACTCTCCTTACTGTATCAGCTAAGCAACTAGTTTATGCTGTTTAATTTTCTGCCATGTCGTATTTATTTATAATTTTCTGAGAAGGTAAATAAGAGGAATGCAAGAAAATCATGGAATTTTGAATGTTATCTGAAAAATACATCTACCTGGCAGAAAAAAATTAGGCCGAACAGTATGGGTACAGAGTAATAAAAATAGTTTTATTTTTTTAGAATAGCTACGTCAACCGCATTACACATTAATTTTAAAAAAAGTTAAAAGGTATTAGTCGTATTAGTAGTTCTTATGTGTATGATGTATTGACCATAATAAGCAGAGGTCGGAATTAGGTAGAGTTATTTATGTACTTGCATCGAAATGTTGATATTAATATGGATCTTCCCGGGATTTCCCGGAATTTATAATACAATCCCTTGTGGCCAACAATATTACAAATAAATAATAATAAAAACCTCAGAGATAGATAAGACAAATAAAACAAAGATAATTTACATACAATATTTATTAGTATTTACATTAATTCACCATACAATTTTTTATTTACGTTGCCCCACACTAGGATTTTTTCCTGTAACGTGGATGCGTTACCCAGACCCGGAACAACTACTTGTAGATCATACAAATATTTGTTCCGTGCGGGAATCGAACCCGCGACATTTTTTCATTAACTGCTGCGCTGCGTGTGCATGATGTCCGATGTCGGATGGTTTAAATTGTGTAAAAGTAAATAACTTTTTTATTTAATAAATCACGGGATTTTTCTGCTCTTTAAAATTAATCTCGGGATTTGAGGCATATCCACTTTATTCTTTCGCTGTATGAAATCAGTGTAAGTACACAAATAACTCTACCTAATTCCGACCTCTGATAATAAGCTGAGTGAAGTCTCACAAAGAACTAGAAGGATTCTACGAACGATTCAATAAACTTGATGCTTATTCGTAACAAGGCGCTGATTCAAATAATTACGCAATTTATGTCCGTAACGTGGTAACTTTTTGAGTTCTAAGCATACGATTATATAAAAAACTGGGATTTAAATTATTTAAATTTATCAATGAATAAAAACACTGTATTGTGAAGCTTTCAACTACTTTTAAGTACGTCTACAATGTTAGGTGAATAATAAAATGCAACTGAGCGTAACTAATCTAATAATAGTACAAATACATAAGTAGGTAGGTACTTAAGTGTATGAATACATGATCGTGATAAACTCCACTGTTGAATGCTAATGTTAGCACACTTTATAATTAACTCAATTAAATCTAATTGCTAAAAAAGCTTGAACATGGGTTTAGGATTAGCATGATATTTTTCTACTATCGCCTCGTCGATCATGTTGTATTAGTTTCCCATCAGGGGACTAGGGGAGGGGGGGGGGGTTACTTAATTAAAAATTGTGTTCCTAATAATGGGCGTAAAAATAGCCTTAACGAAGCCGCAAGGCACTTGATTTCCCCGTCATTACGATCAATGTTATGTTCTACAAATCTAGACCATACCTCGAACCGGGTACATCCCGTTTGCCGGGAACCTTCTAGTCACGGAGATATTGGGATTTAAAGTTCCAAGTTTTTCACGAGTGTTTTTTTTTTAATACTTTTTTTTTAATGTTATAACTTGACTTTAAATACCTCCACGGCCCCCGTACTATTCAATACATCCATCAGCACAATGTTTTGAGTGTGTTACATTGAGTCCTACCGTAAAACGTGATTTTTCATTCCAAAAAAAATGTCGTTTCCCAGCAATAATTTTGTGTAGAGTTACTTAGTTTGGTGTACAGAATGATTGGTTGACGGCGTCGTGAAGGGTTTATTTACACCATGTATACTTGGTTCCAATATATCTGCCATTGTTGTAAACCTGACTACTATGTGACTTTGACAAAGGTACAGTATATTCCAATTGCGCTTCGTAGAGCACTATAAAATTCATTCTGTTAATAACTGCCATTTCTAGAACATGTTTACTTATTCGGAAGGTATACAGCAATCACTGAAACGTCCTTATTTTCTATTAAGCATTAAATTATATTGTTCATGTTCTGGGTTAGGCGTCTACGAGCCTACGTTCATGGCTACGAACGTTTTCGCTCGAGGACATTTTTATGCAATAAAAGATATAAACGCATTTTATATTTATGCAGAGGATTTCAATATCAAAAAATAGGTTTATCAAAGAAAAATAATATCCTAATCCATATAATATTTATAACCGACAACTTTTAGAAAACGCTGCCACCAAAAATGAAAATAAATGATCGCATTGAAAACTAAACAAAATTGATAAACCAAAAATCTGTGTATGTTAGCGTAGACAATATTGAAAGGGTTTAATGATAACGAAGCGAAACTAATAGTTCACCTTCCTGTGATACTGATCTTTAATATAGTATGAGTGGATGAAACATTAAAACGAGGCGCACGGAAGCGCCGCGCCCGCATAGGGTTAAGACTACAAAACTTCGAATCAATTTCTATTTTTATTTATTAAAACTGTATTTACTTCCATACTAGTCGATATTTGTAGTGTATTATCGGATATTGCTTTATGTAAAGTCTGTACTGAGCTGATGTTATCGCTTTCTTGTGTTTTGTTGGGCTTACCTACCCGCTCTGCTGTACTTACATGAATATCTTTGTTGGAGATAATTGTAGCAGCGTTGTTGTTGTTTTCAGTAGCATTGATTTTTGCTGTAGAAGATAAGAATATTGTCCGTTTATTAATATTCTCTCGAAAAAATGAGTGAGACAGTTCTTAAATAGATAGATAGTTCTTGGACATAGACCCTATTCAATAAGGCCGAAAGGCGACAATCCGCCAATTTCTTTCCTAGTTTTCTATTTTGTATAAGCTATATTATCAGGTAATATCAGCTAAAGAATAAGAATACAAATAAATATTGTATTTTTTTTGACAATTTTTTTTTTTTTAATTTATTTTTTAAACTGTTATGGTCACTAACATTATTATAAGTAGAAAACGGGATATTTACCATATTTATTGGTGTCAAACAATAAACATGGTAAATATCCCGTTTTCTAGTTATAATATTGGAGTTGTCACTTATATTGAAGAGGGCCTAGATCTAGTAAGAATTACAAAACTAACTTTTCTGTATAAAAAAATAAAACACAAGATAGACAGATACAATACACCCACGTATAAACTTACAACCGGAAGCCTTTGTTCAATCTCAAAGATCGTATCCCATTTTGTGTGATACAAGTTTAATCTCAACTCCCTCCTAGTTAAAATTTGCAAAGCCACGCGGCAAAACAATAACATATCCCTTGGGCTTCGGACCGGAACATGTAACCCTAATCCCTTATAAGTGAAACTTGGTATTCGTTACGTCAAATCTTAGTTAATAATTCTAGAAACATCTTTAAACAGGATGTGGTCCGGAGATGTATCCGAAAGGTTTGTGCGGTGTTTGCTGGTCCACTGCTAACGGTTGCTCTGATATTTTGGTTGAGTTTATATTAAGATTTATGTAAGGAGGTATAATACGTAGCAGTGGTATTGGTCCCTGGCAAAGGCATTCAAATATTACGAGGTATTTAAATCTCTTTGGTTCCAGGAAATATTTTTTTATGTTAATCATCATCTGCCTAGCCTTTTCTCAACTATGTTGGGGTCGACTTCCAGACCGGATGCAGCTGAATACCAGTATTTTACATGGAGCGACTGCCTATCTGACCTCCACAACCCAGTTAGTACTTGGTAATACGATACCCCTTGGTAAGACTGGTATATTTTGTTATGTTAATGTCATTGTTATATTAGTAGAATTCGAGGATAACTTGTCGTCTAAATATATCGTAACTTTATGCAACGTTTATTTATGTATGGAGCCTTATAATAGTTTTAGATAATTACAAAATATAGTACCTGTAAAATAATATTTTACGTTTAGCTCTATTTTTGTACCCTTTGCATTATTTTTCTTAACTCCCAGAAGCAGTTATGCCTCCCAACCTATTTGAATTTAATTGCAACTATCATACGTGAACAGTTTTGTCGGTAGTACAACTTTTTTTACACAAAAGTTAAATTGGACTCCAGCAGATGTTAATGGAAATGAACAGCCAGACTCCGTTACTATAAAAATTGCAATTTAAACTTTTCGAAACGCTTTTTATTTTCACGTTAACGTTCACTACGTAGAACCGTGGTTCTGTGATATGTAGAATACTATATTTATAGAGGATTTAGGGAATTAATATTAATATAAATATATTATATTATTAATTTAGGGATATCCTTTGCAACATTATTTTTCTAACAGCTAGGACACGAGCTACACGATTAAGCAGTGAGCGTGTTGTGACATTGACAGCGGAAAAAATAAATGACAGACATTACTTGGAGTCAGTCACTAGTCACCGCGACAAGACTTGCGAAGTGACGGTACTTGCATGAAAGAAGTGACAGACGCAAGTATCGCTGGATGCAAGTTGAGGTCGGGAACAGGATGTATAAGGTTATCAACACACGGGGACAATCCTTTTAGTTGCCAGCGGTAGTCACTTTTCATCTGATGGGCCATTAGCGTGTTTGCTAACCTGTATTCTAGAAAGAATCTGTCTAATGAGATGTGATGACTGTTCCCGAGAATAGTAAACTAATAATTTAACTGAACCAGTCTGATATCCAGTTTAGCTTTCCTGTTTCTAGGATATCTAGCTGCATCAATCATTTGATTGGCTTCGTATCTTTCTGCACCCTGTTTATCGAGATCTTTGATAGGAGGACTTTTAAACACAGACATCAAGCTGCCTACTTAGGGTCTCTTCATGTTCATGATTTTATTTTACGTTTGTGTACTATACAAGAAAAATTGAGATCAATGAGATATCTTTTAGAAAAAAGTTGTTACAGATTTTCTCTTTATAAGCAATGAATGATGTACAAAAATAATACAATCACGAGCACCAATATGTATATACTTTCCTAAATATAAAAGCTAATTTCTAGAGAAATAACGATTGTAACTTGGAGATAGGATCTTTTTCATAGAAATATGAGTTCATGAAACACAACTTGAAATTTTAATCAGAACAGTAGGAGAAAAACACTTTTAAAACATGTAAGTGTTTACATATTGGTGCTCGTGACTGTATTATTTTTCTCCTAAAAGCCCATTACATATACTATCTTGGTTCACTTGGATATAGAAAAATTATACAAGATGAAAAAAGGCCTTTAAATAGGTTTCACCCATTCGAGTTATCAAACCTACAGCCAGCTTAACTCACCCAACCAAGCAATAAACATCCCAACTATCATCCGAAGTGATATCAAAGTTTTACCATGTACCGAATTTTAAGGCGATTACACATTAAGTCGGACACGTTATAGCAGCGCAACTTGTGATTGCATCCTCGGTAAGTTTAAGCTGCGTTCACCAGATACCTTTTGTGTTTGCGGGTGTGCCTTTGTGGCCCGTCGAGTGATACGTGCGTTTGCTTTACACTCGCCTGTCGGTGTACCCGTCGCTCAAACTGAAAATTTGATGACGTTTTCTCGGTATAGGGTATTTTCATAATGGTTGTCGAGGAAAAATGGATGGGTGATGGAGTTGGCGCTTTTACCTGACAGTGTAGTTGTCAAAGTAGTGGAAAATATTATAATAACGCCTAATAATATTATTATCCCGTCGACAAACTGTTACCCTGTTTGTAGGGTGTATAAAATTGACAAAATGTTTGGTCCAGAATAAATGATTTATAGAAGCTTAATTAAACACATAATATTTTTGAAAAAGTTTACATTGAGTACAAGAAAATTGTTCATCGAACCATTCTTATTATCCTTTTTTATTTTGCAAAACACGAAAAGATTTCTATACAATGCAAGACATAAAGATTTATAAAGTAACTATTTACTTACAAACACTATAAGAGCTGTTCAACAAAACCTACCACGGCAAAAGCAACAAAATAATCCGAATACTTACACGAACGTAAACCCGCGCATCCCATGTAACGTATATCTTATCACATCAAATATTCTAAACTGACGACAAAATGCGCCGCTAAAGGCAAAAGCGATAATCTCTCCCGTCCCAGACCTGAGTTAGACACCTTCGAGAGACTAACGAAGTTCTTATAATCCTCAACACCTCCCTCTTGCTCACCCCCTTGTAATCGAGTTATTGCCAGCATCTCATGTCTTACGAGTCCCCTTTTAATGACGTCTCAGTTTTTGGAGACAATATTTGTTTGATGAATATGGATGTTGATATCTACAAACCTCTTGCTTTTCAGTTCGGTAGTTTATCCTAGCAATGTTGTATGTAGTTTTTAATATTTCTTGGGATATTTTTGGTCAGTACCGTAGATCAATAAGAGAGCTGAATTCTACTTCAATTAAAAACGACGCTTTCAACGACTTTAGTTGTATAGAATATGGTCCACACTTTTACAAGAATAAGACTCAATTGACAATTAATTTATTTTTCTTAATTACTTTTTATTTCAAAATCTTTTGACAATCCGAATGCAGCTACAAGTAGCCTGCCTAATTTAAGGTTGGCTGTAATCTATAAAACCTTACACTACCAACTACAACAAAAAGTAAAAAAAAACAAATGCCTTTTTTGGCTTTGTTTTTGCCGCAATTTTTTTTTCTATTGGTCACACTTATGCGTTAAAATGTAACTTCTTTAGACATTTAGTTTGCCATCGATACGCTAAGAAGATCGGCCCATTAGTTTAGAAGGTGACCCTTAAGTCATCAATGGACGCTGAAGTGTGTCCAGCACGGTCCATTGCGTTAAGTAGCCATAATAACTGTTATCGTTCCATAAAATTAAAAATAAATGATTATCTGTAGGCCGTCCAAATGCCATCTACAACTATGCAAGTAAAAAATATCTAATTGAATACAATTTTACAGTATTTTTAGCCGTAACTAATTAATTATGTCAAAAACTGTTGAATTAATTTGAATCGTGAAGTAATTGAATTTTCTCGGAGCTAACGTTTATGAAATTAAATAAGAGCTGCTTGATGGGTTATTTGCGTATTATTTATGCGATTTACCGGGAACTCTCCGGAGGTATCGGGGCGTAATCGCTGAGAAATTGCGACGATCGAGTCGGCCATCGATTTTATGTTGACAGTTAAACTGAATAAGTTTCGTATCTACAAATTCATAAGACTATTGATATTTTTTTATTTTCAATATGTGCATGTGTGGTTCTTAATAAATAAATAATTTTTTTAGAACATATTTAGTACCTATGGAGGTCAGATAGGCAGTCGCTTCCATGTAAAATACTGGTATTCAGCTTCATCCGATTAGACTGGAAGTCGACCCCAATATATTTGGGAAAAGGATAGGCAGATGATGATGATTTTTAGTACCTAGGTAACGAAAGAAAAACAAAAGTTGAAATTAAACTTTTTAGGCTTCTTATTTCAGTGTAAATCAATATTTATTTAAATTACTTTCATTATGTATTTATGAGGACAGTTAACCCTTAAGATCATGTCTAATTACTCTAAAAATAGATACCTACTCATTAGCCTTACTACTTACAGGTATTTTTAACAACTTATTTATTTTTTATCTGATTCGAGACACAAAATATGCCACAGTATTGCTAGTTACTGTAAGAAAAGCAAAATGCCACAACAAAGCTTTGCTAAAAAGGCGTAACTAATATTTCATTAGTACTGAACAATGTCGTGACCGGGAATCACTGTTAAAATCAACTACGATGCAATTTCTTTGTTTAATAACAATCAGCTGTTTGAGGAATGTGTTGTGCTAGTACTAATGAAAACCAAATTTATTTGCACGGTGCAACTGGACAGGGGTGAGTTGTGTTTGACAGTGAAAGGGTTCTGTTGGGTGTGTTTGTTGGTTTCATTTGGTTATTCAGGATTTTTATTTGGGTTTACTTAACTCATTTGCATTTTGAGGATTGAAGCAAAAGTTGGCTAATTTAGATTGTTAGGTTTTGATATGATATAGAATCTGCCAGTTTTTTGTCATTTGATCTGCGTAAACCTATGTATACATGGGAGATGATGATCGATGAAATAGATCGATACTGTCATTACTAATAGCAGCTATTTCTTTCCTTAATAATGGTTTTCCGATCTTCTGTATTTATCAACGAACTTACGAGAACACGTGTTCAAGGCCCAGAAACGTTGCATAAGGGCAATACTTAACCTGAAAGTGACGGATAGTTGCCTAATACATGTTGAGAGATGTAATACTGCTTTGCTCAAAAAAAGTGTTATTAGTATGGGCCCAATAATTTTTAATAAAGTACCCAATGTCATTAAAAATGACACAATTCAAAAATTTAAAAAGAGACTGACATCACTTTTGGTTGCAAAATGTTATTATTCAGTAAATGACTATCTAAATGACACTGACTTAGGTATTAAATAATCTAATGTATTAAATAACTTAATGTATTAAATAGTTTATTGTAATTTAATATTGACATACATAATTTAATTTGACATTCTCTCAAGCTATCCGATTTTTTATTACAATTGTATTAAGTAGTTTGTTTTATTTTTTATATCATGAATGTACTATACTGACTATTATTTTTAACTGTAAAGCATTATTTAATCTTATTTTCAATTTAGTTAACAATTTCAATGTTTGCATGCCTAATATATGGTAGATTGTACAAGGATCACCCATTTTTTTGTTACATCCTATCTTATGTACCTGCAATCTAAGCAAATAAATTTTACTATACTTTAATTTACTTTACTTTACTTAAAAAAGGAAAAACCTTATGTTTGCCCGCTTCTTTCAGGTGCTTATCATTTATCCGGCAGGATAATAGCAGTTCATGGAATTCGACGCATAACTTTGGCTGAAAATAACCTTAAAATATCAAGCTTTTCGAAGTTTCCAGCTAAAGGTTTAGCTGTTTCACCCACGCAACCCGAATAATAAAAATCATTAGACATAATAAATAGGTTTCTAGATAAGACGACGTGTCGCCACTCCGTACTGACCGTGGTCACTTATTACGTGACAAGGAGATTGAAGGTGGTTGCTTTTGTTAGGAAGCAACATGCACCGGGCTAGAATGGTGGATTACGGCCCATTCCCTCTCATAGACAGTAGGCCTGTGTCCCAGCTGTGGGGACACAACAGGCTGATTATGATTAAGCTCATGCTGTTTTTGTTAGAATGACTAGCTATCGGTCTCATGCATGAAAATCATTTACACGATCCTAAGTGGTATTCCATAGTTTTAAGTGAAGCATTTATAATAGATATTATAATAGTGTTTTTCCCTATATTATGATTTCAAGATGACTCTACCTCATGATTCATTTATAACATAATTTGTTAACTGGAACTCTCGATTTCTTTTTATTCTGTAATCATACTTATTTGAATACTTCTGATACATTCTCAAAAATTGAGATGACGGTTTGAACAATCTGCATTCTGATGAAAACACTCATAATTACGTTCATGTCCTTGACCTACTGGTTAAAAATACTTTTGATGCTATTTTGGTTATATATTCTATATCACCTGGCTTCTTAACCTAACTACATATTATACTCTACTTAATAAATCGACACTACATAATTTGTTAATTAAATGAATAAAGTTTTTACTACATATTTGCAATAGACCAAAAACCTAAACAGTACCGAACAAGAAACACGGCGAGCTTTGTGATTTTTGTTCAAGTCTATTGAAATGAGGATTTCAATACTGTGTAGTACCAACTTACTATCTTGCCTTTTTTATTACAATTTCTTAAAAGTGTTTAACAACTTTAAGATTTTTATTTATAAAAATCGAGATCACTTTTCTTACAGGAATTTTCTCGGGAAAACAACCGACGTTAGCATAGCAATAGCCTTTCCACACGGAATAGGTGATATTTTCTGGCAAACAGCCCAGGAGGGCGGGCTAATGGCAGCGAGCACGCGACTCGCACTCACTGCTACAAAATGCAATTGGCCATCGACTGCCCAACTTGTTTTTTTTCTTCTCTTAATTTTATTTTTTTTAGCCTATAGTCATGGCGGTAGCAGACGATGGTGACAAACTTGACCAGTTTTTTATGAATTTTGTTTTTGGTTTATTTTACCATTATTTTAGTGTTTCAAACACCAATAAAATAATCTGAATGTGGAAAGACAGATGTCCGTGTCCTTATCGTACAATATCTTTGAGTCAATGTTTCTTGAGTTTTCCTTTTTGAAGCTCTCTTTAACGTATTAGTCTAAACAGACTCATGCACTAACAATCTCTCCAACACATACACACATACACACTCACCCAAACACACACACACACACACACACAAAAACATAAACCTACTTTCATAAAAATCACTCAACATACTTTAACTTTTTAATTGTTTTACTTTTATTACTCTAATACTCTCTTGTGTCTCCTTTTTAATAAGCTCACTAATTGTTTGTAACTTCTGTTAATTGTTGTGATAATGTGTAATGTGTGTGTAGTGTAATGTAAGCTATCAAATGTGTAACTTTAAACAGGTGGGGCCCTGGTGACCTGTAATACAGGTGTTACTACCTACCACAGGCACCAGCAATCCACAAACAAAAATCGTTGGCTACTGCTTGTGTGTCAATATTGTTTGTATATTTTGACTTGTGGTGAGAAATAAACACTTATTTATTTATTTATTTTGTTTTAAACCAGATCTAAAAGACCGCTTACCATATTATCCAAGTGTGTATCAATTATTTAGTGTGCAAACATTTCACAAGCCCTACCTATGTCCTCATGTAAGTTTTCCAAAGGACCGAGTTTTCCTTACATTGGAGAAGTTACACGTGATTGAAAGACAAGGGTCACTCTAATGAAATAAGACCCCATCAAGTAAAGTAAGTACGATGAAGCCATCTACTATACCAAGAATATTTACATAATTATTTACCAACTTAAAATAATAGTAAAAATAAGTCATCATCTGCCTGCCTTTTCCCAACTAGATTAAGGTCGGCTTCCAGTCCAACCGGATGCAGCTGAATACCAGTATTTTACATGGAGCGACTGCCTATCTGACCTCCACAACCCAGTTATTCCTAGGTAATACGATACCCTTTGGTAAGACTGGTTGTCAGACCTTTTGGGCCACTGACTACCTGTAACGACTATCAAAGATCTACAAATGACAGCCGGGACCAACGGCTTAACGTGCTTTCCGAGGCAAGAAGGAAAATCGGTATGTAATGGGTGGTCACCCATCCACAGACCAAACTAGGCAAGTATGGCTTAACCTAAAGATCGATCCGAGCGGCTGTTATTATTTAGCGAAAAGCTCCTCGAATAGGAAAAATAAGTACAATGTAAAAAAAGCCTGGCGAGAGACTGGCTGATTCTTTGGCCAAAAAATAGGCCAGCTCATGGGAAGAGTCGACCAACCGATTGGATAACCCTGGTATTTCAACCCCAAACAGCTCAATCACATAAACATCATGCTATGTAACAATAAAGCCTTACGTCTACATATTATTATACCAATAAGTAAACATAATTTTAATTTAATTTTGTTATCCTTATTGTAATATAATAAACAACACGTAAAGTAATCAATTGATTGATTGATAGTTTACTATTAACATTATAATTTGTAAACGTAATATCATTTTTAGAATTACTAGCTCCGACGAGTATCAGACGGAGTCCATCCATATTATTTATGAGTAATTTCGATTTTTTGTTAAAATATCAATCAGTGCGGTAATAAATTCCAATATCTATTAAACATAATTTAGTTCTAACCTTATAACCTGTATTAGTATTATTTTATAAGACATAGCCAGATTGCAAATACGATACTAGTTAATTAATCAATCGAAAAAAAAAGTGTTTGTGAGTTATTTTTGTTCAAAGATCATGACTATGCTAATGTAATTAAATTAAAACTGTTTTTCAGAAATAAATAACAGGTGAAATGGATTGTTGAAATTAAAGTTTCAGTCCGTTCTTCTCCATAGACATCTACGCTTTGGAATGGGCAACTACTGTACTCTCAAAGTAATGCCTTATAACTGTGACTAACCACACGATGAAGAAGAAGAATAACTGCGACTGTAGCTTCATTTTATTCTGTCTGGTTTTCGACAATTAAAAAGTAATAATTCGAACTCAAATCCTTTGATTTTGAATTTTGATCATGTGAAAAATCGTAATTGATCGCCTTTACTAAGACAGTAAGAAGGCCAGTCAAGGCTATTAGACTAGACTCAGACGTAGCTAGGTACGTGGTTTTAGTAACATAACAAAAAAAAAAAACTTTATTTTCAGATTCTGTAGTCTGAAAATCCATAATAATAATTATAATCCATAGTTTTGTTAGTATTTTACTGTTAGTAACAATGTAAGTACATTGTTAGTATTGTTAGTATGTGTGTGTGTAGTATAGTTATTCCACCGTGGAAACAATTATTCTGCAGATACAAAATATTCATAGAATATTTAAATTAATGATTTATAACATCACACAACACACACATTACAACTTCTTACACAAACACTCACCTGAATGCACGAAACCTAGCTAAACAATAAAATACGACACAAAACACAACGCGACTGCAACACAGCCATTGTTACCAGCAAAATTCTAAATTAAATCAACGTATACTAGTTAGAACGAATTTGTGAGCGCATGCCTTTGAAATCGACGTACAAAATTCAGTTATAATTTGTGTATTTCGCCGCCATTGCTGGAAGTACGACAAACAGGGAAGACAAACATGCGCGCATTGTGTGCTTCGAAGAGTGGCTGATGGAGCTGGCACTCGGGAACGCTGCTTCATCTAAAACATATTTTGGTTTGTGTGATAACTTTGTGCTGGAAGCTGTTGTCTTTGTCAACGCTTGAAATCTGTGTAGGGGGCATCATTTTCAAACAGAAGGTGAAACAAACTTACGCAGTTACATTTCTATAACATTTCTAAATAAAATTAAATTATTACAGTTTAAAAAAAAAAATCTAAGCTTTGGGTCAGTCTTAATCTGACACAGCTGATATATTCTACTATCATATTCTACCTATTTGTCTGTGAAATCTATGAAATATATTGACTATCGTTTTTTTTTATTTGAAATGCGATGAGTTCAACTTCAGGCTGCAAACAAAAGTTGTGCCAATTTTAAACAATAGACAATGTCCACAGATTTTTATAACAGTTAGTTATCTTTTGTTCGAAATAGCGCAGCAGTGCATTGACGTTGTTACTGAAGAAACTGGCAATGTTTTGCTACAAAAAAGTTAGTAGGTACCTAAAACGGAAACAAGTAATATCACGACTATATTGAAAGGTACAAACAATAATAATAAATAACATATCATACAATATAATAAATAAGTATAACGTAAGCTGAGCAATATAATTAAATCGCCATAAAATTAAACACCAAGGAGATAACCCATTTACGAACGAATTAAAAAACTAATTCGATCGTTTGAAACCGTCGAAATTAACGTATTATTACGTTTATTCGGAACAGAGATTCTGATATGGTGTTTTGATCACCGTGCGATCTTTTATTTTTGGTACCAAAAATTTTGACGTTTACGACGGCGATCAATCATTGGCTGGCGCCGAATCATCGTTATAAAGCCACATAGGCGGTTAGGTTATTGACTTAAACACTGGGTTTTTGGCACCGCAATTTATTCTAGCTTTGTCCGGCAATTATGTGATAATCTAGTTATCACACATCGTCAATCAGGTTCGTTCTAATTGCTACTTAGCTTGATTAAAAGATAGAGTTGCGATCTTATCGTATAGGCGGTTTATAGATTTTGTTTAATTGTAATCAATATATTTTCTTTATTTTTTATCCTTTCTTAAAACTATTTGATTCTTTCAGGAAAATTAGCTGGTGACGTTCAAAGAACACATACGGTTTTGACTCATTCATAGAAAACCATAATTTAATTTTACAGCAACAAAACGTACAAAACATTAATAAACTGCTTTGTAATTCACCTAACAGTTACGTATAACCAATAAAAACATTGAAAACGAATTTACTGATTGAACATTAGATTGACCAATAGCTTAACTCAAAACTTTAAGCAAAAAAATAGGTGAAAAGTGTTGGAATTAGTGATTAGACCGATTGAATGGTATAGCGTCCACGGTAAAACGTTTACGGGCATAATAATCATTAAAATGTATTTCCATTTTATTCGGGCCCGAACTCGAACCTCGGAGATTATGATCTCTATCCTTTTATTAGGGTTCCGTAGGCTGCATGGTTACTAAGGACTAAGCATTAGAAACAAAATATGAATAGGAACACTGAACTACTACGTAAGAGTTGAATAAGACGTCCATTTTCTGCAAGACTTGATCAGTGTGTAATAATATAAAATTTATAAATTTTCTTGAAGTAGAAAATAGAAACGACTACGAATTTTTAGAGCTCAAGTCAGGCCAGGTTCACAGACAAGGTTTCATCGACTACAAGTTAGGAACGTACCAGACGTTTACAAGCAATACTGTCTGAAATTCCTGAATCAGGAAAAACGGTGGAAATTCAGATTTACTTAGGTTTTTTTTTTAGAATTTATCAACTATGGCAAATGTAGTTACGAATGGTCACCATAGACGAATGGATGACACAAAGAAGAGCTGTCTTCCTGTACCTTGTAATGTTTGGATCAAGCTTTCAGATGAAAATAATGAAATGAAATACTTTTACTAACCCCAAACGTCTCCTTTTCTTTCAAAAGTAAAATGATTACAATAACATCCGAAATTGAAGTTTTTGCTGACTTTAATTCTGATGTATTTATGTGATACTATATTTTCTTGAGCATGTTCGTATTACTGAATCGGAAGGCGCTGTATGTAGATACCTAATAAATTTTGCAGCATGTTCTACTAATAATAGTAATTACGCATTCATTTCTTGATTGGCGCCTGCAGATAATAAGTGCACCATTGTTTCTTCTTTCCAACTACTTTTTCAAGTTCAGCTTAAGTTTCAGATGTGCTAGATAAGTTATGATATTAAATTCTTTTGTCAAACCCCTTTAAATAAGCTGGGAGAATGTAATTCCATAATTAAAAATTATATTGATAGTGAAAGCAGAATAATTTAGTTCATATATTATTGTAAAAATAACTTCAAGAAACCCTACGGAATCCCTTGTAAATTCAAACTAAACATGCTTGATTGTCTTTTTGTAATAAAAATCATACTTGAATGCGAGGGAATGGAAAATAAACCAAGTAAATGTTTTGTAACGTGTAATTTTGGTAAATAGCTATTCGATACGTATCAAATCATTTTTGGGAACAAAACATGGTAATGTGTCTGGAAATTATTATGTATTAAATGTGCTCTTTCTGTTATCTATTTCGTCGTATTTAGTTGTAGCGGTTGATTATGTTAATTCAGGAAAATGGACATGGACAGATAATGACATGTTTTGTAAATTAATGTTATTGGTATAAACCAATAATATACAATCCTATATTATCTTATTGTCATAAGATAATATAGTATTTTTTGCAGGATTTAATTCTAGGGCTATGAGCTTTCGTGGAACTTGTGTCACTGAAATCGTTTATTCTGAATTAATTATGAAATTCACGATAGATCGAGGATAAGTTGTAGCTAGAGATTATAAAGTAAAAGATTTTCCATTACCTTGTACTTCCATTTTCCGATACAACATATTATTCACAAAGTTTCCGAGCACGCACACGACACTAATTGCCTGCAGTACGAATGTAAAAAGTGCACACACGTGAAGGTAAGGTGGCGTGCCGTGGGGGCAGGCCACTCCCACGGCAACGCCTGCTCATTTTAAATTGTAATTACAATTTATTATTGTCTCTGTGCCGCCTTCATAGCCCGACGCCATTTTATCGATTACGGTTATGTTTGAATGTTTTGAATTCCGAATCGAAAGGAGGTTTAGTGATGTGTGTGATGATTTAATTATCTGTTTGTGGTGTCGATAGAGTCACTGTTTACCTGTCCAGTTTTTTTTTCATACACACCTAATTTTTTCACGTGACTTTTAGATACTAATCTTCCATTAAATCTTTACCAACGGTCATCTATTGTGAAATAAGTTCTAAGGAGCTGGAATAACTTCATTGTTCATTATCTGTATAGGAACTTGTAGTCTAATTGTCCATACTTAATATTGTGAATGCAAAAGGATGTTTGTTTGTTACCTTTTCACGCGTAAACCACTGAATCGGTCATCCTGAAATTTTGCATATACGTTGTCAGGTGTACAGAAACGGACATAGGGTACCTTTCATCCCGAAAAAAAAGCACTGTTCCCGAGGAAAACAATAATAACGTTCTTATGATAATAGATTGCGCCACGTGTCTTTCGAATCATGATTGAATTATATTATTACAAGAAGAGAACAACCGAATTGATTGTCAAATTATAAATTAACGCGAGCGAAGCCGCGGGCAATAGCTAGTATTCTATAAAGATGAAAACACAATCCGTTCAAAGTCTGCCATAGCCAATTTTTCGCATTTCTCCTGTTTTTTTCAGGCTTTTCCGTTCGTAAATAACGGTTTTTTTACCGAATACTGTTATTTAACAATCTGAAAGTCCTAAGAATATAGTCGCAACCTGTAGCAAAATGTCGCACGTGTTTTAGTTTAGCAACCACAAATTCTAGCTCTTAGCAGAAGTTAAGCAATGTCACACTGTGACCTTCTGAGCGGTGAGTCCTCGAAGATTAGTTGTGACGTCTGTGAGTTAAACAATCGAGCATCAAACAGGCGGACCCTCGTAGATACAAACTCCTTGTGCCAGACAATTATCCGCCACTAGGCGAGGGATACACAGAGGCCTAGACAAAATGATCTTCACAGTTCCTAAAGACTGACATTCGCAGTTGATTCATGTAGTTCTGGGGGCCTAAAATAGCCGCTTAAGCGGAATCATAATAGGATAATAATATGAATTACTTTACAATTCGTAAAATGATCACAAAGTGACAATTCATAATATTAACTGTGTATGTGACTATTTTAAGAATTTTAACGTCTCTAAAATTCTTCATGTTATTATCCACATTTAATCACCGCATTTAAGCCCCCTGTCCTGACGGACTAGACAAATGGAAATAATTTTCAACGCGTTTCATATTCCTATAATGACTTTCGACACGATTGACATAAGCTTTTCGGTTAGTTATGTCAATCCAATTAAATTTTGACTTTTCCATGATCGTTGACGCTAGTATTTAAAAATGCCTACAAAGCCCACTCACTAATTTGCCATTTTCGTTTCTTATTAAAGCTAAAATAGAAAGCTAGAATGTTCTTTTTGGTTCCTAATATTAATCTAACTGTACGTAAATAGATATTTATTAATCAGGAATTTAATTTAATTTCTTTACCAATGAAAAAATCATCATCATCTGCCTAGCCTTTTTCCAATTATGTTGGGATCAGCTTCCAGTCTAACCGGATGCAGCAGAATACCAGTATTTTACATGGAGCGACTGCCTATCAGACCAATGAAAATAAAATGTTTTTAATTAGAAACTTTTTTTCATACAAACAGTCATTTACCGTGAATTAAATGTTAGGACTTTTCCTTTTGGCTTTTTTGGCATGAAACACAGGTTAAATAAACCTAGATCGGGCAGGTCGCTGACATCTAAATTGAACTATTGAATACTTGCGACTGTAGAATATATTTTAGTTATAGTTTACTTATAAGTACTTATAATTAGTATGAGAAATAATACTACTGCGCTTAAATGTACACTTTTTGTAATACTTTTCTAAATAAATTATTCTTATTCTTTTCATCACCTTCTTCGTAGCTTAATAGCCTACTTCATCTTAAACTATAGCCCGGTGTGTCCCATAACTAAATCCAATTGGATTTATAAACGGCAAGAGGTCTCCGGCTTAAAAGCGAACTAAGTTCATCTAGGTGCCTTTCTTAATGCGAATTTGTGAGAGTTGAAGACGTGATGGTCCCTCCTGTCGGCCCTAGTTAATACTTTGTTCAGATTTAATTTGTATGTACATCTTATCTTATATTTAGCTTCAATTTGGTGATCCATCTGAGTTAGATTGGATTTGATTTGATGGGTAATTGTTATGTTTTGTTTTGATAGGATACCCTACAGTATGTAAAAAGTTGCAAGTATTTTAAGGTTTATAACATAAGTAGATCTGTAGATAGGCATACAGTATCAATCGTTTTTAATTACAGAAGCAGTATTGTAATATGCTCCTCATAATCCATACGTCCGTCTACACGTCTAAAATGTAGTAGATTCTAATTTCCTACCGCAATTCCGTTTGCTAGCTAATTTAAATATTCAGTGTCAATTAACAAACAGAAATAACCAGAATCGTAATCAGGTTTTTCACGACCTCTTAGTGGTACCAAAATAAGTCTTTGAAAGCAAAATAAGTATTTCAAATTCAGATGTAATGCAAATTGCTCCAACGGCCCCTTGGCAGGGAAGGGTTAAGATGTTGTCGTAACTGAGTGTCGCCCTCGCAGTTGTTCAATCGCCTTTCCGCTGCCCTTATAATTGAAATGAATAAAGATTACAAGTGTTACAGCTCTCTGACATTTCGCAACCAATTTTCAAGCTATTTTTCAAGCGTCATACAAAATTACGTAGTGTAAAATGGTAATAAGAACCTTTACATTGAATGCTATCTAGATGCATATTTGAAATGTAAGTGTGGAAAAAAATGGTCGCGTTACATGAGATCTGGAGATCTATCGATAGCTTTAGTTCTAGACAATCATACATTGTCTATTACCGGTTGTCGTTTCCGACATAAAATTAAAATTAGAAAATGTCGTTTCTAGCTATCATGTTTATATAAATAGACGTAAACGGTGCAAGTACGCATGTTAAGTATTGTTATTGTATTTAAAACAAGTTCACCTGTCGACACATGTTGGCCCCAATTATTAGTAGTATTTATTGAAAAAAACATGTTGGATTTCGTGTTGCGGTTAAAGTTGTCGCTGCATGATTATAATTTTCATTCTTTTGTCTTTACTAAAGGTGCATCCTTTAGTAATGAAAAAATACCAAGGCAAGTATTTAAGGTTTTGCTGCCTAAGTACGACCTATCTAATTATTTTGGCTAGCGATTGTCGAATCAGAGGGCTTAGATAAAGTCACACTCCTAGAATGTGACATTGTATTTTTACCTTTGTCAAATATTTTAAACTAGCACTTCGCCCGCTACTTCGTCAGCAAAAATTGTGATAGCTCGGCAAATTTGGATGATATACATGTAATTTATAGCCTATAGCACCCACGAGTAATGTAGCTTTCTGCCAGTGAAAGAATTTTTAGAATTGGATCATTAGTTCCGTTATTGTTATTTAGTTATAGTTATATCATTAGTTGTTATTTAGTTTACCTCCTACATACAAACTTACAAACAAATACCTCTTTATATTATTAGTATAGATTGACGTTACGACTATAGAAAAGCTCAGGTAAATTCTATTGAGTCTTAGTTGAAATACAAAACGCTTTGAAAGCGATGGACAGCAACGAAACTAACATCGGCAACGTAGATTCACGTGGAAGCACCCATTTTAAAACAGTAAACAAAACCTTACACGTAACAAGAGATACTTACTCAATATTTTGATAACCTGAAAGTTTACACGCTTTAATTAAAAGCATACAGAACATGCTCAATAATATAAAGCCGTATTCACACCCTCGCGACGCGAACAAGACAATAAACACGGCCGTACATCACGCAACAACATAGCTCAAAGTTATTTAATTATCGTAAGGAAAAACTAATCCGTGGCGCTTCAGAGAGCGAAAATTGCTCTTCGAGTCCGCTATGTCAGGTGCGTGTGTCGCTGCGTTACAATACAGGGTGGTGTGTTTTCAATATTTCCAGAGGAGACCGACATTTTATATTTAATGAGCCTTCAGTGTAAACATTTGGGTTAATGGTGTCCCAGGATACTAATGAAACAGAACAAAACGAATATAACAGCACAGTATGTCGATTACAACGAAACTTAACCAATTAGAACTTCCTGTCATGGTTTCAATTTTTATTTCGTCAAACATTAAGCATCCCTACGTTAAAAAATAAGCATAACATTTACATTGTGTTATGCTACGTTTTTCTTTAAATGAAACACAAAAAGCGACAGGACAGCGAGACAGACTACAGGTGCGTGTTACAACCAAAAATACATATGCCTCAAGATAAAACCTTTATATTTATCACACACTCAAAACAGCCTCACCCTGTACCCACTGGCCATACTTCAATAGAGACTAGAAGCGGCAAGGAGCTGTCTTGTGCGACAATATTTATGCGCACGATATTAACTGTGCTCCACAGTATTAACTGGAAAACGTTTCTCAACTTACGACGTATATGTTGTCTAATTATATTATTATATATTGTTTGGTGGCAGCGTGATACCTGAACGTACTTCCATTATTTTTAGCAAGGGGAAAATAAACAATATTGCGTAAAACGAAATGCAGTAAGCGTTTGAATAAAGTTTATTGATATTCTGCAGATGCTTATTTGATTATTTATAATAATAAATTATCCCATTAATTATTCAGCAACAGTAGAGGTAGTAGTAAGTATCGTTGTTTTTGATTTACCAGTGGTTTTTTCCTCGTAGGGTTAAGCAGAGGTGTACCTAATAACACCCACATTTCGCCAGTTATGTTTAAGTCACATGCAATAGAAGGCAAGCCTATCGCCATCAACCGGGCACAAATCCAGACTCCATGGCTGCTACTGAGAAATTCCTGATGAAAAAAATTCAATAACAATTTGCCCGACCTGGAAATCGAACTCAGGATCTCATACTCAGCAGTCGCGGTTGCAACTACTAGACCTACGAGCCAGTAGTAGGCCTATATGAATTGTCTTATTTAATTAATACTTAAAGTAAACTCCAATTTTTTCATAAAAATATGATTAAGTCTATAATTTTGAGGAAGTTTAAAAGTGGCCGGTGCCTGCGCCGGTGACTGAAAATTTGTGTGGTAATCAGTTGTCGTGGTATGGGCATGTGATGCGGAGGAATGGGGAAAATGTCGTTTTGAGTATAAATGTGGATGGATATAAGAGCATAGGAAGACCAAAGAATCAATGAATGGACTGTATGAAGGATGATATGGCACGAAAGGAGGTGTCTGATGGGATGACGAGTAATAGAGAAGTATGGAAGAAGAAGACATGCTGCATTGACCCCAAATGAATTGGGATAAGGATAGGAGAATGATGATGATAAATAAATCTATATTTTATATTTTTTTATATTCTTAACTTTAAGTTCTTCATAGCAATCTCGTAGCCTTTCGTAGCACCAACCTATTAGATTGTTTTAAATGTCTCTATCATCATCCTTGATTTATGTAGCTTTTATTTTAAAATGAGGTACAAACTACACACACTTTTCTGATTACCAAGTAACAGTAACAGTGAATGCTGCTGTCTATTCACCTGAGACCATCAGTCTATTTTTTAATAAATAAACACTACTGACCTCTATATAACATTACATTATGATAATGTAATAATAGTTTAAAGAATTAATAACATAGACGCCACCTAGAAGCGTAATTATATCATGTTTATGTATGTAAGTAATCATACATTACATATTTAAAATTCTTTTAAAACGAGGACAATTTATTGCCACGTGACATGATGAGTAAAAAATGGTTTTTAGTCATTTGCATTGTATGTCGTCAGGAACTACTTTTTAAAGAAATAATGCGTAAAATTTTCCATTTATCTTGAATATCGAGGAGTAGTGAATGGGAGCTCGTGGCTACATAATAACAGCCGCTCGGGTCAATCTTTAGGTTAAGCCGTGCTTGCCTAGGTTGGTCTGTGGATGGGTGACCACCCATTACATGCCGAGTTTCCTCTGAGGCCGTTGGTCCCGGCTGTCATATGTAGATCTTTGACAATCGTTAGGTAGTCAGTGCCCCAAAAAGTCTGACAACCAGTCTTACCAAGGGGTATCGTATTACCCAGTACTAACTGAGTTGTGGAGGTCAGATAGGCAGTCGCTCCATGTAAAATACTGGCAGTCAGCTGCATCCGGTTAGACTGGAAGTCGACCCCAACATAGTTGAGAAAAGGCTAGGCAAATGATGATGATCGAAGAGTAGTGAAATGAAATATTTATGTTGAGTGGTAACGGTAGCAACCTATGATTGACTAGTGGACATACAGAGTGGTCTTTAGGCATATTCGCCTGCTCGACGTCCGTATGTCACTACAGAGATACAGCAGAATATAAGCGTCAGGTATGCCCTATAGGTATACCTGACACGTACTGAGTTGGACACCCATTTGGTGCAACTTTAAGACGCACACAGCACCTTGTATACTCGTTATTTTATTTGAAGTATGTCATGGGGTTACTGTACTTCTTTAAGTACATATATTTTTCTTCTTGTGTACTGGTTTCTTGTTTTATATAGGTATGTAGTCTTGTTATTTATTATCATTTAATTGTGCTTCTGTGTGTTGTGCTATGTGTTTTGAATGCACTAATTAAATGGTTTATCTATCTATCTATATTTCTGTTTCTTCATCAACTTTTATTTAACGAGTTTGAAAAAAACTGGGGGAAAGAGAGAATAAGTAATTGATTTCTCATTGGACGATCGTCTTAGATAAGATACCTACGTATCATCGAAAACCGCATCGGGTGTCCAAATGATTTGATTAAAATCTGGACATTCCATACAAAACAATAGCAGACTTGATGGTTTTGAGTGATTTGACGACGAAGCTGAATGAACTTTTATTATATTCTAAACATTAATACACCAGATTTGCTTCAGCTTATAGTCGCTCATGCAGAGACTGCCGATATCATTCCCATCATATCGGCGTAGATTTTGTATGATACGGATGAGGTCAAACGGATCTGAAGTAAAATTAACTATATAACGTGGCTTTAATGGCGCCATACTTCTGATATCTGACGAGTTTGTGCAGATGTCGTTTTCACCTTTAGATTAACTATTAAATTATCTCTGAAAGTGACTATACTACTTCATGTTACTATTTATGTTTTTCGCAATTAATCTTAGCACTATCAAATGTGATCCATTTTGCTCCGTTTAATAGTGTCAGTGTCATATGTTTAGCACTATTATTATGAAGTCTATTTACATAAATTACACTTAGTACATAATGTAGTACTTCGATAATCGTGTCACATAAACAACTTTCGCTAGAACATCAGGAAAATACAGTGGGTTCTGTACAAAAATAAATGTTGAGTGAAAACAACAAGATATTCAATGTTAAATTCTGAAACTTGCAAAATATTATTAAAGCTGAGTGCGACTGTGGAGTCTCAACACAAACCATGGCCCCCTGACCTGTTCTTTGCAGGCACGGGTACAGGATTTTGTTTAGGAGGTCAATTTTTGTGTGATTTTACCTATCTTCCAGAAAATTAATTTTAAACAATAAAAATTTAAAAACTTTTGGTAATTAATGGGATCAGGCGTTACTTTGCGGAAATCCATGGTATACAACTAGAATATTTAGTTTTAATCCAGCCAAACTAGTTCAAACCAAGTACAACACCAAGTAGTTTAAGATGGTAATAATGACGCATTTGGTCGGTTTCAGGAAGGTGGGGGAAAAAAACACCACTACCAACGCATTCGCTGAGTTTTGGTCGGAACACTATGGGAATCATCGACACGAAGAAAAATCAAAATATTCAGTTACAGAGTGATAATTTGTAAAAGCAACTATTCTCCGTTATTCAATATGGTTTCTGATATCATCTTTGACATTAATTTAAGGTCGTATCATGTTTTCTTTTCCATGCTTCTCTTTTAGCTGATCTCAGTGGTCATATCCTTTCTAGCCATATCATCTCTCACTTAATCGGTTTCTGATGTATACTTACCTCAAAGCTCTTAAATTTTACAAAAATCTTTGGAAAAAAACAGCATACATAACTTGGTCTTAAGTAATTACTGAAGTGATTGTGTATCAAGTGATTGTATATCAAAGCAATTTTGAAACAAATATCACTAAAAATGTCCATAACAATCGTATCTCATTTTCCCTTTAAAATGCACATTGCGAAGTGAAACCAACCAACGAAGTTGATTTCGAAAATATTTTCCCAAATAGCTGGCAGGGGCCAACGATTGCATGATGTCCGAAATCGAAATCGGAAAGGGGCCCTTGGTTCGCCACGCCGGGGCCCCCGGGCAAATATAAAAATCATTCATATGGACAAAATAAAATTGCATCCCAAATAACCCGGTGTTCATCGGCCGAAAATCTATTAGCAATAAATATGAACTTTTCCGATTTCACAGGATTTAAAATGGCGATGGGCGACTGAACTTTAATATGAAATCTTCTTATGACTTTTCATGTTTACGACGACGTTGTTCAATTGCTTTTGTGCTATTGGTTAATTATGTCGTATTTTAGGTTGAGCTACTGTTAGGGCTGGCCTGGTGCACAATCCATAGGGTGGTAGAAGAGAGATATGGCTGGTAGTTTGGATTAATAAACTTTTTGAGTGATCAGTGTGATCACTGACACTGTGATGACGGCGTAGGTACTCATATTCATTAATGCTGCATCCTGTGGCTTGCGTAGATATTGTTTTAGATGCTTTTCTTATTAGAGGTACTAGCCACGTGCTTACGTAGGTACTTGTCAATATTTTTTCGTGTCTTATGTTACACATATGTAGCTCTAGAAAGTTAATTCAGAATCTTGTACACTCTGTATACTGTCTTTGAAAATTCTCGTGTATTTTCATTGTTTAGACTTGATGGGTTGTTTGATGGGGTTGTATAAAACAAAACACAAACTGATAATTTTCCCTTTTAATCTTGATATTTTCATCTACGATACAAGGCACACACACAATTTTAAGTAAATTAATCATAATAATTATAATAGAAATAATAAATAGTTACACTTGCTTTCAGAACTGCATACTATTACCGAAATACAAAATAGGTACATTGAGAAGCCTCAACATCTAATTGACAAAGAAAAAACTATTTCTACGACAATACTGGAGCCGGCCCGAGCGGGCTCGTACACTACGTACAGGGTACTACACAAGTCATCGTCTCCTGGTATTGTCATTCTATTGTAACGAAATGAAAGTAACTGATACAAAAGTACCACATTCACGCCCTTTACACAGTCACACATGCTCAGCTAAACATTTATAGTAACAACTAAGTTTTATTCATTACGTCGTATTATCCTTTACAGATAATATGTAATTACTTGTATTAAGCGATCGTTTGCATCGGCGCTTGACTATTCACCGATATCCTCGAATACAATTCTTTTCCACAATCCCGAGAGGCGAATGGGACATTTCAACAGCGAGTGGTTCCACAAAATAACAGTAGGTGTCTCAACTAGCAGTACCTAGTTGCCCAATAGCCAAGCGCCAATAGTACGCCCGATACAATCTCTAAAATCTTACTTTAAGCTATTGAGACATCCAAAGTCTCGTAAACTAAGCATCAATATAAATAACACTATCATTTTATACTTTATGTATAATGTTAAACTACTGAACTTATTGTTAGATTAACTACCCATATACATCGATCTCTGCGTTATGGATATGAGATATAGCGATTATAATTATTTATACATCTTCTAGTTTATGAAGTTTTAAAGAAAACACTTATGTTATATTGTACGCAAAAAACTGTCTCTTCTGTTTTCAGTCAATAATATTGAATTGTAAAAATGTATCCTTTTAAAACCACTAACTTAACGTATCTATCGTACACTTTTATGATTTATGAAATACACTAGTATCAGTTAAATCTAATCATTGCACTAAAATTGAATAAATTACACGAGAGTGAAGATCACAATTATTTACTATTGAAAGTAAAACATCATGGGGGAAGAAACGTGTACCTACTAATAGAAGTTTTACTGAACATATCGTAACGGTCTTTTAAACAAACATCTTAGGAACTTAAACACCTTTCGTTTACAGAAATTGCGAGACTAGTGACAAACATTTTAGAAAAACTCTCGAAAAGCAGTCTTAGATCAATTCCAACAATTGTCTCAATCGATCACTGAACATTTGAATGTGACAAAGCTTATGATATGTATGTAGGTACAGAATGATTCGAAAATAAATCCAGATTTACAAGGGCGAATAACAATGGATACTTAATATATAAATATGGCATTTAACGATAAGTTAAAGGTACTCTTCATAAAAGATTAAAATATTGACGAATAAATTACTCGGATCGTCGATAAAACCGTACTGACTTACTCTAATAATAATATAAAGGGATATTTACAAATTTTTCTATGGAAGAAGAGTTCTTAAGACTTCGTATTAACACCACGAAATCTACATCTTACTTCGAATTCAATAACAATATTTACAGAGTAATCTCAATAACGAGAAGTAGTTTCAACTTCAATGAGATCGTTTATGCCAAAAACTTGAGTTGAATAAACAATCAGATGAACAATTTGATGGGATTCTAAGATATTTTTGGAAGTAGTTTTGTTTGAGTTCCTATTGAGAGTTGTGTTATCGATCGGAACGTTGAGACCACTGATAAGTTTATTCACCAATCTCGAATCTTTGGATTTACTTTTCCCTGAATTCGGGTTTGACGCTGATCATTGGTTTTCTCGATTCGTCGATTTCTTTGTCGTAATCTTGTTGGTCGGGGTAGTCGCTGGCCCCGGAGTGCGTCAGCTAAGTGGCCGAACTGAACAGCACTGAGTTCTTGTAGTAGCCGGCGCGGTCCGACAGGGGGCTCTTCACGTCGCGCTCCATGGCCTGCTGGCGGGACTTACGCTCCATCTCTAATTCTTGCGCCAGAGTTTCTGGTGGGAAAGAGAAACAGGAGTTCAATTAAATCGAAATATTAAAACAAAGAGCAGGACAGAATTGTAATTGACCTAGAAAGAAATTAAGTTGTAAAACGAACATAAAAACAGAAACAATAAAACAAAAAGGCACTATCGGGGGGAAATGGGAACAATTTCGCACAGAGAGAACACACACAACATGTAGTTCCACGTGTGTAGCTCCGTAAAATGTCATTAAGTGTTTCGGGGAAAGCCGACTCACATCAAACGGACTTCACATCCGTATGGCACATTCTAATTTAATATTCGATATTGCCTTTGTTAAAAACGTAGCACTCACGTTCAGTGTTATTAAATTTCTCGTACAAGGGTTATTCGAAGGCCTGTTCCGGGTAATATTCGTTGTGTTACTGATGGTAATAAATGGAAATTATGAATCTGTTTCTCTTTAGTTTCTGTATTCTGTAAATGATGTAGGTGGATTTCCGGAAAAGCTGATTTTGTTTTTAAAAATGATTGGTAACGATTATTATTTTATATTTTTGAAAAGAAAAGGTTATTACATGAGTATTAGTGCTTTTTAAACGTGTATTTTTCGAATAACATCAACTAACAATCTAAATAGACGCTGTGATTGAAGTACAGGTATTGTATGAAGATTTCCGTAAACACTTTGATAAAAATTGCATGTTAAAAGACGAATTTCCGGGCAAAAGCAGCGCTGTAGCAAAACGTCGCAACAAATTAAGGCATAAAAAATGAAACACGTCTCAAGCACAGGACATCCTCTAATAAGATTTCACGAAAATTGACAAAGTTCGTGAAGAGGCAAAGAGTAGGTGAGGTAAGGCAATTGTCTCCGAAAACGTCGACGTTTTACGAAATATGCTTATTCAATTTCATGCAACGCTTGCCGCCTCCTGCAATTTACGAGATATAAAAGATATAAACGGAATCGCGTTTTTTGCTTACTTTGATGGAGCATTTTCTCAACGGGGAATTGAATTTCTCTTCCCGACATTCGTTTACAATTTATGCTGTGAGTCCCGAATTTATAACCTACGCCAATTTTTGCACTTTCAAAAAATGTTTAAAACATCCCTAAACCGAAAAATAATTTGAATTTAAATTGTGTTTGCACCGCTGTGAAATTCGAATCAAAGAAACTATTTGAAAACATTCGTCAGTTGGAAAAACTCGATTATGATCCGATTTGTTTGAGTGTTGTGTTGCCGGAGGGCATCACACTCACAAGTGTCACCGTCGAGGGTTGTCGCGAAACAGAAACCTATTATCTCGGGCGAGATTATACGCCTAGGGCGTCACAATTAAATATTATACACTTAAAAGCTTCGGCCTTTGCCGTTTCACTTCGCTGCCACCCCTAAATGTCCCATTAGGTCTGTTTGAATACGTAATATTTTTGCATTTGCCGCTTCTAAAACAGAATTGCCGGTTCCTTTGAGAGCTATAATCTATTTGTTCTTTGAAACAACTGTAATGGTTGAGCGCTTAGCTTAATAAAAGTTATCCTTTAATGTTTGTTTTTTCTTTCTCCTGTCTCAAAATGTTCAACATGAAACGGTTGGAGTTGTAAAATGTTTTATTTTTCCAATCAACAGTGACATTAACTTTCACAGAGAGTAGTTGATAGACAAAAACTTGTAAAAGAAACAGTTCTTATTTCGTTTTGATCGAATGGTCAAGGAATGACAAAAAGGGACTTCACAAGGTGGACGTGAACCGATCTATTTGAAAAGTAACAGAAATAAAACGATAGTGGACACTGATCGATAGTGAGAATAAATAGTTTTTTGTTACTACAATTGTAAGTAAAGCAATAAACTTTATGTAGAACAGTTTCACTCAAGCATTTATTATTAGATGGCACGTTGTGTCTGGGATCTTTGTTTAACAGTGTTAATTTTTGTTTATAGTTATTTGCATGTAAATGAGTTAATAGGGGCCAAATACATATTTGATATCTTTTGTAAACCAGTTACATGTAAATTTAGAACCGCTTAATGATGTAACTATCTAATAAAAAATCGAACTGTAGATGATTACTAACTAAACTATTTGGTGCAAAAACTCTGCAACACCAAATAAATAACTATGTTTGGACAAAATACAACTCGTTGATTTCTCATTCAGCCACGGATCGTTAGATTTCATGCTAACAATTTCATGTGATTGTTGATCTGCCAAATACAATCGAAAAAAAATTACAGATCGACACAAAGTCGTCGATTATTTTTGAAGTGACGAATCGATTTCCTTATTCTAAGCTCAAGCAAGAAATTAGTTTGGTGCTATTTGAAAGCAATATTTGTGGAATTATAAAAAAGTTTATGTTATTTTCAAAGTTCATTATAATATAAAACTGTAAACAACAAAAAATGTGCTTAAAATTTTTTTAAACGATGTATTTTCATGACATCTAATATCTTTGTAGAAATAATAGAAAGTACATCTGCTCATTATTTTTTAACAATTTTTAACGCAATCGACACCTCGGCTCGTTGTTAAAGCGAAATTAATTACTGCCGTAAAAATACAGAGAAAAAAGTGAGTTGATTAATTCTTCGTTGGAAATTTGAGAAGGCTGTGAACAAAGGGTTCGGTTTAAACGGATGATTGTGGAGGGAACTATAGGTGGGCAACAACGGAGCCAACTGGTCGTCACAACTAAACTACACAAGTCGAACGAATGGACGCAGTCGCGATGAAGTGCTACTGTTGCTGACACTATTGGAGCGCGACGAATTATACTGATTGGATTGATTTTCTATTAAAGACATTCTTTTGACTTTTTTATCCACAGAATCAATTCCATCGTGACTCGGATTCAGTTCGGTTTAAATCTTTATCATTGTCGGTAATATTGTATGTATTTCTATTTAGTAGCGTTCGGTCAATGTTATGATAATACACAATAAGTTGTCTACATAAAACGCTGAACACAATGATGCGGATGATTACTAAGAATAAATAAAAAAGTTAATATCGTCAAAGGTTTCGAGCGCACCTGTGCGGTACGATTTTATTTCCATTCATTTTACAAGCTCACCTAAAAAGTAGCATGGAGAAGTTTCCTCTTTATTAATTTTTCAAACTTTATATTACTTATGTAACATCGGATGGTTTATCCGTTTTACAAGCACAGCTCTAATAACGGCATCAACAATGTTTTAATAAAATATCCTGATACAACTTGTTATATTAGAATTATAATCAATAATATTGTTTTTACATGATAAATTAGCATTGTGTGTATCTAATGGGAATTTATGACCGTCTTCTCTAGCTACCTTTGTCATCATCATCTGCCTAGCCTTTTCCCAACTATATTGGGGTCGGCTTCCAGTCTAACCGGATGCAGCTGAATACCAGTATTTTACATGGAGCGACTGCCTATCTGACCTCCACAACCCAGTTAGTACTGGGTAATACGATACCCCTTGGTAAGACTGGTTGTCAGGTTTTTTGGGCCACTGACTGCCTAACGACTGTCAAAGATCTACAAATGACAGCCGGGACCAACGGCTTAACGTGCTTCTAGCTACCTTTGTATCAGTCAATATAATGATGTATACGATCGAAACATTATCATGATTGATTACCCGTCCACGTTTCTACGTAAGAATTGTTGTCTTTTTCGTAATTTTAATATCCCTCATTTCACCTATATTATATGAGTAAACAGTAATTACTCGAAACATTTTTGACTCGTCCCGTTTCTTATGAAAAGCACGTAGAAAAAAGTTTTCTAATTTACGAATAATAAAATATGTTTTTTTTTTCTTTTACCGAAGGCACTGAAGAAAGTTGATGAAAGGCTCCAAGTTTTAATTTTTGTTTTTCTGTTACCAACCTTTTTATATTTACAACCCTCTTGTATTTTTCTGTTTCAGCTTTATAGCTTTTTATCTCTTCATAAATACATGTATTTCTAGGAAAAGTTTCTTTATCAAACTTACTTTTGATTTAACATTCGGTAGCACGTGTATCAAGAAAGTTTAAAACACAAACAAATCTTGAAAGTAATAAACAGTACCCGTATAAAATAGTTGACCATGCAAATTCAAATATAGTAAAGCGATTCCGATTCGAACAATTGGTATTGCGTGTTCGCGTGCGTCTGAACACTCGGGGTAGCGTAACACTTAAATTAGTAGCAATTTCTACTTGAACAGACTGTCGGCAAAAGGCACTCGTCCGAACAAGGGAAACGCTTAAATCCGTATCAATGTTTTGCGAATTGTAAACACCTATTCGCCCCCTCAAGTTAATTTAGTACGTGGGGGAAGTAATAATAAAAAATTGGCTGCAATTGGGAATTTATTAAGAGTGTGTCTTGTGTTTTATATCCCGGTTTTAATGATAAATCTTGAGTTTTGAAAGATTACGAAATTGCATACATGGTTTTCTTGGATAATGGACAAGTACTTTACACATTATTCAAAATAAAAATACACAAAATATTTGACTTCAATAAACGTTTAGTTGATTTTAAAGAGTATTTAATGGAAAAGCATATTTGGCATCAGTCAAGTTCCAGCAAGGGTGCGCCACTACTTGAGGTATGCAGCAGTACGTCGGTGCATTATTAATGAAATTTCTGGGCTTTCCACAAAGCGGATATAAATGAAAAAAACCACGGTTTGATTCACCGATATGAGCATCAGATTTTTGCTTCTTGTTTCACCAAAGTTGAGCGCGTTGCATTTTTTGTGATTCAAATAAAAGTGGTTTTTGTGGGAGTACTGTTTTTTGTTTCGAACAATATTAATAAATTGGAGTTATAATCAGTTCAAGTTTATGAGGTTACCGGTATTTCAGGCCTTGAACGTCACAGTGAGGAGAGTTGATACAAGGTGGACAAGTTGTGTCAGTTTGTAATACAGACACACTATAATTCAAACACTGTTACTTTTTTTTTTTTTTTTTTTTCCGGATGGGAAATCATCAAATGACCCCCCCCCACTCTGGGCGGAGCAGAAGGGAGTGTCAGACTTGTACTGACTAAAACCCATCCATGTTCCTTCTTTGCCCTTTGTGTTCCAGGGCCACGGTATCTCTTTCGAACAGTCCCGCAGCCCTGGCAGGCATCGGCCCTTGCGGACCCCTACTTATTTGCTGACATCTCTTTGAGGCGCACGTGGAACACGAACGCGCCGTCGACACGGCCTGTCGTCATAAGACGGCCGGACGGCGAGCTGGCCCATAACTCGCCGTCCACAGGCCCGCGCCTACGGTGGCCGGGAGCCACCACGTGACCCCCAACGCCCAGGGCGTCTCCCGCGGCGATTGGGACGTGAGGTTCTTTCCCTCTCACGTCCCGCCACCTCCTTCACTAGCATGACTGCTTCGCAGAAGGAGGTGACGGCTTCCCATTCCCTCTCGCTCCGGACCATGGCTTGAACCAAGGCCGGACGCGAGAGATCGCCGCCGCCAATCGCCGCTACAAGGACACGGCGGTGCTCCGCCCAAGCGGGGCAGACCTCCACGGTGTGCTCCACCGTGTCCTCCGGACGATCCTCGCAGTGGAAACACCCGGGCGTTTCCTCCCGCCCGATTCGGTGCAGGAACCTCCCGAAACAACCGTGTCCGGTGAGGACCTGCGTCAGGCGGTAAGTGAGGGCGCCGTGGCGCCTCTCTAGCCACTCCTCAAAGAGGGGACTTATCGCCACTATGGTGGCGTGCCCTGCACGGGGTTGCGACAGTCGCTCTCTCCATGTCGCCATGAGATCACGCCGGAGGTCTGTCCGCTGAACAGCAATTTGCCGCGGCAGCGGAGTTTCCTCCCGACGTAGTGCCTCCGCGCGCCATTCGTGCAGGCGTGCGAGGACTATCGCCTCCAGATCCCATGGCGGCAATCCGGCAAGGAGGCTAGCCGCTTCGCCGGAGATCGTGCGGTACCCCCGGATTAGCCTTATGGCTATTACCTTCTGGGGCGCGTTCAGGTAGTGGGCGGCTTGCCGCCTCAAAGAACGCGCCCACACCGGGGCCCCGTAAAGGGCCATGGACCGCACGACCCCCGCGTATAGCCTCCGGCAGGAGGCGTTTGGACCCCTCAGGTTGGGCAAGAGCCGCTTGAAGGCAGCCCCTGTCCGTTCCAGTTTGGGAGCCAAACGTCGGAAGTGCTCCACGAAGTTCCACCGGCTGTCGAGGACGAGTCCTAGGTACTTCAACGTCGACCCGACGCCGATGGAAACCCCTCCTGCCGTCAGTAGGGATCCCGACGGTGGCGCATTCCGAGGCCCATGAAAACACATGGCCTCGGACTTGTGCAGTGCCACCTCGAGACCCAATTGCCGGATCCCCTCCACGACTATCGCAACCCCGCGTGTCATGTTTTCGGCCGCCGCCTCATGCGACCTCCCTTGTGCCAGTACCAGCGTGTCGTCAGCGTAGCAAACTACACTGACGCCGGTAGGGAGGTCGGCGCGCAGCACCCAGTCGTAACCGATGTTCCACAAGGCCGGCCCCAGAACCGATCCCTGTGGAACACCGCACGACATCTCTCGCCAGTTCCATTCTCCGCTTCGACCAGGGTAGATGACGGAAACACTGTTACTTGCTTTCACAATTTATGACTAATCTTACAGTGAATTTTTTCCTTGATTGTCAATTATAGTGAGCTCCCGATATTTTGACGTTGTTGCAAGAGACATCCCGCGATCATGCCGCTTGCAACAGCGTCGAAATATGTTCACAATAATTCAATTCAGAATAACACAACCTTTGTTGTAAGTTTTTCTAAGTTTTCCTGAATTGTGACATGTTGATATCCAGTCTAAGGGTGCGTCCACATCAATAATACAATGTTATAAAACATGATTCAATAGAGAGGTTTGCAATGTTGTATTAATTAGACAAGTTATATAACAAAAGCTTTGTAAAATGTTACTTAATCTGGACGCACCTTAAGATGGCTAGTGGCTTTACTATGAGCCCTGAGTTGAAAAATAGACCACCGAAATCCAAAGATATAATAACGAAATCTTTAATAAAAAGTGTTTTCAAAATCATGTCTTTTCCCATCCATGCATTATGCATGCATAATCAGACAAACCAACATGTTATATTAGAATTCGTTCATAAAAACGCGCCCCCAAAAATCACAATACAAACCGAGAGAGCTCGCATATCGTTGTACTTTTAAATACTTGACATTCCCGATACGAAAGCTATGCAATATGATGAGTATAAATTTCATTTCGTTGGAAAAATTTTCATCTCCAACGGACCCTTTTACAATCGAAAACCATACATATCCTCGACCATGTGAGTTGGTCCCGGAGAATTCAATAACGTGGTCTTATTAACATTCGTTTGGATAATGTCCTGATCATTGGAAAATTAACGTCGCAATTATTACTCGAAGTTGAAAATTAAAAGGAGGAGTAGAAAAAAAGAGGGACGTTTCTAATTAACTGGACTGACATATTTGAATAGAAGAAAAAGAAAGATAAAACATTGAAAGGAATGAGATGGGGACGATACTGGAGATGACGATTTTTATGTCTAACCATTTGGCCAGTTTAATTCCTACGAGAAAGTTTTAAATTGATACTTAGTGATTGCCGTCATTCTTTTGAACTCACCTAGAGTCTTCGGCAGAAATCGAGAGTACCAAATATTTTGATGCTCACCAGAGTAATTCTGCCAGAAGGCAGCTCCTCCGCTCATGATGTCGACTGGTGGCGGTGGGTAGTTCCATTGGGGCTTGTCGGGGGTGCGCGGGGGGTCCCGCTGGAAGGGAGGTGAAGCTGACGGGGGCTCAGCGCTGGGGGGCTTGCTCTCCCGCTCCGAACCGTTCTCCCGTTCCGAACGCGGCGTCTCTTGCGATGACGGGGCTAGGTTCTCTGTGGAACGAGGTCACGTTTGAATAAGATTAAGGACAAATGCAGCAGAACAATATTTGTCGATAGTAAAAAAATTTGACTATACTTTGCAAACTCACAATAGATTAGCAGTACTCCTATCAATCAAGTCAACACAGCCAATAACGTAGCAAACAGCGATTATGCAACAGAATCAACTTGAATGCGTGTTAGTTCAGAACCCTCGTTTCAAATGGTCTGCGAAACGATTTCCTGACACGGAGATTAGTACAAGCCATCACCAGCGTTCACCCACCCTTCTTACATCACGCACTCGACTCTCATCCAACGCCAATACGTCACAAATCACTCCCATCAGCAATCAAAAGTTAATCTTAACTACGGTACGTAAAGCTCAATGTTCTATGGGTGCTGCTTGGAACATTAGTATGTTATTAGGTGAAATTTTCGCTACACACAGATAGTTTGACAGACGGCAAGTTAACATGTCAGGGGCACTAACACATGTTGAAACTTGTTGATAGAGATGCTATTGACAATTTGACATGTTTAAGGTAGGTAACATCACTAACGTCTTAAAGGTTTAGTTAAAGGTACGTGGGATGATTGGTTGTTTCCAATCAGTATTTCGGAAGGCACAACTATATTTTGATGCTACTTACCAGTTACGATTCTGAGAATTTCGGAGGGTGCTCCTGACTGTTTGAGAGCCTCTTCTACTTTCTGTCGTCTCTTGAGTTCTAGTTCAAGCTGCTCCTGGATCATTTGCCGCTGTTTTCTCTCCTTCTTTAGCCGTTTTTGGTACATCACTGTTAAAAGAAACACTTTCGTTAGAAACGGCTGAAGATCCACGTCGAGGTGGACGGTAAAACCTTTTTTATTTACACGAAAACTTATTTGAATAAAATTACACATAAATATTAATGTAACATTGTAATATCCAGCCCAGTTGTACCGTATCGAAACAACAATTACTTGGAATACCGCACGCGGAGCAAAACAAAACTGCGACTAAATAAACGGTTTTGCGTATGCGTCGTGCGCCATACTTCTCTCCACCTGCACCTACATAGCTACGTATAAATCAACCTCGACTAACTTTACATCTGTCTCTTTCCCTCTTACGTCACTACATACCGATCTTTATCAGAAAACTTAAGGATTCCTTAATTCACCTGCAATAACCACCTTACGTTTGGGCCATTTCTTCGTCAATAATCGCGCGATCGGCCAAGCATCGATAAAGTTTCTCTTTCTTACTTATGAAGTAATGATATTTACGTCTTCTTTACTCCGAAGTTCGATTGACGAATGATTGAGTCGGTACACGTGTTGATAGACGCTGGAGGCCCAGCCTCCGACAGGGCAGAGGGGCGGCGCGGACAAGGGACCAAACGATAAACCGATCGCTGGATGATTACAATTTTTAACCCAAAGATAATATGAATTTTGATCATGATTTGCATCGTGAAATTACGTAACTAAATACAAAAGTTACCGCAATTGTAACAACACTGAAGGTTTTTGGAATCACAACAAATGAAGCGATTTGAAATGAAGACAAATAATACATCTTTTTCTTCAATCTTTTGCAACCCCATCCTGATCCCAATGTCTTTCACATCTCACCTCTTCTATGTCACTTGAAACAAATTCCACTCTCATTGAAAGTGTCTGTAAACAAAACTGAATATCTAAAGCCTATTACTTGTACCATCAGGTAAGTCGGGTAACAGTCTCGAGATGGCAAAAGATAGAGTTTTGATGGAGTCGAGCGACGACCAAGATGCGAATAACTCGTGTTATGGAAACGGTATGAATAATAAACTAATAAAAATAAGACACGCCCTCTTGTCGTTGCGTTGCTGGAGTGTTGGAACCAGATTTGAGTACCGCGAATTTGAATATTGTGGCCGTTTAATTTCGGTGGGAGCAAAAAATGTATTTGATGGAGTGAGAAAAATTAAAAGTAACCATAGAGTTATAATTATATGTAATATTAAAAACGTTATGCCTACAGATGTAGCTAATGATTAATAATGTCTATATTATCAAATCTCTATTGTTAATTACCATCCATTGCAGTTAAACACACAAAAAGAACTAACACAAAATTAACCACTCTAGAGCAATGTGGAATGAAAATAAAATGAAAGCTCGTTTTCTCATTAAAGATTTGCTAGTAATTAATGTTGTTGCTAATGAAACGGGCGAGGTTCACTAGCGATCGACTCCTACGCATCATTTGTCATCGTACGACCTCCGACACGAGCCAGTAATAACGTACGGATTGGAAAGTTCGTTTTTATTTCCATTCGCATTTTTTGCAACAGAATCATACATATTAAATCAGGATCTTGATTTTGTCTGATATTTCTCAATACGTTTTTTGCACCTTCTACCGACGTTTGTTTAGCAACTTCATTAAGGTCTGCACCGTTACCCACAATGTCAAAAGGTATATTATTTACACGACCGTACATAATTACTTTGTTAACAAAATTAGGATGGAAAGGTCCGTACGTTAATTTCTCGTCAATACAAAGGTCTACGTCCAAAGATCCGTTCAGTGGAAAATTCGTCGGACCATCGAGTCCGAGTATCGATTCTCTTTAACACCTCTGAAAAACAGCTTTGCACTCGACTGAAGCTTATTTTAGGATCTTTTCATCTCACTTTTTGTGTCTATTAACGCGTAAACGTTTTATTAATTAGCCACCGGCCAAACCTTTTCCTTACTTTGTCGGGTCTATATTTAGTTAGTCATTCTCTTTTTCAATGTTGATCAGTGATAAGAGCAGCCGAACTAAATCGTCAATCAAGTTCTTCCTACACATAATCCAGCGGCAGAAGCGCCGTCTGCGTTCATTGTTTCTACAAGTCAATATTTGTCTATAGCTCGTCGGCACCGCTTTGTGCTCCATAATCCGGCCTATTGCTTCCTCTTGCCAGTTCGGAACGATGAATCGTAATAATTCCTCAATCGATTATTTCATTTGACGCTGGCTAAACAAAAAGTTTTAATCTTTTGTGGCCGTCTTTGTAGTCGATGATGGGACCAATTTCAAATAGTAGGGATGTATTCACCGACCGATGATATTATTATTATGGTAATACTTCTTTTGTTCCAATTGAATTCGAATTCAATTTATGAAGACTTATTGAGAGCTCAGTTGTATTAATCAAACTCTTTTTAGTCGTTACATAGTACGAGTAGGTACTAATGTTTATGAATATGCAATCCTTCTTTATTGCGGCAGAGTTGGCGTTAAATCGCGGTATTATGCATTCAAAACAGGACAATAACAAGACAAGGATTAAGAGAACACAACAAAGCTGTGATATGAAGCGAAACAATTCGATGACCGAGCGTATGAATACAACGAACCACCAAAATATTGAAGGAATCCGTTCAAAGGGGAAAAAATGCAATAAAAAGCCCGGCCCGATACAGAACGAGAGTGTGGTTAAAAAGCAACGAACGAATATGGTTGCGAACATCCGCTGCAGACAAAAGTTTGGCTACTTGACTATGCAAATTATATTTGCGGACCGCCGCGGCTGAGACCCGATCTCCGACGTTTCGTTTCACTTTTACGTATATAACGTGTATTCTTTTCATATTTTCATCCGATTTCCTACCCCTCCGTTCATTTTGTTCCGTTTTTAAAGTCGCGGCACAATACCGCTTTCCGCGAGGCTTATTCGCCGCAAGCAGTTTCCTTGCAAGCGGCTTCTTTCTCTTGTTATTATACGTATCTTTTTATATCTATTGAGTTTTCTTTTCTTTAATACTTTTTAACTCATAAATGGCTGATACGGTCCCCTAGGGTTTGTTGCCCGAATAACATGTAAATGAGTCGGTGCTCGAGTACAAATTTAAATGGGTTCCTCTGTTATTTCGTTGTTTAGTTGTTTATCGTCTATAGCGATCGTTGTGTTTTAATCGAAAAATGCGTAATTTGTATAATTTTTGGAACATTTTAATTTATTTAATGTTTTATTTGGTACTTAGGTTTAGTTTTTCATTATGATGATTGTTATAATGTATTTAAATTAGCTTGTTAATTTACGAACATAAGCAGAGGTACATTATTTGTAATGTTCGAGTTTTTTTATATAATTGTTTTTGTTGTTGTTATTGTCAGATTACATAAGGGATTAAAGTGTAAAATAACTCATGTGATAACATTAAAAAGCCCTTTTAATAAAATATTTCTTATTTTCTACTTAACCTTTTTTTAAACTCCAAGAGTCTACTGTAAATTTTCCAAAGGTAAACTTTCTTCACTAATATAACTAGTACAAGATATACGCGTGTCGTCTAAGTAAGTAAAATTGGTGGAGACGCCCGCGCCGTGTCGCCTTATCTATGGCGCACAATGGGATCGGGCCACGGATGCGGATGTACTTATTGCTTTATGGTACACCTACCCTACGCAATACAACACTGATACTTTATTTTTAAAAGAAAATAATACATGGAAAAACTTTTTCGTAGAATGGTTATACCTACGCGAAAATGTGGAAACCTACCAAAAAGAGGTTTTAGAAATCAAGTTTTGTTAGATTTTCACCTATTCATTGATAATATCTAGGTGGCCAAATAGATCGTGGGTGTTTTATTTCTAGCTCTTTTTAAAATAAATATAGTCTTAATTTTTTTATATATTTATATTCGACAAAATTATTAAAAACAGACGGAAAAAACCTATTGAACGAGTAGATCACAAAATATATAAGAACGGGTCATTAACAAGAGCGCAAAGAAAGCGCATTGTGTAATAAAAACAAATGAGAACCTTGATCAGTTGATATTAATTGCACTAGTTATCTTATACCTTCTGTTCATTAAGAAACTATGTTCAACATGTACTTTATTTTTAGCACGCATGTAATAAAAATAAAGCACGCTTTACGTGGTCTAAGTCACACACACGAAAACTACAGTGTAACAAAATCGAACACGTAAATATGGATAAGAAAGATTTTCCAAGCAATGAAAAATTCAAAAGCATTTATGTTCCAAATTTTCTTTTATAATTTATATGCGACACGATAAATATAAAATCAACAAAAATGTATAATTATAAACATCGATAGAAGCCAATAGTTTTCCCACCGGTGCAATTCGACGTAAATAAGCATCGACGTTTATGACAGTTGCTCCCCTACCAGTCGGAGCCGAACGATTTAGATAAGTCTTTTTATAGTTCTTTATTGAAAATAAATTGCCTAGAATAAAATCAGACACAGTTCGAATGGCTTTCCGATAGATGTGTATGAAATAATGTCTTTTAGATAAGATGTGTCGTTATCGAGCCGACGTATGTTACGTTGGGTTATGATGAGCAGATTATTATGTCGACGTGTTTCGTTGAGTTTCGATAACTAATGTTAATGATTTTTTTTTAGTTGATTTATAACTTGATATAGCTTTCTTTGAGGGGCGCCAGGAATCCCACATGTGACAAGTACTAACAATTTTAATTGCTGATTATAAAAGCAACATTATGCGAAAAAGAAGCAATAAAGTGTAACTGCAATTATAAATTACAAAGTCCAACACATAGTATTTATTGATTTTAATCATATTTGCAATTAAAATAAGGCCATATATTTTTTCATTAAGTTCAATTATGGTATTAAAGTAATATAAAACCGAACGAAGTTGCAATAAAAACTAACTCCACCACGTTGTTCTATAAGAACATTTGTCAAACTGTCCGCGCCACGGTCTCGTACAGTCGCTAACAGCAGTTTAGCTTTTTATCTATTTCCACTGTTTTATTTCGGTAAGCGCGATATTTATGGGGCGGGTGTCGCGATAGATAAACATTTTTCCTCAAAACTGTACGGATTATTGTTTTTGTCAGACAAGTGGGGATCTAAGTTATGAGTAGGGAATGACCTCCGCTGATAAAAACCTTATATTTTCCCTGCCCAAGATCAGACATGACTATAGATAATATAAGTATAAACAAACAGACATACGCAGGGTGCTTCCATATTTCATGGCATTCCATCGTACATTTCAAACTTAGAAAATATCAATAAAGGTACGGAGGAAATTTTTATGAAAAAAATAAGAAAAGAAGATCGCAAGCACTTTTATCAAACCGATCAAAGGGCCGGTCGGACATTCCGACTTCTTACGACGTTAGTAAAAAATACAATCTCTCTTTATAGTTACCATTCCACTGGTTATTATATCCGTATCGATACGGCTGAACTTACCGACCGTGAAATGCTCGATTCTCGATATTGCCTGCCCCCGGCACTACTACAGTAATTTTGGACGCTTTAAAAATAAAGAATTTATACAAAAAAGTGGTATTTATTATGGATAAAACGCTTCATGGATATTTACGTAATTACTCGTAACAAAAAGATAGTAAAATATTTGTAGTAACCTATCAACCATTATCAACATTTAAAAGCCTTCGTTTCATAACTTCAGAAGGTAGTCTCAAAACAGGCATCACCATTTTCACAGTAAATGTGTATGATTGTAAATATAATATCAATTTAATATTTATTAACGCGAATATCACTGACGTAGATTTCGAGTAATTGTCCATAAAAATATACTAGTCTAGTCCTGTCGACTTAACGATGATTGTGTCCGGAAAATAGTCGGCACTTCGCACGAGTTGTCATCCGCCATACAAACTTTTATTGCATATAAAAACATTGATCACCCCCCTGTGTTTATTTATGTTTCTATATTAAATATTGTATTTTCGAAACCGGGTCACAACATTAGTAACATAATACTTATCAAACGCGCCGGTAAAAATTAGGACGGACAGATGAAATAAAAAGTAATCAATTCTTAGTAAAAAATCGATGCAGTTCGGGATCGAATAATGTATTTATTTTCGTTGGAATGGCTCATCGGGCCATGCTTCCTGCGACATCAGTGTGGTCGTAACGTGACACCTTTTATTAATATGCCTGAATTAATAATATTGTAGATATTCGTTGGCAGGGGTCGTGAGTATCGCGTGCGAATGTATCGTGAGGCTTCAGTGCATCGATTTGAAAATGAAATATCGATTTACAATATCTAAAGGTTCTAGTAACCAGTCCCGACGTAAGATATTATGCGCATGTGTATGCACCACGAGGGCTCGACTATGTTTGTTTTACATAAAATACGACTTTATTTATAATGTATAAACATACTATCAAAAGTGTACGATTACTCTGTCATTGTTAACGTTTGTGATTTTATTTTATTATTATGTGACTGAGGTCTATTGTACATGATTAGTGCCGTCGTCATAAATTATATTTAATCACTATTTACGACTTACCGACTTAGTAGGTAAGATATTAATTGAAAATTCGAATTAAAACAAGTGATATCAGCAGACAAAGTTCATGATGACAATTTAAAGCTTTAATTTGTTCACAATTAAAGTAAGCAATTACGTACCTGCCTTATTAATAAGACTTAAATTTACAGCACTAATACGAACCGACAGTTATCGATAAAGAAATGATTATGTATTCATATGCGGCAGATATACAAAAAGGGACTAATGAAACGTGACTTTTCACAATAATTAATGACATTTCATAAAAACGAGTGGAGCTGGGAACCTCTTTGTTCGTATAAAAAATATAAAGCTGTAAAACACTGTAGCTGGTTTATAATAAGTGGCCACTAGCAATTTCCAAGCAATAACGTAAAACACACGAGCGCAGGTAGACAAAACACAACAAATATTGACAGTGGATGATTGCACCACGTCCAGAGATCCCCTTAGCAAACTGCGAATTAAAATGGGGACGAGAAAAATTAATCCTAATGCGATTTTAATGAAGCTGAAATGAACGAATGCAGTAATGAATTGTTAAGCCGCCGGTTATTCGTTTTGCGTTAAAAGGGAGAGGAATGGAAACGAGAGAAACAAAACCAACCAACAACGTATAGGTACAGATTCTATGTAGCGTTTTGAATAATCTTGGTATAATTTGTTTCAGCATGTAGAAGCTCTTGAAGATTAAATTGATATATTATTCCCCAAGCTTACAGTGTGGAGAGTGTATTGAAGCGTAGACGAGATAAAATGTAATAATAATTAAGGCTCAGCAGTGCACAAAGACGCACGCCTTAACATCGAGTATAAAGCACACAAGCGCTGAAAATGTACACCTGAAGTCTGTACTCGCTTTTGCATTAACGAATGCGGAAGCGGCGCTGTGCATACAGGACGCGTTGCACCCTCTCCCCCCCCACCACCCCTCCACCCAGGCAGCACAGTACCAGCACACCGAGCTCCCCCCCGCGCCCCCCTCACAGCTACACCTCTCGCTCGAACCAGACGCCTCCAGCAGCCTGTATGTCCCACCCGTGCGTTCATTACCTCCACGCGGCGGCGACCCAACAATTCAAGTTTGCTTTCCGCCACACAATCTACGCTACCAGACAGACTACACTACTCCCATACACCGGCCACTCGAATAATAAAGATGCAGAAATTAACCCGTCCACACTGAAAAAGAGGAAACTAAGTGAAGCTATCTCGACGTGAATAGAGGTAATGTAACGCGACCACTCGTACGCGAATGAAAGAAACGAGCTCGGAATTGCCCGCTTGTTGAAACAGAGGGTAAATGTCAACCGCGGAATAAAAACAGTCAACAGATAAATGCAAACGATAAACATACTCGCAAACTGAAAAGGCAGAATGTGAGAGGGAATGTTTATTTTTCTCTGCTCTGGATAAACATACTTTGCGATTAGAATAAAATTAGATTCCCGCGAAGAAGCGTTTACAGCTATGAGAAATCAATAAAGTTTGCGCACTAAATTTGGTCCAGCCCATAAAATATTCAATTACGCATAAGCACACATTTGCTAAGGCCAACAACGACCACGCGGCACCCCCATTAAAGACGCCTAAGGGCCATTTAATCGGTCAGTGGATGTAAATTCGCTGGCCCCAAAACAAATATCCCGAAACTAATAAGGAAACGAAATATGTAAATCGGCTGCCATATTGTTTCACAAGTGAAATCTTCCTTTAATCTTATAACAAATCCGCGTCCAAATGGCCGGTCCGGGCTGAATTTGAATATAGGAGGGTTGAGTGAAGGGTCAGGTCGAGGAACAACCGTGTTGTGGCGAGGAAGGAGCAAATGTATGCAAGCCACGCACGGAGGAGATAGCGCCGTAATGTTGTCCTATGCACATATTGCAGCAAATTAGTTGTCGACTTGTAAACAAGGAGGAGGAAAGTAAGGCCGCTAAGACGTCGTCGGTGGGTAGTTTGCATGGATATGAGAGCGGCAATATAGGGGTCCGCAGCTGCTGGCTGTACTCATTAAGATGTTTTATGGTCGGCCCGCCGGACCGTGTTGCCAATTTAAGATATTTCTATGCGGGACGGCACCACGTTAGTTTGGCTTCCGATTAGGGGATTAAAGTGGTCCTTTAAGGTATTAGTGTAATAATTGCTCGGCCCATTATGCGGTTAGCATTGTCCCCGATACTCCCTTGTAACGCTGTTAAGGGTAATTTAAGATCATCACATATTCTGTGTGTAGGTACACACATGTATGTTGGTGAGTGGAACGGAAACCAATAAAATGAGGGACAGATTGGACAGACGAGTGCGACAAAACAAAAACAAAACAAGTGCGCAATAAAATCGAGTTACAATGGAAAAAGACAAAGCTCAAACAAATTCGGTCCGATCCGTCGCGCACCTATTCCCCGCGCTGCAAGTAAATCAAAGGGTGTTGAAACTTTACACCCACTTAAAGCCGGACACAGTAATAAAGCGTTCGAACTTCATCGACCCTGGACATCAAATGGGACACCCCTTCTCGCATTTTGTACGGGCGAAATTAAAACTTCTGAGATGCTAAATTGATGACTGACTGCATGTAGCTTTATGTTCGTATTCGCTTGTATTTTGCTTCAAATGTTTGAAATATACCTGGTCCTGTTCCCTCGAAAATGATCGATATGGGTATGATTCTGAGTAATACATAAGTTCTGAGTAGAGCGATGCCCGTAGAAGTCCTACAAACTACCTCTTAGTTACCAACAGCTTTAAACGCTGCACAACTTGCTTCCAGAGCTGAAGTGTCTCGTGTTCATCATTGTATCTGGAACAAGTTTTCACTCGCAGGGAATCGGAGAGGGTACTAATATTGAATTGCCTTTTGAACATAATATAGATAGACATGACATCACAATTAATAATGATAACTTTACTGCATAAGACAGGAAATGGACTCTTTTAAATTAATTCAAAAAGCAAACAGCAACGATTATCGTAATTGATGCATCATATCTAACGTTAAAGATCGATGAAAAACAAAACATGATAATCACAATTAAGTCCACCATTGAAATTCCTTTAATTAAAAATAATTGATAAGAGCAGCGTTACTGGGAACATTAAGTTTTACGAGCATAGGAAAGGTGCAACCCTACGTCTTAGGAATGAGTTACAAACTGCTTAGTGTCCACCCGACACCGGTCAGAGCAGTCGGTCACTCGGGGACAATAATTATAGATGACACTTTCAAGCTTTGAAACACAAAACCATTAAGGAATTAGATAAACGTACTTCTCAACATGTAGTAGTGTTTTGAGTTTAAAGGTACATAAAGGTAAAGGCCTTTTAGTGTAATTATTAGTTAGAATTAATTTGAATCATTCTTTTTTGTTTCTTATATCTGAATCATTTATATATTTTGTCTAATGTTTCATCAATCGTCCGAACCGTCAACGTTACATCCAATTAGTTTGTAACCCCGACTAATTTTGCAATTAGCATCCATTCGCAATTACAAAACGACATCTCGCAAACGTAGCCTAGCTTAATCACGGCCTTATTAATTGTTTCTAAAGAGGTGATTTCATATGTACGCCCAGATTAAGTGTACGACCCGCACTCGGAACCGAGGGGTTATTAAATAATTTATTGTCTACTAACTATTCGTGAGGGCACTGCTCAAATGGTCCGCTAAGATTTCGCAAAGTCTTGTTATGGAATATTGCTGGCGTAAACTTTGTCTATGAAACTTAAATGGATTCGCACAGCGATACGATGATGATGTACATATTTTAACCTTTTGCTAGCGAGATTGTTTCACAGTTGAAACGCGGACGAACAATTTCATTTTATACATCAAACAGTAAAACGGGAAAGCGGTCTTGATTGAGTTTGGTCTGAACCTTTTATAGCTTTCAATGCACATTTCTGCCTGTCAGTGGTAAATTACGCAGGCTGCCCATTCACGCTCAAAAATCACTCTCAATTGAGTCAAGTGGGACAAAATAAAAGGTGAATTCATCATGGGGGTGCGAACCGGCGCCCCCTGTTGGGAAACCAAGGCGGAAAACGTATGTCCGGTCCATTTGTAAACACTAACAGGTACTGGCAGCTTTTTGACAGTTTATTAAATTAAATTGTATCGGCGATTGTTTGTGAGCTTGTGAGCGAGTTGTTTGTGAAGAAAACGCGTGGGAGTGAGGTGATGAATGAACTTTACTGAGAGATGTTATCAATTTGTGTTACAGGTCTGATTGATTTGTTATGTTTGTAGAGAGTTAAATATGGATAAACTTATATGAATCTACTAGCTGTGCCCCGCGGTTTCACCCGCCGTTTCTGACTTATTTTCTTTTTGCTTAGCGTGATGTTATATAGCCTTCCTCGATAAATGTGCTATCCAACACTAAAAGAATTTGTCAATTCGAACCAGTAGTTCTTGAGATTAGCGCGTTCAACCAAACAAACAAACTCTTCAGCTTTATAATATTAGTATAGATTTGATAGTTTTTTCTACGTAGAGTTTTTCAATGTTTGTTTTATTTCGTAAACAGTCACGCCAAAAAAACTTTACTTCAAAAGAGAATACAAATACATTACTGAAAGTAATCTTCTATTTGCAAGTTAATTACAAATGGCACTAACTTGATTTCCGAAATTATTTACATAAATATTCCATCAGTAAACCGCGACGCAATCACGAAATATGACATTTAATGGTTTCCATAGTCACAAGCAATTATACAAAGAGCATTCTGTTGACTGTACACAGTTTTTTAACAATCAATTTAATTCCGAAACCAAAGTATAAGCACTGAATTTTAAAGGGTTTATTTTTTCGTTTAAACCAATTACTTTGCAGGACAAAAGTACATATTCATATACATTCCTACAAAAACATAACCAAAGGTACAGTCAACGAATAAAGTTAATGAACACTGCGACTTTTAGACTTCATGATAGCTATTCCATACATTATATTTCAGCATGTCAAACATAAAGCCATTAAGAGTTAAAATTGTCTAGTAATTCTACTTCTGCTCTGATTTTAATTAAATTTTCAGCTCAATAATGCAGATTTACAAAACTGAAGTTTTAATGGACTTTTTTCTGCAATTGTACCTACTTACTGGAAAACCTTCCTTTTGGCATTATTAATTACGAAAATTTGTAATCATAAAAATATATGTACCTACCTACTTATAACAACAGTCCATAAAGGTCATATTTAGTGCATTGCCTGGTCAGCGATAAACGTTGGCGAAAGGTTTTCTCGAATCAATTTCGGCACACGTCATTTGATTATCCCAGTCGTGTACACGTAGTACTTACATCGAAAGGGCAGGAGATAATTCATTTTCGTCGAAATATTGTCTGGTGCCCGAAAAAATTAAATTACACGCTTGTATCATTTTGCGAGTCGCTGTTTGCAATATGATGGATTAGTGCGGAATTTATGTTCAATTTTAATGTGCTACTGTTTGAATTGACGAGACACTTTAGTTTTTAAAAAGTTTTCGATACTAATGGAGTCAATAATGCAGAGTACCTGATAAAAGTTTTCCGAGCAATAACAGCTGAAAAACTAAACTACATATTAACATTTCAGCAAATAGATAAAGCTGTAAACAAACGTCTAAACATTATTATTGCCATTGATTAGTTTGCTAACAGTAACACCGAAATCAAATAAACAGTTCAGTCAGTATTAGAAGAGCAATAACAACTTGTAGAAGATAAACAAGCAATGAGTCCGCGATAAAAAGCAATCAGTCGATAAAACTAGCGGAGCTAAGCTGAACTGAGCGCATAAACCTTGTGTTTGTTCGGAAATCAGATGAGAGTATAAATGGAATCATCTTCCTCGCGCCGACAGACGCACACGAAAACAGAATTGATTTTATTGTTAAAAGCTTCAATGAGTTTGATTTTCCAGTTTTATGTTATTGAGAGTTTTGATTTATCTGATAGAGGCTTGATTGGAATTGATGTTGAGTGACATGCAAGTAAGTACTTAAAACAATCTTAGCAAATACGAACCTTTAAATAAATCTCATTAAACGTTTAAGGATTACAAATTCGAAACAACTCTCACAGACATACTAACTGCAGTAATAAAACTGCAATAAAACAAAAGCACTGCATCTGAACCATGCCGGAAGTCTATTTTTGTCACTAACTTAACAGTGGCAGCAGTAAATATGATATTAGCAGCAACTTTAATACGATATCCTGCAATCAAATCAGCGTATGGCTTCATCGACGTCTGCTACTCGTGTGTGGTCGAGCCGTAAACAAAGATCTTAATGATCGCACACGGACAACGTAAACAATTTATTAGTCCGCAATCGACAATCGTTACAATCAGCTCGTGTATTCGATACATTGATACATGTTCCCTGAATCAAACCACTTCTCCATTTGCAGACGTGTCGATTTTAATTGCATCGCTACGTATAATTACGTAAACACGTTCTTTACATGTTTTCGAATACGTGTCAGGTTTTATTGCCGATTCTTTGATTGTTCTTCTATAATTATGCATTATTACTCGGTCCACTCTTTCATTGTATTGAATGATAGTGCCAATAAACTCGATTCCATCATCATATTTGGAAGTGACTACCACAACATGTAAACAACATTTCTTGACCATTTTAAGACTATGAACGTTTACTATGGTGTAAAATTTGTGATCAATAAGCGATTTCCCCGAGACACCGGATGCGGTCCGCCGTCCACCAAGTTCAATTATTATTGAATTTCCTATGTCCGGGGTGAGAGCCGTACCGACAACTAGGGTTGAGGCAATTCCTTTTTAACTTTCGTAAAATAATTTGGCTGTCTTTGATACTGTTTCTGATGGTCAAAGGATTTTTGGACACAAGGTATCAGATAAAATAAGCTTTAATCGAATGAATTGTTTATAAAGCTTCTCACGAAATCACTTCAGATACGATCACTATCATAGCTATAAGAAATCAGACTGTTTATTATGTTTCAGCAAAAAACGCCCTTCTATTAAATCAAATTTGATTTAAGAGGGCAACGGTGAATTACGTTTTAAGTGCACAATCGTCATGATTTACGTCGACTGTTGCTAGGACTTTCGATCTCTCAACCGGCGAGTTCACCCCTATTGAAGAAAATTATTTCCACAACAAAGAGTTTTGAATTAAAGTCCCGACTCACTCCGAAACTCCACTAAGACATTGGAGATTCCTGTTTTTGTTTGTTTCTATAATTAAAACGCGACTTAAACGCTCTTCCGATAATTATAAATCTACTTGATGTTGTTATTGCAGTGAATCGGATTTACGAGGCAATATTTTGGGGCAATTTTCTTCAATTAGTATTGTTTCGGTGTAATATTTGGACTGGATTTTATCAAGTCACGTTTTATCCTTGCGGTGTCGGATTTAATCAACATTGTCGGGATAGGTTGCTCTTCCTGATCGATGATTTTCGATCTTATTAACTTATTTTTGACAGCATTTGGTCTAATTGCAGCCGCTAATGTGTCACCGTGGCGTTCGTCGTGACGAAGTGTAACGTTAACACATTCGCCAGTATTTCGTGAGCAGTATTTCGCAGCGCGGCCGGCGCACGGGTGGCCAGTGTGCACATTACCTTCGCCTGGTGGCCGGCTGACTCATTCCAGTGTCGCCGACCGCCAGTTTTGAACAGAGTTCTAACTCCCAGTGGTCTGGCGCTAACACGCAACTCCGCCTCAGTAGTTCATACGCTCCGATGGGCAATTTGGAAATTGTAGCTTAAATTTTGCTAAATTTGTTCATTTGTACTCAACTCGCCTAAATACAGAAATAGTTTTGGTTATTAATTAATTGTTGATCGCGCTGCGGGTGCTCTCTCACCGGAACACACACGTGCAAGTACATGCAGTACACACCCACTTCATAATTATCACGAACAGTCGAACACCGAATTCATAGACAGCGTTGCCTTGTCTTCCTGATGTTCATTAGTCAGTAAGTATTAATACTCTATATAAATTGTGACCTCTGTCAAGTAATACCGATAAAGTAGGTATTGTGAAAGCAAACCAAGAATTTAACGATCAGACCACTGAAGCGAAATAGAGAGCCGTGTCAAAAACTTTCTGCTAATCTTATTCAAACCTAGACAATTATAATTACAGTTAAAAGCGACAAGTTTAGTATCATGTTACGGACACGGCGAGCTGGCTCACGGCGCGTGCACTCAGTTGTATAATCGACAGCTCGCGGTGGACCGGACACGGCCCGGACACTTCTTGCCGTGTTGACTCCGTACCGTCACACTACCGGGGAGAGGCTTTAAGAAACATTGTCGTGATTTTGGTCAGCCATGTTTGGTTAAGTTTTGACTGAGTGCTCGATTGAATTACGTTTTGTTGTTGCTCACGATTAGGTGTTGGGTACTTGTTTAATCTATGAACTGGTTTGCTTCGTTACTTTTTATTTTTCTTAATCATGACCGAATTTAAACGGAAAGTAACTTATGCTGCCATCATACGCAAGTTGACTATTCAACATCACACTAAAACTGAAATTAAAACTTATGTTAAATGCGAATCAGTTTCGTTATTCATAATGAAGACCATAGATATACAAATTACAAAGTTTATTAGGTATTTCACCAATTTGCCGCTAAACTTCGTTACAACTCCATCTTATTACACGAAACATTATAATATACATTGAAACCCGTTCCAACAATTTCACATACAATCATAAATTCTAATTTAGCTCGTTGGTGGATCTTGTTACCACCTCGCCTTCGGTTTTCCGGACTCATTGTATGTAACTCCCAAGACATCGCAGCCCCACAGTACGTATATACAAAATTAATTAGACAAAATCTTGGGCTCTTGTTATATTTTATTATTATTTCCTATGTTGTGCGAGATTTTATTAGGGCGTTATATTTATTGCTCTTCTCTTAGGTGTAATGAATCTGAATAGGGTCTTGATTAGTCGTTACTGTATGGATGTGTTGGCTGCAAGATTATAATTACACTAGTGGTAATTACAAGGTTGCTTACATTGTGAAACCTTCGTCGGCTTTCCGTTTCGTTATCTCACTACGAATGTTGATGGTTTGGTAAATTAAACGTCATGCAGTGGACTGCTATTTTCTTGATTATAAAACGCCTATCTTTGGATAGTTCGCAGTGTTTTAATTTGTAAGGAATCGGCTAGCTTCTTGATCACCTGGACGGAAAAATACGTCATATTTTTTTAAATAATTATGTTGTAAAGATAACGCTCCATTTACAATCGTACGCTCTTGATTAATAAATATTTTAATCATGCAACTTTGTATCGATAAAACTCATTTAATGTTTACCGAAGCAAGTTGAACTAAACATTCTAGTTGCCTATTAAACGTTTAACAGATACAAAGAGAACCGAAGAAGACTAGAACAGTACTACTATCAGGGAAACTAACAAGATAAATTAAAGAAGTTGAACGCACAACAGCCCGCAGCATCCCGATAAGGAGAGGACATAGCACTAGTTCTTAAAAGGTAGTCAATTGGTGTGTCCATCGGAACAACGGCACGGGTCCAACATCGTATTCTACTTAGCCGTGAAATGTGTAGTAATGCTTTGCGTTTCGTTTCAACGTCTTCTCGCCGCCCTTTGGTGTTACCAACCATTTCGCGACTTGTTCGCTAAGTTATGGGGTGCTTTTATACGCTAGGAATTGTTAAATCCAAAGAATATGGTGTAGGTAGAAACGACAATTAGAAATTGTATTTTGATTCAACCCTTTCATAAAATATTAAGAGGCATCAAAAAGGGATTGAAATACACATACATGATGAAACACAAATAAATGAAAATGTCTGAAAAATACAAATTTAAATGGAATGGATTTTTCAAATGCATAATAGAATTATGTGGATGGATTGTATCGGAACTGGGAGCTGACCAGTCGGTGAAATCTAATCATTTGCATTACTTCCGCGCTCTGACCTCATACTGCGCTTCATTTCACGAGAGCAGCCGCGGGACTTAACTAATCACATTTTGTGTACATTTGTACGGTTCTTTTTTGAATGATTTCTGTATTCCGGTCTAAAGTGAGCCTTAAAAATATGCACAAAATGTATAATTTCCAGAAAACGGAAAAGTAATGATTGCATTTCATTCCCGGTCTTTCCTTAGTTTTCTGCCAGTGAATATGTTACGTAATGCGAAAGTTTGTAAAGATGGATGGATGAATGTTTTAACAAACATTTTTCAAGCATTAAACTACTGAACTGACTGTATGAAATTTAGCACACAGATAGTTTATAACCTAGATTAACACATAGGATACTTTTTATCCCGGTAGCATGGTCCCGTGGGACAATTGTCAAACTCTACGCGGGCGAAGTCGCGGGCATAAGTTATTTTTTTTAATAAGTAGATGACATGTGATTGCATGGGAAACTGCAAAGACATCTTCATCATTGACAGTACTATCAGTATTAGATATCTTCCCTCTGTATCCTTGAATTAGATACATTGGAATCTTCAGTGTGCCACTACAGATACGATCGTGTAGCAGGGGAGCGTGTCCTGCATTCCAGAGGACACGCGTAGTCGCGTATCGGGAAAAATGTCACGTAGTGGATACCGCGGGTGTAATAAGAACTTAGAGTATGGCGGAGAATTAAATAGAACTGTTGAAGAAATTATACGATCTTGTAAACCCATATGTGACAGTGAAGAAGTTTTTATTAAGAAATACCAAAATTGCGAAGCCATCGGTCCATATTTCAAAAAAGACCGAATTTTGTGATTATTTCGGCAAAAAAAAGAAAAAGGCGGACGATTTTGGAAAAAAAAGCCATTTCGATGAAAATTACCCTGTTAACAGTCAAATTAGAGCTAAGACCGAAGAAAACAGATAATGAACACGAAGCTAAAACAGATTGAAACAATTTTTCCACGGCCACAGTCGAACCTCAAGAAAAAAACCGAATGAAACCACCGAAGCAACGTTCCAGTGTAAATATTTACCCGAAGTCGCCCACGAAAACTTTGAAGCGCCGGTAACTTCTACCAGACCTAACACTTGCAAAAAAATACCTGCCAGGCGAAAGCTGGTTTTGGGTTGATGATTCAGTATACTTTGATTATTTGATTTAATTTCAAAATTCATATTTTCTGTTCCTAAAGTTTTAAATATCAACTTTTAGAAGTGTAGGTATCATGTCCTTATCATATTAGTCCATCTTGTGTCATTTTTCGGGGACATTTCATATCCTTCTTGATGCCTCTATTCTTACGGGAGTAAGTTGTGTCGTGGAAGACCACAACATAATTATCTTTTCCATGCTCCATTTCTCATAATATTTACATAAATCCTTATACCTAAAGATATTTGATGTAGATACTCGAAAACACATGATGAAGTAGGTAGATAACTTAAATAAAACATTGTAGTAAAGATCGCAAAATATCGTAATGAGCTGAAACCGGTCTGCCTCGAACGAACTCTATTATTATGGTTCCGTACATAACCTATGTTTAACGGTGTGCCTAAGCTTAATGATAGGAGAGACAATTGAATGTTTCTGTCTACAGAGAAATTAATAGTTTGCTTGAGACTAGTGTAAAATCAGGTTGTGACGATAATATGAACAGTTCTAACAAAAATACGTCGAATTTGTTCAAGAAAAAATTCCCAGACCTACATATGTGCATTTATTTACTGACTTTTCCATCAATTACAAGTACAGTATTTAATACCTATTTCATCGCTAAAAATTGTGATTAAAAAGTCAATCCCATCCCAATTTCACTACACAACTGTCACAAAAAAGACTGTCTCTTCACACATTATCATCCTATTTCTTGCGAAGTCTACTAGAAATTAAGAACTGAACCCTAAAAAAGTATGTAAGTGTTTTCGGTAATTGAATTCCATACACGGTTCGTATCTGGTCCGGTCCGACAGAGCGCGGGGTCGCACGTCGCCTCGCGGTCAGGATTTACCGTGTACTCGGAATATTTTTTCATTTTCCCACTCTTCGCGTGAGATATCGCAGGTATTTTTATGAGAACTCCGACTTCATTTGCGGATTCTTTTCCGTTGCTTACATGTTAATAGGGGCTGACAACGTTCACTGCTTCTTGTTGGGGTTAGCTGGGATTGGAGTGAAATGAGTGATGTCTATTATTTGGAACTAGCTTATGCCCGCGGCAAATGAAGTTCGGTAATTGTCCCATGGGATCGTACTACTGGGATAAAAAGTATTATATTTGTTAATCCAGGTTATAAACTATCTGTGTGCCAAATATCATCCAAATCCAGTCAGTAGTTTTTGCGTGAAAGAATAACAAACATCCATCCATCCTCTCAAACTTTCGCATTTATAATATTAGTAGGAAGTAGGTTGTAGGTACATTAGAGAAAAGTTCGGTACTGAAAAGAATTAGGAATCAATCCACTAATTAGAAGCTTAGAAGAATTAATTTAAACTTGTGATGAGCGTACTATGAACATCAACGAGTACCTAAACTACCTATCAATCCCAACACACAAGGTCCAATTCCCATTCATCTACAACGATTTATCAACAATCGAAATGGCTAGTAACATAGTTAGGCTGCACAAACGGACTGCCTGCCTGTAATAGGAAGCTTCCGTCTGCATCACACAATAGCACCGAGCGACGTCCAATGAGCATTCGACAGATCGTATCTATTAGGGCACAGTGTAGCCGAATTGAAGGACGTCAAATTGCTATATTGGTTGGTTGCAGTTGGAATATTGTTTGGTTTCAATAAAGCTGTAGATACTATTTTAATGTTTGAATAGTGAATATTTGAATGCTACATAGTAAGAGAAGCGGTTTAACTATCTTTAAAGCAGGTACTTCATTCTTGATTTACCGTAAGTTGGTGTAACGGAATAGAGGAGATATATGTAGAAACAGATAGAAAATATTAGATAAAAATATCAACATACTTATAATTGAAGCAAAAAAAAACATAACAGCAAAAATGTTGGACAAAATGACCACCCGTACATTTCATACACTGCATTCACACTATTCACGAGTTCATAGACAAATGATAGTCCAGTCATCGTATTTGAAATGTGTATGAACTAATACAATTATCGTAGGGGAGCCCAGTCAGAGATAGATCGCACTGACTACTGACGTATGTTGATACGATTGTCCGCCTGTTAAACGATTTCATTTGAATTTGATCACTCGACTGTCCGCCAGTGATAATGTTTGTAGGGGCTGACTCACGTCAAATGTCCGTTTGCTAACAGTTTGATGTACATTCACGTACAATATGCAAATGCATATTTGCAATTGTAGCTACATGATCTATGTTTTTATTTAGATTGAGTTTAATGTTGTTTATAGGTTTTGTATCAATTATTATCTGGTTTTCATAGAGAGTTATTAAGTGAAAACAAATGATGATTATCACAACAATGTGTTAAAGACCATTGTTTCTTTAAAATCCTATAAATTATAAAGGTTTATTTATACTCAGCTCAGGCCAGAATCATCATCAGTAATGAGTAGTAATCGCCCGCAATTATGTGACGCCAATCAATCATTCGCAATCGACTTATAAATCTTTCGTGTCATCCGATTCTTATTTATCACATAATTGTAAGATGAGTCGTCCTAACGATCTTGAATCTGTTAGTAACACAACTTACATTATTTAGTTTCATTGTTTGTTGATTGCAAAATGTTAGATCATCAATTGAAGATAGAATCTCGTAGAAAATTCCAACTGGGTTAAGTTAGAATTATGTACTTGGATTTTCAACCTGATATTAAACAATATTTCATAATATGGCATCCAACTTGTTCCACATATACAACATACGAAGACGGAAGAGGCATAATATCAAATTCCACAATTCCGAGGTATATCTTTAACAGGCATCGATAACCCTCCATTCCGGACATAATGTACACATAATTGGCGTAACATTTCCATTGCGAACCCTTTCAAGACGCCTGTAATGTTGAGGCCTACATGTTATTTAATTACGCAATCTCGAGCACAATGAGAATTATACCAACTCCTTTACGTCTCGAATGCATGGAGAGGGGGCGACAGAGACGTATTTGAATAGAGGGAAGGGAAACAGTTATGATGGCAAAGTACTATTAGATGGTATTGTAAAAGTCTGCTTGATGGTTCATTTACATGATATTATCTGTCAAAAGAACTTGATTTTTAATAAGGATATTAATTTTCGTATCAATTTTTAGTAATTTAATGTAATTGTAATAAATGTGATTTTAAAGTAGTTTTCAAGTTTCATAAAACAACTACAAGATGTCGTGCTACAAACGGGAACAAAGCATGATTAAAACCAAATAATTGATATTTCTAATTGCATCCCTGCCTTCAAAAGGTTAAAGCCATGACCGGAACGCCTCAAAATCATAGGGCGAGAACTATGAAAGTCTTCCGATTTCCCTTCGAGCTCATAACATCCTCAGTAATGAAGGAGCACCCTCAAGGGTGTCCCTTACTGGGGGTGCACAGTCCGACTCAATTATAAACGAATGTATCAAAATGACTGAGTAAGATTTAGAAGACGGAACCCTGCCCTTACCTGAGAACTCGATACAAGATTAATCAACCCATATTTAGAAAACGAAACGTCTTGACGTTAATTAAATTCAACTATTGAAAACAGGTGGAGTACTCTTAAATGGTTTAAAATCCAAGCGAGGGCCTACAAACTAGACCTATCAGAATCTAATAAAAAAATCTTCGCAAACGGCTGCCAGCCAAAGAAGTCTAATTTTCAATAGTAAATTAATTACACAGATTACAGCATAGTACGCCATTTAAATAGAACCACGGTGCATTACGAAAGCGCTAGATGCCCATGCGATACTGGACTATTCAATACAATATCTATTATGAATGAACGCGGTCCGCGAAGGTTGATTAGGCTCGTCGGCTCTATTCCAATTTTCATGGTGTACTGCGATCCACGGCCTGATTGATTGTTATTGCATCGCAGTAGCCAGCGTATTCCACTTGCTCTAGAATCGCATGTAAGTTTCAAATAAATGATTATTATAATTCTACCTTTTGTTTTTAGATAGAGAAATCGTATAACTTCATATATTTATTTAATATTTACTTGTATTAGCATTATTTACTATACTTAAATAACATCGCGTTGGAATGTGTATTTTATTATGTCGACAGAAATTAGCCTCATAAGAATCTTAAGATCAATTTAACCTTATCTTCATCAGAGATCGGCCATTTCACTGTTATTATCGATCAATTTTACACTGTTCAGTCATTTTAATAATCCTAAGGCGATATTTCCAAACTCGATCGCTACAGTTTTACATCTTCGTTGATTTTTAGTAGAGATGGCAAACGTATTAAATACCTGTACTTTTTGTTTCATATTTCAGGAATTTTGACTAAAAATGTGTCAAATATTGAACAGAATGTAATAAAGAGTGGTAAATTCCGGTGGCACGGTGACTATTCATCTCAGGTTCGTGAAGCACTATTGGTTGCGCGAGCTTTTGTAACTAAAGTGGTATTTCACAGCGTCGACGCGTATACCGCTATCTGATGATTGGTTTTTGGCAATTAACAGTATTGCTCACGTCGCAATCGAGTTCATACACCGTGTGAATTATGTATGGAGCCTCCATTTCCCTCTTTGTTGCCCCGTTCTACTTACTTACACCTATACCGCACCCGAAATATTAAATCTTGTTCATGTGATTGTATCCCACGCAGCGTGTGCGTGCAAGTTTATAAACGCTAACGTTTTTAGATCATATTTTGCATAAAAGTGCGAAGTTCTTCTAGATTACGGTTCACTGAACATTATTACAATAGAAGATAGTAATTATAAGAAGTGACAGGTTGCGTGCTCGACACCTGTTGGCAAGGGAGCTGCAGAAGACCCTTTACACCATTGTGCGGGAAGAATGATAGATAGATCCAGCTAATAGTAGAATAGGAGGAGGACAGTGTCCAAAAGTAAATGCAGTTCATAATAAAGCCGGATTATAAAACGGAAGAGCCGTCGATAAAGGTGTTAGCACGAGTAGATAAGTTGTCAAAAAGCTTTTAAACTAGATCGAAGATCGCCAAATAGTCTAGGAAACCCATTAGCAGCGATTTCACGGCTAGTATAAACACTGTACAATTTACACTGGCTAAGCACTAAGCACCCAGTTTTATGAACATTATTACAAATTGTTAGTCACAATTTTGTAGTGTGCAGTTAGCGGTCATATAATTATAATGCATGTTTCAGAAGCAATAATTATTTTCATTATACGCAACGACAAGCTCGCAGCCTGTCGTCCCTTTATTAACATTTAAATTTATATTACATTAACAAGAGAAATGTCTACCTTGATAAAATATCTACACTACCTTTATGTCGTTTGTGACATGTAAAATCGTTCTCAGCTTTGACATGATGCGAATTAACGCGTTATTATTTAAAGTGTAGAGCTCAATATGGCTCGTCGTATTGTCTTCAATAGAATTAAACCCTTTGTCTCAAGGCGTCAGTTCACCGTTGCCGTGTCGCCTGACATTTGTACAAAGGTTACCTCCATTCTGACGGTTTTCTTTTTACCGGCTGACATCACGTTGTAGCCGAAGAAAGGGTGGTATTGTGTTGTTCGAATTAACCTTTACGTTTGTTTGGACTAGAACTGTTCAATGATATCGCACTACAATTCATTTCATTTATAAATTCAATTATGACGAACCCTATGTCGATACTTGCACTATGTAAAGTTATTTTAATTTCACAGATTACGAATTATGGCTATAGACATTTTCCAATTATGGTAGCTTTGACCCACAGCAATAAATGTACGTCGTTATACCACAAACAAATTTAAACCTTCAATGTAGCGAAGCAAAATTGTCTTAATAAATAGCATAATTATGGTGATTACGTAGACGTCAAAGGAACCCATAAAACTATCAATGAACCTATAAATCGAAGAAAACGTTGGAACACGCGAGCACCGGGCTTGGGAAAGTAAAGAAACAAATAGATAACATTAACAATAAGAGACGGTGTGAGGTTATAACGTGCGAATATACGTATAAAAATGGAATTAATTGAACACCCACAACACATTGTAGCATAAACAATTATGGAAGAGGCGCCGATGGGTCGGTGGCACGGAAAGAAAATTGGCAACATAAGGCACGCCGTGTAATATGAGAAAATAATAGTTTTAATGTTGGAAATAAATAACGCGGCGAGAAGGAAGACAATGGTCCCGTAACAAGATCTCTTGTTAATTGTAGCCAATGCGGAGCGGACCATTCAACCGTGATTTATGAACGTGTTTGAATTAAGCCCTATTTGTTCTTTACGGAATCTTTTGCTTGTTATCGATGGATTTCCACATATTTTAGAGAAGACCGAGAACGCAGTAACATTATCCTGGGCTAGATTCAGATGTTGCATGTAATTTAATACCACTCACCTCGCATTTTCTGCTCGTCGAGAAGTTGCCTTTCGAGGTTATCTTTCACTTCTCGTTCCCTCAACACATCCATTTTTAGTTCAGCTGTAACAATAACATTAATTGTTAAATCACAGTTAAGGAATATCTAAAAAAATGTAACGTGATTAACTAAAGAATTCATTTCCTCAGAATCAATATCGTAAAGTTCAATAAGATAAATCCAATGAAAGAAAATGTTAACATAAACAACGTTTTAAGTTAAATAAATGGTTCATTGTATACAAAAGGCATTGTATAAATTTAACAGTGAGCTAAACCGGTAACAAGGCTTCAGCAAGGGGCCGATTAGGAGCATAAACACGGATTAACTCATTCGGAATCCCGGTACTATTGTGAAGGAGTCGAATTGAGAGATTTGCATAACTTTCAATTAAACCTAACCTGACGGAAATGATTAGGGGAGGAAGTTCCGATTTGTGTGTACACCACCTCGTACTAAACGTGTAATGTGACGATTGATTGGTGAAATAATTGACAAGATAGAAGAATAAATGGATATTTAAGACACATCACATTTTGCTGGGGTAACTGTTGGAATTACTGTACTTAACAAAAATATTAGACTCATTTAAGGAACGACAATGTAGGACACGAAATGACCTTATAATGATACTCACGTAACAGTTTAAGGTAATAGCAATTTTCACACAATATCAAAATTAGCACCATTTATAAAACTATCATTGCCATAAATTCTAACTAAAAATAGTTCAGTGTCAGGCTCTAATTGGCTGCAGGTGATACAAATTCATTAAGTATGCAAGATAGCATATCGACTGTTAACTATAATAACACCTCAGTAATTTGAAAATTGCAATGACATATTGTTTAGGCATTTAGAAAATTATTTATTTTTTATTCCAGTTCGTTTTCTTTATTTGAATTTATTGACCTCATTGTTAGTCATTTGTTTCTTAATTGATTCTATGCTTTCGCTTAATTTAAATCGAATGTTACGTCACGGTCCTTCCAGAAAACTATGGTCCCTATACTTACGTAAAACATTGCATCTACTAAACACACAGGACCCCAAGCTTTCAATCAGGGTAATCTCGCCATCGATAAGCGCCTAATATCACGCCATACGTATGTAAAGTCATCTCAGGAGTCGAATTTGAATAGAAAGAGGTCATGCCCGTTTAATTTGGTCCCTTATTCAATTAGGTGCCTAAGCTGCGTCTATCTAATGGAGGTCGTAAGGGGATCTCGCTGATTAACTCGCGTTGTTAGCACCTAAGGTTACTGCAACGCATTACTTGAAAGATTTAATTTGAAAATATAGCTGTGAGGCGCTGCGAGGTCTACAGCGAGAATGTTTTCATGGGAAAGTCGTAATAGATGCTTGAGGACAGTTTAATGAATTTTGGACCTTATTTTACTGTGCGATTAACTGTTTTAGCAAGTTCTACAATAGGTATAAACATATCAATAGTTTACAAAGTATACAGTGCTTTGGAGCCAAATTCAGAAATGACTTAATTAAGCTTTGAGAAGTCAATAACGAAAATAATTTATTCTAGCTAACGTTGTCATGGGCGGAGTCGTCTGAAGCAAGAATCAATATAACATAGCGTATCTACATTAGGATAAATACACAAGTATAGACAGTCCAGGTTATCGAGTCGGTCCCGCAACTATCTTGTCCAATACAAGGCGAACAGTTTCGCTTAATAATTCCGTTAGCGTTTTAATTATTCCCGCAGATTCGATGTAAGGTAACAGTCTATTAAGAACGCCGACGTATCTGATAATAGTTGTGTACCGACAATGTTGTGTTCAAATTGAGGTGATTTAGATGCAGGAAATTGGGTTATTGATTTATGAGATGAGCTGGTACAATCGGTGTTGGAGTAAGTCAAAATTGATGAACGATTTGTTACTGATCTTTTCAATACATAAGTGAAACTTTTGAAGACACTTTTTCTTTTTTTAAGTTTCAACAGTTGAAAGGAAATTACTTGGAAATCAAAAACAAACTACAAACCAATACAGCCAATTACCAGTAATTTCAAAAGCGTCAAAAGAACTGCTGACCAGCGATACGTATCTACAATGATACGAACATACGAGCAAAGAGGTAGCCCGTTCGATACTCATGCCATGCCGTATCGACGAACAAAAATCTTAGCGATAAACCAGAGACAAGTTAACTTGCGCTCGCGCAGCTTATAATAAGGTCCCGAGATATATGTATGAATATCGCACAATAGCTATCTGGGATTGTGATCTTGTAAATTGAAACGTTGGCTTACTCATCGTTTGTTACTAATATTAAGTATTCAATCCAAGTTTTGGCCTTCAACACTTCGTGGGCTTCCAAGGCTTTTGGGCGTTTGTGTTGTTGGGTTATAATCGAGAAATACTATAGTTTGTATCAATCTCTTTTACAAGCAATGAAAAGCCGAGAGAAAAACATTATCTAAATTGTGAGCACAAAAAGTTTAGCAGTTTTGTCGTAACAGACAACTTGTTAAAGCAACCTCAAAATGGAGGAGGTGCTTCTTTTTATCGATTTGTCATAAATCCCAAGCCACAACATCTATAACAGTTTTTTTTATAAATAAAAAAGCGTCAATCTCGAGACCGCATCGGTTGCGAGATTAATTTCGAATCAATCCCGGTGTATGCTGTAATTTAAGGGGCTTTTAGTTAAGAGTGGTTTCGCACATGAGACGTAAATTACCTTTGTCGAGGGATGGCCATTAAGGGCCCGCGTCGGTATGCGGCGTATCTCAGCATCTCGCGATTTGCGAGTAGAAGAGCCTTAACAAAAGGTGCTCCCGGTGGTCCTTGCGTACTTAGCAACCATCTAAGTATCTCTGTATTGTTTTAATACAACGATAGAGATGCTTCATATCGATCGATTACTGTGATTAGTTCCCTGGCCACTCTCGATATGAGTAATTATTGAATATCTTAATATCCTCGTCCTAAATCGAATGAAATAAAAACGATTAGATGCTAACATCAAAATTAGCGACCCATAAATCATTAGAACACAGACACTAAGAAGGCAAAACAAAACCGATCCTATGAAAACGTTTATCGATAAAAGAGAAAACCAAAACATAAGCGGAACACTCGATTATTAAATCGATCTTTATATCGGATCAATCAAATTTAAAACCTGATCGACTTGCGTCCGACGAAAAAATTATTACTTTATAAATAAAATAACAATAAAAACGATGCGCTCCGTTCAAGGGAATATATAATTATGGACAATTATTATGATATCGAAACTCAATGGTCGATAGATGATTGAAAGGATCGAGACCCATAAACAAAAGGATCAATTTTGATTACGCAATTTAATAATGTTTCGAAGGTAAGTAATTAGCTGATAATCATAATCGATACTTAAACGATTTTGAACAGGGAAGATGAAAATTTAAGTTGGCTCTTTATTTTTTTTGCCGGCAGTCAAATGTGATTCCCGAGTCAAGAGGGGTCGCGGGTATAAATTCTATTTCTCTTCAATTTCAGTGCACTCAGCAAAAACAACAATAATATTTAAATTTCGAATATGACGCCCTTTGAGACATGCTCTACGAGATCAAATGCGCACAGACTTGTTTAGAATAACGACTCCTTGGAGATCCGTTTCCATTGCTTCTGATTCAAATTCGCTGAACTGATTGAGAAGGAATAAAGATATCATTAGTAGCTACAAGTTTGGGCAATTTAAAAGGTGTTAGACAAAACTGAGAATTTATTACCTGTCTGTGAAATAGCTTAAGTACAAAGAACGAAACGGTTTAATTTCAATGAAACATAAGTCATAGGGTGAGCGAATTAAGACATATTTTCACAGCCCCCGCCATCGCGAACACGAAGTTGAGCTTGCAGTTAAAATAACAATTAAAGTCTTCGTAAAATTTACGACTCAAAACTGGCAAAATAATTTAAACGAGCGTTGCGGCAGAGGCGACCGAAATGGGGCTTTGAATTGGGAAACAAAAGTATGCATTCAGATCACCCTCCACACTGTCTTCAGGCGTTTTAACACGAATGAATCGGAAGTCTTAAGGTGAAATTTTAATAGTAATAGCATAAGGAAATATTACTCACGAATATTGTTGATTTAAGCACTTTTAGAGCTTAACAAAGACGCCTGATATGATTTATACAGAATCTTTTATGCTCGGATTAAAATTTGCCCAGATATTTAGGAGTCGGGCATCCCTACTTATAGATTAAGTATAAACACATTAACTGAATTGACGATCCTCTTAAAAGGTAAATTCAAAGTAACGGTAATGGTTGTCATGGCGCGGAAAACGAATTTTCTTCCCTATGCCTTTTTTTAAATTTACAAACCGGCAGCAATTTTATTTTATTGTTATTAGATTTTTCCGGCTTATGTCACACAGCGATGTCACTGCGGAGGATTATTCCCGCAGACTCCACGCTAATAATCATAAGAATTGCTTCCCTTTATTATGTGTGAAATTTAGATCGTAAAATCTTTTGCAGCCGGTTCTTTATTGCGGAAATTTTCACCCTACACAACACGTCATAAGAATGCTTTTTAAAAGGTAAGCCCACGAGTGCCCTTCATAAAAAACACACTTGCTAGTACTACTTTATTTGACGGGAAGATTTTGTCATACATGTGTAACACATAATTTTATGAATATATTATAAGGGATTTGCATTTGGTATGTCGCTACCGACTCGTCGGTTTGACGAGCGTCGTAAACCTCGCCACTCTTCTATAGCCTTATTACTATGGTAAAGGTACAAATAATGAAGATGTCGTCGCAAAATGGATTAAAAAGTAGTAGCGTATCGAGCGTGCACTGTCTGAATAACTCGTGGTGTTATCGGCGCACGCGCACCCAATCTGCGATCGAAACACACCGGATAAGATTATCCGGTAGCCCTGTATTATTTTAATGAGACTACACGACTCCTCGAGATTCGATACGATACGAAAAAGCTTAGGTAACGAAGCGAATAAAAAATATACGGGTCAAAAGAGATATCAACCGGCCGCGGCGAGATGACGGGACGGCCGACGGGAATACTTTTCCGAGAGGGATTTTTAAATTAGCCACCGAACACGATAAACTTGTGTACATCTACATACCAGCTGACGGCAGATCGGCTGATACCATTATGTCTCTGGTAAGGCACCGATTAAAAAATATCCACATTTATAAGCGTACAACATCTGGTGGTATTTAAATAAGATATAAACGCGGAGGTCCGCGAATGTTTTGTTTTTCGACTACACATTTTCTTCCCTGGTGGATGCTCCCCTCGCCGGATATATTGGTATTAAAAATGTAAAGGAGATTTATGCGAATGGCTCTAAGCTTTCATTAGTTGTTTCTTATGCGGTGTTTTTGCGGTCGCCGCTCCCTGACCGGTAATTTTTCATTTTTGTGCAAACTTCCCGATGTTTTCGCGGCGTACCTAAATTTAACTGCATATAAAGAATATTAATGCTCCTCCGAGCCGCGGGCAGGTGTACGCTATGACTTATTTTATTTCAATTCCCCATCTGCATTGGGAATAGAAATTGCTAGAAATGTTTTTAATGAAAAATAATGGAGCAAGTTCTTTTAATGGAGGAAGTGGAAAAAAATACCTAGCTCCGAGCGCATTTTTTGTTGGAGCGGCATAGATAATACTAAGTTAGAAACAACAGATGCAAATATAACTAGAGCAATAAACAGGACTATCAAACATATTATTCCGGCTTGTAATTCCGTATGTAAATTGGCAGTAGAGCAAGCGTTCACTTGCCACCCCATAGAGACAATATACGACCACTGTAACTTGGGCTCGGATTATGTTATCAAAACTAACAATTGAGGATCTTATTCCTTGGCTAAGGAACTACTCGTATCCTTGGGTTACACGAGTCTTAAATATTAAGAGCACTTAGATATCTAAGTTACCACAAAGTTTAAGATAACTATCAATACACTTTTAACTTCAGCATAAATATAACTTCACGCCTATTTGACTGGTTCATTTCGACATAGTTTCATATATTTCTATTTTTTATCTGCAGCTGGTAATATTTTACTGACTAGATTTTTTTTTATGTTTGTTATCAGTTAATTCTACTTCTTTTACGGCAGTCGCCGCATTGAATACGCAGCAGTTTCACACGTACCTACGGAATCCAATTACTTTGAAAACGACGATTTTAATTAGATAAATAACAGAAACTTCTCTATATACTACCCTCAACGTGTCTTCAGCCCTATTTGAAGAATCCTCAATAAATAAGTATAAATTAGCGCATCCACATATTCTATAGTAAGGCCACGCGCACACTAACGCGAACAATTCGGCGTGCGTCACATTAAATTATTTCAGCTAAGTAATTCCGAGCGGTTAATTATTGAGCACAACCTGCGACGAGAGTTGAGAATGTAATTATTATTAAACTTTACGATTGTCTCACTTTACCCCTTTACTTTACCTTTCTATGCTACACTGGCCTATCCGACATGAACCTACAAAGGAATTTAGACTTTAGCACAGAGACGATTAATTCAATTTTAAACACCTCATTGGGAGACTGTACGTTTTCCGTTTGCAAATCGTGTTACATTAGATCCGGAGATCCTAAGGGAGTTTCTTAGCTTGTTGCGGTACAGGATTCATATTTGAGCCACTGTCTATAAATTTATATGTAGGTATGCATAAATATGGATTGTTATAACTTATTAATTGAAAAACAATTCTATTTCAAACTTTATTACTTAGTTGGTAAGTAATGTAGGTACCCTGGCGAATTCTGATTGTCTGTTATTCGCAGCTTTACTGTTTAAATAAGTGGCTTTCTTAATGAAAATCTAGAAAAACGCTTTTCAGTATTTCGATAGTAGGGGTTATTTGCAGTAAAAAATATCTCCATGGCAGAGCCCTAACTTGATCTCCTTAAAATTATAACTATTTGAGTGTTTTTTAAGAAAATACCGAAATTTGTAATAAATAGGCAATTTGTGTAAAATGGTAGGTACCTATTTTAAATACTGGTATTCAGCTGCATCCGGTTAGACTGGAAGCCGACCCCAATATAGTTGGGAAAAGGCTAGGCAGATGATGGTAGGTACCTATTTTAAAACAATAAATAGTGTTTAGTTGTTTCTAAGAAATGTGTTATCATTACAAAAGTGCTTTTATGAGAGTTGGCACCATGATTTATGAGTATTGGCACTCTTTTCAATATCTTTTAAGTCTCACGAAAAATTATATGTAACTTTTGAACATTACTGTAAAAAATGTACTATCAAAAATTACCTTGATAACCCCAACTATCGCCTTGTTTCGTTTGATCCACGATTTTTACCCACCCTGTATAGATCGTACATTTTTTTCCTTGAAGAAATTATTAATTAATTGGTTGTTTTAAGGATCGTTGACTTTTATTGATTGAATGTGTGTGAGAAGTTGGTAGTTGCACCACAGATTACAAATACATCGCATGAGTGGCTTGATGAATTCAACAGTAGACTAGTGATGCACCCGCGGGCGGTGGAACTTCACAAGTTGGCAACCCTTCCCAGCTCGATGAAATAGGATTATCATTCTTAAGTAGATACGATACAGAACACGTTTTATCGACAATACTATTATAATGTGTATATTTCGAATAATTTATTGAATTATGCATTATTCACTAGTTTTTATAGGACTACTATTATTTCGAATTTTATGTTTAGGTCCGTATTTAATTCAGGTTGTTATGTCTGTTCATAAGATTAGATTTCAGAATATTCGTTTATAATGCTGATTACTAATGCAACTATTAGCAAGAAATTTAGTATTTATTCTCTATTCTATATCTATCTATTATTTTGAAAATAGAAGACAAATGTAAAACGAGAAAAAATATTAGGAGCAGCCTGTTACGAAAATTCATTTATTTTCGTTGGATCCCAGTTTTGAATATTTCTGGTGTTGGATCCCACAAAACATTATTATGTATTTCCATAATAATGATTTGTGGGATCCTACGTAAAAAATATTAAAATTGACTAACAAAATATGAATAAAGGTAACAAATGAACTAAATTGGTTATCAATAAGCAAATCAAATGTAACACAACCGCGTATAGAGCTTTACAAAGCGACATATCAACAATAGACCTACGTCTGTATAAAAGTGAAATTTAATATTTCCATTGTTAATATTTGAGCACTACGCCCCGGGAGTACCACGCGCACAAAGTTTTCCCCTAAGAAAATAAGGATAATTATTTATCCTTACATAAACACGAAAGAAGCATTTTCTGATACAATAACAATAATTGACTCATGCCTTATAAATATTCTATTTAGAAAGTGTACGAAAACATATTTATTAAGACTACGAACCTTTTAACGGGAACATGAAAATGTCACTTTGAGGACTTCGCTGACACGTGTAGTCCTCCAAATTTAACTTTTACGCGGCAAGATACTGGTCGGGTATTATTTGAGTCTATTGACTCGCAAAGAAGAAGAACTTGTACGTGTCGTGAAAGCTCTCCTTTTTATCGTAAAAATCTTAGTTTATCATTGATCGGTAGTATCTTTATAACATGGAAGCAAAGACACTGTATGAGCGCTAGGTAAACCACTCTACATAATCTTTTACCTATTACCGTATGATTCTGTCTAAGTCGTGTGATGACTTCTTGCCAGACTTATATCAGAATCTAATCAGTGTCCGTCCACGTAACAATTCAGTTCACATTACTTCACAGATTTACACATGCCTGTAATCCAGTAAGCCACATTCAATATCTAAAGTAGGCCCCGCTAGATGGCGCGCGTGTGGTCGAGTCGCGTGCGCAATGTAACCGGAGCGACACGCGCAAGTAATCCAATATGGCCGCCCGTGTCTCTCGCGTTTCGGTACAGTGCTGGAATGGCATTTTAATATCCCGCACTTAATGTCACTTATTGTTTACTTAGTTCATCGAGCGAGCGAAAACCACAATTCCTTTAGCTTTAGACATAGCTAGTGTTAGAACTTGCTAAACAAGTTTCGATGCGAGCTGACATAATAGTGGATCTTGGATTTAGTAAGAATATTCTATAATGCTCGGTAAATGGATGTAAACAAACAAAGATTGCATTAACCGATTTTTGCAGCACACCTCGGTTGCACAATGGTGCGAAAGCTGGCGCGGCGCGGCAACAATGCGTCGTTGCTTGTATCTGCGCTTGCGCATCTCGCGGTGGCTCGTTAAGGCGCTGGGGGCGGTTGTTTGTACTGCGATGGGAGCTAGCTAGCACAGCTGAGTTATGAACTTATGACGGCCGCTCGTGATGAACACCTATACTGACAAATCCTGACTGTGTACTTGAATCTAAATGTTGTGTATAATCAAACTGGCAACGCTAAATCAATTTGAGCGGCTATGTCGTAATTTTACGCAAATGCTGCGGTTTAGCAAGCTTTTGTTGATACTGGTAGATATTAGGTTTTAATAGAAATATGGCTAACGATATTATTGATTCGGATAGTTAACTAACATTCTGGAAACATCAGCAATCATCAGTAAATGTGTCATCAAACAAAAAAATCCCTAATCATATCATAAATCTGGTCAATCAGCAGCACAAATGTAAAATCGCACATAAAACAGTAATTTAGCTTCACCCCGATAATGTCGGGTCGTCAGCATTGTAAAAGCTTTCATATCAATTGAATCCATTAGCTGAGTACACAAGACTTGTCTGTCTATTTGCTCATCAGTTTTTATCATTGGCCAGTTCATGTTTGTTCGATCGCTCACTACGTTATTGATGGGCTGTTTCCCTATAACGTGTCATATTTGCAGTTTCGTGACGTCATTTGCGGCACAAATTACAGGTGACAAGGACTTTTGTGTTTGGACTTGGAGCCATAAGTACAGCGATTAGCCGCAGCTTATGATCTATTAACTGAGTCAGTTAATTAATTTAAAATTTTAAAATAGTATCTTGCCCTCCGTTATATTACCTAAAAGTCTTTAGTATTCATTTATAAAAAGATAAAAAATGAAATGCCTGTAATAAAACCAACAACTTTAAAAAGTTGGTTCCATTGATTACGGCTAGATGGCGCTGCAAGTCCGCACATACCTCAACTGAACAACACCTGCAAACTTCACCGACAAGAAGGTATCACTCGTCTTACATTACATTCTATATTTAAATTAAACGCTTTCTTAAGGCAAATAAATACGAATCTTGACCGAAGCACCATAAAGTGCTCACGGGCTATCTGCGCGCGCGCCATTTGTCCGTTGACCAGCACTTAGCTTAACAAAAACTGATAGTTGTTAAACAAAATAGCGTAACAAAACCGAGGCAACAAGATCGGACCATTTGGTACAGAAATAAACTAAGCAGTAAGAATTAACAGGGATAAAGGCTTAAAAGAGTAGCCGAAGCAGATTTATGTCGCAATGATCGCAATCGGCCGGTTCACCGTGTTACAGGCGTTTTGTTTTTTAGTTTCGATCAGGAATGCGTTGATGTACCGCTTTCGGAATTTTGTGTGAGCGGAAAGAAAGTTTTTGTTCTGATTTAACAATTTTAGCTTTGTATTTTTTAGTGTTTTTATTAATTGAAATAGTATTCAAGGGCTCATTGTGAAAAACATACCCAAGTCGTTTAACGAAATTGCAACTTATTGACTTTCGAAGCCTCTAAAAGCTACACAAAAGCGGTGGAATCTAAAAGCCCATCACAAAACATGAAAACCCGTCAAAAACCTCTTTCGTAACATGTTATATCAAACTACCAACAAAACGCACTTGAAAAGGCCACAATATGACACCTATTTCCCATTCATTGGCACTCTATTTACACGTACGAATCGACACCAGTTTATCACGCACTCCTTTGCTACCCCTCGCCCGTTATCTGATAAGCCGGTGAATGCAAAACATTTGTCTGCTCCAACCCATTCTGTACTAGTGTAAAAATTGTCAGTGACTGTACTAGATAGTGATCTGTCATTTGCGACTGCGAGGGGACCTAGCCGACTGTGTTTGCTTAGTCGCTCATACTTATGAAGGTTTTACTCCTTTCAAAATGATTCCAGTTCGCGTGTTTGGAATGGAAAACAATTTCTGCTAAGCTTTTATAAGCCTTTTCTAAAAGTATGACGGCGAAGGAATTATTTTTCTAGAAATAGCAGTAATTGGCGCCCGGTTCTCTTTGAGAAATAACTTATGACCTTTAACCGAAGCAGACGCTAGCAACACACCCGGTAAACGCAAAAAAAAAGAAGGCGGCTACAATTATGACTATACACGTAACCAAGTTGGTAGAGAGTGCAAAAGATGGACTCTGAACTGATTGTTCCTTACAGAACAGTAAAAGGATTAAAACAAAGAATCATATAGTAGGCACATAAGAAACATAACTGACCAACTAAAGCTCGATTCAGCCAGTAACACCTATCAATTGAGTCGGAGCGGAGCGAGCGGCCGATTGCCGTAATTTATATAAAAAGAATTTCATCGGTAAAGTTCGCCAGACACATCGATTCGAAAAAATGTTTCATCAACAATAATTTTATTATCGTAATAACAAAATTACTGGGTTTGCTGACGTACGATTTTCATCCTTAAATATATGAATGTAGGGTGTTCGTTTAACTTTTACTTATGTACCAGGGGGAGAAATGGAACCTTTTGTTAGCCTATAGCATTATTATTTCTCATTTTGTTTTGTTTATTAATACAATTGGCTGGAGGCGCAATATTGATATTCAAGTTTGATGATGACTCGCGCCAGTCTTCTCCCTGAGCTCTGTATTTTTATGAGTTTTTATAACAATTGTGTTTTGTTGTTTCATTTTCATTTATGCAAACGCAAATTGAATAATGCTGTATATTTTTAAATTCGAAATATCAAACACTACATTGAAAACATTCTAGCATTTTTTTAGAGTGCTAATTATAAAAATAAAGAAAAACGATTTGAAGACTAGTTCATAAAAAGTAAAGCACAATGAAACAGAATATTTTTTACGCGCCGTTCTCATACCATAAAGCACGGATTATTTCTCATGGAGAAAACGAAATGACGTGAATAAATAACTCGCAGAAATATCAATTAAACAATTATGCTGTCCGAATGGAATCGTGTGTAATGATAGTGGGCCCGGCTATAACTCAGGCGCATCTGTACTACGGCTATTTGCAAAAGGCACGACATGCGCGCGCGCACACTACCCTGCCCTGTCTCCGCTCTTAGCTTAGCTTATCTATTATATTTTACACATTTTATACTACTAATTTAACATTGTTCCACCGCAAGCGAAATTCCACCTTATTCAACGATTTTATCGCTTAATTCCCTGCATTTAACTGAAACAATATACTATCTGGGTCATCGGTTTAAATTTTCTACAAAATGTGCAGTAAAAATATCAGAGATCCGCCTGCAATAATTACGAACATTAGAAACCCTTCTAAATGCCTAAGGCAACAGGTGTCAACGACGCAAGAATTTTTCGTGCGTCGAAACTTTATGTTAACGGCCCTGTAGATATAAGAGAATATTTCTTAAGCACTAAAGGCAGTAGGTCTCAATAAATAAAGTGCATGTTTACGTCGTAGTTAATTGACACAAACACATAAATACTCGTATCATAAAACGCAGCCCAGAGCGGTTCCATACATGTTGGGCGCACATATCATACAAGTACCTATAATGTACAACAAAACTGCTGTTTACCGACTATTTTCTAATTTTAATAATTTCGCGTAATAACGCAATAAATAGACAACATATAATGCGATGCAAATGAAACGTGTGTCGTTAATACGCGCTCCGTACTAGAATGTAGAACTTACAGGTTAAAATACGTGATCTTAGATCCTAACAGCGGCTAATCAATGTTGCTTATACGTCAGATTACGCAGAATCGATTCACGCGAGATCTCGACTAATATCGATTATAACATTTACATCGATACGGCTTCCTGCATGTTACAGTGTCTCCGTATTATAATCTATGATAATTTCATATGTAAATTCTGAAACGGTGCTTCAATATTTCTGAGAAAGTCGTCCCCACCTACGTATTTGCTACTCTTCAATGTTCGCAGTTTAATAATATGGACATTACTCTTTGATAACTCGCCATTCAGTCCAGAGTGTTTCATATGATGTGAAGATTCTACATTTTCCTATGAAACAACTTCTGTCTTCGGAGATTTGAATTTTTTTACCCTAGAAGGAATAAATCTTTCTTGTGAATGTGTTAACTTGATGAACTAACAACTGCTGAACAGTAGTAACATTTTTCCCTTGTTTATAATAGGAATGCTGACGAAAGACTGACGTTTTTCGTCAGCATTCCTATTGCAAACAAGGGAGTAGACCAATGGGTGAATTTCGTCTGATGACCAACATTCCAACCTCCTCCTCTGCCTAGCCTTTTCCCAACTATGTTGGGGTCGGCTTCCAGTCTAACCGGATGCAGCTAAATACCAGTATTTTACACGGAGCGACTGCCTATCCCTTGGTAAGACTGGTTGTCAGACTTTTTGGGCCACTGACTACCTGTAACGACTGTCAAAGATCTACAGATGACAGCCGGGACCAACGGCTTAACCTGCTTTCCGAGGCACGGAGGAAACTCGGTATGTAATGGGCGGTCACCCATCCACAGACCAACCTCGGTAAGCACGGCTTAACCTAAAGATCGATCCGAGCGGCTGTTATTATTTAGCCACGAGCTCCTCCACCAACATTCCAACCTATCAGTCCTTATAGTTCCCTCATCCTACATTGACAACTAGGTAATATATAAAACTGCCTACCTTTCTCATAGCTGATCTGCCTCTCCTGTTGCCTGGCATTGTCTGCTGCGACTTTAAGCAGGCCCTGTATGTTCCTTAGCAGCGTCTCGGTGGAAGATACCAGGGTGTCGGCTGTGGGGTCCACGGGGACGTTAGGTGGCGTGTTCGTCTGCGCCGCGTAGCTCACCGGCGCCGGCGACGCCGATACCGGCATCTCACGCTCGCCATCGCTCAAGTCTCCACCTAAACAAAATGAAGCTGTTGATAAAATATTGTTTTAGGTATCATTGGAATTTTGTGTAATTTCGGTGTGCATTTGGAACAATGAACATGTTTTGGGATATTTATCGGCCAACATCAAGTTAGGAGGTTTTACATTTACTAGCTTAAATAGTATAATCAACGCTCAAGACAGGTGATAATCTAGGTACACCTACGCAGAGACTGGTATTTTTCGTAATTATGCCCTAACCTTTGATACATTCTGGTAGCAATTTAGCTTCTAAAGGAAGACTAACATTAACGTTGACTTCTGCGCATTTTTAGCTAGTCGCGGCAAAAAACAATGGACCCAACTCAGAATTAACATATTAAAAATGAAGGCACTGAATCAGAGACCACAGATTCAAACGATTATAATAAACCATTATTAATTTCAATAACAGCTTCATAAGAAGTCATAAATGGGTAGTGTATTGAACAAAAAAACCTCGCAATACCGACAAACGAGGATATTCGAGAATCGCGTGCATGTATCATTCGGTTCGCAATTATTGTTGCGATGCACATCGATATCGCGTGGTGATCATCGGCACAAGGCTTTGATGGAGTTCGCCGAGCGGGGCCTGCTTATTCGGAAATACATTTCGAATGACGTTACTTTCACGATCGTAAATATTACTTGTCACACACAACTCAATTGTCAGTGATAAGGCGTAAATGCTTGTTTTAAGACACGTTTTGAATCTAGTTACGAAAATATTGCTATGTTTGTTATAAAATGATTTTGATTGAATTGTTGGTGAAGGCTTACAAAATGCTCTCAAATCCAGGTACGCACTAAGTAGTTTGGTAGTAATACTTCTTCGAAACGATTTCGATATGGAATTTTCCGATAGGTCGTCTTCATGTTCACAGAATAGGGATACCACAAAGCCATTCGACACCGAATGGGCTGTCTCTAACCGATTTATATGCCCCGCTGCACTATGCCGCAAGTTATTCGCTACGAGGACGGCCCAGCTACTCGAATATTATATCGATTATATTCCATAATTACTCGCCTGATATTTCAGACAAAGACATTAATTTGGAAAATCTGATGTCAAAGGCACCTTTAAATTTTATGACGGTATTCACCTACTAAGAGTACCACGATAATACTCTGACCAGTGAACGTGATGAAACATAATAGGTATTTATTATTTTTAATATGACGAGATAATTACAATAATGTACGCCTTATGTCAATAACGGACCTCACACGAAAAAAAAGCTTGGATTGGCGTCTCTCACGGTCCAAAATAATCTATCGATACATTTAATTTAACTGACAAGATAGTGACCGCTCATCAAATAATGAAGACAACATCGTTTCGTCATTGTCGATGCGCACGATAGCACTCTCGGGTTGTCACAACACCATCTCCCTAATAAGGCCAATTAACAGGATCCTAAGAATTTTAAACAAACGAACCTAAACTCTATAACTAATACTAAGGACGCACAATCAATCGGCCCGTGCGACCGAGGAAAAGACTTCACGGATATAAAATAAAATTAGATCCGAGATGAGAACGTTGATTGAAAGGAAAAGGTATCTTCAGATGAACAAAGATCAAAGTTGAATGACACGGGTTTTATAAAAAGCATTTTTATAATCAGACTGGGGCGATCGTGACGAGCATGAATTACGTATGGACAGAATTAATTGTAAATAAACTATGAATATTAACGATTACGACACAATTAAATGTGAAATACCAAACTTTGCCAAACAGATTTCAGGTATCGATTTTCTCATTGAACCTTTTGTTTGTTCAAATTTCCTGAGGCTCATCCCGTAATCCCGCGGCCAGGCGAGTGTTTCCTATAAATCGTAGCCAGTTATCCGTTCCCACGCTCTCTGGGCATTTTGTGTGCAGCTTGCAATAACCAATACACAATCCTTATTGTTTCACTTAATTTAGCTATTGTCTGGGGCAAGTATTTACATTTGTGGATCAATGTTATGATTGGCACCGTCGCGGCGCGCCGGTTACCGCACTATGCACGCTATATCTATTCTATGCAATAGAAAATATTCAATAATTAAATTACATTCTCATAGTTAGTGGAAATTATTTATTGTTTATTTAATAAATATGCAATAAAAGTTTTAAATATCTATAGCTTAGCTTTAGCTATCTCTCGATCTAAATGCGCTTGCAGTGTTGGACCGTTATTTCTCTCCATCAAGCAGTGATTTTATGATTTTCCCATTCTATTTTCAAATGGTTGTAATTGCGTTTATAACTTAGTGACGTCGGTCTAATAACTAGTTTTCGCTTGATTGATGATCCAGAGGAAGATAGTATACTAAATTGATTAAAATATTTAGTACGGCAATAAACTCATGAATAAAAAGCTGAGAATAAAACGAACCTAATACGTGTCGTCGGAGAAATTGTCATGCCATCCATCACTTGAGTGTAATGGTGTTAATAGTTCATGATATATGATGGTTAACTAAACACAGGCCTTTCTCGTGATTAAATATTAATACTTACATGGAATGAGACATGTCCAACGGTATTGTTGGAAGTTTTCTCTATGAAATGTCCACGTTATTAGTATTTCTATGTTATTACTGGGATACTTAGATGGGCTTTCATCTTAAGTTATTATTACCCGAGACAACTCATTTTAAAATAAACGTATAAACAAGAAACGGTCTCGAACTCACGTGTTAAATTGAATTGGGTCCTTTTAAGCGCTATTCATACATCATTGGGGGCAATTGCGGACGATACTTGTAATAAGATTTTATTATATAGGACCATTACAAGCAAACGTGCGGTGTCTAGGGATCAAGATGGGAAAACGTATGGGAACGCAAGCGCATGATCATTTGCTAATCATCCGCCAGGATGCGCTGGCGATGCACTCTCTATTGATTCTATACTATTATATATTTGCTGCAATGTGGATTTACTAGCAAAATTGTACCGATTTTATATTACTAATTTATATAGAGTACTTAAGACCAATTCGACGTGTTTGGCCGTAAAATAATTAACATCGGTCCATACCTACAATGTATCGACGGGAAGCCATTTTACACAAGTATTTCCAGTCTAGAATAAAAGGAACCGTGGTTTTATGGCTGATAATTTCCGAACTATGAATGCTGAAGGTTCCAGGGCTATTACTGGGTAATTTCGCCGTGCATTACATGCCAAGTATATTGAGCGGGTGATACCCTGCCGTGTTAATGCTACACGGACACTTTCTTGTCATGCCTACAGCCGCGCCGTGATTACAGCGGAAAGATCGACTCATTTATCGATACATCTAATTTATATGAAATTAAACAGATATTCATCGCTGTGAAATTGCGATTATTATATTCTGTACAAGAAAGTAAATTGCTTGTCTTCGTTTATTACCAAGGGAAGAGATAACAAAGACGGAGAATGTATCAATATTCCGCGGTTGCATAAGCTGGGTGAACTTTTCTATGGTTATGATTCTCTAACGTATACAGGGTGTAACAGAAAGGGAATAGTCATATGAAAGGATATGCTGCAGACCATCAAACTGAACAACTTCCTCCATGGGTCCAATATCGTAAATTCGAAAAAATTATCAGCTGGCTCATAGTAAATTTCAATACCTACTCGACCAAATGTGTGGACATTTGGGTCGAGTAGGTATTGATGAAGGAAGTTGTTCAGTTTGATGGTCTGCAGCATATCCCTTTCTGTTACACCCAGTAATGGGGAAAAGTGTAATTACTATGTTTAGTTTCCATATCATTAAAATATCTTCAAAAACTTCGACTGCCTCGTTGGTTTAGTGGTCCCCAGGGAGACTGCTGAGGTGCAATGTGAAATTTTCAGGTCGGACAAAGTGTTATTAGGTTTTTCCATCATGAATTTCTCAGTAGCAGCCATGGAGTCTGGTTTTGTGCCCGGTTGAAAGCAATAGACTCGGTCCCTATTACATGGGTCTTAAAAAACACTGGCGAAATGTGGGTGTAAGTACTATTAGGTACACCTCTGCCTAACCCTTCGGGGATTACAGGTGTGATGTTATGTTATCATTAAACACATTGAACTTACCATCATCCTCATCCTTCACATTGTGATCCTCCTGATCTGATAGCTGTGCGTCGCTTTCATCGGAGTGTGACCTTGGACTAGCGGCTGCTGTGGCTGCGGAGGGCAGTCGAGGGGGCTGGGGGCTTCGGCGCGACGCGGCGGAGCTTCGCCCGCTCGCGGAGCCTTCGCCCCGATCATTGCGGTCACGGTCGCTCCGCTCTGACCGGTCCCGGTCGCCACCAGACCCGGATTTTGAGAGGTTCAGCACCGGACTGTGCCCTGGGGATGAACCTGTTAGATTGTATGGTTAGCAGTGCGTACTGCAGGGACTAGGGAAGTATTGCATGTCTATTGTCTATGGTTTCATAGACATGGATATCTTAGACAAAACTTGTAACGACTGTCATGGTTTCGAGTGCTTGGTCAAATGTTTATTTTTTCAATTTCATTTCAATTAGATCATTGCACGGGCTTAAATCAGAATGGTTGTGGTCACGTTTCTAATGTTATGTCCCTTGGAAGTGAAAGCAAAGATATCTGATCAGAACTCAACTAATTTAGATTCAATTATACGACTGTTAGTTAAAACTAATTAGAAAGTTTTGCACCAATTCGCAATCTGAGAGAGCGGTGGTTAACTTCTAATTGATTGGTAAATTTTAATTGATACAATTTGTTCTAATATTACTGAATAAGTATAGACTACATAGGTACCTAGCTATAGATCAAGTTTAATGATGGAAACTGCATTTGTACTAACGCAATTAAGTCTACAGTTTACGATCGTTGTACCAAAAAATTGTATAAACAACATATTTATGGATACTTAGATGGCAAGTTGTCGTGTCTGTAATAGAACAATCTCTCGTTTGAACAGCGCCTCCACCGCGTTAGAGCATTAATGTCTTAGAATGACGGAGAGCTAAACGGTACTATGATAATCTCATGACGATTATTATATCTTACCGTTATGTGAACCCTCCCGAGCCTTATCCATCGCCATAACTCGTTCCATGTCGCCTCGTTCGTCACGCAATCTACAACAATCAAATTGCACAATTAAAAGCGTATATCGGTAACATTCGATATCTCGTTAACGGAATCAGATGTTGGTTGTCAGGAATCGGTCACGCTACCACGCGAAATGAATCCCAACAAAGCTACTTACAAACAATTTTATCATTTGAAACCATAAAGCATACTTCCCACTGAGTTGTGGAGCTACTACAAAGGCAGACGTATAATATTATAGAACCCCGCTGCGTTTCTTTGTGAACGGATGAAGACAGTGTATGTAATCATTTTGTATGCCGATCTCTCGTGCCGCTACCCTAATTCTGTAGGTCCTTTTTGATTGTGAATTATTGGACTTTTGATGCTTCCGTTCCGATTCTATTTTTATTAATATTTACTTATTAACTTTTGTTTTTTTGTTTGGGAAGGCTGTTTGAAACTTTTTATTTCTTTGGGTTTATTTTTTAGATTTTGTCGCGAAGATATGAAAGTCGTCGGGTATCGGAGAATTGCGTAGCGTTATGTGTGAAAGGCCTAATATTCTTCAGTGACTTAAATGTTAAAATAAAACTAACTCTATAAAAGTGACAGCAATGCTATATGAATTTCAAAAGCTTTTTCATAAAATAACGTGAAAACAGAAGATATGAACAATATTTTGTCCCAAAACCAAGTTAGTTCATTTCGAAGGGGTTAGTCGGTACTCACTACAATTTTTGCCCAGTAATGCCTTTCGAGCATTTGAATATAAATGATGTCTGAAAGTGAAATGTAACATACATAATAAGTGGCTGTTTTAAGCTTTCGCGGAACCCTTTTGTGGATTACAGAGTAGTGACAAAACAGAGGGCGCAAGGAAATACAGGTTGAATTGGGAAATTCGATGGTCTTGGTTTTAAAACCTTTTGTGAACTCATTTTGATTGTGATTGTCCAGGTAATTTACTAACATCATTTGTTGTATAATAAGCTTGTTATTTACATATTGGTAGCTTAATCGATGTTCAGATTAACCTAAAAAAGAAAGGCAAACGGTTTGGGTTTCTATTAAAACAACGAATTACAACGACTTTAATAAAAAAATATATTAAATGTATTGCACTTAACATCTTAGGTTACTTATTTAAAAGTTTGCACAGCTCTGTGTTGTGTGTTACTCTGTGTTAACCCTCCAAATGGAGTCGTTTGGTGCTTTACTGACGAGTCACGGAGCTCCGTTTGAATTTAATATATTTTTCATTTCCCTCACCATTAATATGTAAATAATTCTTTAGACCGTTCAAATCTTTTGATCGAGTTTTTATTATATAAAATTTTTCAAGTGCCCTTGTACAAATGTATGCATAGCAAATTAGCAATCGTTTCATATAAATTTGTTATGTAAAAAGAATGTTATTATTAGTTGAACATTGAACAAGAACATAAGCAGGAAGTGCTGGCATTTGTCATTTATTTGATTGTATCTTTACGAATAATTAATCAACCGTAAATTGCAAAGGTAATTTTTTTTCTCACACATAACCAAACATCACACATTATAAATATTTTTTGTCAATTAAAAGCTCTTAACAAGGATATCCCGAACCTTAACGAATCAAAAAGAAATGATCGACTCATCGCGTCCCGATCGGACAAAAGATAACAGCTCAAATCAATAAAATAATAAATTATTTCCACTTCCTCCATTTTATTTTTATCTTTACAAAAGTGTTGCTTTGATTGATGATGTTAGCTCACACTTAAATTAAAACAGATACGGCTTATTTCCAAATGTTTGGTTTGATACCAGATAATTTTGACTATCAATCTACATATTTGGTTTTACTCGTATCAACTTTTATTTAGTATATTGTTTTATAAATTTTTAGTCAGTACGCTTTTGCCAAGCATTTGTATTTTCTCGATACTTGCCCAATATACACTTAAGTATTGCATTTGTTAAATTCTCTCTTACAACGCAATCAATATTTTGAATACAAATAATTAAATTAAATCAATTAACCCCATGTCTAACAAACTCCAAATATTAATTACTATTTTCATTAAACGATTTCGCAAATAAACAATTTTCATTAACTACAAAATGCAGTTCTAACGTAACATTCCGATGTAGATAAATTAACAAACACCCCATCTGTCGGGAGCAGCCATCATCAGTCTGCTAGCGAAATAATATTATTCATTCACTTGTCAAAACGTAAATTGGCGACGAATCGTTCCGAACACCGCGGAATTACAAAATGAAAAACAATGGAGAGGCGTGAATCATATTTTTTTTTGTCAAATATACAAGGAGGAGATAATCGTGATTCATTGAGCGGAAATAATGCTTATTTTGGTTAAATATTTCGAATATAACTGAACTGAAGTATTTCAACGATGTTCATGCACTGTAAAGTATATTAGCATGGAAAAGCACGTAATGAAGTCACAGCAAGGTTAACATAGTTAACGTTAACCATTGCCATTACAGAATGGGTAGTGGCCTAAACAGATATTCCGGGGCCACGAGCGCGGACAATGCGTTGCAATCTACCACCAAAGCCGACGCACGTTGATTAGTTAATACTGGACCGTTCACATAACCTAATACCGCACTACCGACCGTTCCGAACCGTTCTTGTATGCATAATCTGATTAGCGCAAGTATCAAACAAAGCTTTCGGTAATAGCGCTGTCAATTTACATAGCCGAATTCCGTAGGTATTAAAACTGCAATGTTGATTGAAGCCGTAGAAACACAAGATCCGTTTAACTATATACGTAATTAAGTCCATACTAAACGAACACCGAATTTGCATTCTCAAGAATCGATTAAGAAAATCAAATCCTGTCGGAGCGTCACTGCGTAAAACATTTGCTTGACACCCAAATCAAAAATCGTTTTAGCTCACCCCAGCGAGGGGAGGATGGAGAAGCGTCGACGCCTCAACATTTATTATTTCAGACATATCACTCACATGCAAAACAAACTCCGTCCGATCCATCAAAAAGTTTCGTCTCATCCTCTCCCTGTCTGCTCCGCAACACAAATCGAGTGTGTAAGTGCCGCGGTTTCAAGATATTAATGTCTATTGTTTTATGTTAAGTGGCATATTTCTTTCAACTGCTGTTTCACCTCTTTAAGTGAGACACACCTCTTGAGACAGAAAAGTGAGTAAAAGCAAACCCATGTTCAAAATTATAAATCTTGAATTTCATTCTTTAAGAAAACTCGATACAATCCCAACCTTGAACAAAGAGCTTATAAGTTAAAGAATAAATAAGCTTGTTCATCCAAAAGAAATGAGCATTGTAACCCTCCAAACAGTCAACAAAGCTTCGAAGAAAATCGAGCGAAAAAAGGCTAAAAACACCTTAGGGGTTTACTAATCGAATAAAAAATATCAGCGACCGATGCCAATGTGTGGGGGAGAAATGGAATAAATTATAAAGAAAATACAAGTAGCAAAGGGGCTTTTGTTATGAGTAAAAAGTTCCAAGCATATGCAGATAACGTAATGTTGTGCTTTCGAAATGATGTAAAGGCAATATTGGCGAGTAATAACGCGGTGCATCAATTTGAGGATATATTGCAGGAGGTATGTTCTGTCGTAACAAGCAGGATTTGAAATGTTGAGTAGCTAATGTCCATGTGTTGTTTTATACGGGGACTTGCTAGGGTTGAAAGGCAATTGAAAGGAGTTACTTTATTGCTCCTAGGATATGCTGTATTAAGCAAGTGATTTTATGACATGAAGCAACTTAAATAAGGTTGTATTTTGTGAAGAGGTTCTCAGGAGAACATAATTTTCTTTTAGAAAACTGTGTCAATTAGAAGTAGATATGTAATACACCCAACTATAGTACCTACGTGCAGTCAAATAGCACTTATTTTCCTATGTTTTTCCAGCCGATTCCCAAATTAGGAAGAAGAACCCAAAACCCACGACGAAAATAGTCCAAAGTAAGCAGAAGACTTACTTAAAATAAAAGTGTAATCTGCCTAATCAATATGATTGTAGGTACAAACATTTAGGGCGGACTAATGCAAAATAATAGGAAAGAAAGTAACATGATGACTTGTCGCCGGGCGGCGGCGGGCGGCGCTCCCTACGCATAAACGTCACGACGTCATTTGTAAAAATTGCGGCCTTACAACTTCTCCAATTTTCTAACAGGGAAACTGTGGAGACTGTCACAACTATATTATGTTATTTCAGAAATGCTATGATTGCAGCGTTTTATTTATCTATGACCTTCTTTTGTATCCTAAGGGAAATCGAAGAGATCTTGTTTATTTTCTGTATTATAATATAATTTCTTTAATCTGTTCAAGAGTTCTATTTAAACCACTTGTGATTGAAACAATAACAAATAAGCGTCCATGTACCATTAAAGACCGTCTAAATATTATTACACCATAGATTTTCTACTAATAACAAGCATCTCTTTAGTGATGAAAGCTTCTATTCTGTCTTTTTTAAGTTGTGGATACTTTTTAAGTAGCAAGGCGACTCCATGCAACTTTTATTCTAGAGCGGAAATATCTAACCAAAATAACCAAATTCGGGGGCGTCGAAAAGAAACAGTAGAGACAGTGGGACCTCCGCGGGGGAAACCGGAGACAGTTATTTAAATTTGAATAATATAATATGAAAAAAATTACATCATTTAATACCGTAATAAAAGTGCACTAAGCGACCGGAGCATTACGCTTGCCAAATACAAGGAGGGACATGCAAATTCCGCTTATGAAACGTGAAATGAAATATAAAATGTTTTTGGTGGAAAATAAAATATGTCTTTCGAAGCTTAGGAGCTCATTACGATATTACAAGTACGTGAGGAGATTTAAGTTGTCGTTAGAAAAGCTGTGAAGATGGACGATTTTTTAAGATGTTTTTAGAGTTATGTGCAGTAAGGGATGTGATCAGATGCGTCGTAAAAACGTGATGTTGTCGTAACTTTCATATAAAAATGTCTTTTTTCAGAATAATAAGTCCTGAAAGATATACAATGGGTATATAAAGTTCTGGATATACAAGAGAGGTCAAGTACTTATAATACCTGCAGAATATGAAGATACAAGGTATTGGTAAGTCGACACAAAGTAGTCGATGTAATATAACTTGCTGTACATTTCGTCGAGGCTCTAATGAAGAAAATAATAAAAGTGCACAAAGTACGTATTGAAAGAGCAACGTATTTGTTCGCAGTAGATTACCGTAGCGTAACGAGATTCTGATCGGGTCCAATGTTATTAGGATTTAAGCGCCACCGCGTCGCCTCTCCGGGCGCAATGTTGGATAATTATGCAAAATTGCTCCTACGATTCGTAGACCCCCAGTTTTTAGGGGCCATTACCATTATCTGTAATGGGAATGCGTTTTGATAATGTTGAATTTCATTGTACAATTATTAGGGAAATTCGTTTGAATCGCCATTTATGTTCGGCTGTTTTTTGTCAGTTTTCCTTTCTGAACTTGTAATTTGATGGAGACTTAGTTCAGTGTGTATCTATGAAGGTAAACCATTATTGTGATCTCTTTAAGCATTTTCCCATCATCGTACATACATAATGTGTTCGCTCAATCTCCATGAAACATTTCCCTTCAATGTGATATAAGCACATAAGCCTTGCATAAAAACGTATCCGTTACAACGTTTAAAAATGTGTTGTAATCCTAGCCGAACAATTCAGTAACCGCCGATTGCATAAATATGGCTTCAATGCACATGCATATCGAGCGACCGCAGAAAATTCACATCCATCGGCACACTTCCAATTCAATTCCTTGGATAATGTTAAGCGACAAAGATATGTGGATCTTCTAGCCGCTTGAATACTAACTCGTCGATCCGCATGAGTTTCTTTGAGTAGACGGTTGAAATTGTGCATCGTTTGTAGCGGCTGCATGGGCCAGGACCGACGCATGGGTAATGATTGTGATCGAAGTGATCGCTCGCGTTGACCGCAACATGTTTCGAACGAGACGATAATGGTGTATCGACGTGCACCTTTTATTTTCTGCGGTGATAATACACAATTTTATGAATCCAAACGCTCTTGACTCTTTACACACAAAGGACCATAAACAGGAAGTTATAATTAATAAACTATATTCGTGACTTGGACATGATAGATAAACATATCTCGTGATACAAACTCCTGTCTCTTTACAGATGTTATCTGGGGGACAAACGCAGTATCTGTGTCGATTTATCTCGAACCAGAGTCGTACATTGTGCCGCATCCATCATAGTTTTGTCCACTCCATTGATAAGAATAACAACTCTATGAAGATAAACGAACATAGAGTTAGTCAAATTAATGTTATAATTTGATTATTCGAAGTTAGATCACAGATAAGCTATTTTTGACCCTATAATCAATGAATGATTAAGAAAAAGACCATTTCGTTTTTTTGTTCATCCAGAATATGATAATAATTATCATATTAAATCGAGCTGTCTGGTAAGATTATTAAATTCGAAATTCAAAACAAAAAACATGTGAACATATACGATCATAGACTAACGAATAGATTAGCATACGGAAAACGGCTTACGTTTAAGAATTCACTCACTTACAAGATAAAATCAGAGCTATGATAAGTATCATACTTTCGCTAAACGAAACCGAAGGTTTGTGTGTAGGAGTAGTCAGTGTCTGACAGTTTATTATGGCAACTACGCGACAACTAATTATGAAAAAAATAATTAAATAATAAATAACTTAACAAGCGGAATTGTTCAGCATAATGAGTATGACAGCTCGATCAGATTGGAGCTACCTTAACGGATTAGGTCTCAGATATTATCATAAATCATTAGCGAACTGGGTTTTTGTTAGAGAAAAAAGCCAACAAATTGAAACATAAAATATACATTTTATATTTGAAAATCATTGCTGTACTCTCTAAACAAACGTGTTCATCGAACATTTAAAAAGCGTGTAAACAAATTGGTAAATGAACGCAACAGAAACAAACAGGCATCTGTTGTGCACACATACGTCACGTATCGAAACAGGGAGTTTGGCAGAAAGTAAACAGAAAATATAATTTAGAAGCAATTTGGCTCGGATATGTCCGCAATCAAATTGTCTCGTTAATACCGGTGCTATCAAAACATTTGATTTGTGGCGGCGTAGGGTTGAGCTGTTATTTAGCCATGCGATGGTTAACGTATGATGACCCCAGCTTGTTGTCAATTATTTATGACAAATACACTGTATCGTTGTTTATAAACATAAAATACAATAAATATTCATGGAGTTTGTTTGAAAATGTGTACTGACATAATTATCTGCTAACTTGTATTTTTATATGTTATTTTGTCATCGTTTATTAAAATTTAATAGGCAAGTGCAACGTCATTTCGTTAATTTATTTAAGCGCTTGTGGCATGTAATTAGTTAAGACCTGTCATAATGTTTTATCGAAACTCTGAATGTTTAATAAAAATAAACATACTGGTCTCCCACCCCTTGTAGAAGTGGAGTAATAAAAATAAAAATATTTCTATCATTAAAAAAAAAGATTTATATGAAAAAAAAATACACATTTTGTTTGTGGCCAAAGGGTATTAAGGACAGTTCCAACGATAAAACACAGCACAATAAATCGAAAAATAAAAGCAGAATTAGAATAATTCATACGGCAGCTAACAAATGTTTACATGGAAATAACGCGGTTTTTTCCGATTTATGCGGACTCACACTCGACTCGCACTCGACGCGAACTCAGCGAGTAAACACGTGAATACTTTTTATTCGCGTTGTATAATTCCCCCGGGAACTGGGATTTGCATAACAAAACGGGAAAAGGTCAGGAAGCGAACGAAATGGCAAGTGTCCGGTTTGATGCCCAGTCAGCAATCCTGGGTGACGAGAGTGCGGTCAGATTCGCCACTTGACTTGCGGAAATACTCTACTAGTGCTGCAAACTAGACGAATAATCTCGTGTATGATTAGTGATTACCTACTTTAATGTTGTGTTGTGAATGAATATTATGTAGTTTGTATGTTCTACAATCTATGTACCTACTTCACAAATCCAGAACGAAAACTGAAATTCAAACGACCAAAACTAATATTCATTTCAAACAGTAATCAAAATAAAGTTTCAAATTTTACACGTTTCGCTTGTTAACAAAAATATTTTAGTTTCAAGTTTTGATGTCGCAAATACTTCAGCAAAGAGCTTTTGTGTATCGAAATGTGACTCCCGTTAGTTAACATGCAGGCATGAAAAAACATTTTTGGTTTGGTAACATTCGTTTGCAATTTTATGTGAGTGTTTGAACGCAGCACAGAATGTTCAAACTCAGGCGTCCCGGATGCATATTCATGGTTGCTCTGCGCCACATGCAAATTGTGATTTACACACTGTAATGAATTCTTTTGATCTGTGGATTCACATATTTGATTTACCCCATCGATGTCGGGTATTAGCATGACACGCTGATTTCATATTCATAGTTTCTGTGGTGAGCGATCTTCATTTGTTAAACGTGTTAATTACCTACAGGAAAAAAGGGATGCGCCAACCCAGTCTCAATTCAAATAATCTTTTTATTGACAAATGAATATCGATTTAACGATGTCGTGTTTACGATACAAAGTACAAAAACCGAGTTATAATTACAGACAGCTCTCAGGACTTTCATTTTTAGTTCGATCAATAAACTGAGAATCGGTGGATCGATATAAAAGCTGCGCGAGTGTTCCAAATGGAAAAAAATCAACTAAAAACTTACATAATTACTTTAGTGATTCAACTGCTCGAAAGAAACGCAGAAATGACAAGACGATGACAAATGAGCACCGCTCGCATCGCAACACAGTCGGGTGGCGGACCTCATCAAATTATTCCCCACTTAAAAAATCTCCGTAAACAAAAACGGGCCAAGGGAAAAAACACTCGAGTCGCAGGGTAAAAAATAGGTATTGGCAACATTGATTGATGTGTACTAATAGGGCGCGAAGAAATGAGGCCGCTGCGTAATTAAAGGAAAAGTGACATCTTCTGTCAATGGCAGCGTTGTACTAGAAATAGAACGGTCACGCCTTTTGGTGAGGAAGTGATTAGTGTAACAAAGTTATTAAAAATTATTGAGTGAAGGCGGCTAATTGATCACCGAGTCTGTCGTCGTGTTACACTTCGCTAGATACTACCTATGTGGTTTTAATTTGCGTTTGTTTTCTCTAACGAGACACATTATTTGTCACTAACAATAGATTTATTACGGTGTTGCAACACTAAATTATTAAAAAAAAAAAACACCTAACTACTGCAAGAATTAAAAAGGAATAGATTCCAAACTTAAAATTGCAGTCTTTTTTCTACCAGTAAAATAAAATTTAATTTGCTATTTAGCCAATCCCAAGCTAGGAGTCAGTGTTTTCGGCCGCCCTCCGTGGAAATGACACCCGAATGAAGGATGGTATAATGAATGTTTTCCACCACGCCCGGCACGCGTCGCCGCATAAAATAACATTCGCAATTAACATAACCAGCTGTTAGAATATATCAACTTAGATTTTTGTGAATATTTTATTTTGAGTCTATTTTTCTTCTGGTACAGTTCCAGTTGATGGCTTAGTGTTTAAGTTACCTGCATCATTCATCATTCAGTCATTTTAACCTGAATTGTCTACGTTTTTTTATTTAGATCGTATCATGCCTCATATTTGCGCCTAAAATACCCTGAACTTTAGAAATAACGTGACTACTTTCAGAATTCTACAGAAGATACTTACCTATTCTCTAAATACCTACACTACATAACACATTTCAAACCATCTAAAAATAAAAATAAGTAACAAAAGCGCCACCAAATAATCAGGGGCGGTGACACTGAAGATTTTTCCTCCCAAAATCTACCTTATCGCTGTGTACATATCATTAGTAATGCAAAATAATGGGCTACAGACACCTCGTGCCGTTTGCCAGCCAATGATTAATGCCGTTCGCCATTAATTCTTATTTTTGATGAGAAATTTGACTTGTGCTGTCAGACGCCGGATCCAGATTAATATAGGCTGACGGTGCAACTTACATTATGACATCGCGAGTCCCGTTTACACTTCCCATTTATATCGAGTTTTGGAAGTTTGGGGTTTCTATGTAATATGGGGGTAGATAAGCACAAATTGTTAGCTGTTAGTATGAAATTAATGATTTTTGCAGAGCTTTCGAAAACTGCTCTTCAATATACAACATAAGGTACAAACTAGTACTAGTTTAGTAGTACGAAGTACTAGTGCAGGCCAAAACATACAAGCGCGAGTCTATATTTTGTTACTTTGTAATTTTCTTTGAAACAATATTTTCATTCCAAAAACCACAGCCTGTAGCTATGCACGCCACGCAGGGCACAGCCTCGTCCACGTGAATGTGACATCAAAGCCAACAAAACGAATAGTTCGGTCCGCCGACAGAACTAACCGAATAGTTCTCGCCGTAAAAGGGCAAAGTACAAAGAGCTAGATAAAATTCCAGTACGACCGCATCGGCGACAAACTCGGAAGGTATTCAAAGGGCTGACGACTGCCGTGACGCGGCACCCTTTACCGACGCCCTACGCATATTAGTCCACTGAAAATCAAAACTCGTTATTATTAATGATTCAACGGCATGACAATCTAAATATCTTCGGAAGCGCGCTGAAAGTTACGCACTAATCGCGCGAAATTACTCCCGACTAATCCCGAAGATATAAATGTACAGTCACCAGATGCGATCGTCGCCATCATCGTTCAAAATAGCAGAAGAAAAATCACTTAAGATTCAAAGCATTCAGTATCTTTATCTAACGGATACAAGAGTTCATTTTATGACCATTAATTTCGCCTTTTCCTCGGGTGTTTTATCACAACGGCTGCGAGGCTCTGTCGCGCGTCTCATTAATCAAAAGCATTTGTTTACAACGAAGGGAATTTGATTTGATTAAAATAATTCGCAATATCCTTGATAAATATCACCCTCGGTCTCCGTTTGATCTCACAGAAATTAATGGTGGAGGATTCAATCACGCAAGTGCTGACGCCACTCTTGAGTCCTCACGATCTGTTACGTGGTGATGATGTATACGGAGCTACAGTTTCAAGTTATTTGTATTTCAATTAATTGTTTCAATCAAGAACTTTGTTTAATACGCTTTTGTGAAGAACTGCCTAGGTTTATGTTTTCAGTCTTTCCTAACAAAGTTTTCCAAAGTTACCACCGAAAAAAGTGTTCATAATAAAGGGTGAACAAACAATGCTATCTTGCCATGGCAAGGGGCACGGGGATGAATAACGATCGACGTCACAGCGATGTGTGCCGATCCGGCGCTCCGGCGGTGTATGCCGGCTCCCGGCGCCCGGCACGGCTTAACCCGCCGAGCGCCGATTAATCGCCGCCTAATTCCCACCGAAACCGAATTAAACCGGACGAATGCATTGAGCCGAACGATTTGTCCCATGTAATTGTCGTGTTTGATTTACAACTCCGTTTTTCGTAAATAGATACGTTAATTGGTAGTGTTTATTAACAGTAAATTATGATGCGAAATAATTGCAAATTAAAATGCACATGAAACGCCCCTGCCTGATTCTATGTATGTGCACTTAATGAAGTACCCATCTACATGTTGTGCTTCAATACAAACAGCACACTTGCGGTACGCATTTGTTGTGTTGCGGCCTTGTTATCTTCTGAATGAGCACTATTAACTTAGACGCGGTAATTAAATAAATTTGAATTTAATTGCAAATGAAACACGACCGAGTGCTCGTACAAGAGAAAACAAAACAAACAGTACGTACAAATTATATTAAATCAGAGATAATCCTGTCAATTAATTGGACTTAGCATTGAGAACCGGTCGCGAACGCATGCGCAAATTAAATGAACCAAGATAATGCGAGAGCAAGGAAGCCCGCCATTCAGACAAGGACATTAATATGACTTAACTACATTACCTGTTGTTCCACTCAGTTGTAATAACCAATGTTAGAATTAATTGATCTCAGTTATAAAAACGCTGCTTATATAGGGTTTTATTGGTGTTTTACGCAGGTAGGTTAGGTACTGATTGTAAATATCCTTTACATAACTAAACGATATTGGCTTACGTAAGGCTCTTCTAAAATCGCTTTAAAACAATATCCAATTGAATTTTGTAAAAAAAATCCAAGTAATTTCTTTAAAAACAGCCCTAATCCGGCGGCCGTGGCCGGCCGATCGCCGGCTGACAGTGACACATCGGTACAAGGCGCGCTGTCCGACTGTAATTCTACCCGGCCTCGATCCCCGGACCTACGTGTGTACGATTTTATATTCCAATCTACACGATTAATTAGATGGATTTGGGAACTGAACCTCATTTTACGTGTATTTTAATTAAAAGAACACGCCAACAATATCAAATTATTAAAATTAAAACATTTAACCAATATGAGCACCACATTTTTGATTAAAACGCAGCCCCTCCAATGTGTCGGAATTTGGTAATAAATATATCCGAAATATAGCAAAATGAAATACGTTTTTTTATGTAAGTAACGAAATCACCGTATAACCAATAAAAGCTTTTGACATGTTACCGTCACGTGTATGAAAAGCTTCAAACGCAGTGAAATAGAAGTCAAAACCGCGAAGTATCAAAGCGACTCGGCGATCAATCACCATCCATTAAACAAGAAAAGAAAAGTGCTTTCCCCCGCCGATTGGCCCTCGAATCAGCCCAATTTACATGAGAGCCGCTTTTTCCTCGCATCGAGATTAGCCCCTGAATGAGTTTGATGAATCGTTCGCGCCCCGCAGCCGCGGCCGTCCCGCCGTCCCGCGCTGTGAGCGGTCATTTGTTAAAAATACACCCGATCCACGGATCTAATTGTCTCCTCTAATTTCACACCCTCCTGTGATATCTGCGCGCCGTTCAAATTAACAAAGATTTCGCTTTGTTTTAAAATAATGATCCCTTCTGGGTGTGGATTTGTTTGTTTTGTATGTAATCTATACGACTTCCTCAAGATTTGATTTTAAATCCTTATTATATTGTAGATTTGGTTTGATGATCGTTGATGAGTGAAGTAATACACAGTGAGTAAAGAAAATAAAATAGTAAAGAAGATTAAATAAAATCTTAAACCACCCCATATTTCTTTTGGTTTCTATCTGGTAATGTCGATAATTTTCTCAGTTCGTTTCTACGGCTGTCGATTCTTACCTTTCGAGATGTTTTACGATGTCCTCATATGCCGCTCTACAGTTCTCCCAAATACCAGATCTGCAGACAAAAAGAAAAGAAAATAAGAAAACTGAGAAAACAGTAAGTAAACTAGAATTCACAGGAATCAAAAAATTAAGAAAATAAGAAAGATGGGAAGAGTTTTTGATGGTGAAGTTGAATTGAAACTCCTGAGAGAACTGTGCAACCTAATAATTTGTTTTTTAATAATTATAATGTCCTAGGGACATTAGTGTTGTCCCTATTGATATAGCAGCAAGGAAACCCAATAAGAAGAGGTCATAAAGGGTCAGTTATAAATATCTAAATCTGTAACTAATTACTCAAGTATTTGCAAAGAAAGTTTCATAAAAAAGGGTTTCAATATAAAAGGAATAATTATGAGCACTCAATATTAAATGTTCCGTTCGTGAAGCGAGGGGTTGTTGAAATTATGTTTTAAAAACAATCGTTTATATTTGTTCCGTACCCACTCATGCGTGATCGTCCAAATTGTTTCTCGATTACTTTAGCTCTTTGTTTTTCATTAAAGTTTTCTTCGTCGTTTGTAATCAAAGGAACGCCCTTTGTAACTAAGTATCATCTAGTAAAGGGTTCTAATTCTTTGTCTTAAACCCGAGTGCCCTTAAAAACGTCTTGCTTATAGTTCTTTTAACAATAATATTGTGGTTACTCGGACTGGTATGTGTGTATGAATTATTAACAAATGTGTTTTGTTTGCTCTCAGTCAACATATTAAACGAAGTGTTAAATAGTATATTACCGCTATATTGTACGGTTTAACTGGTTCTATGCGTAGTTCGGTGGAAAAACAAGGCTATATCTATGTCTCTGTCACAAGAGGTGAGTTTGTAATTATTTAATGCAATTGTGTGTATCAATTTGCCTTTTTCTCCTTTATTAACTTGTTAATCTGCCAGAAGACCATAATTATACAAAGCGTGCAGTAACGCACGAATTCACGAAACGAAAGCTTATTGAAAAAAAATAGACAATTTATCTGATAAGAATTAACATGGCTTTAAACACCCAGCATGTCTTCGTTGTACAAACTTCAAAAGAACTCCCTATTACATCAGTTACTCATGGGTTGTCGCAGCAGTTATCCACGGTTATTTGTTGTGTTGTTTTGTTTTTATCAGTGCTTACTAACATATTCGTAAGTTTTACTAACAGTTTTTGAGTCATGGATACACGAATAGAGGGAAATTGTATTCTATTCTATTACAATGCCCAAATTCTATCCAACATTCAACAAAAGTGTTCAACACGTAAAACTACATACCTACCTCTATGTAGATAGACACCTATATACTCCTAACTAAAGGATATGAAATTACGACAACTTTTTACAAAGACAGATGTCACATATAAGGTTAAAAAGGCACACTTAAGTTACATGAGCGGCAGTAAGACAGTGGGGTAAGTCAAGTGAGCATTGTGGGTCTTCGGCCGGAAGTGAGGGCATTCAGTGTTTGTACTTTTCTAACTGGATTAGCTTCCCTCCCGGACATTTAACCTGAACCACTTGACCGGCCTGCTTAAAGGTTTCTTTTCGTGAATTAATACTTACTTAAGCCGTTTATGACGTGTTTCGAAGATTTATTTTTTTCGTCGTTTGAATATTCTAATTTGTTTCGACTTTAAGGATTTTTTGGGTTTAATTTTTTGGGTGTCTAATTGGATTTTTAACTAGGTTGAAGAGGCACGTAGTGTGTTATGTGAAGCCTTTTACGTTATAATTGCTTACATTCAAGTGATGAAAAATAGCTGAAACTTTTACATATTTTTTAGAAGTGCTCTTACAAAAAAAGCTATAAATTGACCTATTGAAAAATCTTAAATAGTTTGATAACAACTAATCGGTAATTAATAAGCAACTAATGTTTTACAACGGCTGTTAATTCGATAATACAAATAAAGCTTAACTTTTGAACAAGAGGACGATTTCGGGTGAACGCTGAACAGATCATTATTTTCTGAAACAATCAGAAACAATGTAACAAAATTTCCCTCTTTGTATTATAAAAAAAACACCGGAGGTTACACGTGCCGCCGAAAATCTCAGTACAAGTTTTAATTTTCCTCCTGAATTTAAAATCTATTTGTGTATCCATTGTTTTTCGTGCCTTAACACAACTGTTTTGTAAACGCCTACCTTTAGAAAATGGTGTTATTTTAGTATATTAAATTAACCTGTTTCGAATTTTTCATAAACAAATCTTACTCATAAATTATGGTGCGTCAGTTTTATCTTTCAATCAATAAAACTGAAATAGTCTCACTTCCGGCCATAGAGTTTATGACAACCATATACATATGTAGCAGCCATGAGCCACTGTATGTCCAAGCTTGGACAAAGTCATAAAAGTTGGACAGACAGTCTGGGGTGGATGATTTTTATATTTTGTCCGTGGTTCTCGATATTATCTTGGTTTGATCATTAAAGATAACCAAGACAAATACCATAAAAATGGTGATCTATCGATCTTAAATTCTGTAAAAGAATATGGAGCCCAATCAGCGTTGACAAAGTAGCAGTCTATTCTTGAAGAGTTGCTGGAGTTAAGGATGTTTTGATTTTAATTTCCTCTAATTAAGAATACATAAGCTTCCCTGTGTCGTGTTTGATCAAACAATAAAAGGACTTGCCTCCCTTAACTTAGAAACACGACCACAAGCTGCTGTGCCGAGAAAAACACTAAAACCTCATCAACGGTCTTACCTTGCGAGTGCTTCCATATTGTGCATGGGCTGGCCCTTGATGATAGAGCCATCAGGCCGAGGCACGCCGTGGTGGGGCATGCCCGGGGACATGAGAGCGTGCTGGTGCATGAACCCCATGGGTCCCAGGTGCGTCGGTGGGGCGTTGTAGCCGTTGGCCAAGAGGGGTGACTTCTCCATGCGAGCCATTTCTGAAACAGACGGTTGCGTTAGAATTTCCCGAGTTTACCATAATAACAAGGTCATATTCTAAATGACTGAAATAATACAAACGTTTGTATAGTAAAATCTCCATAAAATGGTAATATCAAAATCTGCGCCATGAAACGGCATGAGGTTTGAGGTAAACATGAGACCACTTAGGCGTAACACTCAGGTAAAATCCAATTAATGCCCAGTATTATCATTTAATTACTCGTTCCAATAATCGAATCGCCCGTAAAACGGTGTATCAACAATAATAAAATGAGCAATGAATTTCGAGACTATTGTTTTCTGGGTACCACAAACAACCCAAGTAAACATAAGGGGGGTGAATCGCAAATATTCTTAAAATGACCCCCCCGTGAGGGTGTTTTTGGAGGTGCCGGGGTGGTCCTTCGCTGCCCATGACCTGTCTGCCCCCCCGAGGTCACCAAACCTACTGGGGCGTCGGAAACAATTAACAAGGTGTCGAATTAAACACGAATTAACGGTTGGACCGTTAAAGGAAAATACCCTTTTCCATTGTGGCAGCGTTTTACAAAGGATTTTGGGATTGCTGAATATTAAATATTGTGTGTCGCTTTGTTCCGCGATTAAGGGCACAGGTATGTGATGCGGTGTGTTTAATGCGAAAATTTTAATTATAAGCAAATCTCTTGGAAGACCACTGTAAACAGAGCTCTGATTTTGATTGTGCGTATCGTTAGCCGAGAATCGCCGAACCCAAGCTTGTTACTGGCGCTCTCCATAGCAAAATTGTGGTCCCTAAGCTTGCTTACAATGAAATGAGGAGAATAAATAAGATGAAATGAGGAGAGTAAACATTAAACAGCCCAAACTCAGGACAGAAACTAATTGATGAATTCAGATAACACTAAAAAGAAAGCCTTTCCTTTAGGTCTGTTTTAGTTGAATCGAAATCAACTTTACTGTACCAGCAGAAACATCCCTACACATACAGTTCATTCTGAACTAACAAATCAATCTGTTCGACCAAAAATCAATCCAACACTGTGATCCCTAAAATATGCATATTAAATATTTAGCTTACCACTCCACATCATACCGATATTTATGAGTACACGCACGCAAATCAAACTCCAACAGAAATCAAGGGTAGCAAGTTACAAACAAACATTATGACCAATGGACCCAGAATTAATTGTTTGGGTCTATTTACTTAACTAACCGTTTCGGTTATCTTCGGAACCATACCGTCCAACTTTGTATTTATTATTGTAATTAATTATTCTACGTTTTGTGTGACAACACTTTCAGTTGTATGGCAACACTTTCGGTCGTATGTCAACATGTTGGCTGCCATCTTGGAAGTTGAGTGAAATTATTTTATTCAGAATCTGCTTGATGAATATTGATTTTCTACTTAAGCTTAGCTTGTAAGCGCTTGTTATTGCCAAGCTTATAATATTATAAGCTTTAAGACTATTTCCTTGTGTACAGATTACCTACCAAGGTACTTGTAGTTTTTGAAAGCTTACTGATTTGTAATGCTTGTGTCGTCTTGTCAGAACCACGAGAAAAAGAAATCTAGAATCTTGCTATGAATCAATGAGTAGAAAAATGGAAACTGTTTATTGAATTTATTTCCCGATCTTAGTAAAGGCTTCGGCGTCTTATAAAGTGACGCAACACATCTTTAAAGAAACATTAACGTACACCTATCAAAGTTTATTCGTAAACCGCCTATTCACACACAGATAACATAATATTTTATCAGTGATGGGATGCTGCCCAAAAACCACAATTAGGTCACTAAACCAGAAAGCATATTTACAAATCCCCGGACACGAACCCACGACCGCACCGGTCAACCGCACTTATTAATTAACTAAATACGTGTTAAATCTCGTAATAACCTGCGGTTGTTACAACCCTTACTGTTGTCTCGTTCTTATTTATGGTGCAATGTAGTAGCATCTCTTTCTAATTCGTAGAGCGCTCTGTGTGGTTGTTTTGAACGAGTTTTATTCCACGAAGTGTTAGACTTGTATCACGGGATGGTGGTAGCATGTTATTGGTTTTAATAAAGTAGGTATAAAATGAAGCTTTCAATCTGATTTTTCATTTTGCGTCTTCGAAACAGAGCTTCTGGTAGAGAAGAACACAACGTTGTTACCATTTATGTCTGTTCCAGAAAACATATCTGACTTGAAATAACCGTCCCGCCTCAGCGTTATTTGTGCACATCACAAAAAATACAAAAGTGATCCCTCACAAATTGTTGCTCAATAACCGACAAAAATGTTCATCGTTTAACATTATGACTATTATTAAGCGAATCCACTGATCAGGGCATTTAAAGAAATGAAACGTCGATTCTGAACCGCTATTATATCGATATACATCGATTTATTGATCGAATATCGACTGTCCTCGACAAATGGTCGTACCAAATTACTGGCCATTATTTCGAATTAGAATCGATAGAATCGGGACCCCAATTATATCACTTATGTGTTTAAAGGAGGTTGGAATAAAGGCAATCATAACCGCAAAAACTTAAGGGACGCACTCTCTGCTATAAAAAATCCAATTTCAGGTGTTTAGCTGTTTGTTTTGATTTTTATAGTAGTGGATTAAAGTTTATTGAAGGAAAAACAGATGAAGGTAGCATAAATTAATTTAGAATTGTTCAGATTTTTAAATCATAACAAAGGAGGCAACATTGGCAAGTTTCGAGATAATGGAACAGGCATAATAACCGTTGAGTTTTATTGCAGACAGATTACAAAATGACCAAACGAGCCGGGCATAAATGATTGGCCGTAAAGTTAAAGGAGCGAGTGCCAACACTGACATTGTATTCTTCCCTGACGCTTACATAATGTCGTTGAGTGCTCATTATTGAACAATTTTAAATACACCAATTTATTCAGATACATCAAATCTTTTGACAGCCCATTTATTTATGCTTGCAATCATTTTGATTTTACATTCTTAAGCACACACATTTTACTGAGTTAAAAATCGAAATACATGTTTTTGAGTGTGCATTTACAAGTCACATTAAAACTTAAATGCAATTAAAATTAACTATCAATATCCTTAAATACTTATAAAGATAAAAAAAAATGTAATGTAACAACATAATACCAGCTCTTGATACATGTATTTTAAAATTATAGTTACCGATAGCATTAATTCGACGATTGCTAAAACGTTACATGTGGCGAATGCCTCGTAACCTATATTTTACTAAATAAATATACCCTGCTAAAGGATGTCAAGATATGTGATAATATTCCTTCGGTCAAACAAATATGACAAGCTATTGATATTAATTTAAGGCTGAGAACACACCCTATTCCGCACACAAAAATACATGGAGCAGGCACTTTGTACACATTTGTAACTAAAATAAAAGGAAAACTTTATTAAAGTTTTGTTGCTGTCGTAAAATAGCATTCTATCGTAAACGTAGCCTCCTAGACTTTATAACTCGGTGGGTTTAACTGGAAACCTTAACATTACCGTAATGGCCAGTAAATCATGGAAAAGGAATAAATTATTGGATGCATTATGACGCAAGGGTAATAAATGCAATACAATGTAGTATTTGTGATTCCTCTCCGATAAACGCTAATAAAACCTCGGCTTCATAAGACGCAGATTACAACAAAACACAATGTACTAAACTTACAAAACGCCAATGAATCAACAAAACGACTAACTCCTTGTAACAAAGTGTTATGGAATACAACAAATCTTGGAACGGTCGGCAAAACGAAGAAACTCGAAAATGATACGAAAGAGGGCGAATTAAAAGCAAATTACAGTCAGCCGGCAATCGTAGCGTTTACAATAAATACATAATTGTACGGTCAGTATACCAATGGCATATGCGATTGGCCAAAATAACGGACCACGCGTTTGCACGATAAATCGCTCGAGTTGACGCTTCAACTGGCTGCAAGTGAAACAAAGTTTTAAGTTGAAACACTTTCTGATACACTGTCTGTCAAATTCTTATCGGGCTACTAGGCAATAAATAAATTGTACTGGTAACACCTTGGTATCGTAATTGCGCCTGCGACTTTGACAGATCTTATAATTAGCACTTGCATAACTAGGAATAGGAACACTCAAAAGCTTGGTTTTTGCTTCGTTAGTGTATCCTGGTCTTCAGTGAATAATCGCAGATTGTATTATTAGCTCTCATAAAACGGATGTTTATTATTAACAGCATGTGTATAAAATTATCAATAAAGATCATAACATAACGTTGGTAAATAGACACATTAAATTGTACATTTGCAAATATGTGGATGTCACATCAATCATCATACACATTGGCAGGTATTTGTAAAATTATAAATGAAGTTTCTATAGATCTTAAATTCATTCTTAGCCGGTTCGGCAACTGCAGCTTTTTAGTAAGAATGAACCATTTAATATTATACCAAGTCTTAATGTGCAATACACACATTTGTATATTCAAACCACATTAAATGTCTAGGCCAGTCTTTTACGCTACCAACAAAAGAACTTTCATACATTCCCTGACATTTGGATTACCCAGTAATACGCACTAATGAAAGAACGTTTACGATTGTTTGTAACACAAAGTGATTGACGCGTTTGACCGGACACTTCTATACACAAGTCTTACAACTTGTTTATCAGTGGAAGTACAATCATCTACACAAGTCACGCGCCGAGTACAATCAATAACAGTAATACACCATCGCCGACAAAATGCGAACGGTCAATATCGTGAGTCAACAAGACCGACCGATAGACTGGGTTGCCAGGTGCCGGCGTAGAAAAATTGCAAGTTATTTGTTACTCTATGGTAATTTAATATGAAGTCCTGACACAATTTTTCTAATGCAATAAAAATGATGCTCTTGTAACTTGTAACGACATTAGTGTGTTACTTATCTATTTTTATTATATTTATAGAACATAATTCAATGGAACATTAAAGTAGTGTAATTTAATACACATAATTTTATTTCATTATATTCGAGTAATAATTCCGAAGTAATAAGTTATTTCATTTAAGCTTATAATGAGACGAACTCCCCTACATTGGCAACACCGACCGACTTATGTCTTGCCATAAACTCTTTCATTTGGCTCGGACGAGCCTTATGAACAATAAAACGTTGAGGGCTGGAGATTTGGCCTGTAATAAAATATTTGCCCTAGCACACGCTAATCCGCGTCCCTTACTTACGAACGCAATTTGAGAAGTTATAGTCCGTCTGCAAAGATGTTCATCCTTTAGAAATATTACACGTACTTACGTGCCTACAAGTACTGTTTTGTGATTTGGCCGTGTTTGATGTTTTAGGATCCTTTGAGATTGAGACTAGAAGACAATTATTCTTTGTTGCATTACAGAAGAATTTAAAATTGATATAGATAACGTGTAAGAAATAAAGTGCTAAATTAAAGTGCTACAAATTGTTGTGACCTTTCCTGTGTATCACTTTTGTAACAAATGTATAAATTATGTTCCAAAGTAAAGTATTATGAGAAGAAATCACAATCATATTGGATATTTTATAGCTTTCGATTTGTACAGTGCATCTTAATTGAATAAAAGGCTACAATAAAAACAATGTACACTACCCACAGAAACCGTGTACGTTCAAATATAAATAGCAATAAAAAGAAAAATCAGCGGTTCACACCATACGAACGCATTAATCAAGTTCCCGGGAAACCGGGAAAATCTTTACGCGTTACCAGCCAATAGGATGGGAGTTTAGCGGCGATTCCGGACTATTTCAACGATCCAAATAAAAGTTCCTCCCCCGATGCGAAAGAGGGTCAGGCTTAATTACTCGTAAATTGACCGGGATACAGTTTTATCCTGGATAAATGTACGCGAGGATAACGATGTGTCATATGTGTTATTATGTTTAGAAATAGAAATAGGGTGTTATGATTGTACAATTTTCAAAATAATATTTTTGTTTACAAAAAATAAATATTTTTTTGTTACTAAAAATATTATTTTAAAAATTGTTTACATTTTCTTGTTCTACAATGAAATCAAAGCTCTACGCTGAATATAAACCTACTCTATGGATTAACTTTAAAAGTAACTTGTCGAAATTTAAGACATAAAGTTACTGTTTCAACTATTAATGGTTAAAGATAATGAGCTGCTAAACATATGGATATTGCAAAGCTTCTGATGGCTGTAATGGATGTAACATCCTGAATAAAATGCCTATTTGTTTAAAATAATCTACTTACCTGAGCATTTACTTTCAAGTACCTAGTTAATATTCTTTAATCAGCTGGATTATTTAATAAACATTATCGTAACTTAGTACATGTCTTATAACTGGTTAAATACCTGCTAAATTTTCCTAAAAAGCATCATTTAATAAAGGACTATTCGAAACTTAAATAAAATTACAAGGACTACCTACAATATATCCGTATGTGAATGTGATTTGTTAAAAACGTTACAAAAAGGATCAACTCATCCGTGAATGTTCACAAAAGGAGCTTCGCCATTGTAACATAATAAGTAGCAGAGATACTGAAATATCCATCCATATTTTTATTAATAACACACAAAAGAGAGATTATCTGTCAGTGGTTTAGGTAGCAGCTGTTATTACCGAAGTACGTATTGCTTTGGAAATTATAGTGATACTATTAAAAATGAAATATATGCCAACAGTAGCAGTAGAAATAACTAGCAATATATATTACACACTGACATGCCTGGGTAAAGCTCTAATTAACTGTGTAATAATAAACTATAAATATACGACTCCGCACCTTTAATTAAAATATTTATTGCATAACGAAAAGAAAACTGATCAGAAGTTAGATTCATGTAAAACTGTCATACTAAACCCTCATAATTTCAACTTCAAGATAATATTAATAAAACATTTCATTTCTTGATAATAATAATCGCAATTAACAGGTGCATTCGCGCACATTCGCTCTAATTTGTTAAATATCAGAAATTGCCACGAGCTGTCGCCACTAAAAAAAAACTGGCAACACGACAACTCTGCAGTTCCATTTTCAAACACGGTAATAAAAAAACATTTAATTGTCAAATTAATCTTTGTCGTGTATGACACTCGGCCTCTTCGCAGCTAATAGGTGTTATTACGTGTCGTCAATTTAATAACAAACGGACTTGAGTTACGGAAGAGAGCAACATGTAATTTTGAATCGAGTCGATTGATCGACAATGCGCTCGAATACGAACGTTGATCGTGCTCCGGGCGAAACCGTATAGACTTGTTGATAAGTGGTTATAAATCAATCGTATTAACATAATAATTATCGGTGTGATTGGTCGAGCATCGAATCGTGACCAAGGACGTTTCTACTAAAATATTCAAAGAACTAATCGAAAACTCAGATCGGTATGTTTATTTATCTAGCATATCTTTAACGTCACCTAAAATAAACAACCAACCACAATAATTATTGTAACAATTTTTGGATTGTATTAATTACAACTTTCGAAACGGGAGATCATTTAGTTAATTAAACAGAAAACAATATAATACGGACTTCAAAAAATAACGGTATATGTACAGAATGCGGCGAGCAGACGCTCGCAAAACACCGGTATTGCTAATTAAAAGAAATTCCTTGCTATGCTTTTCCCCGGACAAAAAACACGAATCCGCCACGACGACTCCAAGGTGTGAGCAATGTCATAAGTGGCTAGTAGAACGACATTTTAATTGTAAGCGCCGCTTCACGCGACACAAAACGATGGGAATTAAACACTACGTACACAAGTTACAACGGAATTACGAACGCATGTATGGAAATTGTCCCGCGATGCTAACATTTCTTGTGACGCATTCACAAGAAACCTCTATTACTATGATGGCGTATGAAAAAACACACGTTAGTTAATGTTATTATAGCTAAACATAATATAGTAAATTACATCAGTGTAAGATAAGCTCTCGTAAGAGCAGTCAATAGTAATATCAAGATGTGTGCGTAAGATGCGGTCAATAACACCGCTAATTTTATTATGGAACCATATAACTAGCAACTAACCGCTCGTGGCAATTTTTTGCAATAATTATGTGGAGTAACAAACAAATAATCATAAAATATGTAGTTCTCAGCAGGTTTGCTAAGGACTGTTTTAAAATAAGCTAGAAGTAACTGAGGTAATCCTAGGGTGCATAATATAGTGATAAGTCCCTAAGGCTAATGAAAAAACTAAAGTGATGGGCCACCTGTTATTCGTTTATCTATTACACTCACAGTTGGCAGATCTATCGGTCCCTTTACGGGTACATTTGAGGACGAAATAGCTAGCAATAAACAGTGAGGGAGGGAATTCTCATAATTCCACGCATGAATCCAATGTTTGGAATTCGAAATATCGGCAGCGACACAGTGCAAAGAACCGGGACCTGCCTACCTATTGTGAATTTTACCTTATGCATATTTGCTTTAACCGTTTCGCAGTAGTTTATTTGGAACGCATAGAATGGTACAATGTTTGTGATATGATCCGGCCAACTCTTGTACTTATTGGCGCGGCGTAGCAATCTTATAAAGTACTGAAGGAAATGAATGTGTGTAAGAAGAAAATTCCGGTGTTAATCATCATAGTTTATACACCTCGTATGCTAGATAAAAAGGCGTTCTTCAATTTTACAGTTGCATACGCTGACAGCGAGATGTTAGTTGTTGTACTGTTTTGCATTGATTTTACTGCTTTGAATAGTAGATAAAGAGTAGCAAAGGAATGCAATAAACGTTTATCTTTCTTTATTCAATTCAGTCGTCAAAACTTTCCTAATAATTGACACGGCACATGATATTTATTTGACAAATCGCGGGACGTCTCACGCACAGTTGTCAAATCGATGTTTATTGCGAAATATTTCAATAATTTGAAAGTCGATAATCGATTTTATCGGCCATGCTGATTGGTGACCGCAATCAGCAACTGCCGGCGCACGCGTCTAAGCGCAGGTGGACACAAACGACCTCACTTTTCACACTCATTTACATACAGGGTTGCAACGAGTGATGCTCCCATTCAACAAACGGCGCAATAACGACTGTTTTAATTATAATGTTAATTGCTTAATTTTTATTGAATTATCCTGGAACAACGAAGACTAATGTACCTAATGGGGTTATTTATTGATGCGATTGCTTGTAGCTCTTGTTTGTTGGGTGAGCTTCGATGTCCATTGCTCTATTTCCATTCAAAAGCTCCGTGTGGATAGTTAGTGCTCCATCAATGGATACCATAGATTACTTAGCCTCGCTCTTGTGAGTAATTCTAACAAGCTTCCTACTAAGAAAATGACAAACTTCTTCTGTATTGCCGCTAACAGATGCGAATTATTACCGAAGTATTTTCAATTAAGTCATTAAAGTAACTTACAGTGCTATGTGGTAGGTAACAGTTATTGCACACTCGATTATCTAGATACTTAGTTTAAAATAAAAATATCCTCGAGGCGATCTGCGAGACCGTTGTAAGAACTTACGGGCTTATTATGCAAAAGTGGTTCAACTATGCAAAACTATATTTAGTTGTAGAAGTAGTAAAAACTTCGATTCTTGTCAGCATGATGTACAGGCCACAAACTGTGTACATAATTAAGGGAAATTGCGACGGTTAGTTTTTTCTGGTATTTGGCACTAGTTGGATTAAGAGTTATTTGAAGGTTCATTTAAATTGACTGATTAAGTGCATGAACTTTATGTTGCTCCACATTGTCCACATGTCGTTCATTGGAATTAAATGTCTTGTTATAAATGCATAACCGTTCGTTTATGCAGTATAAATTCTCACTGTTACAATGCCGATATTCAAATAACTCACTCGCTACTAAGTATACGCACTTGTCGTAAGCAGCTAACACTTCTCGATCGTTTCGCATCGCTTCGGCGTTTAATTATTTGTTGCCACCGCGTTTATTATTACGATTTCCTTACAAGGGGCAACGGCAATTTGTTTGATTACTTCCAATTGCCAGTTGATGTTTTAACCATTAAAAATTGTAAACGCAGCGGTGGATAGCAAGAAATTGCTATGATTGCCGACTCTGCTAGTGTTTATCGTACTTTCTTGCCAACGTTCGATACGGAAATGGAAAAAATGGGCTTTCGATTCAGTGATTGTGGAGAATATGCGCTTTTTGCGATCCGATAAATGTGCAATAACGTTCTGTGTTGGAAAAAACGCGACTTAGATAATCATCGTCTGTTAGAGTGTGAGTTTTTACAAATGATCGAGGATAGAAAGCGTTAGAAAATATAACAAGACGATTATCGGTTGTTGTCAGTACCTCTTTAATTAAATTCATATTCCACTATAAACTCATTAATTGAAAATTATCCAATGATCAGACAAGTAACTTATCCTTATTAGCATAAGATAGTTGTAAATTGTAACGAAAGTGTGAAATACTGGTGCAACGGGTCCTGTATGAATTCGACCCATATTGTAACTGCAAATACTAAGTTACTAGTTCAAAAGAAACCAATGATTGCTTACAAAGTTATAAACTCAAATCATCGACATGGAAGACCTCCAACTTCAGGTCTAAACATCTTAGTTTTAATTCTAACGAGAAGGCAAAACAATCAAGGTAAATACCGACACTTATCTATCATTATTAGTTACAATAATCTTCACAACATGATCACAACTTACAATGCAACACACAAAGGCGTGAACATACAAGAGATTCGCAAATTGACTGATCCCTTCTTCCCTTAACATAAACAGGCAAATCCTTACTTAATTTCAGTCGCAGAATTCAATCAGAACGTAAAGCTTTGTGCCCCAGCGAGTAATGTTATAATGCCTTGCATTATCCCCCCGCTGTATCCGACTCGCGGCGACACCGTGCCGAACCTTTAATTATTATCAACACATCATTTTCATGGCACTTTCTAAAATATTAGGGCTGTCACAACCACTTTGATCATTCACCTCAATTATTCTCCTTGCTTAAATCAATGTTGTCCATCTTTACTATTGCAACATGAAATAACCTCAAATCGTAAGGATTCTACGATAATTTTTATGATCTCTAGACCATGTCGAACTGATAAAGTTTTGTAATAATTTGCACGTCCAAGAGCTAAATTATGACTTGTAAATGTAGCATTAAGGATGAACTGCAATCTAATGGCTATTTAAAAATACATTTGCTTTAGACCTTTATCGCAAATCAGAGTCGTAACGCGGAATGAACAACCGTTTAGATTTAGCGCCTTAAGATAAACATCCGTGGGTAACCCTTTCAACGAGCACATCGGCCGACACATCCCTTTCGCGCATTTCATATTCCTATTTCCATTCAGTTTCAACCTTCGCAGGAGGATTATATTCTGCCTCCGATGTTTTCGTATCCTATTATTTCACGGGGTGAAAATGGGCCACCCGCCTCCTCACTCACTCACTCAAACAGTGACACCCCTCGGCTACGTGTGTGACGTGTACAGATTAGGAGGCACCTGTGTGAGTGTACCTTCCCAGGACTGTTTGTATGTGTGTGCGTTTGTTTCATCAACTGTAAACCACTGTCAACGACTCGTCAAAATAATATTGGCTTAACGCCGGAGAACGTACTCAGATATGGTACATGGAAACTTGATACACGCACGAATTTAATTAGAATGGCTTTAATATTATGGGTGATGGAGAATTACGTAACAAAATTATAATTTGTATTATAGAAACTCATTTAATTTTTTCCAAGACAGTGAAATTTTATTTAGATTTGTATCAAGTGGGCTAAAACTTGTTGCTTGTCAAGTGTCATAGACGGACCCAACGTGAAACACACACACACACATATATATCTACGAAAGAGCTTTTGAAGCTTTTGAAATAATTTGAACTAACCAAAAAATCTCAAAGTATCAACATCAGTTAAGATTCTAATAAAGCTATCTATACACATGTAGACTTAAGTGTCGTGAGCTTCGAGTCTCAAATCAAACCCCTTGCGAGAATGCGAGAGCCATCCATCTTCCCACTAATTGTAAAATAATTAAAACTAACTAAGCATAGATGGGATACGAAATACAATAACAAGAAATGATAGGAGAATACGAACGAACGAACGAGGGTCGCGTGTTCAACAAAAAATATGACTTGTTTATGAAATGGAAATGCAATAAGCACAAAACAAAGTAATGCTTATTTCAGCCATGAGAGTGTTTCGAATTGCAAATTTCGGGAAAAAAGCGAACAAACTACACTCAAAGTCAAATGCGGCAGTGCGCGATAAGCAAGTGCCGCTTATGCAAGATCACGAATGTAATTGCTCCCTTGTCTGGCACGACACTTCATGCTGGAGCGAGACAAAATGTCCCTAATGCACAGGACAAAAAGAGATGGAAAGTGGCAGTATCAACAAAGCCGTAAGCGACAAAAATGATTGATTGCTAGCCGTCTTGCGCTGAGCTCTATTTAATCACTTTATTCCCTTTTCTCCGTTTGTGTTGGGATAATTTTGTATTTGTGTAATTTGTATACGAAATGAGGAGGCATACCTCCCGAGTCCCGAGAAGACGGGATTCATATCCGGCGCCTATCCGGAGCTTACACAAACCCGATTCTGATGTTATCACATGTCATGGTACCGTTTGTTTTGATTTATATTACAAAGCCAGATTAAGTTGAGATTAATCTTCGGGTTAATAACTTTGTGTTTAATTCGCATTTTAAGGCATCATTGGGATACACATACACATTTGTTATGGTGGGAAATTAAATCGGGTTGTTTTCATACCGTATCGTAATCTTGGTGACATCATATTCGGTATTAGTTATGATCCCTCGGAAGCGCGAATCTACCCTATAGTTATAGTTCAATTCATAGCTCTTAGATTAGGACTTGAGTATTGATTATATTAATTGAGAAACTCAATACCTATTCGAAATTTCACTAAATGAATAAAACGGTAAAATACCTAAAATAACTAATTCACTGATTGGTCGGAAACAGCAAAACAGTCGATCCTGTACAAAACGTATCCACTAAGTGCGAAAAGCTCCACAATTTTTACGGACTGCAGCAGTCCACTGCTGCTCACAGGTCTCTCAAATTGCTCTCCAAAAAGTTCCAAACTTAAAACTTATCTGGTTTTTATCTGTCAAGCAGTACTTACCACTCATATGTCCGTTTTCATAAGGCGAGTACTCCCCGTTCTCAAGACGGTGCTTCTTAAAGGGATGGCCGGGGAACTGCGTCGCTGCGAGTGACAGTCCCACTCCTGACGCGCGCTTCGGTGGTCGGCCCGGTCTGGAGCTGCGGACATAGTAGCACGTTACTGCCGTTTAAGATGCTACACTTTACCTATGGAGGATTGGACCGGAGGACACATAAAAATAGGGGTTAAAGGTTCTGCCAAAACGGTGAGGACAGATTGCGGACTGGTTGCGGACATTGACAGATATGTAATTGAAGATTGTCAAAATCCAATGTCCACAACCTGTTGACCGAAATTTTAGGGGTACTGAAAGGCTGTTCAATTCCATGAGCTGTCAAAATTCATGGTAATGTCGTTTAGTGGCCATTAATTTCCCATTGCTGAGCAAAGGCCTCTCCCATATCTTTCCAGATGCTGTTTTCGTGCGCCACCTCGAATAAGCCTTGGGTGCCTGAGGATGGACGTCGCCGCCAAGGCCAGCCCAGAAAGAGGTGGCGAAACGACCTGGACGCGGACTGCGATGGCTGATTATATACGTATAAGTTATTCATAATAATCAGTACAAAGAACTTGAGATTGGACAGCAGGTTACGGATCAGCCTTTCAGAAACTAACAGTTAACTTAAGCTATCGCAGTTTAGAGCAATAAAAAAATCTGTTCGAAATCATGTTACAAAGTACTAAGTTGGTTTCGGGTATTATTTCAACTACCCTGTATAGAAGGAGCGAAGAAACATGCCCTCTTAAAAGTATTAGCTATCAAAGCAAAGTCGGAGCACTATCGTATTTGCGCAAAAATATTGGCCGCTCGGTCACTGACCTGGACGAGTCGACTACAAGAAAATATGATTTCCTCAAGTAAAATGATAAACTGCGATAGATTGAGTTAGTAAATAACACAGTAATTGTATAATAGTTGTTAAATTACAGTTTCAATAAAAAAGCTAATAATTAAAGTTTGTCAAATGTAGTAACACAAATCACACATTCTATTACTGCAATAACAGTCATAGACGTGTGAAAAAATTAAAACGCTAATTGATAAAAACGCTCCATTAAAAAAGCGTGCATAAAAATCAAGTAAGAAATCGATCAATCCGCTTTTACACATGATTCATTCATTATCATTCAGTACTCAGAGTAGATTCTCATAACTGCAACAAAAGAACAATAACTGAAATAGTCATTAATTAAATTCTATTAAAAGTGAGCAACGGGAGCTTCTCATGCGCTATCTACACTTATCAGATAAATCAACTTGTGTAAGGGAGGGTACAGATTTATTTTTATTTATTTCACTCCCCTAAGATTTAATACCGCAACACGTCGGCCGCAGTTTCCACAATTTCACGCTTATTGTTTTCCCATCCGTGATTTATGTTCCCGTAATAGACAACAGTATTTCTTGGCCGCAATAAAGTTTGTCACCTAAATCTTTGCCGTTAAGCCTATTGCGTACTTCGGACCTAAAACTTTGTTTACCTTTATTGGAGTTACTATTAGTTTGTGGTGACGATAAAAAGGTGGTGTTGCTGAGTAATTCAGTGCCTATACTAGTAGCGGTACTTTCATACAAGCCTAAAAGCCTGGCTTGCCCTTATAACTTACTACTCTTTATGATGTCAGGGTTTCTGAACAGTTTGCTACCTATGGGCTTGCCGTATTGTTGGCCCCTAGGCCCGCCACTGGCCTATACGTTGTACTGAAGGGAAATGAGAGCAATGACTTCGAAATGGAAGCATCTCTAGGACTTATTGTACAGTTTTTGGTAACGACATTTCATGAATCATTCCATGCTGGTTCAACTTTGAAAGTTAGAATGGAAACAAAATTAAGATGATGCAAATCTGAAGTAATTTAAAATCATCTTTGGATAAATCAGACCAACAACTCTACTAAAACGTAAAGTAAAAAAACAAGTGGTCTCATAATCTTGATCGCATTGCTTTTATACCAACGAAAGGCCTAATAAAAGTGAACCCTGATCATTTATTAACAAGGCCAGAGGATGCTGAGAGAAAACTAGTTCAGACAAAAGGATTCATATTCTGTATAGATCAAGTGAAATGGAAAAGAGACGGTTGGAATCCTGAAAGCAACGGTAATGCTAAGATTACAAGAATCGTATGATTCTATATATTCCAAAGACCTTTTATAATTTGACTCAACTCGTAACACCTGGTAACACGCCTTCAATTTTAATACAATAGATAAAATGGAAATCAACGTGCACCATAAGTTATCAGGTCCTAAAACAAATAGACCTGTCATATAGCGATTTTAATTGCCTGGAAAATCATTAGAAATAAATATATGGACAGTAGCCGCTAGTTGCGAGTCCGAACTAATTGGCGGCGCGAAATAAGATCAATTACACTGGTAGCAGCTAATCCGCACTACATTACAACTAGGTACCACATCAGAGGCGTCGGCCAAGTTCGGCAATTATCGGGGGAGCGATGCTGTTATCATAGTATCGGCTTACGCAGAAACTGAGTCTCGCCTATTTATTTTTATGTCAGCAACCGTCATTATGAGACACTCCATTAGCTTGGATTGCGGTGACACTCGTTTTCGGTTACACTTTGGGGTGCGATTGTATGGTGCGACAGTTTTTTTCTTCGTTGTCGTGCTCAGATAAAGGGTTTGTCATTTTGATGACCAATTTTATTTAGAGCAAAAAACTTAATAGCTTCAGTTTTTCTGTCATCTCAGAAACATTTGGCCATCGTCGCGGAACAATTATAAAGTATAAATAGTCTGAATGAACTTCAAAGGCCGCACATAAAAATTGATTTTATTTTGGGTGCAGGCGAGTACAGTTGGGAGCAAAAAAAGCTAAACACAATCGCGGCCGCGACGAAATCGAATATTGAAAGTGTCGAGGGACAGAGATAAGGAGAGCACGTGCCGCTCCCTTGCCGCCACTTAGGCCATGCCCGTAATCTGAATACCGCAAAGCTCACTGCGATAAACTGCCATTAAAAAGCGTTCGATTTATTACCGAACGATTTCCGAACGATTTATACGGGTGTGCGAAGTCGAGAGAGTATCATAAACCAGAGGGTCCTAGAGGGTAGAAACTTACTCAATACTTATATCTACGAAAAGTAATGGAATAATGAGATAAACACGAGTATAATGGCGATACAAGATTCAACTAAGCTGTAGCTTGTAAGCAAAGCTTTAGAACCTAAGAAAGCGCAGAAATAATAAGTATTTAACTGCAAATAAAACTATTCGAATAATAGACATGAAAAATCGTTTTGGCTTGTTGTTTTACCTACCTACCAAAGTAATATTTTTCTTACAGAGTATCCTATTTCATCCAAACAATCAGTGCATTCAATACATAAAATTTTGTCTCCAAATCCAACACAATCGGGCCTAAACCTATCAATTCCCAGAAATATTAAAATCAAACATGTTACGATTCTGCACATCGTACTCTTTCCTCCGACCAACCCTAGTGAAACTAACACCACGTATAGTTTTGCTTTTTGTATATTTGCTTGTCAATATTCATCACTCACCGCCCGTGTCACTGATCAAATAGCACCCACAAAGGAGTCCCCAGATATTTCTGACAGATATACCCTTGATAGATAGTTTCACAAACATTACGAAACAAATCCTGATCGACGGATTTTACAGAGATGATAGAAAATCTGTGGTTACAAAGACGTTAGATAAGGTTCTGAACGAACGTGACTTTAACATTGATTCAGCGTCAAAAATCATTCCGACTAACTCCTTTCAATCTTACCGACTTCATAAAAAACTAGGATCTTAAACATAAGCTAGTGAAGCTACCTTAGTGTACACAAACAGTATGATCGCCATCGGCACACTATGAATAGACACGGCATTCTTTGTTATTATATTTGTATTACTATTCTCGACTCTTAGTGGACGTGTTCACACTCACTAATAATTACTGACTCTAAATCATAACATTCACGTGGCGTAAACATCCTTCCTACTTTTAAAAAAAGTGAAAAGACCAAAAGCAGCTTGCTGACAGCATATTGTAAGCTAATAGTCATAATCTGTATATATTTTATGTTTTTGTTACTGAAGCGCCCGATTATTTACACGGTACAGCACTACAACCCGTATGGGAATGTTTACACATTAAATTAAAACTCTTTTTTAACTTTTGTTGGTCCAAATATATCCTTTTTGGAGGGTCTGTCATTATGAGACATTCTACCTTAACACTATTAACATAAGTTACATTTTCATACGATACCTTTGAAGATACTTAACGCTTCTGATTCAATGCCACTGTTGTTTTATTTGCATCGACTTTGTCGTTTTAGTGCTATTGGATTAGTGGCCTTATAATAAGATTGTAAGAGAATATATTTATTTTTATCACATTAATTTCGTTAGTTACAGTCATCTTGCCTACATCTGTATTGCTTTTATTAAGTCACTATGATTGTGTCATTATTTGATAAATCAAACTCGTTAGATGCGTTCTCAAATTCACAATTATGAATTGGCTCTAGGCTATCTGTGAACCCATTTTAATCACCTAGCTATCAAAAATCTAACCGCTACCGAACAATATTTGAACGCACAAATTACTTTATACCCGTTTGATGCATTATTTCCTTTTCAAGTTAGTGTCTCGGAAACACCATATCTGGGTATTACACCAAACAATGAGGCTCTGTCTTAAAAATGGCCCAAGAATCGGTAGACAACGTAAAACAAACGAACGTTATCTTATCTAGAGTAAACTCAAGCGCAGTAGCAGTTTGTCTTGGGTTCAGCGCAAACATGATAAATGATTTCGGTTCAAAAAATCGTTGCTCTATTTTTTTCTAAACGAGTTCCGGTCGGAGCGAGATGTAATCTCTCCTTGAATAGAAACACCTATTCACCTTGAGAAGTACCTGAGGAAGAAGAGAGGTCCGAATTATTGATTACGTCTGATTTCTAAGTTATTTCGACTACATAACAGATATTCTAAAAACAACGGAAGAAGAAACTATAAAATTCGATAATTTTGTCCAGATGACGATAAAGTTTCATCATTAAAACCAATGTTTTAATAAAACCAAAGGAAAAAATGTAATTGAAGCCAAAAATTAGAGGGCACTAAGACAGTAACAATAAAAAGTGAAAGCAAAGCCGCGTTTAATTGTGTCGTAAAAATAAAAATTAAATAAAAAATGCTTTGGGGTGGAAAAGTTTTGCGACCGTAATCCTGCGCTACAATTATATCATGTTCTGTTGCAGCAAGATGTTCTCCTAATGTTACCTGTCCCAAGGGCGAGGGATGCTTTTTAATTTATTAAAACTTCTTATTTCGAGGAAGAAACATAATACATTTTAACACAAAGAATACCTAAGTTTTTTTACCATCAGCGCACCGAGCTGGAAATATGTGTTAATTTATATTTAAACATTACAAAGCGATATTTAAATTAAATTACATAATATATTAACTTCTAAGCTTTGCTTCTAAGCAAAAGAAAAAACAAATCCAGAAATTTTAATTAACATTGATACAAATCTTGTAGCTAAACGCATGTAGCCATAAAGAGCAAACTTTGTATATATTTGCAACTACAATACAACATTATGGCAATGTTAGCCTAACTATTTACTGAAGATTTCATCGCAGTATTCTTAGATCCAGAAAATAATAGTTAAATCATCGACTGAGGGGATTAACCTCTGTGATTCTACAGAGTTACAGCTCGGTATAATAACACTGTTCTATCTGACAGTACAATCATAAGTTAATGTAGCAAGTCACCGCAACAGTCAGGTAGCTGCTACGTTTCAATTTCTTCGAGGCATTTTATTTACAAAACTAATTACGTTTGTCTGATAGGGTATTAAACAGCTCCCGGTGCTTCACTTGATTTGTTGACAGTTAATAAAGACATTCCAAACGTATTTAAGATCTTAGTCTATTCCGTCTGCGATGTGATCGCTCCCTGATGAAGTTATTATCGATTCTATTATCTGTTTCTTTTTTTCGCATTCGACTGTACTATTCTGTTAATCATCTTCGATATAAAATGTCTTATTAGCGATAGAATTAGATACATAAAAATATTAACTAGGTCGGACACGTTTTTTTATTGTTACTTTTTTAAATTTTATTACTGTTGGCACGAACATCATTGTCGGCACGCCACGTGGTCCGAATAATTGAAATGTCCAAACACTAAATTTATAGTTTGTACAACGTCACTATTTCTTTTTTATTGCTCCTATCGATGTTGCTCCCATTGATCTAACGTTATTATATTGGACACAACACGTCTACCGCAGATCCGTCGCCTTTGTGACCAGAACAGATGTTTTTTAATTACTCTTTAATGAATTCACAACATGTTGATGTGTTTTATTAACATGTCTCGTAGAATTTGCATAAATTCATATTAAGTCAGAGACTGTACTTAAAATAGCAGTATATGAATATATTTTAAATTGGAACAAGTCTCGTATGAAAGCTCAGTGGAAATTATATTAATCCAACTTCAGAAACAAATGTTCTGGCGGGAGAACATTAAAATCTTAAATATTAATTGTAATAAGAGCGGCGCAGTCCCCAACATCCCTTTCTGCGAATGCTGGGGCAACATAATCAGCCCCCAAGGGACAACCTCTTGTAATTAGCGGCAGTTCATTTCTTAATTTCAATATTTAATTACAAAGGAAACTCGATGACTGCTTCGTGTAGAAGGAGACGTCATCTTCAGAAAGTCTTTCGAATCCGTTTTGTTTCTAATTCGCTTACAGTATCGTTTGATATGGCTTCTTTATTGTTTCTTTGGCTGCTGAATCAAAGGATGCTCGAGTTTAATCATTTATCTGGACAGAGAATTCGTCTTTGTAAAGTTTTATTCTTTACAATTGATTTTATTGAAACGAATTTGAGGAACTAAAGATGTTATTTCTCAAATGTTCTTTGTGGTTGCTATTTTTAGCTTTATGTTTAAATTTTAAATGAAACTGAAGTAATCTGACAGATGAAGTAGATAGAATTAATATAACTTTATCGTGTTCGGTGAACAGCCATCTTACAATTTCCCTTTGTCGTAGCCCATTGTAAGACGGAATAGCTCCCAACATATTATCGTTTTATTTCATTCCTCCAGCCGCTATGAAATTCCCTTTTAGTATTACCTGTCTAAGGATTTCATTACTGAAAAGTCTGGCTGGATGAATTTTGAATGACTTTGTAGGCTTAGGATTGTATAAAGCTTTATGTGATCGAAGTATTTTATTAAACACATTTGCAAGATCGCTCTGAGCGTGGATTTTCATAGCCTAGTCGACATGGTCTAGTAGCTTTGTGCTCTGTGTTCATTTAATATCGATCTTGTGCTTTGTGTCTTTTCTCTCCGTTTGTGGCGGTTTCAATTTTTGACAGGGTGCAAAACGGTTGATAAATTTTTCTCTTTGTGGTATTTTTCATTGGGCACTTTTCAATTGATTCGGCATCAGTCGGGTTGCGTGCGTTTGGCACGTTTTGTTATGAATCGTTGACGGCTGTTGGTTCGGACGTGTCTATTCACGCTCGCCCTGTATTGGTGGATTGTTTTGTTGCGCAAAATTATACAATTTCTGGCCGGGTGACCACGACGCGCGCCGCCGACCGTCCAGCGCCACTGTCACGCCCTCCGCCATTCGATTGAAAATGAAAAATCTATTATTATGAGCTACAACAAAAGGTAGCTACTTCTTTTATTTTGTAATTGTTTTAAATGAAAAGGTTTATGGATTGACCTTAATAATTGTGTTGACTTGTGAACTACAAGTTATTAAAAATATAAAATATTGTACTGTAAACAGTAAAAAATGGATATACTTTTTAAACACGCTATGACAAATTGATTTACGTAGTTTTTGCTGTTGGCGCCAGTTGTTAATTTGGCAAAATATTTTCTCAGATTAAACTTTTGGGTCTACATCGAATGGAACTCTATTTTATTTTTTTTTATATTTAATAGTTTTCTATTTATATTGACACGCTTCATCAAGAATAATCGAAAAGTTTTGCTACCGTTCCCGGCGTTTGTAGTTTTTTTCTTCCCAATCGGTCTTTTGTACAGGTACCTACAAAAAATCGTAGCGAGCTACCTGGCCAACAACAGACACAGTTAGTCGGTTCCTAAATTAATTTCGTCTAATTCTGGCGACTGATACTGTCGAGTCATATAGGTCGTATGCATGCCATCGGCGGCTTTTAGTTATACAAAGAAATTCGTTTGAAAAAAGTACTGGAGCTTGTTTTTCATCGGCCACCATTAGAGAGACACTTGAAAGATAGATGCAGTCGTATTTAAAACGCGTTCGGAAACACATAAATACACCATTGCATATCGGAACATAACATGTTTAGAATAAAAATATAATACATGCATGTCGTATAAATAACCTTTTATATTTCATTTGCAAAGATGATTACGACAATTTTATATGTATTCAGGCAAATAACATGTTCAGTGCAAAGTTTATGTGTTACATTATTGTGGCGTTTCTTCCTCTATTCCACACGATTACGTCCGCTGTTCTTGTTATAACTTCAATTTCTAATGTTCAATGAAAAATTAAAATAATCAAAACATACAAGCTTAGAGATTTGAAACAGAATAGAGTCCCGGACGTGTGATCGTTCAGTGTCGAACAAAAATAAACGTTATGATTTGTTAAACAGGTTATTAGAAAAACATCGGCGCTGTCGACAGGGAGTTTGGAAATAAACTATTAAAAAACGGTCAAGTGGGAGCTGGCTCTCCTGTAGCGAGTGTTCAGTACTGTAACATGGCTCATTGTTTTTCTATGATCAATTTTTTATTGTTACGGAATGTACAGAATTATCAGAAGCGCACATTGCGCCAGTTACATACGAAACAGATGTAAACTTCATAACTAACTGTCTAATTGGTAAATGTAGCAGAACACAACGGTAGCCCGAGATTATTTAGTATCTACCGACCACTTTGATATCACTCCACATACCTAACTACAATACAGCACACAAAGGAAATAGACAAATATTCAAAGATAAAAGTTTCTCGAATCTTAAAACAAAAGTGGGATTTTAAAGATAAACAGAAGTTATTCATAAATCATGAACGTAATAGTTACATTCTGACGCAGCGTAAGTACATCTGAAAAATCTTTTGTTTGATCAGACTCAAACATCTGGATGTTGAACAGAAGTTCATAATAAAATATGATGAAAAAATATGTTAAGTCCTTTTGTATCGACCGCTTCTGTCTATTTTTGTGCGACTAGTTAACAGTCTTGATACTTTATAATATTTTTTTACTGATTAAAATGCAACACTACTTGGATTAAGTTTTTTGTGGACTAATAATTAAAAAGGTTGGACTACTTTGTACGAGCAATTATTCCATTTTACAAGACAGTGCATAATAAATGAGAAGCTATTGATGTTTAATCTTTATCGTTTGATCATCGCCAATCAATGGATGAGTTAAAAAGTTGAAAAAGACTGCAATAATCAACCTTAGGCACGGTAGTAATACGCTAATTGCATTTGTTATATTCTGTATAAAGAAATACAATTAGTGTCCGTGAATAATGTCGGCGTCGGGCTAACATTTCACTAAATGTCAAACGTCTACACTACATTGATACTGGTTGAGGTATTTTATTATACTTTAGCACCGTGACTTTTCAACAGTTTACCATTGAGTGGTCAATATATTATCACAAAGTTTATGACACAAGGAGTCTGAAAGACCTTGCATCTATATTTATGAAAATACTTATAATAACACATCTTATATTAATTGTTATTTTACATTTATTCCGCACATTATTAATGATAACTGAACTTTCTACAAGTCGGAGGGCGCCACTATCTGAACACTACATCAAACATCAGACTGTATACTCAAACGATCTTTAATTTATTTTCTGCGGGGCAATTCATCTAGCGTGCCCTTTAATGTGTTCTAAGCATGGAGTCATTATTAAATTAATGTTGAATGTAACCCATCCGTATCCACCAATATTAGCATTATTTAACTGCGGACGTAGACAAGAGGAAACTCAATTATAATGGAACTCACAAGCTATAACCATAGACCATTATGCCAATTAACTACTGTAATGTAGGTACGTATTACTGCGGCCGGGCATTGTGTGTTTCGTCCAAATTCACTTGTATATACTTGCTTTCAATTAATTTTTATGACGTTGTTAACATTTAATTAATTATTGCTTACTTGTACAAATGACACACTGATTCTTAATGCCATGTGAAGCTCAACTTTTGCAATTAAATACTTTGTTATCATTGCAGATAATTTACCTACTTTAGTTTATTTCCCTATAAAAAATATTAATAAAATACTTTAACTGATGAACAAAATTCGACGAAATCATAACAATCAAATATCAAGACCGTTTGGTTAATCATCGAATTGCAGCCGAAACGTACCGCAGTGGTTCATAGTAACTCGGTGAGATTTGTTTTGATAATACATCATAAAACTATTAAATATTGGATCGCTGAGTGAGACTACCCGCTACTGTTTCCACGTTCCTCTCCAAGTGATAAACGGTAGCGAGTACACGTGTTTTGTATAAAAATGTTTGACATACTGAGAATAATACCCGACGGAATGTGAAGCTTTTCTAAATAACTTTCAATATGTTTATATTACGGAGGGATAAGAATAGGTAGGTGTTATATCAAAAGGGTGTGTTCACCGTTGAAGTTTATGACTTGGACCACTTAATACACTGATCATGGCGTAATCGGTTTGTTATTTCAGCGTTTAGACGATGTTTAAACCTTGTTTTGTTTTGTCAGAAGCATGTGGGAATCATTGTATTGTGTTCTGCATCCGGGTTATGATTGGTTCATCTGATTTTTACTTTTAGATTGATTGGTCATTTCTGAGGTATTGTTTTTTATCAACTTTACACCTATGGTGTCCGCTCTGCATTCTATTTTCATTAAACACTGATTCTAATCTCTCTTTTGGAGAACCATAAAGCAGAGCATACAGACCATCAATAAGAATTTAACTTTTTACAACATTAACAACAACAACATTACAACATGTTCTCTTTGCTACGAATCAACATCATTCCCAATAAAAGGAATTGGATATTGAAACCTAATACCATCATTGCCGTATTGAGGACGGCCCATACATTATTCAACTCCTTTGGGAATCGTAAATTTTGTTCAGTAGGATTGGTCAGTCAGTAATGCCAATAGTTTATAAGAAGCATATATTTTTATAATGAATGTAGTTATAGAATATTAAGCTCTTTGTTAAGACAACTTTTTCGTTCGACTAGTACAATAGGCAAAAAAGGAATTATCATAATTGTATCAAGGTCAAAAAATGTTGATCGAGGACATCGACTAAATATTTAGACCAAACGTGTTTGAAATTAAAAAGCCATAGTTACGTCATTAGGAGTATCTGATAACAACATACTTAGAACATTATTTTTACACTCGTCTACTTTATTTTTACAGGGTTGCCACCTACCAGTTAGTGAATATTACTTATTTGCTCATATTACTTATCCTACAAATCGACTTATAACTATAACTGAGACATAACTTTTGCCATAGTTATTTTAAAGCTTTTAAAAGAAAACTGTAGTTGTCAGTAGCGAAGGGTCAATTTTTATAAGAAGTGAGCCGGAGTACATATTTTTAATGTGATTATATTATTTGTCTAAAAAATACTTACTGACTGTGCCATTTTTCAAAGGGAATCCGTGAGGAATCGAGTTGTATGAAACCTTCGCCACTGGTAGTTGTAGTTAAGAAGTTGTACAACCCTATTCAACTGCTTCTGTATTTTCAATAGTCATAGAGCGGTTTATCTGTTGACGTGTGTCATCTAGTACAGCTACCTACTGACTTCCGTTCCCATCTCTCGGCTTATCTTACACAAATATGACAAATTAAACGAATCTTAGGAAGGGTCCTACTGGTAACACTTCACAATGGGGTATTTAAACAAAGATCTAAAGGTCGTTACTTGGACTATAACACAAAGTTCTTTTACTTTCCGCGGAGTGAGTTCAATAAGAAGTTTGAATTAATTAAGAAAACAGTAATTCATTATTTAAATTGAAATTTACAAGGAATTACATTGGCAGGTTTATTAAAATACTGGTGATCTTAAACAATCGGTACAGTGAATGAATGTTTAATAGCTTCAGCACTGCAAATTTGAATACAGGAACTCTCAACATGGACCAGTACAAAAAATAAAGAAATCAATATTCAAACTTCTTGACCAAATAAAAAGTATCATCGGACTCGAAAATATCGATTTAAACAACTGACAAACCTATTAACGGAATTCCGAACTTTAAAAATAGAATAAAAGCGCGGCCATCTTTAATAGTTAGAGCTGTCACTTTGAGGAACAAGTTAATAGACGTAATCAATTTGCTCGAAACCGAGTATGAGAATAAAAAACACATGATATTAAGCTGGTCGGTCACGCGAAGAGAGCTGTCAAAATTTAACCTCTCACTCCTTTAGGTTCAACCTTAACTGTACTTTCCTTTTAAAAATGCCACGTTTTTTAAACTACTCCAAAGGAATTTGCACGTTTCTTTTATAAATTCTTCTTTTACTCTTATTAATGACATTATGAGCTATGTCAACTATGTTACAATATTAATTATTAAAAAATGTAAGAAAGATTGTGAAGATAAATCACTCATATGGACTGAAATGATTTGAAGGAAGACAAGAGTAACACATAACTAGTTAATTTTACGTACATATTTGATAACACATAAGCGGGCAATTTACTTTTTTTCAATTTAAGTGAAAGAGTTTCTTTAGGATCCGAGTGAAACCGTGAAAAACAGTTAGTAAAGCATAATTTTAAAAGCCTTACATTAGTGATTAAGTTAATAAACACCGTTTATCTGTCATGTGCGACATTATAATTAAGAAATTTGCACCGGGCCGTATCTATGCGTCCGTATTTGGGAGCGGCTATGAGTGCTATTTCATAATGAAATGAATAAATGCAGGCAATTCAATTAGGTCTCATTACACCCGGCACTTTTTTCATGATATAGGGTGCCAATTGCAATGACTGAATGCGTGTCATTAGGTGCGTTTAATTCTGTTAACTCTAAATGTTACTCATGTACAGTCATGGACAAAAGTAAGTAACATTCTAACAAAGTTGCAAATAAATGAAAATAGTTTAGTCTACAGACAATTAGACATAGCTAATAATTGACAAGTAAAACTAATACTTAGTGAAAACAATTTAAAAAAAAATCTCTCTTTCTGCTACATATTGTTCCTCACAACTGTACTTACATACGTATACAATTAAAATACGCGAGTCTCGTGCAAAAATTGAATTACTGCCAAGTACAAAACTAATGAACTTATTATTTCTGTTACGAATACGCGAAATAATTGGCCTTTTTAGTGGTAATTAGTACTGAAAGGCTTTAATAAGGTGTAATTGTTGATATTTCAACAAAAAATCATACGAAGCGTATTCGGTATGTGAACTATAAGGTTCTGGTGATAAAAAGCGTTTCTAACATTGTAGTGAGCCCCTTACAGTCTTAACACCTAGTTAGTGCTGTAATTACAGGACATTTTCATTGGAATAGATAGACAATTCTAATCACCTTCGATAAGGTCAGAAGATCAAGATCAGCTGGACACATGCACAATTATAGAGCGACAATAATGTTCACTGCTGAACACATGACTACTACACAAGAACTTAAAGACTCCGCAATGATCATGGGGACAAAAAACCACGATCACTAGCTAGTCAAGTAAAGAGCTGGAAGTTCTTCCAATTCAGTTCGATATTCGAAATGTTCCGAGTACGTAAAGAGTTTCCAAAAAAAAAAAAATGAGTATCATTTTCTAATAGGGAACTGTCATCAAAATAAGGTTCGAAGTTACTATACATTGTTATTAAAGTTATCAAAATCAAATATAAAACATTGTTGTCAATAGTTAAATCTAAGTATTCATTACTAAATCTAATTTGTCAATTAGCTAAATCACGTCCGGAATACCTAATTATGTCCGAGACATGATTATCCTATTGTGCAATTAATGCAGTTGTTATTCAACATTGTTCCGCTGATTGTTAGCAAGCATTGGTCGGGATAGGTGCTAATTGTCCAGAGATACGTTAATAAGTAATTTGAGAGCCCTCACTGGTCGCGTGCCGCGGTCTGTGGTCGGACTGCCCGCCGACTGGCACGGTTACCCGTTCGGTACTTAGTTTTTTATTGGGTAATGGATATCATTGTTGCATCTGAAAGCTTTTGGGGACAACTAAGACGAGTGTTGGTAGGTGGTCATTGTGGGGTTATGTGACATTGGTTTTTGAATTATTTTTGTTTACCTAATTATTATAAAAGAACTTTGTCCTGCATTATTGAACATCATTACCCAAATTCTGATTCTCCTTCTAAAATATTGCCTTATGATTGCCTGCAGATTCAGGCGTGCCTCTAAAGAGGTCAAGCGCATATATTTAGTGCGTACTGCACGTCTTTTTACACTTGCAGTCCGTGAGTTCTTTATACTCAATAATTTTATGCTCGAATTAAATTACATATTAAATAAATAAATAAAACTTAAATTTTTGTATACGGGAAGTATACCTATGATCTTTTCTCTGTGAAACATAGAAAAGCAAATCGATTAATTAACGGAAACAACAATGAAAGTAGGTACAAAATCTTTTCAAAACAAACATCACCGACTAATTAACGCTAACTTCAAAACCAACCTAGGCAAAATAGGCGCAAAACTATGCAAATAAACCTCCCCGCGAGCTTCGTGACAAACAAATGAACGTACATATCACTATTTACAATCACATCATGGAACGCACTCTTTCATATTGCTACTACAAATCAAAGCGCACCCCTTCAATTAAACCAGCACACTAAGTCAACTTTAACTATAGTTAGGTGAATGGTGAAACTAGCCGTTGAATAAAGGCACACGTATAATTTACTCCTGCGATTGTCGCGGGCTCTTTGTCATAGGGCGAGCAGGACTGAATATTTGTAGGAGAAATGATGTTGTCTTTGAATGGCGATGGAGGGAAGCGACGATGTGCATCTTTTATGATCAATGGCGATGGAGGGAAGCTATACTGACGATGTGCATCTTTCATGATCAATGGCGATGGAGGGAAGCTATACTGACGATGTGCATCTTTCATGATCAATGGCGATGGAGGGAAGCTATACTGACGATGTGCATCTTTCATGATCAATGGCGATGGAGGGAAGCTATACTGACGATGTGCATCTTTCATGATCAATGGCGATGGAGGGAAGCTATACTGACGATGTGCATCTTTCATGATCAATGGCGATGGAGGGAAGCTATACTGACGATGTGCATCTTTCATGATCATTGGCGATGGAGGGAAGCTATACTGACGATGTGCATCTTTCATGATCAATGGCGATGGAGGGAAGCTATACTGACGATGTGCATCTTTCATGATCATGCCTTGGTGGTTTTTTATTAAAAAAAAATGATTCAAAATATTCTTTCCAATTCTAACCTATGTACATCTGAATTGTCAATATTAGTGTTTGACAAACACTTCACAAAAGTAAATTATTGATCAAGTTCTATTAGTGACTAAATCTTCGGGAGGTGGCTGTCAGAAAACCTTGTAATTTAATTTAAAATTGATGGTCAATTTCATTTCCCATCACATCTATTTAGTAGGTACCCAATATATCACGTACCTGCAACTACCGTATCGAATAAAATAATAATCGAACCTACGCGACGTCCATTCAATTATCCCTGAAAATTGAGGCTCATTAAAATAATAAAACAGCCGGCGGCAGAATCAAATTGAATGATAACAAAAGCTCGTGTTAATTCGAGGCGACACACCGTTTTGCAATGTACTACCCACCCACGGACCCAACTAACTACATTAAGGGCTAATAATCGAGCAGACAAGTACAAAAACCACGCCAATTAAAACAACGAAACAGCCCAATAACGCAGAAAATAAAACAACATTCACCGAAACAACAACTTAAAGGCAAGGCGAAGTTGGATCAAAATTGCAATTACGCTACACTTCAATTAAAACCAACGAAACACGAGCACCAATTTAAATAATTGAAAGAGAAAATCAATAAAATCATCAGGCTGTTTAATAATCATCCACAATATCAGTGATTCACACGACAGTACGATAAAGGCCAGTCCACAAGAGCGGAAGCCCTTGTTTGCACAATAATAGCGTCCGTGTGTCAGCTCCTCAATGCAACCCCAAATGCAATTGTGTACAGTCGTGCGCGGATTGAGTTACACTGAATGCGATGGAAACATTTGCATCTAGCGCCCGCACTCCGCTGTGGAGAGAGCCTCGCTAATATCATTATTAGTGCAGGTAATATTATTGAATGTCAACGGTATCGATGTATGGGATATGGTCTGACAGATCGCATATGTTCACGGAATACAATTTTGTACTGTGTCTAAGTTATCACGAATTTCGGAAGTTAATTACGTGCATATACTTTAAGACAGAATGAATCCTATGGTCAATGTCGCTTTATAGGCTCTGGGTATCACGAATATGCATAATTATTTACAATCTTTGAACGACGGCTGTTTGGCCAATATTGAACAACCAATTTTTATTGTCATTGCCCTTTCCATATTATCGATAAGCTCGCTGCCACTATCGCAATTACAGTAACTATAAATGACAATTGCCAGCCAATAGCACACGTACGGAGCCGAACGTTCCCCTATTTGGTGACCACTTGGCGGCACTGCCTGGTCATCCCGCAAATTGCTCTTTCCCAACAAAATTGTCAATAAAACTCATCTGATTCGCAGTTAAACAAGCGAGCGACATTATTAATTTATGCGTTGTAATATGGCGCAAACGTTGGCGTTATCCCGTGTAAATTATTAATAGTGCTGGGGTAAAAATTAAGCTTAAACCGAATGGGTAGTTTCGGCCATAACGCTCGTTTTATGTTTCCATGTGCAGATTAATATGTTGTTATATCCTGTGACGAGTCAAGCGAATCGGTTTTATTGGCAATCGAAATCGCGCGATGCTGTCATATATCGATTATGTCGACGACGTTATTGTCAATGTGTCTGTGCCGACTGACCGTACTGTAGTATGATACGAGTTATTTTTAGAACTAGGGTTGTCTGTCGCTGTGAATGTAGCTGTTTGACCCGGAAATCTACATTGGAACCGTAACATCAAACAAATGCCCACCTCGAGGACTCGAGGAGATGAAACACAAAAGTGAATAGCTCCCTTGAGATTCACCTCTGTTGTCTTAAGAGAAAGCGATTACACAAATCTGAAGAAGCTATTAATCCGGCTCGCTGCCCCCGAATGGCATCACGGTTTGTTTAATAAAATCGCGAATTTACATATCAAAACCTACAAAGGGGCATAATTGGAGCCGATGACTTAGAAAACGTAGTGGGTGAGGCGGGCGTGCCACCCCTTACAACAAACAAAGGAATTATACCCGCCTCAAGAAACTTTTAGCAATGGAAAGCTCCTTAACAAACAGACGCGTGTGTATCTAATGAAATTCCTATGGTTGCATAACATACTCGCGTGAGCGCTGAGCGTTATTAGCGGAATTATTTCTCCGGGTAAAATCTTTGAAGGCGGTTGCTCTTTCGGAAAAGTTGTTAAGAAAATGGGTTGAGATCTTTTCGGGATTTCATTAGTTTGTAACTATGCGGTGTGCTACGCGAGGCATCTAATTTATTAGGTAGGCGTAGCCGAGGGAACGAATGGGCAGCGAGCATTTGAAAATGGAACGGAATTGCCGAATCACGCCGCTTTGAGTCGAAGCCGCCGCGACACGATTCGTTAAGAGACAAATGTTTGAATTCAATTCCAACAGTTTTTTGGTCAGTAATTAGTAACGGTATATTTACTCCGCGTTCGTTGTAGGACTGCACGGTAGCCGTGTTTTTTTCTGTAATTATTTTTTGTTGTTAATTTGGGCGCGTCGCCTCCGAGGCCGTCCGATTTACTTGACTGTTGCGAATAATTGGATGCCCGTTTCGTCGATTATATTCGATGTAATAAAGTACTGGAATACGTTTCCACATTCCCACACAGTACGTAAAGTGCCATTATGTTCGATGAATGAATGAAGTGCAAGCCGACGACATACGGGCATCTTATACTCCTGTTGCTCCATCAAGGATATCGACACTTGTTCAGTGTCATCAGCTTTTGTTCGATCACGTGTTGGGTTACACATAAAATACTGCACGTGTTCATGCCAACACGTAAGTAGTACGCTAGTATTATTTTTCATTGCAGATTTGTCACAGCCGCAAAGGAAAATGGTGTTAATTAATAATTTAATTAGTTTTGGTATAAGATCGTTAGAGAGTCAGGTTTGTGGTCTGGTAAGTCGCAAATGCGCAGTTACTGATGTTTAATTCTGAAGCTCCAACAATTTTCTGTTTAAAATCAATTTCTATCGAATAGCGACACGGAAAATTTCGGTCAGTCCCTTGGAAATCATAAGAACTATGCTTATTGGTATTTATTACCAAGTAATTTAGATTAGTTTGTAGTTGTTTTTAGCTACACTCATTTTAGCACTGTATATCATCAAGCCGTAGTTGTCTAAGTGTCAGCAGTGGTTTCGCATCGGCATCGGCAGTGGAAAGCTAATCGCGTCGCGCGTCGCTCGCGCGTTATAATTAGTACAAATCGTCTGCTCCGAGCCGCCGAGCGTAGAACTAACAAGGTGTAGACTTGATTCATGATGATCTCATAAAATATACAGAAATAGAAGTTGTCAAGTAAGATTAAAGGAATTTTGAGTACGCTTTGAAAAAAATTACAATTTTTAAGCAGAGCTGTTGGGTGTTTATTTTGACTTTATTAAAATAAATATTGCAGAGTTTTATTTCACTTAACCGATCTTCTAAAGTATGTACAGATGTTCATTTAGCTTGTTATCCAAAATTGTGTTTGTTCTATTCCAATTGTAACTTCACACCTACTGCGATCTGTCTATCCGTTCCATAGTCATCCCCTCGATGGAATCCGGTAATCTCGCGAGTTAATAGATTCGATAATTCATCGCGGCGCGCGTCTGAATCGATACCAGTACGATTGATGGCGCCTGTCTTAGCTGGTGAAACGCTCGACATGTCTGTCACAATGTTCCACTTCACTACATTCGAAATATAAACTTTTAATGGCTGTTCTTTTGTTTGATGCTTGAATGGGAGTGTACGCGACTGTACGCAGTTCATTCTGAAAAGCAATGGTTTTGTTTTTTGAATTTGGAATGGTTAGGAGGTGATGCTCGTGTAACTGTGGATATAGAAATAAGACAGTAACGTACCTATAGGCTATACTAATCTTTAAGGTAAGTTCGGTTTTTTTTTATCAAACACTAACGAGGTAGTTCCATCAGAAAATATTAGCTATAAAGTTATTTATATTGAAATATACACGTCTTATTAGCCAGTTACAAATCTAGTAAGGATTGTTTCTTATAATTTTCATAGTTAATACAAAAATGAAAATGTTACGAGAACTGAACTTAGGATCTACAAATGACACAAATTAAACTAATAAGGTGGTAGGTAATAGACGGATGAAAATAATCATAAACTCTAACTTTGAACCGAACCGATGAACCGTCTGAAAGTTGTAACAAACTTTAATCACTGCGACTTCAAACGGCAGTTCATGTTTCATTAACTCGCTAAGTATTTAGAAATCTATTAAACAATCCAACTTTTTTTCACTTTCCCATAGCAGTGGATTCTACAAGTGACTCCAGTTGTGTCACTAAGCGATTGGCTTCGCCTTAAAATAGTGAAGTTCGATTCACATTTTTGTGAAGAAATGTCCGTTTTATTCAATTCTTTGTGGTCACATTCCAATGACGCTTCAGTGAAGATCTAGTTACGAGTTTCGATTGTTTTTTGTTCAATACAGACTACTTAAGAGGTTTTATTGTAAATAGATGATATTTTTGATAACAACTACTCTTTAGATACCTACATTACATAAATTTTCGTCAATGTTGTTTTAATTATCAGATTTCATTTCAAGAGAACGTGTTATTGCATAATTATAAACAAGATCCAAGACCAGTAGCGAAGGGTCAATTTTTGTAAGAGGTAAGCCGGAGTACATGTCCGGTAGGAATCGAGTTCTATGGAACCTTCGCCACTGATACTTACAATGAAGTGCAGACAAACACAACTAACAAAATGTTTACATTTTATCTCTTACCCTTTAAAATTAGAAATAAATTAAACTGTCTGACCCATAAAAACAGCGTTTATGTCAGTTGAAAGCAAAGAAACAATACTTCCAAAAAGTTTCCTCGTAAGGAACCTTTCACAAGCCATTAATGTCTATATTCCGACCCCCTAAAGAGTTGAAAACACGAAATGGAATTATGGATTCCCCTAAAAGTCGCCATTAGAATTAGAGGCACAATTTATTCCGCACCGGGGCCCAATATTTCCGCGTTTCCTGTATCCTGTGGGCTGTGCTCAATGCGCGATGCCACACTATCTCATCAACCATGGGACCTTAGCTTAAGCTTACTTAAGAGGGTGAATAGATATTATTATTGGGATTAGTGGGTGGTTATGTGAAATGTAATTCAGTTGTAAGTTTAGTATTGATTGAGTAAATTAACTTTTCTTACGAAAATTTTACTTTCAGTTTATTGGTAAAAGATGGTCTTAACTTTTCTTTTGCAGGAAATACAGAATTTAATTAAGAGTTCCCTAAGATTTTGAATACAAAGATACATAACAATTATTTTAGAGTCAACCGCAGAAACTCAAGCAGACCAACTTCTAAATGATTTTAAAGGCCCACGAAGACATGCAAACACATTAATTTATAGGCACGAAAACAAACTTTGTAAGTCTGAACAGTCGCCCAACTTTTACATTAAGTCCCCAGTCGGGGAAGCAATTATGGGAACATCTATTACACCGACACCGTTTGTCTGATTACTAGCTTGTATTCCCACTACATTTGATATTACAATTCAGTTTCAAAGAACACATTCTTATTCATAAAATGTGTAGATTTATATGCTCTCCAATGGTAAATCTATTACAACATAATTACGATTGAGTCCAATTTGCAACAATGTACTGATGGGGTCCAATAAACATTTCAACAAGCTTGCTGTCAAATAAAGCTAACAAATATTTTAATGGTTCCATGTATCGACGCTTTTTATTGGCCGTATAAAGCGTCCGTCGAGCACGTAACCATCCAGCAACCCCTAGGTACAGTCGTGTACAGGACAAAGTCTCAAGCTGAACTATAAAATAAATCTAGCAAGTTATCGTCCACAATAAACAGTCGCCGCGGAAGGCTATCGCCAATTCCCACGCAAAGTTGCTGTTAATAAAAGCAACAAAATTATATATTCAAGAGTTAGGAGGTGGTGGTATGGCAGTTAGGGCCTTCTACGTGGTCCGAGTTACAATGCAAATTGCCGTGGAGGGGTGCGCCGATGCCCTCTAACTGTGCGACTCGCAAAGATGGCCGCCGTAATGGCGAAATGAAATTATTAAGCATTGTCTTGTGAAATCGGCCGCAGTCGACACCTGAGACACAGGGCTCGACCACTTAGCGTGGATATGCCGCGCCGCGGGTAACGAGCTTCGCCACCGCCCGCGTGCCGCCCGCTACACCCAAACACAGCGCTCAGCCGCTCACCCGGGAACGGGATACAGTTTGGCTACGCTACCTTCTAAATAACAAATTAGCCAAGGTCATTATTGAATGACCGAAATTCCACTGCAATACGGAAACTTCATCTCAACGACTTGCACAAGAAATTAATGTGCAGATGAGTTTAATTTTCTTATGAATTTTGATAATGTTGCAAGTGTAAATTACTGTTGGCAAAATAGTACTGAAAAATGGCCACGGAAGCACCTCCACACTTTTCCAACGCCAAGACATTACTTACGACCCTCGGCTGAAAGCTTTGTATTAAAATTTAAATCTACTTTGCAAAGTGTATTTTATACACGTGCTCTTGCAATTTTGATCGTTCATAAAGCTCCGAATAGCTTCTATTATTACGCTTTACCTTTGCGGTATTGGGTGTTACACATCTCTCCCCAACCATTCCTGTTAACATTTTGACTAAGTCTCCCATGAATTTGGTATGCATAATGTTAATATATTATAGATGCTTTAATTACTCGTTTGCGGTACACTTGTGGTTGCTCTGTTAATGTTCATTTCAATTCGCTCGAGCTTGAAGCCGAGTTGTATCTGTGTACGTTTATTGAATATATTACAATTCTAACAGACAGATGCGTGTATGTTAATGATTTCAAAAGCTCATCATCCAAATCGATCGGAACGGAAACGACCATTAATTCCAGTAATGCGAAATCGATGTCCAAAAACGCGTCTTACGAAAATAAATTAATTTCACAATTTGTTTTCGACAACAAAGGCAGGATCCCTCTACTTGCTGGCCAAGTGAAATTCCTCTTTAATCCAACGCATGCCCACTCCGTGTTTTTAATTTCACACAAAAAACAGCTCCGAGTCGGTGATCAATCAAAACTGCCGCTCGTTTCTTTTTTCTATACTTCATTGCAATACACTTTCGCCTCTCTGTAACCGCTATAAATGTGCCTGTATTATTTTGTTTGTAGAAAGGAAACGGGTATCCCTTAAATTAAATTAGTTTGACGGATTTGTCGTGATGTCAAAGATTAATTACATTTTACAAATGAGGTTTTTTAAGCTTAATGTGATTATGAATTCTTGTTATGATTAAGGCTGTAACGGTTCGTTCTGCGAATTATATTTTGGCGACTTAGAAACACATGTGCTGTGTTGAGGGGGCATTTATTTCACATTGTTTATGTAAGTACGTAAAAGGCATGTGAAACGGATTTGTAGTGATGAATTAAATGAATTCGACGTACAGTCACGAGCAAACGTCGACGTATGATTGAGCGGTCGCATGCTGAGTGCCAATCGTAGCTCAGACGCCGCACTACGTGTTTAAGAATGTGTTAGACTCAACCATTATCAGTGACTGGAGCATAGAGTTAAGCGCTAGATTGGGACTAAGTACCGATACGATCTCGTAGCAGAAGCGTAGCAACACACAAACTTTTCAATCTTTAGATTTGACAATTTGAATAGAAATGTTTATTCATTTAAACTACCGCTACGATTTCGTAGCAAATTCGTAGCAGCTGACAATGTTTATCTTTATTTTATTTGTATTTATTTGGGTTCCATTCATATCTTTATTGATTTAAATAATATCTATAATTTATTGTTCTAAGTAAACAATGAAGTATGTATCTCCCTAAATACAGGCCTTCACATAGCCGTCAACCAAGCATTATGTACATAAAACTAAGTAACTCTACGTAATAATTATTGCTGGGAATCGCTTTTTTTTTGGGGTGAAAAATCACGTTTTACGGTAGGACTCGATGGAAAGCACTCAAAGCATTGTGCTTATGGATGGATTGAATAGTACGGGGGTCGTTAAGGTGTGTAAAGTGAAAATCTTACATTAAAAACATGTATTTAAAAAAAACTTGTGAAAAAGTTGGAACTTTGACCCATAATATCTCCGTAACTAGAAGGTTCCCAGGTATGGTCTAGAACAAAAAAATGATCACAAAGATGGGGAAAAAAAGTGCCTTTCGGCTATGTTGAGGGTCTATTTACACCCTTTATAATATGCTCTCCAATAACATACGAGTATGTATGAAAGCTTATCTACGTATCACCTAATTACAAGTTAACTCCCTACAATAATTTTCCCCAGCAATTTTCCTAATCAACTTTATTGACCAATCGTTTCCATTCATAAGTCTATCGCAGATCTCACGAGCTCGTCGCAAAGTGCCCCGGAGTACCGTGTAAATAAACATTCGTATTCGTTTCACGTTCGTGATCATTCGGCCTCATTCGGCCCCGGTCGGGATTACGTGATTTATTCAACAGACTCTAATTGCTACCGAGACTTTTCTCACTGTCTGTACTTTAACATTCTTGAGCGTTTTAGTTGGATTGGTTTTTGGTTGTTTGAGATGGTGACAGTTTTGTAGCACAGAACTGGCAATGATTAAAGTTACCGATACAATTGATACCAATAAATTATTTAGGAAAAAAAATTATAGTAATGTAGTTAAATATCATAAAAATACATTAAAACTTTATTTTTTTAATTTACAACTGTATTAAGGTTAAATAAATACGTATTAAATTCTGTAATCGCATTTATAAAACATAAAATCAACACTAACAGCAAATACAAAACAGTCCCAATTTGCGCAACACAAAATATCAAAACTATCTTGTCGACATGACACGTCAAGATCACCTCCATCTCCATATTTGCTTTACGAATGGCTCCGTACGAGTACATTCAAAGCGAGCATTGGTTTCATTCATTTGCGCGTTTTCATTTCAGATCTGTAAACATAAAGGTCGCTCCGCGTTGACACAGCGATTCCTGCAGAGATACAAGACGAGCAAAAAAATCTTCTCAAAGGTTTCATAAAAAACCTAAGCTCATATGGCTTTGCAATATCATTTGAAAGGTTGGCGACAAACCGATATTTTTTACTTTAAAAGATAAGATTATGCAATCTCTAGCCAGCACCGGCAATCTGCACTAAATCCTATTTTAAAAACACGCAACGGTGGCTTTTAAAGCGCACTCTCGAGGACCAGCACACTCCCACACTCACACAAAACGATTTTCGTTAAGATGCAGTTTTTTGCACTCTTTTGTGTGCAAGCGCATTTGTAGTGACGATACGTGTTGTCTCTTAATCCGCTTGTAATTGAATTCGGTGTTGAATCCTTTGTGAGAGGATGAAAGGATGCTCGAGTAAGTGACGTAGCGTAAAGTTATGGTATATGCGTTGCAATGCATATAAATTCTAAGTAACTTACGGAAATCGTCTAGACTACCTATAGAAAATATCTGACGTTTTGTTTACGATGAGACAGTGATAGACTAATTAGTAGGGCACACAGTGTAACATTGCTTGCACTCGCCAGTTTTTCACAAACTTCGGAAGCTTCTGTAACACATTCTGAACAAACAAAGAAACACATTACAAAGCCATAAACCGAGCAACAAAGGAACCGACGAATACGTGTTGAAACTGATCCATCATGTCTCCTTTTAAAATAACAAAAAAACTCATACGCTACACACAACAGATGTTTTCGTAAAAAAACCGACCCCTATCGACCCCAGCATATAAAACGCTGTCTATAATTTCTATTAAAATAACTGTAATTTCCTAAATTATCTTTCTATCGTAAACGTTTAAATGCAAATTGGGCATTCTGATGTATTAATGTGGTCATAGTTTTGACAAATTGGAGCAGACCTCGTGTCAGAGAATTAATTTTTGTAAAACAATTTGATCTATATTTGACAGGTGCTTACGTTTTTGATGGAGCTTTGCGAATCATTAACAAATTGTGTGGCTAGAGTTAACAGTATTCGTAAGAAGTTTTTCTCAGAATTCTCCCAATCAAAAATTATATTGTGTCTAGTTGTTTTGATTTTCACGAAATCTGCTTTATGTCACATGCATATCAGACACTTAGTATAGATAAAAGAACGTTATCACTTCATCTTGTTGACTTTTGATTAAAATGTAATTTGTTTTTGGCGACACTCTTTTTGATAAAATCAATAAACAAGCAATGGAAAAACATACTGCGTTTGTGAATTTCCACTATTTGAGCATTAAGCGCACACAACCCGTTATCACTAATGAAACCGATATATATGAAATACAATCATCAATATCGGAAAACAAACATAATATCGACCAATAAAGAGTTCAGCATATCAACATGCAAAATTCCAATTAGATTCCAAACATATGATTGTGATAAACCAACCGTTATTGAAGTTGCTTATCTATGTAATTAGAAAGGAACTAAGCTGTAACCATTTGTGTTTATGGGAACATTCGAGTGTTACAGTCATGTTTCTGATAACATGTATAGGAATAGTTGTTTTATGTATTGATTGTGACCATGTTTTCGTTCTTATACTAGGTGCACACTGTGTCAAAGAAAATCTCTTGAATGACCTTTCCAATGGATCAATTCACTAGATCCATGAACGTTCTTTTTTTTTGTCTAAAAAGCTTTATCTATGCATGTGTCAGCGTCAGTACTAGACGAGCGAGACCTCTCTTCTTCAAACTAAGTCTTCACTATAATTGTGATCATAATATTGACTCACAATAACAACTAAGTTAACGTACCTATTACAAAATTTGGACGATTTAATAGCTTGTTACACGTGTAATAACATTAAACGGATGGAAATGTCAAAACTGTTACCTACCTACCTTAACAAAACTTAGCTGGAAGTATTGTAGTATTTAAACGGACACCTGATCCTAGAACTTACTACCTATTTACAACAATGCTATTAAAAATACAAATACCAGACCTGATCAATAAGAACCAAATTGAAACTTTTTAAGTGTCTCTCGCTTTCATGTCCTTCTCCAAAGTTTTATTAGTAACTCACTTTTTAAATAGAGTGCTACGAAGAAACATGATACAAATTGTTGAAATATAAATGAAGAACACCAAGTGGTACACCGGGATTAAGGGTAATGCGTGCGGTCGTTAACAGAGACATTCAAAAAATTATCTACCACGGAATCCAGTACTTTACACCCGCCGCGGATTCGTCAGAAGGGAATAAGGCATCAAATATTCAATTTTAAAACAGCCGCTAAAAGCGAAACGTCATCGCCTACGCAACCGCAGCTGGGACTTGACGATTTAGAAATTTTGTTACAGATGGGGACACGCACTCCGCTCCGGGAAGGAGATAAGTAAAAAATTGCATTAGCAAAGTGAAAAACATAAATGAAGATGACAACAATAATGTTTGAGATGTCGCGAAATTGCCTTCCTTAAATGTTTAGAGGGTGTGTAGCTGACGCAACAGAAGTGATTCCGAGTCCCTGGAAATTATACTGTCAAGAACAAGAAAATGGCACGCAGAGTAGGAAAAATTTCATTAGCGCCAATCAAAATGACGAGGTCCAAAATGAAGCTCGCAAAGAGAGTCGTAATCACGGAGTTCAGCAGGCACCCCCTCGACGTGAGGTCTTATTAAAGGAATAATATTTACAAAACGAGACGCCTCAGAAATCCCCAAATTAAGATCTCGCCGAAACCCGCCCAACTTCCACAAAGTGGAATCATTAAATTAAAAATGTAAACTTTTCTCTTAGCAAGGTAATGGGCATCCCGATGTAGATAAATAGATGGAATAGCTGCAAAAAGGAGCATTTTCCTGTTCATTAAATTTTTCCTTCGCTTTTTTTATTTCGACCCCTGGTGCTAATTTTGTTGGAATTCACGCCCCTCGGCTCCACCCGCTGGGACTCAATCACAGAAATTTTATATCCGGAATTAAATAAGTACCCGACAGTATTACGAACAAAATTTAATATGAGCTTATTTTTAGCGGAGATCTTTCCTAATTAATCTGATACTCTTCACTGTATTTATTGGATTTAAATATTTCCCTGTTCCAACAGACAAACAGAACTCGGTACTTTTCCGCGTCGTGGGGAAATTGGTTTAGAACTTGCTAAGAAGTCAACCCTGAAGGGAATATTTCCATCAGTGGTAACTTATTACAGAGGGTGGTTTGTGTTAATAACTCGATTGTCTATATTACTCAGCGATATACATTTAGTAGGAAACGTCAGCGATCTCGGCAGTAAATGCAATTACATCTGTTAATATGCCGTCTGCAACCGACGCGCCCGCGCCACGCTCGTCTCAGCACTGCTTCGAGCGATGCCACCCTTTAACTGTTTCGGGATCACTTTGAATTTAGTTATGATACTTGCACCTGACTTTATTTATCCTAGATGGGTTCATACTAAACTGTTAGCATATTTTTGTTATATAAACTGTCAGCTTGAAGAACTTTATTTATCGTCAATTTGGAGCCACATGCCAATCATCAATAAATTCCTTTGATGTTGAAACCGCACCTATATTTTCTCTTTTGATTCTCAATGTCAATATCCAAATGTCTCCGTATTACGATATCGAGTTTCCTTATAAGATATTGATTGGTACAAATAAGGAAATCGAATTATTCAATGTCCGCCCCTCATTTGTTTCCCGCTCCCCTCACCAGAGATGAAGAAATTCTTTCTGAGTTTTCGATTACTTGTCCAATTAATTTTATAGATTAATTTGTCTTAGACGCTTTGAAATATGCACTGCAAATATTGGACGTTTATTTTTACAACGCTAATTTCGGGTTTCGGTTACCGATCCATTTATTTTCTATTGCTTTAGATTCCTACTAAGTTATCTACTTTCTACCGTCTCCTCCGATTCGGTGTCGATCGACAGAACTGTGAGAACCAGGTGAACAATTAGTACAAACTGTCAAGTGCGTCAGGCGTCAGGCACCCTTGTCCCAATAGCTACATAGATTACCTGTGAGCCTCACTCTCACTTCAAGTGTGGTCCGGAGTGGGACAGGGATGTCGAGTGTTACGTAATACGAGCAGTTAGGGTATTCTGATGAGAGGGAAAGTTCACGTTCCGTTTCTCATCACGCCTGTGCGCGCAAGTGGGTGAGTGCGGCTACTGGCCAGAGCAACGCACCGGCCATTCATGACATAATTGGCAATCGGGCTCATTAAACAGATGTATTTTCGCATGGTGAACATGTTAACACCTTTGTGGATGGTGTGCGTTGCGTACTGTAAGGGTGCGGTCCACTGCACTGTGCGTATTGCTTGATATTGTACATTTGTGTGTAGCTGTTATTTAATATTTTCTTGTTGATAACATTGTTATTTTATGTTTCAATAACTCACAGTAGTTAACTATAACAAGCTATTTAACGTATAACAAGAATGTCCGTACAAGAAAAACCAAGGGCCGATAGTAACTCATAGCTAACGAAACCTTCAATTACGTTTCAACTGTGACTGTAATAAATCAACAATTGAATAGGCTATTATTGCTCCGACCAATCGCATTACAGCTCTGACAGTGTGTCGAATTACATACACATTGATAATCAAGGACATCAGTTGCGGCATTCTGAACTTTAACTCTTAGGAGATAAACAAATGACTAGCCGAGATTATTATTCAATTATGGACCATAATAGGTGGTACACGGTTCTAACGATAGTATTACTATCGGTCAAGTGAAATTAAACTTTGTATGTGGGAGTATTAGGAGTGGATATCTGCGTACTAAGTTTGTAGGTGTAAGATAACAATGAGTGGTCAGACAAGGTGTTAAGAGAATACCTATTGTTCAGATCGGCGTGAGCGCGGGGGCGCGCCGCGGCGAGATCAAAGCCGATTGACATTGAGACGTGACCACACCTTCGGCTTTACGTTAAGTATATCCACTATCCGATTGGAGATCTCTTCAACTGAGTTTTGTTGTTCTCAATTGTCTATTTATGACTACTAATGTTCTAAGAACTGATATGAGAAATGACATATGGAAATTCTATGACATCATTTTTATGATTGATTAATTTATTAGAGATTTGCATAGAGTTATTTCCGGTTTAACATTCCCTTGTCGGCATTTTATTTATTTGTAATGTTTCTGAGAAACTGCCTTTTACCTCAAATAGCTACTTATGTTATTTATACATGTTTTTATGATCATTAGTCCTAACGGTCCAAGAAAGTCATATTATAGTCAGGCAAACACTGCACAATCGTACACAACATAGAGGCATTCTAAAGGGCATTATTTGCACACAAAGGCACACGTCATCAAACGGCACAGTCGGACACCTCTCTACGTCACACCGAACACTCCGGGAGGGCCTTATCTTGATATCACTCGATATTTTCGTCACGGTACGAGTACTACGAATAACGACTGCCGCTTTCACTCTAAACCATGTTCTGTAGAACGATTATATTTTATTTGACAGAACCTTTACTACCTACATGTAAGTCTGATGAGTTTATTAGGAATGTCTTCTCTGTATCGGAAACAGGAAGACCTTTGTTTTTAATTTTCTCACGTTTTTTTTTTTTTTCATAAAACTTCTTCTTTTCTTCTTCTTCAGGCCTTGTTAGATTTTTTGTGATTTTCCTTTTTTCAATTTGTAGCAAGCTATTTATTTTAACCCTATTTTAGTCCTGTAAGGTAAAACCTATTACATTTTTTATTTCTATGAGGTAAACTCGAACTACCAAAGGATTGAAAGGAAAATAAAAGCCGACCCCAACATAGTTGGGAAAAGGCTAGGCAGATGATAATGATTCACGGAAAATAAAAACCCGTCATTCAGTCACAAAAATTCAATTGATTTCAAAAATATTGTTGAAAATAGCCAATACTTGGCTCCAGGGTGTCGGGACTCGAACCCTTCACGAAATCATTTCTATTCCGTTTTCCGTGAAAATTGCCCACCGACGGTCAAAGGGTTAACGATTTAGTGTTTATTTGAATTCCGCCTTTGTTACTTTAAAAGGCGTTAGAATGTAAACGGAGCCTTTGTTGTGATTGCCGTGTGTTTTGTTCCGACCGGAGTCGGGTTTATTGTTTTGTCGTTCGCAAGGATTTCGTTCACACCCCTTGTGCAGCATCAGTCGATAAATTGAAACTTGTGACGTTTCAATTTATCGACTGATGCTGCTCGGATTTTAGGCTACGTTTTCAGTTGATATTTATATGTAATATTTTATACGCAAACCCTGCGTAGGGAACATAGCTGTTTTTGAAAAATTCGAGTGCGAGCAGGGTTTGAACCTGCGACCTTCCAAATCGGAAGGTCGCAGGTTCATACCCTGCTCGCACTCGAATTTTTCTTTCCATGTCAAAAACAGATATTTATATGTATTAAGTTTTTAGGTCGTTTTTAACTTATTCTGTTTTATTTTGATACCAAACTAATTTATTAAACTTTATCACTGTACCCAACTGTTATTTCTACGGTTATACTTTGGAACGAGTATACTAGAGGAAGTTTAAAAGTTGCGCCAGTTACAGATAAGTTGAAAGGGAATCGACTGTCTTGGTACGGACATGTGATGACGAGGAGCAAATCGTATGTGACAAAAAGAGTGATGAATGGAGAGGAAGAGGAAGACCAAGGAAACGATGGATAGATTGTGTGAAGAATTATATGAAAAAAGGAGCAAATGATAGAATGACGGTTGACAGAGAGGAGAATGAAAGAAAAAAACGTGTTGCGCCGTCCCCAAGTAACATGGGACAAGAATAGGAAGATGACTGTAACTGTTCCTTGTTTTTCTGTATTTCATAGGCTACATACACTTACTATATCAAATTGGTAAGTGTATTCAAATACAAACTGAATCAATCAAATCCTTTCAAATCAATCACAATAAGAAATGCCAGAAATCTCCGAGTTCATTATAAGATCATTTTATCTTAATGCTCTAAAGTCTGTCAGGATTATTTAAATGTGGATGCTGACAACACACGCTCTCCATAAGTAGAGCTTTGAATTCCATTAGATAAAATTATATTGAGATATTTGAACGTGATTTATCAACTGAGCATTTGTGAGATGCATTCATTAAATCGAGTTATTAGAAAAAGAAAGCAATGCAAACACAGTTTTTGTTTAGCTCTTAAATGGAGCTAACAGTCAAGAACTCAAGATATAACTTCATTTGTTTCTTTATCGGAATCTGTATTTTCTTACATTGTTGTTTCAAAGAACTGCAGTTCCCATCTAATTGCATCTTATCTGATGTCTGTATGCACAGTGGAACTGTTAGTAGAATCCGTTACACATTTACTTGCAAATCTGAATGCTTTAACAAAGACTCTAACTACTTATTAAATTATTGATACATTTCAACAACAGATCATACAAAATGCAAGTTTAACAAGCAATGATCAACCAAATCGGGAGTTGGAACATTCAGCGCCTTTGTGTTCCCATTGTAAGTACCGCAGCATGGCATCGTTCTTCATTCAGGCCTCTCCGTGGGGAGCCCACAGTAGCCCGACAGTCTCTTTTTGTACGTCCAACGTTTTATCAAACATTTTAATGGCCGGCTTTATGGAGCCAACAAAAGAAGTGTGCCAACAGAGGCGTTAAATCCTTTACGATTTGATGATGATGATGATCACGCGTTTGTCATTGGACCGCACTCAGGACTCGTTGGCGGTCATGCGTAAACTCGCATATTGAAATACATTTGTCTGTTATGAGAACTTTTTTGGAATGTCTAACCTACTTTAGTTTTTTTTATTTGTCACTCAACTTTTTGTGTAATTCTTTGCTCTAGAATTATTTGATGTAAAAAATGCAAATACTTACCCAACGCTGCCCCCGGAAGCATTATTTAATAAATAAAAAAAAGGTCACAAACACAATCATGCTTACAAAACTAAACATAAACAACTAACGCATTCAGTAATACTACTACACATGTAATTACAATGTAAATTTATCTGTGATTTTCAGTTTTAATCAATAGCTAGGGTGTAACCTGGAACCAAAACAACGACAACTAACATTTCACCCACAATTATTCCAATTACACTTAGATACAGTAAAATAATCACACCATTGAGACATTATGCAATCGAATGTAAAGGACTGATTCACGGACCAACCAAGCATTTAAGAAAATCATTGATTAACTTCAAAATTTGAATGAAATGAAATGGGACCTACCTGGTAAGAGATGGAAATTGCACAAACACAATCAAATAAAATAAATGAAAAGAAAATAAAACACACCAATAAGCAATTTTGTTGGAAAGATTATACTGTCTGTAAAAGTCCTGCGTTGCGGGTGTAACGTGTGGTCTTCCAGGCTACCCCCTTGGCCTGCGAGCAACCGGCCAGCGGCCGAGCCCGCTCGGACGTTTCCGAACGCAACCGAACCCGGCCGAACGAAACCGAACGCGCGGTGCAAGTGAGAGAGCGACATACCTGTCTGGCGCTTTCATTGACAGGCACCTGAAATGAAGAAAAAAATCGATCCAATTCGTTGAAAATTTTAAATTTCAAAAATTTTGATATTCTACAATTGATATTGACACAGATAAATTTACATGCAAGGATGTGTGTAGGTTTACATCAAATCGTTTCGCTGTATGACAAACTGGATATCGACTCTGGAGTTCAGGGTTGTTTGCATTGTAAACGAAATCGTCTACGAGCAATAGATCTGTCTACATAGAGAACAAGGGGTAACTAAAATGAATTATAAAAATTAAAAGTAAATATACTAAAAAAGAATAAACAATAATGTGGCAAAAACAGTTAAAAACAACATTGCAAGATGTATTAGGACAGTTGTTAAAATATGGGGTAGCGTCGAGCGGCTTGACTCCGCCGCGGCTGCGGTGTTATTGTGCGCTTGCACGCGATCTCTCTCTCGTGTTTGCATTCGCACACTGATGCAGCTACAAGCCAACGGTTTGTTCCATTTTTGAATCATGTGCATAAAATCATTAACTATCCTATTAAGTATTACAGATACATCGCATTCCAATCTTACTGTTGCCTAGTATGGGAGGTAGATCAAGTTTAACTTTGAGCATTGATAGGTCAAGCAGAATTTAATATTAAAACAGTTTCAGACTTTTACCACACGTAAGTGATTTTCTTTTAAGCTATTTGTATTATTAATTAAACTACTTGTAACAAGAGACATCGGAGGTAACATTCATGAACGTCAACCCAAAATTACGATCATCACACAAATTGCAATGACTCACTCTGCACCAATCAATTACAGAAATAAGTATTATTAAATGTATATGAATTGACCAATAAAAACAGATTAATATTGAGTCATTACAATACAGCAAACCCCCCTTCCCGATGGACGAATTTATTAGATTATTACCGGACGAGATCACGCAAACGGAATCGTAAAATTAAAGGAAATCAATTCCGTTAAATTGAATCCAATTCCCTTAACATCATTTCATTACAAAGAGGGCAAAATGCACGTGATATCGGCCGGCCCTCTTACCTAGCTAGACATATCCAAGTGCCGCCTATCGTTGCCATTGTATCATTAGAGGAGTAATGAAAACGTCAAAGCTAAAAATAAATTTATCGAGACAGAACAAAAATATCAAACAATAAAAACAGCTCAGAATGAATAAAGTGGCGTAGAGTAGCGGTTCATACAATACATTTCACTTCGCGTGTGAACAACCACCGATGACTATCGTTTTGTGCTATTTTGACACAAATACTTTTCTCGTAGATATTGTAATCGATGGTATTCACCGCGTACCGACGCATACATGCAACAAAATCAAAAGTCACCTACTCGAAAAAACCAATCTATCAATATTAGAACACAAAAAATATGCAAGTCAGTTAATAATCCCGAATCGGCAATCGACAATGGAAATAAAGTCACAGTCACTTTTTTAATAATGGCAACACAGTTTTTCTTTTTTATTGCCACCCTAGGTTCGTTTGACATTTGAACCGGCTGATGACTTAGCCGCCATGATTGATCGTCGCGACCCAGTAAATGAGTGCAATTTAGCGTTTATTTTCCCTTCTATTCAATGTTTGTTATTGTTAACTGCATCAAATTGTGTCCCTTCAAAAAATTATATCTCTATTTTTTATTAATGCTACAAAAGATGATCTATTTCTCCACAGCGTCTGCTACAAGATTGTTGTAAAAAGAAATTAATTTAAAAGCAAACAATAAACCAAAACAAAATCATATTTACATACAAATTAACTGTTGAACTGTGACTGGTAATCATTTGTCAATTCCAAGTGTCATTCTGAATCCCACAGTGAGCTTTTGAATGCCACATGATGCAAAATGCTTTTACAGTGCTTACGTTTAAAGTTCAAAATAACATTTCGTTTCGAACAATATGCCCAAGAATCTTCAAGAGAGTAAAAATTACAATTTTGAGTCGTATATCATCAGTTGTAGAGTTCAGAATTCTGCGTTTGTCTCGCAAGGATTTGAAGAAAATGAGCGACTGTATACAATTTATCATCCAGCCAAGTATCCGCCCAAACCGTAACGAATCACTAGTAAATAAATTGACCACAAACATTTCGGAGCATTCCTTTTGATGTAGCATCCAGAAACAACTTCCATATTAATTTATTAGTGATGTAAGTATCTCGAAGATTTGTTGCTCGGTTGATTTGCGGTGCCCGTGGCCATAAATCAAACTACTTGCGTTCAGTTCATTCTTTCTACATTTTATTACAATCGAAGGATGGAGTAGGTACGCAGCTACTCTGTTCTTGTGTTACAACGATTGTAAGACAGCTTATTTCGAGACAGTAATATTGTGAGATTGTTTTCGGAGTTTTCATAAGTCTAAGAAAACAGAGAACGAATATAGAGCATTAATAAAACATTATTAATCATGAAATTGTTTCGTCTGCCAACATTAATGTGATCAATGAAAACATGTAGTGGGTAGATCGTGTGTATATGATATTATTTTAAGACAGTTTCACAATAATATTCCTCCCACAGGCGATGATCGAGATGATTGTAATGAGTCACAGAGTATAAATTACATTTGACAGGTCATAGAATTAGATTGATACGTTCTCTAGGCTGCTCATTCAATTGATAGTGATGTGCCGGGATGTGGGGGTCTACTGAATCATTTTAGACCACATACTACATAACTATCTATGTATTATGTACAACGATCTATCAGCAATAGCCTGATTGAATAAGAATCGCAATAGTCGAGTGCATAGAGAACCTTTATATAGGATGTTTCTTGCATTATCTCAATTGACTACAAAAACAAATACTTATTTATCCGAAATTTCAGTCTTATTTTGTCTTTGTCTTGTAACTTGAAGGTGTTAACTAGGGTTAAATAATTTCTATTGAAAAATAAGTTCTAAGAACAATCAATTTAAAAACCCGAATAAATACAACGTGATAACAAGCCACAAGCAATCATAGATACACAGGTAAGTAGGTAGACATTTCCACTTAAGCAATGATCTGCTCAAGGGACTATAAATTTCATAGCTCTCAATTAAAACGCAGAAATAATTATTTTGAAACATCCACCCCACTTGTAAATCAATTTATTAAAGTAAATGCGAGCCTGTCCCTCCTTGAAATATCACAAGTATCCTTATTTGATATTTTAAGACTGGAAATAATTTACCGATTAAATTATTTTGTGATGTCTACGTAAAAACACTGTCTGTACAAGTGTACACTCAGTAAGTATTTAATCAGTGTCTGTAAATTAATTTCTGCGGTTGTAATAAAATGAAACAAGTATCATAAACAAAATGTAGTATGGACCTCGAATGGCGCAAACTCCTTCCCACCTGCTCTCTAAACAAACTTTTGACACGCCCGTAACGAACATTTTTTGGGAAAAATAATTGCACATTTATCCTCCTGAGGGCATTAATTTCCCTTCAGCCACGATTCTGTTGAGGAAACAGCCCAATTAGTGCATTACTTCTTACTTTAGCAAGGAACTGGTTTCTTTTTAAGACTGCAGCCCAATAAGAGATATGAACAAGCATGCAGGCGGCATGATTGCAAGCTAAAGCTAAGCCATATACCTATTTTAGTTTTTGGACATAGACATAATTTTAAGTATTCTGTTCTTTATGAATGATTAGTATCATATTAATAATACTAAAACGACGGCAAATTAATATAACAATGAGAAGAAAATGAAATTAGGTGTTAATTATAGTATTTACTACTACAACATAGATTTTCTTTCTGTAATTCGTGTATTTTTAATGTCAATACGGACACAAATTGCGGCATAATTAAATAATAACACTTGTACGCATATGCTATTCAACGTGTAATTTTATGACAAAAAATGTCTTTGAAATGACCGCTAACATAAACTTAATGTGACCAACATAGAGGCAGTGACAATTTTATTCTTGACACACATTGCGTGTATCAAGTATCGATGTATAACAAATATAATTATGTAACTATAAATAAGTTAATAGCTCCGTCTAAGCAAGCGTAGTGTGTTGCCACCTTAAAAAAGTAACCCTTCTAAGTCTGTAGGACAAGATTTTTATTTTTGTTATTTATAACACTCGGAAGAATTATTACTTCTGAATCGTTTAAGTCCTTGCTCAGTGCTTGTAATCCCGAGCCGAGATTAAATTGCTCGCCCAACGCTAATTAAAAGGGTAACTTTTTTACCTAAGTAAATGATTAATCGAACATTTGTGTTCTTACTGTATAATACACTGTACAAGGTAATAATAAATTGTTCTTATTTTGTTTAGATAAAACACTTTAAGGAATGGCCCAAATTATGTTCGGATATTTTTTTATACAGATAAAACCTAGTACCTAGCTAGGTAATAGCCGAGGGCCAAATGTTAAAAGGTTAACCCTTAATAACCAGATAAAAGTCTGTACAATTTGACAGAGCCAATTATATTTTGGTATTTTTAAAAAAAAAAGTAAATTCGAGCTTTAGGTAAGTTTCATCTTAATCACCAAACTGAGTGACATAATAAGACCTTTATGTAAACCTTTTATAAGTCAGAGCCACTGGTGTGTCGGTCTTTGTCAAGAGTATATTTTCATTTTAGTATTTTTTCAGGGAAATAATTCGTTCTAGTCTACAGTAGCGATGTCCCAGTGACACCTGTCATGGCGAAGGTTAGTGACATTTTGTCAGCCTTGCTCACTCTTTAAACTGGATCGCTTGTCGGCTTGTCCCAACATAATAACTGTGGCACTTATGTGCAATTTAGCTACTTATCTATCTGTAATCATTTAATGGACAAAACATTGAATCAAACTGTAATAAGTAGTGGTCTAATGTCTACATTTAATAGGTACTGTCATTGTGTTCACATTTTGTGTATAGTATAAAGCTACTGGCACATAACTTAATTATCTGCTAATACATTTTAATTTGTAACAAAAAGAAACTTTTCAATTTTAATTCCACAGTTAATAATTATTAATATTATCTATGGTTCTCATAATAAAATGTGATATCTACCTAATTAATAAGATCACGAAGATCCGATATGTTATAGATGTCAGCACCTCTATGTGACGCTAGCAAGGGTTGAAACGCCAGTAATTGCAATTGTTTAACTAATTGCAAAATTAATTATGATAATTATCGAGCGGCTAGTGGCAATAATTTCGCACGGGTGCACCGCAAGCTCCTTGAGTTATGGGCGCCCTTTACCGCAAACTCATCCATTTTGCCCCACTGCGGTAATGATGGGCTCTAATTGTGACTATAAAAACTGTTACAGTAAATGCATCGATGCACACAATATAATAACATGCTAACAACTTATATACACAGTCTTATCGTACGGAATTAGCTCGTGAATGGAAAATGTCAGTAGCTCATCGACGATATACTTCATAGCAAAACCAGACGCCTATTTGTCTTATCAATTACTGCATGGAGATACATATTTTATTCAGAAACTATAACCATTTGTCAAACACAAATCTTAAAATATATATTTATTAGTTTAATATTGTTTATATGTATTACGAGCTACAAGACGTCAACAAAGTCTGAATAAAAGGCAACGGGAGCGATTAGCCCGAGGCTCCGACTGCGTGGTCACGATTTATTGTAAACTACTACCAAACAGTCACAAACTTTAAATTAAACAACCCACTGCTCCGTTCTACTGTTCTAAATGGTTCAAATTAGTTTGGCAACTGTTTTGCTGAACGCAACAATAACGTGGTCGATTCGATCCCCAACACAGTAAAGTCTGAGCTGTTTAAGGAAGATACTTGTCTAGGCTCAAAACCAGTTCTATCTGAAATGATTGGCAACGAAGCTTGGCTAACAATTTGGCATTAACAATATATAGTTTGGTATTTCTATCATTTTCCTATTGCAATTGGTTTCGAAGTGACTTTTTTTCGCAGCCCGATAAAAAATAAACGTGATATAATCGAAAATGTTCTGTCACAGAAAGAATTTATACTTCATGAACTTGGCACAAAAAATCCTCAAAAAATGTTTAGGTACCATATCTAAAATCTATCGCAGTTAGTTACACTCCTACCTTTTAACTTAAACTTGTATTAGATAGCTGTATTTTTTTATAAGCAGACAGCTGATTTTCTTGTAACACTTAACTATCTAAGTACTAACAATGTATCAAGACGAGGCAAATTTCCAAACCGTCACACACAAGCTGATAGTATAAACGGCCACCATAAAAGAGAATTACGTTGTTACAACAACTGGCAACAATTTTTCTTCATACTAAGTTAGTTGTAGCACGCAAACCACGTCAGTATGAAATAAGTTTAACAAATACCAAACAACCTACATTTTTAAAACAATCGCTAGAATAAAGAAAGCTTTTGAATCTTGGAAATAAATTGTGGTGAGTTACATCTTTGTAATAAACTGATCAGTCGTCAGCGTGGTCTTTAACGAAATTTATTGAGCATTTGTGTTGACTTATATTATCTTCACAGTCATGGAATGCAATTCTATGGTAAACATTCACATGAAAATATATATTATTCGCATTTTATAAGTTTGATATCGTTTCTCTGTCGGCATCCATGATGTCCATATATATCATAAAGAGTGTTCCCTTTTTCTTAAGGGTGGATACAATTTTGGAACAAACATAAATATGAATAAGTCTGCATATCCTGTCATCAAGATATTAAAATCTTAATAACATAACAGGACGTTATTAAACGTGTCAGCTTTGCATACCGCAGTCCTTTTAAAAATTTTCTTTACCATAATCTGCCCAAAAGGCAAAATACAAACAACGTCAAAATAAAGCCAACAAATTGTTGGAAATTGGTCTATTTGTACCCGGTCCACCGCGACTCGTACTTCCGGACTGCATTCATCACTCGGACAATATCATTAAGACATCAGACGAGGGAAGGAAACACACCTTATTATGTGTAGTTCAGGAAATCGCACTGACTTATTTTAGTAAAAGCCTTTCATAGTAATGTTATATTTCCACTGAAGTAATTGTTGCTGTTTCGTGAGGAAGGTGGATTAATTATGTTAAACATGTGTCTGGCAGACTGGATTTGACAAGAGATTTCGGTTTGGTTGTTGGAATATTACTAGAAGTATATTTCTTGGTTTGTTTTCTTACAATTTCCAGGCCACAAACTACCATTGGCGTTCGATCCTCATATAAATCTACAATAAGCTTTTCTCGTTAGTAAAAATCATCTCTTGATATCGTATTCAAGATTCAATATTCAATTCCCCTTAGGTCTACTTTTATGACACTCATACAGTGAAAAAAAAACTATTTATTCAAAGCCAATTACAACCACGTAGGAAACAAGACACTTACTCAATTTTGACAAATTAATTACAAAAATTGCCAAATTACAGTTGTAACTTAACAATAAATTACACCGATTCAATAAACAGAGTCATTATTACATTAGTCATGAGGCTTCAGCGATCAATTAATGTAAATTGTTAATTAGAAAACACGCAAAACACTCGAGCCGTGCCGATCCAATCAACGGCCACTATCTAACCCGTAACAAAGCTACGTAACTAGCTATATATGTAAATAAAATTGAAGTGTCTGACATGGTAACACTAGGGTAAGCCAATCTGGCTGACCACCTGATTTAAATATCATCAAGTTTTTTTTCTCAGGAGTCGGTTTGGTTGACCATTTCTTCAACTTTTTTAAGACTTCAAAAAGAAGTTGAGGTATTGGTAAAGTTGAAAAACATTAGTAAGAAGTAGTATAATCCTAGATAACCACAATTTCCTTTGCAGGTAAGCCAACGCTTCTGATTATCTTAAAGTGAGATAAAATGCAGATATTCTTCATTATTGAATACCCGGAAGGTCACAGCAAAACTTGTCCAACTCAATTAACAGGGGCAAAGTCACAAGAGTCTACTAGTATTACGATACACACAACCATAAAAGTTAACAAGCTGCTGACTGAAAAAGTTTTTCACCAACTTTTTAACGATGCTGTTACCGATGACCATAACGCGAATGGAATTAAAAAGTAATTTCTAGGTTCGCTGAACACGATGACAGTGTGTAGTGGTTTATAATCCAATTGACACGAAGAGCTAGCTAGTTACGAAAGTGTACAATAATTAGAACTGTTGGCGAATGAAAAAATACCTGAGAATTCTGATTGCCAGATAAAGCGGCGATTGTCTTGGATTGCATATTGAAAAAACATGCAACAGAGATAAGGAGTTACATGCTTGAGCGACTTAAAGGCATCGCGGGTCTACACCGGCTAATTGCATTTCCTACCTAGTTACTACACTGGTGCATAACGAGTGCAGTTATTCAGCTCGTTAAATTTTTGATGGTTTGAAATATTGCTTTTTTAGTTTGCGATGTGCTGTTGGATTTGGCGGTTCTTTATATTCTAAAATCAGAATTTTTGTAACAGTCATTTTCTACGTAACAATATTAAGGGCTAGTTTTGACAGCTGTAAATTTTTCACAAATACCACCCATGTTGTCTACCAATACCTACCGATATTATTTATTTCATTGCTTAAAAGAACATGATCCACATAATGTGTTGTTACACTTGCATGAAGTATTCACGGCAGACAACATGACTCCCTCACATTATCATCTCGACTTACGGAAGTTGAATTACCGTATCAAACTATTTCTTGTACAAACAGCTTAGTTGGCGTCCTTACACCCTTGTCACACTTAGAGAACACACACTTCACATACACCATCATGTGCATTAGTACTCAACGGTAGTGAGGCACAGTTCCATCTTTAATTCAATTGTGCAACACTTATCTGTGAAATCATGAATGGAGACATTTGTCTTAATGTTCAGCTAGTTTATGTGTAATAAGATAAGTTAAGTAAGCAAGTAGTATTTTGTTTAATGTTTCGTCATTCACAGTAATTCTAATGAAGTACATGTTACTCATATTAATGTCTCATAATAAAAACTAGAATAAATCCACAAGCGATTTTTAATGAACACTCTTTGCATGTCTACGTAACTCATTGTACCAATAAATGACAAAATTTTATAAGACTCTTATGAAACTTATAGCTGCACGAGCATGTGAAAATCACAAACTACCTGCATATAATAAAATACCACACAGAGCAGTAAAAGGGTGACAGAGATTACAGCAGGACAAAATTAATGATATTATGGAAGTTTAGGCGGCATCTTTGTATGTTGTAAACAATGATGAGTGGAACAGTGGGTTTATTCATAAATTTTTCCCTATAGCTGATAACGTGGATTAGGCCACCGGGATGGCAGGATGTATCAGTAATCTTGTTTGCTAAGCACGTGTGAGATGTGTTTACACCTCATTACCAGTCTTGATATAATTCTAAAGGGGACACCTGTGAAAAGAACTGAAACTCTTTTGTTTGTAGTTTTAACTCTGCCTTAAATCCTGTGTTTCCACGTGGTCGCCTTAGTTGTTGATGACGCAAGAATTTATAATCTGTTCCATTGAGAAAGGCAGTCAATGATTCTAAACTAATTTTAAAGCCTACTTGGATGATAAAGAGCATGGCCCTGTTTACACTATTTTTGTGATAAGTTACAGGAATAAAAGCTTTTACACACAATTACAATTTGATTATCAAGCTCATACCATCATCGCAGCACCTCGAACACATCACTACTTGTCACATTATACCAGCCGACTAATTAAGCTCGACAGGTACATCACTACATTCCCAGTGCTGCCAGCACTAGCCGACATGTTTACATGCGACTCAACGATCAATTGCTAGAATCGCATAATACAGTCGTATGTGTGTGCGATATACAAAACTATTCGCTGGACAATAGAGATATCTGATTCGCAACAATGCATATGTATAGGAATTTTAATTGGAAATATGAGAAGCGAATGTTGCGTTGCACGTTGTTTTGATTTAGCGCCGTTTCTATCCTGTCTACGATAGATTGTTACCAAGATACGTCTGTATTCTTTATGGCCATTGATTTCCATATGTAACGAGGTATAATTAAGGAAAAAACAGTGAGAATCGTATGCACACTTGTTTCATATTGCGATTGGCATAATGACCCACTGTCCGTTCGAACTGTTTATTTGCCGCGGTAACTGACGTCTATTCTAAATGATTCTTACTGATGTTTATTTAATGCTTGCTGGTTATAGATCCCTATTGTTAAATCATCTGATAGGGCTTATTTTCTATAATCAGGTTGAGGAACAAACTTTACAATCATCAGATAAGACATTTTGTTTTACTAATTAAAAAAAAAATATTTAACAATAATTTCTTAATTAAAAATCACAGTTAAATTCCTTTTAACAGAAAATTAAAATAAAATTAACAACGAGTCAATTACGGCCCCAGAACAAAATGAGGTATGTCTGTTATAAAAAATGGGAGCCAAGGGTTGGCGAATTTCTTTCCGGTTCTGTACATTTGTTTAATTAATCACATTCTTACGAATGGGCCCCTCGCCGGTCCGAATGTCCGAATATTTGAAGTTCTTTTGCTTTACAAAGTACCTACTTCGTAAAGAGAATTTGCTTTAATATTTATTTCGGAATAAAAATATTTCAGCCAATGTTACAAAAAAAACGGGGTATATTTTGTTGTGAGTAATACGATACAAAACTGTTATTAAAGTAGGATTGAAGTTAGCTAGGTAGAGTCTGACCGCCTACGCAGGTTGTACACAACTGCTACGCAGGTCCTACGCAACTGCTACGCACCGCTTATGAAATTTCTACGCAGCTGCTACGAAGCCTCCAAATGTTAAGCGTTTCAAAGACAAAATAACTATGATGTTTCAACGAACGTCTCTTCTGAATGTTTTTGTTTAGGCAAATAAGTTTTGTACAAACATAGTTTTATTTATTTTGAATAAATCCTACATACAACTATAAAAATAAGTTCAACATTTATTCAAATATGGTGTGTAATTGTAAAATTAAAAACGTGTATTATAGAAGGGGTCGTATTACAAGTCACTTCGCAACAATCTCGCTTATAATTACGTTAGACTCACAAAAACAGGGGCGCTTTTTTGGAACACCAAAGGCGTAGAATAGATGTGCCTATGAAAATTAGAAATTTATTTATAAACAAAAACTCGTAGATGAAATCTGTCTTGTATTTCTGTATGGTAGTAATTTCAAACTACATATTTTAGTACTTAAACAACATTACTAATATCATTTGAACTTTAAAGATGAATTAATAAAATTAGAAGTGTTTGTACGAAGGTAAGCGTTAATTTACTTAAATTTTTACTTTCCTTCAATGCAAAACTACTGACTTCCTTTTTATAATAAAAACGCTAATCGTTACGCAAATCGTAGACAATTTGGATGTGTCTAATCAATTTGCAACTCCATCGCACAGTGTTGAAAACACGCACTCAAAATGGAAAAAAAAATAATAAAAAGTGCAAAATCATATCGCTGTTACATCTCGAATGGTTCTTTTTTATTTCAATTTTCGAGGGTTCGCTAAACGTTTGTAGCGAACTCTATTATTCGGTTCCCGTTGTGACGTAAGCACATTCACTACTCAGCAGCCGTTTGTTATTAAATGTAATAATGTATATCATAACGTATTCATATCTATGATCTCAATGAATATGCCAATTCCATTATTTACGAGATTAATATTTTGTATTCTTTGCCATATGCCGTACATGTTGTGTTATTATGAAACAACATCAGTTAGCTATAGGGTACTGTTTATCAATGCATAAAAAAGTACTAGGCAGCACATTTTTTTTGGGAAAATTAATTCATAATAATCACAATATTGTTTGAAACGCACCTAAAATATTGTCGAATCAAATTAAACCCGGCTAAAGTTAACCTACCGATACATTAGGCCAAATCCCGATCAAGTCACGCATAGTATCAAGTAATGTTGGAACTATAAAAATCTAATAAATCCACTAACAAAAACGATTTATAACCTTTCTTAACATCGTATTACGTCAGTTTCTATTTACCACAAAATGTTTCATTTGCATAATAGCTTTTTTTCCCGCCATTACTATTTACGTTAATATTCTGATTCGTCGAAGCGGGGGTCGCACGCACAGAAAACATAAAGACAATTTGTATGTGGCGGCCATTTATGTAAATAAATCTACGATACCGCATTATTACAACAATATGTACGAAACGGGTGTGGCCACTATGTTTACCATTATATTTGGGTGTGGTTTTGTGTACGAAATAATTAAATTAGTTTAATGCGCAACGAATTTACTCACTGTCATCCTTCTCACAATTAAAATATTTTTAATATTGTTGAATGGAAGATAATTAAAATTCGCAACCCAAAACGGAATAAAACAACAGCAGAACTTAATAACAATTTCTGTTCGTTTAATCAACAAAACATCAGAAAGCAATAAGCTCTATTAAGAGTCCGATAGAATTTCTCATTTCATTCGTCTTAAGTCGTCAGAAACAAAGTGCGGCCGTCGTCGGTGGTGTTATTAACGCGTCTAAATAATTACAGGGCACATCAATCAGAGGGCATATGCAGATAGAACATTTTGTGCGAGTCAGCGCGCAGTCGGCCCACTGTGTAACCCTTTCTTTGATATCTGTATGATATTACGAATGGAATTATTAAAACTTGTTCCAAAATGTGTACTGTAGGGATGGGCAATAGTCGATATTTTTTATCGAACGTCGTTTTTTCTAGTATTATATTTATAATTTTATTTTTATTGATAAAAAAAAACTTTGAATTTTTGTCTTATCTCTAATTTGTATTATAAACTGAAAGAACACATTTGAATTGACAGAAAAAATCCGAGAACAAATTAAATTGATACACTAAAATAGGATTTTCTGTCGCCTTTATCCAAATGAGACTTGAAAAGCATTGCTCTAATTTCAAATATCGAATAACAATAAAAATAATATAAATCAATATTCCCTAGAGAGGCATGAAGCCTTTGATGTAACGGCTCACCTAGTCACCTCGACACACAATGATCGGCACATTTCGTCTAGAACGGCTCAAATTGACCGCAATTAAAAGAACAATGACTAGTTTCAATTCCCCAAACTTAATTTCCTCCATCGCAAACGTGTAACTAACCGAAAAACGCATTTATAAATAAATTAATACGCCTTGGTTCAGTGGACGTGTTTTGTGTGGGTTGTAATTACTCAAAATATCGTGACGATACCAGAATTATTGGCCCTAAAGGCCTATTTAAAGGTCTCTAATATAAATCTACAATATTAACTATTACCCTTTGCATGACTGCTTGTTGTACCATTTATTTTTTAATATTTATTTGAATCACCCGAAAAAAGTAATCTATTTTTTATTTTTTTACTTTCCTTTATGGGCCAACCAACAATTGTTTACACTGTAAATATTTTAAGTAATTATCTACCATTATCTAAGTTTAGTGTAACAATTTCTTACAGGTTAGGTTGGTTCATGCAAAAAATCTGAAAGGTTTTTACAATTTTCACTGTTAAAAAAACAGATAATTATTAAATAACGTCAGCTACGCAAACATTAACAATCATAAATCATAAAAAATTAATTGTGAGCCTAATTAACACTTTTATTAACTTCAGGATCTGAATTTCTGATCCGGTAATTAAAGAAATACATAAAGTATGAATATCGGTTTATCTTAGTGTCAGTTATAAAAATATGCCGAAGGAAACGACTTTATTAATTGATAGACAATATGTTGTTTACTTAAACTTTTATGTGTTAGTATTTTATAGACTTCAAGGTGGACGATTTTTTCTTTGAAATTAGACTATTTTATATAATATATCTTTTATATCAAGCTTTTATTGATGTATTGATCAACAAATAAAGTGCTACATGACTAAATCAAAAACGATTACTCCGTTACGAAACCGTTAATCTGTCTATTAAAGTAACGAAAATAATAATTAGTCTTTTGGCCGTGACTCGGCGGCATGGACGCACTGGGCTATCGGCACGCGTCAATACTGACGGACATCTTTACCCATCGTCACCACATTGCATCAACACAAACTTACTCTGACCACCCAACAAACGAAACTAGCCCATTTCAAACTTTAAAGCTCTATAAATAAAGTTCACGTTACTTATCGAGCTTATTTTCAGCCGCACAACCGATTTGTTAGCCGATGTTACTCTGTCTTTGAAAGCAGTCTAATTAAGTTTTTTAGAACTATTGAAATTCATTTATTGATTGACAGATGGCGCTAGCGGCTATTTAAAATGGGTATGTGATTATTAAACTATTGTTTTGAAGGTATGTTTGAAGAATATGAACGCAATTATTACTTTTCAAGAACCTAGACGATGCAATACTTTTTCGTGTTGTGTGGGCCAGAGTCACTTTAAGGGTAGGGTGTAAATCAAATAAACTTGGTATCTAGAGTAAAGTGATATTTCGATCTCAACAAAGTTTACTAATACAGCTGAGCTTATTTCTGCATATAAAAAGCAGATACAATAGACTGAGTTCAAAATTTCGTTCAGAAAAAACAGATCTATCACACTAATGAGACGCATTTGAAAATATGGCAACAATTACGTGCGTGTAATCATTAAAACTAATTCGCGATCACGTGTTGGCGCTTGCCGGAGCCTCGGAGTCGAGCCGCCAGCCCGCCAGCCACGGGAATCATAAAGAATCCATCAACATGAGCGCAACACCGATCACGAAATCCGCCATCAATCATAAACATCAGAAAGGATTAAAATCTACGTTGCACCTTCCGAAGCTCGAGTACCCTTGTTTTTCTCTAACCCGTAAATACTGAGGGGCGTAAGTATGGCCGGGGGGCGGTAAATATTATCAAGGGGGACAGGGGGATACCCCCGCCTCTGGAGGGGGGCACTATCCCTTATCGCGAACGTTACCCTCGCCGCCGGCGGCCGCTAGACCGCCAAAATGTGGGGCAAATCGATTTCTCTGCCCCATTTTTGTGCATCTGGACCGCTATCGATTTTTAGCTCTCGCATGACAATCGATAATTGCATACGCAGGCAACATTTTTGTATTTTTTTTTTACGAAATTATTAAAAAGCACGTGTTCCGACGTTTATATTATGCGCTAAAATTATAAACTAAAAACTATTCATTACGCAGTCGTAAAATTGGTAACAAAGTTATTTTAAGTGCAGCGACGATAATTATATTAAATGTGTCCGTCGTCGAAACGCTATAGTTTTATATCGGTTGTAAATTACTTTAATCGGAGTGTGATGATCCCGGGGCGCCTTCTGCGGCTGCCTTGATCACTATGACTCTACTAAGTTGCGGAAAACGCGTTAAATACACTTAAAATAATACTTATAAACTTGGCACTGTAATGACAACATTTTAATTAGGTTCATAATATGTTTAGTAATGTGCTATACAGTAGAGCGTAGACGCTCCAATGAAAATTTTCCGGTTCCACAATATATGTCAAGATTATGACACTAAGTAACATTTAACTTCAGATCATCGTTTAACATCTAAAGCATTAAACATGAACAATGTAGCAAATCTTTATTGGACAAACAAGTCTCTCGAATGAAGCAGGGATTACAAAAGGGATCTGCGTTTTATTGCAGATTCCAACACTGGCCATCTCTTTCGCGGTCTGCAGTTAAATGTAACTAATATTTAGGCTCGACGGTTTAATCAAAATGTAGCCATATAGGAAGATGAAGTGGAGAAGCTAACTTTGCACGTATACAACTTACGTTACATTGTTAAATTTATTAAGGCGTGATGTGATTAAAAATAAATAACAGGCAGGTTGTAAAACGCAGTTTACTATCTTTTAACTGGCAACCTCCGACGCACATTCGATACTCGTCTACTAAGTTTTTTTTTATCGAAAACCCTTTTAAATTGTTGCAAATGTTTTATTAACTTTTATTATAAACCGTATATCAACGTTTAACGAGGGTTTCAGACCGACTTAAGTAGCCCTTATCTCATTTCGTTTCTTTGTTACAAACTTTTCTGTTTGTATAAACTTGGCCTTACGAACACTATTACTTGTAATTTACATCTCTACTTTTATGTTTTCTAATACTTTCTCACCTTACTATAAATTTATTATGGGTGCAATAAAGATATTTTGTTACTCTCGTAAGTATCTTCAGAACCGCTGTTTTGCCAAGTAGACAACATTTTCAGATTTTCTTGTGCGCAGCTATTTTACTTTGTCAGAATTATTTTCACACATAACTAAGCTAATAAGTTATTTAGTAAGGTAAACCAAAAACATTCATTGCTTCTCAAGTTTTCCAAACAATTCGTACATATGAAATAGTCGGTTCTCTGTCCAACGATCACTTTCGTGTACCTACCCAATGATTTGCAAAAAGCACGATTAGGTGCACAAGCTAGTAAATTGATATAGTATCATGAGAAAAATAAGCAAAACCGCGGTACACGGGTATAGTATCAGTTCATAATGGACTAATTGTGCGAATGCATTTCTTACATCGTCGCCACTAACACTTGTACACGTATAATGACTTTATTTTGTCACGCTGTACGGCGCACTTAACTGCTTTTACAATTCAAATTACTAGAAACAATTACAATTCCACTGGCGCTTGCTACTTACGAATTGTAATTCGATAAAAGAAAACATTGTCTACTGTTATAATTGTGTGCAAGAACTAACTGCCTCGTATATTAGAGTTATTGCTTTTTAAAACGAGCGCTTTTTATTGTCATTCGTTGAATCAATCTCGCGAGATCCCACGATGTCGTTTGTACGTTTGAGCTAGTCTGCCTCGTATCTACAAATACGGTACGATTAACATAATTTCCTTAAACAGACAACGTCTTAATTTAGAGCATTATAAATGAATCTCGTTTGTTTGAACTTATAATTTCGCTGGCAATTAGTGCGCGCGTCTCATTCACACAATGGCGGTTGAGCGAGTCTCGCAAAAACGTCATTCCGCTGCATTTCCGCCTCCCATTGTCTCAGCTCTAATCTGCATTGGATTAATAACCATGTACCTATGTGTGTACGGACAGAAGAAAACTTGTATTTAAATTACTGTCTCCCGTTATTCTCATCGATGATGCATGTCTTCATTTCTTGGATGCAGGATTGGCGTTGCAAGGAAAATTTCATTTCTTGTTTTTTTTTTTTATAGTAATCTGCTGGCATGTTTTATCCAATGCTTATTTCATTGGTTTTTCTGTCATAGTTTTTAATACTAGAGACAATAAACCAGACTAATTGTGTTTTTTAGGAAGTTCGAAGCAGAAGATACAAATGCTAATTAGGTACTCCACAAATATTCTCACTGCCTATTAATATGTTACGCATAAAGGCAGACCCAATAAATCCTCATATAAAACATATTTATAGCTCTAATCTATTCTAACGTTTACTAATTAATGTGAGCACCGTACTTTCATAGTTGTAACTAGAGCAACGTTTAATCCATCATTTTCTCGCGGCGTTTATACGTCTGTAACAGTTCATCTCATGATAAACGGCAATGACTCCTTTTTCTTGCTATAATTAAACATGATTAGAGCTCAACACATGGTGAGCCGCAATTATAAGACGTTACAACGGCTACCGGCGCAGGCGCACTACGCCACACGCCATGCGAGAGTTTCTATCAACCATTCAATATCTACCTAACACGGAAGCGAATTCTAATTATACACGCTCATTATTACATTGTCGCTTCTTGTGAATCGATCTTGTTTCGTCAGTTGACCATAACTGTTGCTGGGCATTTACAATCAACTAGAGAACTACAACACGAAACGTCTTGTGAATACACTGACTCTGTCTCAAACATACCAAGTCTGAAAAAGTCGTAACAAAGATTCGTAGCGCATTCAAACGGCGCGTCCCGATGTCACCCGGCCGTGCTCCTGAATGACGTCGAATTGGAGAACAGCGGGAAGAAAACGCACATTCCGAATCCATTCAAATATACAGTCATGAATGAACCGAATGCGATAGGGACGGCGTTATACAGTCGCGGGAAGAGCGAGTGAGACGCGATTTCAATAGTACGCGAAACGGAAATAGAGAGGCCGAGATAATTCTGTCTAGCCGGGAGGGATTCCCTCGTGTCATTTGTGTGCGTTCGCTTTTTCGAATTGTACGGGAGGATTGGAGTGTTGGCGTGCGTTCCGAGTTCCGAGCGTGCACGGGCGCCGACACTCGGAGGGTCCTTTATCGGTGTTCGTTTCAATTCGGAGGCTCTCGCATTCATTCTTTGCTTTCCGTCTGTGGCTCGAAGTTCCCCAGCTACTTGTTGATCATTCGTAATAAATTGCCTCCATGATATTCCCATTGTGGAACAGTTTGTCGCTTTACTGCCTCGAAGGAAATTGCGTTTCCTCAAGCCACTCGAGTTTATTTGTCGTTCAATTGTGAATGAACTGTTATTTAGATGATTGTTGTACATTTATTATCGCGTTGGGTGGTATTGTTTAATCGAGGTGTGCAGAATAGAAAGGACGTAAGAATTTAGTTGAATAACCACAGGATTTATCAGGTAGAAGAGTCAGTAAACTAGCAATCGATAATAGTATGCGGAAATCTAGAAATGAATCTAGAGTTTCATTTGTGTGGGTGTCTGTCTGTTTGGATGGCGATAAAGCGTGCAGCGAGGCGTGAGGAAGCCGTCGGTCCGCGCCGGTCCGCGCCACAGCGACGCCGGCGCAACCAAACGAATGATCTAGCTAGATCACCTACTAGTAACTTATCAAACCAGGATGCTAATGCAGTCCTACTGCTACCGTCTTTTCACATTTTGTTTTGTTTTTAATTCCTCGTGTTCGTTATAATCTTTATTTGGCTGTTTCAAAAGTGCTGCTTCGTTTTTTAGTAAGCGAAGAAACGGAATGAAGTTTAGGAAGAGCTAAAGGAAATCTGTATTCATTCTGTAATTGGCGATTTACTAAAATTCTCTTCCTATTTCACGTAAAAAAGCTTATTGATCAACCAAAAATAATTAATTTGATAGAGTACAATCAAGTACAAATTACTTAACAACAAATCGAGTAATTAAATTATTGTAAAATATTCAAATAAACGTGCTAAGTTCAATTAACATGATAATTTTATTAATTTACTATTATTTGTATTTAATTGTTGATTTATCTGCATAAGATAACATTGTAGTTAATTAATTTGGCAACATACGCGTCTCAGCGTCTGCAATGCAGTGTCTTGGTTTAATATTTCAATGAGAATCAGTGCTTGGACCAACGCCAGTCGGAGTCCGGACACAACATTCATGATAATAATATATTCCACATACGCTTACATAGCTGTGTGTCTAAGCAAACAAATCATTGTGCCATCCGCGAGCTATAAAACAAAAGCTAAAATAATAAAGTACTAACATAATAACAACTACAGCTATTATTCTAGTTCACGTTAACACTGACCTGACTAGGGATCCGACTTTTAAACAGCTATTAATGTAATATGTTAAAATAAAATAAAAACATCTTGTCTAACCCGTCAACGGAAGGACTGCTTCCAAAACTTTAACCTCCTTCAAGTCACCGCCTAATCATTGAACATAAATACAAATTAAACAATACAGAGAGAACCTTTATCTTTTCATAACCAGGACATATACACCTATAAGTTTTTTTTAAACTAGCTACAAACGCTTGAGAAGTGTGAAGTTCCCCGACGCACCTACCGGTTCTACAAAGGTAATGAGCTAGTTATTTCAGTGCTTTGTTTATTTACAAAATATCACTCCGTTTGAAGGCGGACCATCAAAATGAGTCGTAAAGCTGAAAATTCCATAAAAAGTCGTGTTGATGACCTCCGTAATTGAACCTCGCTCTTTGTAGCAGAGACAATGGACGGAACCCTGTGCTTTGAATCTATTGATTAGAAGAAAAAAAAATAAGTCGATGGCAGTAGCGCCTTTGCTTTTGTACGGCTCAAGTGCTTTCTCTACTTCCTAATTAATGGAAGGAATCCGATTGACTGGAATTAAACACGGCCGTGAACAGTAAAAAAAACAGCCTAGTTGCTGTTTTTCTGAATGAAAGGCTAATAAAGAAATGATTCAGAACGCAATAGTTGACTATCCCTACATACTCATACTATTATTACCATTTCATAAAAGATTTTAAAAGGCATTGTACTTATACATTAAGACACATAAAAGAGTTATAGAAGAAAAGTCAGAACACCCGTGCAGTTCCTCGCCGTAAGTCCGAAACGTGATACCTCTCGTTTATCTGCTGTCGAGCAATTATTGAAGCGTGAAAAGGACCGTCCTCCTATTATTTACACTGCGTTTCGTAATGCGGGCGTTCCGTTTTTATTTAAAAATATCGCATTTCCAAATGTGTGTAGTGACATCCATTAGGTTTTTGTTTGAATTATTAAAATAATCATTTGTTAGGATTTTTATGTAATTGATATACATTTTTATACGGACACTGATATGTGGATTTTTACTATAAGATGATTGTACTTACGGGAAGAACTACTTATTTAAAGTCTTTCTCTTAGAAGGGTTAGTAATTATTTTTATTAGGTAACCCTTTTTTTACAATCCTTTTAAAATGGCTATGTTATTGTAGTATTTATTTAAAACTTTAAATATTTCAATACCTAGAAAATATCCGTTAAAATAACAATTGCTAACTTGTGTAGCAACTGTAACAAAAAATGCCTAGTCAAACCGAAACAATTTTAATACCGACTGTACTGCTTTATAAAATAAAATAGCAGAGCGAAATAGTTGTTTTATTTTATCAAAAGAAGTCAGGTATAAAAAGCAAATTGTTATTTATGTTAGAAAACAAGATTTCTTTGTCGACTGTATTAGTGGAATCGTAATACTGGAAACATGTCAATACGAATTTCGTCCGACTCAACGACCGCCGGCGAACGCGCGCGTTTTTTTTATTTATTTCTACTCTGATTGGTATTTCTTATGATATTTCTTGTATTCATTTATTTTTGGGAGACAAATGAGTCGTTTTAAATTAACACTTTCACTGAGATGACAAAGGTTGTAATTGCTTTCTAAAAAATGAATGTAGATTTCTTTGTTTTATTGTATTGTCTTTGGTTCTTCTCATTTCTAAATTAGACTTCCTTACTCCTTTATTATTGTAATTTTTATTTACGTTTATAAGTATATCTGCATCTTTCAATCAAATGCAACAACTTATTTTAAGTTTATTACAAGACTCGATCTATCTATCAATCGATAAAACATTTGGTTTGGTTTTTAGGAACACAATCTCAGTTCCAACTGTTATTTAATATCCACTCCGGATCCAACATCAATCAAATTAGCGGAATTCATGTATGACATCATTAGTCATATGAATTAGGTGGATAGTGATTTCATAAAGTCAAACAAGTATGTGAGTCAGAGAGGCGAGCGGCCGCGCGTCCGCGTCACACGTCACGCGGCCGAGCGTTTCCGCTGCCCCATAAATAAACAAACATTAAATATTACTCAAAGCGACAATAACAACAAAAAAATTAAACTTTACATCTCCCAGATGCACACTTCCCGGCAACATTACATTTTTAAAAACACATTCAGTAAAAACACCGATATAGGCCTACCCGGCCGCCGTGCGACCACAACAAAACAAGATTTTTTAATCTAACTTTACCGTTTGTAAAAATTACTATTTAAATATTTAAGCCGCAGCCGCTAATTAACTGAGATTTAACCCTTCCGTCGCCGACCGAAGCCCACTTTAATATTTAACCCGGTGGAAATATTTTGCGCGTATTAAAATGTGAAAAATTAATGGATCGCGCGTCTCTCCCCGCGGGGCTGTATATGCAGGCGCACAACCGCCACACAATTTATATTTTATCCTGACGACCTTGATGACACTTCCTGGCTCATCCTCAGCCTAATTAAATTGTATTTTACAGCTAATTACTCAGGTATTCATCCGTACCATGGACCTCTCTTACTAGCTAGCTTGTTTATTAGGCCTATGTTGTCCAAACCGTTCGTTACTTGGTTCATTTTCTGAAGATGAAGACTCAAAAGTAAACTAAAGTCTATTTGTAAATTTGGTAAGCACGTGCTGTTCATCAGTGCTTCACTTCTGACATCTGTCACAAAACTTTCAGTCTTCTCATAAAAAAGATCAGTGGAGGAAAAAGTGTGTCAGGGTTCACACAAAAACAACATAAACGTAACCGTAAAATAAATAAATAAGCCAGTCACAGTTAAATCAAAGAAACACTACAGATACAGAGGTGATACCTACCTTCCTAACTGATCAGACGGCCGGTCTGTGGCCAGAGGTGGCGGTCACATGTGACGACAACAACAAGGGCAGAGTGTTCGTGTGCTGAACGTACCTTGCCGTGGTGCAGTCGCGGTACAGCACGTCGAAGTCCTTGCACGACAGCAGCTTGCAGCGGTTGACACCCGGCTGGATGGCGCCCAGCCCACGCAGGATCCGCACCTGCTCCACGTTGCACACCAGCGGCACTATGTCCAGTCTCTTTAGCTTCGTGTACACTGTGTGCAGCCCGCCCACCAGGTGCTTCAGGAACAGTTCGAAGGCCTGCGGCAGGCACAGCATCGTGTCACCCTGGATGATGAAGGCCGCCACCTTCTGGCCGCGGTAGTCCACCAGCTTGCACTCGTTGGCTGAGGGGTCGGACGTGGAGATGGGTGGCGGGCTGCCGTAGCGCGGTGGGCCGTGGTGGTGCGCGGCTGCCATGAGCTCGAGCGGCGAGTGGTGCATCATCTGCAGCGAGCCCAGCAGGCCCAGGCCCGGCGGCGGCAGCGCCATGCGCGGCGCCAGCAGCGGCGGCGGGCTGAGCGCGCGCGCCGGCGACGCCGCCTTCACTCGTGGCGAGCCCCCGGAGGAGCCGCTCACCTCGCTCGCAGTCGACGCTGAGTCCACGGCGGACTCCATGCTCGCGGGAGACTACACACGCATCACACACCCGTCGCGCGCGCTGTTCCGCGCAACAATAAATAAAAAGCCGGAGCGAAACGAGGGCGCGGCCGCGTGCGCGCGCCCGCCCCGGCCGTCGCGCGCCATTGGTCGGCCGCGGCTGCAGCTGCGCCGCGATTGGCCGACGACGCTGTCGCGGAGTCTCCGCCTCTTTTTTCGTTGCGTTGCGTTACAAACGCGCGAAGAAACGTTCCTGTTTCTTTTGGGTGTTGTGTGTGGCGGGCGCGTCGCGCGTCTGCTCGGGGTGGATTGATAACAATGTCACCGGTAATCAATATGAGCCTAGAGCCGCGGCCGCGCTCTCTGCCGCCTAATAAATACTAACTGTTTGTTACTTCACAATCCTGTTTAATTACAAACTTTGATTGTAAGGAAGAAAAGTCTTAGATTTATTTAGAGACTTTATTTACCGCTTAGTTATTTTATTGAATAGGAAAACTGAACTATACTTTGTATTATGTTACTTATTTCGTCAGAACATTAGAAAGAATATTCTTCATTGTAAAAAAAAAAACCAAATACCTAAGTAATTGATTTGCAATAGGGAAATGACTTTTATAGCTTTTAATTTTCAGCAAGCTATTTAAAATGGTAATATGTATTTAAGAGTCCAAGAATTACAAAACTTGTTATTATTTAGGGGAGACATACCCAATATGAGTTAAAAGTAGGAGTTAAAGGAAAAGAATAGAGACTTAAACAAGATAATAATGAGTAGTTCACTCGGTACAATAACAGTTACCAATTGGTTTTTTTTTTTTGTTAATCTTCAAAGATGGTTTTATTAATTAATTTGCAAACTACCTCTTATATCTGTCTGAAAACTTTTTATAGTATTTCAAAGCTTAATTCTTTTAAAGTTATTTAATGAACTGCCATAACTACCTACATATTTTTGTCATGTTTGTAGAAGTTCTCTAGTATTTTTTCAAGCTAGGTACCAACAGTACAAGTGCATACTTATTTCTACATATTACACGTGATTACAATACAAAGGGCTGAAGTGTCGAAACAATAGCGATCTCAACGATCGACAACTTAGCGATACTCCCGAAAGCCACTCCAATAGGTTCCGTCTTCTACACCACTATAATATAAACACTGCTTAACTTCCACTACACGCTAAAACAACCCTTATTTCGCGCAGCTTAAGGGTTGAAAGTAATTTCAGGAATTGTTCAGATTAAGTTTGTTTCATAAAGTTCTTTGTTCAGGATGTTTTTCAATGATTATTCTTTATAATATTGGTATCAAAATCAACATATAGATGTAGGGTACTTCTGTATTATTCAATGTATCGAGTGTTTGTTTTGTTTTTCAACTTAAAACAGTATTGTTTTTGAGTTGTTAGTTTGAGTTGAGACTCGTTAAGTTTTATGAATGAAAAGCTTAAGAGTAGACGTCGTAAGACATGAGGGTAAGATCTAGTTCGTTGTTTAAATGTTGCAATAACTGTCATTTCATTGTGATTGAAATAAGTTGTGTAGGTAGATAGGCTAGTAATAAGGGGTTCTACAATTTAAAAGTAAGTACCTACATAGTTAGTTTTTACAATTTACGGTGTGCCAACTTTGTTAAAAATATGTTATTTGCATAGCAGTGTTACTGTAAAGGAACACATTATGTAAGTAAAGTAAGTTTAAAAAAAAGGTTGAAAACTAAAGAAGTTACATTTTTTTTTGCCATTTTGCGTACCCTTACAGTTGTTAATTGTTGTACCAAACAATTATGTTTAAACCAAATCATACTATAGCTTCCTACAGAATATTTTCTCTGAAAAAGTTAACCTCAAAGCGCAGTTTAATAAATAATAAATCGTTGTAAAACTATCAAATAATAAGATAAACAACTTAGTCTTTATAATCTTTCAGTTCTTTTAAGTACAAGACACTATGCATCAACCTAGGAATTTGTAAGCAACCACAAAATACGTAAGACTCATGCTAGGTGCAGCTCATGATCAGCATGATCTGTTCACACATAACCTTATGCCTTAGAAGGCAACGACTCTTACCCTGGCCAAGCAGATGGTTTTACGACAGATGAGTAACTCTTTTTCTCAGTGTAGATATGATTAATCTACCTGTCGCATGGTCTGCTACGCTGAGGAACTCTGCGGCTACAAAGTCCAGAAGACTGCTACACCAGTCAAGAAGAGGGGTTGACGATACAGACTTGCGTGTATGAATTCCAGAAAAACGCTACACTAGTTAAAGTGACGTATTACTTGCATAGCCCTGAGTCTATCACGTCAAGAAGACTGCTAGGTTAGACAAGAAGACAGGTCTACAATACTTGAGTAGCTCTGTGCTGCGAGAACAAAAAGACTGCTACACTAAGTCTAAGGCTCTACGACATAAGGGTAACCGGAACACGGTACGCTAACCGAGTAGATGGGTCTACGACACTTGCATAGCTCTGCGTCTGCGATATCAAGAAGACTGATACGCTAGTCAAGAAGACGTGTCAACATCACCGGAATAGTTTTGTCCCTGTGAGATCAAAAAGACTGCTACGCTAGTCAAGTAGACTGGTCTACGACACTTGAGTAGCTGGCGTCTACGAGGTCGAGAAGACTGTTACGTTAGTCAAGTAGACTGGTCTACGACACTTGCATAGCTCTTCATCTACGAGGTCATGAAGAATGCTATGCCACCCTAGAAGAAAGGTCTACAAAACTTGATTAGCTCTGCACCTTCCAGGTGAAGAAAACTGCTACGCTAGTTTAGTAGACGGCTCTACGACACTTACGTAGCTCTGTGTATGCGAGAAAAAAAAAACTACTACACTAAGTCGAAGGCTCTACGACATAAAGGTAACCGGGAGGTTATACAGGACTGCTACACTAACTAATTAGATGGGTCTACGACCCTTGCGTAGCTCTGCGTCTACGTGATCAAGAAGACTGCTACACTAGCCAAGTAGACGGGTCTACGACACTCGCAGAGCTCTGCGTCTACGAGGTAAGAAGAATGCTACGCCAGCCAAGTAGACGGGTCTACGACAGTTGCGTAGCTTTGCGTCTACGAGGTCAAGAAGACTGCTACGCTAATCAAGTAGACAGGTCTACGACGCTTGCTTAGCTCTACGTCTGCGAGGTCAAGAAGACGGATCTACGACAAACGCTATACCCTGCGTCTAAGAAGGTCGATGTAAACTCAAGTTAAAGTAATTACTTGACTTTAAACAATTACTTATGCAACCGTTTTTATGCAATAGACAAGAACTTGAATGAAGTAAGAGCCGTAAAAGATAAGAATTTCATCATTCATTTTTTTTTTTTTTCATTTTTTTTTTTTTTTTTTTCATTTTGACAGTTCTAATTTCAAGCAATTACTAAACTACAGAATTGAAATCGTATCTTAAGTTATGACTTTTACTGAAGAACTTTGACTTGTTTATAGATACGGGTGTAAGTTTTCAGGTAGCCTGCTAAGTTCTACGCAGTTACTACATGATTTTGTTTCCTTGATCTAGCATGTCACATCAATTTGTCAGATTTAAAAAGAGATAAACGTTTGGATGCAAGCGTGAGTAACAAACAACAAAATATTCCATACAATACTAATCCAATGTCAACGAAAATATGTTTTTCAGATTCTTATACGTGACTCTAATCTATATTTACTTAGCCATATTCAAGAAACCCATATTCAATGACTTAAGTATACACATTAGGTACAACCCATCACATAAGTACTTAGAGTACATTGATTACAACACTATAAACCTACCTGTGTCGTGTTTTCCGCACACAAGTGAAGAAAAAATATATTTTTCTGCGTGATTATCAATCATATATCAAAGATAATGAGATGTCACCGAAGGGGCGTTGGAAACAAAGAACGATGTTATCTACGAGTATATTTACTTTCTGAAACACTGGGTAATTCATAACAGCTTTAAAATTGTTCAGCATTAAAAGTGTTTTATACTGTTAAGGGGAATACAGGATACTGCATTATTCCTACAAGCAAGACTCGTATGAATAAGTACATTCAATAAAATAGGTTTAACTTCTAAGGTCTTCCAAAAGTCGAAAAAAGAAGTTCGTTTTGATAACACAAAAACATTTCAATTAATTTATTAAGTACAATATATTTTTGACCAAGACTTCAGAAATGTTGTTATTCTGAGTACATTTTGATACAAGCTGGAAACTTTGTCATTGCAGCAGAGGCGGAATTCACACCCGAGCCGTAGGAGAGGGTGTTATAGAGCCGAGAACTGCAGTGACAAATGCCCACGTGAATCAGACAATGTTTTTCAGTACACTTACGAAGAAATAAAATAACAGAACGAAAAGTATTTTAGTCATTAATCATTATGAAAGTATGAATTTGCTTTTTTCCCCGATTGTAAATTTGGTTGTGTTTTAGAATTGGTAATTGAAAGATAACTAACATTTTTTATTTTTTAAATCGATACATTAGATAATTGGTGTTGGTATAAAATGCTTTGGACTAGCACTGTCCCTCAAACCTGCCTAGAGATTCAATAGAAGCGTAGTGGTGTGGTGGACATTGGCTTTGCTAGTTCTTTTTCAGAGTTTCATGAGATGACTTTTTTTAGAATGAAAACCACCCCGGGCGCCGGGGAACGTGAGTGTGTTGCTCTGCCCACAGGTCTATAGGTATCTGTAAATATACGCGTGTAGATTAAAACTGACTATTTTGCAGTTTATTTCTGAATATACATGAAAAACGTGAATGATTTTTAACTAGAAGTTTTTAATTATGACTTTAAGAATATACCTTTTGTATTGGTTTTCTTTGTTGCTGACGAAGAATAAAATACCACAACTAATCCTAGTTCAAACAACCGCACATACGTGAATAATTTAATATTAACAGCGCCATTAGTTTACGTGTTACTACCACTGATGATTATTTCAAAACCAAAATATACCAAATCTATATATATAAAATGGTAAACTGACTGACTGGGTCATATATCAACACACAGCCCAAACCGCTGGTCCTAGAGACATGAAACTTGGAGGGTGTGTTTTTTGTGCAAGGTAAGTAACCACTAAGAAAGGATTTTTGGGAATTCCACCCCTAAAGGGCTAAAATAGGGGATGGAAGTTTATATGAAAGTCCGTCAGTTATGAAGTTAGGATCTTCAAATTTTGTGTTTAGGCTTACGATTGAAAATTAATTTATACGTGTCTCAGCGTTTTTGATAATTCTATCCCCGAAGACCACAAACACGCGGGCGAAGCAGCGGGCAAAAGCTAGTAATAGGATACAATACGGGATACCAAATCGGGATTTGGAACCTATTCTCAATTTTGCAAGATTCAAGTTTAAACAGAAACAGTTGGCTGCATATTGTCCTTAAGCAAACGTTATCTTCGTATAAAACGTGGAATATTTCCACCGGCAGATAATCTCCAGTACTCTTTATCAACAAACAAATTAACAGCTCTTAGCCACTTGGTATCTACACTATAACTTACAGAGATTTCACAACATAATCATATGATCTTACATAATTAATGTTAATTAATTACCTGCCACCTATTTATCTATGTCACTTAGTTTTTTCGTAATCGGTTTCACTGTTTGAATTTTTGTCATATAAATAGTGGTGAGCATCAGTACATTTTTTTTTTGTGAAATGTTTAATAATAATATTAAATGCTTTGCTTTATTTATATTTTTTTAGTTTAAGAAATATTTAAAAATGTATAAGATTTGTATAAAAATAAATAAAGGAAAATAATAAACATTTATTTTTGACACCTAGGATCCAAATTGTTAGTAGTATAATATCTTCTAACTATTGTTAGTAATACATCCTTAATCTACTCGCTCCCTGTCTGGCCCCTACTGAATCGAGGTATCGATACTCATGTGAGCATTAATACATCAACTGATGTACAGACACTCAAGTCTACTGGTTATCATACTTAAAACGCTGTTGCGACTAGCCCCTACTCTGCTCAGCATTGACGCGCACCGCTTGCGCAGAGTAGCGAGAAAGAGAAGGCGAGTAGGATTTCTTTACATTTCATTCCGTTAAAGAATCACTGTGCCATATTTTTTTATTTCCAACTAAATGAAACTTAAAATCTGAAAGCGCGAGATTTTATGACGAATTTTGAACGAAAGGAATCAGAATACATTCTTATTCTTATTCTTCATTGCACACAAAATAACAAATATACCTACAAGTTGCAATGATATAGCTTATGTACAATGGCGAGCTTAACCCAGAATTGGGTTAAGCTCGCAAATATACATCAAGTAACACTAAATAAAACTTTTCAATAACCGAACCTTTTACATTATTTTATTACTTTATACCTACATTTATTAATAAATGAGAAATCTTTTAAGAAATTATTAATTAATTCAAGAATAACCAACCAACTTCAGCATAAACTCATCTTTCCCTCCAAGACTGAAAACTTTGTAGTTCGGTATCGCGTCGACTAACGCCATCTATCGCCGTCAAGTCGTACCAGGGCGTCTCGATGTAGTCTCTGATTTCTAAACGGTTTGGTAGGCGACATCAAGTCGTGATTATTAGCAACAAGTCCAACTCAAGCCTATACATTATTACATACTTATTGTACTCATTACAATGTTAAAAGTATTGGAATATATTATAGGAGTATTCCGGCAGCACTAAGTCATAGAAAAGAGGCGGTTATTTTTATAGTTATTCAATGAAAATTAATTACTTCAATATTTTTTACACAAAACGACAGTAAATATCTCTTACTATTTATTTAATTCTCCTATGCTTAATGCGTGAATAAGAATCCCATTTATGAACAGTTAAAAAAGGCAAGTAACACAAAAACTATTCTAGACCAGAAACAAATAAAAATAAACCATTGTTTTTCAAAAATTTCAAATCCATTACGAAACAAGCCTAAACGGCTCACACACTCCCGCAACACACCTTTACCGTTGCTCACACAAATCGAACAGGCGTTCTAACCACTAAAGTTCATCGCAACAACAATCAAAATGCTTTATTCGCAAAAGCGGCCAGTTCGCGGAAAAAAATGAAGAGATACAGGGGGATTAGCCCACAAAAAAGTATCGGAAACAAATGGTCTTTGCCGAGCAATAAATCGAGCTCAACATTGGGAAGCTGCAACAGACTGCGCATACTCGTTAAACTTTATTTTTATATTAAAGCCGTAACTTTGGGATGCGACGGCCAACAACTGTAATCCCCGCTGTGAAACGTGAAAATTTTGCATAGATATTAATATTAAATGGAATGCTACAGATTTGATGGGATATGTATTGTTGAATAATTTCAGAAAATATATTTGCAGCAGCTTTTCATAATTGAAACATGCAGATAAAAACGAGGAATTTGTAAATTTGACACTTTTTTGCGTAAATGAATAAAAATATATTTGTAGTTTCATACTTTGGCAATAACATAGTGTTATGCCTTAATCATACATACAAAATGTTCAAAAATGAAATGAAATTGAAAAGCCCTTTTGAGCACAATAACACTCTCTCTCGTATTCAATTTTTCCCCTAAACAAATGATGAGTAAGTTGCACAACGACAAAACCGCAGGCCATAACCCAATTAATTACATTGCTTTTCAGCAGTCTGGTCGAAAGTGCAGTAAATAATGCAACCAATAGGTGCGCGTGTCGGTCACGGAGAAAGAATCTGACCACCCCATTTCGTCCCGTGGGTGTCGTAAAAGGCGACTAAGGGAGCTAAAGACCCAGTGCAAATAATAAAGCTAGCACTCTGGGTCACCCGCATGGTGACGGGTAAACCACCAGCAATCGCATTCCCAAGGAGGGTTAGTGTCTGGCAGGCGGCCGACTATAAAATTCAAGCCAAAACCTTTTGCAACATGTGTGAAAATGAAATGATGTGCGATAGGACTAGGGCGTACCCCGCAGGCGACGCGCAGGGGCAGCACCCGGCTCCTGCGGGAAGTGGACAAGGGTTGTTGCACCACACCGGGCGGGTGCGACGTAAGAAGCAAGCTCGGGAAGCGAGATTGAGGTATGCTTGTTGGAATGTTGGGACGATGACTGGTAGAGCCAGAGAGTTAGCGGATGTATTCAAAAGAAGACGAATAAATGTGGCATGTTTACAAGAAACGAAATGGAAGGGTACAAAAGCGAGGGAAATTGGTGAGGGATACAAGTTTTTCTACTGTGGAAGTGACGGGAAAAGGAATGGCGTGGGAATAGTGTTAGATAGTAATTTAAAAGAAACCGTGATGGATGTAAAAAGAGTTAATGATAGATTGATAGTTTTAAAGGTTATGTTCGAAAACGTAATGCTGAACGTAGTTAGTGTGTATGCACCGCAAGTGGGATGTGATGAAAGAGTGAAAGAGAAGTTTTGGGAGGATTTTGACAACATTTTGATGAACATCCCGATGCATGAAGAATTGATAGTTGGAGGTGATTTCAATGGACATGTGGGAAGAATGAGAGGGATTTATGAAAGAGTGCATGGGGGGTGGGGAATCGGGAATCAAAACAATGAGGGGGAGACTCTACTGCAATCCGCTACCGCATTTGATCTGGCAGTAGCCAATACTTGGTTCCAGAAGAACGACGAACACCTTATAACATACAAGAGTGGTAACCACAAAACACAAATAGATTACTTCCTAGTCCGAAGAACCAAATTAAAGTGCATCAAAGACTGTAAAGTCTTACCGGGAGAAGACTTGGTTACACAGCACAGACTCCTAGTTATGGAAATAGTCACAGAAATAAAAATCAATAAAACGAAAGACCGACCTCCCCCTAAAATAAAATGGTATATGTTAGAGAAGGATGACTGTGCGAAAGAATTTAAAGAACGAGTGGTGAATAAAATGTTAGAGATGGGAGACATGAACGAGCGAAGTGTAAATGAATGTTGGAGTGAGATGGCTGGGTGTATTAGGAGTATAGCAAAGCAAGTCTTAGGAGAGACGAAAGGAAAGGGTACGATAGATAGGGATACATGGTGGTGGTCGACAGAAATTCAGAATGTGTTGAAGGAAAAAAAGAGGAAATTCAAGGAATGGCAGAGTGTTGAAGTTGCAAGTGTTAGTTTGAAAGCTGCAAGGAAGAGTGAGTATGATGCTCTCAAGAAAAAAGCCAAGAAAGCTGTGGCCATAGCTAGAGCAAAGGCCCAAGACAAGCTTTATGAGACTTTGGATAGTACAGCAGGCCAAAAACAACTATACCGGCTTGCTAGAGCTAGAGAGAGAAAGGCAAGGGATGTATGTCAGATTAAATGCGTAAAAGATGAAGCTGGAATGGTTCTTTCGGATGATGAGGAAATTAGGTATAGGTGGAAGGGATACTTTGAAAAACTGATGAATGAGGAGAATGACTGGAACGGTGTGCTGGACAATAAACCAGTGAATGAGGGGTTAGTGAGAAAGGTTAGTATGGATGAAGTGAGAATAGCAGTAAATGGAATGAAGAATGGTAAAGCTCTAGGACCTGACGGTATACCGGTTGAAGTTTGGAAGTTATTACGGGTGGATGGATGGACGTGGTTAGCTTTATTTTTCAATAAGTTGTTGCTGGAAGAAGCCATACCTGATGAGTGGTGCAACAGTTCGCTGGTGCCCATCTTTAAAAATAAAGGTGATGTGCTGGAGTGCAATAACTATAGAGGAATAAAGCTGATGGCGCATAGTATGAAAGTTTGGGAGAAAGTTATTGAAAGACGACTGAGAGAAGAGAGTGAAATTTCACGAAATCAATTCGGTTTTATGCCTGGTCGGGGATCGATGGATGCCATTTTTGCCATCCGCCAGCTGTGCGAGAAATACAGAAGTGCGCACAAAAACTTGCACATGGTGTTCATCGACCTCGAAAAGGCATACGACCGGGTACCTCGTGAAGTTTTGTGGTGGGCCCTGAAAGAGAAAGGTATGCCTGGGAAGTATGTGCAGTTGATCCGAGCGATGTACAGTCGATGTAGTACCCAAGTTCGGTCTACAGCGGGCAATACCGGCAACTTTAATGTGGCGGTCGGCTTGCACCAAGGGTCGGCTCTAAGCCCTTACCTCTTCCTGGTGATAATGGACGCACTTACGTCGGACATCCAGGAAGAGGCTCCTTGGTGTATGCTGTTTGCCGATGACATTGTGTTGGTTGCCGAGAGTGGCCTAGAGGTCCAGAACAGATTGGAGGTGTGGTGGCAAAGACTGGAGAATGTTGGCCTGAAAGTCAGTAGGACTAAAACAGAGTACTTGTTCTGTGATTTCGGCGGTCTCTCCAGTCCTGTGCCCATAACACTTGCCGGAACGCCCATACCGATCTGTTCCGATTTTCGGTACCTCGGGTCATTTGTCCAAGGGAATGGCGAAGTAGACCGAGACGTAACGCACCGGATCAACTCAGGATGGATGAAATGGCGACAGGTCACTGGAACAACTTGCGACCCACGGATGCCCCTCAAATTAAAGGGGAAAATATACAAATCCGTGATTAGACCTGTCGTACTGTATGGATCGGAATGCTGGGCTGTGAAGAAGATGGATGAAAAAAGATTGCATGTAGCCGAGATGAGAATGTTGAGGTGGATGTGTGGTGTGACAAGAATGGATAAGGTAAGGATCGAGTATATTAGAGGAAGCTTAAAAGTTGCGCCAGTTACAGAAAAGCTAAAAGGGAATCGACTGTCTTGGTATGGGCATGTGATGAGGAGGGACGAATCGCATGTGACTAAAAGAGTGATGAATATAAACGTGGATGGATGGAGAGGGAGAGGAAGACCAAAGAAACGATGGATGGACTGTGTGAGGAATGATATGCAGGTGAAAGGAGTAAATGATAGCATGACGGTTGATAGAGGAGATTGGAAGAAAAAAACGTGTTGCGCCGACCCCAAGTAACATGGGACAAGGGCAGGAAGATGATGAGGTGCGCGCCCCTGCCTCCCGATCCTGTTCATGCATTTACTCGTGCTCGACTAGGAAATTAAATTTGTTCACAATGCAAGGTGCCACCGCTGCGCTTTCGATAATTTATGTTTCCACTAATTTGCTTTTGGAGCCACTTTGCGGGTAGTTGTGAGTACTAAACGTGATATCAGTCTGGGGGATTATTGATGGATGTTTGGCTTTTTTTTTTCGAAAGGGAAATCATCAAATGACCCCTCCCGCTCTGGGCGGAGCGGAAGGGAGTGTCAGACTTCTATTGACTTAAACCCATCCATACTCCTTCTTTGCCTTTTGTGTTCCAGGGCCGCGGTATCTGTTTCGAACAGACCCGTAACAGTCCCGCAGCCCCGGGACAGTCCTTCAGCCCCGGAACAGTCCCGCAGCTCCGGATGTTAGGCTTTATCATGTTAATGTAGTTCCAGTTAAAGTAGTGAATGTCAAAGGACAATTGAAGTCTATATCGGTTAATTAATTAAGCTGTTTCTGAAGTAGGCTTCATACAGATACCTGAAATGCTCACTCCCTTGACATTGCTTCCGACTTTCATCAAAAAAGGGGTGCAAAAGAACCGCAAATAACCAGCCCTGATGTCAAAGCAACTGCAACTGTTGACTAAACCTAAAGCTGTTATAACGCAGGGGCGGAACAAAACCGTTACCACACCTCTTACTCATCAAATGTAAATTCTCTCTGGTCTGCTTTGAGATCGTGTTGCTTTTGATGTAAAAATCATACGTCTCTCCCTGCAACCTGCAAGTGTCTGCCAATATTGACACGGCTTGTGCGAACACCTAGACGCGGTACCAACCACAGGGAATCATTATTCAGTTGAGAATTTACTTTTCTCTCGTTTTTCGTAGGCGATTTTTGTGTGTAGGAATTTTAGAAAAGGCCTATTCAAAATCAATTTGGTAATTTCTAGAAAGCACTTGAAAATTCGTTAATGGCATTTTATAGTCAAGTTCCCTGTGTTTGAACGTTTGAGGACGAATTGGACGAATGTTTGAGGACAATAAAACACACTGTTAAAGGTCTAATACCTTTGTATTAGACCTTTGAAAGTGAATTTTTTAGCTGGCATAAGTCGTGTCGAATGTTATAACATTTAACATTCGGCACGACTTATGCCAACTGCCAAAGTTCATGTCGGTACAGATTATGATTGTCGTAGCATCAGTCGTAGCACGCGTAGTCTTAATATCAACGTTCCTGTCTACGAGATTTTATTAGACTTATTAGCTCTAATAAGCAGCCAAAGGAGGTCTGAGTAAAGCGCAGGTCACCGATCAGTGATGCTCTGTGCTTATCTGCGCGGCTCAAGATCCCAGAATAGTCGTCCCTCGCGCACACTCGTAAGGGGCAACTTTATTATTTTTCCAGTTTTCATCACTTCACGCTCCGTCTGTCTTTTGATTCAATGGCTGTGTAATGTGCTGTTGCTGCATTTATTTTGCACTCTTACCTTAGTGTTGCCAGTTTATTTTGCATTCTCTTGGTGTTGCCAGTTATTCCCCACCGCTTTGAAGTCAAAGCTCTTTTGACTTTGCGAGGCGGCTTAGTCGGCGCTGACCGCAGTGCAGTATGAATGATACTTTTACCCTGAATAGTCTCGTGTACATTTTTTTTAGTTGCACACTAGATTTTTTGCGGCGTTGTGTACTTTATGTTCTACACTTATTTTTGTTCCCCTGAAGCTGTGTAAAGGAACGTTGACGTGGTTGAGAAAATAGGGAAACTGTATATGACCCAACGCGTCCAGTGCAATGAATTCATGTGGCTAAAATGGGTCATTCGGAAACTGTAGTTTTCCCTATATACGTAGAATGAAGTAATACATGACTGGCATTATTATAGGTTGTAGTATGATATTTTAATGAACTGTAGTCCCGATATCTGATAGCGGCACTGACGTCACATTTAATGGGAATAGATGAAAAATTATTCGCACTCGCACGTATTGACTGTATAGGTGCCTGACGGGGGCGGGCGCGTGATCCCGCGAAATATGATACAGGGTTGACAACAGTGCTGTTGGGAAATAATAAACAGAAACCGTGATGAATTTTATTTGGTTTATTGAAACGAGTAAATACCTGGATAGCTGGAAATTTAAAAAAAGTGTTTAATACAATATAACTGTCCTACTTTGGAAAATTTACTTCTCCTTTTTTTCTAGTTAATAGTAAAAGTAATTTTTGAACAATTTAAAATAACTTTCCCTGATATTTTTTGGTATATTTTTCTTTTGTTTTGTGGTATTTCTTTGTTACCTTCTCTACGTTGCTGCTACGGAGAAATAGGAAATACAATATCAATATTGTACAAAATACTTCGAAGTATGGGCCCTCCGGCCATACTAGGGCAAATTAGTGATTAAATTATCTATAACCTTTTGTTTAAATATCTAAATACTCTCTGGAATTTGTCCAGCTTTAATTTGACCTTATCACGTGGCTACTTACAACTATATATTTTGTGTCCGAATCTGCCCGATTAAAAACCGCAAATAACACAAAAAGATCATAAACAAATCTGTGTCAGTTCAACCCTAACCAAGCGTACGTGTTCGGAAACGCGGAGAAGTCGGATGTCAACGCGTGACGCGCTTTGAATGTACCTCCGCGGTGGCGGCGGTGGCTCGTAATAAATACAATATTTTTATCGGGCACACGCACTCTCCGCCCGCAAATATTGTGTCACCGTAATCTGACGCTTTGCTCAACTCGTCTGCTTAAAGCTCCAAGATGCTCCGCTGATTCAATGAGCAAACGCTTCAGTAAATTACTAATAACATGTGTGAGGAAGTTTGCCTTTTCAATTCGATGTGGGGTAAAAATATAATCAATGGCGTGCCTAGGGGCCAACAATACGGTAAGTCCATAGAGCGAGCTGACTGTTCAGAAACCCTAACATCAAGAAGAGTAGTAGGTTATAAGAGCAATCCAAGCTTTTATAGGCTTGTATGAACGTACCGCCACTAAAAATATTGACAGGATGAAATGCTTATTATATCCACTGTTGACATCCTGCCGTCATCATAGCGAAGACCATAGATTGTAAATTTAGCGAGAAGAGCGATTAATAACAAAGTTAAATATCTTTTAGCATGGCATTAGCATAACCACCCTAAAATATTTTCTACAGGTGGGACACAAGCTTTCTCTGTTTGGGAGGCAGCGCAGGTTGGTAGATGTCATCATGTCTTAGAATTTTTGGTTCGACGACATGCCATGTTTTCTCAAGATGTTTTCTTTCAAGTTTTTGGGAGCAGTGGTGATGAAATAAATGATACAAAGTAACGCGCCTGTCTACGACTCTATCACAGGTCAACAAGTTGGAGCCGGTGGCCGTTACCACTGGGCCGCCACGGTGCATTTTATTTTCATAATACAATAATATTGAACAATTTCATGTATTCCCGTTAGAAACCTCTAGAACGTTCGCCCTCTATCCAAATAATTCTAAATTCAATTGTAAAAGATTGGTTACAATAGGCCATCCGTCAATCGATCAGCCCCTTACCCAATAAGTGTCATCCTCGATTCTATCTGCACTTGGCTTTCTAAGGGGTTAAAAAAATAAAGCCACACTACTGCGGATTTTAGTTTAAACCTATCGTACGGTTCCCCACTTTCAAAATTGATAATTAGGTTTTAGTTTGATTGGTTGCATTACACAACCTACTAGATTTTTTTTTTCGAGGGAAACGGAACTGAAAACCGAAAAACAGGCATTGCCTAGTTTGGTTACAGTAGCTACATTCATTAATAATTATATTTTTATACTGCCAAACTATTTTCTGTAACAAAGTACAAAGTTTTTGAGATATTTTTTTTTTGAGGGAAATGGTACTGAAAACCACAAAACATTCATTGCCTAGTTCGGTTACAGTAGCTACATTCAATAATAATTATATTTTTATACTACCAAACTATTTTCTGTAACAAAGTACTAAGTTTTTGAGAAATAATAATTATAAATGGCCTTCTTAGGCCTGGGTCCTCATTTAGCACTTTCTTGTGCCGAACACTTACTACACTCGTACACTCGTGTCTTACTGATCTTTCTACGGAGAGCTGTAGTTCATAATAAAAAAGAAATCTTTTAACTCAAAACTTGTAACCTGGATTACAAGATACCCATGTACTAATCTGGACTTTCTCGATCTGGAAAATTAAAGCGAACATAGCAATTAGTCCCTAGTCTTTGACTCCATTATATAGGTTAATGTGGTCCTTACAGGCGACGTGCAGACAGAACCTAGGTAGGTTCTTATGTCAGATTAAAATCTGAATCGAATACTGACCAACATGGTGATTTCATGCAACAACAGATTAATTTTATTTGGTAACCACTATTGTATTGGGGTCATCCTGTAAAGATAGTGTGTGTAAGTTAATAATAAATAAATAAATAAATAAATAAAATCAAAGTAATTACTTAACTACATGGGTAGGTATTTATATTTACAGGCCATTATCAAGACTCAAGAGTCTTCTATCTATACAAAGTGACAAACACTCAACAGCTCAGTGTCCTATATTTTTTCCTCGTATTTTTCCAGAAAATAGCAAATCTTCCTTATTTTTCAAAATATCATTCGGCAAAAAATGAAAATACAAAAGGAGTGTTTTAATACTTGTGCGTCTGCGATAAACACGTCTGGGACAGATTTAATTTAAATTTTTGCAACACTTTCGTTATTTAGTCAAAGGGAGGCTTAAATCTTTGATTGATCACGTGCAGTTGGCAGCGCTGGCACCCAGACCACCATACGTGGTTAGATTGAAAATAATATGATAGGAATAGGACAGGGATCTATTGCGGCATATGAATATTTAAAAAAAACCCTAGCGTTATTAATAATTTAAAACATTTTTGATCACTTACTTTTTGGTATTCTTACTTATAGACCAGAGCAGCCAGACCTAAGTCATTTTATAAAAGCTGTTTTTTTTTTCTGAGGAAGCTGTTTTTTTTATAAAAGCTGTTTTTTTTCTTTACTATTCATAAGATCCAATTATTCTTACCTACAGTAATATACTTCAGAAGTACCTTACTATAGGCAAGAACAATTGAATATTATGAAAAGTCGGTCGTGGTGGTATCTTGGTCCACTAATGTAGTCTATATTCTGAAAAGAATAAAAGATAGAACATCTTTCCATAGTGATGAAAAACCATCAAAAGGTAGCGGATATATATAATTTCACTAATTCCCAAAACATGACATCTTGGAATCGCGAGTCTGGTCAGAGTTCATGAATATCTCACCGATTTTAATCTAACGTTATTCAGCCGAGCTTTGGTGCATTTTAGTGAGTTTCGGCTAACAGCAGTACTTTGCATCATACGTGACTAATCTCATTAGTGCAACAATGGTAGAGCCTAATCTGATGCGATGCTGCGATACTCACACGAAGTATTTAGTTTAAACGAAAAATTGGAATGTTTTTAGGATAAACATATTATGTATAGATAGAAAAACATATATTTAGATGGTTTTAGGATGCCTATAAAAGAAACACACCCATAACGTATAAGAAAATTAGCAAAAAGCTCCAATAAAACATCGATAGAAATAAACTGTAACATCGAACAACTAACATCATTTCAGATCGACACACACAATGGATGTGGTCCAGCTGAAGATTAAGCTATAAGTTTCATATAATTTTGTGTAGGCACGTCAACAAATATCTTACATAGTAAACATCGTAAATCAACAACACAAACTCAATGTTTCCAAACGAAAAATATTTAAAATTCCCCAAGGAAATGGCTACTCGAAATGCGTAATTCGACATAGCGATCCCCGGTCACCGGCTAAAATGTAAAATGGCTCCCTTGCATTTTTTCCTAAGTGCCATAAAGTATGACATTTATTACGGTCAGATCTGCCTCAACCACTATTGATAGGCAAATGAGAGAGTTTTTTAAAAGAAAAACGATGTCTGCTTTTTATGTGTTCTTTGGATAAGGATGTTTTAAGAAGTTGCGACTTGCTTGTTCGTAATGGCCGATTTTCTGTGTTTTTGTCTCCGCGCTGCTCTTGATGTTCGACCTTTGCGCTAAAAGTTCAGCTGTCGGCGAAGTAATGATGAAACATGACCCTGGTGCTACTTTTACAACAACTTATGCACAATACAAAGTCATAATAAACTACGAAAATTAAATTAGCAAGAAACCTCATCAGTGCTACCAATCTTACTTTCTGTAAAGCATAGGCTATCAGGATACTTTATTCCATACTAAAGCTCTGAAAGAATCTCAAAATTGAACTATCATTGTCGATAAGGGCAATAACTCAAAGAATAGGTCAAGCACAATAGTGAGTGCCACCGATAATCGTATATTAAGGCCCTTATCCCTATGAGCACCTTTACCACAATAGAAAGGAATATAATGTCGAAAAGTGGCCACATAAAAATGACATACGGTTGCCGCGTAGGTTTGGATGGCGAAAAAATAGCGGGAATAAACGTCCAGCGATATGGAGATGATAAAAATATGGCCTCAATATTTTAAAGGAGTAATATTATAGAAAAAGAACAAGATATTTTAGTAAAAAAGATATTTAGGTGTCTCTGTTCCGTTGTCGATTTCTGGAAGTGATAAGGAAAGTCCAGAACAACAAACCCTCTTTTCGCTACGATGCCGATGGAAATCGTTTTTCCCATCGGGCGGCAAATGCGAAATCGTAATAAAACTCTCCATATGATATGTAAAGTAGCCATAATATTGAAAACTTCCAAAGTCCATCAATAAATGTGGCGCTGCGTGGGGAACGTTACGAAGTCTTATGGTGGTTAGTGTTGTGTTACTATTTTTGATGTCCCACACTAACTATCGATGATCGCCTAAACTTTTGTAAATCATGAGACCTGGTCCCTTGATGCGGATTGTTATTGATCACTCACATGCTAAAATAGGTTTGCTGTAAGAAAACCAAATTCTGGGTTAAGCTCGCCATTGTACATAAGCTATAATATTATTGCAATTTCTATGTATATTTTTATTTTGTGTGCAATAAAGAATAAGGATCATACAATACCCACGTACTGATTTTTTTGTTTGTGACGACCTGTACCAGAGAGGTAGTTAGATAGGCAAATTCACTTTTTGGGTAGTTATCCGAACATCTAATTAGCAATGTTGTAACTGTTGGAACTTATACCTACAAGAACTACCAGCATCTCTAGATAACAAAGTCACGGAACTGTTGACGGTGTTCAGAATTTGAACCTATAACTACCCTAATAGTAAAAACGAAGAGCAGCCAACAATGGGTGGCTGGGCCTTTTTGTGTTATAAACCTTTTTTATTTACTAAGATCAAAGTTTTAACAATTAAAGCTCAGTAAACCTACACTATAGACTTGGGTAGGTAAAATACAAAAATCAAAACGACCCTTAAACGCAGACACTAACGCAGAAATTAACAAACAATAGGTATCGATAAAACATGGTCACAGCACTAGCTCAAGACGCGAGGCGTCAAAACGCACGACCGCAACTATCAAAGAGAAATCTTTTCCGTGTATCAATAACGTCGATCGAGCCGTCGACTAGACACATTGCGCTCTTTATGTCGCTGCGATGTCACATTATAGTGCCATGTCGTATACCTACGTGATACGTGCTGATATGGTTAAGATATTCTCACATTATGACTGGATATTTTGCCCTTGAAATTTTGGAATTGAAAGGTTTCAGTGAAAATCAGCACATTTTCATGGTTTCTTTAAGTAAGTTGAGTTCATGATAAATAATCGTGTGGACTGTATTTGGTACCTACTTTGGTCTAGTGGTCGCAAGCGCGACTGCTGAGCATGAGGTCCTGGGTTCAATTCCCGGGTCGGGCAATCTATTATTGGATTTTTCCATTAGGAATTTCTCTGTAGCAGCCACGATTTTTGGATTTGTCCCCAGTTGATGGCAACAGGCTCCCCCCTATTACATCGGACTTAAGAAACATAACTGGAGAAATGTGGGTGTACAATTAGGTACACCGCTGTCTAACCCTTCAGGGATTACAGGCGTGATGTTATGTTATGCTATGTACCAATATTGTATCCTTACATAGTCCCGACCCAATACTCACAAAGACACACCTGTGTCTGGAACCCGACACAGGTGTGTCTAACCACTGTTTGACCAATGGCCACCGTAAATAGGGTACTACAACTTGCCGTCAGTCTGCGTCTCACTCAACCAACTTTTTTTTATTTTGTATGAAATATGGTACATGAATTCATTTATTCATACATTCGGAATAAATAGTCTTGCTTTGTTTAAACATACGTACCTGCAAGACTCGCTCAAAGGCAGAAAATCCATCACATAAAAGAGATTCCAAATAAGCCATTTTATTACCAATGCCAAGTTATCAACTCGACAGTGTATCACACTACAAACACCCACGCATCAAAATTATTCATAAAATCTCAACAATGGCGCATCGTCTCCGTGTGGTTAGGGCGTGAAATTATTTTCTTGGCGTATGCAGATTAGGGGAGGGTGACTGGTGGGGTTCCCGGATTAGTTCCGGTTTACTTTTTATAGGATTCCGATGATAAATGTTACCATTGGATAGCCTAACGGGTGGTGCGTGTAACGTATCCAAATAAGCTTTACAAATAGCTTATAATGTATTCATGCAATCGATGATGTGGAAATAAAGAGGCAAATAAAGTGTGTGATAAGCTATGTCAAGCATTTGCAAGTATTATTTTTTCAAAGTATAAGGCCCGGACTCCACACAACTTCACCAAAGTCGAGAGGAAAGGAGATGTGCACCGCTCACCGCATGCCTCTCACAGCACACCGCACGCCGCACACAGAACACCACTCACCGCACGCCGCACACAGCACACCGCTCACAGCACGCCGCTCACGTCTCTTCACTTCTTCAATGTGCCCTAGGCCGCCGACTGCGGAAGCTGGTCCAAACAATTACGAGACATCTCCTCTCCTCTCTTCTCTACCGTTTCCACTAAAGCTAAGTGGGGACAAAAAGTGTAAATAATGAAATTCTATTGGTGTATTATAATGTGTTGTACAACACATTTCCTCTCCTCTCGTCTCGTCTACGCTTCGGTGGAGTCCAGCCCTAAGACATTGCAAGCTTTACCTATCTCTCACAATGGCATGTCTATGGCATGCGTTTGGAAAACTTTAGTCTCACCTAGTCTTAATTTCCGTCTAAACTACGCCAATTTATCAAGATACAATTGTTGACACCGTACGGCACGAACATGTGTCGCCACCCTTCTATCACATCACACGCTAACGGTTTAGGAGTCAGACAAAAAACGAGGAAAGTTGCGGAGCAGACGGGCGGATGGACGATTGCCGATCCCGAAATATGATTTATAGATCAGGCGTCATCGGCAATGCGCTTTCTATACGTCACGGGACATGTCACCGCCTCCATACCGCGGTTCAGGGCAAAAGAAAATTGCGTATATTTTGATACTACCACAAAGTATAAAAGTATTCATGATATATTTGCTTTAAGGAGTTAGTAAAGTATACTGGTATACACCTATGAAATAGGGACACTGGTACCTTAAACGAAGCAACTTGCAAACAGCCAGACTTGGACATGAATCTTGAAAGGATTCAATTCAAAATAGGTAACTACCTACAAAAGTTTCACAGTGGATTCATTTCTAACGTCACGAAAATGTTGAGGTGTCCTTTACCACAATCCCGCCAAACCGCACAAATTATCATCCATCTGATTTTCAACGAAAGACTTTCAGAAGGGAAAAATGTGCCTACTTATATCTAATGAGAGAGAGAGAGAGAAATAAGAGACTGAAAACTGTAGTTGATAGGAACTAACTAAAATACCCAGCTAACACTAGACGAGCACCAGTACTTATCTACCACCTCCGAAACTCAGTCGTGGAAGGTTTTCTCACAACTGTCTGCTAGAAGGTCAATGGAGTATACATAGGTAGGTACAGGGTACTTAGGTAATTAGTTAATGTTACCAATTGGCCTTAGGGCCTACAGTCATTGCAGCCGCCTCACATTGATCCTTCAAAAAATGGTTTTAAGAACCCTTTATTTTTTATTTTCATGAACCATCAATATTTTGTATCTAACTTTCCTTCTACAAAAAGAGTCTCCACGCCAACGTGCGTTAACAATATTTCTCGGCACGGACCGAACATTTGTATCAAATCGAACAATAATCGCTCATATTGTCAGTTACAATACAATTTGTTTTGAAACTTGACGCGTGAGAGAAATAATAACAAATGATTCGCGCCCTAACACCGCCTGGCGTTGAAAGATCACGCCTATTGCTCTCTTGCTGATGAAAAAAGTATACAATATTACTCAGTTAGATACAGTAAGTTCGAAAGTCGTTATGTAATACGTACGTGATGCTGATGATGTGTACCTTGTAGGTATTCTTTGGCATTTCCACTTACTACTTAGTCCTACAATTTTCAGCTTGCGGCTGAATACATGATGGAATGGAAGTCTTGTTTGGGTAGTAGGCAATAAGTATTAGGCCGCATAGTACATATTTTCATTATTAAAAATCCACAACTGACTGACTGCCTCGTTGGTTTGATGTCTAGCGCTACTGCTAAGCATGAGGTTCTGGGTTTGATTGCCAAAGCGGGTAAAGTGCTATTGAGTTTTTCCATTAGGAATTTCTTGTTAGCAGACTGAAGTCAGGACTTGTGTCCGGTTGATGACAATAGGCTCGCCCCCCACATGAGACATAAAACATAATTGGCGGACCTTTCACGGATTACAGGCGTGATGCTACACATAGGGTGGGCCATGGATGGGACATCGACGCACAAACGGTTACCACGTATTCAGTACCTACATTATAGAAATTTTTCATGGGTATTGGTTTTTAAATCCTCTGTTCCGTACCTATATACATTTTGACTGTATAGGTATTGTACTTTTGTAGGAAACAGCAGATTTTTTTTATTACCGAAAATAAATTTCTATGAACATAGATTCAGGTTGATGTACTGAATCGTGGTAATCGTTTGTGCGTTGATGTACTTCCACCCTGTTTAATTTTATGAGACTTAAACATAACTAACCCATTCTTCTGCCCTGTAAGAAGAATAGTGACTATACGGCAATGGCGAAGGTTCCATACAACTCGGTTCCTACCGGATTCCCTTTGAAAATTGGCACAGTCAGTTTTCTATAGACAAATAATATAATCACATTAAAAATATGTACTCCAGCTTACCTCTTACAAAAATTGACCCTTCGCTACTGCTATACGGTTTATGACTTCTGTAACTTCTGATTACTTGTTTAGTCAGACCAATCCTAAAAAAATAATATTAACAGAAGCAGATAAATTAATAAAGAGGCAAAACTTCGACGGATGAGTAAGACTTTGGAAGCAGAACCATCTAGAATCATCAAACATAAACTACTATTGTCATAGCATCATGTGTGTGAGAACCTCGCTTAAAAATGAGGAACAACTCTCCGGAAGCTCAACTTATTTCTTGTAATCCTCCCAAAAAATCATAGATGGCTCTTTTCGCCGTTGTTATCAAGACATGCAGTGATGGATATACAGTGCATGTACCTATGTTTGTAATGTACTGAATCTGTCTTTTTAAAGAATAACGAGTCATTACCTATAGGATACCAAGATTTTTTGCATAAGCTTTTTAGATAGCTGTGGCAACTCTAAATTATGTTGCTGTCACTGTAAAGAGGTTTGGCAACACTCTAGGAGCTATTCAATGTTGTCAAGGTTAGCAAATATTCGTAGCTATTTGTTTATAGTTCCTGAGATTTGAATGGAATTTCCACGACATAACAATTTCATTTGATTTTTATTATTGTGGTTACTTTACACACGCACACAAAGACAAGTGAGAACATATTCACTTTTGACGCAGGGAGGGTCCTGTATTGGAAAACCAGACAGTTAACGTGTAACAGATCCGCTGGATACGAGTCGCACGGGACCGGTCAATGTGGCGACACTTGGGGGAGGCCTCTGTTCGGCATTGAACGCCTTTCGGCTGTAATTATGATGATAATGATGATACATTTGTGCATTCCTGGCGATAATTCTGCGATCATGTTCTTCTAAATTTAATTTCATGTTAACTACAGTAAAAATGTAGGAAAGAAGCAAAAGGAGTATACGATAAAAATATACTTTAAAATTTTAATTACCATACAAGCAATGAAATATTTAAATATTAACGAATTAAGTGTTGAGTACAAATGAATTTCCAACAATATGTGTCTGAGATTATAAACATACCTAAAGACCGGTACAGCTGTGAAGAAAAAAAAATATTTGGAGATGAACCTACCTATTATATTTATCATTCTCTTGCCCTTATCCCAATTCATTTGGGGTCGGCACAGCATATCTTCTTCTTCCGTACTTCTCTATTACTTGTCATCTCATCAGACTCCTCCTTTCTTGCCATATCATCTTTACACAGTCCATCCATCGTTTTTTTGGTCTTCCTCTACTCATATACCCATCCACATTTATACACAAAACTTTCGTCACGACATTTTCCTCACTCCTCCGCATCACATGCCCATACCAAGACAACAGATTACCACACAATTTTTGTAATTACCTATTATATTGTCAACCTTAATCTCGTTTTTCGTAGTGAAATAATCTGTTACTGTTGAATCTACGCCAATAATATTCTACAGATTTCTGTTTAAAAGCAAGCAACACTGTACAGCTGTCATTGCAATGACATCTGACAGGAGCATACGATAAATCAATAAAATGAAAATGTCAATGAAAGTTTTACAGAAAACTGTCAAGTGTCAACAGTGGTAGTTCTGTAGGTCGCGGTTCAAGCCTTTCAGAATATTTATCACAATATTCGTACCAGCGCGGTTCCAAGATCCGTCGCTTTCTTACGTTAACCAGTGTTGGTAAACACTTGCCAATATGAGATGGACGGTGCATATCGAGGGTGGTCCTATGCGAGTTAATCACGCCGCAGTATGCATCGGCGAAAAAATTTATTCCTTCGGAGGGTATTGTTCCACCGAAGAATATAAAGATTGGGAGCCAATACCAGTCCATGTCTTGGACACCAATAACCTGAGATGGGCACCAGTGAATTATAAGAGGACTGATGTAGCGCCTTTCCAAAGATATGGCCATACCACTGTCGCATATGGGGACAAGGTAAGTTAAAAATGAATGCCTCTCAAAATAATCAACCTGATGTTCTTAAGCGCTTTCAAATATACACTTTTCAAGATTTTTTCATTTTGTGTCATTATCATTTAGGTAACCACTTTGTGCATAGATTTTAATTTATACTAATAAAATGCACTCCCAGGTAATCCAAAAAGATTTGTTAGGCAGGACAGATTATGTAATTTTTTTTTTTTTGTAAATAATCTAAAAACTCAATTTTTTTTATAAAATATTCAGTCACATAATAACAATGGGCTAATATCATCAAAAAAATGTTAGCACAGGTTGTTATTTAAATCATGTGCCTTAGGAACAAAAAAAACGCACATAAGTAGGTACATTTAGTGGTAATTTTGTCCTATAATTTCTTTTTTATTTCTTTTTAATGACATTTCATTGATTGATTTGGTGCTGGATAGTCTGCTTGTAGGCTATCTTGATAAACATCTAAAAATAAATTATGCTCACTTCGGGTTTCGGCCCCGTTTATCTACAGAGAGTGCTATCCTTAGCTTTAAGCAGATTGTACAGTACTATACAGCAAGAAAAGCACCAGTATTTGCATGTTACCTAGATTTGTCAAAAGCATTTGACCTTGTATCATAAAATGTGCTATGGCATAAACTGCAGCATAAAATGGATGTACCCCGGGAAGTAATAAATTTATTGAAATTTTGATACGCTAATCAACAGAACCGTGTCAGATGGGCAAACTCCTTTCAGGTGAGTACAGGTTTGAGTGTGGGGTGAGGCAGGGGGGCTGTCCTCAACCACGTTTTTAATCTGTACACGAACAATCTTACCGATGAGCTTAGCAGAACCGGAATGGGCTGTCATATTAATGGAGTATGCATTAATAATATAAGTTATGCAGACAAAATGGTTCTGCTAGGCCCATCAATGATAATGTCCTAAAAGTTAAGGAAACTGATAAACATGTGAATTGTATGCTGGGACCCATGGGCTCAAATATAATGCATCAAAGAGTGAACTCATGATACTTTAAGCAGGCAGTAAAACATAATTCCACCAGTTATGCTGGATGGCAGACCTCTAAAAAGAGTTCCAAATTTTAAAAGATAATGCTGATGTAAAACGGGAGCGCAAGTCACTGGGTGTTTGATGTGGAATGTTGGCCCATAGGTTTGCATGTTGTACGGCTCAGGTTAATGTGATGCTTTTCTAAGCTTACTGCCAATCTTTTTACACGTGCAGCCTGTGGATGAACTTAACGCAAAGGGCTTATAGTGGCCTGCGCGCACAGTATAACAACACGATCCGGGTGTTGATGGCGTTTTTGCAACGCGTCCGGCATGTCTGCCGACGCGGACGTTGATAGTTTGTCGGCCATCACGCGCAAGAGATGCGCATCTCTGCTACGCCGTGTTCGCGCCAGCCCCAACACCATTCTTAGAACGTTGGCTGATAGTTGGGACTCTCCGATCTTGGGACGGCGCATACGACTGCACGCAGTCAAGTAGACATTCCTCAGGATCGGCGTGCCTCACGGCTTAGAGTAAATGTTACTAATACTAGGTATAAGTTTTCATTGTTACTAACAAATATGGAAGTGAAATAAATGTTTATTTATTTATTTATATTTATTGATACTGAACCCTGAGCAATTTAATACATATTGATAATAAGTGAGAATTCACACGCTCCACTACAATGTGTGGGCACTAATTTGTATGAAAATTATTAGATTAATTCACACGGACATTCGACTGTAGGCCACACTCACACTTAACTACTGCTTGACCACCTGTTGTTGCTGCGATATGGTGTAGTTGTGGTACGTGTGAATTCTCCCTAACGGGTACCATCGAGTTTCTAAGTAGAAGTCCCATACTAACTTGATTGTTAGAACATACAACCTCATGCTTGAGAAATACATCCTCAAATCTCAACCCTCTTACAGTGTAAATTTAAGTCATTTTGTATTGCTGTACTTGTAAATATTTTAGTTTAATTTCATCATCTGCCTCACCTTTTCCCAACTATTTTGGGGTCGGCTTCCAGTCTAACCGGATGCAGCTGAATACCAGTATTTTACATGGAGCGACTGCCTATCTGACCTCCACAACCCAGTTGATACTGGGTAATTAATACCCCTTGGAAAGACTGGTTGTCAGACTTTTCGGGCCACTGACTACCCAACGACTGTCAAAGATTTTTAGTTTAATTTTAATTAAACTAAAATATTTACAAATTTCTCCAACCTGTTGTTTAGATAATGCCATGTTGTGAAAAAAGTTATTGATTACAATAATAAGAATTTTAATAGAGTTCACTTCATTTTCATTTATCCTTGTCTTTTAAAGTAAACAGTTATTGTGAATAAATTATCACATTCTGTTACCTACATACTTATGAAGACACTTCAATTTTATTTATTTATATAGATAAACAATAGTAACTCCCAGTTTCTCAAACACAAAAATTTTATAACCGTCATGTGCTCATCAATTACTGTATTTGTTTGAATGAATATTATCACTAAACTTGCACTTTGGTATGTCAATAATTTCGGTGTTAATGTTTGGAAGGCATGCCTTGCTAGTAGCTATACTTGAAAGTAGATAAAGCAAAACACTCACAGTAACTCATTTATTGATTTACACTCCATGGCCTATCTGCATGTTACCTTTCCTAAAAGCATTCTAATACATAATTATCTGATTCAAACCAAGTAAACTGTTATCAATAGTAATGTTACATTAAATGATTAAACTTAACATGGGCTAATGTATTACAGGTTTACATGTGGGGAGGCCGAAATAATGCTGTGGCCTGTGACACTCTCTCATGTTTCGACACCAAAACATTGGAATGGAGCACCCCAACTGTAACAGGCATGGTGCCCTATGCCAAAGATGGACATTCAGCTTGTGTGATAGCTAACAAGATGTACATTTTTGGAGGGTTTGAATATCTTACTGATCAGTATTCACAAGAAGTACATTGCTTGAATCTTGATACACTGCAGTGGAGCTATATAGATGCACGGGGCACATCACCCTCACATCGTGATTTCCACACTGCTGTTGCTGTAGATGATAAGATGTACATCTTTGGTGGACGAGGAGATTTGAACAGCCCCTACAATTCCCAAGAGGAAATATACTGCCCTCAAGTATTTTATTTAGATACAACTGAAGAGAAATGGGTGGCTGTAAACCCTGATGGAACATGGCCTGAAGGAAGGCGCAGCCACTCGTCTTGTAAGTTTTTTTCCACTATTTTCAAATTTTTGTTTAACATTATAACATGTAAAAAACAATGGTATGTTTTCAGGGGTCTACCAGGACTACATGTATATCTTTGGAGGATTTAATGGAAACTCAAAGACTCACTTCAATGATCTCTATAGATATTCTCTCAAAGATAACTTCTGGCAATACGTCAGCGTCGGCGGCTCTGTGCCGTGCAAGCGTCGACGTCAAGCCTGTCTAATTCATAAAGATGTTGTGTATTTATTTGGAGGCACAAGGTCAGTGTATTGCTATTTGTGTACGGTAGTAACATTATTGTATTCTACTTCTGGTTTTACATGTCGATAGTTTAAGGTCAAATGACTAGTAAATAAGAATTTAATTAGTAATCAACTGATTTTTTTTTTTTGCAGCCCCTGCCCTTTTATTAATCGGATACCGGAGACTGCAGATAATAACCCAGAGAGATTAATTGATAACAGTGACCTACATCTCCTTGATTATCAACCATCTCTTAAAACTTTATCTATTCTTGTTGTGCTTGAAAACAACATTGACACATCAATACTTCCGCGTGATATCATGTAAGTATTTATTAGTTATCATTAGAGATGGGTAACTCAGTAAAGATAGATAAAAAGATATGAATCAATCTGTTTCCATCAATTACTCTTTATATCCATTCACATCCGAATGTATCACTGTATCAGTCAGTGTATCTTTACAATTATACTGGTTTTGATTGCACATGTACTTTGCCTAAATTTTAGTCACTCAAAATCAAGTGCTTTTGGCGCTCTGGTTACAAAACTAAACAAAATATCAGTTAGTTTGCTTCATTCATTAGTTTAAGCATCAAGCAGTAGATTCGAGAGCTTGAAACAGCAGTCCAATAAATCAGAGAGATACGTAATGTAATGACCAAGCAAAGTGCAAACAGCGTAGGTTCTTGTCTATCACTCTTACTGATTCATTGGATTGAGTTGAGCGAAGCAAGCCACGCTGAGCAGTGAGCAGCACAGAGCAATGTCACTGCGTGTCGTGCGAGGATACATAAGGACATAAAGATATAAAAGTGATACATATCCCAGCGATCAAAGGATACATTTCAATCTTTTCTTTTCAGTGATACATTTTGCCCATCTCTAGTTATCATCACATTGGTTATAGGCAGAATTATATAACCTTGTCAACTAAAATACTAGCTATTGACTTGTCTATTGCTTTTGTTCCAGTGTGGATATCCGCCTCATGACTCTTCCGAATCGCATTAGCCGGCCCATTAACCAATCTGGTTAGAATTGATACTTGTTTGTACTTGTAGCTGATTGTGTGTAGGGGCTTTACATACTTCCATTATGTATATTTAGTCATTATGATATTTCCTCTATAGCTATTTATATTATTGTATACCTACTTGTAAGTTGTAGTAGTATGAATAAAACCAATATCTTAAATGTCTGTATCACATAATCCATTATACTTAAAATAAAATGATGTAAAACTTGATTCCAATAATTAAACAAAAGTATTATTTACCAAATGAAACAGGTATTAAAAATGACAAAAGTGTATTTTCATTCATCCTCTTTAACAATATGTCTCTGTCGTTCAGGCACGAAAGGAACAGCGCCTGGCTTGCTGTGTGCACGCCTGTTTCCTTCTTTCCTCTTTGATTTCTCTTTAATAGTTCTGAGTTCATTCTGGGCATTCAATATGTGTTTGGGAACATGTCTATGACGCGCTATGCGTTTTACCTGCGGGTGGTTTGCGAACTTTTCCTTTAATGAATCTGCATAGTTCAATGCGGTCCTTTCACGTGGTTTGAGCTGAAATATAATTGCGCTTAAATTAGCATTCAATAATTAGTGTCAAAGATCCCACGAACCCCAGACCTACGTCATTTTTTATAAAAGCTGAAACTTTTTCTGCGGAAGTACCTTACTATAGGTAAGAATTATTGCCTATTATGGAATGTCGGTCGTGGTTGTTGTCTGTGAAGATCTCGCCCTCCAAATTACCTGAGTGACCCACGAGGCGTCACGCAACGAAAGTACCGGTATGTCGGTTAGGCCGCTTATAGGGTTTAGGCGAAGGCCTAATTCTCTGAATGGCCGATTCTCTAAAAGTTTAATTCTCTAAAAACCTAATTCTCCGAATGGCCAATTCTCTACTGAAATAACTAAATGCGAAGATCTCGCCCTCCAAATTACCTGAGTGACCCACGAGGCGTCACGCAACGAAAGTACCGGTATGTCGGTTAGGCCGTTTATAGGGTTTAGGCGCAGGCCTAATTCTCTAAAAACCTAATTCTCTGAATGGCCGATTCTCTAAAAACCTAATTCTCCGAATGGCCAATTCTCTACTGAAATAACTAAATGCTTTAGGACTATTTTCCATGTTTATTAAATCATTATTTATTAACCATAATCATCATTAATGCGCTTCAAACTTAGCATTTCTTGTTTATCCAGGCCTTATTCCCAGTTCTTGGGGTCGGCACTAAAGAACAAAAAAACACATATTAGAACAAAAAAAAATACGCATGTTTTTTTTTTGTTCTAATATGTTTGTTATATCTTTTTATTATGTTTATTTAAAATAAGATTATCTTTTTACTAATACGGGCTGGTGTCCAATACAATAGAAGTATTATCTTCATTGCATGCTGCATGATAATCGACATGTAGAATATATATAGATTTGATTGTGAGATTTGTATTAACAATATACAATACCTCCTTCATGATTCTGGCCGCCTGGTTGTTTGTGAGACTTTACTATCCATATTTCTCATCACCTACTTGTCCTTGCCAGTTTCCTACTACGTATTGTTCGATTGTAAACTCGCAATTACCTAAGGTATATACTACTAGTAAATCCAAAGGTAAATTCACATTAGCGCAAATTTTGAACTGTGTTATGTATGAACTACGCCAAAACGTAGCACTAGTGAGAACAGTAACCTCATAGTATATAAGTGTTGACATAACAATGCCATTTCAGTTAAAACACCAAACTAAATTATATTCAAGTTATATTTAGCACTTTCGTTCGATCCTTTAATTTAAAAGCGTTCAAAATGGTTTTGATAAGTCTTAAATTATTTTATTTTGAAAATAAACAAAAAACAGGTATAACTTGAAATTGGCTTGATTTTATCGTAACCGACAAACTCAAAGCATTTATTAAAAAAAAATTAAACCTTTTATTTAAAAGAATTGTAGAAAATGTGCCATTTTGTTAATTAGCTATTCAGAGAATTAAGCTTTTAGAGAATTAACCATTCAGAGAAACAGGCTTTTAGAGAATTGGTCATTCAGAGAATTTGCCATTTTGAGAACTAGTCCTTTTGTGACTCTGTTGCCATTTTGATAATTAGGCCGTCTGCACCTAAACCCACAAGACTATTATCATGCGAAGTGACTAAGCTAGGTGTTTTCGAGAACATTGCGGCTTTAAAGATGTAGTGACAAAAATTTAAGAGTGCTTAGATGTTCTGGTAATGTGGAATTTAATGTGATAAGGGAAGACTACTAACAAAAGCTTATTTACAAGGCGGTGAGTGGCAACACCGGACGCGAACGCCCTAGAAGGACATATAATGACCTTATTGGTGAGGTTCTTCAGAAAAGCCAGGTGTATAGTACTCCCAATCAGCGTATGTGTATGACCAGATGTATGAACATGGACAAGGCAAAAAGATTATGTAAGAATCATAGCAGGTGGCATTCTGTGGTTTCCACCTGCCTCCATGAAAGAAAGGCGTGAGTTTATGTATAATTATATAGTACGGCAACCCTTTAATGCTATTTCCTTGCGTGTGCCCTTATATGACTGGCCAGACCGAATTTGCTCAATTCTCTCTCTCTCTCTCTTATGTATGCTAGAAAGAACTATTATTCCTATGGCTTGAATCAGAGTGATTATGACCAGGATGGTTATAAGTAGCGCCATTAGGGATGTTGTAACTTAGAATAATAATTATCAACAAGTTTAAGTGGCACCAGATAGCTGTTCTCTCGAAAGATTTTTGCACTTTACGAAAAGGGGTGACATGATCTGATTGTAGATGCCATACCAAATAACATATCATTTGTTACCAAATTAAGTTGTTTTCATTGCAGAAATGCAGTGACACTTACCACACCAAGTTTCTCTGATGCTCTTGCTTTCCACATTCTGATGTTCATTTCGTCAGAGCCAGAGAGTATGTATTTGTTGTCTAAGGTCCACTTAACACATGTCAGTCTTTGCATTCGTTTTGTATGGTATACGTCTCTAGAGTTTCCTTTGAGGCTCTCAAATATTCTAACAGTTTTATCATAGCTGCCAGCTACAAACTCTCGTCCAGTTGGAGCATAGTCTACGTCTATGACAGCTGATGTGTGCCCCATGTGGATGTTTACTGGTTGTTTTAGTTTCCTTACATCAAATGTGTATAAACTGTAAATGACAGGAATTGATATTAGTAAAGTATAGGTACTGTGCTGGTCTGCAACAGAATGCAAAACTGAAAGATATTTTTGTAATGTAACATTAAAAATATATTGCCAGTAAAAAGAAGTAATACATACTTATAATCTTCATTAGCTACAGTGAATATGAAAGCCTCCATTGGATTCCAAGATAGGGCATTAGACCTCAGTTCCATAACAACCTTCCTCAAAGGGCCTGATTCACGACAATCATATAGAATTACACTTCTGTCACTTGCACATGATGCTAGCAAGTTTTGTTCTACCTTAAAACAATAATAAAAACAATTAATTTATATGCCTTGCATTGTATAAAACATATTTTACTGCTGTTGGTTAAATACTGCCAAATGAATTGGATTTAGATGTTACCTGATTAAATGCCACATGATGAAGACTGTCCACTCCCCATTTAAAAACTTTCACAGGCTCATTTCTTGTTTTCTCCCATAACTGACAGTGTTCACCACATGTTGCAAATATTGGTTTATTTCTATGATGACTTATACCCGTGACTACAGACATACTGAGCAGAGTGTTTATGGGTTCCTCATCATCAGGAGACTGGACTTCAGCCTTCCATGTTTTAATAGTTTTGTCATCACCAACACTAGTGAATGTGTCGCCTTTGGGTGTGTAACACAGTGCCCGCACCCAACCTTCATGAGCCACAAAATTTCTAGTACATTTTTTTACAGCTAAATCCCACAAACGAATTTCCCCATCAAATGCTCCACTAGCTAGAACTGCTAATCTGCTAGGATGTTTAGCGATACTGGAAACGCCGTCTTTATGTCCATCAAGATTACCAATAAAAGGCTTAGCAAACACCCTTTCAAGTTTAACAGCATTCATTGCTCTCACATATTCACGCGGCGCTTCTAGCGGATGCAAACTTGGATCATAATTTCTTGGTACTGAAACAAAACAATTATACACCATAGAAGATTTGCGGGCAAGTGAACAAAAAAAAAAAACAAACGTGGATCGTGTTTTAAACAAAAACATCCAGCAATCATCGTTCACGTTCAGCCATAAAATGTGTCGGAGGCGTCACCCAAATATAGCCACAACGTGCGTTCCACATCCAGCGGATATAAAAGACTACAATATTAGCGAGCGGGCTTAAATTAATTTCAATAATAAAACTCACGTTTGTGTATATCCCGTTTTGTAGCACGCAAATAGTCATCTGGATTACGACTAATAACTTTTATTTTCGGTTTCGACATTTTGTATGACTATTAACTGTTTTCCGTTTATCAAATCAATCACTAAAAACTTTCTTTACGATTTATTCATAACAACATAACCTCTCAGAAACTATCACGCACAACGATGAACGAAGTTCACTGACAGGACATGCTTCGAGTGTTACCACTCCTTGATTTTGGATTCCCCTGGCTCCTTAAGACAACTCAGCTTTTAAAAACATCCGTTGCTGAATATTTAGTCTGCAATGTTTTCTTTTGTTAATCATATGTCATTCGTTGGTTGACTATTACAGGTTGTTTAAATGAATACTCAACATGTGAATGCGATTTCAACTTTTCTCTGAACAGGAACTAAATTCAGAAGAAAATATCCAAAGGTGAGAACACTGGATGCACCATGTGAATGTGACGGATGACTTTTTGGGTTGCCAGAACCAATATAATTTACTCTGTGGCCAGAACTCTACACGCTTGGAACTTTACAAACATCCAAACGCTAAGGCTACGTACGCACAGACAGATGGCTTGCTTAGAGCCTAGCGAGTAGTGAAGCGGAGGCACTGCACGCTTGGTGCATTCGCTAGCAAGAATCAATATGTTAAATGACTAGGCTCTAGGCGTTAAGCAAGGCACCTACCAATGCGTGCGTAGCCTAACGCTTGCTGCAAGGTTTCTCTGATTTGTTCTGCGCACGGGCGCACCGCCCACCTAAACACCGTACACTAGACACATCTTTGCTGCATATAGGAGGTTAAACGTGTAATACACATCTTTCTGCTCTTTTCTGATGGTGCAGATTGGCCTTTAGACTATAGGCTTGTCTGTTGAACTCTTATAATATTCCATTTCCTACGCCCAACAAGAATAAGCACAGAGCCAACACTGGGACGGCAGCTGGCAATATTAAGGAACTTATATACTAACTGGAATGATTACGAACAAAATTTAGATATCAAAAATCCGTTTAAAAATGAACTTTATCTCAAAGGGATAGAGTTCGTAATACTTTAACTAATTCAAAGGGGGAAGAAAACTTCAGAGCGAGAAAGCGATCCAGAGTGGATTGTGTCCTTGTCTAACAATTGCCAGTAAACAAAAAAAAATATATATTTTTTAAATTTTTTTTATGTATCAATCGGAAATCACGTTGATAGCTAAACTAGCACATAAATCAGAAAGAAAGAAAAAAAGAAAGAAAGAAATCATTTATTTGCTGATAATGTAGGTATACATATAAGTTGGAATATTTGCTAAGTGCTCCGATACATTTTACCTTACGGCATGCAACATATTAAGTTTGAATTTAAATATAGTACTATGGATACAGCTATCGATATGATCATTATTAGCCATAGTCAAATTTAATATGTAATTACAGATCGAACTAAAACGAAAAATAATAATAATAATAGCAATAAGCGGTACAGCTACAAAATGTATCCAGTGCTCCACCGCGATCCGAATACGATGGTGAAGAAGATGATGACGAAATTATATCCGTGAGTACCCAGTGCAACGCACAATTGAGGAGCGCTTTGGAGGGTGCATTCCGGGAGTACCGATCCACACCGCCTGAACTTAGGCCACGTCTACCTCGTTTACCTATGCACAAGAAAAACAAGGCGCTGGTGTGTGCTTTAGATTCACAGCTGTCAAACTGCTTTGACAGCAGCAAAGACCTCACCGATACCCACTCAATATTGTACTGTGGAGCTGTAGCGGCATGTCGTGTAGCTCACGTCAAATTTCCCAACAACGACAGAGCTACACGACCAAAATTTGCTGTTCCAGCTTGGCAATGCAGGATTGAGCGGCGTATCGGTGAGGCTAGAGCACTCATCGGCAAGTTAATCTGCTTCAGGGAGGGCAATACTCGACCTAGAGTGATGTGCTTTGTGAAGCGGGCGTTCTCGGGAACTGATGTTAGTTTTCGAGACTACTTAGCCCGCGTCACAGAGCGTATCGACTTCCTGAAGCAGAAGATCTGTGCATGGGCAAGCCGTATTCGTCGGTACAAGCGGCGAGTGGAGAGTTACACTCAGAATCGCACATTCCGAAGTGATGAAAGGTATAGGGCTTGGGAACGACCGGACCAAGGTGTGACTGATACGCGTCTACCAGATGATGACGCCATGTGTTCGTCCTGGCGCAACATCTGGTCGGTGCCTGTCAGTCACACTGAGGGTGATTGGACCCGGGAGGTTGAACGAGCGTGTGATTCGATACCTGAAATGGGGGCAATTATCATCAGCCCCCAAGATGTAGCTCGTGCAGTCCGTCCGTTGCCTAACTGGAAATCTCCAGGGCCGGATGGACTGCACAACTTCTGGATTAAATGGTTCCAGAGATCACATGTTCGCTTAGCATCCCAGTTTCAGTCAGCCTTAGAGTCAGGGTCGCTGCCCCAGTTCTTGACGACAGGAATTACCCACCTGCTCCATAAATCAGGTAGTACTGCGGAACCCAAAAACTATAGACCAATCACTTGTTTACCAACGGTCTATAAAGTTCTTACATCCATTTTGAGAGCTAAAATCAATCATCATATTGATAGTAATTCTATCATGTCTGCCTCTCAGAATGGATGTAGGAATGGGTCCCGCGGTACTAAGGAGCTGCTCCTTATTGATATGGCCATTAGCCAACAGGTTCGCCGCTCGCGAAGGGATCTGTCTACATGTTGGATAGATTACAAGAAGGCCTATGATTCTGTGCCTCATACATGGCTCATGAAGGTGCTGGAGTTGTATAAAGTTGATGCAACTCTGCGTACCTTCCTGATGTCATGTATGGGGCACTGGAGAACGGTCCTTCGCTATCCAGGATGTCGACAGATCCAGGGGAACAGCGAACCGATAAAGATTGAGCGCGGTATATTCCTGGGTGATAGTCTGAGTCCATTGTGGTTTTGTTTAGCCTTGAACCCTCTCAGCACACTGTTGGAGGGTTCAGGTCTAGGCTATCGGTTGAGGAGAGGTGGTCAGGTCATATCTCACCTTCTTTACATGGATGATCTGAAACTCTTTGCCCCCAACAACTTGCAACTGATGAAGCTACTGAAGGTAACGGAAACTTTCAGTAGCGCCATCAGGATGGAATTTGGTGTGGACAAATGTGCAGTCATGCATGTGAAGTGAGGGGAGATTATGGAATCCGTGGGAACTCAACTCTCGGATTCCATACACCTTAGATCCCTCTCCTCAACAGAAACCTACAAGTATTTGGGTATGTCGGAAGCATTAGGTATCAATACTGCCGACATGAAACAATCATTGAGGGACCGCTTCTTTGGCCGCCTGAATAAAGTACTAAGCAGTCTTTTGTCAGGTGGAAACAAGGTGCGCGCCTTCAATGGTTGGGTCATGCCGGTTTTGATGTATTCTTTCGGCATACTCAAATGGACTCAGACGGAACTTGATGCCCTGGATAGGAGGGTCCGAGCACTGCTGACCGCAAATCGAATGCATCACCCGCGGTCGTCGGTGATGAGACTGTATATCCCGCGGAAGTGCGGGGGTCGTGGCTTCTTAAATGCTAAGACCCTGCACAACCGTGAGATATGCAGCCTCAGGGAATACTTCCTAGAAGTCGACGAGGGGATGCACCGAGATGTGGTCTCAGTGGACAAGGGCCTCACCCCCGCTCTCTCTGGCTAACGAGAACTGGCGCAAACCTAGAGTATTAGACACTAATGATCGCAAGGAGGTATGGCAGGGCAAGGAGCTTCACGGACGCTTTTACCGGGCCCTACATGGACCCGATGTAGACTTCTTAGCGTCCGTATCTTGGCTGCGTTTCGGTGACCTATTCGGGGAAACCGAAGGTTTTGTCTGTGCAATAATGGACGAAGTTATGATGACGAATAACTACCGGAAATACATTGTGAAGGATGGCACGGTTGACATATGTCGGGCATGCCACCGTCCGGGAGAATCGATCCGAGACATTATTTCTGGGTGTTCTCGTCTGGCTAACGGAGAGTACTTGCATAGACACAACCTCGTTGCCAGGATTATCCACCAGCAACTTGCTTTGAAGTACAACCTTGTGGAATCAGAAGTACCATACTATAAGTATGCGCCCGACCCAGTTCTCGATAATGGTAATATCACGTTGTATTGGGATCGATCTATCATCTCTGACAGGACTATTGTTGCCAATAAACCTGACATTGTGGTGATAGATCGATTGGAGCGTCGCGCAATGATTGTTGATATAACGGTTCCGCATGACGAGAACCTCGTGAAAGCAGAGAAAGATAAACAATTCAAATATCTAGATCTGGCTCACGAGGTTGTCGACATGTGGGACGTGAGTACAGCAGTCATTGTGCCGATAGTCGTGTCGGCCAATGGCTTAATAGCCAATAGCCTCGACAAACATCTGAGGAGGCTCTCGCTTGGCAGCTGGATCAAGGGCTTGATTCAGAAAGCAGTACTTCTGGACACGGCGCGTATTGTTAGGAGGTTCCTCTCTCAAGAGCCCTGACCACCGGTATTTCGGACCCTGTTCCCGATACCAGTGGGCTACTATTTTTTATATTTTTAAATGTTTTTTTATATTACTTTGTATAGAAATATTTAAAAATGTAAATTATATGTATAGAAATGAATAAAGGAAATAATAATAGCAATAATAATCAAAATAATCAAAGAATTAAATATAAATCTCTCGCAAATTATATAATGAAGAATATGTCATAATGTGTTATGTTAAAAAGCTTAATGTCAAAATAATCCAAAACATTAACTACAATCACAATTACTACCAGTTATAATCTGATAATGTCAAAATCTGTTTGTCAAATAACTATATAGCTACAACCATAAAAAACAATAAATAAATAACAATGTCATTATTATAATCTAAAACATTCGAAATTGCATAATCGTAACGAGAAAAATTTAATATTCAAATACTAAATATTAAAATAAGCGAAATAAGCTTGAAGTCCCGATAAGTTCGAATTATATAGATTAGCAATAGTTTCCAATAAATTTATGTACACCTTTATTCCTCCTTAGTCTTTCATTGTAATCAACGGGAAAGTTTCCAAGTACATAGAGGCTGAATGCCCGAAGTTTAACCAGCTCCATATCTGCGAAGAGGAAGTCCACCATCAATCGACGAGAGGACATCTAGACTGCATCCAAGGGCTTATCTTTAATCAAATTCTACAGAAGTCATGCCTGCCCACTAAACTCACGCTGATCAAAGAAGCCATGGAACAATTGGACGACAGACGCTATACACCCACCTTTCCACAACCAACCCGAACCGAACTACAATGCGAACGTCAAGAATTCATCTCCCTACACGGAAGTTATCTCGCCACCATACCGCAAAAATGCTTACTACGCACTGATCAGTTTACTATAATCAACACGAATGACCATATCAAAGGACAACCGCTGAAAATCACCGAAATACCCATGAACCTGAACATTGTCAACGAATCTATACCATCTAAAGTTAAATTCACTACACCTGAAAAGTCTACATGAAATCGAAGATAAAATCTTAATGCAGCAACCAGTACAAATCGATCGCACTAACCTGGAACAATCGTTTTACCATACGACTATCCCACTATATGTCATAATATTCGGTGCGACTGTACTGATAGTTACCCTCACCATACGTCTATATAATGTTTGCACAATGCTCAGAAACCTGCAATCACCAGATGAAAGCGATGAACATCATCAATACGAAGACGCAGAATCTCTTAAAATCAAGAAAAATGCACCAGCAACATTCTCGCTGAAATTGCTCAAATCTGCTCAAATTGGATACCCTATTAGAAAGGGATGACATCCACTCTCTAAGTTTTCTCGCTCGGAACGGCTTTCCACTGCACATAATCATTCCAGTTAGTATATAAGTTCCTTGTAGTGAGCACAGCAGAGAGAGCATCTTTTAAAATACTGTCAGTGAATGAGTTGACTCGCGCGATAAAGTATTGTTTGATCCAGAGAATAAAAAGTGATCTAAACTTTCAATTAGATAATTTAGTCACAAGCAGTGTCTTGAGCGACTCTCCTATCGCAATTTGAATACCCTACTCATTCGAACTGCTGATAGTGAAATCGCTGTAGCCAGTAAGTCATTAATTTATTGAACAATATTTATTTGTAAACAGGTAGAAGCTTTTATTCTCTCCCTTCTCTCCCTTGCAAAGTTCTAGTTTACGGTGTTATAGTTAGTTTAAAATATTACTTCAAATGAAAACGATTATATTTTATCGAATTACACTTTAAACTTTTACTTATATAATTTAACTACATAGCTTAGCAAATACTTTTCTTATCCTATATCACATATTTCTGATCCATATCATTCCTCTATCAATAATAATGATCATAGGCTATTTGTGATTCTGATGTTCATTGTAAGCTTTTGAGTCCATCACTTTAGAAAACAGTTACAATACAACAGATCTACTGCATTGGGGGTCAGAGATATCTTAAGGGTGGGTTAGCCAACATTTGAAGAGAAAAACACATTAAAGAGAAAAATGAATTAATATTTTATGAAATCTGTGGATAAACAGTCCAACAGCCATTTTTTTTAGTCCCTACATTGTGCATATTCTTTAAAAATTTTTTATTAGATAAACTTTTGCAACTTTTTTGAGCCCCCATATTTATTCTATTTTGATTGCGTCTGACCTGAAAAAGTGTGAGGTAAAATCTATTTGTCTTCGGCTCTCTGTCATAAAACTGTTCACTCAGACTTATTATCCCAAAAAGTTTATCTAGTTAAATTTTAGTTTCATTACCCTGCCTATTGTGTCACACTGCTGTGCAAAAGCTTGCTTACCTTTCCATTGGGCCCTTTCTTTTATAATTAGGCCCATTTCTGTAGAAAGGAGTCCGCTTTGTCACACCATCTCCTTTTGGGCCTACCCCTATGTCAGATAAAAGTAAAAAATGCATTTCTTTTCCGCTGATCAGCATTTAGACTTGTGAAGAAATAAACTGTTAATATAACAACACTTTAATATTTATCACATTTATTTCTTTAAATTAAAAGAATGACTGTAGTAACAAAAGCACCATTGAATTTTTTTTGAAGAATTATCTTTTGAATAAAAATACGGCGTTCACGTCACGTTAATTTAACGTGTTTGTTATACACAAGTAACAGTGTCACATTGACGCTGCATTACGTACGTACGCATAATCGTCGCATTTTCGCAGTGTTTAGCTTCAACGAATCCCTTACCATCTATCTAGCTGCAATAATTATTTTTACAGTCCTTATTTATTTTACAATTTTACCTTTTCTTATTGTAACGTTTGACGTCATCTGTACTGTACGGCCGGCAAGGTATCGATAATCCCATTGGGTTTGAAAATCTGCCCTAAGGTCCAATAGCCATAAGATATTCATAAGCGAAAAGAGCTTCTCAAGGAGAACCTTTGCTACGAACACGACTTTTGGCAATACGCGGTTCGAGGCTATTGACCTAAATAGGCAGCTAGTTGGACACCGAAGTTACGATTGTCTAGGCAACCAATTAAGGTTTTCTGGGTAACCGATAGTAATAAGATATAAATCATTAGAGCTTTTCAAGGAGAACCTAGCCCAGTTACACGACATTCGCCAATTCGTAGTTCGTTCGGAGTTATTGGCCTAAATAGGTGACTGTTTGAAGTTAAGATTTTCTGGGTAACCTATTGCAATAAGATATACACAATGCAAAATAGCTTTTTAATGAGCATTTGCTACTAATACAACTTTTGCTAATTTCTTGGCAGTTCGGTTTTATTGAGCTAACTAGTGAGTCAATTTTTCCCATTCTCCTTTTTAAATCTCAGCTTTGCCTAAACCAAAAAATCTTAGAAGGTAGGTATAGACCTTAATAAGTATTGATCACACTTTTTTCAGCCTATTAAAAGGCCTCCCTCGTGGCTTTCCAGTTTTCTTTATCTTTTACCTTCTCCGACCAATCCGTTAGAAATGAGTTACGCCAGCGTTTTTTGGGTTTGCCTCGGTAACGACGCCCGTCTTCAGGCACCCACTGTGTGACTATCGTCGCCCATCTGTCCGGCTTCATCCTAGAAACGTGACCCGCCCAGCCCCATTTTAACCTCGCAGACTTATCGCCAACATCGACCGATCACTAACTTGTTTGACGAATTTGTTTACGTCTTGTATCGTGTAGGTGTAGACCAATGTGTTGACATTGAAAAAGTACTTACTGTATAGGTACTTGAATTTCGTCATATTTAACAAAAAGAAGTGGACCGAGATAAGTAAATATTAGTTAAGTTGCAGTGACTCACTAAGTTCAAAGGTGAAATTGTGCTGACAACCATCTCCGGTATCTGTTCTTGCAATTCGATAATACATGTATGTGAATGTGTGTCTTAATAAAATATTGCAAACCTTAGCCCAAGCTTTAGCTTCACTTCGTGCGCCAAAAGCTCAGTCCGTTGCCCTTATAAGAAACTACGCCTTTCTGGAATTTAAATTAGCAGTAAAATCAGCACCAAAAGTCGACTGACAGTTTTGTTAAAACACATGTAGGATAGTTTTATTCTGCATGGCTACATGTGTTTCTGACCGTACTTACCCAAGAATAGAAATGTCCTAAGACTAAATTTTAATGAAGTAAGTAGATAAATGTTTAGGTCATTTTAACATATATTTAACAGAATAACATTAAATACCCTGTCTGATGAAATTCGTAACAAAAATCTGCTGATAAGCTGAAAAGATCTGTGGACACGATTATTTTGAACATTAACTTTGCTGAAACAATAAACTTCACGCTAGGCGGTCGCAAATCAATGTAAAATCATCAAGCTCCCCTAATGTATATAGCACGTATTAATAAAGGACGTCATCTCGTCACAGTAGTAGTTAGATAAGGTCACCGGCGCGCTAGCTGCTCAATGGCAGTATTTTGTTCGTTGACCCGCGAACAGTTGCGTTTGCGCACGCTCGGATGCGAACCGCATTTATTCGAGGCCTAGATTTTCTCATTTTGATCTCCTTTTGGTGCAATAGTGCGTATATTAATATTTAAGTCTATATTTTGGTGTTGCCTTTGTGTATTTTTGGTAAAAATATTTGGCCCACTTACTGGCCTTGCTGCTACTTTTGTTGGTAAGTACAAGTAGTACAACCTACATAAATGAAAAATACGCCGGCCGGTTCCATGTCTATACCAATTCAAGAAAGAGAGTATTCTTTCTAAAGGCAGACTGGCACGCATTTTATTTTTAACCGAATTGTGTTTACTCATGTAACTGTTTTAATGAGACTCTCGTGCTAAAATAACACTGCCAACAATGACGAATAATTATGGCGTTGTGTTTCTTCGTTAAGAAATTATCTAGGTATATTAATTTTGTATTCTTGCGCTGCACCTAAAACAATAAAATTCTTTAATTCTTCGAACACACTGTGTTATTTAAGCTCCTTACAATAAAAAAATTTTCCTTGTTGTATTACCTCAGCGATTAGGTCCGTAGATAACATAATTATTATAACGATTTCCTCTTGTACTATACTTCAATATATTTACTAACTGCTATTTTTAATAGATTGTAACAATCTTAACACGTAGGCACGTAGTCCCCAATTATTGCTGCCCTAAATAACTGAAGTAACATCTAAATTCAATGCACAGTCAAAAGTACGCTCTTCTTTTATTCTACAACTTCATGAGAAGAAATTTAAAACATGCATAAAACGCACACTATGTAAGCGTAAGCAGAGCATATTATAAGTTGGAAGATTATGTCGTTGATAAACGTGCTCCATTGTCTTTTTATATTTCTACAGGACTATGTAATATCAAACTTGGTTTGAAATGAGTGTCCATGAAGTTTCTTGCCCATTCTTCTCCATGAGATCTACGATTTTGGAATGGGAAGCTACAGTCCATTCACAGTTGTAATGCCTGTGGCTGGACTGTATGTAACTTATTTTTGACTATGCAAAAGTGCCTGTCACGGGTCTTTGTGAAATAAATGCTTTGAGAAACTTATCCAATGAGTCTACTTTCTTTTAAACTCGTGTAGTTCTCGCCAATTTAGTGCCCTCCGTATCGTTAGAGTCTTCGAGAAAAATATTCAGAGCAGTAGAACAATATTCGATAGCAAGTGAACCATATTGTTATCGTTAATAAACAGATAATAAAGCGGCCAGTTGCCGGCCGGCTTCCGTACGCGCTTACAATCACGTCCACCACAGCAGACTCATGCTTTAATTTTTATGCAAAAACATAAATAGTAAGAAAATAAACACGTCTAGATTTTATCAAAATCCTGCTTGAGACACGACTTATTTTTATGATAAAATCTTTGTCTGTGACACGCGAATCACGAGTTCAGGATACGGTCCGCAAAAAAATTACAATAAATGACTCGTCTCTCCAGATGTCATAAACTTTAAAGATTAAAGAAGAATAAAAAATAAAGATGTTTTGGATACATTTTGGATATTTTAAATGTTGGTAAAAGAACGCCACATTCAGTTCATTCGAGTTATTTAAGTTCTTTACGAGCCGACCGGTCACAATGAATTGGTAATGCCGCGAGCAGTCATTGCCCGACCGAACAATATAAATCAATCGAAATGATTCGCGCATTGTTGGCTTCATACGTAATTTGTACTGCTACTGGCACGATAGGTACTCGTAAGCTTTAGAAAGTTTCAACTGGCTTTAACACTATGTTCTTACCTATCTGAAATCATAGGATCTATGTAATACTGAGAGGTAGTTAAACTTTGGTAGCTACAAAGATAAGGTCATTTTTGGGTCTCGTAGATGTCTCGAAAACAAATATCTTCACAACTTGGCTTAAAAATAACTTAACCGTTAGAATATTAGCCTAGGGAAGTAGTGGCTTCCAAACATATTTAAGCCGGTCGTTGTCCTCAAGAGTTTAAAGCCAAGTTGGCTTCGTAAAAATAAATAAGAATAAAAGATTTGGCCAAAACTTTGCTCATTCCAATCCTTACGCAAGTAAAATATTGACTAACACCAACGTGTGGTTTTGTGTGTCGTACGGATTAAGCCGAAAAGGTTTAATAAATAACTTTTGGGTTTCCCCGAAAGCACAAACACATCTCTAAAATAATATTTGATCCTAAGGAAACCAACTGAAAATAATTCTGAGAAATCATACAAGAACCATTTATACAAAGACAGTCCATTGAAACATAGATTTAAATCTACCAAATAAACATACGCGTGCCTAAACTTAATTATAGCTTCCGCAGTTCAGACTTTTACGATGTTTTGACTTATCTATTCATTTACTGATTATGTTTTATGATCAATAGCAATAAATTAAGTAGTGAATCACATATCAAAATCTCATTTAGCACCTCTCAATATAATTTATGACAAAAATGTAACTGGTTTTTGATATAAAGAGAAACGATTCTGATTTTTAGAGCTTATTTCAAATCACTTTATCGGCACTTTTGTGAGTTAACTGTAAAGGAATCTATTAATAAATATTTCATATAAAATAATATCAACCATGAACCAAATATTAATAATGACCGTAACATGGCGTAACAAATTATAACATTAGTATCGAAAATCCGCATATCACTGTTGTAGGTTTATAAAATTATATTAGACTTATAAAACAACTCTTAAATAGGAGCAAGATTTAAATCTCACTTACGCTATACAGGGTAGAAAAAATGTATACTTACATGATACCTAAAAAAAATTTGAAGCCTCCTTTCAAGGTCTTTCTTAGACATCTTTACTGCTGAACAAAGTGTTTCTGAAAGCTCTGAAAGGCAGTTTTAAAAAAAAAATGGTACATCTGTAAATGGGTCACCCTATATAATTGTTTATTTTTCTTACGGCCGCTTTCTATATTCAATCCCAATCCCTAATTTTCTGGTCGAGATTGATATTTGAATCCATTTTCTACTTTTAGTATTTCAATAACCGATCGATGGATCGTTATGCCGATCTTTTTTTTCAATCCATCTTTGGGAGGGCGGATCGGATTTTTAGGTTGGTATTTGTATGAAAGTGACAGTTATGCATTTTCAATAACCGATCTCTAATTTTGACAAATCAATTTTGAACGTTATCGATCTTTATTTGCGATCCTCAAATTTTGACCGTTAGAAGTGGACTTAAAAGAGCTAGCTCATGAATTTTTACTCTTTTAATCAAAACCGCAGACTGCCTGCAGAATATTAAACACAATATTATGACCTATGAAGAAACCGCCTGAATGTGACACTTCACTGGAATTTATTTTAATGGCTGTTTTTGTTTCTAGGTCTGTAAAACAATGAATATGGTTCCTGATTTGAACTTGCTGCACGTAATATGTTTCGCACTGTTATTCGATCTGTGTGTGCGCACGCATGCGGAATTATTCACAGCAATAGCAGAAGTAGAACATTTGCTGGAAACACACAAAAGGATAATAGATGACTTAGATTTTTATATTGAAAAGGAAGAGAAAAGGCTTTCGAACATAAAGAGGTAAGAATTAAATGAGACCCGGTTTCTGATTTGGGAGTTTGAAGTTGAGAACTTGTCAAATTCTACTTTAGCAGAATACTTACAGAGAGCTAAGGAGATTGCTTTGAAATTCAAAGTTTTATGCCAAACAGAGTTTGATAAGTTCTTCAAATTCTCAAGTCAGAAACCTAGTATGTCAGAATAATGCATGATCTGGATTTAAGAGCGGCCAACCCGTCATACTTTTCATACAAACGCTCGTACGTGATTATGCTGTTGTAACACATCTATCTTCGATTTTTTTTAACTGATAGGTATCTTGTGCACTATATGTATCTAGGTTTCTATCAAAGCAAAAAATAAAAATTTGGAGAAACAAATTCAGTATAAGCCTCCAAAAATCTGCTATTTTGCATGTATTTTACCAAAACTTTGACGTTCATAACGCACTCATAAATTGTAAAAGTAAAAAAAAACTCTTCTTACTCTTGAACATGTAATGGAGATTCTAAATGACAAATATTTCTTTCACAAACTACAAGTTTGAGCCTTATTCAAAAACACGTATTTCCTGGAACAAGTTTATGAAATTTTCGAACACTATTTTTCGTTCATTATTGTCGCGTTAGGCGGTATGAGGTGCGCGGGAGACGATTCGTGCGGGGTCGGAGCCCTCTGAGACGGGGGAGTTGAAAAAACATCACCGCTGTGGCTCCGGATGAAACAACAAGCCTTTCGACTATGCTCGCGTTGACTATAGACGGACCGGGAAGGGCCCTCTTAACAGTAACTTTTTATCCTCATTTGCAGGCATTTGAATCTCTACAAAAAGGAACATGAAAGAGCGATGGAAGATATTCCCAATTATTTGGGTAATCCAATCAACGCTTTCACCCTTATTAAAAGACTGACGACAGATCTTGATCATATTGAAGATAGTATTAAGATTGGAACAGGTAACTTAATACTTATTATACTATTTTTCTTTTTTGTTGAGCTATGGAATTAGGCACTCATAAACTAGGAATATCTATGTACAGACTATTGAATCAGACAAAACATAAGGGTCTTATTTCACCAAAATATTGTATCCCTATGCGAAAACCAAGTCTGACACGAAACGAAAATTTAAATTATAATTACTGGCACAGATCGTGTTAATAAACTTTATTTGCGGCTTCATTGATTTGATCTGGTTCAATTAGATGATGTGCGACAAGTTTTATTGGGATAAATCTTCATTCACACCTAATTAACACGCCAAGTTTTATTTCTTTGGGACGACCGCTTATTCATCTCATCTACCTAGCCTTTTCCCAACTATGTTGGGGTCGGCTTCCAGTCGAACCAATACCAGTATTTTACATGGAGTGACTGCCTATCTGACCTCTACAACCCAGATGGTACTGGGTAATACGATACCCCTTGGTAAAAATGGTTGTCAGACTTTTTGGGCCACTGACTACCTAACGACTGTCAAAGATCTACAAATGACACCCGGGACCAACGGCTTAACGTGCTTTCCGAGGCACGGAGGAAACTCGGTATGTAATGGGTGGTCACCCATTTACAGACCAACCTAGGCAAGCACGGCTTAACCTAAAGATAGATCCGAGCGGCTGTTTATTATTTAGCCACGAGCTCCTCGGCACGACCGCTTATTCATTTTTGCATTAATCTGTTATGATATTGGAATTTCTAAGTTGTCATGTTTTTAATTTTCCTGGGAGGTATTAACAAAGACTAGGAAAAGCATAATGTACATAAAGGTTTTAATCAACGCCACACGGCCATAAAAAAAAGATAATAGACAATTTATGCTGTGGATTTGTTTTATCATATGAAACAATAGCATTCTCGCGATCACGAGAATTGAGCTAAGTATTCATCATCATTAAAGTTGATTAAGGTTGAATTTTACACCCAAAGCAATATCAACAGTGTCACAACACAATAATGCTTGAATTATGTTTTGCCCGTGATCTGGGAACTTTGGAAATATGAAAACTTAATGAGGTGTTTATTATTTCCCACCAAACATAACGAAGGTGACAGAAACTGTCAGCATTAATAAGTTTTCTTACGAAAAATAGCAATAATGTTTTGACATGATTGTAATAGCCCAGTTGCTGCACATGTTGCGAAAAGTCCTCTTTGTTATCATGATTTTTAGTGTTTAACGTCGATTTCAGATTACATAAAGAATATAACAATGAACCACGCAGACGTGAAATATCCTGCCCTGGAAGACTTGACTGGGGCGGCACAGGCTCTTACCAGACTTCAGGACACCTACCATCTGGATGTGAAGGACCTCTCTGAAGGATTGCTCAACGGTGTTGCTTATAGGTGAGGCAGAACAGCTTATTTTACCACAAAATCGTTAACAAGACAATAAAAATTAAAAAAAATCTTTTTTGCAAAAAATAAATTCGACTTCAAAAACACAGAAAAGTGCAAAATAACTTTAGCTTCAGAAGTCGGTGACTTTTGTTTGCTTGATTTACCTTTTTTGTCACCGACTGCCACCATGCCCAAATTTGAGGGTTGCCCTTAATTTTACTGGGATTCCATCATCTGATCCTGACTTATACCTTCCATCATCAGCTCAGCAACATGAGATGATGATTACCAGGCACGAATATCTGAAATGCGCTAGAGAGTATGTGGAAAACATTGTATGTGCCTATAAAATTTGTGGGTTGCCCTCGATTTCCCTGGGATTCCATCATCAGATTCTGATTTGGTGACAATGGGACTACCTCAGGAGTATAGGCTTTCGAATAAAAAAAGAATTATGAAAATCGGTCTACAATTGGCGGACAAATCGGTATAGTTCACCGATATAAAAATTTGTCCGCCAATTGTAGACCAATTTTCATAAGTCTTTGTACAATTTACATGAAAAAAAAATACATGCAGTCGAACATAAACTCCTCCTTTTTTTTCAAGTCGGTTAAGAATTGTCATAGGAGTTTTGGTGAAACGTCAGTGAACCGTGAAGTAATAGGCTTATCCCCAATGAAATGGAACTTAACATACCTCACTGTTGAAATGTGGCAGGCGTGATGTTATGTTATGATGTTGTGTAAACAATGAACATCCAAGCGATTGCAGCTATCGCGACAGATTTGCTGTCTATTATTGAAGAGTTCCATTGCAAATCTCCGAAGATCAGCATCAGATCTTCACCAAATTTAAATGGAACCACCGCGGAATAATATGCTTCCAAACAAAAAAAGTATTATCAAAATCGGTTCACAATTAGCGAAGATATCGCTGAACACAAACAAAAAAAAAAAAATCAGTTGACTTAATAACCTCCTCTTTTTGGAAGTCGGTTAAAAATCATATTAGAGAAATAAATAAGTTCTCATTTCATAACGGAATCTGGACGAGAGTGGTGAATAATGATGGTCTTAGTCCCACCAGTGGAAATTTTATAGACCGGTAATATTAGAGAAGTTTTTGCATATTTATAGGTCAACTAAGGTTACATATTATGATAAGAAGTAAAGTACCTACTTCCTTCCCGATGTAGTTTATATCAGTAGAATTCTTTGTTTTTTATATGACGACGACACGATATAAATAAAAGAAATATAATACCATGCGATCTTACACGGGTTAATTACCGTATTTTATCTTATAAAAATCGTGTCATTCGCTAAATGCCTAACTATCTACATTGTTGTTTGTTTCGCTATCGTTATTATACGATGCGCTAAGTGTAAGCAAATTCTACAGTTATGTCTTGATCACCGTGAACCATGATATTAGCGCTTTAGCACTAACTCGTGTACCGGTACATTCAATGTTTGTGTGATTGAGGATAATTTGTTTGCATAATCACTTACATCATGTTAATAGTTTAGCGTGTTTTTATGTACGGTTGCTAGCTAACAGTTTAGAATTTGTGTATGTTTACATTTTATCATCCTCATCATTACCATCAGCATTTTTTTGCCCTTGACGCAATTTATTTGTCGTCGGCGTAGCAAGTCCTCATCTTCCATATTACTCTATTAGATCATCTTCCCCTATCTAGCCATATCATTTTTCACTCTATGTTAATATTTATTAACCATTGTCAGACCGATTACAACAGCAAATAAATCTTACTTCTTACTACTATTATAAATGCGCAAAATTGAGGACGTATAGATGTTTGGTCCTCTTTCACTCAAAAACAGTTTTGAACGGATTTGGGTGAAGTTAGGCACACAGATACTTTATGTGTTAATACACACATAGGATATTTTTAATACCGGTAGTACGATCCCGTGGGATAATTACCGATCTCGTCGCAGGCGAAGCCTCAGGCATAAGCTAGTTATGTCATAATTGCAATCAATGTATGTCATCTATAAATAATAGGATTAACATGACAACAACCTACCTTATACAAATATGTACTACAGTATATGCGACAATAAGCGTGAAACATTTATTTTGTAATGAGTACTTACCTATTACAATAAGAGTGTTTACTCGAGTATTATTTTTACTAAAGCAAGTTTAACATGGAGCGCGAACTCACAAAACGTCAGAAGTCCGCACTTGGGGTCTGCCAACGAGCTATGGAGCGAAGTATACTGGGTGTCAAACTTACGGACCGCATCAGAAACTCCATACTTCGCTCCAAAACTCAAATAGCTGATGCTGGCCTTACAGCTGCTAGGTTGAAGTGGAACTGGGCTGGTCACGTCTGCCGCATGTCGGAGGAAAAATTACCACTCAGTGGATACCAAACAGCAGGAAATGACAACGTGGCAGGCCCAGAAGGAGATGGCGGGATGAGCTGGACTGTTTCGCAAAGGATTGGCCTACAATCGCACTAGACCGCGAAATGTGGAAGGACGGAAGGGAGGCCTTTGCCCTGCAGTGGGACAATATAGGCTTATAATATAATAATAATAAGTTTAACATAAATGTTTTATACACACGAATTTTTCCGAATACAATAAATGGTGGAAACCGCAACAAAATCGGTTGCGCACTTTAGAAGAATAACGCGGTCATATAAAAAGACTCGACGACTTTAATTTAAAATATGAATAGATTATATGTTTTATGTTCTTTCCAGTTCTCCAATGAGCGCAAGCGACTGTTATGAGCTTGGGCGCGCATTGTACAACGAGAAAGATTTTACAAACGCGCGTGCATGGATGGTACAGGCACTACGAAAGTTGAAAGAAGAAAATATTTCCTACTCATTCAGTGAGGCTGATATTCTGGAGTATATCAGTTTCTCCTATTATTTGCTGGGTAAGTGTGGTTTATTATTATTAATACTGTCCACTGTGTGTATCTATCAGCCTGTCGTATCTATCCTTCTTGATCTTACTACTCCTACCCCACGAAAAGAATCGACAGCATGACCCGTCGTTAAGCCAATCAGACACAGCTTTCACCAACTTCCACGAGTAAAATTCTCCTACTTATTATATAAATCAAAACTACTGTTATAATTTTTGTAATAGAAAACATTAGTACTTACGCATACTACTAATATACAGGCTGATTCAATAACTTTTTTTATAATTTTTTCCAGGCGACACAAGAAGCGCTCTAGAATGGACCCAAAAGCTGCTAGCCGTGGACCCCAAGCACTCGCGCGCTAAAGGCAATGTGCCACATTATCAGAAGAGCATCGCTGAAGAAGAACAGAGGCTGAGGAAGGAACGTCGTGGGGTATGTATGAGATCACTTTTGTGTCCATTTATATATCGCAGAGGTTTTAAAAAAAAAAGGACTTCTCTTATAGTTCTTACTAGTTATTATAAATGCGAAAGTTTCTCAAGATGCATGGATGTTTACTCTTTCACGCTAAAACTACTAAACGGATTTGGATGAAATTTTGCACACAGATAGTTTATTATTATTTATAGGATACTTTTTATCCTGGTATTACGATTCCGTGGGATAATGACGGAACTCAAGCTGGCATAATTTTTATTTAACCTTGATGACGGCTTAATGCCAATAGATTTTTAGTCACTTTATGTTAAATTCTATCACAATGCAGTGTGTACACGTGGTTTACGATAGTCCCAGCGACAAGGCCACCTTGTGTTCATCTATGAGTGCGTAGTTAATGAATCATATCCATGTATACAGTGGGCTCTCAGGCTAAGAATAGATCCCTCACAATGTTCCTATACTGTGTTTGTCCTCGGCGAACAAAAGTACCTCGTCTGCGCACACCCTAAGTCAATCATCTACTCTGTGACGACTAAAAAAAGTCTAGCAAAAAACATAAACATTATGATTAATGAACAACTTATTTTTTTACTCTTTTCTAACAGAATATTTGGTGTAAAGGTCAATAACTTAGTCGGAATTATGTAAATTATTCAATATGAGGTACATAATGATTTGAATATCAACGATAAAGTAATATATTAATATTACTTTATCGTTTACTTAACACCTCTGTTTTTCAACTCCGAAAGAACTAGAATTTAAGCAAAGCCATAGAACTAATCGAATATAATAACGGACAACTTAAACCATTTTTCCTTAAAGATAAAAATACCTCGCACAAACCGAAAAAACATGTCGCATTATTATGTTATTGAAACACATTCCTATAAATTAACATTTAAATTAGTCCATAACATTTTATTGGTTGCTTCACAGGATCTTGGCGCAGAGAAGGCAGAAGAAAAACCGGTTCAATTGACGGACTACGCTAAGGAGAGAAAAGTGTACGAGTCGCTTTGTCGCGGCGAAGTGGACATACCTCTCGCTATCTCAACGAAGTAAATATATTTTAAGTACTATTATACTATAGCCAAACTAAACGCCAAGATTCGTGACTGTCGCGGTCATAGAAAGTGCGAGTGGGACGGTGAATATTTATTTAAACTTCATGTACAAGAGTGGTACATAGTCGGACTTAATGCCACAAGGCATTCTCTACCAGTCGACCTTTGGGTCAAATTGGACAGCATTGTGATAGAATAAAAAAAAAATAATAAGAAAAATACCATTTTGTTAACATAAATTAATAGACATAAATAGGTACATACTAATACACATATATACAGTAAAATTAAATAAACTAATATATATTATATTACATGCAAATTGTCCTAAATACGAGAAACCTCATAATAATTACTATGACTACTAATATCTAGCTTGTGAGCAATTTAGTCTGATCTTAAATAGTACTTCCGAAAACCAATTTTGCTTTTTGCTTAATATTCAGTGTGCGATTAAAATTATATTAAGCGTAGTGTCATCTCGCACCCTTGTTTTAAAATAACGACTGCCAAGAACGCTGGCGTATACTAGATAGCTCGCTTTTGTAGGCAGCACGCAGCTTTTGTCGTAGAAAAGGATCAGAGATATAAACAGCAATCCAGAAATAATGGAGATTGAAATTATTACCATATGGAGTAATTGTTGTTAATAATGTATTATTGCCTCGGGAGGAGCTCGTGGCTAAATAATAACAGCCGCTCGGGTCGATCTTTAGGTTAAGCCGTGCTTGCCTAGGTTGGTCTGTGGATGGCTGACCACCCATTACATACCGAGTTTCCTCCGTGCCTCGGAAAGCAGTTAAGCCGTTGATCCCGGCAGTCATTTGTAGATCTTTGACAGTCGTAAGGTAGTCAGTGGTACTAAAGTCTGACAACCAGTCTTACCAAGGGGTAGCGTATTACCCAGTACTAACTGGGTTGTGGAGGTCAGATAGGCAGTCGCTCCATGTAAAATACTGGTATTCAGCTGCATCCGGTTAGACTGGAAGCCGACCCCAATATAGTTGGGAAAAGGCTAGGCAGATGATGATGAATGTATTATTGACTCACCTTTTCTAATATTTGGGGTTAAAGTATGAAATTTCCGATTTGTATGGACGATTTCGTGAAAAGTGATATTTCCATACTAACATTTTTTTACTTTTCTTGAAAAATTCTGATCCTATTATGATGCAATTGGAAACTATAGTGAAAGTGAAAAAAGCTGCGCTGTACTGCGTATTTAAATTTTTCAAAACACAGTCTGTGACAAAAATATATCTACTTGAAATAGTAAAACCTGAAACAGGTGTTTTGAACTTTTGACACACTATCCTATGAGGTAATACGCAACTACTAGTACGGTTTTTAAACTCTAAAAGGTACGTAATTTAACAATTAATCCAATAAAATGGAATTAGGAATAAATACACACATAATAACACACATTACACACATTTAATACACATCAAAGTTACAAACAGAACAAAATGTGATAAAAAAACGGCAATTTCATAGTTTAAGACCTATTATCAGTGTCTTTAAAAAGTGACGTTTTGAAAATCCATACTTTTAAAAGCGTTTTGGAATATTAACCGATTGCCTTTGTTTTTATTTTAACCAGTCTGAGTCTTACAACATCAACCCTACCTATGTGCTTAAGATCCGATTACTTAGCTAAAACCATGTCACCATCATATATCGTTGAAGACATTTACGCACTCCATCTTTAAACCTAAAATATCTTACACTTATTTCAGTATAAACTCATGAAGGGTTTTTTATTCATAAGTTTTATAATAACTATTCCACTGCAAGGAATAGCCTATCTTTTTTTCCACTCCTCTAGACCTTGAGCTTAAAGGTTTTCATACTTAAAATGTTCCTCTTTTCTGCAGTAGCGAAGGGTCAATTTTTGTAAGAGGTAAGCTGGAGTATATATATATATATGATTATATTATTTGTCCGTGCTATTTTTCAAAGAGAAGCCGGTAGGAATCGAGTTATAAGGAACCTTCGCCACTGTATTCTGTATTGTAATTACTTACATAACAAAATATAAAAACAGAAGTAAAACAAATACGGCAGGCTACGGCTTTTTATTCGGCTCTGAATACGTTATATGTAGTATTAGTTAGAGCATTAATAATAACTTTATTAACATAGCATGCACCTATGATTGCCATTAACAAACTCTGCTTACAATGAATGGATTTCATTTGAAGGGCGATTGTGCGATAAGTACCTGTTGACAAGGTAGGTACTGGAGCATGGCACGAATTTGGCTCAAGGTCAGCAAAAATCCGTATGTTAATTTTTTCAAAGCCGTTTTAATGAGACCGACTAATATAGAAATGCCATTTACACGTCCTTGTTTCCAATTGATGTTATTTCCATTTAAACAATAACTAACTTAAAAATAGTGGTTTAAGTGTATTTTAAAATGACTAGAGCTGTTGAAAGTCTTTTTTTTAGTTGTAGCTGAACTGAACTTCAGGTAATTAAGTTATTTTTCCAAAAAACACGTCTTTTCACATGTTTGGAAGCTAAATTGTGAACGCCGGATAAGTTTTAGTACAGACGCCAGCACATCATGCTACCCGAAACTGTCAAATTTTACCAATCAACCTTAAACATAATGCTTTAGCGATAAAGTTGAAAATCCATTAAAGAAATTTGACAGCTTGCTGTGCTGGTGTTTGAACATAATTACTTTCTTTCTAGCTTTTCGTATCAGGGAAGATGTGACTCTTCCCATAGATACTGCGATTATGTATTGGACTGTCAAGTTTTTAGATTAGTATTATGGTAATATCGTCTCATTAGTTTTATATCGCCTTTGGCAGAAATTCACGTTATAGTAACAAAGTGGAGTTAATAAAATTATCATAAAAACCTAATTCTATTCTGATGTAACTGTATATGGTATAGTCATCTTCCCACGCATACAGTTATCACAGGTTAGAATGGACCGCTTTAAACAAAATAACTGGGTAAAGACACCATATACCTTGATTACATTTAATTTAAACAAGCTGTTACCCGCAACCTTCGTTGGCGTGAAATTATTATAACAAAATATTAATTCCATTTTTAATCGAATTTTACTACCAATTTCAAGGGTTTTAATTTTTTTGCACGGAACCCTAATTCTTATTCTAAAGTAACTTTAGTTACTCCTTATGACATCAGCTATCTGCCAGTAAAAGTCCCCTCAAAATCGGTCCAGCCGTTTCGGAAATGAGCCGGAACAAACAGATAGACAGACAGACAAAAATTGAAAAAAAAAGTGTGTTTTTGTTATAAGTACCGTATATACTTTCATGTGCATTCAGTAAAAACCTGTTATTTTGGTATTACAAACAAACACTTCAATTAATTTTATTTGTTTAGATGTGTTATGTTACACACCGTGAACCTCTACCTTACACTTCATAAAAAGCAACGTGATATTCTGTTCTGTTACGAACTTTGAATATATGTTGTGATCAAATAATTTTACTTATTTTATTTTATTTTACTTTTCACGCGGTAGAGGAATTCAATTGGTACTCCCCTGTTTTGATGAGTCAAATTAATACATTTACATTTTAGCAATTTATTACCTTGGTGAGGGGACTGTTTGAGAGCCCATGTATACCACGTTATGTTCTTTATAAATTAAAACTTTTAAAAATTAGACCTTGGCCCATTTTTATTATTTGCTATTTCTTCAGGTTGACATGTCGTTACCTCACGGAGAACCATCCGTTCCTTCGGTTGGCGCCTATCAAGATGGAAATGATGTACCTCAACCCTGACGTAGTGGTATACTACGATGTGATCAGTGATGGAGAGATTGAGATGGTGAAGAAAATGGCCAGGCCACGGGTGAGTGGAACTAATATTACTCATTTAAAAAAATAAAAAAAGAATTATAATAGCAGGAAGTCCTTTTTGGGTATCGTTTATGAGTCACATTTGTATGTCATCGTCCTCACAAATGCCTAACCCTGACATTTACAGCACCTAAGTTTTAATTGAATCGCTCGATTAGTAGGCTTTTTGTCGTTTTTAACTCAAATTCACCTCGATCAAGGTTTTACATGTGTGTAAAAGGCCTGTATGGGTTGGGTGGTGCGACAATTTTTTTTTTAGGTTTTCGTATCTGGTTATATAGTTCCGGAAATTATATTTAATCATAAGGAACACGAAAAAAAAAATCTCATTCGAACCTACTTTTAGCCCTCTACCATCGATGTATGTCACCGTAAAATTGTAAAAACTTTTCAAAAAATAACTAACTGAATACTTTAAAATTTGTGAACAGTTCAAACGCGCCGTCGTCCACGACCCCAAGACCGGTGAGCTGGTCCCCGCCCACTACCGCATCAGCAAGTCCTCGTGGCTGCGAGACACGGAGGCTGAGGCCATCGCACGCATCTCTCGCAGAGTGTCCCACATGACCGGCCTCAGTATGGACTCCGCCGAAGAGCTGCAGGTCGTCAACTACGGGATAGGAGGGCACTATGAACCGCATTTTGACTTTGCCAGAGTAAGTAAATTATCATCAGCAGTACCTTTGTACTCAAAAAACTCATCATGCTGTTTTCTACTGTGTACATAAATAAATCACGGAAAGACAGGCCTTTCCAATCGCACGCCATATAACTCGACCCATGACTACTCTTAACATAATACAATTTTTCGTTATGCAGCATGTTTCAGAAAAATGTGGTCAAATGCAAGGGTGTGATACAGATATGACCACACCGTTCTAACACACGCTATACATACCATAAATATAGAACGGCATTATTATATACTTAGCTAGGGTAAATCAATGATTATTGTCATCTCTGATAGATATAGGTCTTTTCAGTCTCATGAAATCATAAATCATATTTATTTCTGTAAATTGGTTTAAAAAACTCTTTTACATGTCAACATGTTATGTTTTAAAACTAGGTGGGGCCGGTGTTTCGTACCTGACTTCTCTGAGAAGAAACATCCGAAACAAACTCAGAGGTCACCGTCTCTTTTAAAGTCCAGACATTGCTCAAGTCATATAAGGACCATGTAGATTCATGCAATGTTAACTCGATCCATGGCTACTCTCATCCAGTTGCTACATCTGTGAAGTTTCACCAATTTAATTGACCTTACATGGAAAGCCTAATTAAGGTCTTTACACAATACACAGACTTGACGCTGACTGCACTCCGACTCGTTACCGTAAAGCATTGAGTGAGTGAACGTAGAGAAAGATGGAATGAAATAGAAGTACGCTGTTGGATTTTCAACTCTACAGGCTGTGCCGAGGGTTGGAGTTTCTTTCTGATTTTTCTGCGTAGGAAACGACAACCCGAACCGTGTACCGACCGTGGTTTTTCGACGTTTTATTAGTGCCCATTTAAGGCTTTTTGTTGAAAATCTAACGACGCCTTTTAATTAGATATTATTTTAGGTGCGACCTGGTGTTAGTTAAAACAAACATGTTATGTTCTTTAAATGTAATATTTGCTTTTCTTTACAGAAACGGGAGAATGCATTCACCAAGCATGGTGGCAACAGAATTGCTACAGTGCTCTTCTATGTTAGTATTCAAACTCAAATAATAAACAGTTGTATGAACAAATTAATTTATTCTTTACAACGCCAGAACATCATAATACATATATCTGTACCCTACATAAACAAGCAGTTGTTAATTAACAACTTGGGAGGGTTTGGAGACATTCATTCGGAAATAATCTGGACAAAAACTTGTACTATTTACACTCACACAATTTTGTTATGCAATAAAGTATGTTATATCAATAGTTAGATGATCTAAATAAACTGCTTGTGACATGCAACAAAAACAATAACAAAAATTGCACAAAAAAAAATAATGAAAAAACAAACCTCAAACTGTCAGTCAGAAAACAATATCTTATTTCAATACAAAAAGCTATTTAAAGCAGAAAGTTTTTTTTAAAAATATGTTAAATAAATTCTTAACTTTCTTGAGAACTAAAATATTTAAAATACAAAATGAATCTTAGATAAACAATACAGACACGCGTCTTCCTTTTCTAATCTCTATTCAAACATAATACAAAAATTTTTATTTCATGGATTTATTTCGTCCCAGATGTCGGACGTAGCTCAAGGTGGCGCCACGGTGTTCACGGAGCTGGGCCTGAGCGTGTTCCCTGTGAAGCGCGCCGCCGCCTTCTGGCTCAACCTGCACCCCTCCGGCGAAGGGGACCTCGCCACCCGCCATGCTGCCTGCCCAGTGCTGCAGGGATCTAAGTGGGGTTAGTAAACACGTCACAGTAGCATTTTATGAACACGTTGATCATTATAATTCATCAACATCAGCCTACCGCAGTCCGCTACTGAACGTGGGCCTCTCCACTGTATGTCAGGTTTAAAGGTTAAAAAAAAAACAACGTCGCTCCTTCGAAGTGCATACAAGAGCCCGTCCTGCATGCTAGGAACCAATTGAAGTTACAAGATCAGCGCAGGAACTGCTTCAGTCAGCTTCTCTGTTAAAAAACACGATATGTTAGAATTTTCATCTATGTCTGGCCATAATATCTAGTAAGGAGAATAAATTCTTAATTTTTTCGCAACAACCTTGTATAAATAAGTAATATTTCTGCTTACAACATTCCAGTATGCAACAAGTGGCTCCATCAAGGCGGCCAAGAGTTGCTGAAACCCTGCAACCTGGAGTACCAAGAAGAGGACATGATTCGCCAGATCCCGCTTCCAGTGCCCAAGACACACAGGTAGAATAACCGGTCTATATTGATGAATAAACTGTTCAATCAGTACTGATTAGTGCAAATGTAGTGATCCGATTAGTGCGGCAAATGCTGTTTTTGATAAATGTGAAGTAAGTATTTGTGTGACCAACGATATAAGGAGTATTTGCAGCTATAAACGTGTATGTATTTTATGTGGATAGTGAGATGCGCTGACTGACTTCTAGTCTTATTATGTGCGTATGTCCTAGCTAAAGGGTGAGAACAGAAGAGAACAAAAGTTAATGCTCACATGCTGCGTTTTTTTATAATATTTTATCGATATCGTTGGTTAAATCTCAAAATCAATCCCAATACTAGTGATTCGGTAATCCATTCCTATTAATTCGTTATTTAACTTTAGTAACCGAGACTTTTTCATCATACATACTTCCTAGTTATCAATTGTGGCATTTGCTTTTTTAGTTAATTGAGTACAAGATGATATAATAGCCATTGTAGTATTTAGTATGTATAACCGTGTTGTGTCATGATAAATGAACCAGTTATTATTTTAATCTTGCTTACAAATATACATCTAATCAAATGAATTAAATAGAAGCTTCAGAGATGCCGTTTGTCTGTTAAACTAATGTAATAATTTATTACCGAGTGTAGTTATAAACTTAAGAATAGTTTATTTAAATACATAGCATTTGTTAATATTATGTTGATTTATATACAAAAATAATTATATTAAAAGTAAAATGTTTATTTTTTAATTAATATTTATGTACAACTAATATTATGTTTATGAAAACCAGTCATTTAAATTAGTTTTAAGTAACAAAAGATACAAATTATGTACAATCTCATGAAATGCATTTATTCAAAGTTTTAAACATATCTAATGTTAGTATCGACTAAATTGCTTTACTAGATAATTAACTAAAACATTATGCTTAAATTAAGTTGGCTCTAATTAAGAAATGTTTTTAAAATCGATTATTTGTAAACAACCATTGTTTTCCAGTTTTTAATTATACAATTTTAATTGATACATGGGTTTTAATAATAATTATTATTATAGCTAGCCCATATTGCCCCACTGCTGGGCTAAGGCTTCCATCCATTCCTTCCAAAGGTCACGATTCTGTGCTACTTCTTTCCAATAATAATGTCCAATTAAGTTATGGCGTGTCTAAAAACACTAGTGGTCTTTCGAATCGAAGTTGAATTAAGAGCTGTTAATAGCTTTATTCTTCGGTTGCGACTTTCATTATCTGGACATAAAGATTTCTTTAATCAGCTCAAGCTATTCAAAGTTTATAATATAAGTGTTCGAAAGTAAAATATATTCAAAATAAAAAGAACAACAAACTATAAGTTTGAAAACTACTTTTGTAAATGAGCGTCCCATAATATGTATTTATGTGTAAAGCGACCGAAAGCATTCGAATGTACAGTGCAATAAATAATAGATCAAGTACAATCAAATAAATTTAACGCTGTCTGGTGCTGGTCATCTTCTTTCTTGATTCGCTGTGAGGAGAGCAATTTAAGACAACAAAAACGTTACATATAGAATTATACGTATACTGTACATAACATTCCTGTTGTTTATACATTACCCTAAAGCTTCTGGTCTCTGGCTTCTCATTCGTCGGATTCCGGTCTCTGGCTCCTGATTGGTTGGTTCCTGCGGCGCCGGCGACGCTCGTTAGAGTATTTCAGAACAAACAAAGTAAGTACATGCATGGTGAACTTTAGCATTGCACACTACTGTGTTTGCTATGAAACACTCTTTTTGTCTTCGATTGGTTTGGGTTTCTTCAATCTTCTTTTTGGTTTCCTGTCTTTCTAGAACTGTCTGACATGTAGGTTACTTTTAATTAGGTTTGCTTTTTTTTTGTGTGTATGTTCAGCGATATCTTCGCCAATTGTAAACTGATTTTGATGATTCTTTTTTTGTTTGGAAGAATATTAGTACGCGGTGGTCCCATTTAAATTTGGTGAAGATCTGATGCTGATCTTCGGAGATTTGCAATGGAACTCTTCAATAATAGACAGCAAATCTGTCCCGATGGTTGCAAGCGCTTGGATGTTCATTGTTACACAACATCATAATATAACATCACGCCTGATTGCTCTGAGATGTGTAGTCTACAGTACACCCACATTTCAACAGTAAGATATGTTAAGTTCTATTTCATTGGGGATAAGCTTATTACCATGACATGTATTGTTAACGGTTTACTAATGTTTCACCAAAACTGCTTTGACAATTTTTAACCGACTTAAAAAAAAGGAGAAGTTCCTATGTTCGACCGTATGTATTTTTTTTCATCTACCTATGTTCACCGATTTCTCCGCCAATTGTAGACCGATTTCCATAATTCTTTTTTTATTCGAAAGCCTATACTCCTGAGGTAGTCCCATTGTCACCAAATCAGAATCTGATGATGGAATCCCAGGGAAATCGAGGGCAACCCTCAAATTTTAAAGCCACTCACAATGTTTTTCACATACTCCCTAACGCAATTCAGATATTTCTGCCTGGTTATCATCATCTCATGTTGCTGAGCTGATGATGGAAGTTATAAGTCAGGATAAGATGATAGAAAATCCCAGTAAAATTAAGGGCAACACTCTTTTATGGTCATTGTTTGAAACAGTATATTTTCCATGTGGTCCCATGGTCATCAGGTCAGGATCTAATGATGGGATCCTGGAGAAACCGAGGGGACTCTCCAAATTTTATATTATCGATATCTTCGACATTTGTCCGAATCTATTTCGACGATTTTTTTTAATTTGAAAAAATATTATTCCGCGGTGGTCCCGTTTAAATTAGGTGAAGCTGATCTTCGGAGTTATAAAATGGAACTCTTCAATAGTCTCTAGACAGGAAATCTGTCGTGATTGTTACAATCGCTTGGATGTTTATTGTTTACACAATATCATAACAAAACATAACGGCTTTATGCTCTGAGGGGTACGCAGATGCGTATAGTGCACCCAGATTGCGACAGTTAGGTATATTAACTTCCATTTTTTTTATGATAAGCCTATTACCATGAAATGTATTGTTGACAATGTAAAATAAATGTATAGTAAATATTTGTATTGGATATTACAACTAAAAATGGAAATAAAAAAAAACTTTTTTTCAGAAGTCGGTGACAAAAAAATTAAATCAAACAAACAAAAGTCACCGACTTCTGAAGCTAAAGTTATTTTTCACTTTTCTATGTTTTTGAAGTCAGTTTTATTTTTTGCAAATTTTTTTTTTTTTTCTAACATTATTTATTGAAACTCTGAGTTTGTTTCGATGTTTCTTCTCAGACTAGGCGAATAGCAAACACCATTGTTAATGTGTAAAAGTGTTTATCTTTGTAAAAACCAACTTACAAAATAACACACTTATCGAGCAGCGCAAAATAATGTTAACTCCTAGTTTACCTACATAAAATACTGGAAAGCAGTTTGTAGAACCAGTTTGTGTTAACTTTGATGATATACAATATCATTAAGAGACAATGTTAATTGAAGTTTTTAAACTATCATGGTCACTAACACTATCATTAACACTAGAAACGGGACATTTACCTTGTTTACTAATTGCTTTGAGCTCCCGATATTTCGACGCTGTTGCAAGCACCATGATCACGGATAAACTGAAGTTATTGCGGGTGGGTGTTTATGAGCAGACAAATCGGTCTACCCTCTTTCTTGTTCGTGTTCGGGAACTCGAAAACAATCAGTAAACATGGTAAATATACCGTTTCTAGTGTTAATAATAATGTTAATAGACTTTTGTTGTTGACCTACTTAATATTTCTATAACTCTTCTTCTTTTCCAATCTGAAAATTCTTAGTTAAGTATTTATTTAATTTTATGGCAGTTTAACAGGATATCTACACCAGTGGCGAAGGTTCCATACAACTCGATTCCTACTGGCTTCCTTTTGAAAAATAGCACAGTCAGTATTCTATAGACAAATAATATAATCACATTAAAGATATGTACTTCGGCTTACCTTTTACAAAAGTTGACCCTTCACTACTGATCTACACACTATTTTTCAAAGATATGGGCAAGGTTCTTGAACGGTAGAAGTAGGCGTCAATACAAAAATTTCTTCTCGGTTTTTAGAATACCTACAACATTAGCAAAATGTAAGTAAAGTCATAGTAAGTAGTCTTCAAATAGCTCCAGTCTACATGGCGTTAACCTTCGGCGTTCCATTTCATTGTCACAGTATAATGGCTCTTTGTTTTAAGGTCAATAGTGTAGTGATTGGAAAATGGGTTCTCGGGTTGCTTCCGCGGATTCCGCATTCACGGAAACGTTAATGTTTCCTCCCGAGTTCTCAATACCGCGCCGATTGATTATGGAACTTATGGGTTGGTGGACTTGCTTATCTATGTCTTAACGATGGCATCATATTATGCAAACTATTTATAGTCGTTGGACCATGAATAGCCGAAAGCTAATATTCAGTTTCTTGTCTCAGAGTTACTATCTTTAAGCCTTTTTCCAATCGGTATAGGATTTCTTTTTTCTCTTTTTACATAGCCAGCAACTTCAATACATAAATCATTGATAACAGCTACATTTAATTCGTAATACGTTCAAAATACAACTAAATAAAAAATCTGAAAAAATTAATATCATGATTACATAACTGTATCTCAAAACATTATTATGCGAAGACAAACTTGAATCTACCTTACTTATGCCTCGCTGGTATCAGGGCAAAACGAAAACTCATCATCATCTGCCTAGCCTTTTCCCAACTATGTTGAGGTCGACTAAAACAAAAATAACTATACCTATCCGGCCTTTATAAACTAATCAAATGACAGGTTCCTCACAAATGGTTGATCGGATTCTTAAATTTAGTTAATGTTTGTACAACGTTAGGCATATGATGGGATCAAATATCGAAGAAAGCTACTGCTTGTGTACTTTAGGTGTAACACATAAGCTTAAGGTAAGATCTCGCAAACAATGGACTTGCCATGTTATCTATCCAATTCCCTACTAGACTGGCAGAGAATGCCAAAAGCATTAAGTGCGCTTTAGTACCTTTTGTGCTAAAAGTTTATACAAATAAAGGTTACTTAAAAAGTAATTGACACAACACCGACTAAGTAGGTAGTCATTGAATAAAATGATAAACAATGCTAACTAATTGGATGTCTTGAGTTCTAAGTGTGATGCAAAAGTTCAATACAACTAGATCACTGAGGTTCGCTCGTTAGTACGAGTATTAGATATTATTTCGCCTAATACCCGCGGTAATTTTTAGTTGTAGTTTCTTTTTTAACTAAGTACCTACTCTCTAAATTATGTAGTCGATGATTTTGGTGCACGGTAAAACTCTAATGAGTTTATGTTGGCACCAACTTAAAATGTATAAAATGTACGTGTACTATTGAATAAATAAATAAATAAATAATAATAAATCGAATAATGTAAGGAAAAAGAAGCTCAACACAAATTATTATCTATCTTACCAATCATTTTACTAAGTTTCGATTCGAATCGTAAATCATGTTCTGGTCCAGTCTTACTTGATCAATAAAAACCAACTGACTGGTTCATAGCTCAAATATCGAACAGCTGACTCTAGTAAACGTTCAAGTTTGGTCGTAGTGTCGGCTTTAGAGGATTTGTTCGAAAAGTTTAGAAGTTTATTCTACTTCTAGCTGGCTTCACATGAACCGGAATGTCCGTCTAACAAAGTACGCCATAGCTCTCGGTGTTTAATACAGTTTTGGCTAGACTGAACTATTTTTTTTTTCATAAATGTTTGGAAATTCGATCACTTTGTAGCAGGCTGGCCTTAATATTTTGAACGTTGGTTAATTATTATTCCACCTGGCAAACGTTATTAACATTGAGTAAAGAAAAAAAACTAAGTGTCAGACTTACCACTCTTTTAGACCATCAGGTTCGTCCACTTCCAAATATTATTTGTTCAGGTCGTTTGGTTTTCTCTATTCCATCTTTCAACAAAGAAAATAACTCAAATAAATGAATGTCCAGGAAACTCTTTAAAGATTCGATTGGAAATCCTTAAATCCTCATTGCGACAAGAAGAAAAAGCACTTCCAATTCTGTTTTACAATTTCCTTTCAAAGAAGATCACTCACCTATTCCGAAGTCTATACATTCGTTGCATAGTTCTTCACAGGCCGAGTAATTGATACAGAATTAAGATCCTATGCAAGTGGATCTTAATGAAGTCTGAAGAATAAATTGAGCTGATTTTAATTGATCAAATTGCCAATTATGATTTTAATTTTTTGGGATGATACCGATTAATATGTACATGGTTAACAATACACTTTCGAATCAGCCAAGTGCTGGCAACAAACTGATGGCTTGTGGAGTTGGTCGCCGATGGCTAACGATGAAACCGGAGCTGTGGACTGTAAACATCCACTGACTGGAATCCTCGCAGGCTGTTGTCGCGCCGCCGACGCTCGCGCTCAAACCTCCATAACATACAAATGTTATATGGCTCATAAAGATAACTGCTTGACCACCGGGGATGTCTCGTGACAGGCACATGACCTTTTAATTTGTCTAGCGGCCATTAGATTAGATAAAATAAATACTTATAGTAATTATAAAACTAATGAGACAATAATAGATCCTGCACACGTTTTTATGAGTGACCACTTTCAATCACTGGACCTTAATTTTGAATCTTTTAGTACCTAGTTAGGTTAGATTACTATTGCACAATATGTCGTCGAACCTGGACGCTTTGCGGGAGTTCAGAGGTTTATTTTGCGATAAAGCTACGTTGCTAGAAATCAGACCTTTTAAGTGATCCGGTAACTTGAGATAGAATACCTCAACCTCACCCCACCTAAAAGTGCCTCTGTGAGGAATTTATATTAAATGTTCTGACTGAAATAAACAACGTCTTGAAGGTTTCCCTGAAAAGGTCAGGTGCTCGTAGTGCTCACGTTTGAACACAAGTTTATACCATACTCGCTCTTGCCCGCAGCGTCGCCCGCGTTAATATAGCCTTCTCGGGGATAATGCAGCTTCCCATTAGTGAAAGAATTTTCGTAATCCGATCAGGAGTTCCAAAGATTACCACCATCCAAACTTACAAACTTGACCTCTTTTTAATATTAGTATAGAGCAAAACTTTAACTTTAAAAGCCGAGCTTGCATTTCAAAATGAGTTGAAGAATTTTGAATTTTTCTTGAATTTTTTAGTTTCTGCCCGCGGCTTGGCCCTCTTAAACTACTTTTTTTTACACAATATTTTTATTTTATAAATATTATATGTTGTTCTGTTGTATAAGCTATATCAGTGTAAAGTTTCATTAAAATCCTTTCTGTAGTTTTTGCGTGAAAGAATAACAAATATTCATCCATCCTCACAAAACTGTCGCATTTGTTGTATTTACTTGTATAAGAAGAAGACATCGTTTTAGATTTAATCATGATAAATGATATTTATTTTGCGAATAAATTTTTACAAACACACGTCACACGTCATCACGTCACGTCACGTCATCTTTTTTAAAAACTCGATGAGTCCGGTGTTTCGTACATTCTGAGAAGAAACAGCCGAAACAAACTCAGAGCTCATAGTCTCTTTTAAAGTCTAGACTAAAATCTTGGTCGTTGGCACACATGACCAAAATTGGGTTGCGAGACGTAATTGAGTACTCGTGTTGATTGGTGAGAAGGATCTTCTGAACATAAAGACTACCAACCTGAAAGAGTAAGGACGAAGAGGGTAAACTTAGAGTGAATATTCCAAGAGTGCGTGTATGATCAAATCTCTAAGAAATATGTACCGAAAAATACTCCAATCAACTCCCGGGGCCAATTTTAATAAAATCTAAAATGATATATTAAACAAGAGAGCGACTTCGAGAGTTTATTAATAAATACATATTATTTTGGCTAACGAGGGTTAAAGTTAAACGGCGAGATGCACCCAATGAATGTCAGCGATTAAAATTATCTCATGGCCTTTAAAATGGTAAGACAGCTCAACCTTACGATGAGGGTCTTCCCACGCCATATGTGACCATCCCTTGAATATTGCTTGTGCATGATTTGGCAGCAATTTACGGGTAATCGCGTATCCTACAATTAGTTTGTACAGGGTCAAGCTAAGTTAGCTAGCGAAACTACGCATACGTGATGGGTCGATCTAATGAAGACAATGAAAATAAATCAATTTCTGGCTTATTATATTATTTCAAGTAACTACAGCGGATTACGGAGTCCTCGGCTGCCGGATGCCTGTAGTATATTTACTAGAATTTAATTGACCTTGTAACAGCTACCTGTAATATATTTTTTAAATCTTTATTATAAAGCCAAGATTTTAGGGTATCCTTAGCGTTATTTACGCAGTTGACTGTACCGGTCAGTTTAACGCCCATGTTACCAATTTGTCACAGACAGTGCCTTTATGTCGTAGCAGTAAGGTCGGTTTTCGTCTCCGGTCAAACCTTCGGTGACAATGACGTGACGGTTTGTGTAAATAAAATTGTGTTGATATCAAATAATAATGTTGTTGGCACGCGCTTCAGATGTTTGCCAACACAGGAATCCTCAGAATGATTAAACAGGATGGGGTCTGCGTGAAAACTTGTTGTTTCTTTTTCACATGTTTGTAGACATATTGGAATGTCAGGCGACCTGTTGACATAATATTTTCTCTGAAAAATGCTTGTTGACGCCATAGCTGCGAGGAACCGATTTGCTTTTCTGTAGCGTTGTGTTCTTTTAAGAATCTCGAGTAACTCGGATACTTGTGTGTAAAGTTGCTAGTAAAAGTGGGAACGTAATTTAATTTATAAAAATAATTAAATTTAGTATTTAGCAGGTCGTCTTGCTGACAGATCTAGATGGTAGGTTTATTGCAGCAGCTTTGGTAGGTACCAAAGCCATTACACCTAAATCGGTGGTTAGGTGCAGATCGAATATAGATACAAAATTAAATACAGGAATTGAAAGGAAATAGTATGCTAATGTTCTTCAGCAGGTAACACCAAGCGACACCTAAATAAAGGGTGTAAATAGACCCTTAACGAAGCCGAAAGGCACTTGTTCTCACCGTCATTGCAATCACTCTTTTGTTCTGGACCATACCTGGGAACCTTCTAGTTACGGAGATATTGGAGGTCAAAGTTGCAACTTTTTAAGGTAACTTTACTTTAAATACCTCCATGACCCGTTTACTATTCAATACATCCATCAGCACAATGTTTTAAATGCGTTACTGCTACTAAACATGATTTTTCACCCCAAAAAAAAGTCATTTAGCAGCAATATTTTTTTCGTAGTGTTACTTAGTTTGATGTATGCTTGGTTGATGGCTTCGGAAGGGACCGTTTACACCTTGTATAAATACGCTGGTGGCAGCTAGGTGCTGAAAGCGGAAATTCCAACAGTGCGCTTTAATTTATACTAAGAGCAAATGGGGATTAGTGAGGTTTTACCAACTGTTTTCAATCCATTGCTAATAAAATCGAACTGGGCGGCAACTAATCTCATTTTTTATGCTTTGACGAAAAGTTGTGTCTGAATTAGACCGGCTTCTATCCTTCTAGCTCCTAGAAAACTTAAGATTCGGTATTTACGGTAATCAATTTACCGTAAATACCGAATCTTAAGTTTTCTAGGATTAGGCCGTCCACGTAATAGTGGTATGGAAATCGATATGGAGAGCGTTTTGCCAATACTGTGGAACAAGGTCGTACCCAGGAATTTCGCTAAGGGGCTTATCATGCAAGCGGATTGCGAGCGTCCTCAAAATGGAGCAGGCGCGTAACGAATACCTTACGGGCACGCAGCGAATTCGTTGCGGGTAATGGATCTTCCCAAATTCTTCGATGCTTTCGTTTTCGTCTCCGGCGTTATCGAAGTAACAAAGCCAACAGCAGTGTTTCCTCGTCGGAATCCATTTTGTTACTAAGTGTATTGTACGTCGTTAACTCGCTACAAACACGCGACGAAAACGTTGCGTATTTGCCACGCGTCCGCGACGTCCTCACTGTGCAGCCGTAGCGTGTTCGCGACGCATTAGCTGCGCGCCCGGCCCGCCCCGCAGCCGTTCGCAAACCGCTAGTATGATAAGGCCCTAAACCAGAATAAAAAGACAGATGGGGAAGAGGGGCTCAACACTATACATGGAAGCACGACGCAGAGTCATCAAAGCTAGATCAGTGACACTCCGAGGTTTCTGAGGGGTTTGGATCAGAATAAAAGCTAGTTTGACTGCCTCGTTAGATTAGTGGTCGCAAGCGCGACTGCTGAGTATGAGGTCCTGGGCTCGATTCCCGGGTCGGGTAAGTTGTTGTAGAGTTTTTCCATCAGGGATTTCTCAGTAGCAGCCACGGAGGCTGAATTTGTGTCCGGTTGATGGCAATAGGCTCGCCCCCTATTACAGGGGACTTAAACATAAATGGCGAAATGTGGGTATATTATTAGCTACACCTTTCCAGAACCTTTCCGGGATTACAGGCGTGATGTTATGTTATTATGAACCAGAATAAAAGTGATCTTCATTCAGGATAAATTATGTCATCTACTGATCTACTTCTTTTCAGCAATGTCTAAGTTACTCCTTATAAAAATTGTAAAGCAATCACTCCGGTAAGCAACATTTTGCTTATGCGCAGTGCGCTAACTTAGGGACAGGAAACTTTTATCAGCGCCGTAGATGACAAGTTAATTTGAGTTCCGTTGAAGTTTTATAATGTGAAGGTGTATAGAGATACTTTTTGAGAAACTGTCGTTTTGTCGACACTCTTTTATTGATCTCTATTACCTTACCGTTAACGTGGCTTAGAGGCTGCCCAACTTAAATAGGACTGGGCAGGACATGTCTGTCGCATGCGGAACGAGCTGTGGGCCTGTAAAGCTCAGGATTGGTGCCCTGAAACAGTGACACGGGATCGCGGCAGATCACGAAGGAGATGAGGGGACGAACTGGATTCTTGCGAATTGGAAAGAAGTAGCAAAGAAACGTAACCGTTGGAAGGAATGCAGGGAGGCCTTTGCCTAGCATTGAGACAATACGGGCTAGTTGTAATAATAATTAACTTACCGTGCCTCATCTTGCTGCTGTTACTTGTTTTGCCTTGCTTGAATAGGGACCAGTCATCCATGGTGTCAGAGAACTTGCCAGCTTCCCACACGATAATTATGTTTATTAATGAACTATCTTTAGCAGTTTAGCTCGATTTTCGTCTCATCAGATGGTATTTTTCAATCTTTTACTGACCCTACTGTGTTCTTAGGCCATCGTTCTATGGGGTGGTGGTGCTCCTTCGCCGAGAGCATTCGGCTGGGATGTAACAATCCAAGATTTTATTTTGTACAGAAACAAGTAAGTCTGAACTGTTACATTACATCGCGGTGAGGGAACACCTTAAGAGCCTCGTGTGTCATAAGTTCATAACTTTTATCAGCTTGTACGCTAGTTTCAGTAATTGAGTATCACAAAGGAGAATCCAAACACATATATTCAGCGAACCTTTATTGTTTTCAAGATGATATTACATCGAAAATAAAACATCTATACATTTTGGCTTTAGCTTGTTAAAATACTTATCGAGACAAAACATTTAAAGTTTAAAATTCCACTACCCATTTATAACATTTAAGTATATTTTTAAAATACATAAAGTAAATACTGATCAAACATTTAACACATAATAACATTTATTTTCTACGTAACTATCAGGTAACACAACATTTATCTTGGAACAAATACGATTAATGATTATATACGTCGTTAGACCATGATATTAGAAAGTAGAATTGCCAAGGTTGCAGAAGGTAAAAACAAATCAAAAGTCCTGTCTCGCAACGTTACCCTGTATATATCTCACAACAACATCCGTTATATACTCATTCTCTTTAAAAATAATATCGTACCTATAGTAAGATAAAGAGGATCAAAAATATAAATCTTCAAATATCGAGATTCTTTAAGTAGACAATATTGATCTTTAGCAGAAATGTAATAAATCAGACTCATAAGTTTATCAGGAATGTGCACAGCTTATATCTAAGGGATAACAGCTAAGAGTGTTAAACACTAATACATCATTCTAGGGGTTGGGGCTCCTACATCAAAAATCTGTTCCTACTTACAACAGAAATACATTTAGTACACCAAACACTCAAAAACAGTAATTATTTTAAGATATCGAGCCACATTCGAGAAACGTACCGCGAGCTGACTTGATGAATATTGTGCCGTTATTTTATAATACATATAACTTACTAATTAATAATAATTATCCTTAATTTTAAATACAATTAATAATTGTCAAATATAACATGACTAAATTTGTAAACTTGTAATGGCAAGTGATAAAAACAGCCTGGTTGCAAGAATATCACAATAATGTGACATGGGTAAATTTTAAAAATTAAGTACAATAATTGGTGTATAACAAAATATAGAGATTAGGGCACAAGTAACCTCCTTTTTGATAAAAAAATAAATAAATTATAAAAAGTCCCGGTAGTTGGTCTAATGAAGTCGGAAGACTTCAATAACCGATAGAGAGTGGGACTATTTGGTTTTAGATCTCATAGTTGCGGAATTTATTGATGACCTCAGAGGGAGGCTCCTGGTTGCCGGTTCCCCAGCGGCCCCAGAGAGCGGCGCCGCCCTCGGAAGCTCGGCGAGCGGCCGGGTTCGAGGGGCCGAGGCTCGAGGGGCCCGAAGCGCGGCCGCACTCGCCCTCCAGCATGCGATCCTTGGTGTTTGGCTTGGTCCAGTGCATGGACTGCTGCACGTGGTCCTTCATGCCGAGCCACTGCTTGTAGCCCATGGCGATGCCGCTTTGGCGCCACTTGTCGTACAGAGCGCGCTTAGACGGATCGCATAGCGTCTCCTTCGCCTCCTGGTAAAAGAAACACGTTTGTTTATAAGTCGAGCGGATCTTGCCGGGTTCCGTGCCTCGGGGAGTATGTTAAACCGATGGTACCAGCTGTCATTTGTAGAGCAGGGTCAAACCTAAGTCTGACAACCAGTCTCAAGTAGTGAAGGTCAAATAGGCTTGATGTAAATTACTGGTATTCAGCTGCATCCGGTTAAAATGGAAACCCCAAATGGGTATGCAGATGATGATTTATTGTGACCAAGTCGTGAGGAAAGTTTGGAGTATCTTTGAATTTAAATAGCTATAATTAAGAGAGGGCAAAACCCCATAAGAACCAAAAAACGGAATGGACGGATTATGTTATAGATACCTATGTATGGAAAAAAAAAGTCTTACTGCGCTAACCCCAGATTAATGGAAACAAGAACAGGAGGATGGTGATGAGAGAACCGTGATACAATAGAGAGTAAAACGTTATCTTCGGTGATGAAAATAATTCACCTTTATTAGTCAAGTATAAAATAAACAATTTCTTGTCATGTGAAGAAGTAAATTACATCAGTCGAGTGGTCTCGCGATAAACAATGTTTTTATTATTCAATGCGACAAACTCCGATCGGCGTCGTAAATTGTAACAATACCGCTATTGCGGTTATGCGCCGCGATACCCACCGCGAACGGTATTAATGTCAGTATATCAATATCTAGATCACGTATGAATGGGAGACCTATTTCCAATAAGTACCATGCCATACTATATTCATTTATGATCATCATTTTCCTGCCTGTCCCGTCTACTTAGGGCCGGCGCAACACGTTTTCTTTTTCCATTCTCCACTGTCAAACGTCACGGCATCATACTCCTTTAATTTGTGATATATATCATATTTATTTTTTACTATATATTTTATTTATTTTGCTGATATTGTCCCACTTCTGGGCAAAGGCTTCCCCCATAGCCTTTCACTCTTCTCTGCGTGCTGTTTTCTCAAGCCAATCTCTCGCAAACGCCTCTAAGTCGTCACTCCAGCGTTTTCTAGGCGTCCCTTGGCGACGAAGCCCGTCTTCTGGCACCCACTGAGTGGCGACTCTGGCCCATCAGTCCTGATGCATTCTACTGACATGGCCCGCCAAATCCAAATTCTGATAATAGTTTTTTTATTGCATAAAGATTCAAGGTTAGCCCGGTAGCCCCCCAAAAGACTCTGGAGAAATGGGGATCAGCCTTGGAAAGAGCGGTACTCAAGATCAGTAGAGAGAAGGCCGAGTACATGCATTGTAAATTTGTTGTTAGCAACGCCCGACATGCCATGTACCTACCTACAAGATACGGCGCTCAAAACTGTCGAGAGCTTTATGAACCTAGGCAGTTTGCTGGCGAATGACGGCACTATTGATGCAGACGTCGCGCATCGCAAAAATACTGGATGGAGAGCTAACAGCAGTGCTTTGCGATCCAAGATTGCCGATACGGGTCAACGCAAAGTGTAGAAAACCGCAATAAGACCTGCAATAACGTAAGAAGCGGAACGCTGCCCGCTCAAGAAATAACAATCCGACAAACTACTCGTCGCCGAAATGAGATTGCTGAAATGGTCTGCCGGAGTCACCCTTTTACACAAAGTGCCAAACATTTACATCAGAGGAACTTTCAAAGTAAGACCGACACAGGATACATTAGCAGAAACACGATTACGATGGTATGGTCTGGCCATGACATGAGGCCGGTAGATCACATGACCAAGAAAGTCGAAACATCACGGAAGACCCCGACTTATATGGATGTCCGTAGTTATGAAAGACTTAATAAATAGCAATATTGACCCAATGACGACCCAGAAAAGACATCTTTGGAGAAGAATGATTAGAAGAGCCGACCCCAAATAAAGATGGGATAAGGCCAGAAGAAGAAGTAAGAGTCGAGGAACATTAAGCAGCACACCCTGTGTAGACCGAAATTTAAAAAAAAGCAATAAGAAGAGCATTTTCTAGAATCCGATACTTCTCACTGGATAAAATCTCATGGTCTAGAAGTCCTTCCCACTACTCGTCACTATTATCATTGAGAAATATGCTGAATCAGGAAGATCATCTTAGAATCTGGTCAATCGACTTCTGTCGGGGACCGACAAAATAAAAGGCCAAGTGGAGATATGTGAAAAGCCCTCGTTTCATGAAAATAACGCTCTGTCATTTCTAGTCTACCCCTCGTGAAAATTGGCCGGCGATATTAGGATGAAATGTCTCAAATAAAAAGGTATCGTATTTATTTTATTATTAAGTAGTATCGTGCACATACGCGATACTATCAGACCACTGTCGTCGAATCGTATGTCGGGTACGGATCTGGTGGACCGGACCATGTCTGGTCAAGTAGGTACTTTAGGGAGTGCCCATAACTACTTCTCGACGCGTAATCGGCTTCAGTACGTCGGAAAGACCCGATTTCACGTCGATTAGGGTGATCATTTCCTTGAGCGCAAACAATTTGAAATTTTTATAAACCATTCATGACGTACACCCGAAAGCAAAACCCGTCGGCAAAAATGTAAATTTTCGATCGCGATGAATTTACAAAAATCCTCACGACCTTAGCGCCAACAATTTCTCAAGCGCCTTCTAGTTTATAAACCGGACCTGATAAGAAATCCCGTCGGCAAAAATGACAAACTTCGATAGGGATGAATTTAAGAAAAAACCTCACGGACTAGATCGCCAACAGTTTCTCATCTCATCATCTCAGCGACAAAAATGACAAATAAATGTCAATCGCGATGAATTTTCAAAACCTCGTTTCAGATTTTTATGGAGTTATTCCGGTTGAGAGATGGAGGCCTATACCTAAAAGTTGGTGAATTCAGGCTGTGGATGATGATGACGATGAATTCCGATCGGAGCACGATACTAACAATGCACCACGAGTATTTTATTTTAAAAGAATAACGAATTTGCGTCGAGATCCAATAGTTACAACTCTCCAGAATAATAAACACTGGATCTACTTTTTGCGGGTTAACTGACTTGTAAAGGGCATGAACCTAACCATTAGTAAATGTTTTTAATCTTGCCTAAATCAAGAGAAGGTTTGGGGAAAATACAACTGTTCCATTAAAAACAAAGTAAGGAGGCACTTAAAGTATACGTCTATCAATTAAAGTCTTAACAAACTTAAACATCAAACTTGATAAGCCAGAACTTCCCGATTCATGTTGCCCTAATAAATATCCATGTAAAACTTTTAGCCTAAAGGAGTTGAAAAACATTTTAAGCAGTTTTCAAAAAACAAGAAGTTAAAATACTTAACTAAATAATAAATTAAGTATAGTCTTTAAACTTTGTTTAAGACAGATTCCTTTAAAGACTTTAACAATCAAATTATATCAGGTATTGTTGTTATTACTGATAGCTAATTATGCAAGTACCTACGTGGGTAATTAAATGGATATTCAGGGTATGTTACAATTTAAAATCAAAACCAAGCTAAATTGTGATTTATCAAACAGTCAATACATCCTTGCATTTTCCGTTTGTACAAAAGACTTGTTCCGTTCATAAAAAGAAAGCCTTTAATTTTTTTCTTACCTTCAGTTGCTGAAACTTGGCTTCAGCTTCCTTGTCCCCATCGTTCTTATCAGGGTGGTGCTGCAGAGCCAGCACCTTGTACTCAGCAGTAATCTGCTCAACCTGCAATAAAAGCATTTAATTATTAGCATCATAACATTTGTTTTCAAACAATTGCTAGGCAAGCACGTTTAAATTAACATTTAGATTCTCATTAAATCTTGTTGATTCATTATTATCACTTGGTAGAACGAAGTTCGTTCGCAACGTAATATAACGGGGAACTGGAAAACCCAAACACAAAGCATTGAGTCAACAAAAGTTGTGTTTCCCCCAATGCGGAATTACACCTTTTGCCTAATTAAAACTTTTGCAAACATATACATTCGTACATAAAAGCTGTATTTTTTATCAGATGTAGGTCAACTCTCAGGGCCCTCGGCAAAATAAGGTCATCGAGCAGTACAGCAATCAATAAACTAGGCACTAGGAATCCGAAATCAGAGTACAACTGTTATTGTATGTAATTTGAGTCAAAATATTAATATTATTTAAGTACTTACGCTTGAATTCTCGTCACAGCCCAGCAAGCCGTAGAAATCGTCGTCGGGGTTCCTTTGATAATTTAGTATTTCATCTACGCCAGTCATTTTCACGACCCTCCCGCACAAGACCGAAGCAGATACTAAATCGGAGGTAGCGCTGCGCTGTACAGTTACTAACCCGAGTTCGTTAGTCGATTCGCGCGAATCGATTTACTTCATACCAATGTATTTAGGTGATTATTTATTCAATGGCGTTACTATTTTACTTTACTATTTTCTTTGTTTAAAAATATAGAAGTTCAGTAACAGTTTGAAACGTTATCTAGACTTGATTTATTTTCCAAGACATGAAAAAAATGGACATTGTGTATTGTCCCCGTTCTGACCTATGGTGCACAGACTTGGTCTTTGACTAACGTCCAAAAGTCCAAACTCAAGGTTTCCCAACGAGCGATGGAGCGCAGCATACTGAATGTAAAAATAACTGACCGGATAAGGAACACCACACTGCGCTCCAGAACGCAAATTGGCGACGTATCTTATAAAGCTGCCAGACTAAAATGGGACTGTCTACCGGCACAGCTGTGGGCCCGAATATCGCAAGACTGGAGCCCTGAAACAGCTAGACGGGGTCGCGGTAGACCGAAGAGAAGATGGCGGGACGTCTTGGATGGCTTTCTAGCGAATTGGCGAGAAGAAGCACACCATCTTGAGAAGTGGAAGGGATGGGGGGAGGCCTTTGCTCAAGAGTGGGATGGGACAACACGGGCTAAAAAAAATAAATGAAAAACTAGTAAATAGCTTTAGGAAGGCAAAGCAAGATCTCAACTCTAATGATGATACCGTATTATTATTTCTAAATAGGTTGTGTTGCTTTCTAAGATCGTTGAACTATCCCCGAGTAGTCCCCGTCCATTGACAGTATTTTTTTTTTCTTAGCCTGTACTGGGCCAGGCCTACCCTTTCTCCTTCCAAACCTCTCTCTCTTGTGCAATATCTGGCCATGTTTGTTGACAGTATTACGCCCATGAAATCATTGAAAGAAGATAGGGTACCCCAAGATGGTATCGTGGGCCCGAATGGCGGTCTTGCTTACAAAGATAAATAATGATCTATTAAATGTCAAATTCAGAACATTGTAACGGAATAACTATAATGTTTCACGTTAAGAAGTCGTATACTCGAATGTTCTGTTCTTTTAATTTAGTGCTTACAAAGTCTGTGAGATTTTACGAGGGTTTTTCAGGTCAACCAGGAAACCCAAAACAAAATTGGATTTATTACTGGAACATAAATATTTGTTAAATAACTTAGTATTACCATAATAAATAGGCAACGTAAATTGCGCCTGCCAAGATAATAATAGCATAGACTCTTGAATAAAATATTGATGCTCACATTTTGCTTTTGTTCTTACTTAACATCCTGAGGTATCAGGAAGGTACCATTCCTTGTTGAGAACCGTGGGGTCACATAACAAGATTGTAATTAATCAATCTACTCTCTTTATTGCAGTTATTGGCAGACAATAGGTAAAATGTACCATAACATCTGGTTCTCTTCATTGCCCAGCCAGTCGCCCGCACCATTCGATTTGATTGTTATAGTCAAGTTTCAAGCTAAATATTCGACTACAAAGAAAGAGATAATGAGTTATTTCTGCACGCACTACTCATCTCGCATACAAAAAATAAAACACGATCAAAACTTTTTAATCACAACAAGCTATTTACACAAAAACAAATCTGAGATCGTTTGAGTTATTTTCGTTATGATTACTCAGTGTTTCCATTAGGTCCGTAAGGAATAAATAAATACAGTCGGAGAAAATAATTAGATAGGACGAAATGTTTTAGATAAAAAAAACGACTCAATCATCGATGATCATTGCGATGCATATTGCTTTCTATTTTTGCTACATTATAGTAAACTCGCCCTGAATTCCCTTCTCCACAATTCCCACCCCCAGGCTATCTACGCTTCAATCTACATTTTATTTGTTATCCATGTATCGGTGATGGAAGATAAACAAGTAAAACGTTATAGTACAGTCAATCCCACTGCTCCCCGCGCTGCGCGTCTAGTTCGGAGCTCGGATCGATGCATTCAGGTGGATAAACTGCGCAGACATAAAATCACTACATTGCACCAGCCAGTCAGTGGCTGCATTGAAAGTGGGAGAGCAGAGATTGTAATATGAAATATCTGTGGGTACATCTGTTATGTAGTAGACACTGCGTCATAACTCCCGAAGTATTAATAAATTGTCGTTCGCACGTAAATTAACTGACTTTTATATCTCTGTCATCAATATTTTTGAACTGGCCATGCGACGTTAGTTAGGAAAATTTTGTAAGACCCAAAATAAAATAAAAAAAAATGTTTATGATAAATTTTCCAGAGCGTAGGTACGGCGGACTTTTGTTAGAGCCTCATTAGAGACCTCTTATGGAAAAACCAAATATCTGTTATTCACCGAAAAATTAGACCCGGGTTTTAGTCTTCCCTTCCATTAACATTCCAGATTTAAAATAGCTTTTAAAAATAATAACGGTAATTAAAACTATAATTTCATGACACGATCAAGTATTTTTTTTCCCATCCCGCCACCTCCTTGGCTAGCATGACTGTTTCGCAGAAGGAGGTGACGGCTTCCCATTCCCTCTCGCTCCGGACCATGGCTTGAACCAGGGAGGACACGGCGGTACTCCGCCCAAGCGGAGCAGACCTCCACGGTGTGCTCCACCGTGTCCTCCATACGATTCTCACAATGGAAACACCCGGACAGACGGTCAAGTGTTTATCCTAAAGATAAAACCAAATTAAATAATATTCACATCATTATAAGCTCTAATTAAATTAGTTGTAAACAAACGTTATCTTAGACAATAGGCAACAAGGCAACTGCGTAGTTATGTAGTGTATGTTATGTACCTACACTGACCGCAGTTGTAAATAAAATCCAAATATCTATTACGTAGGTATATATCTATGGTCGAACTTGACATAATAAGACAGGTAATACACATTATGAATAAGGATACCATATTGATTTATCTTTGTTGGGTCCATTGACGTCGGCTATGATTTTTTTTCCAGGGTCTGGTACGACACAATTCCACATGAACTTTGTTAACCTTTTGACCGCCAGAGCATAAAAGCACGCGCGTGCCCTCGATGCCAAGCCATAGTTTCACCTACCATTTTGTCACATATTCGTGGCGTTCAGGGCACGCGCTTGCTTGTCACGTATATGTGACTATGGCGGCCAAAGGTTAAGGCCAAATGGGACAAAAACAAAACAGGAAACCTCTGCTTTTCACACCAACTTTTATGCCAACCGTAACAGTAGTAAAGAGTAACGCAAGTGAAGAAAGTAATATACGCGAAACATTTGGAGTCTAACAGGGGTCAATCATGGGGCCGTATTAGTTTTCCAAAAACCAAAATATTGCAAACACCACTGATGAAATTACTTTTCTGGCAAATGCCAAAGACCCTAAAGCGGTTAGTAATCTACTTTCCGCAACTTAACTTGGTAAATGTAAGATGAAAAATTACATAAATTATTCTCCCACCAAAATTTTAACCTTTGGCTAACAACGTTGCTTTGAGGCCAAAATATAAACAGGTCACAGTTGCCCTTAGTACGAGTATGATGCTTAATGAATTCGCCCCAGTTTATAGACTTCAGTATATTATCCCACACGCTGTTGAAGGCCTATTGCGTAAAGTGGACCCAATAACGTTAAGCAGAAATAGGATGGCCCACTATATCTGGCTTTACGAGCATTCAGGAAGAGCAACAACATCATGTAGGTACATACGTACTATTTACTACGTTCACATGACTAATCCCACAGGTAACTAACAGATTTACGGCCGTCTATTTATATTTTCTTGTTTCAGACAACGGACTTTGATATTGATGTTTCTATCGTTTAACGAATAAGATATAATATAGCGCGTTTTTCTCGTCTATTCAATGACTTGAATGTTAAAATCTTTGTGTAATGTCTCGTGGTTATGTGAGGCTACTTAGCAATTTGTGGCTACTGTATGCAAATGACCAGACAACGACCTGATATTAAAATAAATATATAAGTATCTAAGTAATTACTTATCATACGTGCAAAATATACATGCTATCCATTGAAATGTACGCGCCAGTGTAATCGTGAAGGCTGACGACATTGCATATTCCGTGCATGCTCTAGACATTGGCGTCCAACGCGCTTTTGCATCAAAAATAGCTACTGAAGACGCGCTAAACGTAAGTTTACGCGGCTGAGCGGCCGCCGCGGCCGTGTGCCCCGCTCCATACACATTTAATAAAGATCACAAATCGAAGTGCTGAATAAAAGTGTAGTTTTGTGAGTTATCGGGACTAAATCACTAGTTATATTATGTTTGGGAGGGGCAGCCATCGGTAGGCGCTGTCAACGAACTATTCGCTCGAAGATCTTCCATCTTTGGCAGCGGAAGTAGCGGCGGATGTCCCGGCAATGGGTGAGCGGTGGAATATGAATGCTTAACAACAATGCTCGCATCTTCGTTCCCATATTTTCTATGCGATCCGTGTCTCTGCCGAAAGTTTGTCAACCTTTATTTTTTGTTTGTATTCGTTTATAGCTCTATAGGTAGATTTATAAAATCCTTTTGCCCTTGTAACCCCCGCTTAATGTTTCACTTCAGATTGTAAATTGAATTTATAAGTAAGACTTGACAAGGGTATAGGCGGAGCTTTGTGGTCAATTGTCTTAACTAAATGTGTGTTGTTTTATCAAACATCGGGCGATATTGTGAAGAAAAATCAAAAGTATATACTATTTACGATTCTCTTCACAGAGTGACTACCTCGAATAAAACATTATAACTCAACACACACACTTGTGTTTTGTAAAATTATATTCGCGATGATTTTTTTCTTTATACAATTTATGACATGTGTTACGACTCCAAAAAAGGTTGGAGTGGGTCTGTTGAAGTGCGGGGTCCCGGGTTCGCACTGTTCGCAGCCTCTCTACCCTCTGAAGTGGCTGGTTACTCATTATGCGTCATTTATATGTCTTTATTCTGTCTCTCTATGCTTCCTGATAATTTAGAATTTCTTTTTGTACCCTTACCTAGTTCTTTACCCTCTAGGTCTCTTCTCTCTATACTAAGTATACTTAACCCTGCTAGTAGTATCACTTCTGTTTTATTACCTACAAACTATAAATTGAATTCTGTAGTTGATGTTCGGATACCTGTTAGTAATAAAACTAACTCCCCACTGAACAGAATTGTAAAAGCTTTGTTGAGCGCTGTTAACTTTCTAACACTGATTAAATTAACGGAGAACGGTTACCTAAGTACAAGCCAATATTACCCTGAATTCATTTAGCGCTGAATCTAATTACAAAGACAGAAATATAATCCTTTATTATCAGAGCCTTACAAAAGATAAACAAATACACTGTAGTCTGTAATCAATACCTACATCGTAATTAATTAGCCTACTGAGCTCAGAATAATTATGTGTGACATTGACAGTATGGGGTACTGTTAACTGTGCCAAATAGATCTCTCTACGGGTACGGTAGCAGTGCCATATTCAAAGAAGGCATCAATTAAAACTTTAATATTCATTCAATGTAGCGAGAAGTACTTTAACGAGCTTAGATAACGATCCAACTTTAAAAATAAGCTAATTTGTATTAACTACCGCGTCCGCTATCGGTTCACCTACTCGCGTTTATTACATAGTTGATGTTGGAAAAATAGTTCCATGAAGTTGTTGAAATACACGTTGATGTATTATAACTGCGTCTAAAATGCTTCTACGACGAAACGCAGCCATGTATAGTAGAAATGATGTGAGTTTCCATTTTTTTTTTGGAACTAAACTAGAAATACGAATGTGATCTGAATTCGAGTTCATATTTATTAGAATTAAGGACGCCCGACTACGCCATTATCGAACGAATCTATCCCGGGGCGTGTTCAAATGACGATTTTGTAACATCTCTCCGTCTATCACTCACATTAAATGAAATACTGAAGATTGGAAATAAAATTTTACGAAGTATTTTTTTAGCGGCATAATGAACAAGCACTTCAGTGTTATAGCAGTCTCATAAAATATGTGGGTTACGTGAGTATATGAATGAGATGATCTAAATCACGCCGCGTCTGGGATGCGTTTGGTGAGAAGACAGGTTGGTCGATGAACTCTTCAGTTCGGCTTTCTGGGACACAGACTCAACCACATCGGTATCTGGTTCTCATCATATTTCGTTGTTTACAGCGATTTCCGTAATACAGGAATATTCTTGAATATAGTCTACTGGGCCAAAGTAAATCGGGAACAAAGAAATGTAAAGTAATGCGTAGGTGCCTTGTTATAGAGTTTTATGGCTGACTGTGGGCGTCCACCGACACTTGTTTTAGATCATTACTTAGAAAGTCAGTAAAACAGGGATTATGGCCCTGTTTACGTCTTACACCTCCATCATCATAATTCATTAACTAAGTGACCGATCAAATAGATTATTGTGTTGAGTTGTATTGTATCTACTCGGATTTTCCTCTTAAATAAAGTCATGAATAAGCCAAAACTCATTCGGATTGCTCGTCTTTCCATGCCCGTAACAACAGCATAACATATTAAGAGAAACTTTATACTATATTATATTAACAACTACTTACGTAATAATTATTTTTATCTTATTGTAAGTTTTAGCACCTATAATTTATTTATACAAGTTGGTTTCTAAGCAGATAAAACATTAAACGATCGTTTTTCCTTCCTATCGAACATTCGGTAACGAAATATAGGTCAAAATTCGTGATTCATTGTTCTAAATTGATAGCATCTAATTAATTACGAAATTCATAATCGTACTTCCTCTGAGTTTGTCAGTTTCTACCTACTTTATTTTATACAGTGTGTTGGGTTTTAAACGAAGGACATACTTTGAGGGAGCTTAAAATGAACACCTTTTACAATTGAACCAACAATAAAATATGATGAACAATTTGAATTTGAATTTGAAATTCTGCCATAAATTTTGACCGTGTAAGTTAGGGATACTGTACTTTATAAAAAAAACTTTTACTGTGTCATGTGAGCTGCGAGCTATATTGAAAATACTAATAAAGGCATAGCTTCTTTCTAAGCGCCAATAGTAAGTTGTAGATTACTCCTATAATCTCCATAGTAGGCAGTGGTGTGCCTAGGGGCCAACATTACGATATGCTCCGAGGGCAAGCAGACTGAAACCCTAACATCATGAGGAATAGTAGGTTATAAATAGGAACTTATAAGGGCCAGCCAAGCTTTTAGATTTATAAGAAAGTACCGCCACTAAGTCGGGGGCAAGGACCACACTCGTTTTTCGCAAAATATAATTTGTAGGATTTATTAGTAGACTTAAAATAATTGTAGATCAAATCTGGGAATTTGTAAACAAATATATTAAAAACTACAGCCTTTAAAGTGTGGTCCCTCAGTACTCACAGACCATCAGCCAGATCTCAGGCCTGCTCCATGATAATAACTATATCATAGATTGGTCTGGGTCTTTTGGATCCCTTCAGAATAAAGTTCTGGAACTCGTCTACACTGGTTTTAAAAATGTTAATGAAGTCTTATGCTAATTGGTATTCCTTACACGGTACTCAAAAAAGAACAAAGTAATCCCATTTCCAAAATAACGTGATCACATTTCAATATATTGGATTGGTTGCTCCATGTTTATTTGAGACAGTTACGAGTAAGTACGTGCACGTATACAGTAAATTGATTCAAGAGGAACGGAAACATCCAATTGTATCTAAGCCATCAGTCGTCGCGATGGTACGCATACAACTGCCTAACTTTATTCATGGCGCTCCCAATTTACTTCTGTTTCGTACTTTTTTGCATTTCCTACCAGACAGGTGAAAAGGAAGTTTGTGTACACGTGGTTTTATCTAAAAACAAAGATCCTACTTAAGTGTTACATAAAATTCCTTATTGGTATTACATTTATGTATATAGTTTGTAAGTCCACCACATGTAATACTAATAAGTAGATAAAAAATGTGGATAATGGGCGGTCATATCCTAGAGAGCCATCTCTTTAACTTTAACCTTTGGATGAACTGAAAAGAAACCAATGGGCTGTCTGTCCTATCGACTTTGAATTTGATCTAAAGATATTATCATCTCGTGCTAGGCTCAGAGCTAACCAGTTACCTAGCACGCCGGTCAATCGATCTGCGAAGCTCGGCCGCGCTTGCGCGTTCTATACATCCCCTGAAAGTCGTAACGGGGCGAACAGAAGCCCTAAAATCTGATACCTACCCTGTTCAAACTTAGGCTATCTTAGTGTACTGCTATCTCTAAGTAATAAGTTACTGGAATGAAATCAGTCCTTACCTACTTCAGTTACCCAAACTTTCATTTACGAAATGTTAATTTGGACTTTGATCATACCATCAAAATAATACAGACCGTCCCCCATCTCCCGACTTTGATAAATGAAAAGGTATACAAAAATACGTAATCATTTCAAAACCCTTAATGGCTTCGGAAAAATAAAAGATTTTCCTTCTTTTAGTTCTACGTAATCCCTGTAAAAAATGTGAACAACTTTTCATTTCGCATTTGTACGATGTTAAAATCAATATAGCTTCGACATAAAAGCCTTTTGCGCGGTGCTAGTAACGTAGGTAACCTAGTTAGTGCAGGGTGCACTTTAGTACTAAACGAGTCTTTGACGGTGCCAATGTAATTACCGTTGGTGTAAGTTGAATTTCTAAGGCTCCATTTATTTCCCGGAATTTCCTTTGTAGCAACTGTTCCTGTGGTATAACAGTTAATTATTATTTCTTAAGCACGAAACCAATTAATAAGACAATACAAAGTACCTAAGTTGTTAACGAGGTACGTTTCAGTTACAGGCTTACAGCGGTAGCTGAAATATGTTTGGCTGTTTTAGTAGGTAGTATTTTTGAAAGCCTCCTTGCATAACTCGGATAAACCTTTTATATTTTACGATATTTTTTTTTACTTTTTGATCGTATCTCTTGATATCCAGATTTCATGTGTCTTATTGAATTCACCTTTAGCCTATACTATATCCTCTAGGGTTATGTTCCTTATTCCCTTCTATTTTGGTTTTAATGCCGCAGCTATAATGTTTACTTTATGCATAGCACATAAAAGGTTTGTCAATATAAAAATTGATCAACACGTGGCTGGAGCGAGACCGCCTTTGCTTTCAAAATCCAGCTGCAGGGTATTTATAAGTTAGTGCCTATCTACCTACGTTATGATCGATTTTTTTTATTGCAGACGCAATGATAATATGAGAATATTTCTAAAGGATCTTAAGTATAACCTTTACTTTGATCAACGCTCAAAATACAAGGGAAAAAGTGCCTATAGCCCTATAGCTGTAAGGTTACGTAATGAACCCTAATTGATTTATTCATCATCATTATAATGTGGATCCTATTACGCATCCTCCGTTGAATATGCCCTACATATGGCTTCTTCCTCAGAATTCTTCAGCTGCTTAAATTTTTACATGAATGGCTCTACATTAAGGAAATATCCAATTACGGCGACGGCGTCGTACTTTTCGATCGTCGATTGTTATGTCTAGTTGCATGCACATTTTGCCTTTATTTTTTGTGGTAGGTTTATGTAAATGAAATATATATTTTCTGAAAACTAAGCGTAGGTTTTCCGAACATCTAAAAAATAAAATACATAAAAAAGTGTTAGACTTACGACGACGACTGTCAGCTGAACTTGCACATTGCAATATCTAGTTTCGGATTACCGGAACACTTAGAAATATCACATCGCTCAATTTCCTCTCGGAAGTGGGCAGGAACCAGACATTGTCACGTTTTACAATTCAAAGGTAAATGTAACAACAGATATTGCGCTAGGCTCAACTAGTATTGTGCGCGCTGTAGCGACAGATTGCCATCCCATCGCCCACGATCCGTACTACAACACATTTCTCGCTTCACAACCCGGCGTGGGATGAGCCCCAGCTGACATCCCGCTTTCATTCCACTTCCCGATTACCATTAAAATTACATTTCAAGATCCAAATGGATGTCAGCCATATTTTACCGACAGATTAAAAGTTTTATTTCCTTGAAAAAGTTGATTTCTTAAGAACTTACACAAACACGATTTTCGTTTTAGCCGCAGCTCGCGAATGGTTCATCGGATTCTGATGAGACTTATAAAACGAAATAACGCGGAAAACGAAATATTATATTCCTATAGCTTCGGTATGTACATAAAAGAAACTCAGCTCGGTACTTGTCAAAATATATTACCTACAGCTGGATATCGCTTTCGCATACGTCGGTCCTTTTGGTTGATGTCCCGAAAAGTTCTGGTTTCATGAAATTCATGCGAGCAATGCCGCTCCCAAAAGCTTGTATAAAAATAATTGTATGAAATACTGATCATCGTATGGTGACTAATGAGGGATTTTAATCACAAAGTGCCATTTCTCAGCGATGAGTACGAAACGCAAAAATAAACCAGCTTGCATTCCCTGAATCCTACCTCGGATTTTGAACTGCACAGCATATCGATACCTACCTATACGTAATTAGTTGGTGGACGATAATCTTGTCTTTTTAACTAAAGACCTGCGCCATGAGCGCCATATTTAGACTGCAGTTATTGTATTTGAAAAGTGAGCTTTCATTTTGCACACCTACCGGTGCCACCTCCTTGAGTTACCCATTCATCTTAAATTATAATTTGAAAGCTCAAGTTAGTAATTATGTAGGTACTTGTAAAAAGGTTTCCGTTTTTAATGTTTAACCTGTGCATTTAACTTTCATCAGAATTCTACTCAAATGGAATTTCATTTCAGCTCTAAAGCAAATGACTAACTGCTTCAAGAAATGTAAATATCTACCTAGAAACGCAAGTGGGTATAGTGAACCAATACTAATGCGCGGTACATCTCTATATATGCCCTCTGTAAATCCTTGCGCCACAAGACTGAGCTTTGTTTTACACCAGATGCAAGTAAACACAGTCGACCCGACATCTGGCATATTTTTTTTACTTCCACTGTGCGAAGGGCCTATTGCTGTGTCAATCGATATGGCTCAGCTGTAGGAAATGTTTTGAACTTTTGAGGCAAAATAAAAACTTCAAAGAATCACAATCAATGCGTGTCCCGATTCTTTTGTTATCTACTGCCCTATTTGTTACTAGAGATGAATGAATTTCACAATATTTGATATCTGTTGAGACAACAATGTAGAAAGGAACTATATACTTCAACATGATATCATGTAATAAGATAAATGCCTGCTACATTGTGTACAAACAAACGATACATAATATACCGGCCCGCGCCTGCTTTCCGGCATAATCTCATGTTATGTTCACTCTCATGTATTTACTAAGCTCTGTGTATTTGACTAACTAAATCGGATTACGTTATCATCTGGCTAGTTTCAATTTGTATTTAGTCTTACAATATGTACTAGTTAATGGAATATTTATTCAAGTTTTAATTAAACGTCTAGTAAGTAATTGCTGGCAGGTAATTAATTTGTAAGCCGTAGTTCCGCACTGCTACGGCTACGGCAACCGCCGTCGTTGGTTCACAAGGAGTTCTAAAACCGGTCTATTGAAATGAAGTTTCTGTGTTGGTAATTATCAAATATGTACCTATAAAATAACTGACATAAAAAAGCGATAACAACATTATCTAAAATCTGAGGTTAAGCTGAAAGCTCTACGCCTCGTAGCACGTGCTACGCCATTCACTCAGTAATATCGTATGCGACTTTCCAAAATATGTTAGTAATAGCGTCCAACGTCACAGTTCTCATTTTTCGAATGGCTCGACAGACGAGCCGAGATTGAAATTGTAATACACACGTACAGCGTCACGCACAACTGACTTGGATGTTCATTTCAGATTTTGTGACTTGAGCTTTTAGCTGTTTTATACATAATGTATGTTTGAATGGATCTACACAGGAGTATGTAATATCAGCAAGAGCATTCTTTGCTGAAATGAATAAACGTAGGAGTACAATAGAACCTGACTGAAGAATAAGCTATTTGATGTATTACAGACGGGTTTAAATTGACAAAAAATCTTCTACACAAACTCCGGATATTCAGGCTCCCCCAAAAGTTGTTTACCTGTAACATTCGTAGCTACATCCTCCCTTACTTCCTACAGGGCCCGTGCCTATTATTAGAAGGGTTATAATTACTCGGATACAGTGTTCCCCGAGGGTCTGTGAATGGGCGCGTGTTTACTAACAAACGCCTGACTCCAGTACCTCTACCATGAGATGTCATCGAAAAACACGCGCTAGCGTTGAACTCGCTAGGGTGCTAACTTGGATCAAATAGATTTCGATAATGCTTGCACCATGAGATTTACGGAATCTTACGCAGGCGCTAAGGTAAGCTCGATAGATCGTGTCCTCTAACTAACTTCACTCTACTCCTTAGGATACTTTCGTCTATGCTTCACTACTTATGTTTTGTTTCTTTCTTTCTCACTAATAAGAAGAGAGAACGGCTCGTAAGCTCAAAATGTAGTGTTATCGCTATGCTAAAAATGTTAAGACAGGCAATATCACAAAATAAACTGACAAAATAGAAAAGTTGACGGTTAGTGTACTACTTATGGTATTTAGTGGTTTTTGAATTTTTATTCCTAATAATATGTTACTGTCGCCTTTCAATTCAATTTGTTATGATTTGTTATTTTGTTTGTTTACGTTGTGTCACAGAGTGCGTTGTTTTGGATTGAGTGTGCATTTGGATTATATTTTAATACAATGAGGACCAGTGTCACAGTTTCAATTGTTGGTGGAGTTCATGGAAAGGTATGTTTCTACTTTCTATTAAATTATTTTATAACTAATAAGTTACATAATTCCCAAATAGTGCCAAGCCACTTGAAAATTTGAAAGTGTAATAATTTAGGCAAGTTCAAGTGTCTAAAAATACTAAAGACGTGAGGAATGCAACAAATAAACAAAAAAATGGTTATGAATATGATTTGACTAAATTTAATTTAAAGGCACAGCTTGCTAGTACGTAAAATATAAATAATATAGTCTAGATAAAAACATGTATGTTTAAAACATATCATATTGAAGGTAACAAAATGTCTTCAAATTGCTAAATAAGCTCTTGCAGACATTATTTTCCCTTTATTACACTAACAAACGTATATAATTTTAATGTAAACATATGTTTCACAGGTCAAAATGCTAGTGAGCTACATTACTACTATCGCAAGCGTATTATTCGATAGCTGCTGTAGAATTAGTGAGTCATGGTACCGTTTTGTATGGTGACAGCTGAAAAACGTTAGTAGCTATCGAATAGATTACGTTAGGTTTTTAACCTATCGAAATCTATAGTGCTCATGGTACGTATTTTAATTCATTCTGTGACCGCTAGGGGCGCTATACAATATTTCATACAAATAATTTACGGAGACGCTAGCGAGTTTTGGCTGCGTAAACTCATGGTAGAGGTACTGGACGACGCGACGGAACGACGCGGACGGGACGCAAGCAACACACGCATAAACACTTAAAATTAAAACTGGCCACACAACTCCCCTTTTCATGAATATGTACTGAAGGCGCCATGTTTTCACTATGTAGTAGGATAGTCCTGGCCTAAAAAGTTTTTGTAAATAGCTGTATGCCTATTATACCATTGATGTCGTTCTTTGTAAGTGTTGAATAAGCATAATTATTTGGTTAGAGAGGCGTGTTAAAGGGACTTCGGTCTTGACTTCTGCATTTTTGTGCTTACGACCTCTTGATCAGAGGTTGATAAGGCATTTAATATTTTTATAATAAGTAGAGCCTCAGATGCCTTCCAAAAACTAAAAGTCGTTGTAAAACAAATCATATTTGTTAGCAGCTATTATCATATCATTCACATGGACTTGCACAGGCACAGGAAATCCCAGGAAATTAACCTCCATCCATATCGTTCAATATTCATCAATACATGGTTACAGCGCATCAGGGTTGTGTATACACCGTGCATTTCCTGTGCGCGCGTGCTATGAAAGCTTTGCTTCCTTGTGAAAGCCCGCACGTGTGCTCCTAAAACCCGCGCCGGTTCCACCTGCGCGCGCGCCGTATCGCCGAGATACGCGCAGCCCGCAGAGCACGCCGCGCGTCCGTCCAGATGTGTCGTGTTTAGTGAACATACCGTGATCTCCGACCATGGGACCCCAGTTTGACTATTGCCTCCGTGCCACCAGTGAGTTATCTATAATTTACTCCTAGTTTGTTTGTTGTGTAAACCTCATTATGGAAGCCCTGGATCAAACCACCTGCGCTGTGTATTAAACTTTAGCAATTTACCAACGGCATAAGTTCAACAAGTTATTTAATTTTCCGATACAGAAGTCGCTTTAGAAAACTCGTACTTAATTTGTGATAAGTTTGTCTTCAATATTTTTATTGGCAAGTCTCAATTTTGAAATTCGTATTTATATTTACAAAACAAGCTAGTATGCTTGTATAGGTATACGATGAATGCTGATAAGTTCATAAGGACATAAAGTACATTGTTTCCTAATTAGGCATCGGTGTGTATTATTAGTGTCGATGGTAACTGTTCGCGGCATGGTAGGTATTGTCGCGGGTAATTAGTATTCAAGTGGACTCTCCGAGCCGTAGTAATTAACGGTAAAATCAGGGAAGCGTTCGAGTTCTGAAACTGCTGAACATTTTCAAGCATATCGGTCGAAATAAAATTAGTCATTCGTCCGAAATTCCTAAAACACATTTTGGAAGTTTTTTAAGATTTCCGAGAAATACGATTGATTCATTAATCAAGAGGCGCCTAACTTCATTTGTTTAGACTGCGACTGATGATTGTACTAATTAGAAATGTTGATTATTGGAACTGTTAATTAAACCAGGAAAATGGTTAATTTTAGTACGTAGGCATAAAAGATTTTTAATTTTTCTTGATACTTATTTTATTTCGTTATGAATTACTTATTACATTCATTGATTTTGTTGAGAATTGATTATAAGACTGATACATAACCATAAGCAAACCATTAAACCAACTATATTTTTTTTTAATTAATTTATTTGGGACAATTTTTTATGTATTGCTGATTTGTCTAGCTGTCCTCGTGAAATCTCTCACATTCTATTGGTTGCGGAGTATTTTTTAACTTTAGTAGGATATTTCCCAGAACTGCCAGAAGCTATTGTTACTAACCGAACTAAAATACAATTAATTACTGTCAAATACATTACTGGCCAATAATACAACAATAACAGTGAATAGCATTGTACACATTATTTAGGAGTGGGTCCGCTATTGTTGTCACTTGTTTTTATTTAGCCACATGTGCTAAGGGCCATTTCTATTGCCGCCCACGGTCCTGAATCCATACGAGAACTCGCAGATGCGGGCGCAACAAAAAATACGAATCTGGTAAAAGCTCCTCTTTCACATCCCATGGCAACAGTTTAGAAACGATTTATAAATCTTCATTAGGCATAATTTATCTTCCTTTGTTGTGATATTCTTCCCTTTTATCCTTTAATGCCATACTTCGTTAACGTTATGATATATAAATGGTTTATGATGTAATTTCAGCTTCATATCAAGGCGTACCGACACACATTCTAAAGTGCGTTAAATTCCTAAGTGTCGTTTACGACTGCTGATGTTACTATTAAAATTAGCCAAAGTTATATAGCAACCAACACGTTGTGTAACTTGTACATAGGTACTAGTGGTCTATTAGTGTACCACATTCCCTTGTAGGTACGTGTCATGTCAGCTAACTTATCATTGCACCAGTGAGACATCTAGAAGGGAGTAGACAATCGGCGAAAATTGCCTTCAATTCGCATTTTCCGGCTTTCAAAAGTAGGTTGCTACACTCGGCCCGCAGTGGACGTAATGGAGAGCCGTTAGTTCATTGGGGTTATTGAATAATTCCCGTGTGTCGGACTCGTAGAGTAGTGGCCACCGCCAGCGAACGACGTCGCATCGACCGGCTCGATGATACTCGGTATTGTCCCTTTATATTATCATTTGTCATCATTCTACCAAATTGGGAGAGATTTGAAAGATAACATTGTTTATTTACAATTCTTATCTTTTTTTCAGATAATCCGTCATATTTCGCATTGCCGAACAAGGATGTGCCTGATAGCGGGGAATCACAAGGTTCTTCCGAGCCATGTTCCCGGTCAGCTCCTGGCCGAGTCTGGCCGGATGCTGGGCGGCCATTCGGCTCCCCGCGCCGCAGGGAACCAGAGAGCCCAAGACGAAAGGAGTTCAGGGCTCTGCTGAGATCTCTGTCTGCTCGCGAGCCGGAACAAGCCGAAGCTTTTCTAAAAGGACAGCCCAGACCAGGGGATTGCGCTCCTGGGGACATGAGACATACATTTACTGCTCCACGTATCAAGTAAGTTGGAAAGACTTTTTTGATAAAAGTATTATATATACAGTATAGTATTAATATCGATTAATTTATTGATATAGGTACCTATTAATTTTTATCTTTATTTTTTGTTCAGGAAGGGCAAGATAAGCACAACAGTAGTCACAAATGATGGTCCACAGGAGCGCGAAGAAGTATTCTACACAATCCCCCTTCAGGGTAGGAGACGACACTCAGTGGGCGGGTACTTGACCACCGGTGCGGCCGGGGCTGGGGAAGTTACCGCAGTTCCCAGCGAAGTACCAAGGATGCCCCCACCACGGTTCAGCCAGAAAGAAGAAGACACCATCAAGAGAAGAAGACCAAAGAATTTCTCCTTCAAAGGTCAGTTTTATATAAAATTTGTTTATTAAAAAAAATGCAGACGCGTTCACGACTAACTTTCAATCCTTATCTTCAAACTAAACATGAGGAAATAAACGTATCGGAAACCTCCACAAATAAATATGTGTTACTACATGTTATGATTTATCTTAGCCAAGTGTGAATTATTTGAAGAACATATTATATTGACTTAGGCTGTTTGCAATCGATCAAAACTCTAATAGATTTGACTGAAGATTATTCCAGAGTGTAACATAAACTATTATTGAATGGTATATTTGCTATCATTTATTTACGTTTGAATGATTTACACGTAAACATTTACTTACATTATATGCGGTCTGTATTTACTTGGCAAGTAGTTAGCATTCTTTACTTATAAGAGTAGTTGGCATCACCTACTTATCGATTACTTAAGGTAATTAATGTAGATGTGGTTAGTCTTAGATATTATCTAACTTAACGTGACCAGGATGTGAAAAAATTACCATTTATATCTTTCTTTGTCTTCATTATAACTTAATATTGAAAGCGACAGTAAAGGAAGCGGCCGCAGTAAAATCTATTCTGAGATAATAATGATAGGTACGTGGAAGTGAATAATAATGATAAACAGTCATAAACAAGTCAATCGAAACCTAGGGCCGATACGAGAGAACGTTGCTCCCGACTGCAAGCCGCCCTTCGACCCTCGCCGATACTCCCGCTGCACGATACAGATGCATCTCCCAAATGTCCAATAACCTCCACGGTGCTTTTGATATCTTTTTATCTCACTTGCCCTTTAACTACAAAATATCTAAAACAAGGATGCGATGCAACACATTTTATCAGTAACAATAAAAATAAAAACCAAACATTACGTAAGATGACAAGTCAAGCGTCCCGTATAAAATAAAAAGATTTGTCTCCCAACTCCGATATCAGCAACATTATGTCAACTTATCAATTTTCAGGAATCGTAATATTTCGCCGATTAGGCGTATCTGCGAAACGCGATCTGCATTATAATAAAAACGTTTTTCGTGTTTACCATCTCGTATTTGGTCGTCGATAACGCTCGGGGAATATTTACACATGGGCCCAAATTTGTTTTGCAAGATTAGGCGGTTGGGCGTCAGGGATGGCGTTGCGACTTGCGATAGTTGCGATTATCGTTGTCGCGCCGAGCTCTTAGTATGCGAAGTGCGTGCGCTTGCGCCGCCGCCTGACGCCAACGCAGTGCGCGCAGTCGCCGGCCGTGCGCCACATGATCGCGAACCGACACTTCTCGCTGTCACAGTTGTGAGGGCTCTTGTATTAATTTCGTGCGCTTTCTAGTGCTCGCCTGCAGTTCAGTCAGTGCAATGACAAGCGTTTAACTTGAAACTGTCGGGAATAACGTCTTCTCTCACTCGCGTCGCTATGGAGGATAAAAGGAGCGAAACAATGGACGACACAAGTGAGTTTTGTTTAAAATTAAATTTTTTAAATGTTACACTTTGTGCTTTGGAAAGTTTTTTGCATTTTAACCACTTTTAAGGTACGGTTAATGTTACTTTATTTTTTGTCGCGTGAGTTATACTGACAATAATTTAAATTAATTTGAGTGTGTTGATGCGAACTTCTGTTATCTAATTTGCACATAACAATCACGTCTCCTAGCTGGAGACAAATACGAGATTGAGATAATTACTACGCAGGCACCAAAGCGGATAAGCTAACTCGTAAGCTCCTTACCTAATATATGAGAGATTATAGCACCCCGTATTAATTATTAGATATTACTTGCTTTAGTGAAGGAACTTAATTATTATAATTACCTTACATCACGACTACAGATAGACATTAATAATTAATCTTTTACCACATTTTTCTTCATATTGCTACGAGGCTACGAGCGAAAGCTTTATGCTTCATTTCCACGGTGCTTAATTTAATGTCCCTGTACTTTCGGAGCAGAAAATGTGTTATTCGGAGAGCTTATTACAGTCTGCTATTTTATTATCCACGATAAGGATTTACGCGATTCCTTTTATATTTTATCATGTTAGTTGATACATTATTAGATTGGATAAGTATACAGTAGCTTATAGCCTCATACAATGACACTATAACACTTGTGCGTGGCGACCAGCACAGCTCCCTTAATGCGATAGATAATAAGCCATTGTCTTCGCTAAAGACGTCTTCAGCGGCCTTCACTTTACTGAACTCAACAACGTCACACTTTGTAATTCGAAAATGTCCAGCTCCATCCAAAATCAATGTCAAAGAAACACCGTACAACATCGCCACATTAGATCCACCGTTGCCATGCTGATGTTTACACGATAATGAGCTTTAATAGCTAGGAATTAGGAGGGAGCCCCATGGGTTGGTTGGCACCCGAGTTGGTCGCTTCGAACGCATTAAATATGCAGGGTGGCATGTATAGCTGAATAAACATAGTGTAATTTACATGCATCGAAGCAACTCCCGTAATGTACTCGCATTGGGAATGTAAATGCGTAAACGTCTTGTATAACTTGTCTATATTGTCGGTAGGATAGCTCCCACAGATTGTGTTAACCGATGTAGAGACGACGGACAATTGTTTAGGGACAAAAGATGGAAAACGTTGGCATCTTGTTTAGATTCAAACAAAAGGTGTGAAATATAAAGCTCTGACTTAACCATCTGACGTTCACGAGATACAAGAGCTAGAATAATAAAACTGATCTGAAGATCTCAGATGAAAATCTTAAATAAACCTACATAATAAAACTAGAAGTTTAGTAGAGCTTTATCTATGAAATGAAAATACCAGAGACATGAAGTTATCAGCACTGTTAAAGAGACGTGAACGTATATCTTCTTTTGTCTCCCGAGCTGTTGTCATGTTATCAGTCTAAGCATTGAATTATAACTTTGTTTGTGACGTCTATCGACGTTGTATCGTGATAAGTACAAGACGAGACAAGCCATTATCAACAACGACCGCATACAAAGCTATTATTAGTTAATACGAGGAAATTGTCTAATTACATCTAGAGTACAAAATGTAACTGTGCGTCTACACAGAAGAACAATGATCCATTCAAATTAACCCAAAAAAATTCAAAGTTCTCTTTATGAAGCTCAAAGGGAAGTCCTATTTATCCAATTTTTTAATGAGTCAGTAAGCGGAATTTGTTATTTAAGCCAACATGTGTAGGTTCGCTGTTCGAAGGGCTTGAAACTGTCTGCTTAATAATAGTGACGGTTGAGTCAACAATAAATTATTAATATAAAATGTGTCTTATAATTAAACCAGAAAGTATGATTTAGCATCGAAGAACTGACAGGAGCCAGAGAAAAAGAGCGTTTATTTTGATATGATGAATCACATGGCGTCGGGTGCGCCAGCGCACATTCACTATTTGTTAGCGAACATGTTTCATATTAACCCCTTTTTTGGCAAACAATAATATCCTCTTGTAAGTAGGTTATAAACATTATCATAATCGAAACTTAAACGCAGATTGCTCAAATCAATTTTAACTATAGCATCTGCTAATAAATGAGTAACAAAGTATGGATATCTGCATTACTCACGACTTTTCAGGAAATACCACGTGCATACAAATTTTCAGATACCTACTCTATAACTAGATGCAACATCTCGCATTCAGTAATTCCCTTAAAATGTGATCTCATTCTGACTGACTTTGCTGGAAATCTACGGTGCGTTTCCTCGTATTTCTTGGAAACGACTTATAACGAAATGAATAGGCAACGTCGTGTCGCCCACGTTCAGTCCCACTGGGGAATATTGGATGTCCTATTTACTAACAATGTACGAGGGCAGATGATACAATATTGTCATCGCATTATGTGTCTCACAATTATTTTCGTAACAAGATGAGTGAATCCAAAGGAAACTAATCTCATAAGGATATTATCGTTCGGTCAGTAATTACATTTAGGGTTCCAAATCTCGGTCCCTTTTGCCAACTGAGATCGAGCAATACCTTTCTGGCTTAAGTAAAGAAAATACAGATTCAAAAGCTACCTGCCATATTGAGAGGCGTTATGGGCTACAATATTTTACTGGGAACATCAAAGACGTCCGCGGCGGCCATTGAACTGAAAACTGAAAGCGGTGGAGCAGCGAGCACAGCCCCGACTGTGGCCCAATGTACCTGCTTTGTTCCACTTTCGAACTTGCGTAACGTCCTTATTGTGGCGATAAAAATAGGACTTAAGTGTAACCTGACGGAAGACATGCTGCGAAGGATTTGGTTCAACCCAAAAATTTGGTACTTGAATAAACCTTAAAAAGAAAAGCGACGAGTCTTCCTTTTCTCGGGTGGCTGCTTAGGCGTGAAGCAAATAAGTTGCTTTATATTTTCCGGATTTGACAATATAGTTTGAGAGCGTGACAGCTTTACCTATATATGTATAAAAATTTTGAAGACAGTCACTCATCTAAATACCTATAACCATAATACATGCTAATGTATCAAAAACGTTAGCTGCTTACCCTAATTAATTCAAGCAAGCAAATTAACTTAACTAAATTCCATTCTAATTCAAAATCTTTCAAGAAGGCACTTCCGTTCTACTTCAGCAGAAAATAGTCGCGTAGCAACAGGCAACAGCACATAACTGCATATCGGGCGTCATATTCAGCCCTCCAATTCTGTTACTCGCTGCATTTAATCGGCTATAGTTATTCCGGGCGACGCTGATAGACGTTTGTCTATTTAGGAAACGGATATTACATTTAGTCGGGTCTTCATTTGGCGGCAGAGGTGGGTAAGTATAAACCCGTACGAGTTTCCGGCGCGCGCGCAGTGCATAGCATATTTTGTAAGCAGCCGATGCGTATGCGTGGCACTGGATGCAATAAAAATTTTAACAGCGACCGTATGCTTTCATTCATACGCTAGGAAAGGCGTATATTATGTTTTTAGGACAGTGTTGAAGCTTTTAACGCTCTTACAGCTAGCTGACCATTACCCATTGTGTAATGAAAGTGAAAGATAATGGTTCCTAGAATTAACGCAATGTTTTCAATCCAAAAATAAAAGATAAAAGAATCATTCCATATAGCTACTGAGATCACTTGACTTTCAGACTTTTCTGTTCTATATCGAATTTAAATGCATTGCATTCATTAATCAGTAACGGCCAATTGATTTCAAGTGTCTTCACGATTAACGTAAGGACGCACTTAACATTAATTAAAACTGCATCATTACACGCACAATTAGCTTCTTATTCAGCTTCACATATATTACTTTTAAGTTTCCTATAAACAGATATGAGTAACCATTGTGTGCACACATCATTAAAAATAATAATGCGCGATTTGGATATAAGTTTCTTAACATGGATTTAAATTCAGCAACATGTGTAGAAAGGTTTATGAAGCGTCCGTGCGATCCCTGAACTTCGATCCAGCCAATGACCCCCATCCGATATCAAGTGAACGACATCGTTCATGCCTTGATTATCCCTTGACAACACTTCCTTTCAATGTTAAGTATTATATTTGAGCTCGCTGCGGACTTATTTATGTCAGCGACGAGCGACTACTTATATTCAGAATATATTATTCCTCATTACATGTTCACAGTCGCGCTTATCGAATTTGGGATGATTATTACTTATGTAATAAGATATTTCGGGGTAACAGAGTGTTATCTGCGAATAATTCTGAGAAATTTCGACAATATTGAGGCACTTTGTAGAAAATCAATAGTCTGTTTAAAGTCGGTCGGACTGAATGATTGATTAATTTAACAGGCTGACAATATTGGTTAAGTGGGGTCTCCTCGATTGTCAATAGAAGACGTTTTACCAGTTATAAAATTGTACCTACCTACTTTTTTATTTGAAAGATGTTATCTTTGTTGCAGAAATGGAAGACATATCAATACTGTGGAGCTCTGGGTCTCCCGAGAGCGCGCTATGGTCCGACTACTTGGTTGCTAGCTTCGATAAAATTATGTCGCAACGAGCTAGACATCACTACAGGTAGGTTTACCTACCACTTCATTCATAAATTTACTCGGATGCCATTTAACCGATAACGTGATAACCTTGATAAGTGCAAGGATACCAACTTATCAGATCAATAATAACGTAGATAACATTTTCCTTTATTTTATTATAGTTTATTACTACCAACATCGGCTTAATCAGCCCGTATATTGCATTTAATGGCTTACTAAACTTTTTATTATTGCAGAGTAACACCAATCACCGCCGAGGAGTTGCTCGCGGCAGACTCGCAAGAAAAAATAGACAAACTGACCAAAGCACAGTTGCAAATAGTGATTCTGTGCCCAATACTCGCGACTAAGTTAGCAGATCTGAAGAGAGACGCCAATGGTGAGAGTCTATTCAAAGTCGACAAGGTGCTAGTTATGTTGCTCGGAGTTGAGAAGAATCAAGTCATCTCCGGCAATTGTGAAGGTATGAACTAAGGAATAATTTATCCTACAATCTCAAAACTTTTAAATTCTTAGAAGATTGGAGTTTCTCATAAAACTTGGGAACAACGTCGCACTTTTAAAACTTCGCAACTTTGAATATGAAATCAAAAGCAATTTTTTTGGTGGATTTTTGTTTACCGTTAATTGGAATTAGGTTTTCATTAATAACTCTACCAAATTGTGTGATCTCAATTCGTTCGCAAGTTGAAAGTTAAATTTATTGAAAATTTATAATACTTATAGCTTTTATTTTTGACAGATTACCCGACAATAGACCAGTGGCAAATGATGTGCGTCCGGGAGAAGGACACGTCTTTCGTGGACACATTCCTCACAGCCGCCGTCGGAATCCTTCGAACCAAAGACTGCAAAGACACCGCCACAGACAGAACAAGCTTCTCTATCGTCCCAAAGAAAGTTAAAATCGTAAGTACACCCTAATTACAAGTAAACTAAACATTAATAACAACTATTTATCTTAACTAAATACAAGATAAAGCAGCAAGCATATACTGCAAACATGCCACAAATTCTTACGAATCAATTTAAACGTTTACGAGGAAATCCCAAGTCCATTACCGACAAATTAGACCGTTAGGCACAAACATTTATGAAAACTCACACACAATCTTCGACCTTATACTAAAACCTTAGAGAACATAATTGCAAGGAAGGTTTCGTGGAACAAAGTGAACGCCTGTTTACCTTAACAAAATAAATTCACAACGTGAGTTAATTAATGTCGTTTGCACGCAGGGACAAAGTCGAGTGATAGCGCTCCTCAATGACCCTATTAGAGACGAGGATAGCATAAAGATAATGGTAGACAAGAAGGGAGAGGTCATTAACATCCCCAGCTTCAAGAAGAGGAACCCATACACCCTTCAGTTTGATATACCGGGTAAGATACTTGAATATTTTTTATTCAGACCCATCGTTATGCCACTAGAAATCCAGAGACTAATGAAAGCTCTGTTAATTTTTTGAACAAAATCTCTTTTGAGAAGTGTCTTTTATGTTGATTTTCCTATTTTCAATATTTCAAATACTTTTCACTCCGTTGGCACGGCGACTAGATTTTGCTGTTATTCCTTGAATAATTTTCTTTTTATTTTAATGTAAGTATACTAAAATGTAATTATCCATTACAGAGTCATGTCTGGAAGTTTCCATGCTCGTTTGGGTGCGTGTGAGCAAGAATGGTCAGTCGCTAGGACGCAGACAGATCAAGTGCGAAAGCAGACTCAGGGAATTAGATCAACTGCTAAGAGCATCGGATCACCCCCTGGAGTTTATGTGCCAAGTTAGTATCCGTTTTCTCCATAGATTAAAGTGGATGTTTTTTGGGCTATGAGAATTGAGTATACTATCGAAAATATCGATCGTTCATTGATGCTAGGTAGAAAAACCAACAAGGGTTTAAAAGTAAAAGGAGAATATTTTTTCAAGCATTTTTTAATGAATAATGTTTCTTTTACACAGACCTTGGGCTTCAAAACAACCAGCAAGGAACAACTAGACAGTTGGATGCTAAACGCCTTCCAAAAGAACATACCGCCACATTTCAACCTTCTGGCGTCTACTGAACAATTCAACCCGAAAGCTGATATGTCAAGTAAGTTTCCCCTTTCACTTGATGATTACGGCTTATTAGTATCGAGTTTCAAAATAATTTATCCAAAGGGCGATATGTAATGTTATTTTGTTTTGTAGGTGGTGAAGAATATCCAACGTTGCTACATTGGGCGGCGCGGTTCGGGTTGGAGCGACTTTGTTGGCAGTTGCTGGAATGTCCCGGAGGTGGCGCTGCAGTCGCACTGCGCAATGTTCGCCAGCGAACACCTGCAGACCTCGCCCGGGATCACAAACATTACGCACTCGCTGACGTACTAGCTGACCATCTTGTAAGTACCTCATGAAGTTCTGCTTCGATATAAAATTGAAGATGTTTTGCTCATCTACCCACTTTTATTTTTCAGAAAATAAATGAATTCTCCAACATGTACTACTACCTGAAAAATATGTCTGACAATGACAAAGAAGAGAGCCAAGACGAAGCTAAACAAGAGGACCTACGAATTGTGGAAACATGCGACGCAGTCGACTCACCAGTACGCGATCACACTTCAACCGATCCTTTCAGCGAAGCCTGCACGCAGAACCTAGAGAAAAATACTGACAAGCCAGACGATTTCGAAAAGAAACAACGACCAAATCTGAGGCTTCCGAAAATCAAGGAACAGTTCTACCAAAACGAATTCCCGCTTCACGACAATACGGTCGACAGAATCCAACAAGCCCTCGAACACGATTACCTAGTTCAACCTTCCAATATTAAAGTAGAAAGCCCTAAGTTCAGACCAAATAACTTGTACGCGAATAGTTCGAGACTGATGCCGCAACAGTCGGACATATTCTTGTACTCGCCCACCGAAGAATCGAAGACTTTTACCATTGACACTCCTACTAGTGATATAAGCCAAATAAATCTAAATACCAAAGACGTTCGCAGCAGTGGTAGTGTGAAATCAGGGAAAGAATCCTGCCCCCTGACTGGTCAAGAAGAGTTAGCTGAAATAATAAACGATTTCAAAAACAACGTTTTCACGATATCAGAAGTGGAAAAGTTGGTAATGGAATGGAAGAACAGGAATGAGACTCAACAGTCACTCAAAGAGAAACAAGAACAATTGAATAAAATGAGAGACGAGTATGATAGGATCCAACTGAAGATAAAAGACAATATGAAAAGACCCACGCCCTTCGAGCGGGTGAAGAAAATGTTCTCCAAGAGCAAAAATAAACGTGAGTATTTTCAATATGAAGAATTTTATAATTAACTTGCGTTTTTATTTGGTACTTACGATTGATAATTCAATTTCAGACCACCACCATGACAGCAACAATGGAACAATTGAAAAACGAAATGGAAATACGAGACCAAACAGCAGCCTGAGTGAAAGTAAGATCAGCATTATAACTAATACTTCTATACTAGTATTATAAAGAGTTTGTTTGTAAGTGATGTAGGAGGTAATCTCCGGAACTAATGGTTCCAATTCTAAAAAATCTTTCACTGGCAGAAAGCCACATTATTCGTGGGTGCTATAGGCTATAAATTATATTTATACCACGCATATTAGTCGAACTATCACAATTTTTGCGAACGAAGTCGGCGGGCGAAGTGCTAGTACTGAAATAAAGATTCCAATGAAACTTTCATAACAACCGAATCTAAGATCATTAATTTGTTTTTTATCAGGCTCGTCATCATCGGGACGCCTAAGTACGGTCAGTGGGGGAAGTGTAGCAGAAACAAACAGTGTCCAATCGGAGATCGACGACAAAGCTAGATCTATTGTAAGTATGAGGAATACTCACCGACATTCTTCCTTGGAAATTCTTCTTTTCTTATTTTAATCTCTCTCTCCTTTCGCATTTCGAAGATTTCGTAGAACTATGCCTACTTTCTCACTATGATTACTTTTTTGACTTATACCGACGTTAATAAAAGTAGGCATACTGCGATTAGAATAATATATTAATTATTAATAATATTTTATGTCAAATTCTTACGCTATCTCTACTATAAAGCTCTGGAACGCGCTACCTTTTGGCATTAAAAAAGCTGAAAGCAAATACAGTTTTAAAAGAAAAGTGCGTAACCACTATTTAAGTCAGAATAAATAGCTCTCTCTCTATTAGAAGTCGAGTCATGATAATTATTATTAGGTTTCTCGTTTTTAATTTTGATATTTGTTAAAATATGTATTAGTTTATTTTATTTGTATATAAGTATTAGTATCATTATAAGTGCCTATATAAATTTTCGATAGCAAGAAGTTATTTTTATATATTTATTTTGTACCCTATCACAATGTTTTCTTATTTAACCCAAAGGTTGACTGGTAGAGAATGCCTTGTGGCATTAAGTCCGCCTATGTATCACTACTGTACATGAAGTTTAAATAAATAAATATTAAGGAATATATTTGTCAATATGCGGTTGTCGGCATCATGTGAGCAATGTATGGTGGTTTCAAAACGTTGGCATTGTGCTACCGATTACTTGGAAGCACAAAAAAGTGGTCATAGTGCTAATGTAAGCATCATGCTACGAAATCTTTTGACTATCTCATTCCCACTCTGTCTCTCTCTGCTTGCGTATTTTAAATTTTTTTTCTTCAGTGTTCTCAGATTTCGTCCAGCACGTTGACGATGCATTCTGCGTGTGACGGTGAGAACAGGATGGATGACTACTTGATCCCGCCGCCGCCGCGACCTCTCAACGGTGGCTGTCCACAGTTCACCACGTTTGGACACCCTAAACATGATAACAGGTAAATAAAAATTAAATATTAGTCAAGACAACTAGAGCGAGCGTGAGAGATGGACGAAGCGAATGGAGTCAGTAGGGATTGTGGCGTTATATTGTGTCTGCCCACTCCCATTGGAAAAAGGCCTGAGTTTGTGTATAGATTAGTGAAGGAATAATAAACTCACCGTGGTTTCTGGAAGGTTTTTGCAGTATTGTTAAAATAAGCCGTCCGTAAGTAGTCATAAAACAGCTCTAAACGTTGCTCAGTTGTTGAGAAAAAAACTGATTCATTATAGCTTAATTAATAAAGAACTTACTAACCCATTCTCCATGTTCCAGGAATCAGCACATGGCGACGATAGTCGAGCGTGAAACGTCAGCATCTCGTGAAACGCTGGACTGTGACGCAGACACGCGCAACGGCACACACTTGCGACTCAACTTCGGGTCGCGCGAGCGCGCGCTCCCGGTCGGTCGCTGCGACGACCGGGACGGCGCACACATGTACATGAACATATCTGCCACTCACACATAATTTATATCTTTAGCTGTATTCCAAATTACATGACATTCACGTATTTAAAAAGAAAACATTCATTGTAAGTGTAGGTCACTCGGTAACAACGAATTGTTGACAATCTGAAATAGAAATGACTATTTCTCGTGGGTGTTGCGTTAATCCACGCGTAGTTTTTGGATCTAGACACCGTGCCAAATAATATAAGATTAATCATTTCGGAAAAGAGATATGTATTAACATAAGTCTCTTACATGTATAATAGAGATAAACTGATTAGCCAAACGTTTTAGATGACATAAGTTTCAATATTACTGCCAAAGCACTACTTCGAATCATTCAAAGACTCACAGACTCCGTATAGCAATTTTGTATCAACATTCGAATAGTGTGATTTTCCATTAAAATATATGAAGACTGAAAAGATGCATGTAAATATTGTACATATATTTTTTAATCATTTAAACGTAATATCTCTATTTATTGTCGTCGTCGATTTTAAAGCAGATACGTAATATTTTAAATAGTACAAAATATATTCACTTTTAGTTAATGTAGCCAAAATTAAGTTATTATTTAAGCATTTACCGTATAATTAAGAAAAACAATTAGCATACGAGAATCTTGGCATAAAGATCTGCTTGAATAAAATATTGTATACCTATGAATACTTTTGTATTAAATCGTCCAAGATGCATTTATTGTACCATGTATACTATGTATTGTGAAAATAAATTCAAAATGCAATATTTTTTCTCGTTTTCTTAAACCCTCACCCTATAGTCTGCATCGTTTGGTCCATGGCTAAAAATAGTTGGATCTAGTAAGGGACCATCACAGGAAGGGATCTTCCTGTCGTTTATCCGACTGTGACTAATCAATTTTATAGTAAAGACGTTCAGTATCCGTCGATAAACTGAAATACGCTAAAACTCACGCGGGCGTGGGTGTACATACGCTCGCGTGTATTGAAAAATAGTACGGTGCTGCGCTAATTAGCGCAGGGTCGCGCGGCAGGTTCAAAGGAACTTTAACAAGACGTTCGGAGCACCCGCTCGTGCACCTGCGCGACATTCAGCGTAAACTAAACGCCACGAAGGGAGAATCTGGAAATCAATGCACAACAGTCAGATACTATAGACGTAAAGACGTCATTTTTATCTATTACCCCTTGATTTTATATCATGCTTGGCTCATTCGTATCACTTGGGTTACAAATTCACGATTATTTTATTAGATCAGTAAGTGGTCCTTTTACTGTTAATAGTTGATATACCTCTTATTTTGCATCACTGTCATCACAGGGAAATTTATTCTTGATACAATAAGGTAGCCTCTGACAGCAGCAACTCAACAGGCTGCAGGTAAAATAAATGTGAAAGGACTGGCCACACTCGATCTTAGCAAAAGGAAAGGATGTTACTTTACAAGCAAACACATTAAAATATTGTTAGTATGCATGTATTTTACTTTGGCACCTACTTCTTGCAGGCAGTAAGTGCGTTTCCACCAGAGATGTCCAAAGATGCGTTGCAAAGAAAGTGTTTGTTAAGAACCAATTGAATCACTTCATTTACCTATCCTCGCTCAGCGCAGCTCTAGTGGAAACGGCTCAGCGGAGCGATGTTTTTGTACATACAAAACAAGGCAAAGATGTGCGTGCGGGATGTGTTGCGAGGGAAGTGTGGTTTTTTATTTTATTATTACTCTACTTCTTTCTTTATTTTTTATGAATAGTTTGATCTCATGCTTTATTTGCTTTAGTAGGTAAGTACTATAATTTTTTATATTTTATATCATTTTTTTAATATTAGACGTTTTTAGTTGGTAAAATTATAGCGATACTGTATTTCTTTCTAAATTTTATATTTTGCAAGCTAAGTAAAGTTTTTTTAAGGAGTGTACTGTTGTATTTCATTTCTAGAGCCAGTCGTTTTCATTTAATTTTTCTTATGTTGTCACTTATTTTCGTGAATGCTGGTTAATCAGTAATTGGCGACTCCAAGACTGTAAAATATATCTATACTTAAGATATGTTGTACAGTGTACCTATATTAATAAATAAATAAGTGTGCTAGGGACGGACGTGAGCGATAAAATAGCAGTCAGTCTGAAAGGAGCCCGCTTCACATCCTCGCATCGCGGTTCTGCGCACCGTTTTACAGCGTCGCTACGCATATTCGGTCCGCCTCGCCTCGCCTCACACATCTCTGGTGTAAACGCTCACACCGTTCCACAGCCTCGCTCTGCCTGGCCTCACACATCTCTGGTGGAAAAGCAGCCTAAGTAAGCTACCAAATGACAAACACAAAAACATATTATTAAGTTTAACATAAATTAATCGAACCAAAAATAAATTACATAGTTTTAAGACAATGTTTGTCTATTGCTAAAATAATATAAGAACAATAAAATGCACAAAAATTGGCTAATTATTAATAACATACTTTCAACATAACTTAATACTCTTTCACAGTTTCATTGGTAAAACAATATACGTAGGCAGAATAAATGCGTAACTAAAATGTAGATACGCGTTCCCGAATAAAAGCTAATGACCAAAATGTATGGAGCAAACGTGCCTTATTTTATCTAGACAGCCATTCATGGAAGTTTAAAAATTAGTTGCCAACAACTTGTGGTAAAACATTACTAACGAAATATTGTATTTCTGTGACCATAAAAATCAATCCGGACCGATTTAGTTAGTCCGTTTATAAATGCTGGATATTGAGATTGCATTTTAGGGCTCAATACGAAAGTATGGGAGGTACAGCGAAGTGGTCAAAAGATCATCGATTTTGGAGCAAATTTGTTTATAAAAAAAACCAGAGAGAATGGAACCCAATCACTTTTGTAAAAAGCAACCTGCATTTCGATCATCTGTATAAAAGGCATCAATTTTGGGCATTAGCCTTATCTATATAAGTTGACATGTGTTTAGTTGTAGATAAATGCATCTCACGCCGATCGGCGGAAAATAATACATTTTGTATGAACTGTTTTCAAGAAGAAATACTTTACACCAGAAAATTGTAATACCTAATCTCTACACTTCACTACGAAAGCGTATCTTTCGAATTATTGCTAACTAAAAATAAGCAAAATATCACAAGGACAAACAAAATAAAACAAATCTACCTACAATTCATTACTAGACATTCAAGTATAAAATTACATAAGAATACCATTATTGCCACCTATCTCAATAAATAAATGTCAAACGTTATCGTTTTACTGGTTTACTTCATTGATTCGTATTACTATTGATTTATTTGTCTAAACATACCGTGCATCGGCGCCTCTAAGGCTGTTCAATAATTGCCAAGCTAACAACAATTCGACAATTTCATTGTTCGAAAGACAATCGACCGTATATAATTTCGATAAGTACATAATTTAACAACTTAGGCGGTAATTTCTAGCCGTTCTATCCGATTTACGTACGAAATGACAATGTTCAGTTCATGTCGATTTACCAAAATGTAAAAATCTTACATATTAACTGGAGTTTCGTTTGAACTAACTATAAGTGCGCTTTTTCTTTGGTGTGATGTGGTTGTCCGTTGGCTATTGGTTGCGGGGGCGGAGGCCTGGCGAGGATGGCCTGGTACATGCCCCACACCGCCAGGGGGCGCATGTAGCCCACTGAGCGGTGGTTGCCGTTCTCATACAAGGCTTCTGGAGTTTCGAACGAGAGGCCCATTTGCGTTAAACTGCTGTATAAGCCACCGGCTGTCACAAACGCCTCTTCATGCATGCCTGAAAGAAAAAGGTCAATATTAAATATTCATAATTTGAGATAATAGTACTTCACACTTATGAGAAAGTAAATCTTTTTAACACATTTTTATTCAAACATAATACGTAGATATTGTATGCGATTAGATAAAAAAAATAAATAAGTACTAGCGAAATTACACTATCAGGACTCTAAAAAATGATTTGTAGCAGCATATTTTTGATAAGATAACAACTAATGGGAACTCCCATTAGCTCATATCGGCTGTCTACTACGGGATTTACCCTTTTTAGGTATTTAATTAAATACCTAAATAAAGTGATTTTAAATGCAATAAAAAATGTACTGGCAATATATGCCTTTGATAATGATAAACTCTGTCAGCAAACACAGATTTATTAAGATACTTTCCAGATGCTTTCCTTGAAGGGTTAGGCAGAGGTGTACCTACAGTTTGTTAAGTAACAATAAATTTGTGCAGATTTGTCAGTTCAGCAATAAAAACCAATCAATGTGTATCAGGATGCTCTTTGGCAAATCATTAAACACATTGTATCTTATAATATTAGAAGGATTTAACTCCTACCTTCAAATATCATAAGCGCAGCAAGTCCGTAAGTGACGCCGGTCCACACCTCCTCGCTCTGTATAGCCGTGGTGTCGATGTGCCCGCGCGGGCCTGTCACCCAGCCGTTGACGGCGCCCATCTTGCCGCCTTTGAACAGCTGGACGTTGTTCTCGAAGATCGTCGCTAGAGCCTTCCGCACGTTGGCTTCCGGGAACACTTGCTCGGTCCAACCTGATGCGCGGAGGAACCTGGAAAGAAAGAGTTCGTGTAAAAACTTTTTAATCGACTTATCAAATGGTGAGAATTTCTATTCCGAACCTTGCAACGTTTTGTCAGACTACATGCCAGCATTTCTTTCCCCGTAAAATTATAATTATTTTAAAATTATTCAAGCAATTAAAATAATCTTTTTTCAACATTGATTGAATAACTCACCATTGCCCCGCCAGCTGATCGGCCATCACAACTTTACTATTTGAAGGGCGCACGTCGAACTTGTAATAGGAGCCGTTCCACAGCTTCTCTTCAAATGAGTGTTGCGCTTGTTCAAGTAGTTCGGCGAACTCCTTCTCGTCTTCTTCATGACCGAGGATACGTGCCATCGCGCATACCGCGCTTACTGACGCTACCCACAGACCACCACAGTATGCACTATAAATGAAAAGTGATATTTTAATATTCGGATTGATGGTCCAAAGACACAAAGGAATCTCCGATATAAATGTCCAGGCTTTTTAAACATTTTCCTGTCAAGGCGTCATTACCAAAAGTCAAACTTACAGCCGCCTAAAGTTGGGTGAAAACTACTATGCCAGCATTAAATCTATGCAAGAACAGTGAAAAGCGTGTGAGGTTTTAAAATATTAAACTATTAAAACGTTACGCACATCTACCTTTAAATGATGAGACATGAGAAAGAGAAAAAGGTTAGGGGAATACTAATGATGAAGATATAAAATAAGTACCTGGGTCCGGTCATGATCCACGCGTCGTAGGTCTGGTCGGGGAAGCCGCCGTTCTCGATGAGCCCGTCCGCGTCGTGGTCCCAGCGCCGGGCGGCGCGCAGCAGCGCGGCGGCGGCGGGGTACATGGCGCGCAGGTAGCGGCGCGCGCCCCACACGGCGGCCGCGGGCGCGCAGGGCGAGCGCTCCGCCTGCACCTCGGCCTCCACGTCCGTGCTCCTGTACAACAGGTCTAGTATATCGCCCACCCCGTACGGCTTCTCTTCGCTCGCGACCGGCGTCGACTGCTCCGTCAGGTCCGGCGACTCGTCCGTCGTCCCGTCGGTGTCGTCGGCCTGCCCCGTCGAGCGCGAGTACAAGTCGTCTTCGGTACCGTCCTTCACGTCGTCTATAAACGCCATGGAGCGGTACCTTTCGTTGCCGAACGGCGCCGTGTGCCCTCTCAGCAACCGGTAGTCCCGTATCACTTGCAGTATAAACTTGAGATTTAAGTCCTTCCAGTTGCTCACGTCGTGGATGTTGTAAGCGTTTATATGAGAGAAAGGCACGTCCTCTGTAAAAATAAGCATTTTATTAGACTGAACCAGGAATCTAGATAAAGCAAAGTATTTCTGTAACCTCCTGAACAAAGTGGTAAATGGATAACATTATTTAAAAACTTTTAAGCAATTTTGAATAGTTGCTGTTTCAAATTATGCTACTAAACTACAGGTTTCTGCTCTTATGAAGTTACGAGAGCATTTTGTCTTTAAAAAAGAAAGAACTTATTGATTAAAACTATAAAGATGTGGGACAACAGATTTGAGAAATAATTGTCGAGGAATGTCCTACCTCAGTTATTGCCCTTAATTTGCTATCGTCAATTACAGCTTGGAATAGCTATAGGTCGATGTACCGAGTTTAAATTATTGACACCAATTAACGATTCAGCTTGTTAACTGAGCAACTATATAACGATAAACGGTACTAAATAATATGGACCAAAGCAGTTTTCCTGTGTATTCATCTTCAACACTTCTTAACTATTACGTATTTTAATGTGGTTTTTATGTTTACGACATTCAATAAACCACAGTTTTGATAAGGACTATTTATTAATATAATACAGTAAGGATGACTCACCGGGATCACCAAGGTCGTGTGGAATCGAGTCTTTTATTTTAAACTTGACTGATTTTCCATTGTATAGGGACGGCCGGCATTTCTCAGTTTCTAATTCGATTGTGTCTCGGAACATATATTGCAAGACCACCTGCAATTAATCGTATAATTATTTGTTTAATATATTAACCGGTTGATCGACTATTTTGGTGAATGGTCCAAAAATATCTACTTACTTGTAAATTAGGCCATAGTTGAGCTAGCGCGAAGGAAGCGTAAAAGTGTACATCATACGTATTATACATTCTATATTCGTGGCCTTCTAGATACCCGAACAAACCAAAGTCATGCCTAGAACAAAATTAGCAACATAAAGATGAGTGAATAAGACCTTTAACACTTCATTTAACATTGCTATAAACCAAGTGTAAACTGAAATCTAATTGATGAGTAATTACCTAGGATCGGTTTCCGGAAATTCGTCACGGACGTCAAACCATATTGTGCCGCCATCAGCGACAAAATAAAGCTCATTCATTAAGGCACTTTTTAACCAGTCTGGAATATTACTGTGGAACAAAAACAAATATTGTAATGTTGTAAAAATAAACCGATCTTCATAAAGAAAGTAGGTCGGATTTTACCTATTATTCAAGATGGGATCCTGCCACTCTGCGAGTAACTTCTCCCAATTCTTATAATTTCTAAGCGCGTACGCAGCTATGCTGGCACCGGCGATACAATCGCTACCAAAGAACTTTGTATAAAACCTGTAATAAATAAATTGATGATTAAACTGATCAATAAAAATGATGCTGCATATAAACGAGTATGAAGGAACCTACCTCTTATGTACTTTTTTATCTTTCTTATATCTTATAATAGGCATATCCCAGGCAAGACAAAACTCGGTAGACCCCGTACCCCCTGGTTCTAAAGATAATACACTGGAGAGTGCTACCGAATCACCTGCAATACACAAAATAATGTTAGTAAAACATCCCAATTCTACATAACTATTAAGATTAAAGAAGATATATTTAAGTACATTTGTGAATCTTCTTCTGTTTTTCCTTTTCTTTCTCTTTTTTCTCCTTTTCTTTCTCTTCTTTTGTTTTGTCCTTGTCTGGCACCTTGGGAGGTGGCGGCGTTAGACTGGGATCCGGCGTTAGTGTGCCATTTTTCTTTAGACAATCCCACACGTAAGCAGAGGTCTTCGCGGCGTTCCATAAGCAGTAACCTTCGTGGATTGTCTCGTTTTCATCCTTCCTCTTGGCTATAGTGAATGTGCAAGGATGCTCGGCAACTTTCTGTTCCAGGGTAACGCCACACGTGTTCTCCTCTGAATATCTCTCCAAATCCAGTTTAGCTGGAAGACGGAATAACCTTTTAATGCTAAATTTATTGACAGTGTTTTTTCGTGCAATATATGTACTTTTTACCAAATACATTTTATAGAACCTAGCTAGGTAAATGTTACACCAACCAATAGATTTCTTCTTGTGGGCGCCCCCAAGTACTTCCGTCCATGTAAAAGTAATACTAACATTCCGCTTTTCATTACTAACGTTAATAGCTGTAAATACAAATACTGCACATGGTAGACTGCTGTCCTGTAAACAAATATTATTTTCAACTAAAAAGTAATAGTCAAGTTTTAAAAGAGGAAGAATGAATGGCCGAAGGCCGCGTTGGTTGCGGTACGAAAAAGCCGAGCATGAGTCAGATTGAGAACATCATTGAAAGGCAACAGGGAAAATAAATAACTTAAACATCTAAGAAACGTTTGTTTATCTCAGAAAGGGTATGCGGAATATAAATCTAGAGGAAAAGCTCTGTATTAACATAATTTGTATGCATTGCATAGAAGAATAATGTTTTAGCAATTGGAAAAGCCCATGGCAGTTGCATAGATCAAAAGCCCAGATTCATTTTACGATTTTTCTGGCTTGTGATGTAGTTCAAATGTTAATGTCTACTGTACCTTGTAATTATGAGGTATGACGGGTGAGATCTGTCTGCAAACCAGCTTTATTCCATACTTGCTCAGGTCATATGTAGTCCAGGCGCGCGGATAAAGTGCCGTGTACTCACACTCTGATCCATTCAAGTTCCACTCCCAAGTTGGTGGTGCCTTTTTGGGTTTGCTAAAAGGCAAGTTGGAAATATACTCTAGTGAAGCAATAAAAACTATTTAACTGGCATAATGTGGGTGAAGCTACTGAGACCTCTGCTTAATCTTTCAATTATTACAGGTGTAATGTTATTTAGGAATACACATTGCAGGTGTATTTGTAATCACAACATATTATCCATCAGGTGGATCCTGCTACCTGATAAACTTATTATTTAACAAATGCTTACTTTATTATCTCATTAAATCCCTATTTATCACAGTTATTCATGATAAGATTAAGGAATCATTAACTTGATACAAAATTTTAGTGACTACACATTGACAACAAGATAAATAAACAAATACCTATACTCTTAATTAAGACAATTACACAGTAATTAGCACACACAAGATTTAAGGGGTTTTTGGTGCTAAAATATTCATGCGAACATGCAAATTACATTAGCAATATGGTGGAATATGATTAACTTACTTATATGTAGACAAAACAGACTGGTAAACCGTTTCATTGTTGGCATTTCTTATGTTCACAATGAACTGACATTCTGGCACTGTGACATACTCATATATGCCAGGGTACAGCTGGAACCGACAGAACTCGCCTTTGAACCCTCGGCCTATAGTCCCACCACCAATACCTCCAATAGGACAGCCTACAAAATTCATAAATATTATATTTACATCCATAGCTTCATAATCAACTTCTTAGTCCTAATAGGCATAGCACAGGCAAGTGAATAAATATTGTAAGCATGAGGCAACACATTGTTGAAACATGGTATTAAAGTCGTGGGATACCAAGTTGGAATAAGTCTGGGTAAGGACGAAATATGGATTGGATTAAAACACAAAATACAATCCTACCACCCCATTTAAATAACAAGCAGAAAAAGACAGTGAAGTCTCTTTATACTGTTGGGGCTTTTTACTATTCTTTAGATTTATTTTATACAAACATGAAAAACAAACTAATGTATCAGTGCAGTGTTAAGCTTAAAAAAATTGGCAAAGATTGGAAAGCAGATGTAAAACAAGTTGTTTATAATGATTGGGTAATCTAGAATTCTAGATAGTTAGATTAATTAATACATGTTACTAAGCAGCTACTTTCTATTATTAGTTTTGGCATGAGAAAACCACATGTGTTACGCTATTCATAACTGTAAAACTGCAGAATGAAATCTGTACAATGAGAATGTTAATCACAATCTACTTTTAGTTTATTATTACCAACCAGCTAAAAGTTTTTCACAGTAATTTTCCACTACATACTACCAAAGTATAGACAAAGTAAGGACATGGCATTTTTTATTTAAAAATAATTTATTTATTTGGACTCTAGTTGGGCAAAGTCCATAGCCTTATCAGACTTTAAAATTATGGTTAAAAATGACTGATTTAATTTTAATGAGAACTTACCATATATCCTCTGAGCTGATACCATGTGAATGTAATCCATTATAGGACGCTTTTTATTCAATCTCTTGCCTATGTAATATTTCAAATACCTGTAATAAATGTAACACTTCAGATGCTGTATGCTATGCTTAAATGTTATGTACTGAATGTAAAAATAAATAATATCAGAGCAGGATAATTCTGGCTTAAGCTAGCACCTCCAAACACCAGAATAGTGAAAACGTTGCACAAGAAAATGTCATAATCATAAGTTCAATTTTATAGTAAAAAATATTTACCTGGCTGTTAAAGGCATCATGTCAAAAACTTGATTGGGTCTTGGTATCAGAAGTTGCTTGCTTTGTAAGGGAAATTCATGGTCTAACGGTAACTTTAAGCCGTATTTAGAAGGCTCGTGCAGGCCTAGCCCGACGTCGCCAACTGTTTCCATCTCCATGATGGTGAACAATTCGAGAATATATTTTAAGCTCGGAAGAGTCTCTGAGACGAACCCTCTCACACAGTCCTTCAATCGAATCGTATTATCACATTATCTCTCTGTTCCTTCCCAAGATACGATAGCAAATCAATTTATCAAAAATTAAGATGTAATTTCAGCGTGACACTGTAAATTGAATAATAAATAATACAAAAATGAGAGCTATCTTCGGATATACTATATACTAATCTTTAAGACAAATTTCTCAGACAGAACTAACAAAATTGAAATAAAATTTGAAAATCGAAAATAATGACATGAGAATGCATCTCTGCCATCACAAACCACAATGGAAAAAATTGACGTTTACCAACTGTGCTGTGCTTGCTTGACAAGTGGCTTGACTTGACACTGTCACCAATAGTGATGCCAGACTTTTATTCAAAATTTCTACTATTTAATTTAATCGAATTTTAGAATTGAAACAGAAACGTAAACCAACACTTAAACGTTTTGATATAAAACGACTGTTGACCAATTTGTCTGGTATGACCTAAATCATGATCTGGCTTCGTGTTCTGGTCAGAGGTTTTCAATTTGGAAAGTCTATATTATATCTATGTATCTCTGGGGCTTGATCCAGATTGATCGTCTAAGGTCATCGTTTTACAAGAGAACCAATACTAATCTCTTCTTTCCTAACCAATAGGTATTTTGTGTTAGATTTGGAATCTAGTCCCCTGAATTTGAGAATTCTGTCACTTTGGGGGGGTCAAGGGGGTTTTTTTGAAGCGCCCCCATGTGATTTTAGCTGCCGGAGTAACGTCGAAGTATTTAAAATATTTTCTAAAAATATTGGTAAAGCACTAACTAAACGTGAAACGGAACGTACATTTAGGTAAATTCTAATGTTTATGACGCGCCAGCTGCGCCTCAACTGCGCCACTTTGAGTAGCGTTTTTTAAATTTATTTTACAAAAAACCATGGAGCTCCAGCAGGGGTGGGGGTGGGTGACTCTACAGCCCCACCACCCCCACCCCCTAATTCAGGGTACTCGATTCTAAACCTTACCCGGTATTTTAAAGTGAGTTCGTTCGTTTACTGGTTTGTCTTGTCTTCACGCTTTAATGTCCGATCTTCTGAGGCCACCCGTGGACTAATTTCCGACTTCCACGCAAGCAATGCTGATGGTATCATTTTGATGATTTTCGATGCTTCATTCTTTTGACCATATAAACAAAACATAACACATGGTGACATGAAGAATTATCTAGATTAATATTTATTTTATAAAAGTGCAAAACGAAATTGCTATCACAATCGTGGCTTCGTATCGAAAGATTTGGGAGCTTACGATTGGGTCTGCGGGCCTTAGTTAAAGTTTACAGAATATGGTATGTTACAAAAACTACTAAAATAAAATATTCTTTATATATATTTTTTTTCTGTTATGGTTTTAGCCAAGTTAAAAAATTAAGTAACTCATGTCTCTCTTTCAATTTTTGTGTAAAAGTTCTGTGATTTTAATGAGCGTTAGGCAACACTTTTGTTCTGCCCATTTGCTGGCTGGGTTGCGATTGCCATATAAAAATACATTTTCGCGTTTGTGTATCTGTGGATTGTGTTCCGTCTCCGATAATATAAATGAAAGTTGTTGTTTTTATAATTATAACGAAGTAAATCAATAAAATCAGCTTTATAGAACCCGAAGTTATGGTGATATTACTGTGAATAGTCAAGCTAACAAAGTTACAGTATGGTGTCCATGTGTCGCACGTTATGTTGAAGTGGTAGTTAGCTTACACATTTGGATCGTAAACAATTCTTAAAAATGGATATCCCAGTGCAAATAGCTATAAGGCTGAAGCCACCAAGTCTTGAAGACTCATCCCAGTGCATATTCAGCAATCCTGTGACCCAAATTGTGATTACTGAGAGTGGACAAACATTCCATGTAAATAGGGCTCTGCCTGTGGATTGTACACAAGCGAATCTCTTCAACTCGTTTATGATACCTCAAATTAATTGCTTTCTTGATGGGTGTGATACTTCGGTCGTCGTATTTGGTCAGGCTAAAACAGGCAAAACTTACACTTTATTTGGCCCAGGTCAGTAGATATTTTTTTATTGATTCTGCACATACTTTACCTCTAATGTTAATGTTACACTAATATTATTTTTTCTGATCCTGAGGTTTACTTTATCCTTTCCTTGTAGGAAAACTTTATCAGATGGACACTTTCATGATCTGCATGTATGTAAATAAACTGTCAGCCAATGTGACCCTAGGAATTGCAAATGAAGATGCTCATAATCCTTTTAGTTGATGTGATTATTTAATATGTGTACAACATGGAATGAATATTATATGAACACTATGTTTTTTCAGGTTTTGAATGCATTCATAGTGAATGTGACCAAGGCATTGTACCTCGGTTTTTGTCTGAAATATTTCACAAGCTGAACCAAATGCCCGAGAGGGAATTTATATTACACATAACATGGATGCAAGTTGTGAATAATAACATATTTGATGTGCTGGGAGCTGGCCTGGTGAGGTGCTGCAATGTGGAGGAAGCCTTTCAGTACTTACAGCTGGGATGGCGACAGAGGTGCCAGGGAAACAACCACACTGTGTTCACAGTTAGCGTAGAACAGAAGTGGGTCAGCACCAATGGAGTACTTAACCACAGAATGTCCACTGCTAGTTTCTGTGATCTTGCTGCATACCCCGAGCCAGGGCTATTTGCTCTAGAGAACATAATAAAAGAACTGCTAGCAGGCAATCCACCAAAACAAATAAATTATGACCAATGTATTCTCACAGCCATGCTTAGAGACTCCTTTGGGGGCAGAGCATTTACTTGGGTTATTGGGTGTATCAGTGCAGAACCTGAGGATTATCAAGACACTTTGAAAACTCTTAACCTGTGTTTGTGCTGCAGGGGCATTAAGAACTTTGTTACTGTCAACTTATTTGCTGACAATAATACTCCTGTTTACTCAGATAAGGCAGGATTACCACATGCAGACAATAATTTTAATTTACAATTTGCAACAACTCAGTGGATTAAATTGGTTTCAAATGCAGAAGGGCTATTCAACAAAATTCTACAGTCCAAGTCCTTGTCTGAAGCTGATATCAACCAAGTTAGTGAATGGTTGTTTTTAAAGGCTGAATGTGATGAATGTTTAAATAATGATGCCAGTGTTGATAATAAGGATGCAAATATAAAACAGGGGTTGCCAAGGATAGCTGAAGATACAGAGCCAAGTGAGCCCAGTGAATCAGATGTGGACTCAGACTCAGAGGAAGATACTCATTCTGACACAGTATTCCAAGACAAACTAGAAAAGTTCATGGAATATTTTAGAGAAAAGAATGACCAACTTTTTGCTGATAGATGTGAAGAATATTTAAATCACATTGACTCTGATGATATAACAATATCAGAATTAAGTGGGTCACAATCTTTGCCTGTTATGACATCACAGTCAAATTCTGGGCGAAGAAGAACTATACAACCTGGTGAAAGTTTATCTGGAGCAGAGTTGGAGTTACTGAGAAAAGTTGCAGCTAAAGCAATCTCACCTGAATCTCAAAAGATACTTATAGAATCTCACAAGAAGGATGTTGATCCAGAACCAAAATTAATTGAAAGGGAGCTTCTCAAAATGATTGACTCTCCAAAGACTGAAGAAATATGCAAGAAGTACAAAATGACAAAAGAAAAATACACTCAAAAGCAGATACTGGCCCGAAAACTTTCGAAAGAAATTGGCAGCAGCCAGTCACAGCTAAAGGAACTGATAAATCTTTGTATAGCCAAAGAGAGACTGATAAACGACTTGTCTAAATCGATGTGTCATACACAGAACAAGCATTATTCTGACAAGATAGAATCTAGTTTAATTGATCAGGATACAATGAGGGAAATAAAAAGACATGAGACAAACCTTAAAACTTATAAAAAACAAATAGAGCAAATCAAAAGACAGATAAAGAAAGACGAAAAACGTAAAAATACATTGGACGTTGAGCTTGTTAAAGATAAATTAAAGTTAGATGAACTTTCGGACACATCAGTAGATGTGAAAGACAGGAAAACGAACTCACTAAAACACTTTACACATAGGATAACGCAACTTGACAGTATTTTGAAGGAGAAGACAAATGATTTGGAAACCTTAGAGATGTCCAAAGAAAAAGAGTTGTTGTTAAGGAAAGAAATCAAAAATCTGAGGAAGACCAGAGAGTGTCTGCATGAACAGAGATGCAGTTTAGGACATAAGAGAAAAATATATAAATCTCTTTCAGATTCTGAGGTAAGCTACCCAACTGAAAATTGGAAACATTTAAAATTTAAAAAACCCCCATCGCAACAAAGAAAAACGAACAAACATTTGAAAAGTCAATCAAATGGCCGAGCCGGTTTTGATATAACATGTCTAATTGTAATATACACTTCATGCGCTTTAATTTGATGCTTGCGTATATTTGAAATTATTCGATTTTTCATACCCATTTTTATCCCCCATATCTAATAAATGGCTGCACCGATTTTGATAAAACGTATCTAAGAACCATCGCCAAGAAACTAGCTTTCAAATAAAAAAAACTGCATCCAAATTGGTTCACTCGTTTAAGAGCTACAGTGCCAGAGACAGACACACACACACATTGTGGTCAAACTTATAACAACTTTTGCGTCGGGGGTTAAAAATTGGAAACATTAAAATAAAGTTGTCCAATAATTTTTGTATCATAAATCAAACTATCGTTTTAGGAGCGCAAACTGCTGGAATGTGAAGAAGCTATAGAAGCAATCGACACGGCAATAGAGTACAAAAACAATTTAATTTGTGGCAAGTCACCATCAGCTTCTCTGTCTGATTCTCAAGACAATAAAGACTCGAGGAGTAGGGGAGAGCAAATGTTGATGGCACGGCTTGACAAACTGTCACATGATGAGATGAAAACCTTGCTTTATAGGTATTTCCAAAAGGTAAGATTCCTAAATCAATACTAATATTAAAGAGGTTTGTAAGTTTAGATTTAGGGGGCAATCTTCGGAACTACTGATCCGATTTCGTAAAATTCTTGCACTAATAAAGGAAAGGAAATAATAATAAATTTATTCACGAATTTGAGACAACCATACAGAGTAACTTAATAATAAACACAAAGTGGACAGATAGTTGAATGTGAATTGGTACAATATAAAGATGGTTTGGCTGTCTTTAGACTGATTCGCCCTATCCCCTCGTACTAGTATAGAATGTATCACGAGCGGATAGTCTTCCTCAACTTTAGAACAACAGATTCCCACAAGGTTCCAGTTACAAGTCACATAGCAACAGTTTGATAACATACTGTATAGGTAATAAGTCTTAGTACAGATAATTATATTAATTAAGTTACAAATTATTGGAATTGTCTGTGTTTGGGTATGGGTATATGTATATGTGTATATGTTTTATATATGTTGCTGTATGTGTGCAGTTAGGTGTGCTATATTGTTAATTTATTTATGTGCCTTGTTTATAACAGCGTTTTATAGTAGATTTTCAGTGCTGTTGTAGTCTAGTGCTTTCAGATATTTTTCAATAGCTTTTTTGCATGTTTGGCTATCAAGATTCTTAAATTTTAGATCTTTACTTTACTTATTTTGTTGTAAAGGCTAGGACCAAGATAATTGTGAAATTTGTGTGCAAAACATGTTCTAAACTAATGGGAAGTTTCCGACCACAACACGAGCGAAAGAATAATAATCAAGTCGAATATTCGTTTTATTACTTACTTTAGTCAGACTAACGCTTTTATTTCACATTTATTTTGGTTTAGAAGTAAACTTCACTACTCAAAAAACTGCCAGTAATACTAGTATGCAGTTTTCTTGTTAGGCAGAGGTGTTGCTTATCATTCACGTTTATTTAACGATTTTACCATGTGTTTGTATATCTTTAGCGGCGAGCGTTAGAACGTTATATTTTCGTTTATAGTATAGCGATACCACTATCCCGCAAATGGTTTTCTATATTCAGCCTGTATTTTTGTGAATATTTTGAAAAAAAAAATGTAGTTGCTTTGTTATCGTTTGATGACATATGAACTTTACACTTATTTAAATTGTTTTTAGAATGACCATTGACTTCGTAAAAATATTGATGCTGCAATGGAAACTAAACTTTGTCTCTTCACTCAAGGTGGTGGATTTACGTGGCGCGTGTGCCGCGCTCGAGGCTGGTGTGGCTTCGGCAAGCGAAGAGGCGGCGGTGTGGCGCGCGCGGGCTGCGGCCGCGTGGAGGCACGCACAGCGTCTCAGACCACATGCTCATTCCAGGTAAGGCAGAGGCTTATGAGCTTCTTTTCATTTCACAAAGAGCATCTTGTATTAAAAATACCAGTGGCGTTGACAGGCATCTATTGTTCCTGAGTGTAGACGCAAATTCGACTTGCTCATATAAGAAGGCTGACATGCGCGCGTCCCAGTTGTGGATTACAATCCTGACTTGACGATATGAATGCAATTATATAAATACTATTCTTCTAATATTTTTTCTTTTTTCGTTTCAGGCACTTTCAATCGTTCCATAGATGTCTGGACGGAGGCAATGCGGAGAGGGCATTGTTTCTGGGCATGACGACTGATTCGGAGACTTCGGACGATGCTATGCGATTAGTGGATCGTATGAAGCAGCTTGCGCGGTGCCCTCCGGTAAATTACTTAAAAATACTTTTTCAAAGTTATTACCTATAAAAATGAAAATCCATCAATTCGATTTACATTCTGTTAGTTTTAAAACAATATGTGCGGTATTATTAATATGCTTTTTTTAATTTCCATTCCAGCCACCTGTAATACCTAGTCAAAACCTGCGACAGCTCATGCCAGCAACAAATCTGCCAGTGGCTAAGGTCACAAAGGAGAAGAACAAACTCATCATAGTACAACAAAATAAAAAGCACTGATATTTGTACATAATTTTATTTGTCGTTATCAATTTTATCTTCATATACGTTTTTATGAAATATATAAAGCTTTTTATCGAACTAGCAATGTAGTCGTAGTATGTAATTATGAATTCTATTCTATTCTACTTTTACTATGCTATTTTAACATCACATTTTTAAACATCACTGTACATAATTTTAATGATATTCGTACTTATAAAGTTTGTATATATATTTTTTCCAATAATTGGTTCTAGTTAGCGTGTATAAAAATATATTTATCAACATTCTTCTCAGGTATACATTCAACTAGATTCGAGCAAAATAAGATCCTAGTATGTTTATTCTAAAACAAAAATAAATTGATTGATCTAAATAGTTATCTACGTATTATTTACACTACCTAAGGTATTTAGATACTCCCTAATAAAATCCTTACTCATGATTGGAAATTCCAAGGTATGCATAATATCCCTTCTGATAAAACTGAATAGTAATGGGTTATGTAAAGGACTGTTCCATGAAGTTTCTGAAACAAGAAAAATATACTTATGACTTATGAGTCGTCAAAGAGGACTATGAAGCGAGCGAGGCAAAGAGGACATGAGGACTTATGGCCAGAAAATACAAGAGACAAAAATAATGAAATGAGGAAAACTAAAGGATGATTTCCACCAAACGGCTCGCATCGCTTCGGATCGAGAAGGGTACGGCGACAGCCCATCGGGTACGGCGACAGCTCATCGCGTCCGGCAGGATGTCGATCATACGATCGGCTCCGTACCGTTGCTTGTGAAAGTATCCGTTTCTGCGCCTAGTCAAATAGTTTCCACTCCTACCGTGTCGGATACGACAGGCGAACGGAGCCGATCACGCGTCGCAGCATACTTTCGGTTACGATCGTGTCGCGGAAGACGCCCGCGGTCAAGCTGCTGTGCGCGGCTTAGGAATATAGACTTTAAATACTGTGTACACGATTTAATATCGTTTAAAGATTGGAAAATCTGCGATCCGATGCGATGCGAGCCGAGCCGTTTAGTGGAAATCATTCATAAGGGGCGATCTGTGCCTAAAATTGGGACAATTTAGGTTGTCAACATGTTTTTGCAAATTAACCAATTAGCAAATTTATTTTGCATATTCCAATCTTTTTTCATTTGGAAGTCTGTAATTGTGTGTGTCTCTTCGTTTTTTTTTAATCGTTTTATTTGAATCGCGATTTAAATCATTGATTAAAATCATGTCAAGCCTGGCTGTATTGTATATGGGAATTGTATAAAAAAAAACAAAATGGCAGCATTGGTTCGAACTATGACTAAACAAGTGAAAGAAAAGATTAATGGTGTGAGGAATGATAAGAAAGAGAAGGAGTAAATGATGCCATGACGTCAGACCGGGGAGAATCGAAGAGTAAAACGTGTTGCGCCGACCCCAAATAGACTGGGACAAGCTAGGAAGATGATGAATTTTTCCTACTATGGCCACGCGCCAAAAGACATTGCTACACCATAAGTTGGAAAACTCATCTGGATATATTACCCCATGCAGATTAGAAATCGAGCCGTAATAACAATATTTACCGCATGCAGTTGCTCCGTACGCGTAAGTAATCTTTGACAGCACGAGATCATATACGCAGGAGTGATGCTGTCGTCCTTTTGGAGGTCCAGAAGACCGAACCGCTGCACAACTTCTTTGTGGAGAGCTTTTTCCACATGCTTGTTTCTGTAATAAATTACAATTATTTTTTTCATATGTCGCCACCAGACTTATGCAGGAAGATGATGATGGTCACTACTAAACTTCTACTTCTTTCGTAACCTATTTGCGAGATTATAAAGAACAGTGGAGGTAACACACAGTAGTCCAAGCTCTATTGGTCAGTAGATGTACAGAATTGTCTAAAAAAGGCGCCTTTCTCGACTCCTTGGCGAGCACTGCGTGCACAACCATCAAATCAAAGCAAATCTCACAACTGCGCTTAGAACTTACATGCTGTATTCTGTCATCAATTGGGTTGCTTCGTCCAAATGCTTTGCAATGAAAGCTATTAGTTCTTCTGCTGGGCAAGAGGATGGGGTAATGAACTGACCCGTAGGCGATACCATTAGTGGGCCCGCCTCACTGAAATAAGAATAAAACATAAAAATTGGAATGCACAAACGAGAATGGAAATTCAATTTTTAACAATTGTTTTTTTCCAAAAAGATGTTGTTCGATTTGTATGGACTGCATTTCGTATATCCAACCCCAGTGAGGAAATGGAAGAAAAAAGTAAAGTAGCTGAGGTTCTTGGCGCCCAACGTGGGGCAATGAGCACTTGTGGGCGCCAAATACTCCAGTATAAATGTTTGGCGCCAACCATATGTCTCTTTTAGTTGATATGGTGGATCTTTTAGCAGGTGGTCTTAATCGGCTAACTAACGCTGCTTTATCAATACATATAATATAATCTTGCTTTATACCCACAGATTATTTTTTATTAAATTACCAACAAACTCCAAAAGTACATTCAAGCACTATATAAGGGGGATGGGACAAACCATGTTAAGTCAGAAATAAACATGCAAATAAATATACTTACGGTTCAATTACTATTTCGTATTTCTGCAGAGATTCAGGCACACCTGACGGAAACTTACTACCACGACCATAGAAATCGCCTATGGAAGTGATCAGCTGTCTCAAATGACTGCAGTACTGATGTGCAGATACTTTAGGCATGAATTTTCTGAAAAAAAAAATTTACTCTCTAACTCGGTTTGTTTGATGTATTAATGGCGTACGTAACATTTATGCCCGTTTTCACAAACCCGGTTTACGAAAACGGCCACTAGAACAATATTAATCAGGAAATTGTAAATCTTACCTACGGCATATGTGTATTTCTCTCAATATACTGGACAATGCTTTTTCATAGTTTGGTATCATCACTAAGGCACTATCTTCCTGGCTCACCTTTTTTATGAGCTGTAAAAAAAGGAATATAATATAATACAACAGAAAGATATGTTTTATTAGTAGCTTATTTTCTTTTACTTCTCTTTGGTGTGAATCTTTTAGAATGTAAACTTTTCGTTGAAACAATGAATTAGTATAATACTTTATCAAGATAGGGTACAATACATGTATATGCTCACCGATAACCACTCATTTCGTACGTCCATTATACTGAGGAACACATCTCCGTCTAGACTGACCCCAGTAAACTGCCCCAGCGCAATGGTTCTGCCTGAAAAGATAAACTTTCGGGTCGTCTGAGGCCTCACGATGATGGAAAGTGATAAAAGTCAGTCTGAATATTACATAATATACCAACCTTCTAAATTAACCATAGTATTAGGATGCTGTGAAGCTAAGGCAACTAAGCTCTGCAAGACCCCTCTTATGTGGCTCATATTCCAACAGCTGTCGTATTTCACCTATAATTAATGCATATTAATAAAGCTTTACCAGTTAATCAGTATCTTTTTGATGGAATCCCATTACAGATTAATCCCTTGGGTTTTTAGTAAGCTGTTTCCATATCTATAATCTATAGTGTTTGATAATATTTAGAGAGCCTGTTTTACAAGTGTTCAGATAAGCACTATCGAAAATCAAAATCCAAAAAGTTTGTATTACATTATGTTAGATAATGTATACTTATCCTAGGTCATAGAAAAGATCATTACTGAGTTTTATGATTAATGCAATATAGTAACTCTGTAAAGCAAGCTTTTGATGTAAACGATGGTATATATGATTATTGAACTTTTATAATGTAGTATACCAACTTGATTAATACCATAAGTTTTGCAAAGGGTGTCTATCAAGGACCGCACTTGGTCCCTTGTTGCAGCTGCCGCCTCATATTTGACCTTTGCGTCACTGCTGTTTGCAAATACCCATTCCCTGCAATATATCAAAGAAATATATATATTTTTAATAGAATCTTACATTTTCCTTGCAATTCAATTATTTAAAAAAGGATTTATTGAATGTTAAGTTTTAACAGTTGACACACTATTTCAATTAGTGATCAACATATTATAACAGCAGGGCTGGTAAAAGCCAGGAGTTCATTGTTACCAGAGAGATGATATCATTGAGAAGTTCCATCTTAATCTAAACTTTTTTGATTGCATAGGCTAATCTTAACTTACACAATATTAGCACTAGCCTTCTTCTCCACTACTTTCCTCTTCATTTTAGACAAATCAAATTCTTTATCATAGTCTTCATATGCACGTGTAAAATCATATTTTCCTCCTTTGCCGAAACCCATTTTGCTGCAAATTATAAATGTTATCATTTAGATATTTAAATAAATAAATAACTAACACTTATATGAAATCAAGAAATACTGCTTTGATTTTAAGTTAACTTTGCAGGGGAACTTAATCTAATGGGAAAAATCAATACCTTATTAGTTTCTATTGCTTAGTGTCAATCAACTAACAGCTTATATCTAAGTAAGTGTGTTTACAGATTCAAATAAATACAAATGAATAGATAAAAGATATGGTTTTGGACAAGCATCTTGATACAAACCTTAAGGTGGATTCTTTTGGCCTGTCAGGTATCTTATCTATGTACTTAGTGGAGATAGCACAGGCATTGAGAACTTTGACTACAGTCTCTCTCACATTGTTACTGTTTAACTGAATTTTTATGAGCTTGAATTCACCTGAAAATTTGAAAGAAATCATTTACTTATTAAGTTAAGAATGAAGAATGGCCCTTGCCCAGCATTGGGACATACTAGGTAAAGTAAACATTAAAAATAAGAATATAATATGTACTCTTAAGAAAATAACAATTCAACCTCAACATGACATGGATTTTTTTTATTAAATTATGAATGTATAAAACAAATTTACATTTTTCACAGGCTTAAATACAATATAACAAATAAGTTATAATTTGGATAACAATAAGAATATAAAAAAAAGCTATAATAGTTACCATCAGGCATATCTTTTTGGCGCAAATAAAATGATAATGGAGGAACAGACATTCTTTTACTGGATTGTTGGGCTTCTATAAGTGCACTCAGCTGTTGCAAAGAATTTTCATTGATTTTCTGAAATAGTGATCAGAAATATAAATATAATTACTTAGTGTAAGTTTGGTTAAAGTAAACAATACCCAAACTAAAAACAGCTGAAGGTTGCTTCATGTAAGTGTCACAAAACAAGTGAAGTAGCAGACTGAATGCACCATGCCTATAAAAGACATCAGTATTTCACATGGAAGGTTCAATATCTGTTGAACTTGTAAATTATTTTATCTTGAGTATTAGCAAATAATTCTGTTTCCATCCTCTGTGTTATACTGTTGGTTACCTAAATATTTCAGTTGATCATGGAACTACAACTAGAATGATTTGCTAACTTACTCTTTGAGTTGGATATTTTCCAAAGAGATCGGGATGAACGCTGAAGTAGAAAGGCCGTAGGGCAGTGGACACTTCCGCAGAACTTAAAAATCTGCATACCGGACGAATGGTACACGTACCACTGCAACATTTTAAAATTATTTATAGACTAAACGTTAAACACTCCTAAAAACCTCACATGGTAATGATCCGAATTAAACTTCTTCAAATAGAGTAAAAACATCCATTGAAAATAACCGAGGTTGAACTAAGTTCAAAACTAACCATATTTTTGTTCTGCTATACATTTTTAATTAATTTGATTCTTAATTTTACAAAAATCACATTTAGCGGTTACACATGAAATTTGCGCATTAGAATATGCGAAATTATCCCATCTTTGTTAACAGCTACATTTTTTCGGAAACGACCCTGAACTTGGCGATATATTTTCAAATTAGACTTTTGTCTTTTGACGTTGACAGTGACAGTTGACGTTTATAAGATGGTATTCTAGTTAGTCGCAGGAAAACGTTTTAAAACGCTGTTTCAAGTTTTTTTTTTATTAAAGTAATTATTTTGCTGAAATGAAAGAAAACAACTTGGCTTACCAGAGGTACTTACCCATATTTCATCAATTACATATGCTGAAGTCAGATGTAGAAGAAAGTGCCTATTACATTTTTAAACAATATAAAAAACATTTAAAATTATAAAAAAATTGTAGCCCATCGGTATCGGGAACAGGGTCCAAGCTACCGTCGGTAAGGGCTCCAGAGAGAGGAATCTCCTAACAATATGAGCCGTGTCCAGGAGTACCGCTTTCTGAATCAAGCCCTTGGTCATGGCTTCCTAACGAGAGCCTCCTCAGGTATTGGTCGAGGCTCTTGGCAATTAAGCCATGGGCTGATACAACTATTGGCACAATGATCGCTGAGTCGACATCCCACATGTCGACAACCTCGTGAGCCAAGTCAAGATACTTGATTTGGAGTGCCTATTATCTTTATCATTTAGCGACCACAGTTAATCTTAAATCCGAGCAACTAGGAATCTTTATGAAAAATTAAACAGCACTTGGTTAGCTCTGGAGATCGAAACCATGCTCAGGAATCGGGTAGTCGCACTTTGTGAACAGGGTGGATGGTGCGGTCGTTCGATGAATTTTGATTTATTTAATTAATTAGTTACCTGTTTCTCTGATTCATTTATAAACTTGTTTTAGACTATCCTTCTTGAACGCGGCGTTGATGATTAATTTAATAAGTAAGTATACAACATATAATAATGGAGTGTCCCGCCGTTTCATTAGCCAGATAGAGTCCGACAGGCTGGACGTTTACATCAGCCATTAAGAAAATAGGAAAATAAGGTGCTTATCTATTTGTGGCTCCTACGAACAAGTAAATGATTGATCAATACAATTTTGCGCCTAAGCTCGTACAGGTCTTAAGGTCTAGGTAATGCCATAGAAAAGTACGTACCAAGGTACGTACCTATACTTGAAAAGTTCACCTATATATTTTCCGCGAATATATACGTGCTTATACTCATAGTAGGACGTGTTTGTTTGTATTGTAATGCATAATGTAGTCATACTGTAATTAAGATGATATACCGCGGAAACAAAAGACAGGAAGATATCGCTAAATGATGTAAGTTGGAGGTTAATGTTTTAAATGATCATAACAGGTGAGCAGCGGATTGGCTGTCGGCTGGCTGAGATAAAATCTGAAGGCTGCGCGTGCGGCGGCGGCGGTGGCGGCGCTGCGCGGCGGTGAGCCGGTGACGCAACGCGCCGGCGCAGACGCGTTAGCGCCGCGCGCCCTCGCGCCTCGCGCCTCGCCAGCGCGCAGCCTGCCACTCGCCGAGCTGCTTCATAATTGTTACACAGACGAGTTCAATAATTAAGCGATAAATATACCAGCAGTGGCGGTGAGAGGAGGGCGGCAGTCGAGCGGCGGCCGCGTTACGTACCACACACCCGCACCGAGTGATGGACCCGAAGCTCATTCGACATTTTTCTATCGGACGCCGTAGGAATCTCACCGGACTGGTTCCCGCGCAACGCTGCGTTAGTGCGCCGCTCTGGTGAACCCTTTCGCTTGTAAATGTGCCGATATTTACATATGCGCGCTCGATCTCGCGTCGAACTTTCGATCTGCGCTCGCGCCTCGCGGTTGAGTAGTGAGCCCCGCGACCTGGCAGCCGCTGGCGACTGCGAGCCGCCGCTGCCACCGCCGCCCCAGCGCGCGCTACTGCTGCACGACGTGCGATGACCTACGTATGTCAACATCAACATATCACACTCTGTGTACACTATTTACATTCAATGATAAGCTTATTGTTTACTGATCTTAAGGTTAATAAGTTTTCTGACTCTATTTACTATATTTTGCACTTTGAAGTGGTAAACTTAGGTATAGGTACCATTGGATGTAACGTCCATTTACGTCCTGCGGCGTTAATGGAAGTAGTAGTAGTAGAAAGAACTAGAATAAGTAGACGTGATCAGATGAAATGGGCTTCATTGACTATACCTATGGTGGCAATCAATCACTACATTTGATGGTACCTAACACTTTAATCTCAGCAATACACATAGGTATTTAACAAACAAAAACAAAACAAGCTAATAGATTTAACACTTCAACGTATTGAAATATAATTACTACTACCACAACTAAACAAGTTATAGAAACATTACGTAGATATAATGTTTATGTGCGCAAACAAATTCTGAGAAGATCCAATGTCCATTCGTATTGATAATACACAAGTTACTAGATACGAGTATGTAAATTATTACCTTGTTCCAATTAAATCACAAATAGTAAATATAAATGGTGACGTTTTTCGGTGAAGCAGCTATCAGAGCGACTCCGAATGACGTACCTTCACGTACCTACAGGAAGTACAGGTTTGTTTACAGGACACAACAAGATGTAAATAACCAATTAATAGAAACACAATTTCAATGAATACATAACAGGAAAACGAGGGATGTTGATATAAATAAATGATCTACTTGCATTTGCATGTCCATTTTAAAAACGGTCTACCAATGGTAACTCGTTATTGTTCGGAATTCTCGGCATTGGTCTTCTAAACGGTGTTCTGAACTTCCAAATACAGTAATGAGTGTCTATATGTATTGAGCTATACCAACGCACTGGTAGCCAGGACTATACGAAGCGACGCATGTAGAATACTCACACAATATGATAATAATTCAGGCTCTTCTAGTTTTGGATGTATCGTGAACTAAAATGTCCGTTGCACATGACATGTGCATGATAGCTGTGAAACAATGTGGATGTATGTGGTATCAACTGGTTTTTAGAAGTGGTAGAACTCATCCGAGGTGAATTCGTCGTTTCTAAAGATAGGTTGCCCATAACGCTTGAGCTCTCTCGCGCTTTTTGAGGCTTTTTCGGTCCATCTTTTTTATTTTCTCTGCTGAGTTATTTAGGTGACTAAGAGGTTGCAAGGAGTGACTGCAATCTAAGCCACACGCCCTAAAAACGCGCAGCTCTACAACAGATCAAAATCCTCCTTTTGGCTATGTCGCAGTCGGGTAATAAAGACTCATATTGGAGCTTTTACACTTTATGGTCATATATTCTACCACGAACCAGTTTAAGCTAGTTTATATGTATAACAGTCAATGGTTGTTACTGGGAGAAGATGCTGAAGTGATGAGAATATAAATTAAAGATCTACAACAGCTGATCGCGAAAGTGGAAGAGCATCCCATGTTTAGTCTTTTCCCAACTATGTGGGGATTGCCTTCCAGTCCAACCAAATGCAGCTGAATACCAAGTAGTACCACAGTACAGTGCATGAAGCGACTATGTGACCACCTAACTTACTGCGCTTGACTTTCAGGCTACTGACCTACCGTTGCGACTGTCAAAGATCTACAAATGACAGCCGGGATCAACAGCTTAACATGCTTTCCGAGTCAAGGAGGAAGAACCTGTATAACATACCTAATTGTCATGACGTTCCATGCAAGGTAGTTACAGCTCGTATCTCAAAGCTTTGACGTCATAAATGTCATAAACAAGATGAACGAGGCTCTACTGCTTTTAAGGCTGAATTAGCTATTGCTGTAACTGTGAGCGGGGAAGTCTAATGTCAATTTTACAAAAAAATACGAAGAGTCAACGAACGACCAATCTATACAACATCACGCCTGTAATCTCCGAAGGTTTGGTGTACCTACAGTACAGTACACCACTGAACCCACATTTCGCGAGTTTTGTTATATGTTCCGTAGTACATAGGACGAGCTGGGTTGCGCAGGTCAGATAGTAGGCAGTTGCTTCATTCCAAATACTGGTAAAATAGATAAATGTATATAAATAACCAATTTAATGCTACAAAAATACCTATTGGAGAAAGTTAAAGCTATTTGTACGAAATTTTTGTAACAAATATGTGTACATCATCATCTGCCTCGCCTTTTCCCAACTATGTTCGTGTCGGCTTCCAGTCTAACCGGATGCAGCTGAATACCAGTATTGTCCATGGAGCGACTGCCTATCTGACCTGCACAACCCAGTTAGTACTCAGCAATATGATACCCCTTGGTAACACTGGTTGACAGACTTTCAGGACACTGACTACCTGAAAAGACTGTCTAGAAATGACAGCCGAGACTAACGGCTTAACTTGCTTTCCGAGGCACGGACGGTAATAAATATGTGCCTACCATAGAAATTGCGATAGCCCTGTAGTTTTAAAGGCATTCATTAGAAACCAGAATCATGGTCATGCATGTTTCTCTGTATTTTTAATTAATATGTATTGTTGAAATTGTTAAACAAAGATTCATCAACGAGCATTGTGTATTTAAAGTACCCTAGGTCGTGTTAATAATAATCGGGTAATCTATAAGTACCTCGGCAGGAAAAATACACATATTTCATTAATCCAATTGTTAATATAATCAGAAGAATCGTTGTTGAAATCTACTGGCATTAGCAACAGAAAAGAATGAAATGAAAACACATTGTAGGTACAAAACGCTTCGCGCGGTTCTAATCCATGTTTGCTTAGGAGTTCCACTCATAGTTCATGTGAGACTGCTTAGTTAGTCTAGTAGTCGCAATTTGAGGTCTTCGAGCAAATTCTCAGGTCAGGCAAAATTGAGTTATTCCACCAAGAATTTCTTTGTAGCAGCCCCAGCCCGGAGTCCGTATTTGTGCCAGGTATATGGCAATAGGCTCGCCTAATTCTATATAGGACTCAAATATAACGGGAAGAGATTACAGGCGTGATGTTATGTTGTGTTATGTAGCCAGAAGTCCTCCCATCCATAAGGTTCTACATTCCCCCGTCAAGCTGTAACTATGAGGATGAAAAAGACAAAGGATTAACTGTCGACAAGACTAACTGTGTCCAAGATGTATCTACCTACTCATCTTGGACATCTGCCTGCGTTAATATCAATAAAACATTCTTCTTTGTGTTATTATAATCTTAGGCATCGCTTTTCTGTAAATGTGACGCACAGTGTTATGAAAATATTCGTAACCAATGAATCTATAAACTTCAGATGATAATCTAGGTACATCTGTGTTATTTAGGTATTCTATTAGTATATTTTCCCAGTCACATCTTTTGCTAACTCTTTCAGTCTCAATTATATTTAGGTACTTGAAAAAATAAAGCTTTTTTGCAGAAAAACTAAGCTTTAGTTTTTCTGCAGAAAAGCTTTATTTTTAAAGTAGTTTGGTAAAGCATTTGCTTTTTTTCTTTTTTTTTTGGTTTTCCTAACATCAAGCCTGTATCTAGTCGAAGGCAGGGTTCCCCACATTTGCACAATGTATGTGCAATTGTGCATGTGACACCTTTTGTGGTTTTCCTTGTCACCCTATTTTAATCCTTATCTTAGAAAAGCAACAGGATCTTCATCTCTCGTGTTCTCACTGTCTTTGTGTGAAAATTATTTGTCAATGGATATAACCAAGTAGTGTCATGGGTAAAAGAAGCTTCGGCTGGTAGTCTGCCAGGTGACGGAAGAACGTGACGGTGAAGGCTTAAAGCCGTGGCAAAAATGTTGCAGTTCTAGAAAATTAAAGGATCTTGGCTTGTATATAGGCTGGCTGACAGGTATGTTTGACATATTATTATAGAAATTTCAAACTTCCATGTAAAGAGAACCAAGTGTTTGTCGAAGTCGACAGGATAAGTTGGGTAAATTGATTGTCTCTTCAAGTAAATTTCAAGTTACAAACTATTTGATTCTGAGGTTATAGTCATAAGAATTGTTTAACGATTATTTATACATGACATAGAAAAGTTTGTACAAATAATAACAGCCGCTCGGATCGATCTTTAGGTTAAGCCGTGCTTGCCTAGGTTGGTCTGTGGATGGGTGACCACCCATTACATACCGAGTTCCCTCCGTGCCTCGGAAAGCACGTTAAGCCGTTGGTCCCGGCTGTCATCTGTAGATCTTTGACAGTCGTTAGGTAGTCAGTGGCCCAAAAAGTCTGACAACCAGTCTTACCAAGGGGTATCGTATTACCCAGTACTAACTGGGTTGTGGAGGTCAGATAGGCAGTCGCTCCATGTAAAATACTGGTATTCAGCTGCATCCGGTTAGACTGTAAGCCTTTTTTTTTTAGTCTAACCCCAACATAGTTGGGAAAAGGCAAGGCAGATGATGATAGAAAAGTTTGTACAAATACAGGAAACTATATTTAAGTACTTAAATGGTCAGCATATACCTACCTACCCTTCATATGGTCACGAAGAATCTGTTGGTTTTTGCCAAGGAAATATTTTATTATTTTATTTTAATGAACATTATGTTATTATTTTCAGTTCAATTCTTGTGAATTAGGTACCTAACTAATTTATTTTAAAAATGTTTATATTATCCTCTCAATTCATTCGGTCACTAGCCTGTTTGGTGCAATATCCTTAATATTCTCTTTACATAACTATGTAGTTACAAGCTTCAGCTGTGAAATGTGGACAAAACACGTAATCGTGAGTAACAAAACGCCAGTGTAGGATTGGTGGGCACCAGACCGTGGAGACAGAAGGCCTTCATGTCCACGCTTCGGCGGCTCCATTGACGCCTCCTCTTTTACGCAGACAATTATACTACTACCTATGAACACAGTGCATATACTTAGCTGTGTTTAATTGTTGTGGTAAATAAGCGGTTAGATTTAAACTAGAAATAATAACTTAGAAGGGCAAAACTAAGCAGAAAATGTCAATGCAAAGAAAGTCGCGAATATTTTTGCAAGTAGGTATCCCATAAAAACATCTTATTTTCCTTTAACAGTTAAAATAACCAGCCAGCCCATAGAAGTCCACAGTTATCTAAACAAACACAAAAACAAAATAAACAAACGCTACCAATTATATTTGTGTAGAGTGTAACGTGTCAACAAGTTGACGTGAAGTAGTTAGAAGCCCTTCGCAGGCTTTGTCTCAGCAACACAGTTCCACGCAGGTTCTTAAGAGGCAGGTTTGGACCTCGCCGTGTAGCAACGAGCCCGGTATGTGTGTGTGTGCCATACTCATTTGTGCGCGAACCGGTCCTATAGACTCAAGCCACCGTTCGATTCAACCACATAATTTAAATAAATGATAAAGTCTCATGCTGTGTTTCACAATTAAAACTATTAAGGCCGACGGAACGCTAAGATTTCGTTTGCCCGTTACATAATTAGAAAGCAACAAGTGACAGAGAAGTAACTCGATAAAACAAGAGCAAGTACTGGCGAGTAAACATGAAAATCGCAATTCTAACATCCTGCAGATCAGTTTAGAGAAATCTGTCTAATTTTCATAATGTTAATAACTAACTACGTCTTTACTACCTGTTAAACAGGCTGGGTTTATAGGTTTAAGTTAACTTCAGAGATGTGTTGATCAGTAGTTCTGTGTTTAACCGTTTCATTTATCAGCTTCCGTCTTTATCTTTTTATCTGATCTCTCGCGTGTGCGGAACCAACCTGTCCAGGCGTACGGTATATGTTTTCGTCATTATGTGATACCGTTGGTACTTGCTATTGTTGATACAGATTACCGTATGAATTAGAGTACATTAAGTTACAACACTTTGTTATTCTTCGTGTAGATCTTATCTTCTCGGTCGTTTTCGCTAACGGAGTGACCAGAGCTTTAACTAATACCAATTTAAAGCATGGCCCATCTGAAATTCATTTATTAAGATTAATTACCACCCTTTAACTTATGTATTTGAGGTAGTATCTTAACAGCATGTTCAAGGTAGACAATTTTCCGAACTCTCTTCTAATATTTTCTTCTGCAATAAAAAGTAAAGCTTGCCAAACTTGCTTGGAAAACGTTAGCTCTGAAGAAAAGTTTTTTTTTTAAATTAAATGGGCCTACTCTTGACCTCAATCTAGTCCTGAGGACAGAGATGAGGTCGAAGATGAAACGAGCCAACCCAAAAGAAGCATATGATTTGCAAAAGTAATGTTCTGGAGCTAAATGTCAAAGTGTGTACAAACAGCGATTTGTAACTCATCGTCTACGACGACCACAATAACTCGTTTCTCGTAGTTTTCTCGTAGTTTTGTGAAAATGTCGAGTGCTAACTGAGAAGTATTTTCCACTACTATACTACTTATGCTTGATATCAGCTGTACTCAGGTTTTGTAGCTAAGTCCTTCAGAAAGTCCTACTCAATGTATGTGTCAGCAATCTGGCAACCGTACTGGATCAATGGTCATATTTTTTAAATTTGTCGTAGTTTTCCAATTTAACAAGAGCTGAAAACGTTTTTAGAGCTGCTGCTTATTTGGCATAATATAATCATAAGTGTAGTATAGCTAATATTAATTACAAACTATACTTCCTAGGTACCTAGTAACTGAGGGATGGAATTAAGGGCTACTTAGGGACATTTTAGAGACATTTTGCCAAACTACATAGTTCCAATATGTTGGATTTTCTAACTGAGGGTGGACTAATCTATCTTAATATCAAAATCTGAATAAAAATAGTATAATAGCACGTATCATTATTCAGGTATATTTTACATTAAGGTTTCTTAAACATGTTTCGCAGTTGTATTTTTACTACGCTCGGTCACAAGCCGACTTTATCAGACCCGTTTCACATTAGACTTATCAAGTGTGACATTAGCGGTTAATTTTCAAATTTCTCAGTATTGCTCTTTGAATGGATTAAGTTTTATTTTCGGTCGTGATATTATATGTTTTAGCATAACGAGTTCTTCAAGGTTGAGATGGGTTAGACGCATTATCACTTGACAATATGGATGTCCTCCTGTCATTCAGACGAAGTATACCTTTTTTGTCGTGTTGTGTAGAATATTCGATATGTTATCAGTTTTCACGTTTGTTGTGAGTGATTAAAAAGAAACAGTTTATTTTGTTAATTTAATTGATTGCACGGTGATTTTCTTTAAGGAATCTATGATGTCAGAGTGTTGGTATAGAAGTATGGGTCGCGTTATGTCGCGCGGACACTATGAGAGTCAACTGAGGTCAACTGTATGGTGCTAGAGGCAACACGAACTATCCGCGCTGGGCCGTATAATTTTGCTGTCTTTAGATACTGCACCTTACGAGCACACGTGTCACATATGACACTACTACAGGTATCTTACGAGCCCACAGCGAGTTTACTAGTACCGGTACTTATTCCTTCATATTTCTTGCCAGAATAATAAATAATAAAAAAAGTTTTAGTGTAGAATCTCACAAAATTTAAAATGAAAGTATGAAATTCTCTGTTTTTACGAAGAATTACAATAACATTTGAAACTGCAATGAACAGCTAAATGTAGGTACAAACTTACATTCCCAACTTTGGTATTGTATTGTAAAATACACATAATCAAAAACAAAGACTTCCCAGTAAGTTCACCTGATACTTAATTAGATACCCGCATTTCAATAGAAGGCAAATATTGCATGATTGGCACTTATAGGCTTATAGTATTCAAATACTAAATTATGTATTTCGGCACGTTTTCTTGCCGTCATAATGTTTTAAACAAGAGTCTTTGACGTGCTCCTAATCTAAAATATTATATCATCGCTTTAATTATGTCAATGGCAGTTTCTAAGAAATGTTAATTGATGTAATTGGCTAGTGTAAAGTAGGTAATCCTCGCGCTATTAAAAACTGAGTATTCCCCTGTATATTGTTGTATAGCATATTGAATGAGACTCTATTAAAAAGTTTTCCTTATTTTTAGAACCTGTTTAATATGTCAACATTATTTAAATTATATTAGCAGGCAATATAATTGTCTCAATCAGGTATTATCTCCATTTTTCTCTTATATTAATTTAGTGTCCCTATTATAATATATTATGTAGATACCTACTCACCTATAATCAAGTGTGAGGTAAAAATAAAATCAGTTTTAGTAAATTGGTTATTTATTTAAAATCAATGTGATAAGTAATTTTTCATGTAAATGACGGGTTCTTTAAAAATCAACTCACGTGAATAAGTATAAAACATGGTTTGACGTAGACTTAGACAAACGGTATTGTACGAGTAAACTCGTAGCGCTACGAAGTTCTACAGAATCATTTTTACTAGGAAAATCTGACGAGACGAGCTGGACGACCTTTTCCCAGCAGTGGGATGATGTAGGCTAACAGTATCAGTATCAGGAAAGTCTGAACCGTTAACCAGTTGAAATTTCCGAATTTATTGGAAAATGAGAACTTTTTTTTTTTTTGGTATGGCGCATGACATAGAAGTTAAACAGTTTGACAAATCGTAATGACTGTTTAGTTTTTCTGGTTATCTTCCGTTAGAACCCCAACGAGTAAACCTTTAGCTAGTAACTAATTATAAATTTTCAACAAATCTTTAATTATTTATTCATAACCACGTGACAGTGATGAGTTACCTACCGTAGCTCAGAATTAATAACAGATAAATTTAGTTATTTACGGTCTGTGGCGCCGTCGAAGAAACAGCATCCATATCTATTAGCTTTTCTAAACTCGCTACTGGTGTGAGGCGAATCGTTTGAAGCTTATGTCTCGGTAATGGATTCATTTAGAATCCATTATTATTTGCCACACAGTGGGGGCAATGTTGTAAAACTGCTAATAGCTAATAATATATTAAAATCGAATTTATTATAGTTATGTTAGGCTTTTTTAGTCTTTTCAGGATAACCACAATATAGATGATTTGAGTATTAAGATTTATCAAGAAAGTCGTTAGACAATTCGACTTTTAAGCACCAAAGGCGTAAAAGCTTCACAACAGATCCAATTAGAAACAATTTTTGTACCAAAGATTGGTAGCAGTCGGTTGATGCTTTGGTAGCCGTTGCAGGTAGGTACCTATATTTGAAACAATTTCCGTGGAAACTCATTAGGCAATTGTTACTTTTTTTTGACAAAAGAAATTGCCACCCATCTCGAAAAGTCTATAATTTTCTAAACATATTAACTTAGTAACGAGACGCACGGGACCGGTCAATGTGGCGACACTTGAGGGAGGCCTATATCTAGCAGTGGACGATGATGATGATGAACTTAGTAAGAAACCAGAAGTTAATTAAATGAGCTTAGACAAACTTTTAAAGAAATTAAAAGTTTGACGGCACGGTTGGCGCAGTGGCTGAGCGATTGACTGCTGCGCTTCGTGTCGCGGGTTCGATTCCCGCACGGAACAAATATTTGTATGGCCTACAGGTAGTTGTTCCGGGTCTGGCTGTTTGTGTATGTGAGTTTAAATGTTTGTAAACACACCCACGATACAGGAGCAATTCCTAGTGTGGGGCAACGTTTTCGAAAGAAAAAAAAAAAAAAAAAAAAATTGAACTACAGATATTGCTATTATAGGAACAAAAACAGCAAATTCTCCACCGAAATGTATGAAATATAGGAACTACTTTAACCGTTGCATACATCATCATGATCATCATCATCATTTCAGCCGAAAGACGTCCACTGCTGGACATAGGCCTCCCCCAAGTGTCGCTACATTGACCGTTGTTTATTAACATTTGTTGCATACATAATTTTTAAAAAAAATGTACAGTTAGCAAGAAAATGGCCATTTTACACCAAAAAAAACATCGATGACAAACGATCCCGTACATACAAGTTGCCGATCATCACGTAAACTACGGATGCCTCGTGCTAATTTCTGAGTTCACGGCCTTCGATCTTTCTCACTAACTTTGTACATGATATGATACTTTGTCCACTTCTGCCAATGCAACCTGAAACTTTGCATATTACAATGTAACCACTAATAAGGACTGGAATCCAATAAAACTAGAATAACTTCTCCCAAGAGATTGCACAAACATGTTTCTTGCTTTAGAGATCAGTTTAACTTCCATTTCTCGTAAATGGAAATGGGTTTATTGGCGAAATATATCCATAACGTATGTATTAGTCGATATTAAGAAAGGTAATATCGGTAAAGTTCCTTCATAATATTGCTCTAATGACAGTTAGTTATTGTGATCTTTTGTTATGAGCGAGTGATATAGGGGTTTACTTACAGTTATAAACCACATAGTTACCTAGTAATAGTAAGGGATATCTCCGGTTCACCGGCAAGTAATATACCTACTTGCATTGAAATGTAGCTAGGTCTCTTCACACACAAACCAGGAACGAGCATTTGATCACCATGCTCGCTAATTGGGCGAATTCAGACGATAACAGTCTCGATTTTCCACGGTGGTTTCCGACATCAGTGATTTCCAAAGTAGTTAAAGTGCTATCATAAGGTGCGTCATGCGTATTTATTTTTGCTAATCTTCCAACAAATAACCCACTAGAATGTGCAGAACTATAGAAATTTTGTCCATCTGTTCCGTCAGGGCTGTAGACTATGCCAGAATTAAGCTCTTTTATGCAAATCAAAATACACACCACCCGAAGGTAAGCGTTGTTTAGACAACTCACCAGATTCACACATCATTCTGTTCCAATATTTGAACATAAATTGTTTATGTGTTCTAGAATTCTAATTCGGTGTGATTATTTGTTGAGGGAGCGTTGATTGGCGTAGATTAAAGTGTTATTTACACGAATTGTAAAACATTTTTCTAAATTGAAGTAGCATCTAGAATATAACGGAGAAAAATACCATGAAGCATTCGTAATCTTTCAACTCCATTAAGTCGGTTCGTGTTAAAAACGTTTTACACCAATTAGAGTTCTCATAACCCTTATGAAGAAAAACACACAAAAAGCAAAAGGCAAAGTGACGTGTCGGTGTTAATTTCCTTTAATCCAATCTTGAACAACGCTAGACAAAAGGAGAACTGTCAATTACTGTACCGCATAACGGGCATTTTATCCTGGGTATCATTGAGGCAAGGAGGAACATAATCTGCAGCTATTCCCGACGGTCGTTGATCTAATTGAGCATTTGAGCGGTGCGTGCGTGCTAATGGGCTAATTACGTGCATGGAGCCGTGAATTGGTGACTCAACAGCAGGACGCGGCGGCCGTGGGAGGCAGACGGCGTGGCTCCGAACTCCGACACACCGCTGGCATACTTCGTTATCGTAAAACGTGATTTAAACTTACTTTGATAGTAATCAATAGTAAGAATAGGCGTTGTGTAGGCTGGTGGAACTTGCAAAACCATACGGTTCCTCCCTGACCGGTTCAGTTGTTTCAAACGGTGTTGTAACATTTATTGAAGCTGATTTTAATGGTATTTGTCTAAGGCTAATTTTACCTTCACTAACCCTTTTCTCATTTTAAATTTCCGTGCATTGGAATCTAAAACTGTTAGGAGTATCAGGTGGTTTAATTTGAATGATACTATGACTACAATTCACTACACTCTTCTACTCTTAGGAATAGAATTAATAATATAGGTAGGTCTCGTAAGATCCATCTCATTAGCTTTTTTTTTTTATTAAATAACATATTATATATTTATACAGTTTTCAGGTAGTTCAGAAAAGTTCTTATGTCAAAAAACGATTAAAAAGATGATAGATCTCTACCAGATAATCGAGCGTATCGAAAAAGAGTGAAGTAGTTTAAAACGTGAAGAAGTTGTGAAAACCCAGTTGTATTTAAAAAAAAAAATATTAAAAGTTTGTATAAAGACACTTAAACAGGCACCATCACGCAGTTTTTTGAGATTTGTTATCAAAACCTATTTCAGACTTATGATTTTTGTTGCATATTTAACATTTAAAAAATAGTCGAGAGTCTCCAAATCAAGAGATATTCTCTTGATTTGGAGACTCTCGACTTAATTATCTTTGTAAGAACCTAATTAATGTTGGTTTTAAAAGAGGAACTGGAAAACATTTCTGGAGCTAATACTCATTGATTTGCTTCTTGGCGTATTCCCTATGCTTAACGATACTGATACAGTTCTGTATTGAACCCTGGTGGTGGCTCGTATTTTCAGTTAATGATTTAATTTGTGCAGTGCTTTTGTTTATTTCCTCTTAATGATATAATTAATTTATTAAGTAGAGTAAACTAACTAAATACATTATTATTTAAAAACTATTAAATAACCTAAAATAAATAAACTAACAACAAACTATAAGAGGGCATCAAAAAACTCCTCCTCAACGCTGTCAGCTGGTAATGTGCCCAAGAGACTGGCGGTGTTGCCACGTTGTATGGCAACACTTAGCTTCTGGCCAAAGAAAAAGCCAGCCCTTGGGTCTCGGGAAGCGTCAACTAGGCGTTTCGAAATTTCCTTAAAAAGGCTATGAGCACACGGACCCCACGACCCCAGAGTTTCAACCCCAAACGGCTCAAAAATATAGTTACCACAAAGGTTTCTATATTTACGCCGCTTTTGTTTATTAAATCATCTCCAAAAATGATAAATCATCATCTTTTATGGACACTGTGCAAAAACCTGGGGAGTATATGAATTTTGGATGGAACCTGTTTGTAGAACATTCGTCTGGTTGTATTTCTAGTTGAGAAAGCACACACACACCAAATGTTGATTGGCCTGGCCATATGGGGAACTCTTGAATACCTGCTTTATGCTTATGATAAAAAGCTGACAAGTTTTATTAAGAAGACCTCTGACTCTACAACTTATTTATTCATCTACAATCAATTCAAAGTTCAAACAGGTTGACAAATCTTCAAAATACGACCTCTACAAATCATGCTCTATAATTTTATGCTAACAAAGTAAAAATTCTGAACAAGTTTTTTGGCAAAAAGTTATTAAAATGTTAGCAAGGTTTCAAATCCAACTGCATACGTCGCGATAGATTTAATACCAATTATTATTCTATATCTTCCGAATAAAAACTGGTATAAAGTGATTCTAACTTTCGCTACCGTCAAAATACCTCATCTAACGGCCCCAAGAGACACGCGCCAAAAAAAAGAACACCTAGCCGACAGAGCATTAGTTATTTGCGCGTAACGGCGCGCCGCAAGTCCGGTAGCCCGCGGTGCCCAGTAGCACTCAATAAGTTGCCGAATTTCATGCTCACAATAATTATTGCGGTTAGGTCGTATTTACGATCACTCATACTAAATAATAATTGAGGTTTATTTTCGTTAATAAAACCGCATTGTACCGATATCTCTTTTTAATTCCCCACTCGATAAAGGTGCTCATTTCGAAAACTGTGCGATTGTCTGGATCTTTTAGTGGAGCGGTTTATTGGAACGTAGATAAAACTTTATTCTTTTTTTGAGGTATTTATTTAAGTCTTCGTTAAGAATTTATGTAAAATATTGCAGACAATTCAGGTTACGATGTTTTAAAACGAATCATGAATTATGTTACGAGTTTGCGAAGGCGCGAGCGACGCGACGGGAAGACTACCATAAAAATTTAACGGTATTAAAAGTGAAGTTTGTTTGATATTCGTTTATCTCCACTGTATAAATAATAGACTTATTGAAGTGTGAATTTACATTAGGCTCTAATAGTAGTTTTATAGCTGTTACCTGCTCGTAATTCGTCAGTGTTTGATTACTCTAGACAAATAATTCAACAATCGTGATGTGACCACAAAAATGCCTAACGGAATGTTTACCTAAAGTTGGAGATATTCTTTAGACATAAAATTGAATAGTTCTCGCTAGCTTTCAAATAATTTATAACACAACTTTATACAATTATATTAAAGCTGCATCATGTTTTCAAGTGACTATACTTATAGATTTTGTGATACAGAATGCCTCATGGCATAAAGTCCGCTTTTTGCGCCACCTTGTCTGTAATTAAATAAATATTACAAATAGAATTATAGCTTTAGAGTAATGGTTATTTGTATTTCAATTCTATGCATCGTATATCATGTCACAACTTCTCATCTCCACGAATCGCACTGGCCATTTCATATAATATATAAGCGCAATAAATGTGCCCAGAAAAACTTGACCTATCACACTCTCTTACGTAACGCAAATCAAACATAACTGTGTTAATGTTACACCTGTTTCATAAAAATACAGTTGAGATGTACATCTGTGAGGGCACGTGGGTCAACACGCTGCCACCTGAAACGCTCGCCCATCATTGTTCAAGACACACTCATCGCTCAGACTCGCTGCTTGCGTTTTTTCTTCGCAATATTTACTCAACTACATCTCATTGTTATAACTTTCGTGGCAGCTGCGTCCTGCATAAGAGAAAGGTATAAAAACATCTACGCATCACCCATTATCTGAAATACGTGAAAAAGACAACGGCCAAGGTATTAGAGGAAGCGCGTCGTAAATGATAAGCGCTGTGGTGATTTCTTATCACTGGAACGGAGTTTGGTAAGTGACTAATGCTTTTGTTTGGGGTCTAAACCGTTACACTGATTTGACAGTTCAAAAGGAATGTAAGCAAAGGAATTCCCGACTTGTCAGTGTCGGTTTTTTCGTGTCCTGTATCAGCTAAAAACGGTTTTTTTTTAGTATAACAGTTGTTTCTTATTTGTGACTAAAGTTATAATACCTTCTAAAAATGTACATAGACTAATTGCGTTTATACTATATCGTATTGTATAATATCTGACGTCGCCCTACAAAATTTTTTGGTAAAATCACAATCGCTCCCGAATCAATTTCGGCGTAGCACTCGTAGCACCGTAGACCCAAAATTACAAAAATAGATCAGTAGTTCGTAGCGTACTCGATCGTTCGATTTCATGTATCATATTTTATCTGGGCTCAAATATTTGTACCTGCTGAAAAAGTGTAGTGTCACGGTGTGATAAGTGTTGGTTCTGCGGTTACCATTCAAGCCTAGTCGGCGTAGCACATAAGCTGAGCATGTAATGGGCGTAGTATTACACTACTACTGATATTCGTCTCATTTTGAAAGAGATAAGATGGTTTGGATTCTGAGAAGGAAAATGGATCGAGAAAATTAAAAACTTTTTCACGTATCGGATGGCACTGTAGCTTGGAACTATTGACAAGGGGGAGATTAGATGACGCAGATAGCAGACGGTGTTGTTGTTGATGGTGGTGGTGGTGGTGGTAGTGGTAGATAGTATAGTGGTGAGGGTTGTTCCCGGAGTGGCAGGCATGTTGCGAGAGGGGCGGGGCGGGCTGCAGGGTTGGGGGGCGGGGCGGGCACGCCCGCGCAGCGGCGCAGGCGCGGGGTCCGCGGACGACGCCGCCGCGTCTGCCGCGCCCGGCGCTCACTCGGGCCCCGAGCGCAGCGCCGCGAGCACGCCATGCGCTACATCTCAGTCCCGCACGCACGAGCGCGCGACCACTCCCGCGCGCCTGCCCGACACAGTGATGTTACCAGACTCCGCTGTAATGTGCCATCGGTTAGGTCGTGAACGAGTGCCACTCCATCTGTTTCCCAAGCGTTGACTGTGCGTTTGTTCGAGGATATCGCGGATTTTGCGTACCCGTCGACGTTGGATGCGTTAAAATTTCGGGTGAGTGAGAGAGGCGAGCGGTCGTGCGCCCGCGGCCGGTTTGACCGCATTATTTTCGAAATACGTACGCCGCAATCCGGTCGACCGCGCTAGAACGATCAAAACATTATAACAAAAACATATAAATTCGGTGACGTTAATATATTTTTCCAGATCAGCCAGTAATTTCGTGATCTTGAATACTTTCACAAAAAGTTGTTTTTGTTTCAGAAAAATGTGTGTTTGTTTGTTTGCCATATTAACGAATTGAAGATGAACTAAAAGGCAATGTTCGATTCAGAATTATCTCAAAGTTGTTTGATAAATATAAAATAGAGTCAATAGAATAGTTTGAGCTAAAGCATCGTGATTAAATAATGTTGTACAAACTAAACAGTGCGTACAGTTATTCGTAGCAGCACGAAACGCATCCCGTTGATGTCTTTTACTGAACGCTTTTGGAAAGTGCTTGAGCGATATAACCATGTTTATATTGGATGTTTGTGTAACATCACATGTGATTTTGGTTTCTCTTCATTTTAATATGGTGTGTATCGTCAAACATGCATTTAAGCAACATATTTTTGAATTCTGTGTTTTTCTCAGCGCGTGCTACGGAGAGTGGTGTGATAGTGTGTTAGTGCTGCAGATAAGCATACAAAGTAAATGTCAGTTGTTAGCAGAATTTCATTGATATTTCGTTTTGTAGAGGTTGTCACTCATATACATTTGAATGTATGGCGGCACATGGTCACTTGTATTTTGATAATCCCCACCACTTGCTACGCCGTAGAGATACGTTATTCTGCCAATAGTTTTAGACATATTTACGTTTAGAAAACTGGGTTAGCTTCAGAAAATCTTCTGAATCTTTACATAAGTAAAAAGCTAAAAGTTACCGCAAATACAAAAACATGTTATATCTCATTACATCCAAAGTAATCTCTGGTTTTTGTTAGTGTTGGGAGTATTCGCGAATAAATTACCAGGACGAAAACATTCTTGTACACAGATGCAGGGAAATTCCGAAAGAGTAAACAAATAAACGATAAGATTATAAACAGCTGTGTTGTGGTTTGGCGTTGTAGTGCGAACATTGTTTTATTGAGGTGTTGATATTTGTTTATCTGTGAATCTTTTTCTTTTATCTTGTAGCTTGTTTTTGTAGGAGTGAAAAAATATTTAGACAGGTTGTAAAATGGATAACTGAGACTTAAAAAACGTAAAATTGAAGTTATAATTAAGGATTGCTAAGCATCCATTAAACATATCATAAGGACTAACATAGGGGGCTATCTCAAAAGATATGGAACTTATGGCCTTTATTACATTGAGCAAGATTTTTCAGTATGCGTTACGCGGTGAAAATAGTTCAGTGATAAGGGAGGTATTTGACATTTGAAGTTGGACCGTCATCGCCGGGGGGCGTGTCCTAGATCTCAAATAAAAATAGTCGTCATCGCCGGCCACTATCAGTCATCGTTTACCTCCGGTCGGAAACGTGCGCGTCTGATGTCCTCCTAATGGACACGTCTCGTAGGCGCATGTTTACTCGACCTTTCTCATTAATTAATAATTGCTCAGTCATAAAATATCTGTCAATTTTCCTCAATTAAAACACAGGTGTACAGTTAGTGACTTAGATCGTAACCGATGTTTATTAAATACTACTTTTCATACATAATATTAAAATAAAATCGGAAGATATTGGAACACCGATGGTGTACTCTTATGGTAGGTACAAGGCATACATAAGCTTGAACAGTTTTACTTAAATGTGATAGATAAGAGGTTCGGAACTCGCTTCTCCACTTGTGCATGTTGACCGTACATGTACTACTCAAATGAATTAATATGCATATTACAATGTATGTTAGTGCATTCATTAGAAATACACCTAGAGATAAAACGATTGCCGGTCGGACACAGTGTCACTCTTTGTTGGTTAACCAATTACTGGTAAAATGCACCAGTGTTGTAAGTTCCTTGGAAATTTTTACTCAATTAATTAGTTGTGACGATTTGTAAACCTCGATATGCCTTAGGTCCTTTGACCAGCCATCATGCAGCTTAACATGTTAACTTACATTCATCAATGCCACTATTTCTCTAAGTGTTATAAATCGCAAGGTCTGTCTGCCAATAACTTAGCTTCCTTTCAATGGATTTTAATTAATTTTGTAATACTAGTAAAGTCCTTTACCGACTACGATTGGTGTTTATAAAACTTCTCTGCACTATGACTACATAAGCGAGCGCAAGCTCTACCGCCGGAAAAGCTACTCGTTGTATAATACTGGCTTATCTTTTGTATCGGCATAAAAATATATAATAATTTACCCATAGACATTAAGAGCATTCATTTAATTGGTATTTTAAAAGAAAGCTAAAAGACTTTTTGATTAAAAAGGCATATTACTCTATAAAAGAATTCCTTGGAGAAAAATTATTATTTAATATGAGTATGATTAATATAAAATGTTTGAATACTGATAATTAATATAATATAATGTTAATTATAATAATAACTATGTATATTTTTTAAAACCATTTTAATTGCAATGCCTTAACAGGCAACTAAGTTCTAAGAACCTACCTGTTGTTACCATCGTCAATATACTGTACACTTAGTTCGCAATAAAGAATTTGAATTTAAAATTTGAATTATCTTTCTGTCTAGAATCCTATCGTTCGGTTAGACTAGTAAAAATAATAGCTTTTATTATTATTTTCAATGAATATCAAAAAGTTTGTGTATTCTACTATTGTTGGGTTTGAATTATTATGGAGATTTTAAGAATACATTTTAACGTTTGTTTTTGCATCTTTGCAGGTGGGTCGAGGAGAATTATGCGTGGGGCGTGCGCATGCGCGGTGGTGTGCGCGCTGGTGGCGCTGTGCGCGAGCGCGGGCATGGACGAGAAAACGCGCGGTGCCGCCGAGCGCCAGCTGCTTGCGCTGCTGGGGCTGCCTCGCAGGCCCGCGCGTCGCGCCGCGCCGCCGTCTGTACCGCGCGCCATGCGCCTGCTGTACGAAGCCGATGGCGCCATCCCTGCCGCGGCCGCCAATACGGCGCGCTCCTACCACCACACTCCCACCGAGCTCGACCTGAGGTTTCCCGGCGAGCATCGATTTCGGCTCTACTTTAACCTGAGCGCCATCCCTAGCGACGAGCTCGCTCGCGGAGCCGACCTTACGTTTCAACGGGTCGACGGAGTCGAGGGCCCTCAGCGGCTGCTCTTGTATGACGTGGTGCGGCCGGGCCGCCGCGGCAAGACGGCGCCGATCCTGCGGCTACTTGACTCGGTGCCACTGAGGGCCGCCAAAGGCGCTGTCACAGCAGATGCGCTCGGTGCAGCGCGCCGATGGCTTTCGGAGCCAGAACATAATCATGGACTATTAGTGCGTGTGTTAGAAGAGGGTGAGCAAAATATAGACGCTAAACAACCTCATGTGAGAGTGCGGAGACGAGCCGCGGAGGAGGACGCTGAGTGGAGCACGCGGCAGCCACTGCTGCTGCTGTACACGGAGGACGCGCGAGCACGCGCCGCGCGGGAGAGCGGCGAGACGCGGCTGGTCCGCAGCAAGCGCGCGACTCAGCGGCGCGGTCACCGAGCGCACCACCGCCGCAAGGAGGCGCGCGAGATCTGCCAGCGCCGCCCGCTCTACGTGGACTTCGCGGAGGTGGGCTGGAGCGACTGGATCGTGGCGCCGCACGGCTACGAGGCGTACTACTGCCAGGGAGATTGCCCGTTCCCGCTGGCCGACCACCTGAACGGCACGAACCACGCGATCGTGCAGACTCTCGTGAACTCAGTGAACCCGGCCGCGGTGCCGAAAGCGTGCTGTGTACCGACGCAGCTCTCCTCTATTTCCATGTTATATATGGACGAACAAAACAATGTGGTGCTCAAAAACTATCAGGACATGATGGTGACGGGTTGCGGTTGCCGATGACGAAGGCGCCCCCGACGCCCAGTGCGGACCTAGTGATAACTCGTGGACCCAGTGTACATATAGTGATGGCCTCGAACATTGTACATACTTATTTGTGTATATATTCGTGTAATTATTATTTTATTAAACTGCAGATGTAATAAATGATGTAATTTTAAATTGTATCTGTCTATTATTCAGTGTTACCGAAACTATTGTGAAAATGACGATCAAATCGAAATTAAATTGCAGTAGAAAATCTTGAACAGATTTGATCATGTAACCATTCCGTAAAACATATATGTTTTGATTAGTTGTCTATACTAGTCAATACTTATAATATTATAAAGAGGTAAAGTGTATAAGTTTGGATGTAGGGGGTAATCTTTAAAACTTTTAATTCGATCCCGAAAATTCTTTCACCAATTTGAAGCAATATTACCTCCGAGTGTCATAGGCATATAAAACGTTCCAGTGGGTTAATTGACGCCCACAACGGGAGCGAAGTCGCGGGCAAATGCTAGTTACACATAGATCTATTGTATTGATTGGAAATAGCAGCATGGTGATTGTGCAATGATTAGGTAAAGTAGATAGTGGCTTAACTTTACTATCATCCCTGGCTCCTATCCTAACTTTACAAAGGGCTACTTATTTACGAAAAGTAGGGATCTTTAATAATGTATAACAAAGACACAAAAATGTTTCTGTTTTCTTAGGAGCCTTAAGGAAAATAATAAATCTTCCGAAAAAAATAAAAATTTCCAACGATCTGTGTTTGACTGTAATACTAAGGTCGGTTAAAATGAATTATTGTTGTATTTAACAAACAAACATGAACTTATTCAAATTACAATTCTACAAAAAAATAAATAAACTAAATTTACAAAAAAAAATACCAAACTTCCGAAAGAAATACTAAGTTTGCAAAAAAATACTAAGTTTCCGAAAAAAATACTAATTTTCCGAAAGTATGTTTGGCTAAAATAATCGATTTCTTAAGTTCTATAACTTAGGAAAAGACCGAGCTAAGCGAGCTCGGGACTTGGTCACCCCGACTCCGGACAGGTTAGGTTCGAAGGGTATAGCGGAGTCTTGAGAGCGAGCGAAGCGAGCGAACTAACCTGTGTAGCGGGGCTAAGCCGACTACGCCTTATTACGTTTTGATATCTGACTTGACGTTCATTTTATTCCTTTTTTATTTATTTTATAGGTTAAAAAACGCAATTTAAGCTGGTGGAATAAAATTACGTCATCAAATGGGATATTGATTTTTGGAATTTTCAGTAATTTATTCGGTCTTTTCTTTGTCTTTTCAGTTGTCGCAATATTAGTAATTAAAATTAATTTTGAGTATGCTCGTTTTTTTTTTGGACCTTTTATTACTACCCGAGCCTTAATATGCTTTCAGTCCTGACCTTACTAATAAAACCATGGTTAATCGCTCTATAACAAAATATGTGGGTATACCTATAGTCCCATACAAACGCCACACGAATCTCCAAACTGCAACCATAACCTAGCTAGCAAGTGAAACGATGTCAACTGAACTTGTTACGTCTAATCAGCAACAATAACAGTTAAAAGATTTTTTAACGCCCTCAACGTGCAACAGGTCCCATACTCACCTTACGACTCATGTTATGCCTACAGCGGCTGGATATAAGGTCATGTGTCACGTGGCAAGCTGGGGTCGTCTAGAGAGCGTGTCACAGTAACCTTGCAGCGAGGTTACCTACGAATGAATGAAACACCAGTAACGAATATTATGACGAATGTTACGTGGATATTCTTCCGCATGGTTTAAAATACCTTAACAAAAAAAGTAAAATTTTCATTTAAGAGCCTCTAGAAAATTTGCTCATCGAGGCTTTATGTTGAAAACAATGTCTGTTTTCCTGTCAGACAAAGTTTATTTATTTATTAAAGCTTTATGCACAAGTAAAAAACTGTACAAAGGCGGACAAAAGAAAAGAAAGCGAAAAAGGCGGAAAGTTCTGACAGGAAAACAGACAGTATTTAAGGGACGTTAAAATAGAAGTGGAAATCATTATTTTTTAGAAAACGCTGAAGTATTTTTTTGGATAAGAAAATTCAAATGATTAAGATCATTTGAATTTTCTTATATGATACTCGTAGTATGATTCCGTATTAAAAGCCCAATTTTAGTAAATTCACCGTGTGTGTGGCTTTTTAGTTCTTACTCATGAAATTGGTCATAGAAGAAAAAAAGCTGGATAAAAATTAAGGAAACTCTTTTTCAGGAAAGGCTCAGTAGATCCCTTTATCCAAAACAAACCTAAAAAATTAAACTCTTGAAGGGTTTTTTTTTGCACGGAACCCTAATTCTTATTCTGAAATAAAACTAGCCTTATTTCTTTCAAATGACTCGGAAATCATTAAATGACCCCCCCCGCTCTGGGCGGAGCGGAAGGGAGTGTCAGACTTCTATTGACTAAAACCCATCCATGTTCCTTCTTTGCCCTTTGTGTTCCAGGGCCGCAGTATCTCTTTCGAACAGTCCCGCAGCCTTGGCAGGCAAGATAAAAGTAGCCTTAGTTACTCCTTATGACATCAACTATCTGCCAGTAAAAGTCCCGTCAAAATTGGTCTAGGCTCGGATTTTGTTAACAATTTCAAGCGTTTTAATTTTTTCGCACGGAACCCTTATTCTTATTCTAAAATAAAAGTAGTAAAGTTCCGCCAAAATCGTTCTAGCCGTTTCGGAGATTAGCCGGAACAGACAGACAGGCTGACAGACAAAAATTTAAACAAATGTGTTTTTTTTTTTTTACCTTTTATACTTTCATTTGCATCCAGTAAAAAGCTGTTATTTTGATATTTCAAACAGACACTACAATTTCATTTATTTGTATAGATGTAGGTTTACATAAACACATTTACACGTTTTCAAATAAGTCGTTATGTTCTAGTTGGTGTTTCCCATCCGAGAGGTGAGAATTGATTACACAAGACTAAAAAATCACTAGAGACATACGGTCGGCCGCTAATGTGTCCGCAAAGGCTTTTATGAAATCTGAACACACTATACAGAATATCAACATCATCATAATCTGCCTAGCCTTTCACAACTGCGTTGGGGTAGGCTTCTAGTCTAACCGAATGCAGCTGAATACCAATATTTTACATGGAGCGACTGCCTCTGCCTCTGTCACGACGTGCAAGCTGTTAACTTTTTCTTTTTTTTTCTGTCTTGTTGTATTTATAAATATTTGTTATGCGTTGTATGTTTATTGTTATTTTTTTGTCATTTTGTATGATGCACGTCATGTCTCTGGGACAAATAAATATTTATTCTTTCTTTCTCTGACCTCCTCAATCAGAATTTAGTTACTGGCTGACACGATACTCCTTTGCAAAACTGGTTGTCATAGTTTCCATCTTTTGACTATCTGTAACGACTGTCAAAGATCTATAGTGACATCCAGGACCAACGGCTTGTAAGGAGAGCTCTCGGTGTTTAACGGATTCTCACCCATCCACGGACCGCCTCAGGCGAGTGTTGTATAACCACGAATATCAATCTGTTCGGCTGTTAGTTGCAGCCACAATCCTCTTTCAGCCACAACCTCTTATCCCCAAATCTTTACAGACGCACACATTACTAACGTCAGAGTATCTTGCTTCCATAGTAACCAAGTTCGCCGAGTTTGACCGACTTTCAAGCATGTTGTATAAAGCAACAACAACAAGATAAAAAAAAACACGTTGAAACATTTACGTCAAGCAATGACAACTTAATTATTCATATCGATCATTTATAATGATCTACAGCTAGACTTCCGCTCGGAAGTTCGCGAGCTCTAACTGGACGCCATTGAACTACTGTTACTATACGCTTAGACCACACCTAGCCATAATATCATGACGAAAAAATCTAGCAAAGCATTCTATACACACATACTTGGTACGTGAATTCGTTGATAAAAACGAATTATAAATCTTGTAACAGATACGTGAATCGTACCATGTAAACAAAATGTTTCGAAGTCTTGAAGAATCACTGGATACATAATAATTTAATTGTCCAAGAGTGTAGAGTTTATTCTCGGACGCTCCGTATGCCGTATGCATGCGGGGCCGCATTCCTCCGAGGAAATTCATCTAGTTGAATTGTATAAGGTTAGTTAGGCGTATGCGCATGACGCGTGCGCTCGAGCCTTTCTTTTCTCATGCTATCCTCTTGCAATTTAAGTCCGCATCCAACTATAAACAACTAGCTATATGTACGCATACAGTCGTAAATATCTGAACAATATATAACTTCATGCCCCACATTCATTCTCAAAATATAATGTAAAAGCTTATAAAGTCGTCTGAAAAGAATGTCAGAGATAATATTTAAAGTGGATTCCATTTAGAGTGTGGCGGGCAGGTCTCCGAATTTCAAATATTTCGTCACAAGGCGGCTATATATCATGTTTTTGCCTGGACGCAGGAATGCGCGCCGTATAATTTGGCCGGCCACCCGGCCACCCGGCCTCCCGGCAACTTCGCGTCTGCCGCGCCACCCGCCCTACGTCTATATTATCAGTAGATAAATTCAAGCTTTGTCTTTGCCTCGTATTTCGTCCTCTCGACATTTTGCTTTTGTTTTTTTTTTCGTTCGCTGTGGACGGCAACAAAAAACTGAGTGGAGGCGAACGAAGTGGGTATAATTTATTTTATAGTCGGCTCGCTCGTAACTCGGCGGTGGACGGCTAGACGCCGATTTATCCCCATCTCGGCGTAATTAACGTAAATGGATTGGTCAGCGTCGGTGCATGTGTGCGCGCCCGCCTCGGACTTCGCTGCGACCACTCCCTGCTCATCAACAGCAGCCGGGGCCAATCCGCGGAGGGCAGTGCAGTGCCTCCAGATAATGCACGAGGTGATCCGGCTTAATCCAATTAGAGTTTTTTCAAACCGCAAGCCGAATAAGATACGAAAATCGTTTGTTGATTACGTACGCTCGGTTCCCAAGGAGCGCGACGACTTATCCCTAAGGGAATTATAATTGTTTTGCATTCTTGCACGGGTATAAAAACAAAAGGGCTTGGTACGGGCCCCCCGCGCTGCTGGCCTGCAGACCAGACTAAAGTCTGACAACTTGCATTCCCCTGAGACAAAAAGCTACAAATGAATTGGAGCGAGCTTTCGACTCGGCCTCACGTGGAAAGTGATTGCTTTTGTTTGAACCATCTACTTATCTATACATCGTTGTTTGATTCATTTTATTTTTACTGATTACTGTTTATAAATACAATACCCAATAATGCAAAACAGTATTAATACATACTAAAGGTGTCAGCTTTTAGTATGTATTAATACGGTTATTGCAACCAGTACCAGCTATAGTACTTAGGTACTTTCGGTACTTAGATTTTTGCGTAATAGTTAAGCCTTTGTTAGGTCTGGTTAACAATAATGCTGCATTTTTTGCAAGCTAAGAAAAAAGCATTACAGCCATTAGTAAGGATCTATGTGATTATTAGTGACTAATGTAATGGATATATTATGCTTAAAATGATAAGAATTATAATTTACCTTGCCTTCTATTTCAAAGCCCAACTGACCGAGATAAAGCTGAAAAATATTTGTTTAAATTTTCAGCATATACTAATGTAATGAGTAATACGGTAGATATATACTATCTTAGCGCTATAAATAAATTCGTGGCGAAAGATAGCGAGGTCACGGCATCGATAGAACCAACCTCAACATTGATGATAGCTAAACGAAAACTCATTTCACATAATAGCTAACAGGTGTGCTATATTGCACAGTACCGCGAAATTGTTTAGTTTACAATGTTTTTATGCGAAAGTAATATGAAGAAAAAACCAGTTTAATTTGTGCATGCTTGGAATATTTTAGAGGAGGCGTGCGGTCGATGGCCGTACCGATGCCGGCCGCGAGTCTCGCTGCGCACACGCCGCGCGCCGCGGACGCGCCCGCGCACCCCGCCGGCCGCCCTGCACACAGGTACCTTATCTTATCAAGTGCACACTCAACATTCGGATACCATCTGGCAACACGCGCCAACCATCACATTGCACGCTTTTATTACCAACCTTCATACACTTTTTGACGGTTTAGCTTATCTTAATCACAAGCTTTTTCATTTAACTTTACCCAGAATTTGTTGTGCAAGACACGACTATAATATTTTAAAGATTTTATTTTTATCTATATTTTCAGTGTTCAGTTACATGGCAACCCTAACAACTACTTACGTTACGTTCAAATTATAACAGCGCATAATCTGTCTTCATTCTTCGGTTCATTTCGAATTTTCAGAATTCTTGTTCATTTAAACGAAAAAGAATAACGCGCGCGGCGCGGCGTGAAATATTTAACACGTACCACTGACTTGTTTGCGTTTCGAATTTGAGCATTGGAGCGCATCTCGCTACCATCAATTTGTCTGTCCATCACAATTTCGACCTTTCCCCCCGATACTGAAGGTTGAAAAAGGAATATAATTATTTTGTCGATGTAAAAAATAATATAGTCGCGTGCCGCGGAACTCGCACGCCTCGCGTTTTGTTTGTCTCGTACGCACCTCAATCACAATCGACTTTCACCATAAGGGCAGCGTCACATGGACCATAGCCGTATCACCAATCTCGAGTCGAGCGCCACTAATGCGAGAACAAGGTTTAATTTGTTATAAATGAACTTGATATGTAAAGTTATTTAAATCAAAGAGCCAGTATGAACTCGCCTTTATCGTCAAGTGCAGTTTGTAAAGCGTGTCACTCAAGCATTACAGCTATCACGCTGAGCTGAGCTTTTGATGTACGCCCTTAGCTTGTTCGCTGTTGTACAGTTTAATCATCCCGTTACAACATTGAAGCGAGCTTTTCTGGAATGATGCATTATAAACGCTATTAATCACTTTCATGGAGAATAATGTTTATAAATACGTTTACATTTGTTACAAACAATCGTTCTTACTTTAATTACACAATTAGAAACCTATAACGATCTAAAAGTAATATTTGTTGCGTGAAAGTGCAGCTCTAGAGAACAGTTACATGTGAAGCGAAAATAAAGTTAATAAGCGTGAATGGTAATCCCACAAGTGGTGTAGTTGTCACGTGTCTGTATAACGGTGATGACATATTTAACCGGGCAGGCGGCCCCGCTCCGATGCTCCGATGCATGCTACAACGCATCTCTCCAAGTCGTCGCGACAACACTAAACGAGTATTTTGTCACCACTATAAATGCAACGTAACATGAAATTATATACAAGACTGTTGTAAACGTGCCGATTACAGTTTAAAGAATTTTAATTTGGTATTAATTGCTGTTTAGGCCCTTTGGAATTCTTTAGGAAAAGCTGTACATAAATTAAAATCTTACATGAACTAGGTAATTTAATTGCACCTATGCAACATAGCACACAATACGTCCGAGTGCTATAATCCATACCTTATTAAGTCATGAACACTAACAACGTTTTCATAATACCTGAATGTAATTGGCACAGAATTTGAAACTGTTGTTTGAACTCTACAAATAGCCGCCGAGAGTAAAACTAAATGATGAAGCCTCATTTGTGAACTATTTTCTTCCGCCTTTTCCCAGTCAAGAAGAAACTGACGAGCGTTAAAATTGGGTAAACGTAAACTTTTTTTTTTAAATATATGTAATGACAAATCGAATCTTTAAATTTTTGTTTTGCTACTGTTTATTACGAGAGTAAGTCCCACTTAAGTGTAAATATTGACGCTCAGCAAATAAACGTAACAGAAGAATTCTAGTTCACAACATGTTGAATAGAAATTAGCACCTTATCATACTTATTACCTACTTACTGGTCTTTTGTTCGCTCGTAACAACTTAACACGTCCGCTGCGTTACAGACTTATTAACCGATCGTGTTAAGTTTCTTGTGACTGTGTAAACTATATATCTTTGTTAGCAACAGCCATAAAGGACTTATATACCTATGTATGTTAGCCTCATTAGTAGTTCAAATTTATTTACGTAAGCAACTGTCACTTAATTATTACCGTACAGTGCACTGGACGATATAGATTGAATGTTAAATAAACGTTTAGTTATTCTACCAACTAAACTTGAAGGAAGAAAATGTCTAACATTTCTTAACATAAGTCATCAAGATAGTTATAAAAAGGACAGAAAATCGTGCAAAAATAATTCTTAAATATGTCAATCACACAGAGATATACCAACATGAGAGCAAAAATTAAAAAAAAAACAATTTGCCCAGTATGGGTTTTGATTCGCGAGCAGTGCGCGTGGCCCGCAGTGTACACTAGACAGACATAAACAGCAATTTATTTCTGGCAACGAACCCGCGTCCTTGGCGCCGACCTTATTGCGCAACACCGGTTTCGAAATGCGCACACGCACGATCTATGTGTACCTATGTGATTTGCTCATTATGACCGATGATACATTTATTGATTTCTCATCTTGATCCTAGACAACACACACTAAATTGGAAAACTTTTACAATATTTTCTTGAATTTTCTTTTTGTAATTGTCAATATTTCACGATACCAGATTATTGGTTGTTTATTCCTCCTAAAATCTCAAATAACGAAGAAAAAAATATCACCAAATAAGCCTTTTAAAACTTGTTGAAACAAATCCACAGATTACCTACCTGTAACAAATTCGAGCAAAGCGAAACTAATTTCTGTATACCCACCAACGTTTAAAAACATACCTCCAGGCATGTACGAAGAATTTCCTATGTATGTGTGAGTGTGTAACTGTGTAGTGAAAAAACTATCAAAACAAGTTGCAAGGTGCGAGTAGGCACAAGTGAAAAACAAATTGTGTTGGCACTTACGTATTGTTTTCAAGTCAGATTTTTTCTGGTAAGAGTATGAACCTCCAAAAACGTGAAGCTACTAATAAAAGGAGGTGAATATGTATAAGTAGGTACCGTTTCTTTTTACTTTCGCCTATGTTGAAGTGAGTTTCTGGCTGTGGCTTATTATTTAAAAGCGTACTTCATCAAGACAAGCAAATGAATCAAGCTTTTTTGCTGGATTAAAGTCAGGTAGGTTTCCTTTTAACAAAGCTTTATAAGCTATGAACAAAATCACGCTTAATTCTACTGCATTTCTTATGAAAATGCCACATCCACATGTCTATAATAAGGTGTTTATGGATGTGCGTGGCGGTGGTCGAGTGAAAGTGGCAGCAAGCCTCTTGTCTCCGTCGAGCGAAGGCCGCCCAGATCAAGACCGCTCCGGCTGCGACGTTAATAATATCCACACAAAAACTGTTGCACTAACGCTAAACTAATCCATCAAAAATTATAGATAAATTATTTCCGTTTTCAACACAAAAATACCATGACGTTTATTATGAAGATTACTTAAGGCCGGTCGACGGTAACTTAAATCAGGGTCTTCCATGGAAGCCTTGAAGTTAAGAGGGGTTTATTGCGAGGAGTCTTCTGTTGGTATTGAGGGCAAAAATTGACATAAGTTCCATAGAGGAAGTTTCTTCTTGTAACATAACAGCACTATGTGGGTACACAGTCCAAACTCTGTTAATAAAATGTCACCATTGATTGTTAGCCCATTATATTTATCCCATTAAAACTAATTTTAAGTTAGGACTAAGTAAGTGTAGAATACCATAGATAGAGGATGCTTAAATGCATGCATTACCCTGATGTGATGTTTTAGTCACCTACATGAATGATCAGAACGGTGCGTGCTTTAAAAAAGTCTTAACTTTTAATAAAAAGATCTATTCAATGACCTGCAAATTCCAGCCGTCGTATTCGAAACTACCTACCTACTTAGACAAATTCTTATCATGTTTTTTCCTCAGTCTATTGCACTTTACTCTAAACCTGATACAGAGCCACGTTATTATTAACCTGGGGTGCATTATATTATTTAATTAAATAGCATTTATGGTACGGTGACATACAAAATCCTTATCACAAACAGTATTTAGTGTCATCTGTTGTACTTTCATCCATCAGTTGTCACCTCATGCAATGTTACAGCATTGATTAGTTATATTTTACTATCATATTACCTAAATTGTATACATATGTAACACATGGTCAGTAGTAATCAGCCCAAAAAACCATCTTACATCGGCATAACCTTGCGTCGCGGCCGACATTCTGTCAGTGTGTCTGTGTTAGGCCGCCAACGCGCAAACAATTTTTTTTCCACTTCTACCGTTATCAAAGTAGTCATAAAATGGTTTGATGTCGCTATTTACTGCTATATTTGCATTTATTAAATCAAAATAACATATTTGTTCAAAAATCTTATGTGCACAACGTCATGTTGTGGAATTTAAGCATTAAATTATTATTTTATAGTTAGAATGCAATAACACGCAGTTATTTATATTTCGTTTTATATATGTAACTCATTAGTTTCTAGTCATAGAATCCGGATGTAAATAAATCTTGTAGCAAAAGCTTCGTTCGCAATGATGTGTGCGCCCGCGCCGGCCGGGGGCGCGGAGCGGCGCGCGCGCTCTACAATTACCGGCGTGGCCCGCGGGGCATTCCTCACAACGTTCAGCCTAATTAGTTCAGCGCGCGATGAGCCTTTGTCTAACAGTTCAGTTCACCTTGCCGAGTTTTTACGACTGGCACTCATTCGCATATTTGACCTCTGAGCTAAGGACACGGCCCTTTTTGCTTTTGCTACGAGACATTTAGTCGTGTGATGCGCTATGATCTATAGGCAGAGATTAAACTGTAGTAAAATATTTCCTCATCCAAAGCTTAAGTATGCATAGCATAAAGGTGAATAGGCGGACCCGAGGACGATGACATCGAATAATGAAATACGGTTGAAAAAACTCTACGTATTTTATCGATGAGCGAAAAAATCAATCACATTTTATCTTTTAAGTCGAGATATGTACGAGTATATTAGGGCGCAACTAATGTGTTGGAACGGAGAGCGGTGAACAAGAACTAGTCGGTGAGCAAACACCGGGTCGTGTGTGTCGTGTGGTGAACACCGTTTGGTGTGTTTACCGACGACGAGAGCGGGCGGCGCGGCGGCTGCCGATATCTGAACACTGTTACGTAAACATGTCGAACACATAGTGCACAAACACCGGCTGCACTGATCATTAAAAATAATATTTATTCAACTACTGCTGGCCACCTCGCCTCCTCGCCACCTCGCCACCGCACACTCCGCGCTAACGGAGCAGGAAAGCTCGCACCTACCAGGTGTGTTTGTTATTACGCTTGCAATTGAAACTATTCTCATTATGCAGATATACAAAGACATTACGGAAAATTATAAACAGCGATGCTGCGCAAAAAGCAGGTAAACAATATATTATTGGGTGTTGTATAGCTACTAAGTACTCGTATTGTGTGCTAGAATAATGTCTTGGGTACTATAGAGTCGCAGATAAATAGCAATGCGCAACGCACTGGTACGAGCTAACATCTAGAAGGGACACATCATTGTTCTCTCTACAAAACGAATGCAAATTAAGTCCAAAACTTATCGACTAGCAATGTTCTTAACTGATAACACATTCCACGTAGCAAAACGGTTTCAAAAGCTCTTGCCGCAGCTTTATCAACCTACGTCTGCAATACGTCACGTGCTGTCAAAATTTTCCAGCAGAAGTGCTAAACAGAACCTACCTAAACCAGTATCGAACGATGCGATCACAAACAGTGTTGTTAACACACCTTAACTTGGACTGTCAAAAACTTACGAACAAGGAAAGCAAGTGTGATAAGTGATAACGCTATAAAAGGTCCATCGTACGATACTTTAAAATTGTTAAAGAATCGGTCAGACAGAATCAAGGATAGATGAAGTTATGGTCCTATCACAGTCACTCCCCCCCGGCTGTAGTAACCAACAGCAACCTTGTTGTCATAAAAACGTACAAATTCAACAGTCCAATAGTCCAACTAGAAGTCTGACAGTCGTAGGCAGAATGACGGAGGTTCGAGGCGTGTCGTATGCGAATAAGGCTTATTCTATGTCAGAGGTACGGTCTGGTTTATAAATAGCTGGCGGCGCGGGCAGGTGCAGCCTGCTCAGACGGGCGGTCGCCGCGCGCGCCGCTTCCGCGAATCTCCTCACAGAATATCTCAGCACGCTATATGCGCTGGATCATGCACTCGGCCTCACCGCCTTACCTACATCGCCTGCCTCACGATACCCCCGGGACGTTCAACATGTCTGCCCGTTAACGTCCACTGCTACAGGCCTTCTAAGACCGCTACGAACGGTTGTAGGGATTGATATACATATAGCTCAGGGCAGGTTAAGACTGATCGTAACAAAGCTTTTAGACTCTGATCTTAGTCGATTTTCTCGACAGTATGAAGTGAGTGTGTGTGTGTCTCTCTGTGAGTGGTGTGTGTGAGTGTGTGGGTGTGTGTGTGTCTGTTATGTGGGTCACTATTTTCAGGGTAAAACGTTAGTTGTTCCTCCAAAACAAAACAAAGTATCTACGTTTTAAAGGTGTGGCGTGCTAAAGTAACCAAGGTGCCTAGAAATGTTCGCCAGGTGTGCTCATACATTGAAACCACTTAAACTATAATAGCCTCGTATCTAATCCTTATTTTAATAAACAAGATACCTATAAATGTCGATAATAAATGTTCGTATCGATATCATATTTCGAAAATTAATGATAAAATATTGATTCTCGTTCCAATACAAGCTTGGATCATAGAAAAAAGGATGAAATCTTACACCGATGTTTTAGTTAATTAATAACGATTTAATTCTTTTCTTTGGCCGCGTGTTCCGAAGCTTACGTCATGAGAACGTTATTATACAGATGATTTGGCAGCGGAACGGATTAATTAAATGGAGGATCACAAAACAAAACCATTTAAAAGTTATTTCGCCTACCGTCATTATTGTATGGTTTATTTTTTCCTTTTGATTTGGAACCTTATGTTTAGCTTAGTGAAAAATATCGGTGTCTTTTAGAATGGCGTATTCGTCTTTTTTAGTTTAAATGTACGCCGTAGTACAACATGGTTGAAAGAAAATTATTTCCCGTAAACACATAAACTTCGCTTCAGAAAATACATGTTATTGAACCCTACATTATTCAAACCAGCAGACAAACATATGCCGAGAAAAACCTAACAGATATTTATACACCTAAATATAAGTACGAAGGTTCTACAAGTAATAAAAGCCGCTTGCGATGCTGAGCGCCTCGCAATGCGCTCGCGCACACCACTCGCAGGAGATCGCTGGAAACAGAAAAACATCAACGATACGTATAAATGGAATCCCGATGCAGTCGGCCTGCACCCGATGCGCGGACTTTATAAATAAATATTGCTTTCGAGATCCATCCGCGTTCCTTGCACAGTAAAAAAGGGTATCGGTAACGGTTGAAAAAGTATCAGAATTATATTAATTTTATTTAACTTCTTGCCCGGATGGTACGTGTTGGACTCCAAGGAAACACAGGGAAGATTGATTAAATAGCGCAGCGTACAGCCCGCGGTTTTTATCTCAGGCAGTAATTATGAAACGATTTTCCGGTCAATGAAAATTCCTTCGTAGACGCCTGTCATAAAATGCTTTATTATGCAATTAATAAGCCTTTATCTGATGAACTTAAGTCCACCATGAGGTTTCGTTGAGATATTTTTTTAAAATCTTATCTAAACTGCCATTATTTATTTTGAAAGCTCGACACTAAAAGCGTTTATCGGTTCAATGTGAACACTAAATATCTGCCCAAAGATATTAATATCTCACGATGTCTACCTGATAAGTGGGAGTGCAGTTTGTGAAAAAGGCTTCAGGATAAAAAAGGCGAGTGGTAAATAATGTTTGGATGGGAATAATGATAGGCGGCCGGTAGACGATAGGGCGCCGCGCGGTGACGCCGCGCCGCCTGCCGTGTCGCGCGCGCGCCTACACACGGCCCGCCACACCGCTCAACTTTGAACCGAGCAACACTGTACGAGAACGCCTCCGCGCGCTTATCGCCGCCCCACTTCACCGCACACTACTGTCCAGTATATTATCTTATAAAGAAAGCGACACAACGGTTGCGTGACAAGTGCAACTTTAACATCTCATTCAGTTAATTAACAAGTCAGGTGTCACCGAGGTGTGTGGTGGCGTTAAATTACAAGTGGAAAATTAAGAATGGTTACGCAAAAATAAAAAGTGCGATGATAAGTTGGTATCTTGTAGGTAGTCCTAATGAGTTGCATAATGCTGCGCTGGTTGTTGGACGCTGCGCGCGGCCGTGGCGCTCCGGTTACCGTACACGTCCACCTGCGCCCGCACCACCGCCACTTGCGTCATTTACAACTTTAAAATAATAAAACTGGTTCTGATTGTGATCTATACGATGGTGTATCACGATTAATGTCCCAAGCAGCGCACCTGGCAGCCGACCCCGTGCTGTCACGACACTTGATACCGTGTAACCTGAAGCGCCTGATGTTTGTACAACATTAAATCCATATTCATATCACAATGGCATTAACCAACTAGTTTACTGCCCAAATCTGACATAATCGTTCTTAATTATGTATCCAACTTGATCGCTATCGGCCATGTTGAACATGTTAATGACAATTAATATAGAGTTGACGACTGATTTTTCTGAGCTGCAACTCGTTTTTATTTAGGTTACGTTTTGATGGTTCATTAATGGTATATTTGAGTGCAATCTCTCGTATTAACACCAAACCTACTGAAAAAAAGCAGTTATGTAAAATAGTGCATCCAACCTGTATGAAAGACGTTTCTCAACAATGAACCTTCGTTTTCTTCTAGACATTCATAAAAACGAAGGATTTTATACATGATTAATTCTCAGTTGATTTTCCATACACGTACGTTCATACATATGAGACGAGTGTTATTTTTTTAAACAAAGACGACGACGACGGAGCAACGACCTGCCTTTATTTGTAGAATACAACATACCGACTCCGGCTGTTCTTTATGAAATGCCTGAACCCAGATAGCTCACCTGGAATTATTGAAAAACAATACCCAATACCAAATTAGATTACGCTGTTGAATCTGTAGAAACCAGATAATACTGGATATTGTTTGGATGATCGTTAAACGTTTTATTTTATTAAAAAACGAGCCAAAAAATTAGTAATCGATATTTCTGGAAAATGATTAAAATGAAATAAGTTTGGTCTATTATCGTAGTTGACGTGAGCCTCGTCAGGTGCCCAGGTGTAGCAGCAACCTGTTCGAGCTCGGTATCATGTTACACTAGGTTTCACATTAGGAAATTTATACGGCGGCTCATATGACTACTGACTGTTAATTATTGTTTTATTGACGAGATAAATTATTATAATTATTAATCGATTCCGAGAATGTACTGCAAAACAAGGTGATTCATCCACGTTTATTTCGCCGTGGCCCGCGCAGATGTGCGCCCGCGCCACGGGGAGTGTTGATTAAATTAAGTGACATTTCATTTTAATTCACCGACATAAATCTCGGACATTACGAGCGCCATTATCGTAGCTCGCCGGTGCCGCGCCCCGCTAATAAGCCAAAGGTCTCCGCGCGATAAACGGACTGACACAATGTCTGAGGAGCAGTCGTGTTGTCGCCGATTATGATAAACTTATTGTTCTCGTTCGCTCGCTACACATAAACAAAGTTAAGTAACCTTATATCAATCGTTTATTGTTGTTTTCATCGATTTTATGTAATCGCGTGCTAAATGTAATGTAAACAAACTTTATATAAACAAACACTGAGAGTAATTGTTTGCTTTGTACGTCAATGTAGCTTATCGACCCTAAACCTATTCTAAGAAAGGCAACGACGAATGAAACAAACATCTATGTACGAAGATTGGATTAGGAACCCTTTTAATACAATTTATGTATTCTACAGTTGCTGCAATATGTAACAGGTGTTAAGGCACGCATTTGGCTATATTTCATAGTTAAGATATATTTAACCAATGATTAATCGAGAGCAATTTAGAATTCCATATAGCTGCAATCACAACTTAATGAATATGTGTTTTATTAAAATACCTGGTGTATTTACTCAATGCGTCGTTAAACCGAGCGTTAATTCAAACAACTTAATAACATGCCATTTGCCTAGAAATAGAGGTTCCGTCACTTGTTTTAATATCAATAAATAACTTAGTAAATCGGTGCAGCGCTGATCATAAACCGTGCGGCGTTGTGTGTGGGCTCCTTTAGGAGCCTGCGATGGTACGCACCCAGTCTCCGTCAGTTTTATGCGTCCACTTCATATATTTCCATGTATATTGTTTGTCAATATGCAGCATTTGCATAAGCGAGCCGGAGGAAATATTACGAGGTAGATACCAAGTACGAATGTGGCCGGTCCGCTGTGCGTTTCCATTTTGCAATACAAGCAGCGCTATGATACGTACGGCGTACGGCGGTACCACACCTTATTATCATAAGTATTTACGAGCGCGGTAAACCAACACATTTATGTGTTTGTACTTAACGCATTGAAGATTAGGCACGGCCGTTAATCGTTCAGCTATAACAACCATTAAATGATGCATTAGCTGATTTATGTTGTATTAAATTTACTAATAGCGTTGAGTTATAGTGATGTGTCGCTGTCGAGCCCCATCGAGACATGTCGGTACTTAGCGCTAGCACTCGTGTCTCTGACTAAAAGCAAAGCTGCTTCGGGTGTGGAAGGGTTAACTGGAGATTCGACTTGGGATTATACAACTTAATGTGTTTGTTACCTACTGCACTTCAGAATGATTACGAAGAGAAATTGTTTATGATTACACAAACTGAACAACTTGAAAGAGGTTCGTATCGATGCGAATATTACCTACAATGCAAGCTGCCTATGAAATCAATTCCTTTCGTCACTCAACTCTAACTTGTTACAATTTTCCTCATGATACTCCTGTTCCTTACTGTTTTTTTTTTCCATAGTTTTCTATCACCATCTACGTGTTTCAAGAGGCAGGTCAAACGACTTTCCTTACCTTCAGCAAGCATAGACCCCAAGTAGTCTCGTAAGTCTCAGTATACAGATTCTGTAAAAGATGAAAAGCTTCTATCTTTTCTTAAAGACACTTGTGGTCTTGTGTTAATCTTCTCACCAATATTTTTGTCTCTATGTTGTACAAAGCTTTGTGAAAAGATTAATTGATAGACGAGTAAAACTTTCCTCTTCCTGTAATAGTGACTAATTCACTAGTTTTCCGAGTGAGGTTTAACTTTGCTATTTCCAGGTAGTAAATAATAGGTTTTAATTGCAGCTGTTTATTGTCATTCTCTGAACAGAAACCAATCAGAGTTTATGAATAACACAAATTAAATTAACATTCAATACTTTTCATTCTGATTCAAACTACTTACTTAGCTACATAATTTTAATAACCAAGTATTGGTCATCATCATTTCAGCCGAAAGACGTCCACTGCTGGACATAGGCCTCCCCCAAGTGTCGCCACATTGACCGGTCCCGTGCGTCTCGCATCCAGCGGACCCCTGCAACCTTTACCAGGTCATTTTGGTTATTTGCCAAAAGGCAATGGAGAGGGCTATGCTCGGAGTTTCCTTGCGTGATCAAATCAGAAATGAGGACATCCGCAAGAGTAACCTAACCAACCTTGGTTAGGTAACCGACGTAGCCCGAAGAATTGTCAAACTTAAGTGGTAGTGGTCAGGGCACATTGTTGCAGAACGGATGGCCGATGGGGCCAAAAAGTTCTGAAATGGCGACCGCGAACCGGAAGATGTTGCGTTGTAAGGCCTCCCACTAGGTGGACCGATGACCCGGTGAAGGTTGCAGGGATCCGCTGGATGCGAGTCGAACTGGACCGGTCAATGTGGCGACACTTGGAGGAGGCCTATGTCCAGCAGTGGACGTCTTTCAACTGAAATGATGAAGATGATGATTGGTTATTTCCTGTCTTCTCCGATACAAAACTTAGCATTACTTATTAAGACTGATCCATCGTAGCACTGTCGTAGATGGATCATTGATATAGCGTAGCAATGTCGTAGCAGTGTCGTAACAGAGTCGTAGACCTGTCGTAGAGGAATCGTAACGTTGGAGTAGCAGTGTCGTAGCTGTGCCGTAGCAGCGTCGTAGCAGTATTGTAGCCTTGGGGAAGCAGAGTTGTGGTCGTGGCGAAGTAGTGTCGTAGCGGTATCGTAACTATAGCGTAGTAGAGCCATAGTTGTCTTGACTTAGCGATATTGGCGATTCAACCAACCAACTTAAGACCAACTTTTAGTTGTGTGTTGCACTTTTACTTTTGTAGTTATTTTATTAAGCAACGGAATATACAGTATTTATACCACTCCAATAAAATTACTTCTGCCTGCATTTTGCTGTGCTATGCCAAATGCTACGACCTGTGAATCTTGCATAATTGAATTGCGTTTAATCATGTATAATTTACAAGATGTATTGACAGAAAAGCTATGAAAATGCAACGTGCTACTATTAAAATGTAATTTTCCTGTGTTGCATTGTGTGTACATAAACAGTAAAATAAATAATAAATAAAAGCAGAACATGCGTTGATACGCTATTTCATGCTATGGCATGAGCACTCTGACGATAAAACAAATCCTGTTCAATGAGTATAGGCATCACGTGAAAAATAGAGATTGTATGGTGGTGCTGCAGTGTTAGCAGCGCGACGTGGTGAGACGTGGTGGTGTCGCGCTAGGTCACGCATGCGCAGTGCAGTAGCCGACCTTGCGGCGGCGCGGGCGCGGGCGTCTCAGGTTGCGCCCACATTTCTGCCGCTCGCCGCGCGTGCGGTTCAATCCCGCGACGGAATGCCTCCATCCGATAGCTTCGACTAACATTTGATATACTCTCGACGACATTTCTCACATGCCATACACGCAGCCAATGTAACTGTACGAGAATCAATTGATTTCGTGTCACTGCGAAGAGTCGACGAGATCCTACTCGACTTTCTTGGAAAGTCTGAGCATCTTTGCAGATGGACGAACGAGAAGCTGTGGCCCGATTAGACTAACACTTCTAGATAAATAAATGATTTTCTCGGCGTTTAGGAAGGCAGCTGCATACATTTCAATTACAAAGTAAAATGAGATCTAATCTTAACTTAGATCTCATTATATTCCTGGTATACCACAGACGTTAAACTTTGAACATTACTTGCAGCAATAATAAGCTTACTGCACAAGAATCGCTTTGTTCAATTGACGCTATTTCACACATAAGGAACGTTTGACGTAATTAGATAATTTAATCTATAATTAAGTAGTTAATCTGCGAACTCGTATATGTATTGATCTAGCCGTCTTGTAAGCAAGATAATCGTGTTGTGACGTTACTTCATTTATCATCAGCTACGGAAGCAATGGAAATATAGACAGTAAACATGATTATACTGAGATATTCCAAGAGCTCGTCTCATGCAGAATATAGGGCTGCGGAGATACTGCGCCAAACACGTGCGCGTGACACCAATCCCTATCTGACAAATGCAACTATTAAAATTTATGTATCCACTTCTATTAATACCGCAGATACTGGATGTAATAGCGCGGTTCGCATGATATACGGCGGCGTGTACACCTCCCTCGATACCGAGCGCTCTAATTGAAACCTAAGCCTGCGAGCGAGAATTTTGAATATTCTATTGCTGTTTAACTACCTATAATTAGACAAACTAGTTAATATGCCAGGTTACAGCCCGAGCAGGTCCTATTATAATAGATTTTGTCGCGTAAGCCTGAATTGTTAACGACCTGGTGATGCGATTCATTTCATTAACACTGCTGGTGACATCATTATTGTTAAAGCATAAGGAAATACTTAGTGCGATTGCGATATAGTATTCAAATACTGTGAAAACATATACCTCTCTCGGAGAGTACTACAGGTGCTCATTTACCTACAGAGCTAATTACCATTGCAAATGATAAGCCTTTGAAATATGTATGCTTTTACTAAAAATATACCGACCGTTAAGTAAAATGTAAGTGCTGCTTTAGTTCTGAGTATTTGCATCTATTTTTAGTCCGGATTGTTGGTCGGGCTCGTAACCACAGGCGATAAATAATGCAAATAGAGCTTTTTGCATTGACATAGTATCTTAACTGGAAGTAACTCCCGATAAATTGTAAGGCGAACCCTGAGCTGGATCGCGACGACAAGTGGACTATAATGTTCTAAGTACGTAAGTAATTACGGCATGCCTCCGCACCGTGCTCTAACTTGTACTACAGTAACATATCTACAAATATAATCGCGAATTCCTTCCACATAAACACTTTGCACGTTCAACTTGCCACTTCAAATTAATCTTATTCATGTATTGTGTGAGGTCTAGTTTGCACATTGTCCTTTGAACATTAATTTATCAACATGTCAATCCACGTCAATTTATACAAAACAAAACAAATTAATAAATTATGACCGAGCTGTTGACGTGGGATTTTACGCCAATATCAATAACAAACCGCATCGAATGTGGGTAAAACAGATTGTGCTTCACGAAAACAAATTGATAACTTAAAAAGTAACGATTGTCACTTCAAAAAGTTTATATCTCGTAGCGCATGCTAGGAACTTTTCCTCGGTTAAATGGAAGTTAAAGTCGCCTTACAAGATAGCTCGGCTCGCCAGGTAAGGCAACTTACATGAAAAACTCACCTTGCTCGCTGACACGTAAGCCTCGTTGGAATCTATCGGCTGACAAATTCAGCCACCTTTTAACAGGTAGGTGATCGCACCGCTACGGCTTACTCGAGATAACTCGTGTTTTAAAGGCCCCAAAACAGAGGTCTAACGATCGATCATTAGGACTTATTTGTTTTTTGACGTTGACGGGACACCGACAGGGTTAGTAGTGGACGCGTTTTTGTTATTATCTATGGGTTGCATCAGGCCATTCGTCATGCTGTCAGTGGGACAGGGCCCAACGAAACAATCAAAGTGACCGCTTGATAACGGAGTTCGGTGACGCTCCACACTTTCCCACTGCCTGGTGCTCCGGTACACCTTGCCTGGGATACCTGAATTACGATGACGTCTTTATAATAGATGTTTTTCATTTTATTAGGTATCGCTGTTCCATAACTGAAGTTCTATAGGCACTGGGTGATATTCGACCTCGATATCTTCATTATGAGTAAACTGCGATAACTCTCGACGTCACATACTTTCCCATTCACTTCTTTAATCGAAGTTTGGAATTTTCCTACAAATGTTGTTCATAAATGGATAGCTACAGAAACCAAACATTGAAATTACGTTTTGACACTGAATAAATTGATTTTACCTCCCATTTGCTCGTTCTATTCTTGTAAACATGTGTCCAAAGACAATTTTATTCTTAGCCATTGACCACAAACCACATTTTATATCATCGCACTGAAGTGCACGGATTGCGACAGGAGTTTCATGTAACTAGGAAGCATTCTTACTACATTCTATAGAATTAGTTTTCCTTAAGCATTTACAAATTTTCCTAAATATGTAGGAATCTAACACAATTAGAATGAACAAGCACTTTACGTCGTGACCTGTAAATCATTATTACTTAGTTCATCTTAATAGTCTCAACTAGGAATAAAATGTGCATATTATGTTAAACCACATTATGCATAATTTAATACCTGTGTTCCAACTGAACTTTGCACCGATGACTAGAGTGGTCACCTAAGATCAATAGTGGTCACCACTCTAATATTTACCTCACTCCAAGATTTATGTAGTTGTAAGCCAAATAAATTATGCATTGCCAAGATTGATTTTAAATAGTCTTCTTACATTGTACATTACCAATGCACATGGGAACCACTTCACGAACGCTCAAAGACAACATTCCAAAACCTCCATCAATATTTAAGAAAAACTTAAATCCATATTAACTCTGATTAATGTTGATTCAACTTTGTAATCGAACCTCAAGTAGTTGTCGTTTTAAAAGCATAATCCAAACGGTTGTATGTGATACTGGAATATTTGCAGAAATAATAACTTATTGACGTGGACCCGTCCACGGAGACCAGTATCTGCTCTACCTCATAAATACATACTGATATTAGTTTTAACGTAACCAGTACCAATCTTATATGGTCCTAAGGAGACGCAATAACGGCTACAATGGCTTGTAAACTTGATTGATGAACAGTAAAGTTATGTTTGTATTGGCGTACGTAAGATTATCGAAGGCAAGTTTTGCATACCGCAGGCCACTACCATAAAATACAATACATTACGAGCGAGCCAGCAGCTACCGTGTTACGTGATACGCGCTTCTAAAAGAATATCAATGAATATCAATAACTATTAGGCACTTTCTTATTAATTGGGCAACCGTTCGGTTCTCATTTTTAGCATAAGATGTTGAGTTGTGAAATTGTTGACTGTTTTATTTGATTATGCCTATGTTACCTCACAGAAGAAGACCTGGAGTTTTCAACGCTTGGTAAATCTCGAACCTTCGTACTCAAGTCGTAATGAACGTATAAACATTCCATAGTAAAGTGAGATCTCCACTTAGACCCCGATAACTTACCTTACGTTTCAGATGCGTATCTCCAAATGCCATAAAATTAATTTAAAGAATGTCTAACCGCCGTAATATTAACCCCGCAACTGGCTCTAAGGTCCAAATGATACGTGTTCAATAGAAATGAAATGACGTTTGATTACTCTCATTCATCGGCGACATCATAAACGACACAAATGCCATTCTAAAACATTGTTATCAGTGTTCCCACTCTAATCTTAAGGCAATAAAATCTCGAAGGCCCAAGAAAAACGCGGCAGCTCGATAACCATAAATTTGGGCCGAAACGGATGGGACAAATTTTTATAATGGGCCTCCCCCATTTGGGCGCTGAGTCGCGTTAATGACAACCTAACAGTTTGTTTTAACATCATTATAGGAGCGTATCGGGCATTCCATCACAGGTACCTGAGCACACCCGCGCGCGTACACATGTCTCGACTTCCCAACTTGATACATGCACCGATTATTGTGCTTCTCTTACCGATTCCAGCCGATTGTAATCTTACCGACTCAATTCGATAGCGCTGGGTTAATTAATTACATTCCTAAGAAATATCAAGCCCAATGTACTTTAAGTACCTAAATAAAAACAGGTGAAGTATGAGTGGCTTAAAATATCGCGGGTTCTCTATTATAATTTTTCATATTGATACATTTTAGAGGACTAGTGAATTTTAGTCATAAAGGTGCAGCTTATAATGAAACATATCAATATCACAAATCAGGTACCAAAATGGTTTTTTTTCAGTTTTGGGGAAAGAAAAAAAAAGATAAGTAGTTTAATTTTGTTGCATATTCATCAGAATTAACTAACTCTTCAGGTACAATCAAGTTTACAATCGTCACGTAGTTTTGCCAAATTACGGATAAAGAATCGACCGATCTTAAAATGAGGACTCTGTTTTTTCATTTCAAACACTGAACCCAAAAAACGGTAACTGCCACTAATTAGAAACGGCTATTAAAATATTCCATTTTTTATATCCATTCCGACTGTCGTTCTCAATTATGTCGTTGACCTTTTGTGGCATTCGTAGGTACATAGGACACCAGGAATTATTTGAAATTATTGCTTTTCACGGTACAAAATGTTCACTTATTTAGGACATATTTGGGGCTACAAGCGTATAAGCAAAGGTACGGTGGAGGTAGTGGCACGGTGTTCGGCAAGGCGGCGTCCCACACCGATATATCCCCGGGACAGCTACACGCATTCACAATTACCTTATCTCGGTCTGCGCCGGCTCCTGACATCACGCGACAAATATTCGTGATCATCGCACCACCATCGACCGACTAAGATAATATTTATAAAATCACAAAGTTCCTAGTTCTTGCATCAGCTACCTAAAGGAATTCGCTTTCACTAATATGACTTATCTGCATGATTTTCCTTCTATTTTCCATAGAGCTAATTGATTTTTGTCAAGGAAACTTCTGTGAAAAACTTAATATGCCTAACTTTTCCACTGACTAGTGCCTTCTACGTAACATCACTACACCATCCTTTAATATAAACAGCGAGCAGAAAATTAGCATTCGGCTATAAAAAAGACAATAGACCACTCGACAATCGGAAATAAAAGAAAAAGGCGCAGTTTATAATTGATTTTAGGCTCTCAGGACGTAAGGTAGGAAATTGACATTTCAATAGCAAAAAAGAAGAGTAGCGTGGTACAGTCACAACCAAAGTGATTTAGCGCAGTCGCAGACAGGCGCGGTTCCCATGGGAAAGCGCCCGCAAATATTGACACTAAGGCAACATGTTTATATGCACTTAATGCATCGCTCACCTTTTTATATTTTATTTGTTCCGAGCGCGCGAGGCAGACGAAACGTCGGCCTCTTGTTTAAGTTGTTTTTCTCGTAATTTTGTTTAACAGGTAGTATCTAATGCCGGTTATAAAAATGTTATTTTAGAATAACGAAACATGTGATAGACACGTTTTTTAATATTCAACTATTCTCAGTTCAATATTAGGATAGGTTACACGTAAACATTGTAGAAACGTCGACCGTTACAAAGTTAGAAAATCAATTAATTTTCAGACCACAACTGGTACCGGATACGCCCAAATTATAAATCGCAAATCTTAAGAAATGGTGAAACACGGAAACAAACTATTAAGACAATAAATAGCGAAAGGCAAGTTAAAAGCACTTCTTTAGTTTTTCTTCTACGTTGCCGCTTGTCACACCGCACCGTAACAAAAACATGTGTTAGTGCCGATTATTGTGTATGTTGTAATTGATGTTTATTTAGATCTGTCTAACATCAAAATAAAGCAGAAGATGCTGCTATTAAGTTGTTCTATTATACATTATGTGTTTGAGAAATATTAGTTGTAAGCTTTTAATACTTGGGTTCATCGTTTTATTAATATGTCGGAAGGCTCGTACATCATGTGGGCAGACGATGGGTTTCGTGCTATTAAAACACATATGGTGCGATACACTGTTTATAATAAACTAACAAATTACTTGACATTACAATTTCAAACAATAACACCGGGCACAATGAATCGGGTACAGTTCCAAGACGTTTCAACTCCTCCGCGAACAGACATTGACTGTCCTCCTCGTCTCGAGCTGTAAACATAAGGGCTCTGTAGAAGCCACGCTGTGGTGGGAGTAGACTTGTAAGTAGGTCGCGTGACGTCACCACCAGCGCACTTGCGATTCATTTTATGTCCGTACTAATGACCAGATCCGACAAATATGACATATATACCTAATAAGTCGAGCACGATGTGAAATGTCCATTGCCCATTTGACTAGTTTAACAATGATTTTGTTTGCGATGATTTAGTAGTGTATTGTGTTCTTGACCTTACGAGTAGAGAAAAGTGCCAATAAGCCTCAAAAAACATTCCTAAAAACACTCAGGTAATTACACAAGAAACTATCAGATTCATTGGCCGGAGAAGGTATTCATCATCATCATCGTCATCATTTCAGCCCGGAATCACCCACTGTTGGTTATAGGCCTCCCCTTTCTTCTGCAATTCTTCTCTGTTCTGTGCATCCCTTACCCATGTGTTAACGACTTTTGCAGAGAAAAAAATAGAGAAAATTGGAAAGGTATGGAACAGACCTGCGCAACGTTAGACTGAACAGGCTAAATAAAAATAAAACTCAAATTTAATTCTTTGAAATCAATTAATTACTTGAGAGTCACGTTTCCGCGGTAGACACGGTGTGACTACAGTCACTTTGTGGTCAAAATAATGGTTTAAAATTACTTGTTATGTCCTTGCTTGTCCATGTCCATGTGGGAATGCGCAACATGGTGCGTCACGTCCCCCTAATTACGTGTCGATGTGGATGCACAAATTATAGGCTGTGACGGTCCTGGAACAAGCCACCACTTCGATTGGAATGTCTTTGATACGTTTTTGGCCTAATCATTTTGTGTGAGACAAAACCACCGGCGATTTTTTACATGATTTATTGATTCACTTAGGCAGTTAGGCCCTCGTTTTTTTCCACGACGTAAATGCTGCTTCAAATGTCTTTTTTTGGACCCGAACATATAATATTAGGAGTTGAAAAAAATATCTAACCTTTATTTAATGACTGGCGAAACTTTTACGATTCATGTAGAGTAATATAGAGGCCATATACTGGATTTTTATTACAACGTCATTTGAATCCTAATACCTGCAACTAATATTATTTCATCATTTTCCCAAGTCTGCTAAGGATGTGGGAAGGAATGTGTGGCAATAATTAGATAACAACATAAGCTCTCAAGTTATTAGACTCAACGAGGAGAGCGGCGCTCTTTGAGCCGCCAACTTGTTAACACTTGTACGTTAACGTTATCTCTTTTTATTTTATTCCTGGCTTCATACCTCTCCCAATACACCCCCATTAGGTTAACCATAAAAGAGAAAAACATCACTTCTCTATATTTTATATTCAAGTTGAAACATATCCTTTATTCCATGACATGGAATGTTCAAAACATAAAAGTAGGCAGCGTTTATAAAAATACATTTCAAAACATACAATCGAGAATATTTTATGTTTAAGACATCAAAATCAATTATTATTCCCCAACTGGAGCTATCCTTTGGGTTATTTATCATTATGATCTCGATCACAAAAGGACAACAACAACGGAATAACTTATTTAGTCGGTTCACACAACTTTATGTCTTAGGGCTATGGAAGAGGTGCGTGTATTCTTTTATCAGCGCGTTCGATGCTCGGAGCGATTTCGATTTGGGATACATGAAAGCGTGCAAAGGATTTGGACTGTTTACGACTACGTGGGTGGTTGTGGGCGTGGCATCCTCTATCCTCGTTCCTCTTTCGGCATTTTCATATCTCTGTCTCACCCGCGGCCGCTCCCACAGGACCTTTCTTGTTAACGTATTTTTTGTTCCTCTCAGCTTGCTTTATGGAATGGTCAGGCGAGCAAATATTTACTCACGATTTTGAAATACTTGTTTTCATACTACCAGTGCTTAACGTATAGATGATGACTGGTCACTTTACGAGGATTAGGGTCCTTTTTAACATTGTATGAGTCTTTATGTAAAACATAAACTAAACGGATTATGTTCTTGTTCTACGTATTAGGTTCAGTTTTCTCATAACTCAACATGGTAAGCGGAATCCATTAGAAAGATACTTGAAACGCAATTAAGAGATATAAATGATGAAACATAGCATCTTTCCAAAAGTTCTCGGTAAAAGGAATTCGACAATTACTTCCTGACGCTCTCTTGTTAAACTTTATTTCCCACACTAACATTTATATGTGTTATAGATGTTTGTGTATATAAATTTTATTTCCCTTAATTGAAAAACACTTAGGTAGTTTGGGTAGGTGTTGGAGACTCGGCGGCATGGACCAAAGGCAGGCTCGGACCTCACGCGCGCCCTCTGCCGACGATAAAGAAATTATCCGCTTTCGAACATCTTTCGTACTAACGACCGCCAATCCGGCGCACGGTGCCTAATTGGTAGGTACCGGCAGTACCTATCGAACCGAAGCCTTAAGAACATAATTACGAGCAACTATGTCTTAATACGTTTTACGCTGTAGATACATAATTTTCCCTGTAAAAATGGCCTTGGAACGGCCAAGAGAAAAAGTCACGTAGAAAAGATTTCAACGCGCTCGGAATGTGTCCATAGTTTTTCAGGTTAGTTTTGCAAGGTGTATCTTGTGAATCAGTATATTTTATGTGTTTTTGATTTTTAATTTATGGTTTCAAAATAAGTATTTAATTTATTTTATTTCAAAAAAATATTCTCTTGAAAATAATAGTTAATGTCTAAGTAACTAATAAACGTTTTAAAGTACACATACACGCAGTTTACCGGTGCACACGTGTTCGCAATTCTTAAAATTAGCAGAATTAATAGTACCGCATCTCAATTTCATTGAAAAGGTAAACATTACTGTATTCTTTTATGTTAAACAAAAGCTGTCGAAAGGAGCTATTAACGTTTTTGAATAGGGCAACGTAAAAAAAATATTGACTCACGGGGAGTATGAATCACGCGACGTAAACCGCTATTTCATAACGTTGACTCGATAACATTAAGAGAACATCAATTGTGTACAAAATAAAAGGACAGTAACACCGACCTCTCACAATAAAGTACTTCATTTAATCCTACTATTTCAGACCTTAATGTTCAAGTTAAACAATTGGCTTGACTAAAGATAAAAGCAAATAGTTCTAAGTACAGAAGCTTGTCTGCGATGCCGCTGGCGCTTGCCGGACAATGGCGATTATCTAACGCTCAGACGAATACAAACAGTACGACATTACACCGCCGTGAAAAAATTGACAGCGGCGCTAAAGGAAAATCAACAGGGACATAAAAGCCGACCCACAAAGTTTTAAGATAACGCAAACACGCATTTTGTGAAATATGCGGCGTACGGTACCCTTTTGTGTCACATCACATTGTTCGATACTTGTCCTGTTACATTTCTGAGGATGACATCATAGTTCATGTGACAATTTCCCTCATGTGTGCATTGTGATGAGGGAAAACAATAACATATTTTGCATTTCGCTTCTTTACGAGAAAACCTCAATCTTCAAATTAAAATATTTGATATGTGATACCTATCGCTATAAAACAAATAATATCTTCCTAACAAAACCACAAGCTTTAATTTCATCCGAGAAATTATTTCCAATAATTTTATTTATCTACATTTGTCTTTAAACAAAGTCGACCGATGATTAAACTTTACACTACACGGCAAACAATACACCTAATTATTAAGTAAACCCATCTAAAAATAATTAAACATGCTAAAACATGTGTGCACATCGATTAAAATTTGCGTTTACACAATCTTTATTGACGGAATACCTATGGGGTGACGCATTTACAAAGTGTGCTGATTTTAGAGACAAGAGTGTGAGGCAGGGTGGCGCTAACGCACTATTTTGGCTCTTATATTAAATCTTTTGTCCAAAACTTAGCGCCACCATAAAAACTGTACCGACGGAAGTAAGCTCACAAAGCGAATGCCTGCGAGCAAAAAGTTCGTGAAAAAAACTGCATAATGCGGTCGAGAGGCAGTGTGGCCACTCAACTGCTCTTGTAAAATTTATAACAGCTCTATTTTGTTTACCTGCTTGACTCCGCTTTATATTGTGCAGTAATTGGAGGCATTTGACGATGACTTATTAATTTATTGACCATAGTTTCGCTTCAGTTTTTATGGAGGTGCTAAAACGTTCGCTCGCTTTTGTTTATGTAGGTAGAGGTTTTTGTACAGCGACAATTTTTACTTTTTGTTACATTATTGTTTATGGAATGACGTAATTTGTTGCTATTGTCTATTGAGCAATGTTATGTTAAATAATAAATGCAATATCGATTGCATAACGTCATCCAAAATTTGAATTTCGAATATTGGGGCAGGTTTCCGGGGTTTCAGATATTTGCCAGACGACCATTGTCGAGACTTCAGCCAAAACTCGTCAGTGTCCTGGACATATGTCTTGTTAAGCTGTGCGTGACGAGCCTGCAGCCTGCAGACCTTCACACAAGACTAAATTGTGACTATTTGATTATGTATGTCAGTGTTGAATGTTGTGACATGTTACAACTCGCGTGGCTGTCGCATAATATCCTGGACGATTGCCCACTTGGCTCGCCCCAGGACACGTCGCTTTCTACACTAAATATAACTTTAAGCTTATGCAAGGACTCATGCATAAATATGTCCTTACAAGCACTTACGTGCAAAGGTATGTTTAAACATTCCTGGCGGCGGGGTATAAAATAGGCAACGAATTAATGTGTAATATTTTTAGCTTAATAGACAGGTACTTTGGAAACAAAGAGGTGTAGGTTAGTTTTTAAGCTTTTACGTATTTATACTTCGGAATAAAATTATGTGAGAGCTAAATTAGGGCTTCGTAGCTGTCGAACAATTTTTTTTTAAACTATTATGATTATGCTTGTTTTGCCAAGCAGTGGGTTCCCCCCTAGATTTCAATGCTTATTATAACAAATTATATAAATGTAACATGTAACGTTTCTATAACATCCGTAGTTATTCCAAAAAGCCAAGTTCCTCACAGCTCAATTTGGTGAGGGAATTTGAAATAAAGTAATTAGTGAGCTATCTATTTGCCGTCGTAATGATTATAAACAGTTTGTGCGGCGCAGACGCAGCGTGGGTAAGAACGCGGTTCCAGCTGGGACCGAGCTTACACACGCGATCATTCTCGTTACACCCTCTGTATTTGACCAATATGTAATAAATTTTATTTTTAATATCAACTTAAAACACACCGACAAAAAACTAAAAATAGCTTTAAAAGCGTTTCGTATTTGTACAATGCAGCATCGTTAGAATGCCACTTTTTCTAGGCAACACTACTAGTGCAACTTAACTAAAGTAAAATGCCGTACCTCCATAGTCCTCAGAAAAGTGACATGCAAAGGTGTGCAATGACATGAGTCTTCGTGAAGTGTCAAATAACAACTCCCAAGCGTCACCAATAACCGCTAAGAAAGGTTTAAATTAGTTTTCTCTTTAAAGAAAAATGATTTTCACATTTTTTTTATTTTGTTTACGACTGAAATCGTTTTATTAGCTTAACATAAATAATAAAGAAAACACCTTTTGCTTGCTTGTACTTTTTATTTGCACAACTGCACTGTTTGACGATCGAACAACGACTGACTCGACTCACCATTAGAGCTTACAAATTCAAGTGACATTTACCCCACCCAGAAATAACGATGATGCATGGATGTCGTAAGTTCCTAATCGTTATTTCACAGTGTTGTCAAAGTTAAAATATATTCTTTTAGAATTAGCTTTAAAAAAAACAGTTACAATAATAATTCATATTCTGTCAGTGTTTCCACAGTGAATATGATAATTCTATAGTAAAATCAAACATTTTTGTAATCAAATCAAGGAAATCACAACATATTAAGTAAGCATTTCGATGTTTAATCTAATAATTTTTATTACTACACCAAATTCAGGTCACTCAGATCCTTATATTAGAATTTCTGTTTGTAAAGAGTATCGAATGCTACTTGGTTACGGGGAGTATACTTCACAGCAGCCTATCAGCGGGCTGTGATTCTGTAGGAATTTGTGCCTTCACTAAATGATTATTAGCTTTGTTTTGTTTTTCATCCGCGCCTCCACTCGTAATCTTTGAACATTATTATGAGTTTTATGTTGTGGGAGTCTGCGCTCACTGCCAGGCAGACGGTATAGATTCATGAATTATGTCGTGACAGAACACACACGAAACATTCCTAATGTATTTGTTCTTCAACTTGTTTTTTTCTTTACTAAAACCATAAGTTGTTAGTTGTTAGTATGTCGTGAGAAGACTAATAAAGTACGCGAACTCTAATGTTTCGTGCTATCGAAGAAAATGTCCCATTAGCAGGACTGTGAAGTTTAATTAGTACCTAATTCCATTGTTTGAAATACTGTCGGATAATAATGGAGCAATTAAAATATCTTTACCCGCGACTACGACGTCCACGACATTTTATTGATGCCAGGAAAACGCCTCCGGGCAAAATAAATTCCTAGTTTCTTCAACGAAGTCAGGAATAATGGCTAGCTGATTATCTTAAATCGGAACTGAACTAAACCTGACGCCTCGGGCTAGTTGGGCCCTCAACAGAAATGATTGCATAAACCACAAAACAATATTTCAAATCGGGCCAAAAGACCGGTGAGACCTCGGTTTGGTTAAAAATCTCCTGCATGTATTCTCATGTATCGATATATACTTAATAGTATCAGTTGCATTTCCACATCGTCTGAGCAACGCTGTCGCCCGCGTGTCTCGTACCACTTACACCTGTGACCTTCACCAAAACATGTCAAAATCTCTCACTACGCCGCGACACCTTTTGCATGGCAATTAGACAACGCCGAGAAACACTGGCGCCCATCTACACCGCCGACGCCGAGACGGCAATGTATACGTGACACACAAAATGTGTTATTCAAATGGTATGCGTGGTGCAGGACACAATTCAGGTTCTCTACGGCACCTGTAGACGAATGTGCCATTTACATTGTAATGCAAGCGCACTGCTTCCAACCAGTTCGATTAGGAGGAGAATGCTGTCCACATCACATATCTAATACTTAGCTTTACAGATAAACTGCAATTGTTAACTATTTTTAGATATTTATACAGTTTAATGATCGGGTACGTTTAGAATTTTAATCACAATAAAAGTGCCTAGATAGGAATTGAAAAAAAGTAGAGTTTAAACGCTGGTAATTAAATCGTTTTAGTGGGGTATATGTATCGTTAAATGGTTCTATTTAATTGGTATAATTGCCGATGTGTATGTATATGACAGCGAGTACCCATGTGCACAGGTACTTACGTGATTGATCCCGGCGTGGGGGGTGGTGGGGGGGGGGGGACGCGCAGGCGCAGCGGCAGTGACCGCTGCAGCCAGGTGCGTGCGGCCATCGACACCATAAAATTAATAACCCGTCGAGCCTCCTAACCAATGCACTCTTGAGAATCATGCGCACTTCACGCGAGTATGGGACTTGCAATGAAAAAATGACAATACTTTAAACTGTATTAGCTAACTGTGTTCGTTAGGTTAACTAACATTCTAACTTTGCATTATAAAATTATTAAGAACTGTTGTCATTGTCAGAAACACATTTTTCATTCTGTATGAAATTTAAATCAATATTTTTTCATGGTTTAAGTTTTATTTATACGTTATAATCATGACTGGAATGGTCCTGGGTTCGAATTCCAGGTCAGACAAAGTCAGTCAAGGCTTTTCCATCATAAATTTTTCAGTAACAGCCACGAAGTCTGTATTTATGGCTGGTTAATGGCAAATTAATAGGGTCGCCCTCTTCATTACATGGGACTTAAACATAACTGGCAAAATTTGGATGTACTATTAGGTACACCTCTGCCTAACCCTTCGGAGATTACAGGTGTGATGTTAGACATCATGGCTGAGATAAAAATACCAAGACCATAATTTTCCCTGTATGAATGGTATCTTATCCCTCATAGCATTGCGCTAATGGTCTGTTCTCAGAGCTATGTCTGATGTCAGTCACCATTGATATTTTTTCTTCAGATGCATTTTACTTATTGAAGTCCTATAAAAATAAACTTTGCACTTTTTCAATCGTAATTGCAGATATCGATAAACGTTTTATTTAATTCTACTTTATTAGAAGTAATCGATGGTTTTAGTTTTTAAATAGTTAATTTATTTTAGTAATTCTGATTTTTCAGCCAGAATTGCTGAAACAAATTAAGTATTTGTCTGTTTGGAATTGATAACCACTTGCAGCACAAAGGTTTATACTGATGTAAACCCACGAAAGTACAACTAGACAACGCAACGTGAAAAACTTAAACTTAAGTTTTTCACGTTGCACGTTTCAATAGTATCTATGTTTAAAAATCTACTTACCTCATAAATTGTCGTTGATAATATGAGAAGCAGCACTTTCAGGCATCAATATGACAATTAATACTTCAACACTTTTAAATTAAATTACACGTGGCTAGATATTCAATTGCTGAAAAAAATCATAAAGTTGTCTGAAAGAAATAAGTAAAGGTTTAACTTTATTTTATGCCCCAAAAAAAGACACAGGCTGTAAAACTACTTTATGTAAAGCTGCTCCTTCTAAATATGACTATATTTTTATCTGTACAGAATAAAATAAAGTCGTAAAAGCTTTCTATCCATAGAGCGTTAAAAGGTTTATACAATTTATAGTACACATAAAATATTTCATTCGTTCGCTCACAAATTGAATTATCATAAATTGATCCTTTCAACGTATTAGGCTTCATTCAGGGCTGATGGTAGATTCGTATTTAATGGCGGCTCAGGGCGCGGGGCGGCTGCCCGTGCGCAGACGGATCGCCGCGACCCGCGGGTTGCGGGAGGTGGGGGGGACAAGAGGCGCGGACTCCGTCGAGACGGTGAGTCTGCCTGATAAAGGAGGATTTTATCCGCTCGATTTAGCATGAAATTGGAACACAAAGTGAATAAAGCCACAAGATTGTAAACATTACGAGGTTCCCTTTTTTTATTGAAGGCATTTGGCTTATTTACGGTTCTCTTTTTATTGGTCACCGGTGTCTGCCTCGAACCCTCTATTTATTACCTTGTTAAACTCTAGTTAACGAACTGATCGCTCAGTACCAGTTCGGTGCTTACGATGCACTTCATTGGGAATTTATCGCTTTACCCCAACAGAGCTTAATTGATTCGCGTTGTTGGCGACTGTAACCGGGGCTCTGCACCATTTCACTGACAGGATTCGATTAAACCAAAAAATACGAATTAAATGGAGAGTTTGAAGTGAAGTTAAGGCGATCGTTAACGCGGGTGTAGCTCTCTAACGTGATCCGTTCCCACGCGCGAGGGTAACGTCGGATCCACCGCGCACCGGAATGAATGACTCACTAAACTCAAAGCTCCATTTCCACAAGTCATAGTGCAATTAATAATATGCGGCATCCTGTCGAATTATCTCTCGTCGTGGCAGGGGTCCGGGCGGCTTTAATTTACCACAATGGAAGTTGGTTCTGAGAAGCGTTCGCCGGCGAGGCGGGCCGATTCTTCGACGAAAACAAACAGAAAATAATTATCATAAAGATGAAGAGCGGCCGCTCGAGGCTCGCCGCTGCTAATGGGGGCCCACCTGGCAGCCTGGCTGCCTCCCTCGCGTGTGTGCGCACCTACCTACGGGCCCACACATTCCTCTCCACAGACCAGCGCAGTCATGTTCCCGTCCAACTAATAAACACATGATTGGTTTTTGATTGCGCCTGATCAGCGCTCGTATCTGGTAAAGTTGAGGAATACCTAACGCGTCCATGGCGGCGCGTTTCGATCTTGAATCCATTAAAACCTCAATACACGTGCCTACGTAACCTTAACACTTATTACTGTTTACTGTAGAGAAAGTTCGATGCGGAAACTTTCAATTTTAATCAACAGCTAAACTACGGTATTTTTAGCGCTTATGTCATGTTATATCAAAATAAGAGTCTCAAACTAAACCACGTAGCAATTTATCTTCTGATACGCTACGACGTAGTAAGGATCATTATACGATAAATATATATATAATACTATACGATATATAGCCAAGAGTCTACGGACGATTATTATTAGATCTGTGTAATTATTATATCACATAGCTACCTACTGTTTATTGTATTTCTTCTAAGAGGGGACGTACCGACACATATCTATTACCTACTTAGAATAAGTCCACAGTTATGACTGCAATTCATACATGTTATTGATTTTTCCATTAGCTATGAAAACTACTCGATAATGGTCTATCCCTGTGACATTACAGCTACGCTTATTGGCTCTTGTCATTGCCTGTCTAATAATTACACAAAGTCATAAAACAAACTTATATCTAATAGGTAATATAAAATAATAACAAAGCCTAGACAACTCTATTTTCCCACCTTCTTAGTAGATTAACTTTCAATTTTCAATTTTCTCAATCGTTGTTCTAAGTAAATGTGAAAGATTCTCCATCTCTATCCATTCTCTCTCTGCCACTTAGTTTTTCAGCGGTACCTACCACTTTCAATTGTTTCATTCAAATAAATATTACCTCGTTTGTAGTAAGCGCTACCAACAGAAGTCCCCGACTGCTAATGTGGCCCTACTATTGTGTACTTTGGCGCCGGTATTGTTCATATTCACAGTTACCTAACTTCGAAAACCGTTTCACTGATAACAGTTTACCGCATTGTTTTCTATCTATATCTACAGTAAGTACATTTTCATATTTTATAGGAGTCACCTGCCACAGTCAATGTTAACATTTTTGCGATCTTTTTATCTTTGTGTAGCAATGGGAGCCGAGATCTTTATCTCGGTATTCAGAAGAACGATACGGTACTCTCTCTAAACAAATACCTAAAGTAGAAGAGAAGTTGCTACTTAATAAAGAACTCTAAAAATAATAGAGCTTAAGGCGAAAATTCTTCCCCGGAAGCTACGAAGTTATGACGACATTCAAAGAAAATAAGTCTACGAATATGTCTAAAGGGTCTCACATTACGTCGATAACTTTGTCTCGGCAATAACTTAACACTGGCCGCCATCGAACTGTGAAAGCTCGAGATAAAATACTTTGACGAATTCCTCGGCTGCCTACCTCAATGGCGAAATAATATGTTTTCGTATCCTTTTTCCGATGCCGATATTTCAGAGCGGTTTTTGCGTGGATGCCGCCGCGTATCGGTCGGTGGTCCATTAAATGTGAACAATGGACCACTCAGGTTCTATTTGCCGTTTTATCTAACTTTGACGCACATTATGTGAATTTTGTCGGGACGTTTTTTGTTTACTTAATGACGCTCCCCGGCTGATGACTAATTAGGTACACACTCTAATTTTCGGGTGATTCTTAACACTTAGTTACTTGTAGCCAGTAAGATTTATAACTATTTATACCTATCCATTCGGCGGAAATACCTACCTAAAATGTTTTTTAAAACGTAGAGTAAAACAGGCTTTGATGTTAACGGAAAATAATTACCTACACCGTCAAACTGCTCAATTAATTATAATCAGAAATTGATATTTCTATAGTTTATGTTTTATGTGTCATTCAATTAATGCCAAATAAATTAATATATTCCTATTTATGAAGGTGGGTCTCTCAAGTTATAACAGGTACGTTAAGTTAGATAAATCACTTGTATATTTATCATAAGTAGGTAACAAAACGAGTGTAAACATACGGCATCATCAATGAAATAAATAATATTATAAAAAATATACAGAAAAAATTAGTCACTTCTTAAAATAGTAAAATGTCGAGAAGAAATTGAGTGGTGTGTTGAGAATTTTATCAATTATAGATGCTCCGGAGCCCCGGGCTGCACCCCCCGCCGGCTTCAACTTTAGCCTTCAACGTTAACATGGAAACGGCTTCTTTATTATATGTAATTAATTTAAATTAATTTTATAATGTTGAGGTGTCGGCATGTAATATGATATTGTTGTAAAGTAAAGCTGTTAGCAATATCCATAGATCGTTCGGCTCAGGTGTTCAACTAGGGTAATTTATTGAAACATAAAATTATTTTGCGATGACATTAACACTCCTTACCTACACCTGCAAAATGGTAGACGAAGCCGACTATTACGACTTATTTTTTTACTATCAATTAGTAAGTATAAACATATGATATTGGAGTGTAAGCAATTATTTACTTTGCCATTAAGGTGTCTAAGTGCATTTATGATAGGTATCTACGAAAAACTATGTACAGATATAATGTGCATGCCACGGAGTACCTACTTAGTAGGACATTCTAATGATTTCATAATCCATATCTTCTGATATTTTACAAGTTTTAATTTTCATAAAAAGTCGGGAAAATGGCGAAGTCAATGAGACTCGACATGACTTTTTTTCCGACGTATTTCATTTGTTTTTGTTTAAAAAAAACACACAAACACATACACAACACTATATGGAGAAAGGTACGCTATGGCTCTGGGGCTGCAACCTTAAGGTTTCGAAATAAAGTTGAAAATCTATTAAAGAAATTTGACATCGTTATGACTTAACGACCGATTTTTGTCGCTATCTATGTCGAGACTACAGCCCCTGGTAACGCGACGTCAATTTCCACGGTAAACAGTTTGACCCAAATCTTTTCATTTGTAATTTTTCCACCCATAATGTTCTATTGAAGCCTCCCGGCTATCATTTGTAGATCTTAGTCAGCTGTTACCGTTACCGGTAATGTGAAGCCTGAAAGTCATGACAGCCAGTCTTACCAACAAGTATCGTGGTACCTGGTCAGCATTCCATGTGAAATACTAGAATTTAGCTGCATCTGGTAAAAGCTACCCCAACTATTTGGGAAAAGGCTCTTTTTTTTAGTTGTGATGCCATTTTAAATGACTCTTATAGCTGCCAGCGCTGGCTAGGTTTGCTGTGCTCACCGTCATATACTCCTGTAATCTCTAAATCCGATGTTACGTAATAAAGGCATGCGCGCTTAATTATGCTGCCATAATTCGTAGATCTACAAATGATTCAATTTCACTAATTCTTGTAGTGCTCTAACATGCCTTCAGATTTACAAACTTAAGACTTTTTGTTCATTTTTTCATCGACGTAGGTACACTACTGTTTTTTTTTTTATTAATTTTTACTACTTTAATATATCGGAATTAAATACATTCAAAATGAAAGCGTTCGCCTTATTTTGTCATCGACGAAAATATTCAAAGCTTGTGCCTCGCGTGTGTTCGGGACTTTTACGATTTCTTCTACATTCCACAGAGCAGGGCGGACTACATGTAGTAACTGTACTCATGTATTGTAAGTACATAAGTAGTACACTTACAGCTCGCCTAGTTACAAATAGCATGAGCTTATTAGACTTAGTTTAGCTTGTTGCTGAGCATGAGGTCCTGGGTTTGATATCCAAGTCGGGCAAAGTGTTATTGGGTTTATTGAGAAATTCCTGATGGAAATCAGGAATTTCTCAGTAGCAGCCACGGAGTTGATCAATAGGCTCACCGCCTATTACATGGGACTTAAACATAAGTGGCGAAATGTGGGTGTATTATTAGGTACACCTCTGCCTAACCTATCTGGGATTACTGGCGTGATTTTATGCTGTGTTATTAGATTTGGTACATTCTACACTACATCATATTTGTGCCCACACTTAACCTTATGTTAGTAATCTACCTAATAGGTGTACTATATTAATTTAAAAAAATTATGTAATATTATTTAGTTTTATTCCCACCAAAAACTAGATCCAGGATTGGATGTAAAATACACTCGCAAGAATATACACTTTCATATTTTTTGACTCATCAGAAGAGCCTGCATATGATGTGCTTAGTAGAGCCGGAGAAACACCATTATACATAATGTATATACCCATTAACCGAAGTACGTAAGTAATACTGAAAAAGCTCTCGGAAATTACCGTAACAAATTGAAGATAAATGGAAAATTATACTTGGTTTTGAATTTTGTTTTCCACTTAGCTTGATCAATAAAGAATATGAAATCCACCGTATACCTAAGTTGTTGTATGCACTCGTATAGTTATTTCCCTAACAATTACCTATCTAGAAATTAATACTTAGGTTCGTAGGATACCTATATTCTGTTTGTGCAAATAATGGCTGCCTAAGTAGTTTCCTGGTTTGCGCCAGTGATCCACAGTGCTACACTTGCTAATGTGACTATGACTGAACATGGTTTAATTGTTTATATATACTTTCATCGAATACTTCAGAAACAGCCCATAGATACACAACAACACAAATAACACACAACAACAACTTAACATAACAACACAACACAACATAACACATAACATTCACACAACACAAACACAACAACATACACATAACATTCTTTCACATTTCTACACTAAGTAGGAAAAAACTAATTACCTTCAGACACCAACCATTGCTCGCAGAACAGATGGCCGATGGGGCCGTAAAGTTCTGGAGTGGCGACCGCGAACTGGAGGAAGTTGAGTTGGAAGGCCTCCCACCTTAGGTTAGGTGGACCGATGACCTGATGAAGGTTGCAGGGATCCGCTGGATGCGAGTCGAACGGGGCCAGTCAATGTGGCGACACTTGGGGAAGGTCTAGCCCAGCAGTGGACGTCTTTCGGCTGAAATGTTAATGATGATGATGACCAATCATCACGAAAAAGTTGCAAAATCTTTATGTAAAACCTTTTCAAACACTGTTTTAAGCTCTCACGGTTTATATCTAAACTTATACCTACTGTCACTTACGGGATATCAACAAAAACAATACAAACAACAAAGCAACAACAGAAGACGCACACACGGAAGGTATCCCGTAAGTGACAGTATAAGTTTTGTAAAACCTTTTCCCTAAAATTGGAGCTGCCCATTATTTGTTCGAACTAGAAATACCAATAAGACCTAGGTACTAATTAGAAACGCAGTAAAATAGAAGAGCTTGATATTAATACCAAGTCATCCAAGGGCAATGCTCTTAAGCTCAGGAACTTAGCAGAGCTTCCTCCTCATAATTAGATGTTGTCCATGCGAATTATCCATCGTTGGACCAGCAACAATCAGTAGGAGTTGGTAATTCCACTGTTATCAGTCCATGATTGTATCGGCTGTGTAATGACCGGCCGACCATCAACAAGACTCCTAATTGATATGTACCGGATATTCATGAAAGAAGAAACGACTTAAGGGGAAGATTTATAAAACAATGGTTAGACCTGCCGTCTTGTATGGATCAGAATGTTGGGCCACAAAAGGGGTGAACAAAAGGCATTTGCATGTGGCAGAGATGAGAACGCTAAGGAGGATGTGTAGTGTTACGCGAATGAATAAATAAGAAATGAGTACATAAGAGGAAGTCTGAAAGTGACGCAGGTGACCGAAAAGTTGTGTGGTAATCAGTTGTCGTGGTATGGGCATGTGATGCAGAGGAATTAGGAAAATGTCGTGAGGAAAGTTTTGAGTATGAATCTGGATGGGTATAAGAGTAGAGGAAGACCAAAGAAACGAGGTGTCTGAATAGATTACGAATAATAAAGAAGTATGGAAGAAGAAGACATGCTGCGCCGACCACTAATAAATTGAGGGCAGAAGAATGATGATGATTCCTGAAAGAAGAAACTCAGCAGATTTTAATTTTCTTTTCAGAAACGATACAATTCAAATACGTAAATCTTTAATTAATCATATCTCAATAAAGTAAGTAGACACAGTTGTAATGGATTCCCGACTTGAACAAATTTTCATGGACAAAATAAAATTGCTGAAAGTTCTTCATCATATCGTATTCGAGAATTATATAATATGCTATATTAATTCCTGCATGTGAACAAGAAAATGGTGGTAAAACGAATCCCAGCTATTGATAATTGTTCAAGTAAGTAGTACTAACTAATTATTAGACAAAGGGTTGTGACATAATTGCTAAACGATCTCAAACAGTTGAGAATGGCAAAACAAACAATTGACTGTAACGGCTTCAGTAGCTCAACGAAAGGAAAACAACAAACCTGTGTTTACATACTTTTCATAGAAAATTATTTAATCTCGCGCGGCACAAACGAAAAACAGCACACTGTTGTTTGTAAACGAAAAGACGGGAGCCTTGAGAAGTGCAGCTAACATGTTCCATCTTTAGCGAGCAAATTCACAAGCAGCGAAAGAAACTCAACCCTCGATACAGGGCATAAGAAACGAAATCCAAAAACAATAAGATCCCAATTTTCTCTTAATTTGTTAATAATTCTACTGAAAAGTAAAATCTAATTCGCAGCACATAAGATTCAATTCCGCAATGCGAACTCCTGGAATCTTCGGGAGTCGGGTACCAAAAAGTGTTTACTCGTAAACCACGCACATTGTTTAAGTAAACTTCTATTTTGATGCTTTACTGTGAAGCACTCGCCGAGATTCGCGCTAACCATTATTTCTCAGTATCCCTAATAAGAAACAAAAGCTAACTGCGCACTTTAATACGGGCAAAGAAATACATTATTTATTATTTAATTTATTTTTAGTGCCAACCGAGCGCTCTAAATGTTCATATATTCCATGGTTTACTTCGGTGAACTTATTGCACTGTAATAACTATGCCAAGCTTTTAAAATGAAATGAACATTGCCAGTAAAAGTATTGCTTATTGGTTACGTAGACTGCGCTGTTAGCTCACCAGTTTAAAATGATAGTAGGTAAGTACCTACCTAATAATTACCAACTCAGTTTTCAGAGATAAAATTCTATGTGCCGCTGAAAATTACCTGGATAGGTACATGTCTTTATTTTTCTCTTTTTGTAGTGGAAGGAGCTCGTGGTGAAGTGGGTACCTAATAACATCAATAAAGAAACATTTTTTATAAATACTCATCCACTTTTACCACAAAACACAACATCGGGCCGTATGAAATTCGCACGCGCGCGCCTGTGACCTATCAGCTGTTAGCCGCATGACGCCGTTCTGTCTCATTACTATCGTACCGTGCAACAGCGGGAAGGCAAACCACTCACGCGGTTCGCAACCCTGTTCCGTAATGCTCCGCTGTTGTGTTAAAGTGATAAAAGTGAGTTTAAAGAATAATGTTTCTTTGGGAAAGTTGTTTGTTATCATGAGTACAATCACGTGTTTAAGTATCGGTGACTAATTAACAGTCACCCTATAAAAAGTATAACAAGCCCCTTAACGAAGCCGAAAGCCACTTGGTCTCCCCGTCATTGCGATCATTTTTTTGTTGTAGACTGTACCTGGGAACCTTCTAGTTACGGAGATATGGGTCAAAGTTCCAACTTTTTCACAAGGTTTTTTTTAAAAGGTACTTGTTTTTAATGATTTTATTTTACTCTAAACACCTTAACGCCCCGTTACTATTCAATCCATCCATCAGCACAATGTTTTGAGTACGTTACATTGAGTCCTACCGTAAAACGTGATTATGCCCCCAAAAAAAAAGTCGTTTCCCAGCAACAATTTTTAGGTATAGGTTTGATGTACATAATGCTTGGTTGACGGCTTCGTGAAGGGTCCGTTTACACACTGTATATGCCAAACGAACGTATATACTAAATCTACAGGAACGTAGCATTACTAATCGAATCATAGGCGCCAAATTCTGGCGCCAGCGCTACACTTTCATCACTCATCTCCAATTTTCATAATTTCCAAGAAAGTAAACAAAATGTCGAACGAAAAACATGAATGTCTGGAAAATTCTGAAAATATACAATTTTGTACTACGAACTCTTTTGTTTTATGACTCATGTGTTTTGGACTTACCTACTTGGTTCATAACAATAATACATTTCGCGCTCATTGGATTCATAACATGCTTACGGTTTAAAAATACTGAACAAGTGACTAATGCGACGAGGACGGGAACTTTCAGCCAGACGCTCCGGCACCGCTACGACCATTCAATGTGACCATGAAGATGAATCTTAATTCAGTTGCTATGTATTTGTAGAAATATGTTGAAAGTTACATGTAACCTACCTAGTTTATAGAAGCACTAGTGACCCGCCCGGTGTTTAGGTACATCTAGGCAAAACATCGATATTTCTTCCCACAAAATAACGCATCAAAATCCGTTGCGTTGTTTAGTAGAACAACGCTGATTGCGTTGACTGTAGATTGTAGACAGAGGCGAAAAGTTGAAAATATCTGAAATCTCCACAGGCTTGAGAGGCGAAACAAATACTTGCTTGCTTTCAAAGAAACAATAAGGTTTAAACTGTAGGTAACCTAGTTTAGTTTATTTTTAATAATTATCAAAAATTACAGGTCATATTTTGAAAAAAATAAAAACACAAATCATAATACTTTAAAAAAAAACATAATAACATGCCTCCTTGAAAAGGCGCATTTTTGTATGGCACCTCTTTATTCTGCGCATGGATTTTAGAGTTCCGTTTCAGAAATACTTATTTTAACCTACGAAAGAAGATCCAACGCAGCTTCATTTTTAATAAGTAAATAGACAAAAAAACAATGTTACCGGAGACTAACCATTGACCACAAGAAAATGTACAGTGCACAAACAAAGGTGCGTTGTCTCCTCCTTCATTCTCATAGTCCAATGGGATAGCAATCCGACACTACCGGACCGGAGAGAGCCCAGGTGCAGGCCTGACCCCTAGTATTGGACGTACCTATACAGGCTGATGACGATGATGATCATAAATCACCGATGTAGGCTGTACTTATTCGTATCTACGAGGCCTCCAACTCCAAACTGCCTCTTACTTATTACTTACGAAAACAGAAACGGCGCCAAATCATCATATGCATAGCCTTTTCCCAACTATGTTAAGGTCGGCTTCCAGTCTAACCAGATGCAGTTGAAAAAACGGCAGCAAAATAATAAAGTTTTTTTTTTTTTTTTTTTTTTTTGTTCTCTTATCGTGCAATCAAGCCATTGACTACTCCGGCCGTCTTATGACGACAGGCCGTGTCGACGGCGCGTTCGTGTTCCACGTGCGCCTCAAAGAGATGTCAGCAAATAAGTAGGGGTCCGCAAGGGCCGATGCCTACCAGGGCTGCGGGACTGTTCGAAAGAGATACCGTGGCCCTGGAACACAAAGGGCAAAGAAGGAACATGGATGGGTTTTAGTCAGTACAAGTCTGACACTCCCTTCCGCTCCGCCCAGAGTGGGGGGGGTCATTTGATGATTTCCCATCCGGAAAAAAAAAAAAAAAAAAGCCATTGACTATGAGCAGATGTGTGAGTCAGTTCCCCACTGGGATAGGCCGGGAAGAACGAAAGTAACTCCGAAAGAAATGCTGTACTATTAACCGGGTCTCTTGATCTCCCTGCTGTATACGGCAAAGATTTTATAAGACAATGCCTAATGCCCGTTTTCACCAAACCAAAGTGACACCTAACTAAAAGAGTAACGCTTTTTCCCGCGGCTTCGCCCGCGTGGATGTCGAAAAATATCCGACGGGAGCGTACCGAGCAAACATATTTACTTACCTTATCCCCTTTTTAACCCTTCGGGGGTAGAATTATCAAAAGATCCTAACTTCAAAACTGACGAACTTTCATATAAACTTCCATCCCCTATTTTACCCCTTTAGGGGTGAAATTCCCAAAAATCCTTTCTTAGTGTATACGTACTCTTCACAATGAATACACCCTCCAAGTTTCATGTCTCTAGGACTAGCGGTTTGAGCTGTGTGTTGATATATCACGCAGTCAGTCAGTCAATGCACTTTTTCACCAACATTAAGTGACACCTAACTGAATGTATAATGCCCCATTTCACCAACACTAAGTGACACCTAACTGAATGTCTAATGCCCGTTTTCACCAACGCTAAGTAACACGGCGATCGAGATTCGTAGAATATCTACATCACTAGGTAATTCCCCGTTACTATGGAAATAATTTCTGTCTGTCTGTATATTTGTCTTCGTAGAAACTCGAGTCTACGGGTCGCCCCATGCTCAGAAGACATGACGAGATGTTATAGAAAGAGCTTTGTCTATTCTTGGTAGAATAGAGATGGAATGGGTCATGCGACGCGTGCTGAGACAGTTTGCTGTTTCTACCGAGGGTCCAGTATAGCCCCCGATATCGTATGTTAAGTGAGTTTCTCTTGGCACATTATGTGTGGTATCTCTATGTCAGTCTTCGGTCGTGGTGCATTACTCATGCGGAAGCTGTTGATCGCAGAGGTGAACTGGTGGACAGTTATCTCCTCCAAGGGTAAATGTTATATGGAATGTCTTGGATGCGCTGGCTCTAATAATCCTCCAATGCAATCTTGAATTCCAGCTAAGCCTTTTTTCAGTGTTCTAGAAGGGGCAGCAGGGTCTTGACTAGAGCTGTGATTGCTGTGTCGTCTGCAAAAGTAGCCACTATTACCCCCTGGGTCTATGGTAAGGCTGCAATAAATTACGACGTATAGCGTCAAATGGTGCTGCTATATTGATCTTCTTTAATTATTTCTTTGGCGCCTCATTATTTATTACGTACCTAACGGTACCTACAATAGTTTAGGAGCTTATATTTAGACTAAAAGGTTTTTTATTTTTTGCTCCAGGTCTCTATTCTGTCTTATTGGAATCAGAACTACATATTAGTTAAGTTGAGCTACACTCACCAAGGTGTAGACCAAGATGGGTTAATGTAATTACTTTGGTAGTTATAAATGTAATAATATACATTGCGACTTGATCAATCTTTAGCCCCTTTTGCAGGAAACTTGGACTGTTGGACAATACTGTGAATTCAGTCAGGATGATCTGCAAAACTCTGGACGGGAATTATTTGAGGTTTTTTTTTAGAATTTACGATTTAAGCAACAGATATTATTTATCTGCCTGAGCTGTAGTGACCAGTTTTAATTCGATTTTGGCGTAGGGATCCAGCGCCTGACCTGAGTAAGTTTAGCCTTAAATAAGTTAAGGGGAAGAAATATAAAAAACAAATTAAATTAACCATACATTTATTACTACAATTGCTACATTACATAAAAACTATCAGGGTGCCTCTTCTATTAGAAACTCTTTCACAGATTTGTTGTATTTCTCTGGTAATAGTTGTTGCAGTTCGTTTCGGGTCAACCAGTCGCCTTTAGTCTTGCTCGGTTTACCACTTTTGTAATTGGCGTAATAGAAGAATACCTGAAAATAAAGCAATGTTTTTACGAATATACAAAATAGTTTTTTGTCTGCATTTAGTCTTAGTCGTGCTACCCACATTAGACGAGTCGGCGCGTTGAGGCCAATGCGCCGACTCATGAAAGTCTTGAGGCGGTAAAGATAAAGATAATTTATTTGTTAAAAAAGCGTTTACACACAAATTGAGCATGCAAGATCTTAGTGAGTAGGGCAGGGTAGGTCCGTACATGTTTTACCAGGTGAGGTGTACAACTTTGGTTTTTCTTTTACAATTATACAGTATTTGTTTAACACCAATGCTGACCTATATTCCATACTGAATCTATATTTGAATGCCCAAAAGTACTTTCAAAATATCTGAATACTTAGGAATAAACAATATTAGTATAATAGACTACAGATTGCTTTATCTGCCTTTTAGATTCCATACTTACTTTCGCCCCTATTTTTCCGTTGACTTCTGAGGGATATTTGTACTTGTAAAATCCACAGGGTGCATTTGAGATAAATTGTACTTTTAATTCTGGTCCACAATTCTCAGTCACTACCCTTTCTGCTGTCTAAAATAAAAATTCAGGAATTAGACAAAAATTCTAGGAAAGCTTCACATTTTCACTAGATCCATCAAAATTGTATTTTATTATGTTAATTAAAAAATTCAAGGTTTCTACTTTTGGCCTTTCTGGTAAAGTGCCAGGTAACTAATCCTGTAGATAGTGCCACACAAATTCTGCACCATTTTTTAGCTTATGCAAACAGGTACAGCTGCTAAGTCTGAAGTCTATGAAACAGGCCCTTTGTATCAATTGAATAGAAGTGTATTTAAATACCTGTCTTAAAGTTTCTCCTTCCTTCCACAAGCCTTGAGGCAACAATGTCTTCACATCTGACCCCAGATTTATAGGGGTCACAAGGACCAAATGTCTCTGAAGACACCGTTCTGTAGATGTTTTGTCACCTTTTTTGTCAGCATCTGAACAAATATTGATAAAAATAAAGAACTCTCTCCATAACCAAATCAAACAAAGTGAAAATTATGAGAGCATGCAGCTACCCTCATACTAATAAAAAATATTTCATCCTTAATAAAAATACAGGAAACAGAAAATTGTATGAGAGCCTACCAGCTGCTGGTTCATGAACAAAATATTTGTAAGATATTTATACAAAAGTGTCATTTTTCAGTTTTAATTTTACAAAAAGGTTCTTGAAATAGTGTACAATACATTACCAGTCTCCACACTAGCAAATTTAAACTGTGCTAGTTCTTCATTGGAAGCATCCTCAAAGTCCTGAGCTGTGATCTTACTCACTGCATCAATGTCCACATCAGCTGATTCATTTTTGAGGAGCTCTGCTTGTACCCTTTAATAATTACAAAAAGGTATGATAGTATGTTATTTAATACCAAAAAGTCTCTTTCCACTAATGTAAAGTATTAGGAAGTTAACAAATTGCCTGCTATTAGCTCTAAATGAAGCTAAACAAAAAGGTCCACTAAAGCCTCGTATTCATGGTAAACATTTGTTTAGCAACATGGTTGCATAAACATGTTACCGAGTTGCTGTCAACATATTGCGGGCAACACTTGTTTTGCAAAGTTGATCACACCATGTTGCAGAGTTGACGCCCGGCGAGCGATAACACCAGTTTATCAACAAATGTTGATGTGTGTGGACATGTTTGCAACTGTTTATGACGTGTGTGGAGCAACGATAAAATTATGCAGGCAACATTTTAACGTAGACTGGCGTGTGTGAACAACCCATATTGATTTAAACAAAGTCAACTGTTGCTAGACATATGTTTACCATGAATACAAGGCTTTAGGATACGAAAATTATCGGTGACTGATTTAAAATGCCAGTGCTAAATACTTACTTATCATTTTCATGCCTAATCTCATGGTCAGACTTCATGCTCTTTTCAACTTCTAGGGTGTACTGCAAATCCAAGTATTTCTTGTACATCTCATTCAACGGTGGAGTGACCACTGGTAGCCTCTCTACGCAAACTCCTGTTACGATATCCCATGATGATGTGGTGTTAAGACCTATAACGATATAATTTTAGTACTATTCAATCAATAAAACTACTTATATTATTTTACAAAATAACCTAAAAGTTATTTACCTCTTGCAAAAATCCGACGACATAAGTTCACTTCCGCTTGAATAAATGTTCTAAACAACATTGTTACCATTGGCAAACAACTTTTAGATCTTGAGTTAAGTATTTACACTTATTTTCATTTATTATTCGTTCTTGCTACATCCAATTCCAGTTTTAATATTTTCAATTTTTATTTTCCCGTATCTGACAGCAGGCCAAATTTATGACAGTGACAAACAACTGTTTTAGTGTCAAATTTTAGTTACTGATATTCTCGATTAGATAGCGTAATCGACTAATCAGTTCTTACTCGTCTATTCAAAAGCTTATTTGAACTACGAGTTGGAGTTTCTAAAATATAAATCTTTTTTGCCGTAACATTTCGATAAATAATACGTTATTGTTGTCTGAAGCGCTATCTTTCGTTATTATCGACACCGATACATGCCCTGTCAAAGTCAAGATGTGCACGGGAGTCTTTGAAGCCAGTGACTAAACGCCTCAAACCAAACGATAAACGAAATTTTAACATTACAAACTGATATCGCACTCGATAAGGCCCGGACTCTATCAAAGCAGAGACGAGTGACGAGATACGAGATGTGCAAAGTGGAGAGGAGTGGAGATGTGTAAAGCGGCACGCCACACACAGCACACCTCTCACCGCACACCGCACATAGCACGCCGATCACGTCTCTTATCGTCTCCGCTGTGCGAAGGCTGGCCTAAATAAATAATAGACCTCTCCTCTCTGCTCTACCGTTGCCACTAAAGCTATAAAGTGAAGAAGAGAAGTTTAAACAACGACATTCTATTGGTGGTTTACAACACATCTCGATTCCTCTCCTGTCGTTTCGTATCCACTTCGGTAGGGTCCGGCCCTTAAAACGCAACACAGTCTCAAACCGGAACAGAGTCACAACTGTCTCAGTAATTAGTAATATTTTCATGCTTATCAAGAATAACTGCCGTCTGATATTGACTAATTTTGTATACTAGCAACACCTCTTTACCGATTCTGCCTTTTCCGGCTCTTGTGTCAAAGAAAGTAGGTGAATATGTTTGTAATTGCAAAAATCCATGAAAATCTTCTAAAATATATTATTTATCCGTGTGATAGTGATTAATATAAATGAGGAATATCATATACCACAAGATCTAAACTATATTTCATTTACCAAACGTAAAACATAGCCCCCCAAGTTGACAAGTGTTACAACAAACAGGTTAAGTTCTGTAACTAAATTTATTATCGTTTTAGGCTTGACCATGAAGCAAATAGTTGCGAACCAAAAGGTGAAGATCCCTGAGGGACTCACTGTACACGTGAAATCGCGGTTGGTGACAGTGAAAGGACCGCGCGGAATATTGAAAAGGAACTTCAAGCACTTGGCTGTGGACATTCGCATGGTGAACGCTCGAGTTCTGAAGGTAGAGAAATGGTTCGGCTCCAAGAAGGAGCTCGCCGCTGTCAGGACAGTCTGCTCGCACGTTGAGAATATGATCAAAGGTAATTGTTTACTTCTGTTGTTATTCTACTAACTTGTGTTATAACCTGAAAATATGTTGGAGGTCACTCCTTGAGCAAAGTTTACTAAGGCTCACATACCTTATTTTCGAGAGGTTTTAATCTTTTCGGCATTAACGAACTAAGGGTTCATAGCCCAAGCTAAGGGTTGCTTCAGTTCGTCAATACCGCTATGGATACAACAGTGCACCAAGGGTATTGCAACATACACTCTTAGAAACGGCCTGCTATCATGTTGAACTCACTAGCTGTTTGTGGCTTTAATTGCCCATGAATTACAGAATCAGGCTGTTTATATGCTTTGTTTAGGTTGTGAATCATGCTGTTAAACCTTATATAGGTAGGAATTGAATCAACCTGTTAACTAGTAAACTTCTTGATTGAGTTTCACAACTTCACTTACAATTGCTCATTGTACCAAATGTCTTAAAACCTGTCTTGTTAACTAGATCAATGTCAAAAATATTGTTGAAATCGAATAAGTTTTAAGTTAACCAATGAATTCAAATGTTTAACTTGAGAGGAACAGACAGTTGTATTTAAACTAGCTAAAGGAATTGACTTTGATTCACAGAATGTTTGTTTTAAGGTAACTGGTAATGCCAAAAACCCACTTTGACCATTCTTAGTTAGTATAGGTTAGTATGGGACCATTCTACCCACGACAATCTAGTGGATATAGCTCTAAATGAGACGTGATTGGTGGTTGCCTTAAACCGACCCCGGTACGAATGCTGTATCCACTAACTGTTATTGCGCCTCCACAGCGAGATGTGATCTCTGGCGAGAGCTGCTTAAGCCCTCTGATGGCTTCATCAAGCAGTCTGAAAGCCATCTGGGCATGCATTGCTGTGGCTGACTTGGAAATCTCTGAATAGACTCCGAACCCAAGTCGGCCATAGCAAAGATAATCTCTTCAGATGGGTGTTCATGGATGGCTCAGATCTCTGCCATAACTTTGGTATTAACTTTTGGTGGCCTAGTATGACTTAGTCAAGTGTTTCTCTCTAAGATACTTTATTAGTCTAAATAAGAATGGCAACAAACATTCTTGAGAATAGTAACTGTACCTTTTATAAACCTATTGATTATTCACATTCCAGGTGTGACCAAGGGATTCCAATACAAAATGCGCTCCGTATATGCCCATTTCCCCATCAACTGCGTCACCACTGAGGGTAACAGCATCATTGAAATCCGTAATTTCCTTGGTGAGAAATACATCAGGAGGGTAAAGATGGCACCTGGTGTGACCGTCGTCAACTCACCCAAGCAGAAGGATGAGCTCATCATCGAAGGAAACTCCTTGGAGGATGTGTCCAGCTCCGCTGCCCTTATCCAACAATCAACCACAGTTAAAAACAAGGACATCAGAAAGTTCTTAGACGGTCTTTATGTGTCTGAGAAGACCACTGTTGTACTGGATGAGATATAAGGACATAAAATAATTTTAATTTGACTTTATTTGTATTATTTTCAAACCAAGTTGTAAGAAAACACATAATCACGCCTGTAATCTCTGAAGGGTGAGGCATAGGTGTACCTAATGCATGCGAAAACTGGTTTCGGTCCTATAGTAAAACCTGCCAAAAACCAGTTTTACTATGGGACCAAAACCTGATTCCGCATGCCCTGTTAATAGTACACTCACATTTTGCCAGTTATGTTGGTTATTGCTATCAACCAGGCACAAATCCAGACTCCGTGACTGCTATTGAGAAAACCTGATAAAATTTTGCCTGACCAGGAATCGAACCCAGGACCCCATATGTATACAGTAATCAATTGGTGAGGTCATGTACGACCCTACATGACCTCACCAATCTAGCATCAGTTCAATCTATGATTGTAATTTTGTAATTCTATTGACTAACATTTCAAGAGTGACACTATCATTCATACATTTTGAATTGTATCAACTGATCACTAGAGATTGGAATAGGTAGGTTATTTGCCTAAACTTCACGGAAGTATTAACATGTGGATAAGGGTTGTGTTTCATCTATCAGCCAGGAATCGCATTTTTCCATGCTCCTGATGCTTTGTCGTACGCGGCAGCATCGACAATGCGCTCGGCGGCACGTTCTAAAAGATTGATATGATGACTGATCGATGAGGTTCAACCTTAGGGTTAGGTTGTTAGAGGGTGGTGTTAGTACCACCCTCTTAATCTAAAAGCTTTGTTTCGGAACTTAAAAATAATTCCGGTATTTTATTAGGAGGTATTATCGAAATGTACCTATTGCGATTGGTATAACTATTTTACTCATTGTTCCGATTTCTGCTGATGACTGACAACACAACCCAGTAAGAACTGGATAAGATACCCCTTGGAAAGACTGGTTATCAGACTTTCGGGCCACTGGCTACCTGGACCAACAGCTAAACGTGTTTGCCGAGGCATGGAGGAAACTGATGGTCACCTATCCACAGACCGACCTTGATGATCGACCCGTGCGGCTTATTATTTAGCCAAGAGATCAAAAATGAAAAAACCTCAATGTTACTTGCTCGGATTTGAACGGACAACCTGATAGGCAAGGCCTCAAACGCTGGACCATCACGACACTTAATTAACTTCTCGTCTGCCTGCGTTTTCCCAACTAATGGAGTCGGCTTCCAGTCTCTCCGGACGTAGCTGAATACCAGTGTTTTATAAGGAGCGACTATCTCACCTCCACAATCCAGTTAGTACTGGGTAATACGATGCCCCTTGGTAACACTGGTTGCCAAACTTCAATAGAAGTTTCAGATTTCCGTGCCACCAGCTCATCATCATCATCACGACTTTATTAGAAGCTCTTAATTTTTTTCCTATTAAACATAAAAGTACTGTATTTAAAAGCTTCATTTCATTTTATTATTTAATTTAGCACGGTCTAATACCCTGTTTTTTACTTTTCCACACAAAAGTAGCCCTTATTTGTCTTAAAATCGGCAAAAACAAAAACTCCGAACATTTTTAATTTCCCCAGAACGCCAAGGACTTGATATATAGTCAGCCAGTGATGTGACGCGAAAGTTATCACTTTGATTTCGCCCGTTGAAATATTTATGAATACCTACTAGTATTGAAAACAATTTGAGGTTAGTAAAATATAAACTTAGTAAACTAATTTATAACAAAAGGAAAATAGACGAATTTCGATCTTCAGATAGTTGCCGATCCGAAATTGCATAGTTGTTATCAATCCTTGTCGATAATTATATTCCCATCTCTACAACACAATTGGTTTTCCGTGCCCCGAGCGCCACGGACTATAATAGAATTCGTTCTGTGACGTCATATGAAGAACTGGGTTCGGATAAGCTGTCGTTGCCCGTCCGAACGAATGTATGGGACGATCCGTGGGAATGCTCGGCGCGAATGCTGTGGGACCGCGGCTTTAGAATGGCCGTCATGACGGGTAAACGCTACCGTTACATGAGTGAAGAAAAGAACAGAGACAAACCTTTAAAAACAGTGCTGTGATAGGTACACTGCTTCAAGTGTGTTATAATTTAAATACATACTTAATTTCCTTTTCGAAAAACACTGAATACAGTGAAAAATCCTTGCGCTTAGATACCTACGGTAAAAAACGTTAAAATAACACATGAGTAGCCAAAAATAGAAGGAAGAAAAACCATAGACCACATCCCTAATCACAATTGAATTTATCTTGCTCTGAGCGCCAAGGACTTGAAATGAAATCAAAGAATGACGTCATGAAACAAATAGAGATGTACCTCATTTCTTAGAGCTCTAACAGAGTTATATTTTCGGTCCTTTGATATTTATAATTTATACTAGTATTTCTTACTAGGGATAATGTGACATAAAACAAATATGAAAATATTTAATCAGTTTTTATTTATATTCGTAAAATTATAAATAAAACTTAATTCATCGATATGACAAGAGAGATTGAGAGCAGCGGTGGCCCAGTGGTGGAGACCCCGACTTGCAAGCAGTAAGTCGTGGGTTCGAACCCAGCCAGGCTCACTACTTTGTGTAAGTTATTTCATCACCACTGCTCTCACAACGGTGAAGGAAAACATCGTGAGGAAACCGGTATGTCCTAGAAACAAAAATTCGAAGACATGTGACATCTACCAACCCGCACTGGGCTCGCGTGGTGGATTATAGCCCATTCCCTCTCATAGAGAGGAGGGCTGCGTCCCAGCAGTGGGAACATTAATAGGCTGATTATGCTATGCTATGCATCGATGTGACGATACCCTCATCACTACTGTTTACTGTATACTTCGTTATACATTTATAGCTTGGCGCTGGCGAGGCATCGCGTTCTGCGTACGTTGGCTGTGAAAAGGTTAATTAATCTTATAAGTTATCTGAATATATGAAAATCACGTATTACGATTACAATGAAATTTCGTGTATGTGTATAGTAGGAATGGTTCGTTGAAAGATAGGATAGTTTTGGATTCCTATTGACCCGATAGGTAGCCTTGCGAAGCAGGAGCGGAAACCGCTAGTAATTACTCCGTCGTCGTCTCCGTCGCTAGTATTACTTCTCTTGTTATAAAATAAAAAGATAGATACCTTTCCCCTTTTTTTTGGTACTCTTCTATCTTAATGTTATGTCTTGTTGAGTAATTTGTGTGTACATAAATAAACAAATAAATAAATAGCAATGAGATTCCTATAATTGAGCCATACTATTAATTTAGTTTGACGGTGCATGACTTTCACTTGTTCCTCCAAGGTGCGCCACTAACATTGTTTGCCACTCATTCTTTACTCTGATGCACTGTAATTCAACTCCTACGGTGCATAATAACAGAGGAGTATGTTTGATTATAACGCACGACTACCTTTAGCATATACCTTACCTTCGAGAGACCGGCTTGACGGCCAGCCAATGAAATTCGTGCACTACATCTGCATGATGCAAGTGTGGGTACTTAATCGTAAGTTGCCTCCTGAAATGAATAAATAATTATTCCAGTTTTCACTAACACTAGGCAATATCTAAATAGCCTAATTTCAACGCTCAAATCAGTACCAAATAGATGTGTGCGCCGCGCTACGCTGATGACCACCGCTGCTAACCGTCAGCGCTATCGGCGTAGACGGCGTCGCGGCTTGTATTGGTTGCTGTAGGAATATGCTAGTCATCCATGTTATTTGAGTGAGCTGCCACCTTCTACGTAAATCTTCATCCATTTCGATTAACTTTATGGTTGTTCCACTCGCTAGAAAGTGGATGAGAGAAGAAGATGGCGTAAGGTAATCTAGATTTTTACTTAGAGCGCTCTCAGTCGTGTTTATAGACAATAATATGCTTCAAGTTGTGCTAGCACTGTAGAACTGTTCTTCAAACGTCAACTTTGTTCACCAATACTTTTTTCCTGACCTTTTTTTGACCTAGGCAGTAGGCCTACCCCCAGGATGTCCTTAAAGTGACCTTGATCGTTAGGAGCTAACTCATAACCTTTTCAAGCACAGTGTATAATTTATATGGGACCACCGCGCGGGCTATGGACATAAAAAAGAATCACGTGAATAGGCCCAGTTATCACAGAGAAATCGGTGTAAATACCTGAAAAAAATGATACCGGCCGTATACGCAACCTCTTCCTATTTAGAAGCCGGTTAAAAAGTCATTCATTCATTCATTCCTAAGAAAAATTAAATAAAGAGAGCTAGATTTTTGTGTCCCATTCTGTGAATAGTAATAGGACCTTGTCTTCATTTCGACCTCCATGAAAGGTAGGGTCAACTACAATAAAACAATAATCGATTTTCAACGTAAATAATTTTATTCAAACTATTCTATTGAACATCACTAACTCATAAACATTGTACATCTGCAAATATGGATGTGGATTAAAATGTTAAACTACACGATAAAAAGACATTATACACTTAATTTGCACAAACTCAATTTATTATTAAATAAAATACCTACTTATAAATGATAAAATAAATAGCTTTAAAAATAAACCATTTTCGTGACTATGGTGTTAATACATTGATATAGAATCTTAAAAATAAATTAAAATATCTATCATTATTATTATTTACAATACACAACAAAATCATAAAAAGGAATCACGACAAACGGCAGTGAATATAACTTTGTGTAAAATAGTGCTCGGCCAATATTGCTAATATAAACAGTGTCAAACCTCTGGTGGATTTAACAATCTATCAGTACTAATACACCAATTATGTTTGTCGTAATGCCTTTCTTGTGTCAAAGTCTAAAATATCTGTAATAATCGCCATTAGCATTTGTCATGTATGAGTTATTTAATACTTTAACATTCGAATTATATTTGAAACATATTAATAAAATATTTAAGTACCACGTTTTAATATTTAAAAGTATATGCATCATATTATTTATACTAAGGTAATACATAATACTCAGGGGTAATCATTACTTTGTTATTAAGGACATAATAATTAGCAATACATACGCCATGACGTAACAACAAGTATATTGCAACTAAAGCTTTACATGCTCGCTTCTAGTGCCATATTTGCAGATGAGCATCAATTATTCCGTAAGAAAATAAAATTCTCAATAAATAAATGTCAAACACTATTTAATTGGTGAGACATTTCACACCATATAACACAATAGCTTACTATAAAAATGATCAACAAACAACTTTGCACCTCGCCTAAAGTATCAAGGAGGACAATGGTGTGCAGAAATGTCATGAGATTCAACGGTTACGATACGATATAGATTGCCGCTTGAGCAAATAATCCTGATTATGTAGTCTTACACTAGCCATGCGTGAGGTGGGTTCAACTACACAGCGTAACTATATCATAACTAGTGGGTATACATGTTATAGCGGGTCAACATCACCTGTGCACGTGATTCGTCTCATACGATCAATCCACTATCTGAATAATGTAATTATAGTAAACTCTTAACACTGACGAAAATTCAAAATGTATCTAGCAACCTGAGTAAATTAACATGTAATACCATTTTAAAATGTTATTAAATATACAATTTACAGTAAATTGAAGCACAATTAGTGGGCTTTGTCAAATAATTAAAATAATAATTCGATATAAAACTTGCATTCGACGACACGTCCTCGTTATTAGATTTGCACGATAAACATAAGCGTAAGTAGTGAACAACAGTGAATGCTATTAATAGCGAGTTCTTGGTCAACAATTTATCCACATGTGACAATTTACATTATTTTTAGAAATAATCTCTTTAACGCTAAATTAACTCCGATATGGTCTATCTATCAAGCGGTGATTGAAGAAAGTCTGATCGTAATTCTAAAAAGACGCGAAAATCGCACGCTTAGCGCACGCATAACACGGCGGCGTCGTCCGCGGGACGCTCTACTGCTTATTGCTGTCGGGAGGGTCGCGCAGTCGCGACACTTCGTAAAAAATATCGGAGCCGCACCTTCGTACGTAAGGATGGCGAGTGGACTCGAGGCACTATAGTAGGTACATGTGTACGTGTACGTGTACCGCACGTGTACGTGTACCGCACGTGTACGCTCGTATGGCACGTTACAGCGGCTCGCGGCGCGGCACCCACACGCTGGGCCCGCTCTCCGCTGTGATCACCGCCTTCACCCGAGCGTAGATCTCCTCCGGCGTGTCGCCCGTCACCACCGCTGCGGAACAATTGTATTTATAATTCATGGACTTAAGTATCGACGACGTGCGCTAACATTGACGAGTGACGGCACGGTTGGCGCAGTGGCTGAGTGATTAGCTGCTGCGCTGCGTGTGCAAATATTTGTATGGCCTAAAGGTAGTTTTTCCTAGTCTGGCTGTTTATTATAGAGTTTAAATGTTTCTAAACGCACCCACGATACAGGAGAAATTTCAAGTTTGGGGCAATGTTTAAAAAAAATGTGAATGGACGCAAGTCATGAATGCTGCTGTGCTTGTGCTAAAAATACGCTCAAAAAGTTCCAAGTTTCAACATTCTGACATTCAAAAGTGTCTGAAATGGTCCAATTGAAATAAATGCATTGAGTTTGAATTAAAGTATACTAACCGGTGAAGTATTCAGCGAATTCCTGTTCCATTTTTAGCGCACGTTCGTAAGTTTTCTTCGCTTGTTCTTCAGTCATTCGCTTATTCATTTCCCTGTTAAATGAACATGTAAATGAGTATAAAATATCTATGGACTTCTTATTGTAACTAAATAAATACTCGTTGTATACTCACATTATAGACTCTATGCTCTTTGGTTTTATAAATATGGCAATAGGGTAAAGTTGCGCCACTTGTAATCTCTTGATTGCATTGCCGCTCACGTCCAAAATGCAATGTTTGCCCTGCACACAATAAAAACGACATAAATAGGTTTACATTACATGAAAGGACAAGGAAGGAGGAATGTATGCGCCTGCATCTGACATTGTGTAGCTTAGCTTAGTGGGGTGCATCATCAAATCAAATTAGATTAGTGGCTGAATCGTACGCTGAGGCAGTTTATTGGCCTCACTATGACGTCATGAAACTGACATTACCTGACTTTTTTTATGATTTCAAAATTTGACCATTTCCTGACTGTAAAATAGAGTATAACAAGTAACTTCTCAGCGACGACGGTTGAAATGACGAGTAATAGAGAAGTATAGAAGAAGACATGCTGCGCCGACCCCAAATAAGTTGGAATAAGGCCAGGAGAATGATAACGAAGATGATTACCTTCTCAGCGACCTCCCGCACGGAGGCGACGGAGGTGCCGTACAGGTTGTCGTTGTACTGGCCCGCCTCTATGAACAGGTGGTTCTGTATGTCGCGCTCCATCTGCTCGCGGCTGGCCACGAAGTGGTAGTCGCGCCCGTCCACCTCGTAGTCGCGGCGCGGGCGGGTCGTGTCTGGAATGTTACGGAACTTTATTAGGTTATTGTTGGAGTGTTAATAGAATATTGTCTTATTGCCATGCCACATTGTTAGGGAGTTTGAATTTGTACTCTACACCTTTTAACACAAATTCCAAAAAACACTGATTATAGAAACAATATCTACACAATCATCTATCTACTTGTATTTTGTATGTATCGTAGCAGTAAGGGATTTTCATGGCTCATAAGCGTGTTTCATCCATAAAACCTTAGCTTGAAGAATAGTTGGTGCTAAAGGCCAATCGGTTTAATCAATCCGTTTCGATTAACAGGTTAAAATAGTTGGTTATACAATCGGCTGTCTGAGACATTTCGAATCACGTAAGGATATGATTCGGAAGTTGTTGAATGTTTGAATCCAGATGATTAGTGAAACATGGTAAAAAAAAACTTACGGGGCACGCAGCTGCCGAATTTCTCAGGGAACTCAGATATTAGATCGTCGTTTATTCTGTCCTTGAGAGGCCCCAGGATTATGACGGGTCGCGTGTAAGTTATGGTCAACTGTTGTACGGTCTCATACGATAGCACCGTTTCATCTTGACCTGTAAAACATTACATTTTAGAACATTCAAATCAAACATATTTTGCATAATTTTCTACCTCCTCGGAGAAGGCAGTCAGTGCCCATCTATGTGCATTTAGTTTATCTTGACTTTGTTAAATTAAAGGACATGTCCCTTCATTTTTCTACAATCTTTAATTCCAGCCCAAATGACGGTTTAGTCGTTTAGATTCGTGTAACCATAACCATTTAAATGTGTACACAACATCATTCGTGCGATTTGTGCTGATATCAAAATAACGTATTACGTGCAAAACTTGTGCAGCAAAGTATTCAACCTATTTTCATATCAAAACACAATGAACACGTTTATGAAACGAAATCTGTAGAAACTAGAAAACTATCTTTTTGACACGCAAAAGTTCAATAGTCTATTTCTGATAGAACACTCTACATTCTTTATGAGACTATTATCCTACATCATATACCTATTTTTGAGAAGCAAATAACCTAATAGTAAAGTGTATAATATAGAATAAAAACTAGAAGAGTTGTCGGTATTGTTTCGACTTACTTAGCGAGAAGGTATGCATTAAAACACCTGCCTGCTACGCAAAACATAATTCTGGAATAAAATTACAGTTCGACACAAGAAATAATTACTCATGGCTTTATACATTGATTTAGCGAGTTCGGAACATAATAAATGTTATGTTATGAGAATTATTTAAATATTTCTTAGGTATCGAATTGTATTATGCTTTCTTCTAAATTACTCTAAATAACATGAATATGTGCTACTAGCCAAGATTAAATAAAACCTTATTGTCTTGCCAACATGTTTCAAGGTATGATTTATTTAATTCTGGCTCAATAATTATGCCCACCAATATCATCTTCAACGGAAGACTAGTAATAAGCAAATGTACACATTTCAATACAACAATTATATGTATGTCAGCGACAGCTAGGCTAATAAAATAATTACAGCATCCCTACACATCCGAAGCGATAAAAACTAACTCTAAAAAGAAACCAGCACAGCGTAATTTTGAAAAACGAAAACAAGCTCTTATGAGAATGTCGTGAGATCGAGAGTACATCTGAAACATGCCAGTGACGTAGTGTGTTGTGTAAACTAAAGGCAAAGCGCGTATAACGGTGCGAACATGCGTGGCGCCTGAAGCTTCAGCCAGTGAGAGGCAGCTCTTGTGTCCTCGTGTGCTTCCAGTGGCCCCACACTCCCTCCACAACCAACTAGCTAGTCAGCCTCGAACAGCTGGTCGTACGCGACTGTACGAGTGTACGAGTGAACCAGTGTGCCGACTTGTGAGCCCGGCGTGATTCAACAATTTAGAAACAATGATCCAAACACTTTCGTGAGCTCGATGGTATAATATTTTCGAGTGCGGAGAGGCTATTAGAGTAATCGCGTTGTATGAATTAAAAACAACTGAACATAAAGAAAGAATGACAAATAATAAAAAAACTGGAGTGTTATTGAAATGAAAACTACGTTTCTAATTGATGATCATAACCAGAATGCGGGAGGTAAGGTATCGGCTACGGCACTCGCAAGCTACGCCTCACTCCCAAAACTTACTCTCGTCCTCGAGATAAATGAGCGTTATCTCCTCCATCATGGGAAGTTCCACTCGGTACAAGATTTCCCCTACACGTAGAAAAATTAACGTTACATATATTTATAATAAACGCAGCAATATGCGTCCGTACAGTGGTACGGGATCAGGGATGGGGAACCTCCGTTCGGACAGAATGATCGACAGGTATGTTTGACATCAGTCCCTAGCATGGTTGTATAGCAGAACTCTACAAGTTCGTGAATAGCGGTTGGGAAAACAAATAGCAAATAATAAAAACTCGTCTTATCGACGGGATGATAGTCAGATGTATCGTTGGCTCCGGTTAGGCAACTAGAAGCACGGGACGGCGGCCGGACGTGTCTCAAACCAACCCGTGTGCTCGCTGCGACCACTTTTCATTATCAACATTAACTACTTGTGGAACACCAAATCGTAATTTCTAAGCTCTCATCACACACCCATGTTTCATGATTGACGAAAACAATGTTTATGTAATATATCTGCATTGATATTCGTATAGCAATGTCTGCTAAATATCATTTTGCTAAGCAACACAACTTTATTAAAAAAAAAACTGGAAAAATTAGTCACAGCTAATATTATTATGGTTGTCCTCCAACCTCGTATTAGAAAGTATTACTAAACACAGTAGTGCGATGAGAGCTGCATATAAAAAAATAAAACTATCTAACACACAGAGGTAATAAGTACATAGCTTGTCACCGGGTCGCCGGTCGCTCACAACATCGTATATTCGAGAAGCGACAATGATATGCCGATTACTGGCAACATTGCTAGACCTATATTTTAATATTATAGGCATCACCATGCGTCTCCAAACACACTACAAGCGATAATTTACTCACATAGATCCGGTACATTTTGATTAAAAATAGATGATAGTAAAATTCACTACACTGTGATGTTTTAGACGTTCACACAATAATGGTTTGTGTTCCCTGAAGATCGATTTTGAGTGTGTTTCCAATATGATGTTAGATTTCACATTGTGAGGATCAAAATATAATAGGTATAAAATACATACATATAGTACAATAGAAAAATGATTTATTGCATGAAAATTATTTTCCAAAAGTGAAAATTACAACTGGGTCCAAAAAAAATAGGGTATCATTAATAAAATACTGAAGAAAATTAATGTACTAAGGGCAATCATAATAAACATTACGAAACAGTATGCCAAGTAGTGTTGTTACATACGGTGCGTACCAATTCGCACCACAATCGATTTCAGCATGATAAAGCCCTTTCCGAGTCCGAGTTAGCTCATGATCCCGAGGGCACGTCAGGGATGACTTCATTGAATCCGCCATATTTTGTATCATCGGTCACCTCGAAGAGGGTAAGGACTGTGAGCGGCCTGTCAAAACTGACCTATGAAAGCCATTGACAGTTCGATTTGAATAAGTTGTTTTATTGCCAATAGATTTACCGCCCAAGCCAAATATCTTTTTACTGGAAGAAATCAAACGACAACTTCGTGTCTATTCCCTTTCGTTTAATAAATCAAGTAGGAGGTGGCTCGATAGTAGTAGATATAAGGTTATATATACAAAACTACAAAACTTTTTTTATGTACCTTAATAATTTATTATTCTTGTGTTCTTATATGTTTACCCGACTCCGGCGGGGCCCAAAAGAAGGGTTATTGAAATTAGGAATTTGTCATTTGTGAGCATGATATCGATATGATCGCCGCTGGTAGCGCGATTACGCAGATGGAACGGCTCTGGTCACTGTAATCGATTATAGCGCTAATTGTTTGAATCGGAACGCGTACTTTTAACAAAAAGAAATTATTGAATTGCCCTCAGTAATCAACAGTCTACTCTTATTTTGTGGTAACATAATGAAACCGTTCACAAATGCAGCTTTATTCACTTGTATAACATTGAACGTGAATTGGTTCTGTGGTTAGATTAGAATAAGCGAATAGCTCCAATGTAAAACGACCTAACTTTAAATAGTGGTTATTAGCAGCCGCATGAAAAAAAAACTGCGTAATGACCTACATACGATTAACAGCACAGTAGCGAAAGTAATAAATATGAGAGGACAAGGGATTGTGCACTTACCGTCCGCGTTAGCGTCCTCCTGCGTGTAACAAAGCATGAAAGCTGTAACAAAATTGTTTTATTAGTTTGTCTGTGCAGCCAAGCCTGTACGTAGACATACACCAAACCCCTGTGACGCAGTATGCGAGGGTGAATTACCAATTACTTCGTCGGTTTTGCACAAAACATACTGATTAATTCGTCGAAGTCTTGAAATAGAATCATTATCCTATTACATGTACCACTGCACCATATAATACATTATTTATAATGTTTGTGAACAGTTAATGATATTTAAATGTATGAGTATGAGGAGTGATTCTCGTGCTTTGAATGTGTGTACAGTAGTGAGAGGAAGTTAGGACATTGTTTGAACTTACGTTCTTGGTCTGAACCGTCTTCAGATTTGCCGTCCTCTCGACTCTTCATAAATGGAAACTTTCTGCTGAACGACAATGTTTTCTTTTTTCTTTCAAGTGTTGATTGGCTCTGTAATGGCATATAACAAATAATTATTATAACTTCAAATACATTTAGCCAAATCGTGTTGAGAATAAAATATTAGCAGTAAATTCTAGATTTACATTCTTGCTAACAAATAACATAACTAGTAGATGATATAAAAAATCGAGTAAACATAAATTTAAAGCCAAGTTTTATCCAGTCACGACAACATTAGCATAGTCAAACAGTAAATGTCAATATTACTAAAATGTTAGTTCATCTATTATTGATTTATTTACGTTACTGATTTATATTTAACCAACCTCAACTCGATTGGTCTCGTATTTGTAACAACCTGGGGTAAATAGCACTTTTATTAAAGTGAAAACGAATACCACAGAGTAGTAAAGAAATACTGTCAAAGCGCATTTCACTGAACAGTTTTACGTAAAGATCAATTTAATCTGCACAGCATTCTTTTGTTTCGTTGTACCTTATATTTTGGAATATTTTTTTTTAAATTCGGCTAACCATCTTATCCGCAGCTGGACATAGATCTCTACAGTAGCGCCACAGCACCCGGTTACCGCCCACACGCATAGTCTGTCTAGTGACGGTACTTTCATATAAGCCTAAAAGCCTGGCTTGCCCTTGTAACCTACTACTCTTCATGATGTTAAGGTTTCAGAACAGTCTACTTGCCTTATGGACTTGCCGTATTGTTAGCCCCTACGCACACCACTGGACTATCCCAGCAACCTTTGCAAGGTCTTATTCCATCTAGTTACGGCATTATAATCAGCTAACAAATCATTTAAGTCTTAAGTAATTGATATTGATATAACAGGCTTATCCGCAACCTTAAGTCAGTTATTTTTTACTAGTATTCAATTGAAGTACAGAATATCAATATACTCACAGTGCTAACAGGTGTGCCTTGTCCCTGGAACTTGACCTGTCGGTCGCGAGCTCTCTGCTTACGCTCCCACCGTCGCTTTGACGGGATGATGCCGATCGCGTCAGACTCTGTTTTGTCTAGCCGTCTGAAGTCAAATATTTGAAACATCAATAGTAGTTTTAATCACGAAAACAATGCAGACAGATGGTGGTTAAATCCCATTGGCATTTCGACACATAAATACCGCATTTAGATGATTGAGCTCAAGGATATAATTATAGAAGTACCTACTAATGTAAATAATAAATAATTACGTTTATACCCAGCATACTATATAAGGAGTTACTAATCACATGCCATTTCAATATTCTAACCATAATTTGATTCCTATAACATAAGGAAAATAAAAATATAGTGTTAAAGTACCTAGCTTGCCACCACTCGTCGTCAGAAGCGTTGGTTACATGCAGAATGTCTCCGTATCTGAATGGTAAACCTCTTGAAGGCAGGCCGTCGTCCCTGATTGGATCGTAGTCGAACAATGCTCTGAAAAACGATATTATTCCATTTTAATACAATCATCAACATTACTGATAAATTACGAGGAAATATCTATATTTTTCCTTTAAACTACTATTAATTAATCCTGTAAAATACGAATGATTTCGTGTCTGGGTGCAGAGTTAATTAATGATAAACTTATAACTGAATGGATTTAGAAGAAATTGTGTTTAGAGCTTAGAATATATCATGATTTTAGCACAACACTTTATCGAGGAAAACCGATAGTTTCAATCTATGTTAACAAGGATAATTATCTTCATGTAATTACTAACAGATTTAGTATGAATAATCACGACACCTACATAACACAGGAAGGTAAACTTTTTTTTTTATTCAGACAAAATTACTCATAACGTAAATAGTTATAGCCATGATCTCACCTGACATAAAGGGATCGCTTTTGGGATGTTCTCAGTAGTGTATGATGCTGTTTCAGTTCGTTGATGCGCGCTTCAAACTTGTTGTACTCTTGAGGTCTGTACACAACTGTTAACTTCACATTCTGTCCCGTGCTCTGAAATAGTAAAGATTTATGGTAAGATGAGATATTTTTGTTGTTGAATTATTGTGGGTTGGGCTTATAAATAAGATACGTAATCTAATTAGCCTCCAACTTTGTCCAATTGACTGTTTTATGCGATGACAAATCATAGATTCGGTCTCGATATTTATAAGTTTGTAGCTCTCCTCCAGAGCATAATATATAACCTTCAAGGCCTAACAAAATCATAACATTTAACTTTCAATTATAAACGATCAACTTCCTTACACATTTCAACACTAACAATGTCATACAATGCATCCAGTAGTTTTCAAATGACACTACAACAATTTATTGGCTCCCACTCAATGCTACTGGGATATTGATACTTTAGTAAATAGAATCATGATAATATGGATTACCTTCAAAGCTTTAGCGGCTTGTTCGTGCGTGGCGTGAGTAATGTCGACGTCATTGACGGCCAGCAGTCGGTCGCCGCGCCGCAGCTGCCCCGAGCGCTCGGCGGGCCCGCCGGCCAGCAGGAACGACACGTAGATGCCGTGCCCGTCCTCGCCCCCGACGATGTTGAACCCGAGACCAGAAGCACCCTTCTCTAGGTCAACGACGCGGGACTCTTCATTGTTATCCGTCACATCTTCACGACGCAGCGAGTTTGCCGCGCTTGACGCCGTCTCAGTATTCTCGATCGTCATTCTTGTGGCTGTGTGCAATATTTAACATGATAAATACATAAATAATAGTTAAGTACACATTACATCAGCTTGTTTGAACTGGTAATCAAGTATGGCATTGGTGAGAGGCCCTGTGATTTTAGGGCCACGTTATTAAGGTCAGCAGTGATGTAACTTACGTGTGTTGGCGCGAGATGTGCGGGGGGAGGGTTGTCCGTGTCGCGGGCCGGGCACAAGCACGAGAAGCACTCGCTCGCCCGTCGCCTTCAGCGCGGCTACAGCATCTTCGTGCGTCACATTGTCTAGGTTCACGTCACCGTTCTGGAAACAAAACAACATACAAATTCAACATGCAATTTGAGGTTTGATGTCCTTTTTAATGTAAGTTTGAATGATGAAACTTACCGAAGTATTCTTGACCATTAGCAGTTTATCACCGACCCTCAAACGGCCGTCTCTATGAGCAGCACCACCAGCCATTATCTTGGTCACATAAATACCGTTGTCGCCCGGGATATGTTGATTACCGAGACCTCCCGCTATACTGAACCCGAGACCTGAGCCGCCTTTCACCAGCTCGATCTCTACGGATTCCTCTGGCTTTGTTACTTGTAAAGAATTTGAAGTATCTTCTGTCGCGCGACGTCGTATTTTCTGTAAAGAGTATAAATAAAATTTTATAGTAGCAAAGAAAGACGAGCACGTTTAACGGCAGTGAGTCATGTCTTTTGCGGGACAATGTTTATTGTAAAAGAGTCCTTGTGTGAAGGCCAATCGCTGGAGTTTCGCATAATAGGATGCCCTCAATAGTTCGATTATGAATCAAAGTTGGCAAGAAGTATTGGTCGGCAATCAATTCTCCTAACACAATGACGAAATGATTCCGTCCATGAAATAGTGTCACCACTTGTAATGTACCTACACACACATTGATTCTTCTGATTGCATTTAATAGTAACTCCTTCATGGCTCGTTTAATTGTTCGATACGAATCGACTCCGGAATGCGTTCACTTGCTATAACACCACGCAATACTACACGCGGCACTGTTTATTCTTGTACCGCCTGAACGGAACTTGTCACTAAATTCAAAATAATAACTACTTCGCGAACAAAATTAACTTGAAATTACACACCACACCTACTCAGAAACTCAGGTAGCCAAGTCTCTTGAAATTATTAATTAAATTACGTTTTTTAATAAAAAGGTAACCGAATATGGAAACTCCTTGAATGCTGTGCTGACCGTGTTATCAAATGACATGAATGAGCCATTAAACTTATAGCTTGAGTCACATATTTGCTTAATCTCGTAACAGCTGGTGTTTGACTTAGTAATAAAGTAAATAAACAAACTCACCAGTCTCACAGTATTGCCAGCCTTTTTTAATGCATCAACTGCGTCAGCGTGCGTAACACTGTCAACATTCGTATCGTTCACCTGTGGGACAAATAAAACGGCTTAATAAGTAAACAAAATAGGGTACTAAGAAGTAGTAGTAGTAGCTTGAGCATCTACTGCACGCGTAGCATGACCGCCGTGCTCATGCGTGCTGGTCATTCCAATGTAGCGTTTACGCGGAGTAGTGAGCAACTGGAGTGCTGCAGGCAATGAGAGATGGGTCTGATCCACCGAGGATTTTTTGGTTATCATAGATAATTTCAAGGCCTCTCATGGCCTTTAACTATTTAGAAGATTGAGTTTTTATATCACCTAAATATTGAAATTAGAAAATGTTGTGAGGAAAGTTATGAGTATAAATGTGGATGGCTATAAGAGTAGAGGAAGACCATTGAAACGATGGATGGAGTATGTGAAAGATGATATGGCAAGGAAGGTTTCTGATGAGATGACAAGTAATAGAGAAGGATGGAAAAAGATACAATGAAGACGATGAAGTAAAATCTTACCTGCAATATCGCATCATTGATCTGCAGCTGGCTAGCCGCCGCCGCTCCTCCAGGAATGAGTTTAGTGACGTAGATGTGTGGGTCATCAGCCACGTGGGGATTGTCGGAGCCCCCGGCGATGCTGAAGCCGAGCCCGGCGCCGCCCGCGCGCGACAGCACCACCGTCATGTAGATGTACCCATCCTCACCTTGCGTACGCTCCGTGCCACCACCTTCTATGCCATTTACCTGCAAAGGCTGCAAGTTTTGTTTAGTATATTGATTAAAGTGATTGTTAAGGTGGCGAGGATTCGAGTTGTAAGATCACGAGATTCAACTAATGGAGTGACAATATATGGGGAAACAGTGTCAGCACGCATTAGCATCTGCACTAACTTTGTGAATGTAGACATCATACTGTTATGGTAATTATAAAATTAAGGTAAGTTTGAACTATTATTAAACTTCAAGTGTTGTCCCAGTGATATACATATAGCACTCCATTAACTAGCTTTTCTGTTATAGATGGAATCTATCTGGTGCCTAGTAAATTGTATTTAAAAAAGAAACCACTTTTACAATAATAATCATAATGCAATAATCAATTATTATTCATTTTTGTAATCGAAATTGTTTTTTTTGTTTGTCTGTTTGAGTGTCCCACTGCTGGGCAAAGGCATCCCCTTTGACCTCTCAAACACCTCTGTCCTGTGCAATATCTAGCCATGTTCGCCCTGCAAAAGAGTTTATATTAGAAATTGTTACATTAGTATTAAATTAAATAGTTACCTGCTTCATTTCTGGTGATGTGACGTGAGCCTGAAAATAATAGTTAAATTAACTTTATCATAATAATTATGGGATTAAAATGAGTACTTTTGATAACTAGTGTAGTAGGTCAATGAGGTGTGTAATTATATCTTTTTATGTCAAAAATTACTATGAGAGTATTTTTTATGTACCTACTTCATATATTTAGTTCTATTCTTAGTAAAGTATCCTTAAATATGTAAATAAATCAAAGCAAATGCAGAAGGTGGCTACCAGTGGCGAAGGTTCCACACAACTCGATTCCTACCGGCTTCCCTTTGAAAAATGGCAGTCAGTATTCTACAGACAAATAATATAATCACATTAAAGATATGTACCTCTTACAAAAATTGACCCTTTGCTACTGGTGGCTACATACTGGTCTAACACAATTTAAGTTTCAGTAACACGTAAATAAGAAGTAAATAAATAGATAAATAAGATTCTGCAGCAAGTAACAAAGGGAATTCAGAGTAGGCTTGTAGATTGAGAAATCTGTGGTTATATTTAAATACACAGACTGTATGTCTGGTGTAGGTATTCAAAACCTAGTTTTGCCAAAAGTACAATTTTAAATGGCCTAGCCAAGGACAATACATAATACTATTAGTTTAGGAATTTGATACTTTGAAATTATTTGGTATATTTTATACCTTCTGTAGCAAAAAAAAAAATGAGAATTAATTATAAACCCCACATATTTACAGAAACAGGCTAGTTCATGAATTAAAATATGTTTTAAATAATACACTATTATTCAAATTATAATCAATGTTGGACAAATATTGCTTTAGAACTGGAATGTTTTTTAAAAACTTAAGACAAGAACAGACATATTCGTAATATTCTATGAATATATTATGTTGAGTTCTCATTGACATAATGTGATTAGTTATAATGAATATTAATGATAGAAACAGGAGGGTCAATCCAATCCAAACTGGTAAACATCATTCACACACATAATATACAGGTTGTATGTACAGAGGCACTGCTAAATAAATAACAGTAATTAAATGTAAATAAGTAAAGTTTGTTATATCTATAAAGGGATTAGTAGATACCAAGATATAATACTCAGAAATTAACTATATTACATAATATAATTAATTATAAGAAAACTTTACTTTAACAAATACCTGTATGAATATATTCTGCCAATTACTATTAAATACTCTAGAAGATTAAGCAACAATTGTCATGTGACAATGGTGAAAATTTATTAATGTTTATTTTATTGCCTGGTACTGAATCAAATTGAAGTCATGTCACCTACTCACCGTATCGAGATTAAACAAGGAGGAGACTTTCCGAAGAAATCCATTATGCGTTTTTTTCTTCCGTCTTTCTGTCATTTTCAAGACCAAGTGTGCATAGCCCTCGGGGAATTTATTTTGTTGTCCGTACTACACTATGTACACTGCATGCATTGTTAGTTACACACTTGTGTCCACTTTCAGCTTACTTGACGATGTTCAGCATGCACCATTCTCTACCTAGAACCCACAACTAACTTGCACCAAAACATATCAAAAGTATGTGACCTTTTAAAAGGTATGCGACCTCTTTTCATGTTGCAGGTAATCCCATTACATTGAAAGCTCTTTATCATGTTAGCTTGGTTTAAATTGCAGCAGTCCTTATCTAATGAATGGACGAAATTTAGCCGAGCCCTTTATTGATAGCGATTTTAGTAGATAAATGTATGTATGGCTGGGTAATTATTAGGCGTGTTACCAACTTGTGTTCGATGATAGGATGGTATGAATGTCAAAGCGATGAACCTTAATTAGAATGTCCGTGTTACATTATTAGTGTGCAATTTATGGACACTTGATAGTATCATAGTACTTATATTGTACCTATCAACCATGGGCAAGTAACAGCGAATTGTTACAAGCAAAACTAACTCCGAAGTCGCATTAGTCTCACCAAGAATTGAAAACGTTCCCAGAGTGTAAAGAAATTACTAAACGTTTAAAAATAGATTAGTGTTTATTAAATGGCCTTACTTGCAACGAATACGAAATCTCGGCAGTGTGAATGTCAAAATTTTGTGTGCAATATCATTTCACTGATTATCATTTAGAGCAGTATACTTTCAGTCGATGTAGCGTTCGTACGTCATTGGCACAATTGTGAAATTTAACGGCACCAATCCACACAACGAAGAAACGTTAGCGCACATATCGCCGAAAACTTGTACTATATTTTAGGTTATAAATAGTACTACGAGACGCGAAACACCAACCATCCGCCATTACCGTCCACTTGTTGTACCTAGCGCTCCGTTCAGCCACTTTCGTAAACGTCACGTCATCAAAATAAAAAAAAATGGAATCATCGCATCGATTCACCGCCCGATCCGCAACTAAACCTCTTTGGATTGTAGACTATTTACAAAAGATGGCGCTGTGCTTAATAAAGTCTGTGACTATGGCAACAATATTGTAAAAATAATACAAGAAAATACCCGGCAATATTTAAGAAATAAGAATATTCATTACAAAAGAATTTTCACCATTGTTTTCATGCTATTCCTATAACCTATTTACATGGAAAAAATATTGTTAACTGAACAGTTTTCTCTTATTTATTCCATTGATCTATGTCAGAAAAACCCACTTTAGTGAAACAAAGGTACCCTCCATAAAAGGTCATCGAAGGTATCTTTTTGTTTAGGTTTACCTACTAAAAGTGCGGAACATCACTTACCTTTTTTTCTTCGTTTTCTCCAATCGGTAGAACGACATAATAAGCCTAAACAAAAAAAAGGTGTTATACATTGTGACCTTTTCAGGAAGTTTGAAGGGTGAGTTACCTACTTCCTAAGGGAACGTCATTGTGGTCATGTGGTGTGGTTCACTGTGGTTCACCCATACCTCTAAGCTATTTCTGTTCTGCTATCCGGATCACAAAGGTCACCTATTAAGGGTGGCTACTGGTTGACCTGACTGCAGAAGAACCTATGGTTGAATCAACCAATATTCTCCGCAACGGTAGCGACATCTATTGTTTCGAACATTCATTGCATTAATCTTTTAAAAGGAGGCTGTGTGCAGATGTTACGGCCACGGGCTAATATCTTATCATGATTAAGTAATGTGGCATAAATGCCGAATCGAATTGCCGATTTACTTGTCCGATAGTCTAATCGGCAAACTTCTTGTTACACACGATAAGAGTTTCAAGAACTTTATAGATAGGTAGGTAGTCAGATGAAGAGTGTGATATAATATAGCCTGATATAATAATCAAGTGGTTTTTCAAAGAGGTTGTCGTAACTAAATGTATCCCAGGTGGAATCTTCCGAGCAGTAGGTACCTACCTACAACATTTAAATGTCGCAATTTGGAACAAAAATATTCTCCTGTGTTCAGTCACAAATTGCCGGATCCGTTCCCTCATATCGCTGAGGTTCAAATTTCGGGCCACAAAGCCATAGTAATTTTTTTTTAAGATGTTTAGTTCTTAAAATCACGCCCGATCTATCATTTTCTAGCAAGAATGTATCTATCGAAATGTATCTATAGAAATGACATTTCCTGTACTTAGTTAAAATAAGTATATGGTAGAACTTGCTATATTATACGATGTTTTAATAAAACTAAAAAGTCTGGTAAAATTATTATTATAAAAACAAAAAACCTGACTGCTTTTTTTTTTAATTTACCATGCATTGTTTTGTAAGATCAAGTAATAAAGATAAAACTTAATGAAATAATGAAATAACTACATAATAATATAATGATTTCTGAGAAATGTATAGAGTAAGGCTTCTTCCCAAAAATTAGTCCGAAAAAAGTATCAAAAACCAGACTGTTATGATCAAGTCTGACGGCACGGTTGGCGCAGTGGCTGAATGATTGACTTCTGCGCTGCGGGTCGCGGATTCGAAGTATGGCCTACAAGTAGTTGTTCCGGGCTGGCTGTTTGTGTATGTGAGTTTAAATGTTTGTAAACGCTGGGTGCGTTTACAAACATTTAGATACAGGAGAAATTCCTAGTGTGGGAAGCTGCCGAGAACCATATAATAAATAAAGAATATTCATATTAGTTAAACTAAATACTGTAAGGTGCCGCATGCGGTGACAAACTTAGTTTTGGTAGATCTTTCTGTGCCAGTAGGTAACAAAGTATTGTTTGTCCCCGCCTGCAGCACCTTTAAGTATTTAGTTTAACTAATTTAAATATACATTGTAGTTATTTTATTATTTGACTTAAAAAAAATACATGGTAAATTATACATTCCTCAAATTTCGTCGTAAATAATAAATTCCTCATTCGTCGAATTTTATACAGGTATTGTGATACTTGTTTTTCCCTTTTCATTATTTTTAAACAGTCGGGTTTTTTTGTTTTTTTAATTTTTAATTAGCAAACTTAGATACAAACCTTCGTCGAATCTGGCGTGGCATTTCGTGTTTCAGATTTTTTGTGATTCTCTTGTAGGAATGCATTGGATACGCTTCGGAAGACATTGTCGTCGGTGTGTGGTATCTGAAAAGTGCATTGAGTACCTAAGATTCTCATAAATTAAGTTCTAGTGCATCAGTAATATGACATGATCGGGTATCGCATAGTCGGTAGGAAGAAATGTTTGTGCAAAACTAATAGTTCAGTGTCTGAAATATTTTGTATCAAAATAGATAAAGGTAGCTATATTATAATAGGTACCTATCTGCTATTTACACAGCAAAAATCACACCGGCTGTGAGGCAAGCCACAATGAAATGAAGTCAAAAAAAAAGAGCAGACATCGGGAAGTTTATAATGAAACTGTAAATAACCCAGTGAAAACTGCAAAGTCGTCGAGCAAAGATTGCATAAAAACAATCATTTATTTGTAAACCGTTTGCACACCGTAATTGCTTCTATAAAAAATCTATGAAATAAATGTGATTTTCCAACTGCATGCTCTAGTTTATTTAAATAAAAACTAAAGAATTTTAATCACTAAAATTCACTTACTTCGCGTCGCACATTGTCAGCTTCCCATTTGTTCGCGATGCGTATCGTTTCCGCAGTCTTTTGTTGAACCGATTTGGTGTCATCGAGAAGTGTGAGCTCGTAGAACTCTTGGATATCTGTGACAGTAGAAAAAACATTGAACAGAACGCCTTCAATCAATCGATTTTCTCAGAGCCTTGAATTGTCATAATAAATTATGCATTTAGGTAATTTGTTTATCTTTAACTCATTACCAATTCTGATTGGATAAACAAGCCGCAAAATATCCATAATATTGAAAGAAGGAAGCTATGGATTGTTAAGTCAAATATCCACCCTATAAAAGCTTATCTGAAAGAGCTAATCTGGAACAATTCCGTTCAATGGTAGGTGGGTAGGTACCTAGGTACTGGAAACTATCGCGTGAGTCGTGTCGTGTTGAGATCGATATCGAGCGTGCGGGCGGCGACCCCACGGTGTTCCATGTTAGAGTGGATGAACTTAGTGCATATTGTATTATGGAAATTAACCATACGATACCTATATACCCTACCCAATGCAGCTTTGCTCGGATTTTACAGTCTGCTTCACAGGGTCTCTTGATCATAGTACAGGTCGATAGATACAAACGTAGGTAATTGGAAGCCTATTAGGTTCAGGACCTACGTAGACATAACTTGTTCTTTCAGTTCAAGTTTTTTTATGTAGGTAAGTATCTGTATTGGTACCAATCTACCTATTAAGCAACACAGAAATCACAAGTCTGATGTAGGTTACTGGGTTTGTCTTTGTGACAATGAGTCAGTGACAGCACAATAAGCGTTGTTTCGTATTTCCACATAAATATTATAAAGCGTAACTGTGAGAATATTATATGGTGGTGTTTCATGACAACAGGGACACCACTCACAATAGCAACAAATTTCGTAGGTAGGACCTGGAATGGAGAAAATGGAAAAGCGTCATGATTTTTGACGATTTTTAAAATTTTCCAGCGTTTAGTGAACTAGACATACACAGCAACTTTCAAAAAGTTTAAGAATAACGCTACTTTTCGTACTGAATGAGATGGTGAAATTATGAATGATGGTAGACATACTGATATTTCACAACCTCCAGTCCTTGTTTTCCGTTTGAATGTAAAGTTTTTTAAATTCACACACGTAGGTAGATAATACATAAATCAAAGAAAATTTTAAACTAGGTTGGCTATCCACATTATTAGTTAAACCATACACATTCAAGCGTTCAACCACAAAGAAATAATATTCAACTATTGATAAGCGATATCTCTACGGTTATTTACGCACAGACGGCAATAATACCAATTGGTGACGCAAACACCGAGATTTATATGATCAAACTACCTACATCTAAATTTTACCAGTATCTGAAAACTGCATAATTATATTGCATAGGGGTGACCTGAAAAATGTTAAAGTTCCACCCGTAGGCTATGTACGGCAGCCGGGCACAACGCAAGTAATCAAGCGTTATTTGTTCCCATAATAGTTTGGAGGGTTATTCGATAAAAATACTTGAACAGTTCAGTTCAGCTCACATAGTTTAAAATTTCAATTAAAACATGTCGAAGAGCAAATTGTGTAGGCGAAGGCTCAGTTAAAGTCGGTGACCCGTATATGTGGAGATGTAGGTCAAACAGACCACCGCACATATTGTCGAGTTTACGAACATACGAACGCATCCGTCTGCCGCACTGGGTAGGTACGATATGGATTGATGAATTTTGTGTATTGTCAATCAAAGTTTCATATGGATCAGGGTAGCTATACGTATAGAGTCGGATGACTGGGGGCAGCCAAGCGGCGCGGGTGTTTACGAGTGTTTTACAACGATAACCGACTGTTTTCAGGAAAAGAAGACTTATACGAAATTGGTACCTATGAAAACCTCAATAAGCTCAAAGTGCAGTGTCAACATTTCATCTACAATAGAAAGATGAATGGCATTTGATGCGTGGGGATGATTTTAGATTTGGTTTGAATTAACAAAGGCATTTGATCACCTAGGGCTACTTAGTAAATATTTTCCAATAAGATGTAGGTTAAGTTATTGCTTGTCAAGCTAATTTTGTTGTAATAGGTAAACCTATCATACGTTCACACACAAATTGCGTAACTACGTTCAAACACAATGGAGGATAATAGGATAACAATATCACTACAATAACTAAACAACCGTGCCATACCTTGGTGCACATTTATAAGCACCGTAAACTTGTTCTCATGACTTGGCTGAAAATACTAAGTAAAGTGCGATGGAAATATTTACACATTATTTCCATTCAATATTTTTATTCTCTTTCTGATAAAAATGAGCACAAAAATATAAAATTATCTATTAGTACCCAAGTACATATCCATAATAACTTTATCTTAAGGTCATTTAGTATCTTTAAGTACACAAAAGTCATCAACAGAGGCTGGACTATTCAGTTATCACGTTTAACTTATAAACAAGAGGATTGAGAGGAGATTATTCATATTATTTCCAACTGATAAATGCATGACGTGCGTAAGCGACACATTTGATAAATAACAGAATAGTATAACTGCGTGCGTACTCAATCACATCTGATTCAGTTTAATTAGTTTCTGTTTAGAGATTCGTGTCAACAGTAAAACAGCACTATCTGGACATTCAAATGTTGTGAACTCAGGGACGTATATATTTTTGGTGATACTCGTTCGGCGATCACCTAACTCATAAACCGACTGATCTACAAACCTAGGTAGGTATTCATTATTGGCATTTAAGGTTCTTGGTTTGATGAACATTCATCTTGATCCACAATTCTAGTTTTTTCTCTTTTCTCAATGGAAAATAAAAGGGTTATTTATTTATTAGAAAAAGTTGAATAACTTCACGCCTGTGACTGTGGTATAGTGAAGCCCATGTGTGTTCATTACACATGACGCATGCAGTCAGCTGCAATCAAGTACGCATCGACTACGGGGCAAGGTTAATCCAATGTAGATACTTGTCTCGTTATATTTTTGTTCAACTTCTAGCTAAACTTGGTCACGACTCTGAGACCTACTTGACCGTTTCCAAGGCGAAATTACTCAGAATAACCCTGACCAAAAATTTACTTCAAAAATCGACTTCCGAGTCGGAGTTAGCGCTGTTCTGGAATTTTGGCAGTGTTGTGGTCTAGCACATAACATGAAAGAACAGTTACCTGCTAACCCAACTAGCAAAAAAGTTATATAATATTAGAACTATACAACTAACAGACATGTAAGGGCTTTATAACAATTTTGCAGCAACTAAACAGTTGTAAAGTAGTATTCAGTTCGACGCATTGGTTATAATAATTTAAGTCTTATTAATGTGTCCTGTAAACGTCATCTCAATAATTTATATGACGGTCACATAACGTTAAGTCGAGTAAACGTTTCAGTCAGAAAATAGTGATGAGTCGCCATGTTTTGTAAATTTAGAACCTTTTATTCAACACTTAAATAACAAACAGTTATATAACGATTTTATAGTTAACTATTATAGAATCGTCATAATAGGTCGTATATACCACCTTTAAGTAACTTTTAGGTTGAAACGTTATTCTAATATAACTTAAGAACCCTAATTGCAACCGTCATGGTGGACGCCATAGATGATACAAAAAACATGTATAAGACCAATAGTTATATAGATGTCTAAATGCAGTCGCCCAATGTCTATTGGCAATATGGCGGAAATTATTGATGACAATTATGTATTTTATTTTTATAAATAATATTGAAACACCAATATTATGGAGGCCCATTATAATATTAACGAAGATAATCATACATATCATCGAAAATTTTAAATTCCCAACTAAAAGGCACCGCTCGTCATCTTTCACCACAATAAGCTTTCTTTACATTAAATTAATAAATAATATTAAAACATTTGACTTGTACTTTTTTTTTAAGTTTTATAACAACACAATAGATTGTCACACAAATTGTCTAGCTTGTACCACAGACCGACCACCAGCATAAGAAAACGTCAATACGATGATATAGTTACATAAGAGTATTACTAGAAACTATTATAAACCTTACTAGTTAAACTTACAATGTCTACGTGATTTTTACTCAACGTTATTGTTGCTGACGCGACTGCAAAACGACTCCTACACGATTAAAATGTTGTATAATCTGCGCCCAAACCCCCGTTATATTTACGTATAAAAAACTATTATAAAACCATTTTAATATGGCTGGAAGTTAAATAAAAAACGTTATTATACCATTTATATGACATGATTTTGCTACTTGGGAAGTAACCAGCCCACGTTGAAACCTGTATGGAGACTGCCAAAATAAGCCCTGGGGATTGTGTGTTGAATTAGACAGTCTGAAGGCACTCTAACATGCCTTTCTGAGAAGTAGGTCATCTATTCACACCTCTTAGTCTTTATAGGTGCTTAGCTTATAATAGCCCTATACTTTACTATAATATCAGTAAGTTTTAAGCACAAGAACCTTTTTATTATAATTAAAGTAATTAAGCCTGACCATATTCGTCAGTAGCTTAGTTACAATTAACATTTTAAGTAAGTACTACTTGAAATTAAGGTGCCTAGAATTTCATCTCAGGCTGTCTTACAGTCTAGCACCGTAATGAGCTTGGAAAATTTTCCCCCTAAGGCAAGGTTTCCAGCCCACAATTCAACTACAACAGTCTGAATTACATTTACTTATGTAGGTAGATTATTTTACTTTGCATGGAACGATTTACCCTAGAATAGTTACACAGAAATACTGCTTACAAATAATTTATCCGCTAGCGATCTGCGGGTAGAGACCTTCGTTTTGTTAATATCAGATATAGTAGACTAGTGTACTGTTCATTACAACCGGCTAAATATATCGTATCACAATAGCAGTGTCGTGGTCAAGGAAGATTCAAGAGCGCCAGTGACGCGACATGCGGTCACGCGCCGGTTCCGTATATTTATAGCATAGCGAGCTGAATCGGTCCCTTCGACCACTGAACTTCAAAGTCGAACTGAGGTTCAAAGCTACCGGCTAATTTTAAATCTTTATTATTATTTATTTGTAGAACACATTATTAAAAGGGGGTTCGCTGACGCTTTATGATAAGCTCAGTTTTTATTACCTACATGGGCAATTACAAGAAGACGAACCAAAAAAATAAGTTCCCGCATCGGCACGAGATAGACACTGATCTTCGTTCTTATACAACTCCTTCGTATGATTAATTTCATTATGGGTCCCAGGACAGTACCCTGAGTAACATACAAAGTGCGTCGAGTACCTACCTACCCTTTAAACGCCACTCCTGTGACCCCTTCACAGGAGAGGCTGTTGTAGGTTGGCATCCATCCACGTGACGTCACATTTTTGTCACCACTTATAGGATGGGATGGGAAGGGTTACTTACGCATTCAAACGTTTTAATTATAACAATTTTAATAAAATTAGGGACTCCTGTAATAGAAAGCGGGAAGATTGCCTGGCTGTCACTCAAGTTATTTTGTTTATTGGTAGAATACAGGTAGGTAGGCATGTAGGTAGAGAGCAAACTAGGAAAATCAGTAACTATCGGCGGTGGCACAGATGGCGGCAATTAATTCAAGTCAGGCCATGACGACACTATCTAATTCGATTGGTTCAGCTGACGAGCGCAACCTATGGCAATATGGAATTATGGACTTAATGAAAGCGCTGACTATTGCACATACATAATATTTATTACATAAAGTCGGAATTTGGAGATTGGAAAACCTTTTCTTAAACCACAACTTTGATACAGGTTTACCTTTTCCTTTGGCGCCTAAGTTGGCGCCAGTAACTCCGTTTAAAAATTAATTATGAAACGTGCATCCGATTCCAAAAGTTTTCGACAATGAATGTGTCAAAATTAAATTCTTGTAAAGTCATTTCATTTTTCATTGATTAATTAGATGACTATCAAAAACAAAACAGTCATCTAATCACAGCATCACATGCGTAGTTAACACGTGTGTAACAGTCTGTTTTTGTGTAGATAGGCCTAACAGAAATAGGGTGTACACCAGTACTTACCTGTATCAGAACTTAACTGGCGTGTATTGTGTATTCCTACTCACCCGTATAGAAAACCTCACTAAACAAATCATAATTGTACTACACAGTATATTTGGCTAGTAAGTACAATAAAGAAAATCGAACGTAAAGTAAACGGTCTTTATTCTGACTCATAAATATTATTATAACGACAAAAACAAGGGATATCCTACCTGCTGTGTCGTAACTTCCTGTTCGATTCACCACAGAAAAAGTAGATATCAGTAGTTCACACGGGTAGATAATACGTATATATACGTAATAATGAAGGTCACTAGAGTTATTAAAACCGGTAGGTAACTAATTTAAGTACAGAATACACTTGAGAGTCCGTATGGTATCGTTATATCGTGCTTACTAGGGTTAAGTGACGTAATGTAAAGCGGGCTCAACGCAGATCTTTATAGAACGGTTTAGAGTTTCTTACCCTGTGAAACTGAATAACATACTATGCTAAGTATATGTAAAAGTTCTGGAGACTCACCAAGTAGAGCTTGAAATAGACGTGATTTAAAAATCCTAATGACTCTCTCGATGGCAAGGCGAAGTTGTCGGTCCTGCGGCTTCACCAGTTTGCTGTGGTAGTCTTCCAGCAGTTCTAATGCTCGGTGGGCCTCTGTGACACCAACACACCAATACATCAACAAAGGGTACATTAATTCGTCTTCGGTAAAAATAGGAACATTGAAACTGGGTCATGTTTACTTCTTGTTTTCAAAATTTATTAGACAGCTATTAGATACCAAGCAAGGTTACGAAGACAATAAAGTTTGTGGGTAATTGAGGCATTTTATACTGCTACTAAGAATAAAATTACATAAAATCTATTAGGAACAGCAAAGCTAAGGCGCATGAGGTGGATGTATGAGTAGTGGAGTGAGTAGGCTATATTATGTTCGACCTACATTTTATTGAAGCGAAGGGCATGTTTTCTATGTGGTAGCAATAAAACGAAACAATAAGGGATTTATGGTTTTAATACAGGATGGTTAAATATGAGATAGGTGTAGCAAACTCGGTATAGAACGCAGAAGCGGGTGCTTTACAACCCTCATATTATCGATACGGATCAACAAAAGGGTGCTGCGGCGAGTGCTGCCAACCCCTTGTGCAAATTAAATAATAAGTCAATGACAGGGACAGCACGGACTAAACACGATCACTAGAGACTATAAACGTCGATACGGAATATTGAAATTCACCTTGCTTACGAACTGGCATCACGGCACCACCCCCTCACGATATTTTAGAAAACTAATACACTTGAGACAAAATAAAACGGAAATGATTTTTCACAGTGGCAAAATGATGACACTGATCATGTTAAACAATTTTAATCACAGCTAGGATAATTTTGGAACGGCACATATTGGCGCACAACGAAAACATTTAGAAGATAAGTTACGAAGCGAAGCGCGGTAGTGATGCCGCTTATAAGGGCCATCGAATACTGCGCCCGATGGGATTGGTCGATTTTCACAGTGACGTCAGGGGGTGGAAGCATAGACAATGGAAAACGTCGACAGGGGTTGGAAAAAAGTAAACTGGGGATGCCAGATAGAACGCCATAATTCACTTGCTGTAGAAATCATCGACAAAACTTGTGTTATTAATTTTCTACTACATTTTTTGACTACCATACCGATCGACTGATCTATCTAACTAATATGCCTACTAAGTAGCAGTGTTTAAATTTCATTTAGGTAGGTTCTTCCCAAACTGAAGATTTAGTAATAAATGAAGAAGAAGAAATAAGTCCGCATAAATAATTATATTAGTATTCTACAGGATAGAGTAAAACAAGAATAGACTTCATGAAAATCTAGGTAGGCAAGGCGATACATCATTATCTAGTACCAGTACCTATACCTAAGTATTATTTTATACGTCCGTCGGTAACAACAATAGCTTTTATACACCGTTTTTAATTCTTTTTATTGATATTTTTTTATGGGGCTAAATAATATAACTGGCGAACCTCGGGGATTACAGGCGCGATGTTTAATGTTATAACAGATATATTTTCTTTTAAAAAACTTTTCTATTTGTTTTGTTTTTCGACGATTGTTGTCTGAGGGGAAGAACCGTGAAAGTGCAGATTACTTGTTAATAAAAAATAAATTAAAAATAGTATAAATTGAGACAGGCACCAATTTTATTTTAATGATTAGTATTTTGCAAACTCTGTAAAATTATTCAAGAAATAGGTACCTAATTAATGTAAATAATTACGTAACTCGTCTTTGTTTGATAAAGATAAAGAAAAGAGACGCAGAATATTAGATACCAATAATATCAGTTCTGCACTAACAAATTCATTTTGATCAAATGCTTGTAGTGCAAACTTGATTTTGAGTGGGGTAATGTGTGTCGCGACTTCGCGAGTGTGACATGTTGGTGATAAGTTTACGTTTTATTTTACCTAAGAGCATTTGTTATCGCTAGTTTACTGTTTATATTTTCTGTTAAAATATAGACTTTTCTTTAAAAATATTCTTAAATAAATGTGCATATGATGAAAAACTTGTAACTTAATACATGAGAATGCCGCTGATTTAACATTAACTTTTTCTAATAATGAAGATAACGTCGAATAAAACGCATAACGGATTTTTGACAAATCGTCTGACCTTGGGTGCCCTGCGCAACATTCGTGAATCCAACCGAGCAAGATTATTGTTCTGTCGAGCTACTCTCGACATACCTATCTACATTCTACAGTGTGTATGTAGATATTTATTAAGTAGTAGTGTAGTGCAAAATCTGCGAGTGTGGGGCGCGAAGATGCCTCTATTCGGCAAAAAAGATTTCGGGAGGAAGTCCAAAAAAGATGGAAGAGATTCTGAGAAGCAGCCGTCAATCGAAGATAAGTACGCCGTCAAAGATCTACTGGGTACGGGAGCGTTTTCCGAGGTACGTTTGATAGAGAGTAAAGAAAACGGGCAGATGTTCGCTTGTAAAATTATCGACAAGAAGGCTCTCAAAGGCAAGGAAGATTCATTAGAAAATGAAATTCGTGTCCTAAAAAGATTTAGCGAGCAAGCCAAAGGCGAGGGTGCCGAGAAAAAAATGTTTTCGCATCCGAATATTGTCCAGCTGCTCGAGACATACGAAGACAAAAATAAAGTGTACCTCGTGATGGAACTTGTCACAGGTGGCGAACTGTTCGATAGAATTGTTGAGAAAGGTTCTTACACCGAAAAAGATGCGTCCAATCTAATTAGGCAAGTGTTGGAAGCAGTAGATTACATGCACTCCCAAGGAGTAGTGCACAGAGATCTGAAGCCAGAGAATCTGCTGTATTACAGTGCTGATGAGGATAGCAAGATCATGATCAGTGACTTTGGGTTGTCTAAGATAGAAGATTCAGGTATCATGGCCACAGCATGTGGTACTCCTGGATATGTTGCTCCTGAGGTGTTGGCACAGAAACCTTATGGCAAGGCTGTAGATGTGTGGAGTATAGGAGTAATCTCCTACATCCTACTGTGTGGGTATCCACCATTTTATGATGAGAATGATGCTAACTTGTTCGCACAGATCTTGAAGGGAGACTTTGAATTTGACTCGCCATACTGGGATGATATTAGTGATTCTGCAAAAGATTTTATTCGGCATCTAATGTGTGTTGATGTGGACAAGAGATACACTTGCAAGTAAGTCTCCATGTTTTCTTGACACATATTTCATAACAGCTTTTAATCATACCTACTTTTATTTCATATCATCATCAGTCTCCGAGTCTCCTTACCCTCATCCCAATTTATATGAGGTTCACCACAGCATAATTATCTTCTTCAATAATTTTCTATTAGTTGTTATCTCACAAGTCACCCATATCATAATTGAGCAATAATGATCTTTTTCATGTGTGCCTATATAACTAGTGATCTAAATGTACTAGTGGAGCCTAAATGACTATAATTTTCAATATTATTTGTAGTGGTAGTGTTGCATCACATTCCTAATTTATGCAAAACAAAATAATTATTATTTGATGACTTGCAGAATTAAATTATTTAATTTAAAACTTTTTAAGCTGTTGCTCAAGGTTAACTGTTTGGCAGTGATAGCCTAGTGGTGTGACCGTCAGACTGCCAAGTCATAGGTCTCAAGTTCGACCCCAAGACACGCACCTCTGACTTTTCGGATTCATGTGTGTATTGTATAATTATCACTTGCTTCGGTGAAGGATAACATTGTGAGGAAACCAGCATGCCTGACAGATATTTCTAGATGGCATGTAAAGCCTAGTCAGAGGCCCATTGGCGGCATAAAAACTCTGACACCAGGTTAAGGTTAGTGTCTACACCAGGTTAAGGTTAGTGTCTAACCTGGTGTCATGAACACGAAAAAACTTTGTCCTATTATAATTAATTGAAAGACTTATCTTATGGAAACCTGTGACATGGATGGTGATATGATGATCTACAATTTAAATTACTTAATTTTCTCCAACATTAAAAGTACATTATTATCGAAATAATTAAAAAAGAAATACTTTACTTAATAAGACTGGTTGTCGGCCACTGACTACTTGTAACAACAAATAACCGCTAGGACCAATGGCTTAACGTGGTTTCCGAGCCACGGAGGAAACTCATTATGTAACGGGTGGTCACCATCCATGGACTAATTGAGGGGCTGTCATTATTTAGCTGAGCATGAGTTCATCGCCATTACTACGCCATTATATTATCCCCGGTAGTCTAATCAATAAAAGCTAGATGGTGTCAACAATGCCTTCTTAGTCCAGGTGAGAAAAAATGGTGAAACAAACTCAGAGATCAAGAAATGACATAGTACCTATAATAATATGAAGCTAAAAATGCACAATGTAACTAAGTACAAGATCCCATAGATTGTACTCTTCAAAGTGTTTCTGTGCATATTATTATGTCCTAAAATATGTTAATGAATGCACATATTAATGAAGTAATATTAAAGGATTCAATGAGATTCTGGCATTGTCACTTAATGTCTTTTGAACAGATAAATTATTCTGTACCACTTAGGTGTGTACTTAATCTCACTGAAACGGTTTGTCAGAAACATCTGCATCTTATTCTTAACTTTTGTCAGCATGGATGTTGACAATTGTCCCATGGGAACATACTTTGGGGATAAAAAGTATCCTAAATTAGTTCAATGGTCTACCTGTGCAAAATGACGTTTCTCCGAGGACGGTTACGCGACACCACGAAGCGAAACATGTCGCCTGCAACGTTACGTGTATAGTTATAGATTAATAAGGTTTTAAATATGTATTAGTTTATTATTGTTTTTGATTTTTTTGTGTATTTTAGCTATGGGCCTAGTTGCCTGATAATAAAAAACCGGCCAAGTACGAGTCTATCTCGCGCATAAAAGGTTCTGTACCATCGCAGTAGGCGAGCCCCTTTAATTATTTTTATTATTTGTTGTTATAATAGCTTTCTTATTGGTTTTCCTGTAATCTATATTTAAAGAACTGTTTTTTGTATTTTTTTTCAAAATTTTAGACTCTTTAGTTTCGGAGTTAAGGGGGGGGGGGGAATGGTCAATTTTCGCCTATTTTCTTAAATACCTTCAAAACTATTTATCTTAAAATTATAAAAAAAATATACTTGAGATGCTCATAATGAGCGCCCTTTCATTTGATATGATGTAACACGATATAGTTTAGAAAACGTTTTTTTTTTCATTTTCTAGTTGACCCCCCCAAAAGTGGCCCCTTTTTTTTTCCGGATGGGAAATCATCAAATGACCCCCCCCACTCTGGACGGAGCGGAAGGGAGTGTCAGACTTGTACTGACTAAAACCCATCCATGTTCCTTCTTTGCCCTTTGTGTTCCAGGGCCACGGTATCTCTTTCGAACAGTCCCGCAGCCCTGGCAGAAAAGTGGCCCCTATGTTTAAAATTCATTAATTTACGTGTCTTTGGGTCACCGACTTACATATGTCTACGAAATTTCAACTCAATCGGTCCAGTAGTTTCACGAGTAAATTGTCTGTGACAGACGGACAATCACGCAAGTGATCCTTTAAGGGTCCCATTTTTTCCTTCTGAGGTATGGAACCCTAATGATTGATTTATTGAAATCATATCAAAATCTATTAAGGCCTTAGGCTTTTTAGATTTTAATAAAAGAAATAAAGCAGACCGAGTTTCTTGGCAGATTTCTGTAAGAGAGGATGACAGCTAATTATGTTGTGTCTGCTGAGACGATTTAAATATTTATAATTTCTTGGTATTTTAAAACTACAACAATATTTTGAATATTTATATGGTCAAAAGATAATATGCTAAACCTGCTCAATAGGAACCTACATTATAGGTATTATTTTTCCTTGCTTGTATTTTTCTTCAGTCACAAATACAGTATTTATTAAATCTTATGAATGGCTGTTGCTGTGTAGCAATTATTACATTTTATTAAACTTTGCAAACTTAAATGGGCAAAATGTTAATTATGTAGGTATGTACTGTTTCGGAATTCTAGTTCTCCTTATCAACATGCAAAAAAAAATCTTGTTCTCTTAATCTCTGAATATTTAGACATATCTACCTTGTTTCTACTTGCTGATCTTATGATAAAATAGCTTTTAGCAGATGTTCACTAAATTGTCCTCACAATATAAAAACCATTCAACCAACTGCATACTACTAGCTATAATTTTGCTAAGATTTGCCAAGTTAAAAATAATAAAACCATTCGATTATTTTAAGTTTAAAATAGTATAGTTATAACTGCTCAAAGATGTAGGAGGAGGATTAAGATGAGTTAAAGAAGAAAGGTTAAGTGTTGAACCTCATCTGGCAACATGGAATCACACTTTTCCACTTTGCCACATGAGGTTCAACCCTAACTGTTGATCATTTATGCATAAATATTCATGGATGTTCTATATCCCAAAACTTTGTTTCACTGTCAAAATATTATTATTTTTCACCAAAGCTAGAGCCTAAGTCATGGCTTTGTAACTTTTTATGCTTTCGTGTTTGAGGCCCTGAAGTTGAGACCTGTTGCTGCTAAGATGTGTCACTAGTGCTCAGTTCAGAACCTTGAAAAAAGTAAAACGTTGCCTAGAATATGTAGGAATTCTTACTGTATGATTTATGCAGTTGAGGTAGCCCATTCATAACATTATTAAAAGCAATTGTAATCATGTCATTATGAAGAAGTTTAGCATTCCTTGCCTTGAATAGTGTTTTATTTTTAGCTCTTCTTTTATTATGAGGACTTATAAGAGCACTAGCGAAATCCTAACTTTGAAGCTGGAATCAAGGGCTGTAGCACGTGAATTTTTTAATATATTCGCGTCTCGTTAAATCCTTCCTTGCTAAAAAAGTAATTTTGTTTCAGGCAAGCTTTGGATCACCCATGGATTTCAGGAAACGCTGCCAGCAACAAGAACATCCATGGAACTGTTTCTGAGCAACTCAAGAAGAACTTCGCCAAGTCGCGCTGGAAACAGGCATACCATGCTACTACAGTCATCAGACAAATGAAGAAAATGGCGCTTAACAGCAGCAGCAGCTCAAGTCGCAATGCTAACGCCTCGGGCAAACAATAGCTATATTGTTTGTCTGCCCACCTTCCGATTGCCATTGTTACACCTGCCTAGAAAGGTACCTTATATTGTAGGTTTTAATGGTCTTGAAATGACTAAGTACGACGCGATCCTGTTATTGCAGCACCATTCGGTGTAATGCTTGTTAAATTGGTAGATATCACAATTAATTGGAATTCATTGTCAAAACAGTTGCTAAGAGACGCGTCTGAGATTCGTGTCATCGCTATTATTATCGTGATGCCTTCATGCCATATTTTCCTTTAAATCAGCGCTTCTCAAAATCTATGTGGGGCAGTGCTTATAAAAGTATATTGTAGGCATGTTACATAATGATTAAAAATCAACGAACTGTTTATAAGACATTATGTCTAGTCATTAATCATTTCTGCTTGCATAAAGGTATGTACCATTTTAATTGGAATAATAATTATGAATATGATAATGATTACTGTAGTCAAAGGTAACAAAATATTATGGACTTACACTATGCTTACCTCTTCAACTCATCATTGATATTCCTATTCTACATTTCATAACACATCATGTATCTCCTGATTGATAGACTTTTGATGTCAAATTACACTTTAACAGCGACATGTATGTATATCTATTATCTATAATATTATTAACTCTTGACCATGAATCTTTTTACGAATTTTCAAATTTAATTTTTAAACGCATTTCGAAGTGAATCAAACTAATTAGGTAGGATAATAAAATGTTCTCTTAAAAAGATACTGACTAAATAGTTATTACTTAGGTATGGTGATACTGACAAATCACATAAAAATAAGGTCTGTTGCGAAAATTCATTAGAATTACAAATTAATAAAGTGACGAATATTTACACTTAAATGATAATGGTTGGATATGATAAAGTATATTAGGCAATGAGAATGTTGAGCCGCTTCTTACATCCCCTATCCATTTGGAGTATCTACTTAGATACTGGTTGACGAAATTGCTGTAGTGACGACGTGTATTGTGATTATTCTATTTGACCCTTCAGAGTAGTTGTTTTAAAGTTTGTTAAATGATCACCTATGCTATGCCTAGCGTAAGTTTTGTGATTCTAAAGCTAAGTCCTATATATCCACTGTCATATTCAAATACCTGTTAAGTAGTGATTTATGATATCTTACCTATATGCACTGTTGAATTCAATGTTGTTATATAATAATCCGCGTCTAAAACGGTTGTAAAATAGCGCTGTTTTCGCAAATATCATCTCGTAACATTTCCTAGCTACCTACATGATTTATTCCAACAATATTTTGCGCAACTCAACTTATGGTGTTATCGGTAAGAATGAAAGATCTGTACGCAAGACTGAAATTGTAAGGTGATAGCTAGTTTCGTTCTGTAAAACCCTGATGTAGGTAATTTCCACCGCATTTTCAATATTGCATTGTTTTGAATAAAGTCTAAGGTAAAATATAACGACGATTTATGCATTTGATAAAATATGTTGTTCTCCGTAGCAGTAGTAGAATAGCGAAAATGTTTATTGGGTATAAACGATTTAAAAGGAGTTATCACATTATCGCTAACACCGATTTGTGTAACGCATAATAAATCTTGAAATGAAGATTAGTTGTTTGAACATGCACATTACATTTTTATTGTGCCTAGCTTCCTGTTATATTGTGAACAGCCCAATTTATTATGTAAGAGCGTATCATGTACAGATTCGATGAATCTCATTTTTTTCCTTTTTAAATACTTTGTAAACTGATCAGTAATCACGCATCCTATGCTATGTTTGAAATCAATGTTGAAACCAGCCTCTTTAGCAACATTTCCCTCTGTTATGTAATGAATTTTCCCTGCCAAATGTCTAAGTCTAAAATGTTAACATTCCGCAGTGAATGATAATTTGGCATAATTGAAATGAATTCTATTTGAAAACTTTTTACATTCCATTTCTTCAGTATATTTCTATACAGGAATATTATACTTGTTTATCTCGATTGTATTTGAACAAACAATGAGGGAAGAGCATTTGTTTTATATTATTTTCATTTATTAGCGTTGATGTACTTATCTATTTTATACATCAATGGTAAGTACTTAGTAGATTATCATAGTAGGCATATTATAAGTATTGGCAAAGCTTATACACAAAATTAATGAACATTCCAATTAGGATTTTATTTAGTTACTGTTTAAAAATACGAAGCTACTTGTGTTCATGTGATCGTTTTAAATGTCTATTTATATGGGGAAAGGTGGCAACGCGAGTGCTTTTGGAAAAGTCCGATTTTACTTTTGTAATAGTTGTTTACTATGATGTATGTATCTTCCGTCCAAACCTTACACTGGGATTTTCTTTTTTAATACAGCTTATTGAATTAGTCTGCAAATCCGTGCCATGGTGTTGCTATCAATTTATAGCATTTAATAATTACATAAAATATTATTTACCAATTTTCCATTTCATGTTTATGAAAATTGGCCTAATGAATCTTATAAGTCTGATATCATATTGTGTGTTGTATCTAATATGAAGTTTCCGTTCCATAACACTTTAATGAGATCTGCTAGTAACTTGAACAAAGGCCAATCAACGCCGTGGCGCGGCGATCTTATGTGCGGTACGAAAGTATTCAAGAAATATCTCTGTAAGAACCAGGACAGGAAGGTATTTTGATCGTCTTTTTCCCCAATTGTCGGTTTTTATTTTAATGCTTAATTAAATAATTGATAGTAATTTTCTTGACCCAAATACTTGTTGATGATCTGACTTGTTGGTAATTAAGTGACGCGCCTCTGAGTAAAGCAATCAACGTGTGTTATTCGTTAATGTTTTCGAACTATTATCATAATAAATCATCGCTTGATTGTTAAGCATGCACTGCTTTAAAGTTTTTAATAATTGTAAGTGTAGTAACGTTCAATAAATAATTGTCTAAATGCGCCTTAATATCTGTGTAATTTTAGTAGTTCTGTCAGTGCTCCTTGTATTTACTAGTTTAAATATTAAGAGTACTAATATAGGTTTCGTCATACTTTTAGAAGCAGATAGAATTTCATTTAATTGTCGACGGAATTATTATTCTTACGTCAATATCTAATTTATGTAACTCCTTTGTGTATGTTTTATCAAATGTTGGTATACTATGTAAAAGTGATTGATCTTTACGAGGATTTTTATAGTCATGTATTTTATGAATTGACATACGGGCATCGATCCCATTATAATCTCTTAGTATTATAGTAATCTTCGTTTTTAACTTTTACCCATTTTTTGTCAATGGCTAACTATACAAAGTGCCATGTGTCTACCAATAGGTGTGTTTTACTACTTATTTATAAATTATGTGATCGATTTTATATTTCAATTTCCATGATCTTTTTTTAACTGCGCACAATGTTTTAAGTAAGTCTTAATTTTAAATGTACCAAACCCCGGTGTTTGACCATCAAGTTTGGTTCGTAAATGTGTCAATGATTCTGTTCCTTTTTCTGCACAAACACTTATTTCCACTAAACCGTTATAAATCATATTATATAACCGAATAATAGTAGATACGCTAGTGTGATCTTGCCATTGTTACACACGTTTAGCAGTATACACGACTTCGAGTTTGCTCTCTAGCTATTTTCCATTTTGTTGTTAGTTGAGTTTTCACTGTGCCAAAACCATATCATGATCAGTGATAATTATTTATACTTGTAACATACTATAAGATTTCTTGTTCGTTAGACACTTTTAAAACGAGTTTTATCGCAATAGATAGCAGACCGCAGTGCTAAGCGAGATATTCAAGTTCCTTGTCATTTGAATACTAATTATTTTTTTCTTTATTCAATAATGTATGTTTAGTGTAAGAGTAATCTATAACATATTTACTATTTTTCGAAGGTTATTAACTATGTATATGTTTTAAATAAACATACACGTTTTAGTTTCTATACTTATCTAATTAAGCACAATAGTCTAAGGGCTGGGATGAAATTCAACAAGTTTGTTTATTCGGTATCTGCAATGTGTTTCTGTTCTATCTATTGTTTGGGTTGTGACATTATTTTTCTTTCAAATCTTTACATGACGGATATTTCATCGGGAAAGTTGTAATAACTTGTGACTAAGATCTGATTAATGTTGAAAAAATCTTGTGATTTAGATTTTATACTTCTTGTTTAAAACAATCAAAATTTATTAGTAGATTCTTAGATGTTAGCTATATTTTCAATGTCATTGTAAATAAAATGCCAACTTGTTGAGACATTTGTTTCATTGCCTTTACAACAAACCACCGATCTTTATTATAATTTAAATTATTTTTAACGTAGCTTTATATTACAATATACATAATTGGATATAATATCAGATGTGTGAGGAATGTCTACTGTATCTCCTCGCCCAGGAGGGACAGTTGTTTGAGGAACTGTGACGCGTTAGGGAGCGTGGTCGCGCCGTAGATGATTTTCCTGGAAGTGCCGCTCGCTGCTTGTTGCTGAAAAATATTATTATTAGTAGTAAACATAGTTTTTGGGAGCCGTTCAATGTCTGTGTTGACACGCGTGCAACTTTGCACTTTATAACAGTATTATGAAAGTATACCATATTACCATGCAACGTCACTAGCATATTATTTGCTCCGTCACTCCAATTTGATGTAGGCCGAGTTTAAAAATCACTGAGGCGGTGGTACAAACAGGACTTTATGTGCCAGCAGTGGGAGCGTTTTGATTAATTGATTATACTACCGGTCCAAAGCTTCATCGAAATATTACCTTGGCGAAATCAAGAAGATTGTGATACTCGATATAGTTGCCTCCGCCCACAATGAAAACGACCGCGTCGGTGGGCGGCGAGTGCTTGGCGGCGCGCGCGCGGGCGGCGGCGTCCGTGCGCGCGGCGCGCGGGTCCAGCCACAGCAGCGCGCCGCCCTCCGCGCCCGACAGCGCCGCCTCCACGCAGCGGCTCACTGGCAGCTTCTGTGGACCTCATGTAGGGCATCACTCATGTTTTCCATTTTGAACTGGATCAAAGATTAGTCTTTATCTGCTATCTGCAACACATCTACAGCTAATGGAGCTCTCTGACTTCTAATAATTTATCAATCCAGATTTACATCCCAGTTTGAGTAAGACCATAATCTTAAGAGTTGACCCTCATCTAGCAGCACGGAATCATATGTTTCCATACTCCTATCTTAAAAACCTTAGCTTCTGTCGCCGGAATTTTTGTCATTCTTTTAAAACAGGCTGCAAAATATTCATAAGAGTTATGAAAGTTTTTTTTTTGAACATCCCACTGTTTCACGTTCATTTAGTTCTGCTAAAGCTAATAGCAAATTCGACACGCATTATTTCTTTAATTGAGAAGCAAGTGTGAACGAAGAAACAACATAATGATAATGTAATACTTACGTGTTTCTTCACGACTAAGTTCTTAACTCCTTCCATAACGAACGAAGATCCCTGCGACACTAGTTTGGAGAACATAGAGACAGTTTTTGTACCACCACCTTCATACTGGCTGGACATTTTTGTAAAGCCTCTGCAAAGGATAGAAAAAAAAAATTAACGCTATGCTATTGACACATATGTTGAAATATGGCTAACGGTGTGAGAGGGATGTGGACACTTGACACCATACAGCGGGCGAATGATTCGAGTTGTCGGGCTACGTTATACCGTCCGCATACCGTAGCTACCTTTGGCACCAGGCAATCGGTTCGATGAGATTTGGCTCGTACGATGCTAGGGTGCAATAAAAGAACCCCCAACAGTGACAGTACTAAACGTACCTCCGACGCTTCTCGTGTAGATTGAGAAGACAGAATAAGACCTTGCAAGGGCTTATTACCGCGAATACGCAAAAGGAAGGTACGACGCCTTCGGAGGAAGGTGTTTCCCAGCTGGATGTCAGATGCCGAGAATCGAGCTGAATGGTGTGAGATTGGGGAGGGTTATGTCCAGCAGTGGGTTGATGATGATGATGGACTTGTTTAAAACATTTGAAAACAAGAGTGATTTATCATAAACACAATTTTTTACTTACTTCCACCTCCTCATGTAAGCCATAGGTTTGATGTCACAGTTGGCGCTTACTAGTGCTGCTTCGAACCTCTTGTACTCGTCTTCAGGTATTTGTGACGTGCACAGATAGTAAATAATGAAGAGCCTCATCTTGTCTTCAGGGGTCCCAGCACTAGGGTCCAAAATGAGGTCCGTTACAGCCTTTATTTCAATACCGCTGCTTTTGCTCATTAGTTTTTCTTCTAATTCGAAAAATGAATCTAGTCGCCTGGATTTTATCGAGTTTAGAATTGCTGGAAAGATAAAAATGGATTTGAGTTCTTATAAGAATGACACTGGTTTCCAAAAAGCATATGTATGTATTTTGATTAAACTAGTAAGTCTGGCTCACACTAAATTTTTTTCTTATTCAGGAAACAATATTATACAAGGTGAAACATAATAAACGCAAGATCTTCCGAGTGGTCTGTCGGATCATCAAGCAGAAGAACTTTTGTTCTAAGGATGCTTAAAAAACGCACAGAAAAATTACTTTATATAGGAACTGACAAGATGAGCTGATCAACATGTACGGTTAAACTAAAAAAAAAGTTATGAATTTCCAAAAGTCATAGAACAAAAGTTGTTCAGTTTCATGGTCTGAGACACTACACGAGAACTCTTGCGTTTATTATGTTACACTCTGTATTTAGATTAGATTATGGGCCCTAAGACCAAGTTGCCGTGTTTGGAGTTTTTCCATCAAGAATTTCTGAGTACTAATCCGTGGTCAGGATTTAAGCCTGGTTGATGGCATTAACCTCACTTCCAAACATAACTGGTGAAATGTAAGTATAGTACAAGTACAGCTCTGCCTAACCCTGTGATCAATACAATACAGTCATGATGTTGTGTTATACTTGAAGGTTCTTTATTAACTTACCAGTAGCAATAGTGGTGTGCATATCGATAAGCCGTTTCTTCTCCATGAGTTGTGGCAAGGAGTTGACGGCGCTGGTCAGTCGCTGGGTGTTATCACTGACCAAGCTGAGAGCAAGATCACTTTCGCCGTCAAGTCCCATGGAAGTCTTTAACTTCTTTACTTCGGCTTCTGAACTCCTATAGGAAAGGTAAGAGATAATTTTAGTTAGTGTTGCAAATAAGTATCTGAAACCAACCGTTTTTTGTGACAGTGGTAGCGGTACTGAGTGCAAAAAACGAACAAGAAAGAGGGTAGACCGATTTGTCTGCTCATAAACACCCACCCGCAATAACTTCAGTTTATCCGTGATCATGGTGCTTGCAACAGCGCCGAAATATCGGGAACTCAAAGAAAACAATAAACATGGTAAATATCCCGTCTTCTAGTTAAAATAATACGAATCTTTCATGTAAACGGCACTGCGAGAGGCCTTGTATGGTGATCGCAAATGGAAAAAGTAGCGTGAATGACCCAGCTAAATGTACAGTCGACCTTAAAAACTCCTCTAGGACTGGGATGGGGCAGGCAGTGAACCAGGTGTTATAGCACAAGCAGCCTGAGTTGGTTAAGTTTTACGACTTACCTATATTTATCGAGATCTTCTTGTATAGCTTCAGCAACGGTGGGGAACGGACTGCCCTTGTGCTCACCCCACAAGGGATCTTTGGAATCCAGGTCACATACTCGCGTCTTTGACTTCTGCTCCTGTACTGTAGGGGTTTGGTTCTCAGGTACCACTGCTCTGAGGAAAGAATATTCATATATTTTAATACAAGGTGTAACCGGACCCTCCATGAAGCCGTCAACCATGCATTCTGTACATCAAACTAAGTAACTATATGCAAAATTATTGCTTGGAAACGCCTTTTTTTTATTGGGGTGAAGGTTAGAAGGCAGATTCCCAGACATGGTCCTGAATAAAAAAAATATCGCAATGGTGGGCAGAACAAGTGTCTTTCGGCTTCAGGTCTTCTTATATCCATTAACACAAAAGAGAGGGAAGTGGATTTTATATAGATTCTGGATCAAGTTAATAATTTTTTGATAACATTGAAAAACATACCTATTCAATGATAAATCCAAGACATCGTGTGCCAATGCCTGGTATGTCCATGTGTGATGTAAAGGTGTTGCCATATCAATGTTTCTGTCCAACAATATCAACATAGGCCGAGTGAAACTGAATGATCCTGCTTGACCAGTGTTGCCATGGAACAAATTATTTCTAGCATCCCACAGATTTTCTCGTAGTTTTTTGTCTAGCTTTTTTGCTACCATTTCTGCAGCGTTGCCCTTGCTACTTCTTATTATAGGAACATTACCTAAAAATAAACAAATAAATAATTAATCTATGGAGATGGAAGTTTGTGCTTGGGAAATGAAATAATAATTCCACTACTTGTTGTATGATTATGTATTATGACTTAAATGGGCATTACAATGATTTAATTGCTATACTATTATTATGACTGCTCAATGTACATTGATTCATGAGTCATAAACTGATAGCCTTTAACTTACCTAATGTCACAAATACTGAGAATAGACTTTCAACTATATTGTCCATGATGGCTTCCATTTCAGTGTCCTTTGTGTCACCTCTGTTGATAGCTGGAAAGATAAACAGGAATTATGAAAAAAAAAAAGGAATTATATTTTATTAGATAAATGATGTTCTTACAACTTCTGCATTTGAGAATCCATCAAAGTGCATTCAGTGAATTATTCAGACACAGTCCTGAACACACTATTATGGATTCTTTTTTATTATTATAACAGTCCAGTTGGTCTTGTGTATGGCATGTGGAACCCGGTTTTGGTCCCATAGTAAAACCATTTTCCGGGTCTTACTATGGGACCGATACCGGTTCTGCATGCCCTAGCCTCGTAGGCACAAGCGCGACATTTGAAAGTGGCGTCCTGGGTTCGATATCGGGTCAGGCAGTGTCATTGGGTAGCGACCCAAAGTTTGTAAGTTGGTTTGTTATACCCCCATATCTCAGAAAGCACATTAAGACATTGTTCCTACACTTGATCTCTCTCCCGTCGGGATAGATTGTCATCCCATCTAATTATGAGGAGGGATTAAAAAGTGCACCTATGGTTCTGCAGATACTTGTGTATTATAATTTATATTCCTATGATGGCTAAGCACCTCAGGGATTGGCCACCACGAAATCTGTCAGGAGGATTATTATTAACCTTTTGAACACCACTGTCATATACATTTGCGAGACAAGCAAGCACATGCCCTGTACGCCAAAGACACAAATATGTGACAAAATTTTTGGTGTGCTGTTACACAAAAACAATTAAATTTTTTTGGAATCCCTATTCTTTTTGTATGTATTTGTGCTGAAATTGTGGCTTGGCTTAGAGACCACACGCATGGGTTTATGTACTGGCGTTCAAAAGGTTAAGGTGTAACCTATTGCTAGGCATGGTGGTTATTTTATAAATCTCTCCTGTTCACCTCATGGCCACTAAATATTATTATTACTATAAGCATATAGTATCCCACTGCAGGGCAGAGCCCTCCCTTCCCTCTTTACACATTTTACAGTATAGTGCGATTGTAGACCAGAGTCCAGCAATAATAAAATAAAAAAAATTAAAGAAAATACTTTGGTATTGTGCACAATATTTACCATAGTAAGATAAAGCATCTGACTGTTGATGTTTCATGATAAACAGGTCATCTTCCAGACATATGAAGTTTAAATACTGGTCAAACACTTTATGGATGTTAACCGCTGAATTAGACTGGATTGCTGACGCTGCCAGGTCTTCCAGTTTCTGCCTTGTGATTGGTGAAATGAAGTTAAGATGGTACTGGTCATAGATGCCATTGTCCAAGTCTTGGCAGATTCGGCCAAGGTTCTCCTCAGTCGGGGCACAAAAGTATACTGCAGGTACTTCTGGTATGGGGTCTCGGTCAGTGTGGAGTTGACTGAAATAGGAATTTGAGTTAAATACAGAGGAAAATTTTCTTTTGTTAAAAATGAATTGAATGATAATAATACTTGAAGTAGTTGTTCATAGGAAGTAGTAAATGTTTTATTGATAAGAGTAATAACATTTTTATGTTAAACTTTTATTTTCATAAAAATAAAGATAAGTTCTTGCATATGGTGACTTTTTCATAGAAGTCATTTTATTGATGTTTTCAGAGGGAAACACGTTCATTGGAAGACCATTGAAACAGCTGATATGTCAAGTCTGTTAACTTTCATATAATTATGCTCAATTTTTGTTGCAAGTAGTCAAAGTGACCTTTAATAGGTTTCCCCATTTACTTTAGAATGTTTTTGAAATCCAATTACCTATAGTCAATAATTAAATTAAGTACAGTAACCACATAGTGATTACAAGAGGTTTTATATATTTTAACTAATCACTTATTGTGAAAATCACCCCAATTTCTCCCTGACTTGAATTTATACTGCATAATCTAACTAGAAATCACTACAATCCAGATGTGAAAAAAGCAAGTTTGAAAGAGGTTTTAGTGATGTACAACTCTTACTACAGAGCGTCAGGCTGAACAATTCGATTATCAGTGATTATCTACACATAGCATAAGTAATTAGGGGCCCAAGGTACATGATATAATGATTACTCACACATGCAGTGTCACGCCGAGCTCTCGAAGTTCCTTGACAGATATCAGTGGAGATATTACATCTTGACCCACTCTGTCGTAGATTAACACTTTCCACGTCGGTTCAGACGCCACGCTCTTTGTTAGAGGCTGATTCAAATTCAGCATTTGCTTCAAAGCATCTGTAATAATACAACACAAATAAAGAATCCATAATGTGGACTACGTGTAATCATCAATTAACATCGAATCACTGTACGCACTGAGCTGTCGTTCACGTAAAGTACTCATTTTGTTCTGCTAAATTAATAATCCTTTCATTCGATGGCAATATCTGTCTAATGTCACGACTTTTTAAACGTTTAATTCCATTTATGCTTATTTTCTTCGGGGAGTTGTATTTCTCCCAGATGTCAAATTTGACGTTGGAATCAGCGACACGTCGGCCGCGAAAAGTTCGTTCAAAAATAAATCGGATACACAGTCAAATGAAATATTTGGTTATTTCAACTGAAATGTGTCTGGCACTTTGCGCAGGAAAAAATCATTAGAAACCGTATATAATTTTATGATAAAAATATTATTCTTTTTTTAAATTTTAATGGTACTTGAAAGATTTTTTCAAGCGAGATTGCCAGTATGTTACTTTGCTAATTGTTATATTATGAACAATAGCCGGGAAATATAGTTTACGTAGTATTTTGTTTAACTTAATGTACATAGAATTCAAAAGAAAATAAGAAGAGATCAGTAAGAAGGTTAGTAAATTATATTATTTTTTAGTCTATCAGGACCTAAATATTATGAAAATGCATGTGCCAAATAAAGAGTACCTATAATTAGTAGGTACTTACGCCTACCTATGCCTACCTACGTATTACCTACAGCAACAATACAAGCACCCTTTCGGAGAATACAAGCTGATGATGATATTGTTTCTCGCTCGTATTATTTCGCATGGTTTTACATGCGTGCAAGATTGTTGGCGTAACTTTACTCGCGAATTATCCAGGTAGGTACTTGCCACAACCTCCGGCCGAAGCCGATGGTTTAACAACCCTAAGAAATTGGGTTCAAGAATGACTAAAAGTGCATGATATTTATTTTTCAACTTTTAAATTAGGTTAGTGGGAGGGTAATAACGTATATAGACAACTTAACAAATAAAATTACCCACGTTTCCCATCGCGCTCTCACGCATTTGTAACAGTTTGTTCAATTTCGGCGCTTACTAGAAACCTTCGGTTACGGCCAAAACTTCGGTCTGTTTTGGCCGAAGCCGAAGCTTCAGTCGGACACTAGTACGGTACTTGTATAATATACTTGTGATAGCAGAACCAATATTAATCTGTAATCAGTGCCATCGTCACGGTCGGTAGATTTCCATGTGTGCTGTTGTCTGCCTTTGTTATCTCATTGCAGGGTAAAGGCCACCCTTTCCTATTTGCACTTTACTAGAAAAGCTGAGCCGAAAAGGAACAATTCCACTTATAAGCGTCCTATTCGTCCCACCATAATTTTTTTTTTCTACATCTGCCCCACACTAGGAATTTCTCCTGTCTCGTAGGTGCGTTTACAAACATTGAAACTCAGAGACACAAACAGCCAGACCCGGAACAGCTATCTGTAGGTAATACAATTAGTTGTTCCGTGCGGGATCGAACCCGCGACACGCAGCACAGCAGTCAATCGCTTAGCCAGTGCGTCAAAGGAATGAATGAAAGGCATTTATTTGCATGTGGCGGAGATGAGAATGCTAAGGAGGATGTGTGATGTTACGCGAATGGATAAAATAAGAAATGAGTACATAGGAGGAAGTCTGAAACTGGCGCCGCTGACTGAAAAGTTGTGTGGTAATTGGTTGTCGTGGTATGGGCATGTGATGCGGTAGAATGAGGAAAATGTTGTGAGGAAAGTTCTGAATGGCGATGGGTATAATAGTAGAGGAAGACCAAAGAAACGATGATGGATTGTTGTGTTGTAAACGATGATGTGGCAATAAAGAAGGTATCTAATGACGAGTAATAGAGAGGTATGGAAGAAGAAGACATGCTTGCATTTGCCGAACCCAAATTAATTGGGATAAGGGCAAGAGAATGATGAATGATCATTCTTCACACAATCCAGCTATATTTTCTTTGGTCTTCCTGTCCCTCTCCAATAACATTTCTATTTATCCCTCCTTATCACATGTCCATACCTAGACATACGATTCCCTTTTTGTCTGGCGAAACTTTCAGACTTCTTGCACGTAGGTAATTTTATTTATTTTGTGTGCCGATGTCCCATACACGGTACACCGTGTTTATCTCAACCTGGGGATTAACTACATAATATCTCACATATTATACATAACCGAGGAGTCGAGATTGCAACTGCCTGAGGTCCTAAACCTATTCTGTCAACACAAGATCGGTTGAATATGTTTGATCGGATAGGTGGACATAGATATAGTTAGCTTACTGTCCGTACTTACTTATGCTGCTGTACACATGCGTAAGTTAATTAACCTACTGCTAGAATCTGCGCGCGCAACAATGTCCAATTTTGGCGTCCCTATTACAAAATCTAGCTACATGATGGATTAGGATTACACATGTAGGTCATTATAACTTTTTTAACATAAATTCTGTTCTAGTTTAAGCAGGGAAAATGATTAAACGGATAGGTAATTAAACTAGTAAAGTAGGTATGTAGTTAATGAATGACTACCTCGCTGATTGTAAGGGCTTTTAAATGTGGTCCTGGTTTCGATTTCCGAGTTGAGAAAAGTATTATTGGGATTCTCAGTAGCAGCTTGTGCCTGGTTAGTGGCAAAATGTCGTCATAATATAAATGGGGAAATGAGGATATAGGTCATTATCTAACTACTTATACTTAGGTAATAGTATGGCAAAGTTGTGCTTATTCCTTCGATGAATGCCACACAAAAAGGAAAATTACAAAACGTGGGTAGGTAAAGGTCGGGTACCAATGTTCTAACCAATACTACCGCATGACAAAGATGCAACCTACCTTGAACAGCTACTTGTCATGTTCCAGCTCCAATGCCATGGGAATAGGCGAGAAGTTACTATGAAAATTTTTTGAATGGTGCAACGGCCAATGATATTATAAAGAAAGATAGCGTAACGTAGCGTACGTTCATACTGCGATAGTTAATATGATACAGAAAGAGGTAGCCACTGCGCTTGAAGTACTTACATTACGACAATTGTCTGAATTCGTCTGCAACAATTTGCGAGCGCAAAGTACGTTATCCATCTCTTTTTGTTTATAATATCATTGGCAATGTCACAATTAAAGTGGTTTGTTCACACCAGGAGTACGTCAGAGGCAGGCGTGACTTTCAAAGAGAGTAAAATACTTGAAATAGTTCATAATCATAAATCTTTATTTTTTTTCCTATAGCCACAATCTTGAATAGAGAAAGGTGTTTGAGGAAGGAAGGTCCTGAATTTCAGATCACCTGGCTCTTCGACATGTAATTTATAGCAAAACGTTAACTCAAGATACATAAGTTAAAACTGGACACAGATACATAGATCACACGTCATAATCAATTTTCTCAGAGACTCAAAACATTTATATAGTTTCATAATTAAATTATTTACAGTGCTTTTGAACTGTTAAGGATACGAAAGCTGAATATATAAAGTTACCAGTTCCAAAACATAGACCTGTATGGAGAGAAAAAGGCAAGAAACTTCATAGACACCTACGAAGTTGTTGTTTTAATTGTACAGACACAAGCAATAATATATATAAGTACACATAGCCACTTTAAAAGCGATTTTCTTCTACTCTAATGAATGTAATTTTATGCTGTTACTAACATAGTATTCTTGAGTTCATATAAAAAAACAAACATATAATGAAGTAGTCTTCTTTCAAAGTTTTATTCGACATTTCACGAGTAAATCGCTTTTGAATTTTGTTGGGTGTATAATTTTACAGGGTGGGTAAAAAATCGAGGATCAAACGAAACAGGGCTATACCTAGTTGGGGTCATCAGGGTCATTTTTTGGTAGTACATTTTTTATAGTAAGCTTCTGAAGTTACAAATAATCTTTCGTGAGACTTAAAAGATATGGAAAAGATATGCCAATACTCATAAATCATGGTGCGTACTGTCATAAAAGCACTTTCGTAGTGATGATACATTTCCTAGCAACCCATTTTACTCTAATTGCCTATTTAGTAAAAATGTTGGTATTTTCTTAAAAAAACACTCAAGTAGTCATAACTTTTAAGGAGATCAAAATAAGACTCTGCCACAGAGATATTTTTTACTGCAAATGACCCCAACTATCGCCTTGTTTCGTTTGATCCACGAATTTTTACCCACCCTGTATATCATTGCTGGCCTGACGTGACTGGTCATACCTATGTAGTATTTACGTACATAGGTAGACTGACGGCACTGTGGCTAAACAACATTAATGTAAATGCATCTTTAAACGAGGTTAAGTGGCGCTTGCGCGGTCAGCCAAGGCATTGGTACAATTTGCTTATTTATTAATGGTACTTAACTAAAGAAACCCAGGCCATTGTCTTCCGGTTTATTTGGAGACGAAAGTAAATGACTGCTAGAGAAGCCAGATGCCTAAAATTCGGCTAACATTAAAATCTTGGATTATTATCGGAAATTCAGAACTACAGGAAACACATGTAGAGCCTTCATACCTGTCCAAAGGATATCAGATTGGCCCAGTAATTGGAATGTGGAATCTGTGGTCAGATGGCATTTGCTTCATATACCTAATATACCGGGTGTAAATAGACCCTTCACATATACGACAACCAAGCATTCTGTACATCAAACTAAGTAACTTTACGCAAAAATTATTGCTGGGATTCGACTTTTTTTTTGGGGTGAAAAATCACGTTTTACGGTAGGACTCGATGGATAACACTCAATGCATTGTACTGATGAATGGATTGAATGGTACGAGGGTCGTGGAGGTGTGTGAAGTAAAAATCTTACATGTATTTAAAAAAAAAACTTGTGAAAAAGTTGGAACTTTGACCCCCAATATCACCGTAACTAGAAGGTTCCCAGGTATGGTCTAGAACAAAAAAATGATCACAGTGACGGAAAGAACAAGTGCCTTTCGTGTATGTTAAGAGTCTATTTACACCCTTTATATAAGTTTCTATTGTATAATACTATTACTAAGTACCATCTTGTTCTTTTTCGTTCTCATGTTGATGAATTACCTAAACGTTGCAGCATCTGGTTGATCTAGGAGCGTACATTATTTTTCCTTAACTGGGCGTTTTTCGTTCTCTGCTTTTCGGATAATGAATCAAGGAGTAGGATCATGCACTTGCGCAAGTATTCTTCAAATACCTTCCTTTTTCACCGGTCACTCCAAGAGAGGCTGGAAATGATTGAAAGCCCACCAGCGCACTGTCCCTCTTGAGGGAACAGAGTCGTTGCTGCTCCGTTTCTGCCACCTCCTAGGCGTACCACCTCTCCTTGCAGGAGATTGTTGGCAATGTGTTCACAGAATGTTGAAATTACGGCTACCAGAATAATCTAAGAATATACTTATTTTCGTAGGTCATTCTGGCAAACGTCTTTGCAATACTTCTATAATTTCCGTCTAGTTATTTGGCTAATTACGTCAAGCTGTACTGATTTACTTGGGTTGGATTGTCTTGGGTGTAGGTTTCCGAAATAATTTTAAGGATCTACTTCGATTTTTTCGTTTTTTGGTGGGCGGTAGATAACAGGAATCGAGAATAAATATCTAGGTTAAAAAAATAAGCAGTTGACGCACTGCACACAGACCATACATCACAACCGCACTTCTCGGCGGTATGATCTCAACAACGAGTAGCATAGCGAAGTTATATGTTTTTATGTAAGGGTCATCTTCACCTATTGCATCAGTGCCTTTCCATTTAAAAGCGATATATTTTCAATATCACTGGCTACACACGGAACCTAATTTGACACCAATGCGGCACGTAAGCAGCGCCTACCTTTATTTGACGAATGTCAGGGGGTTTGAGGAGAAAGCCGCCCGCGGAGGTCGGCTGGTGATGGAAGCGCGCGGCGCGGGCCCGGCGCAGTTCGCACGCGCCGGTGAAAGGCACCATGTCGATACTACACGCAGTGAACAGTGCGCGGACCGCGAACGCCATGGCCGGGTTACCATATATGCGAATATTACTAATTTGTGCTGTTTTAATCAATGGTTAGTTCCAATTACTATTCAGTAAATATTTTTTTAATTTGTGGCCATCTAATTCAGTGATAAATCACCACTTTAGAACGGTTTCTACATATAAGGAATTAAAAATCAACCAATGCGTAATTCGTAATCTTATGCAAGCGGTCCAGCGATCAATTTGTTAGTCGTTAACGTAACTGTTACAACGAAATGATACTTAGTGAAAGCTATGCATCGTGTTTAGCTAGAATTTTTACTATTTCATAAAATAACGTTGAATGTGAAAGCGTGCGACAAATATCTCTGTTAAAAGCGTGTCTCATTACTTACTGAATTACGAATAAGATGTTATATTTAGAAAGCGTCAGATGTGTCTGGATAATGGGACCTAATTGTAATTCGTCTGGCACGTCCTTTCTGTCACTTGACATTGAGGCCTGTGACCGGTTGCTATCGAGGATATTGACACTTTCGTCGGTACTTAATGTAGTTACCTGATTTTATGTCTGCTTATCTTGCAAGGCTCCAGCCCGAAAATTTATAGCCGCCAGCTTCGTTGACTTTTTTGTCGTTGAAGTCTTTTTGACGGTCGATTCTCATTTGCTCGATAATTTTTGCGATAGAATAGAGGTAAGATTTTCAGAAAAGCTAGATGAGGGCAGTTTGAAAAAAACTCCTTATAATTAAGTCTTATTAAATAAGTCGGGTAAAATTACAGAACTTTTTAAATTAACTTGAGATCTAATAAAGTCCACGCCAATTCATCTGTAATTTAGAAGTACTCCTCAAAGAGTTCAGGTTTACCATTAACAAAACGAATTTCGTAAATTCAAAGCTCTCGGGAGCAAAGTGCGGCTAACTCTCCGGGACAGAAATCTGGTACACTCTACAACAAAAGTAATTAGCAACTGTCAAACAAACCAAAAGAACAAACGTAAACCAATGTGTAGTTCGACCATGAATGTGTCTAGTGGAACTATTTCTTAGAATTCATGCCTTTAAGTAATTTCAAACGTGAAAACATGTACAAGACATGAAGAAACTTAGTAGTTACTACTACTGTACATTTCAAAACGTTGTTTCAGTATTAAACAATTTATCGGCACGTTAAATAGACGTCTACAATCAATTCACAGGCCTTTGAAGGCCCACTAAATTTTGTAATCAGTTAGCTTATAAATAATGAATGAGGTATGCGATGTGGTTTGTCTGGCTGCTTGCAGACTGTGAGATAAGCACTCAAAGATTAATCTGCAATTGAATGAGTAGGAAACATTGAGTTACCAAAAACTCTCAGAGCCATTGTGCCTACGGCTGATTGTTTTGTTAGAAAAATGCTGTATGAATAAATTGAGGTCCAGTGTCTAAATGCTTTTTTGCTCTTGATTGTTGTCGTTGACGTTTTTTTATTTAAAAATTAATTATTTACAAATTACCTTAGGGGTAAAGATTGTTCTCGACATATTTCTAAGGCAACTAAAAAGAAGAGAAGTCCGTTAAGAAGCTTTTGTTTTAAGATAAACTGAAAATAAGAACTTTGTAAACGTCTTTATTAGAATAAAATGTCTTGTTATTATGCTAAAATGGATGATGGATGTGAAAACAAAAGAAAATGTAACCATTTTTTTAGTATTTTCGAGTCCCTATGGGTATTCTTAAGTGAGACGTGAGATACCAAGGCCCCAGCCTTTATAAGACGTCTTTCTAACTGGCCGTAATTTGGCAAGATGTCTAGACAGCTTAGCGTAAGTCTTTTCTAATAGCTTTTATATTCTACAAATGTTCACCAGACATTGGTATTTGGATTAAAAAAAATTAAATATATTTTCTTGATAGTTTTACAAAGGTGCTTTTACTGATGTGTATTGAGGCTTGAAGCTCATAAAATTTTTCCATTACTTGTTGTCGAATTTAAATTATTCCACTGTTTTATTTCACTGCTACTGACTACCACTTCTTTATTATATATTACTACAAAATCCTTCATCAATCTACCTGATACTTTACCGTGACATTTTCTCTCATTCAAAGTTAAAAATAATATTCAAGGATGTCCGTGATTCGCTTACGCTACCAAATACGTTTTAAATAAATCCTTGAACTATTTTAAATAAAATTATGTATAAAGTAATACATAATAATATCGTGTCGCATGTTAATAAGGCATCTTGATTATTTGGTCAAGGAATGTGATCATTAGTCCGATAAGGAAGATCGATAAATAAATAATATCTAAGTCGTGACTTCCCTATTCATAGTGTTCGATCAATTCGGGACTATGAAATGTTTTGCGTAACCAACTTTCTCTTTTGAATATATAATAATACAAAATTGAAGTCGAAAGTACTTTTGCTGGCGCTGGCACCTATTAAAACTTCAAAAATAATAAATTAGTTCAATAAAAGTAGAGGTATTTTACAGTCGGTTTAATTAGTCACGATCACAATTAAATCGCGCCAAAATAAATACACTACAAATTGTAGAATAGAATCTCCAGATGGGGCATTATGTCTATCCGACTGTTAAGAAATGCTTCTTTATGTATCTTAGAGAAAATTCCACTGAGAAAATCAAATAGAAACCGTTCTCAGGTTTTCCCTTAATAAAGTAAAGACTTTGTAGTCTCCTGTCTGTGTTAAAACTTGAAGCTCGCTATTTGTTCAGGACAGAGTTTTAAATACCTGGCAGGCTAGGACAAGGTGACACAATGCTAACAGGGTTGTCTACTTTCAGAACTATAAACTGCTTTATTGATTTTCAGGAAGCTACCAGCAGAAGGATAAAGATAAGCCTGAAGACTTTGTTTGTCCTGAAGGCACAACGGGTAATGGAAATTTTGCTGACCCAGCCACGTGCAGGCGTTTTTATCAAGTAAGTATTTTAAATGTTTCCATTTTTACTTCTTTTTTCGTTAACAGCCAGCTTAAGTGACGCCTAAGGTTAAATTACTACTAAAAACTACGGACCGACTAATGGCGAAACCTTTTTTATGCGTAGGTACCTTGCGTAACTCACAGCAAAACAAAGGCCCTTTCATATGAGGTGTGATAATTATTTAACAGCCGCTGCCGTCCCTCCTGTACATCGCGCGATGTAATTTATATAAGTAAAAATTGTATAATTGGCCTAGTTGAACTTCCGTGTACCCTGGTAATGTTTAATATACCCTTAAGATCTTTCTATTAAATAAACTGCTTCCTATATAAATATTATGTAATGGAGATTCAACTGTTTACTTTTGATTACCAAACCTCACCGATTTAGATTCTAAAGCGAGAACGCGATCGCTATTTCGTTCGGAAAGCTAATTTAGAGATTTACCTTATACAGTAATATTAATGGTGCAAACTACATTCGAAGCGTAGAACTGTTTATTTAAATTTGTGTACAGATGTATATATTAGATTTACCTACTTTGAAAATCCGTGAACATCATGAAGGTAAACAAAAAAACAGATTTAAAAACGAACAACGTAGGATTGAATGATACCGACTTGTTATGTAGGTACCTATATTAATCAATCTAGTATATTATACATACGTAACAGTATCGTTATTCATCTGAATGTTTTTCGGAGTTGATGAATTCAAGGAAAACACGAAAGCAATTAAATCCATTTTATACAAAACGATTCTGCAGCAATACATGTAAGTTCACTAATATGCTGATACATTTACCACAATGAAATATTAGCATAGCATAATCATATGAAATATTGTATGAATATAAATCAATTTATAAAGTATTATATCTTATTATATCACAGTAGCGAAGGGTCAATTTTTGTAAGAGGTAAGCCGGAGTACGAAAGATTAGTGTGATTATATTATTTGTCTATAGAACACTGACTGTGCCATTTTTCAAAGGGAATCCGGTAGGAATCCAGTTGTACGGAACCTTCGCCACTGTTATATCATATATATATACATAGTATAAGGTCCAAGGTCCAGAAGAAGCACATCGTCGTGAGAAGTGGAAGGAATGGGGGGAGGCCTTTGCTCAGGAGTGGGCCAATACGGGCTTACTAAAAAAAAAAAAAACAATAAGGTCCATGTCGATTAAATGTCTAGCCATAAATATATTTAACTTAAAGATAAATACACAAACGCAATCAATCATTCAAATTATTTATTATAACATCATTTCGATTATGATTAGCCATAATATTGGTCATGATATTTTATTATACAGATGGACGATAAAAATATTACGTTTACATAAGTCATGAATAAGCAAGTTGGGTATTTTATTACGGAAATAGTATTTATTTTGGCACTTATTGACATTTTCGAATCTCGACGGACCGGTTTCGTAATAACCAGTAGAACAAGACTGGTTTAATTTAAACAATGGTTAAGTCTCGGAATTGGAACGTAAAAAATGATTGGGCCCCAGTTCTTCGTATGCGCTGTAAGTATTTATCGAGAAATATCGGTATTTGAGGTATTTTTGTATTGGTGGCCGGACCTCGGAGGGTTTTTGTTATTCACGCGTCTTTATTACCTATGGCTGTTGAATGTTAAGTCGATGGAGGTGTGATGGCCCGCTGTGTGTCACACATCGATTCTAAGACAAGTATTGCTATCGCTGTCTACATATAAATTGCAGTTAGAGATCAATCCGCCTATTTCTATCATGATATTTCCGTTATAATCTTGTTGCATTAATATGCATTACTTCAAGATGTCAATGTACTTACATGTGCAAGTACAAGGATGGCTCTCAAAGTCGTTTTTATTGAATGAACACGATACCGTAATCGAATATATTTTTATGAAGATTACGTTAAAAAGCTACAAAATACCTGAAATCATTGCAATAAAACGCGTGTTTTCGGTTAAAACTATGACCTTGATCTTCATTGTCTTGAGTTCAGTGAATTTGAGGCTGCATGGGTCAACAAGTTGTTGTAAATCGTCAGTGTTCGTTTTTTATATATCTTTACCTAACAGGTTTATACTTAGGATATCGGTATACCCACTTACTTAGTTTGAGAAGGGTAGATGGCAGGTCATTGCGTTTAAAACTTATATTTAGACTTGCATTCTGGTTAGACTGGAAACCGATCTCACCATGCATGGGGAAAAAGGTACGCAAATGTAGAAGATCATTACCATGTATTAACACACAGGCAGGTAGATATCCGAAGGCGCTTATTACGATTCCCATATTCCGCGAAGAATAAATAGATAGACATAAGGGATAGGCATAACCGCTACGTTCATATTTTTATGGACAAACACCGAACATTTTTCGCATAAAACGGTGGATTCCTTTTTTCGTATGCCGTTGTATGTAATAACGTAACCCTGCGTGACTAACCCCCCTGGGATTACACTTGAGTTTATGTTACGTCCGCGAAATTGGACGGATTCAAAAATAAAATGGCTGCCCGTAACAGTGGCTAGGTAATATCTAGTTGTTGGTTATAGTTATTGCCTTGAATAACCACATTCGCCGAAACTAACATAATAGTATGGCCGTTGGTAAAAACTTCATTCCAGACGGTGTAGGTCCGTGTTTTCACCCCTCTACTCCTACACTCTTGGTTACCCTTTAAAAGCGGCTAAGGGATTAGGTATAAGCAAGGAATGATGATGAACTGAATTGAAGAGAATGCTCATAAATTAATGTTACATTCTACTGACCCACTGCGATCTAGTAATGTGGTTCAATCCTAAAATGTATCTATGCACTCATGATTGATCTTATATCATAATATCACGCCCGTAATCCCCGAAGGTTATTAGGTAGAGGTGTACCTAATAGTACACCCACATTTCGCCATTTATGTTTCAGTCCCATGTAATAGAGGGCGACCCAATTGCCATCAACCGGGCACAAATCCAAACTCCGTGGCCGCTACTGAGAAATTCCTGATAGAAAAACACAATAAAATTTGCCCGACCCAGGAATCGAACCCAGGACGTCTTGCTCAGCCGTCGCGCTTATAACCACTAGACCAAGTAGGCAGTCTATATCCAACCCGAACATTATAATATATATGTTACGGCTAAAAGTCGAAGTAAGGTTACACCTAGTTCTAGCCGGCTAGGTATACCTAGGTGCGGCCTAAATTTGGAGGTTTGATGCAACCAATTTGGATGTAGCGCTCGCCGGCTGCTGCCGCGGCACCGCTCGGCTCGCGCGCGTTTGCTCACAGTTCTAACCTCATCATCATCATCCACAGCTCGAACTCACCCACTGCTGGGTATAAACCTAACCTAACCTAATCCATTTGGTCGGTGTGTCCTAGGAATAAAAAGGATATACCAAAGTATAAAAAACTGTTACCGGCCGAACCTAGGTATAGCCGGCTAGATCTAGGTGTAACCTCACTTCGGCTTTTAGACGTAACGTTTATATATGTACTAGTATATACCTAATAAGAGGCTCGTGTATTAACGTACGTGTTCTAAAAGTTTTAGGTACTTTTGTGAGGCAAGAAATAACCAAATATAATTTCAGAGTAGGTGTGCCTATATACTAAAACAAAACATCTTATGAAGGAAAAGACTTGGAACTCTTGAAAGTAACATGTGCGAGGAAATTGAAGTTGATACGTGAAATCATACTTATTATTTTATTTCAAAGTAAAAGGCGTGCGAAGGCTTCGCTTTTTGCGCAGATTGATTCCAAGAAATATTTGTTAGCTGTAGTCAAGTATCGTACCTATACGTTGTAACTTGTAAACACACGTTTTTGTACTTGGATTTAAACCTGTTCCTTTTTTCGAATTACTGTGCTAGGTTCACAGTTAATATTGCAACTTCAATTACATATTGTTAGACAGTGTAAGGGACACAAACTGTAACAGATAGATGGGAGTCTCCAATGCTGAAATTTCGCACTGAATTAAACATGTATGACTACTAACACTAATATTTAAGACCATTGTTAGTAACACTATGGGCGTAGCCCGAAATAAATGCCAAAATAATAATGATAACCAGGAATAAATAGTCAGCTGTTCCGTACAAAAATGTAATCATATACATACATGGAAAAAATAATGGAACACCTTTTAATAATCCATCATAAATTTCAACGTTCGGGAGTCTAGAATTACGTAATAGATTCAGTCATAATATCTCACCGTTTATGGAGTTTATTGAAGTCAGCTCAGACCAAACGATTATCCTAGTTTTTTTATTAGGTTCATTAATTGAAGGTGCGAAAGCCTCATTCCCGAGTAAACCGAAGTAATTAAGTTCTGCGGCTTCTATTTATTTACACTCATGGTATGGCATTAGCCCGTTTTCCCCTACAGCACCAGGGTCCCCCCATAATTACCCTGCTTAGTGCTTAGCTAGAGGATTGCTAACTTGAGCTCGCACAGTGTACTTACTTTACCTACGTTCTTGGGTAGTAGTTAATATGGCACATCGAGTCCTAAGAAGAAACTTCACACAGGTGTAATATTAATTAATAAACAGGATCTGCTAGGCTTGCCAAGGGGTGTCGTGTAGAACAGAAACCGGCAGATAGGCACTCGCTCCATGTGAAAAGTAAAATCGTGTTCAACTCGTGTTGTATCGTACGAGACTGCAAGCCGACCATAGAATAGTTGGAAAAAGGCTGGACGGATGAGGATGATAGGCAATGTGCTACTAAACCGAACTTTTCCTAATAATCGATGTCAGCTTTTACTTGAAAATACATGGGTTTACGTATACGGATTTTTAAACACGGGTTTTTAAGAGCAATCTCACAAGACACCTTAATATGCACTCACATCTAAAACGGGCGAGAAGCAGTTGGATGGTCGTGGTCCCAACTGAGGGCGAATTCAAGCTGTTAATCCAATTTGGATTGTGTTTTACCATAATTTTGCTAATAATAAAGCAGGTTATTGAGTTTTTACTTGCCAGATAACAAACAGGCTCACTTAATGAAAGTGGACACTATCTGTAACGCCAAGGGAGTTGCCAACTTCGTAGACTTGCCATTATCTACAGAAATCAAAATCATTAATGTTCTTTATTTAATTTACCTGTTAGTACTTTTCTGTTCGAATTATAACAGCAATCTTTGTCGGGCAACATTTAACAATGCTGTTTAGTAGAACCTAAGAATGCTGTTGCTACTTTCCCGATAACCCCTTTCGCAAAGTTCTGTACGTTTCTCAGATTGATTGATTTATTTGATAATTATTTTCGTTTTATTCCAGTGCGTCGATGGCTACCCCTACCTGAACAGATGCCCCTCCGGTTTGTACTTCGACGATATCAGCAAGTTCTGTACCTTCAAGGTTGAAGCCAGATGCGGCCCCATCGCCTCAAGTAGGTACCTATATTACAATGCTCTTGTAATACTTTCTAATTTATTTGACGTTGTGTATAAATTACGATTGAGGCGCTCGTGGCTAAATAATAACAGCCGCTCGGAACAATCTGCAGGTTGCCTCGCTTGCCTAGGTTGGTCTGTGGATGGGTAACCACCCATTACATACCGAGATTTTCCATGCCTCGGGAAACACATTAAGCCGTTGGTCCCGGCTATCATTTGAGGATCTTTGACAGTCGTTACAGAAAGTCAGTGGGATGAAAGTCTGAGAAACAGTCTTTCCAAGGGGTATCGTATTGCCCACCCAGTACGAACTGGGTTGTGGAGGTGGAATAGACAGTCGCTCCATGTAAAATACTGGTATATATTCAGCTGCACCCGGTTAGACTGGAAGCCGACCCTGACATAGTTGGGAAGAGGTTAGGCGGATGCGGATGATGGTGTATAAACTACGATTCATATATGTTTAAAAGGATTTTCAAAAGATCCGATAAAAGTCCACATAGGTAGTCGAAATAAGTTACATTGCAAAAGCAACTGGCAATACTTTAGATAAAGGTCGGGACAGAAATAACTGGCATCATATAAGGCCTTGTGGGATGTCAGATACAGGCCGTTATATACCGACCGCTTTAATGAGTCCACCGCCGTGCCCTATCAAAGGCACATTAAGCGTCCGCAAAGTCCTAACAATATCCCACAGGTTATTTGCTTTAAAATAACCATAATCCACGTAGGTATTACGATACTAATTGCACCAATACGTGATCAACCTTCAGAATATTTCATTTAAATTGACACCCTCGCGAGGACTCATTAAAGCGGTCGGTCTATAGCTCAGCTAGCTCAACTCCCACACAGAACAATGAAATAAGTATTTCATTAGGAAGTTTCAACAAGCACCAATATAAAAAAAAAAATACTTATTTATCCTATATTGTCCCTCTGCTGGGCAATTGCCTCCCTCGTAGCCTAAATATTAGGATAGTATTATAAAAAACAAGAGGTCATAATTCCAGAACCAAACAAAAACATGACATTTAGGAAGCTAGACAACACAGATACACGTAAATCAATTAGTCAATTAGTCGGCGTACTGATTGGGTGTGAAATTGCACATCTCCAAGCAAATGCCTTGAATTAAACTTTGCCTTGTAACATTTAGCGTTTTGCTACACTGATGTCATGTAAACGTTATTTTATTTATTTAACTATTTATGCACACACAGAAGACAACACAGGAAAATAACATTATAATATATTAGTACATGGCCTATGTCCAGCAGTGGACATCTTTCGGCTGAAATGATGACGATGATGATGATGATGATATGAGTACAAGCAGCGGTGGCCCAGTGGTGGCGGCCCCGACTTACGAGCAGTAAGTCGTGGGTTCGAACCCAGGCAGGCGCATTACTTTGTGTAATTTATTTTATCACCACTGCTCTCAAAACGGTGAAGGAAAACATCGTGAGGAAACCGGCATGTCCTAGAACCTAAAGTTCGAGGACATGTGACATCTACCAACCCGCACTGGGCCCGCGTGGTGGATTATAGCCCATTCCCACTCATGGAGAGGAGGCCTGTGTCCCAGCAGTGGGAACATTATAGGCTGCTGCTATGCTATATGAGTACAAAGGTACTGCTTATTTCAAAAGAAATCTTGAAAATATAAGAAAATAATAATCTTGAAGAAATCTTTTAATTGTAAGTCTTGCTTTGATTTGTATAGTTTCAGAGGCTGCATTTGAAATATACAGTTACTTTGAAAACTTAGACTGCCTCGTTTGTCTAGTGGTCGCAATCGTGACTGCTGAGCATAAGGTCCTGGGTTTCTATGCCCGGGTCGGTTAAATTGTTATCGGGTTTTTCCATCAGGCATTTCTCAGTAGCAGCGACGGAGTCTGGATTTGTGTCCGGTTGATGGCAATAGGCTCGTTCCTACTACATGGGACATACCTAGCGAAATGTGCGTACCTGTAGGTAGGTAGGCTTCAGTTATTACACTGGTGACGTTTTCTAGTATTTTAATTAGATCATAACATATTTTTAATTAAAAATATTTTTTTGTTTAGCGCCTGCGCCGATCACGGAAACGCCCCTGGACTTGGCAACTAAGTGCGACACTAGTGAGTGCCAGTTGCCTTACTGCTTCTGCTCCAAAGATGGCACCCTCATCCCTGGAGGTTTCGACCCAGAAGACGTAAGTGAATCATTATGTTTTACAATATGACATTTTCTATGTGCGCAAGATTTTGTCGAAATCCGTGCGGCCTTTGAGGCGTGATGAAACAAGAAACGAACATACAATACTCGCATTTATTTGTTTGCATAACCTAAATAAATGGGTCAGCCATATTAGAGGTAGAACCGATGACCTTTGGGGTAGGTGTTCTTGAGTGGAGGCCGCGGATCGGCAAGTGTAAGGTGGGACGCCCTCAGGCTCGGTGGAGCGACGATCTTCGCAGGATGGCTGGTAGCAACTGGATGACAGTTGTCGAGAATCGAGTAGAGTGGCGAGCGATTGAGGAGGCTTAATGTCCAGCGGCGGACTGTTGTCGGCTGATGATGATTACATAAACATTCGAAAATGACACCTGACTATTGTGAAAAGTCACTTGATGATTTCCTGTTGTGAATACTTACGAAAAGCTCTAAGTATTGATTTTGAATATTTAGTGTAACAGGTAAAACTGGAATCAAACTATATTCGACAGTCGTTACTTACTTAGAATTAGTATGCCATTCACAGATTCAGCCTTGAAAATATTCAATTCTGTTAACATACGTAATTAAATATTAATTTCGACAAATAATTTGGATAAGGTAGCTATCGGATTTATGTAGCTGTAGACCACAATGTCAGCCTTAATGGTTTCTCATTAATTATGGTAATCGTTGCAATAGTTGTCATAATAAAATATCTATAGGTAGGTAGGTACCTAAAACTATAGGTACCCGTCTGTGACCTACAGTTTACTGTATTCATTAAACCTTCCTTGCATATCAATGTTTATAAAGCTATGTTGTGCATGCTAAATCGCTATAAAAGCGTATCATGTGCATATTATATTATATTTATTATAATTATATTTTGTTTTGTTCACGGCCAATACGTAAAAATTGTAAGTTTAAAGAAAAAGGGTTTTGCCCTTAAAAAACAAAAGCGAGGGTTACTACTGAAAAAACTTGAATAAAACCAATCTTCCCTTGCAGTCGGATAAAAATGAACAAGTAGTAAAATGTCCCGCCTACCTCCCTTCCTACCTGCGGGAACTCAATGTAGCTTGCCTAAATTTAATAAATAGTCTTCCTTACTCTATTATTCAGCCCATCTAACGGTCTGTAAAGACGAAAATAAATAATACAAAAAATACAAGACTATCCGACTTGGACTTTTTGTGACTTGGCGTTTTAATAATACTTTGTTCTCATAATATTAGGTAATACGACAAAAAAAAACCGGCTGAATAAGTAGGTGAATGCTTAATACGTTGACAACTACATTATATTAATGGGTAATTTAATAATAATGATTATTTAAGCTATTGATTTACTCGTTTGATAACTTTTTTTTATAAACACGAGTAAATACGAATAAATATGAATTTATTAATCTTTAAACACTCTTATTTTGCTACTCAATAGGTCTATAAATAGCGTAAAAAGCGACCTCAATTTTGCCAACAATTCAGCGAATTTTACGTACAAAAAGCTGTCGTAAAAAATGACGTTCTCATTTTTTCTTCTCAGACGCCCCAAATGATAATGCTGACATTCGACGGTGCTGTTAACTTGAACAACTTCGACTTGTACAAGAAAGTGTTCAATGAGAAGATCAAGAACCCTAATGGCTGTCCCATTAGAGGCACTTTCTTCCTGTCACACGAGTACAGGTAATTATAAACTGTGTCATTACTTTCATTCTGGAACATGAGTAAATATGTGCCAGAGAATTAGGTTCAAACAATGGCGTTGCTTTCTCTCGGAGCTCATTCAGACGGTCTGCATTTGAACTGCAATGTCGCTGCAAATTAGGATTTGTGCAGTTGTTGTAACTGCAACATTGCAGCAGTTGCAATTTGTGCTCTTTCTTTGAGTTCTAAGTCTGTAGTGGCGATTGTCACACACAATGTCCGACCGTCAAGCGTCAGTGTCGTATTCAATACAGAGAGATTGCGAAATGAACGTTGTTTGTGCCACCCAATACATTTTAGTAGGAGGTAGTATAGTTGAAACCTCAAAAAAACCAGCCAAGTGCGAGTCGTAGTCACACGCACACATCGTTCCGTAGCACCAAACGATATAATAAAAATATTTTGAAGGTGCAAGTGCAACATTTTGACATTCAACAGCAAAACTAAATTTGTTTTTGAAAAACAAAATTACTGCTGCAGTTTGATGAAAAAGTCCCATATCTCAAAAACTTAACATCAAATTTTAATCAAACCAATTTTCGTTGAAAGTTTTCTTACGTTCTTCAGACTTACATTTTTTCAGAATTTATCTCCTCTTACTTAAGAAATTAAAGGGCCCCGACACACACACATTATACCACTTTGGAAGTGACTATCTTTCAACAGATTGACTTTGAGAAAAAATGGTTTTAGGAACCTCAATGTCATTTTTAAAGACCTAGCTATAAACTCCCCGCACGTATAGGTGTGATGTTTTTTTTTTTAGTTTCAGTGCCATGTATGGTGAGCCCCCTTTATTTTTTAATTTTTTGTATAGAAATCGTAAAGCGGTTTACAGAATTCGTCTAATTACCAAGTTTCAATTGTGTAGTCCTAATAGTTTCGGAATAAAGTGGCTGTGACATACAGACGGACAGGCAGACAGACGGACATAACGAATCTATAAGGGTTTCGTTTTTTGCCATTCGGCTGCGGAACCCTAAAAAGAAAGCATTAGTTAATCTACATTTTCGTTTCATATTTTCTCATGAAAGCTGTGTCCGAAATTAATTATATCTAGGTAGATACCTTCCTATATTTCAATTAATTAGTGACAAACAATTTGTTAAGTTCCTGTGATTAATTTGGACGATAGTTTAGTAATTACTTACACAAGTTTCGTGTTAATTACTGTAATATAATGTATACCTTTGATAGTACCTGAAAGCTAGAGGTACGTTTTATGTATATTATCTGTGTTTTACCGCAGTTGTGGTATTATAACTTTGCCAAAGAATATATGAACGATATTAGAATTACACATAAAGGTCAAGCATTACCGTTTTTAATGGTAAATGGTTTCACTTAGGGGGATAGATCTGAGGCAAACAAACGAATACTCCACATATTTTCTGATCTTTCATGAAGCTGTTTTTATGCAATATGGTAACATAACATCACGCATGTTATCTCCGAAGGGTTAGGCAGAGGTGTGCCTAATAGTATACCTAAAATTCATCAGTTAAGTTTAACTCCCATGTAACAGGGGGCGATCCTATTGCCTTAAACCGGGCACAAATCCAGACTCCGTAGCTGCTACTGAGAAATTCCTGATGGAAAACCCAATAACACTTTGCCCGACCCGGGAATCGAACCCATGACCTCTTGCTCAGCGGTAGTGCTTGCGACCACTAGATCCACGAGGCAGTAATGATAGTTTTATTTCAATATTTTCTTTGTTATTTGCAGTAACTACGTGCAAGTGCAACATCTTGCACACGACGGACATGAGGTGAGCTTTTTACCATTGTTTATAAAATATTTCTGAGCAAAATAACAAAGCACTAAGACCTAAAAAACGGTCAAATCTTTGTAAACTGAATTAAAATTTCCTTTTGTTTCTGTGATCTTCCTACCTGTTTTACAGAAGCAGAACAATGTTTTGGATTATTATATATTTATACTATTAAGGCCCCAAAATATCACAGTAGGAAGATCACAGAAAAAAAGAATATTTTAATTCAGTTTACAATAATTTGGCCGTTTTTTAGGTCTAAGTACTTTGTTACTTTTCTTTCGCACCAAAAATTGATTCAACATCTTGTGAAATTGTATTTTGGCTTTAATTCATGTACCAAATATATTATTAGCATAGAAACATACCCCCTGTTTAATTGTTGATGCAAATATGATACTATAATTTACTAAGGGTGGAAACCTCGATCATATCGGGGTTGAAAGATCAGGTTGAGCTACCGTGGGATATGGATCCTCGTCATTATAAATTGCGAAGTATCATATAAATTTTCCCTACTTTCAACTAGTTTTCATACATAGTGCTGTAATGTGCTGTCTTTTTTAAAGGTCATCAATATTATGTATTCCTATTTTCATTTTCTTTTTCTGTATCGTTGGAGCGTTTGCTGATATCGAAAGGTTCTAAATTAAAATAAAGTCATTATTAAAACTAGGCTAAAAACCAGCACTTTTCACTTCTAAAATTAAATAAAACAGGCATGGGCCTATCTTATGTATTTTTTTACGAGGCGTGCCTTTTTTGGCTTGCCTCTTTGGCGTGCCCTTTTGGTCCTTTTTTGGCGTGCCTTTTTGACGTGTCTTGTTAGGGAACAAGGGATGGCCCACCATGTTTTTAAGCTGGGAGGAGAAGTGACGAAACCAACTCACCAGTAACACATCTGTCTGTTAGGTAATTCCAACCAAATGCCCTCGAAAAATTAATCAGTAAGTCATACAATGACAATCTCTGTCATGCACGTTGTCAATTTATTCGACAGATCTCTCCATTCTCTCTATTATCAACCAAAACGATCTAAAAATAAAACAAATGAATAAAAGAAAACAATGCACAATTCACAGATAGCGACGGGTACAGTGTCGCAGCAGCAAGGTCTGCAAGACAAAGGCTATGAAGAATGGGCCGGCGAGATGATCGGCATGCGCGAGATCCTCGGCAAGTTCGCCAACGTTTCGCGGTCGGAGATCGTCGGCACAAGAGCACCTTTCTTGAAGCCTGGGAGGAATACGCAGTTCAAGGTATTTATAGAATTTGATACATACACAAATACACGCACACGCATCACGAACACACATACACTCAATCCATTTAATTATTATGTACTTAGCTATTTTCAAATTACTTATCTAAAGAGTACTTATCAACAATTATTCTGTAGTACTGATTTAATTACACATATATGCCTCTATTGCTTGGCACCTATTCTTGTATTATAAATACTAGACGTGAATGGTGCTGATAGTCGAAATACAGGCTATGCCTAGTTCAGCTACAGACACTAATTTATTTGCCTTAATTGAAATTTTTCCACATTGCCATTGTAAAGTAGTACTAAGTTTTTGGAAAAATAAACTATTAAAAATACATTTACTCACGCCATTTTCTCAAGGACATAGACAGAAACTTCATAACGCCACCTGATACGCTCATTAGATACCTACTGCTTTTGCTTCGTCAAACTTCGTGTAAACGTCTTGATTTTTAGGTTACTAGGTATCTGAAAACTAATGGTATTTATTTCTGTAAAATAACAATTTTCCTGCACATCATTGTTTTTGAGTTTTATTTTAAGAGCGTTAATGATTTACGGCATTTCATACAAACTTTCAAGTCCTTTTGTTTTCCAAATGACTGAACCGATTTTAATGAAACGTTATACGCATAAGTAGGATAAATAGGTCTAAAAAGTTGACAGAGAACTTTTCGAAATGTCTTTTAAAAAAAAAGATAATTAGAAATTTCTGTTTCTATTTCGAAAATGCTCTCTGTCAACTTTTTTAACCTATTTATCCTACATAAGCGAACATTTTCGAAAAATACAGCACAAACACACGCGCGGTCACGATCCGTGTATACAGCTAAATAAGACCGATTTTAGATTTTCCGTAGAAACAGAAATTTCCAATTATCTTTTTTTTTAAAAGACATTTCGAAAAGTTCTCTGTCAACTTTTTAGACTTATCTATCCTGCGTATGCGTATGAAGTTTCATTAAAATCGGTTCAGTCATGTCGAAAAAAGGATTTGAAAGTTTGTACGAAATACCGCTAGGTGGTATTATTGAATATGACATTTGTAAACTGGCAAAACTTTTCGCATGTTCACTTGGTATTACAGAATCTTGCCTAATGCACAAAGGTACAAAAGGTAAAGATATCCGTTATCTTTGCCTTTTGTACCCAAAGTTATTTACCTAAACTTCCTAAGACTGCATGCTTAGAGAATAGAATTTGCAATTGTCTGCGAGGCTAGCTTTTGTCTTCTAACCAAGGATACGACAACCTTAACCTCAAGATTATTTACAAACATTCTTCCTCTTCCGTTATTTTGAAATATTTTGAGGTTTATTTATTTCTCAACATATTTTCTACTTTACTATGCAAATCGCACACTATATCTATTCAATCTCACTTCAATGCGACTTCACTCGACAATCAAAGTTCCTGTGAGGCAGTTCACAACACAGAAAAAACGTGGGATGCTTTTTATCCCGGCTAGGTAGGCAGTTCCTTTGGGTCCAGAATAAAATATGAGACTGAATAAATTCTCTTTGTGACATGAGTCTCAAACATCAATAAGTAAACCAAGCGGAGTAAATATTTTAAAACTATTGTAAAGAGCTTGCGGACAAAATAAAGTATGTATATGCAGCAAAGAAATGTCTCTCGCAGGTCTGCTGGAAGAGATTTCGCATGAAATAAGCAGTACCTTTGTGCTCTTCTAACAAATAAATAAATGTATGGTAAACAATGTTGATTTCTTCCAAATAATACAATCCCTATTACGTGAAATTGACGTTGATAAGTACATACACAACGAAATTATATGTGCTCGTGTATTTCAAATGCCATATTATTCTGCCATCTTATTTCTGACGAATTTCTCGAACATTCTTTTGTCTCCAAATTGGCCCACATCGAATATCAGGTAGCTTATTAGGGTAATATTTTGACAGTCATTCGATATACTGCGTACGACGTACGTCGCAAGTACGTCGCTACACTTAGTGTCAATATTCCAGCAGTACACCTACGTCTATTCGTTACCTGACAATTACGCACGTCACGTTCGAAATACAAAGTGAAATACGTAGAGATTTTTTTTGCAGTGCGTCGTCATCAGGGAGGTACGTCTGTTGTCAAACAAGCCCGCGCGCTCTGTACCGACATTTTGATAGGCACCGATCGACGAACGAATCTAAATAAAACTGATTGAAGTACACTTTGTACGGGATTTGTTGTGCGAGATGACGGTTTGGAGCGTACGATTAAATTACACGTAGAGGAAAATAAATATTTTGAATGAATGTAAACATGGTCATTGTACGTAGACTCGCTGATATAGCGAATTGGAAATATATCAGGTTTTTGGCAAAAAATCACACTGTTTCGATCTATCAATCTATTGTAACATTGACAAAACAAAACACACAATAGGAAACGTAGTTGCTGAAACAATTTCCAGTGACGAACAGATAATTGACAATAAGGTTTCACTTGTGAATGGGTGTTTGTGGGAACAACAGTTTATGGAGCATCTATTTACGAACTGTGCTGTAGGATAGTTAGTTAGATACCTATTAAAAAAAAGCAAAATAAAAATCAAAATCAAAGCATTTATTTCAAGTAGGCCAGTTACAGGCACTTTTGAATTGTCGAAACAAAGACAACAGTGAAATATAGCTACAGTCCCAGTCACAAGGCATAAAAACTGTGAAAGTACTGTAGTTGCCCATTCCCTAACGTAGATCTCTATGGAGAAGAACGCGCAAGAAACGAGCATTATAACTCACCATTTAAATTAAATAGACAGGCAATAATACTAAAAGTCGTCGACATGCGATGTACATAGATCGACCCCTTACAGATTTTGGTCAACGACAAACTCAAGTAGGTAACACAAAAAACGTAATTCTCAACATTAAACTTTTTGTTGTCAGGTGTTAGAGGACTTCGGCTACATCTACGACAGCTCGGTGGGCGTGCCGCCGCTGGCCATCCCCGTGTGGCCCTACACCCTGGACTACAAGATCGCGCACGAGTGCAAGTCGGGCACTTGTCCCACCAAGTCGTTCCCAGGTGGGTCGCCGTAACTTAGCTACGAGATAAACTAGCTAAGAACTAGAAAAGATTTGTTAGGAAGCGCTGCGGGACCGGAAATTATAGACAAATGATGCCCTTTGTGTGGGTAGTTGATCTAGCTAGATTCTATGCTACAGTTCTTTGGCTTTGGATTCTACAGAAAGAAATCAGAGCTATTGTTAATTTTAGTTATGTGAACTTCGAAATCTAGTTTGCATCTCATAGCCCTGTTCCGGATTTCAAGTGTGTTAAAACCTCGCATATTCAGTTGCATTCTTTCCGCATAGATTTTTGCGTGAAAACCAATAGTGAGGAGCGCGTTCCCAAGTTTCCGTATCGCGTGCGGTATGGCGTTAGATAGTACGAGGTGCTCACACATTTCCTACACAAACGCCAAGTGGCGAGCTTCACGCGGTCGGAACAACGCAATCACCGACTTTAATTAGAACTAACCGAAACTATGCCATTCGTACTTTTTCGGTGAAAAACAAATTCAAGCGTAAAAAAATAATCCAAAGTGTTTTTTTTTTCCTGCATACAGTGTACCAATATCTACATAAGGTGAGAGTACACACAGTTTGTTTGCGCTTGCCTCTGTCATCATTTTTTTGAGCTGATTTATTAAATGATTCGTCAGAGAAAACACAACAGCCCATATTTGATTTTGAAGCATTTGTATAATATAAATAAAGAGGTTATTTGTGTACAGGCCTGTGGGAGGTGCCGTTCAACGCGCACTACGTGGAGACGTATGAGGGCGGACACTGCCCCTATCTCGATCAGTGTGTGCTACATAATCACGATTCCGATGAGGTAAGTACACAGTGCTATGTTTATGTTTCGGTGAAAATAGGTCTATCTTTTATTTATTTATTCTTAGGAAAACTTACATAGACACTTTTATCAAGTTTTCACAAATAAGACTTTTGCAAGTTTTTATAGTACATGCTAGGTTGTTTGTATTGACGAAACCATAGATTTAAGAATTAATTTATGAAAGATTACGTCCCGACTGTCAGTTGTAGATCTTTGATAGTCGTTAAGTAGTCAGTAGCCCGAAAATCTGACAACTAGTCTTACCAATCGGTATCGTATAACCCAGTGCTAACTGGTTTGTGGAGGTCAGATAGGCAGTCACTCCATGTAAAATACTGGTATTCAGCTGCATCCGGTTAGACTGGAAGCCGACCCCAACATAGTTGAGAAATGGATAGGCAGATGATGACGTTGGTTCGTGTCTCGTCACCTATTTCAAATCGGACGATTTTGTTGTCTTTCGAGTTATGTAAACTCGGACAGTATTAAAAATTATAATATTTTATTGATTGGAATATTAAATTGACTCGCACTTGACCAGTCTGTTTGTTTATTTACGTAACAGCCGCATTCGATCATTTATTATATAATAGTAACTTTTTATGGTAAATACGATGATATAAGCCCTATGAACATTTGCATAATTATGTAAAACTTTTCGAATACACAATTATTAGTTTGCATTTGCGTGCATTTCCATTTTTATAGCTAATTTAATTTGCATTTCATATGCACGCATGTTTCTATTGATCCACGTAGTAATTTTTGGTTAATTCCTAATTGTCACGACTAAATTGCTGGCTACGTTTTTAACTGTGAAAACTATTTGACTGCCTCTTTGGTCTGGGTTCGATTCCCAGATCGGGCAAAGTGTTATTGGGTTTTTCCATCAGGAATTGCCACGGAGTCTGGATTTGTGAGAGCAGCGGTGGCCCAGTGGTGGCGACCCCGACTTACTAGCAGTAAGTCGTGGTTTCGAACCCAGGCAGGCGCATTACTTTGTGTAAGTTATTTCATCACCACTGCTCTCAAAACGGTAAAGGAAAACATCGTGAGGAAACCGGTATGTCCTTCCTTCTCATAGAGAAGAGGCCTGCGTCCCAGCAGTGGGAACATTAATAGGCTGATTATGCTATACTTATGCTGGATTTGTGCCCGGTTGACGGCAACAGGCTCGCGACCTTTTACATGGGACCTGAACCATAACTGGCGAAATGTGGGTGTACTATTAGGTACACCTCTGCCTAACCCTTCAGGATTACAGGCCCGATGTTATGATGTTTAAATTATTTGGTTGAAATAGTGGTTTTCATATGGCATAGCATGAAAATAACTAAGTTATAGCCAGGATATAAAGCACAGGGTATTTTTGCAAAGTGAGATTTACCCGTCCCTGAACCACACAGGGATTAATAGGCGAGGGAGAAACGCTCCGTGAGCCTCATGCATGGTGCAATATTTCCTCGTGTCCTCATGAGGTAGCAATTGTGTTCCAACTATGTTGGGAGCACATCTGACTTCCAAATTAAGTCGTGAGCTCAGACATTTTCTTTCTTAGATCTTTATTTTGTTTATAATTATTCAGCAAGAAAATGAAGACAGACGTTAGTTTAAAAAGCAGAATTAATTCGTCTGTACTTTGCAGGCAGATTAGTTGGTTTGTCCTCGGGCTTGCCGATATCCTTTTAAACAGATCTAAAACAGACTCCTGTTTGCTTTCAAACCGTATTAAATATGCTCTTTGATATGTACGTACAAAGCTGGAGCTTTGATATTCTAAATATTGAACAAAAAATACATGAAAATGTGTTGTTCTCATAGTCTGAAATGTACTCGTTTTGTGCTACCTTTATGCATATGGCTATTATATCCTAAATCGTTAAATGAAAACCATATCATCATCTGCTTGACCTTTTCCCAACTATGTTGGGGTCCAAGGCTTCCAGTCTAATCGGATGCAGCTGAATACCAGTATTTTACATGGAGCGACTGCCTATCTGACGTCCACAACCCAGTTAGTACTGGGTAATATGAATCCCCTTTGTAAGACTGGTTGTCAGACTTTTTTGAGCCACTGGCTACCTAACGACTGTCAAAAAATGACACCCGGGACCAACGGCTTAACGTGCTTTCCGAGGCAAGGAGGAAACTCGGTATTTATTGGGTGGTCACCCATCCACAGAGCAACCTAGGCAAGCACGGCTTAACCTAAAGATTGACCCGAGCGGCTGTTATTATTTAGCTACGAGCTCCTTTGAATGAAAACTATATGATAACTAGCATTTTCTATCAATAACTTCCTCAGATCAGTGGTAGAAAAAAAAAAAAAACAAATGAAAATGGCCGTTAAATAATGTTGGTACAGGTATATAAGCAAATGTTTGTAGTAGCGCATAGTTGAATCGAGAAGTGGAACGGAAGGCGACCGAGAACAATTTCATATGCTCACGTACGCGGTCGAGTGGCCTGTTATTTTATCTCGCTTTAATTTCATAACTAAACCTGGCTAAACACGTATAAAAAAGTTTCTAATACGCTATTTGTAGACCAGTGTTAGTATCAGTTAGTATTAGTTATTATCTAGTTACCCCGTTCGTGAATAGGGCCGACCGGTCCGGCAATATGTTTTATGTAGATGACCGTATCACGGCTCTCATATCTTTTTTAACTCTCTAGATAAAAGGAAACGCGTTGGTTTAATATGTATGATGGTCACACACATACATAATTTATTATATCGTGTTGTTCTAGTTTCATAACTCATCAACGAGGTTCTCGTTTTATGCGGTTTTCTTTGATTAAAACACTTCTTTGAACGAAATTGTGGAGACACGAAGTCAACACTTTGCATGAAATATGAAAATAAATATTGGCATTGAACCACAGCAACTTGTTGATTAAACAGGGTTGTTTGGTTTCGTTTTTGTTTGTTCAAAATGGTTATAGCTTCGTTTGTAAAAAAACTGTGGTGTTATTTGAAGCACTTGCTGTTTCGCTTACCAATTTTCCAGTCTGTGTTAATTTAACACAGAGCGTTTGAATTTGGAATAGCAATTAATGGTTTCATTTTGTACTAAAAAATAAAACTACACAGAATGATGAATGATTGTGTTCCTTTTTCGAAACTATGGGAGCATCTCTTTACCCTACCAGTACCTTTTTTTGTGTACCTTTTTCTAAGTTGATCGTCACTTTTTCTTACATCGTCAGTAATAACAAGCCACATTGCAGGTGCTGGAATGGCTGCAGGAAGACTTCAATCGGTACTACGAGCAGAACCGCGCGCCCTACATGATGCCTTTCCACACCAACTGGTTCCAGATCAAGGCACTGGAGCAAGGACTCCACAAGTTCCTGAGATGGGCCGCCGACCTGTGAGTACTTAATTTTTAAAACCTACAGCCACGCACACCGTCACGCAAATATGGTAAAATATGAAAAAGGTAGGGGCATATTTTTTTCTGTATTTGCGTGTACTTACTAAAATGGAGTTACGTGATTGACTAAAATAAGCACATCTGGAACAGAGAAAATTATTAAAACCCCTGCTCAGCGTTGCACAGGGTCAAATGTATCAAATACTAGTTTTTGACCGCGGCTTCGCTCGAGTTATGGGGGGAAATTCTCCCACGCGGGGACGTTATTGCCTATGACACTCGGGGATATTGTAGCTTCCAATTAGTGTAATAATTTTCGGCATCGGACAATAGTTCCGAAGATTACCTTCTACATCCAACCATCTTAATAATTTTAGTATACATACTTTTTTACTTGGAATAGTTCACTGCTGATAGTAAAAATCCAATCTATCCGGAATCAAGTCTTTTGAAAGGTCATTTTACATAAGACTTAATTTTAAATGACGTATTTATCCTGCTGTATACGTATTTATTTTACTTTCATGTTATTGAGTATTCGAAGCCAAGGCAGACGTGTAATATTTCGGATAGCTTTAGACTTGAATAATTGGTTTGAAACGAAACGAAGATGGAGCGAGTTGCTGGCAAGAAATATGTGTTGGAATTTTAAGCGAGGAACACTCAGACATTTTTTAAATTAGTATAAGCAGCAGAGTCTGTTCTTAAATATCTTTTGTTGATAAGCATTAGAAGACAACTATTAGAGAGTCATACTGAAATTCTTTAGTTGCTGACTCAGCTCAAGTCCAGGTCGACACACTCTTAATTTGCCCCATTGACCAGCTAAGTTTGTTTACAAATTGACATAAACGCCCATTATTAGAGATTTTCAAAAGAAAACGTGTGTCAAATTTGAGGATCAGCCAATTGTGGCAATAGAATACAATAGAATTGAAAAATACAATATGGTGGGCGTTTTGAACCGTTGTCGTGACAACTGAGTCTATCTCAGCTGAGCAATTGACTTAAGACGGGTCTCCAAGATCCGTGTGGTTTGCTAGAGTTGAAACTGACGAATGTTTATATATGAAATAATAGTAGGTAGCCTTTTGCCTTTTTATTCTGAATTTATAGAGTTTATTTTACAAGTCATCGTTGTATTCTTGGGCAAGAAAAAAAAAACACATTTGATTTGCCAAAAAAATTGCTCAAAGCAATTTTCGTACCCGATAGTACTTTCCTGGTTTTGCAAATAAAATACTGCTATTTCAAATGCCGGTTTTTATTTTGGTGGTTTGAATATCAAACGTTGATTTTTTATTCCTTTTTGCAGAGAGCATGTAATAAAAGTAGTTTTATTCGTTCCCGGGAACAATAAACATACAACGTATGAACTGTTTAATTTTGTACTCAAGTAAGAAGTAGTAATGTATGGGTATGCCTTACACAACTTTAGCATAAGCATAGCATAATCAGCCTATAATGTTCCCACTGCTGGGACACAGGCCTCCTCTCTATGAGAGGGAATGGGCCATAATTCACCACGTGGGCTCAGTGCGGGTTGGTAGATGTCACATGTCGTCGAATTTTTGGTTCTAAGACATGCCGGTTTCCTCACGATGTTTTCCTTCACCGTTTTGAGAGCAGTGGTGATGAAATAAATTACACAAAGTAATGCGCCTGCCTGGGTTCGAACCAACGACTTACTGCTCGTAAGTCGGGGCCGCCACCAATGAATATTCCTTAAAAATTTAATAGAACTTTGTAACTTTGTATACCACAATTTATTGTAATTGAATTAGAACATTTTTCTTTCGTATATACAGTGTGTTTGGCTACCGGTTACCGATACTTTGAGGGCATATTAAATACTCATTTCTATCGACAAAAACATGTTTATAAATAGTCCTAACCCCGTAAGTAGCAGCCATCTTGTTTTTTTATAATTAATTATAAAAAAAGATGTACGTAAGATCATTTGCACGTCTCTAGATCTCTTAGATTCAAAGGTATTAGCATTTCATTGAACATACCCCAGATCAAGCTATTAAAGAAACAAGATGGCTGCCATTCGCGGTGTGTGGGGTTAGGAGCATTTATAAACGTGTATTTGATAGAAATGAGTATATAATATGACCTTAAAGTATCGATTACCGGTAGCCAAACACACTGTGTACTTAAACAAAAAAGTTTTTAATTTAAACCGACAAAGCAAACGATATTGTAGAGAATATTATGAATACATAGCTATACGGTTTCATGTTCTTACTGACTTATACTTATAGGTAATGCCAATAGAACAAAATCACGTGAGCGAAGCCACGGGCATAATTTGTACCTAATACAAGTATGAGCAAAGGCTTTACATTTTCATTACTTCATATTCAACACTACAATAATAAACATTACTGATAATTACAATGAAATTAAAGATGAATTAAAAAGTAACAGTATAATCGTTTACCACGTAAATAAAACCCTTATTTAAGTCTTTAGGTACTATAATATGTATTTAGCGTACACAAACAGTCCAACTGTAAATAAATGAATTTGAGGGTTAATTTTGTGTTAAATAAATACACAATTTAAATACAAAAAAAATATACAATTTCAAAACGAAAACAGATAAAATATTTACTTGCTGTTTTTTACGCTCTAATTAATCTCACATGTTATATGACTAACGGATACCTTTAATAAAAAATATGGTCGTATAAAGGAACCTACAGAATTTTTCTCTTTACCTTTAATAAAAAAATATGTGCGTATGAAGGAACCTACAGGATTTTTCTCTTTACCTTTAATAAAAAAATATGTGCATATGAAGGAACCTACAGGATTTTCCTCTGTACCTTGAATAAAAAATATGTAAGTATAAAGGAACCTACAGGATTTTTCTCTCTACCTTTAATTAAAAATATGTACGTATAAAGGAACCTACAGGATTTTTCTATACCTTTAATAAAAAATATGCACGTATAAAGGAACCTACAGGATTTTTCTCTCTACCTTTAATAAAATATATGCACGTATAAAGGAACCTACAGGATTTTTCTCTCTACCTTTAATAAAAAATATGTAAATATAAAGGAACCTACAGGATTTTTCTCTCTACCTTTAATAAAAATATGGACGTATAAAGGAACCTACAGGATTTTTCTCTCTACCTTTAATAAAAAATATGTAAGTATAAAGGAACCTACAGGATTTTTCTCTCTCGTACTTTTATAAAGCAAAAACATCCAGAACTTAAAGATTTAATAAGCTAATTATGTTCTTCAATTCCTCATCTCTTCGTGTTACGTATTTAAAGTCTCAATTATAAGTGCCTGCCTTGTTAAATATTGTTAAACGTGATATTACTTGATAATTGGATAGCAACGAGAATGTTCGTTCATATCAGTGCTTAATGCCGCTGCTAGATTTTCATGTAATTATCATCTATTGGATTCCTTATTCATAAATAATACATACATCTATCTAAAAACCACTATAAGAGAATTTTATCAATGAAACTCAACACGACCAGCAATTGCGTTCAAAAACGGTCAGTGTCAATACTCCACTAAAATGATGATACTGGCTTTTGAACTCAGTTCAGGTAGCCTACCATGACGTCTTAAAGCAGGAGCAATTCCAGTGTGGGAAAGAGACAGAGCTATTCAGGTCGTCCAGCGCCATCTCTTTTCCACACTGGAATTGCTCCTGCGACAACATAGTAATCCCCCTGTTTGTCATTGGGAGAGTCGCCCTTAATAATAGAAACATATATCTGCATAATCAGGTTGCATTTTTGTCAGAAAACACTCGTTAGGAGAATCCCTGTGCGCAGTCGCATCGCATCTCAAAATAATTTAACCAACAATTTCTTTTCACTACCACAGGGATGACGTATATTTCGTGACAGTCACCCAAGCTCTGACCTGGATAACGGACCCGAAGTCAGCCAAGTCTCTAAGCAACTATGAAGCGTGGAGGTGTGACCGCAAGGACTTGCCACCAGCGCCGTGCAATCTGCCCAACAAGTGTGCACTGTCCTTCAAGCCTGACGGTATGAACTTCACCGACACGAGGTATATGGAGACCTGCACCGATTGCCCTAACCAGTAAGTGATTTTTCTCATAAATATTACTTACGATATAGGTACATTGGAAGCATTACTAATGTGCCGTTGAGGCGATATTTGGAGTCCTATGTCCAGTAGTCAAGCTCTTGAAGGTGATGATTATGTTGATGAAATTAAGTGTGACGAAGAAAAGCAACAACTAAGAATAAGCAAGGATAGTGAAAAATCTGGTGTTATGGAAAGCAAGATGGTGCCCATAGTAGTGAATCAGGCTATTAATGGAAGAACCTCATGGTGGAAGTTCTAGGTTAAGGTTCCAATTCTATTTCTAGGTGCTCTGGTGTCGAACATATTACTTGGGATCATAATTATCGCTGTTTTAAATTTTCCTCTCAAAGCAGAAATATAGTTGCAACAGTTTGAGATCTAAATTAAAGAAAAACTTTAAGCGAGAAAATCCTATGACGCATTTTCAGCGACAGCAAAAACAATAAAGTTATGTTGTTACCACGTTCATTTTACGGCGCACCACGTTAAGATGATCTTGCTTACTTTGTTACGGGAGTTTTAAATTTTAAAAGTTTTTTAACACGGTGTCAGGGTTCCGTCTATCGCGAGTTGACTCAGCTTTCACAAGCGAAGGGGAGGATGTGATTTTGTAACATCGTTGTGTTGAATAATTTTGGTAGGTTTACGTGAGCTGGGATGCATCAAGAATAATGTGGTTTGAAAAGCTTCGTTTAGTTTTAAAGAGGAGTGTTTTACTATGGAATATTGTGTAATACGATGAGGAGCTAGTGGCTAAATATTAACAGCTGCTCGGATCGATCTTTAGGTTAAGCCGTGCTTGCCTAGGTTGGTCTGTGGATGGGTGACCACCCATTACATACCGAGTTTCCTCCGTGCCTCGGAAAGAACGTTAAGCCGTTGGTTCCGGGTGTCATTTGTAGATCTTTGACAGTCGTTAGGTAGTCAGTGGCCCAACAAGTCTGGCAACCAGTCTTATTAAGGGGTATCGTATTACCCAGTACTAACTGGGTTGTGGAGGTCAGATAGGCAGTCGTTCCATGTAAAATACTAGTATTCAACTGCATCCGGTTAGACTGGAAGCCGACCCCAACATAGTTGGGAAAAGGCTACGCAAATGATGATGATTGTGTGATACGATACAAATAAGACGGGGAGAAGTGAATGTATTTGCGTGACTAGATTGACATCCATTGGGTGTATGGCAGTCTGTTCTACAAACGATGGGGCACTTAATATTGTGTCCTACTGTTTGTTCATTACAGGAACTAATAGACACTACTGAAGGCGCCAAACTAGTGGCTCAGTTCTGGGTCGACACACTTTAGATTGCCATCGACACGCTAAGAAGGAGAAGAAGATCTGAAATCAAACACTTGGCTCGCACTATTAGAGTTCTCCGCGAGTTAAGAACATATAGAAAAACTTGACGACAACTGTCGGGCAGTAGCCCACTGGAGTGTCCAGTCTGGACACATGACCCGTCTGGTTGGAGGATCCTCCCTTTTCAACGGGGAATAAGGAACTTTACACCCTGTTTCTCACACCCCTAAAGAAGAATCAAGCAGATATTAAATAAAGGAGAATACTCTGTAAACACTTCTGTTAATTTCAGGTACCCATGGCTAGGCGACTCCGGCGGGACAGGAATCCCCGGCAAAGACAACTATATCCCCGACAATCTCAGGAGGAAGTAGAGCGTATACGAATAGTCCTTTATTACTATTGTATGTGATCTGTTCAGTTCAGTCGACTTTCATCACGGTAACATGTTGTCTGAAGTCACTATTTAGTCACTATTTTCTTCTCCATAGAGATCTACGCCTTGGAATGGGCAACTACAGTACTTTCACAAGTTATTATGCCTTGTGACTGTAGCTTCGCTTTCTTTGTTTTTCTGACATTCAAAAGTGCCTGTAATGGTCTCATTAAAATAAATGCTTTGAGTTTGAGTTAGATATTGAATTCTCCAGTTATTAGGTAACAACATTTGAATGTTTCCTAGAAACGATTTAGAAGTAAATCCATCTAAATTGCAATAGAAGATTTTAAACTCGATGAGGTCATTTCGTAGAAATAATATGAGTATCCGTCTGAGTGAGTTTTAAGTCAGTTTATTACTATACTTGTTACTTGGAATAACTTTTAATAAGTCCAGTATTAAACCTTTGAACGTAGAAGTCAAATCTTCAGCATTGAAGTGCAATAGTTTGGTACCGAAGTAGTCTTTGAAATATATTACCCAACAACAAGAAATAGTTTCAATGTGGCTTTAGAAATCCAACGAAAGTTTCGTACCCTGTCCTGAATAGATTATATACAAACATTTGTATATATTTCGTTTTGTAAGTAATTAAGGCATAGTGACTAGTCGTCGCAATTTATTATTTTAAAATAATTGTTTTTTGAGACTTTCTAGTACTTTGTGACGAGAAGAGACAACTCGAAGAATTTATTTAATGATTTATAAGATATAAAATTTCGTGTAATTATTTTTGAATTGTTGCCATGTTTGAACCAAAATACTCCTAATAACAATGACAATACCGAGAACGAATGAGTTGAAGTCTGTATAAGGATGGCTGAAAAAATTAAATTCAGAAAATTATGTTTAGAAGATGAAACTAAATTAGGAGCGTAAGTTTTTATATCAACATGTTGATCAAATTCGAAGTTTTCAGCCAGTGTTTTGAACTTTAATTCTCGATGTTGTTAAACAAATACCTCGACATACTCCTAGCTTGGTAATACATATAAATATATATTTCTGAACAACTTTGGTGCTTTGTACTAAATGATAAGTGGATTAACTGTTTTCATTGTTAATGAATAAATATAAATATTTTTGAAAAGTCTGTTTATTTATTACCTAACAGCCGTAGGTTATACGTGGTGGGACTCCAATTAAAAAATGTAAGAACAATCTATTCATATATAAATTATTAAACTTATTAATGGGAATGGGCTAAAGAAAAGTGCTTAAGGTGGAAGCGCCAGGGTAGCCTGCGAAATTCAAATTTTCTTAGTTTTTAGGGTTCCGTGACCGAATGCAAAAAAAACGGAACCCTTATAGATTCGTCATGTCTGTCTGTCCGTCTGTATGTCACAGCGTCTTTATTCCGATACTATTAGGACTACACAGTTGATACTTGGTAGGTAAATGTATTCTGTGAACGGCTTTATGATTTTTATACAAAAAAAAAAACATCAAACCTACACGGGCGGGGTGCCTATAGATAGATCTTTGAAAATGACATCGAAGTTTCTAAAACAATTTTTTCTTAAAGTCAATTGTTTGAAAGATCGACACTTCCAAAGTGGAAAAATGTATGTGTCTAATTTCTAAAGTAAGAGGAGGAAAAAAACTTTCAACGAAAATTGGTTTGATTAAGATTTAATGTTTAGTTTTTGAGATATGAAACTTTTTCGACAAACTGCAGCAGTAACTTTGTTTTTTAAAAACAAACAACACAACACTGAACTGTACTGTTGAATGTAATACAATAAAACATATGAATGAGCCTTCAAAATATTTTTATTATATTGTTTGGTGCTACGAAACCCTGTGTGCGTGTGAGTACGACTCGCACTTGGTCGGTTTTTTTTGCAATTTGCAGGTCAGTGTCAGGTTGTATGTTGATTAAAATATGTTTCACGGCCGTAATGAATATGGCTTTACAAACTTATAATCATTGATCAATACAACCCTCCAGGTTCATTTAATCCCACTGTTTCATGAAAAAGTCATTCAATGGGATTAAAATTTAATAATTTAATTTAATGAAACGGCAAAAATAAAATTTTAATTTCACGGGTGACCCTGGCTATTTCACCTTAATTGTAACGATGCGATATTAGAAACAGAAGTAATGGTAACTTACACATAGGTACCCACAATCTCACGGCAGCATGCGACGGTGACCTAAAGCTAGTTCCACACAAAACGTACGTGTGCAGTGCAAGTATGAAATAATATACAAGATGCCACAACTAATTCAATGCGTTTGAACGTCAGTAGCAGATAGCGGACGTCAGCGCAATGTTGCGCGCCTGTGTAAATACGTAGAGCGATGCTGCAGCGCTGCAAACGTGTTGCGTTTAATGTGGCCAAGACTTAAATGTAAACGAGACCGCAAGGTAAGTGTAACCACACCATATTCACTACTGATGTCTTTGTAAGCAGTTAGGGTGTACTAGAGATGGTAGACTATGCTAATGAAATGTAGTCATTAAGTGCTTGCGTTTTCCTTGCAATTATGCTTTTAGTGCTTGTGAGATTGTCTGAAAGATCAATAGAATTAATATTTAGATTAAGCAGAACCAATAAACAACAATTAATTAAACACACAGTAAAAACATATTTAAAGTCCAACCAAATACAAGAAAGAAATAACGGCAAAAATCCCAAATATTGTAACAGGCCGCAAACTTGTCAGTATTAAGAAATTCACCTGACACCGACACGCGGCTTAAAAAACAATTCATGTGTGTTCTAAACAGCTTCGTGGTCTATACATTACCTAATAAAAGTCTCGAAAAAGACTATTGTTTACATATTTTATAACGACGGCTGGCATTTCGCGTCTCCGACCCGCCGGCAGATTTAATTTGAGATTGCGCTGCGAATGGCTGCTCGGAAACTTTCTCCATATTCACATGCATTAGCTCCTATTACAGCGAGTTTTTGTTATACATGTTCTGAATGGATCCCACCCCATCTTCGATGTCTTTCTCTGAATCAATATTCTTAGTTACCAGTGATAAGGGTGGCGGAACTTTGTGAACGGAGGCTGTAAAATGTAATTTGTTAAGTTGAGATATAGACGTATCTTATGTCATTCACACGTAATTTGAGGACGTGTTTTGGGATTTAGTCGGCAGTAAATGTTCAAGTTCCGCATTGTTTTAGGTTATTTTATTAGGTAGTCGGCACTTGGATACAATTTCGAGAGGATCAAAGACAAGGGCTGTAGCCAAGAGGTGGTCAAGTGTGGGCCAGCGACCCATAGTGTTTGAAAAGAATCCAAAGTTTTTGTTATATTTCTCCTGTATGTATTTGATTTGAATAAAATCTACTGAGAAACACACATCTCTAATCACTTCATAAAGTAAATTGACCTATAAAGAATAAAGAAACCCTGGCTGGAAATAGCAAACTAAAAAGAACGAATTAAAAAGAAGAAAATAAATAAATCATGTTCTTAGATCACGCAGTATTTGTCTTTGTTGTCGCGCAGGCGGCTATTAAAAACGACTTTGGTCAAGAAGAAGGAAATATAAAATCAGTTGTAATCAAATCAATTAAATATTCACTTCCCAGCATTACTTATATACTATTACAAAACGACGGAGATGGGCACTCGAGCAAAACCGATTCTCTCTCGTTTTAGCATGAATAAAATGCCTACCTCTGCACGCAAGTTCCTAATGTTAAATTATTAATGCCATTGTTACCCGTTGCTATTGTAACCCGTAGACCATAAATGTGCAAAAATAACAGCATCTTGGCACGTACAGAAAATAAACACTTTTCCTCAATACGTGGATACAAATCACGGCACATATGAACATAAATAGTAACAGCAGAGGGTAATGTAGAAAGGTGGTAATAAGATCCAGCGACATTGTCGCCGAGTGGCGAACATTACAAATCCCCTCAGGCATGCAAGGGAGCTTCATAAAATATAATAAGACCACGCGAGCCCCCGCTGGAAACAGGTCAGCCGCCTCAACGATACGAAATAGCCTGAAACACCCATTCCTACAAGGTATGTTTTTATTTGTGACCGCAAATAAATTAGATTTACTATGTGTGTACGCACATCTGTAGGCTTTTCGCGATTTTCACAAAAATGGTTTATATGTTAATAATGTAATGACGCAAGAACTTTATGAACAGAAAATCTCGTTGATTTATCGTGAATATCTGCCGTGCCTAGCTAATATAATTTTATGACGACGACGGCTGGTTATGTGTGTACGAGAATGGATATGAGCGAAATCCATTTCATGCGAAAATTATCCAAGGATTCATCTGTCGACTATGAAGTCGACCGTGAAACTTTCCCAAATATGTAAATGGAAACATTGGTAACAGAGAAGACAGAGTTTACGATATGGGACAAGCTAAGCCAAGTCATACAATTCCGAATAAATACTTTTCTGATTACAATCTCGCCACGAATAATCACATCAGGCTTTATTAAGTCGACCACAACAACAAGTTAATCGGAATCGATCCGTATAAGTCTTCTCATTATTTTCCCTTATCAATGTACGTACGCAGATAAAAGCTCCAAGTTATTCTCTTGGACGACATTTTTATGTCGTAAGAATAGGGAAATAACGAACTCATAAATGGGAGTCGGACGATAAACAAGCCATAGCCTCTGAGATAAGAGTCTGTTCTCTCTACGAAGTAATGTGACTGCGAAAACGCGGATAATAACTATACTACCTGCTTTACATACGAAAAGCATACGAGTGCCGAGGGTCCTCTGAGCGTTCGATACATGACGTCATAAATTACTTAGATTAGCTTCTTATTTGGTCTCCAGTTGATTTTATTATGCCGGTGTTTATACAACTGAGTATTGTGGCTGTTTTCTTTAGCGAATATTTCTGGCGTTAAACATTTTTTTATTGTAAACGAGATGATATTACTTTCCATAAAGGAGAAACGTAAGTAGGGAATGGGTTCCAGTTTGTGGAAGATGGACGAGTAACCTGTGAGTTGAACGAATGTTGTTTATAGCCTCAAGCGGTTCAGCAAGACATGGGTTTCTACTCATCCTGTAAAGGATAAAACTGTGGCACCCACCCACACATACACACACGCATATAATCTACAGTCTACAAACATTCGAAGAGTCCTTCATGTTGAGTTAACTAACATCAATTTTACATTGTTGACAGTATAACTAAAGTAACTATTGTGTAGAAGTAACCCCAACATCTGGACACGAATAGCACAAGTTTCAAGTGAGCACGGATCCAAAGACGTCAAGAGTTGAATTTCAAAGGAGCTCGCATTTCCTTCGTGAAACTAACAGAAACATCATTGTAGTGAAGAAATGTAAAGGAATACTAACATTTTACGTTGAAATCTTTAAAAAATGTATGAGTACAAACATGGTTATAGTGAGGTTTAGAAATAGGTCGGCTGTCAGAGACGTCTGACCCGCAGGTGACATTCAGGTAGTAGGGTGTATAGTGGGCGGACATGTACCGGATTCACCTTGACAACATCGCAGTTCAAACGGCCTCATTATAGTATTATTTTCAGGAGAAACCGTGTACATAGGTCCAGAGGAGTGAAGACTGCGAATTTGTACGAAAAATATAAACTTTCCTGAACATATCAAGTGTCCCGTTAAACAAGAAGGAAAAAGAAGCCTCAATTGTGTGTTCGCGCACAAACCTACAAGAAAAATATTGTCTAAATTAAACTCACATTTTTACGGCTGCCTTCTAAAATTACTTTTGTATTATACATTTTATCGCAGCTCTATATTTCGGTCAGTGTTTGCCTTAAGTAGCGTCTAGCGTGCATTTTTATTGGATCAGAGACATTTTGTATTCCTAAACAGTTCGCCAGCTTCGGCCTGTCCGGACGAAAGCATTTGGCTGACTTTTGTATTTTCCTCAAGACAAATAACATGTTTCATCTGATAAGGGGCTGTCGTCGGCTCGTCTGTCTACGGAACCAATCGCTTTGTGGACGTTCCTTGTTATTCCATCTTGTTTTTATTGCGCAAGCTTGAGCGTTTGTTTTTTGAAAGCCTATTAACGTCTCTCCTTTTGTAATAAGAAAGGATTCCTAAGTCGTTAGTGTATTTTTGCGAAGAAATACGTGGTTTTATTCTACCACTTACCACTTCATGTGGGAAGGAAGGGAGTCATTAGGCCAAGGTTTTATTAGCCCCGTAGCTATTTTTTTCCCAAGTGGAAAAGCTCACCTAGTCAAAAGATCGGTCAAGGTTAGCAGTGGGACTGAACATGTACACGTTTAGCGCATCTGGACCGAATATTGGCACAGTTATCAAGATTAAATTCAAATTGTCCAGGTATATGCGTGTAAGCACAGAATGAGTGGACGCTGCACGTAATCGCCGCCCGGCTGCGGCTGCATTATGAATTTGTACTCTTTTGTCCGCAGTTTTTAATTCTACCGGTAAAATGTATTGTTCATGGAACAAAAGTCTCTAGTGTCATTGTTGTTGGCCAAAGTTCATTTAAATTCCGTGCTCGTGAGAGGGAACAGTAGCAAATATGAATTCCTTTGCTCCTATTGTCAAACTGCTTTTGCTCGCTTTGGTATAATGCTTTTGAAAGCCACATTGTGTTTTATATACATATAGGAACACAACTTTATTTGAATCTTTGTTAGTTAACAAAGAAACAGAATGTGATGTAACGTTATGAAATTAGCGTGTTTGTGTGAAATAAACTTTAAACTTGAAGGCAAGGGAAGTGCGCTAAACTGCTGTTGTTGACAGCCGACTCCTTTTACCTGGCTTACTTGCATGTACTCGTGAATTATTCAAAACGTTGTACTAATTAAAATTCTGAGTTTGCACAACAGGTAGACGTTTTACAAAAGAGAATCATGAAAATCAGGCCAAAAACCTCAATCTAGTGCTGAAATATTTTTAAAACAATGTTATATGTGTAGCGCAGTAGTAATCGAAGCATTGCAAAGTTTCGATGGCTGGCAAAGAAAAAGGAATGACCGCTGCGCACTGGCTCCGGTCCAGATCCGTCGCTTTTCATCACGTTTTACAGGCGTCGCAACAAGTTATGGGCCTCTTTTTGGAAACTCTCCCCCATCATACTTGAGGAATAGCTTGCAATACGGGATATTATCAATTCGACATTATTTCGTCGTTTTTCATTCCATTACACGGAACACTCCGCGTTTATGTGTCAGCCTTCAACGTTAACGTGTATTTAGATATGAATTCTGACTCATGACGGCAAGAAATGGACCGACTTGACCATTATACGCACGAAAAAGGAAAAAAAAAAAAAAACTTAGTTATAAAAACAATGAAGAAAAATGATAGAACCTTTCGCAGACGCGCAAACAACAACGCTAATTACAATTAAAAACATTTTTATACTTTTTAATGAGACAATTAATTCACACTGTTTCAAAAAATTAACATAATTTCTTTAGAACCCATGTAGCTGTACCGAGCTAGGGAATAATTTGATTCATGTAATTATTACAGTCAATTTTCATCATTTCTTGCTTTAAATGGCTGGTTACGTGGCCAAAGTAATTTCGTCCGGGCCAACAGAAGTTGAAAAAGGAAAATTACACAATTTGCTAATGGCCACGGCACGGATAATAATTTGTTGCGCGGTTTTTATTACTAGAGAAAGATATTAATGTGAATTGAAATTTATATTTACGACTTATGATTGAGTTACAGGGCGGTGAACGAGAAATGTATTGGGTCTTTTTTATGTTCATCGATCAAGAACGCAAAATACTGTCGTTGAGGTCGTTACACAGGTATATGTATAAGCAGGTGGTAGTAAGTATTGAGATGATGTAAATACGAACGGAGAATTCTAACTAGAAACAGCAACTAAGAGCCTTCAGTACCATAGCCAGCCATTATTGTAGGAATACAGTGCGTAAAGCGTGTGAGTGATACCTTAGTGGTGTGAACCTTGAACTGCCGAGCCGAAGGGTAACACTACTATCGTTTGGCAGCTAGATCGCTGGATCGTTTGGCATGATTCAAAAAGCATTACTTCTGGACACGGCGTGTATTGTTAGGAGGTTCCTCTCTCAAGAGCCCTGACCACCGATAGCTCGGACTCTGTTCCCGATGCTGGTGGGCTACTATCTATATATATAATGGTAAACTGACTGACTGACTGACTGGGTGATATATCAACGCACAGCCCAAACCGCTGGTCCTAGAGACATGAAACGTGGAGAGTGTGTTCTTTGTGAAGAGTAAGTATCCACTAAGAAAGGATTTTTGAGAATTCCACCCCTAAAGGGGTAAAATAGGGGTTGGAAGTTTATATGAAAGTTCGTCAGTTTTGAAGTTAGGATCTTCAAATTTTGTGTTTAGGCTGACGATTGAAAATTAGTATACGTGTCTCAGGGTTTTTGAGAATTCTACACCTGAAGGGTTAAAATGGGGGATGAAGGTAAGTAATCGGATATTTTTCGACATCCACGCGGGCGAAGCTGCGGGTAAAAACTAGTTTTTATATTTTTAAATGTTTTTTTATTGGAATATTTAAAAATGTAATCACTATGTATGAAAACGAATAGAAGAAATAATAACATAGTTATAGGTAAGTCTACAAAGCAATTCCATAATAAATGAAAAAGTTTCGCTTAAGTAGTTCAGCAACTGTGGTGAAAGACCTAACACCAAGAGAGAAGACTCCATCGACACTAACACAGTTGCACAAAAAACTTCGCCATACAATGTAGGTTTAAATAAAAACTAGGTAAAGTCCGCGAGAATTCTGCCTCTGTCAACAATGCCCGCTGCAAACAGAGGGAACTTTGGTAAAAATGCAATGTAATTAAACTGGGTGAAATACAAAATACAAGCACTTTTGAAGGAAGTCCGGCCATTGTTGCCTTTCCACACTCTGTGAACTTGAAGGGCGATGCTTGCTGAAATAACGTTTAATGAGAGCGGAGCTAGTACTTGTAGTTTATAAATAAATTATCATGTGCAGAAAATGTACGTGTATCAATTTATTTCAAAAATGCTTTCTAAATGGAAGTATATCCATGTAGGTACATATTGCACATAACTGTAATTTTGCTGAGAGCAAATACTTGTGTATGAGGTTGGGCCTCTAACACAAATATTTGATCAGAGCGAAATTCGAACTCCTTTCTTAGTAAAGCAAGTAAGCAAGTATATTCTTATACTGTATGTTATATTTAAATTCGCTTTGTGTTATCGCTTACTTGCTTTGTGTCTTTTTAATGTATTCTATTTTCCCTTCTCTTCTTCTTCTTCTTCTACACATTGTGTCTACATCTCTTTTTATCTACTCTCCTTTCACAGGTATAATCATCATCATTTCAGCCGAAAGACGTCCACTGCTGGACATAGGCCTCCCCCAAAAGGGGGTTTTGCCATAATCGACACGCTTGGCAGGCGGGTTGGCGATCGCAGTACGGTTGTTATAAATCACAGAGAACGCTGCTGCCCATTCTCTGGTAAGTCCCTTAGTCTCCTCTCAGGTACATTGGAAGAGATTTCTTTACAAATAAGCATCACTTTTGTACCTATTTTTCTGATCCTCTCTTCTTTTCTGTATTTAGTGCGTACATAAACTGTTAAATAAATAAATAAAGAGCCAACCAAACCAGTGAGAAATCCACTGTCTATTATAGGCTAGAAGACTACAAAAATAAAGTAACGTAGGTATTACCGTACCAACATACAGTTTCATGGCTCCCGTAACTACGAGACGTTATTAAAACTATCGGTAGAACCATCCGAGGGAGTTCAATTTTTGCCAGGTCCGTAACGAAAGCGGTTAAGGCGTTTGAGGTCAGTCGAGTTGTATAAACGTCCAATTCGGCGGCAAATTTACAACTTTTTCTCACTTCCCTGTCTCAAGTCGGAGCAGTAAACTGGGAAGCAATCTCGCCCAACTACAGAGTTATTTCGCAGAATATTGCGGAGCGAGACTAATAAAATGACAAATGGCTGGTGTTTGTGCACTACAGATCTGACATGAAGCAAGATGCATGCGGCGACATACTTTCCAAATGTATTTGCCAATAATTTGCATATAATGCGGTCTTAGTATCGATATTGAAATATATTGCGATCGTACGATGTAAGAAATATTGATGTGTCGGGTCCAGGTTCCGGTCGGGTGAGCATAATAGTAGTGTGTTCAGTGTAACCGATACCTTGGCTCGCTGTGCTCAAATTCTTGAGTAGAAGTGCTCTTACCCACAATATCGGCCGGCCTCTCCCAAACGTCTCGATTTCACCTCGGCTGAGGACGTCGATATGTTCTACCTGTGGAACCCTAATCCAATCTGTCCGTGTCTGTATGCACGTTAACGTATGTAGTATACTTGTATGTAGGCTTCATGTTGCCAACTATCGGTTTACAATTTATTTTGGATTTAAATAAGATGTAGTACAAGTAAAACTATAGGCTGACATGTAACATGCACAAGAACCACATCAAAACAGAAAAAAAACTCCAAACAATCGAATTATTCCGACCAGAGAAGCGATTAATAAAGCCAAGTTCAATCACAGTTCGTTCGACCTCCGATTCCGTAAATAATTATGTCCTACGTACATACGTCAGTCACAAAGAAAACGTGCCTAACCAATAAAACGAAACAACGAGGCTATCAGAAACAGACGCAAGCGTCACTGCCGCTCTGACATTGACAAATAAGCCATTCTGAAAAAGATCCCATTTTCCCCAAGACCCCTACTACGTACGACTATTAATAACAATTAAAGAAACGAAAAGAGTGTTGAAATGCAAACTAATGACACGAATATTTCAAGAATGTTCGTTATTAAATTTGTGTCTTTATTAAAAACTGTCGTCGGCTTCAATATAGGTACGGCAGGTTTTTTCACCAATTTATATTTGCGCAAAGAAACGATCAATAATTGCCTCGATCGTTCGTGATTGGAGTTAATGTTACTGAATTTGAATTTCTATTACTGCTAGAACATCAACAAACGACCATCTTGTTCATATTATTCAACCTTGTTAACATATTCATTAACCTTTCTTGGAATAATACCGTTGGTTTCAGGTTTCATATAATCGTTCGAAACGGCTTGCCGTATAAAACCAGCGGTTTTAAAATGTATTATCTGAACGTGTTGAAATGTAATTTCGTTCATATTGATACAATGTGTGAAGTTTATATTTTTATGGAGTGAACGTGAGGCTATGAAAACGGCATTCAAAGAACGAATGTTCGTTAAAATGGCTTAGCAATAAAGATTTTGTGGCCGCTAATGTGTTTAATCTTGTATAGATCCAAAGTTAACGATACGTTCAGGTAGTCAGGGAGACATTAAAATGCTATTTCGAATGAAGCCACATAGCAATAAAGTCTAGATCTAAATCCGTTCAATCGGTCAACAGACCGTTTTTGCGACGCGATAGGCAGGCGGCTTCCGAATTCAAATACAATCTATTTCCTATAACGTGCATCATGTGACGACTTTGTGGAATCGTTAAAGCTCCGGCGATATCAAAGGCGTGCAGCTAATGCAGGCGGTAGTCACCCGGCGGTAATATCGAGTTGCATGTGATTCGTGGAGAGAACTCGATATCTGTTAACGTTTACGCAAATTCCTGTAGTAGGCGCACTGAATACGGAACTGAGCCAAACGGAAGCCGTATTACGAATTTAATCTCGCAGAAATGTGGTATCGTGGAAATTGCTGCAACAAAGCCTCTGTTTACGACAAACGTCTAGAAGCAATAATACCTAGGGGAAAAATTTAGAACAGCTGTATTATAATATTTTCTACATGAGTTTTAAATGAAAATCTTAGAGTTCCGTTGGTAAGGATGTAACCTTATTCGTCTCGATGGTTCGACCGTTGCTCCAATGGCTTCTGTTCTCCGGTTATTCTAGTAGACTTTGTACATTGATTTCGTCTGCAAATAATATTGTTTTCAATTTGTATTGTTCGCGTGGTGAAATATAATAGCCAAGACATCAAACTGACAACAACAACAGATTTTTACGAATCAAAACATAATATGTATACATTTTGATCATGCTCCAATATTACATTCCCAAAATATAATATTGTAAAGGATGAAACATTACTATTTCCAGATGTTTATTGCAAGTTTGAATAAATAGGTATTTCTTACTTGTTACGGTAATATGAGAGCCGCAGTAGAACAGGCACAGAGCAATAGCACGTTGCAGCATGAGAAGTTTTCCAATCTAAGTTCATGGTACATCAGGAATTGCTCGCTTCTTACGTGCCGTTCTCAATGTAATTTTGTGTTTATACCCACCGTTCAGCCATCGGCGTAGCGTTCTTGCACCGCACCGGCGAATAATTTCGGTAATGAATACTGTGTGAAGAAGGCTTTTAACATAAACTCTTTTAGGAACCTCTTAAAAAGGAGCTTTTAGCGTGTTTTTTTTCAGTTTATTTCTGAACCCGAATGGGAGCAGGGATTCTAGTTAGAAGGTGGCTGACTATTCTAACGTAGCGAGATTAAAGGATGGCGTTATTCAGTATGTCAAGTCGGCGAGCGAAATGTTCTGTATAAATAATCCCGTATAAAGCCTTCACACAAAACGGGCGACACAAGTGGGGGGAAGGAGAGATTTATCCTCTTGAATCTAATCTTGCGGATGGCGAAAAGAGCAGTTTCTACAAAAAAAATTGTCTCAGTTGTCGTCTCGGGCGTCTCGCGACTGTATACATTGAGACAATTCCCGCCGTCTGCGCTCAACTCATCTGGCGTCCTGGCGATGATGCCATCTGAGCGCTCTTTAAAAACTCGTACAAACGTGAACTTATTTGTTGGTAGCATCTACACAGCCGCACCAAACTTAAGATAAGAAAATAGCGGTGAATACTCGTTTAACATGGTCTTACACTATTGTATTAATTTAAAAAATCTCGGCGTTTTTTTGTTGGCTTATGTTGTCACGCTGTAAATTCCTCCCCAGTTCTTTCCATGATCTATTTTCTTATAATCTAGAACAGCGATTTAAAATTAAAATACAAGCTTAATTTTAATTGACATAAAAGTCATGAAAGCGGCGTCCATTTTCATACTTTTGATAAATTAATGATCCCTGGACCCTTTTGTACCAACGTCCAATGAAAGCGATTCCGTCCAATTCTCTAGGTAATGAAGGAAGTTTGGATATCAAAAATCCGATTTCCAATTTACCTTTACCAACAAATACCCTAATAGGGCACGATATCAATTTTATTTGATTTTTGCTCCACGAGCGTAGCTCTAAGGTACAGTCAAGAAAGAAAGCTACCAATAAAATGAATATTAAACTTATACTGTCACTTACGGGATATCTTCCGTGATTGTTCATTATTTTGAGCTCCCGATATTTCGACGCTGTTGCAAGCGCCATGATTGCGGGTTGAATATCCCGGGTATATAATATGGGTATCCCGTAAGTGACAGTATAAGTTTAGTTATAAACCTTGAAAGTTTAATAATGCCTGTATTTATAATAATTCGTTGCACGCATCAAAGGTAATGCTTTAATAACATTGTAGCGTTGCTGTGACGGTCCATACCATATGCACTTCATCCAGCTTATCTGTGCAGGCGGGAAAACACAGAACTAAAAACTAAATGTACCAAGTTTGACATATCGATGCAAATTTTGTTGACGCTTAAAGTACTCAAGACTGATTGCAGATACAAAAGAAAAAAAAATGCCGTTAGATTGAACTGCTCACTTAAAATAGTCTTACTGTACCAAGATTTAATCAAGAAGATTAATCACTGTTTTAAGCTTTCACGGTTTACAACTAAACGTATACTGCCACTTACGGGATATCAAAATCGAGAAATATCGGGAGCTCAAAATAATGAACCATCACGGAAGATATTTTATCCCGTAAGTGACAGTATAAGTTTAAGAAGATTAATTTAAAAAAATGTCTGTAAACACATACAACACACGTTAATATTTAACTACAGTTACGTAACCTTTGTTGTTGAATGTACGGTTACTGTTCGACGTAGGTACTCTAGCAGACTTGTTTCCGAGTTAATTTAAGATTAAAAGGAAATAAAGGTGCACAGTGAGTTAACTCGCCCGAGGTGAACCAACTTTGTGATTAAGTGGACCAACCCACTCCAACACTAATTTTGTATGGATGGTCTGAACTCTGGATTAGTTTAACATTTTAAGGAAATATTTAATTTAAAAGTTACTTATTCGACCTGGTTGATTATTGCTGGTAATAATTTTAATTGTGTTTGATGTTGGAGTGTTTTTCGTTTACTTAGTTATTAATCAATGTTTTATGGATAAACTAGAGCCACGAAAATTTCGAATACAAACATGGCTTCAATTAGTTTCATAACGAAAATTGAAAATGCTCATAGTTTATTTTACGTAGGAGATGAATGCCTGGAAAATTAGTCATACTACCTACTTGGTTGCCATTTCTTTGGAAAAATATTGCGTAAATATGCATAAAATGTTTTTCAAAGTAGACCTGTCTTTTACATCTGATAGAACATATTTACTCAGTGCAGGGTTTCATCTTGATAATCATCATCATCATCATCTGCCTAGCCTTTTCCCAACTATGTTGGGGTCGGCTTCCAGTCTAACCGGATGCAGCTGAATATCAGTATTTTACATGGAGCGACTGCCTATCTGACCTCCACAACCCAGTTAGTACTGGGTAATACGATACCCCTTGGTAAGACTGGTTGTCAGACTTTTTGGGCCACTGACTACCTAACGACTGTCAAAGATCTACAAATGACACCCGGGACCAACGGCTTAACGTGCTTTCCGAGGCACGGAGGAATATATAATTAATATATATATTTCATCTTGATAATAAGGTTCCGTATTTCTGCATAAAGCTGTTCCTAGATATACGAGTATACTGTGCGATTTACTAAGAAAAACTTGCCGTAATATATGAAAGGCAAACGAAAGAAGAGCCTGCCTCCTTTCCTGGTAAAGCAAGAAAAACCACCGTCTAACTGAAGATATCAAAGGACTACAAGTCGCGAGTTTCCGAGAATTTTGTTATGTGTATATTTGAAATGGTGAAGGAAAACATATAAGTAGCGATGAAAATTGCGAAAGATACATATTTAGTTTTTTGAATCATTCAATAATTCTATAAAAAACAAAAACAAACTAGTGTTCTTATTTTTTATAGAATTTTATTTTTTGTTATTACTGGGTAGTAGTGGGTACTTAGTATTTTAGTAGTAGGTAGTGACATACTTCACTGCTTACTACTCAAAGAGAAGGAGGCTTGTGTCCCAGCAGTGGGAACATTCTAAGCGGATTATGAAGATGGCTTAGTTGGTGATTAAATAATAGTTTTACATTAAACTGTTGGAAACATAGATTGGGATAAGGGCAAGAGAATGATGATGTTGGAAACATAGATTTCTTTGAAGAAGTATTGTTAGTAGTTAGGATGCACCGTATTTTGGAAAAATCTAAAAGCCATACACCGTGTCGGTTTGATTTGTATTTTAATTCATTTCTACCTATTTAGTATTTTTTGGGCTTTGGAGTGTCACTCCAAAACCATCGAAATTCGGAATCATAAAAACGACAAATCATTCATAAATATTAGAATGAAAGTCGAAGCACTCAATGATCCATCTATGTACTCTTATATCTTTTCGAACGAGTGCCTTCAGTCAACAACGGTTGATACTGAATTAAAATTGATGAGAGAGAAATTTATTCAAGCATCTTGATTTCAGCATAAACCATAAATCATGCGGCTTGTAAATGTTTCGTGTTCTTACAAATTTTGTAATGGCGGATGAGAAAAGTCTTTTTCAAGGAGCTATAAAGCTTTTTGAATTAAATAAATGGTGCATGCAATGGTTGCATATTGTACAGCGCTGGACACTTCTTGAAACTTTGCAATTATCTAGACGTCACTTTGGGTGGAGATTGAACACCTAATGTTTTCCAACGTTACTGCCTAACTTTTTTTGATTGTATAAAATTATAACAATACAATATTATATTTTATGATTTAATTGACGAATATACTTTTTGTAAAGTTTTTATTCTGAAATAATTGAATTTATAAAAGTTTGCAAACAGTACTAAGGATGGGTTCTTGAATGATATTGAAACAGGCAGGAGCGATGTAAGCACTAAAACGTGGCAAAAAAAAAACTATGAGTGCTAAAAAGCCTAGCTTTTCTAAACAATCGATCTCACTTGAGCCGTCAAACATCACAAGTACACAAGTGACTTTGTTTCCCTGTCATTCCCAAATCGGCAAGAAATCATACAACAAATATACGTACATATCAATGTGTCTATTTGTCACATCCATTTTGGTTGAAAGTAGAACCCTTGGGGGACAAAAATAAGTTTTTTGTTTTACGAATTCTATGTGAGTGACGCCCGGGGCGAAAGCTTATTATAGGAACAAGGCCGAGCAACGTGTATTCCATGCTCCGTTTATACTCAGATAAAAGGGCAAACACAATCACAATACCTTAAGTAAGGCGTTAAGCAATTTAATAGTTTCTCGAAACTTGTGAAAGTTAAACGAAGCTTCTCTTTGTGTTTTACCGAGTTAATCTGTTTTAACCTTTAATTCTAGATAAGCATCTCGTGTGTTAACAGTTGGAATGTTTGAGACAGGGCTGCCGATACGTAGTTCTGTAAGTTTGCCCGTTCTTAGGGCGGCGGCGGCGCGCAGAGTCTGCGTCGGGTCGACGTCGAGAGTCAGATTTATTTAGTCACGTAACCCCCGTCCGAACTCGCTTCTTTCGCGTAGTTTCTAATCTGCTATCAAACTAACTTTTTTATTACTTGGTAACTAGTAAACAACGCTGCAGGAGCGTCTGTTTCCCGTAACATGAGTTGGACGTAGGTAAGTCTAACATGAAGAAAATTTAAAGAATGGAAGCTTTCTTTTACTTAAATTAAATTAGTTTTTAAAACCACTTCTGTTCGTACTTAATAACTCAACACGAAAAGTTTCTCAACTACACTCTATCTTCATTATCATATTCATTTCAGCCAAAAGACGTCCTTTGCTGGACATAGGTCTCCCCGAAGTGTCGCCATTATCTATCTATCTGTCTATCTTAAAGAGCACTTTTTCACAAACCTTTTTTATTTATTATTCGATGAAAAATCTATAGGCATCATCTATTCAATAAGTAAAAAGCCTCTTCGATAGATTGTAAATAGCCTCTAATCGCCATTGAAAATCGCGGCTGAAGAAAAAATACATGATTGAAAGTAATAACGTTTTCCATTTTAATCATGATTTTCCTAAGGGGAGCGGTGAAAAATTGTGAAATCGAATCACGATTGCGGACGTGAGAAAGTAATCAAAATTTATTATTCTTCTCTTCAATGTCGTTGACGTTACTTACAAATCGAATATAAGATTCATCTGTGTTTCACTTTTATTATTTCTGCGTACGCAGCTTTGTGCTTTCGTGCGAAACCTCTAAATGAAAATAGCACAGAATTACTCCTCACCACTAATTTTCGCGGCGAAGTGGTGTTCCGTGTTTTCGTAGGAAACGTCAATTGAAACAATTCGGTTTTTCATACATAATGCACAGGCAATTTTCTTGATTTTAGTTTAGTAGCTGGATAGCACTTTACCAAATGCACTAAAACTTTAAAGAAGTGGTACAGTTAGATCTGGTTTGACTTGGAGCGTTGAAACAGATAATTTAAAACAGTCAGATAAAATAATAGTGCCTACACAGTACGTTTCAAAACAATAATTTAAAACAAAAGACATTCGCATAACTGTCATAACACGCAATACTAAGCAGATTATCAACACCTCCAGAACAATAGTCTTACAACAGAGAAAGTTGTGATCAACGTATTGTATACAAACTATTTCGAAAGGTTTGATACGCAATCGGAGTCGGCCCATGAATAAAATTATGTAACTCGTCGAAATATTCAGCATTACCCGTCGCGTTGGTGTAGGGGCTGCTATTGCTCTACAGGGTGTAGTTCCTTTCATTTTAACTTCCACAACGATGTGAAAATATTTCTCGAGGCGTTTATTGCTAGCCAGAGAGTTGCGGTGCGGACTGGAGCCGGGATATAGTTACTCAGTTGAGTTATTATAACTACTCTATGTAACCTTGGCGGGTTTTATTAATGCAGGGTGTGTTTTTACCTGGTTGGCTTTGAGATGGAAGATGGGAATCGGCTTATAGTTAATGTTTTGTTAGTAAGATAGGATTTTTTGGAGATTGTTTATGAAAGGGTAGAAAACCCGTGGGTGTACTAAGTAATAGTAGTTTTTTCTGTTCCCATATAATGTACGAGCTGTTTCGACCTTAGTACTTAAAAGTAATACACTCGCCTGGTGTGCTCGATTATGCTATTAATTATAAAAGACATGATTCCAGAGCATGAGGTCCTGGGTTCGATTCCCGGGTCGGGCAAAGTGTTATTGGAATTTTCACGCCCCTTATTACATAAGACTTAAACAAAACTGCCGAAAAGTGGGTGTAGTATTAGGTACACTGAAAATGCGTGGGAACGCGACCAATAAATTAGGGGTTGAAACAATCGACACCCACAGTTGCGTCCCGCGCGAGAGGCGCCTCAATTTGACTAAACCTTTACAATGACATAATACCTAATAACGAGGCTACCGACATTTCAACAAGCAGGAAATGTCAAGAACATGCAGTCCTCAACGTACCTAATAATTATGTCAGTTTTCCTCATGTAATTACAAATCTTGTAGCTAACAAGTTTTTTATAAACAAGTATTTAAATGTAGATTACCCATTCGTCTTGGCAGTGTTGAATCTATCTTAGTAAGATGAAAACGTTTATTATATTGTGTGTTGTCCTGGTAGCTAGGATTCATGCCGAAGTGAGTATTTCATAGTTATATTGGGTTGCACCAGATTGCACCAGATTGCACCAGATTGCACCAGATTGCACCAGATTGCACTATCCCGTCACCCAGTCACTGAGTCACTCTAACTCGTTGGTCTTGTGATCGATACTTGTATTGTATTGTATTGTAATATACTTGCTTCGCCCTTTCATGCTTCTGAATAAATAATTCAAAAACAAAATAACAAACTTGGCTTTGATTTTAGTGACGATTTTTACCAACTTAACAAATCAAATCATAAATCATTTACGATATTTTTCGCTTTCAGTTCGTCTCACCTTTTCCAATGGAATATGATCAGATCGTAGATGCCTGTCGTATTGAAACCAGTTACACAGACGAAGTGGTAGCCAAAGAAGAGGAAAGCTATTTTTCCGAAAACGGTGGGCTCAGGATATTCAACTATTGCTTCCTAGACAAAACTGGTTTCGTGAGTAGAGATGGGAAGTTAAATGTCGATGATGCTTTAGCTAAATTAACCCCTAGTTTACTTAAGGATTTAGTGGAAAACTGCAATAGTCGTAAAAAGAAGGATCCAGAGAGAGTTTTCGCTAAATGTTTCCACAGGGGTGTATCGACTTACAAGCGTTTATCAGAATTGTGAGTATACTTTTTTTGTTAGCGTTGTCTCGGATTTTTAAAAAGATTTTTAATTTTGGCCCAAAAAGTCTGACAACCAGTCTTACCAAGGGGTATCGTATTACCCAGTACTAACTGGGTTGTGGAGGTCAGATAGGCAGACGCTCCATGTAAAATACTGGTATTCAGCTGCATCCGGTTAGACTGGAAGCCGACCCCAACATAGTTGGGAAAAGGCTAGGCAGATGATGATGTCTCGGATTTTTAAGGCGCTTCTTAAACTCAGAGGTTGCTTTATTGTCATTTGTTGGTTTGTTGATCTCGACGGGTTAGCCTCTACTTAAATATGTGTATATACCTCTTACAGTAATTCCGTCATACGCGGCTTTGCCAAAAACCTCACTCCGATCGTAGATGCCTGTCGTATGGAAACTGGTTACACAGACGAAATGATAGCGGAAGAGGAAAAAGGCGATTTAAAAGAAGACGCAAGGCTCAACAAATTCAATAATTGCTTCCTTGACAAAACCGGTTTCACAGATTATGAGAAGTTTAAAATCGATACAATTTTAAAAAAGATCGCCCAAAACAATGTTACGGAAATTATCGAGGTCTGTCGATCGAAAACTGTTAAAAAGATTATTCCGGATAGCGCCCCTTATTTCTCCGCCTGTCTTCACCTGGGAGTATCGGACTATATTCGGTCTATTAAATTGTAAGTACAGTTTTTTATACTAACTTTTTCACGTTTAGCCTAGTGGCATGACCGCCACGTCATAGTTCTCGACTTCGAACCCAGTAAGACACGCACCCCTGATTTTTCGAATTAATGTGCGTACTGTATAATTCACTTGCTTTGGTGAAAGTAAACATCGAGAGGTAACCAAACCACCATGTCTGAGAGATATTTCTCGACAGCATGTAAAGCCAAATCAGAGGCCCCATGAGCGGCATAGAACTCTGACACCAGATTAGGCACTAACCACACGAAAAACAAAGACGTTTTGGTAAGGCACTCCTAAGCGCCGTGTCGACGGCGCGTTCGTGTTCCACGCGTGCCTCAAAGAGATATCAGCAACCAAGTAGGGGTCCGCATGGGCCGATGCCTGCTAGGGCTGCGGGACTGTTCGAAAGAGATACCGTGGCCCTGGAACACAAAGGGCAAAGAAGGAACATGGATGATGATTTCCCAACCGAAAAAAAAAAAAAGGAACTCCTAAGTAGGCGATATTTTCCTGACATTCTGCAGTGGTATTTCTTTTCCAGCAATATTTTAGATGTTGTCCGACAATACTCGTACGCCCTAAAAGTAATAAGGTACATACTTCTAAACAACTGTATTGCGGTAAAATTATTGTCCTCCACATAATTGTATCAATGTTGGTTTATCGATCTCAAAGGGATCCCTGTACTAATATGTTTATATTTTCCCTTACAGGCGGTCCTTCCCATCCGGTGAAAACAACCTCGTCCGTCAGATTGTAGATGCCTGTAACACAGAAACTGGATTTATAGACGAAGTGCGTGTCTATGTAGGAGGACGCAATTTTACTGAACTGAAAGGCCTCAGGAAATTCAACGATTGTTTCTTAGAAAAAACCGGCTTCATCACCAGTGATGGGAAATTAAATATCGATGGGGCTTTAGCAAATCTCGAGCCTCATTTTGCTAAGCCCATTGTCGAGCACTGTAAGGCAAATATTATTTTAAAGTATATTAAAGAAAGCGTTCATGATTTCTCGACCTGTTATCACCATGGAGTCCAGAATGAAATTAAAAGTAAATTCGGATTCACAAATTATTGGAAAATGGGTGTACCTGGTACTTCTTTTGCAAAAAATGTTTTTACTACTGCATATATTGATGATGATTTTGATCATTTACTAAGCAAACGCGCTGGATTTATTTGAGTGTGCTCTACAACAAGAATCAGAAAGATGTGATCATTTTTAAGGAACAACTGAAAAACTTTCTCTTTAATAAATACTTTTTCTTTCTTTCTCCTTAAGACCAATACCGTAATAGCAAAAAAAACATCAGCTAGCCTATCTTAATCATCTTCCTGCACTTGTCTCATTCTACTTGGGATCAGCACAACACGTTTTCTTCTTACATTCTCCTCTGTTAGACGTCACGACATCATTTACTTCTTTCTCTTTCATATCATACTTTACATAATCCATCCATATTTTCTTTGATCTTGCTCTCCCTCTCCATCCATCAACATTTGCATTCATCACTGTTTTAGTCGCATTTGTTTCATCCCTCCTCATCTCGCGTCCGTACCAAGACAGATGATTCCCTTTCAAGTTCCCTGTTACTGGCACCACTTTCAAACTTCCTCTAATATACTCATACCTTACTTTATCACTCCACGCATTCATCACAACATTCTCATCTCCTTTAAATACAATCGTTTTTCATCCATCTTCTTCACAGCCCAGGATCATGGACTTGTATAGTTTCCCTTTTAACTTGAAGGGCCCGTGGGTCGCAAGTTGTTTCAGTGAGCTGTCGTCATTTCATCCATCCTGAGTCGATGCGTTACGCCTCGGTTTATTTCCCCTTGGACAAGCGATCTTCAACACTTACTCGAATGATGTTGGTCCCATGGAGGATGTTGTTCAGTTTGAAAGTCTGAACCACACCTTAGAGGCTGTATTTAGGCTAGCATAGCATCAATTTAGTTCACCATCAAGGCCGTGTTTGTCACTGCAGTATGGCATCGGCTCATTTAACATTCCCCTGATTAGAGGATCTTCTCTATTTATAAATTGAATTAAGTACTAATAACACTAACATGGCATATAGGCACAATCTGTTACTAACCACTAACATCTTATGGACTGACATAGGTCTGAAAAAAAAAATATAAGTGATTTAGATAAATAACATCACGCTTGTAATCCCCGAAGGGTTGAGCAAAAGTGTACCTAAAAGTGTGATACCCCAGGGACTCCGTGGCTGCTACTGAAAAATTCCTGATGGAAATCTCAACAATACTTCGCCCGACCTAGGAATCAAACCCAGGACTGAATGCTTAACTGTGCCGCTGACGACCTCGACCTGTTGATAATTGTTTGCATCATTCACCCAGTGTTTTCACAAAATCTATAAATATTTTTAGTCTTTGGTAAAAATATCAGTCCCTTTGGCACCCCTGGGCACAGTTGTGATCATTTTTAACTGTTTACGTGCTATGTTCTTTATATGGGCTCAAAATTACGTTATTTCTCTTTACATATTTCTAGCATTTTCGTTTTTCTGCGAACGAAGTTACCAAATAATGTTGATATTTATAAAGTAATAAACATTACGCCAAAGGTGTATCTTTTTTCGTCATTACTGTCTACCTAGCTTTTTTCCATTTGTATAATAGGTGTAATAAGACCCTTAACGAAGCCGAAAGGCACTTAGGCCGTCATTGCGATATTTTTGTTCTTGACCGTACCTGGGAACCTTCTAGTTACCTAGAGACATTGGAGGACAAAGTTCAAACTTTTTCACATTTTTTTTATAAATTACATGTGTTTAATGTTATAGTTACTTTAGCTTAAATACTCCCATGACCCGTTTACTATTCAATGCATTCATCAGTACAATGTTTTGAGTGCGTTAGATTGAGTTCTATCGTAAACCGTGATTTTCGACCCCAAAAAAAGAAAAAAGTCGTTTCCCAGCAATCGTTTTTGAGCAGAGTAAAGAGCTACTAAGTTTGATGTACAGAATGATTGGTTGACGGGTCCGTTTACACCTTGTATTAGTGCGACTAAACAGTGGTTCTTGTGAAAAGTGTAGACAGCTGCGTTTTTTTTGTTCTTATTGGGTTAATAGTGCGTCAGATGATACATGTGAATTGTGGAGAACCAGACATTCAATTCCTCCTCATATCATTAATCCAGCAGAACATTTTCCTGCTGGACAGGAACTGCAGTGGTCAATTTGGAAATCTCTTAACCGTTTGCTGGCCCAGGTTGCCCGCTGTGGAAATAATCTGGCCAAATGAGGTATCGTTATCAATGCCAGTATTTAGACCCTTTTCTTTTTTTTTTTTTGGGCGGAGCGGAAGGGATTGTCAGACTTGTACTGACTAAAACGCATCCATGTTCCTTCTTTGCCCTTTGTGTTCCAGGGCCACGGTATCTCTTTCGAACAGTCCCGCAGCCCTGGCAGGCATCGGTCCATGCGGACCCCTACGTGGTTGCTGACATCTCTTTGAGGCGCGCGTGGAACACGAACGCGCCGTCGACACGGCCTGTCGTCATAAGACGGCCGGACGGCGAGCTAGCCCATAACTCGCCGACCACAGGCCCGCGCCTACGGTGGCCGGGAGCCACCACGTGACCCCCGACGCCCAGGGCGTCTCCCGCGGCGGCTGGGACGTGAGGTTCTTTCCCTCTCACGTCCCACCACCTCCTTCACTAGCATGACTGCTTCGCAGAAGGTGGTGACGGCTTCCCATTCCCTCTCGCTCCGGACCATGGCTTGAACCAGGGCCTGACGCGAGAGATTGCCGCCGCAAATCGCCGCTACAAGGACACGGCGGTGCTCCGCCCAAGCGGGGCAGACCTCTACGGTGTGCTCCACCGTGTCCTCCGAACGATCCTCGCAGTGGAAACACCCGGGCGTTTCCTCCCGCCCGATTCGAGTATTTAGGCCCTCAGGATATGTCCCACCTACTTTCTTGCTCGTCCCATAGGATCTAGCCACCTGCACCTTCCAGGATTTAAACAAAGCCAACGAAAGAACTGTGCAGGTGGCTATAGACTGTACCTATGCTGGATTGTGGAAATAATTCTTAGAAATAAATCAACTATCAGTTTCTGAGGTCGAAGCCAAACTGTGACGAATTGAAATCAAATCAAATTGAAGGCAAAGCGTCGAATTGAAAACTTGCTTTCTTATTTTCGTGTTTTAATAAGTTTGTTATCAAAAATTTCGCCACATCATGTACATACCTATGGCTAGTTGCGAATGACAAAACGACCACGGCCATTATACTTAAAAATCTTTAGACCAAGAAAATTCTAAGAAATATAGAGGAAGAATATTGTTTATAAAAATGAAAATCGCAGTAAAGTTGTGATAGAAAGTCAAAGACGTGGATTTCCTTGAGATACCTGAAGTATTTTACCGTGTTTGCAGTTGGACATGCAGACTTACCTTCTCCCCTGGGGCAAGAACTAAAACATATCACACCGAACAATGTATATCGGTTTCCTACTTATTTTTATATCTACTATCAGTTTTAGGTTAACACAACATGACATAACATCACGCCTGTAATCCCTGATGGGTTAGGAAGATGTGTACCTAATAGTAGAACCACATTTCACTAGTTATGTTTAATTCCCAGATAATAGGGCGAGCCTATTGCCATCAACCGGGCACAAATCCAGACTGCGTGGCTGCTACTGATAAATTACTAATGGAAAAACCCAATTACAATTTGCGGGAATTGAACCCCGGACCTCACGCTCAGCAGACGCGCTTGCGACCACTAGACCAAAATTGTATAATGTCCAGTCAGTTTTTAGGTTAAAATAGCGTAATAATTTTTCTTAAAGGCAACATTGCAGCTACCAAAACTTTTGCACGTTTCCATAATAATATAAAAGCAACTGTCACATACTGAAACGTATACTTCTACTACATCCACTCGCGGTTTCAGCGTGTCTATTCAAGTAATATAACTTCGTTAGATTTAGATGCCATAATTTCGGAAAAACGAGGGATGAAAACTTTTATAGCTTCGAAAGCTTTTAACGCGGGATGGTGTATCGAGAATGCTATATTTTTAAAGTATGTTCACTGTAATAGCCCGAGGAAACTTTTAGTGTGTTTTCTTTTGCTTCTTCAGTAAGTAATTCTTGTTCATAAGAAACAATTTCGACTGACAAGTTAGATTAATATTGCACAGAAAATAAAGTAAGACGCAAATGCACCACAATAAATAACAGCTTTGACTAAAAGAAATTGTATCGGTTGTAGATTGAAAACGTAGTAGTTGTACCCACTACATTATCGATAGGTAGGTACTTCGTTATTATGCCGCCTCACTGGGCACCAAGTACTGAGCACAGCTCCGTTGGTAAGTACTGGATTCTCGACAAAAAATAGAAAAAATATTGCTGTTTCATTCATAGCGTACCAACGTTGATTGTCGGAAAGATTCTTGTAAAGAAAAATCACTGGCAGACGCTGCAGTCACAATTCCAGCCCAACACACTTAATCACGGTGGTAAGACTTTCTGGAAAGTAGGTTAGATAAAAATGATGTTAGAAATATATCGGGTTCCAACTTTGTTAATACTTTCTTTGGATCATTAAAACTTATAATCAGTGTAAGAGTTACTTAATTGTAAAGGATTTTCTTTAAGATAACGAGGTAGGCTAACTACTTTTTGTTCGACAATTCTGTGCTTAATAAATATTTAGTACTTATAAACTTGAAGGTGTGATGGATAAAAATGGGGATTTAAGTATTTTTTTATTATCATTTTTATAACATCTCATGATCATATTTTTACTATCTTTTCTACGATGATAGCAATGAAAATCACACAGTAGACTGTAAAAATATACGAGGCACCGTTATCACGATTTAAACCACAATCAAGTTTATACACAAAGGAGAACCGCCAAGCTTTACCAGAAATTAAAATTCCACGCTTAAGCCAAGTACTAAAACAGATTCGCGGCAAGTTCGCCTTAATTCTCTTCGCGTGCCGACTTACCTACGTCCTAATTTATTGGAATAGTAGAACAAGGAAGAGTTCGATCGGTACAATAAATTTCAAATTTCATTATTTGAAGAGGAAGTCGCGAGTTGCCAATTGCAATTTGGTTTTCCGATCACGTCTCCATACTATTGGTGAGGATATTCGAGCCACCTGTGCCCGTACTCTATGAGGCTTTAAACGCGCCTCTGCTCTTTCGATAAACCGACTGTGAAATATTCGCGGTGTACGCCAGACGCCGCATTTCCTTATGAATGATACATGCCACACCGGTCGCCGTTTTCTAGCTGCAAACGTTATCGAACCACTCGGATCTGGCAGTCAGTGCATAATTTCTAACTCCACTGTGAAATCTGACTCGGTACCAAGTGTTCATATAACTTAATAACTTTGTATAAAGCTCGCCAAGTTATTTGTCACCTCCGGTTGTTGTCCGCAGGGCATAGTATCGCTTTGTCGGAATATACAGTTCGAGACAAATCTCATAAGTTATTAATAGGTTTGTAAACGCACCCACGATACAGGAGAAATTCCTAGTGTAGGGCAATGTTTAAAAAAAAAAAAAAAAAAAAAAAAAAAAAAAAAAAAAAAAAAAAAAAAAAAAAAGAATTGTTGGCTATTGTTTGTTTATTTATTCTCGACTATAATAACATGACTCGAGACGAATTGGACTTTATTTCGTATCGTTAAACTTGAGAAAATAAATGAATAAACATATCCATAACATACCTATCTATATTTCGATATACTGTATTACTGAGTATCTAATGAGGTCTTTTTATGCGAGTTGTTATTCTTGACTCCTAACAAGGCTTCTAGATTTACGGACACACACAACAAAATAATCCGCCTTATCAGACGTCTAATCATGCTTCACATTCAAAATGGTAACAAGGCAATTAATTTTAAGTTGCCTACTAGCTACGCGAGAATCTAGCTAGCTACTCAATATATCATTAAAGCGTTGGCTGCTAAAATGTGCCGAGAGCAGTATTAAAGTAATACAATGGCAGCTAATTCTGTGTATAGTTACGTAAAAAGTTGGCGACGGCGGCGTGTGGTCGCGACCGTATCTCAAATTAAATCTCACCAACAAATCTTCGCGGGGGGATGAACCGCCGCGACCCTACCATCGACCTTTTATATTCGCTTTGAATTCCCCTTTAACTTTGCGTTTGAAGTTTTTCATATGGAGTTGTTGTAGAAATAGTTTCAAGTTTGTTTTGAGACTAAGAAAGTTAATAAAGATTCACGCAGAAAAGATAAATATTTGAGACTCGTGATCGTTTTCCAACCTTTTATTTTTCGTTAACTTTTCCATTTGGACCAGAATATCTGCAGTAAGAATTTATGTCATATAATGACTTATTAACGGGTTCTGGTCTGGACATAGAACACCAATGGACGTAACAGCAATAAAAATAACATAATATTTCGAGGTGTCTCGTCTTTCGCAAAGTGTTAATTTTTTCGTCGCCGGTTCAACTCAGTTTGTGTTGCGTGGTAGGGGCTCAAGCTCGCGTCCTGGTTGCCTGCGAATGTTCGTAGTCGCAATTTGTTCCCGTACAGCCTTAAAAATCCGCATTTTATTGTTCCGCCTCTCATTTGAACTGTGCTCGCAAGGGTCTCAATGAGCTCACCCATGCAAAACTTTTGTGTTTTTATAACTGAACAAAGTAATAATGTTAGTCTGTTTGGTAGATTAAATTGTCACAATATATTTCTGTAATTAGTGAGTGCTTTGCAAATGTCAATGCATAATTAAAATTAGATGAATTTATGTTGATATTTAACAAATTACTCCCATGGGTGTATACGTGGGTAGGTACTGAGTCTACACGCAACACAATTAGAATTTGAACGGTTCACAAACAAAACTTTAATTACTCGTCTATTGAGGTCAAAGAATGGAAATAGATGTTAATTAAACCATTTGTGAGACACCTTGCGTTAATTTTGATGTTAATAAAAAATGTTTGTGCAAAAATTTACAAAATTAGAAGGTGAAAACAAAGACCTAGGCTAAGTATTTTTAAACGAAGTGAATTTTATAATAACGTAGTTGGCATTTTGTTAAATAGAATTTGTCAAAACATTTAAGAACGAATTTCTTAAAAATTCTAACGACATTATCACTAAGAAGAGCCTCTTACCAATTTTTATTTTATTTCAGGCAGATTTTGAGGACATATAAATTCTTTACATTAACCGAGAAACATACTCTGAGTATTTGTATGGGAATTGGAGAAACATACATACCTGAATTATGTAGGTACCCATGTAATATCTGGATACGATAATCAATGACCAAATGACGATATTTTCAGCCTGAAGTTATACAGCAGGGTCAAAGGTCACATTACGGAAATTAATCCGATAAATAATATCCCATTCCTGATTTCACACGATTAAATTTCAATTTGTAATTTTCAGAGTTTTCCTTTTTCGTATATCTTGTTTAATTTATAAACAGATTATTTTAACATCTCGATTCAGGTTTTAATTAAATACCTACGTGTTTTAATCGATATGACATGAATATTTTACGTTGATAGAGTAGGTAATTCAATGTATTTGTCACTTGGTACTTTATGAGTAGTAGTAGTAGGAGGAGCTCGTGGCTAAATAATAACAGCCGCTCGGGTCGATCTTTAGGTTAAGCCCTGCTTGCCTGTGTTGGTCTGTGGATGGGTGACCGCCCATTACATACCGAGTTTCCTTCGTGCCTCGGAAAGCACGTAAGCCGTTGGTCCCGGCTGTCATTTGTAGACAGTCAGTTTTGTTGACAGTCGTTAGGCAGTCAGAGGCCCAAAAATTCTGACAACCAGTCTTACCAAGGGGTATCGTATTACCCAGTACTGGGTTGTGGAGGTCAGTCGCTCCATGTAAAATACTGGTATTCAGCTGCATCCGGTTAGACTGGAAGCCGACCCCAATATAGTTGGGAAAAGGCTAGGCAGATGATGACTTTATGAGTAGTAAGTACACCTCTGCCTAACCCTTCGGGGATTACAGGCGTCACGTTATGTGTTATATTATCACTTGTTTGAAAATAAAGTTGAATAAAGCCATGGCTTTAACTACCTACTAGCTTTAGCTATCGCCTTCGCTCGCATTAATTTAGAAACTGACAATCAATTTGGGTTGTACTCTGCTTGTAATAATATAATTCAATCATGATTCGAAAGACACTTCTTGGTACCATCTATTACCATAAGAACGTTATTGTTGTTTTCCTCAGGAACAGTACTTTTTTTCGGGATGAAAGGTATGTCCGTTTCTGTACATCTGACAACGTATATGCATAATTTCAGGATGATCGGTTCAGTGGTTCAGTCGTGAAAAGGTTACAATCAAATTTACTTTCGCATTTATAATATTAGTATGGATATAGGTAGATACCCTAAATCCTACTGTGGGTACGTTCGCTATGCAAACTGAGAAGTCATCAATCCTACTCCGCCGTCACTCGTAGAAAATAGTTTCGCTACTCATTACCGTATCTGACATGCGCATAAATACACTGTGATGCATTATGACGTCATACACAGGATACACATTTGCAACGTTAGAGAAATAATTAAAGGATCCTACCTATTTACAAACGCATTCTACAATTTCGAGCCTCCGAATGGAACATAAATTATTTGTAGAAATAGTTTCGTGCAGTGTTTCTGTTATTATTTTCATAACTTATTATTTTTGTGACGCAGCTGTTACTATTTTAATCTTAGCAAATCTTTGCGATGTTTTCGAGCATATTATTTGGACAGCGGCGGCAGATGGTTTAGTTCAACTAAATATTTTTCGGCATATAATTAACAGAATTAATAATTTAAATGCTGACGGGCTGCTGTATTTTCAGGCATGTTACCCAATAGTTGGATTTCTAAGGTGCAGGATAAATAGCGAAAAGTTTTAAGTAAAATAACATGAGAAACATGGCTAAAAATAAACACATAACATCACGCTTGTAATCCCCGAAGGTTTAGGCAGAGGCGCACCTAATGTTACACCCACATTTTGCCAGTTTTGTTTAAGTCCCATGTTACAGTAGGCGAGCCTATTGCCATCAATCGGGCACAAATCCAGACTCAGGCTGCTGCTGAGAAATTCCTGATGGAAAAACCCAAAAACACTTGCCCGACCTGGGAATCAAACCCAGGACCTCATGTTCAGCTGCCGCGCTTGCGAACACTATACCAACGTGGCAGTAAAATAAACACATAGAAAGCTTATGTTACGCATTATGTTCAAAATGAAGTTGCCAATAAAGTTCCAGCAAATACTATTTGAAAACCCAAACGTAGACACTCCTTTCCTTAAAAAAAGCCTGTAAGTCGACCCCTTACTTACATTAACTTTCTATCTATCGAGCGAATGACAAGCCTAGTCCACTATAAACCTTTTATTCCAGGCTCAGTATGATAAATACACGAATAAGTTGCACGGTCGAGTCTCGCTGACACACAAAGTGAAATAAATTGTATGAGTTGGTCGTTGCGTGCGATCGCCGACGACTGCTGCCCGCGCCCGCGCCCGCTCCCTCTCCGCCTCCGGACGAACGTGCACCTGTCAATTCCTTTCCCAACTTTTATTTTTCTTCATTCAATTCAGCTGGCATTTGGAATCGAAAATTTATCTCTATGTAGTTAAGAATGGCGAATTTGTAACGTGGCAACAAATCAATCATGATCTATCGGTTGATTCAGCTGGTTTATCTGTTAAAGATTATTAAGAGTGATGGTATTCGGATAAAGCTGTTTTTAATGTGTTGAATTTATTGTAGTAGCCTAGCCTAAGTGTGCATCCATCATTGATCTATCAGTCTCAGATATTTGCTCGAAATTGTTTATAGCGCTCACGACCTCTGACAGTTAAACCTCTTTCGATTACTTTATTTGGATACGATTTCCAAAAAAACAATTCCCAAATGCGCCTTGCGTGATTGTTTCCAGCTTGACAAGCTAACAATCAGGCTTTCAAAGCGTTTATCAACCTTCAGATAAAAACTCAGTTAAAAAAGGAATGCATACAAATGACGTCACCGAGAGGAATAAAATATTAAAATTGTGAAAAGAGGCCGTATTACGGACGATTCCCACCGAGATTCGGATCGCGCTCGGAACAAACAACGTCAGTGGGGCCGGGCAAAATGGAGCGGATAAAATGCGCCTATCACAGCGTTCTTCAAGCACCTCTACATAAATTGCCCGAGCTTAATATACCTGCGGTATTTTTTCGTATAATTGCAAAAAATATTTATTTTTGAGGTTGATGTTTATCGGATTTATTTATACTTCCACACTTAATAGGATTCAACAGGAGATTATATTTTTTTCGGACTTTTGATTATTGATCAATTATAATTATCTTACAAAAGAAATAAGTTATAGTGCCCGACAATTTACGTGGTTTCAAAATCGAGCATGTTTGAATATGAAATTTTCAGTGTTAACTTACGATACCTAAACGATATGTGGAAAACTGGGATAACAGTACCTACCTCTGTGTACCTAGCAAAAATATATCGGACAAATTACATTCAGTTAGCTTCAAGTATAAAAAAACCGTTACTGAAACAAAATCTCCAATATTCAACTGCCTAAAGCAGAATTTTAGATTTCCTTAACTTTTAGAATCGAAATATACGGCGCACGATGAAAATTTGATTAAAACTCGTTCTGTAGTATTACCAAAGAGAATACGATCAAGTTCGAATTTTCTAAAAATACTTTCCCTGATCCTATGATTCAATGGAACCACATTTTTGCAAAATTACCTATCACGTAAAATGTGAGCGAATGAAATTGACTTCTTTATTATTTCAATTTCGGAGACTCACGAGTCACGCCGACTCTATTCCTTCGGAAAAAGTTATAAGTATTATTTTATTACATCAGCGTAATATCTGCTCGGGGTACAGTCACGAACAGACCCCTTAACCAAATTAAAATCCGGCAATAGACCTCGAAAAAGAAAAAGACACCATTAATAAAAGTTCCCCCGCCACGCTTCGTTAGATAGTGTTGCCATCATGAAAATTAATTACCCCAAATCATCAGTGTAATTTTTAACTCACCAGAAGTGTTGCCAGCTGTGACAGATGTAATTACTTATTGCCGATGCGAACTCGCCATAAATGTAATTGGCTCCATCGTACTTTAATGGACTCGCATTAATACAAATGGATTAAGTGAGATTTTATGCATCCGTTGCGGATTTAAATATTAAATTTTGCGCTGATCTATAGCTTGACATGCCATGCCATAGTGAAACCAAATGTTCGAGAGTATCACAGGTTTGTATGCCTAGGTTTGAAATTAATTGATGGGTATTGGATTACCTTATTGATAGCGGGATGGATCATGAATGCAAAATGCCATTTGTTTGCGAGAAAATGGGTGAAAATTTAATACGAGGGTAACTTAAAATTTAGTTTACCAGGCCCTGACAAAGGGATCTACAAATACTTATTTATTAACAGTGTTTAATTACACTTTTCCTAATTAGTAGGTACATTACCTCCTTTTGTTTGTTTCTAAGACAGATTTTCCTTTGATTCAACTCTATGACGTCTTGTTACTGAAACATAATTAGAGAGCGCGGCCATTTTAAAAGAGCGAAACGACTACAAAACGTTTCTCAGGTGTACACAATATAAAAGTCCTCTACAATATTGTGTTACAACACCTAATTACTGCCAAGCAGCAAAGAAGAAAGAAAATGTACACCATTGTAGTTACCTTAGCCTTTAACTGGTCGTTTTTGTTCCAATCTACGCAAGAACTTGACACAACTAAACGTAGTTATAACCTGGCAACAAAATATGACCGTAGACCGTGGCAAATCGTGACGATCAGCACCCCAATTACATACAGTTTCTACCAAAACCCGGAGGATTTTGATAGAAATTTCTAATCCATTGTGTTATAACTTTGAAAAAGTCTGCTAGTCAACTTTTCTAAATAACGCAGTGAATGTTGTTGAACTGTCAAAATGAGAGCCGTAGAAATTGTAAGAGTGTTGCGCAATTACACCACTGAACTAGTTTGTGGGGCACACATGGCCGCATCGCACTAGACTTGAGGTTTGAAAGGAAGAAGGGGGTGGCCTTGGCTCAGCTGAAGAACATTTACCTAGTAAAATCAGTCAACTTATCACACACGGTTCCTCTCTGTGCTGTAGTCTCAACGTAACTAAAAAAATGACTGAGTTAGTTTATATCTTCTAAACCCATCCAAAAGTGGTACTAACAGGTCGATTCTACCACATAAAGTACTTTTCCAGATTTTCTCCCTTTATTTACTTTTACTGCCAGACATGCTCATAGGCTCTCTAATGACCATACTTAGCAGATTGATATGTTATTGCTACCTTAATAGAGATTAAGATAGTCTTGTAGCACATTATGATACAGCCTACGTTTAGCTGTGGGTGTTTATAGGCTGATATGGATTTAGACGTTTGTATCTAAAAGTTTATACGATGCAAGTCGTTAGGAACTTTTATAATCTAAATGAACGTCTAAAGTCATAAATCTACCACCAGTAGGAGAACTCACTTTCCGTCGCAATTATACACCGTGACGTTTTAGTCTCCCGTTTGACACGTAAACATCATTAACAGGATGTTTCATAATTTAATTCAAGTTTTTATTATTATTTTTCTTTGTATCTATTATGGAAGATAAAAGCCTAGAGCTATTTTATGTCGGGTACATTGAGTGGACGACCTTTGTAAGACGACTAAAAAATTACGGTGTAGACCTAATAGTCGAAACAAACACGAGCCACGTACAGATGGTAACAGTTCCTAATCAGAGCTAACGGCAGTTCAGGGCAGAGCAGATATTTACTTCCTGCGGCCTGCGTATCAAAGGCGACTGCGGAAATTAGGGGCGGCACACACGTTGCACAAAGTGTTCACACCTCACTAATGGCGCCACGGAAACGATACCCCGCGGCTCTTCCTAACGGCTATATTATCAACCAAAAGATAGCACTCATTATTTACTTAAAGCTCGGTTACCGTTTTGCCATCTACACAATCTACCTCCCCCCCATTTTCTCAGGCAATCTCTGTGTTATCGATTATCAATAAGAAATAATTGGGTAACGAAAATATCTAACATCGCCAGCTTTTAGTACTTTCAATAACAATAGTCGTTTAAAAACACTCCTACAGAATTGTACAGCTCTCAAATCAGGAGTCTTTATAATTATTATGCTAAAAGGAGGAGTGGAGCGAGTCGCGGGCTCGCAAAATTGAAAATAAGATGTTGAAGCAGACCCATATTTTAGGGGACGACCAGCACAAAAAAATGTATTTACTTTTTTTTAAAAGACACTCAGTTGTTTATAAGGCGGCCATTGGCCGGATCCTATTCAGTTCGGTCTCGTCGACTACATTAAACTGATTGCTGCAATTAGCGAATGGTGTAATTCTCGTTTTTCAAGCGTCTCCCGTCGCTGGGGCCCGTCGCTGGGCCCTGCTCCCCTCACCCCCTTTAGGAAATTACTTGAGCCCCGCAGGTCGTGGCGACTTTCCTGGGATTAAATAAAATTGAAGAACTCGAATGAAATTGTTTTGGATTTCTCGTCTTGATCAGTTAGGTTTGTCGGCGTTCAACTCGGGATTGTGGCCTTAATTATAGTAAGTGGATTGCTAATCGCATTTATTTCGAGATTGTGCGGAATTCTGCGAATTGTGGCGAGCTCGATTTGGCGACAGAATTATAGTGATATTACTTTCATCGTTACCGCTCCCACAGACGTTATTATTTTCAGGCGCTGTTTACTTAAAGAAAGGCTGGGATAAGGCTAATGTAGTCTAACCTAATTTAAAATTTATTTCGAAGGAATTTTCATGTACGTGTCTTTACGAATCTTCTTACTATCTAGCCTTTCTCATTTGTTCGTTAAATAAGCTTACTCAACTCGGCTTTTCTTTTTTTAAATAACTTAACGCCACTTTTAGTTTCACGTATATTTTCACTGATAAAGTGATACAATTTGTATTTTTAGTGCAGTCGAATATATCGCCATTTCTATTCCGAGAGAAAAACGAATGTCATAAAGATAGCTAACTAGAGTCACATGACTGGCTCATAGGAGCCGAGCCAAGCAATATTCTTAACAAGATGCAGCTCGCCAACGAATCGGCTCCGAAATGAGGCAATACGGGAATTCAAAGGCGACGGTAAAGTGGTAAAATGATATATTTCTGGCATGTATCGCGAGGACAATAGCGGATTGTGTATGGCACTGTTATACTAGTTTTGTATTATATGGAGGGGGACGGCAATAAACAGGACGATTGCACGGCCGGCCCTCGTCCCTGCTATATACGAGTTTATGTACGTGTACACTGAACAGAGTACATGTACACTCGCCCACATAGGTTATACGATCTAATAAAAATATGTGTTTTACTTGTATTTTTCTGATATAAAATATTGAGAGGAAACGCGATTGGGTTTGAAGTGCACAAAGATTGGAGACATCACTGTAATGAGGTGTTTTTATTGCTTTACGATGAATAGAAGTTGTTGAATATACATACAATGTAATCGTTAGACGAAGAGGATCATATAAAGGCAAAAGTATAAATCATAAACTTATCCACCAGATAAATGTCTATCTACACACATGACTAAGCATAGTTTCCAAAGTTGAGGGTGACTCAATAGTATTCTATAATGTGACGCTTAACTCCAGTATACCGGACATACAAACTTTATGGTCAAACGGTCACGCGTGAATTGTTCAAACTGCTATTAAATCTGCGACTACGTTACTGCGATGTAGTGTGGTGACGTAACGAAGTTCCAACCGCTCTCACCCCTCGCACTATTTCGACGGTAAAATGTAACGTACTGGCTGAAGTCGGAGTTAAGAGTGATTCATGTGGTACATACATGCAAATAAAATACCTCATAGTTATACTAATGTGAATTTAAAAGGAGACGATGAAGGAAAAATTGTGGAGCTACCGTTTTAATAAATTCTCAGGTAACTACTGTTATGGACGACTGTACGTTCGCACATATCATGTAGAGCATAAATTAATGATGCAGTCGGATGTTGCTTTATATTACTTGCTTACGTACAAGGAAATGAGAATAACATTTATTTTATTGCAGTTTAATGACCCTCAGTAGTTACCGAAAGTAGGAAAGAGCTCGAGTCACGCATCAAGACGTTAAGTAGCATTCGGTAACAGAATCCGTCCTAGGTGTACCGGTCAACTATTCCAAGTTTCACGAAACTATTCCAGAAGTTATACAGGAAAGACGTAGTAACGTCGGGGGTTATTAGGCACATAGCTTTCCCAAAACAATATCCTAAACATCAGGCGTAACATAGTTGGCTGTCAGTTTCGTATTGTGTAGGAGCGGTTGACCTGCCCATGGCCAACCATAAACACAGATATATGAAAGTTAATAACATTTACCTAACGCAATAAAATATATTAATGTCAGTCCCTAGTAGGGCTGGGTGGCACAGCGGCACAACGGCACAATATGGCCTGTATTCGTACGATCAAACATGGCTCCAGCCACATATAATATAATACCTCCAGTACACGTACAAATAATTCATCGCTACGTATTGTTAATCTCTCACGCATCACTCTCTCCACTAATTGTTTCTTGTCGTCTACAGATAGTCATATAATAATTAATCAGTTATTTATTGGTTGTTGTTGTTATCGGATATTTCGTTCTCTTTATCTGGTCGAAAAAAGATCTTCATGATTACTTTGATCTTGATCAGCTTTTGTCTCCTTTAATTTTTGATGTAATTATAGCTTGTAATATTTTATTCCTTTGAGAGTAAAAGCCTTGTTAAAGGTTTTCATAATAACGGATAAGTGGACCTAAATTACCTGTCTATAATAACTGGGTACAAACTCTTCTTTCAAATTGCTTTTACCAAACCAGGCTGGTAAGTATCTAAAAAAATCTCTCGTTTATAACGTTAAACATCGACATTGGTTTCCAATATTCACACTTTTCACGTTCGCGAATTTTCGCAGGTATTACGCTAAAATAGAATAGACGTGATAAAATAAACATTTTTATGACATTGCTCGGGCGAATTGCTTCATAAAACGCAATTATCCCAGGAATAAGGCCAACCTAACGATATAGGAAGGTCATTGGTTAGTTGCGAAAGTATAATCTACTTTGATTTCGTTGAAGTACCTTTGTAATATTGCTCTTGGGTGTCTCTACATACTTACAGTATCTTAGTATCAATCACACTGAAACGATACGGGTACTTAGGTTTGATATTATATTGTTTGTGAATGTGTGATGTAGGCCTTAAAGATTCCCAGATGCTTGTTAACTTTTTATCTTGTTTTACGTTTTTTGTGTAGTAAGCAACGACTTCTTGTCGGGCCTACGCTGTCCTCCCATACTTAAGTACTAATGCTGTAACATTATCATATTGTAAACCAAAATCATTTTAAAAGAGTAACCATGGAGTTTCTTCCGGTTCTTCTCCATGGGAGACGACCAACTCGAACCGTGCACCTTTTTCTCGACGTGTATAAGTGCCCATGTAGGCCTATGTAAAATAAAAGAGATTGATTTTGATACCAATCAAGTGTTAACGTATTTTCCTTATACTGGATGTAATTTAAGTAATTACGTATTTATTAACTCCCGACGCAAAAAGAGGGGTGTTATAAGTTTAACCGCAATGTGAGTTTAACCGCAATGTGTGTGTGTGTGTGTGTGTGTCTGTCTCTGGCACTGTAGCTCTTAAACGAGGGAACCGATTTGGATGCAGTTATTTTTCTTTGAAAACTAGTTGCTTGCCGATGGTCCTTAGATACTTTTTTTATCGAAATCAGTGCAGCCATTTACTAGATATGGGGGATGAAAGTGGTGATGAATAATCGAATATTTTCATATAGTATACCCAAGTGGGGGTATCAAATAAAAGGGCATGATGTGTATATTACAATTAGACATGTTTTTTTCAAAACCGGCTCAGCCATATTGACTTTTAAAATGTTTGTTCGCTTTGCTTTGTTGCTATGGGGTTTTTTTAAATTTTAAATGCTTTTTTTTTAGGAAGTAATTAATTTGGTAGGGTAATTTAAGATAACCTCATTGGTGTTAAGGTCGCGACCGCTAATGCTGAGCATCAATTCAATCAATTTCCCCGGGATCAATTTCCAGATCGGTCATCGTGTTATTCGGTTTTTACATCAGGAAATTCTCAGTAGCAGTCTGGAGTCAAAATTTATGCTACATACACATGGGACTTATAAATAGGCCCAGAAGTGTATAACTTATCAGGGATTACAGGTGAGATGATGCTAAATAGTATTTTAGAGATTTAACATTTCCATGAAAAAGGGCCTAAAGAATAAGCCAAGTGCAAAAACTTCGATTAGGCCTATCCAAGTTGATAGTCAACAATTTTATCAGAAAATCGCGATTCGTTGCTGGAAATAGTGATGTTACAAAAAAATACTGTCACGAACTCGGCCTAGAATTGGTTATCTAACATCGAGCTGGAAATATTTAGGTAGAATATAAATACTGGTCAAGACAAAGGCGCCGACTGTCTGTCAGAGGTTATCTACTATTTTTACCTGCAGCTCAAAGTAAAAACGTATTGAAAAGAAAATAAAATCTATGAGCAAATAATAGATTATTATAGGTTAAGCGAAACTTTACACATTAAGTGGTTAATTTATAAACGTTGCTTTAAGTTAAGTAATCTTTTACCTTTGCTTAACCTTATGTTTTTTGACTTTAAAACGTCTCTTAACTTTGAGCAGCGTTTACGAATAAACCCCTAGATGAAACTTTGAACATGCGTAGGTACATACCTGTCATATAATATAAATGTACGCACATGCTAGAATAGACCCAAAATATATAGTTCTAAACCTAGTAAATTTGCCTACGTCCCTGATAAATAGTTTTTGTATGGCCTCAGTTGTGTGTATGTTTTTGTGCTCAAGGAAAAGATTTAGAGGGTCCGTTCTGGGTCTAGTTCTGATGTCACTTTGATTGAAACTTATATTTAAGTAAAAACTTAGGTTGGCATTTAAATGACTTTATTTTCTGCTCTGCCTGCCTTTGTTGTTTATTGGAGTAAAATATGTGCTATGTGTATTTTGTGCATAATTTGTTCGTTATAAAACAATGGTATGTATGTCATACATCTTTCGTCTGAGATTCTAGGCCAACAAAAAAAGAGAAAATTGTCATATTACTGGCAATTCGGTCGACTAAAAAGCTAAGGAAAGATTTTTTCTCAAAAGATAATTCCGACTAAAAGAAAAATCTTTTAGCCAGATCGTGTTTGAATCAAATTCAGAAACTCGTAAGTTTCGCGCCAATTCTTTTATTTGCTTGAACTACTAATAAAGAGCTCAACGTAGACTTAAGTTTTAATAATTGTTTATGGCCAAGTATGCAATAAACACGCTTTAAGATTAAATTCGTTTATGAGTCCTAAAGATAACGAAAATGCCTCGTAAAGTATGGTATTTATTAATAATTTTATTATTTCTGGCGCTGCACCACAGGTTGATTTATGGTTATGGAATGGCTGTTTTATTATTTTGTATATTTTATTTGAAAAGACCCGTACCGTTTTATCACATTTTGATAAGAACTTAATGGAGCCTTTGAACCAGCAATCAAAAGAGATGGAAATTCTCATCAAACCGGTCACTTCAATTGAGATCCAACATTATTTACTGGCAAACCAAACAGTCCCACAAAAATCTATCCCACATTCACTAAAATAGTAGAAAATCCCGACGGCTGCACTTAAAAATCGCATATCTCAATCCTTTTGTTAGCTTAACAATAGGTAACTGAACCAGTTGGCTGTTGAAAAAGAAACAATGGGATACAAATTTATAATGCAGTCTGGAAATGAATCACGTCATGCCTGGGTCCTCCGGGAGCCGCCCTGAATGAAAATGAACAACAATACTGATTCAACGTGGACATGAATATAAAATATTTTCAAATAATCCATCATAGAGAGAATCTCTCTGTTGGCTCATTTTTACAGAAACTCGCAATCCGACGTAACTTTGTACTGAGATTCTTATTTTACTTGCCTTGTTTAGATTGTTTGTGTACAATCTAGATTGTAAGTTTTGTAAGGAGAGCATACACTGCATAGATAACCCACACATCACTCTGAACGGGGGGTGCATTTTTCTATTGGCTGACGAGGCTCTGACGATCGACTGATAGCGGAATGATCACCAAACATCCATCTGGACACACCCTGTAAAACATTAGACTCACTGGAGCGAGTCTGGCTTCGTGTAACCTCACCACAAATGCGTTTAGTGATTGACTATCGAGTCCCAATAAACATTGGGTTGAACAAATAATTCTCTTGTTCTAATTTAGGTACTACAGAATACCGAATCCTAACAAATATTGTTAGTATTAAAGTAGCTTTGTTTGTATGTCATGCCGTCACGCCTTAATTGATGATCGGATTTCGATGAAATTCGGCATCATTTAAAGCACAACCTAGGACAGTCTTTAATTGGGATAATTTCCGACCTCGAAGAGAGCAAAACCGCATGCAAACACTAGTATTTAAAGCAGGGTGATGCATTTACAGTAATAGATAGGTAACTAGGTGTGGGACATTTCTGGCAATCAATGCTGCGATCATGCTGAACATGAGTTATAAATAAATTAACATTGTGTGTCCCAGCTGTGTTAATTGGGACCCCAATTAAAAGCGATGTACGATGTTCATTATAAATTACTGTAACTTATAATTAAAGGAGGAGGATGTGCTTCGATTATAAAATGTTTTCCCCCTTTTATTTGTTCTTTGGCTCGTGTAATCAGGGTTCAAAGGGTTGATAATTTCAACATAACATCAGGACTGTAATCCCTGAAGGGTTAGGCAGAGATGTACCAATAGTAAACTTAGGTATATTTCGCCGTCTATTAAGTTTAATGTAATAGGGTGCGAGCTTATAATTGCCATCACAAATTTAGATTCCGGGCTGAGAAATTCTTGATGGAAAAATCCAATAACACTCTGCCCGACATGAGAATTGAATCCCTTTCTGATCACCAACGATACAGTAAAGTAAAAAATTATACATATCGCAAGTCCTCTAAAAACTGTCATAACACAAAATATGTAGATTTCTAGATAATACTCCACTTGACTTCAATTGTCCTTGCTCTATAATTAAAAAAAAACCGCCATAAGGATACAAAAATATGTCGCAGAACGGCACAAACGAAAGTTTTTGGCGCAAAGCATCGTTAAAAACACAAAAAACTTTAAATGCGTCTATCTCAAAACTGCTATTTTTGTGTTATGACAGTTTTGTAGAGGATGTGCGATACGAGAATAATCACAAAAGTTTAGAAATCCGATAGATAAATGTATCTACCTACTCGTATATATGTATAATTTATGTATAGACAACTAGCTACAACTACGTAGTTTGCCCTGTGCTCGAAAGTTTTGTAATAACGCTCCGTGAAAAAAGGGAAGTGAAAAATTTCACGCACTCAATCAAGTGCAAAATCGTTGGATTGGTCCAAAATACGAGTCATCCATTTTGTAGGCACTACCGGTGCACACTTGACTGATTTTTGACTCCATTACTGCGTACCTTACTAAGGTTTTATACAGGTCACGCTCGCGTACCTGTTAGAGGGTCGGCAGGTGTATCACCTAGTAAATTGATGCCAATGATGTACTCATCATTATGGTTTCGAACTTAGCGACGTGAGGTAATGGGTTTGAACCTGGCTAGGGATACCCAGATTCGTAACCAGGATCCGGAGAAAATTCGGGACATTTGAAAAAAAAACGGACTTTTCATACCGTATCTGTAAGTTTATTCTGCTATTTTTATTACAACGATATATATATATATATAGAGAACAATTTGTTGCAAAACATTGCATTAAACAGTGCTAGAAGCAAGCTTTCGCGCTAGTGGCAGTGCTGGAAGCAAGTTTTCGCGCTAGTGGCAGTGCTGGAAGCAAGCTTTCGCACAGTCATTACTCGCGCTAGTGCTGGCAGCCAGTATCCGCGCCAGTGCTGTCAGCCAGTAGCCGCGCCAGTGCTGGCAGCCAGTAGTCGTACAAGTGCTGAAAGCCAGTGTAAGAAGCCAGTGTTCAATGTCAGTAGTCGCACCAGTGCTGCAAACCGGTGTTGGAAGTCGGTGTTGGAAGTTGTTATATACAATATTACTGTATACATTATACTTGGACACACACGGTGAAGGAAAACATAGTCGGAACACTGGCTTATAAATCGTAAAAAAAAACGAACCATCGCCAACCACAGAAAGACATTTATTACCTTATCTGAATAATAATAAAAAAAATACTAATTGCAGAAACGTTCAGCGATGTGAAAATGTTAAAAAAATAAATGCCATTAAGCAAATTGTTTTAATTAAAATTTAATTCTCGTTTATATTAAACTCGCTCGTTACCAGCCGTGACACTATTTTATTGCATTGTTCTCTTTTTCAATTAATAGCATTTTAAATTCGTGAAATTGCTATTGAAATGAATAAATACTTGGTATTCTTTTATTGTGTCCGACGAATTTATGTTGAATTAAAATCGAAGCCTCTTCTCATCGAGTTGTTTGTACATAATATAATGGTCTAAAAGAAAATCGGATCCGACAATTCAGTAAAAGCTTTCCCTAAAAAGTATAAAAGTAACAGCTTAACAGCACTGTAATCATTAACACAGATCGTTGTAGCATTTGCTCACAATTAAAACAGATTTATACTAAAAAAGCAGGTTAGTGTCCCGTATATGTTTTGTAAAACCATTGTAAAAGGCTTGGGTTCCGCAGCTAAGCCGTTAATCCCGGCGGTTAGCCAGCTCACGACGGTACAGCGACGCAACCATACCGCGTAATTGATTTTACACGACTAACTGCAAAGTGCTAAACCTGCGGAGGCTGACGGGAACGTTGCACTTGACGGCATTCATTGACACGCATGTAGGTACGTCAAGAACGTAAGTGTGTCACTAGGGATGTATAAGACAGGGTTGAAATGTGTATGTTCGTGTAATGCCATAGTATGTTTCACTTACAGAACTCCAATGGAAATAACGTGTTTGATGTCTTGTATTTGTGATCATCGCAGAGACATTGTTTGATAAAAACCGTTTTGTTAAGAAGTGACTGTACCTAATTGAGGATATAATTGTTGGATAATTATAGTGAAATATGTTTATACCTTAAACATTACACCTTGTTCATTAACGCTGTCTGTACATATTTAAAGACAGCGTTAATGGCCACAATAAATAACGCGATAGTTATCTAATAAACGAATTAAAACGATACTCGAAGTTCAAGTTTTACGAGGGGCAAAAAGCCCGCGTAACAGCACTCGTCGCTGTCATAAATCATTGTAGTACACAAACTTAAGTAAAATAAACATGCTGGAAACTAATTAGTGTAGAAAATTCACGTGGGACCAAACAGGGTAATATGGGCGAAGCACAGTTTGATGTTGCGCTCACAAAATTAGGGAAGTTTAGGGCCAAAGTCGCCCCTGCCCGGAACAAGTTAATTTAAACTAGCCGAGTAATTTGCACAGAACCGTGACACTAATTCAATTAGTTACAAGGTATGCAAACAACGCGTGGCCTACTCAATTGTTCTGAATTTTCAGCCAAACTCACGCATATTATTACTATTTTTGCCGAAGGAATAAAACGTCCGAATTCATTGCTTAGGTACATTCGACGAAGCCTTAGCTCCTACAAAGTTTTCTCATTCCAATAGAAACAAATAATATGTTCACATAAAGTATATTCACATAAATAGCTATGTAATGATCATCATTGCTATCGAAATATTGCTTCCGGTAAAGAGGTTCGCCAAGAATCTCGGTAGTCATTTTCTCAACACGTCTGATATCAAGCGAACTGCCAAAACCTATAAAAGACCTGTTGCCACAAATGGTCTGTTCAACCTATTTCGGTATTACTTTTATAATTATTTAGAAATTAACATTATAATATCTTAGAAATAGGACTAGGTGGAAATGACTAGACTTGAACGAGAAGAATTTCATAACCTTCCTCGATAAATGGGCTATCCAACTTTAAAAGAATTTTTCAAATCGAACCAGTAGTTCCTGAGATTATCGCGTTCAACCAAACAAACAAACTCTTTAGCTTTATAATATTAGTATAGATTTCGAATTTTCTGTATAAAAGATAACCAGGTATTTCCAATTCTACTTGTTAAAATATTCATGAAGGTAGTTCAATGTTGTCCGTGTAAGCGTTTAAGAGTTAATATTCTTCTGTAAGACGAGACGACAAAAGCCTCCCTGAACCACGTAGGGATTTGGGAGGTTAACCCACTTTCTGCAGAGGTAACTTTAATTTAGTTAGCTTGTTGGTCGTTTGTACCTTTGTCAAATTACATATCTACGTAATTCGTTCGTTGGTTTCTTGTTTATTAACCATAGTGTAAGCGTTACAATTTCACAAATGGCCAAATTGGAATTAAGGAGTTGTGTTTTGTTAACGAAACTTGTGTAATGAGATGTATTGTACTATGAAAGTCTTCATCTCTGATTTCGATTTTGATGAATTATTCAGCTCATCTCATTAAAACTTTAGGCAGGTAACTGTATTAAATATGAATTTAAATACATTTAAGTTAATGCCAAGGTTAACTTAACTTATTGTGAAATGACGCCACTGATTGTTATTTATTTTATGGTTACTGTTTTTATCTGTCCATCATTCTGTGATCACCATTTGCGAGTAACAGTTGAAAAACACTAATTTCTTACATCAACGTTTATAGGTACGTACTTAATTCTGTATAAATATAAATAATTCGTTTTTATTTTTAATAACAAAATAAAATTTAATAAACTTAAATTGCACAAACTTTTCAAATTATAATTTGTAATCGTATTCACCCTAGCAAGTTTTAATTAATTCGTTAAAGTTAAAATTAGTAAGTTATTTTAATAATATTCTTAACAACAATAGGTAGCTTTTACTATTTCGCAGTGAAACATAATAAATAGTTTCAAAGAAAATTCGACTAGCAGTCGTAGTTTTGATGCAATTAAATATAAGAGCGGACGAACCCTGCGTCTTAACTAAAGCGAGCGGTCGCGTAAACATGCGATCATCCCATTCATACTTCAGTAATAGGCAAACCTCAAGGCGCCCTAAATAGGGTGTAAGGGACAGCCTTCCACAAACTGATGGGGTGAATTCAGTATATCATACTAAGATGACCGGTACAAGAAATGATTTCAGGAATGTTATGGAAATGCAATAAATTTGATTTGTTTTATTTCCTCAGACGCAATGTATCGTTACCGTGGCAAAACACGTAGCGAACGGCAAGCGCGACGACGAGTTTGATGAACTCTGTAGCTAGGCAGGAAGTGAACAGCTGATTTCACGCGTCTTTCGTTAGATTATTTCAACATCTGTTGTTGGATTTTTGATTTTAGCCGTATTATTAACATAAATGTATTGAAATTTTACATTTTAAAAAAAGAAAAAAAAAACCGGAAAAAATAAGAGAATATGATTTAAAATAAGGAGCTGAATGCACCCTGTCAGTTTGTGGAGGGCTGTCCCTTACACCCTGTATGTAGACGCCAGACAAAATGAACACGACCGCCGCGTCATCGCGCGACTATCGCTATATTTAGGACGCGGCATAAAGCCCCTCGATGTTTTTTAGAGAACCAACTCTAGAGCTGGATCTCTACAATCTAAAATTCAGTCAAACAGTTGCAGAAACTCCTAAAATCACTATCGCAGTAGTTACTTTCATATTTTCAGATATCTTCTTTTCTACAAGGTTATAATCCATACAAACACTAAAATGATGTTACGCTAAATAGATATATTTCTAAGTACGTAAACAGTAAAAAAAGTCCTACGACACAATAATATGTAAGCTTGTACTATAGTGTCGTAACCAGGACGAACCAACGAGTAAATTAAATAATCCCTCTCTTTGTCCTTCCTTCGAATTAAATAACCCACTGCAATCTCATTAGATAGCCCTTCTTAATTTACTCATTACCGGGGCAGAAAACAAACAATAAATTGCAAACAAAAAACAATGTTTTTATGAGCCATGAACGGTACGTTTTTATCTCGAGGCGAAGGGTTTCATCCTGTGGTGTTGGTGTGACAATAAGACTAAGGTCCGGTCCGGTTATATCCGGTTATTTCTTACCAACCGTTACTGGTTAAACTATGAGGCTTGTATTATAATAACAAAAGAACCGGATTATATGGAAATGCATATGCATTTGCATATTATGGCTGGTTTTTGAAGATTATGCGTGTTTTGTTTATTCAATTAACAATATTTGGATAAAGATATATGGAGTTTTCGTCTTTAGTGTCATACTAAGATTTGGCTTTGGTATCTGCACAAGTGTACAGTGTGATTCTTTGAAGAGTTAGACAGAATAAATATAATTCTGGCATACAGTGTGTAAACAGACCCTTCACATATCCGTCAACCAAGCATTCTGTACATCAAACTAAGTAACTTTACGCAAAAATTATTGCTGGGAATCGACTTTTTTTTGGGGTGAAAAATCACGTTTTACGGTAGGATTCGATGGAAAGCACTCAAAGCATTGTGCTGATGGATGGATTGAATAGTACGGGGGTCGTGGAGGTTTGTAAAGTAAAAATCTTACATTAAAAACATGTATTTAAAAAAACTTGTGAAAAAGTTGGAAGTTTGACTCCCAATATCTCCGTAACTAGAAGGTTCCCAGGTATGGTCTAGAAAAAAAAAATGATCGCAAAGACGGTGAGAACAAGTGCCTTTCAGATATGTTAAGGGTCTATTTACACCCTTTATAATACTATTTTTTTTGATCAAGTGAGAATTGGCCCAAAAAATTTAGTATGTATCTTCCACGTTTACTGTTTTTTTACCAATATTGCTGTTTAGTATAGGATACAAACTAAATATTTACAAAAAAGGAACTAAATTAAGGCTAAAATTGTATTCATGAAAAAAGAGCTAATGTGTCGTCCGTCGTGTTGCCAGTTTTTAGCAAGGTGTTTGAAAAGGTAATGCTAAATCAAATGCTCAATCATTTTAACACCAACAGAATCTTACACGATCAACAGTATGGTTTCACCAAGGGACGTTGTACAACTGACGCCGGTGTAACCTTATTAAAGCACATATTTACTGCGTGGGAAGAGTCCCAAGACGCCATTGGAATTTTTTGTGACCTCTCCAAAGCATTTGATTGCGTAAATCACAACACATTACTTTTGAAACTTGAGCATTACGGACTAGGGAAACTTGCACTTAGTTTGGTAAAATCTTATTTGAGTGATAGACAACAACATGTGCAAATAAATGGTGTTAATTCACAGGGTTTAAAAGTAAAAATGGGGGTACCGCAAGGCTCAATATTGGGTCCTTTCCTCTTTCTAGTATATGGAAATGATCTCCCCTATTTATTGAAAAACCAACCTCAAAATATGGTGTTATTCGCTGATGACACTTTCCTAATTTTTAAGATAAATAGACGGGCCCAAAATCTAGATGACGTGAATAAAGTCCTACTTCAGGTCCATAATTGGTTCACAGCAAACAATTTAGTGTTAAATGAAAAAAAAACGAAATGCGTAAGATTTGCTTTACCGAATGTTAAAAGTAGCGATTGTGATATAGTATTGAATAAAGAGAAACTTGAATTTGTAGATAAAACGGTTATCCTGGGGATTACGCTTGATTCAAGGCTACAATGGGGTTCTCATTTAACATCTCTTGCGGGGCGGCTAAGTTCAGCAGCGTATGCTATAAGAGAAATCCGTCAATATACTGATGTAGATACCGCTAGACTGTTCTATTTTAGTTACTTTCATAGTATTATGTCTTATGACATTTTAATGTGGGGATGGGCTGCAGACATTGAGTCTATATTTATTCTGCAAAAAAGAGCCATCAGAGCCATATATAATCTTCGTAGGCGCGATTCTCTAAGGGAACTGTTTAAGGAAATTAACATCATGACGCTACATTGTCAATACATCTACGAAAACATAATGTATGTAAGAAAAAATCTACATCTTTTTAATAAAAGAGGTGACAGACACAGTTACAGTACTAGAAATAGAGACCAATTAGTTCAGCCAGGCTTCAGACTCGCTAAAGTAGGCTCATCTTTCATGGGGTACTGTTTGAGATGCTATAATAAAATTCCACAAAGTATTCTTGAACTGAATGAAACGAAATTTAAAACATGCATTAAACGCACACTATGTAAGAAAGCATATTACAAGTTGGACGATTATATCACTGATAAAAATGCTTGGCTCAATGCCGGTCCTGCTCCACAAGAACAGGGGCGCCTAAATTGATAGCATTAAATAGTATTGTTGGAGCTGCTGAAGATTGTATAACAATCTTTGCATTGTATAGATTCAATCTCTTTTGTATTATATAGCCGCCTAGCCCATATTGTGTGAGTACTATGTACTAGAAAGCTGTCATTCGCTGGAAACCTGCGTCTTTTCTTGACTTGAATGTGCCCTGGCGGTTAGGAGTATGTCATGCTCACTCAAATGTCTCGCTGATGGTGGCACGTGTGTCGGATCAATTAGTTCCCTTCAAAATGGTTGAGTTAAATGGTGCTGATAGATGCGTCATGTTCGTGAACGGGCGCTGTCAGTTGTGACTGGTCATCTCTTATTTGCCACGGCTTATTTGAATTAATTATTTTATTTTTGAATTGTTTTTATTATGGACACTTTTAACGTACACATCTTGCTGCATCGTTCTCACATAATGTACCATCTCAAAATGAATGATGTAACCAAGGTTTTGTTAAAGTATTCTGATTTAAAAGAGTGTCCATGGAGTTTCTTGCCCGTTCTTCTCCATAGAGATCTACGTTAGGGAATGGGCAACTACAGTACTTTCACAATTTTTGTGCCTTGTGACTGGGACTGTAGCTATATTTTACTGTTGCCTTTGTTTCGACAATTCAAAAGTGCCTGTAACTGGCCTACTTGAAATAAATGCTTTGATTTTGATTTTGATTTTTGATTTTGACTTAGAAAGTTTCCGATTATCACCTAAAGATTCGGATGCCGCCATATTGTCCCATTTAAACGACTCACGCTGTATATCTACCTACATCTATTGTGTTTGTAGAAAACTCCTTAACGGCATTTTGGTGTTACTTTACAAAAACTTTTAACTGAGATTGAAATCGATTCCTCGTTTAAGCGGAAGAAACGTTCCCGAGGGAAATTAAAAATAATCGTTTGGGTATCGTCGCAGGTAATACTTATATTGTAAGCGATTACTTTAATATATAAAGCTGAGTTAGATAAATGGTAAACATTAAAGGCCTTTTTAATACGGGGTATTGTGTTGAATTGATAACATGAATTTTTAGAATTTTAGAATATTCATTCGTTATTTGGTAAGACTCTTGAACTGTGGATATTTTTATCTATATTAATGTCGATAAAGATTCAACTGCAATATTCAAAATTTAAATATAATTGCTATTAATTTTACATATTTTGTAACTGTCGACTATGTCGACATAGCATAGTTATATACTATCAGTTGTATACTACACTGAAGTAGATTGGTTTACTATTTTTAACAACTGAATTGAAGTGGGTTGAAGTGGTCGGTCACTGCCGAGGTAGGCCTAGAAAACGGTGTGAGGACCAAGAGGTGTTTGTGAGAGATTGGCCAGAGTAAACCGCATGGAGAGAAGAGTGGAAGGCTATAGGGGAGACATTGCCCAGCAGTTGGACATAAGACACTAAGACAAAAAAAAAAAAGAAATGAAGTTGCGATATGAATCTTCACATAACTCATCCATATTTATTTATAAGTCTCCAATAACATCTTCAGTAGTAGTACTGTTATTTTAAGTTTTCGTAAAATACCTGTAATTTATTTTTTCAAACCGAATCAAACCTTGCTAAGTTTGATTAAAACAAGAAAGTTTAGTACCTTTATATGCGTACTTTTTACGAAGTTACAAAGACTAATTACATTCAATCCTGGCGATATACACTTGGGTGATCAAAGCAAGCCACCGGGAACATTCTAGTTTAGTTCATGCCACTAAAAGGTCACAATGAATTTTTAATAGTAACTATTTTCCAAGAAGAGCGAATCGTATTATAGTCCTCGGGTCAAGTCGGCTCTCTTAATGTGACCGGAGAAAAGTATCCATAAATAAATAAAAAAATAACGTAGCAACAGGCCTTTGTGCTACGAACAGCTACGAGTTGCTACGAGTTACAGCTACGAGTGCTACGACACGAACAGAATTGTATTTTTCTCGGAAAAAGTTAAAGTTAAGTTATATAATGAACTTGTTGTTATTAATTGTAACTGAAGTGGTGACAATCATTCCATTTTGTGTACTTTTTTAATAGTATAAGATGCTGTTTTTTCAATGTATCAAGTCTGAAGAATTCTTAATTTTTAACTTTGCTATACAAAACCATTACCAATATTGGGTTCATTCATCATACCTATATTCGTATTGAAACAGTACTAGCAAACGTCCAATAGTCAAAGGGACAGAGCATTAGTCCATAGATGGTATGCTATCTGTCATTACATCAGAGAGAGATTGTATCAACTTTGTACCTACATAGCACATCCTATCTCCATTCAGTGCCAAACGTGGTTTCAATTAGCTCTTTGTGTACTAATTGTATCTTTGCTTATCCCGTGAAGTATCGTTAGTCTGGCTTTAGATACGGAAATGACTATTAGGAAGTCCGAAACGTCTTGTGTTAGTACATAGTGGGAATTCATCTATACTTATGAAGAGATTTTGTTTGTAAGTTTGTATGTAGGGGGTAATGTCCGAAACGAATGATCCAATTCTTAAAATTTTTTCACTGTATGAAAAATACATTATTTGTGGGTATGTTGTAAGCTACAAATTATATTTATATCATACGAATTAGTACTATCACATTTTTTGCGGGCGACGTCACGGGCGAAGTGCTAGTAGTAGATAAAAGTAAGTAGTATAGGTTTTTCCTTCACGAAATATGACAAATTTATTTATTTTGGATTACCAACAAGTCGCATTACAATTTTGATTTTGATTAACATAAGTAGGAATTGCGAACCATGGACTAATTTTCTGATTTTGATAAAATCTAATCAGAAAAATAACACAGATGTACAACATAATAATTATTACATTACGTTTAATTGTAAAGGAAGGTTGTGGTGTCGTACGTATCTGGAAACAATTAGGAATTAACAACAATTTCTATCAACTATTCTATCTTAATAGAGGGGATTAACTATGTAACATGAAATATTCAATTCGGATATCCGTCTTTCCCATAATACGGATCAATTCCCGATCACATAATTCAATTTACTTTATCCCTTGCCGAGAAAATATCTGTGTATTTTCGTCGATAACTAAGTTAATAATTTTTGATGACGCCATCATTTCTACGGAAATCAATTGCAATTGTATGATATTAATACCTTTCTTCCGTTACCTAACTAAGCTAAATTTAATAAACTTTATGATCTCGAAGTGTATTTAAGTGCATTCAGCTGCGAATTTGAGTACTACAAATCCACCAAAAGCAGCGGTCAAACTGAGTTTAGGACTAGACCCTGTTGTTGCCGGAGACTTTAGATAGGTACTTAACCTATTCGAAGTTTAAAAGGCATAAGAATAGGCAGAAAATCGAATCATACGATTATTGAATACTCACTTCGAATTTTGAACAAAAATATTGAAAATAAAAAGATAATAACCCGTGAAATGTCCAGGGGGTACAAAGCCTCGAGATCATTCGATAAGGGGCTGAGCTCGGGAAGACTGGGATGTGAGCGGTTACCCAATCCTACACAAATATTTGAAATATCAGGCAAACCATAGGGAAAAGAGAAAACATGATATTGCCACGATACCTCACATATAATGGAGGGTTATATCATCAAAATCCGATCATCGGAAAATAATTGGGATTGATTAGAAATGGACAACTTGATGAAATGTGAGGAAATAATTTCCAAGATAAAAATGGTATAATACTGTTTCTGTACTCAGCTATTATTGGAACGTTTTGTTTTCCATATTCAACAAATGGAAGAACACTTTTGAAAATAATTTAAAAGTCGACTATTCTCAAATTTGTTTGAAAGCCGTTCAGACTTGAGTCAGGCAGAGATGAAAACATGAAACGTCTTTGAAGAATGGCAACACATATATCTCGAGCAGCGAATTCGTTCTGAATAGGTGGAGACGACACCTCCTGCCATCATCTCTCCGAGTAGATGCAATAACGGCTACGTCGCCTAGATATACGCCTCACTTGATCATCTCAACGTCACACTTGAAGGGAAAAAGGTAATATGGCATTATGGCCTAAATGTTTTATGGGCTGCGTAGTGCGTATTAATTAGGGTAATGTGTATAATATTGGGGTAATGTTTAGGACTTGGTGTATCTTTTATGTAAGGTAGATGTTACTTTAGTTTATTTGCGATTGTTTTGTAGATAATAGGTAAATGTAAGTAACATTTAAAACTTCTGAAAAAAAATCTACTGTTTTTGAAAACCTCATCAAAATCTATAGTAGATTGCATATTAGTTTAAAAGATCTAAGCAGTATCACAGACTTTATTTAATGAATCACTAGACTATTCTACGATATCTAGTTTATTTTTTATAAATATGAAATGTAATCTTGTCTTTGTGACAATTTATAACCTATTTATTTAGTTTTGACCAAATTAATAAGGTTATAATGGTGACTATATTTTAATAGCATATCTGACTTTTGTAAATAAAATCTCTAACCAACTTCTGATAGTCAAACAAACCCACTTCTGATGACATCACCCTAACCGTTTCCCCCACTTAACCCTTTCAAGGGATGACAAGCAGCTAATGCACTGTTTTCCCCCTTCAGCTCAGCAGGGGGTAATGCCCCATAATAATGTTAACAATCTTTATTATTCTTCCCAGTCGTTTTGGACATTTTTCGCATTGCCTGTCCATTATCAATAATGGTGCATAAATCACTTAGCGCAAGGCATTACCTCGAGTGAAAGAGCTCCAAGCTATCATTACTACTCCGAAATGAAACTCGTAATCAACATAACAAATTATATTCATTTATTTAGGTGATTTGCCAGCGGCAACCAAGTTCCATTTTGTTTAACATGGATGTTTATTAAAATTAACTTTAATTTCTTAAAACATAATTTCAAACAATAATCCTAGAACTATTTATATAAATATAAGCACAGATTATTATTTCTTAGAATTGTTTTATTCAAAATGTCAAGATATTTATCAGACTAGAAGAGCTTATAGAGCTCACAAGATTGCTTCAAGTTATGTCGGTAACACACAAACAATATTTACTGTCAGCGAGCAAACGTCTGCACCATTTCACTTTTATTTTACTTCTGAACTCTAATGAACGTGCAGACAACTTTACAACTGGCTACCTATTAACTACACAAAGTCTTTCAATCCGTTGCGTGATAAGTCACTGTAAACACAAGAAACAGACGAAGTATTACGTTTAATTATACAGTAACAAAGACTTATGCCGCCTTATCAGTAACCACTCCAGCTATGAACCTCAGTGCCTTCTGTGTACAAATTATATCGTTCCACACTTTAATGGATATGGTCCCGATAGAAACGTGTTTTGTGCAATTTGATATTAACTACGTTTTTTTAATTGTAAACGACGCGGTTTTATACTTGGAAGTGCGCTTGCATGATGTTTGAATCAAGATTTTTTTTAAATTATGTGTTGGACTTGAATTATAGAGAGAAGACATGTATTTCCATTACTTTAAACTAAGAAAACACGCAGAGCTACGGCTATAAACGATCAGGAACAGTCAATTAAGATAATTTCAAGACAGGTAATGACGATCGGCTTAATTATACCTCGTTTTTCTATAACTGATTGCTCGACAAAAGACATCACGTATTTTTTATCTCTTTTATTAAATCCGTCGTTTACTCCGATTACGCTTCACGCTCAAAGGGGGAATGTATAATATGTACACGCATAATATTGCTTTACCTAACCCAAAATAGATCGGAATGTCAATACTCTCACGTAACGCTACTTGTTCACGTAAAGCTAATAATGTAATTCGATCATCTTTTGTTCAATATTTACTTCCTCCTCGTGCTGAATACCTCTAAATTGTGAAGTTGAATGTCTTTCGAATGTATGGGTTTATGTGTGAAACGGAGTCAAAGAGAGAGATATCGAGAAGTGCTCTGTGACGCCGCCCGCGCCCGCGCCGCCCCAACCCGCGCCCGGCTACGTGAGAGATGGCTTTCAATATCAAATTGAATTCCGCGGTTCATTGATTTTCAATTTGTTAGGGAGTACTCTCATCGTTTACCATAGACACACTGGAGATCCGACTATTGTAAATCTTACGAAAATTTTCGCGACGAACAGTCGTCCATAACTTTTCTTGAATGCAGAAATTTAGGAGGGTAATAAAGTTTCCGTTTCCCCTTTCAAAGTATATTTCAATTTAATCAGTTAAAAGTTCATGTTAAAAAGGCAAGTAACCTCATTCAGCTGGCTGTTTATCTTTCTTAGAAGCTAAGTGGAATGTAAAATAAACTAACATCCGATTTTAAATATGGGATTAACTCGAAAGAGGAAAACCTTTTACCCTTGCGCTTTAGTCTTTTAGTAAGTTTGATTAGAACAAAGAAGGGTGAGAAGTTGTGCACTTACCTTATAGAATATGAAATACCGTGTGAGAACAATAGATAATATAATCCATATTTACTCAGTTGTGAAATGTGCAACTGCTGAAAGTACTTACAGCAAAGTTTCAGTTGTGATTTAGTTAAAATTCTGAAACTCGTTAAACTTCAACTACGACTGTGCGTTGGGAGACGTTCCCATTTATTAAATTTCGAGAAATAATGTATTTAAGCATAAGCATAAGCATAATCAGCCTATAATGTTCCCACTGCTGGGACACAGGCCTCCTCTCTATGAGAGGGAATATAATATAATCCACCACGCGGGCCCAGTGCGGGTTGGTAGATGTCACATGTCTTCGAATTTTTGGTTCTAGGACATGCCGGTTTCGTCACGATGTTTTCCTTCACCGTTTTGAGAGCAGTGGTGATGAAATAAATTACACAAAGTAATGCGCCTGCCTGGGTTCGAACCCACGACTTACTGTTCGTAAGTCGGGGCCGCCACCACTGGGCCACCGCTGCTCCTAATAATGTATTTAGTGCTTATTCTTTAATCTTGTGTTAACTACCGGAAAGGATATTTCTCAAGTGAAATAATAAAAATGGAATTTAATTTAATTTCCTCATCTGTGTCCTCAGGACTAGATTGAGGTCAAGAGTAGGCCCATTTAATATAAAAAAAAATTGGTAAAATTTTCGTACAAAATTATATATCATAGTGACAAAATAAAAATACCGATTTGTCTCTATATTTGTTAAGACATCAACCTCGGCAAATGTCTTATGTCAGTCCATTCGGAAGGGAGGAGCCGAGCCAAAAAGCCATGTCCATTAAAGACAAAAACTCATTAGCTTTACAGCTATACACACAATCAGCTTTTATTTATCAATAACGTTGCAAAGAAAGTAGATTTTGCCTTCAGCATTTTGCGGAAAGGAAATGTGTGTTTCCCATGATTTATATCCCGAATAGGGGCGTGAGGTGGCCGGCTCATATGAAGCCGGCTGGCCGCTGGCGATAAGCTGAAGCCTTTCTACACACAGAATACACACTAAGAAAGAAAATAAACAAGTTGCCTCACAACCTTACGCTCCGCCAATAATCTCGGAGAGAACGAATAACATTGGGTCGTTATATAACTCTTATTACAGACGCAACATTCACGAAAGTATCGCTTTAAGTGCCTATAAACTACGAACTCCATAAAAAGAAAAGGGGTTTTCAATTAGAATGTAGCGCTCTTTGATTTTTATACCTTATCGTATATTAACGGACTGTCTTCCACAAAACTTTTATTGGTTTACAAGTTCTCTAAAGGTACCTGAATACTAGATTATCGATCAGCTTTTCAGTTTGTTTAGAGAGACTTCCCAATTTTCGCCATCTGTCGAAAAAACTATTTCGTTACACTTATACTGTCACTTACGTAAAGATATCCCTCTTTCGTGATTGTTAATTATTGGCGAGTTTAGTTAGCGATCATGGCGCTTGAGACAGCGTCGAAATATCGGGAGTTCAAAATAATGAACAATCATAGAAGATATCCCGTAAGTGTAGTTGTAAAGTTTAGTTGTAAACCGTGAAAGCTTAAAACAAAACTATTTCGTTATACCGAATAAACTTATCCCTGAAAATATTACTAGCCCCTAAAATACACGGTAAATTGATCCCCATCACATAAATATTTTGCGTGTTTAACACCCTGAAAATGATATACCTTCGGATACATAAGCACAGGAATTCAGGGCAATAAATCAAAAGTAATAACTATCCGTTTTATCTGATCCCAACGAGTTTTATTGCTTTATAAAATTTTATAACGAGAAAACTAATCCAATATTTTTCTAGATACGCTGCGGCTAAGAAATACTTCAATGAGTGAGTTTTATTAGAACTTTGGTTAGAGTATCAATGGCTGATAACATCCGTTTGTAGGTACTCGAGATCACAGTTATTTTGTCATTTTAACAGGCACAAAGTTTTCTACAAGTCGTAATTTATAGCTTGAAATAAATTAGTCTGTGTTTTCAGACCCATTTTAGACCTCTTGTCAACTAGGTGCTTGTGGTATCAAAACGACTTGAATGTTGAAATACTTTTGTTTAATAATGTCGAAACGAGTATCGTCAACAGCCAGAATGAACAATATTACAAGACATTAAATAACACCTCTATTTGCATTGGCATGTTGTTAAGGTATAGGTATTATCCTATTAATTTGACATTCAATCGAATTTTTAATTTCACATTTTGTTGTAATTCATTTTTTAATAATATGATAATTTATTTTAGCATTTTTTTTTAAATTTATTATGTATCGGTATTTAATTTATTTTTGACTTTTAATGTAATGTAATTCTGATATTTAGGTTTTAGCTATAATTTATGTGTTTGTATTTTTGTCTATTTTTGTTTTTTATATGGGTCTTGGACCTGAAATAAATGGAATTTATTTTTTATTTATATTATTTGAGATTTCTCGGAGTTTTAAGCCTTTTCACATACTGTGTGATTTGCACATGTATTTGAACCAATTTTGTGTAATGGCACATTCACGAAAATTTATCGATGTGTGTGGCTTTGTATAGACGAAGCTTTCACAGATAATTTATCTTTGATTTTATGTTACTGTCAAAATAAAAATGATTTTAAGAATTTATTCATACCTTTGGATGATACAGATTGTGTTTGTTGCAAACAATTTAACTAATATGCATAATACTAAAATGGATATTTGTATAATAGATTCAAATAGCGACGTAATTATTAACACTAGACACGGGATATTGCGGGAAAACGGGGTAACATGGTAAATATCTCGTTTCTAGTGTTAATGATAATGTTAGTGACAATGATAGTTTAAAATCTAGTATCGACGTATCTACGTTACGTTTACACCGCGCGCTCGTGAAAAGAAAGAAAGAAAGAAAATACATTTATTTGGCACATGCCACAAGTGCACACAATATAAAAACAAAAATAATACAAGAAAAAAAAAACTTAAAACTAAACAAAAAATGTAGATAACACTGTGTGCCTCATAGCTGCGCCAAATAGGACCAGTTCAGCAAAATGCCGGGCAACTAGTGCCTGACGCTGGTTTTCAACTGAACCTGGATTAGAGAGGTCACGGATGTAAAACAGTTTTATGTGTTGTGTCAATGGTGGTGGTGAAAAGGTACTTAAATATGTATAATAGATGTGTACAAAAAAATAAATAAATATACAGTAAATTATTACTAAATAAACTACGAAATAATAAATATCGTGAAAGTGCAAAACAAAACAAAAAAAAAAGTATAGATAAATGGCACGGATACATGATAATAGAACCTGTTTGACACGATGACTATTTACGAACAGTATTATATTTTATTTATCCATGCATTTCGTTCAATACGCTGCAAGCACCCGAGCGCGACGGACTAATTAAATTAACGGAAAGATTTCCTGACAGTGGATCGGTATAACAAATTAATAAAATGATACCACTGTGATTCATGCATAGATACAAGGAAGGAGATGAAAAATAAGTGCCAGTCAATAATAATGTTGAAATATGCATAAAATTAAATGAAAATGTCCTGGATTAGTTCATAAATAATTGTAATCGTAATAATTGTAGTCTAACGGTATCCATTCATAATAATTGCCATTTGTTGACACAGAAACTGTATTACGCTCAGGTTAATTTAGGTGGAAACGTACATCATATAACTGAGACATTTAGGGCAACCATGTCCAGCTTACGTTGTGCTTCCACAAGATACTGCCGTAAACGACTTCTAAAAGTGTCTATCTTGTTGATTAGTTTTATCGGTGGTGGCAAGTTATTCCATACTTTGGAAGCCGCATCGTGCTAGGGCCTCTGTTTCAAAACATCTGTTACATCTTTATCAGTACACAAGGTCACTTTGCGTTTCAAAATAGACAAACAGTGAAGGGATGCATGTGTTCAAGACCGAACGGTAAATAGACCATTCCCACTTAAAATCCCAGGTTTCGCTGTGAGTCCTCCAATTACTTAGGCACACAAATCTGTTGCACGAACACATATTCGTGTAAATCAGAGATTGGATCTTACATGGCTAGCATCCTGAATAGGTAGAGGCTGCAGTATTGGACCTTTACTTACGTCCGTATACTCAATATGAACGTTTCCTGTGTTTTCCTACTTAACTAACGTATCTTGCAACTGGTCCACCTCATCGTTTGTTGCTAATATACCTTCGATAAACCCCTATCAATTTAAGGAGTACACACAGCCAGGAAACGCCCGATTCCAATTACATTAAAACAAAGATTTCTCTTTAAAATAAATTTTAAAGTTCCACCATTTCCGCCACCCCTCTTAAACGAAAAGCTTTAACAAATTAAGAAGTTAATATAAAATAATGTTTCCGTAAATTATTCATCGCATTATCAGTCTGCTCCTAATAAGCTCGAACGTTGCCAGAATTAAGATGAACGCGGCGAAGTAAGGGTTAAATGGAACAAAAACATTTCTGTGCAGGTGCGATCACTGTTATCTATGAGGAGTGCGAACTTGAGACATGTACCCCAAGTTGTTATGCTAATTCAGCCAAGATATTGTTTATTTCTACCTCTAAGTATAACTTACAAGGGAAATTTTCCTTCGGAAAAACTGGGTGACTTATTTGAGTAAACAGTGGCAGGATAGTCTTCCTCCACTCATATACTATCTACCACCAAATGAACACCTTTCTGCAGAGTCCAACCTTCTATGGTCCACTCGGAAGCTCATAAACCGTCACCGAACTTGACTGGGAAGATGTAACTCCAACGTCGCAGCAGAATGTGAAGCAGTTTCTCAAACTATTTTCCGCCTGCTAGCCTGTAGCTAAAAATCCTCCTCTGTACCCCAAAAATTGGCAGTCAAGGTGACCTTTCCGATGACGTCGAAGAAGAAACTAAATATTGGGCTAGTGAAATACGAGTATGTCGTGCTAGCAACACGAACAAGGAAAATAATAATTCCGTGAAGTTTCCCTAAAACCACCAACAAAATCAACACCCCGTATCGTAATAGAACACGATCTATTAGGCAGAATATACATAGGTACATAGTGTATAGTTCATCAATTATAAATTAACCCTATTTCATTATGGATTTAATTAATTGGGATTCGAGGCGCGGTGATATTGATTTATAATTAACTATCGAGAAGGCAAGATGTTGTAGCTGGTTCAGGAAGTAGATGACTGTGTCGCATAGGCCGGGAGCTGACGTCCGGATATCATTTTTGCCGAGATTGCGGAGATTGCGCTGTGGGGGACTGGCTAGCTTGAGTGCAAGATGGTGGCCTTGTTGTATGTCAGTATCGTTGTCCATTTATTTACTCACGGCTTTTGTCTGACAGTATCATAATTATATAAAACACTTAACGTGGATGGCGCTCGGAACGGAAACAAACCTATTATAATTATAAAAAGTATCCTAAGCAATAAGCCCATCAAATCAGCCGTTCAAAAGCAACAGCCAGACAGAATTTATTTCGCAACATATTTTTAGCCTTATGATCTTGAAATATGTAGTTAAATAATAATCAGAATAATTGTCAATTTTATCACCATGTAAAATAAGAAAATCTATACAAATAAATAAAATCGAAGTGTCTGTTTGTAATTCTAAAATAACAGCTTTTAACTGATTGCATATGAAAGTATATACAACACTTATAACATTTTTTTTTTAAATTATGTCTGTCTGTTTGTTGCGTCTAATTTCCGAAATGGCTGGATCAAATATTGACAAGATTTTTATTGGCAGATAGCTGATGTAATAAGGGGTAACTTAGGTTACTTTTATTTTACAAAATGATTAGGGTTCAGTTCAAATAAATTAAAAACCTTGAAATTGTTAACAAAATCCGATTCAAATTCATATAAAATTAAAAAAAAAAAACACGTGGATGAAGATCGCGGGCCACAGCTAGTCTTTAATAAAAATGCAGCGTTTTAAACGCTAAACATGAAGTCTTAATTTTTTAAAGGCAGGGTAACAAAGAACCCACCGTTTCTTGGAATACATGGCGCCAGAATGATTTCTGCCAGTGACATTTAGATTTTTCTTTGTTGTGGTAAACACGATTCATAAATATTTTATTTACTTCAAAGAAAATAATGACCCTTTTGGAACAAAAGAACTTGCGTGCCAATTTGAAAATCAGATTGAAATAAATATTTGTTGTTATTGATCGCTTTTAAGGTTCGGTCAAATCGGTCAGGACAATTGCGGACGCGGCTCCAGAAAATGGATTCTGATAGATAAGGTACGGAAGTAGATGTCCGGTGTCTACGGCCAGTCCGCATTCTGCCCGTATGGGATTTAACGAATTCACAGACCAATTGCCGAATTCAACATTGGTAGGCCGACTTAAGTTGAAAATTTGGATTTTGTAGATACTGTCTGTGTCACTCATAACTAGAGACCAGATTATATGCAGATGCATTTTTGCATATCAAGGCTGTTTTTTTAATATAATGCATAGTTTTAGCTAAAATCGGCTTAACGTGCATTTTTCCTTAAATTTTAACTATATCTAACTGGAAAATAGTGCCAGAGATAATACCCTCAAAAATGCAACTAAATTCTAATAGTGCCTTATGTGAACTATCACTACTGATAATTCGGATACGGTACAGTATACGGTTATCTGGAAAAAAAGAAAGGGTCGAAAATTTAGTAAATTAAATAAAACTTTATTTTTAGTACTTGTTTCAATTTTATGTTGCATATTTTGGGCATTTATAATGCATATTGTGATGATTTTATTTTGCATATAATCTGGTCTTTACTCATAACAGTGTCAGTCTTTTCTAAAGTTCGACTGGCTATTATACTAAGCGTATACTAAAGGCCAGATACAGTAAATATCGACCTACAAACTTATTCATACGATGTACATACTCGTATACAGCAATTAATTCTAGGTCATAATACCAAAATAGAGCAAAACATTAGTATAATTAATCACTGAAATGCAACCTAATCTCTCAGGGGAATGACGGGAATTCCCCCTTACCCACTAGCCAGAATAACCCCCTAATGCATGGTTAAACTGTTAAGCAATAGATTAGGCTAACACCAAGTGAACTTAAATATTAAAGCGCCGAGATAATTTGAGTGTGGAGCCGTCTAGTTTTCTTGGAAAAATACTCGTGTGAAATGGTTGTACATTTGAATTATTTTGTGAGGTCTGAGAAGGCGTTTTGTTTATTTGAGTGAGATATTTTGAATTGAATTTCATACATATTAAGGTGCTTATTTAAATCTATTGACTGAAGTGCTTATAATCTTACAAAATCAATTTAGATTTTTGTGACAGTGAAAGGTGAAGGCATAAAGCTTTTTTGCTATACGATGACTTTTTTTTTAGATAATTCGTCACTTTGTATCTATTGACTCGAAAACTATTTAATCCGTGGACTGCCTACATGTTCTCTGCCTATACACCTTGACTTTTTAGTCGTCTGTCAAAGGTCGTCCACTCAATGTACCCGACATAAAATAGCTCACGGCGCGGTTTTTTTTTATTCTCCATAAAAGGTACAAAGAAAAATAACAATAAAAAAATAAAAAAAAATAACAATAAAAAATAATAACAATAAAAAATAATAACAATAAAAAATTAGAATAAAATTATGAAACATCCTGTTAATGATGTTTACGTGTCAAACGGGAGAACATTACCTACCCAGCACTCGAGTCCAGTAGATCATCGCTCGCAACAGAGTGTTTTAACTACGTCATGCGTTATAAAACTGAATAATATTTTTATTTTTAAATTATTAATATCTCATAAAAACGTGTATGACGACTAAAAAGTCACGGTGTATAATGAAATTTCTTAGATATTACTCGTGGTATAACAAATTCAAATTAGCGCTGTCCAAAACTTTAGACAAACTCTCAATTAAAATTGTTGCCGCATACTTTAGTTACAGGCAAGTCAAATTGCAACGCGAAATACCGCAGATACCTTTTTTAAGAATTTCAAGGTAAAAAATCTTAAAAAATAACAAGATACCGTCAATAAAAATTCTGGTGGAGTTTCATTACGTCCGGGAAAATGATGAGGCAGAAATGACTTCGTTCACACTTCTGTAGTTCACTGTACCTGCGAATTTTTTTTATTGTAGCATAGAAACTGAAATATTCAGAAAAAATGCTGTAATAAAAAATGTTTTTTCATTGTACCTAAGCTTGATTTGAGTTTAAAAGATTCCATTTTATCGGTTCAATAAAAGCCGTAAGGTGAAACAGCTGCAGGTACAAGCAGATACAAATATTTAAAAATATATAATATTAATTTCAATATTTACATAATCTCGTAAAAAAACATCTAACAAAATACTCCATATCAAAGTAGTTTGTTTAACAACAAATATAATACTTTTAGAGATTGTATCTATAAGATTTTTTTTTGCGTTTGTATGGCTTTAAGGTCAGACGTCTACTTAGTTTAATCAAGTCATTTCAATAGAAACAGCCATTGAAATGATTAAGCTTCTAGATGTCGTAGTAAGCGTTAATAAGATTTATGTTTTGTATTTATTTCCCAAAAACGATATCTTTAGCAGCAAAAAAAAATACGACAAAAATAAAATTGGTTTCGGAAAGAGGGAAGAACGACAGGTCATGTAATACCCTGAAGTAGATGAAGAGGGTTTAGACTGAGAAGAAGAACAAGAATTGACTAGGATATAGAAGAGCTGAATAAAGAAGTACTACGGCCCAGACTGAAAAGGTAGATTGAGCTGTATGCCAATTCCGTTCTTCTCCATAGAAACCTACGTTAGGGAATGGGCAACTTCGGTATTTTCACAGTTTTTACGCCTTTTGACTGGGACTGTTATAGCTACATTTAATTGTTGTCTTTGTTTCGACAATATAAAAGTGCCTGTAACTGGCCTACTTGAAATAAATGCTTTGAGTGATTGATTGCGTTTTTAATTGAACAGCTGCTTTCTTAAGTTCCTATCTATGTGCTTAAAACCTCTTACTCAGAAACACTGTAACCAGATACATATGCAAACGGCTAAACTTAACTTAACCTAACCTAAGTTTTGTCGACTAATCTTAAGTTAATGTTCACACTTACCTTTAGCCGTAATATATATAAATAACTATGCAATATGAATATTCGATATACTCGTTCAATGCTAGTGACATTTTGCATTTTTCAGGAGCACAATAGCAACGAACACTTACACCAAGTACTAACAATTTCACGGACTAAGCTCCGCAAATGTGGCTCACTTTTCTTTAGTAAGTATACAGCTCAAACGATCAAATTGTTTTAACCCACGCTTTAAAGGAACTTTGAGTAAGAAAATTGCATCGTCTAAAGGTTCAGGAGTAAGCGGGCTTAAAAATAACGAAAAGGACAAATGGAACGGAACGCGTTGATTTTGACAACGCGCCCCGCACCGCGGGATTATCGTGAGCAATCTTGATTGTAACGCTAATTGCGCGCTGGCGGGATTGCAGGATTGCGCGCTGGCGGGATTGCAGGATTGCGCGCGCACTTTTATCATAAACCCCGGACTTTCGGGTCACTGTCACAGTAGTAAATTCAATATCTATGGCGTAGTAAATTAACTTGTTCGATATGCTCACGGCAATATTTATGTCCCGCGGGACAATGTTATGTCAGCCGAATATAATGGTTCGCGCAATTTCAAGTACCGCTCTCTTTTTCTTTGTTGAAAAAATTGACTTGATTCCCGTTTTCCATTTCATTTGGGTGAGTTAAAAATTCAGAATATAATAAACAAAATAATGGAATATCTGGAAACGGCCTTTAGGCAATAATCGAAGGGGTAAATATGATATGTGGGTACGTTGTAGCTCGAAAGCAAATCCTGTTATAATATCTACATAGTGTCCAAGTGGCGCAGTTTAGGTACTGGAAATCGTGTTATATATTGAAATTTGATAACTGATTCAGTTTGGATATTAAGATAACATAACATCACGCCTATAGTTCCCATAGGGTTAGGCAGAGGTGTACCTTATAGTACACCCACATTTCACCAGTTATATTTAATTCACGTGGGGCGAGAATATTGCCATCAGCCGAGCATAAATCCGGACTCCGTGGCTGCTACTGAGAAATTCCGGGTGAAAAAAGTCAATAGCTCTTTGCCCGACCCGAGAATCGAACCCAGGACCTCATGCTCCTCGCTGGTCGCAAGCGCAACTTTAGCAACGAGGCAGTACATTAAAATATTATGTTGGAATCAGTGTGTGATAAGTAGATACAGTGCTAGAACAATGCTAATTAACGTAGAATATTATCGGTAAACAATTAATTCTGGGATTAGGCTAGGTTTGTTATTGAGAATATCATAAATTGCAGCTGTATATTTAACAACAGCTTTACTTACTAAGAAGGTATGTGATTTTGTTAAGAGTACCTCCTATTACCGAAGCCAGCACAATTGTAGCATAATATGTTAGGCCGACCTAAAGTATTCTGATTATTCTAACCTATTTATCATTTCTTTATCAGTTCTTTAAACTAATATTCCTGGGAAAGTAATAATATGTTCTGTAATCTCTAGAGTACCAATGTATTCTGATTTCAGAAAAAACATGCCATTTTTCAACGAGCTTATAACGATACGTGGTAACAATGCGTACTCAGATAAGACCTCTCATCTATCTATCAACAACGCCGTAGTCTATTCAACTACAGCAGAACAATAGCAGTTCAATACGAACGGTTGTATTATGAGCGCACTTTTTACAATCCACCAAGAATTGGGTCAACCGCCAGACAATATTGTATGTACTTTTTGTTTGTGGAAACTCATAAAGGATTCGCTGAAGTGTGAATGAATAATCAACTGAAGGTATTTAAAGAAATATTCGCAACTGAGCGAGTGTAGAGAGTGAACGAAAGAGCGACTGTAATTAGGGTAAACGCTGCGCAAACGTCACATTGAACACACGACTAAAGTTCAAGTGGAACCACATTTGCGCAAGCGCAGACTTTTCTTTAAGGTAAAGAAAGAAATGTTAGCAAAACCATACAAAGTTATCATCATCTACATTGATGATCGCTGTAACTATTCCTAATCACCAACTCAACTTTACCAAGCAGCAAAACAAACTGGAACTTCTGAATTAAATATTGTCGTCCGTTCGATCTTCATCGTAATTAGCAAGCGATCGCACGAACAATGCGATATCGTGTCTAATGATTGCGTGGAATCGATCAATATCAGGGTAGGCAGGTACTATAAATGTGGGATTTAATCAATATGGGATGCGATTAATCAAAATTCATGCACTATGAATATTTGATCGCATATTCCGATGCTATCGGATATTAAATGGAGTGCATGATCGCTATAGCTGTCACTTACGGCCGACTACTTATGTTATCTACTTAGTTATTTTAAATACGTATTTTTTTTTTACTATGTGTTTATCATTTTTATTTGTTTTTCTTTTTAAGCACTCTGTTACAAATAAATAGCTTTTTATTGCTTTTTCCATACTTTTATAACCCAACAATTTATTAAACTCCACTAACCTTAATCTTATTATTTCTAAGGTACATTTAACTTTTCAAAACAACAAGAAACAATTTTATTGTTCCCATTTTACTTGTCCAATACCAGTGACTGTCACAGCAATTATTTAAATTGAGCGTGCCGTTTCATTCCAAGTGACATTTCTAAAGTACTTTACTTCGAACATCCTTCTAGATTACCATCAAGAGTTGCTACTACTTTAGTATGAGAACAGTAACATAACATAACATTAACAAAAGAGATAACATTACGTGCAACAACGGCAACAACTTGTTTGGTTTGCTAGCTAGGTAGGCTGCCCTCCCACGAAATGTGTAAAGCTGCGATTCGGATGTACTTAGATATGTATATGTATGATATCAACCCAGATCGTTTAATTTTCTTATTGTAGATTAGCTCGAGTCAGCTGGCAGTGGGGAGATGGGAAGTCGCTCCATGTAAAGTGCTGATATGTAGCTGCATTCGGTTAGATTGTAAGTTGTAGTAAGCGGCCAGCATAACGGTTACATTTCGGAGAGTGTTCTTTGGAATTACACAATCGAATTACCACGTCCCCATTCTAACATCGGATGAGCAGAGATATGGCAAAGCATCATTGTTATATGGTTGAAGTTCCATGGAACCGAACAAAGCACTATGCTTCCACTTTTGTTGTGTCTGAACCGTCAGTCTGTGGAGTTCACTGCCTGCTTCTGTGTTTACCGATCATTATAATTTGAATCTCTACAAAGTTCGAGTGAATAGATTGCTTTTCAGCAAGCGTGCTCCATCCTAGGCCGCATCATCACTTCACACCAGGCAAGTTGCGGCCAAACGCAATTTGGTATAAAAAAAAAAAATAACTACTTAGCTCTCTATTACATTATTATAAATGTTTCTCGTATAAATAGAAAAAAAAAACAGTACCAATTTAGCTTCACTGCCAAGCAGCAAATCTCTGTGGAAGAGCAGCCTATCCGACAGTTTGTTCCCATAGCCATAGCTTGCGTCAAGTCACGCGACGTTCAGGTGCCTGCCGAAGTTTTAGATGAATGCCCACCAAAGTTAAGTCGTGAAGAGTTTGTTGAGTTACGCTCCGTCGTACGTGCTACGTAGCCTCGAACAACTGCACTTAAACAATTACTTACCTAAAATTTTTGGATGTGGTACGGATATCTTATATTGCAGGTGTACTTTATGTAATGGCGAATAGGTCTAAAGGCCATCTAAAAAAAACTGGCTCGATATAATACCTAGGTACGGATAATACGGGGACGCTCAATAAAAAACTGAAATCCGACTAACCAATTCATCATGTATGATCAGAATTTTGTTATTGCCTTTTCCGAAAAACGAAACATGTATAAAATTTCGAGAACGTCAAATAAAACGAACCCCAGGCTGCGTACGAGTTTGTTTTGCGTATGTGGCGAATAACTTCGTTTGTACCAAGTATTTCACATGCAATATGGAAAATTTCACATGCATTATTTTTTGCAGATTGTCAAAACAAACGAACGATGAATGAACTATTGCATCACTGAATGAATGAATAAATGAAGTTAGCAAGAAACATAAGAAAATGTCAGTCCATCTTTGAAAATCAATCAATTCTAGTTAACGAGGCCGCATAGATAGCCTTTAAACCTGATATTCCAACCAGTCTGGTAAGACCGAAAGCCGATCCCAACGTACTTGGGAAATTGTAAGCTGATGACGGCTTTGAAGCAAAATAGGTGCAATCCAACTACGTGAGACAAACGCGCAATCAGTTAAGTGCTCGTTAAGTGTGGCAAGTCGTATGAATGCAGCCTGCCTTAGATGATGTCATAGATTCGGCGATAAAGTGACATTCAAGCCAGAATTAGGATATCTTTAGGTTCCTAATTCTGGCCTTTGAAATGCTCCTGGATCGTATTAATACATTGAACAGACATTTTCTATAAATACTCGTATCGAAAACTTTGGAACTTTGAATATATCTTAAATAAAAATACGTATGAACTTAAGAACAATTATATCGTAAAAATAATCAGTTGCTCTATACATTTAAATTCCCATTTCACATCTACATTTATGCGTATATGGCGTAAGAGTTGATTGCAATCTTTTCAGGTTTTGAGTTAGTCAAGTAGGATTAGTACGAAGTAGGTTTTATGATTAGTAGTAGTATATTCCATCAGGACGGTTTTGCGCCCGGTTGATGGCAATAAACTTCCCCCTATACTTTTTATATAATACACCTACATTTCGTCAGTTATGTTGAAAACCCATGTAGTTTTCAACATAACTGACGAAATGTGGGTGTACTATTCGGTATACCTCTGCCTAACCCTTCGGGGATTACAGGCGTGATAATATGTTAGAAGTATATTTCAACAGCCTTAACTACTTATTTAATTCTTTTCATAGTTTAATTAACATCTCAGAAAGTCAATTAGATACGACTTAGAAAGTTTAGATACAACATCATCTCAGTACAAAAGGTAGCATGATATACGATCGACAAGGGAGCGAAAGAAAAACAAAGTGAATTAGCCGCCTATCAGAACGTACGAGTTTCAAAAGTTAACTAAAGGCCAGTGGTTATTGGCTTTTCGACAGGTAATGCATTCATGTAATGTTTAACAAGGCTTTAAGGATTATTCGTGGTCTGGTGCGCAGATTATCTTAATAATGGATCAGTGGATTTAGTTCTAGCTTTTTACTTACAGGTTTATAAAACTATTTATAACTAAAGCATTTTCTTAAACCTCGCATTTAAAGTAGGTAATTTAAGTCTTTACAAATCAGCCTCTTAGAAAAGATTAAAACACGCGGCTTACACCTTAATTCGAAAACGACTTAAGCCAGCTTACCTGCGTTCGACGATCGATAAACATTAAATCCTCAATTTGTACTTACATATTTACTAATTCAAGTAAATGGCAAACAACTTTAGAGCCGCATAAAACCGAAATCAAGGCTCGGGTGGGGATTTCCTAGGAAACAGCTTTGCCGAGGCGTTACATTAAAGTTTCAGCCAGCAAGTCGCACCGCGGCCGAGTGGCCTTCTTCCTTAGCACATTTTATCCCGTGTAATTTCACACTACAGATTTTCAGATAACGACGTAATAATGTTTCCCTTCGTGTGTCTTGCTTACTAGATTGGCACACACCTGCCCGCTAAATATGTATGCCGTATACATTTATAATATTGTAATTCGACCCTTCGCTAGGTAATAACATTTTATTGGCTCCGGTTCTTAATATAAATAAGGTCGCTCCCAAAAACCGGATCTATGTTCGGGAACAACCGAAGCCCGAAATGTTAACGGTTAAACAAGTACTGAAAACGTTTTAAGACTGATAAATAATAATAAGGCTAAGTAAAAGCTTACAATAACGCGTGATTTGGCATAGCTACGACCATAATTAAATTCTAGCGAGCGGAAAATTTCTTCCAAAAAAGAAAGTTACATTTTTGACGTCAATTACCTACAACGGTTCAAGATATCATAAAAATTAAACGCGAGTGCTTCTCAATGTCAATTAGAAGAGGAATTGTCTCAGAATGCCTCCATTATAAAGCAGCAATGTTTATCTTTGGCCTCGTCCACTTAAAAAGGAAACATTTATTTTGCTAACTAAACGGTGTTTTATGATCCTAGCAATAAAAATACACTTAGCAAAAAATTTTATTCTATGTGTTGCTGAAATATTCTACGATGTATTTGGAAATTTCACCAAAATAAACGCTTATTCATACCCAAGCAAAATCAATCCCAAGGCGGCAAAATTACGTCCCATATGCGAACGCCTAATAAAGATAAGTCCTTGTTATACCTGACTAATTTATTACAGCATCTCAAATAAATAGACAGGCCGCTATATACAGGGTGGAATTTTTCAGTTAATATATCATGGTTTTCCTTTCATTTAATTTATCATGTTTGTTAGAGGGATTTGATCCTTATGATTGATCCTATCGATTGATGCTAAAAGTACAGGATGTTATTTTTTTGGAATTTAGCCGGTTCGATTCCCGTGTGTGGCAAGAGAATTTTCGAAAATCTTTGAATGCAGATTTATTTCTTTTTAAAATTAAAGGAATATTTCCTTTGACTAAAAATTTCTATCTCCAGTATTTAGAGTACTTTCCCCCCAGGTGGCGTTGAAAAATTCCATCCTGTATAATGAATATAAGCCTCTTAATTCTCCGTCGTGTAAACAATTTCGTATACTAGATAAATGTTTAGTTACGTATTGTTAATTACGTTTTACGTTAACAAGTAGTGCAGTATAAAAGCGATTTGTTATGGGTCGAGCGACGGTGCACACACTGGGGCAACTAACAATTGTTTTGTGTTAGTTTATGACCATGCTTAACAATGAAAACTTTACTCATTCTGTATCATAATCTGCGCCGTAAAGCCCTTTGAGAATAGGAACGTAGCATACAGGGTGTTAATAAAACAAGTGAACGTGCACTGTGTTTGTTGTCTGTGGGAATCTCGACTGAAAATTATGAAATTGGAAATGTTGTGTTGTATGTGATTTGATACAAGGTGTTTACAGTGTTTAGAACTGGAGGACTTTGACTGGTGACGTCATCATCTGCCAAGCCTTTTCCCAACTATGTTGCGGCCGGCTTGCAGCCTAGCTGAGTAGGTACCAGTTTTTACATGGAGTGACTGCCTGTTTGACCTCCACAACCCAGTTATTACTGGGTAATACGATAGCCCTTGTCAAGATTGGCTATCTGACTTTCAGGCCACTGACTACCTATCACGACTGGCAAAGATCTTAGACCAGTGACAATCGGTTTAAAAGCATGTGGTGTCCTGAAACGACTTTCAACGGGATAGACATAAGCTTTTCAATACATCATTTTTTATCTATTTATCATCGTTTTAGCAGCTAGATTGACACTTGGTCGAGGCCCTCCGGATTGTTCTTATGGAGGAGAGACAGATCACAATCATGAGAAAAAAGTAGAAAAAGTAGAAATGGTAAATATTAGTAATGGTTGGACTGCCTCGCTGGTCTACTGGCTGCAAGCGCGACTGTTAAGCAAGAGGTCCCGGGTCGGGCAAAGTATTATTGGCTTTATATCAAGAATTTCTCAGTAGCAGCCAAAGCGTCTGGATATTTGCCCGGTTGATGGCAATAGGCTCGCCCCCTATTACATGGGACTTAAAAATAACCGGCGATATGTGGGTGTACTATAAGGTACACCTCTGCCTAACCCTTCGGGGATTTCAGGCGTGATATTATGTTATGCAGTAATTACAATTAGAGATGAAATAGTAGGAGGTGATGTAGGAGACCATTCATAAACTTCCTTTTGTATTATAGTTTCAAATTCACATAATAAATTCTATTAACACAAAATCTCATTCAAATTTTCATCTAGGTACCATAAAAAAAAAACACTTTACATATTAAACAACGTTGTAAAAATAGAGAACTCAGTGTTAGAAAGCGCGAGTAAGTTTTCTACTAAAAAATACGAAAGAGTAAAAAAAGGGTGTAATCATTTTAATACGTTTGTAAGGCTCTGAATTTAAATCAGGGAGAAAATAAGTTGCCGTTTCTCACGACACGGCGTATTAAATCTTAGTGAAATTTGTTTACCATAGCTACTGTTGACATTTTAGGCGGAGAAAACTGGATTAAGTAAATTTTATTCAAGTAGATTAGGTAAACTTTGTTTGGTTTTTCATGTATTTAAGAATATTTGAAGGGTGAGGGGAATATTTTAAGACCACTCTGGTCTTAAAATGTTAGTAAGATTAGAGACAAATTTGACGATTAGCGGAAAAACGCGTGCGAATTTCCGCCGCCGCTGGTGCTTGTCTCTTACCTAATATTGACAATATAACATCTATTTGTTCATTTTTTTTCGCAAATAAATACCTATCACATGCAGAAACAATTTTATTCAATTAATTCCGAAAACTGTTCATTAACGAGTGTAGTTTTAATTAATTGATATGAAACCCGTACTATTATTGAATTCAGTTACACACGCAAACGCGTAATTGCTATCTATATTAATAAAACTTACTGCCAAACGTCATCCATAATTATTTAAAAGACTTTGTATTCAACGTCTGAGTGCAAAAAGCTTGCAATGTGGTCTAACTACACCTTAGCTAACTTCGATCTAATGATGAACGAATAGACTTTGTAACAGCGCCATGTACGCGCGTGTGTGTTGTGTGTATTTGGAACGAAACAATTGGAAACAAGAACATTTGATAGTCGCTCTTGAATCGATATCAAGCATATAAGCATAGCATATAACATATAGTTAGTAAATAAAAAACTTATTAGTAAATAACTGGGATCTTGTGGATCTTGAATGACATTGCGGCGTCATTATTGATCAACATTTGTGTTTTTTTCCAATTTTAGAGATAAGAGATCTTTGTACAGTCGTCAGTGCATCAAGTTACCAAAAACTCAAATTTCTCATTCGATTTTGAACTTAACCGTCAACATTGTATGGTTTCAAATCATTTGGAGAAATTTGACAGTTTGTGGTAACTTAATGTGCTGGCGACTACACACTTACATAGCCCTGGTATAATTCCTAAAACAATGAATTCTTTATTTTGTACTCATTACTTACCAAATTTGTCCTTGATGTTCATGGTTATGAGGAAACTCTAGTACTTGTTGCAAGGACCGCCGTATTTATATTGCCATCGACTTCTATTAACATTGAAGAATGAAATTATAGCTTCTCCTGCAAGCTGATGAAAACCACTTTAAACGAAAAAGCACTTACCGTGGTATACCGTAGCCCACAATTTTGACACAATAACGGGCATAAACAGTTATCGGGTTTTTAAAGTAACGGTTATGCCTTGGTCATTAGAGCAATGCTACGAAATAAAAGTGGACAAATACAGGGACCAAATTTCAAAATACAGTACTATATTAATGGAAATTCGTTTTTACAGCGTATTTCTAATTTGAAAAGCGCCTGAAGGTAAATGAATACCAGAGTTCATTTGAGTTAAATTATAGTCAAAATAACGTGTTTTTTTTTGTCAAACTGCCATTTCTTCTCATAATAATGGTGTATGTTTCTGAAAATCCGAGTCAAAGCGGCTTTGATAAAGTATAATATTGCTTGCGCTGGGCTTCAGACGAGCACTAACCATGTACGTAACTCCACTGCCGGGAAATATCAGACTGTCCCAGAACAAGCGAATTTCTGTTTCAATTCAAAACGTTACAACAACATGGAGTCAAAGTTGAGATGAAACACAATAATCTGTGTACGTATTCAGGATTTTGAGTCCTTATTTTATTTTAGCCTACTTTTACTATGTTTAGAAGTACGACTAGGTTTAACATTTATTACGTTCCTCTCTTGTATAATATCGCAAAAATATTCAACCGCAAATGTTTGTTGAAAATCCACTCATAAAAAGGGAATTTATTTGAACATTTCAGTTATTAGCACAATGGCTCGTCTGACCTCTCAGTAACATTGAAATCTTTTAACGTACTCAACCTCCATATGACTTGTGCTTGCTACTCCAAATAAAGCTCTCGTTTAATAAAGTTAACTAAACAAGTATTTGCCTCTCATCACTATTAATTTACATTCTATCTGCTGCTGGTAATTTGTGAAGAAATTTCGAGCGTTAATTTCGTTTCTAAGTTTTTACTATTTACAGCGGTTTCGTCGCAACGACTTTTGTAAGCCTGTGCATAGCAACTGCAATAAAGCTTAGGTCTGGTAAAGTTAAGGAGTTTGGAAGACATACAGCTTCCAAGTTACTTTCAAAACGTACAAGTATAGTCGGACTGCGAAGTACCTCAAGTAAGACGAAATGTTTTACAGAGATCCGTGCCATAATTTATTTGAGTTTTATAATTTTATGCTTTCACGTGTACGAAAAGGTAGAATGTTGTTCAACATGCCTAAAATAACATGTTAACTTTTTGGGAGCTTATTGTAGGATTTGCTTGATGAAATATTCTAATAGTTAACTGTACAAAATCTATTTCATCATTCTTTTGTCCTTATCCCAATCCATTTGGGGTCGGCGCAGCATGTCTTCTTCTTCCATACTTCTCTATTACTCGTCATCTCGACACTCCCTTAGAAAAAAAAAACAAAACAAAAGTTTCTAAAAAAAAAAACAAAAAAACAAAACAAAACCGATTTAGATACGTAGTATTTTTATAGCTCTTAAAATGTCAAACTAAACTTTAATAAGCTTCAGACAGCACTATAAGATAGAACTATAAAAAGCTACAAATACAAACTATTGTGGGTAGTTTAAAACCGTTTCCGAAGCTTTAGTAAAACACACGCGCACAGAAAGGGCCGGAATAATGAAATAAAGTTGTTTGAAGCATCTGGCGTCTCGTGGACAGTTGTAATGGTAATACGATTCAACGATTATAGCGGGACCCAATGTTCCCCTCCGTAGATGTTTGGAATAATGAAAATCTTAACGGTTTGAGCCCCAAATTAGTTCTGTATATTACACCTTACAGATGGAGGTAGGGGTAATGGTTATGGAAACGCAGGGGAACTTTTCCAATTGAGGGCATTTTTTTTTGACCTCGTCTTTTATTAAATTTCAAATCTTCCCTCGTATCCGAATTTACAGAGAATATCAAATTAATTTAAAACGTTGTAAAATTAACTGTAGTTATTTAAATAACTTTGTAACGAAACCTTTTGAAATGAAACATTTTAATAGTCTCCACGTTTACTTAAGGACACAAAAGATGATTAATTTTCTTCGCCTTTAATTATTGTCGCCTGCTAAGCCCTGAACCGGGGTTATTCAAAAACGTAGACCAACATTCTATTGTGCGAAATCGCGTGACTAAAGCAAATATCTTGGAAATAGAAACGCTTCCATTTGATTCATTAGGTAACAAAAATTATGTCAATGATTCTATTATATTAACGAAAAATTACTATCGCATAAAATGAACTAGCTTCTTTTTAAAGAGCTCACAAAGTCTTTCCTGCGGCAAGATTAATATTAGAGTAAAAGATTCTTTGAAAGTCGCTTCGTCTAAAAATATAAAAACATTATCAAAAGGAATACAGACTGAGCCTCTATGTGGGGCTCAACAAAGCGATCTTGTTTCTTTACAACTCGAAACCATTTCTATAGCTTTCAGTTTAAAACTGCGGTCGGTTCTAATAAAATATCTATATAATATCTGTATCGAAACGGCCAGTGCTGCTGGGGACGATATCTCGCCTCAGTTTTCGGGTCATCGAATAGGCAGACACTTGGTACGCGTTCAGAATATATCGCTAATCGTTTTTATATTTTATTCTCATGTTCGCGAGTAAGTCATGGTACCTATTGTGTAATACACCTTGTGGGGTATCGGGGGTAAACGCTGGCGAACGTTCCCTCGAACAAATTGAAAAGCAATGAACCGCGGAATTCAATTTCATATTGAAAGCCATTCATCTTTGCCGCTTCTTCGAGACCGTCTGAAAGCGTTACATCTCGACTTTGCCACTCTGCTTTATCCCTTAAAAAGTTCGCCTTTTTCTGAATTGTATTGAGTAACCAGGTATAGCATAGTGATTTGTTGTAACGTGACGATGCTATATTTTTTCTGTTTTTCTAAAAGGGCTGTTCAAGCTTATACTGTAATCGTATACCTACGTGTAATACATAGTTTTAGTTACAGTTCTAGGATGAAAAGGATTGGCGTTAGATTAACCAGATGTGACCGAGTAGCCGCATCTGGTAAAACAAGAAACAGAACCCAAGGCCGGAAAAAGGGATTTGTAGCTTGTCTGATGATTTAATTAATTAATGTGATCCTATGTTTTACATGGGTAGCTCATAAAAAATTAGAACGTTCGAATTCAAAAGTATTGACTAGAAAATGTGAAACAAACCTTTTTCAAGCTACTAAAAAATTAAATAAAGGAATAGTTTTTCACATACAACATGCGCAAAATTCATAGCACAAAGGTGACTTTTACATTTAAAAGTAATAAAAAACCTTTCAAGCTTGCAATCATTATTACGAAATATTAAAAGTAACTTTGATAATTTGAAGTCATTTGTGGTTTTATGGCTGCCTCCTTTATTATAGCTGTTATTACGGAGGTACCTATCAGTTGTTATTTTTCGCGTAACAAACTTTCTAACATTACGACTAATGTGCTGCCATGAAATGGGAAGTTACCTTGGCGAAATAATTACCTTACTTTGGTGAGAGGAAAAAGTTTTGGCTCAGCGTATTCATTAGGGTATGGGCCATAGGTGTGCATGAAGCGTTAAGCCACAGTTGTGGCCACGTACATATTTTTGTGTTTGTCTGGACTTTGTTTTTACGAAAAAGTTTTTTCAAAAACACTATGCATGTTAGAGTAAATATAATTATGAATTATTTTTCGGTTTACTTTTCTGCTGTTTTAACACTGTTATACGCTAACTCGAATAGTAAATAAATTACTATTTTTCTTTGCGTTTCGATGGAATCAAATAATATCCGACCAGTATGTAGCCACCAGCATGGCTCTATCTTTGGCTTCGTTTAAATCCTGGGACGTGCAGGTAGCTGTGCAGGATGGGCAAGAAAGCAAGTGGGGCATATCCTGCAGAGGGGTTCCACAGTAGCGTGGTATTTGCTACTTACACTGTTTAATTAGGTGGGTAATTTTTCGAAACTTTCTGTTCTACTACCGAGTTTTCTGAGTAATTTAGTCTAACTACACGTTATAAGCGCACGTGCTATGCAAAACCTTTGATTGTATTCGTAACTTACATATTACATCCACACACTGGGTAATCAAACGGTGATCTAAGTTTTGTTTACAGCAAACAGAACTTTACAGATACTCTATAGTTACTCCGGAAGTGTTGATATTGCTTGGCATACTACCTGTTTAGCTTAGGACCTTTACGGTGCATAAACAGTTGGTTGCTCGGCGCTATGTTAATGGTATGGTACTACATGCACTGTTACTTAATGGTCTGAGGTACATTAAGCGCCTTACCTGTTACATGAAGTTCACTTTTATTGAATGTGTGTGCTATGAATAATACGTATGTGAAAGTGAATACCCGCGCCATAGAGAATGTTTAAGTATTATTAAAAACCAAGTAAACTAGCCTGGACACAATTGAGCTGAACTCTCAAGTGGTGCTTTTCTTAAAAAATGCTCTCAAGTAACGTCGATATGTTTTTAAAATCATCGCACAGTGTTTTCACATAATGTTTTCAGCACATAGATGTATTTAGTCTAGATTTTACGTTCAAAATGAGATGTAACATTTGTTCAGTCGGATTTGAATAAAATTAACGAGTGCTTTATTTCTGTGAAATACTGTGATCCTCATTGTAAACCTGAATGGCAGAATTATGAAAACATCATGTAATAACTGTACATTCGTGAATACTTTTCAAACGTACTTTTAGACGAGGATGCGTACAAAATGGCTGAAATACAAAATGATGTGTTAAAATATGCTAACAGTTTTAATAAGTAGATAAGCAGTGAATAGGCGCCGAAAATTGAATGGGAGCAGCGGGCTACACCACGTAATGTTTATTACCCTGCATAGGGCGCTTATTAATAAAACCCCATAGAAAGCAGCCAGCTCGCAAACACGAATGACCCATGAAAAGAGCTAGTGAACGCTATAATGTCTACACAAAGGCTTACAACATCTAACGTTTCCACCCATTATGAGGCGAGACCACCATTCAGGGGCTCAAATGAGTCTTAATGAAAGGTACGATACCATTATGAAGGCAATTGTGAGCTCATAAAGGAAATTAAAAAGAGACAAAAAAGCCCACGCTAGTTCCGCTCAAAAAGAGAATAACAAAAAGGTGTGCGCGTATACGTTGAGAAGTGCTTTACGGGCGCATGAAAGAAACTGCGCTTTTTCCCCGTCTCATAACAATGATGAAATGAACGTGTTGGTAAACAAATGCGTTTAGGGCTAAACTGGGCTTAGGCATGGTTTAGGCAATTTGTAGGACACATTTACAACGGTTATGTTTAATGTTTGCAAACAATGTTTCGAGAATTTATGTTAATGTTAGGAATTGTATTTTTTTTTTAATTTATGTCTATGGTAAATTTAGATTTTAATTTTTAATTTTTAATTTTGTTAATAATTTTATTTCATTCTTCTGTCATGTTTCAATATCTTACTAAACTAATTTGTTTGTGTTTTAAACATTCTTAAATTGCCAAAATTTATTTTTAAATATTAGGGGCTTAATTTGTTGCTAACTTTATTGTGCATGCTGTGGCCTACAAGTGAAGGAGAACACCTACCTAATACTTTTTCTTTTTTTAATTTCATTTTTTTATTATGAGCCTGATGTGTCCCACTGTAGGGCAAAGGCGTCCCTTCCCTCTTCCCATTTACCTCTGTCTTTGGCTATTTGGACCCAATCCTTTTACCTAACACCTTATGTTGTCCATTATCTAATAATGTTTTGTGTATATCTTTTGTTGGAGGTCCTACAATAAATAAATATAGCCAGACTCCGAGTTTTTAGATTTTGTTAAATACCTAAGGTAGGTGCAGACTGCGCGACTGTTCGAAAGAGATACCGTGGCTCTGGAACACAAAGGGCAAAGAAGGAACAAGAATGGGCCCGCCTCGCCGGGCACCTTGCAGGGATGGGGCCGGATCTTGCGGAACACCAGTTTGGTTTCCGCAAGGGGCGCTCGACGGTGGACGCCATCATGCGCGTGAGAGCCCTCACGACGGGGACGCGGTGTCCCGGGGCGGGGTTGTCTTGGCGGTGTCTCTTGACATCGCCAACGCCTTCAACTCCATGCCCTGGACCTGCATTGCGGAGGCACTCCGGTATCACGGGGTGCCGACCTACCTTCGTCGCGTGGTCGGGGACTACCTGACGGATAGAGCCGTCATCTACCCCAGTCGGAGCGGAGAATGGAACCGGCGAGAGATGTCGTGCGGTGTTCCACAGGGTTCGGTTCTGGGGCCGGCCTTGTGGAACATCGGTTACGACTGGGTGCTGCGCGCCGACCTCCCTACCGGCGTCAGTGTAGTTTGCTACGCTGACGACACGCTGGTACTGGCGCAAGGGAGGTCGCACGAGGCGGCGGCCGAAAACATGACACGCGGGGTTGCGATAGTTGTGGAGAGGATCCGGCAATTGGGACTCGAGGTGGCATTGCACAAGTCCGAGGCCATGTGTTTTCATGGGCCTCGAAATGCGCCACCGTCGGGATCCCTACTGATGGCAGGAGGGGTTCCCATCGGCGTCGGGTCGACGTTGAAATACCTAGGACTCGTCCTCGACAGTCGGTGGAACTTCGTGGAGCACTTCCAACGTTTGGCTCCCAAACTGGAACGGACGGGGGCTGCTTTCAAGCGGCTCTTGCCCAACCTGAGGGGTCCAAACGCCTCCTGCCGGAAGCTTTACGCGGGGGTCGTGCGGTCCATGGCCCTTTACGGGGCCCCGGTGTGGGCGCGTTCTTTGAGGCGGCAAGCCGCCCACTACCTGAACGCGCCCCAAAAGGTGATAGCCATAAGGCTAATCCGGGGGTACCGCACGATCTCTGGCGAGGCGGCTAGCCTCCTTGCCGGATTGCCGCCATGGGATCTGGAGGCGATAGTCCTCGCGCGCCTGCATGAATGGCGCGCGGAAGCACTATATAGGGGGGAAACTCCGCTGCCGCGACAAATTACCGCTCAGCGGACAGACCTCCGGCGTGATCTCATGGCGACATGGAGAGAGCGACTGTCGCAACCCCGTGCAGGGCACGCCACCATAGTGGCGATAAGTCCCCTCTTTGAGGAGTGGCTAGAGAGGCGCCACGGCGCCCTCACCTACCGTCTGACGCAGGTCCTCACCGGACACGGTTGTTTCGGGAGGTTCCTGCACCGAATCGGGCGGGAGGAAACGCCCGGGTGTTTCCACTGCGAGGATCGTCCGGAGGACACGGTGGAACACACCGTGGAGGTCTGCCCCGCTTGGGCGGAGCACCGCCGTGTCCTCATAGCGGCGATTGGCGGTGGCAATCTCTCGCGTCCGGCCTTGGTTCAAGCCATGGTCCGGAGCGAGAGAGAATGGGAAGCCGTCACCTCCTTCTGCGAAGCAGTCATGCTAGTGAAGGAGGTGGCAGGACGTGAGAGGGAAAGAACCTCACGTCCCAGCCGCCGCGGGAGACGCCCTGGGCGTCGGGGGTCACGTGGTGGCTTCCGACCACCGTAGGCGCTGGCCTGTGGACGGCGAGTTATGGGCTAGCTCGCCGTCCGGCCGTCTTATGACGACAGGCTGTGTCGACGGCGCGTTCGTGTTCCACGCGCGCCTCAAAGAGATGTCAGCAATCAAGTAGGGGTCCACATGGGCCGATGCCTGCCAGGGCTGCGGGACTGTTCGAAAGAGATACCGTGGCCCTGGAACACAAAGGGCAGAGAAGGAACATGGATGGGTTTTAGTCAGTACAAGTCTGACACTCCCCTCCGCTCCGCCCAGAGTGGGGGGGGTCATTTGATGATTTCCCATCCGGAAAAAAAAAAAAAAAAAAAAAAAAAAAGGAACAAGAATGGGTTTTAGTCAGTACAAGTCTGACACTACCTTTCGCTCCGCCCAGCGAGTGGGAGGGGGGGGGGGGGGTCATTTGATGATTTACCATATGAAAAAAAAAAAGAAAAAAAAGAGGTAGGTGCAGCTCCTGCTTTTCTGATAAGAGGAAAACAGATACCAATTGCTAATTCAAGAAACAGGTTCTACGATAAACTAGAACTTTTCTTGATCCCTCAGACTTGCAAATTACCCCTAAACTTAATCCAGTTCAAAAATTAGCCAAATTCTTAATCAGTTAGAACATTAACATTAAAGCTTCCATTCTTTGCTGCTGACACTGCATAATTCCCACTGCCTGAACTACCCTCATTAACTTTAATAGATAGGCCCTAGTTAACTAATTAATGTTACGTCGTCTTTATCTTTAATTGTATCATTATTAAGTTTCAAATTGTGCGTAAGATTACAACTTTGTTAAGAACTTGCTCTTGTCTCTAGTGGCCACCGGAGAATTGTGGTTGCTTAACTATTTCATTACTACGAGTTAAAATTTAATGAATTATCTTCTCTATGTTAGTTTGTGAACAATATGAGAGAAATTGGTTGACAATACTCGAGACGTCTTTGTTAAAAACGTCTAGATTTACAACGGCCATAATTCATATTCATGTTCGAAAATGACTTTGCTAGCTAATTATAATCACTCTTTAAGAGTGACTCTTTAAAGTTAATTACTATTTAGCCATGGTTCTGTTGTATGTGCTACGTTCTCGTAGTCATGACGTCATCGTGTTGCTACGCCGTAGCAACTATAGAAACTACGCTGTTTGATATACGAAGTAATAATATGGTGAAATTGTTTTCAAACGTAAACATACAGTTAAATTATAAGTCGTCCTAAGACGAACAGTGAAGATCTTTGTTTCACAGACGTTAAACCAAAACAGTAAATGATAGCACTGCATGTAAAGGGTATCGATTCCGGAATTAACTCAGGATCGAATAATCCGAGGGATTCGAGATGCGCTCAGTATCGCGTAATTATTACGGCAGCTCTAGATTTCACTAGTCAAACAACGGTTGTAGAACTTTACTGATATTAATACTAGGACCCTGTTGGTACACCAAAATGATGGCCATCAATTTATTAGAATTAACAGACTAAATCGAGCATCAATCTAGGAATAGGAAAGTCAAACAATGTAACTAAGTCGACATCTGCCTAGCCTTTTCCTAGCTATTGGGGTCAGTTTCTAGTCTAACCAGATGCGACTGAATATTAATATTTTGTGTGGATCGCTGCTTGACCTTTACGACTGAATTGCTAGGCTATAGATATTTTAAGGTTAGACCGGCCGGTGTCAGAATTATGGTTTAATGTCGTTCAAAACTGACGCGTCTTCATCAAAGGCCTCAGAAAGATAATATACTACATTCTTGTGCTGGACTCAGGCGTTACAAAGCGCATTCATCTATTGTGCTGAAGATATTCACTTAGGGCTTATTCACTTCCCAACATTTGATTGAGATGGCAACGCGTTCGATTCTCACGAATTCATTCCTCTTGTATACATGATGTTTAAAGACGGCGGTTATCATTTGCCATTATTAAAAATGAATGATTTCACTAACGCTTGTCCCAATAGATCGTAACAATGTTTATTTAGTACAAAGTAGTTGCAGATAAAAATAAGATAGAGCCCTACATTATATTTCCACCGTCCCATAAGAGAGCAAAGTTGAAATAAACTTCGATATTGAATTTTCCAATTCAAGCCGCGGCGCGTGACGAATTATTTGTACAGATTTATTTGAGACAATTGAGGGTTATTATTTCAAGATGTCGGCTAGTAATGACCATATTGAAGTCGTTCTATCTATAACTACACTAGCACTTCGCCCGTGAGTTCGTCCTCAAAAATTGTGATAACTTGGCTAATTTGCATATGATTTATAGCCTATTTTACTTCCTGATAATTTAGCTTTTTATTGCTGAAAAAATGGTTAAAATCGGTCCAGTAGTTTCGGAGTTTATTTAGTACAAAGAAACAAAAAATCTTTCCTCTTTATTATTATTATTAGTATAGATAGGTATAGATATCTGCAATCTCTTAGTCAAACTGAACACATCTAAACCACACTTGACGAAGAGACAATCTGTTCCAGATTTCAAGCCTTTGAAAATTACTTTCATGTAGTTTTCTAAAAATACTCCATCTTTTCTACTATTCAAAAGAGGAATAAGGAATAAAATTGCAAAAGAGTTCTTTATCTTTCAAATACATTCGTATGAACCAGACAACTGCCCGAAGCGGTTCGTTCGAATAAACATTTCACCCCATTTTACCCTTATACGAATCTTCCGTTGTGGGCAGGTTTATTAAGTAATATAAACGTTCTACGAAATTGGAATTTTACATTTTTTGTAATTTTATAATTTATTGTAACAATTGATTCTTTTTATTAAATCTTCATCATGCTGCTGCCCTTATCCCAGTTTATTTAGGGTCGGCGCAGCATGTCTTCTTCTTCCATACTTCTCTTTTACTCGTCATCTCAGCAGTCACCTCCTTACTAGCCATATCATCCTTCACACTGTCCATTCATCTCTTTTTTATTAAATCATGAACGTAAAACAATGGGAACGACCCCGGCCTAGCACAGACGCGAGGTGTAAATGTAGGTAATATTTTGTAAATTGAAAAGATTTTAAAAATTCCAAATTGATTAATTCTAACGGCTTTATTAGGGATTCTAAAGTTATTGTTAGTACATACAAAAACAAATCCACAGAAAAAAGCGGCACCGCACAGGTGCGCCAGTTTTTGCCAAGCCCTGGGCTTATTCACTTCCCAACATTTGATTGAGATGGCAACTCGTTTTATTCTCACGAATTCATTCATCTTGTATTGCAGATGTTCAAAGACGTCGGTTACCACTTGCCATCATACAAATTAATGATTTCGCTAACTTTTGTCCCGAAAGATCGTAACAATGTTTACTAGTACATACAAAGTAGTTGCAAATAAAAAGAAAGATAGGACGCGACCACCCGCAGTGTGTAGACACATCCAGTGCCGCCACATCGGAGAGTCCGATTATGAATCGTAACAGATATGTATTTACTGTTTCAAGTAAGGATTGCATTTCAGAACAAAAAAAATAATAATCTAGTAGTAGGAAACACTATAGGTGGTACTAAAGCGCAATACACACTGAGCCCGCCGGGCCGCCGACAAAGCCCGGCGACACAACCCGGCGGCCTGTATGAAAAGAATCATGTCGGCAACATGCGCCCGCGCGTGTTGCCCGCCGACATGTTGGCGGCTTGGGTACGCCTGCGCTCAGTTGCCCGGCGACGCTCGACCTGTAGTCCGACTTGTATTAAGTGAAGCCGCCAACTAGACCGCCGACAAAAAGTTGCCGACATATGTCGGCGGCCCGGCGGGCTCAATGTGTATTGCGCTTTATAGGTACTGTGAATCCTGACAGGTATGCACCTATTAGCGTTTTATAAGTCGGTGCACACTAATTAGCCAGAGCCGCTGTTTTCAAAAACGCAATATTCAAACTGACAGACCGTCTATTATGTAGGTACTTTACTGACACATAATAAATAATTTCGATAATCCATACGAATCACATAACGCGATATTAATTTGCACTAATCAAATACACATGCAGCCAATTTTAGGAAATGATTGTTCATTACACTTCCTGGAAGCAAAATCAATTTAAATTAATTAATTATGAACTAAAACCTGTTTATTGTAATTAATTATCCAGACCACTAAACACGAGTACATTTTAATGTGAACTACGTGTAGTAGTAAATCATGTGCGAATAATTTAGTTCGTGACAAACTGCTGAGTTTCTTGTTACTAACTGTTGTTTATGCTTTATTTTAATAAATGTATTTATTAACACCTCGCTGGTCCTGAGATCGATTACAAGGAGCAGTTTTCAATTAGGATTTTCAGCAGCACCTCGGAAATGGATAAATGTGGGCCTCCTAATACACATAATCTATATTAATGTTATATATAGGTAAAATTTGTTTGTTTGTTTGTTGTGATTTGATATTTTTTTTGATTTGTTAGTTTGTATGTAGAGGGGGTAATCTATGGAACTAATGGTCCAATTCTGAAAATTCTTTCACTGGCAGAAAGCTATATTATTCGTGGGTGATATAAGCTATAAATTATATTTATATCATGCTTATTAGCCGAGCTATCATATTTTTTGTGGACGAAATAGTAGAAGAAGTGGTAGTAATCTATAGTAACATTTTATAGAGGTACAGTTTGTATGTTTGTCAGTTTGAATGTAGGGGGTAGTCTTCGGAACTATAGATCTGATTTCGAAAATATTTTCTCTAATGGTAAGATACACTATCAACGAGTGTCATAGGCTATAATTAAAAGGTTCCTGTGGAATAATTTTTGGCACAAACGCAAGAGAAGTCGCGGACCACTTAGTTGTTGACATAACTGTTTGAAATGTTTATTCCACTGCTCTCAATATGGTGAAGGAAATCTTTGTGTGGAAATCTTTGTGGTCCTAGACCTGCAAATTCGAAGAAATGTAGCACCCACCAGCCTTCACTGGGCACATGTGGTGGATTACGGCCCCTCCCTCTTATACAGCGGAGGCCTACCCAGAAGTGGACATATAATAGAATGATTTTATTGAAATGTTAGTGTTCTTTGGTTCGCCTCTGTACACCTTTTTGAGGAATGAAGACGCAATGTCCATATCAGGTCTAGTTGAAAACCAGCGTCAGGCACTAGCTGCTCGGAAGTTTACTGAACTGGGTCTAACAGGGCGCTGGCGCTGCTGTGAGAAACACAATATTATCTCTTTTTTCTGTTCAGATTTGAATTTTATTTTTTTGTTGTGTGCATTTGTGACATGTGCCAAATAAATACGTTTTCATGCTTTTTTTATCTTTTAATGATGTGCATGAATAAATCATATTTTCCGCTTTTGAACTCCTAGATTCGATTCCGTTTTCTAAAGGATTAACCTGAAAAAATATCAATCGCACGTCGGATGAAAACCAGTTTCAGGAATTCGGTGTTGCCATAGAGATCGACATTTGTAAACCCATGGGATTATAGTCGTGAAAACGTAGTTATGTACGGAATCCCCCAGTTGATCTAGCGCACACTAGAGTTTTATTAGATTGCTATGCCATGAAAATATTGTTGGTCCACTTGAGTTAACATTGCTGCATAAGATCACGCCTAACCTTTTAGATATTAATCTGAAAGGTTAGGCAGAGGAGTACCGTTTATTGTTGCGATATTATTTCCGTTACGTTTAAGTAATAAGGACGAACCTATCGTCATCAATCGGGCACAAATCCAGATTCCAGGTCGTCTCTTAGAAATCCTCATGGATCTCTGGTTCCAGGAAAATCTTTAACTTTTACTGACCCAGGAGTCAAATCCAGAACTTTATGTACAGCAGTAGCTTTTGCAACCACTACACTAACAACGCAGTCGCTTGATTTATATTTTTCCTGTTAAATAAAACAACATAATTACACACGTGCAGCCCACAATTCCAGTTAACTCCGTATACGTTGGAGGTAGTAATCGTCCGCGACAACCTTATAAATGTAAAAACAGTTACTGCAAGGGTACAAACATTCTGCTCCGATTGCCTCTATTGTACACAGAGCAAAAGGGGTCTGACCAAATCCGCCGAAACTTTTTTAATGAATTTGTAATTCCTCTGTCGCAGCCGTGTTACAGGTTTCTTTTACTTTTTGATCAAAATTTTATTGTCTGTGGAATATTCACTGAAAATCTGCCGAGAGATGCCAAATAATGAAATAGGGGTGGCTTTCGGTTTTTATGTAATTGTCCTCCGTATAATGGTTTTATTTTCTGTTTATAGGGATGTCGGATTCTTCTAGGCTCTTCTTATTTGAGGGTCTCGTTTTGGGTAAATTAATTTCTTATTATATCATCCGACTAGCTGTTGCCCGGGACAAGCGTGCGCGTGAAATTTTATAGCCTATAACCTTCCTTGATAAATGGAAAAAAAGAATTTTTCAAATCGAACCAGTAGTTCCTGAGATTAGCGTGTTCAACCAAACAAACAAACTCTTCAGCTTTATAATATTAGTATAGATATGTTTGTAGTTCTTTAAATTTAAAAGACGTCATCAAGTCATTTGCGTAGATACGATCTTGAATACTAACATTTGGAGGTTATTTCGCTTTGTTTAACTGTTCTGGCGTATTTTGGTGTGTTTGGACGTCGGTAGAGATTACTACATTGTTTCAGTGATTTTGAGAAACTCACAAGTCAGTGTAGTGTAAATACTTACTCAAACTTATACTTTGAGTACTATCAAGTTCTACATAGACATACATCATCATCTGCCTAGCCTTTTCCCAACTATATTGGGGTCGGCTTCCAGTCTAACCGGATGCAGCTGAATACCAGTATTTTACATGGAGCGACTGCCTATCTGACCTCCACAACCCAGTCAGTACTGGGTAATACGATACCCCTTGGTAAGACTGGTTGTCAGACTTTTTGGGCCACTGACTGCCTAACGACTGTCAAAGATTTACAAATGACAGCCGGGACCAACGGCTTAACGTGCTTTCCGAGGCACGGAGGAAACTCGGTATGTAATGGGCGGTCACCCATCCACAGACCAACCTAGGCAAGCACGGCTTAACCTAAAGATCGACCCGAGCGGCTGTTATTATTTAGCCACGAGCTTCTACATAGACATACATAGTGGGATTATTTAATCTAGGACTCAGCACGTTAAATTTCGAGTTTGAGAGTCTAAAGCCTTGTCCAGATTATGTAAGTTTGGTCGTCAGGTTTAGTTTCACTTATAAAGTTGTAAAGTTATTTAGAACTTAATATACAGGCATGTTCGGGTGCGATATTATGTATATTTAAGTTTGGTGGTTTACTGATTGAGATATCAATCACAGAGCTCATTTGCGTGTAGTCGTGTCGGCTTTGCAGCTATAAATACAGGGCTGGCCGCATAAATTCATCTCAAATACCGATAATTGGATTGCTAGTATGTATGAGACTATATTGAAGAGACTACGCATATTTACCCAGCCCGATTGGAAAATTCAAATCCGAAACTATTAATAACCACTAAGCTACTAAATTCATCATTGCACGAACATAATCAACTCGATCTAAAACCATAACAGACATTGAATAAACAAACGGTAACCAAACAAATCAGACTAATAACCAATTTTAGTAGAACAGACAACGCTACAGTTATACAATAGAGTGAATAATGGTTTGACGACACCAGGTAAAAAGTAGGCAATAAGAGATTCGACGCAAATGGTTGGAACATTGTCGCATTAGTCATCACAATGCCGACTTGGTGACGTTTGGACAGCTCTGACAAATGATACCTTTTATTGAATAATTATCGCGACTCCACTGTCACGAAGCTAGAGTACATAAATGTAGGGGTGTACGAGGTATTATATCTAAAGAAATTACGTCAGAGGTGTTTGCTTACACACAACACATGCAGGGCTACTTTAGTTTATTATTCAACGGATTTCATTTAGTTAATAATCCACTATTCTACATAATGTTCCAAATAATATTAGTTGTCGTCACGATAAAGAATTTGATGGATGAGGATAAACATGTCCAAACATAGTGATTGTTTACATTATTGTAGGAATATTTCGAACTGTGCATTCTTTATCCAGTTTTAATTTATCGGGTTACAATTGACTAAATTAGAAGAAAAACCAGATTAAAGCCAACATGTTGCTCATAGCAATAATTTAAAACGTAAGATCTGCCCACACCGTACTTAGGACGCGCGAAAAAGGGCTTACACTGAAAAAGTGCACAACAACCCGCTTAGAAAGGTAGATACGATTGTCAGTATGACCGAGCGAGACTATACTATTCAAATGTAAACGGAACAGAAACGTGAACAGTTTTTGATGTAGTAGGGCCATCTAGCGATTCAAGTCTTTGGCTCCTAGGTTATCAAGAGATCGTTCTGGACGTGGATAGGATTTATCACTTTCGTGTTATTTTCTTTATTTTTTCGGTTAACTATTATTATCCAAAGCACACCTTTAATTATCTGTAAACATGGAGTTGGCCGAGCACGTTACGGTACCCCAGACAGGTATACCTTTCTCGGTATCCTCTCCAGGCTCACTGAAGGGTATGTACGTGTCTGAACAAAATGTTGACGTAATATAACACGTTCGGTATTGTCTACATCAAAAGATATATGTGTTGGCGAAACAGCCTTTTGATAGTAAGTACTATACCTACTTATAATTTGAAAAAGGAAAATTATTTTTTACAAGTATTTTTGGCACAAAAAAACTTTCACAAAGAATACAAAAAATACTGATTACAGACCACCTGATTACAAACAACTCTATCTTACCCGTGACTAGTACTTTGTTTACGCTCAAAAAAGGCAAAGGCCTTTTGGTTTCAGTTAATACAAAGCCTTCGTCGACGAGTGAAGCGACTTTTTTGCTAGTTTACCTCTCACGATGTCTCCTGTCCCTGTGGACCATTTTATTTTTGCTTCGTTCTCATCTTTTCGTTGGAGACTTACAGGTATTAATTATCTTGAACTCGAATTCGCTTCGTTTGCGATGAGAGACGTCAAACGGCAAATCTTGGAGAATAAAATACTTTCAAGTTTTTAATCAGTGGAAAAGGTAGAGGTGCATTTTCGTTTTTTTGGTCGCTGATTGGTTTACGGTGACCGACGAACAAAGTAAAGTCTAGTGTCGCTAGCTATTTAGTTACACAACTTACAATATTTTTTTCTTAAAAACTAGCAAAAAACTTAACTAACTTATAATTCTTAGTTTTTAGTTCTTGCAAACGTCTGCCTATGTCAGGGTTGGCTTCCGGTCTAACCGGACGCAGCTGAATACCAGTATTTTACATGAAGCGACTGCTAATCTGACCTCCACAACCCAGTTAGTACAGGATAATATGATTACCCCTTGATAAGAATGGTTGTCAGACTTTCGGGCCACTGGCTACTGTAACAACTGTTAAAGGTCTACAAATGACCGACGGGACCAACGGCTTAACTTGCTGTTCCCTGTGACTTCGTTTACTTAAAATATTTTATATTTCATGTTTTTTAGAACTAATATCTAGGATGAAAGTTAGCTAAGTCATTCCACAAGCTCCAAGCTAGTAAGTACAATATTTTACACACTATCTTCATAAATGATAGCCTGTGCGTTATTCCGATATCTATATTACTGTAAAGTGTGTTCAGTAGTTTTTGAGTAAAGGAATAACAAACATTCATCCATCACTCTCACTCACGTTTATAATGCATGTATTACTTAGATAACATAAGATTTCGTAACGATCATTACAGTGGTTTAGTTGTATGAGAAACGGTCAGACAGACTTTATTAGTACGGAAGTATGAACAGAACGAACGAACCCATAAAAAACAACTCAAAATTGTCTAAAATCATTTAAAACACAAAGACTTAACCTAACCCACTAGTAAGTACGAATAATGTGTTGCATTAAAGCAAAACTAGCTACAAACCAGAGCAACACTGTCCAAATTGCTTATTTGGACCGGCTGTATTAATTATGTATGAGGGTACGACACTCCTGTCCACACCAGATACGACGCTCTGCGTTACTATAAAAAGACTGCTATGGCATTTCCATAGCAAACACGTCTAGTTCATTTTATACATGGATGACGGACTTAAACTCGTTAAAATGTATATGAGGATAGTTACTGGTGGTAATTTTCTGTTTCGTGGTTTAGTACTGCTTCGGAATTAATTGTAACTTCTTGCTACTTAGTTGTTGAAACACGTTTTAGACAGACTAGTTATTTTTTTTTTGTAGAAAAAGCACGCAATTTTATAAAAAAGTAAACACAAATCTCCAATATTTTTATCTAAACTTAATGGGTAAGGTAAAATCGGGCAAAATAGTTTCAGGAATTTCCCATTCGGTATAGATTTCACAACAGCTGTTACTAGTTCTAACAGCTGACGGACAGCAAAACCTTACTTCGATGCTCGCATAGAACAACAAACAGCGCTCTTCAAATGTAATACGTTAATAATTTCGTGAACTATGTTGCGGAGGTATTACGTATCATACGATTCTGGTTAGTGCAACCATAATTCCGTTTGGCACAACGCTTCACCTTTCCACTTTTTCACTACTCCATAAACAGTAAGCGATGCCTTAACAACTAACTGTGAATCATAAACAAGCTTGTAACTCACGTGGAACTTTGTCAGAACTAAGGACGATGCACTCCATTTAATACGAGTTGTGTCTATGTTGCAAACACAGATTACGCTCATAAGGCCAGCTATAGATTATTAGCAGATACGACTTTTTATACCGCCTCAGTAGATACGTCAAAAGTTACGGCAAGGTACTAAGATAATATAAGTTTCGCTCAAGTTGGCACCATAAACAAAGATACACAGTTCGCTGTAAGTAAACTTATCTCAGCTTCTAAGATATAAGAGAAAATATTATGAACATAGTCACTCACGTATGAAGGTAAGGAGTCAGATTAGCAGGACGCGTGTGACTCTCATTACACGGAATTGCCGTAATTATGAAGATTAATCCTGAAAATGAGGCATTACACCAACAACGTAGATATAACGGCACAAATCTTCTTTGTGTACGTGAGGGTTGGCGTTTAACAGCTTTGGCCCCCTTCGACGAATGCCGACTTCAAACAGTAGTTCAACTTTCGGTCGTTAGTGGCCGAGATTTTGTAGACCCTTTAGGTGTTCGTTGGACGAATAATAATAGTCCGGATAAAAGTTGAAAAACGAACAATAGATAAAGAGACGAATACGATACGAGCTTTATAGCTTTGGGAAAAGAATAACAACCTGTATATTGGACTATTGGTGTGCAGTGTGTGTGGGATTATAATGTGACCAATCTGTCTATTGGGCGAAATGGGTACGTGAATATTAGGTGGCTCATTTATTCTATTGTGTTATATTCGCAAACGAATATTTGAGCTGTTATGGTGGCAATTTATGATGCAGTTTCATAGAAATATGTGTGTTGTATGGAAATATTTTGCAAAATTAAACTTCTGAGTTATTAATCGTGCAACAAAGGTTCTCCAAAAAGGATAATTTTGCGGACGCATAATTTGATCCGTGTGTGCTTACTCTGTTGATAAAAGGTGGGCTTGTATACAATGCTGTATATCTTTACAAGCTATAACAAGGTACCAACTATTACAAAGTTTTACTTTTTCTTCTTTATAGTGTGGTTAGTGCCTAACCTGGGTAAGTTTTACTAACGTAGGTATATTAGTATATACCTGCCTTGAACGTGCCGTACGTACGTTTTGGTAGAATACCTACCAATGTACGTACGCCATGTTTTTTTTTAATAATCGCCTGGCCATAACGGTATAATATGGTGCTGCTGGTGGTGCCGAGTGCGCGCACCAACCTACGGGGCCCGCACCGCTGACTCGTGCGCTGCGCACTCTTAACACGGTGGCGGATGTAATAGATATAATATTCACCTGTACACTGGGTGAGTTCACATGGGCCACATACTGTGTAGCATGTAAGGTATAGTTAAGTATAATTTAAGTTACTTTGTCGCATTAGATGTATATTTTAAGTTACTTTGTCGCATCAGATCTGTAATGGCATAGGAAACATGTCATGTGAATAAATAAATATTTGCGAACGAAAAGTACTACTTTATTGAAACGTTTTTTGAAGTTTTTCTATTGCATGAATAGCTTAACACTTGCACTATCTCTTAAAATGTGTAATTTTCTTAACTCATGCCTGAACAAACCCACTTTTTTTCACAAGTATCCAGAACTAGAAAAGTTAAATTGTAATCGATATTTGCAAAGGTCGCTTCCGTTAAAAATGAAGTTTAAAGCTACTTTAAACAAAAATTGATTTACAATATTTCTGTTTCAAACGGAAAAGATTATTCGACTTTATTTCATATACACCTTGCAATGAAAATAACAACAAACAACGGAGGAAGGAAGCGAGAAACTTTACAAATGCATGCTATCATAGAGGAAAAAAAAAGAAAAAATTGTATACCCGTGCCTGCCGGAACGTATTGAACTATTCTTATTTCTTTTGTTACGGTTCAACTTTGCAAAACAATTCACTTTATGCTAGGCCTCCGATATCTGTATTTATTCAAATGACATTACTATTATTTTTAACTCGATGGTTGATATTATAATATTTTTTATATTTGGAGTAAACTTCGATGAATACACAGGTATTTTTTTTATTCTAGGATTTTCAAAGGAGTTACTCCTTGTGTGTTGTTTGTTGGTATAAAATGTATAAATTCATTATATTGTATACTTGCGCTTTGTTGTTACCAACCATAATCTTGATTAAAAATAGACCAATAGTCCTGTTTTACCCTCTTAAAGCAAAGTATTCTATTGTTAGAAGTAGGTTTACATCAATAGTGTAACGAGTGTAGATCAAACCCATGCTTCTAACCGTTGATCTACCGCTTCTTACATACACCTACAAACATAGTATTGTTCGCAGATGCACATTAACGAGGAAATGTATTAAAATACGGCCCGCTTGCACCACTAATCACTACATTTTAGCGCTAAACGTATCTGTTTAAAACCTCATTCTGTGTGTTTAAAGAATTAACAGAATTAGAACGATGCTTTAAATTGGTTTAGCATTAAACGTGTTCGGTGATTTGTGGTAGAAGCGGGCGTAAGTACACCTAGCTTCATTGTTTAAATAGTAATAACTAATACACACCATACGACATTGTTTGCGTGCAATCGAGGTAAGTATGCTCATAACTTGCTAGTAACTAGCCAGGGTGTGGTTATGTGGTCATTGATTCAGATTAAGACACCAGTCAGGCGAAAGATTAGGCCGATTGTCCACTGCCAATTTGATTACATTGTATACGCTCATGTGTATATGCCTTGATTAAGTATCCTATTGTATCCCCTGGCTAATTGTCCTTTGTGTCAGATCATTTTAATACGGAATTATGTTTATCATTTATGCGGCCTGTTTAAGCCTTGCATACCATGATTGGACAAGGCCTTGTCCGCCCGATAGGAGATAATTAGGACATTAAAGATCTAATTTCCGGATAACTACTCAGGCCCGGTGCCGGGAAATGATAGGTCTTTAAAGGGAATTTCGGCTAAAGGCATGCGGCCTGAAGGAACATTAGGTACGTTGGTTTCGTAGCATTTTTTGCGACTGAATCGCCGGATAATATTACCATTTTATGTGAGCTTAGAAGCTTTTAAAGGACGAAAATGTATCCTTCATTAGCTAGGGACATTACGCTCCGATATTGATATAGGCGCCTACTTAGTTACAAGAGAACTACGGCTAGCCATACTTAGTACCTACCTACATAATCGGTTAGGTTTACGCATCAATAAGTATTCAATTACTAGAATTGACTTACTTGATGAATAGGACAAATAATCAAAATTGATTTTAGTCTGTGACACAAATTGATAAAACAGAAGTTCCACAGATACGATGTAACTTTAAATTATTTAGTAGGTATTTCGTTAAATTTTTCAAGCACGAGTAAGGCGATAAAATTAATGTTATTACTCAGATCTGCTTGTGTAGAAACTTTTTATATTATTAAAACAAAAAAGTACCACATTAAACCTACGTTTATGGTCTCGAAATTAAAATTGTTATACAACTTTTTTCGTGTAATAAATCCGGCTCACAGTATTTGTACCAACGTAAAAAATAAAATTCGGTGCACTTTCATAAAAGGAAGATGTCATAAACTCTGTTATGAATAGGTAGGGGGAGGGGGGGGGGGCAAGCGGGAGGGGTACCGTGTAAACATGCTGTAAAAAACAAAAGTTTCTGCTACTATATCTAACGGATACAGATATAACCCGCTCATGCATGGATCATAGTAGATTTTCGTAGATTAAATAGAATATTGTCTCGCTGTCGCTGGTCTTACGGCCTTGTTTGTCATTTTGTTCCGTTCATGGTCTATGGTACCGTTTATTTATTAAGCGGTAGAGTAATTGCGCTCTTACCAAAATCAGTTATTACCCGGAATTGTTATTGTATCTTCTATGAAATAATGGGTGTAAAATACCCTTGACGAAGCCGAAAAGCACTTATTATTTCTGGCATTGAGATCAATTTTTGTTTTGGAGAATACCTGGGAACCTTATAGTTACGGAGATATCGGGGATCAAAGTTCCAATTCTTTCAAAATTTTTATTTTTAAATACAAGTTTTTAATGTCATAAGTTTACTTTAAATCCCCCTTTCTATTAAATGCATCCATAGGCATAATATTTTGAGTGCGTTACATTAAGTCTTACCGTAAACCGATATATTTCACCCCAAGAAAAGGCATTCCAGCAATAAATTTTGCGTAGAATTACTTAATTTGACGTCCAGAATGCTTGGTTGACGGCTTCGTGAAGGGTCCGGCTTAAACAAAGTGTAAACTTTACACCTTGTATAAAAGAATTATCAAGAGCTCGTGGCTAAATAATAACAGCCGCTCGGATCGATCTTTAGGTTAAGCCGTGCTTGCCTAGGTTGGTCTGTGGATGGGTGACCACCCATTACATACCGAGTTTCCTCCGTGCCTCGGAAAGCACGTTAAGCCGTTGGTCCCAGGTGTCATTTGTAGATCTTTGACAGTCGTTAAGTAGTCAGTGCCCTAAAAAGTCTGAGAACCAGTTTTACCAAGGGGTATCGTATAACCCAGTACTAACTGGGTTGTGGAGGTCAGATAGGCAGTCGCTCCATGTAAAATACTGGTATTCGGCTGCATCCGGTTAGACTGGAAGCCGACCCCAATATAGTTGGGAAAAGGCTAGGCAGATGATGATAAAAGAATAACCAAAAATAATACCGGGTCGATTTTCTGACCCCACGTGTACGCCTACACACCTCTGTTATACCATCCCCTGGGGAACAAAAACCCGTACATTATATACAACAACTTTCGGTACACAAGTCGGTCCAGTTGTAACTTTGATAACAAAGTCATTTATGGGTCACCATTTCAGTCGCATCAATGGGCGACTCTGTACTTGTAAATTCATTACAGAAACTTTTGGATCCCGATACCATTTGAACTTCATCTTTTGATGCAAGATTACTTCATAACTTTCTCGAGAAATTCAATTATTAAGCTATCCAAAGGACGGATTTGTTTACAATAAGCCAACAAGCTGTGATTGCAAAGGAATGGATACGTCATTATCAAACATACGGGATTCATATGAACGCTGACGATTGGTCTTGTTAATTATGACCAAATGGTTAGGCTGTGGTTCGGCTTACAAGTTATGGGGCCGGCAAAATGAGACTGCATTCCTTTTAGTTCATCAATGAGTTATAATCGGTGTAAAAGTACCCTTACCGAAGTCAAAAGGCACTTGTTTTACCCATCATTGTTTACATTATATTTTTTTTTGTTCAAGACCTTACCTGGGAACTGTCTACTTACGGAGATATTGCGGAACAAAGTTTCAACTTTTTCAAATGTTTTTAAAGTTATAACTTTACATTAAATACCTCCACTATCTCCGTACTACTCAATGCATCCATCAGCACAATGTTTTCAATGTATTACATTGAGTCTTACCGTAAAACGTGTTTTCACAAATAAAAAAAAAGACATTTCCCATTAATAATTTCTGCGTCGAGCCGAGCCGATACTGTACATAAAACTAAGTAATTAGTTTGATGTACATAATGCTAGGTGGATGGCTTCGCGAAGGGTCCGTTTAAACCCTGTATGTTCCTTTGTGCTCCATTTCATTGACGAAAGGCAACCATCCAACGCGCCATAAGTCTGTATTCCAGTCTATTACACAAAAGCCTTCATCATAATAATTTATCCTTTCCAAAAAAATGTTTCTTCATTTATTTCCCTTGGTTACAATTTCAATCTTAAATTCTCATCTTGACTGAACTGTATATTTCATACGTGACAAAAAGTTAGGTAATGCAAAGCATCGCCGACTTATGACTAAATGCCCCCCACTGGGGGACCGAGGCGGGCAATATTAATATCTACATACGTAATACGCTCACTTCGTCTTCATAAGTCGGCCACGTACATATTACGCAATTTTTATTACGTTCCGGCCTAGCCCACCCTTCTTGAGGAATTTACTAAACAAGAAACTGCAATTTCCTGCGACTAATTCATTGCTGTTATTAATCTTTTGGGTTGTGTTCTTATTTTCTGTTGGAATGTGGTCAAATGTGTATGTGGTTGACCGCTTACGTCAGCATTTGTATGGTCTTTTTATGTATGTTCTGCTGTTTCATACCAATTTTCCTTCGGGGCAAGGGGTTACTAGGATTTTATGAATAATAATACAACAATTTGTCCGATATGATAACCTAATCAGCATACATTGGAGTATAACCAAAATAAGAGTTGAGGACATCTTACATTTGTGTTTGTATCAAGTTTGGAGCCGTCAACTTGCAGCATCGTCATCTGCCTAGCTTTCTCCCAACTATGTTGGGGTCGGCTTCCAGTCTAGCCGGAAGCAGCTGAATACCATTATTTTACATGGAGCGACTGCCTATCTGACCTCCACAACCCGGTTATTACCGGGTATATGAGCCGTCAAATTGCGCTTGATCAAAACGACAATTAATATAAACTTGATCTCAAACTTCTTTACTTAACTTTATTGGTTTTTAATGGGCAATGGCCTCCTCCATTGAACCAGCCATCATATTCCGCGTCCAGGTCATCTCGCCACCACTTTCTAGGCCGGTCTCTGCGGCCACGTCCATCCTCGGGCACCCATTGCGTGGAGACTTGCCCAGCGGTCGTTATGCATGCCCCCCGCCCAACATCCTGTTACTAACATTAAATTTACTATTAAATGATCGCTAATAAAGTAACATACAGAAACACATGTTCATAAAAACTGTAACCGATGTAATGCTGTGAGAACGATAGATCACTTTGAGTGGGACACACCGGTGCACCGTGCATACATTGAGCTAAGTGCCACTTAGTTTCTGCTAGAACATTTCTGCGACACGTGCTGCAAGTGTATTGGCAAGTCTTCACTTATGCAAATACTTCATCATATAGTGCACTATCTGTCTTATCCATACGAAGTGATGATAGCAGTCGGTTTTCTAAGAGACTGAACAAGCAATCGATTTGTTCAATTATTTAATTTTTTTAATAAAATCTGTCCCCACACTAGGAATTTCTCCTGTATCGTGGGCGCGTTTACAAACATTGCATACCAACACATAAAATTAACATAACATAACACTACACACACGCCTAACATACACACACGCACACACACTTAACATTTGGAGCAATTGCGCGGTTTTCAATCCAGCGTCATTTTTTTTTGGTCGTTTTGAGTTGATTCTCGTTTTATTCCCAATTAGTAGGTAAATAGGGTTAAAGAGACAATGACGGGCAATGTGTTACCATGAATTCAGTAGGTACCTATCTACATACATGATTCGTGGCCCATCAGAGTTGAAGTTGTTCTCCGGTTATTAAATGTCATTGCATTGTTATAACTGTTATTTTTATAAACCGTCAAAAAAAAAATGTACTAGGATGTTCAATTCATAGTATCAGTTTGTGCGTCGATGCCCCCCCCCCCCTTTTTTATCACATACAACATTATTTTAATTTTCGTTCTATTTACTCATTCGATTTATACTTTTGTTTAAGTATAAACGCCTTATGCATACTACTGCATAAGTGGTATGTAGATGGCGTTTCTCCCATATTTATTTGGTTTACAGTCAATAAGTGCGCGGTTCCAGAAATACCGCATAATTAATTAGAACATTGTGTTTAACAATCTGAATAAAATTATTGTAATAATTCAACCAGCATTACCATTCGTAATATTTAATCTAACCTACTTGCAATAATTGTTGTGTGTATAGAGGACCTCAAAATTGCTTAACCGGGCGGTAAACGATAAAAACAATGTGTTTAATATATGTACCAACGTAAATTTTTCATAAAAAATTCTCTAAATTAATGTCTTTCGTCATTACACTTGTAACGATTAACTAATTTATAAAATATTAGCTTGTACCCGCGGCTTCGCCCACGTGAAAAACATATTTTATGGCACTCGCAAATAATATACCTTTCCGTCAGTGAAAGAATTTTTGAAATCGAATTAGTAGTTACAGAGATCTCTTTAAAATTTAATATGAATGAAATTAAATTGTTTTTGTTTTAGCATATATTTTTCAGTCTAACTTCTATTAAAAATAACCACAATTTAATGAAACAAACAGTACAGGTCCGCCAAAATTCCAAGCGATTAATTTCACGTCAATGAACACAAGAGAGAATCGAAAAAAAAATACAACTTCCGTTTTCAACCGCTCATAAACAGAATAAAACCGCGATCAATTTTATGAAACAGAATTTTATTTATTATTTTCGTTTAGAGCGATCAAGTGTGTAAAGAAAAGAGTCTCGCCAGAGATTGTTGGCATAAATCATTTTTCAATTCAATTTAAACGACACAGTGTTGTTGTTCCCGATACCGAGCAACTCGCAAGGCGCTGAGACTGCCAGTGGATACACCATCTATTTTTCTTTCCTATTTATTTTCAAAGAAAGAAGGATAATATACGTACATATACATTTTAAAACATATATGTGGTGGAGTATTTTTACTCTAGCCGCATCAAAACAAAACTGATTTAATCGTTGTCCGAAACTATGTTTGTATTTACACAAGTCGTATATTGTTATAATTTGAAACTAAAATAAAAGAATTCTATTTATTTGTGTTGCACCGCAATGTTTATTAGTTCACTTATTAAAGATAAAGATAAAGATAATTTATTTGTCAAACATGCGTTTACATAAACTGACTAATCAGACATGCAAGGTATTGAATTAATAGATCTTGTGTGCGTCCATGTGTGTATTTTTTTTATAAAATATGTTTCACGGGATTGCTATTTGTAAAAAATATATTAAATACCTTAAAGTTCCGTGTCAGGTAACTTAGGTACTTGGGGTCGGTGCAAAACATTTTTTTAATTCTTTGCTGTCAACTGTTGGTTACGCTATCTTTTACTAAAAAAGTTATGACAATAGCATTCTCTACACAGTACCACAGGTAAAACAATAGTTTCTAGTACGAGAATAGTAACAGCTTAAACCAAATTTACATTTCCTTAAACCCTCAATGCAAGGTCCACGTTATTCTAACGCGCCCCAAAGCAATTTCGGCTTGCAGTTTATCAAATCCAACATTTAAATGACTAAAGTCGGCTTCTACAAACAACTTGTTTGGTTGATAGGATGGCATCGGGTCGTATTGCGTTTGTTTGGACCCGTTTGGATCTATAAATCTGTCTCTAACTTCTTCTTAACGCGTATCTAGTGTTTCGGTGTCGACGTGTCTCGTTTCGCAGACGCTGGAAAACCAATTTTAGTATATTGCATTAAAAGTTGTTGCCAAATGCAGTTTGTGTGTTGATTTTCTCGTTTTCTCACTGCGGCCCCGTTTCGTTGCCACATGAATACGCATTAAAATCCGACTCATACAAATTGGAATTCACTTACCTACCGCTGTATATTAGAATCAAACGGTAATGGAAAATTTTGCGTTTGATTTCCTGAAATAGACGTGGAGTAGGAAATATTTAAACGGAAAGATTTATCGCAATATAGTCGTGTGTATATCGTCTACTTAAAACATTAATAACAGTAAGTATATTTAGGTAATTTTCCCACATGCGTTTACCTCAATTCCACCCAATACGCGTCAATACAGAAGTACGATCCAATATGTCGTCGTGAGTTTTATCTAACATCAAAAACGTCCCACTTTTACTGGCGGGCGCTAGTTCACGGATAATAACATTCAATTTTAGTCGAAGTATTTACGCGTCCCCGCTAGGTCCCAACGCGCCAGATATTTATGGAGGTCTGTAGCTGCCTTCCCAAATTGAAATACATTAATATTTTACCATAAATGCGACACTTTCATGCGGAACATAACGTTATCGTAATTGGATTCTTCCTTCAAAACGATAAACGTCCACATATCATGTGAAAACTACCAGTTTAAGTAATTATATGCGAGATATGAGTTATTTATTGTATTGTACGAGCTACTTTTTGCGTAGGTAATAAGCAGTTAATGGTGGCGAAACTTGAATGCCAGTGAAAGACAATATTAGAAAGGAAGCGTTTCAGGATCAATATAGTTCTCTTTGAGGAGTTCGTAAGTTCAATTTTGAACTAAAAATATATTATAGAATAGGTATTTCCTCTTGCGCTAGTTTTACTACTTCACGCATCTTATACTTGTACCTTTTATTCTAGGCCACGTCCTCATGAGAAATTGACGGGCCCAACTTGTAAAGACACAGGTACACTATTAAACTTAGGACCCAAAGTCACGAGACGATAAATAATGCAAGACACATATATAAAAATACACGCGCCTTGTCGCACAAAAGTTCAGTGAATTTGTGTCGCATGTGAAGGTACACTTACGTACGTCGTGTGTCGCTCGTACACTCACCGCCAATAATGTTTCGTTCGCAATACTTTTTAATACAGTAATGGTTTGCTCATCCATTCAAAAACGAATAAGCAGAGAGATCTTTCTATCTCGCGCCCAAATCGAATTTTCGTCTGTCGAGATATTCCGCAAAGATGCAAGTAGAAATTCCTTTGTGTGTTTCTATGTGTATAGATATGCTGATATTAGGGATATAAGAGATGAAACTGGAAAAGAGCATAACTCTGTCTTCTCTGAATCGGGGTTGTCCCAAACGATAAGCCTTACCTACGTCTTCATTTCAGCAAATTGGAAGATTCCTGTAATGGACCGTTTTATAAAATAGCCTCTTTGTCTAAGGAAATCGATTGAACATACCTTGAATAAGCCCTTTGTCCGTTGAAGAATACCCGGAGAGATAACAGAAGAATACTTTCATATCGGTTATACCGCCAGTAGGTACGCGCCTGTGATAACAATGGTAAATCATATATTTTCTAGAACGTCTCTTGACTAAAATCGATATGTGATCCGTGATATTGCTGAATACAATATTATCAAACATGTGTTTGACTGAAATCATCAGGTCAAACTTGGAATGAAAAAAATATAAACCATGATAAAATTAATTTAAAATTAAAATGATTGTCGTTTTTGTTTTATACTGATCCGAGCAAATTGTAAAAATACTCATCAGCCAGCAGGCTGCCATTAAATCATAATTAGCACGGTCGGATCGTGCGACAGCAATTTTCTCATTTTCCTTGCAAAATTATTCCGGCGAAATCGTCATAAACATTTTTATCTCTTGTGCTAAATATTTCACTTATATACACAGAGTTTTGTAATCAACGTATTGTGTTTGTTAATAAGGATTTTATATCCCATTCCCACATTCGAAGGAAAGAATAGCATTTTCTCTTGTATCTACCATGGTTTTTTATGTTTACATCTAATAAGATTAGATGTTTTGTTTCTACTACAAAATAATAGCGAATAAGATGCTCAGCGAATTTTTTAAAACTTTTTCCAGGAAACTTGGTTTTTAATTTTTTCACTCAAGTATTCATTGTCAAAAATAAAACAAGCTGTGACACGGTGTTAAGAAATATTTCAGCGTCAAGCATTCTTATAATATCAGGGTGCCTAAAAACGTCGTCGTCACAGAATTCCCCGAGAAAAATACTAGTTTCAAGAGAAAATGTGCGATATATTTTATTTTTAAGGTCAAGCAGATCCGCCGCGGAGGGCCATTAAATCACAATTAGAAGTAATGCGGGTGGATGCGTGAGAGGCGGCCAGAGGCTTAGCAGCGCGGGCCCTAGCCGTAGGGCTTTGTTGGACTTACCCTCTTGTCTTTTAATACTTATATTTCACGCCTCCAATAGCCATTGTTGCTAGAAATATGTCTTATTAAAGCTCCTCTCATATGAGCTGTATAACGTCCGAATTTATCTCCTTTCAAGACATTGCCAGATAAAACTTTATTATAGCCGTAACATTTAGGTTACATTTAGAACGGATAAGTAATGAGACGGCGGTGGCTATTTCGGCAAATGTACGTGATGTAGCAGACAATAAGATAGACGTCTGAGGTAACGACCATATTCCTTGAAAGCCGTAGGGTTATTGAGAAAACGACGCCTCGACCCGTATGTCCCAATAGTGGGTCCCATCGGTCGGCCCAACAATATTAGAGGTCGTAAGGACCGACGCGAGAAACCATCCCGGGACATAGGACAAGGTGGAATTGTGAAAAATTGTACGAAGAAGACATTTAGCTATGTCGCGATAGTAAGATAAACGCGAAGTGGAGATTCTTAAAAGACTTATTACGGTCGAAAAATTACTGAGTATAGCCACTAAATCAATGGATAGCTCTTTATCTAAAAAAAGAGTTATTACCTTTAAGATAAATGAAAGTTTTTGGAACTAAAAGTTTGGTTGTGCTTAGAAAGAAAGGTAACAGAAAGATTTACAGTATCGGCTACCTTCGGCTTTCGTTAGACTCATTGCTACTGACAAAGTATTCCCACGTTCAAATTAAGAAGTACAAAAATATCTGCAGACACGTGAGTAATAATTCACTTTAAATAAAATAATGATTGATTCCTCCCCACTGTCTAATGAGAGTGGACGTGAAGCCGAATTAAATTTCCGGCACTCCGGCTCTCTTTTGTTCTTTACAATCTCATTACCGTGAAATACTTTACAAATACCGTCCAATTCACCGCGAAAATCTTATTATCTGAGATTCAGGATTGTCTCTTATTAACGAGAAAAAAGGGACAACGATTGACCGGGAAGACGCACCCGCAATTTAACACGAATTAACAACCACAATGGCTTGAAATAATGAGTGGGGGGAGGTCGAAGTTTTCTACCGAACCCCCAGGAGTCTTCCCAAGATGGTGATTGATAGATCGAGTTAACGTGCGAACGCACCCGCGGTAATATGGATTATTGCGTATTGATTCTGTTTTATCTTACCGTTTTCCCACTTACATACTTATTCGGGGCTCTCACAGAGGTCAAGTGTGAATAAGAAAGTCTTTTATATAAGTGTGCTTCTTTTGCAAGTCAAGAGAAAACACTCTTTATATCGAGGATGCTCGATGATTGGCCACATTGTTGTTCACGGTGGAGCGTGTTATATTATTCTGAATATAATATTACTGGAATTTGAGAAAGGTATGCAATGACTTTATGTATGTGGTAGTAAACTTGTGCTAAAAGATTTTCCTTTAGATTTCGTGACTCAGTTGCATTTCCGGGGCAAAGAAAATTAGCACTTGAAAATAATAAAGAAATGAATATGGGCCGTAAATCCTGCGCAATTTTATGTCACAAAATAACTGCTTGCACTTAAATTGCTCCTCGATCAACAATAATATAAAAAAAACATAAAAAACCAATGCACGAAAATAAAACAATTAAAATATCTTCGAATTCACACGCAGCCGTTTCATTAACTTTCAACGAGAAATAAGGTAGAGGCATTCATTGGAGCAGACAGGTCAATCAATAAATCAGTCGTCACAGGCGGCCATTAAGTAACAGAGCAATCGAACATTGTTTGAATGTAGTGCATCGAGCGACTCCACTCGTCCGGAAATGAAGAACTATTCATTGTTGAATTCCAGGTTATAACGTCCGACTAGCGTATGGGCAATGGACACTTTCGTAAGTTGTTTATTTTTTAATAAGGTGGTTTTGTATTTTTTATTTATGTTTGGGTTTATTTAGAGGTCCTTTATTTATAAAAGTATTATACCTATTTACTTACAACAAGGATACAAGAAAGGTGCCACTTGAGGCAAAAATAAAAAGGCGAAATTGTTTTGTTGTATCCAAGGATTTCCATTGTATTTTGGATAAAAACAATCCATAATGTCAATTTCGTGGAAGCAAAATAAAAGACCCCTAAATTACATCATTAGTCGTAAATTGTATGTCGTTTTGATGTTTGTAATTTTCGGGAAAATACACTCTTTCCAATTACCGTTTGTTCTTTTTGATAAATTCTTGTTCATTAAAAATCTTTCAAGCGAATTCGTTTACATTGGCAGAATTTACATCGGTAAATAGGGCTCTAATTTTGATTTTCTAATTCTGAAAAATGATTAGCAAATGTATTTTTTTTCACTTATTAATTAAATGAATGTTTAATTAATAAGTGCTTAGCAAAAAGGAATCCATTGACCAGTTTTATTTATTCAGATTTCTAATCGATTAATTTCTAAATAAATACGTTGAGAACATAGCACGGGTTTTAGCGAAAAAAAGCATTTTTTTCTGAATATTATTCCAAGTGATCATTTTCCACTGAAAACATTTTTGAATTTTTAAATCCGGCCGACACAAAAGGGATACACACGTCCGCGAAACGATTTTTAGGCTCTTAAATCGCAATAACAACATAAAATAAATATGTATGATATTTTAGCATATGCAAACGAAGCTATGGCAAAAATGGAAATATGTTGAAATTAAAAATATCCGGGATTGACGAACGTAAGGAGAATGCAGTATGTTTCGTATTGCGTCTTCTTATTGGCGAATATTTTCCGTGACGCTAGAATGAGCGCGTGGGACTCGGGCACCGAATAATATATTATATTGCAAGGAGGTATATCACGGCGGCGACAGGTGTGCGGAGGCAATCCTCTTTTACCCTCCTCCGAGCTTTTCGACCCCAAGAAACCCCTTTTAAGTAACATGACTTTTAACTTTGTGACCCATCTTTGCTTTAAAGTGCTCAGACTTATCCAATTCTGGGCGCTTATTACGGAACTTCCGAGGCGTAATTTAAGCGGAAAATCAGTGCGTTCCAGACCATAGATCACAGTGATGCTCCCTTTGTATAGATTGACGAGTATAAAGGATCAAAATTACTGAGTTGCTTTTATAAGGGGCTGACAGGTTTGTGGTAACGAACATTTAATTATGTTCCTTCAAGACTCAGGTTTATTTAATATTGCTTTGGTTCAAAGGAAAAAAGCTGTTGGGAAGTAAAAACAAAATGGTGAATAGTTCAAAGCCTAAATATACTTCGCTTGAGGTAATCGAGAGATCAGAAAGAAAGAGGTTTGGATTTCTAGATGTTACCTGTTCAGATGGGTGGGTACTTGTAGTTATATTACAAAGGAATAAATACGGGTTTTAACTTGTTTACCAAACCTTGAATAACCTGCCCCAAGAAGCATTTCAATAAAAAATATTTTACAAATTTAACTTTACTTTAGAAAACTAAAATCCTCGGTACTAAAACTTTATTTTGCTTAGATAAAAGCTACCTGCTTTGAAAACGTGCATTGTAAGCCTCGGTTTAGACAACAGCTTATAAATAAACAATCTTTGATGGCAGAGAGTGTAGCCTGCAGCTATTTTATATTATTCTGTGGACATATTTTCGGCGGCCATTTTCCATTGCCGATCAACCCTTTTGACAATTTATCGGGACATCACATTTTCATACAAGCGGGTGGCACGAACTACGCGACCGCGCCTCATACATATTCAAATAACAGGGGCTCTGTACAAAGCAGAAACACACTGTGCCCCGACGTGTTAGAATTACAAAAAAGTATACCAAATATGCCAACTGATAAACAATCTATATCGTGATAACTTTACAGATACCATCTATATATTACTTACTTAACCCGCGTGGGAGCCATATTTGTAAATGTTTCACGTATTTGCTGACCCTTGCTCGGAATATAAGTTAATATATCTATATTGTTTTAAAAGACTCGTACAGAAAATGTTTTTCACTTGGTTGCAAACCAAAGTGCATATTGACATTATATAACAATACAATGTTCAGTCTGGGAGTCTGTTACTAATGGTACATAGCCAGTGTTCAAACGACTTATAAATTCACTGTGAAACAATTCGCTTTTTTATTTTTCTTCACTTTGAATGTAGCTCATGGTTAAACTGAAGTCAATTAAAACTTGGTCTTAATTTCCAAGTTACGTCTTTGCTCTCGGTCCAATGTTAATATCTACAAAATTATTTCCTACTGTTGATTTATATTCAAATAAAAGTGAATCAAATTAGTGGCTGAAATTTACTTTACTTCATTACGGCTTTGTGATAAAACACCTTATATCTAGTTTTTATACTATTTTTGTGTAAATGATTTGCATCAAACTCCTCTCGTCAAATAAATGATTTCTTGCATAAAGGTGGCAAGGCAACTAGGTATGTGTCATATAAACTATCACGAAATAAACAAAGAACAGCTAGGGCAGATCATATTCACCATATTGGAAGTCATAAGAGTCAACAGAGCGCACCTGATATGCGGCCGCGGGAGCGTTTGGCGCGGTACAATAAACACTACGCGCTTACATTTACATAAGCCCTTCCCGACTTGCGTGGGATGCAGATTCATCGCATACTCACCTAGCCACTCTATGGGTAAGTTATTCAGAACTTTTTGAAGCAAAACTGAATCGATTGCGCTTAGATCTTGGCAAACCATTGTGAAGTTTTGCAAGGTGCGGGAGAATTCCGATTAATAATATGAAAAATAAGAAAGGAACAGAAAATAGTACAAAGGTGATGCATTGTAAATATTGTTTAGTTCTAATTGAATCGTACGGCAATTAAGGGGTGTTTCACACCTGTTCGGGTCGGCCTGATTCTGCATAGCCAGACTTCAAAAAAGAATATACACCGTGTCTTTTTAGTCGTCTTACAAAGGTGGTCCACTCAATGTACCCCACATAAAATAACTCTAGGCGCGATTTTTTTTTACCTTCCATAATAGGTACAAAGAAAAATAAATAATACATTAGAATAAAATTATGAAACATCCTGTTAATGATGTTTACGTATCAAACGGGAGAACATACCTACCCAGGGCTCGGTCCAGTAGATCATCGCTCGCAACGGGATGTTTTAACTACGTCGAGCAAAATAAAAAAAAATAAAAAAAAATTTTCAATTGTTAAAATCTCATAAATAGGTACTTTTTTAAATGAATGTTTAGTCGTCATTGTGTACATGAAGTAGGCTGCCGTTGTAAGACGACTAAAAAGTCAGATAGTACGTTTTTTATTTAAACGTTCGGGTTCGGTTACCAAAACTGCTTTAGTTGAATGATCTGTGAGAGCTGAAAATGAATAGCAATTGCTTCGGGTCTGTCAATAAAAAGTTATTGAATAAATACTACCGAATCGATTGTTGTAACCAAAAATTTATGTAGCACCGCTAAGTTTTCGAGATTTTTGAGTTAGAAGCAGAACACACATCGACAAATGAGGGATTGGTTTTAAGGATTACAGTCACATTGTTATGTCACCAGCCCCCTGGAAACTGTACATCATACAGGCATCAACGATCCGTCAGGCTCGTGATTATAACCGTAATACCTTACGAGATCGCGCTTTGTAGTGGTTAGTTTGCAGAACGCCATACTCAACAACAGTTTATCGGCTGTGTGATCTTGTGTAATTAACAATCAGGTGTAAAAGCCACAGCAAATAGGTCTAAATAACTACGAAATCGAAGGTAAAGCTAAGCTAAGCTCGCCTTTGTACATAAGCTAGATGTATCTGTGTGTATTTCTCTTAATTTTGTGTGCAATAAAGAATAAGAATAAAGTTAAGATACGCATCCAAAGACATTTAAATCTATACTAACGACAGGTGGGTCAAACGAGAACATAATCGTAATCTACTAGCAAGAGCTAAGCTAACTAATTCCGTTTGGTATATACTCTTTGGAGCTAACTGGGTGCCTGCCGGCAAAAGTGTAACAAGTCAAACAACAGTACAACAATTATGATATTTTGTTTTAATTGTCACTCAGACATGGTATTACAATTTTGTCTATGATATTTCTTCTGATAGGCTGTATAGTAAGTGTGAAAAGACCCTTATCGCAGCAGAAAGGTACTAATTCTGCCCGTCATTGCGTTTTTTTTTTGTTTTGGAGATATTGGAGGACAAACATCAGTCAGTACAATATTTTGAGTACGTTACATTTAGCATTACCGTAGATCGTGATTTTTCACCCCAAAAAAAAGTCGTTTCCCAGCAATATTTTTGCGTACATTGATGTACAGAATGCTTGTGTGTCGGTTTAGAGAAGGGTTCGTTTACACCTTGTATGGTATTTTAACGACGAGCTGGACAAGACCAGCCACCAGTGATCCATATTGGCCATGGATCGAAACAACTGGAAGTCATGGGGAGAGGCCTTTGCCCAGCGGATGATGCAGGCTAATAGCATCAGTGTAGAATCTTAAACATCTATGCAAACGTCCAACAACAAAAACACTAAAATATCTTTAATATCTCACATCTCGTTAAACAATAACTTACAAAGTTGCTAAATATACGATTCCTTCATATATACAAGAGCCTCATAAAAGTCTATAGCAGTTTTCAAACGTTTAATGGACGCTTTTCGCTCGCGTGGAATTGTATTCCAACTTTTAGCGGCAACTTTGAATTTCGTTGTGGTTTTTGTTTAAAAAGTAAGTATCGTATTTTCTTATATTTTCCATCATTCTCCGTAAAAACTTGTTTGTGGCAGTCTTTACCGTTCCTTATGAATGAATCCTTCTTACAGAGCGTTCTTCTTTAAAAGGAAGAAACGATCCTTACTTGTTAGTTAAATGCAAAGAGACCGAACAGACAGATGGTAACTTGATAAAATTAAAATAAGGGTTTAAAATTAAAAAAAAAGATTAATACAGTCCTCTTAGATGTTACAAAGGAACTTATTCAAGCAGTTTTGCGGAGGTAATGTTTTGTTTTTATTTTCGAGGAACATCGTTTCTGTTAACGGGGATACCTAGATAGTATAAAATCGCGACGAATGACGTCATTTTGTAATAATTTCAATGCCTATTAATAATCTTTACGGGATTGAAGTGCGGCGGCACATTTCGCTAAATTTGCGAAGCTAGCCGCTGAATTGGCATGTACTGCGTTTCGGACGCACTAAAAAAGTAAAATGAAAAAGCCTCTTTGTTTCATGCAATTTGACTATTTATTAATTATGAATTATTATTATTATTTATTGTTATTTATTATTATTTATTTATTATTTATTATATACAGGTGGTATAAATAAATAATTACTGCTCCAATATGTCATAGTAGGACGAACAGAAACTGGTCTCCCTCGTGGTCCTACTAGTAGGACAAAATAGTAGGACCACGAGAAAACGGCGAACGTGACTACCTTGTTATTCAAGTGACTAGCTTCAAGCGAACGAGCGACTGCTGAGCATGAGGTCGTGGGTTCGATTCCCGGGTCGGGTAGTGTTAGTTATTGGGTTTTTCCATCAGGAATTTCTCATGAATAGTCTCGCCCCCTATTACACGAGAATTAAACATAGCTGGTGAAATGTGGGTGTACTATTAGTCGCGATTTATACAGAAACTGCGTAAGGTTAGGGCGCGGCGCAGGCTCAGCGCAGGCATAATGCCGCTTCAAAACGTTTTTATACAAAATGTAGGTAGACCCATTGTCCACCTGCATTGCACTGTCGGAGTCGCTAACTCCGCTAGCCACCGATGTATCGGTGGGCTTAGGCTTTAGGAACCGGCCCCGTGTGTTGCGTGACGCTGTCGTAAAGTTTCGGTTCTCCTCGCTAGAGGACAAACCCGCTGAACCCGCGTCCGATTCACAGACACGCGGCCGTTTCCCCCAAAACTTGGAGGGAGCGGCCGCAACTGCTTGCGGTGTGTCGTCGACCTCCGACAACACATTCACCCTTTCGAGGATCACGCGTCTCGCCCCCTATTACACGAGAATTAAACATAGCTGGTGAAATGTGGGTGTACTATTAGTCGCGATTTATACAGAAACTGCGTAAGGTTAGGGCGCGGCGCAGGCTCAGCGCAGGCATAATGCCGCTTCAAAACGTTTTTATACAAAATGTAGGTAGGCGACGTGTCGTGAATTACACTCAAGCGGCTCGCCGTTCTTTCGTTTCGTTATAAATTCCACGCCTGCGCTGCGCCTTCACCTTACGCCGTTTCTGTATAATTCGCGTCTAAGGTATACCTCTGCCTATCCCTTCGGGCATAGCAAGCGTGATGTTATATTATATTATGTTTTCAATCAATAATCAATTAATAATCAGTCAATAATGGATAGTCAATTATAATAATCCATCAAATTATAAATAATAGCAATACATCCAATAATCCATACAAAATTAATTACACGAATATGAAATTTTAACGCACTAACCAAAATAATATTCTAAAATCAAAACACATTGTTATTACAAACACAGTGTTTGTCCAACATCAGCGATGTATTCCGAGATTTAGACCTAAACAGTGCAAATTTTAAAAACATATTGACGTTACCTGATATTTTTAAAGTACTTCGTAAGAAAATGTCTGACCTTCTACCACAAAGTCTAAGCAAATAGACAAACAACCATCTGAAATGACCTCTGAACATGATTAAAAAATAGATAAAGTGTCTACAGGTAGATAGCTGTCCACAGTGTCCACCCACTGGATATAATTTCTTAGTTGACTTTTACGACGCCCTTGGGAACAGATGGGGTGACTTATTTTTAGCTAAGGACGCAATGCACCTTCTTTTCATCTCTTTTGTTATCTTTGTTCAATCGTGGCCTGAGAGCTTCACAGTTCAACAATTATAATGAAAATTAACGCTGAATTATAAATGTTCCACACGGTAGCATTGTTTTTGGGAATGAGCAAGTGTTTTTTTTGGGTTTTCTTCTGTTTTATATACGAATACTTATGCCTTTAATTAAATACATGGTTCGCTATTTTATTGTTAACTAGCTGTTCCCGGCAAGCGTTGCATTGCACCTTTTTCCTACTACCCACCTACTACCTACCTACTACCTTCCTACTACCTACCTACTACCTACCACCTACCTACCACCTACCTACTACCTACCTACTTACTACCTACCTAAGAACCTTGTCCTGACAGTAACAAACAGAATAAAAAAAGAATCGGCGAAATCGGTTCAGCTGCTCTCGAGATTTGCGCGTAGCAACAAATTCAGGGATTCATTTTTATATTTTAGACTAGCTGTTGCTCCTTTGTTCGCGTGAAATTCCTATAAAACATATTTAAACAAACAAAATAAACAAAAAAAAACCAAACTCATTGTTACAACAACAACAACATTGTTTTGATATGGAAAGAAAAATTCTAGTGCGAGCAGGGTTTGAACCTGCGACCTTCCGATTCAGTACACCGGTTAAGACGTCCGGTGTACTGAATCGGAAGGTCGCAGAGAATTTTTAGAATTTTAGAATTTTTCTTTCCATGTCAAAACAGCTGTAGTTCCCTACGCAGTGTTTGCGTATAAAAATATTAACAACAACATTGTTTTGTAAACAATTTCATGGGTTTATTTTTGCACGAAACCCTAATTCTTTTTCTAAAGTAAAAGTAGCCTTAGTTACTCCTTGTAAACCGTTTTGGACATTAGTCGGAACAAACAGACAGACAGACAATTTTTTTTATTAAGTACCGTAAATAGATAATTTAACAATAACTGAAAATGGCTTTCTGCCTAGCCAATAATTTCGAACTTATATCAACACATTAACTTAATACTAAACCAAAATCATTATCCAATCAATATTCATCAAAATTGTACTTATAATGCAACATCACGATCATATAGCTCCGTTATTATTTACGTCAATCGACGCCGCCATTGTGTTTGCAGAATATCGAGTGAAGGCTCCTTTGTACCTGTATGTAATATCGTATGTTTGTATATATGTTAACTACACTTCGACGTCCATTGTTTTATTATAACCCGTCTCTCAATGCACGGTGGTTGTAATCCATCAATGTACGTCGACCGATGTTGATGCAAGGATATTTGATATTTCAGAACAGATCTGTGTTTTGATTAGTCATTGCCAGCTTGAGGTAAAAATACCAGGTAAGGCAGCTTTGATAGTTGATTTAAAGAATTTTAAATTACAAAAGTCAAATTTATTTTTCCAAAGTTAATATTTTAAACTATGAACTTTAACTTGAGTTATCTCTGTAATATAAAAAAAACAAGAAATCATCAGCTTTTGTAATTAAACTAAAAATATCAAAATACAAAATAACACAATTTTTTCGACTAATTTCCAAAATCTGAATATCACGTTCGACTACGAACTTAATTTGGCACAATTTCATAAAGATCAAAAATAAAACAGAAACGAAACTCGTATTGGAAAATGGAACCCGTTCGCTAATTGTGGCCACATGCTCCTTCATACACCGTATGTTCGAAGGAAATTGCGAAATAAGGCTTTCGAGTAAGAAAATATAAACAATGGAAGGAACAGAAGCTCTATCGTAAATCCAATAACAGAGAAGACATTATCAGGCGGTAACGCCTCCCCGGTAGAATGTTGATCGTAAAAAAGTGATAGGTGTAGCCGATAAAATTATAATCATTTTTGTCTATGTACTAGGGTATTTGGTCGTGAAATTTTATTACTAGGTTAATATCTGTTAACGAGGTTCCTCGAATCTTTTTATGCCAAAATGGAGTAATATTGAGAGTTATTATCGTGGCTATAATAGTAAAAATGTTAGTATATAGTACTGAATTACTGGGTACTATTTTACCATTATTTTTCGGTTCTCTCATTAGAATTTGCTGCGTTTTTTAATACCGAGACCTAAACATACAAAAATCTCTTTAAGAAAATGTATTATAATTTGATAATAGCGTGGGTTTTTCAACAATCCTCAAAGTAACGGGCAATATGGCCAAGCGGCGATAAAGCCGATATCTTTGTCGAGTTTAGATACGTACTCATGTAATAGCAAGCTCCAAGTTGTAAAGAGAGCAACGTCGAAAGCAATAAAATGACCGATAAAATTGGTTCGCCGTCCAAAAGAGGAAACTTTGCATACGAAAAGTACCTACAAACGAACATTATATACTCTATATACGTACATGGAAATGTTAATGCTCAATTTGAATCGAGTACTCATACGAAAATGTATTTTGTTTCGATTTAACATCCACACCTGCTACTTTAGCATTTATTCAGGAAACACGTCACAAATAAATATGTTAACCATTAAAAACGGTTTACAAAACCGTATCAAACACATGCAATAATTACAATAACCATTAAGTACCTACTTATACCCACATTTCAGATCAAAAATAAATTACATTTTGCGTAAACATTGACGTCACATTTTTCATAATTAATTTCCAGCGAGCCCCCAATTTAAATACCGACAGAGATAAACAATTAAATTTTTCGATTCACATAAATAAAGATAAAAATAAAATATAGATAGGTGTTCAGTATTTACAGTGCAAATCCACTCGCTTACCGTATAAAATGAACGTTCGATAAAGACAATAAATTGGAATAGGAACGGGCACAAAATAAAATTAAAACTGTGTACATGCACAGAATCATGGGGTCAAGTGGACGTCCCCCGAGGATTTGGCAACCGTTACACGACTGTGCACTTAGGTCCAGGCAGCTGGCCGCGGGTAGTGCTGCTGATGTGATAATAGGCTTATATCTTAGCAGCCTGCGATTGATGTGCTTATGAATGGTGGTATTATTGTAATGGGTTAATTCAATCGCCCCTTTCTTTTTATGGCAAGGAAATCTTTCCCGAAATCTTTTATGCCAAACATCATCTCGGAAATAAAATTTTGTGCAGGATCCCATGCAAATGATTGAATCAATTGTGTAGGTTCTACATGCCGAAATATTTTTGATATCGCTCAGGAGGAAGGACGAAGTGTGTATTATAAGTAAGTAGATTTAACGGAACTGTATGAATAGTTATGAAAATGTTTTTCCTAGCAGATTGATAAAAATTACAATTGTGAATATGATGAGAATAAACAGTCGAAATCAAATTTAAATACAATCAATATACGTTGAACCATCAAACAAAAGGAGATTGTAGAAAAATTAATTATAATTTGTCAAAAAAATACTATAATTTGCCAAAAATCAACTCTAATTTGTAAAAGCTTTACTGTAATTTATCAAAAATTTACTATAATTTGTCAAAAATTAACTCTAATTTGTCAACAATCTTCTTTCTTGACCTTCCTACTATAAAGAAAGTCTCAACATCAAGAATGACTAATCAAGTACCAACTGTGTTCCGGAGAGGGTAAAATCGCGCGGAAACATGATATTTCGAGAAGTACTCGTACATTAGTAGAGCATACTCGTGATATCAATAAGCATCGAGGAGCCATTTACTTACTGCTCGAGATCGTCTCAGTTCGCAACCTCGGGCTATGAGCTATCCGTGAGAATAAGGTGGCGATAACTGCTCGTTTATGTTCAAATCTTGTACGTACAAGTTGGTGAAAGCTGTGACAACTTTATGAGGATGTGAGCAGATTATGAGTCACGCACATCTGTAACAAATTTTTCAATTTATATCATTTTCAGACCACCACATAAAACAAAAAATAACACATCATTTTCTTCTTGTTCTTGTCCCATGTTACTCGTGGTCGGCGGTCGGTGCGATACGTTTTTACGTCTTCCATTCTCTCATGTGAAGCATCACGCTAATATGAATTTCAAAAGCGCATACCGTAATAATCTTCGCCAGTAACTAAGGTTGACTATACAGTCGGGATATGCCGCATCTACTCAAGTATCGTCGACAGAAGAAGCTCATTCATAGCACTCCATAAAATGTAGATCGCCTGTAACGGAAAAAAATCAATGTATTTTACCAAAATAATGAGGCGGCAAAAAAATCCATTATTTACACAAGCCGTGACACTTACGTTCACAATCCCTTCCTGTTTCTCTGTTCGTTTTACAAAATCCTGCTAATAGTATATTAGGTATTCTGGGCACGGTCTTTCCTATTAGAAGGTACAAATACAAAGTGACAATCTAAAAACAAAACGTTTGTAAAGTGTAACCTCGAAATTGAAACCAAATAGAGTGTGCTATGTAATAATACTTTAACAAAATAATACGCTTTATATTTGTAGGATTATTTTTTCTTCACAAATTGACACTGAATGTTACTTCAATTGGAATTTGATTGTGTAAACGTACTTTATTTAATGTTTCTAAGATTACTTTTTAGTTAGTGTGATTATTTAAATGTTTTATCGAACACAATGCCAGTTTTTCAATAACAGCCTTATTGTTGTGCGTAAAATGTTAAGTTAATTTTATGTTATCGCTCTTTTGTTCTTTATCGAAAGGAAAACAAGCTTTTGGTAACAAAACTGTAATAATAGCACGTTAGTGTTAGTTGTTTTACATTGTGTGCGACGAGGCTTCAAAGCGTCCATTTTAAATGCAAATAATGTTCGTTTGAATGTCCAGGCAGGTTTCCATTAAAATTTAATTCAAATCCTTTGAAGAGCTGCTGATACTTAGCTGGCCAATGGTTCTGCTGTCTGTCGGAATTTCTGATTAAAAGGAAAGGTATGGAAGTGATAAAGAGTTTTAAACCATACCTTTCTCGTTTCATTACAAAAACATTTTATATTCTTCGTTGCGTTCAAATGGTTAACATAACAATGAGTAGGGAACAAAAATAAAATCCCCGTTTCCACAGAATCATAATACAAAACATTATTATTCCAGAAACCCATTAGCTGAGTAACTTAATCAGTTTTCCGGGTTTTAAATAAAATCCTTTTAAAGCAATCCGTTCGGGAATCGATTCTGTCAGACAAAGATGACTTTACGTATGTAAAATTCGGTCCTTTCCGGGCGGACAGGAACTGAACGGTATTAGGTCCTACATTAAAATTGATTGCACGTGTCCATATCCTTTTTGGGGACTCATTTTCTGCAATATAAAAGGAAATGGGGACGAACCGTATTGAACCACGTTTTTGTTCTGTTGTCTCACCAGGAAAATATACAAAACTAGCCTAAAGTGACTTTTTATGCTGATCGTTTTGCGTTTCAATTTTTTTTTGTGAACTATAATCATCCACTTTTGTGTTGTTATTCTATTTTCTAAATTTTACGCAAAAAGAGGCTTCATAACTGAAGCATTCAAGCCATCGCTGTCAATTAAGGCGGCAGTCGCTAAAGTGTTTTCGAATAAATATTATTGAGACAAGATTTGAAAAAAAAAATCGAAACAATTTCTCTTCTTAAGTCTTACTTTGCTATGCCCAACAGGGTCTATAATATTTATGACTTTTGTAAATGTGGACACAATAAATCAGCATCGAGTATTGAAATCGTACTAGACAGACTGACGGTCACCAATGCGAATCAAAATTCCATAATAAACAGCTGTCAAATGATCCCTAGTCTAAATTTTCTATTAACATGCACATATGCTATAGTGTCATAGCGGGTTCGGTACCCGCTCTGAAATGCATTACTGTGGTTCAATTACATGATATTTCATGTAGTTGTCACGGGTCGCGTCTGCTCTTTGAGATATGAACTAGTGTTGTGTATTTGCATAGTGTTGTGGGCAATCAATTTGTTAGGTTTCATGTGTTATTCAAGTTAATACCTATTTACGTAGCAAATCGTGGTTCGGAATGCATATTAGCTGTTAGAAAATTAGAAATTCATTAAGGTCTCATATCTATATTTAGGTTTGAGTCTGTTAGTTTTTATTTCGTGATAGTCCAATCATTTATAAAACTGTTTTTCTTTTTTGGAGTACAAAATAAAAAAGAGAATGAGGCAATTTACCAAACGTATTCTCTGTTATTATTTGAATGATGGGAGAATATGTTTGTCAGGTGTAGCTATTCAATTTCAGTAAAAGCGGAAAATGTGGAAGACGTGAAAAGCTTCCTTAAACGAGTCAAAAACATTACCTTACTTATTTTATTTTGTTCTTACGTATTGAACATTGAACATAACGCGCCTTCGGTGTTGTGTTCAATTTGTTTGACAAAGTGATCGAAAGCCTCTGCCGTGTTCCATTTTGAAACACCATTTCACCTGTTATTGGCATCGACAAGTGGAGTTTATGTCGCCACAAGTGCGTCCCACAAATATTGAGGGTAGTTTAACATTCAAATCAAACTTAACAATGTATATTCACTTGACTGGTCACTATTAAACTTGATAATGTAGATATTGATCCGGGGCGGTCGAGTGAAAGCAATAAGCTTGTTGACATCGGTCATCGAACAAAGTTTTGTAATAATGTCCATTTCTGAGTAATCCTTTATTAAAAGATGGATATTAGTCTGACTTAGTTACACAGCTTCATTCGCTGTTTTTTTTTGTTAAATGAACGTTTTAAAGTTACTCTTTCACTCAGCTCTTGAGTGCCACTGGAGAGAAGGATGAGTGAGCAAAACTTTAACAACTATGAGCATTCCAAATACTCGAAACAAAAACAATTAAATAGATTTTTAATAATTCAATGTTGGTTGAAGGACTCAATCTAATCAATAGCTTTTGATTATTCTCACTGTTCGTATTGTGTAGTTTCAGAAACCAATATAATTTTATAAAATAGTTATTTAATTCATTAGGCAATTGCCTCACTGCAAAATAACCAACATTCAGATAAAAATAAAGAAAAAATATAAATCAACTAACATAACATCCCGACTGTAATTCCCGAAGGGTTAGGCAGAGGTGTATTAATTTAATAGTAAACGCATATTTTTCCTCAGTTATGTTTAAGTCCCATCTAATAGGGGATGAGCCTATTGCCAGCAAACAGGCACAAACCCAGACTCTTCAGTTGCTATTAGGAAATTCCTAAAGGAAAAATCGGTAACACGATAACCAGACCCGGGAATCGAACCCAGGACCTCATGCTCTGCAAATAATATAAATCAACTAGGATTATACAATCCTAACTCATATTATTTTCAACCGTTATTCAATATCCATCTAATCGACAATCAACGTAAAATTCTTGGGTTCTACAGTTTTTCATCGAAAATCTTCTTACTTTCGAACGAAAAGTATCTCGATTTAACTTCAGTAGTAGCCGTCTAACAAGCGAGGCGATCTGTGCAAGACAGTGATGACCCGGACAAAAGGAAAGTAGCTTATGTTCTGCAGTTGGCACACCTGTTAGGGTGAAACGGACATGTTTTGAAACAAGGTGATCGTGTCTTTGGAACTTTCGAAAAGGATCGTCTTTTCTTTAGTTAGGTACAAGTTTTTTGTGTGTATTTAACTTCAAACGATTACTTTATTGTTTTTGAGAGAGGTTCGAGTTCTTTAAAGATAGTATTGCTGTGTAGCCAAGGAAGTGCCACCTACTAGTTTCGTACTGAAAATACTCCAATTAACATTAGTAACTTAGGTAATTGATTTGAAGCGCAAACTCATCGACATGTGTATTTTGCCCGTCCTAACCTACGGGGCTCAGACCTGGTCGCTCACTGAGACCCAGAAGTTTCGCCTTGGAGTTTGCCAAAGGGCAATGGAACGCAGCATTCTGGGTTTCAAAAGACAAGACAGGGTTCGTAAGACCACGCTGCGTTCCAAAACGGGCATAGTGGACGTTGGCAAGAAGGCTGCTAGGCTAAAATGGAATTGGGCGGGTCACGTCAGCCGTATACACGATGACCGCTAGGCAAAAGCCTCCACACAATGGTTGCCGGAAGACGAACGACGCGGCCGAGGCCGGCCCAGAAAGAGGTGGCGAGACGATCTGGACGCGTACCGCAAAGGCTGGTTCGACGACGCACGGGAAGAGTACATGGAAGGAATTGGGGGAGGCCTTTGCCCAGCAAAAAAAACTTAGGTAATAGAAACAAGAGGACGTGTTGCGCCGATCCCAAATTATTTGGAATCACGGCAGAAGAATAATGATGAACTTGTGTACCTATTGTATACTAGGACGCTTTTACTTAGCAGCTGGTAATAGCTACTTAAAGTTCTAAACGATGACAAACGTTGAGTTTTCGTGCCCTCGTTTGTAAACACACAGTAAACAGTTGTAGCGGAATATTCCACACAGGTATAATACATCACGTGGGGTATATTGACAATATTGTGTTCTAACCAACTTTTTATATATACCCACCATGATGAAACAACATGACACATGATGGAACAGACTTTTGGAAATACAGACATTCCCTACTCAACCTCACGACGAGTGTCATTTTCATACCCTGCGTATCTCAACACAGTAATAATTATGACTTGATAGACAAAACACGGACCACCACATAAATAGATAAAGACTGCTACTAGACTGAAAATAGAGTGAATTAATAAATGAATGAATGAATGAATGCGGTTTGTATATCACGATGGAAGTGTTAAAGGAGCGCTTCAGTAAGTTGATCATGTGGAAATCATGAAACGAATTCGATTAACGAAAGGGATTCATTGGGTGAATATGAGTGGACGTGTCATGAAGACTCGCGGCAGACATATTTTATGTCGGCCATGTTGGATGACGTTTGTCCTTCTAAAAGGTCAAGTGCGTCAACCTCGGTACAGACATACCTATAAACCTACACAATTATGTTAGACAAAATATTATTTGGTATGTCAGTTGTAGACACCTGAAAATTATTTTGATTGGAATGTAAACAAGGCAGAGGTTCCCGAAATATAAAATGTTTGTTAAAGGTGTTTAAATAGAAGGTATTCAAGACAATTTCTTGTGTTTGTCACTACTTAGTATAAAACAAAGTCGCTTCTCGCTATCTGTCCCTATGTATGCTTAGATCTTTAAAACTATGCTATGTTTTGAAGGGGTTTACTGTAATAGATAGAGTGTTTGCGAACTATTTTGCGAAATTTACAGGAAAACTAAAACTGATATTTCAAGTAAGTGGACTACCTGTTTTTATATCGGTATCTATACAACTCGTCTAATTTCAGTTAATTACACATCAATTTTATAGTACAATGTTTGAGGCACACCTAATGTGTTTATGAGGCATGCGGTGCTAACCTGTAATAAAGTGTTACACTAACCTTAGATTGAATTGGATGATCTATACACATAAAATTCAAAGTCCTGACTGATTAACTGACTGATATATCAACGCACAACACAAACATTATAGGGTATATTCTTTGTGAAGAGTAGGTGTCCACTAAAAAAGAGTTTTTCGAAATTTCACCCCTAAGGGGCTGAAATGAAGTTCTTATGGTGCAATATATCATTTGTTTTATGTAGGCCGCGCAGGCAAAGCCGCGGGCAGAAGCTAGTTACTTAAATATTTACGGTGAAAACAATTGTTTCTTGGCCAATAAAGGAAAATAATAAAATGAAATCTATGGAGTTTTCCAAGATAATTTAATTTCACTTGGTGTCGTATGTTCCAAACATATTGCACCAGGTCGTTCCAGATTTAAGTTGCCTCTAACTAAAGCATCACATCAACACTAATCAAGTCATCACGTTTCACACTTGACTGCCGCTTCTTTTATTCATAGCTACTCCCACGTTAAGTTCTGATCCAGGGTCACTGCTCAAATTCTCATTACTAGACCTGTGTCCACGCTGAAACCCAATTTGTTTTATAGCATTAACTAAAACATTATTTATACAACGTGAATTCAAAACAAAGTTACGTTAGACTTCCTGAAGCAGAAAGTTTATGCATGGGCAAACCGTATTCGTAGGTATAAGCGGCGGGTGGACCGATACACTCAGAATCGCACATTCCAAAGAGATGAAAGGTGGGTTTATAGGGCTTGGGAGCGACCCGACCAAGGTGTGGCTGACACGCACCTGCCGGATGATGATGCCATGTGTTCATTCTGGCGCAGCATCTGGTCGGTGCCTGTTAGCCAATTGCCAATCAACTTTATACAACTCTAGCACCCTCATGAGCCATGTATGTGGCACCGAGTCATAGGCCTTCTTATAGTCTATCCAACATGTCGACAGATCCCTTCGGGAACGGCGAACCTGTTGACTAATGGCCATATCAATGAGGAGTAGCTCCTTAGTACCGCGGGACCCGTTCCTACATCCATTTTGAGAAGCGGACATTACAGAATTGTCATCAATGTGTTTGTTAATTTTAGCTCTCAAAATGGATGTAAGATTATGGTTATGGTTGCGGGGATCCACTGGGTGCGAGACGCACGGGACCGGTCAATGTGGTGACACTGGGGGAGGCCTATATCCAGCTGTGGACGTCTTTCGGCTGAAATAATGATGATGAAAAACACATTAGTTTTACTATATTAATAACGAGCGAAATAACAAGTCAAAATTTCTCAAAGTTATCATTATCAGAAGGAATTTAATTCTTTGTACTTATAGTAGTAGATGGTAACACTTTGACCTTGAACCAGCCTAGCGTAGTATGGAGTTCAAGTAAAATGTGAGGCCAGTTATACTGGTTTTGTTAACAATTACGTCCGGACTACTGTTAAACCTACTACATAGGCTACGTTAATATGCCATTCTGAATCCCAATTCTCCTTTATTTTCAATTTCAGCTGAAAGCACTACCTAATACGCTTACCTACACACACACTAAGTAACTCTACAATATTCCCTGCAAATAGGTGAGTAATTTTTCTCGACAGCATCAGTGCAAGAGCAATGGAAAGAGCACACATTGACTTCCCTACGTAATAATATAAAAGAATATTTAATTAAATACCTCATAAGTACCTACATTGACTAATAATACGACTTGTTTATAGCGTATTGAAAACCTTTGTTATCACCCATTATTCAAAATCAGCTTTTGATAAATGGCCATAAAAATCACCTCGAAAAACAATTTAAAAGGCATTACCAGCGAATTATCTTCCTTAAAACCGGCTTGAGCTTCATCGATATTTTATTCAGTACTTGTTACATCGACAGCTCAATAATCAGATTATGTTCGTATCTCATAAATATCATGTTTTAATCTGTACACAGAACAAAACGAAGCGTTGGCTCACAATAAAGAAAGCTTAATGTGTAGGTTCAGTTTTCTTGTCACGTTTTTTCGCCGTTTAAACGTCCCTCCAACAAATGGCTCGGAACATAACTACATCGCCGTCCGTATACCTACTGAGAGGAATAAAACAGTAGAACAGATACACAATTTTTGTCTTTGATAGAATTGCGGAAATGTGCACCCTTGTCCTTAGATTAGGCGTCCATGGAAGACTGAAATGATTGCACGAATTAAATAGAATGTTTTTTTTTTAATGTATACACTATACAGGGTGAATTTTTCAAGTGAATGGTTAAAACTGAAACTACGAGGAGTTGCGAAAAATACTCAAAGGAGTCTCGGGCGCAATTTTTTTGAAAAAAATAAACAGATTAATTAGATTTTTGAAAAATGCCTATATCTAGCCAGGAATCGAACCCGTTGATATAAAAAAAAACTATCTATTTATTACTCCATTCGCAAGTGTCGCTAATAAGGATGAAATTCTGGAAAGTAATTACATCCGGCAACTTAATGTAAATGTTAAATTTTCATGATCTGATTCTTATTTTAAACAAGTGTCCGTGATTGATGACACCCTCAGCGCAGTCATATTGCCAACATTTTTTTTTAATTATCAGCCATTTGTGTCCCACTGCAGGGCAAAGGCCTCCCTTCCCTCTTTCAACTTATCCCTATCCAGTGCTGTTGCTCGCCAATCTTTCTGAAAAGAGTCGAGTTCGTCCCGCCATCTCCTTCTGGGCCTGCCGCGTTGCCGTTTGCTGCTGTTTGAAACCCATTGTGTTATTACTTTAGCCCATAGCTCTTCCGGCATGCGGCAGATGTGGCCAGCCCAGTTCCATTTAAGCTTGGCAGCCGTGTGACTTACATCGGCAATTTGTGTTTCGGAACGCAGTATCGAGTTCCTTATCACCCATTATTCAAAATCAGCTTTTGATAAATGGCCATAAAAATCACCTCGAAAAACAATTTAAAAGGCATTACCAGCGAATTATCTTCCTTAAAACCGGCTTGAGCTTCATCGATATTTTATTCAGTACTTGTTACATCGACAGCTCAATAATCAGATTATGTTCGTATCTCATAAATATCATGTTTTAATCTGTACACAGAACAAAACGAAGCGTTGGCTCACAATAAAGAAAGCTTAATGTGTAGGTTTAGTTTTCTTGTCACGTTTTTTCGCCGTTTAAACGTCCCTCCAACAAATGGCTCGGAACATAACTACATCGCCGTCCGTATACCTACTGAGAGGAATAAAACAGTAGAACAGATACACAATTTTTGTCTTTGATAGAATTGCGGAAATGTGCACCCTTGTCCTTAGATTAGGCGTCCATGGAAGACTGAAATGATTGCACGAATTAAATAGAATGTTTTTTTTTTAATGTATACACTATACAGGGTGAATTTTTCAAGTGAATGGTTAAAACTGAAACTACGAGGAGTTGCGAAAAATACTCAAAGGAGTCTCGGGCGCAATTTTTTTGAAAAAAATAAACAGATTAATTAGATTTTTGAAAAATGCCTATACCTAGCCAGGAATCGAACCCGTTGATATAAAAAAAAACTATCTATTTATTACTCCATTCGCAAGTGTCGCTAATAAGGATGAAATTCTGGAAAGTAATTACATCCGGCAACTTAATGTAAATGTTAAATTTTCATGATCTGATTCTTATTTTAAACAAGTGTCCGTGATTGATGACACCCTCAGCGCAGTCATATTGCCAACATTTTTTTTTAATTATCAGCCATTTGTGTCCCACTGCAGGGCAAAGGCCTCCCTTCCCTCTTTCAACTTATCCCTATCCAGTGCTGTTGCTCGCCAATCTTTCTGAAAAGAGTCGAGTTCGTCCCGCCATTTCCTTCTGGGCCTGCCGCGTTGCCGTTTGCTGCTGTTTTGGACCCATTGTGTTATTACTTTAGCCCATAGCTCTTCCGGCATGCGGCAGATGTGGCCAGCCCAGTTCCATTTAAGCTTGGCAGCCGTGTGACTTACATCGGCAATTTGTGTTTCGGAACGCAGTATCGAGTTCCTTATACGATCAGTAAGTTTAACTCCAAGGATACTGCGCTCCATTGCTCGCTGACAAACCTCGAGTGCGGACTTTTGACGCTTGGTTAGTGACCATGTCTGCGCTCCGTAGGTTAGGGTAGGAAGAATGCACATGTCCATGAGTTTTCTCTTCAGTGAGAGAGGGAGAGGTCCCTTCATGATTTGTTTCATCGACCAATAGCTCTTCCAGGCGTTATCGGTGCGTCGTGCAACTTCTTTATCTTGTCTTGCCTGGAAGGAGACTATTTGGCCGAGGTAAATGTACTCATGGACATATTCAATCCTCATACCCCCAATTCCTATGTTGCGCTTGGTGCTGTTGGTCTTCGTCATATTCATCGCGAGTCCGACCTCGAGGCTGGCATTGCTCAGTTGGTCGAGCATTAGGCCTAACTCGGCTGCCGTGGAGGAGAAAAGGACAATATCGTCGGCGAAGCGGAGATTTGTTAATCTTCTATCGCCCACGATGATGCCCTTGTCCCTCCAAGTGCTATTTAGCTTTCTAAAGACTTCTTCAAGCGTGGCTGTGAAGAGCTTTGGAGAAAGAGGGTCGCCCTGTTTAACCCCTTTTTGGATAGGGAATGATGGTCTTGTGGTGTTTATTTTGATGGCTGCTGTGCTATTTTGGTATATTTTTTGAAGTAAGTTAATGTATGTAGGTTCGATGTTTTGATTTTTAAGAAATTCAAATATGGAGTTGTGCGATAAACTATCAAATGACATTGACATTGACATGATTGACAACATTATCTTCTAATTACAAATTTTTAATCACGGGCGCGGTCTAAAGTCACTGTAAAAGAAAAAAAAATTGTAAACAATTGAAATTAGAAAGTAAAGTGAATTGGCCAACAATGATTCTGCTCGATCCTCCTTATGTGACGATGAGCTATTTAAGCAGACAGCCCTGTTTTTTTTTAGTTTGTACATAAATAAACTACCCGGATCAATAAAAAACGAAGAAAAAACTCACACATTTCTAAAAAAACTAAGAGATTTTTTGTTAAAGAAAAGCTACTACTCATTAAATGAATATTTAAGTGATATACATATAAAGTCATAATTTTAGTAGTCAAAATTAAATATTTATATTATATTTATTAATTATTACAAGATCTCCCAATAGATACCAATTAATATTATATATTTATATTCTATATTATAAATACCTACTATTAGTTTATCTTAGAAATTACCTACCTACTGTATAATAATTATAATTTACAAGTGCTAAGTACTACATGTGGAATGCAATAAAGTATTGAGTATTGAGTATTGAGTATTAAATCCTTTAATAAACTTACTCGACGAAATATTCTGCAATCTCATCAAAATTAATGCTGTAATTTTAATCACAATAACATAAAACATCGAATAGTTTGTAATCATAAATATAAAGGAGATGCTTTTAGCGATAATTACGTGATTAATCTTATTAAACGCTTTATACTTGGAATAAATAATAACGGAGTTTTCTCTAAAGCACTCTCATCATGATCCTCAGAACAAAATATTTGTCGATTCATAGAATAAGCCTTTCACTGATTAAAATATTAAAGTGAAACTTTATATGAATGTTATAATTGAAATACAGAATTCACTAAAGCTTTATTCGGGATGAAACAGGACGATCTCTAAGATAAATAAGTCGGGAAGTAGGATTGTAATGTATTCATTCCAATCTCATCCTAAATCCTTTTTGTTATTTTCTGTCCCCAATCCAGACGTCTTTGGGAGGAGCAAACCTCCAAAATTGCAATCACGCAAATTGAAAATTAATGGACCGCGAAATCCAATTTTGCATTAAAGCTTTCTGGTAGGTAAGTAGGCACTCGCCCCTGCTTCGTTCGGAGTGGTCATGGTATCATACTTATTTATGGTTTTTGAGACAGAAGTGAACGAAAAATATTCGTGTTCTTTTGTGAGTGGAAGGATAACAAAGTACCAAGGATCGTTTTGCGTAAGCTGTTCAAAAAGAAATGAACTAACAGAAACAGACTACCATATTATTATTGTTTTACATTACATTGGTTATCATGCTTCAATATTTTTGTTTTTTACACAAAATCGTATGTTTTTTTTTGTATCCTAGTTCGGAACCTATTAAATTATAAACCCCTAGATAGATTTGGAAGTGAAGTATTATGAAACTTGCGTATTTCACGGGCCATCAAAATAAATTGAACGTGACTTTGGCCGCTTTGCCGTTACGCCACTTTACACAATAAAATATGTATTTTAATGATTTCCGAGTATTAACTTTAAGAAACATTTACTTTATTTCTAGTTAATCCTGAGGTCATAAGATTTATTTATTTATTTATTTTTTTCGTTAATCTTGTAACGAAAATAATATTTATAATCCAGAAAAGTTATTATTAGTTTATGTAATGGAAAACCAACAGCTATACACAAAGATAATAAATACAAATTGAATACGTTATAATATTCCAAGTAATATTAGGAATGTCGGTGGTTGGGCAGACGACCTTTTACTCAGAAAAAATGTAGACGAAAGGGAGTTATTATAACAAGAACAACTAAACATGTGGGATTTCATAAGAGTGTACGGCCGCGTAGAGCAATTGTAATGCTTTTGTTTAGTTAGAAAATAAGCTAATTAAACAGATAACTTTTTTTTATCCTACATATTCTACTAATATTATAAATGCGAAAGTATGTGAGGATGGATGGATGAATGTTTGTTATTCTTTCACGCAAAAACGGATTTCGATGAAATTTTGTACACAGATATAACCTAGATTAACACATAGAATACTTTTAATTCCTGGGCCAATTATCAAACTCCACGCGGGTCAAGCCAATGTTTTTTATAAGCTAGTAATTACATAAACATGTCTTCCAAATAAATAAGCCGTCTACCTATTTCGTTTACATAAATTGATTACGTAAAACCTTCGTCCAAGCGATCTGTCTACTTCGTAAATAATATGCCATGAACATACGCACACGTTCGTTCCTTCGACGATACCCTCTTAACTCGAGGTCGGACCCGAGAAAAGTGTCGTTTACCCTCACGTTATCTTCAAGTTCCAATGTCCAAATTCGTTTCATTTCGTTACAAGTGAAATATAGTTAAAGCCAAAGACTAGAACTAAGTATACGACACTTCCTACGTTTCATTGATCTTCAGTTTTGGCGATAGACGGTCGGTTTCCTCCAAGTCACTGCCGAGTGATATTAACTCCAACCGGAGCGGAGTAAAAAGTTTTTTTTTATAGTCACGGTGTACCTAATCCTTAGTTAAGTGCTCGAGATTTCATAGGGTAGCTAGGTACGAAAGACTTTTATGAGAGGAAAAACTATTTTGTGTGGGAAATCTTTACCTCGTCTTTACTTTCTTATCTTGGTTCAGAACGCTTAAGCTTTAAGAAGATTCAGCACTTGGTGTAAACTATCTTTTTAAGAATGAAGGTATGTGTAAAAACTTGGCTGCAAATTAAGGCGATTTTTGGAGAACGCCTATGTCCAGCATTCCAGTAGTGATCGTGTAGTTGATTTGCTTCACTACATAGTATAAAACAAAGTCGCTTTCCTCTGTCTGTCCCTATGTATGCTTAGATCTTTAAAACCACGCAACGGATTTTGATGCAGTTTTGTTTTAAAAGATAGAGTGATTCAAGAGGAACGTTTATATGTACATATTGCACCCGTGAGAAGCCGGGGCGGGTCGCTAGTATGATATAAATATCATCGGCGTTAGCGACGGAACTTGTTCCTAAATATTTTGGCGATATACATTTTTTCATAAAAAATTAAATATTTAGTAGCCTGCCACAGAGCAGCAAAACATTAAGATGAATAAATTGAGTCAGTACGAACAGTCGGTAAAACAGACAAAAATCTAGGACCTTCGACTTGTTGGTTGATATTTAAAAGAGTTTTAGCTTCTTCAGTAAAAAAGAATATTGTGCATTTACAAGATCCTGCACTGACGTCGACGATATATGAATTGCTATCTCTTAATAAACACCTAAATTCAGATAACGCAGATAATTTAAAAAAATGAGCAGGAAGATTTTTGAAAATTAATTGTTTTGTTGATAGCACCATGAGTTTTGTTGCTCGAATGATTAAATTTAAAAAGAAAATAACTAGGAGATGAAGGTTTGTTTGGAAGCTCTTCCTTTTTTTGCTGAAAGAAGAAAGAAAATCCTCTCAAGTAAGTACTGCATGTACTGTTATACCAACGGTGTCCTGTTAAGGGTCTCGTGGCTAAATAATAGCCCCTCAAATTGATCAATCTATCAGGTTCAGCTGCGTTTGCTGCCGTTAGTCCATGGACGGTTACGGCGAACAGGTTAAAGTGACGCTACTGGTTGTCACATAAAGATCTATGACAGTCGTTATGGGTGGTCAAATTCCGCAATGTAACAACTGGCCTTGCCTTGGAATATCAGTATTAAGTCGAGCAGATCAAAAGTTAAAGTAAAAACTGACTCCATACTAGAAAGTGACTTTGTTTTAAGTTCCAATTTCAATTTTCCTGTTTTGTCTTTTCTACTCACTGTGTCTACATTTCTAATCCTACTTTCCTCTCGCAGGTCTGCTGGAAGAGATTTCGCATGAAATAAGCAGTACCTTTGTGCTCTTCTATCTTAATGTTATGTCTTGTTGAGTATTTTGTGTGTACATAAATAAATAAATAAATAAATAATAATAAATAAAGTGGTAAGCCAAGATGGCTATCAGCGATTACAATGATGAAAAAGTGAAATGATGAAATGGATAAACTGCAAACACTCATGTCAATCATAAAATTCGCTACAGAAATACGAAACACTTTGAAAGCCATAGCAATTTGTCCAAGTTTTTGATGACGTGGACAAAACTTTGGGCGATACAAAACGAACCTCCAAAAATTTACTCTAAGTCACCATCTGCCTAGCCTTTTCCCAACTATGTGGAGGTCGGCTTCCAATCTAACCGGATACAGCTGACTACCAGCATTTTACATGCAGCGATTGCATATCTGATTTCCACAACCCAGTTAGTACTAAGTAATACTAAACGCCTTGTTAAGACTGGTTTGTCAGACTTTCGGGCCACTGACTACCTGTAACAATTCCATTCAATTCATTTATAATAGTCAGACACATAAAATATCCAAAATGTCGTACACAAAATCGACAAAACAAAAAATAAAAAAATAACATATTCAAAATCAAAATACATACTAAAGCAATTAAAAGACAAACAAATAATAATTTAAATTATAATAACGTAACGACTGTCAAAGATCTACAATTGACAGCCGAGACGCTTGAGCAGCCGAGTGCTTTCCGAGGCATGGAGGAAACTCGGTATGCAATGGTTGGAGGTGGGTGGACCCATCCACGGACCAACCTAGGCAAGCGCAGCTTAATCACGCTCGCACGGGTTAATCAACCCGTGTGAGCGTGATTAAGCTCGCACGGGTAGCTTAATCACGCTCAAGAAGATCAACCCGTGCGGCTGTTATTTATTTAGCTACGAGCTCCTATACTTTACTCTAAGTAAAATAATAATCCTATCAGTCAGGCATGTTTAGTTGCATGTAATGTCAGCTATATAACCCAGTCTAACACACGATTAACATTAGCTCACTGTCGCCTAAGTACATTTCTGTGTTATGCCTAATTCAAAAACCGTGTCCGCGGTAATTAGGACTCATAGCTTAGGCGCGTTTGAAAAAGTCAGAAGGGAGAAAAATGGGTGCTTTATTAAACCGAAGGGGTAAAATTTACCGTTTTTTTAGCATTGACTTGTTGATGTGAACAAAGCAAAGGCAACAGAAATAGTGTAGGCTATTTATTACCAAGCATTTCACAATTAGAGAGCAGCGGTGCAGCGGTGGCCCGGTGGTGGAGACCCCGACTTACGAGCTGTAAGTCGTGGGTTCGAACCCAGCCAGGCGCATTACTTTGTGTAAGTTATTTCATCACCACTGCTCTCAAAACGGTGAAGGAAAACATCGTGAGGAAACCGGCTTGTCCTAGAACCAAAAATTCGAAGACATGTGACATCTACCAACCCGCACTGGGCCCGCGTGGTGGATTATAGCCCATTCCCTGTCATAGAGAAGAGACCTGCGTCCCAGCAGTGGGAACATTATTAGGCTGATTATGCTTATTTCACAATTACATTAACAATCCCATCTTTCTTAATCGTGTGGTTAGTGACTAACCTGTTGTCAGAGTTTTTATGCCGCCAATGGGCCTCTGACTTGGCTTTACATGCCGTCGAGAAATATCTCGCAGGCATGCTGGTTTCCTCACGATGTTTTCCTTCACCGAAGCAAGTGATAATTATGCAATACGCATACAGAGATGCGGGTCTTGGGTTTGAACTTGAGACCTATGACTTGGCAGTCCGACGGTCACACCACTAAGCTATCACTGCTATAACAACCTATAATAATATCCCTTAGGATATTTCAATTTTAAAGTTTGCAAGACTTGGGATGAAGTGTCGTGATAGCCGTGTTGTTAAAGCCTTGCCTATGCACGCGGTTGTGGGTTCAAATCCTGGTAAGTAGGTGTATCAATGTGATTATTTTTATTTCATAAATGTTCTTTCTAAGTTGGCACTTACATCGGCGAAGAAGAACATCATGGGAAATCCTGGACTTATAATAATAATTATTTCAATGTGTGTGAAATCGCCAATAAGCCTTGAGCAAGGATGGAAGGACAGAGGGACAGTAATAGGCTGGAATTATAAACATAACATCACGCCTGTAATCCGCGAGGGCAGAGGCACAGATGTACTAATTAGTACCCCCACATTTCAGTAGTTATGTTAAAGTCTTATGTAATAGGGGGCGAATCTATTGTCATCAACTGGGCACAGATTCAGACTCGATGGCTGCAACTGAGAAATTCCTGATAAAAAAAAACCCAATAACACTTTTCCCGACCCGGGAATCGACTGCAGGCCATCTTTCTCAGCAGTTGCGCTTGCGACTACTAGATCAACGAGGTAGTCATCGCATTAATTATTATGTACCTATAAAAATGCGCGATGAAAATTTTCTGATCTTCAAATTCAGGCTTTCCAACGATGTTTTCCTTCACGAGTGGCGTGTTTCCGAGTAACTTTGGTCGAACAAACTTAATTATGGAACTAAGGCGCTTAAAGGATTACTTTAAGACGGGCTATGGGCTGCATCATGTTATGCACTGTAACATCGTACTACCATCATCTACATACTTAGTTAAAGGTTGGTAGTTATCATGATAATAATAATGCTCGTTTTTACGAACACTGAGAGGCACCTATTGCCTGAATATTATTACACTGTTGTTTTGAACTCTCTGCCCTGAGTCGAGAGTTGAGAATCCAATGTACACGCGCTCTAGTGTTATCCTTTTTATTTGGCACCTAGTGTTGAATTTGAAACGTTTAGAGGTTATGAACTTGTAAAATGTACATACATATAAATTATAGTTGTATAAATGGCATAGAGACTAATATTTCATTACAATGTTAGTGTGATGATGATTTGTGCTATATACTAAAGTTAATTTGTTTGTAGGAGCTCGTGGCTAAATAATAACAGCCGCTCGTTTCGATCTTAAGGTTAAGCCGCGCTTGCCTAGGTTGGTCTGTGGATGGGTGACCGCCCATTTCATATTGAGTTTCCTCCGTGCCTCGGAAAGCATGTTAAGCCGTTGGTCCCGGCTGTCATATGTAGATCTTTCACAGTCTTTACAAGTAGTCAATGGCCCGAAAGTGTGACGACCAGTCTTACCAAGGGGTATCGTAATACCTAGTACTAACTGGGTTATGGAGGTCAGATAGGCAGTCGCTCCATGTAACATACTGGTGTAACATTCAGCTGCATCCGGTTAGACTGGAAGCAGACCCGAACATAGTTGGGAAAAGGTTAGGCAGATGATGACTAAAGTTAATTTGTTTTCGAAATTACTTTTTATTCCACGTTTCGTTACATTATTGTTCGGCGTAACCTACCCAATAAAGATCGGATATATCTAGTGGCAATGTGGCAGTATTATCATAGCAATGTTCGTAAGTACTCCCTTGGGCACGGACGCTGGTTATAACTGTGTGCCGCTTAATTAAGCTGACTTTTTAATTATGTGAGTGTCGCCTTTTTGGTCTACTGGCCAGTTACAAAGGCTGTAAAAAAAACTATGGAATGAAAGAGCTTTAAAAACAGAAGAGAATATACCGGCACGGTTGGCGCAGTGGCTGAGCGATTGATTGCTGCGCAGCGTGTCGCGGGTTCGATTCCCGCACGGAACAAATATTTGTATGGCCTACAAGTAGTTGTTCCGGGTGTGGCTGTTAGTGTATGTGAGTTTAAATGTTTGTAAACGCACTCAAGATACAGGAGAAATTCCTAGTGTGGGGCAAGTAAGTAAATAAAAAAAATATATATATATATATATAAACTGTTTCAAGGATCTATTGATGGTTAAACACATTGACAAGGGGTGTTGTTGGTTAATATTTAAGATTATTAATTATTGTTTTGTGAAATTGCATTGAAAAAACATGATAAAGGAGAGGAGGTAGGATACGTACAGCCCGGTACCCAATTTCCACTTTTCTCGAAATAACAGCCTACCTTGTCAGATTCTATATATTTCAAGGTTAAAATGTTCACAATTAATGTAAATATTCCCTTTGGTCTACTGTGTTTAAACAGTAGCTATACAATCAATAAATATCTCCGGTTACCACCAGGGGGGTACAGGCGTGACAATTAATATTCATTAAATTAATTTGCATATCGATGTGGCAACGGAAAAACAAAATAAATAAGTTCTATTTAATAAACCAGGCTGTTAAAACAAGTAAAGTGAAAGAAAAACTGTTTTTTTTTTAAGTTGCCTGTTAGCACCTATGTACCTACAATTTTAGGAAATACAAAGCGAGTCTGCTATTTCACACTACTATTTCAAAACATGAAACGACCGCACAAAGTTCAAGAAATGTGACTCGACGCGTAGCATATAGTTGTTATTTGCTACGACAGCGTAACTGTCGTAGTATAAAATCGTAGCTTCAGCTACGGCGTAGCAACATTGTAATCATTTGTTGACAGAAAATGGCTAACTAGTTACTTTTTTAAATGGAAAAAAATGTCCTTTATGAATGCGACGTAGATCCTTCAGTATCTACTTGATAATTCCATTAGGCAAACAGATAGATCATTGAGAAAATTATGCAAAATCACCCAACTCTGTTTCAAATCGCTATTAATACCCGTGAGAAAAAGATGACTGGCACAACTGCCCCCGGCCCGGCTCATACAGCCACCCTACCTTTTTCAGAAACATCATTTAAAAGCATTCAATGGTTCCGTAGAGAGATCGAAACCATATCAGAGCTAATATTTTACCGTTTTTAATGACAGAATGAACATCAGAAAATGTGAGACTTATGAAGCAATTTTTGCGTTTCGAATGAAATTCTCTAAAAAGTGTTTGTTACCGTTTCATTTTTGTTTTTAGTCTGTTTTGTGGAGATTGTACTGTTTATTGAAAAATATACATGTGTCATTCACATATTTTGTAACTCTAGGGAATATTTTCGGTCCATTTTTGTATATTTTTATTTGGAACAAAAACATTCGCAACTGAAAAACTATAGTATTTACTTAAAAAAAAAAAACGAGTTAGCAAACCCCGCCTTTGTTCCACCTGGTACACAATGTGTATTGTCAATTATTTACCTCTCATAAATAACGACCCTTACACAGTGACGGTTACAGCAGTTACGCCAGTTACGCCCCAGTGGACAATGTGCTTAACGCAAGTAAATGCTTTGTGCCAAACTATGAGTACCCACAGTCTCCAGATATTCATAATTAAATTCTAGTTAGGAAGTAGCGACGCCTGTGGCACAGAGTAGCTTTTCAGAAATGGAATTTAACAATTCACACAAAGTTCCAACTAGAGACGGAGAAACTATAACTAGAAATAATAGCGTATGTATAATAGGTTGGGTTGGTGTTAAGGTGCGCTTACACGAGCAATTATTGCCCGGCAATAAGTACTGAGGCAATTAGTGGAGTTACATAGGTAATCAAATAAAAATAAAAACTTCGTGTAAATGCACCTGTAATATTTGTGTTTTTATTGTGGGTAAGCAGTATTAAATTATGTATGCATCATAAAATAAAAAATAGTTCTACATACATATATCTGACTGAAAGTAAATTTTACAGCAGTTCATACGTGGTGTGTCAACCCTCGATTATGGCGCTTGCAACAGCGCCGAAATATCGGGAGCTCAAAATAATGAACAATCATGGAAGATATTCCGTAAGTGACAGTGTAAGTTTAGTTGCTACGATTGGCACCGCAGTGAATTGCTCAACATGATCATGACGAAACATTTAATTGCGCAGTGTGGAGCAATTGAAGTTGCTCGTGTCATCATCTGCCTAGCCTTTTCCCAACTATATTGGGGTTGGCTTCCAGTCTAACCGAACGCAGCTGATTACCAGTATCTTACATGGAGCGACTGCCTATCTGACCTCCACAACCCAGTCAGTACTGGGTAATACGATACACCTTGGTAAGACTGGTTGTCAGACTTTTTGGGCCACTGACTGCCTAACGACTGTCAAAGATCTACAAATGACAGCCGAGACCAACGGCTTAACGTGCTTTCCGAGGCACGGAGGACACTCGGCATGTAATGGGCGGTCACCCATCCACAGACCAACCTAGGCAAGCACGGCTTAACCTAAAGTTCGACCCAAGGGCCTGTTATTATTTAGCCACAAGCTCATCGAATTAAAGTTGCCCGTGTGCACGCATCTTAATAGGTTGGGTTGGTGTTACAGTTTGTCTGCGGGTCCTCTTTGTTTGATGGTGCGGGTATTGGCCTCTTCTGCTTGCTACTCAGCGCTCACGACCGTTGAGCCATTTGTACTTACACTATTGTTATCAAGTTATTCTCACCGAAAATTATAAGACAGGATTAAATGTCTTGGGACAATGAAATCGTCGTTGGATAGTGCGTAGTGATAGTGGTATTTTCACAACGTCTGCTTAGATATAAATCTGGGCTTAAACAAGTAAGCGGGAACATTAAACAATGGGAATTGTAAAGCTACGGATCGCCACGATTGATGACTCTACAATCTCTGAAATCTACTACATGTTTTGTATAAAAACCCAAGTCTTCCAACTTTAAACGCGTCTAAAACAGCTTAAAACGTGAAATACATCCTAAGACAAACTTTAAACTCATCCCAAGTATATACAAAGTAAATGAGCATATATTCGTACATAAGTACGAGCACATACCTTGCCTCAAGTACTGTCTATGCTGTGCCAAAATATGAAATTCAAATTTGGAGTGATGCACCTCAAGTCGTTACAAACTCGTTTGGTTAGCCTTTTGCAGAGTTGATATATTTACATTCGGATATATTGCACGCGAAGACACCGAGATCTAGAAACTGGCTAAGAAAATATTTCAATACAGATATTTTAAATTGCAACCAGAATATGATTAGACCACAGAGTTTAAAGAGGATGGAGATGACTATGGATTCTTTAAATGTATAGATAAGCATAGTGCACTATCACTACAAAGTATAAAACAAAGTCACTGCCCGCTGTCTGTCTGTCCCTATGTATGCTTAGATCTTTAAAACCACGAAACCGATTTTGATGCGGTTTTTTTTAATAGATAGAGTGATTCAAAAGGAAGGTTTATATGTAAATATTGCACCCGTGCAAAGCCGGGGCGGGTCGCTAGTTTAATATAAGTTTAAGTGTGAGATGGCTTTATGAGCGCACGCCACGAAAATTAAGCAACGATCATCTTAAACATTCCACTTCAATTGCAAAATTAGTTATCAATTGTTTGTTGTGAATTGATCAGTCGTTTTCTATAAAATACATAAGTATTTAATGCGATACATATAAATCAGTACAACAGCTGAAATATTTCAATATAAGGTGTTATCTCATATCTAAAACACGTGAAAGAGTGAACTAAGCTGAAAAAGTTTAGCAAATGTATAAAAGCTCCTAACATTGGGGGAGAAACAGTTTCTTACCGATAAAAATGCTATAAATCTTTTTCCTTTCCCTTTGATTGAAAACAGATAACAGTTAGTAACGTGTCTACAAAAGTGTATCTTGTCGATAAAACCCTAACAGCTCACAAATCGAACACTCACAGAGCCGCAGCCATTGATACTTAACCGCGCATAATATTTTCGTGAAATTTGCATCATCATTTTGCGTCAAATGTCGAATACGATTTCCCTTGTAGGCACGAACAGGTCTATTTCCATTTTCAAATATCGGCCCGAAGCTAGAGGCTCAAGTGTTCCGTCAGAATATTTGAATATTTTAACATCGACGCCCGCGCCAAAATAAAATATGAATTTTTATTTTGTCGGTAAGCAACCCGATAAAAGATATCGTTATATGATTAGGCATGGTTGATTACCCCTTTTAGTTTTTCGATGAGCTGCAAGCGAGCGATAAACTACATTACACTAGAAACAAATTCATTTGTGTCGGTTTCAGTTATAGTTTTAAACACAAAGTAACAGAATCTAATCTAACTTTAGAATAAATTAAGTTTGTGTTTGGTCGCCATGTTAACTGTACCGTGTGAGTTTGTGGGATGAAAACAATTTGAACACCGCCAGGGCCCGACCACTTTTATAGTGACCTCCGTACGTGGACCGAATCCAAACCGCAGGGCATTAAAGCTGCAATAGGCATATTGCGCCAGCGCCCGCGGCATCACATGCTAAATTCACAAACTTGACAACTCCTGGCTGTGCGGATGTATGCTATACGCCATTGTTCTGCTTGTTTTACTAAGTTCATTAGTGCTTTATTATGAGCTAACATTGTAACAATGGTGAAATGTTTAGAATATAAAACTAAATCTGGTTATCTAAAATAGTTTGCTACTGCGAGACTGTTAGTCCGTGTGTTTCAGTTTAGCTTTGACATAGAATTTTCATATGGATAAAGGATTGAATATGATTGGTCAAACAAAGCGTGATTCGATTGTCTATTCAATGTAACAGTACAATGGAGCCGCATTTTAGACGCGGAAGTGGCGGTCACTATTTCAGTGAATTATAAACATTTGAATCTATAGTTATACAAAGCAATCAGACAATTTACAAAAAAAAAAATGAATCTGCCAATAAAAAATTAAAATTCATAAAAGTTCAAGGATTTATCTTCATACGGCCAAAGCCTGCAATTAGAAATTGACAGTCGTCATAACATGGTTTTTACGAAAAAATTGTTGGATAAAAAAGTGAAATATTTTATTTTATGAGCACTGAAACCACTTTACTTAAACTGTCTTTATGTAAATTGAATATATGATATATAAATATCACTTTATTTTTTACACAATCGGGTAAAAGAGATATATTTTTAAAACATTTATCAAAATATTGTGCTTTAAATCAGACAGACATTTGCCAGATCCACTTTGTTTCACGTCAAAACAAGAAAATCATTTGCAACAGCTGCAGCAAATATTACCTACATTGTTTGGGCAAACATACATAATGCCTAAGGTCTCAGGAATTCGGGTCACAATCGCCTAGCCTAAGCAGAATAACACTAGTTTTGAGAAAATCCATAGTAGCCAACAAAAAGATCTCCTTTTGTTGGCTACTATGCAAGAAGGTTGATTTTATTGTTTACAATAATATGGCCCGACTCTTGATGTCTATAAATATAAAAATTCTCAGTACTAAAATTAGACTCGACGTAAAATAAGTGGGTTTTTTGAGAAAGACTACTTAGTTGTACTGAGAGTTCACTACTTACTTAGATACTTTGTTCCAAGTAATTTATAATACTTACAGCTAATTTTCTATACTAGTTTTTTCTATATATTTTGTGGTGCAACTATGATATCAGAATTACTAAAAGCAACCGATAAAAATCTATAAATTGCCGCTAGAGAGAAGATTGTATCAAAAAGCTTTAAAGTTTTCAACCGAATAGAGAAATAAGCATGTTATTAGCCAACAAAAAGCAAATGTATTCATGTTTATTTTAAAACAAGCTCCCATTGAGGATAACTCTTTACATTTCTATTCGAAATTTTGTTTGAAATCCTTCCAGTTGTTCAAACTACGTTTTATTAGAGTACGGAGACAAAAATAAACAAACGTGAAGCAAAACATTCAAGTGAAAGAGGGCTAATTATTGTGTATTCCGGGGCTACCAAACGTCACTAATTTGAAGGAAAAGAGTGTCATAATTAGTTGACTCCTCCTTCGCCACACGAACGTGCAGGAAGCACTTAATTGCGATCCGAGCGTTGGAAGACCGATGTACAGCATGCATACTTGCCTTCTTATTACAGAGGAATAAGGTTGAAATTGTGTCTACTCGTTTACAAATGTATTCGAAGACAGAACAGTGCAACGTTGCAGACTTAAAATTGCACACATGGTGCCTGACGGGCTGCGATGGATGAAATATCAGTTTCTAGAAACTTGTCATGATTTGACTGCCAACTTCAATTCGTATTGTTGAGTTCAATTTCCATCGTATAAAAAATCTTCAGCCATATATTTCAATTCCATTAATGAATATCGTTTTAAAGACAACAACAGTAAGAATAATTTAATACGATTAACAGGATTAAGCAGTTTATTTATGCTAATCTCGAAAAGTAAAAAATGGAGACAAACGTGCCAGGCCAATTAGAGGAATTAAGTCAGGATTTCAGACTAATTAATGATGTTCCTACTAATTTATGACCAAGGTAGGTACAACATGTTGCATAAAGCTTTGATAACATACAATTTCATTCAGTCGTTTGTCACTATCGATGAAGGGCAGCATCAAATGGGAACTTGGACTTGTAAAACGGTCTGAAATCGCCAACATGCAATGTTGTTAATGATGTTAGTGTGGTAAACAGAGCTCATACTTCACTGTATAAGAAGAGCTATTTCACTACACACTACAGATACTACTGGCACTACAGATTAGGACAAGACTACAGGAAGATATTATTTTCTGTAAGTTTAATGTCAATATAGATAATATTTCGCCTAAAAATAATGCCCAAATACTTCCTAAACATAACGCCTCCGTCCTGGGCATTAAGCTCACCATTTATCCTCTCACACGTGAGCTGCTTATTAATAATTTTAATGAATTACAGGTTTTAATCAAATATGTTAACAAATGACAGGGTTACGAGCGAGCTCCTAACCTCCGTGTTATAACCGGCACATAGGTCGCGGTCGTAACGCAGACGGTCGCCATTCACTGTCACCCTGCTTTGTTTATTAATGAGGAAGACCCAAGACACGGAGATTTAGTAGCGTATTACCTCATAAATAAAGATTGTTAATTGAACTGATATTGGGTAAGGGGTTTTGACTCAAGGTGGGCTGATTGATTTTAGTGATTCGGTTACGGAGTTAAGATTAGGTGTTTAGTTGATCATTTCTATATCAGATGAAAAAAAAATCCTGTAATAAGCACTGGTGGATATCTTTTAAGATTGTGACAAAAGTTTGTAAGATTTTTAATTTCCTATTAATGGTAATTCAAAAATTCGTCATCGATTTTATTGATTAAAAGGGGCTTTGACACAATCATCGGTTCGCAGTCAGCGATTAGTCGTATTTTTGTAAAACTAACACAAAAACCAAGGTTGCTGTTATCTACACGAAGTAAGAAGTAATTTGATTTGCTCTTTACGACACATAAGGTGGTACTGTTAATGGAATATTTTCCGGAATAGAGGAGAAATAAATATTGTCACGTAAAACGATAATATTTATCGACTATGATTCCGTGAGATATTGCTAACGAGCCAAACGATCAACTACGATTTAATGCAACAAACGAGATGGTAAACAATAATTAATCGCGTCGTTCATATCGCATTATTTTCAAGATGTGGAAATTAATTAAGGCAGGCTGTAATAAACAGGAAATGTTTGCTTTTGATTCGAAAACATAACGATCACGTCGGCTTTGCTCGATCTAATTATTTAACGTGACTTGTTATTGATTAAGAGTTAACGTGTGTAATCAGAGACGGTTTTATCTGTTACTTGATAAAATTCGTCCGGGGATACAATTTGTATGAGGTATCGTAAGAATGATGAGATGAAGTATATATTAGATGTAACCTTATCTATATGTCTACTTGTATTATAAAAAGAGGTAAAATTTGTTTGTATGTATGTAGAGGGTAATCTCCGGAACTAATGATCCAATTCTAAAAATTCTTTCACTGTCAGAAAGCTACAATATTCGTGGCTGGGCTATAGGCTATCTACACTAATATTACAAAGAGGAAAAATTTGTGTGTTTGTAACGAATAAATTCAAAAACTACTGGTCCGATTTCAAAAATTCTTTCATCATTATAATGCTATATTATCCCTGAGTAACATAGGCTAAATGTCCACCCGTGCGAAGCCGGGACGGGCTGCTAGTAAATTATATTTACGTCATGCATATTAGCCGAGCTATCCAAATTTTTGCGGACAAACTCGCGGGCGAAGTGCTAGTATAAAATAAGAGAACTTTAAATATTAACCCGACAAACCAGACGCAATAAAATGTCTGTTAAATGCCCCAATTATTCCGTAACAATACATTTTGTGTGACGCCTAAACTGCTGACGTAACAAAGGGCTTAATTCAATGTGACATTCATGAAACGGAATCGCCCACACGCATATCTAAGTAGCTTATAAAATTATAATACAGCGAAATCTGCTGCGCTCGCTTTGAGCACTGTCACGCGTTACGGGAAACTTCGGCACGGCGAATTTTTATGAGTGTCGCCTCGGCACGACACACCAGGGACCCGGTGGCTTTTGAAACGACTGGTAGTCAAAGAGAAATGGAGATTTCCCAGTTACAAATGTGGAAGCAGTCGGTAGAGGCTGTATTTCTTCGCGGATTACTTTCTCGAAAGCACACTTGTAACGTGTGTGCCGGAATTTTTATTACTCGCGGTTCCCAGAGGTACAGTTTCACGACAGAGATACATTCGAATCATTATGTTTTGTAGCGACTACACGTTACTTCGGAATATGACTTTAAATAAAGAAACAGCTACTTTGAACGCGCACAATGCTTCTGGCATAACAAATTTTATTACATGCTAATAAAATATTTAACGTCAGGACGTTTTCGTTTTGAATAGATTTATGGCAGCTACTTATTTGGGGTTAATTATATTAGCGTGCCAATTGATTCTAGAATGGTGGACAGTATTCATCAATTAACTGATAACGCATCAATTAACATTGCAATACATAGTTTATCGTTTGACGATTGTTGAATAATATAATCTTACGAAGTAATTAAAGCTTATATAATAAATTCGTTTATTTACTCTCGCTTGTACTCACATAAAAAATACCAAAAACATTTTTAAACTTCGTTTGCAAACTATGTATGTAAGTCCTGTCTTTCTGTAAGTTCAACATCGGAATTGCAATTCCAATCAACCGTGCGGCAAAGGTTTCTTTTAAAAGTCATTCACTTTTAATTTACATCACAGAAAATCTCTCTGTTTCTTGCCCATAAAATTACTCATGTATGAGTTTATTTACGTTTGTAGCTACAAAATCTCAAGCTGTAAAACATTTACATTTAGATGCGAAAACTAGTAGAATATTTATGTTAGGAGTAGGTATACAGTCTTTGTTCAATAGCTACGTAGCTATCTATAAAGTGACATAAGCTCCCAACCCGTGTTAAATCACACATAAAACATGGTTCCCGCCACTTACCTCGAACATAACGCTTACTAGGTCGTGTGTCGTGTGCCGGCGGGACACTTCCCAGGCCGGCTTCCCAGTGCGGTGCTCCGGTGCCCAATATACTCTCATAAGTAAAATCGCCCTGAAGCTCCATTACACCTAAATCTTATCACACGAAATTTCATAACAAGTAGGTGCAGCGCCCCTGTTACGTAGTTACCCGACGCCCCGGCCCGCCTTTATTAAGCCTTGATGAAAACTTTACATCATCATATTTTCTGGATCGTTCACCTAAATTAAAGGTAATTTATATCCCAATGTACACAGGCGGTGCCCGTTCGAGCTTTATTAAACAAATAAAGTAATGAATTGGTGAGCTTTCATAAACAAGCGTGCAGAAATTTGAAACTTTATTATTTACGGACGGTAAAAGACACAATGCTAAAATAAATGAAGGGTTCAGTAATGGCTTCGTAAGGTTTGTTCGGCTTATTTACTGTGGCTAGACTTTTGAAAGTTGGGATGTTTGTAGAGTTAACAACATCATTCTGTTGGTAAATTTTGGTTGAATAGGAGAAAGTTTTGTGTCAGCTATAACATGAAATCATAACACAGAATAAGTTAATCAGATAAATTCAAAGTTTAATTAAACAAAACAACAGTTAAAAGTTGGCCGTATTGTTGGCATCACGAATGTGGCACGTCGTGTCGGTTGCGACTGGTCGCCGTCGTATCGCAGTCGCGCTGCGGGGTGAGTTCAATAGACTGTGATAGTGCCTGAGTGAGCGCAATGAAAGTTTGGCTGTGTACCAAAAATATTAACACAAATTTTAGTATAATCCCTGTGTGCAGAGTAGCGTGAAATTAAAAATATAAATATTGTGAGACACCGCAGCTGGTATTAATTTGAGGCGAGATTACCTACAGCACGAAGAGTGACGACACACGCGCCAGCGCCGACTCATATTATCACTAACGATATTAGCCGTCGAGCACCGAAATGTGTCGTTAAACAATAACCGCATCTCACATTATTAATAATAACCAGATTGTGTTTCTCATTAGCATCTTATTCTGCGGTGCTTTGAGCCTTCGTAATTGATACTCGACAGAATACGGTTATTACGTTGTTTTTTTAATAGACTATAAGGGTCGGGGAAAACTGAAGAAAACGATACATTTGAAGTGTATGAAATATGGTGGATGGAGATGAATGTATGAAACAAGAAACCTACCAACTTTTTATCATTGGCTTCATAGGCAGGTGTAGGAGACTGTTGCTATTTTCTGTTCCAAAAACACAAGTTTTCACCATATCTATCTCTCCCTCACACACATATACACACCCACACATATACACAGCCACACAGATGTATGTAAATAGGCCACATCTTGGTTGCATTGGCTAGTTATAAAATATTATTGTAATTTAATGATGATAAACTATGTTCGACTTATAACTAATGTTACATGTTCAAACCATAGGCGAGGACGCTGGCACCCTAAACACAAGTTAAATCTTACATTGGGTGCCAGAGCCCATCGAAACCACTCTTTTCCCTAGCTGTAACACTGCATAGTGCTTAGATAAGTGTTTCTTATACAATTATTTCAGGTAATAAAATACTTTTTTTTTTTTTTTTTTTTTTTTTTTAATTTTGCGATAACAATCTCAACAACATAATTTAAGGGTTCCGAGGCTATGAAAAACAAAAGTTTTCCTGTTGAGTGTAAATTTACATAATTATGAATGGGCGTTATAAATATTGTTTTTATATTGACCATGTGATGAGGATGGACGACTCGCAAGTGGCAAAAAAAACTGAAAGAGGAAAACCAAGAAAACGATGGATGGATTTTGTGAGTAATGATAATTATGAAAGAAAAAGGAGTAAATAATGATAGCGTGATGGTTGCGCCGACCCCAAGTAACATTTATTTATTTAAAACAGCTTAGATTATCATTACAGGGTTTACCCTAATGCGACAGTTAAGAACTTAAACTAATATACTAAACTATATACTTACAATAAAAATAAAAAAATAAATTACTAAAATTAAAACTAACAACATTATTAAATTTTTACACCATTTAAAACAAAAAAACAACACAACATAATTACTTACAAACCCAAACAGAAACATAATTCACAAACATTAAAAAAAAAAAAAAAAATAAGTATTATAAACAACATAACACAACAACAACATGGGACAAGGGCAGGAAGATGATGATGATATTGTTTGATACTACGGAACCCTGTGTGTACAAGTCCGACTCGCAGTTGGCCGGTATTTTTGTTTGTTAGTAAACGATGATGAAATGAGTAAATTCATATCAATTGATCAACGAACAGGGTTTGAACTCCCGACCGCGCAGACACTCCAGTTATTCGCGTAGATCAGTTTTGCCTAAGCCAGTAGGCGTAAACGTCAATTAGTTCACCACAGAACAATATCACGCTGAATTTCTAGAAATAGGTTTGACTTTCAAATTAGACGCCTTCAACGATATCCCTTTATACTATCAGAATATTTAAATAATTTCCAATTATGATGAATTTCTTTGACGTTCGCAGTCTACACAGTTTAATTGGATACTGTTTTACAAAAGAGAAAAGTACTTAACTATGCAAGCAGTTGGTGATATTTTTAAATTATGTTTTGCGTATGATAAGTAGTCCTAGTCTTTGACAAGCCCGTCTGAGTGCGTCAGATTTTTTAAAATTAAATGAAGCACGAAATTATTTTCAGAGTTCGTTGCGTAGTAGGTACGGCGAGCATCAGAAGTAGATTAATAAAACGATTAATTTTTGTGTAAAGCTAAGAGTTTATTTATTTGAGCAGCGGTGGCCCAATGAGCAGCGGTGGCCGAGAGATCAGCGGTGGCCCAGTGAACAACGGTGGGCCAGGTGGCGTAGAACCAAAAATTCAATGCATGTGACATCTACCAACCCGGCACTGGGTCCGCGTGATGAATTATAGCCCATTCCCTCTCACAGAGAGGATGCATGTGTCCCAGCAGTGGGAAAATTATATGCTAATTTTAAAATAAGCCTTTTATTTTTATTTATTGTTTATTTAAGAGTTTATTTTAGTTGTACTCAAAAACGGTTTAAAAAAATGTGACTTTCAATAAAGTTACCATTATAAGTGCCTTGTACATACCAAACTCTTTTGATGATCGTACATAAACTTGGACGAGAATAATATTTCCTTTGCAAAGTATCCCTGACTGTCATGACACTTGTAGGATGGGCAGCAATATCCTTCTGTATGTTAATAACACTGTCCACTGCTAAACATTAATCAATCCTTCTGTCAAGCGCGATGATTATTACAATACGCCATCTATGGGGGAGGGTCCACAATCAACAACTGACAAGGCTGCTGTATGACTGAGTTACTGTTTATGTATTTAACATATCTATATATATAAAATGGTAAACTGACTGACTGACTGGGTGATATATCAACACATAGCCCAAAAAGCTGGTCCTAGAGACATGAAACTTGGATGGCGTGTTCTTTGTGAAGGGTAAGTATCCACTAAGAAAGGTTTTTTGGGAATTCCACCCCTAAAGGGGTAAATTATTGGATTGAAGTTTATTTGAAAATCCGTCAGTTTTGAAGTTAGGATCTTCAAATATTGTGTTTAGGCTGACGATTGAAAATTAAATTATACGTGTCTCAGCGTTTTTGATATTTCTATCCCCGATGACCACGCGACACACGCGGGCGAAGCAGCGGGCAAAAGCTAGTATGATAATAAATGCACAAATAAACAGCAGTAAGTGGACAACAATAGGATGATGACGCTGATGTAAGTAAGTGTAAGTTATTAGTATTCAATTATACATAGACTAGAGATGTTTCCCGCGACCTTCGTCCACGTGAAATTATTATAAAAATATTACTTCCCTATTTGAATCGGATTTTGATGACAATTTTATGCGTTTTAATATTTTTGCACGGAAACCAGAACCATTTTCTAAAATAAAAGCCTAAGTTACTCCTTCTAACATCAGCTATCTGCCAGAAAAAGTCCCGTCAAAATCGGCTTAGCCGTTTCGGAGATTAGCCAAAACAAACAGACAGGCGGAAAGACAGACAGACAACAAAAATAAAAAAAGGGGATTTTTATTAAAAGTACCGTTTATAGTTTCATACGCATTCAGTAAAATGCGGTTATTTTGAAATTACAAGAAGAAACTTCAATTTTATTTATATTGTACAAATATAGATTATTTTTGTCATTACTAACGTATTTAAAAAAGTATTATTGTTTTATATTAATGAGTATTTTGTGTTGGTACATCGTTGATTATTAGTAAAATAGTAATTTCTTTTTGCGATTTCCAAAATAATTACTGACATAAAGTCTCTTCTTACAACAATAACTAAAACTTATTGAAAACCCGACGTTCTCCTTTAAAAAAATATCAACCACCGATTTATTAAAGCGCATCATATCAAATTATAACTACACCGAGCTTTGCGGCTAATAAATGACGTAATATATCACTGTGTATTAAACGCTATGCTCAAGCGACACTGCAGGTGCGATTAAGTCGGCGTGCGATGTACAATCCTGGCTCTTGATTTATACCGCTATCTCTGGGCATAGATGAAGAAATAATATTACATAGATGCGATACTCTCTCTGAAAGGTTTCTAAATGCCTACTGACAGTAAGGGGTATTTGGGTCGGCATAACATTATCATTGTTACGCCACTTGTGTTGAGCGCTGTGTTCGTTACATTGTTGCATGGTATTTTTGACGCTTGTACGACATTGTTTGTCAACATTTACGAAATTGTCCGTGGCAATTGTATTGCAAATACAAGGTGGAGGCGTTAGTTTCGATGAAGGCCACACGCCAAAAGAATCATGCAGCGCTATGTGTAACACAACCCCGATTTCCCACAACATTGACAATCCGTGTTAGTTACAAGCGACACTCATTCCTGCCGCAAATTATTGACTCGCGTGATGTAGAAGTATGAGCCGTGCCGTGACTGGTTTATGGTTTAACTTAGCGCACTATGATCATCATCAACACACAACAACAGCTGGATGCAGTTGAAAACCAGTGTTTTACATGGAGCCACGAGTCAACCATCACACTGAAATCCTGGACAAGCGGTGTATCCATTTTTGCATTCTGGTTAAATTCATCACCCATAGATAATTATGAATTATGTCTTAAAACTAAGTAAATATTATTTAAATACGGAACAAATATTTTAATTTTAATAAAAAAATTACGCATTCTTATTAAGTTTACGTCGCACGTTCGTGGTACGCCCACCGTTTCTTACAAAGGTAAAATCAGTTCACTTGTTCGCTCCTTGCGCCTTGTGCCTGACTTGGACGTGTCACAATACTACTTGTAAAGAGATGTAGGTGAATATTTGTACGGCATCGGCACACGTGCACAGGTTCGCTTCTACGCAATTTTGCTATTCTATGACCTGAGGCCCGCCGCTCCACCTTACTTTATTATGAATCACAATACACAATGCATGTGTCACTGAGCTTATCATTCTAAGTTTGTGAGGTATTTGTGCACGGGATTAAGCTGGAGTTTGGTGATATTGTTGAGAACTAGCTGCAGGCCAGGGGGATGCTACGAGTTTTCTATTAGTTTTGTTAAGATTTTCTGATTAGACAGTGGATCTGTTATGTTTTGGAATTAGTTAATGAAAAGAATATATTTGCTTAAAATTTTAAACCGATTTTTGATGTCACTGTAGCTAATCACGGTGTTCTAGAAAAAAAAAATGTTCTGTACGTATTGAACAATAAAACGTTAACCGAAACGCTATCGACGTCAACTCATCACAACACGGAACCTCATAAAAGAGACTGTAGGTACTAGGTATTGCATAAAGAAAGTGCACTCCCGACTTATTATTATTGCAGTTTTATCAAATTTTAAGCCACGAAATATATGCCAAACATGGTTTCAAGCAGTGCTTGGCACTAATTGTGACTCTTCATTACCATTTATAATTATTCCAAACAGAAACTACGAAAACTGCTTCCATAAAAATAAGGTTTTATTGCTCCACCTCGGATAACGAGTCAGCTTTTCATGCCGCGTATAATAATTCATATATTTCGAAAGTTGTTGTACTTTTTAATATTGCTTCTTGGAAATACCACAGCAACGAGCAAAAGAGCTTCAAGTTTTGAGAAGTCTCAGAGATTCACAATATCTTCGCGAAACTTTGCATCGTTTCCAAGATTTCCGCGGTTAAATTACCCACGATTTCACATCTTTTTCTTGGTCCTTTTCGAGGTCTCGGCGGGTGGCTGCGGTGCCCATACAATACGTTTTCCCGTCTCTCTATCAGAGGTAGTTTGTATTCATATGAAACCTTTGGAAGTTTTTTGAAATATTTACCTACTTTGTTTGCTAGGTAAAGGTGTAGCACTTCACACTCTCATATCGTGAGTGCAAAATCATTTTTACCTAAGTGAAATCTCCTAGTACCTAAGTTTTGAAACCATCTGAACAAAGTATTTAACCCTGATACCTGATGTCTCACACAAACGGTGAGATAAGACTGAGTTTCTCAAGCTCCTGATTACTGTTACTTGTGTCCATGTCGAGTCTTTCCAAATAATATTTTGAGCCCAAACTACAAATTAAGTCTAGAAATAGAGACCTTACAATACAATTATCAAGGGTAATACACTCTTGACTTAACGAATCCGAAAGTTACCTGTTCTTCACGTCATAGTGATATTTTTTGGTTCTGAACCATACCTGGGTACCTTCTAGTTACGGAGATATTGATGGTCAAAGTTCCAACTTTTTCACACGAATTTTTTTAAATACAAATTTTAAATATTCTGACTTTACTGTAAATTCCACTATGACCCCTGCACTATTCAAAGCATCCATCAGCACAATGTTTTGGAGTCCTACCGTAAAACATGAACCCAAAAGAAAGTCGTTTCCTAGTAATATTTTTTGCGTAGACTTAGTTTGATGTATAGAATGCTTGGTTGGCGGCTTCGTGAAGGATCCGTTTAGATTTTATATTTAGACATTCATTTTAGAGTTGCTTGGTAGTTTTACTCCACCAAGCAAACTAGATAAAGTAGCTAACTAATAAACAAACAATTTATGACAGTTCGCAGTCTTCTAAACCCACGCACTGCTGTTTTGCGTCATGCATTGTGCATGAATGGATAGCACGAATGAGCAATGCATAGAACTTCATAGAAGCCTTTACTAAATCTTGTCCTGCACATCGCTTGGTTGTCTACCTATCAGACAACAACCTAAACCGATAGTCATGTTTAGTATATAGGCTCGGTGCGAAGACAATATTAACTGAATAGTGGTGGAGGACACCTGAAGCTTTCGTCTTCCGGAGGCAAAATAGGTTATCGATGTTGTAACAATAGTGTCGATGTTTGTGGAAATTATTCCATTTGACGATCGTCCCTCACTTGTTTCAGGCAGAGCCTAGGATAGGCGAAATACGAGCGAAGGCGGATCGAATCGAATGGTATAATTTCAAAATTGATTTTCTAGTTTAATCAATACAGTTCTTTCATAGTTATTTACTTCTTACTTTGTGTGGCTGTTAAAATCTCTGATCTTTATTATCGTTACAGTAAGGTTGCAGATGGTTTATGCTAAGGTTGCAGATGGTTTGCTCCTGTTGGAGGTAAAATAATTGTGAAAGAACTATAGTTGGACATTTACAATGGGCGATGATGATTAGTAATAATAAGTATAATATATTATAATTATCGATAATATAGTACGCGCGGAAAAACCTAAGTAACATTTATTATTATTCATTTTTTACTATTGATATAAAATCAATGTAAAAAAACTTATTTATTATATTTAGTACACCATAACCCATTAATACTAAATTAAGCTAAGTCGTCCTTTTACTCTGTTTACTCACAGAACCAACATAGACATAACTACAAAAACACACCATATAACATTCACAAACTCCTTCACACACACAACATACACACACAACACAACACACACACACCAACACACTCACACCCACACACAACACACACATACACACACACCCACACACTTCACAACTTCTTTTTTTTTTAACGTTCTATTATTATTGGCTTCCATTCATCAGCAAACAAGTCCAATCCAGGGTTGTTCTCCACGGGCGCGTTGAGTATCGTCAGCATACGCGGTTTAATTTTTTTTCAACGGAATTAATGGTATGTATATCCCCTTTTTTTTAACGGAATTAATGGTATGCGTATATATAGACCTATTACGTAAAATGTATAAGAAATAGCGGGTGTGGGTAGGGATGAGCCTTGAATAAAATCACACTTTCCAACAAAAGTAATATAAGATTTCTCCAACTACAGAAACTTACTAACTGTGATTAATCATTAATAAGACTAACTTTTGTAATAGGTTTCAATCTTACTAGATGTCTAAATAATTGTAATAGGGAAATGTATTATTATTGGAGTTCATTATTTTATTTGTTTGTAGTTTATTTAATTTATTCCGCGCTATCTTCTCGTCCAACTTACCGCAGTGTCTCAAGACGAAAGTATATGACCAGTGTGTGTTGCCAGTGATTACATACGGGACTGAAACGTGGTCGCTACAATGGGCCTCATCAGAAGGTTTAAAGTCACCCAAAGGGCTATGCTCGGAGTTTCCTTTCCTCGGATCAGAAATGAAGACATCCGGAAGAGAACCAAGGTTACCGACGTAGCCCGAGGAATTGCCAAACTTAAGTGGGCAGGGCACATTGCTCGCAGAACGGATGGCTGATGGGGCCAAAAAGTTCTGGAGTAGCGACCGCGAACCGGAAGACGTGACATTGGAAGGTCTCCCACTAGGTTGACCGATGACCTGGTGAAGGTTGGGGGGATCCGCTGGATGCGAGTCGCACGAGAATGTGGTCGGTCAATGTGGCGACACGTCCAGCAGTGGACGTCTTTCAGCTGAAATGATGATAGTGATGATTATTTTATTTGTTATAGACGATGTTTTATAAAACTAGGAGTAACTAGTACTAACTAGCTTTGCAAGTCCGTGGAGTAGGAGACTAGTGGCCCTGTAGCGGCATTAAAAAAAGTACTTCACCAGCATAATAGAAAAAGTACTACAGAGACATCTATGACACACATGAAAAACTAACATCAAAATTCTAAATCGCCTGAAAATATCTGTCGGGCAGTTGCCCACCAGACACAACACCCGGTCCCAGTCGGAGTATCCGTCATTATCTGTGGGGCGTGAAAAGCTGTACACCCCTATGGCCCCACCAAACATTGGAGTCAGAACAGCTTATGAAACATGCCGTAAGTTTCACGGCATGTTTCCTGTCTCGCATTCATTATTTCTAAATCAAGGTCGATTTTCAATCGACGATATGAAAATAATTACTTCGAATGTCCCTCTTCCATGTTTTTTCATAAAAATAATTATAATAATGCGCCAAGATCACCAAAACCGAACACAAAAAAAAAACTTTATGAAAACCAAGTTATCAACAATGTACCATACGACCCACCATTAACAGGATCAGCACTATTATATAACAATAGACATTTCGATCTGATGTAAAAAAAGCAATAACTTAACAAATATCCCGAATGAAATGACAGAGAAAAGTAAGTTCCACAACATTTATTACAGTCTGTTAACCAGCAAGGCTTTTCTCGAAGTTATCCCATCGCTAATTGAATCGATACTCTCTGTATTATTATCGATTAGAATTGTGCGACTTATCGTAAATCGGCGAAACTTATCGAATACATTTTCTCCGAAGAAAATGGAGTTATCTTTTGTGTAGTGTAAACGGATTGCTGTGTATTTTCACGCTTGTGTGGGTCTGTGGGGGGAGCATAGCTAGGTACTTTATTAGGTGTCAATCATAGTTGTGAGACTGACGCTCAATCGGAGGCTTCAGTAAAGCCAATTGGCTCAGATTATATTGGCAAAGTGGATTACATTTCATCGTACATTAATATTAGATACAATTTTTCAATGTATTCATTTACGAGCCTTTTTCAATTCTACTTTCTGTGGTTCCAATTAGTAACACCACATTTGCTCATATCGACAAAATGCTTTTAATAATGATCACTGTTTTAAAATACGGTGCACAGATTGCAAACGATAGCGTTGGCATTTAACCGATACGCTCGCCACACACTAATGTAGCCACGAAGATGCTACGCGTGTAGCACCGTAGCACCGTCGACAGCTGTTACGTGCTACGACATTCGGAAAATGAGCGTGCTACGCCACCAATACGACGTACACTTATTAACGCTGGGAGAGAAATATCTTTACATAATTTTAAATGTAACTGGTATTCATTTTCTTTAATTTTTCTCTTTTTTCAGCGCACGTGCGCTAATTAGTCGTTTAGCATAAAGCGACTCAGTACTAACAATTATTTTTGCTGCAGCTTGTAACCCAGAACGCAAACGTACACTTCGCATCACATTTCAATGTAAATAGTTGCTCTGTAATCATTCTGGCACTTGTTAATTAGTGCTTACTTCGGAGGGAGAGAATTTATGTTTATATAACAACGCAACGGTCGGAATAGCAAGATGAGAAACAAGAACAGTGTCTGTAATTAACATAGTAATTATAGGCTCCTAATTGGCTCACTGTTCATGCCTTGAGTATCAAGCGGGCGTGACAGGACTAAAGAGTGGCGGGCCTCTCCGACAGTGCTATAGCTACGACATTTAATTAAGTAGATACCGTGCCATCAATGCGTTGACGGTTACATGGAACGTGATTGCGCTTAACGCCAAAATATTAATTAATATAAGCCGGCGATGATATGACATCGAGATGATTCGACGAAGTTTTCGAGACGCTTTCGGCTTACAAAATTTAATTTTCTTATTATTTTGGTTCAATGTCAAGTCTAAGGGTTTTCAATAAAGCATTTTGCTTGATAATAATTGATTGATTGATTAATGTTGTTAAAATATTTGTTACTTATTATTTAATTTGGTTTTGATGGTAATTTCATTAAAACTGTTCTCTAAATACACATATTTAATAGAACTACCTATCTTTTAACGCTTTATACCAAACTAGCTGTTGCCCGCGACATTCGTTCGCGTGAAATTTTATAGCCTTTATAGCCTTCCTCGATAAATAGGCTATCCAACACCAAAATAATTTTTCAAATCGAACCAGTAGTTCCTGAGTTCAGCACATTCAACCAAACAAACAAACTCTTCAGCTTTATAATATTAAGTATAGATTAATAATTCTGCATACATACAATACTTCACACATAAGAACAAGTTAGTAAGAACACAATTTTCCGTGTCCTCTAATGTAAAGTGTTGCAAGTCGGGTGAGAATCGAACGTCATAAATTACAATCGCCCGTTCATTCGCAATTCAACTCTTCATTCGTTCACGTTCGAAACTCAAAGTTCCATTCATATTGGCTCAATCAAAAGTAAGACAGGCTAAGACTTCTTACTTTTGTAATAGTTCCCTGCCTTTCGTGAATGCTCCACATTTAAACTTCAGTTACTTCATCAGAGGAGTAAGTAGCAGAAAAAGCGCGCGTCGGTAAGTAAGCAGTTACAGTGTTATACTCGGTTTTATACAAGAACTAAGCGTTCTATTTACTGATAATAATTTTAACAGTTACTTTTGTGCTTTACTGGTCTTATATAAAATCCAATTTTATCCGCGAAGACTACAATCGGTTAATTATGTTTTCTACGATTATCCATGACTAAGTACACTACTAATTGTAGTGTTGTCCTCCATAAGAACAATCCGCAGAGCCTCGACAAAGCGTCTATCTATTAGCTAAAACGATGATAAATAGATAAAAAAAATATGACCTGGAAATCGAACCCAGGACCTCTTGCTCAGCAGTCGCGCTTGCGACCACTGGACCAACGAGGCAGTCTAAGTTTTAATCTAGTTAAATCTAGTCAGATTAAAGGTCAGGGTATCTAGTGCTAGTACCCACCGTTTATTAATAGAACTCTCTTTTCCTATTAGCTATCGTATATATTGTGGTTGCAAGTGCTAAGACTAAGCTGTCTTGGGTGTAATTCACAGGTCGGTCAAAGCGTTATTGAGCTTTTCCATCAAGAATTGCTCAGCAGCTGTCACGGAATTTGGGTCCTTGCCTGATTGATGGCAATAGGCTCGCCTCATATACATGGGACTTTACCATACCTGGCAAAATGTATGTGTATTAGGTACACCTCTGTCTATCCTTTCCGGGATTACAGGCATGATGTTATGTAATGTTAGATTAAAAACCTACATTCTCTCTTCACTTTAAACCTCCAAAGAGTATCATTTAAAATTACGATACATTCACAAAACAGTATTGAGTGATATGAAGATGTATAGGGCTCCATATTAAATTGGATCCCGTGGTTCATTGATTTTCAATTTGTATGGGGCGTGCAATGTTCGTCGGGGAGGACATTTGGGTCTCAAATAGGGAAATAAATCTATGTAGAACCTACTAGTGTTGCGAAACAAACCACTTTGCGAAACTATTAAGCTGGGCTAGCTATTACACGATTTAACAACATTGTAGATTGAGTTATAAATGGTTATTATGCTGAAGGGTTTCTTGATAAACAATTGCGTAATGCTGCGGTCAGTCCGTGGATGGGTTAGGATTCATACATATATTATAGAATTCATACTAGGTCTTGTATCGAAGGGAAACAATTCAAAATTAATCAAATATAAGTTTGTTCAAATAGCAAAAAACTTGATACCCAAAATCATCAGCCCGATAGACAGTCTATGGTTTTCTGTGCCTTGTCTCATGTTATTTTGATCGGCGAAATACTATTTTTTTCTTCCATTTTCCCCTGTTAATCGTCACGCTATCATCTCCTTTTCCCTTCATAACATTCTTCACACAATCCATCCATCTTTTCTTTGGCATTGCTCTCCCTCTTCATCCATCAACATCTACGTTCATCACAAAAGCTGATATTCAACCATTTTCGTTACAGAGCAATGCAACCCCAAAAAATTTCAACATAGAGGTATTCCCTTTAATATTTTTACTCGTTACATAATTGGTCTTGGTCCTCCAAGATCTAACTGAGGTAACTGCTTTAGAACTGCTAAGTGTTGTGTCCTCTGTTTAGACTTTTTTTTTTGACATCCAGCGTGTATCATAAAAAAAAAATCTAAACCGTGATGACATACTAGTGAGTGTGTGATAAACCGCTTCCGGCCTGTGTAGTTATGTTATACCTACACTTACATCCAAATACTTACGTATTTACGTAGAATTTAATTGCTTCACCAATGTATATTTGGAAATGATTCGTCATGACGTGGCTACCTGACATGAGTCGAGTAATTTATTGATAGTGGGAAACATGATGCATGATAAATATTATTTATGTATTTATTACTGGGCAGGTACGAGTGGAACATCAATCAAAAGCAGTTTTTATAATATTTAACTGTTTGATTTTAGTTCTAGCAGCTCGTGGCTAAATAATAAAAGCCACATGGGTTGATGTTCTAAGTTAAGCCGCGCTTGCCAAGGTCGGTCTGAGAATGAGTCCGTAGCTCGGAAAGCACATTAAGCCGTTGGTCCTGGCTGTCGTTTGAAGAGCTTTGACAGTCGTTACAGGTAGTCCGTGGCCCGAAAGTCTGACAACCAGTCTTACCAAGGGGTATCGTATTACACTGTAGGTACTTACCGGGTTGTGGAGGTCAGATAAGCAGTCGCTCCATGTAAAAAACTGATATTCAGCTGCATCCGGTTAGGCTGAAAGCCGAGCCCAATATAGTTGGGATAAGGCTACGCAGATGGTGATGTTTGATTTTAGTGCGTTGTTTTTGGATTGTACACAAAAATGAATATCTATGGAAAATGTGGATACTTACTAATGCACCATGTATGATTTAAACATTCCTTGTTTAGATTTTATACGACACTAGCTATTAATTGTGGCTTTGCCTGCATGCGCATTCGGAAATTATCACATGAATGTACTGCTGGAATAAAAAGTATTCATGTCTTACACATAGGTCATGCCTATTCGTGTGATTTTTTTTCCATGATACAGCTGTTGAGTTGTCAAAATGTGATAGGCAGATAAAGTAAATTTAGATTTTTTTTTTGGATTTTTTTTTTTTCACAGACGATGGGGCTCTTAATATCGTGTCCTGCGTGTCCTGTTGTTTGTTCACTTCAGCAACTGATGGACGCTACCGAAAGCGCCAAACTAGTAGCTCAGTTCTAGGCTGACTCAATTTAGATTGCCATCGACACGCTAAGAAGAAGAAAGAAAATTTTGCATTTATAGCATTAATATGTATAGTAAAGATATCATTGGAAAAAGTATGTCCTATTATGAAAAAAGAGTATAGTAAAGTTGGCTTAGTTTTTTGACGAATGTCTCCCAGTTTATACCAAAAATATAAGATAATATTAATCGTAAAGAAAACAAGTCTCCTCTACTACAGGCAAATAACGAATAAATGATTGCATAGAATGTAAAATAACAACCTAGAAACTTTTCCATTTCCTTAGACAATAAAATAACCAATCCTAAATGTTTTTTAATTTATTTTTGTTGTAAAAATAGCCGATTCCATCTTACATTTCCTCAGTGAGCATGTTCTGACTCCCACATCGTACTTCCTACGCGGTATTACCTCATTGTTATTTCAGGTTTATAAGCAGAAGCCTGTGAGTTTAACAGTTGATGTTAAGTTAAAGCATCTATTGGTATCGAGATGCCAATTCCAACATTATTATCTATTTCAATAGGTACACTTCAAAGTAGTAAGACTTACTCTCTTATAAATACTAAGTAGCAATGTCATAATAGTGTTGGTAATGCAAAGGTACTCATCATAGTTATCATAAACTTTGTGCCTTGCCTTTTACCAACTAAAGACTATCAACACAGAAAAAAACAAATATAGTATTCGTTTTTGACATGGAAAGAAAAATTCCAGTGCGCCGTTCTTAAATAGATGGCGCTAACGTCACCTAAGACGTTATTAATGGAAAGAAAATTTCGAGATCTGTGAGCGGGGTGCGATGGTCTAGTTGGTTAAGACATCCGGTGTACTGAATCGGAAGGTCGCAGGTTCAAACCCTGCTCGCACTGGAATTTTTCTTTCCATGTCAAAAACAGCTATGTTCCCTACGCAGGGTTTGCGTATAAAATATTAAAAATATAGTATTACTCAAACACTGTCTTATCTTTCACGCCGCAAAACGACGGTCATCCCGCGATCATGCCGCTTGGAACAGCGTCAAAATATCGGGAGCTCACGATAATAATTAAAAATCACGGAAGATATCCCGTAAGTGACAGTGTAAGTAAAGTATTACTCTATATGCATTGTCTTCTGTGCTAATTTATTGAGACTCATCTGCCTAGCCTTTTTCCAACTATGTTGGGGTCGGCTTCCAGTCTAACCGGATGCAGCTGAATACCTGTATTTTACATGGAGCGACTGCCTATCTGACCTCCACAATCCAGTTAGTACTGGGTAATACGATACCCCTTAATAAGACTGGTTGTCAGACTTTTTGAGCCACTGACTACTTAACGACTGTCAAAGATCTACAAATGACACCCGGGACCGACGGTTTAACTTGCTTTCCGAGGCACGGGGGAAACTCGGTATGTAATGGGTGGTCACCCATCCACAGACCAACCTAGGAAAGCACGGCTTAACCTAACGGCTTGGCTCGACCCGAGCGGTGTCCTCTATGTCGATTGAGACTATAACGAAGTATTCATTTAAGTACCGTTAAAAAAAGGAGTAATTAATGGAATGCTGTTAAACAAGCGCCTTTTACTTTCAATATGTAGCAAAGCAGACCTTAGCCAATATACGTCGCATTAGCAATATCTTCCGGAGTCCTGCCCGCCTGGTAATGGAAAAATGAGTTTCAAGCTGATATTGGATATACACTACAATCGCAAGACTCGTATGTAGGTATTTCATTACTTGAAGCTTCATGGAATCGAGTAAGTTTGTTGTACTGTATTTGTGGAGCTTTTATTAAATTAATATAACAAATGTTTACTTTTTCCGTATTGATATTGTTTATTTCATTCTGTACAACATTTACCTTTACTTTGAAACGGTTTGTTGTTTTGCCTTTATTTATATTAATAGACTGAAACTGCCTACTCCCTCGGGTCCCATCCATCAAGTAGTCTTATACCATAGCCATAAAAGTTACTCCATCAATTACAGCTTTCTTCATAATTTCAGGCTTCAACTTTACAATATTGTAATTTATTAAATAAATGTTACAATATTTTGAAGACCTAAGTTTCTTACTTCATTGTTACTTAAGTAGAAATAAGTCAGTGTATTATTTCAGACCAAATAGTTTTATACCAGTTTTATAAATTCACTCCCTGAAAACCAACATCAACCTCATCAGAAAAAAACCTTTTCAAAAGTCTCGCCCAGTAACCGATCGGTACAGTCTACACGAAAAGTGTATTTGGTGCAGTAAGCTTGCATTGTCACCGCTCGCACGTACCGACTCATCGGTTCGCTAGCCAGCACTGCCCAGATGTATTGGTAACCTAACAGGATGTCTCGCAAATAGAATGCGGGTTGCATACTGAATACCAACATTGAACTGGCAAACTGAACGCGGAATTACCTAGCTTAAACGGAACATTTTAATAATGGGATTCTGTAACAGACTGTACCTTATTGAACTGGGTAATGGAAATGTAAAGAAAACCTTTTTGTATTACTGAGAAACGAAATCTATTATGTATTTTTTGTCAATTAAATGGAAGAATGATGGAGAAGAAACACTTGAAACTATGTACTTCAGAAACATCTTCAAGGAGTTTCAGATTTACTACTTTATATTTCAGGAAAGAAAGGAAAAAAAAGATAGACACATGAAGTAGTCGTGAGGACTAAAATTCAATATATTGAAATTTCCAAACAAACTGTTTAGCCAGTAACAGGTTGCGTTTACCAATCATGTAGACTCTTTAAGTTGGAGCACGTAGCTAAATAACAAAAGCCGCTTCAGGTTAAGCCGCACCTGCCTAGGTTGGTCCGTGGATGGGTGCCCACCCATTACATACCGAGTTTCCTCCGTGCCTCGGTAAACACGTTTAGCCGTTGGTTCCAACTGTCATTTATAGATCTTTGAGAGTCGTTGCAGATAGTCAGTGGCCCGAAAGTCAGACAACCAGTCTTGTCAAGGGGTACTGTATAACCCAGTACTAATTTAGTTGTTGACGTAAGATAGGCAGTCGCTCCATGTAAAATACTGGTATTCAGCTGAATCCGGTAAGACTGGAAGCCGACCCCAACATAGTTGGGAAAAGACAGGCCGATGATGACTTTAAATTCAGCGGGAATAAGCCTGTAATTAATAATCAAGCGAATTATAACACAAGATAGCTTATGACTTCATAAAAATAAGTCTTAGTGCACGCCATCTACCTACTAAAAAAGGAACAACCCCGTGCGTGGTAAATTGAAAGTTACGCGAAATACCCGGGGAGAGCACGCATAGCTTCGCATTAAACAAAGTTGTAAATAACATTTATTCACTTGCCCCGGTGTATTACCTGCGTAATTCCTAATCACCGATATTACGTGCACTGCCCGGACAAAGGCAAATATTTGCGGTTTCGTTTAATGCACCACGCGGACACCCGCACAGATGTGACCTAGGATTATTTTTGGTAATTTTGCCTACGTGTGCTAACAGAATTGAATTGAATTTTATTTACCAAGAAATAAACACGCTTTAAAATGTTTCTCATGTTTTATTCTAAGGGACAGTGTAAGGTCAACTTTTTAAGACCGTACATAGGTGAGAGCAGTCTTGGGCCGCGGCACCGCGACGAGGCGGCTTGTCCCTGGACGGTCATTTCGACCCAGCATCCGAAAATTGTCACCTCGCTCCCGTCTTCATTTGCAACAAATATAGAGCCCGAGGCTGAGCAATAAATTGCTGACTTTACTTTGCCTCCTTTTCCTCAGACGTGCTATTTTTCAGGCTCTTTGTTACGTTACAAAAAAGGACACTTAGCATCAATTCTTTTCCCGGAATTGCGTTTATAGGGACGCTGCAGAACTAATAACGTAGATTCTGTATCCTCGGATTACTTTTGCTTCTGGAACTTCGACTTTCAGGTCAAATACCATACTGAGCTTTTTGTATCGTTATTAAACATGAAGTCACCGAAAGGTTCATGAGTAAAAATAAAAACATGTCAACATGAAGCGAGCGTAAGTCCGCGTGCGGATTGACGCGTGACATGCTCCTTAAGTGCTTTCGTATTATATCGTAATTTACGTACAATAATATTTTATTTCCTCGCTATCAGTCATGTCTCGAATTTAACCTTTCATCCATTACTGCTCATACATTAGAAGGTACCAAATAAAATATGATCTAGATTCTAGTGTATAAAAATGAGTACATTTTCAGCCGTAAACTTAATAGTATGGTCTTTTCGTAAATGTAAAATTTTATGATAAAAATAAATTTCATTCACAAATGAAGTTATTTATCGCTCAATAGGCTGTTATTTGCTTGCAAGTACTTAAATAATGGGTGGACCGGTGAAAGGACTTTTATCAAACCAAGGGTCGTACTAAATCGAAGTGTCAGCGACAGAGCCCTTGTACTTGACAATAAAGGGGAATATACAGTCTCTTTGTTTTGTCCTACAGAAAGTTAATGTCACGGAAAAAGTTTTAATTGTAAAAAATATCGGCAGGCCACTCTATGTACTACATGTGCATAGGAAATATGAAGGCCTGTATAGGTACTTACATAATTATATGACTTTAATTCAACAATTTGCGACCTACTCAGCCTTTTTTTATAAAAGCGTTTAACATTTTAAAATTAATCTTAATTACGTTCGCGTTCAAACCGTGACTTGAATAAATTGGAGAAAAATCTAAAACGTATTACAAAAAAAAGCTTTTTCACAAAAATCTAAAATTACATTCCCAGGCAAAAGAACGCCAACTATAGCTAATTAAAGGCTAGATATACGTAAGTATAGGCCGACCCTGCGTTATAGACCCCGAATAGCCGTAACTAAGAATTTAGAATTCAGATAACAGTAATAAATCAAGCCAATAAATTCCTGTCTTCAGAAACGCCTATGTCGAAAATTTTTCAGAAAACACATTGTTTCCCTCAGTAGCGGAAACCTAAAAACTGTAATAGTAGAATAATTTAAGTTGGATCGAGTTGGCACTGTTCCAATTGTTAAACTACCTATAATTATGTATGTTAATACGTGCGAGGTGGTTCAGATACCGTCTAACGACTTCCTTTGATAAAAATAAAGTTGCGTTGAAATTTTAGTTCCGTAGCTGCAAGTTTATTGCCGAATTGCGTGCAAAGTCTTGCAATCAAGGGTTTGCCATCGCCCTTTATATAGACATTGATTTAATTTACATAGGAATGTGATGGAGATGATAATAACGATCTAGATGTTGTCAGTTGTAATGGATACGTATCAATTTGTTTGTTCTAGCGAGTTATTATTTGCTTTAATACAGTAGATAGTTTTTAATTTAATAATCGACTACAGAATTACAGAATTTAAAAAAATTGAACTAAATTTCTGCTAATTATAATAATGCTAATGCGCACTTTTAAAAAAAATATAAACCACTATTCCAGTAAAAAGTAATAACCTCAATATCATCGTATACAGCTACTTCCATTTAAATATACCTAATAGAAAAAAAACTAAGTGATATTGTGATTGCCGAAAGCACTCACCGTTCCCATATTATTGTTTTGTAATAATGAAAGAGCTTTCAATTAAGAAAAATGCTTTAAACAAAACCCAGCGAGGAGGCCCAAAGCGATTACATTAAAACATTTCGATTGGGATTACGGAAGCTTGATTTCCTTTTGCAAAATCTCGATTAATGCGCGAAGCTGTGTGTAAAAGGTGTTCTGGTCTCTCTAGTGGAACATTAACAAAGATTTTGCGGCGTCGACCTCAGTTACACTGTTTCATATTTAATGTTATTTACTCTTTTACAAGCAGACAATGTGGTAATTTGTTAAAGGATAATATTTGAGCTCGTTTATGAGAGCGTGATGCGGCCGTATTTGTTTGGTGTTCTGCACCAACAATACGGGGCTGTCATCTGTCAAGCTCAACCGGCAACAATATGTACAAACGGACGACGAATAAATTGCCCATCATTTATATTGATGCGTGACGTCGCCGTTATTTTAATATGTTGTATAAATAAGTACAACAATGATAGTGTAGCCAATATTCGTGTTTTTACAATATCCACGCACGTTGCAAGCGATATTGGAATACCAGGAACCCAGATGAAACGAGAGCCAGTAACAGAGTTCACGTGAACCTCTGCGTTGACTTTCATGTTGATTGGATAACACGAACGCAATGCAGTTTTTTGTTACAGAAATCTCAAAGTAATAAATGTTTATTTATTTTTGGGAGCGAGAATACCAATTGACATCGGTTGAAAACCTGTCACACCACTCAGTAACACAGTTATATCTCGTGTTTTCGGCAGCAATTTCAGTAAACAAGGGCGGAGCTTTTCGTATCACTTATTTCTGCGATTTTGTAAATCGTATCTCATTAATTCTTGTTTTCAGAAAAGCGATAGGTAGAAGAGGGAAAATTCTGAAGTTTTCCTCTAACTGGGAGCGGCTTGCAAGTATACCGCGAGTAGTGTGACTTCGCTCATAGCTATGTACACTATACAGATGGTCACCGTAAAGGACATTAGCAAATATAGGTATATTTTGTGCTAACACGACGGACTATTGGCGCGCATGTATCCGATTGCAGTGTCTGAACCCCGAGCAAAACTTTCTGATTTTGTAAACAAAGTTTTCTGATAAATGAATATTATAATAAGCAACATTATTTTTAGCATATGTGAAACCGTTCCTGGCCTATCCCTCACTATGTTGGACTTTAGTTGCATTTAGTTTAATCGGATGCAGCAGAATGCAATGTTTTATAAGGAGCAACTGCCTGTCAGAATTCCAGCACCACCAACTGTGTAACAACATACCCCTGACAAGACTGGTTGTCAGACTCTTGGTTCTAATTACTCTTAATGAGAGTCATATACAACATTATTTTTAGTTTATGCGAAACCTAAATATAGTTTATTCAGAATAAGTAACTGAATCGATTCCAATAATTTTTAAACCATGTTATATTTTGTCCCAAAAATATTTGAAAAAGTTACAAGTTGAACACCGAGCGACATTAAGTACCTATCGCAATAATTTTGGTACCTACAGCTATATTATTATTATCAATGAGCTCAAGACGACGCTGGAGGCGTTCGCGCGGGTGCACTGCGTGGTGACCACGTTTTTGTGCGGACAACCACATAACAGAATAAGCTTATAACTTTGTGATTTTTTATGATACACTTTTGAAATGACATTAATTCTTTACATAAAAATACTAGACACGTGTTTCAGGTTTCGCATATACTAAAACTAATGTTGTACATAGGTCGAGATCTATAAACCGCATTTAACGCAAAGTTTAGCTACGCCGTATTCCTGCCACTGCATACATGTGTCAAACTAAAGTCCAAGACAAATAGATGAAAACAGGTATATTAGTCAAAGGACGTGCTAAGTAACACTTTTAGATCTCGACCTTAGATTTAAGAATGCGGTTGGTCAGCAGTCGACTATTGCATCATGAGCCATTTCATTGTCGTTATAGAATGTTCTACAGTTTCTTAACACTCTGATTACACCATAACAGCTTGTAATTAAAACTTAAACTGCGACCATAAAACTCTTCATGAATGGGAACTTCGCTATTCTATCTACCGCTCATTGCCATGTAGGTCGGTATTAATGTCTGGCCAAAGTAATTATGAAACTTAGCGAGTGTACAGAAATCGTACGGCATTATTGCTTTGAAATTTAACTAATAATGGAGCTTGTAAACAATAGGCTTGAATTTATTCGTGTTTAACGTAGCATATTCCACTTGATACACGATTTGAAATCATATTATGAGTGAGAACATGAATCCAGAAAATTACACCTTTACAATCGAAATTGAGCTGTAAGCAGTAATTAATATTTCATAGTATTTTAATTAAATTCATAACATACAGAACCTTTTTAAAGTTAATTCAGTGTTTCATATTAAAAGGATTTTATATCCGTGCACGCGCGCCCGTATTACTCGCAACGTCTGTAAAAAACAAGCAAAGCGGAATGATGTAGTTTTCATTAACTGAAAAGCCTTCAATCTCATTATGGTGGCTGCCAAACAAAGAATTTGAGGAAATGCGCACCACCATTTTTGCCCACAGAGTGATGCTAAAACGCATTTCGCTCTGATTAATTTAGAACAGCAAAAAATTCTAATGTTGTCCGAAGACTTTCTTGTTTCGTCGAAAAGAAAAAATAAAGCAGATTAATCGTGGAACCCTTATTAACAAAGCAATTGTTACTGGGGCTTAATTTTGAAAACCAACAATGGAAAATAAAAATGGAGTGGAGTGCGCTGCGTCCTCTCGTCCTAATGAATGAGGAGTAATTTCAGTTTAAATAAAAGAGAGAACAATAAAATACCCATTTTAAAAACAGTACGATGAGCAAATTGCCGCGGCATCCAATTTATAGACAATGAGGGAGGACTGTTAACATTGCTATTCCCATTAAGAATGGCGAGCGCGCAACACTGTTACAGTTCGTGGCTAAGCTTTTTATTTTACTTATAATAGCATATACTCGAGCAAAGGAGATATGAAACATAGCCACGTGCAAACAAATTCAGACAGTTGACAAAAATAAAATCATTGAGAAATAATTTAATCCATAAATTTGCATGAATTGCTCGAAGCAATATGATGCTGTACGATGTCAGCAGAGGAATACGTCACAGCGGAGCAGATCTAATACCCTCCGTCGTTATACATACATGAACATACTAAATGAGAAAAGGGGAGTTTTTTTCATTAAGTCCCTAAATTGCTACGAAATATTTCATTTCGATCGAATGATTGGCTCAGGCCCAACTGTGTGCCTCGACGGATGCCGACAGACCTACGACGTTCACTATCAGATGTTCGAGGTATATGCTATTTTTCTCCGTAAGAATACAAATGTCTTGCCAAATTGTCTACCGCCGAACTAGTCCAATTTAGAAAGCAATTTCGCAACCAATTCGTTTTGTAAGCGGATCAAGAGGCCAACCTTAAATATGGCCATTAAATCGTTTGCGCCGAACCCACATTCGTCTTTTTAATGCGAACTTCCAACGCTAACAAATAAGAAACTCTTATCGGCGCTAACTTATCACGTCCACGGTACACGTTTCACCTACCTATCCTATCCTACACTATTTTTATAAATAAGTAAGAAATGACCAAGTAACTCCCACTCGCGGAAAACGTCCTAATTCGTCTGCTGTTTTTCCTTATTATTTCTTTATGCTGCTGTCGAGTGTACAAATAGAACTTAATACTACGTTTTTGCTGGCATTATCTGTCTTGTGGACCGTTTGTTTTAATTATTTTCTGCATGTGTCTTGATGAAGGATAGAGTAAATGAAATTAAAAACTATTTTGTTCAATGTTGTGGCTCGGATTTTATTGTTATTTTTGTTTTTGAGATAGCTTTTATAGAACGTTATTGTGATTCGCCACTTGAAAGTCGCGAAAAACAACATTATTATAAAATTAAGTTTATTCAATAAATTTCACAGAATTATACAAATACCTTTTAGGCTATATTTTTCACTATGCAAATGAATTTAACATCTGTAGCCGAACTAGGCAAATCCCCTCAACTAATTAATATAATCATTTATGGCACCCATTATTGTAAACTCCGCTAATACATATTATGATAGTAGAGAGTATTTATAGAAAACCGATAAGTAACTTATAAATCTTTACTTTCCAATAAACGTAGGCATCAGCTCACAAGTCAAGAATAAAAAGTTCTGTTTATTTTAAAACCTCTCCCCTACACGCACGGCTAATGTATATAATATCGATGTAAACTGTTGACAGGGCACTTTCAACTCGCCGCGACATGAAAGAGCTATACGTGAAATGTTATGAATGGCATTTGTTGACGTGTGTGTGGTCTAACGAGCGAAGTTCTGGCGTGATTGAAACCGTGGCCTTCCGATAGTCATCGTACCCTTTCATTCGCTGACCCTCGGAGCCACGCATCCTGTATCCCTCATATTTGATAAAACGGCTTAATTAAAACTTTGCATAGTTTCGGCTGGACGACGGATAGAGCCTGGTTCTACCGCAGCAGATAAGATCCTTTTAATTACGTAGGATTTGAGTTAATTAAGCCGAATGTGGTTTGTATGAAGGTCTAATTTTGTCTCTGAATATGGAAACACGTCTCATCCTTTTCATCAAGAGCTTTAATTACTTGAAGAGAACACAGCTCGGTTTGAACGAGTGGAACAACTATGAGTGATTGCTTAATGTAACAATTTAAAAAGTTGTCCGTCTCGGTTACAGTACATTGAAGAAAAAAAAAAAAAGTGTATTCATTTTCTTAAATGTTAACATTTATGTTTATAAACTACAAATGTATTCGATGCTCTTTTTAATGTATAAAGATTTGATTTTTGAATGAATTATGATTTGTGTTTTTACTTTTTTTCAAAATATGACTTGTAATTTTTGATAGATAAACTAAACTATTTGTAGACGGTACAAAAATACGCTCAAAAACTGCCACAGTTTTGATGGGTCGCGTGACGTAGTGTTGATATTTTCAGGACAAAAAATAGACGAGTACCAAACCGAAAACTGAAAAAAATCTTTGATCGGACCTCCTCCCGCACTCAATATCGGTTAAAGCGTTTTAGCAAAAGGAAAGTTTAGAAAATGTGTGGTTTCAGAACTTCTCTTCGTGGAATTAAATTTTGAAATTGTTACAGTCTTGTTCCACTTTAATAAATTATGGAATTTGACTTTGAACTCTAATTCCAACCAATTTTTAGCTATCGGTAGGCAACAAAAATGGTTTTTAAGACATACTAATTTAGTCAAATGGTCTGGGGCAATCAATGGTGCATTACAACTTCGATTTTATAGCAGGGTTTTATTAGTTACCTTCCTACTTTAGTGTCCTATTTTGAAATTATGCCAAGGTATGTGTGCTTCATACAAACTCATCCAACAATACTTAAGCAAACAAAACTGGGTATACTAAACCGAAGCGATTACTGCGCAATACGCACGACTCCATATACGGCACATAGTTGACATTGTATGCTGAGAATTGAGAGCGATCGAAGTTTGATTCGATAGTAGAAACAAGCGAGCCGCGCAAGCAGTAAGGTAGCCATTGCACGTTGGCAAAGCAAACTCGCGAGACGTGAGGCACATAAACTTGTAGATCAAGCCAGAACCCTCCCAGGACATATTGGTCACGTATTTTCACCAACTGCTTTTATTATCTCTCCATCGTAGCTTTTAATTTTCTGCCAAAGTTAATCGTCGCTAAGCCGACTAACTGCCGTATTCTTCGTAGTTGGGTTTATGTCTCGCTTAATGACTCGATGTCTCAAACTTCTGCGAGCGTCAAACTTTATTAAAGGAATTATCAGGAATCAGTGAGTTACGCTTACTGCTGTTATATATTTTCGTAATTGAAAAATGTTGCGGTCAAAGTTAACTTGAACGATAAAAAAAGACACCTTAATTTTTTATTACATGGGGCTTGAACATAACTGGAAAAATGTGGGTGCACAATTAGGTACACCTCTGCTTTACCCTTTAGGGATTACAGGCGCGATGTTATATATGTTTCATTTGTTTACCATTTTAATAGCTTTTTTTTCGAATGAATAAAAACTTCTGGAATGCTTCTAAGAAGTTACGGTAGTTATTTGTTTTAAGGTGTCATTATTAGTCCAACACGCGTAGCATGACCACCGTAGATACGGATTTTTTAGGCGGAAGAATCGACAAAATGACAGATAGTGAAAAGAATTTTGTCATTGTGTCGATACTATCTGTCATTTTGTCGATAGAAAATGGTCTGTTGCACGCGTAGCATGACCACCGTACACAAGAATTTCGTTGACGGAAGAATCGACAAAATGAAAGATAGTAAAAAAAAATCTGTCATTGTGTCGACACAATGTCATTTTTTCCGTCAACGAAATTCTTGTCTATGGTGATCATGCTACGCGTGCAACAGACCATTTTCTATAGGCAAATAAATAAAAGGCATGAAAATAGACAAATATTGTATCTTTAACATCACACTAACTACAATTTGCTATCTATATTTACTCCGTTTTTGCGCAGCCCATTATAACTTGTTGCCTTTACTAATTCTCACCCAATTCAAGTAGCGAAGTAATAACGTAAAGGGTGTGTTAGGGCGGATCCTTTGAGAATAACCGAAACTATTCCCACTTCCCGGCAGATGGCGCTGTTCCCCGAATAAATATTTAATTTCTAATACGGTGTTAAAATATGGGGTTACATTTATTTAGAAAGTATGCTATGACTCTTGGTGGCTATGAAGGCATTACTTGCAGTATGTAGTGCTTTTGTCTTGCCACTGATATAAAATGCAAGTAAAAACATTGAAACGGTTTAATAATCTCTGTATCTCGGTAAATAAGTTTACTTGTCAGTCAGAGAATATTTATTACGGCTGCCTGATAATAAGTAGCGAGCTCGACGAATACTTTGCTTTTTTTTATCAATATGACAAAAAATATGTGTTAAATAACTAAAAGAAATATCTGACTTCTGAAGTCGATAATGTCTAATTGACCCAAAACGAAAGATCGGGGAAAAAAAATATATTAAACTTTTTATGATTTCACTTTCTTTTATCTTAAAGTTGGTCCAGGAGATAAATTACAAATAAAAAAACAACCCTACCACGTCTACTTAGTTCCAAATAAACATGTTTTCGTCTACATTCCTACTCGTAACCCTAAGTTTGTAAGAGATAAAGATAAACGCTTATTTGTAAAAGTCGTTCGTCTTACTATCTCCTTGGCTAGCCGCTTATCTTCTATTTCTACTATAATTATAACTTTCTGAATGATGATGTACTACCATTATTTTAGTAGGATAACTAAGTTTTTCATAATAATAACATTAAAGTCGAAAACAATAGATATCGTATTAAAAACAGGCATAAATAATTCTAAATCTTAGATCAAAAATGGTCAATGGACTAGATTATCTTATTACTAATGGCGATGTCATCCAGACAACCTTTGGATAGACAAAACAATACTGAGGTAAGAATCCAAGTCGTCAAAACTATTAATTAATTTAGTATATTTGTGTCAATGAGATCATGATGCTTGCAACAGCGTCGAAATATCGGGAACTCAAAACAAATAGTAAACATGGTAAATATCCCGTGATAAAGGTTCCAAGTTCTCAATAAATGTGTTAAGTTTTATAGATATTTTACTGGCTAATTAAAGTCCATTTTTCATAGTCAACGTGACCCAAACCGTGTCATCTAGTTGACCACAAAATTATTTAAATTTTAAAATAATAATATATTAACTACTCCAACCAACTATTTACTAGTAAGTAGATTGCCTATTTTCGTATCCTCGTGAGCCTAGTTATAAGAAAATTGTTCTTTGGTTCGTACTGTGGAAATGTATTCTAGAAAGTTATAGAAATACATATAAGTACGTATGTTTGACGAACGCTCATGTATATAAACCGTCGCTGAGACTTAATACTTTAATATGTTTGTCGTTCGACTTTATCAGGCATTGTTTTGAGCGACGAAATGAGCTTATTCACTGGATTATGTTCTAATAATATTCTCTCAATCCTCTTATTATTATGCTCTGAAGAACTTTATTTAATTTTAACTTAATTTATCATATCGTTCTGCGTCAAAAACAATTACCCGCATAAAAACTTTTGATCAAACCACGAAGACAGTAACCTAATTACGAATAAATTGATAGATAAACTCATTTTCAGCCTTTGTTTTCGAGCTCAAAACATTTTACTCACAACTTTAATGTTCTTAGTAATTTCAATGTTCTTTGAAAGCGTTATTATACTCCAACTTATGTAGGCGTCTCCACCAGCATATGAACCTAACACCTAAGGTCGCACGACACACGACATTAATAAATTTAATGTAAAATATTCCCTGCTGAGACATTATACACAGCCATTTGTGTCATACACGTGTACGTGTGTGAATATAAATAGAAAAAAACTCGTTCACCTCGCAGCTTTGTCCCCTGTGAATAACCGGGATTAATAATTATTATTGCGACAGTCGAGTGCTTCGTGTCACAAGCAGAGCAATACAACTCCTTGCTTTTCCACTTGATTACTTTTGTACAATGGTCTGAACAAACAATAATATAACCTCGGCTACCATTGTTAAAGAGAAATAATTTCAGTTACCAGCAGTCCCCGTTGTCCGCAGCTGTACGATGCCATTCTTATTTTTCCTTCCATTAACAGCATTTTCAATGCTTCACTGGAAACAAGAAATGAATTCACTCGGTGTCCCAATTTTTTTGGACGTAATACCTTTTCGATATCCGGAACGATAGCAACGCAAGCAAAAAAAAAACATCAAATAAACAGTCATAAAATATATTTATCGTTTTCACAACTACAGATAATTAACCCTGTAACTACCGAAATTGAACCGAGTTCCATACGTGTAGTAAACTAATTAAAAATAAATAAACGCCACAACTACGTTTAAACACGTGTTCGAACGAGAAGACGTAAATGGCCATCGTAACATGTTCAGGGTTGTAAAATTGTACCATAAAATAAATTTAATATAAATCCAGAGTAGAGGCGACACATAAAATTGGAGTAAATCACCGAAAGTCAGGCGCTGGAGACGTTTACAGCCTCCGAGGCTGTTAGTTCAGGAAGTGTGTCAGGATCGCGGGCACCACTCAAAACGCGCAATAACCAGATATTTATGTCGCAACTGCACTTAACGAGAATATGTCTAACTATTTTGGTATTTTTAAAGCTTGTGTTTAACATGAATAGTTTCGTTTTCAACAGTGCAGTGCGAAAATTGTAAACTAGTTAAGCTAATTCCAAACGGGTAGATTTGCTATTTGCATTCGCCCGTGAAGCGCATAACTTTACAAACGGTTTAGCTCATATCTCTGTTTAATTGAATGGACTTCATCAACCAGAAATCTCATTATAATTGCAGAATTTAATATCAAATGTTACAGTATTTAATATCATTAGAAGGCAAAACCCCGTGTTATAACTGGTATTATTTTAATTATAAATGTAGATTTATGAAAGTCCGTAAAATAAAACTAAAATAAAGTTTACTATTCCAAAGGGTGGCTATAAATTTTTCATCTAACTTTACACGTATAAATGTTATAAAAACGCGAATAAATTTTTCGTGTTTTATTTCTAATATAACGCTGTTCAACTGTTAAATGATGTGTTATGCGGTTTTGCATGCTTGTAAAAAGCGTGTTTGTTCGTCGTATAACTTACAGAAACTAATACGTACTCATAACGAAAGCACGTCACACTCATAAAAACAATATAGGCGGAAAAACACTGCTCAGACGAGATGGCTTGACTCTTAATTTACTGAGCAATGCCGAATGCAATTTAACTTACGTAAACCTTCAAGATTAAAAATCCCCAGGGTTAATATACGACCGATTGGTGTTGGAAACCAGCTCACCACCCCCTCTAATTTAGAAGTTACGTTACACATACTCATATAAGTATATCTAATCTAAGGAGTAATAATATATCCGTGAACGCGAACCTCCACATACGATGAATTCCGTGAAATGAAAAAAAAAAGTAAAGAATATCAACTGTTAATCTTAAAGTCCAACAAGAATGAGGAAATATGAATGTCGTCACTTTATTAAGAAGTCTGTACGGAGTAACTGCGTGGCCACTAGCCACACGTGAAGCGACACACAGCGACTGCGCAGATAAAACTTGTTATGAGCACGCCACGAGTTACTGCCACGTGACGGTACTTGCACGGAAAACAAGTGACACGCGCGCCTGTCTCTTGACGCATGTCGCGTGACAAGTCGGATCACCTGAAGTCGTGGAGGTGGCGTAAGAAAGTACGTAAAAATATAACATAACATCACGCCTGTAATCCCCGAAGGGTTTGGCAGAACTGTACCTAATAGTACACCCTCGTCTCGCCAGTTATGTTTAAGACCCATGTAATAGGGGGCGAGCCTATTGCTATAATGGGCAGAAATCTAGTCTCCGTGGCTGCTACTGACAAATCCCTGATGGAAAAACCCAATAACACTTTTGCCCGACTTGGGAATCGAACCCGGGACCTCATACTCAGCAATCGCGCTTGCGACCACTACGCCAACGAGGCAGACAAAAACATTTTCAACAATATACAGGTAGACGCGACGCAAGTCTACCACCTAATCTACTGAACACATCCAGAGCTTAATTAAGAAAACTCCATTTTAATAAAAGCATAACACATAAACGTTAACAAAACATAAAAACAAATGCTAACGACAGACATTTCCGCAGTAGAACACTGTCACCTTCGCGCAGTTTGAGCTCGAAGCAATATTGCCATGTTATTATTTGGGGTGTTTACACCGCTAAGCCAGACATATGGGCCATTTGCCGACAGAATCGTGTGAACCGCCTCACGTTATTCATGGGCGACGCATTAATATCGTCCAAATGTGCACTTACGTCCAAAAATTAAAGTAATACCAATGTTTATTCGTACTTCCTACGATTCTACTGTAATATATTGACATGTTTCCATCTATGAGGACTTGGGTTCGATTTCCAGGTCAGGCAGTGCTATTGGGTTTTCCATCAAGAATTTCTCAGTAACACTGTTTTAAGCTTTCACGGTTTACAACTAGACTAATATCGGGAGCTCAAAATAATGAACAATCACGGAAGATATCCCGAAAGTGACAGTATTAGTTTATTTCTCAGTAAGTCTGGATTCATGTACGGTTAGTGGCGATAGGCTTGCCCCCTATTACATGGGTCAAAAACATAACTGGCGAAATGTGGCTCCTTATTTTATGCTTCCATTTGGTACATAGAAATCTCAATGTCTGTCTGCCATTTTGAAAATGAGCAAATTTTGCCATAGTTAATATTTTAATTGGCAAAAGTTTGGCCAACTTTAAATGAGATTAGGTTTCATGTAGTTGGGAATATATCCAAAATGTGGACAGCTACTGAAAGTTTAATAGAGCTCTAGCTAATATTAAAATTCAACCTTGGAATAAAACTAGATTTCAGTAGCATCGGTCCTTTATTTATATATGTCGGATCCGGTTGTTAGTATGGACATAAAATGGGTCGCAAGTACGCCGGTAGTGACCTCACGCGACCTACTTGCAAGGCTACACAAACCACAGCGTCTTTGCTTCGTTGTCGCTTCTACAGAGCCCTGATGTTCAGCTCGAGGTGAGGGCGACATTCAATGTCTGATCGCGGCGGAGTTGAGACGTCTTGGAACTGTACCCGACTCATTGTGCCCCGTGTTATTGTGTTAAGTTGTAATCTCAAGTAATTCGTAAGTTTTGCTAGAAACAGTGTATCGCACCCAGTGTGTTTTCATAGCACGAAACTCGTTGTCAGCCCACATGATGTACGTGCCTAACGGAATAAATCCTAATAATCCGACGTATAAATAGTATTCTTCTACGTCTGTATATAAAATAGATGCGATAATGTACATCTAGTCACTTGATATTGTAATCAATACTCTTAATGAACACATCAATATTAACCAGTGATGAATAACGTCAGAAGTGCCGCTATCGATAAATAAAACAGATTAATGAAAATTTATTTGCTTATCACGAGATGTTGTATTGTTCGTCTCCCCAACTTTCTACTTCAAGAAGAACAGTAAAACTAAAAGTATATCCAACTGAAAAGTAATCGATAACTTTTGTTGTTCAACATTACAGGTTACACGTGGAAATTGTTAGCCAAATAAATGGACCTATTTATTTGGGTAACAATATCCATTTCAAGGGAGATACTTAGGATACACAATAATGAAGCCACGAAGATAAGAGAAACCTTTCTTTTATTTTATTTACTAAAATTAGATAATGAAGTCTCTTTACTGCTAATGATACTGTACGTCTGATTCGCTATGTGCTACGCCGTGCGACTCTGCTACGCCGTGCGACTGCTACGCCTTGCGACTCTGCTACGCCATGCGACTCTGTTACGCCGTGCGACTCTGCTATGCCACGCTTCTGCTACGCGGCGTGCCTCTGCTACGGTGCGAAACCCTCCTTCTAATACGAAACGCGATTTTATTAACTTGGTTGCACCCCACCTCATTATCTTCTCCATAAGTGTCACTATGCAACTCTACGATGTTACGCATACATTACGTTAAGTTTTAGCATTGATTGCTGCTTAGAAAATTGCCACATAGTTAAAGTACACTCGTAACTTAAGCGTCGCTATAGATAGCGTAATATATGAGAACAATAACACAAAGTGTGGTTTTGTGCAATAAGTTCAAAAAGCAATATAGAGCAAGTAATTACAGAGCATACTCATAATTTATAAGCATCCTAGCTCGAACAACCTTCGTGTTGAAAGTAACCAACTATTCCACAGTATTTTTTTCTTCAATTTATATTTTTGCAACATCTATTGCCATCGTTGGTTTTCTAATCAGAGATAAGCTGACAACCGCGAGATCTAAGATCGATAAGCAGATTGACTAATCTGTCTTTTCGTAAGATATTTCAGATACTTTAAAAGATATATTATGTATAGAATACAGTTTGCCTTTTAAATGAAAATTATTCGTGCATAAAATAAATAAATCATTACATTTCAAGCCATCTACCTTGACGGTGTGCCACAAGGTTTCAACCTCATTACAAATTGACCTCTATAGTATTCCCCTCAGCGCGAGGCACATTATTTATTTTGACACACACATAATTGTGATGACGTAGGCCTTACGTAATGTGACATTAAATTATACGCAAAAGTTTTCATCCTTACGCCTATGACTAGATAGTTAGATAAAATTCTTTAAATGAGTACATCATATGAACTAATTGACTGCCTCGTTGGTCATATGAGGTCCTGGGTTCAATCCCTAGGTCGGGTAAAGTGTTATTAGGTTTTTCTATCAAGAATTTCTCAGTAGCAGCCACGGAGTCTAGATTTGTGCCCGGTTGATGGCAATAGGCTTGCCCCCTTACATGAGACTCATGGTCGCCGGCAGTAGGGTGCAAGGGGTGCACTTGCAGCCCATGACGAAAAAGAAATTACATAGAAAAACAAATACATCCGAGACAGAAAGCAAAATTTTTGAGCTCGCTTCGCTTGCTCGGATTTCTATTCTGGTTTTTGAGTGTATGAACAAAAATAAACTAATTCATCCGAAATATCCTAATATATTTGAGCGCGCTCAGACATCTTATGCCCTTTGCGTTCATAAGGTTCTCTTTATGAATAGGCAAAAGTAGCCGTAAAAAAGAAAACCTATCAAATTCGAGGTGGGTGCTAAGATTTTCTAGCTCGCTACGCTCGCTATTCAAATCATACTTTATCGATTGATGGGTTTTTCTGGATACATTGGTCAAGTTCCTCCTTGAATCTAACATATCCGAGGTGGGGTGCAAAAAATTTAATCCCTGGTAAAAATCCTGCCGGCGCCCATGATCAGACCAAAACATAACTGGTGAAATGGGGGTGAACTATTAGGTACACCGCTGTAACCCTTCTATTATTACAGGCGTTATGTTATGTTTATAATGTGAATTAAAGATATGAATATAGAAAACATAGGGTACACAATGGACGGTCTTTTAGCTAACAGCGATCTTTTAAGCCCTCCTTTGGATAGACTATTATTTTTACATCCATTACTCATTAATATTAAAATCGGACCTTAGCAATAGCTACCAAACTAAGCGAGGTCTAAGCAGTAAATATTTTTGCCCATTCCCTCCGGCGCGACGGAAACCGCAGGCAAAAGTTAGCAAGCTATAAATCATAAGTGTGCGGACCTCGGTACAATTTATGTATAAGGCCCATCGGGTGGCTTAGTACTGTTTGATTGATAGTGTGAAGAAGACCTTATTCTGTGAGTTCATATCCGTCACGTAATCACTCCCACACCTGTATATACGTAGTGTCATTAGAACAATATCCAATTAAACAAAGTTAATTTTGAAATGATTGACGCACGACAAGAACTAACTGCTTCAAGGAAATGTAATTGAAAGCAAATGACGCAACGATTTCAAAGGTCAGAAATTTACTAGTCGGGAAAACTCTAAAATAAGTACGTGAGTAATAACCGTACAACATTAATCATCGTGTAATAAGGAGTCCGTGTACGTAGTTTAGGGCTGAACCTAGAAAAATCACAAAATAATTTCTGTAGGTTAGTAAATCAGTACATAGTACCTATAGAATTGAGTCGCTTTTCATGTTGCCTGTGCGGCCGCCTAAAACCATAAATGGCAAAATATCTAAATCATTTAGAGCATGTATTTCGGAAGGTTTGCACTCATATTCATTTTAAAAATAATTAAGACACTTTAATGTTTTTGACACGTCATAATAAATCGCGCAAAGCACAGGGAGATCACTAGTCTAAAATAAAACAGAGTTCGAATTTGTATCAGGTACCAACGTTACATGCAGCACTATATTTTATTTAGCACAACATTTACCCCTCCCCACTTCAAAAGTATTGCCAAGTCACCCAGAACGCTTTCGAATAGTCACGACCTGTCGAAAAAAAGAAAATATATTATCTGTACCTTCGAGGCCAAATAAGTTTGGTAGCGCGCGAGAATTTTGGGCTGCAGCTATTGAAATGCAACAGCTGGTACTCAATATCAATTTAAAAAGTCGTTAAAAATGTCAGTATGAAATTGAAACTTTTATAGTATTGTAAAAAGTGCTACAACATTGCCTAATGTTTTTTCGTGTTGACTGTATGTTATGGAGTTCGATAACGTTTAATATTTAAATGTTTTCATAAAAATTGTACGAACACAATGCAAAATAATCCTGATTGTTAGCTTCCTTGTGTCGAAGCAAGGTAATTTTTAATAGCTGTTTCACGGAAAAGCTTTTATGCTCAAGAAACTCTGAGAATTGTACGATGACACTCATCAAAGTGAAGCGTAATAAATAAATCAACCAAACATCTGATAAAAATGTCACGCCAGTTACTGAAAATCTTTTTACGGCAAAAATCATAAATCATGAACATTCAACCGGTCAATGAACTGGCCGTACAATTTTTCCTAAAATCATTGTGTATCCAGTTACAATGAACTCTTGCCTAATACTTAGTTTCTAATACTTTCATCTGAGGGTGTCATGTTATAAGATTTCACCTCTTGACCTTCATCGGCTGTCTTATTACTATATTAACAATGACATCACTTCAAAAGGATCGCAATCTAATACGACGTAAAAGGTATTTTATTTACCAGACACGTTATTAAACAATAGATAGAATATATTGCTTTGTCCGCGACTCAAAGTGAAGTGTTTTCATAGATTATGTACGAGTATTCTAGCGTTGAATAAACAAAGGCGAGACTACACGAGTATTCATATCCTGAGTATTCAGTAATAAAAATCGCTTGCTCAGGTTCCTATACAGATATCCGTTATTGTCCATAAAAATCGATAACTAAAGGAATTTCTATCAACAAAACACCACTTCGAGCGTGTATAGAAAAATCTTTTCACATAATTTTCAATTCTCACGCCTTCCGTTTATCCAATGAAAGAATTCGCGAGTTCGTTTAATTGAATTTTTTCACTTTGACAGATATTGATCGTCGGCAGTTTCAATACCTTTCTGTTTTATTCCACAAATACTTAGAAGCAGTATAATAAATCACTAAAAGTGAAAGCTGCTTTTTAAGCCTTTGAAAGTCTATAAATCATATAATAAATGAGGAGCCTCTGAACTATTCATATTTTTATTTTCATATACAAGAGAATTTTAGCGAACCTCTATTGAAATCAGTGCAGTAAGCTGTAAAACCATTAAGTGACGAGCGATTTGGGCATAAAAGTAAAGTTGTGTGACTATTCTGAACGTTACGGTAGAAATTTATCAAGTTCGTTCAGAATTTCAGCTTTCTGGATCAGTGAACATTTACTCAAACTGTTTTTGATGAGTTGGTTATAAATATTTATTAAGTAATTTTGAGTGCTACAAAGGTGATTTTGCTGTGGAGTTGGACCAATTTACACTTAATTAGACAATGGTAGTAAACACCGTATAGATTACTGTGGCTTCCATTGTTCAGGGTTCAATCTCGGAGTCAAGCAAAGTGTGATTAAGGCTTTATGCATGCTCGAGAGTGGCCCGAGATAGGAACCGGCGATAAATAGCGATAAGCTTGACTCTATAGCTTTGAGACCTAATATTGCCATTGGCGAACAAAGGGTGTTCAGAAGAGCATATTGTGTGCCTATACCCCGTTCGCTGAATAATACCTACATTGTTATTTTCATCCTCAAGGAGCTGCTATTGACTAACGTCCATATTGCAAGGTAAAGCTGCTTTAGCGCAGAACGGTTTGAATTTTCGTACCAAGACACCTTTTTGTCTGTGTTATATTATGCTTTAGTGTGAACCTAGGCCCTTCGTTGGACGAAAGTTTTCGACGTCGGAGACAGGGCGATGCGCCTAAAATGGAGTCGGGCAGGACATCTGGCTAGACGCGGAGATGGTCGATGGAGTAAGGATTTGACCGGATGGTGGCCAAAGATTAAGGCCTAAGAAACCAGTGCCGTCCAAAAGCGCGTTGAGTTGACGATATCGTCAAGATTGCGAGAAACTCATGTATAGGGAGGCACCGAACCGAGAAGAGTGGCAGAAGAAAAGAGAGGCCGATACCCAACAGTGGGTGATTCCAGGCCGAAATGCTGATGATGATGATGAGGCCCAAATAATGGTAGATCAAAAAAAAAATAGATTAATAACACCAGGTTTCATTAGGTATTTCATTAAAATACTTTTATTTTAAGTAAAAAGTTGTTTTATTCTTAATAACGTCAAAATACTGCTAAATCAGAACTGAGATTACCGTGGTTTATATTTTATTGTACTATCATTAAGAATATTGCGGTTTCATATTCTTAAGGACCATGTACACGATCACAAATTCTATTCTCAATACATTTTTTTAAATGCAGTCTTTAATTTCAGTAATAACTCACTTGTTAATCGATAAAAGCTCAAAATATGTTTATTATGTGTGTCTTCATGTATCATAAAATATGCGTATAAATATTTTAAAACAAACTGACCGACTAGGTACTTCACACTATTTGGCAATTTCAAACCGACGATGCTTAGCTTCCTTATTTTTACCAATTTATTACCACGAAACTCAGGACCTCACAAACGAAAAGTCACGCTCTGAGTCAATGAGTCAGCGACATCTGGTAATAGTGTGTATTCTCTTCAAGTAGATACCCTTGTCACAGCTGGCCGGAACCACTCAAAATAATTACAATCTCACAAAAATGTCACAAGCTCGGCTCTGAACAACAAAGTAGAGCTGAATAAGTGATGAAGCGAACCAATGATATTTATGATTGATGAGTCTAAGTCTAACATTGCGCAGCCGGCGGGCGCGAATGAAAAAATGTTAATTCAATTATAAATGTTAATTTTGAATTAGATTGGTTTTTCACACAAGGGGTGTCGTATAATTAATTCGCGTAGAGGACGTGATTTTTTCGAAATTAAATTAGGTAAAACAACAAGTGTTGCCATGGTTTTGGATTAAAATTAAATATTCTAGAAAATTAATTAAAAAAAAGCAGATCTTCTGGACGGTTTTAGATTAAAGGAAATATTCGTTTATAAAGCTTCGGAAATTTAAGTAAAAAATTAATTCAAGGAAAATTGCTATATTTAACAATCCATCTTAAAAAATAATGTCTAAAACAAACAGAAAAGAAATCTCGACGCATTTCCATAAGGACATTCTTTTGATTTCAAATTATTACAAATACTGTGCAACCTAAATGTGGTTGAATCTTGCTGAGCGTCTTCTCCAATCTGTTATATAGACAATGGAAAGCATTTTTCTTTCAGCGACATCTTCTATGAAACCTTTAATATTAAGACTCTATTTTAAGAATCCGTAATTATAAATTCCATGTTATTTTTTTTTTGTCGTGTCCTTATTAAAATCAAGTTATAGAATTGTACTTCCAACCCCAAATTGCTTCAAGTAAATCACAAAGATTTATGTATAGGTGTAGGTATTGTACTCGTGTCGAGTTCTCAAATAGGCGAAGTAAGACCTGCCAAAGTCAAACTCTAAAGAGTTTGGCTCACTTTATTGTAACTGGGTAGCGGGTGTCGGTGCCATACGTCACGTTCCCAGCCCGCCAATTTGTCTGTCATTTGCCAAATCCGAACGCGCCTTGAATGTAGACCGAATATCTACTAAATATGTATTCAGTGTTGTCACATGCCTGGTATAATTCCACATACATTAGATTATACCTTAGGTATATCTACGTGGGTGATTTTTAGTGCCACCATCTTACATAAGCCACCTATGTTCTTTTGCGAGACATGTAAATCAAATGATTTGTATTCACACGTTGGTGTCACAGGAAATTGAGTTTTTTTTTATAATAAAATAAGAAAAGAATCCAGATAAAGTCACGCACATGGGAGGCTTATTAAATCAAAATATGCACACAATTTCGTATTCATTTCAATATCAAAGGTGAGCTAAAGATTGGCATTTGTATTAAACAAAAATGTGTCTCGTCTTACTGAAACCTTAGTATAACTAGAGAAGCCAACATTCAATTAGATTTAATATTGTAATTAAAATAGTGTCCCCGTCAAGTTCAATCAAATGGCTTACTGGGTGTTCTCGAATCTGTTGTGCGCAGTATTGGTAGAAAATTTATTTTAGTCTCAGACGACGTTAGTTTGGTAAACTTTAACAAAATAAGGTTCGCTTTTTAACTAAGTAAAGAAAAAAAAACAAAAGAGAATAAAAAAGATAAAAAAACGATATTGAGTTTTTTTTTAAGTGTACGAACAAGTGAACAGTAATATAAACTGAACTGAGTATAAAAACTAAATTGTGTTAACTAAATTGTTTACTTTTATAGACAGGCCCAGCTGATACTGATGTAGGTATAAGTAGAACTCTAATTAATTAGGGGTCTAGGATTATTCTTAAAAAAAAACAATAATGAACGCCTAATTTATAAAAAATGGAACCGTATTTTTCGTTTAAGCAAAATTTATAGTTAGCTAGGTTGAGGACCACAATTAGACAAAGTTTTCGTTTAAAAAGGTTTCAGTACTTTATAGTCTAATAAAAATAGCTTGTAGCTCTTCTGTAGGGCACTTACCATACCAAATAGGTAACAAATTTATAAACTTAACTAATTAGGCGCTTGCCAGACTGAGTTTCATGTTTGCTCTGAACATCGTAAACTTCTTCTAACTTCCTAATTTGGAACGGTCGTAATTATTGTTTATCTGAATCATTCACAAACTTTGTACCCTTTACAGAAAAGTGGTAATTAAAAAACGTAAAGTTGTGGGTTGTGCCCCTTTTTATATGACCAATAAACTAGATTAAAGATATTTTACGGCTGTACCGGCAACATATTAAATATTTTTATTTCTTTTTTATTCGGCATTTTAGTCGATAAAATGAAAGAGAGCGTTAAAGTTAAACACCGTTTAAACTGTATTCTTGACTTTATTGTGTTATCATGATAAGTTGGTAACAAGCAGAAAAGAAGACTTCAACGCAATATAAGTTTTATCTCATCTTACGTCTACCCACATATTCTATCAACGCACTTGTCGCTTTGGTCAAACGGTTTATATTTCATTGTGATACTAACAGTTTTTAAACATTAAATCATAACACAGCAAAGGTTTTAACAAAACAAAGGTTCTGTCAGTTTTCATTAATCCGGATACTAATAGCAACTGACGGAAGAGCTCGTGGCTAAATAAAATCTTTTGGTTAAGCCGTGCTTGCCTAGGTTGGTCTGTGGATGGGTGACCACCCATTACATACCGAGTTTCCTCCGTGCCTCGGAAAGCACGTTAAGCCATTGGTCCCGGCTGTCATTTGTAGATCTTTGACAGTCGTTACAGGTAGTCGTGTGGAGTGGCTCAAAAAGTCTGACAACCAGTCTTACCGAGGGGTATCGTTTTACCTAGTACTTACTGGGTTGTGGAGGTCAGATAGGCAGTCGCTCCATGTAAAATACGGTTATTCAGCTGCATCCGGTTAGACTGGAAGCCGACCCTAATATAGTTGAGACAAGGCTAGGCAGATGATGACTAATAGCAACTGACATTCTTAATGCGAAAAAGAATTTTTATTTCAACCTTCAATGAAAACTAAGAATACACCTAAGACCTTAGTTCTAATAGAATAATAAAAGTGGTAAGAAATTCTATTGTTAATTCTATTTAGGTACCTTAGAATCTAATAAGATCTTCAAATCCTAAGAGAACCCACGTCTCTTCATTGTTATTTAAGCTTTCGTAATAGGTAAGTTAGCTGAAAACCTGAATATTGCAGAACCTGTAACGTTGTTACGTCCGAAAAGTTAGGTTATATGAAGGCAACACTGCTGTTACATAAGGTTAAATACTTTCTAATAGGATCTTGATCACATTATGTTCCAAAAACTGTGCACGACCATGTACGGAGCCAAATAGGAACATACATAGGTATATATACCTACATCACTTCGCCTCAATTTGCGGTACTCTTCCTTTTATCCGAGAAATTATCAAAGCTAACCGTTTTCCATATTAAATATTAGCGGGGCTGTTGTGCCCCAGTCACTCCATTGGCCGTTATTAGAGTGACACGTTATTTTCGTGAGAAGCGTACATACGTAATAAAGGCCGGGTAGACGCGTCCGCTAGACGGACACGACGAATTGATAAGGGTCGCATCGGAACATTACCCCGACGGACAAGCTAAGCCCCCTTTTTACCTAAATTAGTTAAGCGAAACGTAACTCAATAATATTTTTTTTTCCGACTACCCTCCGGAAGTTTCGTTATTAATTTTTTCCCTGGCAAACTTCTTTAACTTTTTTTAATTAGCTCCAGGGATTGTGTATCGAAATACCTACTGCTCTTTTTCATTACTTTTTATTTGTTCCACTGAAAATTCATCTTTCAGGATTAATTACGCTTTTATTTATTCTGCTAATGAATTCTGTGCGAACATAGCAATATTCAATCAATCTTCATACTTTTGATGGCGGAAGTCAGATCTCAATTAATATTCAGTCAGGCTACGCGGAAATCGAACCAAAATATCCCGAATGCATCTCTGAATAATTTACCAATATTTTTTCAGTCTGCTAAGCTCTCTTCAGTCGAAGAAAGATAACTTCCAATCAAACTTAATGACTTTCTTCACGCTGATTGGCCGTGAGCAAAGTACTAACGAGTCTTGATTTCAACAAACTTCGCAAATTGTTTGCTTATTCAACGTAAGGTAATAACAGCGGGGACACACGATCATAAATTTCAGCAAGCGAAGTATAAAACATTCAGGTTCGCACTACACCCGCTATCGATCTCTTTTGTAATTATTGTGCTCTACATATTTTACACTTTATGGGAGTTGGGTATCGAGTTGTGATTACAATCAACAATTTCGTTTGTGTAATGAAGATTTATTTTTTAACGCATATGAAGTATGGCTGTAGTTTAATTTGTTCAATTTTAAATGTTAGAGAACTTTTCTAAAAATAGTGTTACAGCTATATTAGACCGATTTTAGATTTTACATAGAAACACAAATTTCCAATTATCTTTTTTTGTGTAAAGACATTTCTAAAAGTTCTCTGTCAAATCTTTAGACTTATGTATCCTGCTTATGCGTACGAAGTTTCATTAAAATCGGTTCAGTCATTTCGAAAAAAAAACACTTGAAAGTTTGTATGTAATGCCGTAAGACGTTAACGCTCTTAAGAAAACCCTTGTTCAAATAATTGTTTGCGAAAAAATACGATCATGTGTATTATCCAAGATATTGAACAGGAGTAATAAAGAATTTTTCCAAAGTTCAGAGAATGGCGATTACGGACCATTGAAATACGTCGAACTTGAAATGATTCGATCTTTGAATTTAGAAATGCTTTATCGACAGAATTAATAATGGCCCGTACTGGCTTTACGTCATTCTAATTATTAAAATTATTTTTGTGCGTGCTGAAGAAAAACTGGTTTTCATTTCTCGATGTTTTATAAGTGCCCATGTAGGCCTATGTGAAATAAAATATTGTGATTTTAAATCAATAAAAGGTTACCTCAAAGGAATAAATCAAACTTAAGTTATCTCAAAAGCAAGAAAGGAGCTAAAAATAATAATTAAAATAATTACGTTTTTTACTATATTAATTAGGGAAAGGAACATAAAATGGAGGAACATAAGCATAGTGTTTTTGAATCAAAAGTCGTCTCATCCTTGGTAGGCAAAATAGTTACAGAACAAGGGTAATATCCTGGCATCTTTTTCCAGGTTGGTTTGCAATTGGTTGAGCTTAGTACTGTATAATCGTCGCTGGCGAAATGGGGGACCAAAAGAGTACCTATCCTTCTGCTTACCCCGGGGAGCACTTGGAGGCGTGAAGTAAATTCTATTTACCGAACCTATTTACAGAGATATTGTCCATTAAAAGTAAAACAACGAAATAGCTCTCGACATACCTACAAGCTATTTATTTTCTAAAACAATTTATATACCCAGACAGTTTAATGGATTTCATTATCCGTTTATATCTTTTCGCAAACATAATATGTAACGTTTAAACAAATCAACACGTGTATAAAATTCGAGGTCAAGACTTTTAACGTTTGTTTACAAAATAAACTACACAAAATCTGTTTTTTTCCTTGTGGTTTAGGATATGATCCTTGAGAACCTCTTTTATTCGGATTGTGTTTAACAGTATGTTGATACCTACTTTAATTCAAACAACTGTAAAGACTAAAATGCCATGACGACGACTGGTAGCAGTTGTTGCTTTGTTCAGCAGACAGTTGGGTACCAAACCATGCTGATATCCTCGTGACGTAATGCCTTCACCAACGATTCTTATCTTCTTCTTCTTTATCGTGTGGTTAGTGCCTAACCTGGTGTCAGAGCTTTTATGCCGTCCATGGGCCTCTGTCTTGGCTTAATCCATCATTTCAGCCGAAAGACAACCACTGTCGACACATTGACCGGTCCCGTGCGTCTCGCATCCAGCGGATCCCCGCAACCTGGCACCGTGGCTTCATTACCAACTATTTAATACCTGTGAATGCAAAGGTGGCCTATGAAATGCAAATCGTCCTACTATCACAAATTATTCCTCAAAGATCATTGAACATAACATTATCTTTAGACATAATATGGCCTAGGGTATAGGAGAGATCCAAAACTGAATAAGCGGTTACATAAATTAATATCAAAATGTGCAAATAAATTGTTCCGAAATTAGAATTCGTAACTATGTAACTATCGGGTCGGTTTCTATAAAATGACGACCCGTGCCAAACGAAGCTTGCCGAAATAAACTCATTTGCAGAAAGTTATTGGCGAGCCTGAATTTGTGCTGCTAACGATTCCAATGGGATTCGGAGAATTGGGCGAAGGTCTATGTACCTATTACTGTTCGTAGCTGTCAATTGAGTGATAGTTCGGATAAAGCAGCGCCAATATTAATCAGTTTGTAAAAAGTCTCTTCCTGGAATTGTACTCCGAAACCGGTTTGTAAATTTCCACAGCTGAACATACATCATTTATCGGGTACACAGATTGGTAATTACAGTAATATATTATTATGTCGTACATTTTATTCATGGTTTTCGCGATAATTGCTTCGTTGAGCTTTATAACACTCATGGGAGAAGATAGGCGTGTTACGCTCGTGACATAAAATCATGAATTTTCCTTGTCATTGTAAACTGTAATCAATTCCCTGCGATTAATAAGCTTAAATTGTTTAACAGGATCTTCATTGTCTGGCTCAAAGTCGATACTCTTATAACAACAAACTTTGCTTAGCCTGAACTAAGACGTGCCATTATAACTTCAAAGTATACTTTCCAGAAGTGCAATGAGTGACGTAAAACTACGGCGTATAAACTGGCTTGGGAACCGTCTATTTTTGAATCGAAAATGCTTTTACCCCATAGCATTTTAGCTAAATTGCTTGTAAGAAGCACAACCAGTATCATCACGATTTGAATAATTTCTTATAGTTATGAAAATATGAAACCGGTATTTTTAATTTTAAAATCGACGTATACACGTTACGATTGCACCGCGCGCTAATGTTAGGGCCTCAGTTCAAAAACAATTATTGAAACCAAATTTAAATTAGCGTACACCGTGTTATTGAGCGTACAATCATTTATTAGAAAATCATTTGATATTCGGGGCGAGTGGGCGTATTACATAAATAAACTGTTTGCTTTCGGATCGTGTTTGCGCAGGAGGACTATCGAGAGAGGCAACAAACACACGTGCCGTGGACGTGGCGTGACGCGGCAAGAGCGCTGTGGCGTGACTTTCTGATAGTACCTGAAATAAACAGAAATTCTGTGGTATTAAAGTCTGATCTTATGAAATAGTCTTCTTAGTGAAGATAGCTTATGTTTTTTGAATAGGGTAAAGAATGGTCCTATAGTTAAATCGAAGACCTTTCAATTGCGTTTGTTACAAAATATAGACGATAACTAACTAGATACCTAATTATTGATCTAAACTTGTCTTGTTAGCATATCCAATCTAAAATCATCCATTCATTGCTTATGGGAATCATGATTGCTCATTAACGTATCAGTGTGCATGTCAGGCAATTTCTGGAACGTCATTTGCACTTTCCATTTGCGAGGATGATGAATTAATCGGGAATCTATTATTAAACTTGGCTTTAGGTCACACTAAACGTCGGTTTAACATCAGATTGGGCGGATATATATATATGTATCTCATCATCATCTGCCTAGCCTTTTCCCAACTATATTGGGGTCGGCTTCCAGTCTAACCGGATGCAGCTTTTTACATGGAGCGACTGCCTATCTGACCTCCACAACCCAGTTAGTACCGGGTAATACGATACCCCTTGGTAAGACTGGTTGTCAGACTTTTTGGGCCACTGACTACCTAACGACTGTCAAAGATCTATAAATGACAGCCGGCTTAACGTGCTTTCCGAGGCACGGAGGAAACTCGGTATGCAATGGGCGGTCACCCATCCACAGACCAACCTAGGCAAGCACGGCTTAACCTAAAGTCGACTCGAGCGGCTGTTATTATTTAGCCACGAGCTCCTCAAATATATATATATGTATCTATACAAATAAATAAAATTGAAGTGTCTGTATGTAATATCAAAATAACAGCTTTTTACTGAATTCATATGAAAATATATACGGCACTTATAACAATTTTTGTTTATCTCTCGGTCTGTCTGTTTGTTCCGGCTAATTTCCGAAACGGCTGGACCGATTTTGATGGATTTTTTTTCTGGCAGATAGCTGATGTTGTAAGAAGTAACTATTTCTGGTTTCGTGCAAAAAATTAAAACCCTTGAAATTGGCAACAAAATCCCATTCAAAAAAGAAAGTAATATTTTTATTTTTTTTATTTTTACGCGAACGAAGGTCGCAGGCAACAGCGAGTATAGAATATGAATAAATCAATATCCGAATTCCATGAATCATTTTTTGATGATAGGCACAATTTAATTACAGACGAGTGTGATTTACAGATAAATAGAATTGTATATTTTGAATGGTTAATGTTCGTGTAGGTATTCTACCTCCACTGCAAATTCCCAAATCACGGTAGGGCGAAACGTAACGCAAAAAAAGAAACAAAAGTGTGAGACGACCCTACGCTCTAAGGCATATTTTATAAAGTGTCGTCGGGCCTACATGTCCTATATACAGTAACTATGTAAAATATTCGCGAAACCCACATAGGGGGCCACAGCGGCCGATAACTGATAAATTGAAGCCTGTACGTGACCGTCCGCGAGCCTTTCACGAGATGGGATCATGCTGACTCAGCGTTGTCGCGAATATGAACACCCACGCCTGGTTGGACACTACATGATATCTGATACTGAATAGATGTCTAACTGTCACTGGATAAATTACGAATGAAAATGAAATATTTGACATGTGTGACTCGCTCAAAGGGACACAGTTTGGACATAAATTTTGAATATTTATAAATTTTCCTGAGGACAGAGTTATTTCGTTTTTGAGGGTGACATTTTTTTTGCAAGATGTCGTTGGACTTTTATATTATATTTGGTATTATTAGGGCTGACACAGACGATGGGCAGAAAATGGAAATCTCGTGCTGTCTGATGTGATGACAGATTTTAAATTTTATTAAAAATAATTGTATGTCACGTATTTTAAGAAAATATTTTTTTGGATTTTTATTGTAATAATGTTGCCTATCTAAATATTTCAAAGGCATTTTATCACACAGAAGGAACGACTTGGCGTCATCACGTTTAATTGTCAAACCTATTCCACGTTCGTTCAATTTATTCTATCGTTTGTTTTTTTCTTAAGTTTGGCTAGGTCCTAAAAAGCTATGTTAATAGAGTCGTACGAGTGCTATACATTATTTATTTCTTGACCAAAACTTACCTTCGTCTTGTGAAGTCGCCAAAGGAGCAATGAATTAAGTTTGACATTATTTATGTATAACCAGGTTACCTTTTTTAGTGTGACCTGTTTAGTGTTTATTGGTAATACATTTACACACATACAAATGACGGCCGAAGACATCATTCGTAATTTATCTCAACCCAATCATTTGGAAAATAAAAATGTTTCGAAAGTCTTGGTCAGAATTTAAGAATATGTATTTTATTATTTAATAAACACTCCAAGCGCACATAATATGTACAATCACGAGCACTAATATGTATATTATCTCCTTTTGTTTGTGTTTTGTTTTTACATGTTTATTGTATAAATTTAAGATTTTTAATTTTTTAATATATTTTTTGTGCTTGTTGTGTGCACTTGTGGCATGGGCCAAATAAATATGTTTTCTTTCTTCTTTCTTTCTATAAGAGTAAGACGGTTACCCATCCGCGGACCAACCTAGACCAACACTGCTTAACCTTGAAGATAGACACATGTGTATGTTTTTATTTAGCCACGGGCTCATCCATTTGAATATAAGTGAATAACTGAATCTAATTAGATCAACAACGTGTGGCGTATCAAACAAAGTCAGGGCACATAGTGGCATGATTTAGATAAGTCGCTCCGCTCTGCACGTTTAGACGTTTCTCCTTGAGACCTTTAGTTTTAAAGAAAATTATTTTAAATGTTGTACCTAATTCAATGTATTTTCTCTGAACGGTAAATAATTCGGAACACATTAATAAAGTCTAATAAAGAAAATCAACTTAAGTTCATCTTGGATTTTAGGTACTATATTAGTCAGCCTAATTTAAAAATAGGTTTTAAATATCAGGAAAAGGTTGACAGAAGCAAGCGGTTATTTTAACCAAAGATTTAAAATAAAAGCCTGCTTCGCCAACCTTTTATTATTGGTATTCTGTTTTAACAAAAAAGTTTCTGCTACAGGCTAAGTCTGTGTGTTTCTGAGGCTACCGATTGGGCACCCAACTCATTTTATCTTACTACTATTCTAAATGCGAAAGTTTGGATGGATGGATGGATGTATTGTTATTACTCAATCACGCCATGTGCAGAACGTGTGAACGGATCTGGATTTTTGACACAGAGATAGATTATAGTCTGGAATAGCATATAGTCTTTATTACTTTTTATAGCGAAAGTACGACCCCGAGGGCAATTCCCGAACTCCAAGCGGGCGAAGCCGATCACATATCAAAATATACTTGCTCTTGATTCTAAAAGGACAGACGAACTCATAATTAACTGCTTATGATCTGTCACTTAACAGCTTACTGGCAGAACCAGCGGGTCGTGTAGGGAGCACATCGGTCGCAGCCGCTCAGTTTCTGGTCGAACTAGTCCTCACACGGTGCATTACACCCGGCCACCGCATTCGAGAGCTATTTGCTGCCCGGGATCAGATTAATGTTGCCACTTTTCTACTTGTCGTAACCACCAAACTCTGCCCGACCGCCTTTACTCACTCTATTGTATGCCAAAGGGGATTATTTCTGTTGAGTAGCTTGCTATGTCGCAGTTTTGTGAAGTAATTGGGAAGAATATACTTGTGAACAAATAAGCTGGGTACATGTAGTGATGCAAGGATATGTTGGCGTTCAAATGACAGTGGCAGAGAGGTGTTGTTTTTATCAGATATTCACATATTTGTGAACATTTTGTAACACAAGATGGCGGCAAAATATCCTTGTACTGATTTTTGCTGGTGTGTTAGAATGATTAAAAAACATAGATATCTTATGATATACCTATTTGGAGATTCGTTTCACATTTCGTCATGGACAAACATCGATCTACAATAACAATCAAACTTAAAAGTATAACTCTTCTGAACAAAGATAATAAGGAATTTCGAGACGACAAGCGAAAACATTAGGTACTGACATGTAACTTCGTCTTTTTAGCTCGTCTTAGATTTAAATCTAGATTTAGCGTGGGATTACTGGAATGTGAGTCTTTATTACGAAAAGACACACACAGTTCTCCTGCTTAACAAACGTACTAAGCATTTTTTATGTTTGTTTAAAACACAACACTAGATGGTTCTTCAACGTTCATTAATTCACAGCTCAATTTTTTAACTCAAGCTTTGACATCCAACCTGTCGAAATAACCTGCTACATCAAAGGGACTGTGGCCTCCCTAAACGTTCAAGTTACAACACTGATAAAATGTCAAGTATCCATCTACTTACCAGTTTTTGGAGCTCCGATTTATTTCCACATTTTTTTGGCTGCGGTATCAAATAATCTCATGATATTGCGATAGCTGGGGACCGCAGATAACATGAAAAAGCTCGTTTGAAATAACGTGGAAAACAAATACCTACATTTAGAAACAGCCTCGGATTAGGCACACAATAAAACGAAAATAAGACACCACCAATAAACTCGCTTCTTATCATATAAAACATATTAAGCTAAATCCACTTAAAAGAGAAATTCGGGAGTCCCTAATATTACATTCTAACGGCGACAATAACCCGAAAACATTAAAATGAAAACTTTTATCAAATAAAATACAATTCAACCGTGCGTACGCCGCGTGGGGTAAAAATGCGGTAAAAGGTGGTAAAAGTAGATACATTCCCTTTACCTCTTGCTTCCGTTCACGCGCAGGTGAAAATATTACGTCGAGGTGTAAACGAGCCCCGGCGAGGCAGTTATTGCTGTCGTTAAGTTAAAATTTTCTCTCTTGAATAGCAAAGCGAATGTGAGACATAAACACAGACATTTATGTTATTTGCAAACGAACATCGAGATGAATATTATGTAAAGGTGTGTCTACGGAAAATTAGATCCTCCTTTATAGGCAAATAAGGTGGATGTGTGTTTTTCTTATTTTTTATTGTTGTTAGATGAAGGTTTGGCTCGTATCTGATGTTGTTTTGTCTCGAATAAAAGGTTGTATTGTTGGAAATCATAAAGCTTTCTAGACAAGCGCAGAGAGCTCTTGTACGGATAGAAAACACGTGTACCTAAGGTACCATCACATTATTTTCTCCTGAGACTTTTTGTAAAACACGTTGTTATAAAAGTTTGCATGCGGCATGAAGCAACTTTGAAAAAATAAAGGTGAAGAACTTAACGGCCAACATGGTTTCTCTTAACATTTATTTTTATATTTAGCCCCAAATATTTTGTGCCAGTGAAATAAAAAACAGAAAAGAATTAACTTAATCGTGCAGAAAAAATGGTCCCTAAATTCTTGTACACCGTTCAATTCACTGAGTCAACTCATATTAACGTTAAAGAATAATAAGTTGTTTCATTTGGTGGGTGGGTACATTCAGTTGGCCAACAGACGTCAGTTCAACAAAACAAGCTGGCAATAGAACAGATTTCCCTAAGGAGTGCTATATTACGACTTTCCATAGAGGAAATGTACGTAAGTGTTCTGAAAAAGTGGGGGCGTTAGTAATTTGATGGTCGAATTACTTTTATGACGGACTGCCACTTCTGTTTCAAAGTAATGATCTTTGTCACTACTTTGTTGTGAGTGTAATGTGACATCTTAGTATCAAACTGAATAAAATATGAAATTAACTTCTTAATTTTTTTTTTTTTTTGTTGTAGGTATGAGGAAAGTAGTTGTGTAAAAGAAATTCTTCAGTTCAAATTATAATTATACTATCTTTTTCTAAAAATAAACATGTCCATTAACATTTTTATGTTTTTATATGTGCCACGTGTTAATTTACCTATTTTCATTTCGTTAATTAACTCATCATTTTAATTAAAACGAAAACCCTGTCTGAAGTATTTTTTTTCATTTTTCAAATTATTATAATGAATGCTAGGCAGAATATATATTATATAATAGACAGAATATATAATAGGTAGTAGTTTCATCACGTTATCTTTAATTTCACACAAAAAAATCATGCTTAAAAGTTATGGTGGGAGGTATAATTCATTAAGGCTTTATAAAACATTGACCTCGAGTCTGTAGGTATCATATACCATCGAATGAACCTAAATAATCGTTAATTAACTTTATAGCAGGGACCATTTTAGAACTTGAGTAATTAAAGGCTTAAAAAGCGGCCGTCTAACGCCTATAGTGTTTCAAAGATACTTCATTACGCGACATAAAACCTTTTGTGCAGACGAGGTCGAATATGATATTATGAATAAGTATACGGTATCCTATTAATTAAACAATTTTATGAGGACGGGCGAATTTACGTGTACCGTCAATAAAAGGGGTAACTTTTCAGGCACATAGCTACAAAATAAATTCTCAACGCGATTTTCACATGAGTCTGACGCGTAATATGTGAGATACTAAAGATCATGGAGGAGCTCGTGGCTAAATAATAACAGTCGCTCGGATCAATTTTCAGGTTAAGCCGCGCTTACCTAGGTTGGTCTGTGAATTGGTGCCGTTTGTCCGTTTGCCGATTTAAGCCGTTGGTCCCGGCTGTCATTTTTAGATCTTTGACAGTCAGTAGTCCGAAAGTCTGACGTTCATTCTTACCAAGGGGTATCGTATTACCCAAAAGTAAATGGGCTGTGGAGGTTAGATAGGCAACCGCTCCATGTAAAATACTGGATTTTAGCTGCGTCTGGTAAGACTGGAAGCCGACCCCAAACTAGTTGGGTAAAGCGCTTGGCATATGATAACTACTGATTATTTTCCTATTGCTAGCACTCAGGGCCTTTCTCTTTTACAAAGAGTGACAATCTCCGATAAGTCCATAATCCACCACGTGGACTCGGTGCTGTATGGGTCGGGGGCTTTCACATGGCTTCGATTTTTTTTATTCTAGGACATGCCGTTTCTTTATCACTGATTTGAAATCGTTCGTCAAAAAATGCTCACAAAGATAGTGTTTCATACACCAAGTATTTTATTACCTGTACATTTTACCAGGTATCTCGAACCCAGTGCGAGTTCGGGTCGAAGGGTTCAGCCAAGCTCGAGAATAAATTATAGCGATTAAATAGTCCAAGCACTTATGGACGGCCAAGTTTGGAAATGGTATAACCAACGCTCACTTCCACTGGTAAAACTATGTTGGAGAGTACGTCAAGAATGCGACGAACGGTACAGTTCCCTAACCTAAAGATAAAGTCATGTAAACGTATATTGTGCTATGTACTGTACATATTTATTAGATAATATTGAACTCAAGTTTTGTCCTTTATATATATTTTACATACCAGTATCGTATGATGTGGTTGGAAAGACGAGGGCGTTTGTGCAGAATTTTATGAAAAATCGTGTTTGTGTTATACTTAAGGGCTTAGGGCTAACACGCATACACAGGATACGAAGTCGCATGGTATCATGTTGCGACGTCATCGTGTCGTGGAAATCTACGACGAGCATCGTAGAAAAACGTGAAAACTGACGCTGCCTTCCTGCGCCAATGATAGAAGAAAATGGACGGGCCCTTTATTGTCTGTGATGTGTTTCGTGCATTGTGGCACGATACTACATCGTGTCGGGTCGTAGTTGCAAGACGATATCGCATCGATATCCGACTACCCAACGTGCCACGATGCGATGTCGTATCGTGTGTCGTGCTTTGACCCTTAAGGAATCTATGGTCCACTTATTCAAATTATTTTCCAAACAAAATCTTCATGCCATGAACATTTTAGTAGAAAATCATTTTTGAATTACGTTAAGTGCATGGTACACATGAATGTACACCAAAGGAAATACTTTGTGACGAAAAATTTAAAATTTTGTACTTGCTTCAGTGACATTTTTAAAGCAAAGGAATAACGTTCCACTCTTAGCTCTCACGTTAATGTAGGTGGAGCATATTGCTGCCGGGGGAATAGTAAAATGCATGCAAAGGTGATAACTTAGATGCTCCTACAACATGTTTACATGTTTAGGAGTTCAGATTTGATTAAAAAGATTGTAGATATTTCTCTAGAGATTGTTGTCGTTTCGTCGTTCAATGTCTTTTTTAACATTGCTAACAAGAAATCGGATCGATTTCATGCCACTTGGAATTTTGTTGAGGAATTTATTGTGATTAAAAAGATGAATCTTGCAAGTGAATTATTTTAAGAATCGAACATATTTGGAGTTTTAAATGCGACTTGAGGTCTACCCTTAGTTGTCGGTGATTTTTATCCAGTGTGCACGAGTCACCGATGGATTGTCAATGAATGACCAATTGCTATTTGTGTTAATTGCCTTAAACTGTCCCTGTTGCCAAGTGTGGTGCTACGACTACCATCCGTAGAAAGCCAAGCTGACAGCAACAACTGTGGTGAATATACTTGTATCAGGCTTTTATGGCGCGTTGTTAAATTCGGAACGAATGTCGCCAGCTTGTTTTTTTTCAAAACAATTTCACAAATGCTTACCAATAGCTTCCTCCTGTTAATGTCATTCAAACGCCAAAAGATCCTTCTGGTACTGTAAACCCATCCCCACCTCATCGATTAGGTAGGATACCAGTACATTGTCAATTCGTTGTTAACAAGCAACATAATAACCCTCCAATTAGTGAACTATTCTAATTAGCGGTGTATAACAAGCTATTGAATTGGATCAAAGTTATTTTTGCCTTCATTGAGGTATCTACCTTAAAATTGTAAATATCCTATTAACTTAATTGAACTTGAAGAGTTAGGCAGAAGAGTAAAATTCAAAACTCATTTATTCAAATTAACGGGCTGTCTTTTGTAACTGTTTGGACGTCAAAAGTTTTAAAAGACGCCCGAAATGCCCACTTCACATTGCCTGGTATTCCAGCTGGGAATTAGAAGTACCTAACAGCAAACTTCCTGGCTATACACCGTGACTCTTTAGTCGTCTTACAAAGGTCGTCTACTCAATGTACCCGACATAAAATAGGTCCAGGCGCGATTTTTTTTTATCTTCCATAATAGGTACAAAGAAAAATAATAATTAAAAATTAGAATTAAATTATGAAACGTCCTGTTAATGATGTTTACGTGTCAAACGGGAGCACATTACCTATCCAGCACTCGATTCCAGTAGATCATCGCTCGCAACAGGGTGTTTCAACTATGTCATGCTTCATAATGCTGAATAATATTTTTATTTTTAAATTATTAAAATCTCATAAATACCTATTTTTTTTTTATAAATGTTTAGTATTCTTTGGATACATGAAGTGTACTGCCGTTGTAAGACGACTAAAAAGTCACGGTGGATATTTGGGTTTTGAACTCAAAACCTTGCATTTTGTAGCAGCGAGTTTGCCCACCAGTCCCAGTCTCCCTCTGCAAAATTGTATCTCTGGTTACATTAGTCACCGTTATCGTGTCACCATTTTGTTTTGCAGGAATTGTAAAATCGTATTTGGATACGCTCACATGGTGCTTTTAACTACAAACATAGATCAAGCACATGAAAAATCATTCTGGTTCGGGGGTCAGAAAACTCTTTGCGCGAATTGTGTTTTACTAGGATTTCTTGGAGAGAATTTTACTGAACAAGATCAGCACATCTAAACCGTGTTCAACAGCAGTCGGTGTCAATATTCCTAAGCAAGGACGACACAGACAGTTTAAATATTGTGCTGGGGAGTTTGATTCGGGAACATATCATCATCACGCCTGTTATCCCCGAAGGCCAAGCAGAGGTGTACTTATTAAGCACACCCACATTAGGACAGTTATCTTTAAGTCCCTCGTAATAAGGGCGAGCCTATTGCCATCAACCGGGCACAAATCTACTCGGGCTGCTACTGAGAAATTCCTGATGGAAAAACCCAATAATACTTTGCCCAACCCGGAAATCGAACCCAGGACCCCATGCTGGGCAGTCGCGCTTGCGACCACTAGACCAACGACCATTTCATTCGTGAAATACGACTCTAATCAAAAGTAGACCGACAGATCAATGATTAAGCAGCAAATTTTCACTCTCCGCTCAAGACATTAATTTAGTACAAACAATACATTGTAACAACAACAGGTACAATTATTATCGTACATTCCATTTCCTCTTTATTTTTAATTCCGTGTCTGTTCCGCGACGGATATTAACAACGAGGAACAATGGATGCCAAGATGAATAAGTCGATAGTGTACGTTTATTTTCCTGTTTCATTATTATTATAAATATTGGAGAGAAAACCATTGTTTGTTGAACTGGAAACTGTACAGGGCTTGTCGGTATGATTGATCAAGTCAGTTGATTAAAGATTTTATCAGTTTTTCTAGGTACTTTTTTGAAATACGTCTAATGATGTGAAAGATCTTATGCAATTTATGGTGGAAGAACAACGACGATAACACGAAAAAACAGCTGTTTCCTACAACACTGTTTTTTTAATTATCGATTAACAATTTCTATGTGGCGTTCAAAATAATGTACAGAATACGTGGTAACCGTTTTACCGTCGGTGTGCCTTCCACCCTGAAGATTTTATACAACTTTTAGTATGGGATTGATGTTTAAATACCTGTCTATTTAGAATTAGCTGTTTCATACTTTTTAATTCAGTAGTTGTTTAATTTTTGTATGAAATTGCAGATTAGTTATCATAAACATTACTCACGAAATGTGGATGTACTAGCTACGCGTACACCCTTGTCTAACCCTCTGGAACAACTAGGCGTGATGTTATGTTTACGTCTATATTAGCAAAAGTTCAAGTTATACATATTCAAGAGTAGACACTTTTACATTTTCTAATATACATACAAGCGTAAACGGACCCTTCATGAAGCCGTCAACAAAGAGCATTCTGAACAACGCAAAAATTATTGCTGGGAAGCAACTTTTTTTTTGGGGTGAAAAATCACGTTTCACGGAAGCACTCAATGTAATGCACTCAAAACATTGTGCTGATGGATGCATTGAATAGTACGGGGGTCATGGAGGTTTTTAAAGTAAAGTTATAATATTAAAAACTTCGTCATCTGCCTAGCCTTTTCCCAACTATGTTGGGATTGGGTTCTAGTGTAACCGGATGCAGCTGAATACCAGTATTTTACATGGAGCGACTGCCTTGGTAAGACTGGTTGTCAGACTTTTTGGGCCACTGACTACCTAACGACTGTCAAAGATCTACAAATGACAATTAAAAAATTAAAAAAAACTTGAATTTAAAAAAACAAAAACTTGTTTAAAATTTTGAAGGTTTGGTCTAGAACAAAAAAATTATCGTAATGACGGAGACAAAAAGTATCTTTCGTTAAGGGTACTTTTACATCCATTATGACACATTTTTTGTAACACCCTTTTAAAAAGTTTGTGAATTTCGAAGCTGTTAAAGATTATATACCAATTAATTTTGACACTTGGAATATTTTCATTACACCCAATGTGTATGACATGTCAAACCATTAAGTCTCATAGATAAACACTTGAATATCAAGTGTCAAAGACCATTCGGGGTGAACAAACTCGTTATAACATGAGAGGTTCCAACTACAGTTTAAAGATAACTAATAGTTTTTTTAAAATTACTTATCGAATGATCGAGTGAGGTTATCAAGTGAAAATGAGTCGAAAATGAATATGTTTAAGTTACTAATAACACAACGCCTGTAATCACAGAAGGGTAAGGCAGACATGTAGTACAATATAGAGCATTTCGTTTTGCCAGTTATGTTTGTCTCTTATAATTAGGAATTGAACTTGTTGCCATCAATCATGCACAAACCCGCAATCAGGCCTCTCCACCGAGCCCATCTTACGCTTGCCGATTCGCGGGGTCCACTCAAGAACACGTCAACCCCAACGGTCGTCAAACGGTTATCGGCTCTACGGCTAATATACTTCAGTTTACTTATTCTGACAGAGCTGGTTCTCTGTCGCATCACCTCGTTCTGAATGCGAAGCCCATTCGCCAGTTCTTACATTACTTTTATTTTCCTTTCCCAAAGACAGTAACCGTCAGAACCTTTATGGTTATTTAAAAACCGTCTTTTGAAACTACACGTCAACACAAAAAATCAAACTCACTTACAGCAGATCACTCAATCCATAATCAATAGCCGTGCAACAGCCCCAAAATAACATCATAATCTATCCCCAAATCGTATTTAACGGTTAACAGTCGATAGTTCCTATTTCACGGCGAATAGACGGACGCAATCATTCGCCGACACCTTATCGTCAGCTAGTTAAGCGTTTCGCTGATTGTCGGATTGAGTTATAAATCTCTGACGGCACGCGATCTATCCCTTGAACGTGGTTTAGTGATACTGGAAGTACCACGTGTTGGAGTTGATGTAGTGTGTGGTTTGAATGGGGTCTAAAAGTTTTTTTGTCTGTAAGGCGGAATTGATATTAGCATTTAGAATGTAACAATTTTAATTACGACTATCATGGTTGTAGACCGCTAGCGCAAGGTTTTTGGAAGGAAAATCAACACAAAAATTTATTTAAAAATATGTCAAGCGCGAGTAAGCTGCCATTCATGACTGAATGACTGCCTGAATCGAATCGCGAGGTGTACTAAGATACTTACTACTACTGTACCTTACATTGTTTTTCTTTACCTACATCATCTGCCTAGCCTTTAGTTTTGCCAACTATGTTAGGGTCGGCTTCCAGTCTTACCGGATGCGGCTGAGTACCAGTATTTTACATGGAGCGACTGCCTATCTGACCTCCACAACCCAGTTAGTACTGGGTAATACGATACCCCTTGGTAACACTGGTTACTTAACAATATATCTTAAATAAGTACCTTTTTTGTTATTCGGTTATAATTGTTGTTCTTCAAACCTGAAGATTATACAAAAAAAACAGGCGTCTTCTTATCATGTCTATATTTTCAGATTGATTTTGCGAATGAAATAAAAATTGAAAGCTTCCGATCATCGCGTGTCGGTTGTTAAGGAAATGGATTACCTCGTAATAAGTAATTCGTGTAAAATATATTGATAGGGAATTCACTAGAGATTTCTTCCTATAATATATTGGCATATTTTTCCGCTACTTCGGCTTAATTTAATATGGCGTGAGTTGTGTACATTTCATATAAATTTACCATGATATTCATAAGGGCTCTTGAAGATAGTCATTATAGCAGGCACTTGATTTGCAGAAGCGCTAATTGCATGGTATTCATCAGGTTATCTGTAAAGTGTAATAATTACGAACAACTTTTACTGTCCGACCAACTTGAAAATTGTATAAAATATACAGTCGTTGCATACTTTTGCGTCAGCACAAATGAACAAAATGTAAAGGGAATTAATTATTTTTACCCGAATGCAGCGAAGCCCAAAAGAAGGGTTATGTTTCGCGATTTTTTTTTTAATTGTTTTTGTAATTTTATTGCGTTTGGTTTAATTTCTCTTAATTAAATACAGACATTTCTACAATCGTGAAACTACATACTATTATAACACATTCGTCTAGAAAGCGACCTTAATTAATAAAATTCTGATTACTGACACCCAATAGGTGTCACCCTAACTTTATCACAAAACCAGTCAACAAATCGGACCTAAATATCTGTCCATGTAGATCCAATGTTAACGTCTATATAACAAATATTCTCGTTTCCGATATATTCATGACTACATCTCCTAGAGAACATGTCTACATGATCGTGATAGCACAGTATTGGTTTCATTTGACCCTTAGCGACGACCTGTCACTGTCGAATAAATGAAGGTAGACAGTATAAACCAAGTATTTTATCTCTAAAGGATGTATCAAGAACCACACCGGTTAATGAAAATTATCAAGTGTCAGTATATAAGTATGTAGGATCAACATCGTTGTTGAAAACAATAATAAGCTGTCCCATATAATAATTACCTACTCGAACTAAATGTATAGGACAGCTGATTATTTTTTATACACGTATAATCAAACTTTTTCTAAAACACAGCTATAATTAACTATACATTTAATCAGTTTTAAGTTACCAATTGTACTACGACAATCATCCATGCTCTCCCTGATACGACATGAAGGCTCTGTCAATGGCAAAATGTTACAGTAGTACAAGTGTCAAGTTTAAATGTGCACTTCAAGGTGGCGCTGCTTGTCCAGTAAAAATTCATCGATATGTCAAACTTGGTACATTTACTTTAGTTCCGTGTTTTTCCGCCTGCACAGGTAAGTTGGGGGGGGGGGGGGGTGATAAAAAGAAGTGATTCAACCACACCTAGTAAGAGTAAAAAAACAACCTGGGAATGTAAAATTATATTTTAAAAGAGCAGTAATACTAATGGGATAGGTAGTTACTGCTTGAGCATAATGGAAAGAAAATCTGTTTAAGAGCGTATTGTTTGTATGGAAATGCAAATGGGAGCTATAATCTTCTCCAAGCTTACAATAATTTGCATTAATCGCTTAGGATTAAGGTTGAGCAAAGAGAACTAAAAACAGATGAAAGGAAGCCAATAGTGGCTAAAATATTTAACTTTTCTTTTTAATTAAGACTAACAATGTAGTAAGTTAGCCAATTTTAAATCTGAACAACTAAAACATGTTATTAAATGAGCATTTGAAAATACTAAATGTACATCATAAGCTGAACATTTTAATTACTTTACAAATGCCAAATATTATTGAAATCATTACGCAGAAACACAAATTCTAATTCAAAATAATTCATACACTGCTATACATACTAGATGTTATATGTTGGCAGATCATCATTATCTGCCTAGTTTTTTCCCAACTATGTCGGGGTCGGCTTCTAGTCTAACCGGATGCAGCTGAATACCAGTATTTTACATGGAGCCAATGCCTATCTGAACTTCACAACCCAGTTAGTACTGGGTATTACGATACCGCTTGACTGGTTGTCAGACTTTTTGGGCCACTGGCTACATAACGAATGTCAAAGATCTACGAATGACACCCCATCATTCCTACCTTTATCCCAATTTATTATTACTGGTCAGGGTGACCATACCTAACATATAGATTTAAATTTTTATCAATGAAGAATTTTATAACACACGTTAGTAAAAATCAGTATCAAAGAAAAAGTTTAATACTATGCCAACGACTAGGTTCATAATAGTAGATATAATCCACAACATTAAGCTTAAGAAGACATTATTTAAACCTCTGATACTCTGCTATGCATCACGGCACGATATTATTATTTACCACATATTAAACGACCGCAACATGTTAATTATTTATTAATTGGTGATGCTGTGTTGATAACATTTATCAATGAAATTCGCTAAAACCATTAAGACATTTATTATTGTTTTTAGTATGCTTTTATTTATTTTGGCAGAAAATTGCCGGCTAAATGGTAGCGGAAATCTCCACGGTGACTATTTATCTAAGGAGGAAAATTACGATCCATGTTTCCGTAAATAAATAATGGAAAAAAACAACAACTTGAATCTTAAGCAAATTAGTATAAAGCCTTTTTCAATAAAGTCTAATTTTATATAAAAGAAAATCATAAAGCGATGAAGAAAACACCGTAATAGGAACCTAGAGATAGTGATCTAAAAACGCCATTATGCGTTTAGTAAACGTACTTGATGTTCAGTGCTTGTTTATTGAGAAAAAAAAAAAATAACGCTACCGCTTTGAATAATATAAATAGGATTTTCCACACGTATAGAATCACACCTTTTTAGCCAGATGATAAATATAATACAAGCTAAAGAACAGATACTGGCAAAATAATCAACAACACTAGACAAAATACTACATTTACAAAGGGTGTATGATAATAACTAGCTTATGCACGTGGCATCGCGAGAAATGTCGGTAACGGTCCTACGGGATCATACTCCGGGATAAAAAGTATCCTATATGTTAATTCAGATAAACTATCTATGTGCCAAATTTGATACAACTCCGTTCCGTAGTTTTTGCGTAAAAGAGTAACAAACATCCATCCATCCATCCTCACAAACTTTCGCATTTATAATATTAAATAAGATACATATATGCTGCTGCTGTATAGAAATCATCAACTTCAACCTTCGATAAAACAGTAAAATCTTAATATTGTAAAATAAATACAAGCTAGACGCTTCCAGTAGTTTATAGTCTTCGCTTTCCTCGAGTCAGTGCTTGTGCTAATAATCGAGCTTGTTGACTGATAGCTTTATGAAGAGTCTACGTGGTATATGTAAATGAGGAACCTATTAGTAATACCATTGTGAAGAAACTGCGTAGTGGTTGCTGTACAGTTATAGATCGAGATACAATAATGAGAGGAAAAAGAAGTCATACGAAACAAAGAAATGGAATAGAGTGTAATTTGGTATTATTTTTAATTCATATAGTCATAATAGGGCGAGATAAACACTCATTTAGATTTAGCATAGAACAGAGTAGACGGGATATCCGAGCTAAGTATCAGTTATAGCTGACAGATCCTATCTACTACTATTCTACTGTTACTAAAATTATAAATGTGAAAGTTTGTATGTTTGAATGTTTGTTACTCAATCAAAACATCTAAACGGATTTGGATGAAATTTGGCACACAGATAATTTATAACCTTTTTTATTTTTTTCCGGATGGGAAATCATCAAATGACCCCCCCACTCTGGGTGGAGCGGAAGGGAGTGTGACTAAAACCCGTCCATGTTCCTTCTTTGCCCTTTGTGTTCCAGGGCCACGGTATCTCTTTCGAACAGTCCCGCAGGCCTGGCAGGCATCGGCCCTTGCGGACCCCTACTTATTTGCTGACATCTCTTTGAGGCGCACGTGGAACACGAACGCGCCGTCGACACGGCCTGTCGTCATAAGACGGCCGGACGGCGAGCTGGCCCATAACTCGCCGTGATAATTTATAACCTGGGCTAACACATAAGATGCTTTTATCCCCTTAAGTGGCATGCACAGACGAAGTCGTGGCCAAAAACTATTGTGTAAATAAATTGTACTTTCTTACCAAAAACATGTTTAATTCTAGTGGCTAGAATCCCAGGATTACACTACCTTGGTGTAGATTTTTAATATCAAACTTCAGTAAAATTAAATCTAAATTGCTTTTTGTAACAGCTACGGGTTTTATGATCTCGGGTTTTTATCAGGACCACCCCATCCCTTGCTCACCCAGGGGTGTCATAAAACTTCAGATTATAACATTATTTTTATTAAATAACTACAAAAAGGCGAGGCGTCCAATGGCATTGTGAAAACATTATCGTGTCCGTTTATGTGACCGCGTTGATCTCCTAAACTGAGAAACTCATTTTGATGTGGTCTTAACCATCATTGATAGAATTAGAAATAAAACCTCATGTTTTGTTAAGTTATAAAACCGTAGTCTTAGCCTGTAATCTGAGAGAAAAACAAATCTTGGGTATTCATAAAATTAACTCTTAAACAGTAAAATCTAGTTCTGCCTGCTTTAATCTGCGAAAGCATGGCTGAAAACAAATTACACGTAACAAAAACAAGACCACCGTAATGATGTCCACATGGGGGATACCGTCACGACTGTGCAGCATAAGCACATAGTTTTTAACAAATTCTGCTCGCCGGCGAACTTTTGCGGTCAGTTAATAATTTATATCGCACTCTGATTAAAATCCTCGCAGGGACCTGCTACTGTTTCTTTTTTTCCGAAGCTTAAAGGAAATGGCTGGAAAAGGGGAATTTCAGCGTGGGTAATTGTTAGTTACCTCCCAATGCTAAAACATGGACATAGACTTTAGTTTCATTAATGCAACGGGCATCAGTAAGACTAAGTGACACCTAATATGATGGTCGCTGTTGAAAATTCAACTCTAAGCATTGAGCCGATTGTTGAAAATGTGTCACTAGAGGCGTCTCGTGTAACTGAAAACTTGCTTATGTCTATTTCAGAATGTGCCATTTATGATGTCACAGGAAATTCAAAATGGCGGATGCATTTGAAGTGTATCTCAGTTTTCAGTATTCACGTTATCATGTAAATAACACCGTCCATGTTCACATATTCAGTTACGATATCATTTCATTCAGCTACAAAATAAAGCCCATAGATTTAATTGGCGTGAAACATTTTAATGTTTGTATCTTTTCACTTTTTTAAATCATGAAACAATGGAGTTACATTTTATTTTTCAATAGGCTTATTGAAGTGTTCGATGCCGTTGCAGTATTTCACTGGCGTAATACATGCACTGTGTTACAGTAACGCGTTGCTGTGGCTCTATTCTGGCAATGACTGCAATATGCGTCCGACTGTATGAACGGGGCACTGGGGAGCTTTCCATCTAGATTGGGAGCCCGATGGCTATGCGAATATCAATTGCTTTAAAAATGTATTTGTTGGAAGTTCGCCTCGGATTCCCGGTAAACTCAGACTTTTTCATCGCTATTGACTTGAAACTCTAAACTTTTGAGCTGTTGTGTGTTGAAGAGAAATATAGTTTTCGCTACTTTTTGAATAAAAGGGTTTTGGCAAGTTTGCTTTTTGAATCTGCTGATGGACATTGCGAAGTCGCGGCACTGGTAAAATACCGCAACAACATTTTGAATAAGTATTTCAGTATAAAAATATGTCTCGCCCTTTGCCAAGAGCTTTGTTCGCTGACTAGACAAGTTATTTCGTAAATTAAAAAGCAAAGTTTTTAGTAAAATGGTTGGTCTGAAATTATATATCAAATAGAATAACTTAGTCGGTACCCGGTCTTCATCTAGTAACCAAACAAGAGTATATAGTTTCATAATAACTAGCTTTGAGAATCAGGTCTTCTGTAAAATAAAACCAAGAAAAATAACCTGAATCGCCAACTCTGTTATTTGGAGCCATTTTGAATAAACCACATATTTTACCTTTTGGCTACGTCAATTCAAAGACATAGCTTTTAAATACCTGCAGAGTTTGTTGACCTAGTTCGCTTTTCAACTACGCGAACAAACACATCGGTATTCTATATCTAGCGAATTCTTAGAAAGTTAGCTTGTTTATTCTCTCCTGCAAGTTTTGAGCTAATAATCTGCATCGTCTAAAGTTTTAAGTACTTTTAAACATCGAACGGTTCTCAGTATCGTAATAAGAGCAGTGAGCACATTATGAACCGTAGACTATTGCGGTTTCTAATTGCTAAATTCAAAGTATTTTAATGAAAAACAAAATTAAATATCAAATCTCATTCAAACCAATTTTCGTTGAATGTTATTCTTATGTTCTACAAACCCGGATACGTAGCTGTCGATAAACGCCCCACTCAGTTACATATAACTAACTACACTAAAACAACACTAACACAACTATACTAACAAGGTTGTATTTTGTTACGTGATGGAGAGCCACCCCTATTTTTTTAATTCGTAATTTCACAGTATTTTTGTGTAGCGGTTGATAGAAGACACACACGTGGCCTCCAAATTTCAATAATTTGGTACCAACAGTTCCGGAGTAAAATGGCTGTGACATACAGACGAACAAACAGATAGAACCATTTCTATAACGGTTCCGTTTTTTGCCATTTCGCAACGGTACCCTAAAATTAAATGGGCCTGAAAGAAGCCACCGAAAAACTTCAGTCAATTCTGCCAGAAGTAGAAATACGAAAGTTTATCAAAGCGACTGCACTTTATCGAGGCCTTCTAGTAATTCAAACTGAGGTATATAGGAAACTTTATAATCAACAAGGAGAACTAACATTGGACATGAAAATAACGAGCACAAATTGTTTACTTTACTGTTTCAACATTATTTTGATGGTATACTAATAAATAGCTAAACCAGTTCTGTAGAACTGGTGATGCTTTTCGGAGATCTCAGAAGATAGTGATGTTCTTCAGAAAAACTTGTACTACAAACCGCATACGTGTATGAACAGTTGCAGGTAGATCATTGAAGAAACAAAAGGCTGCAAAAATCGTAGCAGGTGTTTTCTATGGTTTTTCTACCTACTCACTTGGGTAAAAAGGCGTGACTTCATGTATGTATGTTTATAAAGGGTGTATTTAAATACGTTTAATGTAAGATTTTTACTTTACACACCTCCACGACTCCCGTACTATTCAATCCATCCATCAGCACAATGCTTTGAGTGCTTTCCATCGAGTCCTACCGTAAAACGTGATTTGTCACCCCAAAAATAAAGTCGATTTCCAGCAATAATTTTTGCGTAAAGTTACTTAGTTTTATGTACAGACAGAATGGTTGACGCTATGTGAAGGGTCTGTTTACACCCTGCATATAAAATGTCCTACTGGAATTTGTTATAACAGTCTTCTAGTCAGTCAGTGTTGCGCAGACTCCACGACAGTTATGTAAGCATACGAGATCCCTAATCTACATTCCACAGCAGACCGAAGGCATTATGAATGTGAGCCACACTCTCGTCACTTGACATTCAGGACGCAATGTACTATGTTTATACTCCAAATATACTTTTTATTCGCATTTATGGTCTCGACGTGTAAGGCAACATAAGACTCCCACACCGAGAGCCAGATTATGTAACTTTAAAGTTCACTATCAGAGAATCTTAGGGCACTTGTACCATACTATTGTCTGTAGAAAATTGTGTAAACGCCGTGTGAATTTGCAGGGGAAGGAATTTTTTTTTTTTTCTAGAAACTGACTACTTACGACTACAAGGGTTTTGATGGTAACGATAAATGGGATGATATATAATTGTATGCTTGTTATTAACAGTTTTGTTTTCTCTTGATACCAATTCGTTTAAAATGATTTTATTGCCTCTAGTTACCACATCACGTGACTTATTCATACTTTAAGGTAAGAGAACTTTTCAAAAATTGCCATGTAACTGAAAACATAACCAAATATGTTGCTGCTACATCACATAATCTCTTACGTTTTGCAACTTTCACAGAAATTATGAAATGAGTGATCTATTTCTCACACCTAGCTGTTAAACCAAGGTTCCAATCTTACCAAAGGAATTTCCTCTAAACCACAGAATTCTGCAGCAAATTTTCACTATCGCCTTACACATGCGATCCTGGTCAATCACCTGCCATTGACGTGTTCGCTCCCGCATTACTCGATAACACCGAGTGCATACTTTACCTGTATTGTGGCACAAGCTTTACATAATACCCTGACCATGAGCTCCTATAGAAAATAAGCCGTCACTCAGTAACGGATGTCCTTAAGAGGTGCGATCGCCTTTTTACGAAGACCCAACCCTAATAATTTTACATATTCCTTTTTAGAGATCGACTAAAGTTCTTATAAAAGTAAGAGCATATTCAATAGCGTGATTTGGCAGCGTGCCACAGGAACAGGTACGGCTAATACGTATCTGGAAGCGTTTTACCTCTTGTTTTCATTAATTTTACATATACTTGCCAAGTTCCTAACGTTATTTTCCGTCTGTTACTGCGAATAAGAAAATGTTCGACGTGTTTGGGAAAGAATTTTGCAGTTGATCATGTCTGCTATGTATTTTTCTAGTTGAGTAATTGATGGAATTGGCAGACAGCCCATCTGGTTTACAGTTGTTACTTCTATCTTTTTAGATGCTGTACCTCGTGGACCACATCCGACAAAATTAGTTCTAGCATTGCTTTTCATTTGTCTGTCATCGAAAGGTCAAAGATTGTTGAAAACTCTTACTTTTCACTTCCACCCGACAGTATAGCTTAGGTACTGCTTGGCAGCAAACATAAATAATTATTGTGGTAAATCTTACCCCCTGTTTTATGAAGAATCTTACGATCCTACTTATAAATGCGAAAGTTGGTGAGGATGGATGGATGTTTGTCACTCTTTTACGCAAAAACTACTGACCGGATTTGGATGAAATTTAGCACACAGATAGTTTATAACCAAGGTTAACACATAGGATACTTTTTATCTCGGTAGTATGATCCCGTGGGACAATTATTGAACTCCACGCGAGGAAAGCCGCGGACATAAGCTAGCATTTTTGTATTTAACCTTTTACTACAAACACGTACTGCTATTTACATTAAACCACAAAAGAGCTCAATATCTATTATGTTTGAATAAAAGCTTGAACATTAATTTAAAAACTAACTCGTTCCTATTCTGTTCGCATTACAATAGCTTTTTATAAATACCCTGCTTTTATATCTGTTAAAGGTATTATTATTTGTAATTCAATAAACGGAGTGGTCTAAAGACTTCTGTGTTAAACTTTTGAAAGTAGGTAAATGGGTAGAGCGGTGTATAATAGTCAGGCGCTCGCACGAATCTAGCTTTTTTATTTTTCTGACTGACCAAATCCTTGACTGTTATGATTTATGTACGAGTATATACGAGTATAATGCTGTGAGTTTAATTATTGAACTCGCAGTCAAACTTTACACGTATCTTACTTATAAAATAAGTCGAATGAAATGACGCGCGACTGCTGAGCATAATATCATGGAATCGATTTCCAGGTCGGCTAAAGTGTTATTGGGTTTTTTCATTATGAATTTCTCAGTAGCAGCCACCCCCTATTACTTGAGACTTAAACATAACTGGCGGAAAGTGGATGTACTAGTTATTGTACCTCTATGTAACCCTTCGGAGATCACAGGCATGGTATTAAGTTGAAATGAAAAAAAACGTGTTGATTAGATAAAATTATAAAATAAACACGTATTAAGTTATATAGCTAAGAAATCTCGATGTTTCGATATGTTACCATAGTAAGTGAGCGAAACACGGACGGGTCGGGTCACCACTTTAAAATAAAAACCTTTTTCCAATTCATCAAAGTAGAAACACGTTAATAGCTCGGCAATTGTTTGACAATAGTTCGGGCACTCGGGCATTAAGACCGTTATGACTTGACAACGGCAAGTTTAAGGCCTGTAGCGTTCGGACTCAATTGAATTCCGATATTGGCAGTGGTACAGTATGGTAAAGGGGCTTATACGTTTTATTGATTTTCATTGGGGCCAGTTGAAAGCGAGAGAACGCCATTTTGTTTCAATTTATTTCATGCTATAACTTACGGTCAGTTACTTTATAACCTAATCATAGCAAAGCATTATACGATTCGTGGTGGTCAGCATCTTGGTATGTACTACAGAAAATATGGAGCCCGTAAAATTTTGGTCTGGGGTTCATCACTAGCCTTTTCCCAACTATGTTGGGGTCGGCTTATAGTCTTATTAGATTCAGCTGAATACCTGTATTTTACTTGGAGCAACTGCCTATCTGATCTCCACAACCCAGTTAGTACTGGGTAATACGATACCCCTTAAGACTGGTTGTCAGACTTTTGGGCCACTGACTACCTGTAAAGACTGTCAAAGACCTACAATTGACAGGCAGGACCAACAGCTTAATGTGTTTTTCGAGGCACGGAGGAAACTCGGTATGACCAACCTAGGCAAGCGCGACTTAACCTGGAGATCGACCCAAGCAGATGTTATTGTTTCGGCCACGAGCTCCTCTTTTGGTCTTAGGTTGAGACTTAAAATTGCAGAAAAAGCAACCTTAAAAAAAAAATTGTAATTGAAAGTTATTTTTTTCAGAAAAATAACGAAATGAATATGTATTCAACAACATTGTCAACATAGAACCACTTAACAAAACAGGGGTACACAGCAAGCCTACGGAAAATAGGCTAATATAAAAGTCGTTTCCGATACGTTTGTGATAAGGGTGTTCGTGTAAGCGGGTCTTCAATGGCGCGATGGGCGCTTTCACTTATCCATGGCGACGATAGCGCCCCTGGCGTCAAACCCGAGAAACGTTATGTAGGAGTCAAAGGTGCCTCTTAAGTCATAAGTGTCGTCGATGTTTTGATTAAGGGCCGATTTGATAAGGGGTTTAGATTAAAGGTGAGAGGAAGGAGTTTGTGTGTCTGATGGGTAATAATTAAATCATCATGAGAAATATTGTTAACTAGCTCTTTGCCAGGGAATTCGTCCGCGTGGATTTTGTACATAGGGGTGTTCGTGTAAGCGGGTCTTCAATGGCGCGATGGGTGCTTTCACTTATCCATGGCGTCGATAGCGCCCTAAAACACACCCTACCTTACACCCTCTTAAAAGATTTTTTTGGAAGAAAATAGTTGGGATTTTTGTTATTTACGCAGTTTGTACTGTTTTTAAACCAAAGCAATTACTATTTATCATACAAACTGTCAGATGCCTACGGCACACAAGAAACCTACTGCCTAATCCCTCGATCGTCTACCAATAGTATCATATTATTACTGTATTCGAAGTTTAATATTAAGTCAACCCACAATTCCTAGATACATTACCTGCACTACCAAAAGTTTAATGAAAATGTCTAATACCAACTTTGAAATTTGTAATGCCGTATAATATTCATATTGTAGTCTATTTTACTTGAAAACAAAGCGTAGCCCTATTACTGGCGCCCTGGATTGAAATACACGGTGCGCTCAAAGGAGAATATTCAAGTTTGTAACAAGCAAGACAATTTGTAGAACAATCTCAGACAATTTCGCGATCGGACGTCATCAAAAAGTGGACGAACAAGAGAAAACACCATGTACAGTCAACAACAGTGATTTGAGAAACAAATAAGGGTACCGTGATAAGACTCTCAGTTTACATTCAAGTATTTTCATTGTTACGGAACAAAAGGGACATCGTTGTTTGAAACCTGTTTTGTGTAAAATGGCTAACACTCCACAGGAACTAAGAGAGCTTATTTAGGAACAAAGTGACGGGTACACTCGAGTGTCAAAGAATTTGCTAGTAATTGTAATAACCCGTTACGAGAACAACCATTCCGTTGTACTCTTACTTTACTTATTTCATCAGAGTAAATGTTTACACTGAGTTTTACAAATATCTTGTTTCTAATACATTATTTGGCTTGTGAATTCCGACTACATTTGGCATAGTTGCGGCTCCAATAGCCCTTCACAGTTTGTTGGAAAGGCCATGAAATACGATATGAGTGGTTTCTCAGATCCCAATTAGCCATTTATATTCCAGAATAGCCTATAATTAAAATCTAGGTTGAACGCTAGCGCTAATGGAAACGACTGGGTAAGTGGGTACATAGAGTGAACATAAAATTAATACTGTTGTGGAACTGAATTACATAGGCGGAGGGTTGTTATGTCGTATAATCATCATTATCATTCTTATCAGTCCGTACATAGTAACAGCAAGTAGTTCTTCAGTGTTTTTAAAGAAATAGTTTCATAAAAGTTATTTATTTGGAGAAGAAGTTCTCAAAAACCAAGAAGACGCTGTTAAGGAATAAGTAGCATAAATCTTTTTTCTCTTTCAGGTGTGTACATTATTTTTAAATTATGAATCATAATAGCAAATATTTTATTTACCTTCTCTCTTTCTTTACGATCTTCTAATACGATAATTGAAATAGTGCCTACATAAATAGTTGAGTAGCTTTTGTTTTTTTGCCTAGTAAGTTTTAAGATCTACCCAAAATACATAGTACAAACGCGTTTTGCGCTGGTATGTTTATAATACCGAGATTCTGTTATACAAGCTCTCTTGCCTTTTGTATTATGTGCCTCGTAAAACATCTTATAAGGCCTTCTAGCTTACCGAAGAAGCTTTTAATAATAATATAATTTTGTCTTTCTTTTCAAGTACTAGACGTACGGCAAAGGACGTCGAGTACGGATATATTGCGTCCTACAGCAACCTCATAAGCTTTACGATATCATCTTACTTAAATTTTATTACAAATCGTGAGTGATACTAGATGCAATAACGGGAACAAGTACTAAAATAATGTATAGAGGTCCTAGCACGAGCGCGCGATGTAAACTTAACGTAAATACGTAGATTTTTTAAATGAAAATACAATTATCCCAAAGCATTTTTTTTTTTTTTTTAATGCGAGTCGCACGGGAGCGGTCAATGTGGCGACACTTGGGGGAGGCCTATGTCCAGCAGTGGACGTCTTTCGGCTGAAATGATGAAGATGATGATGATTTTAGTTTAATTGTTTGAACAAGCACACTCAGTAACATCCAATATAATACATTCTTAAAATTATGAAAATACTAAACGTGAAACGGGTATTTTTAATTTAAAAATCGCCATATTTACGTTACGTTTACATCGCGCGCTCGTGCTAGGGCTAGATACAATATCGTGAACAAGTACTAAAATAATATACAGGTGATTTCAAGAATAGAACGTAGGTGTGAGTGAAATAAAGTACCTCCTTTCGCGAGTATAAATTATGAGCAGGTATCGTGAGCCTCAGGGATTAAAGTACTGCCGTTGTTCATTTTAAGACATCCTAAAATCTGATTAAGGGCGTATTTTACGATGATATCAGATGACAAACGGTTTAGTCGCAGTTTATTCATAAATCATTCATGAAAGAGTAGGTATCACATGTATTCCATATCAAATTTTAACCATCAAAGTTGAAAAATATCTAGATGGATAGGTACGTGACAATCAAATTTTTTTAATAACAAACGTCAAATGTCAATCTCGAAGCCTTATTGAAATTCAATTCTGTAAAAATGCTCTTGTATGAAATGGGTTTTCATCAGTTGACTGAAATGGCTATACATTTGAAAGTTACATGTTAAAGTTGAATAAATATTAAATATTTTATATTGAATAGTGGCATGTTTCTAAAACCGTGATCAATTCAATCAAATTGAATACTTATAACTATACTATACTTATCTCTGGATTCCCTTCAGAACGCACAACCCGCAAAATAAACGCTTTGACGTGATCTTGCGGACGCCCGTTATACATTACAATACTTGAAAAATTAAGTTTTATTTAATTTTTTGGTATCATCGTGTATGTTGTAATTTCGTGGATGTTATTCTGATTTTGTTAAAAACACGGAGTTTCTATTTTTTGGTTATAATTTGACTAGATAAATGTTGTTAAAAATAAACAAAATTTTCATAAAAATATACTACTTTTCAGTCTAGTAAATAAATTGTACTAGGCCGCCGTTTATCATAGTCAGATTTATGAAAGCACTGACATAAATACACAGGCTGTCTTTGTTCTACTTTTGATTTCAAAGGAAACATTTAAAGGGATTTTGCCTAGACTCAAATAATGTAAGTCATTTACTATCAGCAGCTTTTTGCTAAAGAATATCTCAGCGTTTGTGTAAGGACCAACTGACGTAAGACCCGAATTTTCTTTAATATTCGCCTGATTCAACTCTTAAACGTCTGTCTTGTCCGTTTAAATACGTTAGTGAACCCTTTATTTTATTTCGAAGTTAAGGGAAAGTCTGTCCGAAGCAATATTAAGTTGATGGTAGAAATATGTACCTACATTTGGCCAATATACTCGTAAATAGTTTAGGCAGTCTGTCTAAGCACTATAATACTGAACCATCATTACAGACAATGGCTCTTGTGCATTTATGCAACGTAGTTTGCTTGCAAAGAAAGATTCATCAAAGCTAGTAATAATATAACTACCATAAATTTGGTCAAATGAGTCGAAATACTGACTTCATTGATGTACTGAATGAAATGTTTACACCAAGAGACAAACACGCGTACATACATACATAAAATTATGCTTGTAATCCCCGAAGGATTAAGCAGAGGTGTACCTAATAGTAGATCTATATTGCGCCAGTTATGTTTTAAGCCCTATGTATTAGGGGGCGAGCCTATTGCCATCGACCAAGCACAAATCCAGACTCCATGGCTGCTACTGAAAAATTCCTAATAGAAAAATGTTATTGGGTATAACAATTACCTGACCCGGGAATCGAACCCAGAACCTCATGCTCAGCCGTCGCGATTGCGACCTCTAGACCAAGGAGGCAGTCCAAGAGAAGTGAGGCAGCAAGAGACGTAACCTACCTATATATTGAATAACGGGCTGCTGTTCCCAACTCTACGTCCAAAGCGCGAAGGTATTTTGCGTACGATAAAACCGTGACCTACCCTTAATAGCATATCAACAATGGTTGATACTTATAATTTCATCCATTCCCTTCCTTTCACCTTAAACCTCCGATTTTGTTCCCAGACCCCAAAGGCTTTACACCGGGGCCCCGTAAGCAGAAACATTTATTCCAAATTTGATCCACTTAGGAAAGTACAGACCCATAGTTTATCCCTTGTAAATATGTAAATACATTTACCTTTACTTAAAAAAACCAACGCGGGGCAGTAGTTTACATCTAAGTATCTTAACTTGGTTTTTGCGATTTTATTTGGGTGAGTTTTTTCATAATTTAACCTCAATGTTTATTGAGCTATCTATATGTTTACCTGTGTTTATAGAACAAGAAAAATATACGTAAACTTTTAGAATGGTACACATGGCAAACCTTAAGTCCTTTCTTCTCTTAGAATTTATAATCGTTATAATGAGAAATGATAAATGGTCCTGGGTTCGATTCTCGGGTCGGGCAAAGTGTCATTGGGTTTTTCCATCAGGAATTACTCAGTAACAGCCATGAAATCTGAATTTGCGCCCAGTTGATGGCAATAGGCTCGCCCCTATTTCAAGGGACTTAAACATAACTGGCGAAATATGGGTGTACTATTAGGTACACCTTTGTCTAACTCTTCGGGGATTACATGCGTGATGTTATGTTATTTTATGATAAATGATAAACCGGTTTTTCCTACCGGCCGATGAAGGCAAAACATAAAGAAAATTTAAAAAATATGGACGGTCTTTTTAAAAATAGGTTAATTAAGGAAAATAATATTCCAAAAGTCCCATATCCAATGCATAGACCAATTAAAGGGATTTTCCAAAATAACATCAAAATAAATTATTTAATAAATATTCAAGAGTTTCAGTAATCATGTAAATTAAATAAAAAAAGTGCTCGTTGCAATGGCGGGTCGAGTAGCCGGGAGATGCCGCTCCGTCGCACCATGACTAATTTGCAGGAGTATTTAAACTACTTTACCGAGAATACTTTAAGTATTTGTATAGTAACTGTTAATGTCCCACTTTTAATTTATGCGCTATTAGCTAAACGGGCCATTTTGTGGTGGGGTAGTTTTGTCAACATTTTATAAACAAAATATCGTTCTTTACAGTTTAAATTAAATAGTTTCAGATGTTTTTTCTGCTTTATGTATGCTTGTCGTTATTCCTTAGACCGCTTTCACATTTAGGCGACTTTAGCAGCGCGACAGTCGCGCGTCTTTCGTCCAGACGGTAAAAATCTTTTTCTCTTTTAGTTTTTGTCTTCGACTGTGCTTCTGCCGCGCTACTGTCGCGCTGCTAACGCCTTAATGTGAAAGCAGCCATATTCTTTTAATTTTTCTTTTTTACTTTTATCGATCATATTTTCTCATAACATCGAATAGGCACTCAAAATTTTGCAGGCGTTTCACGTTTGCATACTTAACACGACTTTTTTCGTACACAATTATTTTTGTGTAGGTATGCTCAAGATGGAAGATATATTTCAGGTTTACGTTCAAGTTCTTCAATAAAGCACTATGTGCAGAACTGAAGAATGCCATAACAATAAAAAAAAACCTATTATGATAACAGTTACGTACGATTATTGCAAGGGAACGGTTCCACTTGAAGTCACAAACAGACATCGTATATAACGTTTTCAAGATCCGCGGCACTACTTAGCAGTGACAGTCTGCTAAAATATCGCCTTTCACAACATGTCTGAGGATCTTATGGAGTAATAAACTCTTTATACAAGGTCAAACTAAATTAGCTATCCAAATTAGTTAGCTTTTCGTTATGTTTACTTTTTTATTTATTGTTTTGTTTTATTGTTAATTCAACCATTTTTTTTCGTTTTGTCCTGTGTGAGTCTAATAAACTTTTTCTTTTCTTTTCTAGCGAAACCCCACAGCATAATTTTATTCATTTCTATTATTTTTTTTTTATAAAAATGAATAAAATTATGCATTATTTATTTTTATATTTTTGGGACAACGACCGCAGTGTATGTACTAGAAATATTAGTTTGAAAAAAAAAAAACCATTAAATCGTATTATTTTTTTGTTCATCACGTTTAGATATTGCCACGTGTAAGGAGCTTATTCAGCGCGCGCCTTAACCCGCGTGGATTTCGGTAATTGTACCACGGGATCGTACTACCGGGATAAAAAGTAACCTATGTGTTAATCCAGGTTATAAACTATCTTAATTTCATCCAAATCCGGTCAGTAGTTTTTGCGTGAAAGAGTAAAAAACATCCAGACATCCTGACAAACTTTCGCATTAATTTATAATATTAGTAGGAAGGATTATAATATTAGTATTATGTATAACCTACCAGACGAACCAAACTGCATACAATACAGTTTAGATCTTCTAAATCTTCATGTCCATTTTGTAGGTTAGATAGTTGCCTCCGTTTGACGAAATAGTCATTTCTAAAACATAATTCCCAGTGCTCGAATGTTCTAGCTAGACTTAGTAAGCCTTTAGTCCGGAACTCCGCAGTGTTCCAAACGTTACCGCCACAAAGAGGCGTCATCCTCGTCCGATGGCATAATATTCTCTTCAAGGCACAATATCTATCTAGACCAGGGGTGTCCAACATAATTTTATGGAGGGCCAAGTTTAGATTTTTTGTAACTGCAGCGGGCCAAAAATCATCAAATGCAAAGTGATCTCTAAGTTTAAATAAAACCAGCTTCGCTGAACTAGACTGCGATGATCAGGTCTACTTTCGCGGGTAGGTGAGGTGGTGAGGGTTGGAAAACATGTTGCGGGAATAACTAACTTAGGGATTTTTTTTAAACAATGTTTCCGCAATATTTATTTATTTATTTATTTATTTATATGGCACTTCAACGACTTACTCACTAAAACATACATACACATAAATAAAAAAAAATGGCCTGTGTACAGTAGACGCTCAAAAGTGCAGTACCATGCTAAAGATTACATTGCTATGAACTGTGCGAGCGCGATACAGCAGTGTGTGTGCGTGTGCGTGTATGAGTGATGTCTCAACATTCCACACATAACACACACTAATGAACTGTCGTCACACTACGCGAAATAGCATTATATTTCTGTTGCATTTAGAATACACATCATAGTGATGACCTGTTCTTACCATTGCATTGCTAAAATTCGCGTAGTATTAACATGGGTTGGTAGCTGTTTGGGCTGAGCATGGGTTCACGATCAATGAATTCCAAGTTCGAATCCATGTTATTACAATGTGTGGCTGTTTTTTGTTTCTTTTAAACCTTAATAATATTTGTATTTTAAGCAGAAAGTCGTTAGGTATTTATGTTTATTTATAATATAGTCATGCTTATTATTTATTTTTTATAAGAAGTTAAATATTAGATAGTTATTGTATTATTATTTAACCTCATTAATTGATTTTTATTTTATGTTTTCGGTGTTGGAAGGTGGAAATAAAAAAATCATGCTGAATGATAACAAAAATGTTTATTCGTTTTATTTATTTATAAAATTAACAAACTTTTATGAGAATTGTGACGTCACATTCCTACCTAGGCAAAAAAAAGTTCTCTTATCACCGTTCATAAGATTTTTTGTTGTATACCCACTTAGTCAATTCATAATAAGAATAACATAACACGGAAAGGATATTCTAATAACACAAATATAATTGTTGATACCCGCTTATTATAGTTATCAGTATTCAGCAAGAGTTAATTGTATACTAATATATGAGTTAGTCTTTATGAACTTGTTTTTTTAATGTAACGTCACATTGAATGTATTGAGGTTATAGCTTAAGTGTTCATTTTCTTGACGAAAAGAATATTGAAACTAAACCCCAATTTAAGATCATTAAATTTAAAATTTATTTCTTAATTTTTTTTATTTTTATTTACGGTTATGTTAATATTACTAAATATTTAGTTACCCGGTCTACATATTAAATTAAGTATTATTATTTTTTCGCTATAAATTAAGTCTTCCTTTTGGCAAGACTTGAAAGTCTTCTCGTCAGAAAATACAGTCACCTCACAGTTAAAATGTAAATAATCTCGAGCAAAACGTAGTCTTTCCTCCCTGTGTTTTTGTGTCAAAAATGGTTTTTAGCTGGCTTCCGATGATGTAAACCTTCAGCATGGACTGCATGGCGAACAGTCTGTAATGTAGTATCCAATTGCTCTGCAAACATTATAGTTGGAATGAAACCATTTGTTTCATATTCTATAAAACGTCGCTGAGTCGGGTTAATAAGCGGCGGCCTTTCACTTCTTAGACGACTCTTCAGACTACCTCCTTCCTCAAACCTCTTTACCCAACGGCTAACAGAATTTCTAAAAAAAAACAAAATATGATTACACACTTGCAACTAGCAATTTATTTAAAAATAAGAAAATCACACACCACAACTATCATCATATAATTATAATTTTTAAAAATAACTCACACATTTTAAGCCAGTTTCAGTTGAAATTTGAGAAATATTAAGTCCATTTTTACGCAAAGTGACAATATTTGCCCTGTCATCAATACTAATATTAGCTTGCATCTTGAATAAAGACAATCAAACAATACGCTAATCGTAATAATAACACAAACGCTCGTAACAAAGTTCACCCACTAACAACGTCATAATTAACTACTTTGTTCAATCCAGAAGTTTATTTTGTTTCACATTCACTCTCATCTTTTTTGTTAATAATAAGTTCCAACTAATATTTAGAAAAACATATCTCATCGGGTCTAACGTATCATTTATAATTAAAACACAAAAAGTGTAATGTCACTTGGGTTCGAACGCAGACTATACTGTGCGAGACATTTTATCTATAGCGTTAACCGCTAAGCCAGATAGACACATAATTGTTTGTTTGAAATTAAATATCACTAACTTAATACTCCGTCGCGACATGACAGGCTTGTCACTAAGGCAAATGATCATTATATCGCACTCTTTCTGACTAGATAATTATGAAAGAGAGCGATATACGAGATCGTTGGTTTGTGCAAAATGTTTGTTATGGAAAAAGGTCGTAAATGCGACTTGTTTTGATGCGATCGTTTTGTGAAACTGCTACTGCACTTATGGTCTCTACTGCACATAAAAACTGGTGGGAAATAAAAAAAAATATTTTAAACAAAAAAAATATGAATAAAAGAATATAAAAAAAGGCTGATAAAGAAGAGAATGGAAGTTAATGCAACAAGTTATCCGGTGTCTGATATCACACAGACCTCTCGAGTTGGTTATTTAATATTGATTTGATAGTTGTCTTATAAAATTTTAAATAGCTTGCGGGCAGAATGAAAGACCTATGCGGGCCGGTAGGTGCCCCGGGGGCCGTGTGTTGGACAGGCCTGATCTAGACCCAGCTGTATAATGATACTGCGCTACTTTGTCTAGCCAGCCGTTTGACGGACCTGGGATGAACATCCTTTTACCAGCTGCCTTTAGAGAGTTTCTTGGAGATAAATTAATCGATTTCATGGAACTGCTGCCTTTTACTAGAATAATTTAGATATTTTTTTTCTATTTTTAAATGTTTTTATATAGAATTTTTTTAAGAAATATTTAAAAATATTAAAAATTTGACAGCACAGGCTACTAAAATAAAAATGTGGAGACAAATAAATAAGGAAAGAATAATTTATTTAATTAAAAGTATTACAAAAGTGTACATTTAGGGTAATTTCTCATACAAAGGTATAATTAGTGCATATAAGTAAACTATAACTAAAATATATTTTACTGTTGCAAAAAATGCTAATGATGAATTCAAATGTTTGGTACCGACCTGCCCGATCTAGGTTTATTTAAACCTGTGATTCAGCCCATCACTTTACAAAGCACAATTTAAATTATCAGGACACTAGCGCGAAAGACATTTGCGCGAAGGACACTTGCGCGAATCCACATGCGCGAAAAGACATATGCGCGCATGGACTTTTGAGCGATTAGACTTTTGCGCGAATGGACCTTTGGGCGCATAGACAGTTGCCCAATATACAAACATTTTAAACAATCACAAATTGAAATCGTAAAACTATCATTTCGAATGAATAAGTTTTTCGTTGCGAGATTCTTAAAGATTCATGACAAGTTACATATCGCCAGAAAATTGAATGTTCACAAAATATTATCGTCATTCTTTTATCAAAAACTTTCTGCTATCAAGCTCGACACATGTTATTATCTTGAAAATTGTCCATAAATAAAAGTCGTCCTTCGTTTGCATATTAATAAGATGAAAGAAAATTGAGTCTGCATGCTGTGGCTTCTATTTTTTGCTACGGGCGATACCGAGCAAGAGGTTTTCAAACATTTTTCCAATATTCCTTAACAATGGCTACGCTGGTTGGCTGGTATATCGTAATTAAGCCAAACATAATGTTCTATTATATCAGTTAACTTATCTATTAAATATTAAAGTACCTATCTATCGTTAGAACCTATATTCTAAGTGAGTAATTAATTAGTTACAACAATAACACGTCTTCAGCCGTTATCAAGAGTAATTATAACTTATTACGCCAATTGATTTAAGTGTGCATCACTATTAGGAACTTACTTACTTGTTGTTTACATCCGTGACTGATTTCCTCGCATAAACTTTGAGTGTTATACCTAAGGAAGTTATTCGGCTCGGCACGTTTGACACTGAAATATGATGGCAATTTTCAAGCTGCCGAATGTACCTACCCGGTTGGCGGGTGAAACTCAGTCAATCCTACTGTTTGTCGATCAACACGCCTCGTATCCGGCGAAATTGAAAATGTTATTTGATTCTGAGGTTAGAATTTATTGTAGTCAACTTTTGATGCCAATGACGGATGATATTTTTAACTGGGAGTGATTTATTATATAAAACCAAAATAGAAAAGTCTTTTCAGACATTATATAGTTATTGATGTTTTGACTCGTTGCTGATTTAATTTTGTGCATATAACGATAGAAAACAATTAAAAATTAACATATAAATAGAAAACAAATGCAAAATAGAAGGACAATCGTGTAGAATAATATCACATCTGATTACCTAACCAAACGGCGCTGTACAATTAATTATACAGTCCAATTCGCAATACATACGATAGCTGTGTACCAATTGCATAAAATAATACCGAAGTCAAATGGATAGATACTCATAAGCAGGCTGTATAGAACGAGTATTTTACTGTGTTCCAGAATCAATTCTGCAAAATGATAATTTTATTCATAGAGTTCCCGCTAGAATCGTATCGCTTACTTTGTCCGTGATTCGGTTGAGAAATATTTTATGAAACAAACGTTCCCATACGCGTTGCTAATGTGCTAGTTTCCCGGTCGAGTGTTCTCGAAAGGGTAATGAAGGCAATTATCAAGTTTTTGTCCGCGTTGGAGTTATGTAATTAATGACTGGTGGGTGGCTGTCCTGATGAGATCAGGATAAATTCTACATACCTACAAATGTACACTATGCGTTTTAGGAAAGTTTGGTTTAATTAAATTCAAACAAACGTCAATTAGGCCTATTTTAGTAAAAGATTAGTTCTTTTAATGTTTCTGCGGCTATTTTAGGTTAGTCTACTACTGAATAGGTATGCTTAATGAATAAAACCATTTTGAAATAAGTTGTGAATGTATAATAACCTTACTCAAACGATTTCGTTAATGAACTATCAAACTGAAGCCGCGACCTTAATATTTAAACTGTTCAATAGTTACTATTACCGTGTCAAATAGAAAGCTTTTGAATTTCGTTACAGAAATCAACAATAACTTTATTCAATTTACGATCGAGACATTTTCTGAGTTGTAAAAGAAATTAGTTTCACTTGAAAAGAAAAGCATAACATTTATCATTTTCATAGTTAATTGAAGGATTTTTCAGGTCAAGTTTTGGAAGACGTTGATATGTGGCATCCTATTTCAGTGGGCCTTGTAAACAAGAACAGCTATCAGTCAGGCTGACCTCATATGGAATATAAACTAGGTACGTACATATATGGCATAAAACAGGCAACAGAAGTAAAGAATGTTCTCGAGGCACGCCCATGAGTAATGACAGGCATCGCTCTCTCGGTTCCTTATGAACTGCAGTAAATTTGTGTCGAACAAAATTTCACTCGTTCTTCCCAAGCTAATAGAAATTTAGGGAGACGTTCCAATATTGCTTGTAAGAAGTCCAATTTGTCTTGATGCCGTATTATTAAACTTACGAATGATAATATACAGGTCACGTTTGTATTCCTTGACATGTAGGCCGTCTGAGCACCTAATGGAAGCATAATATTGCCGTTTAATTTTGGAGTGCATTAATAAAGCCAGCAAGAAGTTGGGCCTGCTGCCAACATTGCTGTTTTGCAATTTACCACGAAGTATTTATAATGTCATAACATTGGCCTTTTCAGAGCAGATGAAGAATTATATAAATACACCTTTTAATCATCAGGGAATTGAGTTAAGAAGTACCTGCGATCACTAAACCAATGGGACATTTTTATAAAACAATTTGAAACGCCTACTTACATTAAATTAATTGGATTTCAAAATAGCATACGAATTCTTCTGTCATTATAAACCTCCGTGTCAGGCTGTTACCATCGTGACAAGACGACATTTGACATATTAAGAGCATTCTGTGTTTGTTTTATTATGCATGGCAAAATATAAAAATATTACCCTCAATGACAACACCTTTTAAAACTTGACGAAAACTTACATATTTTTTTATCACACTATAAAACAGTAACCCTTTTCTAATTGATCTCGAACCTTTGAACAAATCCCTTTAAAACATTATGGGAAGGTATGATGAAACCACACGGTACAGTTCGCACGCTGACCAATTAACCAATTCCGACAAAAAAGATGGCGGTAACAAGTGTCAAACGTCAAAAGTGCCAGTGGCATTGCTTTGTGCAGTGTTCGCGAGAGTGGCGTTTTTTACTTTTTAACTTGTCAAATAGACTCATATAGCTTGTAGCGGAAAATAATGGGTTGTTTTTTTTTAGGGGACATATGAACGGGTTATTCGTAGCCAAGGTTTTGCCAGTTTGCTTAAAAGCGTAATTCAGTCAAAACTGTATTCAATATTTCAGTATTTTTACTAAATAAGATAGTTCATAGTTTTTGTAAATGTTACTGTTGTTTTTTGTTCATTTTGTTACCACACTACTGAACACTTTTATAAACAATTCTGCTAAAATTACCGCTCAAAGGTGCTAATCACCGCAATCGGAAGACTACTTAGTATTTGTAGCTTATTTGTTGGCAGTTGAATAACTTAGTGGCTGGCAACTATACGAAGTCTTGTCATCCATACGGCAGAGGTACAAAACTTATATTTTCTCTCAAAAACAAAATTGTACATTCATTTTAATAGCAAAAGTTATCAAAACGAATCGTCACGTGCATAAGTACTTAAAGTGTAACTAAAGTAACTAACGATTTGATGTCACTGTGACCTATTACCAAAATTCGGTATTATGCCACAGAATGCATCAAAAGAGCACACCCGTGCGATACACATTCCACGAAATTGTGAATATCAGTCAAAGTGAATCTAATTACTTCATTTAAATTTCCGTGTGTTCAAAATCACCGGTAATTTTCTATGAAATACGTGGAACCAAGCTCACAAATTATTGTTTAATCAGTCCCAAAGGAAATGCGATGCGTCAGCCACTTAATTTGTTGTGCAATTCGATAATTATAGGTAACTGGAGCGTGATTGAGTGCCTAGATACTAATTAAGCTAGGATATCTGACTATAGATACGTCATTATCTGCGTGGAGGGCTCGACCACTGTGAAATGACAAGACACAAGCTCTATAGACTGAAGAGGCATTTGGGGCCTATTCAGTGTGTATTATCGTCTATCGGTTTCCACCCAGCTCACAGGAGTGCCTACAGTTGGTTTGTTCTCCATTGTGTGCGGTGGTTAGATCTCAAATAAGTGTTATTATATTATCGCTCTATTGTCCTCTCCGTGAGATAAGGCTTGTGGAATTGGGACTACTTAAATTATATATTTTATTAAAGTTTCATTCGACTCCAAACATTTTCTTAGAAATTAATTCGGCAAGATTATCCTCAACAAATAAGCTTTTCAAAGGCTTTGTAAAAGCTTTAAAAAAAATATGACGAACACAGAAAGGTAGGTAGATATTCTTAATAATCTCAACAATTTTCATATATACATATATAACTTTTAATCTGATATGGGAACTACATATCTGGTAGCTAGAGACGAAATTTAATAGTTACGTCCAGAGAAAGGGAAACTGGTGGCCGCAGCCTCCCCAGAGGGCGAACATTTTGACCGTAATCAGCCTAATGGATAAACCCTGTGTCCGATACGCACAAGAGGTTCTATTCAACTGACACTTTAACAACCTTATTTTGTTTATACACACTTACTTAGTACTTTAGTGCGGTTGAATGATACTCAACGTCGTTAATAAACCAAGTTATTGGCTAAGAGTGGCTTTATTGATATAGCTACTTGATCGTTCTAGACTTTGTTTTTCGGAATTAACCAATGCTATTGACGTAACTCCATTATGTGATTCTATTTGATTACATGTAATGAATAATAGCTCGACAAATAAAAGTAAGAATTTTAAAACAGTAATTGAACTTTGGTTTTCTCAAAAGAACCTGTCCCACTGTCTTTACAGCTCTCAAAGGTGACCTTTCTACGTATTAAAGAAACATTTTTTAATGAATGCCCAATCCCTTTGGCAAATCAGTAGTAAGTTCAAAACCCTTAATTCTCTGCACAAGTTTCAAGAATGTTTCATTTTGAAATACTCAAAGGTAGATTCAATAAGTACTATGTTTCATATTCTTATTCGTGATGATATCCCCACGTTACCGCTACACGTATAAATCACAGTGCCATCTATTTAAAACGAGAGGTATACTCGTAGTCATATTTGAATAAATTTTCTGTTGCCTTTGTGGATTTACGATTTTGTTCAAAGTTCCACTTTCCTAAGTAGATAGATCTGCTTTATTTAATTTAAAAGTATTTTGTATGAAATATTCTAAAGCAGTTTTATATAAGTTAGGAGGCATTGTTAAGAAAGAATTTAATAAAACAATATTAAAAACAAATAACGTTCATATTGCTCTATTGACTTTGAAATAAAACTTCGATATAAAAATGCGTAATAAACTGGATATTTTCTTTGTACTTTTTGACCTTGCGTTCGTTTAATAATAATTTCAAACGTCAAATTCCAGAGTTGAAATCCCAGGAGTGCCACTAAAATACATTACGAAAAGCGTCGCCACTGATATTTTTTAGAGTAAAATATTACAAAAGTCATATAAAGTTAGGTTGAAGTACGGACCATACCTACCTAAGGTTAGTTTTGGAGGTGTTAGGTAAATTTTGACCTACAAACAGGCAGGTGGGCCGCGGAGTTTGTCAGACAGTTTTATCGCGCGGTATGTTTTTATTTGCTTTACTTTGTCCGCCGCTTCTCACTTGCACATCGTTTTCATGAATGAGGATTTTTGATTTGAATGTACTTCTTTAAAATCCACAGATAAACACGGCGACATTAAAAACGAAACAATTTTTTGAACTGTCGAAAGACCTAATAAGATGATACTACTACAATCCATTCACAGTTATTATGACTGTAGCTGGACTGTAGCTAGCGTATTTTTGACTATGAAGAAGTGTCACGGGTCCATACATATTCTATAGAAATAAATAAAATTGAAGTGTTTTATAATAATATATCAAAATAACAACTTTTTACTGAATACGTATGAAAAAGAGTTTCCCTCGTGCCTTGGAAAGCACGTTAAGCCGATGGTCCCGGGTGTCATTTATAGATCTTTGACAGTAGTTAGGTAGTCAGTGGCCCAACAAGTCTGAGAACCAGTCTTACCAAGGGGTATCGTATTACACAGTACTAACTGGGTTGTGGAGGTCAGATAGGCAGTCGTTCCATATAAAATACTGGTATTCAGGCAGCTGAATACCTTCGGCTTTCAGCATAACCGGATGCACATCCAGTTAGACTGGAAGCCGACCCCAACATAGTTGGGAAAAGGCTAGGCAGATGATGATGATATGAAAATGTATGGCCTTATAACAAAAACAAATTTCTTTTTAAATTTTTGGCTGTCTGTGTGTTTTTAATAATTTCACGCAAACGAAGGTTATCTCTCTTATCTAATACATTTTTAAATATTTTTACAAAAAAAGTAAACAAAACATTTAAAATATAAAAAATAGATAGCCCATCGGCATCACGAACAAGGTCCAGGCTGCCGGTGGTCAGGGCTCTAAAGAGAGGAACCGCCTCACTATGCGTGCCGTGTCCAGGAGTACTGTAATTGATTTATTTACTATTATGGACCAATGATGCATAAATAGCCCGCTGAAAACATAAGTAAAGTATGAACATTACTTTGTTTACTTAACGGACAAAATAATTCAAATATAATATGATATAATAATTATGATTTGATATATTTCGATCATTCTTATTAATGTATTTGTCAGTTTCAATCCTACATAACAGTTCTATCTAAAAATGTCTCCATTGAGTCGCTGTCTTTACTCAAAACGTTTGTATATTGCATGTAAGTAGAAGTTTACGAGGAAAAATTAGTAGTTTTGTTTGATTGAGTTGGTTTTCTAGTTACTCATTTTGCGTGTGCCATTTGTTTGTCAACACGGGATGAAATAAAGGACTTTTGAAAAAGCGGTGTTGTTTACTGAGGGCTTTAGAAATTTGTTAACTCACTTTTTCCTTTCTTCCTCAAACTTTGGCGGTTCTTCTTGTGTTATTGACACAAACTATACAAAACCCTGGTTAAATATTAGCCATTCAATGTTAGTGCAGGGGGGTTACTATGACGTCTTCAAGCAGCAGTAATTCTAGTGTAGGAAAGAGACCAGGTCATCTAGCGCCATCTCTTTTCCACACTGGAATTACTCTCTTCAAGACGTCATGGTAGGCCACCAGTAAGGCTGCGAGTTACTAATACTTGACCTACTGCTGGCTTTAAGTAATACGGAGTTTTCATGAAATAAGAGGCCAGCTTACTCTGGTTTTCTTAGTACAGATGTGCGGCCAATCGTACCTAATAGAACTGACTGCACAGTGTTCGTGGTTGGTATTAATTAGTAGTTACTTGAGAGATTATGTTGAGAATAATCGCGAAGCAGGAGGTCCTGGGTTCCATTCCCGAGTCGGACAAAGTGTTATTGGGTTTTTCCATCAGGAATATCTCATTAGCCGCAGGAGTCTAGATTTGTGCCCGGTTGATGCCAATAGGCGCGGCCCTATTACAAGGTACTTAAACATATTTGGCGAAATGTGGGTGTACTGTTAGGCACATCTTTGTATATACTTTCAGGGATTACAGGCGTGGTGTTATGTTATGTTATGTAATCGCAAAAAATACTAAAATACAGAAGGTCAATATAATAAAAAACTTTTAAATCTTATATTTATTATGATTTTTCTCTACATGGCTCAAAACAAATTATAAAGGATACCACTTCTTGGGAAAGACCACACGATCTCACAGCCAAGTATCATGCATACCTAATGTCCTAGTTAGCTCCTCGAAGTCAAGAGGAACATTTCACGGAATTGAGTTCATCCTAACCGAGTTAGTCCAGCAGGATCTAACATGAATATATGATTCTCTGATCGAGATTTTGGAAGCGATTGCCTGAATATATTTTGTGGTGAAATCCAACTGAACTTTAATTCTGGCTCAAAATGCTGAAGACTGGTAATGTCTAAGTCATATAGCTGTTTTAAATATTGATTGAGTGGTGGCTCAATTTTTATCAATTTTTTTATATTTTTTAGCCAATTTCTCTCCACCCTAAGTCGCATCATCGATTCACATCACACACCACATCAAGCGAGAGGTGGCCAAAGAGTCTGCGTTAATATAGTGTAAGAAAAAAATACTGTCATAATACTACGTATTTTTTTAACCTGTTTTATTCAGCCAGTACTTTTCCGCGACCGGAACAAAGATCTCTGTGAGAGAGAGTGTGCCATAATCCACGACGTGGACCCAGTTTAATGCGTAAGCATTATTAAACTTTCTATTTCGCATATCTTAAGTCCATCGACAGTTTACGGTTCCTAGGATACTAAAAATATATTTGACAAAGTCCATTTCAGTCTTCCCAACCCTTAATAACTAAACAAAGCCTGTCAGTTTTCACTTTTGCGGTTAACCTTCAACGTTGACTTTCATACGACATCAGAATATCATATAACTCCACTTAATATCAATTAAGTAACCATATACGTCACCACATAGCTACTTACGTCTAGAAAGTCACTTAATCTTACCTCTTACCCCTTGAAAGACGACTTCGCTTTGTTTATAGTTAACTGTGTGTTGCCTACACTAATGTCACCTCGAAATAATATCTCGGCTATGCAGGTGGGCCGCCGCCGCCGTCCGCCGGTACAAACGAGGTGGCTGACGAGATAAGAGCTCGCTCACGTAAGTGCCACCATTGTTGTTTCGAACAATAACCCCACGTTGCCAGCATTATCTGTAACGCGCCGGTCGGAACGACCTAATGGATGCCCTCGGAATACTACCCCCGTAATTATTTTAATTTTCGTTAAGTAGATGTTTAAGTACTTTTTGATCCTTTTATCCTTGAAATTTAAGTAAATATCCGAATTAGGGAGTTGTTAGGAGTTTGGGTGCTGTTTTGTTAGAACGTGTTTTGTGACTTTTCGGATATAAAGGGGAATAACATTCTCTCGGTTTTAGGAAAAATGTATCTACAGCTGTTTCGTTGGTCTAGAGCCTGACAACGTAAGACGTCCACGAATCGAACCCAAGACTGAGTCTTAGGTTCGATTCGTGGTTGGGCAGTATTATTGGGTTTTCTGCCAGAAATTTTACAATCAGTCTGAATTTGAACACCTTTGATGGCAGTAGGCTCGTTGTCTTCTACATGTTATTTCATTGGAAAAATGTTGGTGCCTACTCTTCTACCTTACCCTGCGGGGATTAAAAGCGTGATGTTATACAGCTATTTTGTTGTCTTCTACTTAGCCGTATAAATAAAGACCAACAGAAAATGCATAAGCCGTATTCATAATTATTGTACCTATGTTTACTTCCAGACAATGAGCTATGGAACAGAACAATGGCATGGGGTAAGCTAATACCTTCTAAAATAGATACCATGCTGCTTGAGAAAGCGTCTTTAGAAACTATCATTTGCATAGCCTACAAAAATTCAAATCGATGTCTGTAAAACCCAATCAATAACATCATAACCTATAATAATATTATAAAACTGTAGAGTTAGTTTGTTTATTTAAACACGCTAATCTCAGGATCTTCTGGTTCGAATTGAAAAATTATTTGAGTGTTATATAGGACATTTATCAAGGATATCACATCACGCTACAACCAATTGGAGCGGAGTATCAATGAAAACTGTTGCCTAGTTTAATTCTTGCCTAGTTTCGAAGTCAAAGGTTCTTCTTTAAACTTTCTCTGTTTCACAACTTAATCATATTCACTACATTGTATTATTTAGTTTTTGTAAGCAAATATTCTTTATTTATTTAAGTATTTTAGTGAACCTATAATTTACGGGGTTTATTTTCAATCAAAGACGACCAGTAAATAGTAATTTTCAGGGTTCCGAACCCGAAGGGTAACTAACGGGACCATAGGCTAAGCCTTCGCTGTCCGTCTGTCCGTCCGTCCGCCGTCGGGCTGTGTTTCATGATCCGTAATAGATAGACAGTTGAGAATGTGTATTTCTGTTGCCGCTATAAAAACAAATAATAAAAATTTAAATTAATTAAAGAGGGCTCCCCTACTACGATGGTACGGAACCCTTCATGTGCGCGTCCAATTCGCTCTTGGCCGGTTATTTATTTCACTAAGCCCTCGACTTGTTTTTAAATTATTAAGGCACATCTTTTATTCAAATAGAAAATTAAGGAACAGTGTATCTATAGTACATTCTACATAAACGCCACAAAAACAGAGTTCCCGTTGCGTTGTATTGTTCAAACGCAACGTCATGTTTGTAAGCAACAAAAACTCGTATCTCACTGCTACGCAAAGTATACGCCACTCATATTTTCGATAGTCGCTTATGCCATTTACTGTGCTCATAGCCTTAGGGCATTATTGCAATCTGTAAACGGAAAGCACACACGTACACACACACACACACAATGTATAATACTCATCTCACGATGCGTATGAAAGAAGTTTATTGCACTCTTTCAAAGAAAACATTATGGCGTAGCCTTAATGCTACGCCGTAGTGAGGTGCTACGCCGTAGCATAATTGATATTATTAGTTGATAGTATCAATAGTTTGAATTTATTTTTCTTTTTGTAGCCTTTTTTTTAGTATTCGGTTTTGAAATTACGTCTACTGAAAATAAATTGGTAGTTATTGTGTAATTGGTGTGTTCTTGCTTAATTAACCATTGTTTATTTCCATGAATTTTAACCAAAATGTTCGTATTCCATCATAAATAACAGCGGTTTTATAATTGAACGAATTGGTCAACAACACTTTTATAAATTAATTATGGCCGTTCACCATTGTTATGGCATGTTTCGTCATGTCCTTGCGGCTATTGCCCTTTCAACTTAATCCAATTTGATAAGCGTTACTTTTATGAAAACAGAACCGGACGGGGAAAAAAGGGTACGGCAACATGTCCAAACATTGAGTAGATTAATCACTTTAATTAATGTAAGTGAATTGATAAAGTAGGTATATGGTATATAAGTAATTTACTAAATTATAAGCTTAACTTATCGATCCCTGTAAATGGGTTTAGTAGAATAGGTTGAACCTATGTGAAGGCCGAAGGCCTTGTCTGCTTTTGTAAACTTCATTATTTTATTACTTTTTTTTATTTTGCACAGTCATTTCAATCTTTAACACTAAAAAGGGCTTAGAGATGTTTAAATAAATAACTGTTATCTACAAACTTCGTCCGAGTGAAATTATTACAAAAAAATTACTTCCTTATTTGAATCTGATTTTGATAACGATTTGCCAGTAAAAGTCCCGTCACAATCGGTCCAGCTGTTTCGGAGGTTAGCCTAAACAAACAGACAAACAAAAATAAAACGTTTTTTGTTATAAGTACCGTCTTTACTTTCATATACGTTCAGTATAAAACTTTTATTTTGAAATAACAAACAAACAAACACTTCAATTTAATTTATTTATTTGTATGGATTACTTTTTACTTTTTTGAACAGTCATTACAATCTTTAATACTAAAAATGGTTTAAAGATTATTAAATAATACAACGAGAAAATTTGAATAGTGGTTTTACTTCAATAGTTCAATGGAACGGACGAGATCGAACTCATAATATCTTGATAGCCAGTCAGAAGTTCGAGCCGTAAAACTATAGGCACAAAAAAGGTTTAAGAGCTTGCTAAAAGTGAATACTTTCAACAAAAAACATGAAGTAGGACATGTTCAATCCATATAATATTAAACTATTCTGTATGTGTCCACGTAGTGTAGTCTAACAAAAATAAACAAATTTTTCACTACAGATCTGTCCAGTGAAATTTATACCGTGTAGTTACATAAATCATGCGCCTCGGGCACTCGCTAGCTAACTTTTACTCGCAGATAGGAACATATCATATCACTTTAATAGCCTACTTTTAGTTTTAAAAGGAGTCAAGTATTTTTGCAATACCAAATGCATATGTTTCACCTCTTATATTTGTTTATCTACAGGGTGTAAATAGACCCTTCACAAAGCCGTCAACCAAGCATTCTGCACATCAAACTAAGTCTACGCAAAAAATATTGCTGTGAAACGACTTTTTTTGCGTGAAAAATCTCGTTTTACGGTAGGACTCAAAATAACGCACTCAAAACATTGTGCTAATGGGTACATTAACTAGTACAGGGTTCTTGGAGGTATTTAAAGTAAACTTATAACATAATGGACCAATAGGCATGCCACCCATAGGTCCATTTATGGCTCCCCTAGTAACCATCAGTTCTTAAATAGCTTCATTCCACCGTATGCAAATTGACCAATCATTTTTGATGTCAACGTTGTCAATCGATGCTGAAAATAAAAAGCTATCAAACCAATATTGCGGACGAATGGTTGGACCGATATGGCGTCATACGCTCCGTATTTACTGACTTCGAAATGTGAAAGCAGTTATGAATGGGGAGTGTGTTAATTGTTTGTTATCAGTTACATACACGCTTGTAAAATGGAGGCAGTAGGATTAATTTTCTCGCGATATAGGTCGGGTCAAATCATTGCCGGCAGTACCATTATTGACAGTCATTCAGTTCATTGGTGTACAAAACGGACGGCGACACGACGATAACGGTCTATAGTACTCTTCCGAAAGCGAAGGAAGACCGCAGACTGCAGTGGTGTTGCGACTGGCAACAACCGCAAGCAACAGTGTGGCTGCTGTTTAAATCTGAACGCGATGTCAACATCTCTTCGGCTGAGCAATTTTTTTTCGGTTACGCGAAAGACATTCGTCAAACAAAATATTATGTCCGACAAGACGTACTTGTCGGACAAAATGAGGATTGTAAAATAATTAGACTGATCCTAACGACTTTGTTAGTAGGTTGCTTTGTCCGTAGAGTCAGTAATCCAGCAATACAGGTAATTTTTGCATTACTAGGCGCGGAAAAATAGACCTTACGTCCTCTCTTACGTCTTTAAAATACTCAAATACAAAGCAGAAGTCATTCCAAGAAGTCATTACTTAAATACCGATATAATTAAACGTGATCCAATACGTATGTACCGAGTAGCGAGAAATAGTGTAATTTGCGCATTGACACGTATGAGGCCGTGGGCGGTGGCGATCAGTCCTTTCTCCCACGCAATGGGCTCATTAAAACGAGCTTACACTGTTACCCGAAAATATTATTGTAGACGGGTACAGTCAGTGGTCTGCGTTGGCTGACCAATCTAAAAAAGCAGAAGAGTAGAAGAAAACTCAAGTAAAATGGCACTGACTGTACAAGCGGCCCGCCGCTGTTTTGCATTTTTTTTTCAGGACTTTTTGAGACGTTTTTTGTAACTACAGCATCATCACCATTTGCTTAGCCGTTTTTCAACTATTTTGGGGTCAGATTGTAGTCCAACCATTATTACATGTGCATTTAATATTCATCATTTCAGCCGAAAGACGTCCACTGCTGGACATAGGCCTCCCCCAAGTGTCGCCATTTTGGGTTGCGCTCATCATTGGGGGGGTTTTGCCATAATCGCCACGCTTGGCAGGCGGGTTGGCGATCGCAGTACGGTTGTTAAAAACACAGAGAACGCTGCTGCCCATTCTCTGGTAAGTCCCTTAGTCGCCTCTTACGACACCCACGGGAAGATATGGGATGGTGCTATTCTTTTACGTCCGACACCATACGAAACGTACCATTACCACCGTAACCGTACCGTAACCATTTAATATTGGTGTCACACAATTTTTTCAAATACAATTTCTAAAATTTTGGTGAAAATCACATCAAAATCTGTGGCGTACCTTAGATGAACATCACAGTCAAACAGACAGACATGAAAACCATCTTTAATTAATAATATACTTAGATGTAGATTGTTTAGGTATAATGTTTATGACTTTTAAGTTTACAACGAAGACTGCTTTTGACATTTTAATTATAGATTCTGCTGTATTCAACAGAAAGCTCTTTGTCGTGCTTGTCTGCACGCAGCATGTTATGTTTTCTTTGATATTGTTAGTCGAAACGTCGAGCTCCTGTTCAAGTTCAAAATTGAGATACAAGATTACTGACCCATGCCTGCACTTGCTTGACAGGTCCACTCAAATCTGTGTAGTTCTTTCCTCAAAAGACCGACATCTCTGACATATCTGACATTAATCAGCTTTGTATGGTATTTATAAGACAGACCTCCAAGTTTGTTAAGGTATTTATTCTCAGAGTACATATACATATATATATATAAAACCCACACTTTTACTCTGTTTTAAGCTTTCACGGTGTAAAACTAAACTTATGCAAAGTAAGTGCAAGCTTGTGAACACATCTAGTTCAAATAATCACTACATAGTATAAAACAAAGTCGCTTCCCGCTGTCTGTCTGTCCCTATGTATGCTTAGATCTTTAAAACTACGCAACGGATTGTGATGCGGTTTTCAGTAATAGATAGAGTTATTCAAGAGGAAGGTTTATATATTGCACCCGTGCGGAGCCAGGGCGGGTCACTAGTAGTCTATATTTTGTGTTCTATTTCAACTAGTTAATAATTTACGTGTTTAAAACTACTCACTAAAGTAAACATAATTTACAATATACTTATCTATCTGCACATGATTGTGTCGATGGTAAACCGAAATACATAGCTGAACTATCAAGATTGCATATTACGAACAACACCATCCAATTTCAGTCAAAATCAGCCATGGGCGCTAAAATTGTATTTTACGGTATGAAGGAATTTACAACAACTAGTTGCTCCCCCATCTTTGACGATTATCCACGGGCAATTAATTGCCCCAATAATTGCCTATAGCAAGAGCATCATTATTTGAAACAGGAATATGCAATTGATCATTTTGATTTTAATCGAAATTACCCATGACTGCCTAGGTCTAGTGGTCACAAACGCGACTGCTGAGCATGTGGTCGTGGGTTCGATTCCCAGGTCGAGAAAAAATCGGTCGGAATTTCTCAGTAGCAGCCGCGGAGTCTGGATTTGTGCCCGGTTGCTGGCAATAAGCTCGCCCCACTATAACATGGGACTTAAACAAAACTGGCGAAATGTGGGTGTACTAATAGGTACCCGTCTGCCGTAACCTTCTAGGATTACAGACATCCTTAAACTGGTACGCAACGACACAGTTTCAATGAAAAACTTCATGCTTTTGTTTGGAACGTTTATGTACTCGTCAGAGTATTTTCTATGTGCTTGTTCTCTACAAGTGAGGTGGTACTCACAAAGTGTTTATTGGAAAAGGGTTTAACGTCTGGGCAAGCCTAGATACGATGCTTAGGACCAAAACCGCAAAATTTTAGGACGTGCAGACATTTTCACGCATCAATATAGATTCGTGACACACAGATGAGTGTTTCAACTGACAAATAAGCCAACCGTTACCACAGCTTGTTTTAGCAACAATATTGAGCATATTTTTTTTTAATAAAACAAGTAAGGAGGATAACGCAAAACTGTGAAATGATTCTTCTATTAGTTAGAGAACGGCTTGTAGTCATCTACTTCTATTTATAACAATAATTTAGGTGCAATAATATTAGGAATAATTAATATTTTCTCTAAAACAACATGCACTGGTACCTAAGACATATTTTTGATGTTATTGCTAGCCTCAATATTATTTTTTTTTTTTTAAATAATTGTTTTGCCGTTTCACATCAAAATAAACAATCTATCGTCATTTGTCATTCAGAGGAAGATTGAAGAGGTCATTTTAGTATTGTAGAAACAATACTCTCATTTCTCAGAGTAGGTACTTACTCGTAAAACAATTTCTTCGTGTCTCCGGTCACACGCTAAAAGGACAACATGCGCGTCAAACTGGCCGGCCATGTATCTTCGTCATTATGTTCAATCGACTAAAAGCACTCGATCTCGTAATGCGTTAGGTACTCGTATTTGTTCACATTTCTTACACTTAATTTAGTGTAAGTAGAACGATCCTTTTAGTTATATAGCGTGAAAGATTAAACTTTTTAGTACATTGAAATATTTGTGCAAGAAGTTTGTGTTTGTTGAATTAGCTGAATTGGCTAGGTAGTTTCGAAAATAGGAGTCACAATATGACTCTCCCTCTATGGCATTATTTATTCGAGGTACTAGACAAATTGATATTCCAACAGATTCTGTGATGGAAAAGTTAGAAATATAAAGGACAGACTGCAAACTTATGTCAATTCCATTAAAAGTCGTTTTCGAAGCAGATATTACTTGTCTAGGATCTCTAGATAATTTTAAATTCATCAACTGCCTAGCCTTCCTCCAACTTTATTGGGGTCGGCTTCTAGTCTTACCGGATGCAGCTAAATACCAGTATTTTACGTGGAGATACTGCCTATGTGATCTCCAAACCCCAGTTAGTACTGGGTAATACAATATGCCTTGGTAAGAGTGGTTTTCTACTTTCGGGCCACTGATTACCTATAACGACTGTCAAAGATCTACAAATAACAGCCGGGACCAACGGCTTAACGTGCTTTCCGAGGCATGGACGAAACCCGGTATATATTGTATGGTCACCCATCCACAGATCACCTTGGCAAGCGCGGTTTAACCTTGAAGAACTACCCGTGCAGCTGTTATTATTTGGCCACGAGCTCCTCTGGATAATCATCAATTGGCTACTGGAAATAAAATATGAAGCCTATGTTCAATTATGTATAGCCAAACAAAACCAATCAATTACCAAGAACTGTTATCGCTCCAGTGAAAAGCCAATAGCAATAGTTAAGAAACTTATCCATAGTTTATGGACGAAGGGTTATATGAATAAGTAATGTTTGATGTAGGAATTTGATCACACGTGTATTGTAGGCATTACGCGGCAATTTTCTATATACAGGGTGTTCCATACCATCCATTCATGCAACACAATGTGTTCTATTTTATCCAAAACGACGGCTATTGTTCTCTGATAAAGCGCGTTGCACAGTTTAAATATTTATCATAATAAATGATTAATTTCACAGCATGCAAATAACGAACCTACTGGAAATATTAAAAGGTTTTAAAAGTGTCATCGTAAAACTTTATGATTTATGATGAGTTTACGAAAAAGCATAAAAATAAAACCTTTTACTGTTAAGGTTAATTATGTCACCGTTATAAATTAATACAATAATATGACTAGGGTACATAAACAATATCTACCTGCCTAGTAGGAAATTAGAAACGCAAATTGTGTGTACAAAGCCCCTAGTTTTGTGTGATTTACGATGTTTACTCAAGCGACGGCGTGTTTAATAACCCACTGAAAGGTATGTACGTATGTAAATGTGAGGAAAGTACCCAATTTACATAGGCAGGTAGGTACATGGTTATGTTTTACTTTCGACTCGGCACTCCGCAATATCGATGCTAAATTAACACCGCATCTTTCATATTACGGACCTGCTTCAAGCTCCTTTCTCCCAGATGTACCAATTCTTGGGAATTTTTCCCCTTTTATTGAATAAATATTTGTTTAAGAGGCAGTTAAAATGCTTCTTGTATTTGAATCATTATTAAAAAGTCAGTTCACTGAACGAACGCACGGCCAGTTTTCATTGCTAAGTAAAAAAAAGGTTAAGTTTAGCAACTAAAATTGCCTTTGAATCTCAAGAAAAAAGATCAAAACAAACACGATGTTATCGTCCGTAAAAAATTACCAAAGTGATATTTGCAGTGACCTCGGAACTTTGACTCTCGTAAGTTCATAGTAAAATATAATATGCCGAAAAAACTATCCGAAATCTGATGTGGGCCCCATCCATCATGTGAGGCGACAGGGACGGAGGCTTGTCGACCCTAATCGAACCCCATACACATAATATAACCGAGTATACCCTTGTATCTCGCCATATTTAGATACTTTCATTTGTAGCCGTACGATACAACCCGAGCTATACATAATACATGAATGTTGCTCGGCAACAGACGTGGAAATGTACCGATTGGTTTATTACAAACCAATGTAGGTACCTAATAAGTAATTAAGTGTAATTACAACTTGTCCTCGTTATAAAATCATGAATTTCTAACTTCAAACACTCGTACAAACGGGAAATAGGACTAATTAATACACTAACATCAGAGTGTAAAATCATAATTATGTATAAATCTAACCTGTCCCAAATTAATCGCAAGTAAATAACTACAGCTATGTTATTAACTGACAATAAAAACAGATTTATGACGACCTCGACTGTTAATCACGAATAATTATGTCAGGTGGTGAATTATTAAAATAAAATGGTGATTAAATCATTGTTTAAACGGTGATGAATATTAATTCGGAGGGGTATTACAATACTAATATCACTGAAAGCGTTATAGCTATTAACATCATCCCCGAACTAATTTCAACTGCCTATTCATTTGAGGAACTGTTTAAGTTTCACTACCCTCGAACTGAAATCCCTATTGCGCGGTTTGTAACTCCTGTTAAAACACTGTGTTATGAACGTTCTGAACAAACAAGGTCTGAACTTATCTCTGATGGAACAAATCTGCTTGGTTTGTATGCAGCAGCAATTTATCTGTGGGTTTGCCGTATGTTTTATCAATCTTCCGATTGCCTTGCCCGGCACAGGCGACTGGAGAGCCCCGCCCGACTACACGCGATTCCTCGACAAATAAACCAGGTAAATACACTGTATTGGAATTAAAGTCCATTACAATGCTTTCCGAGCGAGTGATCCATCTTTTAGATAAAAACGGTGTTTGTTTTTCTTGCATTTTATAAGCACAGACTTGAGGTAAGGTTGGTGTAAAATCTGTAATTTTAAACATTGATAGCAATGCAGCTACAGTGGAGTGTGAATTCTTTTATGGCCCCTTATTTTCTGGTCCGACCATAAAAGACAATTTTCTAGTCTACCAGTGTACATTTTGTATTAGTTTTTTTCCAATTCGCTTTTTTTGTTTTAAAAATATCACTTTTGAACATAAGCCTGGCATCTGGCCTCGAATCGCTAACTATAAATGGCAGTTTTGCCTCACCCCTATAATTGGGCTTAATACTTTTATCGGGAAAATTAGAATTTACAAGTAACATACGAGGAATTTTTGTTTGTCACGTGATTTTTTTTACCCTACCTAATGTTCACAAAAGCTCATAGTGCACCAAAACAAAATGAACCTTGTAGTTTATTCACGTTTCATTTGCCACTGCCGGCCATGACTTCAACCTAGGTACCTACTCGTATGCACCTCGTTTGCCACCATTTGGCATTCTTCCCACGCAAAAAAAGGGACGACATATTTTAAAAATTACAAATTATGCTGTGGGCATGCATGTTATTATGTTCCAGTGTGCAGGCCGAAATGTATGCCATACTTATCTCTTTCAGGTAAGCGGAATAATCCAGATACTGTTATTGTGAAGTCAGTTTAAATACAAGCACTAAAGATTTAGGATACTACAAACTACGTTGTAACTGCGATGTGAGAAAATTACATTTACTAGGTAGCATTTATTCATTTGAGGTAAGGTTCTTCGATTAAGTAGTTTTTGAAAGATAAAGACAATCTCTTACAAAAATAGAACATGCCAGTCGTTTCCTTTTGTACTGTATTTAATCTTCGGCAACGTATTGTTACATTAAGTTGTAGACTAATTAGTAATAAAACAGTGGGCTGTTTATTAGTATTTTTTTAAATTAACCTGTTGGTAAAAATTTTAAACAGTTATACCTATATTTACGTAGATTTCTACAAAAATCACATCTGTTTAATTACTTTAATTCACAATACTCTCCAAAAACCCACAATAAACGAAAATAAACTTTACCGACCGTCAGTGAAGTCACAATTTATCGTGAAACTTTGAACAATGTTGGAAAAGGGAATAAGTGCTATTTAAATACAACGAGTATTCGACCACAAAGGCCTCAGTTGTTATTCTTGGCAGAACTGCGCTCCTGGGCTGGACATTAACCATCGGCTGAATGGAGGGCCACGCCTCCTGGCACCACTACAATCGTAAATAAACGTTTTACTTCAAATCCTAGTTGAAGTATGTGTATTCGTTTTTTAAACAGTGATTGGAGAAAAAAAGTTGTTTGCATAAGACTGTGTACTGTAGGTACTTACTATTTCACGATGTCCGAATAGCCACTACTTACTGAATAAATTCATAAATGGAACAGAATTTGTATGAAATTATCTGCCAAGTAAGTTAACGGGAACTCATTCGGACGTGTGAAACAGGCCCTAGGTCTTAATTATAACTTATATACCAAGCTCTAGTTACGGATCAGTCGAACAGGTTTGCGCACACTGGTCAGTAACAGGAACATCAAAAGAGATGTACGACTGTCCGGTACCACACGTCAGCAATTTGTCCATACCGGTTCTACTAAACCTTAAATACATTTGGTAATTGATCAAGGATCGAGACAATTGGTAATTGCTTTCAAAGCGTTTCGTATTTTTAAAACAACTTTCAACAAAACTTAATCTTTTTAGTAGCTTTTGTCAACCCAATATATTTTTTGACATTTCTATTATTGTTATCGGTTATCTAATGTCACATTGTCTTGGCCAACATGTATGGGTGGTAGAAACGAAGCTATATAAAGTCTAAAACATAACATTACGCCTGTAATCCCCGAAGGTTTAGGCAGAGGTGTACCTAATAGTGCAATCACATTTCGCCAGTTATGTTTAAGTCCCATGTAATTAGAGCGAGCCTATTGCCACTAACCGGGCACTGTGAAATTCCTGATGGAAAAACCCAAAAACAATTTGACCCGGGTCGGTCAAATCGAACCCAGGAGTTCGTCAGCAGTCGCGATTGCGACTACTAGACCAATGAGAAAAGACTTGATTACAACGAATAATGTGCAATATTACGGGGTATTCCTCAAAGCGCAACTATTTTTAAACGCACCCAGCTAACCGCAAATAAATTATTTCTCGAAGCGCAACCTTTAGTTGCGCTCACAAATTCAAATTAAAAATGTTATATGTTTATTCCTCAAAGCGCAACCATGATGAAAAATAGAGAGAGGGGTATGATGGAATCATAATTTTTTTTTCAACCATGGTTGCGCTGTGAGAAACAAACATAATAAAATAATTTAATTTGAATTTGTGAGCGCAACTAAAGTTTGCGCTTCGAGGAATAATTTAGTTGCGCGTAGTTGGTTGCGCTTAAAAATAGTTGCTATTTGAGGAATACCACAATATTACTTTCTGAGTAATGAATTATTACCTAAAGCTTAATATTTTTTAAACTGCAGTAGTATTGTGTTTCTTATAAAAATAATTTTGAACTATTTCACTTCTTTGGATTAGATTTTTACCAATTTTTTTTATTTATTTTTTTATTTTATTTTTTAAAAACGTTGCCCCATACTAGGAATTTCTCCTGTATCGTGGGTGCGTTTACAAACATTTAAACTCACATACACAAACAGCCAGACCCGGAACAACTACTTGTAGGCCATACAAATATTTGTTCCGTGCGGGAATCGAACCCGCGACACGAAGCGCAGCAGTCGATCGCTTAGCCACTGCGCCAACCGTGCCGTCATATTGCGGTCCTATTAAATTTTAACATGTCCATTTTATACAAAAATATTCTTGTTATTTTTGTGAAGAAAACTTTAACACCCAGTATAAAATACTTTTTTTACGGAGATATATTATCTTAACGTGATTCTAGTTTAACTAATGTATCCTCTTCTGGAAAGATGTGACTAGAATTTTAATGACATTAAAATTCTAGTCTTAAGAAGAAAAAACAATAAATTACAGATACAAGTAGTTGAGGATTTTTATCATGTGTCACGAATTTTAATGTGTGAAATAAAGAAACGTAAGAAGTTTTTATTGCTATTATTGTTTTATTTATTTCTATACAAATCTAATTCATTTTTAAATATTCCTTAAAATAATAGCAATATAAAAACATTTAAAAATATTAAAAAAATGTAGCCCACTGGTATCGGGAACAGGGTCTAAACTACCGGCGCCCAGGGCTCCAGAGAGAGTCACCTCCTGACAATACGAGCCGTGTCCAGGAGTACCGCTTTTTGAATCAAGCCCTTGATCCAGCTGCCTAATTATTGGTATCTTTATTATGACTTACAAGTGCTACACCTTTATATACGGGTTGACACATTGATTTACTACACATATTCGGTTTTTATTCAGCGCTTGCTGATCTGCAAACTCTATTCAGTACCTATCATCGCTGAACCATATTCGGGTCCTATCGGAACAATTCAAGCTAAATCGAGCAGCATTTTTCCGAATGCCTATTTATATTATTAGATTTTGCCGCCTGGTTGTGCCTACCGGAACTTGTGCGTAACTTCCCTTACTATCTAGCTCCGCCATCTTCGTGACAAAAGGTTCATCAACCCTGAACTTACAAACAAAACGTAAGTAGGTACATAGTTGGTTAACAAACAGGCCCAAAACTGCCCCCATCCTAACTTTGCCTATTATAATTCTATAACAATGGCCATCTCGAATCCAAATGGCGGTCAATACCTTTAATAAATATGAAGGCTCTGGGACTGGAACCTTTCTGTTCAAACAATGGGACTGTAATATCTAGAGTATTAAAAAGTACTTGTAACTTATTACCGCAGACTTTCGTTGTCTTGTCTTTCTGACGTCACAATAAGTTCAAGCACCTGAGTACTGAATATTGAAACCTAATGTTTGGATTTTCAGCTATTTGTTGAATTATTTTGACTTTATTTTTATACCTTTTCACCAGGGTGTTGTTATTTGTTTGTTAGCAGTTTTATTTGTAATTTGTTTGTAAAAACATTACTGGTAATTAAAGGAAAGTGTAACAAAGACTGGTATTCTCAAAATAATAATAATGATTTATTTAGGGTTTAGATACAATAAATTTCTGCACGAAGTAAAAAAAGTCTTTCAAATTTAACAACTTATCTTAAAACGCAATGGAAACCAAAACAAACGCTAACGCAACGCAAATGATATTTGCGTAATGGGTAATATCGTGGCCAGACACACTTGAAATTGGGATGCATCGAGCCGAGGGGATGTGCGGCACACTGTCATGTGTCAAACTGACTGTCCAATTGTTAAATGGATAGCCAGTGTCGGCTGAGTGAGACTATCCACCCGGCGGGACGTCGCTAAATCTACCCGCCAATGATACGACGTAATTGAGAGATTAAACTACAAACCTACCTCTACCTACCATCCAAATATCACAATAGAGGAAGCTGTGACATATCTCCACCACACTGACAAGAAACTCGACAAAGAGACTCACGCATGAAAGCACCTTATAATTACCAAACAACGCACACAACTATCAATTTGATTGTGGCTGGAGGTAACATCAGCTCCAGCGTAATTACCGCAAACATTTGTAACGAAATAGCTTACACGGGAAAATATGTACACAACACGTATTTCATATTATAATCTCGCTATCAAATCAGCCGTTATCATTTTCAAAATCGGGAGCGTGTTCCAAAAATGAGTCCAGTTTATTACCCTACGTATCCGTATAATTTAGGGTTCCAATTAAGTGGGGGAAAGAAAAAAAGATTTTCTTAATTAGATGCCAAGGTGAAGATAACTCGTTTGGAGCCAAATCGTCAGCTCGTTGCGTGACTAACCGACGATTTATGACTTAATAGCCAAGTCCGCGCGTTAAGTAGGCCTTAGATAAGGCGCTTCTAAGTGATTGTCGGCGCTCACAACAATCGTAATTACTCCAAACTACTATCTTCCCTCAGCCACACGCGATCTCTTTCATCGCCCAACTTGAATTGTGCTAATTGCTTCCCAACACTATTTCACAAATCATTGCCATTCTATTCCGAAGTTATTTCGAGTTTGTTCGGCTGTTTTGAAAACGATTATGATTTCCCAATAGATAACGCAATGTAAAATTTAGTTTAAAGGAATATTTTAAGTTATTTTTAGACGATATTGAAGTTAATTACTTGCGAAAATCGATTGAAAACCAGACAATGAATTTCTCTTAGTAAAATTTTATGGAAGCGTATTGTAATTTAATTTTAACATCGTTGAGTGGATGTTCGAAGTTAACAATAATAAAAGAAGACCTATTGAAACGAATGCTGTTAGTAAAGATGAATTAATTTTGAACCAGAAAAACAATAATTTACAAGAACCTACGAAAATGGGGAAAGTAACTGGAATTTACATTTTAAGTTATTTAAATTGGGTTATTTTTATAAACCGCGGTACATTTAACGAAAGGCGTTTAAATAAAACAATCAGCAAATCGGTTTATTGCTACAGTAGCAGTATTTAAGCAGGTAGGTTAAGCATATACATGTAGATATTCGTATAAATATATGATCGTATATTCATATAATAGGGAACGAACCTTTTGATGTCATTAATAAATATAGGTAGAGTTGACGGAGGTCCTATAGGGGATTTATTTATTCGAAATTATACAGAATCGTAACGAAGTCCGCTTGACTATTCGCGATTAACAAAGTCACTGAGAAAGTATCTGCATTTACATTTCCATTCGACATGAAGTTTTAACGAACATCCATCGTTACGACTGGTAGGAATACAATTTTGTGGGTCCAATTAGTGAGTTACATTGAGTCTCGACTACATTTCTCCTCTCATTTCTATACTTTCAGTCCGGGATGAACAATTGTGTGCAAATTAGCAGTGACAACCCGCGGCGGGGGACCGCGCCCCTGAAGCGGACACACGGCCGGACGGGACCTCGGACAACGACCGGCAAACAACTTCTGATAAATACTTTAACAAGGTGTAAGTTTGGAGTAGGATAAGTTTTTAGGTGAGGACAAAAGTTAGCCGCTACTTAGCTGTGAAAAATCTTAGTGTTCGAATTTCCCAATGAGAAGCTGATATTTTTCAGTCACTGATATTTCATAGAATGTCTTTGTTGCTGTAAGTTGTGCTAGCCAGTTTGGTTCAACGAAACATTGGACATGAACTATTTGTCCGTGTGTAAAATGGAATATTAATCGTCCTTGCAAATAGTTGAGACCTTTATAATGAAGTTCCATTTCACCCACCGCGGCTTTTCAATTTTAATTTTCTATAGTTAATATTAATAGTTTGCGACGGCCTCGCATTGTTGCGCAAAATGGTGATAAATATTTAATATTAATGCCTTGTAGTTTGCGGCATAGTGTAGGTCATATCTCATTTCTTTTTAATTTAAACGACGAACGAGATAATGGACTATTTGATTGAAGAATACAAATTACCAATTACTACGGATTTAATTTGCTGTGAAGATTGGAACTTTATAAAAAAAAAAAAAGATAATGAGAGAGAGCAGGGTCATAATTTGGTATCGTAGTAGTCCTGCTTTCAAACGCAGGTAGGTAACGAATATAAATCATTCACAAAACCGTTCGTCAAGTGTGGTGGTTGTGTCAACAACTCCCACGACCTTTCATTTCGATGATTGGAAGGTTATGATCAGTAATAAACATTAACAGGCACACTGTTAACACTGAAAGCATATTTATGACCTGCGATAAATGCAGCCGACAAGTTCGATGTTTCTGTTTAACTGCCAAATTTGTCTGAAAAATGGAATAAAGTAAAAAAAAAACTTAAGAAATTAATCAAGAGAAGTGGCTAAAAGTAAAAAGACAGCATGTTCAATAGATCCACTTCGGCGATAAAAACGTCGCAAAATCGCGTTGCATTAATGTTAGCGAAGAACTTTACGAGTGTTCATAGTGATGAATTTAATCATCTACAAAAGAACTTCTATGCTGGAACGGTTCATAAGATTACAGCGATTAACTGCGGCTGCGTTGCCATAAAATTGAAAAGTTCAAACCGACTTTACCGATCCACAGCTATCTAAAAACTTAACAGACATAAAGAAATCCAAACTAATTTATTTTATCGCTGTAATAAAAATACGAATCTCAGCTATTTTTGAATACGATAATTTATATTTTTACTGAATATAAATTGTTGGAATATCACCCTCGTATAAGTAATTCAATTTCCTTTTAGGGTGACCCCTTCTAGGCAATCTATCCTAAAATAACATAATACGTAAAGATAGCGGCTTATGGTAATGGAAAGGAATGAATTTTACATTGTAAATCAATATAGCCGAGCGATTGACTTTTGTATAACGCTTGGAAAATTCAGGAGCTTTAATATTAAAATAAAATAGCCTACCATTTGAAATATTATGCCCTCGAGGGGCAAACATAGCGCTTAAAGAGCATAATGATTGAAATCATGATATGACAGGGAATGATATCTACATTAAGCATCCATAGGCAATAAGTATTCTCAAGTTGGTCGGCCGAAAAGTGCTTGAGGATTTGTTTGCTAACTACGTTCGATCACAAATCTCTAAAACACTGATTAAAATAGTGAGTCGAAGGAAATACCAGTAATCGGTAGGTAGCTGAAAGAGGTTTGGTTCCGTATGCAATTAAGTTACCCTTTTTCCGGAATTGACCGTAACAGTAATAGGCATCTCATTTTATTTTATGTATTCCAATTGTAATTATATTTTGTTGCAGGTATTAGGCGCCTTTCAGCATTGCGGCCATTGCGGGGTGGTAAGTAAGGTTCAGTTATTTTCTCAGGCCTAAAAAGCAACATCGTAGCTACCAGGAGGTACTTATACTGTTGAACACATTACAGAAGTGACCTCTTATTTAATAGTGGCATGGTGGAATAGGTACACTTAATAACTTATTCAATTCAAGTCTTCGTAGTTTTACGGAACATACAAACTAGCCGAAAACATAAGAAAAACTTATACTTATTCAATCCTTTAGTAACTGACACCTACTACATAACTTAAACATCTGACTGACGGACTTGTAACACTATAATAATATCTTATAACCAACCTATTATCATATTGTACATCAATCACTTCCACTCATGCATAGTAATATCAGCCATGTTTATTAACTTTGAACTTTATTCACTGCACAACTCTGAACTTGTAGCGAATTGCATAACTGATCTGGGATTAAATATTCCATATTGCAAAGGTTTCCACGAAGTCGGCAGGCGAAGCGAACACCAAAGTTTGTCCATGAAAAAATATACACGAGTAATGAAATGTATTGAAAAGTGTCTTTATCTTGAATACTAAAAGTGTCCTCGCACTAAAATCACTTACTGAATAGACTGGGTTTAGAAAAAAAACTTTAGTAGCTGTCTATTTTCAGCCGTAAAAAAGTGTCTCTGATCGAATAAAAACATATAGCCATCAGTGCCAATCGTTTCCAATAAAACTTAACCACCTCGCCCGACGTCCCTTTAAATACTCAATTCATTAAATAAGTTAAAATCTTTAAATAAACGCTTAACTGTGACAGGAGAGCCTCCTCTTGAATATTAATATTGCCAAAATAGCCATGTCACGGGCTGAGGTTCAAATTAACACTCGACTCTTTGTAATGTGGCCTGTCCCTTAATTTCGAGTCCACTTTAGACAGCCGAAATGTGTTTTTAAACAAGAAAACTGATAATATTATTTTTGTAACAAGCTAGAAGAGGAATTCTCATTAAAATTTCTCGTTTAAGTCGCTTACATGACGTGGCGAGATAATAGCCCGCATTCTTTAGGAGATCTTCCCCACAAATATGAAAATGAGATTTACGAAAAATAATACCAAACTTTGCATGGTACGGGCTGCCTTGTTTCATAAGTTTATAAAAGAAAGTCCCTTTAAGGATTCTTCGCACACATGAATACAACTTAGTTTGTATGTTGAATAAGTAGGTGCTTTGCTACTGTGCCTTTAATTTTGGGATGGTGTTCCCCCACTATCGTGTCCTGCCTGTCCTGTTATTTACACATCACAAGAGCTGATGGACGCTACTGAAAGTGCCAATGTCGTCGCCAAATTTTGGGCAGACTCGATTTAAATTGTCATTGACACGCTAAGAAGACGATTTTGGGATCACATGCCGGTTACAAAGTGCATTTTGGTTTTAGCCACATGAAAAAGGAGAGGTTGACTTAAGATCCCAACTTTTTATTGTAAAATATCGTACTGATCATTGCCGTATTATTGTGGCTATAAGCTATCGAGGGTCTTGATGAAGTCCTAGCTTGCTAGTAACTAGCTCGTGGTTAAATAATAAGAGCCGCACGGGTCGATCTTCGATGTTAATCTGCACTTGCCAAGGTTGGTCTGTGGATGGGTGACCATCCATTAAATACAGAGTTTCCTCCATGCCTAGGAAAGCACGTTTAACCGTTGGTCCCGCCTGTCATTTGAAGATCTTTGTCAGTCGTTACAGGTAGTCAGTTGCCCGATAGTCTGACAACCAGTCTAGAAGGTACCGTATTATTCAGTACTTACTGGGTTGTGGAGGTCAGATAGGCAGTTGCTCCATGTAAAATACTGGTATTCAGCTGCATCCGGTAAGACTGTAAGCCGACACCAATAAAGTTTAGAAAAAGCTAGGCAGATGATGATGGTCTTGATTAAGTCGGATTTGATATTCGAAAAGCCAAAAATATATTAGACTGAGTGACTGAAATAAGCTTACGAAAAATTTTCCTATATCAATCGTGTTGGAGTTCATTGTAGAAATTAATATGTAATGTTTTAAAAGCTATTGTTACTTTGTTGGGGTCGGCGTCCAGTCTAACCAGATGCAGCCGAATACCAGTAATTGACCCAAGTGATTACTACTAAAAAGGTTGTTACAATTTAGATACATCTCGAATTAAAAAAAAAAAAAGTAAACGATATTTTGTATAATGCCGTGTCAAAAGTCAAGTGAATCAAACAATATTGTTTGTTTGTAGCCAGCTGGCACTTCACAATCTGATTATTGCGGATTATGTTTAGCCATTTACAGGCCCTGTGGTATGGCTTTCGGGTACTGTTCATTATCAGGGGTTTATGTTCTAAGCTTATTTTATAGAAACCCCTGTATAAAAACCGTCTGAGCGGTGATTTATAAAGTGGCGTGGATAAATGATGAACAAGTTTATGGATGTTACATGCAACTCAGATTTGTGTTTAATTGGAGCAGATACTTTATTTCATTCTTTAAAATATCACTTCCATTTATTGCTGTAAACTTAAATTGAATCGTCATCACTTCAAAACTGTCATGTAACACGAAATCTTTAAAAAGCAATCTTAAAAGCCTTTCGATAACCACCAATTTAATATAAGATTTTAAACCAACACACTAACATTCACACACACACACACACAAACACACGCATACACACATACATTATATACACACACGCACACACATTCATTCACTAAGATTATCATTAACACTAGAAACGGGAAAAAAACAGTAAACTTGGTAAATATCGCGTTTCTACAGTTAATGATAACCAATTTATTCTACAACTTTACTGTATCCAGAGGCTATCGCTAAAGATATCCATGTAGATGTTACCGGCCAAACCCGATTTCAGGCCAAACTAGTTTGTGCTAGGCCAAACTAGGCATTCTGACAAAATGGGTTAGGTTAGGTTAGAACTGTGACCCACCACGCGCGAGCCGACGGCGCATAGAAGGCCGATGAGCCCCACAGCAAAGTTGGGCGCATTGTAATTGCTTTGTTTGTGTTCACGTGAACTGGTTTGGCCTAGGACAAACTAGTTTGGCCTGAAATCGGGTTTGGCCGGTAACATAGATACAAGTAAACGGGAACAAAGCCCCGCAAGTCGTTCGAAGCTTCATTACCTCGGCCGAAGGATCACAAAGCTAAGACAATCCCTACTTAAATACCTACCACCTACGCCCGGTATTACGGAGATTCTTATAAAAACCAACGGCGATCAACCATTGCGCCTTAATTAGGGAACCGAGGAAATTGTGGGGTTTTCATGTTAACAACAGTTTTCTTTTTTTTTTAAACCCCACCCTAGGAATTTCTCCTGTATCGTGGGTGCGTTTACAAACATTTAAACTCACATACACAAACAGCCAGACCCGGAACAACTACCTGTAGATCATACAAATATTTGTTCCGTGTGGGGATCGAACCCGTGACACGCAGCGCAGCAGACGATCACTCAGCCACTGCGTCAATCGTGCCGTGTGCAGTTTCGTGAGAAACAATTTGTTTAAAAAGTAACAGCTAATATTTTGATGCATGAACGTAACATAACATTACGCCTGAAATCCCCGGAGGGTTAGGCAGACGCGTACCTGATACCTGTAATAGTACACAGACATTTAACCAGTTATGTTTAAGTCTCATTGAATACGGGCGAGCCTATTGCCATCAACCGGGCTCAAATCCAGACTCCGTGGCTGCTACTGAGAAATTTCTGATAGAAAATCCCAATTACATTTTGGAATCGAATCCAGGACCTCGTGCTCAGCAGTCGCGCGACCACTAGACCAAAGCAGCAGTCAGTCAGTAGATTCATGAAAGCCTAAATAAAATCGTATTGCTGGATTTTCAACGGTCAGCTCATAAAACAGCGTGTTCTTTTCAAGATTTCTTCGTTTTCCTTTCCTTGCCTTATAAGAAGGGCTAAATAAAGAGTGAAACAAGATCCTTAACGAAGCCGAAATATACTTATTCTCTTCGTCACTGCGATCATTTTTTGTTCATGTAGACCATACCTGGGAACCTCCTAGTGACGGAGATATAGGTCAAAGTTCCAACTTTTTCACAAGATTTTTTTTTAATACGTTTTTATTGTAAGATTTTTACTTTCAACACCTCCACGACCCCGTACTGTTTAATCCATCCATCATCATCATCATCCATGCACAATGTTTTGAGTGCGTTACATTGAGTTCTACCGTAAAACGTGATATTTCACCAAAAAAAAAATGTCGTTTCAAAACAATAATTTTCGCGTAAAGTTACTTAGTTGATGTACATGATGCTTAGTTAACATCTTCTCGAAGGGTCCATTTACACCCTATATGTACCTACATTGGCAAGTTTATTTTGCTGCAGTTGGTTTAAGCAAGTGATTGCTAAATTCACCATCACTGTAGCAAGCTACTGTTTCTTAGGAAAGTCACAAGCACTAATACTTTTAAAAGTGATTTTTTCATACTGTATTGATTGTAATTTTATATTGAATATGTTTTGAGGCCATATTATGAAGATCGAGAAAATTGCTGATGAATTTCGCTACGTATATACAATGTTAGTGCTTGTGAGCTACACAGTGAAATAGACTAATATTGGTTATATGAGAATGACTAAAGTAATCAAATTACATTGTTAAGACATTAAATACTAAAAGATATTTTTGTAATCCTAGACATGTTAACAGTATGTTTACTAACAAATTAAATGACGTGTTTAAGTGATTGATTTGTTATTTTGTTGACTTGTACGTGTATTTATCCAACATAGAATACTTACTCTTCGTCCACAGTTACTAACTGCTGTTTTGATTTTACGCTTAACTTGTTATGATGAATCTTTCCATACGTCGTCAGTGATGGACATTATTTTATGGAGGTACGTCCAATTTACTGAGGTATTTTTTCGTTACTGGGGAGGAAGAGGGTGAAGAAAAAACACCCAGCATCGGCCATCGTATACACAACCAAAAAAATCCCCGTCTCGGGCACGAAACTTTGCTAACGATATTTATTGAAATCGGATATTCGGTCGGTGTCGCAAGCTTTTGACCCGCCAAAAGTATTGTATTACGAAAAACTCAGTGACCCGTATTGTTGTTTATTTCCCCTTCTTTAAGATTAAAAATAAGGGATGAGACAGCATTTTTACTTTTAAAATATGCTCAACTTCGCCTTTTTAGAATGAACAAGAGTATACAGCTGAAATTCAGTCAGCTCAGCGTAAGGAAGGATTTAAGGCAAATTTTTGTAAGCAAGATGCTGCGAAAATTTACGTGGGTGTTTAAAACTGCTCGTTTGTAATTTGAAAACTCACTCTTGCAAATGAAAATCTTCAGAGGCCGATGTGAAACTTTACAACTACTTTGGTAATTGCTCCAAAAGTTGGGAAATGAAAAGACCCCGCGGCTGCCGAGTTGAAATGAGGGATTCAATATAGAGCAAGAAGAGGAATGTATTCAAAACCTTAGCAACTACTTACGTGCACAGCGTGCAATGAGAATCTGGTGCACCGCGAAAAATGAAAACAATAGATACATCATCTGCCTAGCCTTTTCCCAACTATGTTGGGGTTGGCTTCCAGTCTAACCGGATTCAGCTGAATTCCAGTAATTTACATGGAGTGACTACCTATCTGACCTCCACTATCCAGTTAGTACTAGGTAATACGATACCCCTTGGTAAGACTGTTTGTAAGACTTTTTGGGCCACTGACTACCTAACGATTGTCAAAGATCTACAAATGACACCCGGGAGCAACGGCTTAACGTACTTTCCAAGGCATGGAGGAAACTCGGTATGTAATGTGTGGTCACCCATCCACAAGCCAACCTAGGCAAGCACGGTTTAACCTAAAGATCAACCCGAGCGGCTGATATTATTTAGCTCATCAATATTTGAGTGAAGTAAAGGTATCTTGTTCACTTTTTCCAATATTCTTTCACAAACCAATGACCAGTTTGGTCGATGAAGCCATACTTGGCGGAGGCCTAAGTCCAGTACTGGAAATCTTTCGGCTCATATGATGAATGTTGTAGTATTCATCATGAATTTGCTTCTATTGGGTTTGAAACGTTTACAACTACGAGCATAGACCGAGTCCCACTTCCCAGCATATACACGTTCAGAGATCCCGGGGGAAACTGATATAACCACCACGATTGGCAATCGGATCAGTTTACTAGATCCGTCATTCGAAGCTTTCATCGTTAGTAACACTAACTAAATTCATCGAACTTTCGAAATTTTATACGTTACTTCTTGATACAAGGTAGTTCCATTTTCTTTGTATCCTTGCGAAAGAGTTGCAATTTCTGAAACAGCAGCAAAATATTACTTTCGAGGCGTCTATTTTTCATTGCAACTGCCATTCGATTTATTTACCTGTAGGTATTATTTATTACTTTCTGCAGTATTGTTCCAAATATTATGCTACGCGAAACTGATTTATATTTTCGGTTTCACGGGGATTACTTGAGGTGGAATCAAAAGGCAGATACGACGACTTGTGTTTTTTGCAAAAACACAAGTCGTAATCATTGGTATAACATGGACAGAAGTAAGCCATTTGATGATGATTTTCGCAATTTATGTAAAATTGCAGCAATTCAACCCCCGTATTACATAATTACAGCATATATTTACGCGACCAACATTGATTATTATAATTTTTACTCAAATGTGACACTTATTGTCCGAAATTAACCACAGTTGTCATTCACACATTAAACATTGCATGCATATTCATTTCATGCGGCGAATTCATATATTGCGGGTCCGCATTAATGTGTACGGGCCTTTAATGCTCTCGGAGTTATGTTTGCGAACAGCTTAGTGAGATCTACGTGGTGAAAACTTTTACCTAAAAGCAAGCTACCAAAGTCTTTGGAAACTTTTTAACTAGGAACTCTATTGTAGCAGAAGATTAAAATTAATCCCGGTGAGGCGCTAAGACCAACTGCAATACGCCAAGACAAAGCGTTACGGCACAGATTCTCAAGATACCGCAGTTTCAAGCAATTTAAATGCACATATAATTTTGCTGGGGAATAATTTAACTGTGTAACTGTGCTTCGAAATTATTTACGATTGTTGTTGATGCAACATTGTAGGCGAAGACATCAAAAACGTCATAATTTGAGAATGTTAAGCTTGTTGACTATGTTTGTGTTAGTAGGTATTCTAACTTGATTTTACCCACAATGTAATATCGTACTATAAGTACGTACCTAAGAGATATTCTACGTCCATAAATCAACCCTGGGGAAGAATAAAAATAGCCAGTTGATCTACCCATCTACTAAAAAAGTGTTACGAATGTCTTGGCATAATATACCTACACTAAACCAAATACATATTATTTTCAACCACAACAAACTATGATATCACACTTGTTTACTCAATATTATTATAGATTAGATTGGTAACACTCTTAAGGGAGTTCTCACGGATGCAGCCAGCTTTTTGTGACAGCTTTTAATAAGCTTTGGGCTTTTGCGACCCGCGGCAGCCTCGAACACACAAGCATAAATAACTTATTTGATCTCCCATAAATTAACTTAAGAGGTTCCTAATTATGTCGTGTGTCGAACTTTTGGGGTTTTACATTATTTATACGTACACTCCACAGTACGGAAACTCGTTTAGAATAACATTTGACGTAAGTAATGCGCTTACTACGAGTATTACGTAACTGTCTACTTCACTCCGTAATTCCGCGTCGAGAGTTTAAGTCTCGCAATTATTGGAATCTACAAAATGTTTTCTGTAGTGGGTACTTATCATAATTGTTTGTCGAGCAATCCTGTTTTATTTTCCACTGAAAAATATACTTTACGGCGAACAACTTGTTAATGATATTTAAACGACAACAAACTACTACGCTAGCGTAAAGTAAAGCCGATTTCATGTTCGCCTTTATTACGTCGCGTTCTATTGACTTTCACTAAATTAAAAAAGTTTACTATAAATTCTCAACTAAAACAAATTAAAATACGTCGCGAGGCTTAAAACGGCGGGCGACGTGCGCTGGTAAAGTGTAGTGGTACGTAACCGAAGTGAGGCGCACTCGGCACTATACGCAGCGCAAACATTTTTTGTGCATTCGCGAAACAACAAATGGGGTGGTATATTCGTCACTGTAACCTCGGACAAAGTTGCGATGTAGCGATTCCAGCAATTAAAATTTGTAGGGGACGTAGAAGAGAAATTATGCATGGAGTGAGAGCAGTAGCCGTGGGTTTCTGCCCTCGACTATTAATATTAATGAACAGTGACACGCCGTTCAACCGAGCCCGTGACGAGCTACCGTGTTTCTTTTGATTGTAAATTCAGTTTTGTTGATGTACTTGTTGCATACTGAAGTTGTAGCTTTGTGCTTGAGAACGTCGGCTTCCATGTAACTTTGAGACGTAAATTGGAGCCGACGTTAGATCTCACTGCTGATAATTATGTTTCACAGGGTTGTGATGCACAAGTTATTCCGTTTTATCTCAGAAAATTTACTTCCTGGCATCCACACCGCAAAGGTGCCAGCCGCACCTGGGTTTATTAAATAATACATAATTTTTATGATAGTTCTGATGAAAACTAGTTTTTTTTATATAAGTTTTTTGAACTGACATGGTCACTTACACTTTCATTTAACTTAACATTATCATTAACACTGAAAACAGGATATTTAAAGTGTTTACAATTTGTTTGGAAGTTTTTATATTTAGCCAGCTTGAGCCAATTTCTACTGAAGTGGAACGCGTAATTAGTAATTATCAAAATACGAAAATGAAAGTTTCATAAATAGAATTTAACGGCTAGACTTAAACACATTTTCGAGTATAAGTAGGTATGATCTAAGGAGTCCACACCGAGGGCGTAGTGCGAGTCCTTATACCTATTCGATTGTGTAAACGTAAGCTTCAAGTACTGTAAGTGAACTAGCGCCATCTGGTGTCAAAGATGGGAAACACAATTGTTTAGTACAAATGGAAATTCCAGCCGCTTTGGTCAATGACGACAGCTCGTATTAGGCCCAACGACCGGCAACCGCTAAATTGCAATACACGATGTTGATACCTTTTAGTAGGAACCAATTGTATGCAACGTTCTTTGACATTCGCTTGTAATTCAACGATTCGTAGCTTGTCAATGTCTTCAAGCAAATTGTAGCAATACTTTTATCAGTTTACAATGTTTAATATTTTTTTTTAAATTTAATCTTAGTTTAATCTTACAGGAAATTGTGGTGTCTAACCGACTTTAGAGTTATCTTTTCTATTGAATTAGTGTCAATGACGTGTTCGGGTCATTCTGATTCGTCACAGGCCGGGCGACAACATCGAATGTATCATTTTTGTTGAATCAGATCGACCGAACGTGAGCGTATTACGCCTAAGAAGTAAATATTCTAAACCTAGACTAGGTTGTAGGCGTACACAGATCGGGAATTCTAATGCCATTCCTAAAATTGTTACTATTGTATAACTAGGCCCCACCGTCTAGTTCAGGGAAGGGTGTATCATGATTTCCGCACAAGTGCATTAATGTGCCGTCATCATTATCATATCAGCTGTAAGACGTCCGCCACCGGACAGTGTCCCTATTAATTACCATAAAGAACGGTTCCGCTGTCTACTCTATTAAATTCATTGCTTGTTAGTGTACGGTAAGTAGCTGTTCATAAAGTAAAATATTTTATACAGGCTGCCTGCAAGCGTTAAGGGGTTGTTCTAGTCGCCATTCTAAACATTTTCAGAAAAATAATCATATCAGTTTCGTGAAAAAAAAAAAAAGAATCTTTGCAACCGTAGATGAAAAGACGATTTCGGTGTATGTGAGTATATGTAGGTATTTATAACTCGACTGTTGAACGCGTTGGCCAGGATTCATTTTCCAGTTTGGGCATAGAATAAAGTTTTTCCGTCAGGAATGTCTCAGTAGTAGCCTCGATTTTGGATTTGTAGTATGTTTCTCGGCTAGTGGTTTCAGCAAGCATAAGACACTTAAATCATAAATTACACACACACTATTACACACTTATGTTATTTAAGGAACGTATGTGCAAAATTTCATGCTTCTAGACCCAGCGGTTTCAGTCTGTGAATCAGTCAGCCAGTCAGTTTCTTACTTTAAGATAGATAGAAGATTGGTTTCATAATCATAAATCGAAATGTGGGTGTTATTAGTGGGTGTGATACCTACGAATCTGCCTACTCTTCAGAGGAAAACAGGTTTAATGTCATGTTTTGATATCACAGGAACAACGTAAAAGCTTAAAATGGCATTACACAATTGATTAAACATACTTTGAACACGTTATTTTCAACCGCGCGCTGGACAAGGGATAAAGGGCAAGGGCGAGTTAATTATAGCCAAGTTTTGTTTATAAGGGATTTATGTACAATCGGCTTATGTGATTGATATAAAACCTTCTGTCGGATCCAAACGGATTACACCCGTAGATCACAAAACACGGATAAAGTCTGTGTACAAAATCATTTAAAAAAACATAAAATAATAGACCAGAGAATCTAGACAAAGTGACATTCTATCAGCAAAGGGCATGAAAGATTTTTGTATGAAGTCTGGCCGACCCAACCTCCGCCATTTTTTTTTCAAAATAGCGTCCACTCATAAAAACTAGATTAATCAACAGCTGACATCAATACAAACAAGTTTTGTTCTAAAGAGTCATGTTTCCGAAATATGAGCTATCATAGTTAAAATCCATTCACTGATGACATCTTTCAGCTGAAAATACTTACGTACTTTATCGGCGCGGCGTATATGACCAGATGTATGAACGTGGACGACGCAGAGAGTATGTAAGGATCGTAGCAGGTGGCATTCTGTAGTTTCTACCAACCAAAAGCATGAGTGTATGTATATATGTGACTTCTTAAAACCACTACTGGTTCCTATCTAAGATTAAAAAAATAATAATTCAGAATAGTTAAGAAAACATCCATAATATCTGTTCGTCTGCAATAATAGTTCAGTATTTTTCTTTCGAAAAAATAGCGAGATTTTCATTCTCATTAAAATATTCTCCTGACAAGTTGGAATTCTTAATTAAAAGCAACACCGCAATAATATAAGACCAAAAAAATAAATATGGCTGCCTGTCTCGGTTCATTTAGCTGTAATAGGTTTCAGCTTTGGAAAAAAATATTTCAGACCGTTCAGGCTTCTCGTTGATAAGGTATTTAGTACTGAGGTAGGTACTCATTATATACTCTTACTTTTGACGTTCACCTTTAGTAGAAGCTTTATAGAATACTAAAAAATGATTGAAAACCTTGAAACGTAATCTGTCTTTTGACGAAATTTCATATACTCGTATTATGTGGTGGTTCCAAAACCACGATAGGTTTTTATTTTTTTCATGTAACTAATAATAATAAACATCTTGATTAAACTCTCGAGTGCCTCGTTGGTTTAGTGGTCGAAAGCGCGACTGCTGAGTATGAGGTTCTGGGTTCGATTCCCGGGTCGGGCAAAGTGTTATTGGGTTTTTCATCAGGAATTTCTCAGTAGCAGTCACGGAGGCTGGATTTGTGCCCGGTTACTGGCAATAGGCTCGCCCCCTATACCATAGGACTTAAACATAACTGGCGAAATGTGGATGTAGCAATAGTACACCTCTGCCTAATCTCGGGGATTAGTGGCGTGAATAAGAATAAGAATAATTTATTTGTGTAAAAACATGGTACATTAAGGTCTTATAAATAGGTTTGTGAACTTACATGTTTCGCCATAAAATGGCATACAAATTTTTGAACATCTTAAACATAGAATTTTATTACAACAACAATTATTAGTGTATATATTTATATTTTTATATGTCTAGTTAATAAAAATAACAATAATAGACTCATTTAATAAAAGAAAAATTAAATCAACTTAAAGAACTCAGAAGCCATATCTATCGGATACTTTTTTATCAAGAAATTCTTTTAAACTATAAAAACAGTTGTCAACAAGCCATTTATGCAATTTGGATTTAAAATATTTTAAAGGGAGTTCTCTTAACTCTTTTGGTATGTTGTTAAAAAAAATTATTGCAGTGATTAAACTATTTTTTTGACATAATGTGCTTTGTGATGTTATGTTACCTTTGTGATGTTATGTTACCTAACCGATTTCCTTCCTTTCGCAGGGAGGAGGCCGGGGTCAAAGGCTGGTTATGTTTGCGATACGCGGAAGCACATCAAAACGAGACTGTGAAACTGCGGTCTGCGCGGAGTGCGCGGGAGCGGTGATATCACAAACTTTTCGACAATCAACATGAGATTGAAAATATATTTTTTTACATAATACCCTCATCTACTAACATTTTTATAATTTGCCTGTCTCTCATTTAGGCAACTATGGACGTAAATAAGTACACGTAGAATTTATTTCACAGTTTAAATAAATATTTAAGTTTCATCTCTTAATTTGGCATTGTTTGTGTTATTCATGTTATTAAATTAAGAGTACATTACATTAAAAGCGAATGCTAGTCTTGTGTGGTTTGGCTAAGACGTAGTCGTTGCCTCATTTCGTCTTCTCTTACGTAATAAGCGACTCATGTTTGGTGGGCAGTCTGCCAAACTTACCTGGACTTCGGTGACGTCATAATTAAAAAATATAGATTTCCTAGGTGTACCTTTTAAGGGTTGCAGTTTAGAATGTGTAACTGTTGTTTACTGACTACTCAGCAGATATTGGATATGCTATGACAATGAAGTATGGACATAAAATAAATTGCCAGTGCGCCGGTGGTGACATCACGCGACCTACAGAGCCCTGATGTTCATCTCGAGGCCAGCGTGACAGCCAATGTCTGATCGCGGCGGAGTTGAGACGTCTTGGAACTGTACCCGATTCATTGTGCCCCGTGTTATTGTTTTAAATGGTAATGTCAAGTAATTTGTTAGTTTTCGCACTTAATGTGTTTCAAAACCCATCGTCTGCCCACATGATGTACGGAGCCTAACGGAATAAATCCCGACACATCCTGTCCCGACAAGCATGTCTGCTTATAATGATCATAAGGACATTAAAGATACGTCGTAGGTTATCTTATTTTTCAGTACCAGACATAAAAAATGCAGCTTTACAACGTTCTCCAAGGATACGTTGTTATCTAAAACATCCGTAATAATATAAAAGAAAATATATCTCAATATCGAATCGAAAGACAAAGTGTCAAAGCAAAATACAAAAGGAAACTGAAGATGAAGAGAATGGTAATGGCGGTGGGGCGGCTTGGGGTGAGCGCGAAGCATGGAAAATAATGTCTTGGAGGGAAATTACTGCGAAGCTTAGGGGATGCTCTATCTCCACACAGGAAAGGCGTCAGTGTGAGGGCTAAGTGTCTTTTTTCCAAGTTATTTGACACGCCATTCTTCCAGTCATGTGCTACAAACGAAAGTCGCAAAAAATTGCCAAGTGCAAACTCGGCTGTCGGCAAGAAATGTAATCACTTTCCACATTATCTTGTTCAGAAAAAAGTTAATACCCCGTTTTTATTTTTGTATGTTCTATAAATGTTGTGACTGCAATATATCACTTTTTATCGGGCGAGGCAAATGGAGCTAGAGCAAATCCAATATACGAATGACTGCGTTTAAAGTTAGATACTACGTTTTAGTATTAAATAGTTGGATTCCAATATATTGTCTTAGCAGTGACAAGTTACTAGGTTGCCGTGTTCGAGCAACGGAGTGGATAACTGATCACCATTAATTGACTTTTCCTACTTGAAAGTAGCATAAATAACGACGGCTATTTGTTTTAGCTTCAATTCTAGTCTTAGACCGACATATAAACGTTACTTAGCGTATGCTTTGGCTTTGGTATGTTCCCGTCTCCATCCCTACACGTACTTGTACTCCTGTGCTTGACTTTGACAATCGCGCGTCAGTGACAGAAATAACGCTAAGCCGAAGGTTTTAGATTTTATTAAAATTAAATTTTGATTTAAATTAGTTGCTCAATAACAGAAACTTAAATGTAGCATGTGAACTTTAAGAAAAGTAGTATAATGAATGTTAAATATTTCATGATCTTGCAAATGTTGGTGAATCACAATCATCATTATCATTTCAGCGAAAGACGTCCACTGCTGGACATAGGTCTCCCCCAAATGTCGCCACATTGACCGGTCCGCGTCTCGCATCCAGCGGATCCCCGCAACGTTCACCAGGTCATCGGTTCACCAGTGGGAGCCTTCCAACGTAACGTCTTCCAGTTCGCGGTCGCCAGACCTTTTCGGCCCCATCGACCTGCCAATGTGCCCTGCCCACTGCCACTCTACATAATATCTCTCCTTGCCCAGAAGAAAACAGCTATAACTACACTTACCTTGAAACTCTTACCGTCCCCCTGATTGATTTTGCAGAGGCTTGCAGAGATAGTATCCCTCATTAAAAATGAAACTGCGCCGAATATGGAAAATTATTATTCTTCAACTAGACAGTTTCGAATTATTATAATTATTGTTTCCACATAATTATTTGTTTTTTTTTTTCAAGCTCGTATGTGTGTTAAGATATTGTTTTTTTATTGTTTCGGTGCTGAATTTTGCTGATATCTATCTGGTAAAACGTAAGGTCTGGTCTCTGGTCAAAGTAAAATGTGACTGTAGGTACAATGGTAATTACATGTTACATGTATTTCTATTTTTTTAATTAGTCCTCAAAACAATTATCGTCTTTATTACCGTACAACCAGATTACCCCACCAATAATTAATGAACACGTATAAATCGGATATGATACGAGAAATGAAACATTACATAAAATATTGAAGCTTTTATTTACAAAATTACCAACATATAATATCACTTTGGGAATTTGCAGGTTTACTTGCATAACGCCATAAATATACATAACTATTTATTACTATTTAATAAAAACAATAGTGATTACAATTCCTCAATTGTTACTTACAGTATGCCTTCTATAATAGTAGGCGTAGAATGTTACGACGAAATGTTCATGTATCGATTATTGGAAGTACAATAACTGTAATACCTAATTACTATTATTATGAAAATAATATTTATGATATAAAAAAGTGTTTTCCAGTACGTGGTGATCGAGTTGTTGCGCCCACCGTTTATATTACAACAGATTTCATAATTATTCCTAATTGTCAAAGAACGTGTTATACAACCTTTTTTTATTCAATGAAGGTACACGGTAGCTTTATACTTTTTAATTACTATAAAACATGAAGAAAAATGATTATCATATCATCATTTGCCTAGCCTTTTCCCAACTATGTTAGGGTCGGCTTCCAGTCTAACCGGATGCAGCTGAATGCCAGTATTTTACATGGAGCGACTACCTATCTGACCTCCACAACCCAGTTAGTACTGGGTAATACGATACCCCTTGGTAAGACTGGCTAAATAAAAACAGCCACTCGGGTCGATCTTTAGCATAAGCCGTGTTTGCCAAGGTTGGTCTTTGGATGGGTGACCACCCATTACATACCGAGTTTCCTCCGTGCCTCGTAAAGCACGTTAAGCCGTTGGTCCCGGTTGTCATTTTTAGATCTTTGACAGTCGTTACAGATAGTCAGTGGCCCAAAAAGTCTGACAAGCAGTCTAAAATTCATATCATAGTAATTAAATAAAAGACACAATTTAAGTTAAACGTCCTAACTACGAGCAAATTTATCTGTTTTTATTATCATTACGCTTGACTCCGAATTCTCAAATTTGATTAGCTTCCATGAAAGCGGTTTTAGTTAGTAAACACAACGATAAATGAAATTGTAGCTTTTCTTTGACTGTAAAAGAAGTTTCTTAGAAAATAGTCGACAAGAAAATTTTAAAACGAAATTCTTTATTCATAGAGTCGTAAATGAACAAGAACGTTCATTAGGAAATCGTTTTGAAGGTAAATTCTTAGTATAATTTATGAAACAGAAGTAAGTTTTCTATGCAGAACAGAATTTCTAAGAAGAACTTTTGGTGGGCGCATAGAGTAAGAAGAAAAATATCCATATTATTGTAATGCTATAAATTGTTAAGAAGCTTACACAATTCTGCAATAATTTATTCACAATGATTTATGCGTTGCAATTTATTATTCATTTATTAATTACAAAAATTATAATACAGTTATGTTACACAATTTTTGAACGTGATTGTATTTATAAAGGCGAGCCTTGGATTGGGGTTTGCTAAATATTTGATTTTTATTTTAATATATCAGTTTAAAAAATTCTAATTTTATCACTTTTTTTAGTTACTAGGCCTGGTCTATACACACAATCACGTAAGTCGTGAAATATTTCTAGATCCCAATTAAATGTAAATATTTTAAAGGATTTTTCCGAGGCACCAGTATCGATATTTTTGCGTAAGCTTTTATAATACTTCTTATATTTACAAAACAATGTTCATGTTGTCAACAGATGTATGTAAGGATATCGTCTTTAGTAGCTGGTCCTATTTCTATTATTATAAGCCAGTATTATCACACTGCTGAAAAAACCCTCCTATCTTTACGTTCAGTAATTTGCCCTATGTCCTTTAAAATATTTCATTGAATTAGGACCCGTTTTTTTAATAAAAGAGTCTGCTTAAAGAAACTGAAATCATTTTATTTGGCATTTATCTATGTCTACAAAGCGTAATTTACATTTATTGTCACAGGTGTGAGAAGTAAAACGACAAAAAATAATAATTAGAAATGTAAAAATCATTTTTATCGTTATACGGTATTATGCGCCTTAAATATTTTTATTTACAACAATTTTTATTTACCATTTTTTATACGTAATAACAATTATGTCTGGTTGTATATCTATACAATCACGACATAGATATGTTTCAGACTTCGTAAAATAATTAATCGTTCACAAATATATCATTTAGGTACGATAACTTGCGGAAAATATCAACACATACAGAATATCAAAGTCAAATCAAACCTAAGTTTTTAGCTTTTGAACTTTATTTTTCTGTGGTATAAGAAAGTTATAATCATTAGCCATACTTTGTTATAATTTTAAATTAACAAACCGTTAAGTATGTTGTTGCTGGTTGATTTGTGTAATTTATAAGAAAACTATAAATAAATCACGAAAATATTTAATTTTATTACTCCCCAGCGTCGTTCCCCTAGTTGTATTTTACGACATTTCGTCAGCGGTGTACTGATTTACAACATAACACCTCGTATTGCAATTTCTATCACGTTCTAAATGCAAGCCGTCAGTAACTTATGAATGTTACATGACAATTCAGCCGAGAATTCGCGACGCGAATAATCTTTAGCAGCGCGGCTGCAAGTAATGTGGCTCATGTACGTTTGAGCGGCATCCAGAGATTTTATTACCATTTTCTGGAACCGCATTCCTGAAATATACCAACCGGTAATCGTTTATAACATCGTAGCTCGAAAATACCACACCGTCATCAACAATTAAACGTAATCATATATTAGAAAATTTCATTAAATTGATCAAACAAAGCATTTCTTTAGTTAAATACCTTTAATGTTTCTATGTACAAAATTATAATGTGACAATTCCATTCTCGTTACCAGTTATAAATCAGTATACGCTTTAGAGGGAACGCCACTTTACATACCTATAATTGGTAGGTCTATGGCCGGGAACCCATAATTTATATGTTATATAGATAATAGAAGGGATTAAGGAACAGGCAGGCCGTCCAAAGGCGATCGGTCGCCGTCGATGAATTGGAGCCGCAACACAATTAGAAGGTAATACCATCAGCTTCCAGTGTAACGTATTGGCTTTCGCCCCAGCATGAACAATCAGTATCTCACAGTAGGCTTAGTCCTGCAAGACGAACCCTGTTTAGAACCTAGCAATCGTCCAAAAAAATACTTTTATAATTATATGATACATAGTTTATACACTAGCCTTTACTTCGATAACAACGCAACCATTGTTTTAGGTCCGGCATTTCACAAGGTACAGATAGTTAAAATATAATGGAAGACGAAAATAATAACAATAGAGTACCATAATAATCCATTGAAATAATGGGAATTAACACTTTTCATAGATTTATATTTGCACACGTATAAAATTGTTTATTTTAAAAGTCTATTTACAATAATTTCTAACTACTCCTACAACGTTGTCTTAAGACCCTTCAGTGTATTCGTTTGAAACCACAAGTATGCGCGATTTAGAGTTTTGTAATTATTGTAATTATAATAAAAAGAGGTAAATTAGTTGTTTTCAGGAAATTACCATACAGGCAGAGAAAACACATTATATTCCATCAAAATAAAGCTACATATTTTGTTTCAATTTATATATCATTAACACGGCGACGCTTTTCCCAATAATAAGGCCATAAACAAAATACATGTAAAGTTTACCACTTTAGAATTCACCGTTGTGCTTGAAAACCTATAATTACGGATATAATTGAATAATTCAAGGAACTAATGTTCCTTTTACGATAATGATATACGGTTTAAATATTAATACTTAATGACTATCATGTCTGGAGGAAAACTTCATCAGTGCGTCGACGAAGTGTGAAAATTCGATTTTATCAATTAACCTTGCTTTATGGCTAGAATCTGTACTTACCTATGATGATTCTTGGCTGACAGGTAGGCAGTCAGACTACCAAGAATTGGTCTTTTATCTTTACAAGCACAGGCAATAAGCCTAGTCGGTACGAGTAAATAAACATTAGTGGCTTATATACAAACGCATAAAATAAATAATGTACTCAGTATCTAACAATACTTTTGGCAATTGACATCCTATTTCATCTATTTGATGTGTCGATTTACATGAGGCCTATGTTTCAATGTATTATTTTCTGCGTTGTTTACTCATTAGTGCTCTGACTCTTTTGAGGTTGGTGATGGTTATGTCGTCGTTAGGCTGCAGTTGGAGCGCCCTCCGGTACGACGTGGCTGCGGCCGCGTACTTCCCATTGAGGTGTAGGATAGCGCCAAGATTGGAATGGAACTCGGCATCCTGCAACCAAAGCGACATGCTATTCGAGGAACTTAAGCCGGTAATTAACTATACTAAACGGAATGCTTTACCGAATCCGATGCAGGGATTATGTGACGTTTAGCGGTAAACATTTGCGATTCCTTTGACATGTAAAGTGATGTTCCTAGTAACATATTAATATTTTGATTTCAAACGATGTTAAGTGAATCAATGTTAGTTTTTATTGTGTTGCACATTGCTGGCAACGGTTTTGGTAAGTAACTGAATTATTGACCAAAAAATGCTGAACGATATAGACGTGTGGGCGAACCTTTCACAATTTAGAAATATAGAGGCGGTCAAATCCGCGGTTGCGGTCACGCAGCATTCAACAAAAAAGAATAACACGCTCAGCGCTCGTTCTTGTTGATTCGTTTTTGTTTATACAACTGCGGTGGCCGTATTCTCCTATATTTTAGAGTCGTTAAGTGTTCGAAGATTATGAGTTTTGGTGTGCTAGTCGTTTCCTGTATTTTCTGGGTGATAGAAATGTTGGTTTTAAAAGATGAATTCCTTAAAAAACATCACGATTTTTTTTTCTTGCCACCCCTGCTAATTCATATAAAATAATAGTTACCAGAACATGTACCCCACTTAAAAACCCGACAAATAAGTACCAAAACGTGTCTCATTTCAAAACCCATATTTGGTACTACAAAGGTCAGAAGGTCGGGAGAACAAAGAAAACAGCCGTCGGCGGGACCTTGATCTGACCATGTTTAACAAACAAACAGGAATGTTCACTTGAACCCATACCACATTCCCCCAATCTCCTTTGTGCATCGATACGTTAAAAATCTTTATTTAACGAATATCGTAGCGATACTAAATCAATTCGACGGACATACGTCGAATCGAACGCGCGATTTTCATATGAATCTCGGCTAGATATTATTGGGGCAGTAAAAAATGCAACGCGGAAAACGTTTCAGGATTTAATGGTGACTTGGTTTTTTGGTTACGTCAAATATTGTTCGAGTGGGATGTAGAAATGATTGGATTGTTTCAAATTCTAAGTACTAGGTACTGTACTATATAAGGTCCCATTAAAATAGATGGATATACTTTTAGAAATCATTCAGACCACCAAAATAAGGATAATGGTAAAAAAAATAAGAAAAACGCATTAGATACTTACAATAAAAAAATCAGCTAACGAAAATACACTAAAAATGTTAGTTACTAAATGATTTTAGGTCAAAATAAAGTCATTTTAATCAGTGTTTTTTTTCTTTGGTTATATTTGGTTAGACGTACTGAACGCTGTGTTAAAATTTTTGTCCATTTATTTTAATGGGATCTTATATATCCGTACTCGATGCTAGGTATAGGGTTATCTGTCGAGGCTTAATTGAGGATAGGCTACTCTGCGAAAAGAGGGCTTAGGGACCTCTGGGAATCCTTGCGAGGACGTGACAATTCCTGGAGATGCAATTCGCGACAGCGACATACGTGTGCTTAACTTCTTTCCTTCATATATATATTTATATAATTACCGTGCGTTGCAAGTAACTCCGCGGAGGCTCATGGCATGGTCAATTTCTTTCATACGCTTTCACTTAAGCGTGTAGATCCTTGGAGAAGCAGTTAAAGGGAGAAGTGTTCTTGGAAATTTACAAAATCATGCAGGTGACACAGGGATAGGTGCAAACCAATCCTATCCAATTTTGTATCGACCAATTTTCCCTTATGAAAAAAAAGTTTTTGACGAATTTTGACGGCTATAAATAATACATTACAAAAAAATATTTCAGGTGGAACTTACATCAGGGTTCAACTGCACTGCCCGCGCGTACCACCGCTCGGCGGAGCGGCAACGTCGCGCGTCTCTAAGCGCCCGCGCAGCCGACGCGGCGCGTGCACTGTCGGCGGGTGACAACTGAGCTGCTGCTACTAACTGCTCTGCTGACTCCCGAAGTCGGCGTTGTGATCTCAGGAACATACCTATTGGAAAATTTGAATTGAGCGAAATGCAAAATTGTTATGTAAAAAAACAAAAAGAAAATTGAACTGAAACTTGAAATAGAGAGACTGTGAAACGTGTAATATCCTGTATTAATTTCACAGTAAAAATTAGAGTTCAACGTCTAAAATTTCCAAAGGCTGAAAAATTAACAATCTTTTCTATCAGTCACCACAAATACCCGAATACGAATCGGTATTTACTAGTTTAGTTGTATCGTTGTAGAGGGTCACGAACCTACTTATCCGCTACGAACATAGATTTATCATTCATGGTGTTTTTGTATTTATATTACTTATCTACTTTCTATTATATTTACATTATATATAGACTACAAATAGAACTAAACTAATGATAAAAATAAGACTAAAAGTAAGAAAATATAAACATCTAAACAACGACGACAGTAGGACACTCAGGCGTCAAAGTACTCCTCCGCATCGATGTCATCTGGAAACGTGCCCAGAAGACTGGCAGCATTGCCACGCTGAATGGCAATGCTAATTCTTTGGCCAAAGAAAGAGCCAGCCCTATGGTAACGCGAAGTGTCGACCAGTCGGCGAGAGATTTCCTTAAAAAGGAGACGCGCACTCGGGCCCCATGACTGAAGTTACCAATAAGGTTACAGTATTTGCGCCGCTTGAAGATCTCAACAGTTGCAGCAGCAGCGCCTGCACAGCTCGCCGTGCTTGAAAGGTGAGCTGGCGTAAGGGTGTCGACACAGGTTGCGTCCCACACCAAAGGCCTACCCACCTTCCAAGGCACTAACGTCATGCCGTCTGGTCTATTCATGGTTATTTATTTTAATCATACAATATAGTTTAAACATTATTAGAATAAGTAATTAATTGCCACATCAGGTCATCAAACTCGTCTGCATAAGTCTTAGATTAATGGTCATAATTGGCACCACTCAAAAGTTTTTTCATAAAAGTATGTAACTTACCGAACTGATCTCTCACTGATGGATCGTTAGGCGCTAAAGTTAGTGCTTTTTTAAACCACATTTCAGCTTCAATACTCCTACTAGCCTGTAACAAAATATATTATTAATGACACTTGGACAAGTTTAATACTTTTGGCGCAACGATTAGTTCAGACAGGAGTGTTGTAATTCTTGTAAGAGAATAATTGATCAGTGCGGCGTAATAACGCAAGCCCTTAAGGAGTAATAATCTTAAGATTCCGCAATCTTGCCGCAGTAGAGAGGAATTTTAGCGGTTGTTGTTATATAGTGCTGTAGGTATGGTGTGCCTGAGAGACTGAAGGAAGAATGCCGACAGTGAGGGCTTGCAAAATTACCTCTGTTTAAAATACGAAACGTTTTAAAAGAGTATTGTATCCTTAATCATACTTTTAAACTTGCATATAGACATAGCCAGGCATAAAATACGGTGAACTGCTACCTTTGCTATTGTAGACAAATGTAGGCATTGGGATATTTTTAAAGGAAAGACAATGGTGTCAGTATTCAACTTTGTTTGGGAAAAACCGAAAACCGGGAACAATGGATCGATGCTAAGGAAAGTCAGTCAAACGTCAGTTACAGCTACCATTCCTATATTCATATCAGTCAATGTTAGAAGTCGAAAAAAGTTAGACAATCGGCAAAACTTTTTGCATGGGAAACCGCAATCCGTAGCTTTTAGTTGGAAAAATCAAATGGCTGCGTGTGAAAAAGGGTGAAGATGAAAATGGGTTATGTACCGTCAAAAAAGGGAGAAACAAGTCCTTTCAACTTTTAGATACTATGGAGGCAGTCGGCTTTTATTTATGACTCAAGTTGCCCAAACCAATGTTACGATTAATTAGTCGGTTTTAGACAATGCTATCTGATTATCAGATAATAATCAATAAAATAGGAAGATCTATAAGTTTGTCATTGAGGATATGTTTTAATTATGTCTTAAGTAATCTTAATAAATTGAATTCTGAATGTTATTTTTTAAAGGGGTGCCAAAACGTGTTTAATCTTTTCATACCAGTGTAATTTTTATAAGTATTTGTCTTTTGTCTTATAATGTTAATGTACTAACATTTCTGGCGAGTATTTGCGCTAATGTGACATGAGTGCCGGCGTGATGCGGCGCGGCCGCCAGCGCCGACACTAAACTGTGCTCGGCCAGCGGCCATTGTTGGAGCTGCACATAAATCTCCCCAACCATTGATAGGACACTCTGCAAACAACAAAACCGAAATTAGTCTAACGATATATCATACTAATTGCGTTGCAGAAAAGGGAAAGAATAGATCAGCCTCTATTTGGAGGCTTTAGAAAAGACACCTTAATTCCTTTCATGCATACTCGTAGCAATTTTTCATGCACTTTATCTAGGACAGGTCTGTACCATGCATGCAGCACTCTTTTCGTGCTTTTTTCGGTCCATGTGGGCGGACCTTATAGCTTGGATTGCAGCCAGTTAACTCCGAACGGCGAGAGTCCATCGGCACGTGCTTAATGCCAACTTCATGAGACAACACTGTTGAATGCGTGTTAAAATGCGACGTGCTGGCTACTTACATGTCGCGTCCAGCCAACGATTGGTGTGTTTGTGTCGGGCAGTATTTGCAGTGCTTCTTTGTATGCTGAAAGCGCTTTATGCCAGTGCCCTCTCTGGGAGTGTAAAGCTGCCAGTTGAACGAGCGCTGACACTCGGGCAGCGTCGTGTTCTCTTCGGTCGCGCACTCGTACGCCTTCGGCTCTAGAGCCGGCGCGGAGTGCGCTTGCGGCTTCCGCGAGACGACCGTCCGCCATCAAGGATGTTCCGAGATTCACGTACGCAACTAAAACAATGCTCACTTATAAACATCTCGAAGCACCTACTAACACATCAAAACAATATAGGACATGATATTATATCATTGTTTGTTATAAATGCTGATTTACGAATAAAAGAAACGATCTTTTCAACATGTTAATAACTTCTTGACTTCAAAGGCTTATTTTATGAACAAGTAAACAACTTCATCATTAAAGTCCTCAGAATAGATAAAGGTAGGTTAAATTCTACTCCTAAATCACAGACAGCTTGAGTAAGTATAGCTAGATAATGGTTGAACCTATTAGGGGTCGTCCATTAATCACGTGAGGCTCGAAAAGAAAGGGAGGGGGATCAGAAAAAATCACGAAATATCAATAGGGGGGAGGTGGTTGTAGTGAGGTATTACGTGTATAAATGTTTCCTTTGAACTCGCGTTTTGTAAACCGAAAAGTGGTGCGTGACCTTGACATTTTTATCACGGTGCTTAATTTTCAACAATTAAATTAGATTATACCCGTTAACCTGTATTTAAAGATCATCATCTTTTCACTCTACATTTTTTTAAGATACTTTGAATCAAAAAAATACACGTGATTTTGTGTAGGCGGGGTGGGGGGGGGGTAGTTTTAAACCCCACCACGTATCACCATGGGGGAGGGTGGGAGTACAAAACATCACGTGATTCATGGACGACCCCTTTCTAGTTTCAGTTCAACCTCAAAACTAGTTTATTACATACAACTTTCGAACAGAAAACAACTCGAAAATTTCAAAGTGGATCGAAAATATTTAAAACATTTATTTCCAACAACTGTCCACAGCTTACTCTATTCAAAACACTCCATTAAAACTTATTCTTGTATTTACTTAACAATGAAAATATTATAAACCCCTTTATTTTGAAGACAATAACAAAATTAGAAGAGAATAAAGTCTCGGCCGGCCTTCATCTAAAATAATTTGAAAGGACAATCAAATTATTAGTAAGGGCTATGAAGAAATACCAAAGAGGCTTTGTTTTTAATAATTAATTTATCTCAAGTACTTACGAGCCATTGAAGGTCTAAAGTAAATTGCTCTCTCGAAACTTTTGATAGCATCGCTGTAACGTCTTTGGTTTTGTAGTAATATTCCCCTGAAACAAAGATAGACACTTATTATAGGAACGGTTATGTTTTTGGAATCTGCTTCACAGCTGTTTATTTAGTTGATAATGACTACTAATAATGCCCACTCCTTGCGGGATAGCCCTTCGTTAGATGTGTTCATGAAAGGAATAAGAGAACATTTCCTGTCAACGTGATAATAGTATGTATATAGTATTTTATATGTATGTTTATCTATATACTCCTATCATCATCATCATCATCATCTGCCTAGCCTTTTTCCAACTATATTGGGGTCTTCTTCCAGTCTAACCGGATGCAGCTGAATACCTGTATTTTACATGGAGCGACTGCCTATCTGACCTCCACAACCCAGTTAGTACTGGGTAATACGATACCCCTTGGTAAGACTGGTTGTCAGACTTTTTGGGCCACTGACTACCTAAAGACTGTCAAAGATCTACAAATGACAGCCGGGACCAACGACTTAACGTGCTTTCCGAGGCATATATGTTATACTCGTATGTTGTATGCATTACGTATATTTTATGGTATGTATTAGTTAAATTTGTAAAATCGACTGTTTATGCACATAAGTATATCCTTCTCTGTAAAATCTCGCAATCCAAGTAAGGTTCGCTGTAAGAAAACCCAATTCTGGGTTAAGCTCGCCTTTGTACATAAGCTATATATTGTAATTATGTATTTATCTTATTTTTGTGTGCAATAAAGAATTAATTTAAAGTGGTTAGTAGTTATTCATTAAAAAGATCCTAATTGCCTTTTCCTTTCACCGAAGTACCTAATATTCAAATTAGAAATGATTCCACCTGGTTTTTTGAAACTTATTCACTTATTATGTCATTAAATCTCTAGATTCGTAAAAGTCACTACAAGAGTTAACACTAGATTTACAGTAGATTTACTCAAGGATAACATCAGCTTGTTCACAATATATAAAACTTCTTGACAAATGAAATTGCATCTGTGTTCCCTCCCACATTTAACCCGTCTGCCTTCAAAGCTAGAGTGAACAGGCATCTTCTGAACACGCTCGTTCCATCATAGACCACATCCATCGCTTTTCATCAGGCGTGATCGAGGTCAAGAGCAGACTCATTTTGCAATAAAAAAATAATAAAAAAAAACTTTTAAAAAGTTTATAGTGAGTTTAAAGTTTCTTTATCGTGTTACATTTAAAAGAACTTCGTAGTTTAACAATCACCGTAGACACGTAGCAGGCCTACGACGTAGCAGGACTTTATTACTAAGCCACGCCGTAGACCATTTATTGTTTTCTATGAAAAGTTTCCAGAAACTTTTGTACACTAGGGCTTCACGTGAAGCCTTATATAATTGTATTCAAACATTTCTTTATGTTCACAGTTTTGTTTCAAGGCAATTATTGTTCAGTCAGCGAAGAATTATACGCTCGTCTTTTGTTAGTAAAAATAGGTAGGTAATATAATTTATGGTAGTATACAGAAGCGTGTCGATGACAATCTCTGACTGGTCTATAGCGACGAAGCTTATAAAGAGCAGTATTTGCACAGTGCCTATTTGTCGTACATCCGTTCTATTCACACTATTCATATTTCACAGCCACATCAGAGTCACCTTTTGTGACGTATTCATATGACGTATGAAATATTGAACCAGCCTTCGTGCAGAACTGAAGTTGCGGAGCTTGGGGCTTTCATATTCCACATTAATATTGCGATCCCAGTTTCACATTTGGCGCTAATTAGTGATGAGCATTTGCTGCTCCCAAATTCATAGCTCATCAAGCGTTGGTTCGCGCAGTTCCACCAAAATCGCGTCACTATTTAGCTCTTGTATACAGTATTTTGATTATTCAGAACGAAATTGGAATAGCGATCCTTTTAGAGTCTAGGCTAAACCATAGACTTATTAGTTAATCATAATGGTGCTAGAAATATTAAGAGCTTGTTCGAAATTGATTGAATAAGTAACGATAATAAGTTACTAAACCTACTATTCTAGAAGCGGTATAAATGAAATCCTTTGGAGGCCCATTCATACTAAGATTAACCCTATGACATAGGCTTCATTACAAAAATTGGGTAATGAATAAATGGCGCCTAATTGGACCGATGCAGTGGGTGTCTACAGTATATTCACATTGTCATGCAAGTAATTATGAAATTTAAACAATTCTCAAAGGAAAACAATAACTCATTAAATCATTTCATAAATCCTCTCCACATTATAATCCATCACGCAAATGAATTCCCGGAATCGTCTTTGACATGCATCCACGAAGCATAGTCAGAATCAAACAATTGGACGGCATTATTACACGCGAACAATGCAAAATGTCAGCCTTAATGAAACATCACCTGATGTAACCGTACAACGTTATAAAAGCTGTATAGATAGATGCGGCAGTGCAATACTGTCCGCATGAATAATGCAGGGCCACAACGAGGCTGCTTCTACGTGGGACCAACGTTCACTAATGAGAACCATCCAGCTCGGGCGGGCTATTATACCCTCCTCTTCGCGAGCAATAATTTGTTACTAATTCCCTTCTAATTATTGTAACGTTGGTATTGTGAGTGGAATTGCTTTTGTGCGGTTGGTGCAGCCTTACCAAAACTCGCTGTGTTGACATTCAGTCTCTCTCGGACGATATTAAATTCGGTGAAATGAAAGTATGCAACTAATTATATGAATGTTGGGAGTACTCGTTCGTAAAATAAAGTTTGGGATTGTACGAATATGTTTGAAGTTTGGTAAGGTTTTGAGTCAGACTAACATTTGACTTTGGCTTCAATTTAAGGGTTGAAAGAGAATGTTTTTAATCTATAGTAGTTGTGTTTTAGCCTGACAATAGCGGTCGTTGACTTACCTACATTTATTAAAGTTCTTAACTTTAAAAGTCAAAAATAAGCCTGTTCCAGTCTTGAATCGTCATCTATCGTGATCTTCAACATTTTTATTAATGACAAACGATATATGGATCATTGTTTTGATTCGTATACGAAGAAATATTAGGGAAAGGGCAATGACCGCTATTGACAAGCTAAAACGCAACTACTATATCATTAGTCAAATGATCCTTGAACTACGTGACTTAATGTAAAAACCATGATCAACAAACTAAAAATGTATAACAAATTAATTTCAAACAAAAAATGTACAAAGCACCTAAGTATATTCTTGCCACGTACTAAAAACATTTTCAATAAATTGATACAGCAAATAACAGAGAAAATGGCCATTTTCCTTTCTATAAAATTGGCTCTTTAATTCTAACCACTAACGAGCGAAATACTTAACTATCTTTGGAGCAGTATCTATAAATTAGTAGCGTATCGCTGGTTGTATACTATCACAATTTTTATTCCTTTCAACGGTTTCCGCAGCTCGTATTTTTTTTTTGTCTTTTTCTATTTTGCTCCCTTATCTGTTTGCCCCTATGTGAGAGTGCAATGTATGCAATGTTATGTGTTTGTGCAGCGGTGTTTTCAACACTTATTGGTATAAAGAGCTCGATTTAATATCGTTTGGTTTATGCGTAGCAGGTCAGTTTAAAAAAATCGCACAGTAAAACCAAACATGAATAATGTAATTTTGCAGACACTGAAAAGGTGTGCATAAATCTAGCTTTGAAATTAATATTTTGTTTCACTCTACAATAATCATCATTCATAGATAATTACTTAGTATTTCAGTTTTTTTTTATATTTTCTATTATCAATTTTAAGAAACAAAACGCTATTTAACAAAGTAATATCCTCTCTTTAAAAAAAATGGCGGCCCAACCCAGTGCAGGTTTTCCTCAAATTGTTGCACAACTACCAGTTCTCCACTGAATGTCAATGTTCCGTTGGAAAATATTGTGCACCAGTAAAATAGGCGTTCACACATTTTAGCAGCGACACTCGCAGCCAGTCAGCTTTTAACACAACGTGTGATGAAAAGGTTTTTTTCTCACTCACTTTATAATGGGCGCCGCGCCGGTCCCACAGCGACTCAACTGCACAACTTTCGATTAATACGCCTTTTACATCTCGGTCGGATAAGGGTTGGTTCAAGTTTTTCAGACATTGTTCGTTTCATTTACAGAACCATTATAATTGTTAGATGAGTTGAATTGTTGATGACGATTGGTTGATGACTGCCTCGTTGGTATAGTGGTCGCAATCGCGACTGCTGAGCATGAGGTCCTGGGTTCGATTCCCGGGTCGAGAAAATTGTTATTGGGTTTTTGCATCAGAGGAATTTCTCAGTAGCAGCCACGAAGCTTGAATCTGTGTCCGGTTGATGGCAATAGGCTCGCCCCCTATTACATGGGGCTTAAACATAACTGGCAAAATGTGGGTGTACTATATTAGGTAGGTACACCACTGCGTAACCGTTCGGGAATTACCGGCGTTATTTTATGTGAATTGTTAGATGAATACGCTAAAAGTACCAAGGTACAGCTAATTTTATAGTTGTGAAATTAAACTCCAAGCTAGACACTGAATTTGATCTACGTTCTAGAAAAGATATTTCGTATCAAAGTTCGTATTATTGTAACATTTAAATGGAGGAATCTATCCTAGAATTATTATCATCACATCCTCCTCTAATTTCAATTTATTTTGGATCGGGGCAGCCAACCAAATTAAAATTGTACCTAATTATTCTAAACCTAAGTATGTTTTAAAAGCAATAACATATTAATTTAAACGCTTCCTATTAAGCCTTTGAAACTGGTTAGTAACAAAGTTGTGGTTAAAATTCACTGCAAACCATTTTACAGATCGATTCGATAAAATCATGGTAATAGGCAGTTTGCCATCGCAGTTAATAACTAGATTACCGCCTGTATATGGATTCTAGGAAGACAATTAGAATCGTTCATACTAAAGTTAGTAAAAATATCGATTTCGTGTTACACACAGTAGGTAGGCATACAGAATAATAGTATAATCAGCCTAAACTTATACTGTCACTTACGGCATATCATTCCGTGATTGTTCATTATTTTGAGCTCCCGATATTTCGGCGCTGTTAAGCCAGTATAAGTTTAGTTGTAAACCGTGAAAGCTTAAAACAGTGTTTATAATCAGCCTGTATTGTTCCCATTGTTGAGACATATACCTTCTATCCAAGAGAAAAAAAAATTACCTTAAATAATTGTACAAAAACACTTATTTAAGCACTATGCAGCGTTACAACTAGAGAACAGAGTGTTTTCGTTGGGCTCTGGAGCCCAATGTAAGATTTAACTTTTTTTAGAGTGCCAGCGTCCTCGCCCTTGGTTTGATCAGAGAGGTAAAGTAATCTACCTCCCGAACCAACTGCGTACCCGCACTGAATGGCACATATTTTTGAATTTTCAGCCCTAGGTTTTCTCGCAATGTTTTTATTTACCGTTTGAGCCTGTGGTGATAAATTAATGTCACCGATGTCAGTTTGAACATCTAGTGAGCTTTGTCGATAACGCGGCGAATACAAACTTATGAATGAAGTGGTTTTCTTTACATAAATAAAGAACGAGTAATGTAGGTCAAGTCTGGATTCGAATCTGAGATCTAAAACTAATTCCTGCCGATTCTACTAGGCCACCACTGAACACACCTGTACTATAGGTACATACAACATACGGCCCTAAGTTAAAAGCTATTTCATGTCCTTATTACAATCATTTGATGTTATTTACTGTTACGGGTGGCAATACTAATAATTACTTTTTTAAATTATTGTCTGTGTACGATATTCATCAAATTAGAATCCATTACGGTGACAACGAAGTTCCCTTAGCATGTAAAGTAAATTAAACGTGTGGAATTTCATTAGCTGTTGGACACAAAAGTTTTTACTGTTATTATTTTTATGTTACGCTAGTTTTATAACGTTGTTTTTTGTAGCTAACATTATAATGACGATAAAACTGACACGCATTGTTGTCTGTTGAAAAGTTTTTAGGCCAATCATTTTAATATATTTTTTATCTTCGAAAATGGTCTTCGAAATAATAATTTTAACCGTTTATTTTGAAATGTTTCGGAGTACCTAGTAGAAATATTCGGCTTACGTCTTAAGTTCAATTTATGTCTAAAATTGTTCACCACAAAAGCTAAGATAATTATTTCTCAACTCCAAATTCAATTACATCAAAGACTACGAAATTGTATCAGGGTTATGGCCGGCAGCAGTCTCGCCGGCTAATAAGATCATACTGCAATCGCTTGCTAAGTAGGGTAATTACGACCATGCTCCCTGGGGTCGGCAGCGCCGGGTTATGGGGAGAAGTGGATGTTTATGGGTTGATTCCGATATTAGGGCACAGAGATCATAATGTTATGGGTAGATAAAATCATTTTTGGGAGTTCCTGCTCGTTGTTTCCTAAACAGACAGCAGGATTCATTGGGTGCCAATTTAGAATCACGTTATTTTGGTTGACTATTAAAGAATAAATGTGTCTTTTGGATGTAGTGTAATTAGTATGGATATGGATCAATAACTACTGACCAAAACGGAAAAAAATACAATATCTAATGTTTTTTTAGAATCCAACATATTGATCTATGTTCGAAGGAATATCAGTTATCAGAACACATAACATCCTTACTTCATTTTTCACTCCATATTTAATTTAGAAAACGTAACGCTACACGACATACGAAATTAGGAAACACCTCGAAAGTGACAGCCTGTATATGAGCTTAGGCTTACATACCCCATATACATACAGGCACAGAACAAACGATTTATAAGCGTTGGTCGTGACGGCTGTAGCGCAGTCACACGCGTTTGTAGGTGCGATAAATTAAATACAGATACGGTTTGTTAATGTTAACGTTGCATAAATTATGATGACGGAATGTTTGTTTAATTTGGCACGTTTGAGCGGCGACGCAAACGTTGCTTGGATAAATTGTAGGTAATTTATGCAGTGAATGCTCACGATTCTCACGACACCAGTCTGATGTCCCCCGCTCGAGCCGGGTGCGTCGCACGCGATACCAACATTCCGCGATTTAACCGAGGTGACAAATTGTGAATTGAATTAATGTTTACCACCCCGCTTAAATTATAACTTACGCATTATAACACTATCTTTATTGTTGCTATAACTCACAGCTGAACTTGCAACTCGTTATACAGTAAGAACGATATTTTACTCCAAATTTATTTGAATAAGCAATTTGTCTGTTTCCATTAACTCGCCTTCCGAAATTTCAGTTTGCCAAATCGTTGACCGTGATTGTATAAATACGGCAAGCCCAATTTCATTTAATCGTAATTTGAAGTTTTATCAATGAATAACATAAATCTTAATATTTTAGAACAAACTTCAAATCTATACTTCTAGAAAGCTTTGTACCTAATAAAACATTTTCTCTTTAGAATACTGTGAAAAGAACTTTCTTAAGTTCAGGTTTTAGTTTTTAACAAAAATAATCTGTACTTTACTGAAAAAACTAAACCCTCACTAATATCATAAATGTGAAAGTAAGTTTTCAAGCCAAAACCACTGAACCGATCATCCTGAAATTTTGCAGATACGTTGTCTGGTCTACAGAAATGGACATAGGGTACCTAACTACCTTATGTAGGTGTTCATTTAGAAAACCAGTACTGTTCCCAAGGAAAACAATAATAATGTTCTTATGATAACAGATGGCGCCACGTGTCTTTCGAATCATGATTGAATTATATTATAATACAAGCAGAGTGCAACCCGAATTGATTGTCACATTCTAAATTAACGCGAGCAAAGCCGCGTGAAAAGCTAGTAGTGGAAAAAGGGTTGCTTCTAGTTCGTGACTCCTAACCAAGGATCATGATAACTAGTCAAAGTTTTCGTAATTCCAGAATTCAAGTCCAATTCAAAATCCCAAAATGGCGTAGTTAACTAGTTACATTGATTCACAGCTTCGAGTATACCAATATTGTGTCAGCGAAGTGTTGCTGATCCTCACACACAGAGATTGCAAAATTGACCACTTATCTGCGTAACAGCATTATGTCCGCCACACTCGCCGGGAGTCCTGGGATCTGGACCCACATCCGTTGAGTGCAATACATGCGGCATTTATCAATCTGTACATCTCTATTGATACTTTGTACTTATACAGTGTGTAAACAGGCCCTTCACGAAGCCGTCAACCAAGCATTCTGTACATCAAACTAAGTAACTTTATGCAAAAATTATTGCTGGAAAATGACTTCTTTTTTAGGGTGAAAAATCATTTAACGGACTAGGACTAGATGGAACGCACTCAAAGCATTGTGCTGATAGATGGATTGAATAGTACGGGGGTCGTAGAAGTGTTTAAAGTAAAAATCTTACATTAAATACATGTATTAAAAAAAAATATCTACTAACTATCTAAATATATATATCTCCGTAACTAGAAGGTTCCCAGGTATGGTCTAGAACAAAAAAAATATCGCAAAAACGGGGAGAACAAGTGCCTTTCGGCTTCGTTAATGGCCTATTTACACTCTATATGCACTGAGTAACAGGAATGGTGAACTGGTGGTGGTGGTTTGTGTCTTTTGTTTTATACAAAAACAAAAGACACAAACCACCACCACCAGATTTTCAACCTTAAGGTTTCGAAATAAAATTGAAATTCTATTAAAGAAATTTGACATCGTTATGACTTAACGACCGATTTTTGTCGCTATCTATGTCGAGACTGCAGCCCCAGGTCGGTCCGTGGATAAGTGACCTTCAGTACGCCCCTATTACACGGGACTTGAAAAAAAAACCGGTGAAATGTGGATGTACTATTAGTACACCTATGCCTAACCCTTCGGGGATTACAGGCGTGATGTTATGTGTTTATGTGAACTTTTGTATTTTAGTGCTAGGTGATGGCAGAATTTTTTGGTGTCCCAACCTACTACTGTGTTAACCGCTTACAAGAAACATTAGTGACGTTTTTCATGTAGTCACCTAAGGGGTTTATTTTAAACTTTTCTTTTATGTTTTTATTCAAGAAATTTATTACATTACAATACAAAGCTTAGCCTCGTGTAGTCTATTTTAGTTTATTACCCCTAATACTCCATTAAGCCTTCTCATGAACCGATCAGTTGTAGGTAAAGAAAATTATCTTCAATACACAGGAACATTATATGTATACAAATCAGTAATCACTGGTTGCCATCTGAATTTATTGAAGATCACATACAGAAGGATTACTGATAACCCAAATCAAAACCCCTATAGATACTCTTGGTTAAATACGAATAAATCTTCTTTCAGTAACATAAAGTAGGCAGCTACTAAAGTAAGTATCTAAAAGCTTTTTGCGGTATGAAAATTTAATTCATAATAATTGGTATTTGTAAAAGGTTTCCTCAAAAGGTCACATCTACGCCATTGTTTCAAAAAAAGAACTTTTAGGGGTCTCGAATTATGAAGGTTTTAAGAAAAGAAAAATAAAGAAGGTACCTTATTCATTACAGAAGACAGTTCGAAGAAATAGAATAAAAACATTTTATAATATCGTTTGGTTCCTTCTATAGCGTCGAATGGAAGCATTTCCCAGTATTTCGTTCCTTAAAAGGCATAGTTCCGTTTTTATTACTTGAATACAGAGAAATTAAATAGTGCTCTGATTTTTATTTTCACCAACCTTTGAACCTCTGTTCTGTATTATATTGTAGTGTCAGCTAGCGTTAAATTAAAGGGGTGACTATGGAGCTATTGTTTGAAGGAATTTTTCATTAAGGAGCACTATTTATCATAGCTCAAACTGACTGAAAGCAAAAAATCATAGCATAACTCAAAAGAGGGCGAAATAAAAATCAAAGACTTGTTTGAGAGCGTTTACGTCTTACGGCATTTTATACAAACTTTCAAGTGATTTTTTTTCGAAATTACTGAACCGATTTTAATGAAACTTCGTACGCATAAGCAGGATACATAAGTCTAAAAACTTGTCAGAGAACATTTGCGAAAAATAGTCATCATCAACATCATCATTTCAGCCGAAAGACGTCCACTGCTGGACATAGGCCTCCCCCAAGTGTCGCCACATTGACCGGTCCCGTGCGTCTCGCATCCAGCAGATCCCTGCAACCTTTACCAGGTCGTCGGTCCACCTAGTGGGAGGCCTTCCAACGCAACGTCTTCTGCGAGCAATGTGCCCTGCTCACTGCCACTTTAGTTTGGCTATTTTTCGGGCTACGTCGGTAACCGTGGTTCTCTTACAGATTTCCTCATTTCTGATTTGATCACTCAAGGAAACTCCGAGCATAGCCCTCTCCATTGCCCTTTGGGTGACTTTAAGCCTTCTGATGAGGCCCATTGTGAGCGACCACGTTTCGGTCCCGTATGTAATCACTGGTAACACACACTGGTCATAGACTTACGTCTTGAGACACTGCGGTAAGTTGGACGAGGAGATACCACGCAACTTCCCGAACGCTGCCCAGCCGAGTCGGATTCGACGATTAACCTCTTTCTCGAAGTTAGACCTACCTAACTGGATCGTTCGTTTCGAAAAATAGTGTTACAGCTAAATAAGATCGATTTTAGAAACAGAATTCCATTACCTTTTTTTTTTAAAGATTTCCAAAAAAAAATCACTTGAAAGATGTATGAAATGCCATAAGACGTTAATGCTCTTAAAAGGAAGAATAGTTCTCAAATACATAATACAAATGAAAACTTCTACGTCAATTAGTAATTTACTTTTAATTTACTATTACACTATAGCACTCCTTACTGTCAGAATGATTAAACAACTTTTCACTGATTCCCTGTGAAAACTCGCAGAAAAGCGGGAAGAGCCAACTTTCCTCAAGAGTTACCCTTTTCTTTTGTGTTTCAATTTTACTATTTGATTTATTCTTGAAATGCATCGTGAAATAAAAGAAGTTTTTAATTAAACATGGCCGAGTTACTCTGACGCGGGTAATTAAGTTTGTGATGCATTGTATAAAACGCGATGAAATTATTACGTAGTTCTTTGTAATATGAATAGGGTTTTTTTCTTCTTTCATCGCCTATGTAGATATATGGGATTATGATTAGTATGTTTATCTTACGGTTAGATAGTGATAGCAAAACTTTGTATCATAATATTGTAGCACCCTCCTGGGCTTGGCCTTGTAGCTTTTAGTTTACATAAATTCGACACATCTAAACAAACACCTAAGCGTAACAACTATACTCGTAAACATTAAACTTTTCGTCCAAGCCCCGAAGAAACAACATTAACATCCGTAAAACTACATTTAACATTAATTACATTTTCACCAGAAAAAGTTAGCCAGAAAAATCCCAGTGAATTTACAATTACTCGTAGCAAGTGTTGTATGGTCTTGTATAAATTGCATTTGCATGTAGACGCGTCCAGATCTAGACCAAATCGTTTCACAAACAAGTATGCAAATACCAAGCAAGCGTTGTCGCGAGTCTAGATGGTGGGAATGTTAAATATGTGTGTGTGAGCAAACACCGGTTTAATCTACGCCTTATCGCCAGTGGGACGTGGTAGTCCCGCCTCGCTTCGCCTTCTGTGTAGCACTGATATTGCATAGGGTTGATGCGCGATTTATATTTGCTTTTTGCTGTCAATGGCTAGGGAAAATACTTTAAAAATTTCATTTTTTATGCAGACGAACTTATTGCTACACTATTTTTTTAAATTTTTGAATTCGATTGTCTACCTTAGAGACTATTAAAACAGGAATGGTGCGTTTTTTTATTTATGAGTAACATTCGGTGAAGGAAAACATCGTGAGAAAACCAGCATGACTGAGAGAAATTTCTTGATGGTATGTAAAGCCAAGTCATAAAAACTCTGACACCAGGTTAGGCATTAACCACACGATAAAGAAGAAAGAAGTAAAACGGCCCGAAATGTCTTGTTGAAATATTATAATATCGATTGTGGCCGTTTAAAGGGTTTTGGTCGTTTGAAGGTACCTACTATTGATCTATTAGATTATATTCGATAGAATTACTTGTAATATGACGAGTTACAGGATTAGATGGCATTATTTATTTATTTATTTTGCACTAGGTGGACCGATGACCTGGTAAAGGTTGCAGGGATCCGCTGGATGCGAGACGCACGGGACCGGTCAATGTGGCGACACCTGGGTGAGGCCTATGTCCAGCAGTGGACGTCTTTCGGCTGAAATGATGATGATGATGATGATTTATTTAGTCCACATTTTGGTTTAATCTATCTACCCAAATAGTACAGTATTCCGCACAATCAAACGGACTATGCCATTTAGATCATCGGTTTATTTATGTAGTAACATTGGTTTACTTAGTCAGGTCTCAGAGAGGTCAAGTCTAGCGCAAGGTAAGGAGATTTACTTTAGCCGAAGATGGAGTAACAAGATTATCAGCTGTGTGCACCGATGGACATTTATGTTTCATCTGTTGCTTTGATAAACTCATTATATCTATCCGTAGTAAATTCCTGGTAATATTTATTCAATGTTATTGAATTATGTGAGTACGGCCACATGTTAAACCAAGTTATTTTAATGTATCGGCACAGTTTTTGAGGTTTGGTCCACATTAATGATGCAGTTTAACGTTTTTAAGCGTAATTTGATTTGGTTGCTGTGAAATTAAATGGCAAAATACAATCAATACGACATCATATTACATTTTATATCACAACTACAGCTGTGAAGATTATACCAACAGTCTAGTACAAAATTCTAGGCCATCCAGCGTTCAAATCAAAATGTTTATGAAAAATTCAATGCTAATTGGTTTGAGGTTATGCACCTACCAAAATCGTGGTTAAAGTTTTGGTTACGATGTCCCTTATACTCGATTGCCTCCGACTATGGGCGATGTACAAAAAACGCAACCAATAACTCAGCCACTAAATATTTTTACTTCAAACACTACACACATCTATTTCAACAACAAACTTGTATTTTCCTTTCACTGACAGCCCTATAAGTACGTTGTGACTTGTATACGTCCATCACTACTGCAAATACCGTCAAGTGATTCGGGATTTGTTGCTTCAAATCCTCGTGCGAGCTTACAATACCCCGCTATTCATACTACAGTACTACGCAGTCTTTCCTTTGTCAATACATTTGACGAAGTTTATGCTGAGATTAATATAGGGTCGTTGGCTTTAGAAGATGACATTTCCTTAGAGGAACTATTTTTGTGATGGTAAACGCTGTTTTCAGAGAACTGTCTATTCAATCCTGAAATAAAAGCAAAAAAAAAACTTATTCTTTCAAGGACGACTAGAAAGATTTCACCATTTGTGTTTCAGTTATATTTTTAATTCGGACGCTCAGATACACATTCGTTCAACAGACAGATAAGTTCGTTGTATCCTGAAAGACCGAAGGTAACACCATCTCGATATTTTAGTAACAATATGTTACCAAATTCGTTGTTTCCTATTTAAACCTGTACAATTATTTTACCTAGGCATCTACGTAGATTCAGGACACTATTTAGTCATTCAACATATGCAAGCTACATGAGACAGACCACACAAATTCTCAGGCGACAAGCTATGCGTTCAAGTGATTTCTTGCCACCACAATTGGAATAATCTAATCTTTGCGAGAAATCGCTGCTGCGGGGCCATTATGTCTGCCTCCAAGTAATAATTCACTCCAATAAGATGACGCTTACGTTTTTACGTCGCCTCCACTTCGTTCCTACTTGAAATAATTATTTTATAAAGAACAATCATTGTGAATTTCATTGTTTTCACGGTAATGAGGGGACTATTCCTATCTCTGAGTACAGCCGACTAAGGGTGACTAACGAGTTAGTTGATTGAGGGGCTAGAAACATTGTTATTATGAGTACTATGGCGTTTTTAAACCCTTAACATTGTTTTTAGGATTTACTAATGCTATTGTAGGTAGTATACCCGGTTCCTGAGTTGTACCGATCGTTAATGGTTACAAATGATGCTCTCATATTATGCAATATTCCAGCGTCTTTATAACATTAGCATAGAGTTCATTAATTGCTTTTGTAACAATGATGGCATGATTAAGGGTATGAGATTTGTACAGTGGCGGGCAGGTGCTTTAAGTTATGAAATAAACCAGTATGTGGCCTTTCATTGACGCCGCAGCTTTCAAAGAGCTTGAAGGTGTAAAAAGGACCCTTCAGAATCCTTCTAGAGCATCATTATCTTATAATGAAATGCTTTGTTATTAGTCGGTACTATTTCAACCTTCTTGTACTTGATACCCTATAACAAATTGGAAAGAAATTACTTACACAACAATGCTACTCGTTAGATCATTTATTGTCTCATCAACATCACAATTTGCAACACAACAACTAACAAAGCATTGTGACCTCTTTATTGTTGCTTACTCGGAACGGATATTCATTCAATCTAAGAACCCAACCGATCGTAAGGACGTTTCTCCAACTTTATTTTCACAGCTGCGTTAGCTTTATATCTATTTATATCCGCCTTCTTAATACGCCTTTTGTATGGTATGTATGGCAGTTCTTTCGATTACAACGCGTGGTATTAGAGATTATATCGGGCACGTGCGTAATATCGTATGACCTTAATAGAATAAGGAGATGTGCGATGTTCGCCCGTTCGGCTTACGCCTGAACGCATGCTTAGCTATCATCACGTACGGATAGCTACTTAAACATGGGACTCACTGTCGCTGGGGTTGTGATACTAGGCTGGTAATTGGGACGTAACCTAATGAATGGCTGGTAGGCAGCCTGATTATGGCATTGGGACTGCTAGGAACTGTGTTTGGGCCTTACAAATATTTATATGGGGTTAAAACTCGTAATACACAGTACAAAAAAATAATACAAAACATAACATAACATCACGCCTGTAACCTCCGAAGGGTTGGGCAGATGTGTACCTAATAGTGGGTACATCCACATTTCGCCAGTTATGTTTAAGTCTCATGTTATAGGAGGTAGGGGCGAATCTTTTACCATCAACGTGGCACAATCTAGACTCCGTAGGTGCTACTGATAAATTCCTGATGTCAAATCCAATAACATTTTGCCGAAATGGGAATCAAACTCAGGACCGCAGTCGCGCTTGCAACCACTAGACCATCGATACGGTCAAAAAGTGAAAAGAATAGCAAAATATTTACGAAAAATCCATACCTACCATTTAAAAATAAACATTTCCACATATTTTGCTGCAACATCCGAGTAAAAATAAACGGGTAAAATTATATAATTCGCGTCAAGCCTGTCAAGATTAACATAAAACAATTTTACGATGGCCGCTAGCTCGCTCCCGAGCACGCCCGTATGTCCCACGCCTATTATATAAACATATTAACAAGGTTTTATTCAAACAAGCTAAGAAGCTGACGTACCAAAATGGAAGGCTAAACAATACCTATTATCTTCATAGGGGCTGAGATTGAAACGATCTTGCTCGTAAACGGGCCGGTTTATGATGAACATGTTTAGTGCAAAATAGGGATCAACTGAACTGCCCATCAACCTTCACGTGTTTACTTTGATTAACATTCTTAATTTCTTCCGAGCATTATGCGTAGCTCTCGAAGAATAAGTAGATTAAAACAAAACAAACTCTTACAACATCTACTTTCAGAATACTTATGAAAAGCTAAATACAATCTTCCTTGAGATTTATCTCAAAATTATGAAAACACCCCAAAATGAGATGGAACTTAACCTGAACTTGACGGATTGAAATGTAAACCGTAGATTGAAGAACACTCACCACAGAGATCTTATCAAACCGAGTATATAGTGGCTGTCAGTCCTTTTGACCTCTTCGCGTAATTATATTATGATCGTGTGGCTTGACGTTAATTTGTGAAACTGCTCGGAAACCCAACGCTTAGGTGGCCGGGCAGAGAGCTCCGTACCCGATTAATTCAAGAAGTGGAATCCTCGGTGAATTAATGGGAAGGCCCGTCGTTCTGTGCCTATTGATCGAGCGCCCCCGAACTGGAGCGGCACCGGTTACACATATTGTTTTTGAATAAGCATTTTAAAACATCGGGGTCTTCATATCGACATTACCGTACGTGCTCATTGTCAAACTACTCATATGTAGGCTTCGCCGCTGCTTTAATTGGATTGTCAAGACAAGCAGGTAATCGGATAAATGCTAACGAAAATAACAACATCATTTACGATAGTCGAAACAATTTGTTTGACGAGGCATGATAAGTCGCAACCGTGAAATCGCTATCTCATTAAGAATTCGCGTTATTTCATGTAATCCTCTTACCAGAAATGAGGCAAAATGATAATAATTCAATGTAATGTCTCCTTACCCTTTAGAGACATTCCGTGTTATCAAAAAAGAAGTTTTGTTATTGGTTTTACGAAGAAACTTCAAAAAGGGCAGTTTTAGAAACACGAGGAAGCAAATGCGGTGTGGCCGCCATTTATTATATTTTATAATATTTTCTTTTCCCGATGTCCTTAATAGGGATCGGACCTTTTGCCTTTTTAGCCCCTTGGGGAAGACATGGCGAATATTATTTCACCCTCCACTAAGGGTACTCTCAGGCCCTTTGAATGTATTATTAAACTTTTGTTGTTATCGAGATTACAATAATATGGGGCTCGCATCAAATCTGTCTCTTTTGTTACTGCTAAAACATTCATCCGTATTTAGCTTTCGTTGGTAATATTTTAGATTATTTCTCTAACAAGGTTAAATTGATAAAGTAGGTGCTTCACAGATTATAAACTCGTTTTCACTCATTCATTAGGCGGTATTAATTGCTATTAGCCCTTGTTGGAACAAAATGCTTTAGTAAGGTATTTGAGTATTAACGAAGACCTAAAACAGACTACAAAAATGAAGATAAAAGATATCTGTCTCACTTTAGACTTTTAGTGACTTCAGCTTACTCTGGTGAGCGTTTTGGGTGTAGGCAAAGAAGGCTGCTTTAAAAACCTGGATCTTCCAGAGTCTCTTACTACATCAGTTAACAATTTAAAAAAAAACTAAATGGACTAAAATACTGATATTAAAATTACTCACAAATTATAATGCACGTCGGCCATATTTGGTCGGTACTTGAGCGCCCTCTCAAAGGCTACTTCCGCTTCCGCGGTCCGCCCCTGTGTGGTCAGCACACTGCCCAAGTTGCCGTATGCTGTGAAAAACAAAGTTTTGTTAGTCCTGTGCCAAATTCCATTCATAATATAGAAGGTTAGATGTACAGTTACGAGCACAAATATGTTAATACAAAGCAACTTTTAAAAGTGATTTTCATTTTACGTTGTTATAAACTTATCTCAAAGTTGCAATCGTTAATCCGCAAGAAAATTGTTTTTAAGTGTACACGTGTGAGTGCTCGTGAATGTGGTAGAAAACAGAAAAAAAAAACAATATTTCATGTAAAATACTGGAAGTGTCAGTGACTGCTGGTCAAAAGATAGTATTAGAACAGTTTTAAGTTTCGTAGAAATAAAGCAAGCAGGTTAACCAACATACTTCGCCTACTATTATTTATTTATTTAGTGAATGGCCAATCCAATTTGATTGGTTGTCTAATTACGATGAGTTAAAATCTTCGTTACTTTTGGCCTTGAACTCTTAATCGATACACAGTTACGTCGTATACATTTTTGGGGTTAAAATTTTAGCTTTCCGGGTTGTATTTAGTGCAACTGATATATTAGAGAAATCATTTATTATACAGTTCCTAAGAATTTATAAAAATGGCAACAGTTTATCAACCCAACATAGAATTTTCTTGTAGTAACAGTTTTATACTGTGGCTGTACTAAGTTAGTAAGGCACGACTCCACAGCAACCTACGGGTAACCTACTCAAGTGTTCACTTCACTTTGGATAAAACTGTAGGCGCATTCGTCCATTGCAAATTGCAATGCAACCCTCAGCCACGCTACGCACGTATGCGTGACTGGAAAACAAATGACCGCGCTTCTAATGTGGCCAACTCCACCGTGCACATTCTATATTTCTATTCAATGAACTCAACTTCATATTCGTATGTTTCGTCTAAGAGCGAATGTGACCAATGAAGCCGCGTTCCAGTGCTGTAAGTGCAAAATTTCATAGCAATCATGACACAGACAGCGCAAAACGCAGTTTAAATATGGTAGTCGTGTTCAGTACCATTGTAATCTCACTCTAAAACCAAAACCAGAAAGATCATCATCATCTGCATAGCCTTTTCCCAACTATATTGGGGTCGGCTTCCAGTCTAACCGGATGCAGCTGAATACCAGTATTTTACATGGAGCGACTGCCTATCTGACCTCCACAACCCAGTCAGTACTGGGTAATACGATACCCCTTGGTAAGACTGGTTGTCAGACTTTTTGGGCTACTGACTGCCTAACGACTGTCAAAGATCTACAAATGACAGCCGGGACCAACGGCTTAACGTGCTTTCCGAGGCACGGAGGGAACTCGGTATGTAATGGGCGGTCACCCATCCACAGACCAACCTAGGCAAGCACGGCTTAACCTAAAGATCGACCCGAGCGGCTGTTATTATTTAGCCACGAGCTCCTTAGAACCAGAAAGATATAATATCAATTAAAAAACTTGTTCCACCATGATGGATTATAAACAATCAAGTTACAGCCTACTTCCCGTTTTATACACTAACTTAATTAAGTGTAAGGATGTAAAATAACCCACATGATCCATCATTCTAATCCACTAACGAAGCAGACGACAAAATTTCATTAATTATTCATACTTATGAGCAGGAATAAGCCGATTTATTATATTATTTTAACACAAAACTGCTCCAAAGTTGATTACTCGACTTAAAACATAAGTAACAAAATGGAGATGGTATATTTGTTCAGGAAGTACTAAAGTTGCCCGCGGCTTCGTTCGTGTGGAGCCCTTAAATATGTAGCAAGAAGTATACCCCTTTCTTTTCTAAATATTTTCGTAATCTGTTCAGATAATTAGCAATTAATATGTAATATTTTTTGCTATGATACTAATTTTATAAGCAGGTTTATCCATTAGTTTGGCTCAAAGGAGTACATTGAACACCAACTAATTTTTACATCAGATAATGCACTTCCAGTTACAGATTCAATACCCCTTTATTGATATTCTTTGTTCTTACTTGTATATCTTTTAACAATTAGAAGTAAAAAACAAAATAACTGGTTATAATTTACATAATGTAACTTAACCTGACCTATTTAAACGGGGTGTTCTATGATTGTCCTTTTATGATGAGCCCTAGTTTGGGCTAGGACAAACTAGTTTGGGTCATTACTAGGTAATTTTAATTGATACCCGTCTATCAAAACCGTAAATTTATTACATTTTCGATAGCTATTGGTTTTAGGGGAAGTTGACTGGCATAATGGATATTAATTTACATTTTAGATTTTCATTTTGGAATTATTAATTTCTGAAGATCGTAGTCAAACACAATATTACCATTTTATTAATTTTCTACTGTTCTATTAGGTGTAAAAAATCTAACCTGGCACTGAACAAAAGAATTTTATATTAATTAATAGCTAGATTATTATATATTTTTAGCACTGGCCTCCTCTATTGTAATTTTTCAACCGTAACCAGTGATATTTCTTTGAGAATTTCAGCAAAATCAGTTCAGAAGTTTCCTAACTTACCTAACTTTACTTACAGTTAGCAGGTAAAGCAAGATCGAAAGATCATTACATTACCTATTTTTTCGAATCTGTATTGTTTAAGCCCAATAGGTAGCTGCGTTCATTGTCTCTACTAGTCCACCAATCATGACTAACATTGCCCACAATCGTTGTAGCGGTCTGTGGTGTTGGCCCAAGCACAGTGAGACGTTTATGGTCTGTACTGTGGTATATTAATAACACCAATTAATTACCCTGACCTCAAGTTATACCTACAATATGCTCGATAATTGGGTCAGGCATACCTTGAACTTTAAAACACATGATATCGTGCTGATGGTTAATACTATTTTGTATTATTAAAGGCGTGTCATCCAAAACTTGTCATATCATTAAACAGAAACTTAACACTTTAAAACTGTTAGTAAACTAAATAGTAAAACTGTTCAGTACTTTGCACTTTGAAACTCAAGTTCTGGTCAAAAAAGCCATGTCATTTTACCGCCATACAACGTATCGTCGCAAGCGCTCAACCAAGTGGTGACCCAATACACGGTTTAGATTTTAGAACTATTTTAGAACTCGACATTTTACGTTGCTATGTTATATCTCAGTCTATTAGACGGGTGCCATGTACGGGTATGATTGGGACGCGCTATTACGGCGCGCCCCATCTCCGGTGCACTGCGATCCGCTTTTACCGAATAAACATTAGGCTCTGCGGTCGTATGAACTCCTGGTACCTCCGAGTATTGAACGCAGGCATTTCGAGTTATCTCGCAGTTATTATCTTTTGGCAGACCCCTTTTCAAAAACGCTATAATGAGTTTTTGGCCCTTTTTATACTCGTACATCGTGTGATTCGGTTTTGTAAACAGTGTTGTTGGGACTGAATATTGTCACTGAGTGTTTGTCTGACGCAGTCCGTTACCTTTGAGAAGATTAAGTTATGAAAGTTGTCTCAAAAAAGTCTGTTATTTTTGTACTTTAACAACGGAATAGATTATTTACTAAAGCAAACTTATTAAGAACATGAGCACTTTTTTCAGTACCCAAAGTAGTATGTAGTGGTATTCTATTTGTATTGACTGTAATACCTTGAAGCGCAAACACACCAGTAAAAAGAAAATTCGTATAAATCGAGCTTCTAAGTAATTTCAACTCTAAAAGGTCTTAATGGACTAACAGAGTAGTCCAGCCCGGCAAATTTTTGTAATCTTCACTATTTTTAAATCTTCAAATCATATTAAATCAACAGCTAAACCACACGCAGGAATTCTGGCATTACGACCGGGTACTTAACCACACTGAATGCGAAGCTTAGTCGATTAAATTCGATTCAAGGACCACTCCGGGCGTCCGTAGCGATGCCGGTAATATACCGTTAAAATATTTCACTGAAAATACTCTATGAATTTTATAAGGGACTTTAAAGTATGAATATCGTATTAACTTAGTTATAGATATAGGTTTCCTTTTATAAATTATACGTTACTACAGTAAATAATGTGCAGTGATTTGCTGTCGTTGAAAAAAATTCTGTAAATTACATATTGTTTTACTCCAGATATATTGTGTTGTGACGATACACTTTAAATATCGGCCAACCATTCTGGAATAAGCAACCTTAACACCGCTTAGCATAGCTCAGATTCCATTGACTACATAACAGTTATATGACATTTTGTATAGTTTGCATCTCTCTAAAATTAACGTGACAGTGTGTTTTAGTTGCGATAACGCTTTGTAACTATAGATTATTGCATTAGCTATGTTTAAGCCTTGTTGCTACAGGAAAATCCATTATTGCTTGCATTTCGTTGACATGTAATTAACAAAAGGTGTTGCCAACTTGTTGATACAAGTAAGTAGTCTACAGATATAGATTTAGTAGGTAGGTAACTATGTTAGGGTCGGCTTCCAGTCTAACCGGATACAGCTGAATACCCGTATTTTACATGGAGCGTCTGCCTATCTGACCTCCACTTATACCCGTTGGTAAGACTGGTTGTCAGACTTTTTGACACTGACTACCTGTAACGACTATGAAAGATCTACAAATGACAGCCGGGACCAACGGCTTAACGTGCTTTCCAAGGCACGGAGGAAACTCGGTAAGTAATGGGTGGTCACCCATCCACAGACCAACCTAGGCAAGCACGGCTTAATCTAAAGATCGATCCGAGCGGCTGTTATTATTTAGCCACGAGCTTCATACAGTAAAGTATTAAAATGAAAACTTAATCTTTTGAAACATGTCGACGAGGCACGGGCAACATCAACGGAGAGAAGCCTTGGAAAACAATTTTTATTTCACATAACTACTAGTGCTAAAATGGCTTTTTAAATATAAAAGTCACTTCAGTCTCTGTCGCATTTAGCAACGTTCGAAGCTGAGCTAAACCCCTACTATTATTGCTAATTTAATAGGTTCGGACAACAATAGATATCGGAGGGCGCCTTTATTTTTGGGGTTGATCCGGTTAAGAACCGACATAAAATGACCCAACACTGGAGATTCGGTTTATTGAAAAGTAGAATAAGAAATGGAATCCCGCGGCCTATGAAGACTTATGCTAACAAAAGACATTATCAAACAGAGGCAATGGATTTCCGAGGGATTCTTTTATATTTATGACCGCGTACGTAACTCTTCGGCAAAAATCAACGCACTTTTACGAAAAATGTTCGCATAAAATAATTTTCACTGTTTCAAATGCTCGTTCCAGAGAATTAACAGTGAATTTGGGCTGTTTGAAGAGCGAGATTCAATAGCAATAATCCTCGCCAATCTTAGGAGTCCTAAATCGTACTTTTAACAATTTCACGTGTGTTTACTGTGGGTGTTCATCCGTAAAGAGGCGATTACATAAAAGTGTAACTGGGTGCTTCTCTTAAATAGGGCACATCAAAAAGAAAATAAAAATCTTATCCCATTTACGATCGGCACCATTAGCTGTAAGAAAAACATAGAGCGAAAAAATATAAAAGAGACACAGCGTTACTTAGTCGTTCCGCTGATTGGAATATCGGTCTGAAAGCTTTTTTATGTAGCCACTTACACGGGAAATACGCGAAACATTGACGTTATACCCGTAGGTGTTTATGTATGCTTGCTTGTTTATTGCGTCATATTTTTTCTTTTAAAGTACAGCCTGTACCTGGCCATATTTATTTACTCGACATTTGTGTACAATACAGCTATTTCCAACGAGGTTTATAGCTTAGTTAATAATGTTGAAGAAATCGAGGAAAGAACACTTTTAGAACTCTATAACAGTCGGTCTTTTAAGTAAGGTACAATAATTGCGTCGATGGTTTAATTGCTCCACTAACGAGTTCATATAACTAGAAATGGTTTCTCTAATTCTGTGTAAACGGCGGCTTAGTAAGAGAAAAATAAAACGTTTCATGTGGTGCCGCGCAGGTGTCGGCTTATCAAGGATTACAGGGCTATTAAAATCTTGCTCTCTCTTATTTCTTGTATCGCTAAACGAAGGAAAGGACTGTATCTGTCAAAAATATTTGCTTTTACTCTGGCTTATTTATCATCATCATCATTTCAGCCGAAAGACTGCTGGACATAGGCCTCCCCAAGTATCGCCATTTTGACCGGTCCCGTGCGACTCGCATCCAGCTATTATTAATTCATAAAACCTAAAGTAACTTTTACGGTGTTCGGTACAAGACGCTTTAACAATCAAGAACAAGTTAAAATATATTTTATAGACACTATACAGGCAGCATTTTAATAAAATTATCTACAAAAACTGAATGAAACTTTGACTAGATTTTAGGCAGCAATAAACCGAGCAAAAAATATCAACTGCCTACCTCAACTTACTAAAAAAGTACTTCATTCTAATAAAACTTAGTCAAATGATTTGTTTCATGTGCCATAAATAGTCAGTCAGATTTGTTTCAGAACTCCGGGGCACAGCGCCACCGGCAAAGAATTGCGAACGCTTTTGCAAAAACATTATATTGTCATTTTTATTACCTTTAGCAGTTACCAACACAACCCAGTGGGTAATAAAGGCCTGTGCCGAAATGTTTCATTTAGCCTCAATACCTAACCATATCCAATGTTCCAGTTTCGCTTTTATTATGTAGAGGTCATCTATTGTTCGTTTTCAAATCAAAACTCAATAAAACTGAGCCCCCGAGCCGTGTCTTTGTGTTACAAATTGAAAAACATATTGGTTATGCCGTTGATTAAATTACGCCTTTGCCTAATGAATGGACATCTCCCACACAGGCTTTGTGGAGGCTTTGATTGTGGTTATGGTTTCTTTATGAAAAGGTTTAAAAGCTCTTTATATTTACCAATATAAAAGCTTCTTCTTTTTTTCAAAAACATCTTTAAAATGTTGCCTCATTCTTCGTTGATATGAAAATAATAAGGACGGGGAGTATCTTTAAAAGGTTTGTAAGTCTTTTTAAAATCAGATTCTTTGCAACATTGTTAGTTACAGTTTTATGTTAACAATGTTTTTTGTGGCTAAATAATAACAGGCGTTCGGATCGATCTTTAGGTTAAGCCGTGCTTGCCTAGGTTGGTCTGTGGACCACCCGTTACATACTGAGTTTTCTCCATGTCTCGGAAAGCACGTTACGATCTTTGACAGTTGTTACAGGTAGTCAGTGACCCAAAAAGTCTGACAACCAGTTTTACCAAGGGGTATCGTATTACCTAGTACTAACTAGGTTGTGGAGGTCAGATAGACAGTCGCTCCATGTAAAATACTGGTATTTTTTCGTTCGTCGAACAAGGAAACCGTTAGAGACCTTATCCTTCTTCTCAATAAACAAATTGGCATAGTGATATCGGATCTCGAGAGGACAACTGCGTAAGTAAGTTTGTGACACCTAAGTACCCGTAAGACAAGTTCGAAAGAGATAATAGCGTTAATCTGTGAGAGTCGCCACTCGAAGCAGTTGCTATCGGGGCAAAGATGGCGGCGATAAACCTTGGCTTAGCTGATAACATCTGAGGGGACGGCCGAGAGCTGTAAGAAACGGGCTTGTAATGAATTGACCTATAATCACCTCGGACATGGTGATAGTGCGATACAAAGTGTTGGGAATTTAGTTGTTTGAAGTAGTGTTTTGGTACCTTTTTGTTAATAATCTAAAATTCTGGATAACAGATGATGGTTAAATTAATCCTACGCGTTATCCTTAAAAATAAATTCTGCGTGTATCCACCCCCACATCCCCCTCCCCGCCCCCCACACACACACACACACACAAGCACTACACATACCTGAACTTACTACTATAATTTTGTAAAATCCTAGTACCCAAAATTTTTCTTTACCTTTTATTTGTCTCAAACTAGATTGATAAATATAGATTAGATAGATTGTAACTCATGTGAAGTTGTGAGGTAACCCCATCACAAGTATCCTTATAACTTACCAGGGTGCCTCAATTTTGTGATGTAGAACAATTGTATGAGAAACAATAAAAAAATCTTTTTTTTTTTATCCAAAAGTGTCAAAGGACTAACGTGACCCAATATGAACAAATCCCTGCCGTATTTTTGTCTGTCCCTCTGTCACATGACAGTACTTTTTTAACCGTAACCCACTTCAAATGACAGAATCAATGTGTAATTATAGACCGAAAAACCAGTAGACTCGTATAAGTTTGTAAGCAGGTAAATACAAAACCCACATTACAAATAACGATTGCAGAACAGCCTTTGAATGTGGTTGCATTTTAGCGATTACACCCGTATGAACTGGGAGGACAGTCGCATTTAGATTTGTTTGCAACTTTCTAATTAGAGCAAAATGAATTGAAGGGTTTACCAATTCAACAGTTTGCAAACATAATCGAAGTTGTGAAAGAATTGTGAAAATGTGTTTTTCCATAGATTACCATGAATATGATTTATAGATGTGAACTTATTTGTGAACTAGATTCTGCCCGCGACTCCGTCCACATGGACTGTGAGTATGTGAATCCAGGTTATAAACTATCTGTGTGCCAAATTTCATCCAAACCCGTTCAGCCGTTTTTCCATCCTGACTAACTTTCGCATTTTAAAATAATTGTCGCAAGATACGATTGCGAGCTTTTGTAAAGTAGATTCAGCAACAAAAGGTCCTACTGTAACAAAAATAAATCCCCCATATAGCTACGCCTACATATGAAAACTTTGTATACGTATGTAATGTAAAGAGCTTATTAACGTATGTCTCGTATTCTGAGATTTTTATAACTTCATCATTAGAAAAACCTTATTCAGCTTGTTTTTGCCTACTGAAATATTATGCTTACTTATTTATTTTCAAAGATACACAACAATAAACGTAATTCACAAAAAGCAGCCTCATTAGGATTTTTATTCGTAACATAGTACAGTAAAAATAATAAATAAGATATAACAAAGCCTTTAGAAGCAGGAAGGTTGTGTTATGTCAGAATAATCGGCCGCGACTGTACTCCACGTGTTTTGGGATGGAGCAAAATGTTTACTTATGTTTTCTTGTGATACAAGCGAGGAGGCGGTAAGTGTGTACTTGTGTTACTACGGGGGTTAGCTAATTCAGATGTTGAAACATGGCCGCCGGAAGATTATGTGCACATTAGATTCCGCATCATAATATTGTGAAAACGAAAAGGGAGTTTTTCTCTTTTTGGCATGTACAGTAACGAACACCAATATGTAAACACTTAACAACTTATAAAAGTGTTTTTCGCCAACTGTTTTGATTAAAATTTCATGTTATTACGAACATAGTATTTTGGAACTGATATTTTTTATGAAAAAGATCCTATTTCCAAGTTACAATCGTTATTTATCGCGAAAATTGCTTTTAAATTTAAGAAAGTGTATACATATTGGTGCTCGTGATTGTACATGAATCATGAACCTGCAGGGCAAAGGCCTCTTCTAATACAGAAAAGGCAACAGCGTTGATCACCACACTTGCGGGTTATGGCTCAAGGCGGGTTCACGGCTACAGACATATATTAAATTATAAGTCCTGGTTTCCTTACAGTGCATGATATATATCAATGTCAGTAATGAATAAGATAAACTTAGAAAGTCATGAAATGGAAAACTCATTCCTTGCTTTCCAGGTCACATTGACAATTGAGCTAACTAAACACAAAACAACACCTCAATATCATATTAATAACTTCATTAATACTAACAACAAAGCAATCACAATAATTGCACCATCTCCCAACCCGCGAACACTGACATTGTAACAACGTAGCTTAACGCAGACAAGCAAATCAGATTAATTGAATATTCTGCGTGATGGCCACAGCGTTAATCCACTATACGAACAGTTCAATAGATCAGTTATCGCAGCAAAAGGTGTATTGGATAAAGCCAGCTTTACACCGATTACATCGCCTCACCGTCCCCTGTCCGGGCAAATTCGTGTAATAGGAGGCGCCTTGTGATTGGCCAGTTTCGAATACTCGCCAGCGACAAATTGGATCCAGTTAGCCTGTAGGTCATGTTACTAAAAGATAAAAGGAGGAATAGAGGCCACTTCAAATTGAAGGAGATTCAACTATCGCCTCAGTGGAACAGAGTAAACGGTTGTTATTATTTTAAATTATACCCTAACGTTGTAGCTGAACGTTAATTAGGTAAACGGGTTGTTTGAAGAGGATCCAGCTTTGAAAGCGACGACGAAATTAGTGCTTGAGTAAGTAGAGCATTTTCTGATGAGCACCTAGCTAAAATGAAAGATACCTATTTTATTTTTATGAAAATAGGTCTTGTTGAAAACACACAGCTTTTCTATTTATCTACTTAAATTAATACGAGTCATTCTGATAAAAAAGGACTTAAGACAAAATTGAGTTCAAGACCTGGATCAGTTCATGTGTAACCAAATTGAAGCACGTTGCAGCATATTTTATGCAAAAACCTTTCCAGTACCATGTGACGCGTTTCGAATCTCGCCTTTATTTTCGAAGGAAAATCCTATTTGATTAAACTTAACAACAAATAACTGTAAGGCCTGTTTTTCTTTGTGTGAAAACCCGTCAGTCTAGTGAAGACGGAGGGTCTTGTCGGACTTCTAGGGACTGAAACCACAAGGCGGTCGTTCTTAACCACTGACGGGTATATAACGGGTCAAAGAACTACATATGTGCCAGATTTGCGTACATACATAGCGTAGTGAACGTGTAAAACCTTAACTACCTTAGTGGTTGTAGCTGATATTAATTTAATATAACAAAGTGGCGCATTGTTTAGAGAAGAGGCTAATTTCTTAAGAAATTAGTATAAAGGCCGTGTCGACGGCGCGTTTGTGTTCCACGCGCGCCTCAAAGAGATGTCAGCAACTAAGTATGGGTCCGCATGGGCCGATGCCTGCCGGGGCTGCGGGACTGTTTGGAAGAGACCGTGGCCCTGGAACACAAAGGGCAAAGAAGGAACATGGACGCGGGCTACCCTGGCTCCTCCACCTTAAGTCACATTTAATAGGGGTGACTCCGTGGCTGCTACTGAGAGATTCCAGATGGAAAAACCTAATAAAACTCAGCCCGGCTAGGACCTCATGCTCAGTAGTTGCGCTTGCGACTATTAGACCAATGAGGCAACTTACAACATAAATTATCAATAAATTAAAATCTCAACTGTCATTCATTGGCAGTTGTTAGAAATGTTAAATTGGCATAGTGTGTCACTTTGAAAAACAACTAATTCTCCCGGCAGTACGTTGTCTGTTTGTCAATCACGGTATTGTTTTGTAAATAACAGATACTTGTATTCTTTAAACCTTTATAATTGAATAATAGATCCAACAGTTGTTTGTAGACACGATAGGTTAAGCATACATTAACCTTGACTTGAACTTTCTTGTGAATAAACACAAATAAACGTTCTTTAACTTTCTCCGCCATTACATCAGTCTTTTTCTTATTTACTTTGGTATATTTGTACATTTCTGTGATTTGATCATTTTAATTCAAGGTAACGAATCAATAAGGCATATGAATTACGATTACTTATTCAAACACACTTGACCTATGTAGAAGTAAATATAAACAGTGAAATTAGTTTGCTAATGGCATTTCTTATATAAATACAGACTTCAATGAATAAATTCGTGCTGTATTTATGTTTCCACACATAATAAATAGGTAGTCTTAAACATGAAACACGATTAAACAAACCAGGTCGAAATTAAAATTTTACATACAAATCAATGAGCTGGTTGTTTTAACTCAATGACGACTCAACAGTTAGACGGATTAGGATAAAATTCGGAGCATAATTAGATCATGACTTGGATTAACAGAACGGACACTGTTTGTACTCATATGAGTTAGTTCCCCTAAGATAATATGCAAGTGAAACTATAGGATTTCCATGAAGATCAGAGCCCTTTCATATCCTACTGAATTCGACAAAGTAAAATGCTATTAATTTCTCAACCTGTACCCAACGAGGCATCCTTGTAGCGAGCTCAAAGTCAGCCGTGAATGTCCCAGGAGGTATCCCAGTCTCGGCTGAAACCGACGTGCTTCAATGACTGTGGCAGAGCTTTCGAATTTGCGTGGTGAGCGCATCATAAACAAACCCGCGCCGTTGACATTTGTGGACATAGCACTGACTATACCTACCGATATAATAAATTTTCTGTAAGCCGCGTTTATTGTAAACAAGGTGCATGTTATGTTGGAATTTATTAGTGTGCTAATGAGAACGTTTTTGCTATGTGATGGTAATATAAACGGCGTGGTTCATGAAGCGCTGTTTTCAACACAACACTGGCGGATGGCTGGCTACAGGTTTAGTTTAAAAAAAAAACAGGTCAAGTGCGAGTCGAATGGTATGGTACGTAACCCTTCATGCGCTCGCGCAAAGTAAAGCGGCAACAGAAATACACATTCTGTGAAAATTTAAATTGTCTACCTAATACGAATCATGAGATACAGCCCGCTGACAGACAGGTGGACGGACAAACATCGGAGGCTTGTAATAGAGTCCCGTTAGTTACCCTACGGAACCCTAAAAACATGGCTAATGTTTCGATCAACCTCGGACAACAGACACTGATGTGCCTGTGTCCGGATCCGCATCCGAACTTTGTCCGATCTTTAATAAATTCAAAAGACTTTCCAGAAAAAGCGACTTCTAGATAAAAGAACAGCTAAACCTTACAACGAAAAGATTAACTTACTCAAGCAAGAATTAGGGAAACTAAATCCACGCCATGTTTCTATTTACATGAGAGATTTTCTTTAATACCTACAGCTTAGCCTAGACGTTGAAGATTTTAGGTAAATAAAAATATTTTTTTAACTACATTCCAACACGCCTTCAGTTTTACGTTTAACGCCATCGCAGCCATGACCTTAGTTAGTGAGGTTAGTTACTAAGTTCCTTACCATAACTTAGGTCACTGGCCCTAAATATAACTTTGCGTAACATAAAAGTGACGAAAACTACATCATACAAAACATAACATCACGCCTGTAATCCCCGAAGGGTTAGGCAATGGTGTACCTAAAACTACACCCGCATTTCGTCATTTATGTTGAGTCCATAGTTACTTTTTTTTTTTTCGGATGGGTCAAATGAACCCTCCCACTCTGGGCGGAGCAGAAGGGAATGTCAGACTTGTACTGACTAAAATCCATCCATGTTCCTTCTTTGCCCTTTGTGTTCCAGGGCCACGGTACCTCTTTCGAACAGTCCCGCAGCTCTGGCAGGCATCGGCCCATGCGGACCCCTACTCGGTTGCTGACATCTCTTTGAGGCGCGCGTGGAACACGAACGCGCCGTCGACACGGCCTGTCGTCATAAGACGGCCGGACGGCGAGCTAGCCCATAACTCGCCGTCTACAGGCCCGGGTCCATAGTTACTTGGGGTGAAGCTATTGCCATCAACCGAGCACAAATCCAGACTCTGTGGGCTCCGTGGCTGCTACTGAGAAATTCCTAATGTAAAAACCCAATAACAGTTTTCCCGACCCGGGAATCGAACGCAGAACTCATGCTCAACAGTCGCACTTGCAACAACGAAAACTACAATCTCATAAAAACCTCTGTTTCCTTTTCACGCCTAAATAACTGAGCCATAATCATCTGCTTAGCCTTCTCCTAACTATGTTGAGTTAAGCTTCCAGTAGAACCACGTGCATCCTAAACCACGGATCCAGTAGTTATGAGACCCACAATATGTGTCCTAAATTTACCTTACCTACTTATTACCGTACTACACCCACTATTGTGAAAATAGTTGAAATGGTTGAAAATAGAGCAAGTCATGATTATTAATAATACCTTCCTATTAATAGTTGAACAATTAATGAACACGTACGCACCATTTACACTCTCCATATTTAGAACTGTGACCTATAAATAAACAGTAATAGAAAATCCATGTAGGTCGTGTAGGTAGAGGTTGGTACTCCCGAAAATACTACTATACTAGTTAGTATTACCGGACTGCATTGTAGGCACTCATTATACAGAATGAAACAGACACAGACGCGAAAACAATTACCACGTATTTATAAGGTAATTTAAAAAAAAAAACATCACTGCGACTGTTGAGCATGAGGTTCTGGGTTCAATTCCCAGGTCGTACAAAGTGATTTGGGATTTTTCCATCAGGAATTTCTCAATAGCAGGAAGGGTTTTGGATTTGTTCCCCGTTTCTGGCAATAGACTCGCCCCCTATTTTATGGAACTTAAACCTAAATAAATGGCGAAAAGAGTTAAACAGAGGTGTACGTAACGGTACACCTACACCGTTACGTACACCTCTGTTTAACTCTTCGGGGATAACAGGCGTGATGTTAGATCTTTTTGTAAATACATACATACAGGTCAAACATATAACGTTGGGTAAAAAAACTGTATTTTTTCATATTTCTCAGGGTCATACGATGGCAATAAAGTAAAAATACGCACAGAAGTATTTATCAAAGATACAATTGTAAAGGGAAATATATAAATACGGTATTATGTGCTAGTTCGCAATGCATTGTACACTCGGGGCCAGCGATGTTTAACAATGGCACTATGTCATTATTTATACGCGTATTGTACATTGTAGGAATTTTAAATGAGCAACGTATGCTGTTTGTGCAGATTCGAGAGTTTAAAAATACACAGTAGTTAAATTTTATTTAACTTTGAAGATTTTGGTGTGTTGATACAGGAACTGGACGTTCATACCCATTGTAATAAAAATCGTAATTAGGGAAGATTTTAAAAAGTATTTTTTTGAGTAATGTGTGTTGTAAGAGAAATGATGGAAAGACTATTTGAGCTTTATGGCCTTAAGCCTTATATAAACTCTGAAACTTTTAACAAGTATGTTGCTAAGTATTCAAATTTTTTTAGAAATACATGCAAGGTTGCCAAAGCCTTGCACATTAGCAACAAGATCAAAACAGCAGAAAACAAAATTAAGACAGTTTGGAAAGTCATAAATAACGAGACTAACAGGAAGAAAATACGTAACACTAGCTACACATTAGATACAGGATGTGGTCCTAAAAGCTCTAATCAGGAAGTAGCTCATGAGTTTGTAAATTTCTTTACCGATATACCATTAAAAACTACGGAGGCTCTTAATTCCTCTCCTGAAGTCTCAATTGGTTTATTAAAGGCGAATGTGTCTGACTGCCCGGCTGAATTTAAATTTAAACACATAAACCCTATGATAGTTATTAAAGCTTTCCAGCAAATAAAAGTCAAACTGACCGAAGATCTTTGGGGAATGTCTATCAAAGTTTGTACATCCATAGTTGAGACTATAGCACCATACTTAGCTTTAATTTTTAATTTGTGTGTAGATCAAGGAGTTTTCCCGGACTTAATGAAACACAGTAAAGTCATACCTCTGTTTAAATCCGGAGATAGTAAAGATACAAATAATTATAGACCTGTATCCGTGTTGCCAGTTTTTAGCAAAGTGTTTGAAAAGGTAATGCTAAATCAAATGCTCAATCATTTTAACACCAACAGAATCTTACACGATCAACAGTATGGTTTCACTAAGAGACGTTGTACAACTGACGCCGGTGTAACCTTATTAAAGCACATATTTACTGCGTGGGAAGAGTCCCAAGACGCCATTGGAATTTTTTGTGACCTCTCCAAAGCATTTGATTGCGTAAATCACGACACATTACTTTTGAAACTTGAGCATTACGGACTAGGGAAACTTGCACTTAGTTTGGTAAAATCTTATTTGAGTGATAGACAACAACATGTGCAAATAAATGGTGTTAATTCACTGGGTTTAAAAGTAAAAATGGAGGTACCGCAAGGCTCAATATTGGGTCCTTTCCTCTTTCTAGTATATATAAATGATCTCCCCTATTTATTGAAAAACCAACCTCAATATATGGTGTTATTCGCTGATGACACTTCCCTAATTTTTAAGATAAATAGACGGGCCCAAAATCTAGATGACGTGAATAATGTCCTACTTCAGGTCCATAATTGGTTCACAGCAAACAATTTAGTGTTAAATGAAAAAAAAACGAAATGCGTAAGATTTGCTTTACCGAATGTTAAAAGTAGCGATTGTGATATAGTATTGAATAAAGAGAAACTTGAATTTGTAGATTAAACGGTTTTCCTGGGGATTACGCTAGATTTAAGGCTACAATGGGGTTCTCATTTAACATCTCTTGCGGGGCGGCTAAGTTCAGCAGCGTATGCTATAAGAAAAATCCGTCAATATACTGATGTAGATACCGCTAGACTGGTCTATTTTAGTTACTTTCATAGTATTATGTCTTATGGCATTTTAATGTGGGGACGGGCTGCAGACATTGAGTCTATATTTATTCTGCAAAAAAGAGCCATCACAGCCATATATAATCTTCGTAGGCGCGATTCTCTAAGGGAACTGATTAAGGAAATTAACATCATGACGCTACATTGTCAATACATCTACGAAAACATAATGTATGTAAGAAAAAATCTACATCTTTTTAATAAAAGAGGTGACAGACACAGTTACAGTACTAGAAATAGAGACCAATTAGTTCAGCCAGGCTTCAGACTCGCTAAAGTAGACTCATCTTTCATGGGGTACTGTTTGAGATGCTATAATAAAATTCCACAAAGTATTCTTGAACTGAATGAAACGAAATTTAAAACATGCATTAAACGCACACTATGTAAGAAAGCATATTACAAGTTGGACGATTATATCACTGATAAAAATGCTTGGCTCAATGCCGGTCCTGCTCCACAAGAACAGGGGCGCCTAAATTGATGGCATTAAATAGTATTGTTGGAGCTGCTGAAGATTGTATAACTATCTTTGCATTGTATAGATTCAATCTCTTTTGTATTATATAGTCGCCTAGCCCATATTGTGTGAGTACTATGTACTAGAAAGCTGTCATTCGCTGGAAACCTGCATCTTTTCTTGACTTGAATGTGCCCTGGCGGTTAGGAGTATGTCATGCTCACTCAAATGTCTCGCTGATGGTGGCGCGTGTGTCGGATCATTTAGTTCCCTTCAAAATGGTGTTGAATGGTGCTGATACATGCGTCATGTTCGTGAACGGGCGCTGTCAGTTGTGACTGGTCATCTCTTATTTGCCACGGCTTATTTGAATAAATTATTTTATTTTTGAATTGTTTTTACTATGGACACTTTTAACGTACACATCTTGCTGCATCGTTCTCACATAATGTACCATCTCAAAATGAATGATGTAACCAAGGTTTTGTTAAAGTATTCTGATTTAAAAGAGTGTCCATGGAGTTTCTTGCCCGTTCTTCTCCATAGAGATCTACGTTAGGGAATGGGCAACTACAGTACTTTCACAGTTTTTGTGCCTTGTGACTGGGACTGTAGCTTTATTTTACTGTTGCCTTTGTTTCGACAATTCAAAAGTGCCTGTAACTGGCCTACTTGAAATAAATGCTTTGATTTTGATTTTGAATGAAAAAATAATAATAATTCTTGATTAACTTAAAACTAGGTACCTATATTGATCATCTAAACTGAATCATAATATAAACATCAACAAGTTTAACTAAATAATAGTTAGATAAACCAAAGTCGCGTAATTTTCATTAGTCCTATTTTTAGGATTTATTTACACAACGACGTTATGATAATATTTTTCGAACATCTATTTGGTAAGAAAACTTCATATTTACACAGAGTTTAAAGGACTCGTATTAAACATTAAAAAAACACTGAACAAGTTTATTCTGAAAGCTGTTACTAAAATTATAGTTGGTGGCTTATTAGTTTAGTGGTCGTAATCGCTACTTCTAAGCAGGAGATCCTGGGTTCGATTCTTAGGTCGAGCAAAGTGTTATTAATTTCCATCAGAAATTTCTCAGTAGCTGCCCGTAGTCTGAATCTGTGCTTTGTTGGTGACAATAGGGCCGCCCCCTGTCACTGGGTACTTTAACATAACTGGCGAAATGTGGGTGTACTGTCGGAACACCTCTGCCTAACACTTCGAGGAAAACCAGCGTGGTGATATACTACGATATAGTTGACGATGTGATACCGTTACGAAAATGGTTACGAAACTTGGATAAGTGTGATCCTAACTAACACATTAAGGTGTTCTTATTAGTAATCTACAGATTTCCGTGGGCGAAATAATAAAATATAGGAAACTTATTATTTTATGTTAGAGTAGGTTTTATACTCTTCGTCAGCTTTCTTGGTGTACTGTCCTTTTCAAAAGTTGGGCAATAATATTATTCTATTTAAGCGAATAGGTGAAACATTAGAAGAATAACCAAAAAGTGTTTAAATTATTCATAAACTAGCAACATCTGGCTAGTATAAAGGGCGGTATGACAGACATAGATACAAAAAAGTTCCTAGGCTGACCCTTTTGATACAAAACGCAAGAGAGCGAAAAAGACAACATTACGATGTCTATAAAATACATGAATCATCGTAAAAATAATCTAAATCCAACATCTTTATATAACTTAATACTACTTCGTATTACTTCGGGAAAAAATATAAAATTGCCACATCAACACAAAATAAATCCATATATATCTGGATGTAAGTAGTACTAGTTTTTCCTGGAACTGTCTTTTCGAGTATTTAATTCCCTTGAGAACATATAAGTTATGCCGCAGCTGCGGAGCGTCCTCAATATTTTACAAGTGATTTCGGATCTCGTAAAAATACAAGAACTCTGATAGAAACTTTTAAAAAGCAAGTCGGCCCTCTTATTTTTTCCTTACAGACCCATCCCGAACAAGTTGGATAGTTTTACAACGGAGAACCTTCGATAAAGTGTCATAATTTAGGTGAAATATTGTTTTTCTGGCGAGGGGAGCATATTTCGTTATCTTATTTGTGGTTTCTGAATAAGTTACAGTTTTCTTTCCTTTCAATAGTATATATTTACCAACCCGACTTCGGAGACCTGTTGATAATATTATTTATGAAGTTCTCCAAATGTATGGATGTATTTGCGTTATATTGTTTGTCTGTTTTTATTTGTCAGGTAAATAATGTCGCAATTGGCAACTTTAGTTGTTTTCTCTTTTCACTAACTTTGCCTCCATTTATTTTGTTTTATTCACGCCAATTTTAACACTGAATTGTTTTGTTGTGAATTTTTTAAGACCGGCCATGTACGCATATAGTGAGGTATTGAATAGTAGCAATATCAAAAGAGCTCTTTTATGAGGCGAAACATTACTAACTAATTTTAAACGTACGTATTCTGTACATTGACGTCAATAAACATACTGGTAGCAATGAAAACGCAGTTTTTTGTGTTAATAATATTTGACGTCTTATTGCCAATTGGGTATACCAAAGGTAATTATAAAATAATTAGCCTATCAATTTCCGTCGCTTAACACGCAGTAATGAAGTAAACTGACAAAATATTCATGAGCAATCGGTTAACAAAACACAACTAATATAATATTCGAGATTGAGTCGAACATTCGTCGTATGAAGGGAGGCAAAATGAGAGCCATCAGACGAAACTTTTCTCTTTGCGAGAAAGTTTGTGATGTGAACAGAAGCCCGGGGCTCGGGCGGCCCCCCTCGGGACGCACATGCATGTTTAATGGCGTCCTAGAAAGGTCAAGAGTCTGAATGTGAGTGGAAGTAGTGAATACATTACCAGCTCCCGAGTGGGCAGGTACTCGGATACAAGCAGCCGCGCCATGACAACCTCTTTTCTAACTTACATGAACTAACACGCGGACAGGTAGTTTGTAGCTGTCTCTCAAACAAATTAATTGTGTCTTAGTTTTGAGCTGTAACGAGGGAGCAACTCAAACAAACTTTTGAGAAAGGTACGCGGTGGAAGTGTTGGTTCCCCTGCGCTAACATTATGCCGTGAACTCGCAAAATTTTGCCGCGACGTTGACTAACGGTTACTACAACTGGCCTGCTCCGAATTGAAACTTTGTTGGACTTTAAATTATGTCACCAACTGTGCAATAAATGTAATATGTACAACCACTGCTACTTTTACATTTAGATTAAACATGAAGTTACAGAATAAATGCTGTTTTAAGTGCTAATGTACAAACTGTGTAAGGAATTTTGTCCGTGTAATAAACCCCTGCTACTAATAATAAAGCCTATATAACAAAGCCTAAGTAAAATATATTAACTGCAGTGGTAATATACTTTGCAATCTCTGATTATAATACGGAACACTAAAAGAAAAACAGAATATATCAGCTGAGATCCTCCCGCTGCGTGAAAATAGGTCAGTATGACGCTCGTAAACGAGGCTTAGCAACTAGTCACAAGTCGCGACCTACGCACTGTCGCGATACAATGTGAACGCAGTCTCAAGTGGCGCTCGCACTTCACTCCCCTTCGAGAGAGGGGGACAAAAACATTTATAAAATATTATGTAGGTAGTTAGTGTGCATAAAAAGCTTTCACTCACCCTTTGGTGGGTTGATATGCAGTGCGCTTCTGAAGAGGCTTTCTTCATCACGCCAGTCGAGGTTCCTCCGCATCGTGTAACCGCACATGGCGGACAAGGTCACCAGCAGGGCCAACATGAACAGCCTGCTCCGCGTCTCGCCACGATGCCAGTGTCGTGTCAACACACCGGCCCCCAAGCCCAACAATAAACAGAAACCAACACTCGGTATGTACAAAACACGCTCCGCCACTACGAAGCCAACGTAGAAAAGTAAATTAGTCGCAGGCACGAATGGCAGTACCATAAACGCCGTGAACATCAGCAGCGCAACTTGTGAACTGCGATAAACGCTCCTCTGCGTAATGCTCGCCTTGGACTTCGCTAACGATATCGGACAGATGCAACTCGAGTTGTGCATCGTTATGTTATTGTTGTTGCTCGCGCGACACACACTCGTGTGCTCATCACTGAGCGAATGTTTGCAGCCTGTGCACGGACACAATAGCTTTTTAGATGATACATTCTCTTTGTGCGGCGCATGATAGCTTTTTCTTTCATAACAGTCTTGTCCTCTATTATACTGCTTGCTACTATAATTCCATTTGTGCTTAATTTTACAGTTTTGTTTTTTGTAGTACTTTGCGTCCCGGTACAGGTTATCCTGGTGCTTTTTGAATTCATTCGTTAGTGTTCGCCAGGTCACTTTTGAAATGACAGCGTAAAATATCGCAGTAGTGATATTCCGGGCGTCGAAGAGCGTCGTTATCCTCGGTATCGAGTCCATTGACCAATCGAAGCTCAGATGAAAAGGGTATAAAAGGAGGAAGAAGTTGAAGACGGGGAGATAAGCAAAAGTATAGAGGCGCGTAAGAATTGAGGGGTCTCGCGACGCGGGGTTATCAGCCGCCGCGAAGGCGGTGGGCGCCCCGGCGAGGCGTAAGCGCCAGTACAAGAGGGCGAAGCCTCCGGTCCCCAGCGCGCAAACGCTCCGCCATCGATGCTGAAACAATGAAAATATCATTTAATAAAAAAACGATAAACACAAGCGAAGCGTTCAAGTGAGAAGTGAACAGTTGACTACGTCGAACTTTTAAGAAAGGATCTAAAAGTATCAAGTTGTTCCCAATTCATAAAATAAAGTTTATTCATAAACGCAAAGAGGAAAGTTAGGTATTTGAAGTTTTATTTTTCTAAATATTGTTGGGAACTCATGGTGATTGATTACCTCGGAGCAATATTTCATTAATATCTGTCGAAGAATTTGCCGCGATGTAATAGAATTATAGTATTTTTTTATAACCCGTCGGATGCATGATGAAAATATGAAGAAAATGTGTTTACCAATTTTCTCAATTAAGGAACAATAAATAAGAATTGATTTAAACTAAATCAATACCTACAAGGGTACAAATTAAGCCATATCCATAGCCATAAGCAAACAATCCGCTTCTCAACAATCAAATCGATTTCAGAATCGAGAGATTAATGACCATTTTACCAAGTCGTCAACCGAGCAGGTTTTCTACACAGATTTATTTGTTCGCGTTTGTACAAGATTCAACCCTATGACAGGAGTATTTACGGCTCACGTCTTAACTGGCACGAGGACGACGGTATTAAGAACTAATCCCCACCGCAACAGAACGTGTCGTAAGGTGACTAAAACTAGTGGGAAACTGCGGTACTATGGCTCCACGGCTCTCAAGCAACGATATACATCTCGAGTGATATATCTAGATAGATCACTATGATTTTATTTTACAGGCCACTAATTTCTATAGAACTTGTTGAAGCAAAACTAAAATAATTCAAAATGGTGGAATTGAACTGAATAATACAAAGAGCACAGCTATTTCAATTATCAAAACAAAATCAATTTCACAGAATTTAATGTTTAAAACAAGTTATTTGATGGATGAACGCCGCAAACGTATTGTAACTCAATTAAAACATTTTCCTTCTTGGAAATCGGAATTGGATCAAACTGTTCACAAATTGTTACTCTTTGGTACAAGACTGATTTTCAGTTGCGAGCAATCATCCTTATAATTTTTCCGAGAATAGTGTCATAGCTAGTGTCTAGTCAAAGTGCCACACCCGTCCGCAGAACTAATAATTTTAAGCCACAGCGAAGGCACTCCGATAAAACTGATTTATAAAGGAGCGAATCGCGGCGAGACGTCCCTTAGATTATTAAATTACTACTAGCACGTACATAACGCCGACCCTCTTTCAGGCACTATATGATTAATATGAATATACGATCAGTTAGGTATTTTAATCTACTTAAAGTGGTGGTATTATGAAAGTTTTCACGGTTATTTAGTGGCGGTGGGGTTCGATCCGCGCCGGCCGGAGCGCTGCCGGCTTGTTAGTTGCGGGAAGCTCGAGGAAAAGATTTATGAAGGTTACCGCGTCCCCTGCCCGACCTGGCCCAGGGGATCCCCCGCACAACTAACGACGCCGTTTCGGATTTCTAGCACAATTTACACCACCGAGGGAGCAAATCGGAAATCTCGGCGAAACTTAGATGAAGTACAAATTAATCAATCCGAATGAGGGGTAAGAGGCTGAATAATACAACACACTTTTTGCACCTTTGTGATTTTCCTCGCCTATTACGAGAGTTTGTGAGTCTTTAACAAAAGGAAAATAACGATGTAAGGGCAATTACCTACGTATCATTTTGAACTCCACATCGGGATAATAACAAGGAAATGTCAGATATGTAAAGAAAATAAGATGTTTCATATTCATTTTTACATGATAACATTATTAAATCATAAGGGATATGTAAGTCGAATTCTATAAAATAATTTCAATACATTACAGTAATAAGTATGTTCATGAAGTACATATTTCCCGTAAATTGTCGACTTGTATTTCATCAGGCAAGTTGAAGTCAAAGCAAATAACTTAATGAAATAAGCGAGCGAGCTTGGCCTAGCCGTCAGAGCTGCGCTTATCTGGAAAATTTACTGGCTGCCTGACATTGCCATCGTCGCCTCGCAAACGCCGACTCATTTGCCAGTCCGTTTGAAAAACCCTCAGCATTAACTAGTAACGAATCTTCATTCAAAATACCCGCATTTATTTGAATTTGGAATTAAATTATATTCAGCAAGCTTGATTAAGATTAAAAATGCCGTTTTGCAACTGCGATAAAACGACCTTGCATGAAAACTCGGGCACGCTCGGCAAAAAGTTCTTACCTAATGTTTTCACTTATTCGTATTACTCCGACTAAGAATAAAACGTTTCGACTAATTATGTCCTAATTTATGTCTTTTGGCACTAGATCGAGATAAAAAACGCGACGATTTAACACAGAATCTTAGTACCTACCAGCTTACTACCTATGTATCAACGAAAGTACTGGCAGGAAAAACCTCTTACATTTTTGAGAAAAATAATCTTCTGAGAGGCTTCCAAAATGGAAATTATTTCTTACAAATAAAACGTTGCCACAGAGATACCCTGCCTATGAACTCATAAACTCGGCGAGGTAGACGTCGGTGCCGAGGACTCCATTAACTTTAATACCCTCATAACTACATGACGAAATTTCTACAACAGGAAAAAGCTCTTTTAATTCCGACCGCCAAGGTCTTCGACAGGGAATGACAATATTTTTATACCGCTACAATATAATGCGTATAAAGATAGGTCCACACTCCACCCTGCGCGGCCGTGTTATTCAGAACGAATTATTATGCGAGGAACGTATTGTAGGGACTTACATGAAACACCTAGGTTCAAAATATGACCTTGTCTTTATTTTTCTGAGTCAGTTTGTCATTAATTAAGTAACATCGACCTTAGTTGAAAGTGAGTTTACTCGCAATAGTTTTAACTTAAGCATTAACACTCAGCACACACCTTTAAACAATACATTGCCGTTTAAAAGCAGTGCTCGTTAAATACGTTAAATACAGTAAACAAACCATAACTTCGCCTAATGTCTGACTTGGGTTATTCAAACATGCGCTCAAAGTTTTTGTTTCGCGTTTGTCTAAGTCCCAACAACAGACTTCACATGCATTTTGTATTGAAAGTTCCTGCACCTCGGAGTGAGCCGGCTCGCGTTTTCAGATACATGCACTGCGCCGGATTAAATATGGCAACATATACGGGAACATAGCGAGAAAATGGCAGTGTTTTGTTTTGTAATAACATTTCCACAAACGTCTAAATATTTTAACTGTAAGTAGGTTATATTGTGAAAAGACACTACACAAGCGTCCGTTGACACTGGGTGGTAAGCCCTGCTAAAATTCGCGATAGGTAACTGTTTAATCTTTTACTACTGTTAGAACTTTGCTGACGTAGATTGTGTTCAGACACTGGGACTAAAATATTGACGTACGTAACGAAATACAATGTTTTAGGTACTGTTTTTTATTTTTGTTAAAAAATGGGCCTGCTCTTGACCTCGGTCACGCCTGATTTAAAGCGATAGATGAGGTCTATGATGGAACAAGCGTGCCCAGAAGATGCCGGTACACTCTTGCTTTGAAGAGTTGTTTAAAAAAACTAATCTCTCCATCAAATATCACTCATGACAAGCATCAAATAATCAAAGCAATGTTGACGAGACACTAGAGTACAATAATCTCATATTTCATAACTTGCATTGCAATTTCTAAGGTAAATAAGCAAGTTTCCTGTGGCGAACAAATTTCATATCGTCATAAGCAGGTAACTGGCAAAATTCGAGTCACGTAGTCACAGGAGCAAATAATATTATGAGAGAAATCGCGTCTGGTGGGAGTATAACTTTACCGGCATTCCGTCTCCAACATAAGGCCGTGGGTGCCTGCTCGTATTATTATACTAGTGCCCGCTGGCTACACTCACAGATTTTCCTCTTGTTCGAATCATATTGTAAACTAAGGAAGCAAGAAATATTTTTATTGAATATTTTCAAGACCTGTAGTTTGTCTGAAGAGGGTTTGGAATGCGTGGGTACTTCGACTCCGGTTCGAATCTTGAAAATATTATAAAATTGTTGTTATTATAACTACTGTGGATGATTTCAAAGAGCTGTTTTAATATTATTTCATAATTTGTTAGTTTCTTTGGGTAACTACTTTGATATTATTATACACTAGCAACCCGCCACGGCTTTGCACGGGTGCAATATATATATAAACCTTCCTCTTGAATCACTCTATCTGCTACTGAAAACCGCATCAAAATCCACTGCGCAGTTTTAAAGATCTAAGCGTACATAGGGACAGGGGGGTTACTATGACGTCTTAAAGCAGAGTAATTCCAGTGTGGGAAAGAGACAGAGCTAAACTGGTCGTCTAGCGCCATCTCTTTCCCACACTGGAATTACTCCTGCTTTAAAACGTCATGGTAGGCCACCTGACAGACAGCAGGAAGCGACTTTGTTTTATACTATGTAGTGACAATTCAGGGAGTGATATACCCACAATTTCTTCGTAGTTAGTATCTTTTCTGTTTGACATTTAATGCCAAATTGGCCTGATTTTTGTGTTAACTCGGTCAATGACCGTACCCAAATTAATTACTCAAACCTACACAAAACCTACGGTACAAATAGTCTTGCTATTTATAATAGCAATACTACCTAAAATAAAAACGATTTACATAAAAATGTCTTTGCTTTGTTTTGATTGAAACATGCTAAGGTGTTGTGACGACATTTTTACAATTTGTAGTGAACATTTTCATAAACGTTGTGAGTTCATTAGCCTCTCTTATCTACGTATTATATCAAAAGTCCTTCACATAGCTCTACGGTAACTAACGTCAAACAAATACACAACTATCTGGGATTCTGACACCGCAGGAACAACTGTGGGCGCTGGGAAAAGGGATAGTTCCATTGAACTTGTCTAGAGGCTGTAGCGATAAGATAGAAACCAAAACAGGTAGGTTAGAGAGTACATGAATCTATTAAAGACCGCGTATACAAAACTGAACATCTATATCGAACAAAAATAATCACGTTCTCATAAATCAACTAAAAATCAATAACTCAACACACACAATGCGACTTTTGTTTCACAATATTTATGCGTTGGCTACAATATTGTTTTGACTAAAAGGCGCCTGACCTTCGGGTTTAGGAACAAAAAAATAAAACTAATTTAGCACGTGCCAACTTGTTTTTAGAAAGGAGCAAAGTTATCCGTGTTGGTCTACGCCCGCTACGCCGTAGCTGCGCGACATGACAGCCTCTACGTGTCCTACGGCTACGGGCTACGACAATAAGCAATTTTACTATTGGGGGCACCAAACGAAATAAAAGTTCGTGACGCCGAAAATAGTGGCTAACGTAAACTGGCTAAGTTTTCAATATCTAGAGAATTTACAGTATGTTTAATATTTTATTGAAAAATAGGAACATAGGAAATGAGGAGCTCGTGGCTAAGTAATAACAGCCGCCCGGATCGATCTTTAGGTTAAGCCGCGCTTGCCTGGGTTGGTCTGTGCATGGGTGACCACCCTTTACATACCGAGTTTCCTCCGTGCCTCGGAAAGCACGTTAAGCCGTTGGTCCCGGGTGTCATTTGTAGATCTTCGACAGTCGTTATAGGTAGTCAGTGGCCCAAAAAGTCTGACAACCAGTCTTACCAAGGGGTATCGTATTACCCAGTACTAACTGGGTTGTGGAGGTCAGATAGGCAGTCGCTCCATGTAAAGTACTGGTATTCAGCTGCATCCGGTTAGACTGGAAGCCGACAACAACATAGTTGGGAAAAGGCTAGGCAGATGTGATGATTGAAAAATAGGAACAGAGCCCGCATTATTTCAATTCCAGTCTGTCTGTTTTATGAAACAGACACTTACGTAATTCTATAGTAACGTAAAAGCGATATATTCACACGTTAACAAGTGTAAGTTGAACTGATTCAACGTGCGATAATTCCGAGTTTTAATTGGAGGCTAGACATGGTCTATAAGGCTATCGATTTAAAGTTCAGCTGTTAGTTATGTTCCATTCTTTCCAGGGTGGCGCGTATTTGCTCAGTAGTAGGTATTACGTCCGCTCGGTAAATAATGGTAAACCGAGTATTTACCGTGACAGTAAATGTCAACAGACTGTTCGCTTTGTACCGACTGTTGAGCAAACAAACGTAATCCTCACTGCTCGCTGGATGAGATGGTCTTGGATGAGGGGGAAGGGTGAGCGAGCGATGAAAGATTGTTCCTCCTCAAATCGGTGAATTGATTCCAGTTTATTTTTCAATTTGTTATTCGTGTAACTGAGCCTATCGAACGTATTAATATTAAAGGATTCGTGTATTTTTCTTGCAGGACTAGACAGTTATTCAACGTAAGTAATGTTTTGTGATGTGTTTAAGTTCAGAATAATTACTATTCAAATAAAGCCTTGCTTCGTAAATTTTATTTATTTATTTATTTTACTGTTTATGTACACACAATGCAACACAGGAAAATTACATTATAATACTTGAGTACATAGGTACTGTTTTACTGCTTTTACTTTTATTATAGTTATTATAACAGTTAAAATATTATTTCCTGGACTGCCTCGTTGGTCCATGAGATCCTGGATTCGATTCCCGTAACAGGTAAAGTGTTATTGGGTTTTTTCGTCATAATTTCTCAGTAGCAACTGACGGACTGACGGAGTCTGGATTTGTGTCCGGTTGATGGCAATAGGCTCACCCCCTATTACACGAGACTTAAAACATAACTGGCGAAATGTGAGTGTAGGTACTATTAGGTACACCTCTGCCTAACCCTTCAGGGATTACAAGCGTTATGTTATGTTTCGTAAAATTATATTTCCAATACTAACTAAAGTAAAGTGGGTACTTCTGTTACTTAAAACTACCCACTTCATAAAATAAAATATAAGTTCCGTGAAGCCACACTATATCTATTCCAAATACTAGATCTGGAAGGTTCCTAAATCTCCCGTACTTACACCGGGCGAATTGTACTAAAACTGAGCTCCAAAGACTCAAGAGATGCTCAAACGCTTTACAGTAACAGTTAAATGGCGAAGTATTTAAACTTGGACGCTGCTGGTGCCGATAATGAAATGCTTTGAACTATTCGTCTTAATTGCATTCTTAAGAAATAACTTAAGCTATTATTTTAGAAGTAGAAGTGTGAACTTAGTATTATATCTAGTAATGACTACATATCTATTAATAACTTCTGAATGCCCCGAAGCTTGCAAAGCTTAGTCAGCCTATAATGTTCCCACTGCTGGGACACACGGCCTCCTGTCTATGAGAGGGAATGGGTTATAATCCACCACGCGGGCCCAGTGCGGGTTGGTAGATGTCACATGTCTGCGAATTTTTTGGTTCTAGGACATACATAGGTTTCTTCACGATACGACGTTTTTGAGAGCAATGTTGAAATAAATTACACAAAGTAATGCACCTGCAGTCGCTCCATGAAAAACACTGGTATTCAGCTGCATCCGGTTAGACTGGAAGCCGACCCCAACATAGTTGGGAAAATGCTAGCCAGATAATGAAAGTAATGTGCCTGCCTGGGTTCGAAGCCAGGACTTACTGTTCGTAAGCCGGGGCCGCCACCACTGGCCCACCGCTGCCCCACAAATATGCAATACCCGAAGACGGGTCACAAATCCGTATTTGTACTCTGTGCTCAAATTGTTCAATAAAATTAATTCATTCATTCAGACCGTGCACAGCGACTGAGATATTCCTGATAGAAAGATAAGTGACACTTTGCGTGACACAAGAACAGAATCCAGAACCCCGCGCAGTTTAACAGTTATTTTAGATGGTGTCCTAATATCGATCTTTGCCCTATACCGCGATCATCATGTTTTTGTTTGGAAAACCCAAAGGTTGCAACGAATGAAATTCAAACACTGTTTTAAGCTTTCTCGGTTTACAACTAAACTTATACTGTCACTTACGGGATATCTTCCGTGATTGTTCATTATTTTGAGCTTCCGATATTCAATATTCAATCACGGAAGATATCCCGTAAGTGACAGTATAAGTTTTATTAAAATTAATTTTATTAACCGACGAAAAAAAGGAGGAGGTTCTCAATTCGACACGTATATTTTTCGAGACTCCACCCATCTTGCGAGCACTAAACCAACGAGCCCAATTAAACAAATATCGAGTAATTTAGACCATTTAGTATTTATTTTATTAGTTTAAAAGAGACATAAATTTTAATAATAAAATTGAAAGTGGGTCAGAGCTAATAAAAAATATTATGAGCTGTATATAACACAGGAATGTTCTACGTTAGTTGTGCTTAACTAGGTACAATAACCACTTGAACTTTCGTGTATAGAGCTCATAAAATTATCACGAAGTTACGGGGAACTTAAAACAAGCTGTTAGTGAATTGATCCGAAAACAGAGGCGGGTATTTAACAGTACATACTTTTAAATAATTATGTGGAGAGGCGTTTTATTTACGGTGTTATGGGATCCTAAATCTATTTGGACATAAGTTAACGAATATATTAATGACTGAACTTGACCTTTTGTTATGAGAGATAATCATAGACTACTTTGTCTTAGTCACTTTGTACTTTGAGATGCCTAAAGGGTTACATCAACAACAAAGCAATCAGTAGCAAGGTCGGTTTCCCAGTTTGTAGCTACCAATGCACAGAGCTAAACAAAAAAAGAACATTAATATGAAGTATGGAAAACTTACCCACTTACCTGAAATAAATGCTGGTCGTATGAAACCTCAACCCAGTTTAATTTAATTTAATGTCAATGACAATGTTCCAATTGTTACTAACTAATGTTAGTAACAATTGGAAATACATTTACAGCATTATGTACATGTTGGATCCGGTCGTTAGTACGGACATGAAATGAATCGGCAAACGCACCAGTGGGCACTGGTGATATGACGCGACCTACTTACCAGTCTACCCACACCACAGCGTGATTCTTCAGAGCCCTGATGTTCAGCTCTAGGCTTGGGCGACATTCAATGTCTGATCGCGGCGGAGTTGAAACGTCTTGGAACTGTACCCGATTCATTGTGCCCCGTGTTAAGTTGTAATATCAAGGAATTCGTTGGTTTTGCTAGAAACAGTGTATTGCAGAGTGTTTTCATAGCACGAAAACCCATCGTCTGTCCACATGATGTATGAGCCTAACGGAATAAATCCTAACATATCCGATATACATGTATTTTACTGTCCCACAATGCTTACCCAGAGCGAGTGTTTAACTCACTGTTTGATTGAGTTCTAAAAATACGAATGTTTTAAAATCTAGTACTTACTTGAATACTCGAGGTGTATCATAACTTTGTATGAAATCTCATTTCTCTCTCAAGTCAGTCACAGAACAGTTTTATGCGTTCAGAAATAGATAACTAGCTTCAATGTCAAAGACCTTCTTTTTTCATAAATATGAATATAGCACAAATTGACGCGACCCCAGGCTACTTTTTTGATCTAATAAAAATAATCTACAGGCCCATAGGGCTCTTGTGTATGTATAAGGATTTGAAATGACAGGATTTATTCATCGTTAAGTATTGTAGTGTGAAGTCTAAGCTATGAATAATGAATGAGATCAATCACGTTTTTCACTAAAACATTCATGCTACGGTAGCGCCGGTTTTTATAAAAATACAAAATAATAGGTAATGGTGCTACCAATCATAAACAGTTTTAGATTTTAAAGAAGACATTGCCTTCATTAGCAGGCGTAAAAACACAAGAACTCAAACTCGAAGCATTTATTTCAATTAGACCATAACAGGCACTTTTGAATGTCAGAAATGAAAGGGCGAAGCTATAGTTACAGACACAAGACATAATAACTTGTGAAAGTACTGTAGTTGCCCATTCCAAAGCGACAAGGCAACACGTCTCAAGAAGACGTTTTTTGATGCCCAGTGTGAGCTGTACGCATCTTTTTGTTTTTTCTTAATAATTGTAAATTATTGTTTGATTTTAAGCAGATCAGTCAGATGTTAAGAATGATCTTGTACCTGCTCTACAAAAAGTAATACAGCGCCATCTATGACATAAATGAAGAACTAACATCAAAATTCTAAATCACGCTATTAAAGTTATCCGCGACTTAAGACCACAAAGAAAAACCCGACAGCACAGTCAGGCAGTAGGCCACGAGACAGCACCAATCTGGTTGGAGGATTCTCCCTTTTCTATGTTGGATGAAAAACCCACCAACACCACCATACCGCCATCCACCACCATCCACCATCTTGTTCTTCATACTTCTATAATTTTAGTAAATATTAGAACTGAGGAAAATTTTGATTTGATTTTATGGCAATAAGCGACGATCTTCTTTCCGTCAAAAAATCCAGTCACTTTCTTCTGTACCTTCGTGCTGTTACCGTGTGCCTTTGCCAAGATTCTTAAAATCTGTTCAATATGTGAAAATGTCTGCTGTTGGTATCTGACTGTGGTAGGTATATCACTCAAACATAACACGCAGAATATCTGGAATCAAAACTAGAAACAGTTTTGAAACTTGCCTTGTATCAACATAATAACGAGTATAGTGAGGCTGTTCTTAGGTTGCTGTTATCAGAAATAAAATAACTGTGATAGGAATCCCGATCTTTAATAATATAGCAATATCAGGTACCTCTGCTTACTGTATGATGTACAATTTGCTATTTCAATACTTTTTCACATTAGCCATAAACTGGCAGTAGGTATTTAACAGTCTTATTCCAAGACCCATCATAAGTCTAAGCTAAGCTTAGATCAGTTAGCTTAGTTTAGTCTAAGCTCAGTTAGACTCAGTCGTCATCACAACGATACAAAATTCCCACAAATCGTATTCTTATCCGAAATTGGTGGATCCTTAAATTTGACAGATAATCCCAAAAGAAAACTCTCCATTCGCAGGCGTTTATTATCAATTTATAAACAACCTATAATATAGCTGTCAATGTGGCTTAAGGGGCGGATTTAGGACGTACCGAGCTTGACTTGAGCTGAGTCAGCGACTAAGAATAACAGTATAAAACTACATAAAATAAATGAAAATATGCTTACTCTCTCTCACTTTTACACCACTCAGGTCTCCCAAGGAATCCTCAGAGACCTGAAGAGACCCTTATCATTAAGAGAGTATAAACACCCCTGTAAAACATTCAGGTTTATTTTAACAGTGGAATCGTATTAAAACTACTAATTATACCTTTGTGTTTATATATTTTAAAGTTTATAATACTCTCAAAGTACACCTAGGTACTCTTGTGTACCTTTGACATTTATTTCTCCCAGGAGGTCAATGTTTGCATAGGTTCCATGTTACCATTGTTTATATGCGACGCTGTGAAAGCACGACACCCGAGAGATGGGTAATTAAAGAAAAACAAGAGTGGAGCCTGGTCAGTTTCCACTTGGCAGCTCGAGTGGACGGTCGTAATTGCTTAATTCTCATTTATACTCAATATCCGCGAATCCTGTTCCGAGCACTCGAACAAATAATTAGGGGATCGTGACATGTGTTCCGTTCCACGATACAAGTGTCTGTGTATTGTCTATTTCTTTGTTGCAGCTCTAACAATAGATATTAATGTTCTTCTTTTGTTTTATGTCTGCACTTGGTATTTTTCATTTGTGCATCAAAGAAATAAATGTATAGCGATGCTTACATATGTATCAGACAAAAGGTGCTTGTTTCGGAGATTCGCGGTATTTTCTATTGGAACATTTCGCACGAAGTATTCGTCTAATATGTTTTATATAAAGTTTAGAATACAAGGAGAAATCTTATCCCGCTTTCGTGGTAGCTTTTTCCCGCTTTGTTTGCTGTGACGAGATTTCTGACCGTTGTAAAACATAACCCGAGAAGCGTGTATTGATTTAGACGATCTAGTTCATACAACAAGCTACAATTAGCTTCAATATGAAATCTAGCCTTATTCGTGAAGGTATTATACCACGTCATTTTTAGTCATGCTATTTCCGTGGAGTTGGCCGAATAACTAATTATTATTAGTATGGTAATGTCGGTCACGGCAGGTAGGACTTAGTTAGGCGGCTCCAATGTGATGCCATTTCGGCTAAAGCACTATTGTTTGGATATACAGGATGTATTGTGTGTTACAAACTTGTTACTTAGTGACTAATGACTTACCTGACTTAAAATCTGAACAAATAGTTACAGTAGTTACGGAACAGTAGGGTTATTAAAGAGTTACTTTATTTTTCATAAAATATTTTATGCGTAAAAAGCTCACCATTTGTATTTTGCAATAAAAACACACGCTCTGAATCACACACATTGACACATATCAGCTGTAAATTGACATTTCAAACTCGTTTAAAATATTCATCCTATTTCTGCATTTCATTTTATCGGCTTAGTTTTAAATCTAAATGACCTGAAAGGTGAACAATGGCTAACACAAAATGGTATCGACGTTTAATTAGACTTTTAAAAAAGTGTAAAATAGTCAGACGAAAAAAAATTAAAATACACATGACAACATAAAAGCACAAAGAAAAATTAACATTAATTAGTGAGAAAATTTTCGACCATCTCTAGTCGTATCTCAGACTATCAACTGCAATCCTAACAAAACAACTGCACAACTGTGCAATCCGAAGACCGCAATGCATGAACACGCCAATGGCCCAGCAATGGCTTGTCACCCGTCACACACTGGTACCCATTCCCGAGGTGCGGAGCCACCACCAGGATTGACATTCGATTAAGTATCACTGAGTACGCAGGGGAAATAAGTGTAATACGTACCCTTTTGGGAGGGTTTCAAATATTGTAAATGTTTAAAATATATTGGCAAGTGAAATTTTGCACACCGAAAAACGCTTGCTTATTATTTTCCTCTAGTCATATAATAAGACAATTGTAAGGCAGGTGAAGAAATAAATATTTTATGGAACTTTTAAAATAAATACCTTGATCGATGTGTATTAAAAAGGCAATAGAGTGACTACTGACATGACTCCTAAAAAAGTATGGGGGAAGAGGAAATTCTATGCCGACCACAAATAAATTGTGATAAGAGCAGGAGAATGATTATGATGATCTATGGTTACGGAAATTAATAACAGCTGCCGATTAGTCAGTTTCATTACGTCCCCATTTATGAGCTTACATCCGGAGAATCCGTGTTAATGGTCAAGCAAGGCTCCAGCGCTGATTGAGTTTCTACTTCCAGGTATTATTATGATTGCTCAGCCATAGCCTTTAGTCTCTTCGTTCTGCGAATTGAGGTCCGTTGGTCAATTGGCGAACATAATCGATATGTGGACGCCATTCGTGGAATGTATACGTGATTTAACGTTGAGAGTGTGCCACTGGATCAGGTCAAAGAAGAATTCTTTTTCTTGGCCAGGATTTGTTTTTGGAACGCAAATGCTGGAGAGGACGAGCATTGAAAACTATAGTTTTTCACCACATATTGGCGATTTAAAAGCAATTTCGTAAATCGCAAAAAGGTAGTTACTATTGATCAACAAACTGTACCAAAACTAATCCGAGACGAAAAAATAATCATTTTGTTTTCTCTTACCCGAAGCGAGTAAGGAATCCAAGCTTTTTGTCCAAACAGTGGACCCGATAAACACACATGGCGATTTTAAATTCTACTCTAAAGGCTATCGAGGCGACAAACGTGACTGGCGCGATGCCACGCTGCGAATTTTTCAAACAAATATTTTTAAAGCGCTCGATCTTGATATTCCAAAAATAACACAATCTGTTATAGATAAAATCGCGTTTTGATTTGTTTTTAACAAAACAATTTTGATAGAATGCAAAGATTCAATTATTTAGAAATTAGTATGGGTCGAAAATAGGAAATGTTGGCTTTGTTTCTTTGGTGATCTTGCGTTGATAAACCTGCGTTATAAATGGAGTACAGAGTCCTATTATCAATGGCAATTAAACGAAAAGTTAACACTGCACAGAGACTATTAAACAACCCGCAATCTAACCATTTCGAGCAGAAAAATAATATTTAGAAAGATCCTTCTAGAACATAGCTAATTTAAAGTTTAGTCAACCGGAATGGAGTAAAATCTTTCATCATTCATCAAAACTAATTCCAGATACAACAGTTACACAAACTTACTGTGCTAACATTTAATTTTGTGAGAACTGAAAATAAATTGAAATGTTTATATCTGTGAATAAGGTTGTATTTTTCTTGTTTTATTTTTATAAAATGACTCTTTGTATTTATTAATAACAACACAACACACAACACATCACACATACACACACACATCACACACACACACACCACACACATACACGCACATTATTTACAAACTCAATCATTCTCGATCAAAACAGTCCTTAATTTAAACAAACATATGAATTACCTACTTTTAAAAGCAATTTCTAAGAAATTATTACTACCTACCGACCAACTTAGAATTATGAATAAGCCAACAAATTAATCGTGAAAATAATTATGAAATAAAAGTTTAAATGAATATTAACAAATTGTGCTCAACAGCGCGCAAACGAATTTTCTATAATTTTCAAAATTATAACTCAGTGAGCATTGAAGTGTATTTAAATGCAAGAATCCTTTAAATCTGAAATGTCAAGACTTCAAAGTCTCAATTGGGGTACTTAACCCTTATCCCATGCAGTGACCCATAACTCCTACAAATCTATTAAGTGCACACAGATCCACTTACGAAGTTACGAGTAATAGTCATATTAAAAATTTAACCACAATAAATATAGGTTTAAAATAGTTTGATGCCCCAAGTCTAATAAGTAGGAACCATGTCACGTCTATACTTAATATTATAAATGCGATTAGGATGGATGTTACTTAATTACTCCAGAACGGCTGAACAGAGCACAGAACTAAATTATAGTCTGGAATAACACATAGGCTACTTTTTTTTTTTCTCACACATATACATCAAAATCTCCGACCGAACGAAGTTACGGGATTCAGCTAGTTAGAATATAAATAAATTATTTTAAATGAAATATTACGTTAAAAAATAAACAAATGAATAAAAATAAAATATGATTCCATAAAATAAAAAGGTAATATCGAGAGCAAAACCTAATTAAGTATCCGCAGGCTCGCAGCTTATGCAAATCGTAATCACACAGCGAAAAATTAAACAGTCTCAGCGTCGCCGCAGTCGTGTGTCGACTCCCTCCTGACAACTTCGTTATATCACCGACTTCATTAAAATGTTAATTAGTTTTAGCCGCTACAAATACATCGGTTCGAAGTCATCAGCACTCATAATAGCCCATAACTTACTGTGTGTGTAAAGGGATGAATCTAATCGGAAAGTATTACTAATGTTTGAAATAATGAAATAGTTAGTTGACTAACTTGAGAGCATAAACAATTGCGATAACAAATTCCTTGGATTGTTTCTTTTAGCATCAACCTGAAAAGATCAGAAAATTCCAAAACCTTTTCGATTTCAACAAAATTTATATTGTCACGCAATAAAAGCAATACTTCGAACGCATTAAATTGAAACTTCCAATCGATACGCACCAAGTTCGCGAGAATGTGTTCACAAAATGTAATGTCACTGAAAGTTATGACCGAAGTAATACTGTATATCAGTCAGCTTCAGCGATGGCGGCAAACGGCAGCAGAATGGAAGTGGCAGCGGGGCGCGGCGTAACAAATGATCAACTAATCGTATGGAGATGAGCGCCTCTGCGATACGCTCCCGACATTTGCATTTCGTTTGCAAACCTACCCAGTTCTAGCAATTTCTTTATCAACTAACTCAACGAAGGAACGAATGTCCTTCGCGTTTCCCCTCTTTATTTTATTTTGCCCCATTATGAGCCGGCTGCGCGCCGAAATAGAAACCGCAAAAGGTTACGTAGCCCCGTCATGATAACCACAGCGAGCAATCGGTGTCCACAATTATAAAGCGGGTTCCAATTAGCTAAACAAAGGAAGCGACCAATAGTTGGAATTAAATATACAGAGGAAATGGAATATTACTTCGTTAATTAGTCCTGCTGCGGTACTTACATATGCTTACGTAGAATGTCAATTAAAATTGGTTTCACTCACATTTGAGCAACGTTGATCGGGTACGACGCGCACAAATTAATATCGTAATTGTATAAAAAGTTTTGCTACACATAAGTATGTTAACAAGCATTTAGTCAATAATTTTGTTTACACGTAACATTTACAGTTGATTTTATGATGCTGTTCTAATATAAAATCGCCAATGAATACCGTAACCTTGATAAAATTGTTCTTCCACAGCTTTTATTATTTTCAAAATACATAGTTTAGTCGTAGATAGTTTTTGTCACTTATTACTCGATAATTTCATTCGAAATGCCTATAAATGTACTTGTTTTCTTCTATAAATTACGTAACATGGTCTATCGATACAGGTGGTGAACACTTCAGAACCTATGCGTACTATCGCCGATGCCCCGAGCACTACACCGCTGAGGTGACAGGTTACATATCGCTCCAGCGAGAACATTGCACTGGCGGACATGTTCATAAATCAGTTTTAAATGTCTCTTAGACTTGTGGCTTTCAAAGTAAGGGTGTATGTATGTATCTATGTATTGCTGCTGCTATTGCATAGTCGCATAATACTTAACTGTAAAACAAAGTGGTCGAACACTGAGACAACTGTTAAAATAAATGTATGAAATGAGACGACATGTAGCGTAGACCCCAATTCACCCCAATAACATTGGGATTAGGGCAGGAGGATGACTTAAACACTAAAATGGTAACTTTCTTAATTGAGTTTATGTATGTTAACTAGAAGAAACTATAACATGAATACAAAACGGTGTCTAAGTTTGACCTTTAAAGAAGAAAACGCAGGTCATTTGTATTGACTCCTACTTCACATTATTACAGAACTTAAGTTTTCTTAGATAGGTCATAAGTCATAAAATAAGCCTCTAGGTACTCTTTTTCCACGAGACGAGACAGATAGAGACTAGAGCGATATGTCTCAAGATGGGTCCGTTAAGTGTTACCCTTTTTTTAACTCAAGTCGTAAAATTTGACAGTTGTGGCGAGAAAACATAGCTCTAAAATTAAATAAAAGATTTTTTTGAAAATTTCATACACACTGAGTAGCAATAGTCACAGAATAATAACATAACAATGAGTATAAACGAAACCGAAACACGTTTTTTCCATCTCCTTCGTGTATGCAAACTTTTTGTTGGACTCCAAAAAAATACGCCCGGTACAGTACATTTCCATGGAAAGTAATACCCGACTAAATTAGATAGTACCAGATTACAATACTACCCAAGACTATCGCTCTCTCGCAAGGGTATACGCTAAAAGCAAATCTATAGCATTCTCAATGAACGGAAAAGTTGAACAAAAGACGAACATACGACACGTTTGATGTCAAATCAAGTGACGGATGAGGACGTGACAAGACAAGTTAAGGAGTACGTATTGTCTGCCCATCCGTGCAAAAGGGTCAAGGAAGTTGTGGTCGGGCTGATTTAGGAGTACGTCATTCATATCAGCATTCAGTTCATATAATATTCTAGTAACTACAAAAAATTACAAGTTCGTGACAGAACATTGCTCTAATCGTAATTGTTTCAAAGCTGATTTAATGTTAAGTAATTAAAAAGAGAAGAGGAACACCAATCAATCAAAATAGTGTCGAAGATGATTTAGCTAAAAAGTGGGTGACTACTAAGATGACGAGTAATAGAGAAGTGCGGAAGAAGATTACATGCTGCGCTGCCCACAAATAAATTGGGATAACGGCAACAGAATGATGATTTGGGGTTAAGCTGAAAATGTTTTACTGCTGGGGTGATTATGGAGAACGCAATTGTGTCCCTGCACCCCAACCAAAGGTGAGGAGGAGGAACATCGTATGGTTTTAGTTAGTAGAAGTATGACAGACTCGAAATCCTCAATCGATGTCCTCCGCCGTGGGTAACATCCATTGCGGATTTTAACAAGTAAAAAAGGTGTAAGGTGCTTCTGCACTTTCTCTTGAGTACCATTTCATATTTATGGAAACCAAGTTTTGAATAATCAATGAAAAAGTACTGTAGTTGCCCATTCCCTAACGTAGATCTCTATGGAGATCTACTACTACTACGTTTGTAACTACAGTACTTTCACAGTTTTTGTGCCTTGTGACTGGGACTGTAGCTATATTTTACTGTTGTCTTTGTTTAAACAATTCAAAAGTGCCTGTAACTGACCTACTTGGAATAAATGCTTTGATTTTGATTGATTTTGATTTTGATTTTGAAAAAAAATAAAACTTAACCCCTAACACAAAAACCATCAAATAATAACCCAAGTAAATACGACCATATTAACAGTATCAATTTCTTAAACAAACATTTTCCCATCGTTAGCTACTAAAATAAACTGTGTGGACGGTACTTTCGTTTGAAAAACACATTGCCCTCGTAGGAAGCCTCGCTTACCCACTAATAGCCGAGTGATTAGTGACATCGGACAGTAGTAATTAGTACTGGGCGTGTACGAATGTTTTCACACACGACCGTACTGCATCAAACTAATGACTAACGGCCGCATACAGAGATGTCAATTACGTTTAGTGAAAGTTAATCGTAGATTAACAATGTTTTACAGTTTATACCACGACTGTATACTACAAAAGGGGCAGGTAGGGATAGAGGTATTCAGATTTCATCAGTTTTGTTGAGGTCCTATGTATGAGCGAACTGATTGAAATGAACTGGTCCTACAAATTAGACTCAGAATATTTTTTTTCCTTCTTGTTCATTTTCATAACCTTTATTTATTTTCTTACAAATCTTTTACATTTTTTAATATTTCTTAAACTAAAAACAATATAAAAAACATTTAAAAATATAAAAAAAAAAATTATTCTTATAGTTCATCTTTTACATATGAACTTCGTGTAATGCATTTTGATTTATTTAGATTTTTGAATTTATCAAATTTACTGTTTGTACCTAGATCTTTCTTTTGTCGTATAATAGTTAGTGCCTAACCTGGTGTCAGAGTTTATATGTCGCCCATGGGCCTCTAACTTGGCTAGATATAAGTGAATGATGTGGTCTCCTATAATTGGAAGCGCACACTTGTATTTGTCCCTGTTCTATGTATACGTACTTGCATGTAATTATTTATTTATTTAACACTTCAAGCACAGAAGTACAGAGGCGGACTTAATGCCATAGGCAATTATGTAGTTTATGTTGGATATCCAATAAATAAATAAGACTCTGGGCTACCAGATACATTCTGGGTGACAGAAACATTCTAATGGAAAAACCCAAAAACATTTTGTTAGAGCTCAGGATTAAAGTCATAGATTCCAAGTTCATGAAGCCACACTTGCGACTACAGATCAGTGAGACAAACAATAATATTTAGTTTCCTAAACACGAAATAACGTCCATTGACGGATTAGTTATCTCTTTACCGGACCTCGTAGAAGTAAAAAAAACCTTGGACGTTACAATGTTACCAATGGCATATAGAGCCACCTGTTACTTTGGAAACAGTCCGTAGAAATAGGTATATTACTACGAATTTCAGATATTCACTAATTAAGTCGTTAATTGAATTCCGCTTGTCGCATTACCAATTTATGCACCGAGCTTGTAAATCGCAGTATCGAGTTGTCGATAAACAGCCGAATACTGAAGCCTATTAAAGGTTTCAGCAACGGTAGACACGATACCAATCGTCATGGTCTTTCTTTCTTTTTCGTGTGGGTAGTGCCTTACTTGGTGTCAGAGTTTTTGTGCCACCCATGGGCCTCTGACTCTGAGAGATATTACTCGATGGTATGTACAGACAATGTACATACCATCGAGTAATATCTCTCAGGCATGCTGATTTGGTTTCCCCACGATGTTTTTATCGTCAAGGTAACAAACGTAAACATTAGAGTCTGTCAAGCGAGTCTAGTCCCATGAAAAAGGCGGCAAATTCAAAAATCTTTCAGGTGTCAACACTGATATAGCACGCTGAAAACTTGTTGATACTTGAATTTTGATAAAAAAATTACTTGGGATAAATTAAAAAAAAAGCATTTCAATGTACGTATTTATTCATCAGAACTAAAATCAGAATCAAGAAATTCAATGCCTTCAAATGAGAAATCACTGTCAGTAGAATCATTACGCACAGAAATGATGAAGGGTTCCAACTCGGTTTCGGATATCCTGTCTCTTACTTTATACTTATTTTCGACACTAATAGTGTGATCTGTGCATTTTTTCCAATCATTGGCTGTGACACTATTAAAGCATTCTTTTATAAGGTTCTCCATTTCTTTACCTGGAATCCCTAAGTTTTTGCTGGCTATTTTTCTTTTAGCCAAACTCCATATGAGTTCAATTGCGTTCAGGTCACAATGATATGGCGGAAGTTTCAAAACCTCATGGCCATGTTGTTTCAAAAATTCTTCAGCTTCATACATTGGAGTTGTTTTATGTTCATTCACAAGGCACATAAGCTCAGCCTTTGTAAAGAATTCTTCATAATGAATTCCATTTTCAGTTAGCCATTTCTGAATGTCAGCCTTTAAATCATTCATAGATGGTGGCTTATTTATTTGTGTTACATGGTAGCTAGCGTTGTCCATAACAATGACACTGGGCTGACTTAAATTGGGTATTAATTTTTCACGTAACCATTTCATAAAATTATTTCTGTTCATATCATCATGATAATCTGCCATTTTTGATTTAGTACTGAATACCAATAATGCATTGGGAACAAAACCTTTTTCGGATCCAGCATGAACAACAATATGTCTTTTGCCTGACGATATTTTGTCAATTACACCGCTTGTTGATGGCCCTTGCCATGATTTTTTAACTTTATAATTTTGGTGGACATAGGTCTCATCAAGATAAACTATTAATTTTCCTTGTTTCCGCTTTTCATCAATAGCTCTGAGATACCTATGTCGCCATGCAGCTAGTTCATACTTTTCAATAAGAAGAGATCTCTCATTTTTATTTTTTTTGAATTCAAATCCATTTTTGAGTAATAATTGTCTCAATGTTTCATGACATCCAGTAAATCCAATTGACTCTCTTAAATCTGCAAGCAAACTTCGTAGAGTTGGAACTTGCTTTTTCACACAGTAAAATTCATTAATTTTATTGCGTATGGCTGATAAGTCAAAATTATCCAGATTGGCTACAGTTGGCTGTCGTGGACGTTTTTTCCCCGGTGTGTTCCACTCGCCTTGGTTAATAGCACCTTCTTTTTTAATTCTTCGCAGTGTTTTCACACTTAAATCTGAATGTTCAATATGTCAGTTCAGTATCAAACGCACAAATTTTATGATAATATTTGTAGAAAATGCAAACAATGTAAACAAATAAATCTGTACTAACCTGTCATAGCAGCAATTTTTGTCAAATAGTCTGTTTCAGATTTCATTTTTTTATTCTCATCTATGGCTATGACTTTCTTAACTAAATTATCAATTGTGCTTTTTATTAATTCATCATCCAAGGTGGCTGAAAAAAGATGACAACAATCTCTTATAATACTTTTCACTTATAGGTGCCCCATTGAGATTCAATGTCATGTATACGACGTCTGAATCTAAACCAAAACCGAAATCGTGATCACATCATAGTAAAATAAACAAAATTAGACAATTGTGCTAAAAGTATCAACATTTTGTAGCCAACCTACCTGTTGTTGAAACAATTTCATCCAAAAGTCGTCGTTTTTCTGTTAACACGTCATCAGATTCAATCTTTACATGATTATATTTATTAATCATTGTAAACAGCAGGCTCCTGACACTACTTTTAATAGGTTTTGGCATTATAACATTAAAAAATTCAACAAAAACCGGAATGCTTCGAGGTTAGAACAGAAATTGTGACAATCTGTTTGACAGATAATAGTATTGCCATTATAAGAAATCAGTAAAATGGTTGTGGACTCGACTCGCTTGACAGACTCAGAAAAGCTTTGCTTTCTGACATTAAGTATGTATTTGAAAAATGTAGGAACACAAACAAAACTTTTTTTACTTATTTCAAACAAACAATTAATCAAATCATATATTTCTTTGCAATCACAGGTAAACTAGTAACACAGATGTTTTACATGTTCTGCCACTATGCAAACCACAAAAAAAATCCATTAAAATTTAATAATTTTATCATGCCAAATACTGAATCGTACGGTACGGTATTACCTGGAACTAACACATATGTACTACGTAACGTCTCTAAATCTCTAATTATATTTTATGAAATAAACTAACACACGAATTTCTGAGTAGCAGCCACGGTGTCCGGATTTGTGCCCGAATGATGGAAAAAGACACGCCCATAATATGGGACTTAAACATAACTGGCGAAATATGGGTGTTTATTGGAGTACTTCTCTGCCTAACCCTTCGGGGACTACAGGCGACTTGTTATGTTTATATGTGAAGTTCTAAAAGCCTTTTTTAGTACAATTTTATTAATGAAAAATATTTGTCGCCACCCTCAAAACGGCGCTCCCATATTCGTTTCAAAATTCAGTATCATCATTCAATTTAACTGTATACAATTTGTTCTATGTGTTATTGGAGCTCCCCACTTATAATGCAAATCATCATCACGTGTTCATTTCGTGTTTGAACATAAAGCGGACAGCGTGTTTAATGTTAAGTGCGTTAGCTGGCTGTATGACAATCAATCAATTATTTGGATAAATCAATGAGCTTCATTTATTTTGCTTCCATAACTGAAGTGGCTCTGGGCTTTTTGATTCGGCTCTTGATTGTGTAAATTGTATACTTTACAATCTATCTTTGCCACAGAGTTGGTTAACGTAATTTAAGATAGTTAGTTGGTTCGCTAGTGGATAGTTGCTGTACTTAGCAGATGAGCTATTGTCATTTCTCATGATTAAAATATACAATATTAAGAAACTTACACTCTTTTCAAGAAGAACAGACTCATAGATGTCAGACAACATCACATTTGATTCTTGGTAACAGTAAAGTGTTTGAAGAATGGGATGTAAAGTTCTTAATCCCCCATAGAAAAGGGAGGATCCCTCGATGGGTTATGCCTGGTGGGCTACTGCCCGACAGTTGTGGTTGGGTTTTTCTGTATCGTCTTAAGTCATGGATAGCTTTTATTGCGCGATGCAGAATTTTGATTGTTAGTTCTTCATTTGTGTCATAGATGGCGCTGTGGCACTTTTTGATGCTTTAGTACTTTTTGTAGTGTCGATACAACAGCATAGGAAATTTGTGAAACAAGGATTCGATCAAACAGGTTCAGGCAGATTGTGAACCATCTGCACACACCGGACTCTGCCAGATACTTGAGAACATTGTCTGTCCCAGTCCGGTGTCCGCAATATGACCGGTTTGATCGAAACTTAAAAAAACTAAAAACAAAATAATAGACCGTCAATCTCATAAGCACAGTAAACGATTCACAGAACTACAAAATTGACCAGTAATAAAACTTAATTAAAATCTTGAAGAGCATTTCCGCAGTTGGTTTTGACTTTTCTATTACCTCGTGACGTTTTTAAGAGCAACATCCCTGCTTCCGACATTCAAGTGAGGTTCCTACCCTGACGCAGAGCGAACGCTGTCTGCCATCGCACCCCTCACCCTTTGGGAAATCTGAGCCATATTAAAATTCTACATCCCATCTGAATTATAATACCTTAATCTTGTAATATCCTTCGAAAGAAAAGGGCTGGCCTACTTGAAGTCAAATATCATATAATATATGACTTTAGCATCTAATTCATTCACTGTCTGATCTAGGCCAAAACTATTGTTGTCTTCCACTAAAAGGCAGAGCGAGAAAGAGACAGTGATAGTTTATAACTGTCAAACTAGATTACGTGATAAACTTTAGCGTGTTTTCAGGTGGCATGTTCTGAGTCACGTCGAAAACTTCTTAAGAAGTAGTTTTGGTTAAACTAATTTGACAGCTTTAATGTTCTTCCTTCTCTTTCTAATTCTAACTGCGAATAAGAGATAGCAATAGTTAGAGCTCGGTTAATGCATAACACAGGGCATTGTTTTAAAATACATTGCAATAAAGAACTGCTATACACTGTAAATCGCAGTCCGTGCAGTTCTGTAACCTCAAGTTATTTGGAATCTAAAGTTGGCCTCAAATAGTGCAGAGCAAGTTGGCAATACTATGAAGAAAATATAGCTATTTCCTGCTCACAATTTACATTTGATGACAGCTCCTTCACAGTATTACGTAGTTAAGTAAGTATGAAACAAAGCTAGCACTAGAGATGCCTCAAAACTTCTTGTTACAAATTATTAATGAACATGTTTTTTAGTTATGTGTGATTTGACATTCAATTTTCATAAACTACGTATGAGATTAAAACCATAGAGACTTCAATTGACATAAAATAATTGATATTGGGTTCTGTTACAGAATCAAACTGGTAGGTTAATAATAAAACATTTATAGGTGGAAAACATGGTGCGAAGGGCAGATTCACAGCTGAACTGGTTATTAGAGCAAAGAAAAATAATCATAACAATATTTAATTGTAAAATGTAGGGCTTTGAATAATAGAGGGGATGGCCGAAACCATTTAAAAAAATGAAGTTAAAATAATTCTAGGATGATCATTTAAATATCAGAGCGCTATTCTGAGTTTTCTCTGTTCCGTGTTTGAGCAATTCCGTCTGAAATACGAGGTCATTGTTGGTGGCACCGACGGCGTTGGGAACTGAAGGGTGGGGGAGGGGTGGGGGGCGGTACCAGCAACACCACTAGTGGGAAGAGGGGAGCACCAAACCCATTACTGTAGTAGGCGAGAAAGAAATAGGACGCTTGTGTCGAGTTCTGTTTAAGTAATTGTGTTTCATCCATTCTTTCCTATTTCAAAGTGAAATGGTATTATTGATGAAATTTTGCACTCGTACATAATAATATCGCGGTTCACCTCACGCCGATGCTGTAATTTATAGCGGTACTTTTATTCACACGATACTTTTGCTCTTTGATCGCCATTCGTTATTATCGACTTCGGTAAAATATTTTTCAATGCGAAGCTGACCTATTTTATTTTTATTGCCCGTCCTGCAAGGCTTTACGAGAATAATATAGTATTGAAAATTCTTTATGTAGCACCGCCTGGTTTTAACCAAAACAAATAACAAACGCACGTGGTTCGTTCGAAAACTAAAAGCTCAACGTCAAAGAAAACAAATCAAAACAAAAGACATCATAATAATTATGAGTTGAGGAACGAGGACGCGACACGTCACAATAATACAGCAATTTTCTTGTAGCAACACGAAGCAAAGCCAACTCTATCAAACAATCTAAAGTCTAATAATAATTTAGTAGCAAGTCAAGGGAAAATCGACCAAATGAGGACCGGCCTTAACTGTCATAGATACAAACTGACCCAGTTTGTTTTTCATTAAAATGTCAACGTCATTCTTCAGAAATTATACTTTGAAGATTTTTTAAGGACTCAATGTTTAAATTTTCATAATGTATTCTTAATTTTTCTTTCGTGAAAAGGTAGCGTTAAATTAAATTTTCGTAATTAAGAATAATATGGCTAATTGGGGTAATATTTTATGCCTTTTGCATTTTTGGGGGTTTTGAGGCGCATTGTGTCAACCATGTAAATACGAAGCGCAACCTACGTATGCTATTTAATTTTTTTTATTAACTATACATGTAAAATTAACCTTTTTTATTAACCATCTAGATCTTTAAAATTGCTTTTTAACAGTACATTTTTAAGTAAAATCCAGTGACCATTTTACATTATCAAGGAGCTCCTACCATGTCCTCGTCATAGGCAAATGACATCCACAATTGAACGGAGTCCCATGGCGGGAAATTACCATAATCAGTAAGCTTCACTGTTGGGTGGTGGTCGTTGCCCGCAGGTTGAGTCCCCAGTTCCTTGCTCTAATCCCTTAAATGCTTCTCAGGGTGTAGGCCTTATTACCATTGCAGTAAGGGTGTAGATGATTGTCTTTTGTTTCTCGCAGAGAAAGAGATTAACACGCCTTTTATTTTGCTTTATGGATTTACATCGGAATGCTGATGTCAAATAATTAATTTCGTAGGTATAGCTTGACTTTGCATGCCTGATATAAAAGATTTGATGTTTCAAATCGAGTCTAGAGTACAGTAAAAAGTGTAGTTTCTATTCCCTGAAATTCCATAGCAATTATACGAATTTACCTAGACCTGGAAGGTAGCGGTGTCTGGTAATTTCATACAAGGAAAATGTGGGTGTACATCAATATACCTCTGCTTACACCCACACAAGAAACAATAGTTCCCACAAAATAATAGGCCATCAGTCTTCGGATTCATTCGACAAAGATGTGTGCACAGTTCCCGTCACGGCTAGCAGTAGGCCCTATTCGTTACAGGGAACCACAAGCACAGTGGGCCGTACCGTAGCGCCACCGTCGGCAAATACCACAGTTAGTTATTTCCTTCATTTGAATGGCTTGGCTTTGTACACTATCGGCCAGGCTGGCTTGGCCCTTAAGGCGCACCAATGACTTGTCAGGATGATTCGATTGTTTTGTTTGCTTGAATACAGAGTTGTAAATGTATAGTTTATTGTACAACCATTTTAATGAACTTAAATTAGTTAAAAAACGGTTTTCCAAGTGGGCGTTTGACACTGTGGCAATATTTATGAAACCACCTTTCCTCGCCTTTCTAAAATAAAAATTCCTTAGAATAAAATATTCTCGACAAGATGCGAGCACCATTTTGATTTTCTAGCTTTGTTTATGATTCTGACAGTTTTTTCCGTTAAACAGAACCACATTTCAGTATTTACAGGTTGTTATGTACGTTTCAAAGGTTTCATAAACAAAAAACAATTTCCTTTTGTGTTTTAACTTCTACAGAACAAAGCAGTTTCTAATATAATAACAGTGTTCGTCAAAAGAAAAATAGAAGATTTTAACTTATAACTCGACTAAAAAGCGACCTCGGGGCAATTATAAACAAAAAAACAAACCATTTTTATTCTGTAAACAGTATAAATACACCGTTTAAACACGAAGGTTGCGATTACAATGAATTAATGTTTTACTTTTTTTAAAAGACGTGTAGGAGTTGGTTGAAACGTCTACTTTGTATACTTATTAGATGTCTGTATCGAGTATACCTACATTTCTTCCAACATCTGTGTATTCTTAGTCTTTTGTTATTCAATTAATCATTAGCCTTTCTCTCTATTGTAACATTACTGTAATATAATAATCTAATTCAATTGTAGATCTTTGGCAGGCGTTACAGGTCAGTAGCCTGAAAGTCTGACAACCTAGACAGGTTGTCATACGATACCCCTTGGTAAGACTACCAAGGGGTATCGTATTACCCAGTGCAACTGGGTTGTGGAGATCAGATCGGCAGTCGCTCCATTGTATTGTATAACGGGCTGGTGTCCGCAACTCCAAGTCAAGGCGCGTTTTTTGCGTGCGGAAAAGTAAAAGTAAAATACTCCGTATACATCCGGTTAGACTGGAAACAGACTACAAAACAGTTCGGAAGAGGCTAGGCAGATGTGTACATTCTCGTGGAATATATTCCAACCTCAAGACGGGACCAATACACGTGCAAAAGCTAGTCATTAATAAAAAGATACCTCAGTAATTAGATGTTCTAATATTTCGCTTTAAAAACGATAGATTCATCCAACGTTACTCTGTTTTCTAAAGTTCTCTTCACGTTTTTTTCCTTATCATCCATCATCCATATCAGGAGGAAACGCCTGCCATAACAAACCTTCCCAGAGGACCCTGCTTTAGTCACCATGCTCGAAAGATGGATTAGTGATCACACTGTGGTGATACCTATAAGTTTATAGGGTGATACAACATGTTAGAGGAGGCTTTGTTCAATAAAGGTTCATTTATCAGAACTTTTTCAAAATAGAAAAAGGAATTTTCTCCTGATTGAATAATTCCAGCTACCATATGATAGCTACAAGAAAAAAGTAAGTCTGTGATCTATTCTTCGATCGACTTAGATTTTCACTTCAAAGCGCGACTGGTGAGTACGAGGTCCTGGGTTCGATTACCAGGTAGGGCAAAATGTTGTTGGGTTTTCTTCAGAAATTTCTCTGTAGCTGCCACGGAGTCTGGATTAGGGCCCGGTTGATGGCAATAGGCTCGCCCCCGTGGGTGTACTATTATGTACACCTCTGCCTTACCCTTCGGGAATTACAGGAATGTTATTATGTTATGTAAGCAGAAATTCAAAACCAAGCAAAACAAGCCTGAAACATGAAATGTTTATAACATGGAAACAATACTAATAATAAAGATGAATCATCTTTCAAGAATTTTCAAAGCTATAAAAGTTTACTCAGACAAGCTGTGAACGTTGAAAGGGAACAATTCAGAAAATGTTTAAAACTTTCAAAGAATTAATTCAGCTCAAATCCTGTATGCAGATTCTTTGAGATAAGACGAGGGGAACTCGACTCCGGTTTACAACGAAAAGGATTAAATACTATGAAAGAAATATATGTTTTATTGAAAAATAAATAAAACGCTTTCGGAGTGTCTATAAAAAATAAACATTAGATGTCACACATTACCACATTCATCCAACCAGAGCTTGATCCTCACGAAAAAATCTGGTCGGTTCTCGCAAAAGTCAGAATTGTGTAAAAAAGAGTGGTGGGAGGGGGGGCTTTCGACCTGCAGCGGATCAATATAGGCTGGTTACTAATACACATATATGTGTCTGATATGTCAGGGTTTATTCCGTTAGGCACGTACATCATGTGGGCAGACGATGGGTTTCGTGCTATAAAAAACACACACTGGGTGCGATACACTGTTTCTAGCAAAACTAACGAATTACTTGAGATTACAACTGTTAAGTTGTATAACAATAACACGGGGCACAAGTACAGTTCCAAGAAATCTCAACTCCGCTGCGATCAGACACTAAATGTCGCCCTTGCCTCGAGCTGAACATCAGGGCTCCGCAGAAGCACGTTGTGGTGTAGGTAGACTTGTATTTAGGCCGCGTGATTGCACCACCGGCGCACTTGCGATTCATTTTATGTCCATACTAACGACCGGATCCGATATGTATGTATACACTCACGCCCTTTTAGAAAAACCCCTTACTATGACAATAGTATCAAACAGTGCACAAGTGAACAGCATGTGCTCAACTGTTAGCTACCTCTAGTTACACAATCTCAAGTTGCATTATAATGAATGTTTATAAAAGACTTCGTAGTCCGTTTGCATCGGCAACTGTACTAGCCTGGATTAAGTTACTAGAGCTCTTTGCTCGCTCCATATTATTTGAAACAAAAGACAGTCTGTTGACAGAAATATGATTCTTGAAGCAAGTCGTACTATTGTGCAAAACAACGAGTAGGTAAGCTTGGAGGCAAGTAGTAGAAATACGTAGGTAGGTTTTAGAATAGAATATTCGAAACTTTGTATAATTCAGAGAGAAGTTGTGAAGTTTGTTCGACTACTCGAGTACACTATTTTCGTCTTCTAGCTTTATAATAGTGACGGAAACTAGGAAGTTGTGGTGGTCATTAATAGCGTACCTTTCAATTCCGCAACCAATTAGTGGACAATGATTTACCAAAGTGAGTTTTTAGCATTCAATAAATAGGTCTGGAAGTCTTTAAATAGACTCCGAACACAGGTTGGCCGAAGCAAGGCAAATCGGTTCAGGTGGAGATTCATAGACGAACCTGCCGTTGAGTGTAAATGTGGTGTGATTCCACACACTATGGAACACTTAGTAACGTGGCCTGCTTGCCCTGCTGTTTACATATTACAAGATCTGATTGCTGCTACTGAAAATTCCAAAATCGTCGCCAAATTTTTGGTTGACTAAATTTAGCGTGTCGATACACGCTAAGTAGGAGATTATTAAATAGGCCGACACTGTTTTCACAGCTCCACAAATGAAATCTAGCAAGTCTAGTAACCCTCTTATATCAATTTAGTGTGATTATTTAAGGAAATGTGTGTTACACCGCCCTTATGTCTGAATAAACAATTCTATTCTGCTCCGTTATTCACGTGATAATTTTTCAAGTTCCGGTTTGTCGATGGACATAATTATCTATTTTCCTTCGTGAATATTTAATGGCTTATAATAATAGAAATTGTTACTTCTTTGTTCAACCTCGGCGACAGATTTAATTTTTAACAGACTGTTCTCGTTTCTGGTCTGTTCCTGTGTTTTCGTACAATGGTCCAAACGGCCAGAGGGACCAAATGTATTGGATTATGGATATTTGATACTGAAAACGTCAATCCTGTAGAATGTCACCGTAGAAAATCGAAACGCTATAGAGCCATTTCCTCGTGTGAGGCCCACAGGTCTAAAAACTGATTTAAAAACGGAGACCAAGATGTAAACTTTAACAGACGAAGTAAGAAACCGCAATAAATTCTTGTGAGCATTCTATTTTATTTCATTAAAAATAATGAAACTCGAGACTAGTTTTACTGATTATTTCGTGTTTTACATAATTTTATTTCACAGAGCCTTACGCCGCGACAAGATGAAAGCGCTCGAACCGTCGGAAAATGTAATAAAATAATAACAAGTACTGAAATATTCCACCGATTTAAAGGTTTTTTTTTTCTTGGAAGATCACTGGTTTTTTTATGTAGGTAACGTAACTCCTAAAATCAATCGATACGTCTTTCATTGCTTGCAAATTCATGATTCTAAATTCAAAATACCTAATTAAGCTTACTGCCAACCAAAACCTTTCTTACAAACAAATCTGAAGCAGATAACAAAACAAAAAACAAATCTAAACCCTCCTTAATTAAAACATCTTTAACATAATACAAAACAAGAAAATAAAAGACAAGACCAGAAAAAAAAACCGAATTCAGTCAAAACTTTACTCGTGTTCAGTCGAATAACAATGTAGGTGCCATCTACATCAAATTATTCACAAATTAGTCCTTGTTAATGTTGTTTGAATATTCAACACGATACGAAAGAGAAATAAAGGAATGTCTGGCTGTATTCCTTCCGCTTCAATGAAAAACGCAGAATGGTTCAGTATATACCGTTGCGCTCTTTGTGCTCGGCCAGATAGAGAAATCTATCGATGTTCACTTTGTGTAGGATTTGATAGTGCACGGTTAACTTTGCGTACACAGAATGGTAAAACAAATCGTTGTCTGTTTGTATGTTGATGCTTGCATGAAAGTACAGATAGAAATGAGAAAAATGTAATCTTAAAGAGTACATTTTTGAATAAAGAAAATATTTTTCGTAAAGATAGTGTTCTTCATTTGATTTTTTGTTGTTTTAAAAACCTAATACAAGTAAAAGCCTTTTAAGAAATATTACTTTAAACAAAAACCTTCATACTATCTATATTTTTGTTATAGTTTTTTGTTATAGTAGGCAATATCATAGCCGAATATTGATGACCTTTATTCATCATATCAATTCAGTATTTTTCATGCAAAATTGTGCAGAATTTTAACACAAACATGTTTTGTGACAAAAAAAAAGTTGTTTTTATAAATGCAGTGACCTTATACATCGATCAGTCGAGGCTGTTATTGACAGTTTGACACTTTTGTGTTAATTCTGCCACTACAGCTGTATAATACCTGTTGTTCTCTCTGTTCATGACGTTCAGTAAATGGAAAAATAGTCTTTTTACACCTAGTTATAATTTATACCGGTAAATAATGTAACCTACACATTGTCATCGTAGTTGTCCAGGAAATGAACAACATGACTCTTTTTTAAAGCATAAAAGAGATTTTTGATACCGAATGAAAACAATTCTAATAATTATTTTTTTAAAACAACAAAGTCTTATAACAACAACAGCAACTCCTAACCAAAATTCTTGGAACACGAAATTTTAAAACCTTCTGTGATTCTTGGAAATCATGAAATTGTTTTTGGATCATTAAAATACGAAAGGTCAATTAGCACAAGATCACGGAAAAACAATTTAAAGCTAAGATTTTTCATTAAATGTTCTGAGGAAAATTTCACGTTCTCGTGCACTGTTGTATCATGTTGGAATGTAGAATCAAGTGCTACCAGGCGCTTAGGTCTCGAAACAGTTGTTTTTAGAAAACCGTTTAGTGTGACATTTGAAAATGCCAATAAACATTTGATTTAAAGACTATTTCTTTTAAGCTAACACTTTAAATGTATGATGCTGGAAAATGGCATTCTTCATTCCAATTACATGCCACAAGGCCTAATAGTTATATTTTTTATTTCATTTCTCTTCTTCTTAACAAAATTCATCTTGAATTGTTATTATCACCAGACCACAGTTTACTACTTATACCTACGATTCAAAGACCATTTTAAGGCAAAACTTTTCTTCAAATACTTTGAGGAAAATCAGTTTCATCGTGTATCATGTTGTTATCCTGCTACCAAGCGTCTAGGCTTAAAAGAGGTACTTCTATACTTTTTTACCATTTCCTATTATCACCACGAGATACTACAAGGCCACAGTTTACGGTGCTAATTCCAAAAGCAAAATAACACTAAACCCTAAAACAATACGATTCAAAGACAGTTTTAAGTTAACACTTTCCTTCAAATACTTCGAGGAAAATTATTTTCCGTGTATCATGTTGTAAAGTGGTGTCACGTGCTACCAGGCGCCCAGTTCTATAGAGTGATGTAATTTGCTCGCTCCATTCGACCGACGTACGAGACGCACCCGACCATATCTATTCGGTTTGTATCCCTCTGTAAACATTCACGTACGGAGCTTTCCCTAGATCTCCTCCATTTAAGTGGGGATCTGACTAATGTTTAAATTACGATTAATGTTGAATAAAGCAACTTTTTAAGGTTGAAATTGTTTTGAGGGATATATTTTATACGGACAAGGATCAGAATTCAAACGAATAACGAGTAAAACCTTTTTTTCAGATGTAGTAAGGTGTCTGACAAAAAGTATAAAAAAATTGCATTGCAAAAAATTTATGGCATTTTATTGTTTTAAAATATGAAACCTATCTCCGGTATAAATCGCTATCCATTTAAACGTAAATAAAAAAAGTCATAAATATCAGAGATAGTCAATCGGTAGGGACGTTATTTTTATAGAAACGTTAACGCGCGTCGGCTATAATAAAAGAATATCTGTTATTACTAGAAGCTTGGTCTTACTACATCGGATCAAAGTGACGGTCCATATAAGACCGAATTTTGTCGTCCCACCGGAAACTTTACGAGTTACGAGATTATTTTTCACATACTTGTAGATATGAAGTTTTCTTATAAAGGTTTCGATTTATCTCATTTGGGTGCAACGCGACCGCTCCGAACTAGCGACTTTATCAGCCGAGCGTATCTTTTACGCAGGTGTTGAACGGAAGGTCCGACTTTCTTCGATTCTCAACTTAAGGTACTATTCACAACTTTGTTCGGCGTCGTTTCTATCGATTTTAGATTAAGGAACTTCGAAAACCAGTAAAAACATTCTGTAATAAATTTCCGTACTTTACGAAGGTAGCAACTTACCAGAGCAGGGTGTTTCGAACTTGTTGTAAAAGTTTTCAATAATGATTATGACGTCGGTGGCTATATTGTGTATTCTGTCCGGTCGGAGGCTTACTGGCGAAGTGCGACCTTTTGCGAACTGTTCGCATCTGCGTAGCCGGAACTCCTATCAATTGTACTGTAGGTTATATTATCTCTGTATAACGCTTTGATATACCTACATAATTTAACAGTTAACTCTTATTTACATCGTTAACGTTGATGAAAAATTTAATTTAATTTAAAAGTCAATGACATTAAAATAATGGTAACATTTTGAAATGAAGTAAAAATTAAAGTACTTAAAAATTTAATTTAATTTCACACGTGAGGTGAGGCCGTAAAAAGGAAAATGTACTGAAATAATTTATTCCGCATTTTGTCTGGCATCGTGTAAAAGAGGTGGTCATGAAACATGTAGTACCAAATAAAACTGAATAAAAAATCCCAGTCCATTGTTAAGTTTACAGCAGCAAGCCGACGTGAATAATTTATGCATAGACTTTACTAATAAACTTTAATACCTGAGAAATGAAAATACTTGCCTTTTTATTTTTTAAAGGAACAATACCGACCAGTTATGAAAGCGGAACGTGAGTGCGGCGAGGAATCAATGACGATCAAAGTTTTGAGAGGAAAAAACTTCAGAAATGTTTAAGATGAAATCGGAAACTTGATTTAAATATGAGAGTAAAGCACTAGGCTCTTTCGATACTCAATTGCTTACTTCTTTTGTTCGCTTCGCACCATTTACGTCAAAGTTTGCATAACAGTCATAATAAACTTAAATTCCGTGCTCTGAATAAAAACAAGGCCCATCAGCGGCGCGGCGCGGTACAACATTCGTACAACGTATATTAATGACAGTGTTTCTTCGCTCCTCGTTTCCGTTCTTTTGTGATTGCTCACGCCGGTTTCTCTCCGCTTTTGAATGGGCACATACGTGAGCGCACAATTGTCCCGGGTATTAAGGTGTTTTTGTGGTAGTTGGATTTACAACGGACGTGTTAGTTTGATTAGAATTAACTTAAAACAACTCTCGTTCCATGCAAACCAAGCGTACTCTACGGACACGCAACCAGAGGGCAAACATATCGCTAACCGCTAACAAATTCGTCTGATTATACTATTCATAGACTCAATCGAATTAATCAAACCGATCGGCATGTAATTCCCTTCCTGAATACGCCATTTAGTCGCTATATTCCATATCTTCCGTTGATATCAATAACTTCTATTATTTATGTGCGAGACAAAGATCAAAATAATTTATTGTGTCGTAGAACACGGAGACTTTTTCCCACATATGTTATGTGAGGCCAATTCCAGGCTTCCAGCTCCGCATAAAGATGAGAATATGACATGAAAGTCGATAAATTTGGTCAATAGCCATTATACGACGTTGTCGGGGTGCGAAAATATGGAAGTGTGGGGGGGACTTCACGGCTCTTTGATTTAGGGCCGTCGGGCCGCACAGTTACTACGGAATGGAAGAGGCTCGAACAACACGCGTGAGACTTAATTGTTTGGAATGTCGGCGGCGCGTGGTACATGGCTCGTGGCTCGTGGTGCGTCCTGTCGTTATGTGCCAATTTGAATGCGAAACGACGTCACGGACAAACAAACGCAGCGGGGTTCGCGACACGTAAATTACGTAAACAGCTATACGTGCGTACGCAATCAATGTTTGGGTATTTTTTGCATTTATAGAAGGAAAAATACTAAAACCTATGTAGTAAAAGTTACTTCTTTCATCTTTATATCCTAAGAGGAAGAAGTGAGAAGATCCTTTTACAAGGCAGCATGAGTGTAAAAAAGCTAATCCAACATAATTAACTAAAACAAATCTCTATTTGTCTAGAAGGGTTACATTTGCGTTTGTTTAAAATTTATAACTTTTAGTAGTAGGTCGTTTTGCTTTCTCCCTAGAAATAAATATATGTGAAACAAGTCTCCTCCAGCGGCATAGTAAGTTTACATCCGTGGGACGGGAGGGACACTAGAACTGGATGCGGAGCGCCGCAGCTGGCAGCCATCCGAGCGGACATAAGTATATCTAGTACAACCTAACGAAATAGAAAATACCATTATTCTTCTCTCAAGACAAGGAGGCGTTCAACCAATGTTATTTACAACCTGGTTTGTTTATTGCTTTACGTAAAAATAGTGATGTATCGCGTCGAAGTCGCAATTTGCACGACAAAGAACTTGGCTCGGTTTGTGTCAGCAGTCATTAGGGAACGAACCATTATTTGGAACTTATTGGAAAATATTTGTGACACAATAACACGAAATGCACGTTCGTGCTGCCACGCCACAAATATTTCCCTCGCTAATTTTATTGCGACCTATTGTATTACAAAAGCATTAATAGCACTACTAATCCGTTTTTTATACAAAAATAAGAATTAGAATCACATTTGCAGTAACATTTACAGGTGAAAATAAACGTGATTTTTACTCACGAAAGAAATGTTTACCACTGTTCAGTTCACAGCGGAATGGTCATTATTTACTCATTATCGTCACTAAAGCTGGACGCACGTAATCCAACACAAATACACACCTAAATCATAATGAATTAAACATTCACGACTTTGTGAACGTGGACGCCTTATTTTACTATCAATTAATTTAAAATTCACAAAGAAAGTTAACAATTTAGTTTGTTCCTTCATTATATTCCATTTTAAACTTTGTAAAATGATAATACGGCAAAGAATACAAACAATAATTACAGCCTAAGTGAACTTTCCAAACTTTAAACACTTTGAACGCTCGAGGTCCTTTCAATTACAGGATAAGCAGATTTCTGAGAAGAAGCAACAAAAAGTTCCTATAGCTCGTGGCTATGTTATTACGTTACGTTACGTTTTCAGGGAAGACATGACAGTCATGTTAACAGTAATAGTAGCACCACAAGTTGAGATATTTTTTTCTCTGAAAGAGAGAACGGCAACGGATCAGCTGAAAAAATAAAATAATCCGGCGTTATGGAAGAACACTTGTACCCAAACCCGATAACACATTCTACAACGCTAGCCAACTATAATATCGCTTTCAATCTTGTATCTGTCAACCTTCCAATATTCCCCATGTACGTACTATAATAAAATGAGGCAATCATCGGGTATCCAATTTATTGGAAGCACAAAATGAATAAGAATTTATAAGTGAGATATTTCATGTGCAGGCTCATTTTACTGGGCCGCAGCAATCTTGGGGCATTGGCATTCAAATTGATGGTGAGGGTACGTTTCACCATTAGAGGGGACTTATTAATTCCCCTTTCGACAGGCCGACCGAGGAGGCAATAAATTCACCTCAACCAAAGGGATGACCAATTTCAGAACATTTACGAGCCACAAATTACGCGACCGCTGAAATATACTGAGCTGGGGACGGGACCGGCCGCGCGGACCAAGAAAAAGCCCAAATGTTAATTTAATGTTGAGAGCTACACAAAATTGCTTCAATCCTCAACATGAGAGAAATATTGGACCTGCCCGCGAAAAGGTCCAAATACTAATTTTATGCAGGGCAAATGAGCCGAGGGTAGGGCGCTGAATCGATATTCATTTGGCTAAACGTACCGTTAATTTTTCCTGGCGAACGATATCATGAATATTACGTATCTACTTAGTTTTATAAGCGGCCTTTCATTATTACTGAATTTATACTTTGTACGCCACGATGTACCTACTGTGCACAGTTAACACTCGCTTTATGTTTATATGGCTACCCATTTACATAGAGGTGGCGTGCTTTTGTGTCGGTGTTAAGTGCATGGTTATTGAAACAATTTATTTAAATAATGTGCACATTAAATGGCGTGATTGCGATACCGGTATAAATTGATGTGTAATGAGTAAGATAATTAATCAGTTCATTAATTATTTGAGCGCGATACCAAGCTGTGAATAATCTCCCAATCGTTGTTACGTACTCGTCTGTATTCAAAGAAAAAACAACATACAATTCCAGTTTTTCTTTTAAAATACCCGTGTACAAGTAGCACGTACAACGCGTAACTTCGAGTATTATTCTAACATTAGCGTACATGATGAGAAATATTATCGCCATATCCATAATGCGAAGGTTCGCAGGAGTTATGACGAAAAAAACAAAACAAAACATTCGGCAAGTTTGCGCTTTTAATGTCAGTTTTATTTGTTCGTCGATATATCTGAGCGAGTTCGGGGCGCTGTGCTAGCTAACTGTTTTATCACTTTATTGCATGAGATGGCATAAACTTGCGTAGGAGATACCAATAAAACATTGCTGTAGGGAAAATAGACGTTTGTTTTGCTCATATCTCGATACGTACCTCTACACAAACAAGAAATACTAAATCGAAAATCAGAAGGGTCATGTCTACCGCGGAGGGAATGCCGGCTCGTGAATGCCAACTATGCCAGAGATATGCAAGCAAATATCAAACCCCTGGTTTTCCCTTTATTATATCTTGAAATGTTGAAGTATTTTTTTATTCAGAAAATCTACATACAAATGAATCATGTCAGCAATTTCTTTCGTGAACCGTGCCTATAAAGTCACCTAATTACTTCGCCTGAATTTGTATGCCGGTCTAACAATGGCAGGAAGGTCGCCTATCTTTTTATGTGAGTTTTAACGAACGTTGAGGTTTATAAGGAAAGATATTTGAAACGAAAACTTTAGTAATCTGAGTTGAATATGAAAATGTTTAGTTTCACTGTTATATCATGCAACTGTTTAGGAAATACAGTTCGCAACTCAAACATAACTTGCTTTAAAGTACACATTTGCGTAGCGCTTGCATGCTACGCTGCGTAGAGCTTTCAACTCCCTTAGGTATGCTTTACTTTATTTTTACGTTTCTACCACAAAATAACACAAAAGTCGTAACTCATAATTTTGCTAAGTGAACTATTATCACACTCCAGAGGGCGGAGAATACTCGAAAGGTAACGGTCAAAATATGTTATCTTGAAAAACAGCAACCTGTTTATTTGGGATAACAGTTATTTACTATAATAATAAAGACAGCTTAGTGGGGCCTATTTGGGGCCGTACGTAAGCAATGAAAAATAATGTTCAGACTATTATGAAACTAATTGTTCTATGTGTAATTTCGTCTCGTATTAGATTTAATTACAACATTGCGTTTCAGATTATTCGTAAAATCTATGATTTGATTGTTGAAACCTAATATTAAACAACTACAAACCTTAAATTATTGTCTAACTATTGCTTTTAGGAAATAATTAGTATCCAGTAAACAATTGAATAATGTCCCTTTGTTTGTAATTCAAGACAAATAACGAAATCGAATGAATACGAAGCTTTCCTTATTATCTCAATCAGAAATCTGGTTTTCGATACTAAACCATCCCTACATAGATATAAGATCAATAATTGTCCGAACCTTAATTAAATGAAAGCTTATTCACGATCACTTTAAAAGGATCAAACAAAAGGACATCCTACAAGCAATCAAAGACAATCAATATCAATGAAAGCGCCATTCGAACTCGACAGGACACATCCGCCAAAAGATAGCAGAGAGATTATAAACTCAGTTTAATCATAACAGGATGATCGCAATACAGTCTTGTCGGCCAGTATTTCTACATAAAATGGTCCTGGGAGTCGGACCGGCCCCGCAATATCTCTGTCATGGCTACCCGCATTCGAAAATTGAATTTAATTAGCCCGCAGAATAAAACCCACCGCCTCCGGCACGCGTGTGTTAAACGGTTACCCTCTACGCCTGCACGGATCTAATCCTACCCTGTATATATGTGTCTACGTACTTAATATGAAGCGTTATATCTGTCTTTGTACTTGCGGTTGTATTTGTTTTGCCGCTGAGTTGTTTAAGGGAATTTCGCTTCATAATTTTTGGTTAGAGTCGGGCTGGTTTTAGTATTTAGGTAGGTGGAATGTAGCTTGTTTCTTTTATTATTTGTACCTAATGGACCTTAAACTATGTAAGTATAGATATAAATTGACTGCTGCATAAACCGAATTAGGGACAAAATTTAAGGGTGGAGCCCCTATATTCTGTCCCTAATTCAATTCTCCTCATAAATTGACTCAAAGGGATTTATAATAATCTGATCGCTAAAAGCTATCGAACAGTGAAGACTGTCGATATCTGGGTACTAAAATACCCAGACCTTTTTCAGTGATATTTTTCACAACACATAATAATAACAGTTGGGAAAATAGTCTATCGCATACATGACAGTGTCACCTGGGTTTGTAAGGCTATTCGATGAACTATTTTTGATACAGTCGCTTCGAAGACAGGTCTGCCTACAATAATAGCTCTTACAATCAACTCGGAGTAGATACTATAAATATTTTGGTATTTTATTGATGTCATAATATTGTTATGATAGGCGTTTGCTACATAAAATGTGAAAATAAACGCCTACTAACGAGTATTAAATTAAATACACAGCGTTCAGGGACATTCTGAACGGTTCCAATCTTTGAAGCATTTCCTCTACCGTTCAGTATGATTATATAATATTTTTCGGTATGTGTTAGCTATCTCCTGATTTTTAGTCAAGTTTCAAAAAGACAAACAGAAAAAAAATGGTGATTGAATGATGAAAAGACAATTATACTTCTTTTGTTTCGATTATCAGTGTTACGATGACTTATGCCCGACTCGTCCTGATTAGTCACACATCATCTGCCTAGCCTTTTCCCAAGTATATTGGGGTCGGCTTCCAGTCTAACCGGATGCAGCTGAATACCAGTATTTTACATGGAGCGACTGATTAGTCACACGATCATCTTAAAACTTACTGACAAACAATCGTACTGTGGTGTAACATAGTACTTTACTAGACTAGGTTAAAACACTAAAACTAAATGTCTAAATCAACGATTTTACAGAGTCGTGTTTAACAATTGTTAAGGCACTAAACACGGTTTATTTTTATGGCAAGAAAGCTTTCGAAGTTATAAGAAATACCCAGAATTTCAGTATCACGTTTCCAAACACTAAAACTACAATACCGTGCAGTGGTGAAAGTTACATACAACTTGATACCTACCGGATTCCCTTTGAAAAATGGCACCGTCAGTATTCTATAGACAAATAATATAATCACATTAAAGATATGTACTCCGGCTTACTTCTTACAAAAATGAACCCTTCGCTACTGATACCGTGTAACTTAATTCCGTGTACATCCTAAGATCCTTGAGTAGACATAGTTAAAATAAACATTGCCGTTATAAAAAGAATTACCCAGAATTTCAGCACGACGTTTTCAAACACTACAACCATTTTATAACTACAACACTCAGTTATAAACAGTTCCCTGAACATCTTACGACATCCAATCCTTAGACAGACATAGTTGGAAAAAACAGTCGTTGAAAAAACAAATACATACCCAGAATTTCAGCATGACGTTTTCAAACTTCAACAAAACATCCTACATGTTACGTCCTATGACGTACGATCTTCAATAGATATAGGTATTTGGACTTGGTCTCTTGGCTCATTTTACCAGAACCAAGTCCACACTTGGTTCTGGTAAAATGAGCCAACCCACAATCTCTTTTTAATTTAGTTAAAGTAAAATTTTGTTAGTTTAGTTACTTCAAACTAATCCAACATTCTAGACGTTATAAATAAGTATACTACTATCTAGTACAATCCTATCGTTTTAAACATACATTTTGATGTTATAATCCAAAATGTATCGTTTTAGAACTGATTTAAAATGAATAAGCGACAATTATCTAAAATCATTACCGAGAGATGGTAGAAGAAGTGTTAGCAGACCAACACCCACAGGGTGGATGACATTCAAAAGATCGTGAGTAAGACCTGGTTGGGACTTGCGCAGAAGGAAAGGGAAGAATGGCTCAAAACCAAGCAGCTTCCTTGGTTTTGATATTATACTTGGCAGTGGGTGGAACAAGAGTGCAAATGATGATGATAACCCAAAATCATTACTATCCTTTGGAAAATGGGAGAAATTTTGATGTGGTTTGTTACATTTTGGCAGAACTAAGTGCAGTTGATAAAGCTCTAACGGTTATAAAAAGAAATATTTAAAATTTCAGCGTCACGTTTTCAAACACAACATCTTCAATACACAGTTCCGTGAACATCCTAAGACCTGCGATCTCCAGCAAGTTGGTAGTACCTACACATCCGTCACCTCATTAACGGAGGGCAATCACTGTGAGCTGTGTTTCCTGCTTCCGCTGCACGTATAAATAAGGACTCAAAGCTAATGTTACAATAAAGACTGTGTTATAGAACGTTGTTGTTGAACTGTATGGGTAGGTATGTAGTCATGGAAGTATGTTTTAGTTATAAAAGGTTTAGAAATATATTGACTCTTTGCTTATTTTTAAGCAGGTAACGGTTATTTGTGATAATTCTAATAAATCAAATCTAAAATCAAAGCTTTGTGCTTTGATTTTAGGGTTCTGTACCTCAGTCGACAAAAACGGAACTTTATAGGATCTCTTTGTTGTCCGTCTGTCTGTCCATCTGTCAAGACCCTTTTTCTCAGGACCGAGTGGAGATATAAAGCTGAAATTAATATCAAATACTCAAGATTTTTTACCCCTTGCAGCAATGAAAAAATCAAACTTATAAGTCAACGCGATCAACAGATATGACCGTTTCACAAGGGAATCAAAACCTATAGGGTACTTCCCGTTGGCCTAGAATCATGAAATTTGGCAAGAAGCAATATCTTACAGCAATGTGTTGAAAACAGTAAATATTTAGTTTAATAACAAAACACCTACAAGTTAACACGGAACCCTCCGTGAGCGAATCCAACTCGCACTTGGCCGGTTTTTCCTAATAATGTGATGTGAACTTATTTACTGCAAAAGTAATCTCGTCAAAAGTAACAGTACGTATAATTACAAATTAATCTTATAGGTACTTCAAATCTGTACAATATGAGGAATGCTGTGTTACTGTTATATTTATTTTTTATGATTATATTAAAACACGATTTATCGAACATTCAACTTAGATTACCCTTTTTTAAACTAAGCTACAAAAGCAAAGCTTAATACGTTTATCTTTTAAAATTGTGAATTAAAATAAAAAGCAATAGAGCTCCTAGATTAGTTCCATTAATCTCTAGAACCACTTTCAAACTCGGTGCGCGGCATAATTTTCCCATGCTCAACAGCGCGTGGATATTAACTCTAAGCAAAGACTACCTCCGTAGACACGTGGACATGGACATCCCTATTTAAATCTAGGAAAAAAGCTTTAATGCTTGAAAGCAAGTTTGAAGAAGAATTATCGCTTTTTTTAATCGCTTGTTGACTCTGACCTTGATGTCGAGTGTTGGTGTTTAATTACTAGAATTTATTTTACAAACAAACCAAGAATGGTAAAGAACACTGTGGCATTAAGTTCATCTTTGTACAGTCAGCACATCAAGTTACCACAAACTGTCACAAACTCCAAATTTTTTTAAACCATAATGGTGATGATTAATTTCAAAATCAAATAAGAAAATTTGACAGTTTGTAGTAGTACTACCGAGTTCACTGACGGTCTACCTCTTTTCACACTTATGCCCTAAGTAACAAATTTGAAAGTGGTCAACCGTACGTACGTCCGTCGTCGTAACTATACTTGAAGTTTAAATAAATAATTAAATAAGTGTGTTCTAAAATCTATAACTTTGGCTACCATGTTCAATAATAAAAGTTTACAGAGTCACAATCCAAATGGAAAGTGTAAAATCTAACAATTAAAAGATTAGTATCATGAAGGTAATAATATTAACTCGTAACACGAAAGTTATAACCGCTTTTCAGACTCAAAAGTACGGTAACATCACTATTGCCCGCTCGCGAGATACAATTATCTCTGGTTGGTTATATTTCCCAGGTGTGTGAATGCATTCAGTGGAAAATTAAAAAGCAAGCTTTTCCGAAACACTACCGTGTTTGCCCAGTTCCGTAAATCTAACAGTAAATTCTTTTACATGTTTTGCGAGCGAGTGTTCAATGAGATAAGTTTTGCGACTATCTGTATCTTTTCAGAGTGAAAAGAGTGGCTTATAGACTGTCTGCTGGAAGCGATTTTGTATGTACGAGCTTTTTTTTTAAATATGTTGGATTTCGAGGTATTTTTTTTTTTTGAGTTTTGTACCGCAGACATGGAGGTCCGCGCTCTTTTTTAATTAATTTAATTGTTTGCTTTTTTATATTATATCTTACATGCGTGCTCCTACATAGGATACGTTACATAATATAAAACTTATTTTAGGTATAATGGTAACTTAAAAATCTACGTGAGTCCATCGATTTTTTTTTCCAGTCTTACTATTTATATTATGTTAGCATAATAGTAGCATAATAGTAGACTAGAAAATATTATAAATATGTTAATTAAAATTATATTTACCAAACTAAGGTTACATTGATTTCGAGGTATTGAAAGAGACAACTACACGGGCATGAATAATATAGACAACGTTTTACAAAGCAGAACTTTTTTCGAACTATCAGTCATTAGTGCTGAGATGTACAGCCACAAGCTGTATAGGACCAATCTGGTATGTAGGAATGTACTTGGATATAAAAAGACTGGGTGTAAAAAGACCCTTAACGAAGCCGAAAGGCTTTTGTTCTCCCCTTCTTTGTGATATTTTTTTCGTTGTAAAGTCTAAAAAGGTATGGTCTAGAATTTAGACCATACCCGGGAACCTTCTGGTTACGGAGATATTGAGGGTCAAAGTTCCAACTTTTACACAAGTTTTTTTTTAAATACATGTTTTTAATTAAGGATATTTACTTTCAACACCTTCACGACTCCCTTACTATTCAATCCATTCAGTAGCCCAATGTTTTGAGTACGTTCCATCGAGGCATACCTTAAAACGTGAGTTTTCACCCCAAAAAAAAAGTCATTTCCCAGCAATAATTTTTGCGTAAAGTTACTTAGTTTGATGGACATAATGCTTGGTTGACGGCTTCGTGAAGGGTCCGTTTACACCCTGTATGTACTTCGAATATAGCCACCACGCATTCCTCCTTAATTAGTAGGTAACTAGGCATATAAGCCAAGTGCGACCTACGCATACACGTGAATGAACCACATAGGCCATTACAACCATAGCTCGTCTAATTAATCAATTGCTAATCCTATTTGCATACCATTACGCACTAAGTAAACAGAAAGTCAAGTGAAGGAGATGCCTAAATACATATTTTATAAGACAATTAACGCGGCAAATATACCTACTCAATGTAGCTTCGTATGTGTCACGGCTTTGATTTACTGTTCATTACTAATCATATGCTATTAACCGAATGGAAATGTCAAACATTACCAATAGAGAGATTTGTATTAATTGTTTAACAGGTGCCGCAATTAATATTTATTTGAAATTGGGATTAAGGATTTACATCTGTTTGACAACTCACTACATAGCTAGAAACAATGAGCGTTGAAAATATTTTAACACTAGCTGTTTCCCGCGACCTTCGTCCACGTTAAATTATTATAAAAATTTTACTTTCCTATTTGAATCGGATTTTGTTAACAATTTCATGGGTTTTAATTTTTTACAAACAACCCTAATATTTTTTCAAAAAATCTTTAGCTTAAATTACTCCCTATAGAATCAGCTAGCCAGTAAAAGTTCCGTCAAAATCGGTCTAGCCGTTTCAGAGATTAACCAGAACAAACTGACAGACAAATTAAATTTAAAAAAAAAAAAAAAAGTTTAATGTTTTTTTGTTATAAGTATCGTATATATATATATACCTACATTCATATGCATTCAGTAAAAAGTGTTATTTTGAAATTACAAACAGATACTTATTGATTTCACAACTGCCTAGCAGCTCTAATGATCGCAAGTTAAATTACTGTAAAAGAGTGTCCATGGAGTTTCTTGCCCATTCTTCTCCATAGAGATCTACGCTTTGGAATGTGCTTTCTCAAGTTAATATGCCTTGTGACTGTGACTGTAGCTTCGCTTCTTTTTGTTTTTTTTTTGACATTCAAAAGTGCCCGTGATGGTCTAATTGAAATAAATGCTTTGACTTTTTTTTTGGCTGTGTTCGTCGAATCTTGGGTTTGATTCTGGTTTTCCCGTCAATTCGCAGTAGCAGCCCTGTTCCCGGTTAATGACGATAGGTTCGCACTCTAACAACCTACTATCCCCTACGGAGAAAAGGCGTGATGTGAATTGTCTATTTTATTTCCCTTTTAGCTCACACGTTAAGAGGAAAAGGGCTCTACGAAAGATTTTGTTTTCTGCAACATCTCATCAAACTAGTTTCGGCTTCAAATCAAAGTCAGACTTTATTCTACACTTTATAGTGTATGTGTGTAAACGCACACAAGAAACAAAAGAAATTCTGACGCAGCACGAAGTTTGATGTTTTTCGTAACGAAAATACGTCGATTTTTTAAACGAAAATAAAATTATCCTAAAGCATTTTAGTTAAATTGTTTGCAACAAGTGCAATCAGTATCATTCATAGATATGAAGACATTCTTAAAATTATGGAAATATTATTTGTGAAACGAGTTTTTTAACTTTAAAATATTAGTATTAGTATTTAAATAAATTATATTTACATTATATACAGACTACAAATAGAACTAAACTAATGATAAAAATAAGACTAAAAGTAAGAAAATATAAACATCAAATAAGTATTAGTAGTATTTACGTTTCGATAATGACGTTTTTTGTAACCTAAATACGTCGATTTTTTTATTACAAAATGTCAAACTCGTGCTAGAACTTTTGTTATGTCTTTTTCGACATTGCCAGATGCTTAACTCTTTAGAAACTAATCCATATTATAATTAAAAAAAAATTATATTCGCCAGTCTTCTGTCTGTCACTCAGTTCGTGAAAAAGAATCCATCAAATGACAACGACCAACCGACCAATAGACCAAGGCCCTTGGCCCTTGGTCCTTTGACTCGATCAATAGACTTGCAGTGTAGTCTACATTGGTTATTGTTTCCTAGAATCGTGAATAAGAATGATATTCATGCAATTTGTAACTCTATTTCGGTACCTACAAAGTTCTTTTCATGTTTACGAAAGCCTCTTTTCGAAAAACATCACAACCAAAACATGTACCTACAGGTTTTTCTGTGTACTACAACAAAGATGTAAAAATAGAACTTGGTATAATAATTTTCGTATACACAAATTCTATTCCGCTTCCAAAAACTCGTACAATTAGATTTAATGGTATCATAATGAGGTACAAACCAACATCAGTAGCGAATTCGTAAAATATTATAATAAGGTATATAAAATGTAACCCAAGAGAGTATTCTAATAATAACACAGTCTGTCGAACCTATTGTTGCTCTAGACTTCTCAATTTATTCTAGGGTTTAAATTTCAGGAATGAAGCTTAAATGGTATTTTAAAAATGATTATAAGATTTTAAATCTACAAAAAAAAAAAAAAAACATTACTAATCCAACATCATCATCATCTGACTTGTTCCATCATCATCTTGACTTTTCCCAACTATATTATGGTCGGCCTCCAGCATGTTGGCATTTTACATAGAGTGTCTGACTGCCTATCTGACCTCCACAACCCAGTTATTTCTAGGTAATACGATACCCCTTGGTAAGACTGGTTATCAGACTTTTTGGGCCACTGACTACCTGTAATGACATTACTAAGCCAACAGTGGTGGTTAAAAGAATAAACCCAACTATTTCTAAGTGTTTCCAAGACCTGCCGAATGCTATTCCGAAGAAGCTAAGATTTATTTTGTGCATAGAACTAAGAACAATTTGATTCAAGAAATAATCTACGATTGTATAGCGAGCTGTCTGGGAGTTTATTGACTCTGTTAAGGGTGAAATCGGAGCCCTTTTTCTATGAAAACATCTGAAACGTCTATTCTTCATCTTACTTGCTTTCAAGTTGAAATACTTTCTAAATATCTATGCCTCAGTGTAGCAACAATATTATAAATAATCAGGAGCCTAGTTTTTATAAACATATCATCATACTTCTGCCCTTATCTTAATTTATTTGGGGTTGGCAGCATGTCTTCTTTTTCCATACTTCTCTATTACTCTTGTCATCTCATTAGACATCTCCTTTCAAGAAAGGCGTAATGGGATGTATGAAGGACTGTCCATCCATCATTTCTTTGGTCTTCCTCTACTGTTATATTCACACACACACACACAAACCACATTCATACTCAAAACTTTCCTCAAGACATTTTCCTCTTTTAAATAAACATTTGTCATAAATAATCAGGTTTTTTTTTTCAGTAATCGCCTGATTAATAATCAGGAGTCTACTGGCATAAAGTGGATATACTAAAGGTACACCTCTGCCGAAGCCTTCGGGATAACAGCGTGACGTTGAGTCTATAAAAACTGCTAACAGGCAGGTGATTCCGTAAATAATAACGTAGGCAACGTTACCCATTGGCTGAAAATAGAGCTGCCACTGCCGCCCGATATACTTTCAGTAAAAAAAGTTTAAAAAGTCACTATGTTATTTATATCGCACCGCAGAACTGTTGTGTATAACTTGTCTATTACTAATTACGGTAGTGCGTCCAAAGTTCCCTCTCCTCCATCGAACATTCAGAACACGACTTGGAAACAATCAAGCTGTTCACGGGATACCAATTGGATTAGTACTGACTTTAGTTCCAAAGACACATCCTTGTAGTGCCTTATTTCTGCTGTGTGTTTATTTATTCGACCTATTTTTAGCAGTATCCGCGGTTTAGAACTTTTCTTTAGTTCATAATGTGAACCGAACATAGAAAGATATCATCGTTTTGAATTTTGAAAGTACGAGGAGGTATTATCTAAAAGACGAGGCTACGAAATGAGTTGCGTCGCGTCGGACTGACCTGCGAGGCAATGAATCGTGATTTGAAAAACCACTATACTGTTGTTATTCTGACTATCTAATATAATCGAGTCCACGTACTAACTTTTTTTTCAGCCAAGTTGACCGATTTTGCAGAAATGTTCAAAAATTGTACCGAATGAACCGAAACGCTCTTTGTCAAACAATGTGTACATGGTTTGCATCCAAAGATATAATATTAAATTGCGTCTGTGGGTTTATTGGGATAGGACCAAATCTGACCCAAAAGTGTCCTTCCCGGATTTCGTTAAATCTTTCTCATAATTTGAAAAGATAAATAGCTTCCACAATTTATCTTCCTTTTATTACCGGATCGGCATGAGAATAACCCTCGGCTTTATTTCAGAATCAGTATCTACGAGGTAATATCAATCACCCGACGTTCATTAGCTGAAAGGAACCCTTTCAATCTCAAAACCCCTCGAAAACAATCTCATAACTTTCCGATACTTGACCTTAAAAGAAAAGCAAACCCTTTCGCAAGTTAAACGTATTTAAGTCAAAAATAGTATTCCTTACCTTATAGTATGGTTCCTCGTAGCGAGTGCCCTTAAGAAAGTCATAGAATATGCAAAGAGGCAGAACCATTATGGCCGGCTCTTTGCACAGAGTGGCGGCCGCGGCGAACGTAAGTGTCCCCGCCAGCGTCAGCCACTGCAACAGTTCACCTGAGTCCTCACTGACACCACCACTGAACTGACACTTTAGTCTCACTGCGCCGTTAACTTCACAAGCGTCCAACATCTTCATAGGCCCCGCTTTACTCGCCTTTAGCAGTTTACGAACATTCATCATGATGTGTTGCACCAAGCTGTGACAACTCAGCCTGAACGGCGGGTCGTTAGATGTTATTTGTCGCCGCATCAGATTGTCTTTCACTATATGCCGGCATTGTTTCTTGTGTCTCTCCTCACGTAGTCGAATGTGTTCGCTGTATAGTAGGAAACTCAATAGAAACAAGTTGCATGCGGCGAGATCAGCCCGGCCAACCACGCCCGCCACTGCCTCAGTGTGTATCGGATGCGCAGCGAAAGCGATGCCCGTGACGGCAGTGCCCACTCTCATACAATACGCTGGCAGCAGGCGACGAGCAGTCACCACGACCAAAGCCGTCGCTGTACAGTGGAATATAACGTTGAGGAGATGGTAACTCCACGGCTTAAATCCACTAAACGCGTAGTTGAATCGATATGTAGCGACGCACAGTGGGCGGTAGGAGCCGTGTGAACCGGGGTCTGTGAGCGGTGTTCCCCAGAAATCGTTTTCGAATAATGCGTTGATAGGTGTGTGGCCGATGACATCCGGGTTGGAGAGAATCGCCCGCCTGCGAAACAAAAAACACGTTAACGTATATTATTTCATTTAAATTCCAGGAATATTTTAAAATGGTAATCAAAAGATTTATATTTAAAATGTAGATGCCTAGCATGTTCAGTATGCAATGAAAACAGAACGTTAATAACTTTTTTACTCAATAAATGAATAAATATTCTCTTTACAAAATATTTGTAGTTAAAATATGACATTATATACACCCGTATGTCTACTAATGTAATCACTCATTACATTGGTAGACATAATGTCATAAATTAACAGGACTGCAAGTTATTGTCAATGTTTGTGGTATCATTACACACGTTTCACAGTTTTTATAACGTCAGTGAAAATAAATTATAGAATGCGTACCTATCTAAATAACCTATCATCATTTATTGATTTTAGTACCTTGTAACATATCAAACAAGGTAGCTACTACGTTTCTTCGATAAACAAAGTATTTTCGTGAGATTTAATAAAAAACACTTTTTAAGTCCACTGAAATTCTTTAAGGGCAATTTGTAGATTGTCACGGAGGTACACGGCACCAAGTAATAAGTAGGTATCTTGACGACCAGCTCCTTCGTATCGTATATTTTTCATCAGCTTTGATTAAAAAACTTTCCTAACGTAACTTTTCCCAGCACGGCTACCTTTTAATGAAATATAAAAGATCAATACCTAACACATTTTTTATAGCCTGTGTCAATCTACGAACATTTTTGCCCCTTGGTTATTTAAATAGAGAAATTGCGAGCGTTTTCAGCAGTTATAACATTTAGAAAAATATTTTTGACGAATAATCTGCTTGTTCGTGTACAGGAAAGTAACTGGATTAGCAGTTTTTAACCCCCGACGCAAAAAGAGGTGTGTTATAAGTTTGACCGCAATGTGTGTGTGCGTCTGTCTCTGGCTCCGTAGCTCTTAAACGAGTGAACCGATTTGGATGCAGTATTTTTATTGGAAAGCTAGTTTCTTGGCAATGGTTCTTAGATACGTTTTATCGAAATCGGTGCAGCCATTTACTAGATATGGGGGATGAAAGTGGTGATGGATAATCGATTATTTTCAAATATACCCAAGTGGGGTATCAAATGAAAGGGCATGATGTGTATATTACAATTAGACATGTTTTATCAAAACCGGCCCAGCCATTTCATTGAATTTTCAAATGTTTGTTCACTTTTCTTTGTTGCGATGAGGGTTTTTTAAATTTAAGTTTTTATTTGTTTAATATTTAAGTTTTGATCCATTCAGGTCTAAGTACAGGACCTATATTATTATTTTGAAATAGGAAAATTGTAATATGTTTTATATTGCGTGGGGACTTAAAATCTGAAATAATGGGATTACACTAAGTAAGCATGTTAATAAAAAACCACGATGTTTGTGACAAAATTATATCAATGTATTTATTTTTTAACATAACATAGCACCATGCCTGTAATTCCCGAACGGTTAGGCCGAGGTGTAGGTACCTAATACTAATACGGCAATACATAAAGCTGTACATTTCCAGTATAACTTGGCCTCGCTTTGTATGGATTTACTGTACAATGAGAGATCCGCATAAACTGGTTTTGTATAGCTAGATTCGCCGTCGTGCGTACACCCACATTTCACCAGTTATATTTTAAGTCCCATGTCATATGCCATCAACCGGGCACAAATCCAGAGTCAGAGGCTTCCACTGAGAAATTCCTGATAGAAAAACCCAATAACACTTTGTCCGACCCGGGAATGGAACCCAGGACCTCATACCCAGCCGTTGCGCTCGCGACTACTCGCAATTTTAACATTGAATGATTTCCTGAAAAGTTTTTAAAGCCAAATTATTACCGCACGAGTAGTGTTTGACCTTTTCAGAATTTTATGCTCATCATATATCCTGAGGCAAGTTATTAGTACTGACTTAATATGAAAATACCTTCCAGGAAAGGGCCATTATCTACCCTTACCTACAATGATAAACATTCTATTAACTTTAAACCATCGTTAAAAGAGGAACCAGCATAACAACAACAGGTACTGATCAATAAAATATAAACACAATAGAAACCTGAGTCTTTTGTATTCGCCAAGCAACATAAAATTATTAGCGAAGAATTCCGGTAACTAACGTTATAACGTATCAAAAGATATCAAATTGTTGTCTCAAAGACAATTTAACGACAAAATAAAGATACCACTTAAAACGCTAACATGTTTACATTAAAGCTCGTAATTCAACATCCCCAATCTGTAAGAGCCTGCTATTAATTTATATAAAGTAAACGCAATAAGGGATTCCAACTTTTATTTACGCTACACATCAATATTTAATACCGAAGAACAAATTCAAACAGCCGTCCCTAACTGCTTAATTTAAATAAAATATTACCATCTAACCTGTGCGAGTAGTCGCTCATCGGCGCCGAATCCGTTCGATGTTTTCCCAAACGATTGGCCCGGTGCCCTCGGCCCTTCCCTCCGTAGGGCGCCTCAATACCGACTTAATAATGGACATGTTTTAACGTACCGATTCTCCTCTCAAATTGATTTTGCGAACCGTGTTTTGACGTTTTCCGGTTGATGTGTGAAGCAATCCGGGTGAACGCCTGACGGGTGACGGCATAAGCTTACTGACCTGTGCTACAATTCGAACTCAGGGGAATCATTTTCTATTACTGGTTTCTTAATTTGAGCGTTTCCTGGCTTGCGATAACAGAACAGCAAAGGAAATTATTAACGAAGTGAACGTCGGAAACTCTATCGGGTGGCATTGGCAACCGGGGATGTTCACCGGGCACATTTTATGTGTAGAGGAAATTAAAAAGTCAGCGATCGTCTTAGCCTAAACCAACCACACAATTCTGTCGCTCCTCCTCTACGGTATCCATTACAACTAGGTACTACAACATTAGTTTTAGTATATGCGAAACCTGAAACACGTATCTAGTATTTTTATGTAATGAATCTATGTACAAAATTTCAAGCCTGTATCATATAAAATCACAAAGTTACCTGGGTGTCCACACAAAAACGTGGTCACCATGGGGTAATGCCGCGCGCGGCCTCCAGCGTCGTCTTGAGCTCATTGATAATAATAATTTGGCAGTAGGTACCTAAATGATTGCGATAGGTACTTAGTATCGCTCGGTATACAATTTGTATTTTTGGGACAAAATATAACATGGTTTAGAAATTATTGGAATCGATTAAATTACTTATTCTAAACAAACTATACTCAGGTTTCGTATATACTAAAAATAATGTTGTATACCCAACTATGAAATTAAACATAAACTGATGATTACTTCTCGAAACTAAACTTGTCTACTTGATTCTGTTGAACTCAACGTTTTCCGTTACTGAAACCGAAGCGCTGCAAACTGAAAAATGGTTCAGTCTTTTGTTTTCTAATATATTTTGAGAATGGACTACATTTCAACATTTCTAACCACGTAGCTATTTTAACAATAGTCAGGAACACAATTATAAGGGAAAGATTTATTGAGCGGGGACAGCGACCACCTACACCTACGCATTACACAAGACACCTACTCATCCCTTTACCTATCTATTGATCCCTCATACATTTTATTCGTTCATTTTAGATTTGGAAGGAAAAGCCGGTGAAATAGCCGATTGAATAATATATTTTTATGAGACCAAAACCGTGCTTACTATGCGAAGAAGGAAAAATCATCTCTAACAGTCGGCCATTGTATTGCAAATTGTGAGTAAGACGCCTTTTCCTTCACTTATTTACATAAAAACTTCTCCGAGTATTTTGTTCGTAAATGACTTTCGTTTTGCACTTCCTCATTTCAGTTTTTGCAGAAATATATTTATACCAATTTGACGGAAACACGAATCTAAAAAGTTTGGCTTACACATGTTCTGTCAAATACGTTCTCTTACTAATGCTATAAATATGAGAGCTTCGATGTTTTATTCAATCACACAGTAACAGCTGAACGATTTTTGATAAATCTGATACGAAAATAGAACGTAGCCTTGCTTGCTTCAGAGAAAATTCCAATAATCTCAGACATTTAAGAAGCCGTAGACACTCGTGTTCTCTAAATAAATGGAACAACTTACATTTATATCAGTTCCTTTAAAGGTTACTTCAAATATTTTACAATCTGATAAATTAAACGATTTCTCGTTATTTCATACCAGTGCGCAATCGAGAGTATCTATATTATTTTATCATGTTCAAGATTATCCGAGAAAATTCATGGCTGGAAATATTTGTTCCCTTTCCTGCAAGTCATACAAAGGACGGGGCCCATAGTTATTCTTTCCGTGTCCGGGCGCGGTGACCAGTCAACATTCCGAACACTTTCCTTACAGGCTTACGTTCCTACATTCAACGCTAACACCGGTACCACGCCTCGTAATAAAAATGAAAATAGAAATATGGAATACCTTAGTAGGCTCCGGTTATGGGCGTTTACACTTTATGACGCCAGCGATTTCGTGATCGGTACTACCACGTTTTCACATCAACACGAGAATGATACCAACACATATACAGGCTATATACGCATAAACATATAAGAACAGCTTTTCCTCCATTAGTTAAATATAACTGTTCGATCCAACCAAGTGATTTTCTTTACGGTATTTATTTACTTCACACGTAAGTTTGTGTAAAATGTGAGTATATTTTACTCTGCATTCATCTGTCAAAGTCTCGTGTAGGTACTACTAATCGTCTGAGAGAGGACAATGATGTCTATAATAACAGCATTTAATAACGTTAGATGTTACTTTTTTATCAGAATAAAATCCTTTTCGAATATCAAAGCAAAGCATTTTACGTCTTTTCAATATCTCTTAGAAGAAGAATATCAATCTATGTACACGCATCAAATAAGGCTGAAATAGCAAAATACGTAATCCCTTATATTTTATATCAAAGCCTATCCTGTAAGAATATTGGCCTATATTGGTTTTCATAACCATATCGATAAAAAGTAGTCGCGTCCCTAGTAGAATCGAAACTAAGATTGAGATAAAGTTGGGATAGTGCGGAACTTTTTGTTGGGCGAGTTGCGGGCAGCTGTGCACAGTCGTCACGTAAGCCCTCAATTACGAAACACTGGAGCGGTTTTCGACGAGCTCTGATCCAGAACAAAGTTCATCGATTCTATCACGATTATCGGTTTGGAACGTTTCCACTGAGGAAATTAGCACTGTCCTCCAAATGTACTTCTCCAACTTTTGTGTTGTAGTGCTCGTTAATACCGCACTTGACACATGACATAAGTATAAGTGCTTTTGGACAGGTAGCTTTTTGTTTTCTTGCCACTGTTATTACGAACTCAAGCATCAGGGGAATCATTGAGTTCAGAAACTAATCCATTTAAGTACATTATAACTTTTAACTGAGAACCTAATGTTTCTCGAAGAACTCCGTAAAAAATTAAGTAAAGTTCTGATCACACTAATATTGTTTCAAGCCGCCTAACCGCTCAAAGAAGTCAAAAGAAGTATAAAGTATAAATCAAACACAATAATGTGGCTGCCCTTACCCTCAGGGACAATGGGATCAAAGGAAAATCTAAATTATTCAACATGCCCAAGTCTGGGCGTTCGCCAAATAGCGGGTTACCTTTTTACAGCTCCTTCAATTCCCCGGGGAGCCTTATTTAGGTGTTAATTGGTGGCATTCCTCAAGAGGATCTGACCGTAGTTTTTTATATGTAAGAAATCGAATGATATACGGTTCATGTTATATTAAAGCTCTGACGTTTAACATTGTGTTAGAATATATAGGCTGATGGAAAAATTGGCTCTTTCAATACGTTTGTTATGTAAGTTCTCGTGTAAAATTAGTTTTAGACTATGACTAATAATAATGGTATATAAATAAATTATCCAATAGTTTAACTGGTACCAGTATGACAAGTGTTTGACTACTAACGAACGCTTTTAAACAATTTTTTTTCGTACTTCTCATTCCATATAAAACAGGCAGCTATTTCCGTGTATTTCGAATACAAAGCAAAAAATATTTTATACCGGCAACCTGTCTCTTGAAACCTGATAACGTTATTTTGCGTGAAAAATCGAAAAGCCAACGATTTTCGTAAAAATACTACTGAACTGAAAAAAACAAGAACTCATTGTTGTTGTTATAGATAAAAGTCTGCCACAACAATTATTATCCCTCATACTTAGTACTTACTTCTAGAAATCAAAATGATGACAAAAAAACTCCTTAGTATAAAACACGTCACGTAATTTTCCTATTTATTACTTTGAACACGACAAAAATAAATACGTGTTCCAAAATAAATAAAAAGCAATTATTTTTTAGATCTATCAATAAATATTTACAAGGTTCTGATTCAACGATTCGAAAGAGCATACGTCGTAAGATCTTACGCACCTTAAAGGTATCCGTTTTCCATTTATGAAGGGACCTTTGTAGCGAGACGACGCAAACCAAAATTAGACAAATTAAATAAAAATATTGTCGATCTGACTACCGCTAACCTTTCCATGTTAAACCAGATTTTTCTCATTGACCCACAGAAAACTAAATTCAAATGCTTGGCATCTACATTATCGTGAATATCAAATTTGAACTCTTATTCTAATGACAACAGTTATTCTTCTTTCTTCTTCATCGTGTGGTTAGTTCCTAACCTGGTGGCAGAGTTTTTATGCCGCCCATGGGCCACCACAGTTATTGAGAATTTGGGAATGAGAACGAACAAGTTTTGAAACTTGCAGAGTTTTGAAACTGTAGTATAATCATTTGAAAGATTTCAACAACAATTTCTACAGTGAGTGCCTCGTTCGTCTAGTGGTCGCAATCGTGACTGCTGAGCATGAGGTGCTGGTTTCGATTCCCGGGTCGGGTTTTTCCATCAGGAATTTCTCAATAGCAGCTACGTAGTCTGGATTTGTGCCTGGTTAATGGCAACAGGCTCGCCCCCTATTAGGTACATGGGACTTAAACATAACTGGCGAAATGTGGGTGTACTGTTAGGTACACCTCCGCCTAACCCTTCGGGGATGACAGGCGTGATGTTATGTTAGTACAGGGTCAAAAGATTCAGGATTTAAATTCGAGTTTTACACTCATTTGAATCGGTGTGAGCTGGGTTTAAGCTTTGAACCCAGACCACCGGCACCAGGTTACTAAAGAATTTATTCTTTTATTTTTAAAGAATAATCGCAGAAAATTACAGGATCATACAAACATTATCTATAATAAATGAAAGACGGGATATTTACCATGTTTGTTGTTTGTTATTACATGGTAAATATCCCGTCTTCTAGTTATAATAATGTTAGGACCATGATAGTTTAAAATCTTAAACATTATCTATGTTGTAATAACTTTAACATCACAATGAAAATATAATCTTTTCCGATTACTAAGATTATAGACAATTCCATACCATAGAGAAAAATCCTGTGTACCAGTAGTGGGAACATTAACGAGAGAATGGCATCTGTTTATCCAAATTCATAAACTTATTACCTGTCATCGTAAACAAATCCTGCGTCCAAGGTGTTATAGTACAGCAGGAAGGCCAGCAGCGAGCTGGCTGCCGTCACCCAATGCTCCATCCTCGGCGCGATGGTGTCTACATCAGGGTAGCTCCCTCCCCTCTGTAACAAACATATAACTTGATATCTACATGGCATAGGCTTTGGCCCCGCCCACTTTGGCAATGCAACGAGTAATAGGTATTAAGTTGGGATGCAATGAAAAAGCCTCTATGGGTGACGATAGTTTAATACATCTGTCGTATTCTGGATAGTCAGCCCCGCTTCCAAACTTGCTGGCTAGTTAATTTTTTAACTACAGTATGAGTTTCTGGCTAGCTCCTGATGACATGAAGAAAAACATGGTGTTTAGAGCATTCTGGAGATCTATTTTACACTTCTATTATTTAATATTGGTAACACTACTGCAATTTGACGCTGGTTAATTTGAAAGGAAAAAGTACGTCGCTGATCTGTGGTTTTGAGTGCTGTTACCAGACATTTTGAAGTTTCTTATGTCTGGACATAAAAGGTTTTTAATTTGATAACTCAAGTATACATACTAGCTGTAGCCCACGATTTCGTTCGCAAAATTTACCAAGTTTCATACAAACTTTCAACCCTCGTTTTGACCCCTTCCCGGATGAATTTTCAAAAATTCCTTCATAGTGCCAACTTACGTCATTTAAGGAACGTTTGTGCAATATTTCATGCTTCTAGACCCAGCGGTTTCAGCTGTGCGTTGATCGATCAGTCAGGGAATCAGTCAGCCAGTCAGTTCCTTACTTTAAATATTAAATTTGTATAATAATAATTCCTAGAAACAGAGGCCCTTGCATGAGCGAGCGTTGTAAACGTAACGCAAATACGTCGATTTTTAAATAAAAAAATACTCGTTTCGCATTTAATATTTTCATAATTTTAAGAAATTAGTCATATCTATGGATGATAGTGATTGTGCTTGTTGCAAACAATTTAACTAAAATGCTTTAGGATAATTGTATTTTCGATTCAAAAATCGACGTAACATTTACACCGCGCGGTCATGCTAGGGCCTTTGTTTCTAGTTTACCCGTAGCTTAGAAATTCCAGGATTTAGTCTGATGAAATCTACAGCGCTGTATAGGTAACCACTAAACACAAAAGCTCTATACCTGGAAAATTCCAGTTACAGTAACAATGTTCCAAGTTTACAAGAAACAACGCTACCAACGTTCACGTAAACCGGTTCAAACAAATGCTTTGAACCGGGTTAGTTGATTCCTAACCTGAATTAAAAACCCAACACATTAAACGTGTTCTCTATTTAACGGGAAACGTATTCATGTCACGTCATCGCGTTTAGGTAACGTCCCATTCTAACTAGATGCTTTACAGACTTTTTAATTATTAAATGGATATTTAAAACGTTTAGAATTTCGCTTGCATTTGTATAAAAACACTGGGTTTCAATTAAGCTTAGTACACTTCGCGTGGATTACGAATTCATGTTTGTAACAAAGAGAGAGTTATGGCATAAACCTTTATTTAAACTGACAATAAAGCTATTAGACCAACATTAGTTTATACGTATGTAGTTGCAGCTATGGAACGAGTCATGTTGGGCATCTCCCTCTACGACTGGGTGAAAACACCGAAATACGGAGACAAACGAGGCTGACAGACATAGCAGAAGCGAAAGTGGAAGTGGGCGGCCTATATACAGGGTGTAAACAGACCCTTTACGAAGCCATCAACCAGGCATTCAGTACATCAAACTAAGTACCTAACTTTACACAAAAATTATTGATGGGAAACGACATTTTTTTTGGGGTGAAAAATCACGTTTTACGATAGGACTCGATGGAACGCACTCAAAGCATTGTGCTGATGGACGGATTGAATAGTACGGGGGTCGTGAAGGTGTTAAAAGTAAAAATCTTACATTAAAAACATGATTGTATTTAAAAAAAAACTTGTGAAAAAATTGGATTTTTGATACCCAATATCTCCGTAACTAGAAGGTTCCCAGGTATGGTATAGAACAAAAAAATTATCGCAAAGTCGGGGAGAACAAGTGCCTTTCGGCTTCGTTAAGGGTCTATTTACACCCTTTATGCCGTAGACTGGATGGAAGATGGGGAAAGAAAGTGCTGGAGTGGAGACCACGGACGGGACTGAGGAATGAGGGAAGACAACCACCTAGGTGGACAGACGAGTGGCCAGAAGAAACTGGATAGCCATGACACAAAACCGCCAAAAGTGGAAAGGTTTGGCAGAGATCTACACTCAGCATTGGGTGGTCAAAGGTTGGAGAAAAGAAGAGAGAAGAGAAGTGCAGCCCCAATCATGTTTTTTGTTTGTTTTTTATGTTATTTTTTTACCACAACATAAAACGCTACCTCCATTCTATAATTTCCCCATGTCTAATCTAGTTCAATTTAGTTGGTAAATGAATGCACGGCGCGAACGTTTTCATTGGACATAGTTCATGTCGGACCGGCTGTCGGCCGTCTCCGGACGTCGCCGCGCCGGCGGCTAACAACAAAAGTTACTATTAGTTTACCCGATGTATATTTAAACATTTTCAACTGTAATTAGTTTTTCTTTTTGGCACTTGATATAGGTTTTGGTTTAATATTAGAAATAGTTGGTAAGTTGTCTGTTTTCATTGTTAAATTGCCTGTTTTTCCTTCAAATAGCAATAAATTACTATGCGGAAAATTGTAGGGAACAATATAAACAAACGAATGTGTCCCACGTGCTACTTATTGTTGTCAGATCAGACGAATCTGAAGGCCAAACTGATTAACTAAGTAAAAGTTTAACATTTTATTTTGTTATGAAAAACATCAAACAAGGTTTCGTCGTGGAATGAATAGATTTCTATAGATAATCCTGAATCCGCCTCGCGCTGTTCTTATCAAAGACACACCTAAGGTTTCGCAATCGAAACGGCCTATTGAAGCATAATTTGTATAACGAATTAATTTTGCAATACACGTTCATAAAAAACCTCAGTATTCATTTTGTTTTTTTTTGTTATAGCCTCATCGCTTTTATAAAGTACTTACAGAAGAACTTCGTATTAAATTTTAAAAACCCTTCACAAATATCCTAAAACAAATTTAAACACATCTACGCAAAACAAATAAACTTGCCCTTTCCTTATTCGTTACAAGTGTAAAAGGATACATCTGTAGTAGAATAACAGCACAATGCTAATATTCCGTCCGTATCTGCCCTTTATGGATCCCGAAAGCGCTGTCGCATGCAAACGCAGGGGCTTACGCACAGAAGACGTCTCGTAGGCATCTCGTAGGCCTATCCGACGGCTCACCGACGACCGTCGACCGTTCGTAAACAATGCCTCACTGGGTTGCTTTATTACAGTTGTCAAGCACTACAACGTTGTTCATTTTATCTCTGGGACATGTCGACGAGCTGTTTAGCTGTTCGTAGTGTTTGTACTTCTGCTAATTGAGCTACAGCGCCTTTCCTGTTTGCTGTCGTTTTGTGCTGAGACGTGTGCAGTATTTAGTAAATTGTGGTTTTGAATTAAAGTCATGAGTTAATTTTTATCTCTACAAAATGCTACAAATAAATATATAGACATTTTAGACATGGATGCAAAAATAACAAAATTTCTTTCTACGTCCATGTCTGTATATTTACATTTACTAAGCGCTATTTTTTTTCAATTTCCCATCCATTCAAATAAGGTTTTCCACAAAGACGCTTTTCGTGTAAAGGTAGCGTGAAATTAAATCGTATAAAAGAGAGGGGAATTTTTCCTCACCGCAGGATGTCCTTGAATAGCTCTTTAAAGTGGAACAAACATATCGTGGATCACTTTTCTTAATATTGATGCTTTGATTGCGAATAATAGGCCCCCAAAGTCGTTTGCATTGTACATGTCCCGCCTCCACATTTTCCAACCAATGGACATTATCATAATAGCACTTTATGCGTACTTTTTTATGAAAATTAATACAAACGACTAAGGACGATATTTTGGCATATAACGACGACTTTTTGTATTATAACTTCGGTACAGCTTTTTGAAGAACAGACATTAACTGTTCATACTTACATTTTTATTATGTGTCTACATCCATCCAGTTTAGGTACCATTCTCTCTTTTAACAAGAAAATTAAACCATACTGATTTATCGAACGCGAAAGATTTGTTTTGTGAAGAAAGTAATCCGGAAAACTAGTAATAACTTTGTTTCATTTGTTATGTCGGAATGAAGCAGCCAATCGTGCAGAGCAAATAACGCGAACTTTGTGGAGCGAAAATAGACAAAGGATCTGATACAGGTAAATAACTACGCATGACTTGGGCAGAGAAAGCAGTTCCCGCGCTCTGTTCAGGGCTGCCACGTACCAAATTAACCCTCAACGTGTTCGCAATAATTTACTTATTGCCAAATAAATATGCAAATTGCCGAAGCGGCTCCCTTTTTAAATATATCCATCGGAAAGTGATAAATTACTTTCTTAAACAAATTTTCCGCGTCGCTTTCCCGTCGCGATACGTCGACACTTGTGGTTTGGGTGAAAAAATGTGTCATCGATTAAAAATCAGGAGTCGAGATTCAGAATTTATGATCTATTATAGAAGGTCTTACTTGGTTAAACAATGAGTGGGTAACACGTAGATCGCTAGTACTCGCATCTCTGTGTTACGTCGTGTCTTTCACACAAGATTAACGCTCAATTCAAAGGTGAACGCCGTTTCAAAAGCTATAAATTTCTCTCCGTGGCTCGTTTCACCCGCGAGAACGCACAAATTTATCGGAAATTAGTATCTACTAGAAACTCCGCCGGGATGAATAGACATAACGTTTACGAAAGCTCAGCTCAATTTATTGTTACCTAGTAGCTCGGGGTTGGAGGTGAACGAAAAACAAATACCGAGCCCGACTCACTGAGTCAGCAGTCCAAAATACAACATACATTATTTAAGTATAATATTTTGGTACTTTTGCGGTTTACCGCTCCCTGCTACCGCTGCACTACGGTTTCGTTTGGTTTACTCGGTATGAATTCGGTCGGCTACTAATGAAAACTTGCCTACATTTCAGTGAACCTGAGCTCATTGAAACGTGCCATATGACTTGCGTGGGATGCGGGCTCATTGATTTGTAGATCGGTAAGTTTTCAGTACCGATATCGTGAAGAAACGGCTCCTGAAGACTACTGGAAGTTCCGAATATAACATTAGGTACCTATCTACTGTATCTCGATACGCGATTTCTAAACAAAATAAGTCAATAGGACAGAAATAGGGTACAAAGCGAGTGATGATGACACTAATTACCTGTCGTAAGTAGCTTACTTTACCTTCGGTAATGTCTTTTACTATTAGTAAGATCGTATATCTTACCTCATGTAATCAGTCAAGAAAGCAACCTAGACCCGGCCAGTTAGATTGTATTTAGTCCAAAATATCTATGGTAAGTTTTACTTTTAATTTAGATGTCTCTCCATTTTAATTAACTGATTGATTGCTTTTAACGACTCTTTGTTAGTGACTAAGAAACCCCGAAAAACCCTCGGACGTAGTATTTGAAATACATACGTTTCCAATAATTAATTGACGGTAGTTTGGAGTTTTCCTTTTTGAAGTTACATGAAGCGTGTTAATGATATTTTACCCATACATGGTGAAGAGCACTCGGTAAGCCAACGAACTAAACTGTTAGTCGAATAAAAATCATGCGGGAACTAATATTTTTTGAATTTATTCTCTTGTAGTGTATCGGGAAAAAAAACATCAACATAACTCGTATCATCATCTGCCTAGCCTTTTCCCAACTATGTTGGGGTCGGCTTCCAGTCTAACCGGATGCAGCTGAATACCAGTATTTTTACAACTTTTACTCCTATATTGCTTTATAATTGTGAAAGAGTATTCCTGGTTTCATTCGTCTTTTTGGTGCGTTTTTAATTCTCAACTACCAAACCTACTCCGATGATAGGCAGAGAGATAGTACCTTCAGATACAACTTCTCGTACTTTATTCGTGGTCAGAGCATAGCTATTGAACACGCCCTACATAAATATAAACAGCTTTTCATCCGCCATCTTCTCCTTGTGACCCCCTATCAGAATTTCCTGCTGTCCACGAGAAATAACATTTTTATGATTCTGTAAAGTAAACCGCCCGGGTTATGTCTTATAAATTTTACCACGATGCGACGCTGAACCTTCGCCGGGAAATGGTTGTCCGAGAATATTCCCGGATAATCAAAATATAGGACTATCGTAAAGACACAACAAAGGAGTATTGCTGTATTCATCAACTTTTAATAACAGTAATAAATGAGATTTGAAAAGATTCTGTTGACGTTGCTGCTTTTCATTCCTTTAAACGGCAGATACGGTCTATCTACCGTTCAAGAGCATGAAAAGCTAAGACAAACGAGATCTTAAAAAAGATACACATTGAAATAACTTTCCACCTCCTTTACTATAGTCTCATATCCGTTTACGTATCCACCGGCTTCGTGACGTTAATATATATTTTCATTCATTTAAGATAAAAAGCTAACGTCACAGGATAAGGAAAATGAAACAAAGGAAAATTCTTTGATCTGCTACGAAATAAAAATAGAATAAAGTACAACATTGCAAGTAGCAACTTTCCTACTGTTTTCATCAGTTAAATAATCTCGTTAAATCAAGAATGTAATGAATGTGCGAGGTCGTTGACAGCCGAAAGTCGGCGGAATTTCGTCGATATGACGGGTGGAAGCAGGCTGTAAATTTTATTTCCGTGTATAAAAAAATAAAACGACTCTAACAGTCCGTGCAAAGTGGTGCGAGCATATTAATTACATTAGCCGCCAGACATGTACTGTTTAATTGAAAAAATGACAAAAATGTAGTTCCATTCGTCACATATTTTCTGTTAGGACAAAAATTGTTTTGTGAAACGAAATTTAAATGGGTACGAATGTGTGCGGATGAGGTATTTTACATATTCGCGAGCCCTAAATAATCCTTTTTAATCTTATTTCAGTCCTGCATAAATCTCTTCAAGTTAAGTCATTTGTTTATGCTCTATTAATTTCCTTTATTTATTTCTATACAAATTAATTCTATTTTTAAATTTTCCTTACAAAAAAAACAATGTAAAAAAAACATTTAAAAATATAAAAAAATTAAATATTATTATTGAAACTCCTTCTTTATAGCGCTGTGCCCCGGGTCAGAGTCCAAAAATTTTTTGAAACAAATGATAACGTAGGTAATGCGAAAACACGATTTTTGTGCAATAATCAGAGCTAATGTGGTTTGTTCTGACATTTTTTAAGACCCTACATCAGAGTACATTGCTTAAAATTCAAATCTGTCACCCGACATTTTCTCTCGTCAGTGTCTATAGATTTTTTGCTTTACGAGAAATGCAATGTAAAATAAGATGGGGAAAAAGTGTTGTGCGGATGCTGATATAATCCCTTAGCCGTTCCGTCGCCCCTTTATGGGAAAATGCAGGGTGGCAAAATATAAGCCCAGGATCACTCTTAGCAATAATTGGTATTAAGTCTTCTTTCCTTCCTCGTGATTTCCTGGCTTATTCGATATTTTACGTGAAATAGGTACATTTAAAAAAAAAATAGCGTAACCGTAAATATTTTATGAAATGTTGCAACACAGTCCTAAAATCCAGTCCAGTCAATCCAGTCTCCTGAATATCATTGCGGGGAAATTTGTTTGCCTGTTTATGCATTTCCTGTCAAACATACATGTTTTACTAAAATAGTTTTTTAAAGTTAATATTTTACTAACAATTTATATGGATGTAAAATGATATGTGAAATAAAATAAGTATGTAGAGACTCATGTTACAACACAGTCCTAAAAACTAGTACGAAAGAATAAAAAACCGGGAGTCTGTGAACCTATCGCTTACGCAAACGATGTTGATTTCCCTCAGTTGGCTCTTAAAACTTCCGCGGGAAGCAAGTCAACAAATACGCCACGTTTCTCTTTCATTCCTAAACCGTCAAGAAAACAACGGAAAAATACTATTTTGTCCCGAGATAAAAAGAAACAGGTATAGAAGAGATCCTTCGTATATATTGATACCTTGGTTCCTATCTAATTTAGCTCGGCAGGCCAGATAATCCAAGAAGCAATAGCTGGCATAAAGACGAGAGGAATGGAATACCGGCCGCCGGGAAGGTATGCAGGTACCCATTGTAATTTCTCTCTGGCCTCGCTCGACCCTCGCGTAGGAATGTCTGTTGTTTATACAACGTACATAACCTACTATTGATAAAACCTGATGAATTATGGAAAGAACTATGCTTTTATTTATTATTTATTAAATTCGTGTTGTTCTTTAGCTTTATTTGTAGACTTGCGGAAGTTTTCACGAATAGGGGAATTACTTGGGACGAACAAGAGGTCTTTGCTCAGGAGTTGTATAATAACTGACTAAAAATAAATAACTTGGAAATGATTCTACTAGGATATTTTTTACTCTGAATTTCTTGTCCTAAAACAATCTACAAACACATTTGGAGCTTGATGATAATTATATATGAAATACTATCAGATATTCTCTCTCTTTTGTATAGCCATAAAAATAACTTAGAAGAGTAAAAAAACGTTCAGAAAAAATACAGAATTTGTTTTAGTCCTCATAGTTCAGCTATTTTTTAATGAGATTTTCTGCTTTATAATGGATTTTTTGGCTTTTGACGTTCAACAAACATATTTTTTTCAATATTAAATATCTTTTTATTTAACTAAAAAGTTTTTTTCCTATTTCCTCGTATCAAAATTGTCAATATTTAAGCCTTATTCACGTACAAATACAGGAAACATGAAACAAAACAATCTCGACATCAACAGGATACTACTATTTTCATAGTTACCAATATACCTAACGAATACACTACTTATCTTCGCTCTAGTTCATAAAAGCGTTCTAATCCAACTAGAAATACTGAACAACAATAATAAGCACGAACATCAAAACATAAACAACAGGATTCCATTCCGTGCACATGACAACAAACATTTAAATCGATTCTCGATAGCCATTTCGCTCACTGGCGCTCTAATCTCAGTCCACGTGGGACGTTAAAATAAAGTTCCATATCATTCGGGTACTAAAGAGGTTATGAGATACCAGATGGGGTGACGACCGTCCCCCAAACCCGTCTAAAAGGTGCCAATACGACAGGTATGCCAATCTATGTCTTAAACGTTTATGTTATCATCTGCTACGCCCGTCTACGAAAGTGCTACGAATTGGCTACGATTGCTACGAATGTGTTCGTAATTCGCACTTGTGATATTCGCTTTCTAACTTTTTTGAATATATTTGTGAATGATTAAAAATGTAAACATGCGTGTGTTCATTTGAACGTGTGACGTGAACGTGATTAGAAACATAAAAAGGAAATGATTTATAACTGGATAAATAAACTGAACGAACCGTCGTTCAGTTTATATCCGTCTCGTTTTATTTTTATTATACTCATCAAAATATGTATCTACCGATCTCATAACATTTGAAAATATAAATATGATATGGCGAAATATTACGCTGTTATATTCTTGACCTTATCAATAAAGAAATAAGCAGGAAGGCGTGCCTCTACGCTTACTAGAAATGAGAATGGAAGCGTTTTTGTTATTTGCCAAACAAATTAGAATGAATGAAGCCAATAATTCATAACAGGAATCATAAAACTAGCAATCGTTAGGAGCTCAGGCCGTGTTTGTTTCTATTATCATCGGCACGATTATTCATTCAAGCAACAACTCGAGATAAGAATTTTATAAATGAGAAATTCAATTTAATTATTACCTTTCCGGTTACAATCCTTTCTTTGTTCACTTCATAATTAATTTTGAGCACTAATCGAGTGTCCGCTCCTAGATTAAACTTAACGTTTTAGGCCGTTTTCGTAAGTTGAAAGTAGTTTTAAAAAGTTTATCTAATAATTACGTCCGACAATAATTAACATTACATCTCACTGACGTACGGAATGTGTGATCACATTCGACCGCGAACCGTTTACACCGGCCGAACGTTACAGTCACTACAAAGGACAGCGTATATGTGGAACCGGCTCACAGGAGCCATGATCGTGGGCCCCGGCCGCCTGCCGCTAGCCGACTGACGTTGGTATACACGACACATCTGCATTTAAGAAGCCGCTATCGTTATGCGACTAATCGATTGGTCGAAGCGAGTGCCACTGTCACCCGTCCCTCTCGCACAATTCTCTCGCTCGGATTTCGCGCAGGCGCCCTCGACGATCATTCTCTTTTAAAAGTAGCGAAAAGTAAATAAACTCATACGAACTGTTTACTAAGAGAACTGAAGACGCGGTTGAAATCAAACATTTGAATTGAGACCATGAACAAGTACATAATGGAAGTTATTATTTTGGAGGTGATCTATTTGTTAGGATTTAAGAAATTTATTGGGTATTACTTTATTATAAGGAAAAGCTATTTCGCCTTAGGTGGTGGCTAGGGACGAAACGTCACTTGTTGCACGGCGACTTTGTTCCGGCGATGAAAGCCACGCACGCCATTGCACGCCATTCCTTTCGCTCTTGTTGTTCTAGTCGTAATTAATTGGAACGTATTATGCTTAACAAACAGGCCAATCATCGCTCTGTAACGATTAGTGCTGACGACAATAAATTGTGTTTTAGCACAAATCTGATACAATTCGATGTGTGTGATGAACCGATGAGATTAGGACCATACTAAGTCGGTTTTATTGATAAGTGTGAATTACGTGTTCTTCACTATTAGCGAAAGCTGTTGCTAGCGGAAGTTTTATTGATGATTTTATAAATACATACAGGGTGTAAAACAGACCTTTCACGAATCCGTCAACCAAGCATTCTGTACATCAAACTAAGTAACTTTATGCAAAAATTATTGCTGGGAAACAACTTTTTTTTTTGCGTGAAAAATCACGTTTTTCGTGATTTTTTTTTTTAAAGGTCGGTAGGACTCGGTGGAACGCACTCAAAGCATTGTGCTGATGGATAGATTGAATAGTACAGGGGTCGTGGAGGTGTTTAAAGATAAAAATATTACAATAAAAACATGTATTTAAAAAAAAACTTGTGAAAATGTTGAAACTTTGACCCCCAATAACTCCGTAACTAGAAGGTTCCCAGGTATAGTCTAGAACATAAAAATGATCGCAAAAATGGATAGAACCAGTTCCCTTCACCGTCGTTAAGGGTCTTGTTTTACCCTTTATTAAACACAAGCAGTTGACATTACATTTTAATATAATGATATTACTTGGTTACTTACCCGACCACGTATACATCGTAGTGAGTCTAACACGATTAAGTATTATTTTTAGGTTTTCCGTCAGCATATGAAACAGCGAATGGTCGGAAAATTATGTTAATAAGCTAATTAGTGCCCACCTATGCTAAGGTGGCGACGTTATCGTGTTAAATATTACGTAAATAATAAACATTATTTATTTTCAGATTTTACTAGGCATATACATGATGGAAGAAAGACATCGACGCACAAACCCCAGTTTGGAAGAAGAAGACATGCTGCACCGATCTCAAAGAAATTGGGCTAAAATTAAAGAACATCTTTTCATCTCATCACCTTTCTCCTATCATGCTCAGGCATTCATATTTCCATTAATATGTAATGCCGTGGTCGTGTCGGATTGCCATCCCATCGGACTCTGAAAGAAAAGGAACAGAGAGTGCACCTGTGCGTGCGCATACACTTGTGCAAAATCAAATCAAAATCAAAGCATTTATTTCAAGTAGGCCAGTTACAGGCACTTTTGAATTGTCGAAACAAAGACAACAGTAAAAAATAGCTACAGTCCCAGTCACAAGGCACAAAAACTGTGAAAGTACTAGTTGCCCATTCCCTAACGTAGATCTCTATGGAGAAGAACGGGCAAGAAACTCCATAGACACTCTTTTAAAACAGAATACTTTAACATAACCTTGGTTACATCATTCATTTTGAGATGGTACATTATGTGAGAACGATGCAGCAAGATGTGTACTTAAAAGTGTCCATAGTAAAAACAATTCAAAAATAAAATAATTAATTCAAATAAGCCGTGGCAAATAAGAGATGACCAGTCACAACTGACAGCGCCCGTTCACGAACATGACGCATGTATCAGCACCATTCAACACCATTTTGAAGGGAACTAAATGATCCGACACACGCGCCACCATCAGCGAGACATTTGAGTGAGCATGACATACTCCTAACCGCCAGGGCACATTCAAGTCAAGACATGCGTGCACTATAATAACTCACGCGCCGATGGCCAATCTAAGCTAAAATCGACCGCCGTGACCGAAAACGGTCAGGAAGACTATGTAATAATGTAATGACCTAAAAAAATTATAATTTAAAAAAATATACCTACGTAGATTACACATTTACGCAAAAACAGGTTCTTTATTAATTAATTTCCTTTTTTTCTTTTAATACGCTTGCCTAATTAACATTAAACAAAAAAAAACATGAATGGCGATTAATACTGAAACGAAGCACAAAGGAGCATGGAAACCCCAAACCGCTGATTGGAATATTTGCCATATTTTAATAATCTTCTTCAGTATAAAAGTAAACAATCCGTTTTCAAACGTTGAACCTTTTTAAAACTCCAATAATGACGTCCTAAGAAAAAGGTAAATGTGAATGGACGTAATGAAATTTTTCCTCAATTTTCTTCAGTGACCTAAATAAAAGTTTTGCCTGAAATATTGATGATTCGAACGGAAAAGAAATTTCAATACAAATAATAAGAAAATGTACTTTTCGCAAATCAAATTATTATTTGATTTACGAAAAGTACAACACTTACTTGGTCTATTTTATGACGCGAATACTTTCACGAAGTTTTGAAAGCATCGACTTTGAAAAATAAAACGTTCCCATTATACATTACGTCGATCAGAAGCTAACCGGTCTATAGTAAAGTATTCTCTTTGCCTTTGACGACTCCGAATAAGGTTCGTGAGATTTAGTAATATCCTAGTCCTACAAAATAATTTACAGAAAATTATGTCTGAAGGTCTGCCTTTATGTAACGATTCCGTATCTACCAGTACAAACAGTTTCTATGTTATCTCAGATTATTCCAAAAGCGGTCATTTAATGCAAACTTAATTCTTTTCAAGTACCCTTTCAGATAGAATTCTGCGGAACACAGTTATCTAACGTCCCGATTCATAAATAAAGAAGAAGAATTTAATTAATAGAAACAGTGCAATAGTCTATGGTTACACACGCACCTTTGAAAAAGGGAATTTTTTCAGAAGATTTTTCCTCCAATATGCTCGTAAACTTTTTAATAAAACATGATTGTGCGTCGTGCGTGAACATTGTAACTTCAGGGTTCGAGTCTCGCAACAAACATAAATAACAGTGTAACAGAAGTTTGGTACAAATTCAACATTATGCGTGGTTGAAATAGCGTTAAATTGTAATTGAATTAGTTAGATGCTTAGGTCGTCGTTAGCGGTTCTTTTTTATAAATGAGCCGTGTTCACGAGTGGCGGGTATCGGCGCTCGGCGGGCGCTCGCCGGCCGCTCGGTCAGTGGGTCCCCACAGAGCGGTCGCCGTACCTACGTAGATACACAGGCAGCAAACTCTTAACATTTAGCCGGGAGCCGTATGAAACGACGCGGAAATTCCCACTTACTCTCTGATTGCCACACTAGGGGGGTTAATGTCATTGTTGATTTGGAATGCCGAATGCGCTTACTGGGATAACGGCTTTAACGTTTTTGCGCTTTGCGATCAATTGAAGCTGAACTTTAGATGATATTAAGCGCTTTTTATGAACCGGAACTGCTATTCAGTTCTAATGCGTTTTGTGGTTCGCTTGATGAATATTAGGATTGCGGTTTTGGTACTTTAGATGCGTATCAAATAACTCCATTGTTAACTAGCTCATTCTTTTTTATTTTAATTAATAAAAGTATAGAAGACAAACGAACGTATGAATATGCGACGGACGGAGGACTAGAGTCATTTCAGTAGAACCACCTAATTGTAACTGTAAAGTTTACAGAATATACATGTGCATACCTACGAGTAGATATATATTATTATTATCTGCCGACAAAGACATAGTTCTGAAACTAATCAAGATCAAATTATTTAGGTATTAATCAACGCGCGTAATTACAATCCATTCGGAATTCCTAATATAACGCAGCAAACTTTATGATTACAATCATGTAAACATTAAACAATGAAGGCAGTGAGCCGAGACAAGTTACCGCAAACGATTGTTTACAGTACGTCGTAAACTAAACACTACTTAAGCTGACAGTTCGTTGTCATCCAGATGCTTAAACTTGATTAATAGACGATTTGGGAGCGGTCTGATTAATACACGCGCGACGATCCATTCAAAAGCCGTAACAACTTAATCATGATCAAACAAAGCGGTAGCTGCATGATGGATCTTATGGCGCTCATTGTACATACCCACGGGTTGTCAATAGATACCCGGGTCCAAGTGTAAAGCAAGGCAGTGATTCCTTTCATATTGATTCCTATAAGATTACAGCGCTGGCCAGCTCCCTCGAACCGTTAAATGGTAAATTAATTGCTATTGTCGTGTCACTCATCGTAAAACAACTCATCTATTTTCTCTAATTGTTCAGTCAACAGCAGATGCTAGTAAATCTGAAATGTCACGTCAATGAGAACAAATATCGAGTTTTTATTAAAGAGTAGGTTTTGTGTAAGAGACAGGACAATCAATTTAGAATATTGATGACAGCTTTCTACTTAAGTAATGGTATTAAAGCTAGCCATGTACTGGATAAAACAATAAATGTTAGTGACGTAAAACTTATGTTACAATAATAATGCTACAAATTACAATAAGTTACTGCTTCGCTACGAAGCAAAAGTCCAAGACAAAAAATACGTTCGGTACTTTTTTCTTGAAGATGAATGTTCGTTGAGACTGATATTTACTCAGGCTAACTCCTTTATCGATGACAGTGATGTAAATTACTTACCTAGGGACATCTCTATATTGTTTTCTTACCTGTCTTCAGTTTCTTCATTGAAGTTGATAGCTTTGGTGAAGATAGGTGCACTCAGTGGGGCGTCGTCTGAATGTTTGCATTCAGTACAGACTATGTGCGTGAGTGAGAGGAAGACGCCAATCAAAATTGCATATTGATGCTGAAACTAAGCTACTGTCGTTTCTAGTATTCGTGTGCATAAACTACATAAGTAGATCTAATATCACGATGAATGATTTGCCACACCTGCTTTGCTGTAGGTAGGCTTAAGACACCAACGACGGATAGCAATAATTTCTACATTCAATTGGTTGAAATGTAATCATCGCGTTTCGCGCTATTACCGGTGCTATAACAGACAAAAGAATATTGTGGACGTGCTTGTAATAGTAAAAGTCGGAAGAAACTCGGACAGGACTCCCTTGTCTTCATTACTACGGTGTGCTTTGAAAATGAAATCGACTTTGTACAAAGTTATTTGAGATAGATTAGTTAGATTAAGGGCTTAGAAGTAATTTAACGATCTGTATGCTCTGGAGTGTTTTTATTACCGCGGTACGCGAGTTTGAGATTACCAGCGACGCCTCCCATAAGCCGGCCTATTGACTCTGATTTTATATGGGCCAAGAGTTTGTAATGGCTACTAACTAAGCTCGTACTTGATTTATGTATATTGGTTCTATTTATTGGTAGCGGCAAGTTGTCAGAGATAGTCTTTATGTTCTAAGCATTAAGATTCAAATTCATTGATTTTATTGTCAAACTCAGAAAAAATCTTGATGTTGAAAAAAGATAGGTAGGTACTTAAAACTTTACAATTTATATTCAGTACACTGGAGCCTTTAGAAGATGTTATCATTATTTCGATCAATTTAACCAAAATCATATTATTATTTTTCATAGAAACTTAGCCAGCCTGTCTGTAAAACGAACTGCAATGCGATCATCCATGAAAAATCTTTCTTGCACAAGCTTTGTCTACGAAGCATTGAACTCGCGTTGAATACTAAGTAAAAAAAAAATACAATAAACAGTAACAGCACACAGTTATCCCTTTATTCGTTGTAATAAAAATCAATAACGCAAATTAATTAATCTATACGTACACGCAATAAACAGAAGCAGAACAATATCGAAGGGAGAGGAGGCACTAATGAAATGTAGCGAGCGGGCGACGCTGGCAAATGTAGCGAAACAAACTCACGAACTTCCATCCCGGCCCGCCGAATATCAATGGTGGAAACACAAAGATGTTTGTCTCTGTATTGAACGAAAATCTTTTTCATTACACCCATATCTTTCTTTATACATTTAATCCGCCGGAGATATAGACTGTTCTTTTTTTTTCTTTCTTAACAACAAAGAAAATCACTAGCACAAGTTTTGCAATAGCTTCGTTTGCATGTGAAAGGCTACATTGTTCAAACATTATAGTTGACATGTTGCGCTTGCACCAATATTTACCTCTAGACACACCGCCTCGACGTAATGAGACGTTACCTAGGAGCCAGATATATGTACACGTACATACCAATAGCGAAAGGTCAATTTTTGTAATAGGTAAGCCGGAGTACATATCTTTAATCATCATCTGCCTAGCCTTTTCCCAACTATATTGGGGTCGGCTTCCAGTCTAACCGGATGCAGCTGAATACCAGTATTTTACATGGAGCGACTGCCTATCTGACCTCCACAACCCAGTTAGTACTGGGTAATGCGATACCCCTTGGTAAGACTGGTTGTCAGGTTTTTTGGGCCACTGACTGCCTAACGACTGTCAAAGGTCTACAAATGACAGCCGGGACCAACGGCTTAACCTGCTTTCCGAGGCACGGAGGAAACACGGCATGTAATGGGCGGTCACCCATCCACAGACCAACCTAGGCAAGCACGGCTTAACCTAATGATCGACCTGACCGGCTGTTATTATTTAGCCACGAGCTCCTCCAGAGTACATATCTTTAATTTGGTTATATTATTTGTCTATAGAATACTGACTGTGCCATTTTTCAAAGAGAAGCTGGTAGGAATCGAGTTATATGGAACCTTCGCCACTGGTACATACATACATAAAGTACTGGTAAATCAACTTAATATAATCCAAGGATGCTCGCGCCGATAAGAAATTTTAATTAGCTTTCACATCCATACAAGACCGTCAAAGAAGCCTTATTCAAATCTTATAATCCAATTAACAGACTAAAATATTCAAAGAACAAAAACAGAGAGGGTTGAAAGAGCTGCAAGCTATAATAAGCCAACAATTCAAACGTTAGACAGGACAAAGATTTAAGAAACATTGGTGTACAAAGGGGTCGACTGGGAGACTGGGAACTGGGAGACTGGAAAACTGGGAACTTCAACAAAAATCAACCAGGAAGCGCAAACTTTCTTCTTGCTTACTCTTAAAAGGTTTATTCGCCATAGTTTGTAACTGCTAGGGTTTTCTCTCGTGTAATTTATATAATTAACGTTCTTAACCTTTAATAGGCTTATAAAGCTTAGACATAAGTAGTTTGCGCCTTTATCTTTGTCAGGGGAGTTTGTTTAGGAGCACAACTAAAATACAGTGTGGAACAGTGGAGCGTCACAGGCGCCCGTAACAGACGAACTCAACGAACTCGAGTACAAGTGTTCACTGTTCACCCAGTAGAGCGCCGAGTTCAACTATAACTTGAACACTGCCATTCGTTATTTATTGTCGTCAATTTCTTCTTACTTTGAGTTTTATAAAAAAGAAGGGAAGGTTCTTTTTACTTTACCAACTACTAAACAAAGCAAATGGATGCTTACAACCCATCGAATAATCTTTTTATAAGTAACTACCTACGTCACATTAATTAGATCCGTTAATAAAATGAGAAATCAATCAGTACGTAAAAACGTTTTACAGGGATGAATCTTTAAATACGCATGGTCGAAAATGTTAAACATTGCAATATTTATAATCTTATAACTTCAGGTAAATGATTTTACCAATCATCCAACGCAAACGAAATCAAAATAAAAACATACAAATTATTTATAAATGTTAATAAAACAGAGAAATGATGATCTGATATTTGAGAAGAATCCTCAATAAAATCAAACATATTGGTAATATCATTGTTTGTATTATTTTTCAGTTGCTGTAAAAACAGTATTTTTTATTACGTACTTACTGTTTGCAATATTTCAATTACTTTACGAAATAATTTTACAGAGTGCTCTGTATACTTTTTTCAAAACAAATGGATAAAAAAATGCAATTAATACTATTTCGTTGTAACTCTTCGCATGAAGGATTCCATATTTATTAATTTAATTAAACAATGATTGATTTCCCTCTTCCGCCTTACGTGATGAAGATTATTTAATGTTTTATTTCGATATAAACTCATCATGAAGTCCGCAAAGTCAATTTAATGTCGGACATAAGTGATAATGCTTAAAGTAATGTATTTAAAGGCTCTTAACTTAGTTTCATTTTTATAAAACGTTTTGTCCGTTATACAAAAATCTGACGAAAGTCTACAAATTAATTACTTTTACATATTTGTAAACCCTCTTGTTGTTTCCTTGCGTGATCAAATTAGAAATGAGGACATCTGCAAGAGAACCAAGGTTACCGACGTGAAGAATGACCAAAGTTAAGTGGCAGTGGGCAGGGCACATTGCTCGCAGAACGGATGGCCGATGGGGCTGGAAAGTTCTGGAGTGGCGACCACGAACCGGAAGACGTTGCGTTGGAACTTGGAAGGCCAACCACTAGGTGGACCGATGACCTGGTGAAGGTTGCAGGGATCCGCTGGATGCGAGTCGCACGGGACCGGTCAGTGTGGCGACACTTGGGGCCTATGTCCAGCAGTGGACGTCTTACGGCTGAAATGATGAAACCTTCTTGTTTAGTTCAAGGTGTTCTTACTAGAATGAAAGTTTAATTATGCATACGCGGTATTTAAATCAATTCATAACATTCAAATACTTAAAATACGAGACGTTCACCAAGCAATAACACAGAATTTAATATAACATATTAATATCTCCTCCATCAGCAGTAAAACTCAAACGTAAGACGCAATTACTACAAATGAAGTAAGTACCAAAAACAATTGAACTTGCATAATATTATTTTAACGGTACGGCTGGTATAAGAACGTCCTCGTATAAACGTTACGTAACTCCGTCTGATGAGTAGGGACGTATTTTGCCAAAGAGGAATTGCGCGCACTTGTGCTCTACTCAAAGTTTCCATTGTAACATCTTAACTTATGCAATATAGCGTCTGCTTCTTTAATACTTTCCACGACGCTCGATTACGTTTAACGACGCAGTTCGAATGAATTTTCTTATTTACAGTAAGCTGGCAGAAAATCGGATGGTATTCTTAGACGGGAGGATTTCACACGCGACGTGCTTCATACGAGAAGTTTCGCGTGCTGTTTCATTTTGCATTCAAATAAACTCAGTGAATCTCGATTCATATGGCTGGCTTGTTGGTTGGCTTTCTGTATATCTATACAACAATGTTTTAATACATATATTAAAATTTCTCTGTGATGCGATATTTCTGCATATTCTCTGATAATTTATTTTTCTTGGAAAATCAACGTTTCCTTTTAGGGTTTCGTACCCGAAAAGTAACTAACGGTACCCGTTTACTAAACCTCCGCGGTCCGACCGTCCGTCTGTCTGTCAGTGGGCTGTATCTCATGATAGGTAATATAGATAGACAATTGAAATTTTCACAGAATGTGTATTTCTATTGCCGCTATAACAACAAATAATAATTTAAAAAAAATAAAGGGGCCCCTACTACGATGCTACTTAACCCTACATACTTTACGGCTTTATTTTACTTTACAGAATTGTACGGCTTAGTTTTGGATTACAACGAACTTATATTTACTCAGAAAGTTAAAAAGTAGCAAGTAACACTCCATCAGCATTGTAAGTTTTTATACCTACCTTTTTGTACATTGTAAGTAACATGTGCTGATGGAAAAGTCTCTCTTTATCTCTTTCAAATAATAATGACCTTGCTTTACTTCATTATTATAATTTATGGAGTAAAGGTCACATGCAAAGCTTCTCCTGAAATTCAATATCCATCATGTATTGTAATAGGTAAAAGCTTTGTCCGGCTGGTCATACACGCATGCTCGTGGCTCGTTATTGATGACGCGGCCATCGACGCGCCCATATCGATCTAATATCAATAACCTATCGACAAAAAGCCTCTTCGATACGATATAGGTAATTTTAATTTCAGTATAAGCGGTGCCAGGGAGTGGTCAAGTCGGTAGCCCTATTCTGGAACTCACTTGTTATCTGTAAGAGATTTTAATAATAATATGTTAATGTTTTTTTTATATTATTTTTTGGAAGGAATATTTAAAAATATAATTGTTTTGCATAGAAATAAATAAAGAAGATATTAATGCACTTGATTTCTTTTAAAGGGTTTTTCGTGTAATAAAATGTTTACTGGTTTTCTAAATTGAATTCTTCAAAAAAAAAATACTTTCATCGTTTATTCATAATCATTTTGTTTTTTACACTAACATGACAAAAGAGTCGCAATAAGGTAAGTTCCATACACGAACAAGAATAGATCAAACTCTGAAACTGACTTTTAATTAATAACCATGCCAGCATATTGCGGGGAAGGAACAAATAATGCAAATAACTACTCCTTTAATCACGCAAACAGTTCCCCAACGAACAACTTCAATTCAAACACGACTGGTGAAACAGTTCATATGTAGCACATGCTTTCTGAACAAAATTTTGCATAAATACAGCACTAAACACCGACATAATGATATTTCAAAAACATCATCAATATTATGATGAATACTTACATGATAACTAGAATATAGCAATTACACTGCCCTTAACAAAAAGAAATATGTCTACTATGACACTACACTGATAAAGCCCTTACTTCAGTGCAAAAAAAAACACTGCAACTAATTGCAAACACATCCGTCTATAAAAATAAATAAAATTGAAGTGTCTGTTTGTAATTTCAAAATAACAGCTTTTTACTGAATGCATTTAACAAAAAAAAAACGTTTTTTTTTATTTTTGTCTCTCTGTCTGTCTGTTTGTTCCGGCTAATGTACGAAACGGCTGGACCGATTGTGACGGATTTTTTACTGACAGATAGCTGATGTTATAAGGAGCAACTTAGGCCACTTTTATTTAACACAAGGGGATTAGTGTTCCGTACAAAAAAAAACCCATAAAAAAATTTGTAGAGATATAAAAAATTCTAGGCCTTTGTCCAGCAGTGGACGTCTTTCGGCTGAAAAGATACTGATGATGATGATTATAAAAAATTCACGCAGACGAAAACTTGTGATCAATATGACAAACATATGATCAACAACAGGTATGATGACAAATACATGATAAATATAACTAACACCATACAAGATCTATTATTAAGCCAAGAACCATGAGCTTTTCGATACGGAATAGAGCCCGAAAATCTCTAAATAGGCCAAACCACTCAACTTATATTGTTCCGCGAACTCTAATTATTATTAATGATAGCGCACGCTTATGAAAATTCCGACGTGAAGAAAGGTTCTACGTATTAAAAGGACGTAGGTACCTATATACAGTATTAATCAGAAGGTGACGACATGGTTTGTGATTCGTCACCTTCGGCTTAGGCACAATATCGACTTTTTGGGATTTTCCATCAGGAATAGCAGCCACGGAGTCTTGCGCCCGGTTGATGGCAATAGACTCGCCCTGTATGACAAGGGACTTAAATATAAACTGGAGAATTGTTGGTATACTATTAGGTACACGTCTGCCTTCGGGCATTACAGGCGTGATGTTAACTTCATAGACTGCCTAGTCTTTCTATACTATGTTGAGGTTGGCTTCCAGTCTAACCAGATGCACCTGAAGAATACCAGATTTTACATGGAGCAACTGCCTATCTGACCATAGCGCTGTTACTGGGCACATAATACGACAGCCCTTGGTAAGATTGGTTGTCATTGTCAGGCTTTCGGCTCACTGACCTCCTGTAACATTACTTACACACGGAGAAAACTCGGTATGTAATAATAGTATATGTCGGATATGTCAGGATTTACTCCGTTAGGCTTGTACATCATTTGGGCAGACGATGGGTTTCGTGCTATGAAAACACACTGGGTGCGATACACTCTTTCTAGCAAAACTAACGAATTACTTGAGATTACAACTTAACACAATAACACGGAGCACAATGAATCGGGTACAGTTCCATGACGTCTCAACTCCGCCGCGATCAGACATGGAATGTCGCCCCCGCCTCGAGTTGAACATCAGGGCTCTGTAGAACCACGCTGTGGTGTGGGTAGACTTGTAAGTAGGTCGCGCGACGTCACCACCAGTGCACTTGCGATTCATTTTATGTACGTACTAATGACTGGGATCCGACATATATATGTAACGCTGCTTAACCTTTAAGAAAAACTTCTGCTTGCAAGAGCTCCTTTCCAACATCAGCCGTGTTTAAATCAAATCATAGAGAATATTATACTATTAAAGCAATTATGTGTTAATTTATCTAAACACTGAACAAACTTGAGAACTAACAGTAGGTAGCGTCGGTAAATCTAAGTATTTCTCAGAATTACCGCCAACACTATTCCGCAAGTATCTAAGTTATCAATAATCACAAATTGGATAAACTAGATTGAAGGAAACATTATCACTACATCGTAGTATTAGATAGTCTCTTGCCATTATTACTGATGATTTTAATAAAAACTTGGACCATTTTAGACCAAAATGGAAAGAGAGAGATAGAGAGAGAGTGAGAGTGGGAGTCCAGCTAATTACGCTGCTATTATGCCTTAGGCGCGATTTATACAGAAACGGCGTAAGGTGAAGGCGTGGCGCAGGCGCAGCGCAGGCTTGGAATTTATAAATAATCGAAAGAACGGCGCGCCGCTTGTGTGTAATTCACGTCACAAGTCACCAACGTAATTTTTGTATGAAAACGTTTTAAAGCGGCAACATGCCTGCGCCGCGCCTTCACCTTACGCCGTTTCTGTATAATTCGCGCCTTATAAGAACTCGACTCGTTTTCATTGTTCGTTCCGGTCAAGGTTAATAGTTTTCGGTAGAAAAACCCTGTAATCTGTGACCGTTAGCTGATACTGGCTATATACTTTGTATAGGTACAAATCAAAAAAAGAAAGAAAATGGCTGTTATTTTTCACCGCCATTTTCTTATACTTACATAAACCGTATTTACTATAAAGCGATTGCAAAGATTATTTTTAAATAGTTTTGAATATCATATTTGAAATTGTTAAAATTAAAATAACCTTACCTAATTTTAAATCAAATACAGAAATTCGTATTTAACTTTATGACAGCACAGTTTCTGAGAAAGATTTCATTATAGTGTCTTTGGATAAGACAAAACAAACGAATTAGAGTCTGTCAAGCGAGTCGAGTCCACAACCATTTTACTGATTTCTTATAATGGCAATACTATTATCTGTCAAACAGATTGTCACAATTTCTGTTCTAACCTCGAAGCATTCCGGTTTTTGTTGAATTTTTTAATGTTATAATGCCAAAACCTATTAAAAGTAGTGTCAGGAGCCTGCTGTTTACAATGATTAATAAATATAATCATGTAAAGATTGAATCTGATGACGTGTTAACAGAAAAACGACGACTTTTGGATGAAATTGTTTCAACAACAGGTAGGTTGGCTACAAAATGTTGATACTTTTAGCACAATTGTCTAATTTTGTTTATTTTACTATGATGTGATCACGATTTCGGTTTTGGTTTAGATTCAGACGTCGTATACATGACATTGAATCTCAATGGGGCACCTATAAGTGAAAAGTATTATAAGAGATTGTTGTCATCTTTTTTCAGCCACCTTGGATGATGAATTAATAAAAAGCACAATTGATAATTTAGTTAAGAAAGTCATAGCCATAGATGAGAATAAAAAAATGAAATCTGAAACAGACTATTTGACAAAAATTGCTGCTATGACAGGTTAGTACAGATTTATTTGTTTACATTGTTTGCATTTTCTACAAATATTATCATAAAATTTGTGCGTTTGATACTGAACTGACATATTGAACTTTCAGATTTAAGTGTGAAAACACTGCGAAGAATTAAAAAAGAAGGTGCTATTAACCAAGGCGAGTGGAACACACCGGGGAAAAAACGTCCACGACAGCCAACTGTAGCCAATCTGGATAATTTTGACTTATCAGCCATACGCAATAAAATTAATGAATTTTACTGTGTGAAAAAGCAAGTTCCAACTCTACGAAGTTTGCTTGCAGATTTAAGAGAGTCAATTGGATTTACTGGATGTCATGAAACATTGAGACAATTATTACTCAAAAATGGATTTGAATTCAAAAAAAATAAAAATGAGAGATCTCTTCTTATTGAAAAGTATGAACTAGCTGCATGGCGACATAGGTATCTCAGAGCTATTGATGAAAAGCGGAAACAAGGAAAATTAATAGTTTATCTTGATGAGACCTATGTCCACCAAAATTATAAAGTTAAAAAATCATGGCAAGGGCCATCAACAAGCGGTGTAATTGACAAAATATCGTCAGGCAAAAGACATATTGTTGTTCATGCTGGATCCGAAAAAGGTTTTGTTCCCAATGCATTATTGGTATTCAGTACTAAATCAAAAATGGCAGATTATCATGATGATATGAACAGAAATAATTTTATGAAATGGTTACGTGAAAAATTAATACCCAATTTAAGTCAGCCCAGTGTCATTGTTATGGACAACGCTAGCTACCATGTAACACAAATAAATAAGCCACCATCTATGAATGATTTAAAGGCTGACATTCAGAAATGGCTAACTGAAAATGGAATTCATTATGAAGAATTCTTTACAAAGGCTGAGCTTATGTGCCTTGTGAATGAACATAAAACAACTCCAATGTATGAAGCTGAAGAATTTTTGAAACAACATGGCCATGAGGTTTTGAAACTTCCGCCATATCATTGTGACCTGAACGCAATTGAACTCATATGGAGTTTGGCTAAAAGAAAAATAGCCAGCAAAAACTTAGGGATTCCAGGTAAAGAAATGGAGAACCTTATAAAAGAATGCTTTAATAGTGTCACAGCCAATGATTGGAAAAAATGCACAGATCACACTATTAGTGTCGAAAATAAGTATAAAGTAAGAGACAGGATATCCGAAACCGAGTTGGAACCCTTCATCATTTCTGTGCGTAATGATTCTACTGACAGTGATTTCTCATTTGAAGGCATTGAATTTCTTGATTCTGATTTTAGTTCTGATGAATAAATACGTACATTGAAATGCTTTTTTTTTAATTTATCCCAAGTAATTTTTTTATCAAAATTCAAGTATCAACAAGTTTTCAGCGTGCTATATCAGTGTTGACACCTGAAAGATTTTTGAATTTGCCGCCTTTTTCATGGGACTAGACTCGCTTGACAGACTCTAAAGATTATTTTGCAAACACCTTAAAATCTAAGATTAAAGTTATAAAGATTATAAACTTACAAAATGTAAATAAGAAAAGGCAAAACTTTATTTAAATAAATAAAATGTCATCATCATCACTGCCTCGTTGGTCTAGTGGTCGCAAGCGTGACTGCTGAGCATATAGTCCTGGGTTCGATTCCCGGGTCGGGAAAATTGTTATTGGGTTTTTTCATCAGGAATTTCTCAGTAGCAGCCACGGAGTCTGGATTTGTGCCCGGTTGATGGCTTGAACGGGTGGCAAACATAACTGGCAAAATGTGTGTGTACTATGAGGTACACCTCTGCCTAACCCTTTGGGGATTACAGGCGAGACGTTATGTTTATCTCATCATCTAGTAATACTTATCTCTCGACTGTATGATTGATTCAGATTCAGAGGATAAATATTTCACACGAAGAAATCTGACCTTTTGAGCCTGACTAAAGGATCATGACGACTTCAAAAGGTTAAACCGGTTGTCGGATTGTCGTCTTTCGACTGCGGAGTCCGGTACGACTTTCGTTGCCATGACAACCGAGGCTGACCACCTGATATGTTGTTCGGGACACAGAGACGCTTCGATATGAATATAAGCGCTGTTATTTTACTTCTCCCTTGCATTGATGTCAAAACCGCAGTGACCTTTATGCTCCTAATAATAAGCTTATTATCAGGTTACTGTCATTGACAAGCTTGTATAAATCACTAGCAACTATAATTCACTCGCGTTAATTTAGCATTTGACAATCAATTCGAGTTGTATTATGCTTGTAATAATATAATTCAATCATGATTCGAAAGACACGTGGCGCCATCTATTATCATAAGAACGTTATTGTTGTATTTCCTCGGGAACAGTACTTTTTTTCGGGATGAAAGGTACCCTATGTCCGTTTTTGTACACCTGACAACGTATATGCAAAATTACAGGATGATCGGTTCAGTGGTTTAGACGTGAAAAAGTAACAAACAAACTTACTTTCGCATTTATAATAAAGAGTGTAAATAGAGCCTTAACGAAGCCGAAAGGCACTTGTTCTCCCCGTCTTTGCGATTATTTTTTTGTTTTTTTTTTTCACCATACCTGAGAACCTTCTAGTTACGGAGATATTGGGGGTCAAAGTTCCAACTTTTTCCCATTTTTTTTTAAATACTTTTTTTCAATGTAAGATTTTTAAACTTTAAACACTACCACGACCCCTGTACTATTCAATCCATCCATAAGCACAATGCTTTGAGTGCGTTCCATCGAGTCCTACCGTAAAACGTAATTTTTCACCCCAAAAAAAGTCGCTTCCCTGCAATAGTTTTTGCGAAAAGTTACTTAGTTTGATGTACAGAATGCTTGGTTGACGGCTTCGTGAAGCATCTGTTTACACCCTGTATATTAGTTAGAATAGTTAGGATTAGGAACGGGTTATAATCATAATTTTTGTGACGTTGGGTAATTGTTGGACTACAGCTGTCAGAGGTCTGTAAAAGGACTATTGCTGTCTACTGAAACTCAAGCCCTTCTTCAAATCAACTAATCCTTTTGTTTTGATACAATAACAATGAATTACTAAATAAATTGAGTTAAGATCTTATAATACTTATTCACAACAGTCGGGCCAATTAATATTGAGTAATCGCTTTATTGCTTGCAAGAGAAACAAGTAAATTAATCCGATCTACAATCAAACTCTAATTGGCATCTTATTACCTACTGCAGATTAAAACTAAGTACAGTTAACAGCTAAAGCCGATCCATAATTCTAAACATTTAAAGCACTTCGTATTGGAAGTAGTCAATAGGAGAAACTGAAGCATTTTTCATTTACAAATCATTTATGAAGCTTATTGTTATGTTTATTGTACAAGATTATAAGTAGTGTTACTTTTTTTAATTGAATGACCTAAGTTTGGGCACCTAATAAAATTGCTTGCGTAGAATTATTTTATATTCTTTTTTTGCAATTTTTTGATAAACGGAATAATATACATAGTCCCAAAAATAAAACAAAACATCACGCCAGTAATCCCCGAAGGGTAAGGCAGAGGTGTACCTAATAGTAGGTACACCGATATTTTACCAGTTATGTTTTAAGATGTAATAGAGGGCAAACCTATTGTCATCAACCGGGCTAATATCCAAACTTACTGTGAAATTCCTGATAGAAAAATCCAATAACACTTTGCCCGACCCGGGAATCGAACCCAGGACCTCATGCTCAGTAGTCACACTTGCGACCACTCGACCAATGAGGCAGTCATACATACATAGTCTCTAAATCATAAATCCAGTTTTAAAATGCACTAAGAATACTTTTTGCGATCAGAATAATAGTAGCACAATGAATGTATTTTATTTTACTAAAGTACTGTAACACCCTTACATTTACCCAATACACGTGTTCAATTAAGAGGCGAGCCTTTTACCATATATCGGTAACAAAATCTACTAACGAGTAACAAGAATCCAACAAATAGGTACGCAATAACATTGGCTTATCCCCTCTTTGAACATTCAAAGTTGGACTGAAACTGGTTTTTTTAATAACAATATCTTCTCGCTGTATTTTTCTTTTGTCTGGTGATTGCACAACTGCTGTGCATGGATGGGATTTCATGTAGCAGATCAATGAGTAGATATGAATCCAAAAACAACATATTTTATTTCACATTGGCCTACTTGGGCACTTATAAAACGTCAAGAAAAGGTGCATTGTTCGGGTTGGTCGTTTCCTATGGAAAAGAACCGTCAAGAAACTCCATGGTTACTCTTTTAAAATTATTTGGTTTTACAGTATTATCATGTTACAGCATTAGTACTTAGGTACGGGGGGACAACGTAGGACCGACAGTAAGTCGTTGGTTACTACACCACAAATGTAAAATAATATAAAAAGTTAACAAGCATTTGGGAATCTACGACGTTCACACATTCACAAATATCCAGACTAGAAAAGACAGACAGATAAACTGATATTCTAAAAGTGGTAGAAAAGTCCAAAAGCTATGGAACTAAAATAGGCTACCGAAAAACGTACCCACATGGTATCCCGTAGATAATCGTAATAAAAATGGTTTGAAACCGATTGCCACTTGTTTGTCCTCTGATTGGTAACAATTTTGGGTCGCTCCCATTAGCCATGGCCTTCAAAATTAATTCGATAAGCAGCATAGCATAATCAGCCAAATGTTCCCACTACTGGGACCCATGACCTTCCCTCTATGAGAGGGAAAGGGCTATAATCCACCACTCGAGCCTAGTGCGGGTTGGTAGATGTCATATGTCTTCGAATTTTTTGGTTCTAGGATATGCCGGTTTCCTCACGATGTTTTCCTTCACCGTTCTTGAGAGCAGTGGTGATGAAATAAATTACATAAAGTAATGCACCTGCCTGGGATCGAACCCACAACCTACTGTTCGTAAGTCGGTTCGTAATCAAAAAAAATGTGGCTGTTCTATACACCGCTCTAGTACCTACCCCTTCAGGACATACAGGCGCAATGCTTATGTTACATTATCCTTTGTTGTTTCAGATGCCTGGCCTCTTATAAGATCCTAAGCCTTATGCAACGTACTCTTCCTTCGTTCAGAATATGTATAAACACTGAAATCGGCTTATAAAACATCTAGCTTTTCTCGACATTCACATCATTTTCCAACGGGAATCATGTAAATAGAGTCTGGTTTTGTATATAGAGTGTATGCACAAAAAAAAAGAATATAACAATACCTTATATTTACTGCATGCATATAAAAATAACGATGAATATCAATCCAGTTATAAAATAGAAACCGCTTGGGAGTTTCCGCCATATTTTTTCAAACTCTTTACGCATATTTTCACTGTAGGTCGAATAGCAATCCTTGCCGTACCAAAAAAATTTTAAACTCAATTTTGACGGGAGTCGAATTTTTATTTTATTTATTTTTTAGAAAAGGTGATTTTTACTTATCATCTAGGTGTATCCTGCCGTATAAAGTAAGTAAATTCCACTATGTTCACGGTTAATCACTTTTCAACCTTATTTTACGTTTTGTATGGTTATCGAGTTGGTCTAAAGTGCGTATTTTACATTATGGCTTTTCAACTTCATAAAAATGCGTGAAAAGTGGTATATCGCGAACTTACCGACTTACCTATTTAAACGAAATAATTGTTAACATATACTTAACGCTCATGCATGCATTTTGATAATATGTTAATATCAAATCTTATTCAAGCCAATTATTGATGAAAGTTCTTTTTACGTTCTACAAACCTACATTGCTTTTTTTTAATTTTTCTCCTCTTACTTTAAAAATTAGAAGGGTACACAATTTTGACGGCTTTAGAAGCGAATATCTTATCATCTATTGACTTAAGAAAAACAGTATTTTTAAAACCTCGATATCATTTTTTAAGAGCTGTCGATTAACACCACACACAGTTATTATACCACTTCCAGACACAAGTAGATAAAATTAAAAGAATCTTCTCAAACTAATTTATTTTATAACTCTACAGTAAAGGAATCAAAAACCAACGGCCCTATTAATATTTTATTGGAGAGACTACCCGCTATCCAAAGAGAAAAAAGAAAAACAGTGTAAATCCGACTTCCGGGCCTGCTGCCAACTCGATTCGCATTGCAGAAAGATGAGCTATAAGATTGTAATGGAACAAGATATAGAAATGAACTGAAAAGTGAACATGCCTCGTTCTCTGGTCTGCCACATGTCATGAGCAGTGATATAGTGTTTTGCAGGCTTTCGATAAATTATTTCGAACAATTTTTTCTAGTTTAATATACTTAGGACTCTCACTATATCTCATACACGAAATATGACCGTGGAAAACGCGAAAGGAGTATGTAGGGATCGTAGCAGGAGGCGATCTGTAGTTTCTGCCGAGCCCCCGAAATAGGAGTTTATAAGATTTTAAACTTTCATGGTCACTAAAATTATTATAACTAGAAGACGGGATATTTACCATGTTTACTGTTTTCTTTGAGCTCCCGATATTTCGGCGCTGTTGCAAGCACCATGATCACGGATAAACTGAAGTTATTGCGGGTGGGTGTTTATGAGCAGACAAATCGGTCTACAGAGGGTAGACCGATTTGTCTTTTCTTGTTCGTTTTTTGCACTCAGTACCGCTACCACTGTCACTCACAACTCGATTCTGTTCCCGACACACTAAACTCACTGTGTCTGCTCGCGAACTTTTTTCGACACTATTCCGCTTTTTACACAGCTGGACCACTGGTTTCCAGGCTATCTACAGTTGAAACCCATCTTCCCGATTGAAGTTCTTATATTTGGTGATCTCAATAGCTTCTCTAACGAGTCTAGGAACCCGCAATAACTTCAGTTTATCCGTGATCATGGTGCTTGCAACAGCGCCGAAATATCGAGAACTCAAAGAAAACAATAAACATGGTAAATATCCCGTCTTCTAGTTATAATAATAGGAGTTTATTTCATCATCTGCCTAGCCTTTTCCCAAATATATCGGGGTCGGCCTCCAGTCTAACCGGATGCAGCTGAATACCAGTGTTTTACATGGAACGACCGCCTATCTGACCTCCACAACCCAGCTAGTTTACTGTAGTACTGGATAATACGATACCTCTCGGTAAGACTGGTTGTCAGACTTTTTGGGCCACTGGCTACCTGTAATGACTGTCAAAGATCTACAGATGACAGCCGGGACCAACAGCTTAACGTACTTTCCGAGGCACGGAGGATTCTCGGTATGTAATTGGCGGTCACCCATCTACAGACCAACCTAGGCGACTTAACCTAAAGATCGACCCGAGCGGCTGTTACTATTTAGCCACGAGCTATTTTATTTATGTTAGTTTATTTATGTATCTTATATGCGTTGTGGTTATACTCCGGGGATCTCCCTTTATTGATCAGCAGATAATAGCACATGTCACTAGTCTTACCCAGGAACAACGCGGTTATGGAGATCTGACAGGCAATCGCTCAATATAAAATATTGGGATACAGCTGTATCCTGTAAAACTGAAAGCTAACTCCTACATAGTATTGAAAAGCCTAGTCAGCTGATGATGACCTCATATAGGTACTTTGTAGTTATACGAAATGCATATAGTACCCACAGAATACATATGACAAGACAGTTATTCTTTATGTCCATTCCGTAGTAGTACCTATGCAAAACAGTTCATTATTCATATACAACATTATTTTTAGTATATGCGAAACCTGAATATGGTTTGTTCAGAGTAAATAACTGAATCGATTCCAATAATTTTTAAACCATGTTATATTTTGTCCCAAAAATATTTAAAAACAGGCTACAAGTTGGACACCGAGCGACACTAAGTACCTATCACAATCATTTAGGTACCTACTGCCAAAAAATAATGTTGTATAACATAGTGTTCAGAATAAGTTTTTGAAATGGAACTGCAAGGCAAAAAACTAAACAAAAACAGACAAAACTGGTCAAAGCAGTTGTGAATTTGTTTACAGGCAAACCTTAAACAAAGTTTTTTCCAAAAATCAAGCTTATGATTATTTTGACCACTTTCCTTTATTTCATATGGTTTAAAGTTTTTACCCTGAAAATGCTTTATAAATATTGAAATAAACAAAGAACTAAATCACTTATCATTCGTGCTAACTAGTGGTAGTGCTAACTAGCCGCTAGAATATTCAGTAATTTACCTTCATTCATATTTTATAGTACTTATGTCCTATAATCTATAGAAAGAAATAGCTACCTCGCCTTCGACCCTTATTACCAATTTGTCACCTTACACATAAGCACATCATTATTTTTGGCTTAAGTACGTTCTAACTGCCCCAAAATATTCTGAATTTCTAAACATTCACCTTTTAGAATACCACTTTTGAAAGCCGTCATTAAAGTAACGAAAGTACCCAAATAATGCCGTAGTAATGACCTATTAGTGTTTGCAAAAACGGTAATTTATTGTGTTTATTGTATTGATTTTTATTGTGTTTGTATCTTCTAACTATATTTTACAACAATAATGATCGACCAAAGCTAAATTAATTTACATTAAATCACTTATAAAATAACTTTTTGAGCATCAAAACCACAAAGTAGGTAAATATTTACTTCGTCATCAAAACGCAGCGACGTGACGCTCGACACGACAAAAACAATAGCCAAAAGTCGAGCAAATTCGTGAGCGCCTTTACAAGCGTGAACACTTAACTCCAATGATAATTTCATATTCGATAAAACAACTCTGAGAAATTTAACCAATTAGTATTATAACAATTTCCACGTAACATTGTTTGACAGAGGAATTATAATTACGGCTGAAAACCTTCCGCGGAATGTCCTTAAGAAATTTCAAATTACATCATACAACTTTACCTTAGACTTGGCGGACTAAATCAATAAGTTTAATTTCTGTTTCAAAGTTATATTCTTCAATTTGTGAATAATTACAGGGAGGCCTCGCTTCTATCTCCCTTTATCAAGTTCTCAAACGTGACCAGTTTACTAGGTTACATAGTCATTATGACAAAATTAGAAGTTACGATATGGCTTCCTCAATATTAAACAAATGGTTGTCTACTAATTTTCCAGGTGAAGATTGTTCGTTATTAATGTTTTACAGGGAGTCTTTATGTATAGGTAAGTATCTACCAATACTTTGCTCCAGATATCAAAATATTTACACTAAAGCTGTTGCCTGTGGTATACAATGAAAGTAAAGCGACCAATGACTGAAAAAAAAAACCGTGTAGGTATTGCAGTTATGTGGGAAAAAGTTGTTTTTTTTTTTTTAATTGCAAATTGTATATCAGAATTGTGTGTAGGCGACACACAAAAGGTAATGCCTAAATGATTATCAGAGCTTGTTCTTCATGTTGAACTTCTCTTAAATATATAATATAATATCTTTAATATAATAAATTAGTCTACCACACTAAAGACAGACTTAATACATTTACATACTATGGCATAGTGAGAAAATCTAAGTTACAACCAACGAATAAACTGCACAGTAACGTGCGCAGTTATCTATAGTTGTTTGGTGAGAACATAACTGTAGTGCGAAGTTGCACAGAATGCACAGACTATATGTGCAACAGACTACACGAAGCGTACACTACGTAGCACAGAGTACGGCAGATGTGAGTGCGACCAAGTTGATGCGGCGACGACGCCCAACCTCAGCGGGGTTGCTAGCTAATTAAATACGGGATGTAACGCAGTGTTTGTTGTGTAGGGCCGTAGGTGTATTACACTTGTGCAGTTTGTGCATTCTCGAATAATCGTGGGATAGACAAAACTAGGCACTTTCGTACACACCTAGGAGAGTGTGTGGATTGATAAAATATACTCGTATGCAAGGTGCAATCGTTGTCATAAAAGAATTAACCTAAGTAAAATCAACGACTAAACTTATCACGCGGAATCATACTAAAAATCATCAACATCAGTATTACAAAAGCAAAATTACATACATTACACGAACAAAAGCGGCTGAATATTTAACAAAATCTGTTCATATACCAACAATATGCGAGATTGAGTATCTGGATGAGTGGAACCCTTTTTTTTTTTTTTTTTTTTTTTTTTTTTGGATGGGAAATCATCAAATGACCCCCCCCACTCTGGGCGGAGCGGAAGGGAGTGTCAGACTTGTACTGACTAAAACCCATCCATGCTCCTTCTTTGCCCTTTGTGTTCCAGGGCCACGGTGTCTCTTTCGAACAGTCCCGCAGCTCTGGCAGGCATCGGCCCATGCGGACCCCTACTCGGTTGCTGACATCTCTTTGAGGCGCGCGTGGAACACGAACGCGCCGTCGACACGGCCTGTCGTCATAAGACGGCCGGACGGCGAGCTAGCCCATAACTCGCCGTCCACAGGCCCGCGCCTACGGTGGCCGGGAGCCACCACGTGACCCCCGACGCCCAGGGCGTCTCCCGCGGCGGCTGGGACGTGAAATGAGTGGAACCCTGGCTTGAACTTATTAACACAGTTGATTGCCGTGGCAAATTGGACGGGGACTTGCATACGCACCGCCGATGTTCCGACATCATAGCTAATAATAGTCTCATGAAAGTCATATATGTGCTTTGCATAATATGGGACTTTGTACACGATGAAACAATAATAACATTATTTGTTATGTCCAATAGGTCAGTTTTGAATACATTATGGGATTTGATTCCATTAAAAGCGCAATGAGCTGTTGAATATTCATGGGGAATTGTTTTACCGTGGGGTTTGTTGTTTGTCTATAAAGTAAGTAGCAGTGGCGAAGGTTCCATACAACTCGATTCCTAAAGTTTGTAAGATTCCTAAACTTGTATTTCATAGTAGTTAACGTTTTCCTTATTCTCGACATTGTATAGTTTAATATTAATTTTAATTCTTTGAAATATTTGTACACTGGAAACAGCAGAATATTATGGACATCATATTATGTGTAACACCTATGTAACAACAATATTCAAATTCTGTTTTAAAAGAAAAGTGCGTAACCACTATTTAAGTCAGAATAAATAGCTCTCTCTCTATTAGAAGTCGAGTCATGGTAATTATTATTAGGATTCTCGTTTTTAATTTTGGTATTTGTTAAAATATGTATTAGTTTATTTTATTTGTATATAGTATCATTATAAGTGCCTATAAGTATTAGTATCATTATAAGTGCCTATATAAATTTTCGATAGCAAGAAGTTATTTTTATATATTTATTTTGTACCCTATCACAATGTTTTCTTATTTAACCCAAAGGTTGACTGGTAGAGAATGCCTTGTGGCATTAAGTCCGCCTATGTATCACTATTGTACATGAAGTTTAAATAAATAAATAAATAAATAATATTCTAGCAAATAAATTTATTATTATTATTATAAAGGATTCCGTTTGAAAAATGGCAGTCAGTATTCTATAGCTTACCTCTTACAAAAATTGACCCTTCGCTACTGGTAAGTAGTTTTACAGAAAAGTTTTATAGTAGGTAGTTTAATTAATAACGTATTAATAAAGTTTTATTAATAACGTAACGTCCTAAATCGTCATTTTTGATATCATGACGATTTTGGAGAAATGTTTGCGCCTTTCAATTTTATTATACCTGATCTTGTTTTTAAATCGTGAGGCAAGGTAACTCCCATTTTGTAGTTATAGGCCAGTCTTAATACGGGTAAGACAATAACTTCAATTTCGAACGGATATAATTATACCTATAGATATTCGAAATAGAGATATACATGACTGTTTCAAATGTTGGTACCAAAACAGCACCAGTTTCGGTTTTAGACCAATTCAATTTAATTTGTCGTCTTATTCGATGTCATTACGCCGGTAGCCGCCGTACCTGTGTAATCTCGCATGTAGGTAATAGTATGTACGGTACTACGTTAGCAAACGTACGCAATTTCAATCAAGACAACCGCAAATCGATGATTTGGCGGGACTGCGGCAACCGTAGACAATTTACCCTGAATCCAAACTATTTACCTCGGTTTCCAACTTCAATTACGAAAATAAATACCGGATAAAATCGTGAACAAAACACGGAACGGTTGTTTAACATTCACTTAGAATTTTATTCGAGTCTAATAAAAAAATATTTCCACAAAAGATTCCATCTACATTAATTCCACTTAACTTTGAATCAGAATGTAAGAAGAAAATATCATTTGTCAAATCCCTCCACAACTTACCTTCAGTTACTTCTTATAAATCTGAAATATGTTTTCCATATAACATAAATTATCTCCTTAAGCGTAAAATGAAAGAAGCTGGAGCATAAAATATGTCGTAAAACATGATTCACATGTATTATGTTGGTACTTATTACCGGAGCAGATATTATGTTGTATTTTACGAGGCGTAAAATGAACTGTTACAAAAGTACCAGTATTCGCACGTTAACGTGGTTCGCCACCTTATTATAATGCGAACTTTTATAAAGCTGAAATAAAAAAATGTTAAGATGTTTTTTCGAATAATAATCACACTAGATTTCGTCCTCTGAAAGACATGGGCGACGAACCCGTACAAAGCATGAACTTGGTGCATTTGAACTGAACGATCAAAATCAAAGCATTTATTTCAAGTAGGCCAGTTACAGGCAATTTTGAATTGTCGTAACAAAGATAACAATGAAATGTAGCTACAGTCCCAGTCACAAGGTATAAAAACTGTGAAAGTACTGTAGTTGCCAACTCCCTAGCGTAGATCTCTATGGAGCAGAACGGGCAAGACCATATTGTCACAATTGATTCGCAGGTGAGAAATCACTGGGTTGCAGATGTAGTCACTAATCCACCTGTAAAAATGTCTTCATCACCTTTTACGACCTCCTAGATAGGGTAAGGCGCCTTAGTGCATGGCTGAAAACATAGTCTAAGAATTCTAATTACCGTCCAAACGTCCGAACAACCCTTCCAGTGACCTACCTCGCAAAAATATGAAAAGAACAAAGCAAGGGCATTTTTGACAAACCAATAATTAACAGCGATCCATCGCAACATGTTCGCGTGTAGCATGTAATGGGTTAACTGGCTATTACAAACGTCATCACTAACAAAGGGTTAACGGAGTCAATTAGCCATCGAAAACACCGCCCCGTGACATTTAGAGGCGCTGGGTGGGACTCTATTTGTCATTAATTTAGGGAATGAGGTGACAGAAACAGGGGCGCGGTTTGCGAACAAATTAATATTAGGCTCTGTTATGGAAACGGTCTCACAGTAACCTATCTACCTATGACTATAAAGTAGGTTACCGCTAAATTAGCTTTACGTCATAACTAAAGTTAGTCTAGCTAAGAACCAAATTACAGTACCTTAACCTTTCGTAGAAAAAAGTATCGGCATGTTTTTTCGACGAAACATAATCCCCGGGTTCGTGTGTACGCATTCCTTAAAATAAATAATCCTTTAGAGTGATATTCTATACAGGAGTATACGTCTACCAAACAATGCCGGCTATATTAAAAAATTCTATGCGTTCCAAGCGCCCAAACATGACGAAAACAACCACAATAGGTAACAGATATTCGTGAAAATGGCCGCACGATGTTTCACGGTTTGTCAGACTGGGTTATCTATGTACCAAAATTGCATTCCGAACGGCGTATGATTTTTTTTTGTTTATTTTATCATGTCCAACATCCTATAAAATTTTATCAAAAGGACAAGTAACGAATTTAGCTAAATTTCATTCCAGAGCCACTACAATATTGTTGTATAACCGAATGTTTAATTGAACGAAATATCTAGAACGTGAACATTGAACAAACTCCACGTAACATAAACACCGATAGGACATTACGTATGTATTGTGGAAATCACTCACAAACATTAATTAGCAAATTGAACCGAAATCAGTTGACAATTTATCATGCGGAATTTCAGACCACAATTGCAATTGCATCCGGGTGGCAAGTAAATAAAAGCCCACGGCTTCCGCCACGAAAACTGCACACAGAGGGATGCGTTTTGGCACAAATTTTGCATAATAACCTTTGTGATGTTGGCTGCAGGGCGTGAAACTGCGAAATGCCGACGCCTACTAAAACATACGCGTATATTTAATGTTATTTTATACCTTAGCAGCGATTTTTCTCTTCGTATTCCGTTTTTTTTTAACCAATCAGCCGGCAGTAATATTAAAAAACAATTCTATCTGCATGTTGTTGAACAAAACGAAATGTACACAGGTTCATGAAACTGTGATTTTTTTTATTTTTTTATTCCTGATAGTTGACACCTATGGTATTAATATGATACAGCTATAAATTGTGTTTCTAACATGAGATATCAGTTTGTGGTTTTATCGTTTTTTACTATTCGGAACTATAAAAACACATTGGCTGCATTTATTTAATGTAAAAACTTTTCGTAACCAGTGGTACAGGGAGGAATAATCTTATGGGCTTATTCTTTAACATATTTATCGTAATATTTCACATTAATTTATGAGAAAGGTTTATACCACAACATCTGCAGCAATGAACATAAAATAAATGGAGCGAACGGAAACTTTTACACTAAATCTGGGCGCTACCTACCCGCGAATCCCACTCCAAAACAATTTTAAAGATTTAATCTTGCCATAGCCACTCAAAAATGAGAAATTAGATTCACCTAAGCCTTAATCCTAGCTAACCCTGGGCAATTTATTAAAACTTCTTTATTTAATCTCGCAAGTTATAATTTTTGTGGAAAACTTCACAGAAACTTGAAGATAAAAGAAACAAAACAGCGGAAAGCTTTTTCAGGCTGTTATCAAAGGCCATTATCTCTTGACCTGAAAAGTGGAATTATATTTTGTTTCTTCTTATAAGGAGTAAATAAGTTAGCGGGAGCGGAGACGTAATTTAAAAGTTACCTTCAAGTGGTCTTCCTTCCCAAGGCTCACTTATTAAGTGGCTGCCTAAACAAGATTTAACAACGGGGGAAAAATGCAAGTATCTCGTTTGATGACAGAAAGTCGTTTACGTGAAAATGTTGATTAGTGACCGGGGGGCCATTTTTATCACCTTTCGTGGCTATATTTATTGCGTCATAACTTCATTTATTTGTACTTCGTGGAGTGTTCCGGATGGAAGTAGGTCGCAACATTCCTTTCCATTAGTAAGAAAGTCGCCTAAGATATTAGACCAGGTGGATGAGCATTGAGCTGAGACATCTGCCTCTCACACTAATGCAATGAAACCCTAGTTGTTACCCTAATGGTTGCGCAGCTCAGCGGCCGCAAAGCTCCACTGTTCCGTACACTATTTACTATTAAGCATGTAATACCATTCGCAGCAAAAATACTGGAACTTGGCAATAGGCCGGGACAGCGCTGGTATTTAGAAGAGCAACTACTGTTTCATGCTAATCGAGATATAAAAGAAATGGCGTTCTACACTTTTACAGTTACGGAAGACTAGTTAAATAGTGGTTGCCGAGAAAACTCTTAAGTACTGTTTTATATACATTCTATGAATGTTCATATTATACCGCCGTTGTTATTATTAAGTCCGCCTATGTACTAAGTACCATTAGTTACTTCACATGTAAATAAATAAATAAATAAATACCTTATTACAAATGTGGCCTCAAAAATATGAACTGTCAAAAGAATCGGGAAAATGCGACGCATTGCGAAATTTGAACGCCAATGACGGTGACATTTTGCGCATATGTAAGATAAAGGTTGGAAAAAAATTATACAGCTACAAATACCAACAACAGACTCGTTAGCCTAAAAATAAATAATGTATTTTCACAGATGTCAACACACATTATGACTAATGTTTAAACGTTTTTAATATCCGAAAAGCTTTAATTAACAAAGAGTAACTGAACAACGGGCACATTATTAATATCACGTATTTACATGACAACGAAATTAAAAACCTGCTCTCATTTCCTTTCCGTCCATTTGCTTAATGGACTTATGTGGCACGGGGGACTTTCGCAACAACTTTCATCACACTAAAAGCAACGTACGGAAAATGCCCTCAGATTAATATACCTCATAACATTTTCTCTTGACTGTAAAAGTACTCGAAATTCACACATTAACTAGCAAATGAATGCGAGCTTCAGGTTTTTAAGAAATTAAAAATGCGACGTGTGTGTGACTGTTTCTGGCTCAATACAGGGTGTAAGTGTCAGCCCTCCACAAACTGATGAGGTGCATTCAATATATAATACTAAGATGACCAATACAAGAAATTATTTCAGAAATGTCATGGGAATCCAATAAATTTGATTTGTTTTGTTTACTCATCGTCGCACGTAGCGAACGGCAAGCGCGACGATGAGTTCGATGAACTCTGTAGACAAGCAGGAAGTGAACAGTTGATTTCACGCGACGTTCGTTAGAGTATTTCAACATCCATTGTTGGATTTTTTTATTTTGGGCGTATTATTTACATAAATGGAGTGCTGCGTACAGGGAATGTTATTTTACATTGAAATAAAGGAGTATTAACTGAAAAAAAAAGTATATAAAATTTCCTGAGAAAAATTCCGGTGGAATATGATTTAAAATAAGAAGCTGAATGTACTCTGTCACTTTGTGGAGGGCTTTCCCTTACACCCTGTATAGGTGATGTAGTTACGTGCGCAAAGAACGTGGTAATTATAACTGAGTGCAGCAGGCAAACATACCTTTGAATAAACGAAACTATACTACAGATACTAATGAATACAGTTTCTGTGACAAAATGTAATATTTGAAAATAACTTTGGACTTTTCTAAAAGGAAACCATTTTCAAATACTGGTTGTATTTGAAATTGGTTTGTTTTTACAAACATGACCGATATTCTAGTGTACCTATGTCAAAATATAACAATCTGTTAAGAAATATAATAAATACAATAAAAATATGATAAACTAGAGATTAACTAGCTAACTAACTTAAATTATTAACACCTCTTTACACCATTAATTCACATTATTATGTCCTTTAATCGTTTTCCTAACACATTATTTACATTTTTAAATATTTTCATTAACAAAAATTATATAAAAATATAAAAGAATAGTAGCCCACCGGCATCGGGAACAGGGACCGGGTTACCGGTGGTCAGGGCTCTTGAGAGAGGAACCTCCTAACGATACGCGCCGTGTCCAGAAGTACTGCTTTCTGAATCAAGCCCTGTTCACCATTATTGTTATAATTTTATAATGTTAACATATTTAGCCAATCAAGTGTAACAGCTTCCAGCGGCAACGTAATTAATTTCGTAAAACAATTGCTATCTTACATAATAAATTATGCATAGTAAACATACCCATATTAATCTTTTTAGGTAAAATGGTACATCCCTTTCGGAATTATTTACTTAAGCATATTGGAGCGGGAATTAAAACTTTCATAATAAATTCACAATGTAGGCTACACTTTAATAACTGTATGGTGGGTAGGCGCATAAATATCGCGTAGGTATGCATTTATTTATGAGTGAGCTTATAACGTGGTTAGGAGGGAAAATTAACTACAATTGGCCTAGTGCGAACGCGCAAATAAAATCGATCGAATATCATATTTTTTTTTTGCAATTATTACGTATAGGTAAACTATGGGTTGAAGCCTTAAAACTCAATAATTATTATGTGGGAAACTTTACTTTTTTTTTAACTTTTAAATATAAGTCACGTACAATTTTGTCGCGCTTTCGGGCTAGGCCCATAAAAGACTTAGCCTAAGTGCTGTGTTATAGATATAACAAGGTATTTTAAAAGTAGAGCTTTAATCATGGTAACATTATTAGCAGCGGATATGGGATCGTTAACTTACATCCTGTGAAACGTTTCATCTGATCTAAGAAAAACACCTAAAGAAAATGCTCACTCAAAATATAAGAGGATTATTTACTACGAAGCGGGTACTGTACTGTGTCATTTTTGACAAATTTAAAACTTGCAAATCACATTAGACGTCGGTTGTTCTTGTATTTATTGTTTAAAATAATAAATATTTGTAATGATGAATGAGGGACCTCGCGCACTACATGGCGCATGACTTTTGGTCGCAGAAGCTACGACCAGCACGCGTAGCATGACTCCCTTAGAAACGCGTTTTGTGACGGAAGAATCGACAAAATGCAAGATCAACAAAAGAAATCTGTCATTTTGTCGACTATTCCGTCGTCAAAACCCATTCTTACGGATCAACCAAAGAAACCTGTAATTTTGACGATTCTTCCGTCTACAAAACCCGTGTCTACGGTGGTCATGCTACGCTGTGCAGGAAGAAAGTTTGGTCGCAACCTGACGTCCGACAAGTTTTGTTTAAGATACCGGCCGGTGCTCCGACAAGTAGTGGTCGTGGCCGCATAGTGCGTGTGGTTCCTTATTCTCTTCAAACAGGAGCTGTCATGTAAAGTCAATATCGTAATTGCTTTACCGTGTGTTCTTTGTGAAGGTGACTTTATTTAAGGCATATTGTCAGTCGTTTTACACGTGCAGCCTGTGGACCAACTTTACGCAGCGGGCGTACAGCGCACTACGCGTACAGTACAACAATGCTTTCAGGATACCGTTGGGGCTTCCGCGGTTTTGTAGTGCTTCGACTATGTTTGCTGAGGCGCGGACCGATAATTTTTTCGTGATCATAAGGAAGCGGAGCGCTTCACTATTAAGTCGCCTACGAAGCAGCTCGAACAGTCTCCTGCAGGTTTTGTCCGAGCGGTGGGACCTGTCCCTGATACAGAAGTGGATGCAGCCTCATGTTAGCGCCTCTCCTCGTATTATTTAAGATGCGTATGACATAATTTTGTATGTTTAATCTAATATTGTGTATGTTTTTTTTTTTTATTGATTATTTTAATGTTCGTGTGGTTTAATGTGATTTTAATTTTATAAATAAATGATTAATAATTTACCACCCTAAGCATAAATGTTACTTCCACGTCAAAAACGTGTGATAGATAGTTTACAACAGTAGTGGAAGTTTCATGAGTTAGTTTAACCTGCAACTGATACCAGTCTCTGTGACTGTAGTGTTACCTTGATCTGTGCTGTGTTTTTAACAATAAAAGAAATAAAGAATGATATTATCATAAAATTTACTGAGAGTACACCTATAGGTGTACTGGCATAATATTCTATCCTATCCTAACTTAGTATAATATTACAAAAACGAGAGTAAGTTTGTTTGTTACCTTTTCACGCCTAAACCACTGAACCGATCATTCTGAAATTTTACACATACATTGTCAGGTGTACAGAAATGGACATAGGGTACCTTTCATCCCGAAAACAAGTACCGTTCCCGAGGTAAACAATAATAACGTTCTTATAGATGGCAACACGTTTCTTTTGAATTATGATTAAATTACAAACAGAGTTGATTGTCAAATTCTAAATTAATGCGAGCGAAGCCGCGGGAAAAAGCTAGTTATATTATAATACAGGTATCAATGATCACGGCTTTAATTTCAATTCAATGTTTTTATTGGAGCTGACATCTGTTCACACTTTATCCCTTTACATTTACAGGTATTCAGAATTCAGGTTCATTGGAACAAAGATAATTAAATCAATTAATGATCCGTATTCCGCAGACCAATTAGTTACCAACATACAAACATACTTAACACCTACCTATCGTTGTTTGGCAAACCAAATTTAAAAATAATTAAATGACCGAGTCATTATAATTCTCCTGCCCTTATACCAACTTATTTGGTGTCGGCGCAGCATGTCTTCTTTTTCCATACTTCTCTATTACTCGTCATCTCAGCAGTCACCTCCTTTCTAGCTATATCATCTTTCACACAGTGCATCCATTGTTTCTTCCTCTCCTCTTATAGTCATCTACATTTTAGCCTTTATAGCCATAAATGAGCGAGTAAGTGTTTTTAACCGACTTCAGAAAAGAGGAGGTTAGTAATTCGACTAAATTACTAACCTCTTCCTTTCGCTAACGCCGTATGATGCTATTATACAGTTTTTACACTTTAAAAGGAACCTCTTGTTACTAGAAATCCCTTTAGAGCCTGTGGTATATGCTTGGAAAGTAAGGTTAAGTTATCATGGCGTGTTATGTTAAGTTATGAACATTACTCTTCATGCGAATTCTTGGAAAGGACTTTAGAACGTCAACGACTTATGGCCCAAGGAACTACAAGCTCCGTTTTGAAAAAAACTAATATAATACACACAACATAATGCCTGTAATCGTCGCAGGGTTAAGCAGAGATGTACCAATAGTACACCCACATTACGCCTGTTATGGTTTATGTACCATGTAAAGAACGAGCCTATTGCCATCAACCGGGCACGAATCCCAAATCCAGCCTTCTACTAAAAAAAATCATGATGGGATAACCCAATGACACTCGACACGAATCCAGTACCTCATTTACGACATTGATGCTTATGACAACTTGACCACTAGCTCAAAGAGGCAATGGAGCAGAAATTTCTGTACAGGTATTTTTAATAGCACTTAGTTTATTCAGACAGACCGCAGTCAAAGCAAAAGAAAAATACCAGCCTGTACTAGACTGTACGGCACATTGCAGACACACTTAAGTCCGGTAAAAATCTCAAAAAAATAAGTTGCAAAACAGAAAAATATCATAACTGCCACAAACAAAGTACATCCATAATGGTACGTAGACCTGGGCTCTAACCATATTGCAGGAAATGTTGTTGTTGAATCTCTTGAATCGTAAATAACAAATGGGAGAAAATAAAACTTTTCCGCCACATCATCCTGTTTATATCGAGATTGTAAGGTGAGGTACTCTGTACCTAGTAGGTACAGATGAGCAAACTATTTGGAGTACAGGCAAAAAAAAATATTTCACTGACTACTGACACATTTTTTTACTGTGAGAAAAACCTTTGAAACTTACTCAATATAGTTATTGCATGTAGTTTCTAGGATTTTCCTACAAATTCCTACATGCAATAATATACTGTCACCACTGAGCTGGAATGAAAAATTGTAAAATTTGCTTTTGTTTAGGCATCAAATGTGTGAGTGCAAATACTTTTTTTATCGTGTGGTTAGTGCCTAACTTGGTGTCAGAGTTTAAAGCAGCTGTAAGCTAACTGTACACCTATCTCTTTATTTAACTGTACCTACGTACACACCGTAGACTACAGGCAGGTACTCTCCGGGGGCTTCTGTTTTCAAACTGAACTGTCATTGTGAACAGTTAAAATTGAAGTTTCCCAAAAGAGATTAGATCAAGTTAGAGCTCATTTGCAGCCACGTGCCTGTCTACCTTGAAGGGTGTTTCTCATCAAAGCGGAATGAATAACGGAACTTTCTAATTAAGTTACACTACTTTGTTTTATCTGCGTTGACGAAGGAAGGAGTTGCTATGTGAAAATAGTGGCATGCACAGGTGCGCGGCAGAGTTGCGACGTGGCTGAAGAGAAGGCGGGAGCGCTGTAATTAGGAAAAGTAATAGTTTTATATTAAAAGTTTTGATGTGACCACGTCATTCTTTTTTGTGTATGTTTTGCATTTAATAACTGCTTCTTTGGTCTAGTAGTGATAACAAGCGCTACTGATGAGCATGAGGTCCTGCATTCGATTCCCGGGTCGGGAGAAATTCTTTTTATTGGCTTCTTATCACAAGGTTATATTTTTGTCTAGTTTGTTTGTAAATATTTATTAATTAAGAATCAAAAAATGCTGTTCATATATATAATCCCTGTGCATATTTGTGTATCTACCTACAAACTCTGCTAAAATTTGTAAATGGATGATTAGATTTATTGTGACATAATTTCTATAAAACTATACATTAAACCTAATATTAAAAACGTGACACTACGCTACCTTGTTATATTTTAGAAGGAAATCGCGTTAAACTTAAGGCCACTAAGTATACAAGTTGAGTGTTGAAACGTCGTTAACTGAGACTTTATTAAACTAATTACTAAGACCCGTCAATTTGTCCAAGTTACGGTGGCGGTTATGGGTCCTATGCATTATCATATTTGTAATGTTTTAAAGCTGCGGTAGGTACATTTATATTTTCTCTTTTGTATTTATTAATTACTGACTTTTGCACGTGGCTTCGCTCGTGTGGATTCCGAAAATAAGCCCACGGGAACATTCCACCAGGTGGCCTACCATGACGTCTTAAAGCAGGAGTAATTCCAGTGTGGGAACGAGATGACGCTAGAAGAACTGTATAGATCTGTCTCTTTCCCACACTGGAATGACTTCTGCTTTAAGATGTCATAGTAACCCCCCAGGATTAAAAGAACGAAGAACCAAGAACGGTCTATACGTATACTAAGTTTCGTCGAAATCCGTTCCGCCGTTAAGGCGTGAAGCCGTGACAAACATTTTGGATTATTTGAAAAAGGTACCAACAACTATGCTTTATTGTAGATACCAAAAACGATTTTTTAATTTATGTAGGTCTCACCATGCAGAAACTACGGTATCAAAATCCTTTGTCCAGATTCAAACACCTACACAAAAAGATTATTTGGAAAAAGATTTCTTATCCAGTCTTACCACATACCTGAAAACAACGTAAAAGCTCCCAGAGAGTGCAATAAAAAATTCACAATGTTTGTCACGTAAAGTTAATTTTTGAACAGTCTCCAGCATCTCTTGACTTCGCTTCAGGTTGCTTTTATATTATTTCGTTATGCCACTTGAATATCATACCTTGAACGTCGAGGAGTCCAATTTGGCTCGATTTCCAGTCTTCCTTACTCGCACGAGCTTTATTTCAGTGGTTACATTACAAATGTATGAGTTTTTACTACAGACGAACTCATAAGCTCGAAATGCATCATAAATATCGCTGCTGAATTATCCTAGTTTAGCATGATGCCTTCCAGCTCAGTTAATGGGTTTAGTAAATTTGTTTTATAAAAAAAATGGATTCAACCTGACCTGGAAAAGAATGAAGCTAGACGTAGATTTACTTTCATTTCGTATTTAACTATTATAAGAGTAAGATACCTGCTATAGGAGTTAAAACTTTGGGTGGATGCTCTTAATCTCCTTCTTACGCCCAAAAATAAGACAAGAAAATTGTATTCAGTGTACTTGTCTTCCTAACAAGTTTATTAATTAAAATAGTATAATACATACAATTTATTTAAAATAAACTTTACATCACGCCTGTTATCCCCATAGGGTTAGACAGAGGTGTATCTAATAGTACACCCACATTTCGCCAGTTACATTTGAGTCCCATGTAAAAGGGGGCGAGCCTTTTGCCATCAACCGGGCACGAATCCAAACTCCATGGCGGCTACTAAGGAATTCCTGATGGAAAAACCCAATAGCACTTTGCACTTTTCCATGCTCAACAATTAATTTAAACAGGACGTAAAAACATACAGCAACTACCTATAAGGATTAAAATAATTCCGCAAGATTATCAGGCGATTCATTAAATTTAATCATAACAAGGATGCTCCTCCGTCGTCATTGTGACGTAATATTAATCTACAATCTTCAAGCAGTACCCCCCTCCGCCTGGCTGTAATAGCCTCGTGACCACATCTAACAGTAATCCTTTCAAGTATTAAACTTCCACTTTAATATAAGTTGAACAATGCGGCGACCCATGGCTCAGCAGTAACAATAGCAAAGTTTTCATTCTAAGACGCCGTTTTATATCTGCACGGACCCTTTTGTTGTTACTCACGACGGGGTGTGGCGGGTAAACGCGGGAACCCTTGTTATTATGACAACCTTACTAATTCTATTGAAACACAATCGTTTTCTGGTGTACACAGTACGTCTAAAATTATAACGATGTTTCTACGCTAATTAAAAGGTGAAATTCTACTCGGTCTATTCTCACTAATATTCTCTCAGTCCCTCGGTTCGTGTAACTGTGTAGGGGTCGTATAGTCAGTGTACCATTAAAGTACTTTATAGCACAACACTGGAATTTCCAGCTATGTATTGACATGCGAAAACTAACTCCAATTAAAAACAATATACGCCATGAACACTACGGTTTAGTGGAGAGTGGGAATACATGCATTCATGTATATAGGTACACAGGTACCTGACCCAAATGCCGCGGGCTATAAGTCCTCCTTTTGTATGTTGGGTTGAATTGCATCCAGAATTAAATTATGACTGTACTTCAAACAACTATTTGTTACAGACGTGTGTACTAAGGATCTGCATTGTAAACTCGTCCTTATACGAGGACTATCCTGCGACGGGCATCATTAAAATATACCCCTGTAAGATTAAAACCACGTTCGCCCCTAAGCTTCATCGCCGAATAGTTTCAAAACCTAACTGAATAGTACATCCACCCTTTAATATAATATAGACATGACAAACACGATCAACAACGTATGTTTCCAGTCTCATTAGCAAATCGGTGTTTAAATGTACATTGTTACTAATTGAAGCTGAACACGTCCTGCTTTATTTGGGACAGGTTGACCTGTTTAGGGGCACTTGCACATGGGCCACAAGCGACTGTCAATTGTGGTCAGCGACAACCATTTTTGACACTCTTTTATTTGCTGCACCTGTAACTAAATAACTAACTATGTAAAAAACCTAAGAAGTTAAATTTGATCCACTTCCCGGTTTTCGATTGAACTGAAATTTTTCATACATGTTTAGTTAGGATGACAATGCATGGTTAGCTAAGTGACGACATTCTAAATTCAATGTAGTGGCTTCCCAAAGAAGGCACAGTTTTTTTTATGCATTCTAATGAAAGAGTTTGCTGAAAAAAAATCGAGAAATAAAATGACGTCGATCTCCTTAAAATGTATTGCCCGTAAATAGAGGTATCGAGTCGTACATTTCGTTTTAATGAGTTTAAATTCTGATTGGATTCAAATGCTAAGTCCGACGCCTCGTATAGGCACAGAAAACTGTGAGAGGTGCCCAAAGAGAATTTATAAAAAGTGGCTGTCACGAAACACTAGTGGCGTTCACGAGCGTTCAGTGTGCAGGAGGCCTAAGGGATGTCGATGTTTAATGCTCAATAATTCCTTTGACAGATTTGTCACTCTCGGATAGCGGGGATTTTCAGCGAATTGTAACGTTGAAAAGTGTGTGTGTGGACACGCACTCTATTTTGACTTGGTTTTTAAATAGCTCTCTACCATTTCAATTATTGTTTTTTTTTTTTTTCACCTTTGCACTCTAGTTTACCTCACTACCTAAAGATTAAAAGTGCACTAGAGAGGGTGATATCAAAATAATCTTCCAAACAATCTTTTATCTTAGTGCCATGCTATCATGGCACTAAGATAAAAGATCGCATACGTGCATGCATATGCATACATGCTACATGCATGTTTGCATTTCTGTGAGTCGTAGGCCTATAGATTACCTGTTTGTGAAGATATGCTATATTTAATCCTAAAAACAAAATATAAGTTTAGTGTACATTTAAATAGCGAACATCAAACTTTTCTATAAATTACGCATACCTGTTTGCAACAAAATAAGCCTGTAACATTAGCACCTAGCGGCACAAATCAAATTACCGTAGCAAGTGCACAAAAGGCAGTAAGTAGACAAGCGTCTTAGACTTAAGCGGAGATTACGTGGATCGAGCCTCGTTGTCGATGGCACGCCTGAGATGCCGCCATAGCGTCCTATCGACTAGTACCTAGCTAGTTTCTTGTCTTTGTGAGTTACACGTAGTCTATTATTGTAAGGACATACCTGCAGTCATAAAAGCTAGTAGAATAGAATTAGCTGTTATTCCTAAATTACACTTGTAGTATTCATGTAGTTTTTGAGTTTAAAGAAAGCAAAACAAAATAAGGATAGACACAGTTTAACTTGCTCTAATTTTTTCTGCTGTGGGCCCGAATATCGCAAGACTGGAGCCCTGAGACACCTGGACGGGGTTGCAGCATACTGAGGAGAAGATGTCCGGACGCCTTGGATGGCTCCCTCGCGAATTAACGACAAGAAGCACACCATCGAGAGAAGTGGAAGGAATGAAGCCTTTGCCCAGGAGTCAACAAAGGCTTTTCTTAGTCTATTCCATGAACTCATGCATGACAGAAGTCTCAAGACTTAAAACTTTAGTCCACAAACAACCAAGAAAGCCTCATTGTCACGCCTGAAAAGCCGCCATAGCGTTCTACCGAGGTAGTTTGATGCCTTTGTCATTAGTACGTTGTCTACTTGTTGGAACATACCTGCCGTTGCAGTGGAACTTATGGAAACAAGGTGAAAATTTGCTGCTTTTCTATTAACGCCTGCAAAAACTATAATTAATTAATTTTGTTTGTATCCTATCACAATGCTGTCCTACTTAATCCAAAGGTTGACTGTTATTAGAGAATGCCTTGTGGCATTAAGTCCGCCTATGTACCACAATTATACAAGAACTTTCAACGCATCAAACCAGGTACTTAATCTCACTAAACACATCGGCGACGCGTTTGAGATTTATACAATATGTTAGTAAAGCCCTGTCTGATCCGTAAGGATATTACTAGATATCGACACTAGGTTCTATTTATGTAATGCTTTTTGGCTAACAAGAAAAAAATACACCGATAAAAATTAAATAAAATGTACTAAAATGAGAAAACTTATATGGAAACACAGGGGCGCGGACGGCGATACTCAGGTCGCTTCTCGGGTTGTGACATCTTAAACAAACAATTGACGATCGAACATACTAATGCCGAATATGGTGCTGTCACATTTTAAGTTTGTTGGATTTTTCAAGTTTAAACTTCAAAAATCTAACAAACTTAAAACACACCAAATTATGGAATTTTGTAAAACCTAATTAAGGATAGTCACAGTTATAGCTACTGTAGCTTTATAAGTATATTTCGCCATCTCATGTTTGATAGAAACTTAGACTTTTGCTCCAAACATGGACTTTAAATCTTGAGTTAACCACCTACTTTTCATTGTAACACGTTAACATGTTGTGTGTACATCTAAGTAATAGATCAATTTAAATAAGCACGTGTAGTGTACAAAGTAAACCGCAGTACACACATACAGTAATGTAACCTACATAAAATCGTACATACGGACGACCGGTTCAGAATTAATTAGTTTTATTCGATGAATTGGAAATATGAAAGGCTTCGTATTCACTACCAACACGCTTAGTTTCATAAAAATCTGTGCGAGCCAGCTGTTAATTTAATTTTATATGCATATTTTACACTCTTTTTTTATCGCAGCTTGAATTAAAATGCGGGTGTAATAAGTAGAGCTCTCACCGGATTTAGTTGTGTAAAAAATCAGGCTTAAACACGTGTATAATTGCACATAAAACAATATTATAATTATTATGTATTTCATAACTTGCTCAATTATACATTGTCATAATAAACAAAATAAAGTTAATCAATCAACATGTTGTCAGGCCAACACTAGATGCAGACTATAATTTTACATTCATAAACATACAATAATATATGACTTTCATCTTTAACACTAGAATAATAATGATACCTAGTAACAATAACCACAGTTATTGAACCCTCCACGCTCTAAAAAAGGCAATAACAATACAGCTCATAATGATATACGAAACTTATGAAAAAATAATAAAATCACAGCCATAATGTCTTCGTAAAAAAGACGAATGTACCTACCCAAAAGAATTCACGAATAAAGAACAAAGAATACAATAATAACTCTTACTAACTTGCCGTAAAAGAAAGTTTTAAGAATTTTCGTCTACGAAACTTGGTCCAATCCAATTTCAGTAAAGCTTCAGATTATAATTCTCGTTATTCCAAATTAAAAACTGTTAGCTGCGTACTAACTAGACGCCGTTTTCTTTAAAATTAATTTAACTGAGTTTCAAATTAATACTTAATGATAAAATGAACCCATAGTTCATTTTATCCTTAAAAAATAGAACACAATGTACAGAAATAAGTCGAATTTGTAAATTAAATAAAACTGTTATAAAATACATATCTAAAGAACGAAACATATCTTATGGAGTGCCTCAAGGCAGTGTGCTAGGGCCTTTATTATTTCTTATATATATAAATGACTTTCCCCAGAATATACCCTATCCTATGACATTGTTTGCCGACGACAGTACTATCATTGTTAAACTTGACAAAAATAATAAACACTTTGAAGCTGACATAAACAAGCCGTTAACTGGTTTTTTTTTTTTTTTTTTGCGTTATTTACCGCAGACATGGAGATCCGCGCTCTTTTTTACTTGACATTATTCTTTGCTCATTTTATTTATTTTATTTTACATGCGTGCTCCTACATAGGACACGTTACATTATAGTTTACTTATTGTAGTACAAAGGTAACTTAAAAATCTACGTGAGTCCATCGTTTTTTTTTTTTTTTTTTTTATTGGCATGCTATTTGTGTTACTTTACTTTATTCAAATTAGATTTACTAAAAAGAGGTTACATATTAGCACTTAGATATACATTTCACTGATAACTGCATGCAAAGTGAGCCGACCAGCTCCGACCGACAGCACCCGTTCACGGGCATGTCTTGCACATCCGCGCCGCTCAGCTCAACCATTTTTTAGGGAACTTAACGACCGGATGCGCAGCGCCACCATCGGCAAAGCTTTTACGTGAGTATGACAGACTCACTCTGCCATGCAGTTTTACATAATCTAATTTAACCGTTAACTGGTTAGAACATAACAACTTAATTATAAACTTAAAGAAAACAAAAATTATGAATTTTCGTCAAAGAGTAGGTAATTCAGAACTATATGTAAGCTTTAATAATGAAGTTATTGAAGAAGTTGCGAATACAAAATTTTTAGTTTTAACAATCGACAACCAACTTAATTGGAAACAACAAATACTACTATACTTCAATATTAATTAAAAATATTAGTAAGTTTGCTTTTGCTTTGTATAAACTAAAGAAAGTAGTCAATCAAGCAGCTGCAGTCACTGCATACTATGGATATGTCGATTCTATACTACGCTACGGAGTCATGTTTTGGGGTAACTCCTGCAATAAGGACATGGTGTTCAAATCGCAAAAAAGATGCATTCGAGCTATTACCGGTCTAAAAATAACTAATAGCTGCAAACCTTAGTTTATATTGTTAAAAATAATGACTTTACCTTGCTTGTACATATTTGAGACTGCTTTATTTGTTAAAAAGAACATGCATCTATTCAGAAAAGCATCTGAACATCGCTATAAAATGATTAGACGAGAATATAGACATAAATTATGCGTTTGACCATCAAAGACCGCCTTGATGCACAAAAGTATACTTTGCATGGCCCCAAAAATATTCAATAAATTACCAAATGGAATTAAGGACTTAAATATTATTCAATTTAAAAACAAATTAAGACATCTATTATTGGAAAAATGTTATTATACTATTGACGAATTCCTTAATGATAAATTGTAATTGTAAATTGACATTGATATTTATTTAATTTTGACATTGTACTATTATCTTTATTCCATTCATTATTTATAAGTATACTCAATTGTTAATGTTTTGCTTGTTTTTTTTCTGTTTTAAGTTATGTTGTGTTTTGTTGCAATTATTTTATTTTAAAATGTTGATTATTCTTCTTTTTTATAATAATGACCAATAATGTAAAAGAGTGTACACCTTTAAGGTAGATTTTTGAGGAACTAATTATTTATTATTAAGATCTCATGTAAAATGTACCAAAAATCACACCAATAAATAAATTTGAATTTGAATTTTATCATTAAGTTTTTTCACATTTTTTTTACCATCCCACATCCCACATCTTGTCCCACTGCTGGGCAAAGGCCTCCCATTTCTCCTTCCATACCTCGCTATCCTGTGCGATCTCTGGCCATGTTAGCCCCATGTAACTATTAATTACCTGTGTACAAATGAGATGCTAATTTTTTTTTTTTCAAAATTATCATTTTTTATCGAATTTAACCACTTCAGGTAAATCATGTTAAACTTCAACTAGGGATCCAATTAAATCAAAGGATTACGAAACCAGAAACTTGTTGAAAACAATAATACCGTTTTTGTTCTATGATCGCAACCAATAATTATGCAGAATAATAATTATGAGTATCATTTCGTTAATGATACCCAATTTTAATTACCACAATCCTACCAACACTTGTTTCATAAATTATTAATAAGCTGATCCTTTTAATTATCTATAATTTAACAATACCTACTTATCATGTATACTTATAATTATAACATATAATATAGAACCTCGTGAAAGCCGAGAAAGATAAGCAAATCAAATATCTTGACTTGGCTCGCGAGCTTGTCGACATGTGGGATGTGGACTCAGCGATCATTGTGCCGATAGTTGTAACAGCCCATGGCTTAATTGCCAAGAGCCTCGACCAATACCTGAGTAGGCTCTCATTAGGCAGCTGGATCAAGGGCTGCTTTCACAAAGCGGTACTCCTGGACACGGCTCGTATTGTTAGGAGGTTCCTCGCTCTGGCGCCCGGTAGCCTGGACCCTGTTCCCGATACAGGTGGGCTACAATTTTTTTATATTTTTAAATGTTTTTTTATTGTTTTTTTGAGGAGCTCGTGGCTAAATAATAACAGCCGCTCGGGTCGATCTCTAGGTTAAGCCGTGCTTGCCTAGGTTGGTCTGTGGATGGGTGACCACCCATTACTTACCGAGATTACTCCGTGCCTCGGAAAGCACGTAAATCCGTTGGTCCCGGGTGTCATTTGTAGATCTTTGACAGTCGTTAGGTAGTTAGTGGCCCGAAAAGTCTGACAACCAGTCTTTCCAAGGGGTATCGTAATACCCAGTATTAACTGGGTTGTGGAGGTCAGATAGGCAGTCGCTCCATGTAAAATACTGGTATTCAGCTGCATCCGGTTAGACTGGAAGCCGACCCCAACATAGTTGAGAAAAGGCTAGGCAGATGATGATGTTTTTATATTGTTTTTTTCTAAGGAATGTTTAAAAATGTAAATGATTTGTAAAAATATAAATAAAGGATATAAATAACAATATTAGTAGACTGCCTCGTTCATCTAGTGGTCGCAAGCGCAACTCCTGAGCATGAGGTCCTGGGTAGATTCCCAGGTCAGGCAACGTGTTATTCGGTTTTCCATCAGGAATTTCTCAAAATCATCCACGGAGCATGGATTTGTGCCTGGTTGATGGCAATAGACTCGCCCCCTGTTACTTTGGACTTAAACATAACTGACGAAATATGAGTTTCCTATAAGGTACACTTCTGCCTAACCCTTCGGGGATTACAGGCGTGATGTTATGTTATGAAGTATTATAAAAATAATTCTTGGAGACTAAGGTTTAACACCTATACAGATCTCTAAGGAAAACGATGCGCTTCGAGAATCATCTAGATACTTTATCCTTTCCTTTTAACTTCAGAAATACGAACGCTTGGTAATGTGTTCAAATACAGAACTATTATAACCGTCAAAGTAAATGCTTGAATGATGTTTTAAAATATGTTTTGAAAATAGACTACGGAAGAAAAGAGTTTCCCAAGGTAATTGTGAAATTTTTTAATATATTTTAAATTCTAATGACATTATCATCTATTCCAATTCAATGTTCCATAAAACGTCATTAAGTATAAACAAAAGATTCGCTCATTTCCTGGCGTTGTGCAAATATTTACAGAATCTATCTAAAAGCCTGTGAGACCAATCTGTCACGCGTCCATTTAACACAATAAAAACGCACCTGCAACTGAGTTTGTCGAATTCCAAATTCCCGAACTATCGGTAAAACGTAGAATACGTAGGTACTATCTTATACTGATATTGAAAAGTTTATTTACGGACAGATCCGAGTTTAAACCGACAGTATTTTTAAGGAGCATGAACTATTTAGATACAGAGAGATACTGACAGGACGAACTCTAATAGGTTAATTTTTTATATAAATGAATTGTCAATTTTACATCAGAACAAGCTGAATTCGAGCCTGGAAAATCTTGCTGCAGCCAGGTACATAGCCTTACTAAACACATCGAGAACGGGTTTGAGACTTATTCAATATGTTAATAAAACCCTGTCCGATCCGTGAGGGTATTATTAGATGTCGAGACTAGATACTATTTATCTAATCCTTTTTGGCTATCAAGGAAAAAAAATACCCCGATTTTGAATTTGAAAAAATTAAATCAAATGTACTAAAATGAGAAAACTTACATGGCAACACTTGGGCGCGGGCGGCCACACTCAGGTCGCTTCTCGGGTTGTGACGTCATAAACAAACAATTGACGATCGAACACGCCGAATATGGTGTTGTCACATTTTAAGTTTGTTGGATTCTTGGAAAATGGTGGTAATTTGTGATCAAAAATCATGGATTTTAAAATTTATTAATATGTTTACTTTCATGAATATTTTACGTTTTTTATTTTATTTGGTAATGTCATTGGTATACCTATATGCCCCTTTCAGATCGAACAGGGTTTTTTAACATTTTATAAATTAAACACTTATATTCAATCATATTCAACCTTCTTGGTAAACCACAAATTGGCAAGCTATTTATTCAATCACAAATCGCTATACATCTATAAATGAAAGTAGGTGTCCCCATGAGAAAGATGGAAACCTTAGCTTCTGTCCGCTTGAATAAACCGACAAACGCCCAACTTGGCCAACTTTGGCTAATTAGTCGCTAAACAAACAGACGCCGACATCAGGCGACCAGAAGAGGCTGTCACGTATATCTATCTATTGATTTTATGTTAGTTTGCCTATATTTTATATAGCTTAGCTTTTCTTTATATATCAGCCTACGCTGTCCCACTACTGAGCAAAGGCTGTCCCCATGGCTTTAAGAGTTCAACTTTTGTCTCTCTCTTTGCTTAAATCTTACTTTAGTGTGGAGACTCTTTTCCACATTAAAGTAATACTGCTATAAGGCAGCTTGTCCATTTGGGCGAAGAAGACAAGAGAGGAGCGGAGCTGTGCAAATGTTGACCAGTACAATTGCATGGAATGATCGAAGCGGAGTGGGGTTTAGATTTTATGTAACTCATCACCATAACTCTCTTGCCCTTATCCCAATTCATTTGGGGTCGGCGCAGCATGACTTCTTCCATACTTCTCTATTACTCGTCATCTCATCAGAGACCTTCCTTCTTGCCATATCATCCTTTACACAGTCCGTCCACCGTTTCTTTGGTCTTCCTCTTCTCTTATACCCACCCACATTCATACTCAAAACTTTCCATACGAAATTTTCCTTATTCCTCGGCATCACACGTCCATACCATGACAACCGATTTTATGCAATTCTATATCAATTCTGTTAATATTTGCACATCTCTGCTCTTCATCTCTCTTCTTCGCTCTAATGGACAGGCAGCCTAAGAGGTGGTGATACAACTCCCGATCTCTTCAAGAAGAACTTGTCGTTGGGTCAAAGAGTCACTACAGGCCCACCTAACTTAGATGGAGCCTAAGATACCTGCGTGGTGCAGGAGGGGTATGATGACGTGTGGTGAAAGCCATGTTTTGTCTTGCCGCTGCTGTCAGACAACAGCCTTCCTGAACAACTGTAGGAGCCTCTCTCAATCAAATGTCCTAACATTTAGCTATCAATTTTTTTTTAATTGTAATGGGGCATTTTATTTCATTACTACAGGCCTGTAAATTGATAGCTCTGTTAAAAATCACTTTAATTTTGGAAGAAATGGCCTTGTATCCACAATATAAGTTTTGAAACGTACATAAAACCCTTTTAGAGAAAACTATGTCTATCTACCTACGGAAACTATTCTCATAAACATGATTATTGAGATGGGAAAATGTTTCGTAATACCATTTCACATTTCTGGCATATTATAATGTTCTAATATCCACATATTTTGATCGACAATGGCCTAAATTTCAGAGAATCCTTGTGTAAGGCAGTATGCCTATATGAGACAATAACGTGAGCTCATACAATATTATTGTTGTCACAAAATCGTCCATATTGGTAAATAAATATTGTGTACATTAGTATCAATGTCAGGTCTGCTAAACAGAAATATACGTATCTATAACAATGTACGTAAGTATTTAAATAAACAGAGCTTTCTTACTAAGAATAATATTTATAATAAATGCACTTAAATGATACACAATATGTCTTAACAAACAAATTATATCGTATAATCACTCGGATTGACTCGACTCAATGCTTTAATAATATGACGTAATAAAAAAAAAACAAAATATTACTATGAGAGAGCTCTATTTCCAGAACATCTCCATATTTCCAACGTGAAGTTCGCTCTATTTCTGTGAACCGGCCGAGTAGAAACCAATATTGCGTTAGGATTGCGAAACTTCCGTATAGACGCTGATTGATAATAATTACAATTATAGGTATATACGTATTACATTTAATCTTAGCTCCGCATTTGAGCTAAATGAGCTTTGCAAATTCAACAAATTTTGTGGAAAAAGTATTATTAAAGAAAAAAATCTTACCTGCCACTATAAAAAATAGTGCGATATCGATTAAACTATATAATTTTCATCATCATCATCATCATGTTGTTTTAGTGTTCGTGTTGGTCATTTAGAAATTGCCATAAATTATACAAAGGTAAATTAGAAAGCTTCGGCGTAGCCCTCGTAGCAGTTTGCTACGCCGTAGCAGCTACGCAGATCAGTGACGATTGTGTTACTTTATGCATTTTTTTACTTCTCGATTTCATTAAAAAGACTGGGCATTTGGGCAACCGCTTTATGTTAATAAAGCGGTTGCCCAAACGGTAGATCTGAAAACAATCCTACTTAATACTAATATTATAAATGCAAAAGTTTGTGAGGATGGATGGATGTTTGTTATTCTTTCACGCAAAAATTACTGAACGGGTTTAGATGAAATTTAGCACACAGATAGTTTATAACCTGGATTAACACATAGGAATATTTTATACCCCGGTAGTATGATCCCTTGGGACAATCATCGAACTCCACGCGGGCGAAGCCACCGACATAAGCTAGTCATTCCTATAAATACCTGGGAAAATAAAATGATGAAAACGGATTAAACTTGATACAAACAAATGAACCCGCGGATACATCTATAAATCTGTAACAGAAAATTACACCGTGGAATATTTTGATTCAATCCCGTACATGGTAGATATACAGGAAAACGAGAACTTCTGAACGAAGCCTAATTGTCTACGAAGTTATAATAATATCTAAAAGTACACTTCACCTCCGCTTTCCTTGTTTAGAATTCGTCCAATTATAGATAAAAAGTAACTGACATGTTTTTATAAATAGACGTTTTCGCGTTTTCAGTCACGATATTTTAACAGAACATAATATCGCGCTGTTTTCGTCAGATGTAGGCAGCGATCTACAAGGTTATAACTGAAACCCCAAAAGGGGTTAATTGTAGAATAATTTTATTATAACCATTTTTACCCTATAAAGAATAATAATGTCGCGAAAAAAATCCGATGCTCCATGTATTCAAGTTCGTATAACTCGACAAAAGTACGCCTTGTATAGTCCATCAGCATTTAGCCAGTTATGTATAATTCCCATGTAATATGGAGTAGGCCTAATACGGCTCGTTGCCGCATTGGTCTAGTGGTCTCAAGCGCGACTGCTGAACATAAGGTCCTGGGTTCGATTCAAGGGTCGGGTAAAGTGTTATTGGGTTTACCTATCAGGAAAGTCTCCGCGGAGTCTAGATTTGTGCCCGGTTGAGGATAATAGGCTCGCCCCCTATTACATGAGGCTGAAACATAACTGGTGTACTATTGATACGCCTCTACGTAACCCCCCTCTATGCCTACTACGTCTAACTAGGTACAAATTCAGACTACATTTTTAAAAGTGATCCTTTGTTATTTATTTTGGAAAAAACAAGGAATTATAAAGTAGTCTACTCCCTTTCCAACAACCTATGCAAAATTTCATCTTTATGCAAAATTGCTCCCTTGACACCCGATTGTGTAACGCCTTTACAATATTAATTAAAAAGTAAAATTAAGCTGTTCCCCCTGGAGGGGTTAGAAGCGGTGCTTCGTTATTGTATGCTTTGATTATTACGAATAAATCTGAAAGGTTGACTATCAAAAGCATACTAATTTAAAGATTATCATATTTTTAGAGGCTTTTAACAAGTTGTATGCACTACGGGTAATATCTCCAATGTTTACATGTCCTTTCTACGAACAAATTCACTATTAATTTATTAAACACAACTTTAAAAAAACTAATTAGTCCACAAAGACTCATAAACTCTGCCAACACAAACTCATTTCATTTTATAACGCCAACTTTTTCCGCTAAAAGCGCTCGTGAACTCTTCCACCGTGTATACGAACACTTCTATGCAAAGTTCGTAGTTTGTTTTGATCTTAATTCAGTTCGCCAAACAAGGCGCCCGTATGTCCCCCACGTTATCTCTGATAACGTTGGGAACTCTGCTGTTTTAGGTGATACTTTATCTCACTTTGCAAAAGTTTCGTCAGCCAACAAGATTAAATGCAAAGTTTAAATTAATTCTAGGATCCCGGAATAAAATTTTGATCTAAAGCTTTGACGAGTAACCGTTTCAGTTAGTTAAATATCATAATTATATGAATACATTACGACTGTGTATTTAGCGGTACTATTCATTCATTTCCGCGTTGAATTAGTGATGGAATTGGCGTGGCTTTGAAATGTGGCTGTGTACAACACATGCACAAAATCAAAAGTAAACATCATTTACCGAGCTAACCAAGCTAGTAAAACACACATAGCGCGCAAATTGTTTATTTTGCCGAGTGATTTAAGATTGTGTGTTACCATTACGATATCTATCGCTAATAATATGGCCGGATTGTGGCTCCAACCGATTGAAAAACAGCCCTAAATCCGTTATCAGTGGCGCGCACGCCTGCTCTGCCACCCAGCTGCTGAATTTCCATATACTTATCGACGCCACACTTTATTGGAAGCTCGATTGCAAGAACATAAATATTTATGAATTCATGCTAAAATAATAGTTGTTGAGTTTGATAAACACTGGCGGTTTTAATTGAAAATGTATGTTTGTTGAATATACTTAGGAATATTTAATCAAACAATGCTACACAGTTTCCACTTATGAAAAGAAAGTTCCCCATATGAATCGCTTTCAAAATCGAAAACCATGAATTTCAATCCAGTCGGTCGTTGAATCTCAATATTAAATTAAAAAGTAAAGAGAACAGAAACAGAAGACGTGCAATTATCAGGAATCCATTAATCACTGTAGCGCCCACTAGTGCCCACTACAGCCGATTAAAACTTAACTTTACGATTTTTCATTCATTATTAAAATGGCTTAAAACAAATTCGTTTGTGCCGGAACAAAACAGCCGTAACGAAGACATAATAAAAACAAGTCCTGAAATTGTTTCAGTGTAGTTACTGTGCGCTAATTGAGCACAGTAATGGTTGAATAAATTTGTTTGGACAATAAAGACGCTTAAACTGAACTATGTCCTATTGTTGGGGGTCCAAATTGCTAATTTGACCGCGTAGATTTAATTATGCATGCCGTCCGCCGAGAGGGGGTCATAAAGGAGGGGTGTCACAGGCAGACTTGTTTATAATGTAGCAAGTAATGCGCAATCCAACCCGCCCCGCCTGCGCCAAGTATTAACTTTTTATTACACTGAACGAACTTTCGCGGTTTACGGCCACGTTGGGGAGGGCACGAACGTGTCAAAATTTAAGCGCCTGTTATTTTAAATGCAGCATACATTCATTTTCGGGCCTGTCAGCAATATAGGCCACTGCATTTTTTGAATAAAGGATAATACACTGTTGGTACATACGTATTATGACCTACTTTTTCTGTGTTGCAGGATACAACTTTTCAAAATGGCAACTGCAAGTAAAACCAAATTAACTATGTCGTTTAAACTCAAATAGCTACAAAATGGTTACTTTAAGAGGTGGCAAAATTGCGCAAAATTACTAAGTCAGTTCCGGCTACAAAGTTACAGAAATACCGATTTAATTACCAGATAGAGTGACGTGGTTCACTTCGATTCCCCATGGTATAAATCGCCTGTCCAATAAAACGTTGACAATTAACGTAATTTATCGTTAGATTGACACAAGCCGCAGTCCATTGAGATGAGATAGTGTTTGGCAAATTTTAGCCTCAAATTGGCCATCCGAGCGCTCGAAATAGGGATTGGCACCACGTTTGTATCAATTTTGAGCGAATTTGCAGTTCTGTTTCAGTAAAAAGAAAGAATTTGTCGGGAAAATAGTGTATGTATTCAATCAATGAAGAGCATTTTAAAGTGAAAAAGAAAATATTGAGAGACTAATTCATACTAATACTTATCTTATTTACTAATATTATAAAATATGCGAAATGGATTGATGGATGTTCGTTACTTTTTCACGCAAAAAGTTCTGAACGGATTTTTTTTTACCCCACTCGGGCGAAGCGGCGGGTATAAGCTAGTTATAAATAAGTCTGTTACCTTTTGACGCCATAACGTCAGAACGGATGTCGGTGAAATTTGGCACACAAGTAAAATATGACCTAGGTTACGACTGATTAGGACATAACATACCTACTGTAACTTGTAATCGAGATAAATGCCATGGTATAATTTTCGACTTGCAAGCGGGCGCAAGTCGGCTAAAGAGATTTTAAAATAAACAAGCTCCTCTTCTAAAGCATATTCACTCAAAATCAGAATTCAAGCGACCATTAAAACGTTATATTTTTCGATAAACGTACCAAACACAAATTGTATATTATGAATATCGGGTCCAATAAATCTGGGTCAAAGAGCAAGATAAAATCGTCGATAGGTACTTTGAGATGCAGTATCGTGTTACCATTATCACGATAACGTTAAAAGTATAGAAAGTAGGTTAATAGCTGCTTTCATGTTTGATATAAGTGGTAACACAAAATACACGCCTTGGACGTGGAGTAGCGGACACCAGCCCGATGTACAATACATAAGTGGTAACTCTACTCTTACTATTGAAGTAAGTAGCATACTCTTCTCAACAAAGTACAGATAACCTATTCTGTATCCTTTATTTCTACATACATAACATCACGCCCGTAATCCTGAAGGGCAGGTGTCTACCAACATCCACATTTCGCCAGTAATATTGAAGTCTCGTGTAATAGGTGGCAAGCCATCAACCAAGCACAAATCCAGACTGCGGGCTGGTACTAATAAATTCCAGATGGATATACCCAATCACACTTTGGCCGATCTGGAAATCTAAGTCATGACCAACACCGCAAAAGTTGTTCTAAACACAAAATAAACCTACTTATTTTGTCAACCGTACGTTAGGAATTCTGTAGGTACTTAAATATGTACACACGTGAGATACGTCTTATAAATTAAGCTTGTTTTGTCTACCCGCGTTTGCGGGAATTACAAAATGATCCTATCAAAAACTTTACACGATTTAATACTTCTCGTAATTATATAATATGACGAAAGCTTTTTGCGGGAGGAGTTATATCCGTGGTAAATGGTATTATGCTACCTAGAATTGAATCATTTCTGAGTATAATGTTTTTGGCAGCGAATATAACATTACCTACATATTATTTTGTAATACCGGATCACATTACAGAAATAATCTATGGAAATATAATAATTATATTTCCATACATTATTTATAATTCAATTAATTAGGTTAAGCCAAAAACAACTGTCTGATAACCAGTCTTACCAAGGGGTATCGTATTACCCAGTACTAACTGAGTTATGGAGGTAAGATAGGCAGTCGCTTCATGTAAAATACTGGTATTCAGCCTAACCTAACACGTCGGCAAAAGGCTTGGCAGATGATGATTATTATGAAGAAAATAAAAAAAAGGTAAAGATATCATCATCGGAGGATCTCATGTGTGAAAACGGTCTTTCACATATTTTTCGATAGGGTCTAAAGCCTATTTATCTAAGGTCTGCGTCAGGATGGCTGGTTACCTGTATCGGTTCGCGTCAGGCTGGTGACCAAAAATTGCTACCTATTTGCTACCTTTTACTACCTATAGTCAATTAATTGCTACCTAACTTGGAAACAAAATAATGGGACTTCAAAATGACCAGCCATTCTGATATCAGGATGGCTGGTCAACCCTCCGTTTGTGTGAACTAATCAAATTCGTGTTATTATTTTTACTTGAAAATTGCTATCTAATTGCTACCCTCACGTATTTCAATGTCCACCTTGTAACTTTAACGAGTAAAAAGTTGTAACCATTTGATTTTTTACAGGGAATGGATTATAGTAGGAGAGCCGACTGCAAAATTTCCAACCTACTTGATACCGCGATAAAATGCACAATGGGTTCTCATAAAAGTGATGCTAAGTCCTAATTTGATAGTCTGCCACGGCGGAACTTGCCGAAAGTAAAAAAAAAAAACATTTTCGGTGCGAAAAAGGGGGCGTTACTTTACCCATCTGATACTGAAATAATAGTTATGGCATCAGTTAGAAATTTACTGGTAGATACAGAAAAACGAAATCTGTCAGTATTTTTTTTGCTGGAAGTGCTTGGCAGACGCTCTCAATGGTGACCCCATCGGGACCCCTAAATATACCCATCTGATACCAGCATGAAACCAATTCCAGTTGGTAGGTATGAATCCTCAATTCTGGAATATATAAGTCTGCCAACGCTTTTTCTGCCAAAACACCTTGACAGACGAGATTATGTAAGCAACATCCGTAGAACCCGTATTTTGGAATTGTACAGATTACGGACATTTTAATTACTGAAGGCTTATTGTATTGCATGTATAATCATTATGAAGGTCTGTGTTAGGTACTACCTAACACAGACCTTCTAAAAATATCTACAGGTAAGTTTTTTTCACTAGTAGTAGGTTTGGAGAATATTAGCAATTCTGGTTTAGCAGCTAGTTTAGTATATCCTCTTTAACGCGTTCCCGCAAAGTTTTGATTGTAATTATATCGACATGATACCTGGCTTAATCTTTAGGTATAGCCATAAAAAAAAACAGACGGTTAACGCCACCGCCCGCCATTTGCATTGCCGCTTGACTTGGTACTGGGAACTGTTTTGTTACAATGACAATGTTTGGTTGTTAGGAATATCTGGGTGCTGCTTACCGACCTCCCTAGTGCCGTCAGCGTGGTTTGCTACGCTGACGACACGCTGGTGCTGGCACAACGGAGGTCGCACGAGGCGGCGGCCGAATACATGACACGCGGTGTTGCGACAATCGTGGAGAGGATCCGGCAATTGGGTCTCGAGGTGGCATGGCACAAGTCCGAGTCCATGTGCTTTCATGGGCCTCGGAATGCGCCACCGTCGGGATCCGAGTATTTTCTGCCTTCACGCGGCTCTTGGCCAACCTGAGGTGTCCAAAGGCCTCCTGCCGGAGGCTCTACGCGGGGGTCGTTCGGTTCATGGCCCTTTACGGAGCCCCGGTGTGTTCTTTGAGGCGGCGAGCCGCCCACTACCTGAACGCGCCCCAAAAGGTCATAGCCGTAAGGCTAGTCCGGGGGTAACGCACGATCTCCAGCGAGGCGGCGAGCCTCCTTGCCGGATTGTCGCCATGGGCTCTGGAGGCGATAGTCCTCGCGCGCCTGCACGAATGGCGCGCGGAGGCACTAAGTCGGGGGGGAAACTCCGCTGCCGCGGCAAATCGTCGCTCTGCGGACAGACCTCCGGCGCGATTTCATGGCGACATGGAGAGAGCAACTGTCGCAACCCAATGCAGGGCATGGCACTATAGTGGCTATAAGTCCCCTCTTTGAGGAGTGGCTAGAGAGGCGCCACGACGCCCTCACCTTCCGCCTGATGCAGGTCTTCACCGGACACGGTTGTTTCGGGCAGGACAGGGTGGAGCATACCGTGGAGGTCTGCCCCGCTTGGGCGGAGCACCGCCGTGTCCTCGTAGCGGCGATTGGCGGCGGCGATCTCTCGCGTCCGGCCCTGGTTTAATCCATGGTCCGGCCGAGAGAGAATGGGAAGCTGTCACCTCCTTCTGCGAAGCAGTCATGCTAGTGAAGGAGGTGGCGGGACGTGAGAGGGAAACAGCCTCACGACCCAGTCGCCGCGGGAGACGCCCCGGGCGTCGGGGGTTACGTGGTGGCTCCCGGCCACCGTAGGCGCGGGCCTGTGGACGGCGAGTAATGGACTAGCTCGCCGTCCGGCCGTCTTATGACGACAGACCGTGTCGACAGCGCGTTCATGTTCCACGCGCGCCTCAAAGAGATGTCAGCAACAATGTAGAGGTCCGCAAGGTCCGATGCCTGCCAGGGCTGCGGGACTGTTCGAAAGAGATACCGCGGCCCTGAAACACAAAGGGCAAAGAAGGAACATGGATGGGTTTTATTCAGCAGAAGTCTGACACTCCCTTCCGCTCCGCCCAGAGAAGGGTTGACTTTTTTTTATTCGATGACTTCCCATCCGAAAAAAATAAAATAAAAAAGTGTCATTTCGATATAATTACTATCAAAACTTACGGGAACGCGATAAAGAGGATATACCAAACTAGTTGCTAAACCAGACTTGCTAATATTAAAAACAGCTATGAAAAAAAAACTCACCTGTAGATTATTATAACTAGAAGACGGGATATTTACCATGTTTACTGTTTTCTTTGAGTTCCCGATATTTCGGCGCTGTTGCAAGCACCATGATCACGGATAAACTGAAGTTATTGCGGGTGGGTGTTTATGAGCAGACAAATCGGTCTACCCTCTTTCTTGTTCGTTTTTTGCACTCAGTACCGCTACCACTGTCACTCACAACTCGATTCTGATCCCGACACACGAAACTCACTGTGTCTGCTCGCGAACTTTTTTCGGCACTATTCCGCTTTTTACACAGCTGGACCACTGGTTTTCAAGAAAGAGGGTAGACCGATTTGTCTGCTCATAAACACCCACCCGCAATAACTTCAGTTTATCCGTGATCATGGTGCTTGCAACAGCGCCGAAATATCGGGAACTCAAAGAAAACAGTAAACATGGTAAATATCCCGTCTTCTAGTTATAATAATTTTAGTGACCATGAAAGTTTAAAATCTTATATCACTTGTAGATATTTTTATCACTTACTACCTAACATATACCTTCCAAAGTACCTAGGTGTCACGTTGGACAGAGCCTTAACGTATAAGTCACATTGTCATAGTACAAAACAGAAAGTCGCGACCCGAAACAACTTGTTACGTCGCTTAGTTTCCACGAGCTAGGGAGCTGCACCCGAAGTTCTTAGAATAACCGGCATGTCCCTATGTTTTTCTGCTAGCGAATTTGCGTGCCCAGTGTGGTATCGATCCGTTCACGCAAAACAAGTAGATACTGCTCTAAACGAGACGTATCGGATAATATCGGGCTGCCTAAAACCGACTCCTCTCAATAAGCTGTACTCGCAAGTAGGTATCGCACCACCCGCTGTACGAAGGGATGTCGCATGCGCGCTGGAAAAAAAGAACCAAGAATATTATTCCCGACATCCCCTCTACGAGCACACACCTAACCGGGAAGACTAAAAAGCTGTAAAATCTTCTTACGCTCCACTCAGGTACCTAATCCAAAACAGGCCACCCAAAGTACGCGGTAAGTTATGGCAAGAGAAGTGTTCACCACCCCACGACTTCTTAAAGCTCCAAGAACACCTGGCTCCCGGCAGTGAACTACAGTGGCCTATTTGGAAAGCTCTGAATCGCCTGCTTATCTAATTAGGCCGCTGCAAACATAATCTGGCAAAATTGGGGTATTACTGGTCCCTCCAACACCTAGTGCGAGTGCGGCGCTCCGGATCAAACTATGCCCCACCTGCTGGAGTGTTCCAGGTGTCTCTTGATGACCAGAATAGCGTTTCTGCCGCTGCAATAAACGTGGCTACCTACTGGGCCCAAACCGTCTAATATGGAAGAAACATCGATACGATAAGAAGAAGAAGAAGACAGACCTTCATAATGATTATACATGCAATACAATAAGCCTTCAGTAATTAAAATGTCCGTAATCTGTACAATTCCAAAATACGGGTTCTACGGATGTTGCTTACATAATCTCGTCTGTCAAGGTGTTTCGGCAGAAAAAGCGTTGACAGACTTATATATTCCAGAAATGAGGATTCATACCTACCGACTGGAATTGGTTTCATGCTGGTATCAGACGGGTATATTTAGGGGTCCCATTGAGAGCGTCTGCCAAGCACTTCCGGCAAAAAAAATACTGACAGATTTCGCTTTTCTGTATCTACCAGTAAATTTCTAACTGATGCCATAACTATTATTTCAGTATCAGATGGGTAAAGTAACGCCCCCTTTTTCGCACCGAAAATGTTTTTTTTTTTTACTTTCGGCAAGTTCAGCCGTGGCAGACTATCAAATTCGGACTTAGCATCACTTTTATGAGAACCCATTGTGCATTTTATCGCGGTATCAAGTAGGTTGGAAATTTAGCAGTCGGCTCTCCTAATATAATCCATTCCCTGTAAAAAATGAAATGGTCACAACTTTTTACTCGTTAAAGTTACAAGGTGGACATTGAAATACGTGAGGGTAGCAATTAGGTAGCAATTATTCAAGTAAAAATAATAACACGAATTTGAATAGTTCACACAAACGGAGGGTTGACCAGCCATCCTGATATCAGAATGGCTGGTCATTTTGAAGTCCCATTATTTTGTTTCCAAGTTAGGTAGCAATTAATTGACTATAGGTAGTAAAAGGTAGCAAATAGGTAGCAATTTTTGGTCACCAGCCTAACGCGAACCGATACAGGCAACCAGCCATCCTGACGCAGACTTATCTAAGCACTATTGGTATGCTGTTTAAAATCTCTTACAACTTTGTTTATGTTACCAATTTCTGGATAACAGAGTCCCGAAAAGAATGTTCAAAACAAACAATTGCTCAGCCATTCCACACAGTCCTGTTCTTAACCCAACTGTACCCATTTACATACACTAAGGTGTGAGTAAAATGCAACACAAACGTATCTAAAGAAGCTTAGCGTCACCTGGAACGCTCCTCCACACTCACCGCACCACCGCACCTGCAGACAAACACTATAAGCTGATTATGACGGATACGGCCCTCTCTAAATAACAGATAGGTATAATTAAGCAACATTTCAGCGCAATACGAACTTAAATTACATTCATGTGTTCAAAATCGGGAACTTTCTTAAAAAAAACCCTTCATCCAGGCAGGTCATCCTACAAAATCTCCCCATCGGGATATCTAGAGGATTCTGGGATTACATTTACATGTTCGGTTTTTATGGAGTTTTTTTTATGGGAACGACTCGTCCCTGAAGTTTAGTAAGCATCTTCGACGCAGCTTTTGAGCATGCAGTACTAGGTTTCATTCCAAAACCGAATAATTTTACACGTATTTTGTACCCCGAAAAGGGTACCTTCTCCGTATATTACCTTTGTAAACTACTTCCTATTAAATTACACAAACTTCTGTTATTACATTCAGTAGATAACTATTATTATACGTACCTACTAGCACATTCAACTCACATATTGTAATTTAAGGGTTGCCAATTTGTATGCAATGGAAGCCAGAGGCCCGTCTAGTCTTGTTTGCAAACTGTATTGCCCTACGAGCCACCGAGCCGTCGCGTTCGTCCCTAACAAGTTAATTTAAACTTCTAACGCTTAGCCAACTTAGGTTGATGGAGCTTAATAGTAATATTGTAAACAAAATTTAAATTAAGTTGGACCGAAATCTTTGATTAAGAATAGATAGTAATTTAATGTCTCATTGGTCTTAACTACGAGTAGATTGTGTTAGGTATTTAAATTTAATTTTAAGTTTACATGCTGAAGCAAGTCAGCGAGAAATATGTGTAACCTTTTTAATTATAACACCATCATGTATATTTTAAATAAAGAATCTTGAATCTTGGTTAAGACAAATGGAACATTATAATCTCATTTGTGACAGCGCGAGAGAAAAGTTACCATATCGTTGTTGAAAAAAAAACAGCCGAACATAGAACCTCCTCCTTTTTGAAGTCGGTTAAAAACCCGAAAGTCTACGACCAAATATCGATACTGGAGAGTAGAAAAAAGGGTCGGTACAGAGAAGGAAGGTAGACAGAGAGAGAAAAAGGGTCTATCTGATATTAAAACCTCAGTAGAAGTGATATTAAAACCACAATATGTGTTGTTGTGTTGAATGAATGTTTTATGAAAACCTTTGTTCGTGAAAGTAATTACTGTGCCATTGTACTGATGAATGTAATGTAGGTAGAGATTGACCTATAACTAACCTATGAATAAATTTTATATCAAGTACTCCCCAAAATCACTGAAAATAATAATACTTTTGCAGTCCGAGCAGTAGATACGAAACGATACCTGAATATGTAAGACCAACCGCAACCTGTCAAGTAATCGAAAAGCCAAAACGTATTTATTCATAAATTCTTCTTTGAAAGAAAGGTGTGTGAGAATTGGGGTTGTCCTTCCCATAATATCGTATGCCGGTGATGCGGAGACTTAATAATAAATTCCTTTGTGCAAAAGGAACAAAAAATTAAAATTCTTTTCGTGTCCCAAGGCCTTCTCCGGCGCAGTTTTGTCATTTTGTTTGGAGGGATCTTGTGTGACATACGCAAATCCCTCGGCTGAATATATGTATACAATATATACTACTACGAATACCTAAGTGAGCAATATTAGACACGTTTTCTCATAAATCTTACCATATTCATGGTATGAATGCTCGACATATATAGTACTTTTTATATTCAGTGATGGACAATACAGCTGTCTGATCATAATATATCATAGTTTATAGTTTAATACTAGATACGTACATACATTTATTTTTATAGTGCCTTTCTAAACAATATCTATTTTTCTTGAAAATAAGACGTCATATTGTTGAGTTTTTTATCTCAAAATATTAAAATAAAAGTATCTTTATAGTTAATTTTAAATTACCGAAATGGCATGTGTGACTTGTGATGTCAAGCTGGTGGAAATCCACTACTAATCACTTTAAAATAAAAGACAATGCATTTTTTTCTAACCTTTTTTATTTTGTTAAAAAGATATTTTACTACAGTCAATAATTTCGCTACAGTTCAAGCTGTTGAAAAAATTCGCCAGAGTAATTTAGTCACGAAAAGATTTTTATTCGCTATTCACTACAATACTTTCATTGGCCCTCTTTGGTTCAATCTGTACCCATCATTCATAGATCACAAATACCTTTAATACATTCCTAATCTACTTGTTATAATTCTATAAGAAAAGTTTAATAAAGAAAAAAGTTTTAAAACTAAATGTAAATGCTACTATGAAACGTAGAAAACGTATTAAAAGATAGTTGGATATTAGGCTAAATACTAATATAAATTACCATAATTTTAAATATAGTTTTCATAGAAATAAGGCCTACGCTGAATGCATGATAAAGTAAACAAATGAATGCTACTGCGCGAACACAAAACACAAAATTGGTTGGTAGAAGTGGAACCACAGGTCCGTCATTACTGGGGATAGCGATGGTGGCAGGGAAGCGCATGCCACGGGGTCTCTGCAGAAGCTGAGCACAGACCTGCTGCCTTTCATTATTACTCCATTTGTTTACTCTTTCTTGTCTTAAAGCTTCTAAATCATTCTTCAAAGAAGTAGTATCGGACGTGCTTGGAAGTGGGGTCGAAGAAGTCATCATGCGGGAGGTCGAGGGCTGAGAGCACTGTGCCGAAGTAATGCCTGGTGAAGTGCAGGGTGTCTTGCGGCCGGAGCAGGAGGATCGCTTGGAGGTAGTCCCGCACAGTGCCCGTGAGGGTTCCACTTTCCGTGACGTAGCGCCCTCCTTCTGATTCACGGGTACTCTGTGAATAATATTAAAGGAATTAATATACAACATTAGTTCCAGTATATGCGAAACCTGAGACACGTGTCTAGTACTTTTATGTAAAGAATTTATGTACAAAATTTAAAAACTGTATCATGAAAAATCACAAAGTTATAAGCTTGTTCTGTTACCTAGTTGTTGGCACAAAAACGTGGTCACCACGCAGCGAGCGCCTCCTGCGTCGTCTTGAGCTCATTGATAATAATAATTTAGCAGTAGGTATCTAAATTATTGCGATAGGTACTTAATGTCACTCGGTGTCCAACTTGTAATGCTTTTAAATATTTTTGGGAAAAACTATAATATGGTTTAAAAATTATTGGAATCGATTCAGTTACTTAAATTCAAATTCAAATTCTTTATTGCGAACTAACTGTACAGTATTTTGACGATGGTAACAATATGTAGGTTCTTAGAACTTAGTGGCCTGTTTATTCTGAACAAACTATATTCAGGTTTCGCATATACTAAAAATAATGTTGTGTAGAAGTAGAGGCTACCTCAAGAAACAACGCACAAAGACGATTGTATTATGTACAAGATCATAATCGCTAGACAAGAGGACAACTGCTAGTTGATATAATAATAGTCTTTGAACTAATATAGTGGTCGTGGAAGAAATGTTGCGTTGTCCCTTAATAAATCGGAATATGGGTAAGAGAATGGTGAAGATGATGGTATACCTTGAAGTCTAGGAAGTCGGACATTAGTTGAAGATCTTTGCGCCAGGTCTCGCGCAATGGTTCGTGTTGTTCTATCTCGTCTTTTTCGGGAATGACGCGCAGCAGTGGGTTCACATGGAAAATGTAGCAATTGTCTGCCCACTCATGGCTTATAGTATAACCTTGAGATCAGACAAACGACGATATAAAACAAGATCGAATACAGAGCGGACGAGTTCACAAGTTCCCAATAAAATGTACATAATTTTGGCCGAAAGATGTCCAATGCTAGACATAAGCCTCCCACTAGTTCTCCACCACAGCATAAGTCGAAGTAGCCGTCGCCATGTAGACATCGACTTATCCTGTGGCTCGTGCATCTAGCTGAACCCCGCGGCCTTCACCAGGTTATCGGCCTTCACCAGGTTATCGGCCCACCATGTGGGTATTCTTGCAACGCTACGCCTTCTGGTACGCAATCGCCACTCCAGAATATTTCGGCTCTATCGGCCATCCGTCGCAATGTGCCCCTCCCCACTGTCTCTTAAGTTTGCCAACGCTTTGTGCTATGTCTGTAACCTTGGTTTCACCAAAAAGTGTAAAACAAAACTCAATGTCCAATACCTTTTAGAGTAAGCACCGTCAACGTTTGATGAATATATCCTGAAGGTTCGACAACGTGTCGCTCAATCTTGACCACGAAAAACGGAGTGCCATTCACGATTCCGTTACTTACACCTTTAGAAATCTAGAGGCAAATGTTTTGATGATTAGCCATTCATCTATTGAGAATAGTCAGAAGTGGGTATAAGGATTCAAGTCTTATTGTAGACCTGTCTGAACATAGTCATAAAACTCATAATTTTTCACGAATTGCGCCAAATCAGACATATATTTGTGTTAAATCCTGATACTCATCACACACAGACTCACATCGCACTTTCAAAATTCAATTTTGTGAGTAGATTATCGACGAAACCACTAACAGTTTAGTATAGTTCTTACTGTTCTTAGTAAACTAATCTGTTATTAAAGCAGAAAAAACATGCCTTGTGCAAAAAAAATTGCAAATAATTATGGAGAAGCTACACGTTTTTGAAGTTATAATAGTTCTATTCTATCCTTGTCATGCAAAACGGCTATTGTACTCAATGTCGCGACGTTTCTGTGTAGTTTGAGTAATACGACTTCAGAGGCTTATTAATACCCTGGAGTCCCAAAATATAATGCACATCTTCATTGACCTTATTGACACCATCTATCAAAGTAACTCCGCGAACATCAAGTTACATTTTTCTGGTCCGAATTTCAACATTGAAAAGGGTGTCAAACAAGGCGACTCACTCTCGCCTAAGTAGTTCACAAGCGCACTGCAGGAGGTTTTAAACAAGCGGGCTACTTCGTGGCAGTCGCGAGGCGTAAATGTTAGCGACCACCAACTAAAAAAGCTCCGCTTTACCGATGACATTGTGTTGTTCCCCACCTCTGATTCAGAATTTGAAGAAATGCTTCAAGATCTGAGCACAGCAATTCTTAAGGTTTGGATTTCAATGAACGGGTCGAATACCCAGGTCATGACCAACAGCACGAAACGTAGGGTCGAGGTAGACGGGCAAGTGCTGCAAAATGTCGATGAATATAACGGTATATTGGGCCAGATAGCGTCTTTTAAAAATAGGCAAGCCAAGGAAGTCGAAAAAGCTTGGCCCAGCAAGAACATGAAGGGAAGTTTTCCAATGACACTGAAAGGAAAACTCATCTGCCCATTCTAACCTACGGTGCGCAAAGTTGGTCACTAACTGAACAACAAAAGTCCAATCTCAAGATTTGCTAGCGGGCAATGGAGCGCAGCATATTAGGTGTTAAGCGTACAGAACGCGTTAGAAACACCACCCTGAGCTGCATAGCTCGGGTTACAGATGTTGGAGAAAAAACAGCCAAAATAAAGTAGGAGTGGGCTGGCCACATAGCGCGAAGGCATCCGGGCACTGGAAGCCTGATGGAGAAAATCGCCGTCAAGGCAGATCGCGGCGAAGGTGCTGTGACGATCTGATCTTGTTTGCAGATCTGATATCGCACAAAATAAAGAGGTTTAGAAGAATAAAGGGGAGGCATTTGCAAAGCAGTGGGAAATTTGACAGGATAAACAAAAGATAAAAAAACAATTGCTACCCACACGTAACGTAAGTACGACTTTCCACACTATTGATGTTATCCTCAAGATTTTTCCCACAAAGCCATGCCCGCAGTCTCTTTTCTATAGCCTCCATTTTCTATATTCGATAATAGTCCGAGAATACTTCCCCCATATATGTACATAATTGGGCAATATCACCAATTAATTCCCCAGGATACCTAACCCAAAACTCATAAATCAACAATTTAGTCAAATCGATTAATAATGCAGGTAGATTAAGCACTGGTTTAACAAGAAATATTCATTAGTCAACGCAAACTGCTAAAACTAACATACCACGCTAGATAGTTCGTGAATTAGTTATAGTTAGGTACTCCCTAGTACCTACCTATCTGATAATATCATAATTGGCCCTGGTTTTTCATTAATATTATTATAGGTAGCATTAATTCGTATCTGTATAATCCTAGTAACCAGTATTTAAAAAGGGTTCAAACTAAAAGTACGACTCGAGGCTTGTGCAAAATTAATAATGAAAACATAATGCTTGTTTCAACCGTATAGGTACACTGCTTGCCAAATTTCATAATAATTATAAAAAAAATATTGATTATTAAAGTGCTAGATACTTTCTAGTAAAACTCACATATATACTCCGACAGATAGTGCCATCCATCATGACAGTGTCTGTCTGCACGGTACCTTTGTAGCGTCGAAGAGCGAGATACCGTAATAACACAATATTTGATCCTTCCAGTATAAAGTTGTGAGCCTTTTCGAAAGAGTGGTAGAATCGCTTCACAATATGTTTGTCCCCACAAATACGAGTCACTTTGTTATAGTAACCGCTACTGCAGATAGCTGTGTAACTCCGCCGCTCTTTGGTTAAGTCTTTCTTTGTAATATGTCTGTGATTATAAAACAAAATGTATTATTTTACTTAGAAACTATCAAACAATGTCTTTGCAACAATCGTTATGGGAATCAACTCTCACTTCAATCTTGACTTAGTTCTATCTCACTTCTGGGCAAAGGCCTTCCTCCACTCCTTCCATTTTTCGCGATCTCGCGCTTCCACCTTCCAGGTTTTCCAGATCTAACCGGTTCGTCCCGCCATCTCCTTTGTAGCCGAATGCGAACCCGTCTAACAGTCTCAGGGCATTGGCACAAGAACCACTGTTTGTCCGGCATTCAACAGATTTGTCTTGCCCAGTTATTTTCGGCGAACATTTGAATCCCGTCAACTATATTTGTTTCGGAACGCAAAGATCCGATCCGATTATATTAAAAACCGCCTACACAGGTATAAGAAATATCAGTAACAATATCTTACTCGACTCGATTCTCCTCCATCGTATGTAAGTTACAATCCAAAATGCTAACAAGCTTTGAGCCAGTTTTCGCACCTTCCTTTGACGAATATGAAACCACTTGCACGAGTAGTTTATCTTTGTCCTCTCCTAGACTTTCAACACAAATGCTGATGCCTGTTTGAAAAACGTTCTATTAACAAATGTCCCTTATATACATTGCGGATCAGCTCGTCATTGCTCACTCGTTAGTACACATACAACCCCATAAGTCAAGAAGGTAAATAACACCAAAAAAAGCTTAATATCTGTAAACCTTTGTAACCGTTATTTTATATCAAACCTAATAATTTGGGTAACAACCCTGTAAGAGCAATTTAACAGAAAGCTGGTATCACTACCGGGCTGATAGTGTAATAAGTGACGAGGTTGTAGGTACTGCATACAAATATTATGTAAGGTGGTGTCGGGTTGGTGGGTGGTAAGATTCTTGAAAAAAGGCTGTTATGTGTCAGGATTTACCAGCCACGGTATAAACTTTAGAAAAAAAGTCACATTATAATTATATTTTGGCAAGTGTATTCAATGGACAATTGAAAACATTTTTCCCGTTGGCTAAGTAGCTTAGCTACTCTCTCTACTCTATATAAATACAATGCTCGTTCTCTTCTTACAACAGTGGTCCTTGCATTATGTAGGTAAAGATATAACAAGCATCCTAATGCATAATCTATTGAGTACTAATTGGTAATGGTTTTCAAAGAAATAAAAGAAAGGTACCCCCAACAGCACTGCAGCAATCTAAAGATGGTTTTCTTGGTTTTTTCTCGTATTTAGGAAGCCTCACGCCATGAACGGGGCACTCATTAACGTTTTCAGGATCAACGTGAAGACCTTGAATCTCGAACTTTTCTAATTTTGGCTCTTCAAGATTGATTTTGTCATATCGATCATATGCATAATCAAAATACGTGTGCTTTGCACTAATTTCGTGACACCATCGATATCCCTCTCTACCCGCACGAACTTTTTTTTGTTTTTTGGTGGATTCGTTTATACAATTACAAATGCCAGTCAAATTTAATTTTCCCGATGGTTGTAAACATATACATTCTTTTGTTTTAACTGGAACAGTGTCACAAAGGCATGGACTTGTGCAATCGCATGTTTTGAAGCACTTGCAATTCTCTGGAACTCCACACGTGCAATCTTTTACCGAGAAACACTTGCAAACGGCACCAGCATCTTTGGACTCGCATGTACAGGTTTTAGGTATACCGCAAAAACAAGTCGTTTTGTTTTCATCCATTTTACAGGGTACTTCTTCATGAATTATTCCACCCCCTTCAGGCGCACATAGACAAGGACGCTGTTTACCACAAACACATTCAGTCAAGCATGTACAATATTTGCCTTTAAGGCAGTAACACAACTTTTTAGGTTCTGGCTTTTGGCAAACACATGGCTCTTTAACTACTTTTTCTTCTTCAACTGCTTCATCTTCTCCTTCTGTACGCTCTTTTATTTTGGTTTGAATGGTACTTAAAAATCTAGGCTTAAATACACATTTGCATATTGGACTAGGAAATTTATCCGGGTGACAAATACATGGTTTTTCTATGTTGGCGCAAGTGCATCTAGTTAATATTTTACCGTCAGGGTCACATACGCAGACATCAGCATGCTTACATTTGCACACGGTTCGAGGGTATCCAGAGCCACAAACGCAAATGTCTTTTAGCTCAGAGCAAGTACAATCAGCTACAATCTTGGCTCCACATGTGCAAGGCACTTTTGTATAACATACACATTCCCCAGTTTTGCCTACTTTACAAGTGCAATATTTTTGGACCTTTGCATTTGGATTTAGTTTTGGCAAACCATCGACAACGATAAGGCTTGTTTTGCTGTTTTCTGGCGGAGGAGGTTTATTGCAATCGGGATAAAAAAAAAAACAAAAATCATCAGCTTCTTCTTCTTCCTCTTCCTGTACAGTTTCCTCCGCTACATAATCCTTTACTTCAAACGGTTGCGCGTTCTCTTTTTCCGACTCTGTTGCCATGCTAGATTCTTCACATGACCACTCTGATTCCGACGTTTCATCTTCAACCACAAGTTCACCTTCATAATGTCCACAACTAATAATCAATGTTTCTCCAAAACAAATTTCTTCTTTAATACGTTGGTCTGTAAGTAAGTACGATCAGGGACTATTAGTGGCTGGGATTTTTGTGTATTTTTTTTTTCAAATCTTAATTTAAGGTGCATTCTGAAACATCGCAAAAAGCTGTCAAATATTGCTCCGTTTTGATTATGCAATCAATTTATTACTGAATAAGATTATGAAATACACTATACTGACTACTACTATTGCAATAATAGGTAACACTGGATAAGAAGTTCTAACAGTTTTAGATGTAAAAAAAGAGATTTTCACCGAAAAACTCAATATCTAGATTTTAACTACTTATATATTAGTTCTCGCAATTTGTAATCAATATTTTAGTGTAAAACAGAGCGATATTCCATTTTCAATTAGCAATATGACAGACATTCATCATAACATATTTGAGAACTATTTGTGATGTTGCTTAAGAAACTAATATGTTCTTTAAAACATTGGGATTCGTTGTTGGTTTCCACACTTATCTTCAAGTGGACCAATGTACGTGAGCTATGGCGGCCGTCGTTGGTCATTCGAACGATTAATATATTTATGTACCTACTATTAATATAAAATTATCTAAACAAAATACGAATTAAATAATGATTGTTGCCCTTTCTGACCCATGGAACACCAAAGTGGATCACTAGGTGAACCACTTTAGTATGCAAACGGTTTTTTTATTTTGACCCATTGTGATAAAACTCACACTCGTTTTGAATAGTGCTCATTTTGAGAAGTGCACATTTTGAGAAATGCACATTTTGCGAAGTGCACATTTTGCTAAGTGCACATTTTGCGTCTAGTGCACATTTTGCGTCAAGTGCACTTTCTGTGTCAAACCCATTCAGACTTATCTATTCCAAGACTTTATGAAGAAACAGTTACAAGGATTAAGAATTCAGGGTTGGATTTTGTAACAAATATGGGCATATTTGTTACAAAATCCAACCCTGAATTTGGATAGCGTCAAACAACGAAAACCGTATTTAACAACTTAATGGTAGTGGAAGTGCCAACCAAATTTTCTAGTTTCCTTTTAGCTAAGTACCTACTACAATGACGATTCCTGTATTCTTGTTTTTTGTTAATAAAAAACAAGAACATTAATTGTTTCCATAAAAGAGTTTTTTGCAGATGGCACTTTTAAAAGTTGTCCCAAGCCTTTCTACCAACTTTATTTATAGTGAAGTGGGAAGTTCAATTACTGCTACAAAGGTAAACCCCTAATCATTGCATTATTACCAGATAAAAAAGAAAATACCTACTCCATTTTATTCGACTTAATTAAAAGTCAATTACCTGTATGCAATCCTCAGCAATTTCACATAGACTTTGAAATTTGAGCTTTAAATGCAATAAAATCTATGTTTACATATAAGTGAAGATTATAGGCTGTTATTATTATTGATCAAATCCTATATGGAAAAAGATCAAACTCCGGAATCTTAAGTCAAAACCACAGAGGCGAATTGTTGTTTTGACGGCAGTTCTACCATTGCTAACGGAAGAATTTATTTTAGATGGCTGGAAATATAAAGTTACTGAATGTGACCAGTACAATGTTTCGATGTCAAAATTTATAAATTATATAAATCGTTTTTGGTTGGTTTAAAAGATTGTATTAAAACATTGAGTTATTCGATGATTGAACAATCGGCCCTAAGTGTATTTGGACAAAACCACCGCATAAATAATGTCACCGAGGGATTCAATGCCAAATTAGACCGGACATTAAACAAAAATACGGTGACGTTATTAAGACTTTTATTTTTTTAGAAAACACTATTTCAGTTGTACATGCTGATAAAATTCCACGTAAAACAAAAAAAAAATTGAAAACGACATACAATTAAAAATAAGGAAAAAACAAAAAAAAAAAATTTCAATCTGTTTGTTTCCATTCATACAATTATTACAAAAATAAATAATGCGTTTGAGACAGTTTTGAGTTCTTTTTCTGTGTGAATTCACTTTCTCGCTATATTTACGCTAAGAGCAAATTTATCTATAATAATATAATAAAGAGGAAATGTTTGTATTTTTGTATGTTTGTAACGAATAAACTCAAAAAATACAGGACCGGTTTCAAAAATTCTTTCACCAGTAGAAAGCTGCATTGATCCTGAGTGACATAGGCTATAGGTAAGAGGGAGGGGGGGATGAGCGGGAGTAGCCGCTGGCAAAATCTAGTAATATAAAAAGCGTTTTTTTTTTTTTTCTTGTCTGCCCGATGAACTTCTATTTCATCAATTTAAACTTTTAGTTTTTGAAAGTACAATATTTAACATAATAATCCAGAGGTTTCCCAGTTAGGTGAACCATGGGTACATTATTTTATATAATCATTCTTAGTTCACCAATTAGGTGAACTACAGGTACATTATTTTGTAATAAATACCCATGGATTACTCATAAGGTGAACCAAGGGTACAGAAAGTTAACCGTGGAACACCTAGGTGAACCACTTTGGTGTTCCACGAGTCAGAAGGGATTGTTGCTTGTACTTGCTGTCGTCATAGCTACCTACTTACTACGAAGTAGCAGTTTCATGTGAAGTGAACATGGAAACCGTGTAGTTTCTCCATTTTACATAAATATTGACCTAGGTACTTACATTAATTGTTTAGGTACAGACGCCAGCACATCAAACTACTACCATCATTAGGTTCAAGGTTGATTGGTAAAATTTAACAGTTTCGGGTAGTTTGATGTGCGTCTTCGCATGCGAGTTTCGTTATAATGGATTCTATGCAAAATATAACTGAGTTGGTCCACACCCTAACATCTTTTTGACCTAACTGTCAATCTCCCACATGGCTTGGGAAGTGAAATAAAAGCTCCGTAATGACAAAAGGCAGCTAATGTAGCCATAGTTGGCCGCCGAAATGAAAAAGATCATGTAGGTACTAATTTAATTAATAAACCAGTCAATACCAAATGCTAGATGTACAAGGATGGATACTGCGTTCAAAGTTGAAAACGCAACAGCTTAATTTTATTTATGTAATCATTAAGGTGTTGTCGGTCGTTAGTGAACACAGGCAATACCTATATCAACCTTAAGAAAGAAGATGTATAAGGTATTTTGCTAAATGAATTAGGCACATAGTATTTATAGTACCCAAAGCAACTGAAGCTGAATACGGTTTTTTAACTTATTGGATGGCAAATAACTCGACAACCCACCAGAAGTAGTAGGTAAGTGGTCACCGCTGCCAGTGGACAAGAGGCATCGAAGGAGTTACCATCCCTGACATACCTAAATCAGAAAATATGTCTCCTGTGCCCTTCAAACTGGAACACAGCAACACAGGTGATGGGAGATGGTATATGATGGTGATGATGTATGTCGTATAATGGTAGTTAGCTTGTACTATCCTGGAAAGCTCCTTCATTCCAGTAAAGACCTCTGCTACCTATTGCTTCCAACTTTCAAGCACACACGACCGGGAATATTGACACATGAATGCAAGGTTGAAGAAGCTAGCCCTGCATACCATGAGCTAGCTAGGACTGGCCCATTCTAGTGAAGGCTGTCACTAGATGAACTCCAATGCCTATTTTCAAACTAAAAAAAAACGTCTTCACTTACCTATTTCAAATGGTAATTGTTTTGATAAATCTATAAGAGACACATGATCTTCTAGATCCATTATGAGGTCTTTTTGCAAAATTGAATTGATTTTGAAATGGATTTTTTGACATCAAGCCATATTTGTATTTTATTTTTATCCTATTTAATGGCAGCACTCTTTACCTATCCTAGGCAGTATAGTCAGGCAGGCAGTATCAACAAGGTTATACCGCGTTTGAACGCCCTTTACTGCAAAGAGGTTTTAAACTCTCGAATTTTTTTACCGAAGGCAGGATATTCTAGAAAGTTCTGTTTGAACTGAACCAACAATATCAACACAATGTAATTAATAAAATTTTAATTAAACGAAAAACAAAAATTTCATAATTAAAGGTACATACCTAATTAATAAAATTTTAATTAAATGAAAGCATATATAAGGCCTATGTCCAGCAATGGACGTCTTTCGGCTGAAATGATGATGATATGTAACAATGAGATCCAATCAAATTAACAATGTAAATAGTTTTGTTCTAGAATTGGATGAGGTTGTACGTTTGTTATGCTATCATAACCGAGGCGAGAGAGATAACCATAAGGGAGCCCTTTGTCCCTTTCACTCAGTTGCCAACACATAAAAATGTTAAAGATGGTAGAAAATGTTACAGTCACCCCCCCCCCCCTCCCTCTACAAGTAAAATAAGTTATGTATATATTTTTTTAGCTTTAAGATAAGTTTTAATTATTTTCTTTTACAGGTTTACAATCTGCACATAATGAGGAGCTCGTGGCTAAATAATAACAGGCGCTTGGGCCGATCTTAAGGTTAAGCCGCGCTTGCCTAGGCCGGTTCATGGATGGGTGACCTCCCATTACATTCCAAATTTAAAAGCACGTTAAGCCGTTGGTCCCGGCTGTCATTTGTAGATCTTTGACAGTCGTTACAGGTAGTCAGTGGCCCGAAAGTCTGACAACCAGTCTACCAAGGGGTATCGTATTACCCAGTACGAACTTGGTTGTGGAGGTCAGATAGGCAGTCACTCCATGTAAAATACTGGTATTCAGCTGCATCCGGTTAGACTGGAAGCTGACCCCAACATAGTTAGGAAAAGGCTAGGCAGATGATGAATCTGCACATAATACGAATTTATTTTTATTAAGTAAAATTGAATATTACTATGATTATTTGGAAGCTATTATTATATATTCATTCTGGTAACACTGAAATCTATCATCAATACCCAATGGTGTTGTGGCGGCATTATTGACGTTATAAGTTGTTTTGAGAAAATTATAACTACGGTTCTTTTTAATTTTACTGTGAAAAAGGTTAAAAAGTGTTGTATCACGTCATGTAAAAGTGAATCTTAGGGTGGTTGTGGCATATCAATTCACAGGTATAGAATATAAAGGCACGTGGGTACCTATATCAGAATCATTCATCTTAAAGTGGGTAATCGCACGAGGTATTTTGGAAATAAGTAGACACGTGTTCGATCAGCAGCCTTATAATCACGATTCTCAATCCAAACCACAACAATCACTCAACTCAACACAGATGAAAACAGATTTAGTTTTGGGACGAAAGCGATCCGTCGTAACCGTCTAGTCCACGCTATCGTTCGATTCAAACTGCACGAGTCCGGTGGTTGTTTGACGTTTACGACGTTCCACTAGAGTGACAACTATGTTGTCACTCTCGTCCGCACAATGTTCATTCGATAAATCATTCAATCAATGTCAAAATAGGGTTTTCAATCTCTACTACTAGATGGCGCCAGAGACGCGCCTTCACGGCCGGACTGACAATCGCCCGTCCTCGGGCGAATATGAATTCCTGCAACAAGAAGGTACCATACTGTTAATCGAGCCGCCATGCTCGTCCACCCTGACATGAGCCAGTGCCTCTTACTTTAGGCCACAGCCTATTTTGAACTCACTCTCGCAACTTGCTCCGCTCTTTTTCCTCATACGATGCGTAGCCCGGACAAATGCGTCCCTTCGACTTGCCCAAGTGCAAGACCGGACAACACCGTCCCTTCGACTAGCCATCGGCTCACTCATAATTATGATGCGTAGCCCGGACAAATGCGTCCTTACGACTTGCCCCAAGTGCAAGACCGGACAGCACCGTCCCTTCGACTCGCCATCACTCACGTCAACGAACTAGATTCGTACGTCCCTTCGACCAGCATCGCTAAGCCCGGACAATACTATCCATTCGTGACACACAGACGCGTGCGTCCCTACGAACCTGCTAGCACTCTAGTCAGGACCGGACAACATCTCGTCTTTGGGTTTGCGTCCTTTCGAGTTACCAACCAATGGGCAAAACCGGACAACAACACCCACACGTAATCACATCATATAGTCTGAACGTACCTTAGGTTCTGAACACTATGCTCGGTGGATGTCTACTTCTACGTCAAAGGCTATAGGTCCCTCATCTACCGAATCATCACTAGCTGTTTCAGATGGGGCCGTAAGCGTTGCAGACGATGCAGTCAGAGTAGCGGAATCTGCAGTCAGGGTGTCAACACTGCGAGCCGACATAATCTCAAAATCGGCATCAATAATGCCTTCTGACTGCATATCTACCGCCTCCACGGCTTCCTCGTCATTCATAATGCCTTCAGCTAATTCTGTTAAGCCCTCGTGACCTCCCGGCACCAAACGCAAATTTTCGTGCGAATACTTTAACGTACGGCAAGGACCATCAACACTTTTTAACTCATAGCGGTCATTTTCCAGAATACTGGTGATCACGAAAGGTCCCCTAAACTTTCGGTCAAGTTTTGTCTGATTGCGTTCCGAACCTTTTACGAAAACGTAATCACCTTTATTAAATGGCTTTACTCTTGCTCTTCCGCGATTAAAACGAATAGTATCAGCGTTAGCAGCTTTCTCTATATTCTTGGATGCATTTATGCGTATCGCTTCTAAATTTAAGCGATCGTGTGGACCATCTCCAGTTGAAAGCTTAGAAATTCCTAACGAGTACGATTGAACTCCAAACATTAATTCAGTCGGGGTATATTTCGTGACGGTAGACCTTGTGCTATTTAGAGCAAGTTGCACGTTGCCCAACTCATCGCGCCAATTCTTGTGCGGATCATTTTCAATAATTGTAAGTAAAGATTTAAGAGTTCGCATTACCCGTTCGACCTGACCGTTTGCTCTACTTGAGCCAGTGGCGATGAAGTGAAGGTCAATGTGGTGTTCCGCACAAAATTTCTTGAATTCACCGCTAATATAGCAGCGACCCTGATCAGCTACAATTCGTTTAGGAGCCCCGAACAAACAAACCGCTTTCTTCAGTGCCATAATGGCACTGGCCGCATCTAGAGAGGTGGTGTGTTCTAACAGGACGTACTTGGTGAACGCATCAATGATGACAGAACAGTATTCTTTTTGATCACTCTTACCGGTCAATTTTCCAGTAAATCTATGTGCAGCGTGTGCCAAGGGGTTGGCTCTTTAGGAATGGGGTGAAGTCTAACTGGTTGGGCACCTGAGGGACCTTTCGAGGCTTTACATATTATGCATGAGTCGACAAACCTGCGAACACTTTTCGACATCTCGGGGAACCAATATAGATCGTAAATTTTGTCGAGAGTCTTATCGGGGCCCAAATGTTGAATTTCCGAATGAATGTGACTGATCAGAGTCCATACCAATGAGCGGGGTACTATAGGTAGCCAAGAAACAAGTTTATTGCGGTTAATTTTCCGGTAAAGAATACCATTCCTAACGTCATAAGTTTGTGCTACATTCTCCGGTAAATCGCCGTCCGAAAATTTCTTTATAATGTCCTGTATTTCAGCGTCGCGCTTTTGCTCGACAAACAACCAACCTGCATGCAACTCTACGAACTTAACTGTTTTCTTTGCAGGAGTAGAATTAGGAGAAGCTTCAAATTTATCTGAACAATGTTCTGCAGTTACGATCTCAGGTAGGTGATTTCGCGATAGATAATCGGCGTGTTCCATGCTTTTCCCTTCACGATAAACAATATCAAAATCGTACGCTTGAAGCATGGCCCACCACCTATGAACGCGGGGTGTCAAATCGACCTTTGATTTAGACGCCTTCAACGAGTTACAGTCTGTATAAACTATGAACTTCCGGCCGTGCAAATAGTGACGGAAATGTTCAACCGCTCGCACGACTGCCAGAGTCTCTAGTTCATATGAATGATAACGAGACTCAACCTCAGTCGTGCGGCGGCTAAAATAAGCCACTACGTGTGGCATATTGTTTCTTCTTTGGATAACTATAGCCCCGTATCCCTCCGAACTAGCATCACAGTGGAGCTCTACCGGCAGTTTTGGGTCAAAAATTGTCAAAACCGGCTCTGACGTGAGAATACGAATAACGTTTTGTCTGATCTCCTCGTGTTTTTCCGTCCACTTAATGCCTCCTTTTAACTTTGTAAGAGGGTACAACGGACCAACTATCTGAGTAAAACTAGGAATAAATTTCCTAAAATACGAACATAGGCCAAGAAATTGGCGAACCTGAGTCGCTATCTTCGGGGGAGGAGTATCGGCCAGAGCCTGAATTTTAATGGAGTTAGGTCTAACCTCGCCGGCTTGGATAGCATAACCTAAATAGTTAACTTTGGTTTTAAGAAACTTACACTTACGTAAATTCAACGAAAACCCAGCTTTCGTCAGAGCTTCCAGGCATTGGTCTAACCGTTGCAGACCCTCTGCAACGTCCGAGGAATGGCATAGGACGTCGTCCATGTACACCAGAGGTCCATCTTTTAAATATTTAAGTGCATTATTAATGCACCTCTGATATACCGACGGCGCATTGCGTAAACCAAACGGCATTGCAACATATTCGTATTGCCCCTCGGGCGTCACGAAAGCAGTCTTTTCTACGGATTCTGGGTGGATCAAAATCTGGTGGGAACCAGAGGCCATGTCTAAAGACGAAAAGTAATAAGCTCCCGTGATCTGGTCTATTTGGTCGTCTATAAGTGGTAGGGGATAGTGCTCAGGTCGTGTATTTGAATTAAGTTCTCTGTAGTCGACACACATTCTATCCGTGTCGTCTTTTTTCTTTACTAAGAGAATCGGACTAGCAAACGGCGAGGAACTAGCTCAATAGCTCCTGAACCTTATCCCTGACCACCTGTTTTTCGATGGGAGATAAACGATACGGTCGCCGTTGGACTATTTTATTAGAATCAATAAGTTCAATTTTCATTAGACCCGTATTAACACGTTTAGTTGGAGTACCATTTATAAAGTGATCGTTATACTTCGACAAAATACGCAATAAAGCTTCCTTCCCGTCCCCGACTAGATCTGTATCTACAGCCGCGATGTCAATACCTTGTACACTTTCGCAAAAATTTATTTTCTCATTAGTGGAGATGAGAAGATTTTCATTATCAATCTCAACCCGCACTCCACTATTTTCCAATACGTCCCTTCCTACAATAACGTTTTCCGAAAAGCAATTGTCTGGAACTATATGAAACAAGAGAGTCAAGCAAAGATTATTAATTTGTACCTTGCTTGATATTTGTCTATTACACTCAATATCGTCTCCCCCAATGCCAGTCAAATAAACGGTGATATTGCGTTCAGTGCCAGGAAAATCCGAAGACACAGATTCTTTAATCAAAGAACAAGAGGAGCCACTATCAAAAAGGAAATAGATACGCTCACCAGATGCCGTCGTCAGTTTACCTCTCGAAGTCTTGTGCTCGCAAGTGTTGACCTCCCTGACCGCTGCGCCGCCTCTCTTCTCAGGGCATGACGTAGATACGTGGCCAGGCTTCCCGCACGTGAAGCAGGTGATTGGTGCCGACTTGTCCTTGACCTGATTCGTGTTGGAACCATCAGCTCGATTAGCTAGATCGTCACGTCGCCTTTTACACTCTGCTATTTTGTGTCCAGGAACTCCACACCGATGACATTTTCCATTGAACTTCGAGTCTGACAGGCGAGGTCTTTTTGCTTTATTGTCATTACCATCATTATCTTCAGTACGACGCTTTAAAGAAATCCCACCGAGTGTCCGGAAGAGTTGAGCACGAGTTGTGATAGCATAGGAATTCAGTTCACGACGAATCATGTGGTCTTTCGAGCTCAGAACAGAAATAACGAACCCAGTGATTGCCTCTTCTGACATCTCGACTTTAGGGATTCGCTCGATTAGTGCCCATAAACGCATAGCCGATTCACTAGCAGTCTCCTTTGCTCCAATCTGAAAGCGCAACACGTCATCGAAATAGTCCTGTATTAATTTGGGCTCTGCAAATTTCGCCAGCAATGTTTGCTTCACAACTTCCCAGGTTAAGTCTTCCAAACGCAACTTAGTCAGAACAGATGCCGCTCGTCCTTTTAGTGCGGTTGTCAGAGCAACTAAAAGTTCCACGCCACTCAGATTCTTGCTGTTAATAATCAACTCGGAAACACGGCACCAGCCCTTAACATCAGCATCTTCATCATCTGGGTCGAACTTGATCAACTGAACCGCGTTAGTGTTTGCCGCAGACTGCGATGTTTGCTGCGGCATCGCCAACAAACGGGTTAGCAGGGCTTCCATATTGATGAGCAATCCACTATTGCTAGGTTGATTATGCGGCTGAGCATCTTTATCCGACTCTTTTACGAATCCCACTTCTGATAAAGGCACGTGGGTACCTATATCAGAATCATTCATCTTAAAGTGGGTAATCGCACGAGGTATTTTGGAAATAAGTAGACACGTGTTCGATCGGCAGCCTTATAATCACGATTCTCAATCCAAACCACAACAATCACTCAACTCAACACAGATGAAAACAGATTTAGTTTTGGACGTAAGCGATTCGTCGTAACCGTCTTGTCCACGCTATCGTTCGATTCAAACTGCACGAGTCCGGTGGTTGTTTGACGTTTACGACGTTCCGCTAGAGTGACAACTATGTTGTCACTCTCGTCCGCACAATGTTCATTCGATAAATCATTCAATCAATGTCAAAATAGGGTTTTCAATCTCTACTACTAGATGGCGCCAGAGACGCGCCTTCAAATGTTATAGTTTTTGTTTACTAACAATCATTAGTGTGACCATGCCTTAGACGTTTTGCAGGCGAAAGACTTATGTTTTCGTATATTTTTCGTTAAAACTATTAATATTATGTGTATGAGAAATATAATTTGTTCCTACTCGTATGTATCGCATTATTGAAATACCATTTTTTGGTTTGTTACAGCTTAGCCTTTAGTGAAAAGTTGTTTATATCTGATTTAA